>OW386542.1:10172500-15172500 GCA_936435175.1 Glyphotaelius pellucidus
AAAGGAAGTGTTGAGTTGAGTTGATTCTGAGTTGACCGGTCACTAGTTTATGCTCGTTGGAATTTTTTTTTTTTTTTAATTTAGCTCAATTAAATTTTAATGAATAATTGTTTTAACGTGAAATAATGATGTTCTTAGTAGTTGTTTGAATTATTGTAAAGCGCCATTGAGTTATTTTAAAGACCGTTAATTTTATTGTGGTTTTCGCCCGAATTTCGTAATTATAATCAAAGGCCTATGAAGTGTGGAAACCCAAGAACTTGTTTTTAAAATAAAATCAATTGATGGAAAAGGCAATAGAAAGCAAAGAGATGTAAATATTTTGTTACTAAGTATCGCGCCTTTGTAAATAAACAACTCACAAAAATTCGCGTAATTGACAAGTTCATTTACACATGTTATTTTATCTACCAGTATCAAATGTTTCCTTTGATGTTGAACATCGTCACATAAGCTTTTGTGATGTGTTTTTGTTGTTGTAGAAACTCCGTAATAAAGTCATGCTTTCATGTTTGTATTGTAGCGGGTGACCTGACGCTGAAACGTGTTAGTGCTTTTCGCAGATGACATTTTATGAGAGCATTTATTAAAGTTTGATAATACTTGCTTAGGTAAAGGGGCAGAAACTTCTGAATTATGACCTTTGGTAGAAGTTGGTATAATAAAATAAAATACACTTACAATAATTAACTTTCTGTGAGTTTCAAGCGAATTCCTGCTAAAATGTTATTCATCGTCGAGCTTCGTGTTTGTATCTGGGTACTAGGTATCGTAGATAATATAAATAAAAGTAAGGCTCTTGTGCGTGGCTCTGCGCGTGCGCAAGTAAATTTTGTTTAATTGGTTTGGGTCATTTCACAATTTAATCATTTAAAAACAATATAATTTGGGAGGCAGGTATGGGGACCGCCGCCCCGGGAACCATTTATTGGATAACCAACACTTCTGTCATAGGTCATCCCAAGTAGTTCGCTACGTTTGGTGACTTAGGGTTTACGGGGTGAGGTTTGTCCAGGTCTTGGCGGCCGATGCGTCTTCCCACCTGACATGTGGCGGGCCCGATCGAGAGAGACTGGTTGAGGGAGGTCCTTTATCCTCTCCAGCCGGAATCTCTCGATCTATCGCCTTGCACCGCGGTTGCAGGGGTGGGTTTGTACGTCCGTCACTCCTGGGCACACTAACCCACAAATTCCTACCTATATTTCATACCTATTTCTTTCCCAGAACCTCCTCTCCTTCCTTTCCTTAAAAAAACCACCTACAAGCATCTATATTTGCGGAATGTTCCAAACACTCTCAATACCACCGTTCAGAATTGAAGCGTTGCTTGAAATGGCTTTAGCCGTAATTAGTGACCGTGTTATGAAGCAGTGTTAAGATTGTTATCTTTTTTATTTTAAAATATGAACACTGCTTTATAACATTGATCCGTAGCAGCACGAACTATTAAGTACCCGTTTAATTATTGACTATGGGTTTTTTTTCAACGAGAGGACGGGCAACACCGAGGTTAGAGGGGGCGTTAGTTTTTCCGGTTCCGGCGGGAAAAAAAGAAGAAGAGACTCGCTCTCGCTTCGATGATGTTTGGGCAACATCATAGCTGGGACAGTCAATTAGTATTTTAATCTTAATTTATATTAAAAAGGACGTAATGTTTAAAAACAAACGGGTGCCGTGTTACTAAAGTTCCATCCTACTCGAATACGAGAAATCATTGTGCAACCAAGTTTAATGTGCCGATATTGTTCATCCGCGGCATCCGGACGATTCATTGCAAGATATCATGGCAATCGGTTATTTAATTGCATCGAACCGATCACGCTTGCGGGTACCTGCCGAATATCGACTGTAAGGTCGATACCTTTATTGCACGAAATACCCTGGACACGCGCTCCGCTGGTCGATAATAAGATCAACGCGAGCCGTAATACGTCGGAAGTCCCTTCGTGCCCCCTGGCGCGCCCTGTACCCTCGCTGGAAGGGAATTCCATTTGGCCCTAATTTGGATGACGATCAGGCATCGTCTCCGGAAATCCACATGACGATCGAGCATCGTCTCCGGAAATTCACATTACATGAAGGAGGTCCTGCCTTGCCGCGGAGGAGATTGAAGGATGTCGATCGGGCTGGCCATCCGGCTCAACCTGGCCATCCCGTTGTGATGAGATGCGGATCGACTAGGAAGTGTAGGGAACGTTAGTTAGATTAGATTACATTCGGTCCTTGGGGTGAGTCACATTGTTATACTTGTTATCATTTGCTTTCGGTACAATACACGTTATATATTTTAATTTACAAAGTGAAACCTATGTTTTATTCAAATACCCGAATAAGCTGGAGACCTCATTTCATGCCCCGCCTTGAGTTGGAGTGTATGCTCTACCTGCCACGAACATAAATCTGCAACCGCAGATTTTTGGCACTCGGAGATTCCGAAAAGTTTGTGGTAAAAAACCTGATGCTAGAGAAACATACCTATCTATACACCCCCTTGTATTTTGAGCGTAGCAAATGTCACCCAAAGTAACATTATACCTAGCAATTGGCCCCTCACATAATAATACTCATACAACAAACGGATCTGAATAGCCAGGTACTACCCCACCTTCCTCTCTCACATTTTCTTCCACTCCCTATTACTACTATCTTCAGCCTCACTACATTCCTCGATTGAGGATACCATAGTCTCACTGGTTACAGAAGGGAGCAGCTGGGACTCTTGTGAAGTATTCATATAAAAAAAAAGGCGGGGACCAGTGTAATCCGAATTCCAACCACATTGCCTCCCTCTAATAAAATCAAACGAATAACCGAAATTACGGCCAGGTTTGTTGGAAATCCACTTTAATTTGTCCATGAGAAAGTTGTTATTTACCTTGGAAAGAATTATGTCGCCAATAAAGGACACGTCATATTCCTCACCATAAATTTGCAAGTTAAATTTTAGGGTTGATTTCATGCAAATTCATGGAATATTTAAATATGACATGTATGAAAAAAACCTTTGAATAAATGAAAATGTGTTGGAACAAAAATAACATCGGGGTAACAAGGCTGCCAATGCAGATGCAAATCTACATTGGCAGCCTTGTTTTTTTTAGTCAGTAAAAGATTAAAAATAAAAATAACAAAACACAAACAAGTATAGACAAATAAGATAATGGCAAAATATTAAAGGGAGAAGTGATTAATTACAATTTCAATTATACAAAAATTATACAATTATAAATAACAATTAAATAAACATTATTTTAGAGCGTGTAAAAATTGAATTCATATAATAAAAACTTTTTAAACAAACAATAATAATCAGACAGTCTAAATATCAAAAATAAATTATTACAAAATTAAGTGTTAATATGAAAATAAATTTAAAATGTGGTTTTTTTAAAACATTTTGTTATTAATAATTTATTGGATAACCAACACCGCTGCCATAGGTCACCCTACGTTTGGTGACTTAGCAGGGGTGCCCCGGTTAATGGGATAAATTTTGTCCGGGTCTTGGTGGCGGATGCGTCTGCCTATCAGCCGCAAGGCAGGCTGGATCGGGAGAGCGCCACCGCAGAGGGAAGGATGGATTCACACATCCGTCAATCCTGGATACACCGACAGCGCCCTTGAGGTGATTTTTTACAAAAACGGCGCTATATAAATCATCCAAATATTATTACTGACCCCTTGACAAAATTGCCGAAAAAGGAAATGAAATATTTCGACTGCTTCCGGGCAGCTAGAGTTATTTTACTTACTAAAAAAATGACAACTTTTAATAATTCAATGTCACGATTCTTGCTTTACTAAATGCATTTAATTATTACAGTATCAAATTTGAACAAAACATAGATATCAATAAACAGGGTATTACCCAAATTACTTTAACCAGTGATTTCTGATATAACTTGGAGTAAAAAATATAAATTAAATTTTGTTGTCTCCACTGACTTTTTGGTGTTTTTTTTTTCAAATTATTTTTCTTCAAAACTAAATCACAAAAAAATCTTCGGTTTTGACGTGACATCTCCACTGATCAGTCAACTGAGTAACTATCCAACCCCTCCCGAACTTAGTGTCTAATACGTACTGATTTTATATGTGTTAAGTTAAAAAAAAAATACATCAAAAATATCACCGGAGATACAAATTTCGTTCATATTTTTTACACTATGTGGTGTCAGGAATTATTACACTAAGTGATGTCAGAAAGTAAGCCAAAGTACGACCTGTAACACCTCGTATTGACGTAAATCGAAGAACTACTATCGAAAACCTAACCCAACCCAACCGAATATTCAGCGAAACTTCGGGGGATTCAAGAAGAAGAATTGGCCCTTCCGACTAATAATTATTTCCGCTTCTCTCGCTATCCAGCGGAAAATTCCCTCTAGGCAAGTTCAGAAGTTATTCACTATAATAAAATCTAGGCAAGTTCGGAAGTTATTCACTATAATAATATTACGGTCTTATTACGGAATTATTCACTAAAATTCTTTTATGAAAGTTCTACTTGTCAGAAAATGCTAACTTGCCAATGCTAACTGCCAATCAAAGGAGATTGCTGCCTTTGCTTTTATATACCTCAATTGTATTCTAAACATATAATAAGCTAGCTGACACAGCACGAGTTCAATATTATTGTAGAATTTTACTTCAAAAAAGATGAATTATCGTTATTCATTATCGTTCAACTGGTAGAGATGCGTAACACAGCGTAATGATATTTTTTCAATGCTTTAAGTATGTGAGGATCGAAACCACAATCACTTGTTTGAATATTGCGAGCAGTCTATTTTGTATAATGAATGTAATTGCACGTTATGTTGGATCCTTTTTATCATAATGAGTTTCATCCGACTAATTTGTTGATTCTATGAAGTGAATCGAGAAACTCCGGTGTGATGGAATTTCGTTATCACTCGTTACTGCGAATATTTCGTAGTCAACATAATTGTTTCATAGTTACTGGATATTTGATAATATGATCGCTCGGACAGGATTGCTTGAAGGACGCTGAGTACCTACTACAGAAAGGATGCTTGGTTTAAATCTCCGTCATTCTACGCGTATGTAGCACAAGCTTTAAATTTGAACGGTAATAAAGAGCATTTATTTCTTTTTAATATTTGAATCCTATAATTTCAATACCCGCTATATCCGATTTTTTGACAAAATGATCTGAGTGTGACATCTTGTTCACATTTCTGCGAGGGGCAAGAGAAATCTAAAATTGAGTTTCAAAATCTCCCTTATCACGACCAAAAACCATGTTAAAACTGCGAGTGAGAAACAAAACCCGCTATATTATTCAAGAAGCTACTATCAAATCCGCTATATCGGAATTCAACCAATCCGAGCAGTTGTTTTGCCAAGATGGCGGGTTTAGAAACTCGCGCGTCAGGTCAATTGGGTTTCAATAGGCTCCACATCGACAAATAAATCTCGAAGTGAATATCTAAATCCGCTTTATCCATTGTATTTATCGAAATTACTTAAATTATGTTAGACAAACATAAAAAAATAAACACTATTCGAATTTATATTACTCCATTTCATTATTCATAAATTTGAAAAGCAATTATTTTATTGAAGAAGAACATAACACAAATAATCTAAACAAAAATATGAAAGAGAACAAGACACATAAAAATAGAAAAAGACAATGGTCGCAACTGGGACTCGAACCCGGACCTCTCGTCTAACCGGGACGTGCGAGTTAACCAATTTCGCTATTGCCAACTTCTAGTATTATTTATTAGCAATTATTTATTCACGCTAGAGATGTGACAGTTTTTTGCGGTTTTCTCCAAATCAACGAAAGTTGATATAGCGGATGTAGAAATTGAACGACTCATTTCATACCGCTTAAAAAAAAGATGCCAGGTTGTGCCCGATTGTGATTGTACCCGATTGTGCCCGAGCCAGCCGACATAAATGTAACATCTAGAACTCCTAAATTTAAAACAATTTCCAGTTCAAAATTTATTTTATTGGCTATGAAATATATATATTACTGAAAGAAAATAAGATATGACCCTGTTTATTTATAACCTCACAACAATAAATTTAACGAAAAAGAAAAAAATCGTAATCCGTAAGTTTGAATTTTTGAATGATGCACAAACAAAAAAAACTCTTGATAAATAAAACGATTGGCACTTCCACAAGTATCGGATTCGATAGATATCTAGAATCTGTTTGAAAATAGGTCCTTTGCAGAGAACGAAAGGGGACAAAAGGGGCTTCATTCAGGTGTAAACCTACCTACACATTAATGGGCTGAGCGTAGGTTACGGGAGTAGGGAGTAGGTATCGCGTGGGAAGCGGCAATAAATGTTGTCTGTTGTCAACTTCATTATTTTACGCTTTTGAGGACAAGGGTGGGATGTATTAAGAAAAGCGACGCCGATATTGCCAACATAATACAAACAATGAAATGGGATTCTATGTAACGAAGAATTCAGTTACTTTTGTATAGAGAATACAATTCCTTATCCCGGTGGTATCCCGGGATAAGGAAATGTGGTTAATAATTGGGATAAAATAAAATAAAAGCAAAGATTGTAAATTATTAAACATTATTTATTAATATTGTTTGTTACACAAGAGGACTTATCTATACTAATATTATAAATGCGAACATGCGAGTGTTTGTTTGTTCCGCTTTCACGCCTAAACCACTAAACCTATTTCAATAATTATTTCTTAATTTGGGCTGTATATAATGGTAAGCTCTGACGTTTTGAAATTATAAATATTAATATTTTATTAAGATTTATTATATGTTTATTGTCCCTTACAAAAGCGAGTTATTGATCAGTTAAAAGCAAAATAAATCGTTGTCTTGGTAACTAGGTTGATATATTTGCGGGAAATTTTATTTCAGGCGTCGTGGTTAATATATATCTATATAAATAAAAACGAATCTCCGAAATGTTTGTACGCGCATTACTTCCGAACAAGTCAAGGCGTAACGGAATACGGAATGCAAACTAGACCTGATTGTGGCGATCCCGAAAATCCCGAGATTAGCCAAAGTGCAGTCCCGGTATTTTCGTAATCGAAAATAGGCCGGGATCCCGGGACCCCGGGATTCGAGATCCCGGGATTGTAAGCTCTACTTCTGTACTATCCACCATACAAGGCAAGTTATTTAACATCTGGAGAGAATTGATTGAGACTAGTGGATTGATGAGTTGATTTTGGAAGAATCCAAATTTAAATTTATCTTAGGAAGAAATGCCGTGATATGATGATGTATGTCATACATAGAAGATGCAGGTCAGTGTTTTGACTGCCCTGAAGAATAGATGATGTTAACAACAACAAAACATGTTAGGGTTGTTCTTTTTAACTTACATAACTTTTACCACTCTGTCACATTTTGTTTTTACTATAAATGAATTCTCTCTGGGTCTCAGAGTGGAAATTGTAGCAATGGGGGAAGGAGGCTTAAAATGCATATTAGGGGTGACAAACACGAACTGCTTGTATACCTATTTCGAATGACAACCCACGTGACAGAATTAACGTATGACGTAAAGTTGTAGGAGACAAGTTTATGAGATTTTTTAAAAATATTTTTTTAAACTAGATTAAAAATAATAATCGATGTTACTTGGTAGGTTATACCTTTTGGAGTTTAAAAATAGTTTTATATTTTATGTCATCATATATTTTTTTGTAACATTATAGAATATACACAAGTCGAGGTGGCAGAAGACAACTGTGATTTGTAAACTTATAATACACTTCTATTACAAGGAGTTACAACTCTGTAACCTAATTTTTACTACAAAAATAAAAACACATATCTTTTTAAAACGCACACAGTCGTTACGTCTTTAATACAGTAGCTTTTAAAGTAATTATAAAATAATAATATTGTTAACTTTGTTGAACTTTTCTCCACTAACTGGTGGAGACAACTTTATGTAGGTTAAAAAGAAGAACGACCCGTTAATGTTTAACAAACCGCAAGTCATAAAGGTAGATAGTAGTTTCAAAATACTCAAAAATAAAAACACGATTGAAACAATGGCACATTTAGAAACGCGAAATGATTTACTGTTCAGTTAAAAATAGACGAGAGAAACAGCTCCACATTGATCCTGAATAGACTTCAATAATATTAACACACCAGTAAAATTGTCAACACGGTGTGCTAATCTTAATCATTCTCAAGATTAGAAACGGTTAAATGCTTTGTGCTTTCGCTGAAACGGCCGATTTTGCCATCTGCTTGGCATGTGATGAACAGCGTGGATCCGCCGTGATTCAGGCCTGTTTGTTTTTGAAACCAGGCGCCCACCTTGACAGGCAATACGTAGAAAGGTAAATTTCTTTCAGGTAATTTAATCGTGGCTTAAAGCGTTTAGGCCTCCTTTCGAATGGAGAACGGGTATCGGCCGCGGTGAGACAAGCAGATAGCAAGGCGAGGGGGATGCTGAGCCGAATATTGATTCCTCTTGGCCATGACCTTAGCGAGATTCCCGGATAGGGGGACAGACCAATGCCGAACCCTTGCACCAATGCTGTGATCGTGAAGCAAAACGCCCTTGATGTGGGAATTGTAGCGGACACCTTGCCCCGAGGGGGGTTTCAAGTTGCAAGACTGGGAATTGGTGACGGCTCGCATTATCTTATGGTGGCGGAAGGGTGCGCAAATGGAGTCGCGAAATAGAATATCTTTCTTGAATTAGCAGGGGAATAAGATAGCGTACCTTTAATATTACATCATACTGATATTTCAATGCGTTTATGTGATTTAAACGATTATTCTAATTCGGGAGAAAATTAAAACATAGCAAATGTACATACAGGGCGTATAGGTATAAATATACAGGGTGTAACAGGACGTACCCGAGGGATTTTAACCAGCGATTCCTGAGCATATTGGGAGTAAAAAAATGAACATGTCATTTTGCTGTCCGATGACATTTTGTCGAAGTAAAACTTCTTTACGCACGCTTGACTTGGGGAGTAAGCTGGTGAATGCGTGACGAGAGCGTTACAAAAGTGTAATCGGGCGAGGCGAACGAAGCATAAAGAAGTTTTACTTCAGTCATGTGGTTTAAAGGACACTCGTTTTTTTCTATTAAAAACATTAAAAATATTTTTCATCACACGTCGCCACTGACTAGAGTGTGATAGTGGCGTGTTTATAGCCTAGCGGTCATTTGATAAGCGTTGCGTCTCGTTTTAACAGCATGTTAATATACGAAACAGAGCGCGTGTCGCTCACACCCATCGCAACGGTATATATTACATAGCGATGGGAATAGTAGCGACATGTGATTAAAACATACTTGTTTTTGTTTTTAATAGAAAAAAAATGTCATCGGACAGCAAAACGACATGTATATTTTTTACTTCAAATATGCTGCACCCCAAGTGGTTCGCTACGTTTGGTGATTTAGCAGGGGTGCCCGGGTTCATTAGGTGAGGTTTGTCTAGGAGTCTAGGCGGATGACCAAAACATACTGAACCCCAGATTCCTACCCACCCCTTAAACCCTTTTCCTTCCCAGAACTCTCCTCCCCTTCCTTTCCTTAAAAAAACCCCTCCACACAGCATCCCCAAAGATGACATATACCCTGAGGGAAATTGTTTTCGTCAGGGCCTCCTGTGTAGAGCTCATGTAAAAAAAATGCTCAGGAATCGCTGGAATAAAATCCCTCGGGTACGTCCTGTTACACCCTGTATAGTTATTCTTTCCTAAGCACAATCATCAACTTTATTAGAAGAGTGATTAAAATACTACATAAAATTATGTTAAAAATTGTAAACTAAAAATGTTTCAAACAATAAATAAAAAAAATAAAAAAGTATATATATATATATATATATATATATCATCCAAAAAAATAACTAACATCCAAACGAAAACCGAAGAAAATTCTTCTCACCCCGAAAGGCGTAATAATAACGTATTAAGTAGACACTCTTCGCCGTTAAATTTCTTGTCCATTGCAATTCTGAAAATAGCGTCTCAAGTCAGATTATCGTTAAACTTAACGAGGCGAGTGATGTAATAAAACACTGGGAACTGGGAAGGAGAAAGGTAGAAGCCGATAGCAAGACTGTCTAATACATTTCAATAACGAGCTTAAATTACGTACGAAGAAAGCACAATATTAATCCAATGAATAACAAATAAAAACAAAAACATTCGCGAAATCGTTTTATCGTAATGAAAAGAATAGTTTTTTTTAACCTTTTTAGTGTCGCGATCCCCTTAACCCTAGATTACTACTCTACGTCGCAGAGGCGCCCGCGTTTTTTATGTATTGCTCTCTCTTTTTATGCTTTGCGCGTATCGCATTGAAATTCAAGGACATCTCAGTCATCGGCAGCACGTGTCGCAGGACTGTTGTTGCGTTACGGTAAGTTTGCTAGTTTTTTTTTATATATATTTTTATATATATTTATATGTTTTTTTTATATATATTTATATGGCCCTCCAAAGGGCCAAATGGCGCTCCAAAGACGTTTGAGTTGCTTGTATGTAAGTTTTGCGCTCTTAATCAAATTGTTAAACAAAAAAAAATTTTAACTTTTTTTATTTTTTTTTAGTTAATTTATTTTTTTTTATTTTTTTTATTTATTTCTACGTATTACAGTATTGACCTATTAATTAACATTTTTACATAATAGATCAATTTTGAAAACATTTTTACATAATATATTTTGCAATTTTATTATGTTGGGTGTAAGGTATGTTTGTGAAGGTGAAACTGTGGATAGATATTGTTGTATGTTTCGTGAACACCTCACTAGGAGAACCTATACATCATAATTGACTATTTTTTGTAGTGTAGTAGAAGTAGAAGTTTTTTTTAAATGTATACTTTAAGTGGTTTATTTTTTAAAGAGAAGACCGTTTGATTGCTAAGTTTCATTTGAGATTAAAGATTTTATAATAAAAATATATAAATATAATATAAAATTGTGTTATTTTTTTTAGTGATATTCAAAATTATAGAAACAGTCAAAACATATCAATCATACTTATAGTTTTTGAATAAAATCATTAGTCAATACGATGCGCCTCGCGGGCGTATGAGTAGTTTCTTTGTACGTCGCAACATGAGTATTAGTGTAGGGTTAAAAGCAAAAAAGTTTAAAAAAAAACCATACTACCCGGCATTACATTATAACATTCAAACGTGTAAAAGATATTTAGAATATTCGCTTTGCTATGCACATAGGCTACGAAGCACTGCACAAAGAAGACACCGATTAGTCTATCTCATTCTCTCGCAGACTAAATCCTATAGATGTATGTGTTTTTGTGTTTATCTCTTTTTAGTGTCGCTCGTTTCAGTTTCATCGAATTTCAAATCACAACGGTTCTAAAGAAATTTTCACTTCAAAAATAATTTTAAAATGTTCAAATCAAAGAAGGTATCACTGGTTTATAAAGTTATTCGCAAAATGATTTTTTTTTTACATTAACTCCACACAAGAGGCCCTGAATAATTTTCCTCAGGGCCTATGTCATCTTTGAAGATGCTGTGTGGAGGGCTTTTTTAAGGAGAGGAAGGAGTGAACATGGGTCTTGAAGAGAAGCATATTGTAGGAGGGAGAAAACACAGAGGCCGGCAAATCGTTCCACAGCCGAGCTGTTGAAATCAAGAACGAGTCGTAGAAACGAAACGACCCGTTCTCATGTGCCTAATGTCAACTGTGTACAAATGTTGAGCGCGTGTTTGGCGTGTTTCCCGACTGGTGCCGAGGGGATCAATGACGCTAGTTCTTCGGAGCATCTTCCATTGTACTCCCACCTGACGCCTGTGCTCTAAAGATTGCCATCCGTTTGTTAAGTTAGGAGAATCTATTAAACGGACCACCCGCTTTTGCACACAGTTGAGATTTTTTTAAGGTATTTTGGGGCTCCAGACCAGAGGTGGCTGTCAAATTCAACCGTGGGGCGCACTTGCGATTTGTACAGGGTTAGCAGTTGTGTACTATTAAAGTATCTGCGGGCCATGTACAGTACGTCCAGTTTCTGAGAGGCTAACATAACTCTTGCTTCGATGGAGCTCCCGTACCTGAGCTGATCGCTTAGAGTTACACCAAGCATATAAATTGTATCATATCAAGCATAAGCATCGGAAGATTTCTTCCCAACAGGACCTTCTCTTTCTTTGAAGGAGATTAGATTTTCATTTCGATCCCTTTTAGACGTAATCAGACATATTTTAGACGTAATCAGACGTAATCTGACGGCCTCCGTCGTCCCGAGGCAAGACTCTCGACTCACAATCCGAAGGTCGCGGGTTCGAACCCGGCGTGCGCAAATAAATTTTATTTGATGAATTTGTGTTATTTCACAATTTATTCATTTAAAATAATATATGATATATTTGCGGCACGTTCCAGAGTGGAAGATACTAATAGTATCGCCCTGGTGTAAGACCACCATTCAGAATTGAAACAATAATAATAATAATAATAATAATTGGATAATTTGTAGAGCGCCGTTTTTGTGAAAAATCACCTCAAGGGCGCTGTACAGCTTATTATTAATTCCTAGGTTCTATCTAATTTAACTATTTACAAACAGATACAGAAACATACTTACCTGGCAGGTCACTTCCGAGAAATTAGAAAGTTAATAGATACGTTAAGATAGTTGCAGAAGATACGGTCTTGCACGCGGAGGGCATTATATTTAAAACACTGGACTTTGCATGAATTTACATTAAAAGATTTGTGGCAAAAGTATAGTTGTATTTATTTTGAGAGACTGGAGAATTTAGGAGTCTTTAGGGAATCTTCATGAAATGACCCTTACATAAAGCTTATAACTGATTTTTTTATTTTTTTATTTATTTTATTTTTTTATTTATTTATTTATTTTTTTTTTTTTACCAAATGAGTTATTTTTACAATGTCGCGGGCATTGAAGGTTAAGGTGAAAGGTTTTTGAATTTAAGGGTACGACTGTCTGAAAAGGTGGGTTTTAAGTTTAGTTCTAAATTCCGCTGAATTTGTGATCATCCTTAAGTCGTGTGGCAGTCCATTCCAGGCTTTGGGTCCTGACACTCCGAAAGCGCGCTCACCGAACTTAGTATCTGGTGCACGCTTTGGTTCCTTTAACCTTCCGAAAGCTGATGACGCTGCTGATCTCAGGGTTAACTGTCGAGAATTGGAATTTTCTGGAATACACAATTCCGATAAGTAAGTCGGGGCCATTCCGTTGAGGGACTTAAATACCATCCAACAGAGCTTAAATTGGATTCTTTCAGGACATTTGAGCCAATGAAGATTTTTGAGATGCTCTGAAATGTGGGAATATTTAGATACGCCGGTGATAAGTCTTGCCGCAGCGTTGAAAACAGATTGTAGTTTATTGATTTGATATTTCGGAAGACTGGCATACGTTGCTTGAAATGGCTTTAGCCGTGTTTAGTGACCAGATCTGAATAGCCAGGTACTTCCCCACCTACCTCTTCCCTATCTCCTTCCTCCCCCCACTACCTTCAGCCTCACAACATACCCCAATTGGGGATGCCATAGTCTCACTGGCTCCAGACGGGAGCAGTTGGGACTCTTGTGCGGTATTTCATGTAAAAAAAAAAAAAAATAATTGGGTCTTTGAAAAATTAAGTTCGACGAGATTATTCTTACCCCAAGAGAAAACACTCTCGAGGAAACATAATTTAATAAAAATATAATTACATTTTTATACAATTTAAAACACAATTTATCTAAAACAAACACAAATACTGGCGTGAGGTATGTTCATTAAATGCATTTGAAACCATTTGCAAACGACAAAACAATGGCCTCTGGTTAAAAAAAAAAACCTTTGTCGCTTTATTTGTGTTTACTATTAAGTTGAAAGCTTATAAAACCTTTGCGGTCGTGAGCGGGTGTGTGAATTACTGTGCAATTGTGCATGTTTTATATAATATGTCAGATTTTACCTGTTCAAGCAGCATGCGATTATCACTCGCAACACGGGATTTAAACGTTATATTATAAATATAATATATATAATTTTATCTGCAGTATCTGTATTATCTGTTCTTACTGAACTGATATAAAAATACTATAAACAGAACACCTGTTATTGTGACTTAACTAAAACTTACAGTGAGTACTCGAACTTGTTTACTCGTGCATTAAATAAATATTGTTTTGCTACCTCAATCTCTCGCAGGCTAAATCCTATAGATGCATCTATGATTTATAATAAATACAAATTGTTTTACATTTTAAATACCCCATTAGCCGGACCACTTATAAAAAACTTGTTTGAAAACACAATACTGGCACATCCCGCGGAAAATTATGCATTCGACGGTATTGCTAAGCAAACACTGTCGGAATTACGAAGTACAGACTATTGAATGACTTTATTGTGAAGAGATTTACATATTATGATAATGCTTTGCAGGCGAACTCCGAACAATACAAGGGAGGTAGGTAGAAAAAAGGCCGTTGTGAAGAGAAATATTTTGCGAACCTACCTCATTAACACTTGGTTAAAAATAGTGAAAATTTCTTTAGAAACGTTGTGATTTGAAATTCGATGAAACGGAATCGAGCGACACTCAAAAGAGACAAGCACAAACATCTACAGGATTTAGACTGCGAGAGAATGAGATAGCAATAAAATATTTATTTTATTCACTGGTACTCGGTTCCAATATAATACGATAAATACACAGTCCCGCGCAAGTCTCTTTTGATGTAGTGATATAAAGAGCTTGAAGAACCTCAGAGGCCAGACATTTAGCTGAACAAGGAATCGAATCCTACGAAATCAAAAATCAACATCTAATCTTTAAACCACTCCGAAATGAACAGGCAAAAGAAAACATAAAAGAAAGCGACATCTAGCGACTCCGAAGAAGAAAATACAAATATTAAAAAGATGACGATGAAAAATATACTCTGGTTATAATAATAACCTGACAATATTTGGAAATCTTCTATAATTGTCACACATAGAAGAAATTATCGAAGAAAGCAAACACTTTGTGGCTTGGCATTTTACAGAATAAAAAAAGTTCTTTGTTTAAAACCACTAATTTAAATTCATATTCGTCGACCGGTTTCGGTCAAACTCGACCTTTTTCAGGACAATAAACATTTAAACTAAATTACAGTACAGAGTTAGATAATGAGGTAAACGCAACTAGAGATAGGCATTAATTCCAGTTTAAATTTTTTAGATCTTTCCTTATCCATAATTAATAGGGCCTCCTGTGTGGAGTTAATGTAAAAAAAAAAAAAAATTAACAACAAAATTAGCTTCAACATTTACTGACACCATAATACATAATACCTCCAATCACCGTATCTCGCATAAACACTCTTCTTTTCATAGCATGATTCACCGGCTAGTCACTATTCCCTTATCTAATGAACTAATAACAATTAAACAAATAGCTATTAACAATGGATGGCTCCGAACTAATTGATAAGATCCTCTCAAAAAAACTTCACCGAATCTCAACAAATAAATTTCTCTACAATGCCCTACCATCCATTAATAATAATAATAATAATAATAATAATATAACCACCAATGTCATAGAATTTTGTACATTAGAAAATTCTCTTCCCTTTGCACATTTAAACTTTCAGTAGAAGTAAGGCCGCCTTCTAAACTAACAATAATTTAGCCAAACTCTTAACTAATTCTAAATACAAAAAGGATAAACTAAGTCACTTTGGCATCTATAAACTTAATTGTAACGATTGCCCAGCAAATAATAGCATGAACACCTTAAAAAATTGGTTTGATACAAATCTCCTTTCATTGAACACTAACAAAACATACTACATACACTTCTCAATTAACAAACTAAAAACACTCCCCAACACTAAAATAATTATCCACAATAACAAATGCAACAAATTCACATGTATCCAAGGCTGTTCAACGTTGAAATCAGTATCAGAAATTAAATATCTCGGAGTGATAATAGAACAACATATGAAGTGAAAGAGCCATATCTGTGAATTGGTTAAGCGTATCAGAAAGTGTATATATATATTCATAAGATTAAGAAATATTTTAAAACCCAACAATCTAAAAAGAGTATACTATGCACTAATACAGTCATTAATTCAATATGGAATTATTGGATGGGGGGGTTCATACAACAATATTCTTACCCCGATCAAAGTGATCCAGAAGCTAATCATTAAAGTAATCCTAAAGAAACCCTCCACATATCCAACAGAAACACTTTTCGCAGATTTCACGGTGCCTCGAGTAGAGAATACCTTCAAGAAAAATGCAATTATCCAAATTTACAAAGATAATATCGTCAAAAAATTTGAAACCCACCAATCAAAAAGATATCAAGACAACATCAAAATACCAAAATATAATACCAAACTAATGCAAAACAATTACATTTATTTAGGAATAAAGTATTTCAACAATCTTCCGATTGAAATAAAAAAAATCAAAGACATCAATAAACTGAAACTCAAACTGAAGCAACACTTCATCAGGAATAATTAATTAAATAATTACCTGTTTTTTCTCTTTCTTTCTATTTATTGTCAATCTATATTTATTTCTATTTAATTTAGATTTTTCGAATTTTTCTAAAGTGCACAATATTTTAGTATGTAACCATATCCCATTGTATATACATCTTCACATATAGATGATCCAGAAGTTTCAATTGTTCCCATTATATACTTACCCTATTGCATAATGTTATTCTATTTCTGTCATAATTAGTGTAACTCGCTCATCAAGCACAAGAACTAGCTTCTTCTTTGGTGAGATTGCAATTTTAAAGAATTTCTGAATCAATATGTAATTTATATTAACCCACTGTAAACTTATATATCTGTATTAAATAAAAAATAAAATTAAAAAAATATATATATTAGTTTAGGTAAAACAACGCATAACATAAATATTAGGGTTAAAGAAGACGTAAGGTGTCTAACAAGCACAGTCTCAGAATTTGTCAACCACGTAATTGATACCGACCATACGTTTAATAGAAATACAGGATTTCAAATAGTTCTTACAAATAAAATAGGAAAACGCCTTAATAATTTAGAAGCTTTAGAAATATTAAAATCAAAGAAAAATAATTGCCAACAACAACTTAAACAAACATTAACAAACAAACAATTAACTAACAGTCCCATTTTAAAGTTATTCCCTTTCTCCCTCTGTAACCCCCACCTAACCTTTCCTCCTACCCTTCCCCCAACCATAATCTAATGTTCTGTCCCTCTCTTATATGCTCTCCCTTTCTTTTGTGTTTACCTCATTATCTTAACTCTGTACTGTAATTTCGTTTATATGTTTATTGTCCGGAAGAAGGTCGAGTTCGACCGAAACCGGTCGACGAATATAAATTTAAATAAAGTTGTTTTAAACAAATAACTTGTTTCATTACATAGAAGAAATGTTGTTTGTCTAACCAATAAATGCTTCCAATTTTGAACAAAAAGAGATTTCAAATAACTAAAGATTTATTTTTTTAAATTCTTTCGCAAAAATGAAAAAGGGCATTAAAAAAGTATTCGGTATTTCTGTTAATGTGTTTATGGTCTTCGATCAAATATAATGATTAGTTATAGTAGCTGTGATACACCGCAAACTGTGGAGATACAATTCACACTTTGTTCGGTTCGTATAATATGTCGTTTACCACATATTTGACAATGATTGTACGTGAACTCTCAAAATGCGGGTAAAGATAATTTAATTAAGTGGCGTTCAAATAAACGAGTATTTAGCAAAATAATTACTATCGATAAATGCGGTTATGATGAAATCAAATCCTATCAAATTAGTAGACTACTCTATAAAATTTTTTATAGGCAGATTATAAACATTTTCAAGAGGCAAAAAGGATCTCCAGTGAAAAATAATATGATTTAAAATTTTTATAAAGGATAACAAAAACCGTTTCTGAATATAAGTTATTTTACACATAATTAATTATACGTGGAATTTATAAATCGTCATTTATAAATGAATAAAACACCATCACTTCAAAATGCCTCGTGTGGTTGGCATAACCACATCAGCAATTTCTAGAGTCACGCCGGAGTCTTTGCAGGTTTTAATGCACGAAAAATTATACATTTTCTTATCAGATATTAAAAAATAATTATTTGTTTTGAAAGCGGAAAATAGATTCTTTCAGATTTTAATATTACATACAGAAATTTGCAAATAAAAAAAATATATATCTGATCTCATAAACAGATCAATGTTTTTACGATTGTTTTGTCGCTTACCGATTGTTTATTTTTGTAAACTATATAAATAGAACTTTGTATGAAACTGAAAAACATATTCAATTACACAGGCGTATCGTATTTATTAGCGTTATTGTCACTTTTTTCTTCGTTTCGTAATTAGCAAAAAAAATTCACAAACTTACGAATTTCAATTTATTTATTTGGAAATAACTATATTTATCACAAGTATTTGAAATAAATGGTAGGCATTTTATATGAAAATTCTAAACGTGGTGTTATATCTTTCTAACAATGCTTACATCAAATAACTCACCGTAATAGAAAATGAAATAGAACGACTATTATTATCCGACCGCCCGAGTTCATCTCAGTGTCGTACTGAGTTGACCCTGTTGAAATAAAAAGGGAGTAACTGATGACATGAAGGTTTTCTTCTGACGTCACGGACGTTAGCCGGGCATCGAAGAATGAAAACTTTGAACAAAAAAATTATTAAAACTAATTAAATAAAAGTAAATTGATGTTATTAATGCAAGCTAATATTTAAAAAAAATACGAGAAATGATTTTTTTTAAATTCTCTCTGTGCTATTGAAAATATCTGTTACTTCTGCATATTGGTTATCTAAAGTGTGCATACTGTGCATGTTATGTATTGATAATGATGTTTTAATGGCGTTGACTAGATTTATCCTGATTGGTTTTTTGAGGAATTGAGACTCCTTTGACAAACGTTTCAGACGGTCTTGAAATATCCACCATCTAAATGTGATATCTGCCTTCATTACGAATACCGTAAGGCTGCCCGAAACGCAAGACCAGGAAAAAACGGCTATATACCTCAAAAATCAAATAAAACGGGAACACAACGATAATGCTTTTGGCCGTGAGAATCTCAAATATATCTCGACTTGTTTTGAATTGTAAGCTATGAAAACTAACAAATATGTATTATAAAAGAAAGTGGACAAGGTGAGTACCGCTAAAACTCAGAAACGAGTCTTGGTACGTTCAAGGGAATGGTGTGGTAGTCCTCTATCTACTATATATTCTAAGGTTCTTGTTCTTGCCTGAAGGGCGTGTTTTTAAGATAATAGTTGGAAGTTTCGCCCTCTAGAAATTTCTAGAACATTCGAGAGTTTTTGAAAGCATTCCACAACATTCGAGAATATCCCGGAACATTCTGGAATGTTGTGGAATGTTCGGGAATAGTCTGAAACGTTCGGGAACATCCCGGAACACCCCAGATCGTTGTGAAACATTTCAGACTGCTCTCGAATCGTTGAAACATTCCAGACTTCTCTCGAATTTTGCGGAATGATCTGGAACATTGTGGATCATTCGAAGCCTTTTTTATGGGTATATAAAGCAAGATCCATCGTGGGTTCGAACTCAATCTTTTATTCAATCAAGTCAGTTGAAACTCATATCAATTCCCTGAGCGAAGCTTTATTGTAAAACTGAACTACTACAGGGTGGGGCAGAGAGGAGTTACTAGTTTCAAAAAATCACTGAAGGCCCCCCAGACCGAGCAAAGGGGCAAAGCGGATGCCGTTAGGTCGGGGAAATAATGCCGTTTATAGTAGTGACTATGCCATGGTCAGGTAAGTACCGGGACTTTGTTGTGGAGACGTTCTTTAAAAACGGGGAAAGCGTTGTGGCTAAGCGTGGGGTTTTTCGCATCCAGTTCGAGTTAAATCGTAATGACAGTTAATGAAATAATTAAAAACACTTTGTTTTTACCACAATAAACTTTATTTAAAAGTCAACATGTTTCAAGAACGATGTTCTCTTCATCAGGACATAAAATGTACTGTTTATGTCCTGATGAAGAGATGAATCGTTCTTGAAACATGTTGACTTTTAAATAAAGTTTATTGTGGTAAAAACAAAGTGTTTTTAATTATTTCATTAATAAAATGGTGCCACAAAGTGAATTTGCAAAATTTGAAGAAGTGAAGAACGTAATGACAGTGTTCCTGATCCTAAAACCATTCGGAAATGGATCAGTAATGTAAGGTGGACTACAGTATGGCCCCCTCACTCCCACGATTTGACCCCGAGTGACTTTTTTCTGTGGGGATACGTCAAAGCTGAGGTAAAAAAACTTTGACCTCGAACCCTCGAAGTTCTGAAGGAGGCATTTGAGGACGTCATCGCTGGAATTCCGCAAGATGTGCTGGGAAGAGTGGCCGAAAGGCTCAATACGTGTAATTGCTCGCCAAGGCCGCTACGCCAGACGATATCATTTTCAAAACATCATGAAAAAAACGGCATCATTTTCCCGACCTAACGGCACCCGCTTTGCCGCTTTGCTCGGTCTGGGGGGCCTTCAGTGATTTTTTGAAACTAGTAACTCCTCTCTGCCCCACCCTGTATAAACGAACTCAGAAGGTTTCACATAAATATCCCTAGGACATCGATGTGATAACTTACTGCCTTACATTATGATTGTGATTATTGGTTAAAGTAACTGGGATCCTAAAACTACTAGTTTGAGGAGAATTTTGTCAAAGTTCTGACAAGATTTTAACCAGAAAGTCAAGCGCAGAGTTATCGTCCCTTTCGCGGCTGTTTAATTGAATTCCTCCTGATTGGATTGCCCGCCGCTTGACCTGCTTCTGTTAGCGGAGTGCATGTACTAGTGACTCCTTACCGTACTCCATTGTACCCAGACCAGACCCCCCCCCCCTAGCTCCCCTTCCCCTTGGCTCATCTGACACGTTAAATACGAGTACAACGAGATAATTTTGGCAGTATACTATTACCAAATCATTATATTATTGTTGTGTACACACTAGCCAAAGTCAGGTGCGTAAAATTTAATCAAAAAGTATCACTAAACTGATGGAAAAGGTGGAGGGAGTGATTTTTCAAATCCTCGTGTTTTGAAAATGCAAAATTTCATCAATCTCGGAATAAAGCTGTAGATTTGAATACGAAACACACGCCGCCCGCAAAAAATCTTCTCTATATTCCTAGCTGAAGTCCGGCGATGTCCAGGCTCTAAACAGAGTTTTTAGATATCAGATGTAGATATCTAATTTTAAATATCTAATTTTCCTCTAATCGTCTGATTTTTATTTGATCTAGTATATAACTGCACTATATCAATATTACGTTATTGTTATTTTTATTACAATGGTCTATTTTTAGAATTTACTTGCCACTTGGCACCACAACCCTTGGGCAACGATATATATTTAAATATTTGGCGACAAAAAAAAGCATTTCATGACTAAATCTGGTGGAATTTTAGCCTTATTAAAAGCGTTTTAAAAAAAACCTTCTAGCATGCGGACAGAAAATGAATGGTGTGAGATTGGGACCATAGAGAGTCAATGAGCATTGAAGCAGAGTTGAAAATTTCGATTTTTACAATTTTCAAAATTGTATTTTTATTAAATAATCCGTGTCTCACATTGGGTTGCTTAACAATATTGCTTAGGTAATGGAAAAGGGCGTGCGTGTATTTTAGACTTCGTGTTACTACGGGTCTACAGGGAAATTGAGTGGAATTAATTAAACAAAAAACGTATTTCTAATATACATTTAATGACATTCATTTCCCCGTTGAATTCAAGGACGTGTTGCATAACATTGTTAATTTAATCCATTCGGTTCAGGTTCAGATTTCCAATTTAAAAAATGACGAAGTTCAACCAGAGAAACCTATAATCGAGACTTTCTGGAAGAATAAGATTTGAATTGTGTTTAATTTAATAGCACACCTCCGACATAATCTTAGATGAAACCTGTCCTAAACTAAAGGGTTATACTGATCTAAGCAAGCATCTTTATGTGCGAACATTAATGTAAAGTTAACTGCACTACAGCCAGCGCTTGGGATGAGGTGATGAGAAGTGAGAAGCAGAGATTTAATCTAGCTCTTGTGATTAGAACTGCGAAGAACTTAAGCAGAGTTCACAATGCAAACCCGCAGTTTAAGTTTATTATCTAAACACTTCGTGAATTTTACAGTGAGATTATTTTAAAATTGAAATTATAATTAAGATGCACACGATCAATTATGTAGTTAGGGCAACAGTAATGTCGCTGCATCAAAATTCATTGCGTTAGAGACGCGATGAAACGAAAAAGCGACACTAAAAAGAGACAAACACGTACATCAATAGGATTAAGTCTGCGAGTGAATGAGATTGACTAATCGGTTTCCTGTTCGTGCGGTGTTTTGTAGCCTCCCCACTCTTGTCTACTTTAGTTTTCTAAAGGTTTCGCCTCTACCGCACACATTTTTTAATACTGGTTGATTAATAGTAAATTGTGACATGGAGTAATAAAATCAGATTCATATATTTTTCCTGTTTCTATTATTTAACGGAAAAGTTCTACCGTCGATCTTTTTTAAATGAATAATCAGAAAGCTCCTTCGCTTCTCGAATTTTTCCCACGATGCACGCCATCTTAGTAAATACATTCAACAGAGTATGATAATAAAATTCAACCCGTACGAACGAAGTGAAAACTTCTTTAGCACCGTTGTGATTTGAAACCCAATGAAAACGAGCGACACTTAAAAGAGAGAAACACATACATTTTTAAGATTTTTCCTGCGAAATAATAAGAACGAGACTAATCGGTATCCTCTTTATGCGGTTATTTGTAGCCCATCGGCCTCTTGATAGTGCGGTGTTTCGTAGAATAAAATTTAAAACTATTTTTTTTTTAAGTTGGTAACAATATAAAAATAAATTAACCCTAAAAAAATATCGTATTCCCAATACTCTGCATTCGTCTTATTCTCTCGAAGTTTAGTTTTCTGAAAGTTTCACTTCTACCCCGTATGAACTGCACACATGATATTTTTTTTACGATTGAGAATTCATTTGTGCACATTGAGGGAGCTTGCATTGAATGCTTTTAAAGAATTCTGAATATTTGCATATATAAACAAAATTATGGTTGTTTTGCACCAATTTTACGAGCTTCACCCAAAAACATATATATCATGCTTTTTAACTAAGCATAACTTTTTCTAAAAGTCGGTACCCGCTGCAAGAATCAAACTCAAACGCAATCAGCTGGCTGTTTGCCTTCCACCGAGCTTTAGACAGTCATCATTATCTTACCCTTAAAATCAATATTATCCCAAATTAGCATCTCAAAATCTTTTTTTTAATCTCAATAAATAAAGGACTTAACTTATGGCGGACTAAATTTTTATTTAAAAAAAATACAATAAAAATGATTGTTTTGCAAATCAATAATTATTGAGCTTGCTCGCTCAGACTTAGCTTAACGGTTAATAATTTGAAAATTGACTGAAAATTAAAAAAAAAAACATTAATAGATCGTAATTATTATAATTCTTTAAACTAGCGCATACCCGATTTTACAATTCCAATTTTTAAAAAGTAAACTAAAATAGTTGTAAGAATTGGTTTGTAACCTGAATAGCGTCTCGGATAAATGTATCCGAATTTATTCATATGCAACTATTGACATGAAAGTCTAAATGAATATTCAATTTTTTATAAGAAAAACTCTCTTTTTATAGCTATAATTTTTTTTTTTTTTTTTAAATATGTTTATTCAGTTTTAATTTTACAATATTTTATTTTACAAATCTTACGAAACTGATCAATCAGTTTGATTGTAAGAAATCTCTCATTTTTTTCTAATTATTTAATACAGTATACTTTTCAGTTTTACATAGTAAATATAATAACTAAATATAATACTTAATATTAAAATACTAATTATTACGACAAACTAATTATCTCAATGTTTTAATGTTTATGAATTGCGTTGTAGTAAAAATATTTTACACAGTACAAACATACGGTGAGAAAATATATTAAGTTGATGGGAATAACCTTCAAAAGTTATAAAAAGAGAGTTTTTCTTACAAAAAATTAAAATAGTTGTCTGTTGAATTATTGTTTTATGGGTAGTTACTTTATCGCTTGTCCGAAAATGTTCAAACAAACAATGACGGCCTCCGTGGTCCCGAGGCAAGACTTTCGACTCACAATCCGAAGGTCGCGGGTTCGAACCCGGCGTGCGCAAATAAATTTTATTTGATTAATTTGTGTTATTTCACAATTTATTAATTTAAAATAATATATAGTATATTTGCGGCACGTTCCAGAGTGGAAGATACTATCAGTATCGCCCTGGTGTAAGACCACCATTTAGAATTGAAACGTTGCATGAAATGGCTTTAGCCGTGTTTAGTGACCAGATCTGAATAGCCAGGTACTTCCCCACCTTCCTCTTCCCTATCTCCTTCCCCTCCCCACTACCTTCAGCTTCACAACATACCCCAATTGGGGATAACCATAGTCTCACTGGCTCCAGATGGGAGCAGTTGGGGACTCTTGTGCGGTATTTCATATAAAAAAAAAAATTAAAATTTTGGGAATGACCCTTAAATTCAAAACAAAGTTCTAGAGTAAGGTTCATCGAACCACAGACAGACTGACGGCGTCACAATCGAAATTAGTATTTTAAATAAGGAAAAAAACAAAAAGTGTTATTTTATTTTAACAAACAGCCGCTTATTTGGGACAAAATATTTGGATACCGATGTGTCCCATTTAGGCGGAATCAACTGCATTATTTTATCGTAAATATTTTTTAGTACAAAGTTATGTTTGAACCCTTTTCATAAATGTTTTTAATCAATTTCCTAATGAAGTGACTTTCTGAAAAGGTTTTATTCACATAAATTTCAGTAGCGTAAGGATCTACGTTAGCCAAGTTCGGCTTAAGAAGCAAAGATCTTAACCTATATTGCGTGAGATTTTTGCCATCTAGCGACCAATTTAAGAAGTTTCAGAAGATGTCTCCTAAGCAACTAACATTTGAATAATAATTATTATGACATTGCGTGAGGCCTCCGCTTTTTAAATTATAAATTTCAATATTATATTTAAAACGTGTGTTAAATAAACGTTAAACGTATACTTTAAAAAAAATGATAATATCATCTAAATATTATAAGAAAATTTTCTTGATTTTTCAGATGAAAATTTAAAAGTGGTTTTGAAATTGTGGGATTCAATTTAAACTAATTATTTCTAAAATCATAAATTCCGATTACTTTAAATTAAAATGTCACTAAATAAGCATGCAATCGGCAAGTTAGTGGTTACAGTTTTGGTATGAATTAGGTCAGACCATTCAATATACAATAAGTTTTTTTTTTGACCAGTCAGTGGTTGAATGGGCATCGCGCTTGGGTCCCACCCCGGCGTCCCGTGTTCGATTCCTCCTGTTGCATTTTGGATATTTGATAATATTTGACGATATGGTAAAATTATTAAATGGTTTAAATATGATAATATCTCTTTCCACTTTAATAGAAAACAGATTTATTTTTTTAAATTTTTATTTTATTAATATTGGTTTCATTTACATTTTCATAATATAACATAATATAGCTTATATATTTTATACACTCTCCTAAGAAAACAGATGCTTGAGTTTAGGAGAGGACAACTTGTTAATAACTTAAGAATTATTTAAAAAAAATAAAAGATCCTTATCACTTATCACAAACTAAAGAGTTTAACTTGTGAAGAGATTTAGACTTAACATATTTTAAAAGTTCATAGGAGTAATTAAACAAGAAATGCATTTAGGATGTACATAAAACATTAGGAATAACAAACAGATTATTGCTTGTTGTTTTAAGTTTAATTTGCATTACCAAACTGTTTGTTGATTATGAGACAGTTTGATAATGCCTTTAGAAGCCGAATCAGCTGTCATTCATAATATCAATTGCACAGCAGAACTTGTTTTAAAATTTCAAAGTGGTTTTGAAATTGTGGGATTCTATTTAAACTAATTATTTCTAAAATCATAAATTCCGATTACTTTAAAATTAAAATGTCACTAAATAAGCATGCAATCGGCAAGTTAGTGGTTACAGTTTTGGTATGAATTAGGTCAGACCATTCAATATACAATAAGTTTTTTTTTTGACCAGTCAGTGGTTGAATGGGCATCGCCCTTGGGTCCCACCCCGGCGTCCCGTGTTCGATTCCTCGGCTGGCTAAGTCCTCCATCACTACACAAGCAACATTTTCGGCTTTCTGTGGTGGTAGTAGGAGATTTTCAAACATTGCTGGGTTATTCGTAACCCGGGAATGTTTGTCTTTCTTTTTAATAAAAAAAAATTAAAAAAAAGTTATTAAGAATATTCTGTTTTTTCCTTTTTGAACAGACTATTTCCTGGATGGAAGTTTTAAAAGAATGAATTTATAAATAATTGCGATTTTTTGATAACTGAAGCCAAATAAATAAGAAAGAAAAACACAAATTTAAAGAAACATTGCTTTTCACTAAAACACTTGAACAAGGTTCTGAAAACCCCAAAACTTTAAAAAGTTATTAAGAATTTGAAACTTTTGAGGCACACATTGTACTTATTCTGACATTTTAAAAAGCAGCAACTAGACAGTTTTGAAAAAAAATGGTTTGTATCACAATGTTGTATTTGAAATAATAATAGGTAAATACTTACGCAAAAATGTTGAAAAGGTAATTTTTGGTAAGGGTAAATATTCATTTTGAAGAAAAACATTATTTTCAAAATGCGTTGAGAGCCCTTTAGTAAAAACTGAACAAACCCAACGCTTCAGAGACAGCGACGAGTGTGGTGGCATAATATCTGAACTTTGACCTTCTTGGAAATAAAAAATTTTGGAATAGAATCCCACAATATTATTTTTCAGCCATCTGGCAGTGACAAACATTGTGAAAAAAACTTCCTTTTTCACGAATGTTGTCTTAACGTGACTGTAAAATATATTTTCTACATTTTTTGTTTGTTTTATTCCACCCCTACTACACTATGGAAGGGTTATGTTTTACCACGTTTAAAGGCATCGATTTTTTTAATGTCTGTTGTCTGTAATTAACTAGGTACCAATATTAATGAAAAGAAATAACATCAGTAGTTGGATTCAAGGTAGTTTTTTTAGTTGTAGTTCCTGATTAATAAAACCCAAAAGTTACACGTACAAACTTAAAAAAATTAAAAGAAATTATGAGTTTTCGTGGAAGGAAAATTAATTAAATTATTGTTTTTTTTTCTTAGCAACATGTAAATAAATAAAATGCTATACATAGGTTAATATTTACCAATTATTTAATATTTTGTTACCACGTGGAGTGTCCCGTGCTGAAACTATCTATTTTGGAAATGTTTTTTAGAGAGATCGAAAAAAAAAATTGACTTATCTTATTTTAAAGAGAGATGTGAGAGTTAAAATGATTTTTTATAAATAGCGGAAATTTGAAAGGCTTGAAAAATCAATAAACCTAAAAAAGAAATAATTATTATCTATCTATCTGCGTCGTCAAAATATTTCATGGAAAATAAGAGCGTCATTTTTATTTAATTTAAGAAGAAAAAAAAATTCTGAAAAATTTTAAATAAATTAAATAATCTTATAAAAAAAAAATCCAAAAATTATTATGTATTCTTAAAAATCTATTCAAAGTTATTTTATAATAAAAAATCATAATTATAGGTCTACAAAAACACAAGACATGATTTTTTGAAAAAATAAAAAAAAATCACTTTCGCTCCCTTTCGCTTTACAGCATTTCAAATTTCTAAGATGGACATAATATATAAATTCTGTAGATACTGATGGAAACGACGTTGCTAGATAAAAATAGTTACATCGACCTAGATATTTCAAACAGACCAAACTCTGCTGATTACATGTTCTGCTCATTTTTGCTGTTTTGCCCACAGATTTCCTACAAACTTGGCTATAAAACACTGTGTATGTTTTCATTTATAGATGACGCGAAATCCCGTGGTTAAAGACTCACGCCATAGTAATATGTATTTTATTATGTCAGACATAACAACTGACAACTTAACGAACCTATCGAAAAGTCGTCAACAATGACATGAATTATAACTCTGGGAGGCGAATTCAATGCTAACGGCCGATCGATATGGTAGTTCCAATAAAAGTTCGATAATAAGTTCCACTGCTCATTTAAAGTAATAAAAACAATTTATAATTTATTGGTTGGGGACAGCCGACAGCAGCGATGAGAATTGTTTGGTTAATACTGTCAACGCTTGCGACTTGCGACACATCAAATTCAAATAAGCTCTATAATATATTTTAGTAAACTTACTACATTACATTGTTTGGTAGACGTAGAACAGAAATATAATGCAAATAAATTTTCAAATCAATTATTATCATTGTCTGTTCTTCGTGACCTGGGATGGGTTATCAGCTGTGTTGCCTTAATAGACCAACCCTCTTACTAATAAACATGTTTTGAATTTTACACAACTGATAGATGATAAAGAATTCAATCTCGTAGATGGTGCTAGATTAATTATTTTCGGAAAAAACACTTTTTGCACAGATAGGCTTTAAAATATTAAGATAATCAAATTGTTAGCGCCCGCATTTAGGCAATATTTATCATCAGATCTCGGTCATTTTTAAAATTATTTCAACCATGAAAAAGAAATTTTTAAAAATCGGTTGTCTGTAAAGTTGGTTTACGGACGATAATTTTACGTAATAGCGTCATAAGAAAACATTGATGAAAAATTGCATTGATGCGTCATAAGCCGAACGTTTAGGCCGATCGTGCCTCTTCATCGCTTGTTCCACCCTCTCGCTTGCACGCTCGGCTTAGGCGGAACGTGACAATGAGTCTTGCTTTTTCGTGCATGCAGCCGGCGTTTATAGGACGTTATCATGTCAAAAAACATTTTAGGTTTTCAAAAAATTTACCGGAGTTTCTAATTATCAATATAAAATAAATTGCATACCAAAATAATGGTTACATTTATAGGTATATTTACTTAATAAATATCTATTCATAAGAGTTTACCAGCCTTTGATATCACAATGTGATATCAAAGGCTGGTAAACTCTTATGAATGTGTCCATGCGGAGTAATGAATAAAGTCATTTTGTATTGTGGCAACTGGACAATCAACCCCGAATATGAATATGTGTATACGAATCTACCGAATCTACCCAACACACATTGCTAGCTGCGTCCACCCATCAATGTGAGGCATTAATTTGCATATTGGAAGGAAAAGCTCTTTTCCCTGTAAATCAGCTGATGGAACAATTTCAAAATCGTCAATGGCTACCATTTCATGTACCGATTAGATACATACAACTTTATGGTGCATATTTCGTACATCCTTTTTTAAAATTTATTTACAGCCTTACAAAAAAAAATCGAGTGCAGTTCACAGAAACGAAACCTTCGCCCACACAATCTCAACCAATAGGAGCCTTGAAAAATGAGCTCATAATCAAGGCGGCCAATGCGATGATGATGCAATGAATGCAATGATTTCGTTCTACCTCATTCTCTCGCAAGCTAAGTCCTATAGTTGTAAGTGTTTGTCTCTTTTTAGTGTCGTTTCCGTTTCATCCGAGTTTCAAATCACATGGGTGAATATAGAAGTTTTACTTCAAAAACAGTTCCGTAAAAGGTGTTTTATTTACACATTGAATAAAGACTTTACAAGCTCAGATTCGATTTAATACTAATAAAAAAGGCCTTTAACTGTGTTCCGAAAGGAAAGCAACGTTGCATTTCAGCAATTCCCGTCTTGAAAAAGTGAGATAACCTCGGACACATTATTTTTTAATTGATTTTAATGAGAGTTCAATGAAAACGATGTTTTTTACATATAATATTATCGATTATATTATATTGTACAAATAATGAATCCAATTTTTTTTTGGTTATTCTCTGGGAATTATTATTTTTATTTGTCAGAAATTCTTTCTTATAAATCAGAATTTTTCTTTTGCAGTTTCCTTTTTTTGTAGACTCTTTGGTTGCACATATAATATATATTTTATATCAGTTCCTATTTTAAGATTTAATTAGTTTTTACGTGCACGTTTTTTTTATTAATTGTACAAAATTTTCTCCACGATAGGCTATAAGTACGTAATTACATACATAAAAAAATTGTTTTAAAGTATGTAGGTTACAGGGTAAAATGGCTAGTTGAAATACTAACACGCAGCGAGGAAGAAATTCCACTTCCAAGGCAAAGATAGCAATGAAAGAATGTTAATCAATGTAAAGTGATTTGAAGCTCGGCTAAATATATCACATGTTTACGTTTGTAATGCGTTGACTAATGTATAATGTGGGAAAATCGATAGACTGTAACAGATAATATCATGAAGTAAATGAAAGAAGATCAAAATTGAAAGATTGTTACTTCACTGATTGCAGTAAAAATGAGATAGAAGGGCTTCCAGTTATATGTCACCTCCGAAAAGGATAACATAATTATTGGTAAATAGTATATGCATCAATCCCACAACCGCTCGGGCCTATTTTGTCGTTGCAGTTTTTAAAAATATTTCCTATTTTATAAAATCCAAATAAATAGAATATTTCTGAAAGCATCCGAAAACTAAAAGCTTATTTTGAAAGGTAATGAAATATGCTTTCAAATTTTATTGATCGAAATAAACATATAATTTTTTTGAATGGAAACAAAAACGTTTTAAAAATGGCTCAACTTTCGTTTTTTCTTTCTATTAACTGAAAAAAAAAACACATATTTTATTAAATAAATGTATTATAAACGTTATCGTCAACAAACTTTTTGTCTTGGCATTACGTATAAAAATTCGCAAAGATTTTTTTTTTCAAATTGTGGTCTGAAACTTTGGTCTCATAACAGTGTCATTTTAATAATTTTGTGGTGAATTTTAAGATTTTAATATAAAGCATATTGTTTTCTCTTTCTAACACCGTTTTGATCATATTTCTAACCGTGGAAGTAAGGGGACATAACGATTTCTATGAGATCTATGAAAAGTGAAAAGCGAACAAATTAGCCTGAGGGGTGAAGGGGAACTAAATACTTCAAACCAAAGGTATGGCAAATATCCAGTACGGATATATGTGCTACTTAATTTATATAAAAATATAGATAATTAAATTAATATTTCAGTAAGCAATTAAATTAATATACCATTAAGGAATTAAATTCTTCACGACATAAAAAAAAACTTTGGCAATTTTTAGTGAGTTTTAAAAAAAACAATTTTCCCTATTTAGTATAAAAATATAATGAAATATAAAATAAAATTTTAAAAAATGATTAAAAAAAGCAATTTGGTGGGCAACTTATAAAAAAATGCCAAAGTTGTCTCCGAAAAGTTGCCCGCAAAATTATATTCTTTTATGGGCTTTATTTTATAATTTCAAATACAAATAAAGAACTACGTATCTTTACTAGATATTTGCAATACATTTCGATAAAAAAAATTGGTTAAGTATATTGGCCGCAAATACAAATTCAACTTTTGTATGAAAAGGGGTGCTCGGCTATTTCTCTCAAAATCCAAAAAGTATTAGTGCCTACCAACCCTTCAAATAACGACAAACTTTAAACATCACGACAGAATAGAACAGAAAATAGTACAAGCAGGTGTTGAGTACATTCAATGATATTCATTGCTCACGTTTTAATTAATTCATGCATAACTTTACTCTAAGAAAGAGATCTGCGTTGAACTAATCCGCTGCGAATTTTATTCTAGGAAGTGCAGACGTTAGAACTTATTACTCATAAATGAATAATGATATTGACATTAAATCGCTGAATTTTAACACAAAGTATCTACTTAATTCACCGGCATTGTAATGGATTTGAGTGTTTTATTTACAAGTTTAACCATTTTCCATAAATTTTATGCCAGATTCGAGAGAAAAAAACAGGTTTTTTTGATTTGAAAACTTCTTACACTGTTGTAATTTGAAAAGTGAATCGAAGAAGCGACGCCAAAAAGAGACAAACACATAATTTTATAGGATTTAGCCTGCAGGAGAATGAGAAAGAATATTCGGTCTCCTCTTTGTGCCGTGCTTCATTGCCTCTCCACTCTTGTCTACTTAAGTTTTCTGCAATTTTTTTTTATTGAAATTCAAATTCTCACGACTTTCAAGTTCAATAAAGAACTGATTTATAAAAAAATATAGTGTGGAATTCACACGCGGTGGAAGTGAAACCTGCAGAAAACTACAGTAGACAAGAGTAGGGAGGCTACGAAGCAGCGCACAAAGAGGAGACCGATTATCCTATCTCGTTCTCTCGCAGGTTAAATTCTGCAGATGTGTGTCGCTATTTTTCGTTTCATCGAGTTTCAAATCACAACGGTGCTAAAAAAGTTTTCACTTCAAATAGAATAAAAATAAAACATAAATAAAACAAAGCAACAAAGGGAAAAGTTTGGAAGTTTGGTTTTTTTTTTCAAAAAAAAAAAATTTAAGAGAATAAATTTACAATAAGGAAATTAAAAAATAATAATAATGAAATCATTTATTAATAATGATTTTTTATCAAGTTTTCAATTTTCAATTTATAATTTATATGCTTTTAGAATTTTGTGTAATTAACTAAAAAATATGTATATGAACGAATATATTTAGTTCATTCAGGATTCTGTATAAAATAAACAAAAAATATGTAAATGTATACATATATTTAGTTCATACATTTATATTCCGTGAAATGAAATATAACGACTTCTAACGACTGCATTCCTCCAGGTACTGGGCACGTGTGGTAATTTTTATATGCAAGTGGTAGAACCTACTTGCTTGCTAATATTACTGTGCTCACTGTGAGCATGTTAATAAAAAGGGTGGCTTAAAGTAAAACACGCGATTCTGACAACCTCTCATCTGTCGCGAGCCCGCCGGCTGGCTTTGCCTTTTCAATGCGATTATAACCCTTATGTATAAAGAAACCGTATGAAGGACAAGGTCAGAATGGGGTATTTCCACAAACCAGGTATACCGCTAAAAACATGTGGAAGATTTAAAGATTATTTTTCTGAACATGATTATCGCATTAAAAATGTTTAATTTTTATATTTTCATTCATAATTATTGATTTCAAAATACGCGTAAACGGAACGAAACGAAAACGGCCCATGACTGCTTGTACGCAACATGACGTCACTAGAGTCGCCGTTCCGAGGTTTATCACCGTGTTACTATCAAACATCTAAACATTCTCGACTTGTTCGGGGTTATAGACGGTTTTATTTCATATTTAAGATGATTGTGTTGTTTCTACAGTTTTATATAATATTGTCCAGTTGTAATGACTGACAGTAGTATTTTTAACGGCGTAATCCGACAACTTGCCTAAAATAGACGCTACAATGAGTAACAGTAATTTTCTAAGCCCCAAATTTCGGGATTCTAAGACGATGTGGTAATGAAAACATTTTATTTACACAAACCCTCATATTATATACGTTATATAATGGTTTCAATATTTTGACAAAATAGAGTTAATTCCGGCCCTTTTAAAATTAAATTGGAACAAAACAGCAAGTGTCAGTTCGTTACATAACTTCCCTGTCATAAAATGACGTTTAAAACTTTGGCCATTCTACAAGTAAATTTCCTTATTTTAAGTGAATACCGCACAAAAGTCCCAACTGCTCCCAAACATCTGGAGCCAGTGAGACTATGGCATCCCATTTGGGATATTTTGTGAGGTTGAAGGTATTGGGGAGGAAAGAAGATGCGGTAGAGGAAGGTGGTGAAGTACCTGGCTATGCAGATCTGGTCACTAACCACGGCTAAAGCCTTTGAAGCAACGTTTCAATTCTGAAAGGTGGTCTTACACCAGGGCGATACTGAAAGTATCGTCCACTCTGGACTCTCATGTGCCGCAAATATAGTATATATACAAATATACATATTATTTTAAACGAATAAATTGTGAAATGCAAAAAAACTTATTCAAAGACCGGTCAGTGGCTGATTTGGCATCGCGTTTGGGTTCTCCATCACGACACAAGCAACATTATCCTGTTTTCTATGTGGTGGTAGTAGGAGATTTTCCCATAATGTCGGATCATTCGTAACTCAGGAATGTATGTCTTGATTTAAAATAAATAAAAAAATATATTTTTTAAACGTTTATTATAAAATTTATATTGTGTATTATATACATATTAACGCCGGGATTTCTAGTCGAGAGCCTTACCCCTCGACCACGGAGGCAGTCATTAGTGTGTAGATATCTATCTTACGATTGTATATAAAGGTGTTTCCACGTTTGAATTATGAATTTAAATAGTCAAAAACGAAAGGTTTTTTTTTTGTAGTTTAAAATTTAAATCTGAAAAAAAAGGCACGGGGGCTCCATCGAAGCCTCCTTCTTCTTCTTACTGTAGTACTAAGGGCCAATATATTCTCAGATAGTACACAACTGCTGACCCTGTACAAATCGCAAGTCGACCTGTTGAATTTGGCAGCCACCTTTGGTCTAGAGTCCCAAAATACTTGAAAATTCAGAAAGCACAAACGGGCGGTCCGTTCGATAGATTTCCCTCTCAAACAAACGGATTGCAATGTTTAGCGCGCAGGTTTCAGATGGGAATGGTGTCCTTGTTCTACCGGTATTTCAATAGAAGATGCTCCGAGAACCTAGCGTCATTGAACCCTTCGGCGCACACATTAAACGCACGCCCAGCATTTGTACACGGTCGACATTTTTTGTCGCCTTAGAAAGGGTCGTTTAAACATCTTATTTTGGGTTTTTCTTGTAGTATTTGTAAACTTGTGTACCAAACTATACATGTTTTGCAAGTGGGAAAATATAGGATAAATATAAAGATATAATTCGAGCAAACTGGAAGTCAATAAATAACACCAAGTACAACTTACGAATTCACTACAGTCACCTACGGGCGGCGATCGCATGATGAGAGGCGCCTGTGACGTCACAGAGTGAACGGGGGCAAAAACATCGTTTTGGGGGCATTTTCAAAAGGCGTATTTTAAAACGTTATAGAAAGTTAAGTCGTCGTCATAAAAATAAAATAAAAATTACGTTATTATCGTAATTTTTTGCTTAATTTTTTTCAATAATAAAAAAAAATGTGGAAATACCCCATTGCTTGCGAATATCAATCTAGGATCTAGGTACTATTTGATTATTGCAACTACTCTGAATTATTTTAAAAGAATTTTCTATGAAATTTTCGCGCGGTTTTTCGCAATACCATCCAAGATTCAACAGCCGGTTTTTATCATTGATATTCTCTGACTAGATATAAAAGCGTAGAAGTTTGACTCCGAAGGGATATAAAGGGATTGCATGACAAAGGGATTAAACGCAAGCCAATTTTGTGTTCTACAGAATATCGTTGTATAGATTGGTATAAAATTGGGATGTTTCAAACTTTTACCACATTATAACATTACTCGAATGGTCTCGTAGGCAGGGTTGGGCAGTATTTGAATTACTTATAATTGAAATACGTATTTGAAATACAAATACGTATTTTGTGTTTGTATTTCAATTACTTCCCAAATGTGTATTTTGTAATTGGTATTTTAATTACATGATGCTGAGGTATTTTGTAATTTGTATTTCAAATACTTATGGCTTCAAAATACATTTTCCAACAGATTAAGCGATTTTAATAATGATAATGAAAAATGAACTGATATAGATAATACGTAGACAAAAACGCTAGGATCCAGAGCAATATATGTTAATATTTAGAGTTGGCAACACTGTACGTCAATTGTCGTTTTCATCGTTTTGCGGTATTTATTCTTGAAAATGTGAGTTAATTAATAATGAATGATCAAATTCCGCCAAAACCACAAAACTTTACAAGTGGAGCGGAGATGAGATGTGCCTTCTAAGCAATATGATTGGTCAATTTTTGCACGCCCCACTTTTCACTCTGCTCAGATTTGCTTCTATGGAAACGTACCCTCAGATAAGGGCACTTACGACAATTTATTGCAACCAAAGGTTCTACCAAAAACAAATGTATTTTATAATTTGCATTTTGTATTTGAAATAAAAAAAAAATGGCTAAAATATTGTATTTTGTATTTCAAATACACGACTTGAAAGCATTTTTCTGCTTGTTGGGTGTCTCTTGTTGTTGGTCGTCTTTGATTATATAAGGTTCAGCTAAACATCATATAACTATAAATATAGGCTGTGTCGCGGATTCAATCCTATACAAATTCTGTATTTTATCTTTGCACGAGCAACATTCTCCGCTTTAATGATGATCGAAAGATTTCATTCAGTTTCAGGTTATTCGTAACTCAGGAATTTCGCTACGTTTGATGCAGGGTTGTCTTAGCAGGGGTATCCGGGTTCATGGGGTGAGGTTTGTCTAGGTCTTGGCGGTGAATGCGTTTGCCCAACTACTGCGTGGAGGGCCGGATTGAGAGAGATTGGTTGAGAGAGACCTAAACTATATCTTTTCAGACAGACTCTCTGGACCCATTGCCTGGCCCCTAATCATATATTTTTCGTACCCAAAAACTTCAATCCTCTTTTTCCCTCAAAATGGCCTTCCACACAGCATTCCCACATTCCCGAATTTGTTTTTCCCTCAGGGCCTCCTGTGTGGAGCTAATATAAAGTTAAGTACTTACCTACCTACGTTTACTGGTAACAGGAAAAATCAGAACGGTGGCGGTTTAAAAAATCAGAACGGTGAACGGTTTAAAATAATAGGTTACGTTACGTTAGGTTAAGTTAGTTAGGTTTGTTTTTATTTTTTATCCACTTTTCTTAGATAACTTTTCTTCGATGTATTGTTTTGTCCCTGTTCTCTTTTATCATGGAACCACGTGCACCAAAACAAAAAGGTGGCACTTTATTAAAGGTAAAAACACTTTATGGACATTTTTCTTCAAATTAACTCTGTTTTAATACTTAGGACGGGTTGTTTCAAAAAATTTGATGAGTTCATCAAATATTTGAAGTTAATTTTCAGGTTCTGTGTAAGTTCTTTTCGAGTTCTGTTTTTTTATCATCATAGGCCAGCTGCTTCACAAAACTGAAATCATCACAGAACTTGAATAGAACTTACACAGAACGTGAAAATTAACGTCAAATATTTGACGAATTCGTCAAATTTTTTGAAACAACCCATCCTTAGTTAACCATGGCGAAGAAATTTTTAACCTTTTAAACAATAGTAGCTAAAATCCCATTGGCGCTTTAGTAATTTAGCCTTTGACTTTTAGACAGGTGTTTTACCTAGTCAGGTACTCATTCAACCGACTGATTTATTAAACCTATTTTAATATCATGAACAAAATTTAGCAGCTCATTAAATTGATATATCAACACCCTATCAAGTTATTAACTACTGCGGTTATTTTCAGATTGGCAGTGTTGCATTTTGGATATTTGATAATATTTGACGATATGGTAAAATTATTAAATGGTTTAAATATGATAATATCTCTTTCCACTTTAATAGAAAACAATTTTTTTTTTAAATTTTTTTTATTAATATTGGTTTCATTTACAATTTCATAATTTAACATAATATAGCTTACATATTTTATACACTCTCCTAAGAAAGCAAATGCTTGAGTTTAGGAGAGGACAACTTGTTAATAACTTAAGTAATGACGGCCGGCGTAGTTCAGTGGTAACGCTCTTGACTAGCATTCCGAAGGTTGCGGGATCGAATCCCGGCGTGGCAAATAAATTTTATTTGATTAATTTGTGTTATTTCACAATTTATTCATTTAAAATAATATATAGTTTATTTGCGACACGTTCCAGAGTGGAAGATACTATTAGTATCGCCCTGGTGTAAGACCACCATTCACAATTGAAACGTCGCTTGAAATGGCTTCAGCCGTGCTTAGAGACCAGATCTGAATAGCCAGGTACTTCCCCACCTTTCTCTTCCTCATCTCCTTCCCCTCCCCACTACCTTCAGCCTCACAACATACCCCAATTGGGGATGCCATAGTCCCACTGGCTCCAGACGGGAGCAGTTGGGACTCTTGTGCGGTATTCATATAAAAAAAAAAAAAAAACATAAAACATTAGGAATAACAAACAGATTATTGCTTGTTGTTTCAAGTTTAATTTGCATTACCAAACTGTTGATTATGCGACAGTTTGATAATGCCTTTAGAAGCCGAATCAGCTGTCATTCATAATATCAATTGCACAGCAGAACTTGTTTTAAATATTAAAAAAGCAATATAAAAAAGAACAGAAAAATATAAAAAAAATAAAAAAATATGTGTTTCACTACCCGTTTTACCAAACATTTTTATGTTACACCTAAATTAAACCTGTTTTGCCAAACATAGTTTGTACGTCCTGATCTATAATTATAAAGGTGCTAATAATAAAATTTAAAAAAACTTACAATAATTTCCCCTCATTGTCCAACGAATAAGAATAATGTAGGTAGTGCTTACCTGAAATTAGAGAAAAAAACATTAATTAGTTAAAGGTAATGATAAACATTTTTTAATGTTACACCTAACAAGAGCGCCCCTCTCCGTACGGCATAAAGACAGTGAAACTATATCGCATCCGGTTGTAGAGCGTTGTAAGACGAATTATTAATGTAGGGGTTGTAGGAAAGGTTTTGAAGAGACCCGGATTATACGAAAGAGGAAAAGCACACGCTGGTAGCTCGTTCACAATACTTACACGAAAGCAAGTCCAAGCATGTTATCTAAAGCAAACATCAACAAAAGTGTTCCCTTCGTCAGGTGTCGCGTACGTGCACCGGTGCACAGGGAGTCAATGCTGCCAGCTTCTTAGAAAAGGTTCCATTGAATTACCTGTAGAACAGGCTCAGCATGCCTACATTGCGACTGTGCATTAGAGACGGCAAACGATATGGGATTGTCAATTAAATGAATGCATTTCTTTGCACTGAATAATGGTTTATTCGGTATTTTGGGGTTCCATCCAGAGGTCGCTCTTGTTGGACGTACTTGAGATTTGACGGGGGTTAACAGCTAGTCATTATTAAAGAATCTGCCCTATACAAGATGCCCGAAAACTTACTTCTTCTTATGGGGAGGATTCTCTCATCGAATAAGATAGTCACTGATCTCCCTCCTTGCTGAAAACAGACAAGCTTAGATTTTTGAGGCGTTGAAACTGATTAGGTTTGCCCTACACCAGACAAAAACCTTCTGAAGGTGGTGGTCAACTTTTTGTCTCAAAACTTCCCAAGAGGACGTCAAAAGTGGAAGGGGCTTTCGAAAAGAAAAACAAAAATAGTGTCGGTGACAGCACAGATCCTTGTGGCATTCCCGAATCGATTTAATAACCACGGTCTTAATAAATTGTTACTTCAGTCGTGAAAAAATCGTTCGAAAATTCACAAAATAAATAACTTTTTGCACTCAAAATAGTTGCATTGACCAATAAAATCTACAAAAAATAGGTTGTACAAATTTCATTAATCGAGAGCTCATTAAAAAAATTTCAATGAAAAGGAAAACATTCATCAGCTGGTAAACGTGAGAAAAGGCGAAAAAGTTTTTTGGCTCAAAAGGTTATCATCATAATTGTTAAGTTTCCATTTTTTTACAAAAATATTTATGTTACTGGGACAAGGCCATCGTATCGAACGGTATAAATCGTATAATCGATTTCGTCTATTAATTCAAAAATAGCACTGGTTTTTTCAAAACAGTATAGTAAAGGACTGAAGTAATTAATTTAATGGAACAAAGTACTAATTTTCTAAATATTGTTATTCCGTTTAAAAACGTAAATCGTATTTAAAATATTAAGGTTCATTAAACTTAACGGTCGATAATTAATATTTCCCGTGAAGGTTGTGTTTTAAATAATTCTATACACATATTGTTTTGTTATCTAATCTATATGTACAAATGTTGAATGTTGTTAATTTATTTCAGAGCCGCATTTACAATGTGTGTTTTGTAGTACCGTGCTAAAAATAATAATATTATGTTGGTCTCTGATAATTGGAGCTTTGAGATCAAAGGCGGCCTGCGTGGTCGAAGCGTAAGGCTTTCGACTAGCAATCAGAAGATTGCTAGTCGAAAGATTCAAATTCCAGCGTGCGCAAATAAATTTCATTGGATTCATTTATGTTATTTCACAATTAATTAATTAAAAATAATATGCATCATATTTGCGACACATTCCAGAGTGAAAGATACTCTTGGTATCGCAATGGTGTAAGATCATTCAGAATTGAAACGTTGCTTGAAGTGACTTTAACCGCGTTTCGTGATCAGGTCAGAATAGCCAGGTACTTCCCCACCTTCCTCTTCACCATCTCCTTCCCATCCTCACTACCTTCAGCTTCACAACATACCCCAATCGGAGATGCCGTAGTCTCACTGGCTACAGACGGGAACAGTTTGGACTTTTATGTGGTTTTCACATAAAAAAGAGATGTTTTGGTTTTCCCACACAGGAGGCACCGAGGAAGATAATTTCCCCCATGGCCTATGTCATCTATGCGGGTGCTCTGTGAAGTGTCTTTTAAAAGATAAAAAGGAGAGAACATTCTGGGATGGAAAAGGTATAAGGGATGGGTAGGAAACTTTAGGTCAGTGGGTCCAAGAGTGACGGACGTATCAATTCATCCCTTTCACTGCGGAACAAGAGGATTGATCGAGAGAATCCTGCTGGAGAGCCTAAATGATCACCCTCAACCAGCCCACCACGCAGTAAGTGGGGGACGCATCACCTTTGTACCTGGGCACCCCTCCCAAGTCACCAAACGTAGCGAGCCACTTGGGGCGACCTATGGCAGAGGTGTTGGTCCATCCAATAAATTGTTCGACACCCATACCCGCCTCCAAAACTGAAAACAAAAAACTAAAACTGAAAAGGAAACCGATTTTTTTCTATCGCACATCATTACAGATATGAATTTTCAAAGCTCACGAGTTTGATATAAAAGATTAGAAGACCTTAAATGGACCATTTAGATCTCGATTGATTTGATCTCGAGTTTATGACCCTGGATACATAATACTGAAGGGATAAACTAATGTGTTGGGGTATGTCTGTGAGCCTGATATATCAAAGGTCAGATTTATCTTACTTCGGGTGAAAGGATCAAACATTTTCAAATATCCAAATACAAAACCTTAACAGATAATCAATTTCAAGGCCCTTTAGGGACTAAGAATCAAGGGAAATTATCTTTTCAAACGTATCAAATAAAATAATAAGATAATGCCAGCAAGTAACAAGTACAGCGAACTTCGGACGATTTTTCATTAAGACGGCGTTGTACAATCTACCCAATTATAATTATATCAGTATAATAAAAATTAAGTTTCACCAAAAAAATTTCAACCAATAGGAGCATTGAAAAGTGAGATCATAATCAAAGCGGCCAACGAGCGCAGCTTGACTTGAGTAAGGTTTCATTCTTTCTCATTCTCTCGTAGACTTTATTCAACAGATATATGAATTTGTTTTTTTTTAGTACCATTTCCGTTTCATCCGAGTTTGAAATCACAGCGGTGCTAAAAAAGTTTCACTTAAAAAAATATAAAACTTATTTCCTTTTAATTTATTTGTGATCGTAACCGGTTTCAGCCTGTTATGGCCATCTTCAGACTGGCACAATTGTTTCTTAGTCTACCGATTATAAACATAACAAACGGGGGAGAAGGAGGGGGGTAATCTAAAAGGGTGTTATTAATAACCGAATAACTAGAATTCCAATCGTCAAATACGTCATCACAACAAATATGGGAAAACCTATGTAAATTGAACAAAACCCTTGTTCCCCCCCCCCCTTCCTCTCACTCATTTATTATGTATAGAAAATATAGATAAAGAAACAATTCTACCAGTCTGAAGGTGGTCTTAACAGGTGAAAACCGGTTATGGTAATAAATAAATGAAGTGGAAATAAGTTATATGTTTGTTTTATTATATTATTATTATGGAATTCCACCACGAATTGTCAGTATCAAAAAATATAATTATTATATCGCTACAATTCGAATCAGTTAAACCAACTATACGAAAACTCATACTGATGTACTTTTGCGTACCATTTACGAAAAAAAAAATAGCAGAATTGGAAGAAAATTCTTAAGACACATTTACTATTGGCCCCCACTCTCTTATGCATATTAAACACTTTTTTACATTCTCAAATCGTAAGTAAGAATGTAGGTAGATATTAACCCTACATAACTCAAGCAAAGAACTTGTGTAATATATTTCAACTCACGTGATATTACGAAGTATGTCTGAATGGGGACGATGAATGGATATTTTCTCAAGGTTTAGTCTCTGTCGTGCTCTATTATTGCTGGTATTATTGGAAGTGTATTGACTTCTTGAAGAAGTTCAACTATTCAGGACCTAACATTGAATTATTATTTGTATAAATGTATTTAACAAATTTTATTGAGTAAATTCCGAATAGTGACTTATTATGAAAAATAAATGACGGGATCATTATTTGCTATTTTGTCACAATTTAGCTTCATGTTTTTGCCAAAAGCCCAGACAAAATTCAAGACCAATGATCCCAAAAATTAGTACTAAATTCGAAAGTGTGGCAACGCTGTCCAAAATTCTGCTCATGGCACTTTCACGCAAATTAAGTAAGTAAATAAGAAAATCTCACTAAGCTAAACATAATCGTTATTAAAATAATAGCTAAACATAATCGCTAAATAAATCGTGCCAACATAATGACCGCAAAGTGTCGAAACATCTTTCATGAAGAAGGTTCCTACCTACTGTACCCACATCAAATTATACAAGTACATCAATGTAAAGTGCAATTATTACACTTGAAGCTCCGACCGTGTTGCAGCGACAAAGTCGCGTTTTGAGCCAGTAATGATTAGAAGCATGTGACAGGTTCTGTGGACTAGATCCAGCCGTATTCGTTTTGACAAAATGGATTGGCATTCCTCCACAGGTTCGTGCTCAAACTTTTTGGCCAGTTGTTTTACTTTTTGTAAGAGTGGTACTTTGAATTATACATTTAAAGCCATTCGTGATCATAATGATTGGACATAAAGAGTATTCTGCTCATTTCTTCGGCGGCAGCCGGTTTTTTAGGTTCGCTGTAAAACTGGGTTATGGTACACGAACATCTGTTCTCTAAGCGGTGTCTACCTACCTTTACTTCTCGTCTGCGCTTCTTGTTTCCACTTCCATTCTTGGTATTTTATCACGTGAGCGCCACACTAACGACTAGTTGTTACTCTAAGCTAGGGCCCAACTGCCTTGAGAAAGAAAGGGGCGAGTTTGGAGGGGGGGTAATTTATAATTTTATTGTTGTCTCTTATTCTAGCCAGCAGATGTCCGTAACACTGTGAGACCAGCAGAGTTGCCAACTTGACGGACTTCCCGTCATATCTAGCGGATTGGAGCCCCCCCCCCCCCCCCCCCCCCCGATCCGTCACGATCTAGCGGGAACGGAGATTCAGAGTTGGCAACACTGGAGACCAGTCTGACAGTCAGTTAAAGGTAAAGAGGTTATATAGACCATCATTCTTGTTTACCGGATAAAAATATTATCTTTTACGCTTTTTGTGTATGTTATACAAAATAAGTCTTGAATTTAAAACGCGAAAAGCATTACATAAATGTTCAAAAACTTTTGTCCTAAAACTCTATATCTATAAGACTGCCCGAAAAAAATGACACTACACAAACGCAACAAACAAAAACAAACAAAAGAATTATGATCACAATTTTTTTTTAATCCGTCAAAGCAAGATTTCGTTAAAAGATGTACGATCACCCTAACCATATCCTCTGTAGTCTGGAATATAGTGTTTTGTTTCTTAGCTTCTTTAGTCGATGCGCCCTTTTGCACGCGCCCGTCTGTAATGAGTCACGACCGACCTAGAGAATTGTTTCCCTTGACCAGTGGCTCGCTTGTCTCGTGACAAGTTTAGTCTTCTGCTGGTCTGTCCTCGACTTTATTAAGTCACCAACTATAACGTGATCACTGCCGAGCAGCGATTCGCAGAAACTTCTACGTGCGTATCTAACTAAATGGACCAGAACCGTTTTTTTTAAAGTAGTTACTGAAGTAAACAACCTAAATGGGTAGATGTTGAATCACTGATTTTAGGTACATGAATGTCATCTTAAAAACAACAAGTTGGAAATCTGTTTATTGTTTCTTAGACAAACATTGTTGAACTGTAAGCTCTGGCATTGTTCTATCTCTGTCTGCAATTTCTATATGATCACATATATTTTCCTATTCCAAACGTCTTTCTCCTCGAGATCTATCCAGTATAAAAAAAAATGAAGGTTCAATGAAAAAGTCAAAAGCTCTCAGCCGCCTGGAGCCTGTGAGACTGTGGCATCTCCAATTGGGATATTCTATGAATCTGAAGGTAAGTGGGGAGGAAAAGGAGACGAGGAAGAGAAAGGTGGGGAAAAGGAGAGTGAGGAAATTTCTGGCTCTTCGGATCTAGTCACAAACACGGCTTAAGCTATTTCTAGCAACGTTTCAATTCTGAATCGTGGTCTTACACCAGAGCGATACAGAGAGCATGTTCCACTCTGGAACGTGCAGCAAATATACCATATATTATTTTAGATAATTAAATTGCGAAATAACACACATTACAATCAACACACTACAATCAAATAACTACACAATTACACACTACAGTCAAATAAAATTTACTTGCGTACGCTGGGATTTGAACCCCCGATCTTTTCGAGAGCCCTACTCCTCGGCCACGGGGGCCGTCAATTGTTGAAGAAAACGGTCTTCTGAAGTAGCAAAAACTGCAAAACGGTGTGCTTTGTTTCATTTTTTTTCTAGAATGAGCTCAAATATCCAATGAAAATAAGATTAGAATGACAATAACGAAACTATTTTTGACGCGATAACGTCTTATAAATCGAAATAACGCCGGCAGCACTCACGAAAAAGTATGACTCATTGTCACGTTGTCACGTTCCGCCTGAGCCGAGCGTGCAAGCGAGATTGCGGAACAAGCGATAGAGAGGCACGATCGGCCTAAACGTTCGACGAGCGTGCGGAACAAGCGCTAGAGAGGCAGATCGGCCTAAGCGTTCGGCTTGTGACTGTAAAATTCTATGTAAAAGTTTTCTTATGACGTTATCACGTAAAATTATCATCCGTAAACCGACTTTACAGACAACCAATTTTTTTTAAGTTCAATGAAAAAAACAGAGTGTTGAAATTTGGGCCAAGCGGAGGTTGTACGTTGTGCAATTTAAAAATAAATTGAATGTAGTTTGTGAAAAGGGTGAAACAAAAATGATTATTGATGCGTGATGTTAGCTGTTTTCACTGATTAAATGTAACGAATAACATATATATAACATATATATATAATAACATATATAATTGAAATGATACATTATTTATGTCCTACATACGTAGTACTTATAAGTAGAGAACCGACGGTCAAATGAATAACGTGCAACAGTTCAATCGGTCAATGAATATTACGCCATTCGTGTTTGATACTATTTATTGAAGGACCTTCATCCACATATTAATTATTATTGCAAACTCGAGCGAATTCGCGTGAATGCTATTAGTTATATACGGTACTTTTAATTACTTCAGATGGTCATTAAACATCACTTGTGTCTACAACCTTCTGAGTTGAGTGCTAATTTATTATCTTAATCTTAAGAATGTCCATTTTTGAAGTGCGAACTTCTTTAGTACAGTTGCGATTTGAAACTGGATGAAACGAAAATTGGTGACACTAAAAAGAGACAAACATATACATCTATAGGATTTAGCCTGAGAGAGAATAAGATAGTATAATCGGTCTCCTCTTCGTGCAGTGCTTTGTAGCCTATCGGTACTCTTATCTAATTTAGTTTTCTGAAGGTTTGACTTCTACCGCGTGTGAATTGCACTCTGTTTTTTTAAGTAAAACTTATTTACGCACGCTTGACTTGGGGAGTAAGCTGGTGAATGCGTGACGAGAGCGTTACGAAAAGTGTCGGTCGAGGCGAACGGAAGTTGAGAGGGAGATATAAGTTAGTGCAGATAGAAAGAGAGAGAGTTACGTTTCGTATATTACTATAGAGGCAAGAGAGAGAGGTGCGAGCACACATTTTCTTTCTCTCTTTCTCACATAGCCTGTTACGTTTCGTATATCTAAGACACAGTGCAGGCCTGTTGTCTGTATCATACCGTAGGAGCAAGAGAGAGCAGTGCGCGCGCACATTTTCTTTCTCTTTTCCTCTCATATAAGTTTTACTTCAGTCGTGGGGTCTAAAGAGCACTCGTTTTTTCATTCTAAATATCTTCCAGTTTCTTGTCTCTTCTTACATCTTTCATGTTTTCGGCTCTCCTTGGTTCATTTCATTTCTTCTTGGCTTTTCTTGGATCTTCTCGCCCTCGCTTGGCTCGTCTTGTCTCTTCTTGACTCATCTTGAATTGTTTTACTTCTTACCGACGCTAATGTATTTTAGCCTCTTCTGGTCTTTTCTTAGCTCTTTTAGTCTCGACTTTGATCTTCTTGGATCTTTTTGAATCTTCTTGCCTTTTCTTGCATCTCTTTACATTTTCTTGTATCTTCTCGGCTCATTTTGCTTCTTCTTGCATCTTATCGCCCCATTTTGGTTCGTCTTGTCTAAAGCAGTATTATTTAAAAAATAAATTTTGGTTGTTTCAATTTTTTCAAACTAACGAATGAAAAAAACCAATGTAAAATATCAACTATAACGTAAGCTGCTTTGTACATTTAAAAAAAGCGCTCCTAGGAATATTCGAAGACAAGGAAAAATAACAAATACTAAACTCTCTGCACTGATGGTATCAAGGTCAAAAGTTCCACAAAAGTTCGAGTTTCAAAACAAAAAGATGGGATCAATATCAGAGCTACACTAAGCGTATTGATGTTGGGCAAAAGAGAGGATGTAATATATAATTCCATGACTACTAACATATTCGCCTAAGATCTTCCAGCTCTCGAAAGACCTTGTAGAGTATGTAGAGTATTGATCAGAGGAAAATATTAAAAATAGTAGTCTGGTAAGTAAAAACTAAAAATGCATCCTTAATCTTATGTGGTCGACGCAGTCAATAATCGCTAAAATAAACGCATTTGTATCTTCCGTCTTTCTGGCACAAAATTTGCTCATCGTAACCAAATATGGTTGATCAAGAAATTAATCGTAACACAACTTAAAAACATTAAATCGCAATTTCTAAACAAAATTAATAAATATTTTAAGGTAATAACTTTTTTAAATATAGTTTTCTGGGAAAACAAATTTTATTCACTTTTTAAAGAATTAAAAAAAATCATTAACAATCTAAATAATCTTCGGCTCGTTTCGTAGGTGGAGAGGAATGACCGTAAATAATCCTGTCTTGTCACTCTCGTTACAAGACAGAGTTGTTTTACGGTGTTTCCTCTCTATCTACTTCTGCGGGGAAATGAGCCGAAGATTAGTTAGATAGTTTGTGGTATTTTAAAATTCTTTATAACATGAATAATTTTTGTTTGCGAGAAAGCTCCCATAATTTTATGTTATTCGGACTCATGACAAGACCCGATTAACGTCATCCTCGAAGGTTTATTCTACCACTAGCTTTTACCCACGGCTTCGCTCGCATGGGATTAGGGGGAAATTACTATAGCGCTTGCACTCATCAATTATTCCCCCCCCCCCCACTCCCCCCCCCTCTCCCCCCCCCCCTCCCCCCACCACCCCCTCCCACCTCGCCCCTCCCGCATTTTATACACTCATTCCCGGTACATTCAGTTTTCAAACAGCTTGCGTGCCAACTAAATTTCATAATGTCAGAGCTCACCAGTAGTAAAAATAAAGAATTATCCAATTTGTGCAGTCGTTCGGAAGTTATGCGCGTACAAACATTTCGGAGATTCGTTTTTATTTATATAGATAGATAGATATTAACTACGACGCCTTAAATAAAATTATGACGACTAAATATGACGCCTTAAATAAAATTTCCCGCAAATATATCAACGTCGTTTCCACGGCAACGATTGGTTTTCTGTCATTAGCAATAACTCCGACTGAAAACGTAAAATAAATATAATATATTAATATTTATAATTTCATAATGCCAGAGCTTACCATTATATATAGTCTATAGTCCTCGCGTATAATGTAGCTTTCTATTGGTGAAAGAATTTTTATAATCTTTTTATTGGTTAATGCGTGAAAGCGTCACAAACAAACTCGAGCAGTTTCGCATTTATAATATTAGTATAGATTCATTTACGCATCATGCGTTCTGTATACAGGTACTCCTTTCTCCGTTTATCCATGCACATACCTACTACAAGCCGAAATCATCTAACCATCGAATCTCATTGATTACGCTTGTTACCTCAGTCTTGCATGATTTCCGAATTTCCGAATCTTCGCATTTTTAAACCAAATACCGCACTACTGTTTAAAAAAAATATTGTTCGCTTACGTACGCCAGAGATTTGGATGCTTCAAGCTACGGAGGCCGTAAATCATTAGAATTGGAAATCGAGAGTTGGTATCCACTAACTAAGATTACGCTTTTTCCTTTCGTAAATTAATTCACTTTATGTAAATTAACACTAGAAAACTATTACTTAAGCAGTGGAATTATTCATACCTTCTTTATGCAAGTCGTACAAGAAATTACAACGCATTTTTGTACCAATATTAATTCAATATCAAACCGTGTCTGGTCTATCGAAAACACTGTCTCGTCATAAATCTTGGTGACATCAGTTATTAGTAATAGATTTGTTTTAGATTTGACTTCAATTTCACGCACTCACATGAGCATGTGAAGCACGTAATATCACTCATAGATATTATTAATTTACTGCTTTTCATTTGTTGATTTTGAATTGACGTATAGAGCGGAATAATTTTTTTTCGTCGATATTTTGCCTTATTTTATTGTGCTTATAACATGTATTAATTTGACGGTTGCATGCCAACTCAGAATCAGGTCAACTCAACACTTCTTTGAAAGTCATTTCTTGAATTTGAATTGACGTATAGAGCGGAATATTTTTTTTTCGTCGATATTTTGCCTTATTTTATTGTTCTTATAACATGTATTAATTTGACGGTTGCATGCCAACTCAGAATCAGGTCAACTCTACACTTCTTTGAAAGTCATTAAAAGCTACGAAAAACAAACGTAGTGTGCAATTCACACGCGGTAGAACTGAAACCTTCGGAAAACTAAAGTAGACAAGAGTGGATAAACTGCGAAGCACCGCACAAAGAGGAGAACGATTATACTATCCTATTCTCTCGCAGGCAAAATCCTTCGGATGTGCGTGTAGGTTTGTCTCTTTTTAGTATCGCTATTTTTCGTTTCATCGAGTTTCAAATCACAACAGTGCTAAAGAACTTTTCATTTCAAAATTGAAAAATAACCCAAAACCGTAACCGTTACGTAACCTAACGTAACCTATGTAACCAATTTTTAATATATTTTTTTCATTACTTTTAATGACTTTTCAAGGAATGTGTTGAGTTGATTTCATGTTGAGTTGTCCGGCATACATAGTTACATATTTAAACTAAAACCTGTGCCCACAGAGCTATAAAAGATAAAAGATCATGTGGTTTGCAATGGCGGTCGGTGAGTTTTCAATGAGCTAGAGTGCTAAGATTGAAAAATACGACGTTGTTGATGTTGTTTTAGCTGAAAATATTTTTTTTTTTTCAAAATTTCAACTTTTTGTATGAAGATATATATTGAAATGTGGATGCGGCGAATCCACATTTTAGTACATCATGAAAATCTTACATTCCTAATGGGAATATATGGCAAGCAATATACTGAAATAGGCCAAGACAAATAACTTTTATCTTTTATAGCTGTGTGTGGCACAGGTCGAATAAAAAAAAACTTCTTCAAGGATTTCTATTACAGATTCAGGATCCTTAAGAAAATATTATCAGGAATGCGATTTTCAAACCTAAAATTATAAGTATTGTATTTGTGGTTCAACACAGCCCAACAATTTTATAATAAACTAGCGAGTAAACCCGACGCGCGTTGCAATGCCACTCAAAAAAAAGATATTGTTTCCCCTTGCACTTCCTTTCCTTGCCCACTCGTCCCCGTGCTCGCGCCAATTCCCCTCCCCCTTCACGGATTATCTTCCCCCCCCCCCCCACCTCGTCTTTCATCCCTACCGCTAAACTAAATATGAAATATATACAATTTTCAAACAACTCATGCGCTTCTCATTGCAATTTTTTTATTTATTTCATAACGCCAGAGCTCACCCTTACACAGGGTATTAAGGAACGTTCTTGACTTACTTTAACAAGTGATTTGCTGCCATTAAATGTTGTAAAAAATGTAGAAGGGATATTGGTTTCTAGTGTGAATTCTTTTTAATCAGTACTAGTTTTTAAAACGACAAATTTAAAAAGAATCCTATTAAAATAATATGGTAACAAACTAAAAAGTCCTCTTGTGCCGATCACAATTTCTTCAAAAGCTGCAACGGACTTAGAATTGGCATTTAACGGAAATCTTTCAACCGCCAAAAAATGGTGCTGAATGGCCATGTGATGACAATGTTACAATTGAATTTTTGTGAAACAATCTGTCCTTAGTGATTATTTCAATATTAGGTTTGCAATTTTTACTACCATAAATACAAATGGTTGGGAAATCAAAACAATCACCTCTAAGGGGCTTTTCAAATACATTTGTTTCCTTGATTGAATGAATGCCTTGAATCTTGGAAGTGGAGATTAACACACTTCCCTATATCCGATTGAGCTAAAACTCGGCAGATAAACTCCATGACAAAGCATTCTATCAAGTTTTGTTGGCGATCACCCGGATGAAAAACGATTCGGGATTTAGCGCGTTTGATAGAGTTTTTGACTGCAGTTCCAGTCAAACCAAAGAAATTGGTTTTCTGTTAAGATAACGTCATAAAATAAAGTTGGAGTGGAAGAGAGATTGACGCGTCACAAGCCGAACGCTTAGACCGAACGCTTGATGTGCGCTCTAGCTTGCACGCTCGGCTCAGGCGGAACGTGACAACGTTCAATCATGCTTAACAATGAATCATGCTTTTTCGTGAGCACAGACGGCGTTCATCGATTTATAAGACACTATCACGTCAAAAAATATTTAAAAGCTATTTGAAAATAGCTGTTTTATAAAAACCTAGTTTTATAAGCGTTGATTTCTTACCGACCATTTAAAACTAAGGTTAGCAAATTATGACTAACATGCATCTTTGCATTTTAACTATAAGGAGGACGCTCCTTTATTCATTGTTTAAACTCAATGAAATCTGAATTGGTTGGATAAAATTGCCATCTGGCATAAACCCAATACACCGCGCCTTCTTTATAGTGTGCGTCTAAAGAGTTGATAAATCTTGTATTACATAACACAGAACCAGATCAGACGCAATGTTTAATTTTTAATTCATTAACAACAATCTGTAGTAAATAAATCATTTGTCCACAGTCTACGAGTATTTTTGACCTTGTGCGATTGCAGCCAGAGGACGTATTATTATTGATAGTGTCTGATGTGATATTGCGAACATCGCCCAAGAAAATTTTATTATTTAGAGCGTTCGTCACAGAGCGTGGATATAGTCCACAGAAAAGTTTTTGACTTGAATTAAAACCGAGAGCCAAGGCTGGATTCACTAAATGACTGTTGCGCCAATTCGCCCCAGGTTTGTCGAGACTCGAAAAGTTTGATTGCCGATAATATTTATAGTTTTACCTTTCGCCTCTCAATTAAATGAATATTGATAATGGAAACGGTTTAATGGCTTTTGTGTATTAGCTAATCGATTACCAATGTAGTTCAGTTTTTAGATCAATGATTTTGATTGTGTATCCGGAGGTTGAACTCGCAACTTCAAAGCGTACAGGATGATTGGATATTATATCTATTATTGTAGATATTTTGTCTAGATATAATATTGAGGTGCACACTTCCCATAATTTGATCGCAGGAACGCCAGTCAAATGAGTCAGTCGGTTTTGAGTAAAAATCTCACAGCGGATACCGACATACTACTTCCTATTGAGCTGATTATTTTGTACATATTATCATGCGTGTGATTTATTACTGATAGTAAACATTATTCGGATACTTTGCTACATGTAAAAACCATCAAAATAATTTTTGAAACATTTTTTTATAAATCGGCAACCCAAAGCAACAGTGATCTTTGAGGCAACGCATCTGAGCAATCTTTAAGGCAACGCATCGCGTCGTGAAAAATTCTGGATCAGGCCGCTCTCAGTAATACGCCTTATGTAGATGGTGATACGGATTATATTCCTGTTTAATACCGGTCGCCTGTTTTGATTTATTCAAGATAAAAAAACATCATCCCGAAAATCTTAATTTGTTTTATTTTTCGAAGTTCGAATTTTCACATTATGCACTAAAACCATAACCGAAAAGATATTCGTTAGTAGGAGATTTTGAACTTTTATATGCTTGATACTTTATTTTTTTCTGGGCTTATAAAAAAAAGGTTGCAAGGCGCTGAGTAGAGAGAATGCGTCTGGTGAGGTTAAAGAGTCTCCCTCAACCGGCCACTCCCAATTCGGCCGCCAAGAAGCTGGTGGACTAACGCAATCGCTGCCAAGATATAGACAAACCTCACCCCATAAATACGGGTACCTACTAAGTCACCAAACATAACAAACCTCGGGGTGGCAGAGGTGTTGGTAATCCCTAGCCACCACCAAATTGACTGCGTTTACTCTTCTTTTAATATCCTATCAGCCTTTCCGTATTTCGTAAATTTTCTTCCCAAATACACAAATGTGCTCGTACTTATCGTTCACAACTATATTCCACTTTTGCATATTTTACAGGATTAAAAGTTGATTGAAATACAAACAGTTTCAAAATATGATAAAAGAAGAATTTCAATCAAGGTTATAAAGTAAAATAATGTGTCGAATGAAATAATTATTACGAGTTACGACTACCATACCTAAAACAGTTGCGCAATGATAACAGCATTATGTCTGAATGCGTTATTTAATGTTTCAACTATTTACAATCTATGTTTATATCATTTATGGCAGTTTAAGTTTAACGACTCTTGGAGTGGCCGAGCTGCTGACCCCGAATGCGATCAGAGACAAAACACCTTTACAGAGTCCATAAAATGGCCGCGGTAGATCAGTGCTTGGTCCAATGGTTTTCGATGTCCATCATCAATCTTGGCAGTAGTTTGGTCAGTTCTCGGTGGCTTGGAACAACAGCGTAAAATCACCAACTGCAGTGCCATCGGACAAGCATCTACCATCGCCTGACCTATTGGATTATTGGCATAGGGTTGCAATAGCAAAACACAACTTTAGCGATATTTATCACAGTATAACCTAGTTTTCAAAATTTTCTTTTTTCTTTGACTTTTTTACATTATTCTTGTTTTTGTGGGGTCTAGCATATCAAGATAGTCTTATTTAGCGTTATTGTACGCAAACCATGTATACAGGTAACGGGGGAAATAAACTGATAAATGTTTTCTCCAATGTAACACATGCATTCACGTACCCCATTTACACATTTAAGACACCGTTCAAGAGATGTAATCGTCCCAAGTAATTGCAATTTTGTCAACCCCGTCCATGAAATACATTGAGGTTGAAGAGAGGGGGGGAGGTAAGGCGAATGAAAAGGAAGATTTATATTTTCTTTGCAACAAAACATAATAAAAGCCATTTCTAACAATTCAGTTGTGCATCTGTCTGTCCAGATATTCCTCTCCTTCCTTCTTTTAAAAAGACCACCCACACAGCAGCAGAAACTATTGTCCTCAGAGCCTCGTATGAGGAGCTAATGAAATTATATTTTTTTGATGCGTAATTGTGAATAAAATATTATCTGTCATGATAGTACGCCCTATTTAGTTTTCGTTTTATTATTTTTAGTTTTTTTCTGTGTTTTTGCTACTTGTTTTCTTTTTCTTATTGTTATATATTGTTGCTTATATGGGTTGACCGCCTCCGTGGTCGAAGGATAAGGCGATTGAGTCGCAACCCTAAGGCCGGGGGATCGCATCCTTACGTGCGAAAATATTTTTTATTTTTTATTAATTTGATTCCACAATTAATTCGTTAAAATAAAAAATAGCGTACCAGCGAGTTCTCGGCATATGCCACTAATAAAGAAATTATTTCTATCTGCGTGTCTTTTCCAATTCGTCCCGTTACCCTACCGCCTCCCCTTCCCCTTCCATGTCCCTTTCCCTTCCCATGCCCCCTTCCCCTCACGCGTTCCCGAATATTATTAGATTTATAAATAAAAATTAAATTCAATTCAATTTTGTCATGCGTACGTACACCATAAATTCATTTACTTAAAGTGTTTATTCGAAAATCGAACAATCAAATTTGGTACCCAACATAGGTACCTATCTAAAATATTCCTATCTATATTGCGTCTTCGGGAACCTCTGCACATTCCTCTGCACAAACACAAATTTTATTATTATTAGAGCCATTTAAATTGAGTTGATTCCGAATAAAAGATCAATTAAGGAAATCTTTCATTCTGGAATGAATTGCAAAATGTTAAAATAAAAATTTCCACAAAAATAAGTTCCTTTGTTGGGTTATGAACCCACGAACTCTGGCCTAGAGCCAAAAAAAGCGTTCTGTTCTACCGGAGAGCTTGTCATGTATGTTTAAAATGTTGACTTCACCTCCACTGTCAAACTCCACTTGGAAGCATTGGAAAATCAAAATAATAAGCTCAAGCGAAAATAGATGACATTTCTTACAATTTCCCGAAGACGCAATATTCTAAAAATCTATTTTATGATCTATTAAAACTAGAACAAAACCATAAAAGTATAATAAAAAAACTTTTCATAAACATCTTTTGTCGGCAAGTTCCTACTACGGTTTGATGCATAAAGCCAACGCCAAAAGTTAGTGTTGATAATTAAATAATTGAAAGCCATATAAAATGATGCTTTAAGGTTGAAGAAGTTTGTCGGATTTCATTTTGTTGGGAATCTGAAAAACTTTAAAAGAAAAATATAAGATTGAAGAAGAAGATAACACTTATAATCTAAATGAAAATATGAAAGAAAACAAGACACAGAAAAACAGAAAAAAACAATGGTCGCAACTGGGACTCGAACCCAGACCTCTCGTCTTACCGGGACGGCGCGTTTTCCAATTTCGCTATTGCCACCTTCTGTCAAACCGTCTGACAGAAGGTGGCAATAGCGAAATTGGAAAACGCGCCGTCCCGGTAAGACGAGAGGTCTGGGTTCGAGTCCCAGTTGCGACCATTGTTTTTTTTTTCTGTTTTTCTGTGTCTTGTTTTCTTTCATATTTTCATTTAGATTATAAGTGTTATCTTCTTCTTCAATGATATATTACGTTGATGGGAATAACCTTCAAAAGTTATTAAAAGAGAGTTTTTCTCATAAAAAATTGAAAAATATAAGGTTGAACATTGTAATATTGTACGTGATTATATTAATACGAATGTGACAATAATAATGATCGGGTGGAAGAGAACCAGGGGCATACCGAACAAAAGGATCGGAACAGGGCTGGATGCTAATGGCGAGGACACGCATTGGAGACCTTTTGATAAAGGGATGAGCACCGTGGTGACGATGATGAATACGAACGGTTTCACCTCAAATTTGCATTCCTTTCAGGTTACTAACACACTGAATTGTGACTAGGTTGCTGTACTGAACTCCATCGTACTGTATTGACCAATTCCCCATCATGGGGATAGACCCGGTCCCTGCATCCAGTCAGGTGGCAGAATTCCAGTAGGGCCGTCCCACTAACGCCCGTGCCTCCCCCGGCGTCATGAGCGAACCTGAGAAATGTTTGCGCGAGTCCGGTTCCCTTCCGTCCTGCCTCCGGTGATCCGAGGCTCACTTCATTCCCCGGGGTCTTTGGGAGTATCTCCCCCCCTCCACAAACACTTCTTCAAGGGTACTCTTGGGAAACCGGCACGTTGCGGCCAGGCCGCTCATTCTCGCCGGGACTGCCCTGCGACAGCGGGACAAACTGCCCCCGATATCTTTCTTTTTTATATATTTTCTTTGGTTTTAATCATACTTACACCGGTACATATTTTCTTTTTCTTTATTATTTTACTCTAACTAGATGCTGAACTAACAGGCAAACACATCTATAATGTGTCTTTATCTGGTTAATTACTGCAAATGTAAGTATGCATACATTTTTCCTTCATACTAACAATCATGCATGCAGGGACATTGGAGGGTCTAGATTCGTTTAAAAATAAATGTAGCTTCTTTTTTACAAAAAAACTCCTGACGTGTGCGGCTAAGGACGTTAAACAATCAGTTTCCTCACACAGCCGTTGGGAAAGTGGTGGGTCCCCTCCAACTCCTTTCAGGTGTGGTTTTTCGCGTTTTCGCGTAAATAAAGTAATGCACACAAAGTTAAATGGATTAAATTCAATTTTTTTTTATTATGGCGGATTTCCATTCAGTAGATCTTGTTATCTAACCGAATCGAGATCAGATCGTATAATTTTTGATTACTCTATACGCCGAGCCATTAATTAACCTCAGACACCATCGTATAGCGCCCGTAAAACGGGGTCGATCGCTCACATATTAATTTGCCAATACATAAGTGCTCCTTGGGCTCTCGCCGGCTGCGGTTTCACAACGCCCGCGCCCGCTTCAATGAAATCACTATCACAATTTACTTAAATGATTCATTGAACACCCGTTTACAACTGTCACAAACGACGGAGGCATGGCTTTTTGACCTAGAATCTGGAATGTATACGACCTTTTTTTATGAATGTGACAAACCGACAACGCTTAACGCTCAACTGATTGGCTTACCAATGTTTAATTACATAAACATTTAACTAGGCGTCAAAATCTACCCTACATGGGTTATTTGTTAGCTGTTTTAATGTTTGAATTATATTCTAATGATAACGTTGGACGTCCACACATCTAAATTTATTGGGATTCGGAAAATTCAACACCCACAATAATTCATCGTGAAAAGTTCACCACGGAACATTCACCTCGGGGAACATTCACCGCGTAAAAATCATTCTTCATATTTCCAAAGTTTATATATTCGAAAATATCTCCTTAAAAGAATTTTTCGAAATTCGCATTATTTTAAAAGTTATAACCATTTTAATGTCGCGGTTTAGACGGAATCTAACCAGAATCTAAATAGAAGAAAATTTTAAACGCATTTTTCTCAAAATCACTTTTTTCGAGACGGTTGACAGGATATCTCAAGTTCTACTGAACCAATTTACTTGAAATTTGGTGTGAGCTTTTTTTAAAACATAACTCTATCGAACTAAAACTAAAACAAAATTTCAATTTTTACTATTTTAAAAAAATTTGGAAATTCAAAAAAACTGGTGAAAAAATATCTTTTTCATTTCAGACAGCCGCACCTTTTCCTTAGATCGGGCCATAACCGCAATTGTTTGAATTAAGAATTACTTTTTTTTTTTAGATTACTAGGAGGGTTGCAATCGTGTCAACCAGGGTGCGCCATTTTTTTGAGACCCCTCACTTCAACACCCTGTAACTTTTTGAATTTTTAATATTTTCATTTATTTTTCTTTATGTATTTTTTCAATGTTTAATAAATATTTGGTAAAATGATTCGCAAAAATGTTATTATTTTTTTTAATGTACCTGAAAAAATACCTACAATTCATGCTTCTAGACTAGAAAACCCCCTTAAAAATATGTGTCTAAAGAGGTACATAGAATCGTAAAACAATAATAGTACTTTCTTTTATGTGACCATGAATATGTGTTTTAAAATACGCAGCGCATTCCCTACGAGCGGAATTACTTCCCGTGCCAAATCCGAAACATTACAATCTGACGGAGATACGTTAAAACACAGAGATATTTCCCAGAAAAATCATTAGCATGGCATTTTATAATAATATCACTTATTCACGGCCAAATGAAACTTCAACAACTTGGCGAAAAGTGACTAGTAAAGTTTATATTTAGTCTGTCTAGTTAGGTAATCTTTGTTTGTGCAGGATAGTAACGTCATTAGTGAAAGATCAGAAATACCCCGAACCTGCTCTCAACGCTTTCTTGGGGTTTTGGCAAGGACAACAATAATTATTGTTATTATTGGAAAATTTCATCGTACGGTTCTGGCTTTCGCAGCTGCGTTCGAAATTCTTTACCGGAGTTTCGCTTAAATTATGATTTCAATACAACTTTGCCAGTACTTAGCCTACGCAGTGGGAGACCGTAATGATGTTTAAAATATTGGGTAATAATTACAAGTTATTAGTTACTAGCTTTTACCGAATTACTGTAGACATTAGCAATACATAATGTCCTTTCCCGTGCGTCCCCGTTCCCTTCATTAACACATTTTCATTAATACAAATTTCATTATTTCATAATTTCATAGCTTAACATTGTAAACAGCCTTTGTTAATCGCTGATAATGTAGCTTTCTATTGGTGAAAGAATTTTTAAAATCGTTTTAGTGGTTTAGGCGTGAAAGCGTAACAAACAAACACACTCATTTTCGCATTTATAATATTAGTATAGATTAATCTAGGGTAAGGATTAACAGCAATAAAAATATTTTTCCATCACACGTCGCAACTGAGTAGTCGGGCATAGCCTAGCGGTTCACGTGTTAAACTCTTACTTATTGTCAATTTCTAGACTAAACAAGACAATAGTCTTTTTTGTTATTTAATAGTCTTTTTTGTTATTTACTTTTGGGGTTTTAAGCCGTGTTGCGCTACCTCCTTCTTTATCCAACGTTTCGGACAGCATTACAGTGTCCATCATCAGGGCAGATGAGCTCATCTAATAAATTACAAAATAAAAAATAAATAACAAAAATACTTTTGGCCGTGAAAACAATAGTCTGTTTCCCAGTTACGTTTACCAAAGACATCACTATCTAAAGTTCTAAATTTTAATCATATGCAGCAATACAATCCTAATTTATAGTTATGTGAAACAGAGACTCACTAATATAAATTACTAGGATTAACTTATTGGCGTTTAAAGATCATCATAATTTTTAATCATTGAAAATAAAATTTACGACTCTTTAATAAATATGAAAATAGAACAAGACACCGAAATTATAAAGATAACAGTCGAAACTGGAATTCGAAAGTAAATTCTTTGGACTCGAACCCAAAATATACAGGGTGTTAAGGGACGTACTTGAGTATAAGAAAGAAACGTATTTGGATCAAAAAATGTTAATTAAATTTTGGTCTCCAGTGACTTTTTTCGGTCTTATTTCTTCATCACTGGTCACTCGTATAAATACTCAATATGCCAAAATTTCATTATCAATTTTTACTCCAATAATGTCTGGAATCGCTGGTTAAATTATGTCAACTAGGCCCTAAAGTCGCAGCATCCCGAATTCCTACGTTTTAAAATATGTTTCTCTTGAACACTTTATTTTAAGTTTTTAGATTTCTAAAAAATTGAATGTTATTTTTGAAGATAATATCTATACATTTGCCACGCCAAAACAGTAATTATATAAAATTCCTTTGATACAAAAAATCACAAAAAAAGTACACAAAAAAAAATTATAAACACGTTTTTTTTTGTTATTTTCTTCGACCAAGTATATCGTTATTTTACAAGTTATACATGTAAGAAAAAATTCACAGTATTTCTTTAAATGCTATTTAGTCATTTCACGTGTTTTTTTGTTGAGAGTCGTATTTTGTTAAATATTTTCACAATTTTCGCTTAAGGCGCCGTACACACCTCAAAAAGAAGAAGATGGAGAGATACGTAAATACGAATGTTAGAGAGCATTAAAATAGCATTAAAGAAACACTGCGATTTTTTTCATAGATACAACTTCTAAAATAAGTGAATAAAACGTGTTTATAATAATTTTCGGAGCATACTTAGCGATTTTTTTCTATCGAGGGAATTTCATATAATTTGAGAAGCGTCTAGATATTATCTAAAAAAAATAAGATATATATATTTTTTTAAGTACTTAAAAACTTCAAAAGTTTAAGGGAGATATTATGTAAGAAATCGGTTGAAATTCGGCATGCGGCGGCTAAAATATTATCGTTTTCAATATTAGCGCGCTCCATCTAACATTCGTTTTTGCAAACCTCCCCGTCTTCTTTTTTTTGAGCGGGCCTAACACCCTGTACTATATACCATATACCCTATACTCCGGTAATTATGGTCTCGTGTTGGATGCGTGTTTTCTATATTATTAAAACCAGCGTGTCACGCGCTGTTTTTAACTGGTAGGTTTGGTTTACGTCTATCATAATATTATGGTGACAAGCGCTTGTTTGATAGGAATCTTGGCGAGATACGAAACATCGATAAAATGATTAAAGATAGCAATTATTTTCTACAAAAAGAGGACCTATTCGAAATTCGGACCACATTAATTGTAGGTGCTATTTGATTAAGTAGAGACTCTTGTCGGGAAGCGCACTCAAATGTTTACTGATTAGAAATAATATTTTGACTTGCAGATGTTCTTATACTTTTAAAAGGGAAAGAAAAGTGTTATTTTGAGATGATTTTTGAAGTAAAAACCGTTATGATTTGAAACTCGATGAAACAAAAAAGCGACACTAAAAAGAGATAAACACATCAGATAATACCTGCAGAATTTAGTCGCGAGGGAATGAAATAGAATATTCGGTTTCCTCTTTGTGCGATGCTTCGTAGCCTCCCCATTCTTGTTTACTTTAGTTATTTGAAGGTTTCACTTCTACCGCGTCTGAACTGCGCACAATTTTTTGAAGTGACACTTCTTTAGCACCGTTGTGATTTGACACTCGGTGAAACAGAAACGACACTAAAAAGAGACAAGCATCTATTGGATTTAGCCTGCGAGATTGCGATAGAATGAAACCTCAACGCATTGGCCGCTTTGATTATGAACTCACTTTTCAGGGCTCAAATTGATTGAGGTTGTGTGGGTGAAGGTTTCACTTCTACCGCGTGTGAACTGCACTCAATTATTTTACATTAGCTTCACTCTGAGGAAATAATTTCCCTCAGGGCATATGTCATTTTAGGCTGTAAGAGGGTCTTTCTAAGGAAAAGGAGAAGAGGAATTGCTGGAAAGGAAAAAGGTATGAGGGGTGGGTAGGAATCTGGGGGTCAATGTGTCCAGGAGTGACGTTCGTATGAAGTAAATAGTTCCACTGCGGTGCAATGCATGGATTGAAAGATTCTCAGCCAGCCTCTCTCGATCCTTTCCGTCACGCAGAAGGCGGGCAGACTCATCCACCGCCAAGACCTAGATAAATCTCACCCCATGAACCCGGACAACACTACTAAGTCATCAAATATAGCAAACCACTTAACCATGGCTGAGGTGTTGGTTATCTCATAAATTGTTCCCGGGGCGGCGGTATCCATATCCGCCTCCCAAATTGAAATGATTAGGATTGATGTCGATGTATATCTATTAAAATACAAATGAATTACATCAATAGAAAATTAGTGGCCTTGAAAAGCACGTGTGTTCATGAAAACTTTTGTTCCGCTGATAATCTTTGCAAAAAACATAATTCAAATTATGACAATATCAATCATTTCTCAATCAATATAATAAAACATTATTAATGTATTGCAGAAGATAGATTCTAATTATAATTATTTGTAGAACAAAATGAACCTCCACTACCTCCTCCTTTATACAGCATAATGATAATATAATTTAAAATATGTTTTCTTTATAAGATATAATTGGAAGCCTTTTGAAAAGATACGCAAAAAGTAAATCAAGGACTCTCTGATGATGACACTAGTATTATTTTGAGCACAGGTGCATTCAATCAACAATCATTATGGATAATATATTTGTGGCGGTTTTACCCAAACAAAAAATGCAATTTGTAAAAGAACTTTATGAACACACGCGTTACAGAGTAACTTGTTTTTTATGAATAGCATTTTTTTATTATTTACTTTTATTCAAGTTCTTTTTCATAATGAAGGTTTTACCCATCAATGCAATGTATCATTTAAGATGAAGATAATACTAATAAACCTAAACCAAACATGAAACAGAACAAGACTAAGAAAAATAAAAAGTAACAAAATAAAAAAAATTACAGGGACCAAATCACACGCGATAGAAGCAAAACTTTATCAAAACAATTTCAACCAAATTCAATAAAAGTGAGGTCTTTTCCGCTTCACATCTCAACCAATAGGAGCCTTGCAAAATGACATCATAATCAAGGCGGCCAATGAGCCCAGTTGATGCGTCGCAGGTGCAGTAATCGTCATTTCCGTTTCATCCGAAAACCAAATCACAGCCGTGCTTTAGAAGTTTCACTTCAAAAATAGTTCCCAATGGCCGAGATGGTTAAGGCGCTTGTCCCGGTAAGACAAAAGATCGTTTGTTCGATTCTCAATTGCGACCTTTGCTTTTTTTCTGCGTCTTGTTCTGTTTCACGTTTCGTTTCATTTTATTAGTATTATCATCTTCTTCGATGATTTATCATTTTTACATTCCTATTTAGAACCAAAGCACAGCCGAAAAACCATAGTTGTTGTAGTCGTTATTATATAACTTTGTATAAGACATAATCCCTGTCATGAAAAAGTTCTCAAAACAGAGAAAAATACCAACGCAAATAAAACTTTTTCTTGTGAAAAGTTTGTTGAACTCATGTCACGGTCCGACCCTGAAAGCTTGTGATGGCCAATTATTGTAATGTCATTCCTATTAACTAAAAAAAAGTTTCTCAATACATTTATGCATCATTTTATGAAAATGCCTTGGTAAAAATTTTATTTTTATTCGGGCATTAATCTTTGAAATAGAACTTTAAGAAGAAGACAAAAAGAACATTTAAAAAAAAAATACTTATTTTAACTTCACGCTTGACGTAATATCATACGGAGGATAAATTTCTTTACACACAGTAACAGCAGACAGTGTGCTGTCAAGGACCCAGGTTTTCAATTCTTTTACGATCAATCTAACCGTCAGCCGACGATCATACGCTCAAGATCCCGGATTCATTTGAAATTTATATCAGTTCTTGCAGTCGAAGGTCTTCAGCTATGAGATTTATCTTCAAACAAGTCTCGGCCTTCTGAGAATTCGTTATACCGTTGATGTCTGAAAACACTGTCTCCGTAGACAAGTTGAACTTTTTCAATAGTTTCTGTTGTCTATTGCATTGCGCCTAAGTTTAAAACAAAAGCGCCGTTTCTCATTGCTACTAATTTTGTCAATAGTTGTCATTCATTTTCACAGGGCCCTAAACAAAACCAGTTCACGGAAACCTTCACCAAGTGACAATAGCAAGTTCAAACTTGCACAAGGCGCATCAGAAGTTGGCCTGCATACGAGAAGTAACCGTATTGCCGAATGGTGTAATTGCCGAAATATCACTAGCCTTATTACTTTATTTACACAGTAGTTGTACGAGTTTTTTACGTATTTTTTTAACTTATGGTTAAGCTTTGTGTATCCCTGCGTGCTCGTTTCTTAAGGAGAACGGCTGCACGGCATTTTTTCTTGCATAATTAAATTTTTGGGTTTGAGACCGAAATAATTATTTTTTTAATCAAAGGATGAAGCGAATATCTAATAAGGATATGTGCTACTTAATTTATTTGTGTTTTAAATTAAAAAAAGTATGGATCATTAAATAATTAAATTTTTCCTGATTTTTAGAGCCACTTTTGACAATAATTTTTCCTGATTTTTAGAGCCACTTTTGACAATAATTTTTCCTGATTTTTAGAGCCACTTTTGACAATAATTTGAGTGTTAATGATAATTATGTAAAAACATATTTTTTGCCTAAATGCTCTCTTTCCTTAAAAAAAACCTTCCCCGCGGCATCCCCTAAAATGATATAGATCCTGAGGAAAATTATTTTCCTTGGAGCCTCCTGTACGGAATTAATGTAAAAAATACTATTTTTTATGAATTACAATTAACTAACAAAAAATACCGAATACCAAGAATTCTTTGAGCCTATAAAGTGTCATAATTTCAAACACAAATAAATAAAATAGCAGTACAAAAAACATATTATTTAGTTTGATCAAGTATTTTGGTCTTATATCCAAATATAAGTTTGTATGAAAAAGGCAGCGTAGCTGTTTCTCCGCTCCGTTGTTTGTTGTTTCGTTTAGTCCCTTTCGCGGAAAACAAATAAATAAAGTTAACTTCTGGCAACAGCGACAAGAGCCATCGAGCCCTGCGCTTGCGAGAGGGAGACAGCGCCGTTAGAGCGGGATGCACACAGAATGAGCGAGGAGGGTCGGAGGGGTGGCCTTCGGAACCATGCCCTTGTACCGACAGAGTGAGGCCAAGGACGCACGTGTGCTATCCCAACTATGACCGCATTAACCAACGAACATCCATCAAACAGTAATATCGTATTCAACTTGTACCCAAAATAATCATACACATTCTTTATCCTTTCTACTCTTGCATTTCGTCTTGTTTGCTTGTCGTGCACAACGCGGCCAAATATAAGCTCGGGTTTTGAATTACACAGAATTGCATTGTATTATCCAAAAAATGCATTTGGTATTGGGGTGCATTTATTACTCCAGCCGTTAAGCTGATAAATTGAATTGAAATTGAGAGTTATTGAATTTAAATATTTAAATCAGCATCGAATTAGTTTTCGGAATTGAGTGGTTTTTGATTTTCAGCATTTGCAAATATACTCACTCATCCACTTTGACGAAATAAAGTCAGTATAATATTTCAGTTCCACAACCCTTTTAAAATGTTCCGAACCGTGCAGCTATATTCCCGTATAAAATAACTTGTTGACGTGATAACGTCTTATAAATCGATGAACACTAGCTGCATGCACGAAAAAGCATGACTCATTGTCACGTTCCGCCTGAGCCGAGCGGCCGAACAAGCAATAGAGAGGCACGATCGGGCTAAGCGTTCGGCTTAAGCGTTCGGCTCGTGACGTTATCACGTAAAATTATCGTCAATAAAACCGACTTTCAGACAACTAATTTTATTATTGGGATGAATCGTTACGATAAGTTACTTCGGTGACCCAACAGTTGATCCGCCGACAGTTGGTCCCCCGAAATGCCCCTTTTCTATAGATGTAGCGCAGTTTCATGATATATTTTCCCAAATGTATTTTATGGTAAAAGCAGAGTTTCAGAATAACTTCATTGTTGTTGGTTTAATAATTGCATATTTCTCACCTCATCTACTAAAATTCATAAGTCAAAATATGTCAAATGCACTTTATTTTAATATTATACGATTATTTTAATATTATATATTTTCATATCATACGATACGCAGCAGGATACAAGAAATAGAAAGAGAGAGAGAGAGAGAGAGAGAGAGAGGTTGGTGGATAATATAAGTAACTTGGCTTCTATCTAGTAACTAAAGATAGCTAAATCTAGGTTTTGGCTTACGAGCCATCTGATAAAGCACTGCTTACAGGACTGCAAACAGGGTCTCTGCAATTCGGATCATTTATAGGCAAATTCCCAAGCCGAATTATTATTATTCCCTTTGTCGGGCCGGTTGAATAATAATAATTCGATTGGGGGTTCTGTACGCAATCCTCCAAGCAATGCTTTGAATCGGATGGTGAATAGCGTGTTTGTCTCGTCGCTCCAGCCTCAGCGGCAGCGGTCGATGCGGTTCCTTTTGGATGTCACAAAAGTTCTCCAAACAACGTGTTCATACTGTTCATCCCGACTACATTTCATTCGACGATCCTGCACAATACATTGCCTCTAGTGTTTATTTTGCAGACAATTAAAAAATGTTCATCATTGTTACATAATTTCCAATGGAATTTATTTTCAACATCCAGCCCATGTTGGATTTAGAAATTCAAAGGGTTTTGAATACATAGAATAAACAGAACAAGACATACGTGTGATCCAAAAGTCTAACCATTATTAATTTAAATTTCAAATGTAGAACTGCGTTACACCGACGTTATGAAATTTAAATGGAATGGCGGTATACGAATTCAGGGCGGTATTCATTATACTCAAAATAATAATATTTGGATGATTTTTATATAATAATAGAAAAACGTTGGTTCTGAGAAATTTTTGATTTGTACACGTACGTTCATGCTTAGTTCACACTAAGCTATATATCTGCGAGCAGATATCTGTTGATTCGCGAGCGCTTATCTTTTGTCCTTTCACACGAGGCTATCAAATATTTCTTCCTGTGGTAGGAGAGGGGGTCAGTCGAATTAGGAAGCGGCAACGTAACGCATATTTTTTGTACTGAAATCTGTCAACTTGACATCTGTCATCCACGGGTCTAGGCAGCTCCGTAATTACAATGACCCCCTCTCCTATTTTAGTCGGAGAGGGGGAGAGTTATCTTCTGGGATATCGCGTCTGGAGCGGTTACGTCTGAGATGTGTGTTGTCTATGATTGATCTGCGCTTAAAAACGCTTAGGTGTGAAAGGGATTGTATGGAGAGCGTTATTTGGCGTGCTATGATCTTTTATATTTGATAGCTGAGTGTGAACCAGCTCTCATCCTACATTTTATTCTTACAATCCAAACTTTATGTATTTCTTTATATAGGGTGTTAAGTAACGTAATTGACACACTTTAACCAGTAATTCCTGACATTATTTGGATTAAAAAATGTTCCTAAATGAAATTTTTGTCTCCGGTGACTTCATTAATTTTTTTTTCTTCCAAACGTAACTAAAACAATCTTCCACTCAGCCGAGCGACCAAACAAACCCTCCCCCAATCCTAATTGTCCAATTCCTACTGATGGTTAAAGTAGGTCAAATACGTCCCTCAACACCTTGTTTTTATTGATTATTTATTAATCTTTAATTAATAATGATTTATTTTATCACAATAATGCATCTTGCAAAGATTTTTTTACATGAGCACTTTAGTTCTTTCGCTTAATAAAATTCGGCAAAAAAATACACCAATTAATTAAACAAATTAAATGCAGGTAATATTTTTTTTAATCTTCTATTTATGATTAATAATTGGTAGTCAAATCAGAATATTCAAGTAATTGCTTTTATTTTAAGTCATTAGTGAGAAGTGTTATTAGTCATAGGATGGATATAAGAAAAATAAATATTGTGTTTAAATATTTCAATTTCATCTCTTTGGCCTCCTTTTAAACATTTTGTACCAAAGTTAGTTTGTTAAATTTAATTAAGCCTATATAGAATTTGCTCCTTTTAGCAAGTTTTACAATTAATTCTCGAAAACGAAAGGTTCTTTTAGATTTAGGTTAATTAGTGTATTATTTTTACATTAGCTCCTCACAGGGGGTCCAGAGGAAAAAATGTCACCTTTGGAGATTTCATGTGGAGGGTCTTTTTAGGGAAAGGAAGGAGAGGACATTCTAGGAAGGAAAAGGGAATGAGGGAATGGTATGAATCTGGGGAACTATGTGTCCAGCAGTGTCGGACTGAATGAATCTATCCCTCCCACTGCAGGGCAAGATGATGGGTCGAGAGAGTCCTGCTGGAGATGATAGGTTAGATCTCCCTCAACCAGTCTCTCCCAATCCGGTCAGCCACGCAGTAGGTGGGCAAACGCATTCGCCGCCAAGACTTAGACAAATCTCATTCCATAAGCCCCGGTACCCCTACTACTTAACAAAACCTGGCTTATCCAACCAATGTTTTCCGGGGCCTGTGGGGTAACCAACGGCAAGAGTGTTGGTTATCCAACAAATGGTTTCCGGAGGAGCAGAACCCTTACCCGCCTCCTAAATTAAATCAAAATAAAATTTCACTAAAGAAATAAATCGCTAAAAATAGGTTGTGGGTGTGTTTGGTGTGTCCGAAGTAAAAACATTAATTATTTCCTTTACTTGAAAACTGATCAACTCTTTCAAATATAAAGTTTCATTCCTATAGTAAATCAATTCAAACTGACTGCCGAGAAGTAGAAAAGAAGATAATGAGAAGAAAGATGCGAAAAGAAAGTATACTATCACTTCTACGATTTATCGGTTCACTGGTTGATTGACTGTTAAATGCAATGCAAAAATGGCGGCATATAAACATCGTCATAATCTGATTATAATCAGTGTTGCCAATAGAGTTAACAATATAGGTTAAAGATAAAAGATATGTACCAAAGGCATATTAATATTTTTGGTACTTAGTATGCGTTGTCTAAACTAATTATGAATTAGCAATCGATATCTGCACTATCTGTGAGTAATATCACATTAGTGGACAAAATACGGAGATACGAATAACCATGACCGATCAGAATTACATAGCTTTATCGATTGGGATAATCGGAATTTAATTATTATGAGATATATATAAATAAATGAAAATTTAAAGAAGAGGAAGATATATATTGCGTACGGCTTTACTTTGTGTACAAATTTACTGTATTATTCCGATATTGGTGAAATCTTGCACACTTGAACTTCATAACAGTAGAAAAGTGACTGTTTATACAAGATTTCGGAAAACCCTCTTTTCACACCCCTTACTGCAGTATTTTGATACGTGGTAATGAAATTTTGCACACTTGCAGTTCTAAATAAAAGAAAAATTACTGTCCTCATCTGATTTCGTAAAACTCTGTGTAAAGCTAAAGTGTTCATTCCGAGCAACGTCGGACACTACAGCTGACTAGGGTTGCCATCCGTCCGGGTTTCCCCGGATTTGTCCTAGTTTAGAGGGCGTCCGGGCGGGGCTTCATTTGTAGTCCGGGTTTAAAAATTTAAAACTGATTATTAAAACAATTTGTAACAAACTGTAATAAGATTCTGTTTTGTAAGTTACATTTAAAATGATGATAAAAGATTACTAAATTTAATTTTAAGGTCTGAAAATAAATAAAAAGTTGATTAACTACATTTTCAACTGTTTTTTATTACACTATGTTTAAAAAATCCTGTAGACATGTCCGGGTTTTGGGCTCTAAAATCCGGGGTTTTCACGCGTCTTGTCCTGGTTGCCAAATTTTAGAGATGGCAATCCTACAGCTGACTAACTAACTACCTAACTAACCATCACGCCGTTTCTCCGCAGGGGTAGGCAGAGAGGACGGACCGCCAAACTATTCGATCTTGGCACACACTCCCTGCTTCGTTCATATTCATACATCGTCTCATACACGCTCTTCTTATTATTCTGACTCTTGACATCGCCTGACTCAAGTATCTGATTCACTTAGTCGTGCCATGTCTTCCTCGGGCGTTCCCGACTTCGTCTACCAATATGTCTATAACAATAAAAATAAAATAAAATGTCTACAACAATAAAATAAAACAATAAATGTCTACAACAATAAAAATAAAATTTATATTTAAAAAATTAAAATAAATAAAAAAATAACATGAAAACAAAAATAATAAAGATACAGATTTAGGAAGTGAGATCAAAAGAATTTGGCTTTCTCAGACTATAAAAATATTACCATTTGTTATTTTGGCTACTGGCATTATACCTAGCTCTCTCATTCAAAATTTAGGCTTATTAGGTTTATCAAAGAATTTATATATAAAGATGCAAGAATCAATCATTTCAAATACACGTCGGATTATTAAAGATTTTTTTAAATATTTTATTGAGGGATCAGTAGGATTTATCTGTCCAGTTAGGAGTTCTACCGAGCCGAACCCACTGATTTGAAAATATCTGGAGTCGATGAAGTATTTTCCCATATGGTCTCTGGTAGGTTGACATGTTGTTCTTGTATTGTTTTATATTTATTATACTTATATAGAACACTTGCATAGCGTGGATTGACTAGATGATCATTTGTGGAAAAGTGTGTGGGTTTAGTTTTTCCTGTGGGGAAGATTCAACCCGGACATGAATAATTAAAAATATCAATAAAATGGCGCTTTGCAAATTAGCTATAATTTATTATGAATTAAAAACGATGATGTTCTGAAGGAAGTACATGTAAAAATAAAAGAAAAAAAAAAAATAGAGTAGAGGTGATTTTTTTCGACTAAATGCTATAAATCGTTTCATTGCCGTTTCGCATTTCGTTTGCCATCGTTTTATCATTTAGGATGTGTCAGGAACACAATTTGCGTGGTAACGCAATAAAATAAATACCAATCTTATTCTTATGAACACTGATAAAGTATGTAGTCTTTATGTTCATAAACATCTATAGTCCCAGCAAGAGATCGTATCCCAGCGAGTGATGTCATCATTCTAGTATCTTCTGTATTTTCCTTTTCACGTACGAGCTCTCGCTGTAACCAGTTTACCATTCATCCTCCTCTTATATCTCTTTACAGATAACATTGTTCCTGTTTCTTTTTTAAATCTAAACTCCAGCATGTTAACCGTAAGTAGGTACGGTATTATTATAACTTACGATAAAAAAAACTGTACTGAACAGACGTGTAGCGTATCTACCTAATAGTATATACAATGTGGTTAGATATAATAGGTTTATACATTATATTATATGTTGGTACGTACATAAAGTGTGACGGGAAAAATCCAGGAATAATTGACACGAGATAAGGAACGTCAGCTGTGTGGCAACTGAAATGCGAAATAATGGCTTTTAAAAATTACCGACCGACGAGTAACACGAAACAGGCGGTTTGGTAAATTATGCAAAATAAGGACATTTGCAGATATGATAAAAAAATAAAACCCCTAGAAACTTTCATTACTATTAATATTTATTTGTTTCTATTATACACGGTGTCTGGAAACACACAGAACAAGCTCTAGCAACTGGGAAAACTGGGAGGTCTACATCACATTTAGAGTCGATTTTCAGGGGTATAATTATTTTTTTTTATTAAAGTTTTTGTTTTCAAGTAAATCGAGCCCAAAATTGGAATATTTTAAGCCAAAGTTCAAGAAAATATTTGGTTGTCTGTAACAGGTTTACGGACGATAATTTTACGTGATAACGTCATATAATAACGATGGAGTGGAAGAGAGATAGATGCGTATAACGATGGAGTGGAAGAGAGATAGAAGCCAAACGCTTGTTCCGCAATCTCGCTTGCACGCTCGGCTCAGGCGGAACGTGACAATGAGTCATGCTTTTTCGTGAGTGCAGCCGGCATTCATCGATTTATAAGACGTTATCACGTCAAAAATCGGTCGCTAAGGGGTTAAAATCAGCTGTTTAATTTCTTTTAAAATCCTTTGAAGCGTAAACTCGGCTCCAAAAGTTTCATAACCTTTTAGTTGCCGAAAAAAGGAGAAATAAAAAGAAAGCTTAGATCGACAGTAAAGGTGTTTTGGGTTCTCTATGTTATGTCGATTAACCAGTTCCGAATACCTTATATATTACTAAAATTTATTTATAATATTAATAGAAGGGTTTAGATACAATCTTTCCTTCGGTAGGGCGATGTACAGATAATCCATGTACTTAAATAATGTTCGTCCTGGTCTCATAAGAAATAATTTACAAATACGCAAAAAGGAGCAGTTGAAGAAAAATCATCATTCGACGGGCGAAATGAGAAGTTTCTGGTCGAACTTTCAAAGCCATTTTCTCAGGTTCTACGGCGCCGAACTGGCCGAAATTTTGGATTCTTACTAAAAATTATGGTCAAATAAGGAATCATCCAAAAATCTACAAAAAATAGCCTTTGTGGAAAATCATCATTCTTACGGATGTGCTGCAAGGCTTTGTGGTAGAACCTTGAAGGAAGAAATAGTTCTTCCAAAATCGGTGGTACACGTGGGTAACTTCTGTATAAAACAATGAATTGTTTAATAAGTTTGTTTCAAGTGAATGAAAGTAGAATATTTTTTTTTTTTTTTTTACATGAGCTCCACACAGGAGGCCCTGAGGAAAATAATTTCCCACAGGGCCTATGTCATCTTTGGGGATGCTGTGTGGAGGGTTAATTATTAATAAATAAACATTAACTTGCTCAAATCTAACGTCCCCATTTAATTACAACTTTTTCCCATTTTTTTTGACGTGATAACGTCTTATAAATCGATGAAAGCCGGCTGCATTCACGAAAAAGCATAACTCATTGTCACGTTCCGCCTGAGCCGAGCGTGCAAGCGAGATTGCGGAACAAGCGATAGAGAGGCACAATCGGCCTAAGCGTTCGGCGAGAGCGCGGAACAAGCGATAGAGAGGCACGATCGGCCTGAGCGTTCGGCTTAAGCGTTCGGCTTGTGACGTTATCACGTAAAATTATCGTCCGTAGACCGACTTTACAGACATCCAAATTTTTTTGAAATGAAACTTCTATAGCCCCGTTGTGATTTGGAATTCGGATGAAACGGAAATGACGCACACAGCACCTGCGAAGCATCAAACTCTTATCAAGGCTCCTATTGGTTGAGATATAAAACGGAAATGACGCTAGGTCTGCGCTCATTGGCTGCTTTGATTATGACTTCACTTTTCAAGGCTCCTTGGTTCTTCATTGGTTGAGATTGTTTTGGTAAAGTTTCGCTTCTACCGCGTGTTAATTGCACTCGATTTTTTTTACTAATATTACTAATTGCAAACAACAACTAGCTTTCGGCTCCATAAAAACAAATAAATGTTTAATCGACAATATTTTAAACCAACAAATGTTGAAAATCCGAATTAGATTTCATATTACAATAAAAAAATTCCAAATATTATGAATCAATAGATAAATAGTTGAATGAAATGAAATCTACTTCCAGAAGCGTAATCTGATCGTAAAATTTCGTTACGAAATTGTGATTCGATCCTTCATTGATAAGTAGTTTATGTTCCCGAAATAATATATGTAAATAATTTATAAAGTATTACGATTCCGTATGATATAATAATCTTTTTTTGCGCGATATTACTTTATTAAAAGGTAGGTAGATTCATGGTATCAGATGATAGCAACTGTTTACGTATGTTACAATGCCTTAACTTATTGAATGAATAATACTATTCTTGAAAATTATTCGCTCAATTCACTGAATATGAAATATGGGATAAGAGAAACAAGTATTGAAAAATAAGTATGTATATACCTATGGATAAAAAACATTTCAATGAGGGGTGATTAGTTAGTTGTTCGGTATAATCAAAACAATTATTCAAAAACTACTTTAAAACAGGTAATTCTTACATTTATGCATACATTAAAAACTTTTAAAATTTATTTATTTATGCAATACGTGTAACATAATTGTGATATTTACAAAAAGAAGGTATATTAAATCACCATACTAGGTGGCTGCCTGTTTTATGGTAACCAATGGAGGATAGTTACTTTGAATGAGTCTAACGTAAACATATGGATTTGTTATATATTATGCTAAAAATTAAAAAAATATAGTAAAAAGTACAAAATAGAGAGGAGAAAAGAAGTAAATTAGCATTAGATTATAAAAATGTACACAAGTTTTTGAAGTTCTATAGCACGCTATGATTTGGATTTCGGATGAAACGAAAATGACAATTACTGCACCTGCGACGCATCAACTGCGCTCATCGGCCGCTTTTAAAGGCCCTCCTGTCACTTTTAAAGGCTCTCTTATTGGTGGAGATATGAAACAGAAATTACGCAGGTCTGCGCTCGTTGTTCGCATTGATTATGACTTCACTTTTCAATTATTAGTTGAGATTGTTTTGGTAAAGTTTCGCTTCCACCGCGTGTAAACTGCATTCGATTCTTTTTCTTTTTTTTAGTAAGTGTGCATGTATGAAGACATGCATATATAACACAAAATAATCTAGGAGTAAAATGCCTACACAATAAAAAAAAATATTATCAATAATTAATGTGAAAATGTGAAAACAAACTTAAGAGATGGCATTTAAAAAAATGTTTAGGTATTTGTAATATCGAATCGACTATTAAATTTTTTTCCAATCTCTGCAATTTCAAAGTTATATAATTGTTGAAAAAGAAGCACTTACATCTATAGGATTTAGCCTGAGAGAGAATGAGATAAACAATCGGTCTCCTTTTTGTGTGTGTTTAGTTTTGTGACAGTTTCACTTCTACCGAGTGTCTTTCTGATCTCAGTGTTGTTGTCTCATCTAAATATACCTAATGCATCCATTTTAACAGAAACCCGGTATTCCTGGAAGCGCGAAGAGAGAGAGAGAGAGAGAGAGAGAGAGACAGAGGCATGAGATAATCATGCGTGTAATAAAACTTTCAGTGGCGATGGGCTGATGAAAGTGAATGTCCTTGGTGAGCAAATGTTTCTGTTACTTAATTCTTAATACAGCCTGCACTTATAACGAGTTCTCATGGAGGAGTCCGGAGAAAAATATTTTATTTATTACTAGGTGGTCCCCAGCATGCGTTGCAATTTGCAATGCCATTCAAAGAAATTAATTGATTCTCCCTGCATGTCCTTTTCGTGCATCCTCGTTCCTTTTCACTTTCTCCGCCTTCCCCCTCCCTCGTCCCTTCACTCTCCGCGGTAGTATAATTTTCAAAACAACATTAGATTTCAATCTAAAATGTTACCTACCACAAATTTTTAACAGGATACAATTTTTTTCTTTTTGAAAGCAAGCAGACGCTCTCAAGGCACAAAGTTATTTAGAGCTTTAAACAGAGCCACATATACGGTCGGTCGACCGACGACGTAGTACAGACGAGCCGGACTTTTTAATGAACTTTGTACGCAGCGCGTGGCATTACAGCTCTACATACTTTCGTTTACATAATATGACCTACCGTACGCAACCAGCACGCGCGACCGACGACGTACCACGTGGCACTATTTCTAGTCTAGTCTATACTTTCATTTTGTAAAACTTACACATTGAAAATAATGTTCGATTCAAGTTAATGTACCCATATAGAAAGTAACGTACCGACGGTAAATATACAAACTACTAATCCATTGTCTCGGTTTGACATATTTTTACTTTGGCAGTCTATTTAAAAAAAAAAACGATTACGACGAACGATAATTGAAATTTATTGAAGAATTAGGTTTTTAGATTCGTCGGATGATCTGCCACCAATCTTTGCATTATTCACCACAAATCTATTCTGAATTATACAATAATCATAGCATTATTGACAGATGGCAGACTTAGGTACACTATGGCTCACTGTTGACATAGCGATAACCGGTGAACATTAACACTTGTTCTTTTAAAATAAACTGTGTAAATACTGACCATACGTAATGTCAAGTTGATTCAGAATAAAACATTCAATATTATTCATTAAGTCTGATAGAGAATGTTCGTGAATGTATGTGGATGTGTGAAAAAGTTTGTGGTAATAGAAATAGTCAGATAAAGTTCAATGAATACTAACGAAAACTGATGAGTACCATTGGGATTAACGACGACTTAAAAACATTCCTATACTTCATGTTTTCAAGTGTCTACGTTTATGATAATTATGAAGGTGCTTGATTATTGTAAATTTTTATTGATTAGATTTCGGTGGCAGTATAGTTTTATGGGTTGTCTGTAATAACTACAGGTACCTACTAATATACATTTTTGCACTATCACTACCACTTAAGGCCTTACGGGTGTGGTTAATACAAATTCTTGAGAATTTTATATGTGCCGGACGGCCTTCCATGCCGAACGCGAAATGGTTTCTTTATATAATGGTAAGCTCTGGCGAAGAAAGAAAATAACGTAATTCAAAAGAAAGAAATGAAAGAAAAAACGAAAAGAAAGTAAAGAAAGAAAAAAAGAAATGAAAGAATGAAAGAAAATAAATAAAAAATTAAATAAAGTATAGAAGGAAAAAAAAGAAAAAAAATTAAGAAAGGAAAGAAGAAAAGAAAGAAAAAACAGAAAGAAAGATGTGAAAGAAGAGAAAGAAAAGAAAAAGTAAAAACATAAAGAAGGGAAAGAAAAGTAAGAAAATAAATTAAAGGAAGTAAAGAATAGAAAATAAATAAACTTTTTTTACCCCAGTTTAATAAAAGAAAAAAAATGTTGACAATCATTATTCATAATGATATTTGGACAATTTTGTACAGTTAGCGTTTTAGTGAAAAATTTGTGAACTATTTGTGAACCTCATGTCATTATTCTCCCCAAAAGTAGGCAGGAAATACGCACCTTAGCTAACTTCCACAAACAGGCGCCTCACTCACTTGCTTACATTTCATATTAGATTCATTCACATTCATACATTGGATTATAACATAATTTCTGTATCTTCACTCTTTACTCGGCTCTTGACATTATCCAAACAAGTGACCGACAACCAAACATGTTAGCAATAAACAAACCGGTCAGTGGTTGAGTGGGCAACGCGTTTGGGTCCAACCCGGGCGTCGCGTGTTCGATTCCTCGGCTGGCTAAGTCCTCCATCACGACTCAAGCAATATTTTAGGTTTTCTTTGGTGGTGGTAGGAGATTTTCAAACATTGTTGGGTTATTCGTAACCCGGGAATGTTTGCTTTTCTTTTAAAAATTATAAAAAAATAAAAATAAAGTATTTGATTCATTTCGAGTGTTCATTCATCGTCAACGTGTCGATATTCGATTCGGTCATTTTTAACTCTATCATACTTTAACCTTCCTGGGTTCGAGTCCCGGAGGTGCAAATATATTTTTCTGATTTTTCTGTTTCCAGATTTTCGATTGAGTTTCGCTAACATTGTCTTTATTTAATTAAATATCACAGTTAATTGACTAAAAATAAAATATGATTTATTTGCGGCACGTTCCAGAGTGAGAGATACACTCAGTAATGTCCTGGTGTAAAACCACCACTCAGCATTGGAACAATTAAACAAAATACTTGAAAAGGCTTCAGTCGTATGTCATGATCAGATCTGAATAGCTAGATACTTCCCCGCCTACCTCTCCCACAACTCCTTCCCATCCCCACTATCTCCAACCTCAAAACATACCCCAATATGTAATACCGTAGTCTCACTCCAGACGGGAACAGTTGGGAGTGGTATTCAAATAAAAAAATAAATAAACTTAAAATCAATAAAACCACATCTATTTAGGTAACCTTACGAAGATACACTGGTAAAATATATTTATTAGTTATTCTAATTTAATTATTATTGGTAATTAACTAATTCTTATTTAATTATTAGCTATTCTAACTTAATTATTAGTTATTCTTATTTAATAATTAGTATTCTTATTTAATTATTAATATTTTTATTTAATTATTCTAATTTAATTATTTGTTATTCTAATTTAATTATTAGTTATTCTATTTTAATTAGTAGTTATTCTAATTCAAAATACTTCTCATGTATTTCGTTCACGTGCTTTTAAATAAGAATCTGTTTACATGACGATAACAACTTATGGAATATTGAATATTTTGAACTTGCAGTATATCTCACGTGCTTTTGAGTCATGCCAGACAAAATTTGATAACAACACCACACGATTATCCCGTTATCGTCCAATCGCATCAGACAATAATTTACCAAAATCAATTATAACCTATTTAAAATGTTTAAATTCCTTCCTAAACCTTATCACGCAGTTCGTGAGTGTGTTTTACCCAAATGATAAATTGCAACATGTTAATATGTGAGATATTTGTAAAAACAATTTACCGATTTGATCTCGGTATCTAAAATACATCAATATTTATAATTTTATTTTTGCAACTCTGCCAAAATTTATAAACATGAATTTACTATCGAGATACCGTAAAAGATATAAACAATATAATTTCGATTTTATTATAAGATTAAATATTGAAGATTATCCCCATCAATGATGTATATCATTGAAAAAGATAACAATACTTATAAATCTAAACGATATATGAAACAGAACGAGACAGAAAATAAAAAAAGGTAACGGTCGCAACTAGGAATTGAACCACTGATCTCTTGTCTTTTGTCTTACCGGGAATGTTTATTTATCAATGTCTTCTTTTGCTTCATGTTTCGTTTTGATTTATTAGTATTATCTTCTTCGAAAATATAATTTCGATTTCATTCGTATTCAAAAATACATAAATCTTTTACAGTAAGTAAACTGTGCAAGAATTTGTGAGTAAGAATTAAGAGTAAGTGTGAATTTTAAGTAAAAATTTGTGCAGAAACCAAAATGTCACTTACATTTTTAACTTCAATTAATGTCGGGTAAACGAAAATATCATTTACATTCTTAAGAGGAATATAAACGCTAGAAATATTTCGATTCTCGTGCCTTCAAAATTTAAAATCAAGCGTCTTATTTGCACGAGGCAAGTAAGCGAATAAGTAGTTTTTATTTATTTTTTGCATTATTTTATAAGAATGAAAAAAAATTTAGAACATACAAAACTTCAAAAATCATAGTTAAGTGCGAAAAATTTTTTTTAGTGGTTAACGCTTATATTTTTTGTTATGTAAATAATAATTTTATTGTAATTCCAATACATAGAAAAGCTAGTAAAAGCTTCAATTTAGCCGTAGCATATTTTTTGATGTTCATAATGTAAACCGATTCGACGTAAAGATTAATCTAAATAAGATTTCACATAAAGCTTCGTCTTAATTTCATATGATGTCAGGAATAATAATATTAATTAATGTTAAAGCAAGTCCACCCTAAATAATATAAAGACTTAGATAAAAATACAATACATGAATATTACAAATAAAAGAGATAAATGATAATATCAGAAGGATATGATGTACAAGATGGGGCAAAAGTAACGTCACAATGTGAATTGACTGCCATTTTGTTTAAAAATAAAAAAATCATTCTCTGTTTTCATGGATAGTTGATTTGAAGATATATAATTGATGACATTTAGTTGAAAACATGATATCGGTCAAATGACCCCCCTAGGGTAGACGCACATTTTTTCTGCTCGTTTACCGCATTTTGAATTGTTGCTCGCAAAATATCTAACTCCAAATTGGTGATTCTACTTCATTGTTGACTTTCAAGACTTGCAAGGTTTCTGGTTTACTATGTTAAAGAAGTTTTCACTTCAATAAAAAGATATTTCAAATTATCGAAAACATAGGACGTGTAGATAATACTTTAGTTGATAAAAATTAAAATCTAACGAATGACGAAATTTCGTAAATTTTAAATGCATGCAATGCAAAGAACAATTTTGAATTGAATATAAACCAAGTAATAAATCCTAACTAATAACTAAATCTACATAAACCTAAAACGAATTACAAAAAATGTCTGCCGATAGCGATGATGATGATCGATTAATAAGTGTTAAATCCATTGATGAATCGATTATAAATCTCGACGTGTGGCACACGGATGATTCTCACAGTCATTAGGATATAATTATTGATTGTGGTTGATGAATTGATAATGTTGCAGCGGCTCAATCCGGGTAAAGTTGCTAAGGCTGGCTCTGGAAAATAATCATCACGTGCGTTGTGCATCAATGAGGATAACGAAATAATTTTATTGGACTATTGAAATACTATGTTCAAAAGGTCCCAAAGGAAGAAGTCTAGCGCAGTCAAATCTGACGATCTGGACGGTCAGTTCAAATTGCCAAAACGGGATATCACACGGCCCGAAATCGGTAAAATAATTAGTAACAATTCCGCGTTCTTCAGGTATATATCGCTCCATTGCTTGTTGTTAACCAATTCTCTCTCTGTCCTCAACATAAATGTCAAAGCACAATGACATTTGACGCCATTTGCAAAAATTAAAGCACATTCGCATTATGATATAACTTTTGCCACACCTTTTAGAAGCAAAAAACATATGCAGTACACACGCGGTAGAAGTGAAACCTTCAGAAAACCAAACTTCGAGAGAATGAGACGAATGCAAAGTATCAGGAATAGGATAATTGTCGGGTTTATTTATTACTAGCGAGTTCCCGGCATGCATTGCAGCGCCACTAATAAAGAAATTGTTTCTCCCTCCGTGTTTTTTCCCATTCGTCCCGTTCCCCTTCCGCCACCCCCTTCCTCTTCCATATTCCCTTCCCCTCACGCGTTCCCCCTCCACCTTCCCCGCCTTCCCCCTCCCCTCTCCCGAGAAACCCTCTACCGCGATCCCCTCCCCTCTCCCGAGAAACCCTCTACCGCGATCCCCTCTACCGCGATCCCCTCCCCTCTCCCGCGTTCAATATATTCAGTCCCGGTACATTCAGATTTCAAACAGCTCGCGTTCCACTATTGCAATTTAAAAAAAAAATAAAAACACATAAATTTGTTGTAGACCACTTTTATTTTATTACTCTACCGGTTTGGGAAGCGCTCTTCCTTCGAAGAATATTGTAACTGTTATTGTTACAATATTCTCCTGACGAAGGAAGGGCACTTCCGAAACCGGTAGAGTGTAATAAAATAAAAGTGGTCTACAACAAATCTATGTATTTTTACTATAAATTATGGCGAGCCACAAAGTTAATGCTTTTAACAAATATGTTTTTTTTTTTAATTAAAATTTTTCATTTGTTACAATTATATTATAAGTATAATAAGAATATCATAAGAATAATCAATCAAATTTGGTACCTAACATAAGTACCTATTTAAAATAAATATTATTTTTGATTAGATTCAAAGTATTCGATTTAGGTTAGTACCAAAACATAGGTGAGTACTTTGATTAAATTCATTAATTTAAAGAGTTTATTCGAAAATTGAGTTTTGATTGAACAATCGATGGTTTGCAAATTTCATTCTCAAATTGTGACGATTTCGTAAGAGTTTTGTAATGATAAAAAAACTTTTCAGATGTATTGTCATGTGATTGTAATAATCCAGAAACTTTCGCGAGGTTGAAAATAAGTTATGTTGAAAGTTTCAAATATTTCCTGTGCTTAATATAGCAATACAAACACAAATCACATATTTACATATAAGCAAACATATATTGATTTTTATATATAAAGATAATATTGTTACCAAGTTCAAAAATTATTTAACATTTTATTCTACGAAGCATCGCACAAAGAGAACACCGATTAGTCTATCTCATTCTCTCGCAGGTAAAATTCTTTAGATAAACTTGTTTGTCTCTTTTTAGTGTCTTTCGTTTCCGTATCATCGAGTTTCAAATCACAACGGTGTTAAAGAAGTTTTGACTTTAATAAAAAGATATTTCAAATTATCGAAAACATAGGTGTAGATAATACTTTAGTTGATAAAAATTAAAATCTAATTAACATGATGAAATTTCGTAAATTTGAACTGCATACATTGCAAACAACAAATTTGAATTGAATATAAACCAAGTAATAAATCCTAACTAATAACTAAATCTACATAAACCTAAAACGAATTACAAAAAATGTCTGCCGATAGCGATGATGATGATCGATTAATAAGTGTTTAATCTATTGATGGATCGATTATAAATCTCGACGTGTGGCACACGGATGATTCTCACAGTAATTATAATATAATTATTGATTACGGTTGATGAATTGATGATGTTGCAGCGGCTTAATCCGGATGAAGTTGCTAAGTCTGGCTTTCGTCGTGGAGAAATTACTCAGAATATCCGAAAATAATCATCACGTGCGTTTTGCATCAAGGAAGATAACGAAGTAAATTTATTGGACTATTGAACCAACCATTTCAACGTTTATTTGCAGAGCTAGGAAGAAATAATGAAATGCAATGCAAACCTAATTTTTTATTACATTGGCTCCACACAGGAAGCCCTGTAATTCCGTATCTTATTTTCATCTACACCTAAATTTATTTATTTTACTATTAAAGCATTCGATTTTTATTTATTTTACTATTAAAGCATTCGAAAAGTTAATTGATCGATAGTTAATTTCTTACTCAATTCAAATTATCTAATAAAGCGGTTCGAACAAGCAAATACTGAAAATTGCACATATCAATGCGGTGGAACATTGTACTATAACTGAATTGTCCAGCCTTTTATTTTCATTAGTATTAATTAGGGTAATAGGGGTTTTTTCAGTGCCTTATTGTACTGGGCGAACCGACTTCTCTTCGGCTGGGTCATAACAGCCATTGCTCTCACTAGTCAAGTGAGTTCGGTTCCCACCATAGCCATCTTCATTGAGTGCCCGGAATGACCAATTAAAAAGGTATTTAAACAAACTACCAAAATTCGTTCATGGTACGAGGGTTTATTCTTAAAAGTTTAAAGACTAATATATATATACATCGTGAGCCTTGGCATTTGTACAGATTAAAACATAATGATATGTCGTTGCACAATGGGAAAAAAACTACAAACAAAATGTTGCCGGTTGAAACCAAATTTAAATTCGTAAATGGCATAAAATTGGCCCATATTATTTGATAATATCAATAGCAAAAAGATCGAACTAGTCACGGGCAGGGTACGGCTGTTAATGAACAAAGGTGAACAGACGTCCATTGAGGCGTTAATAATAGAATTTGTTTACAATATACCGTATGTATGAGATATGTGTGAGAATTCCGTTTTGCCGGGAGAATCTTTCATATCGTAATGTTTTTAAAAAGTCCAAACATTATTTTTGTATTCTTGCTAGTGCTGTGGCGACAGGTTTGGTGCAGTGGCTATGTGTTTATATGCTATTCTAGGGTCTAATTCGACAGATGATATAATAACGGGAAATTTATTGGTGTTCTGAAGTTATCGAATTCAATATAAAGAGGAGTTTGTGGCCGCCTGAGGACCAAGCCTTGAATTAAAAAAAAACAACACGCATACACAAACAAAAATATACCTTCTGAAATAAAAAGTATTACAGTACAAAGGAACAAACAATTTAATTAGTTTATCCAATTAATTTATTTAAACTGTCCACTGGGTGAGGGGAATAGCTTTCATTGTTGGAATAAAGTTAACCTAAGTACAAATATAAAAGAAGAAAGAGGAGCCAGCAAAGATCGCCCTAGAAGAAAATTTTGATAAAAATGGCTTGAAAATAACGAATGAACACAACGGTTAATAAAACGAATTACTGTGAAGCGGTGAAATAAAGAAGTAGGTAGTTACTCAAAAAAACGGAAAGTGCAAGTGTCGACTAGGTTAGAAAAATGTATATTACATAGATATGTCTTAGATTCGCATAAATTAAAATCCGTCTCCCAAAACTAAGCGTTAAGTGTTGAGAAAACTTAAAGATCTATTTTAAAAGCTTACTCTGCTAGGATACGAGAATTTGTTGCTACCCGCATTTACTTACTCTGCTAGGATACGAGAATTTGTTGCTACCCGCATTTACTTACTCTGCTAGGATACGAGAATTTGTTGCTACCCGCATTTACTTACTCTGCTAGGATACGAGAATTTGTTGCTACCCGCATTTACTTACTCTGCTAGGATACGAGAATTTGTTGCTACCCGCATTTACTTACTCTGCTAGGATACGAGAATTTGTTGCTACCCGCATTTACTTACTCTGCTAGGATACGAGAATTTGTTGCTACCCGCATTTACTTACTCTGCTAGGATACGAGAATTTGTTGCTACCCGCATTTACTTACTCTGCTAGGATACGAGAATTTGTTGCTACCCGCATTTACTTACTCTGCTAGGATACGAGAATTTGTTGCTACCCGCATTTACTTACTCTGCTAGGATACGAGAATTTGTTGCTACCCGCATTTACTTACTCTGCTAGGATACGAGAATTTGTTGCTACCCGCATTTACTTACTCTGCTAGGATACGAGAATTTGTTGCTACCCGCATTTACTTACTCTGCTAGGATACGAGAATTTGTTGCTACCCGCATTTAAAGAAAATAAATATTATTTAAAATTGTTGGTAAATTGCATCATTTCACTTTGACCTTAAACAAATTTCGAAGATAAAAATTAAGGTAAATTTTACAATTCAATCCCACTTAATCGACGTAGCTTTACAAAAAAAACATATACAAAAGTCAAAACCAGAAACATCCATATTATTATTATCAGTGCTTTAAAATTGATTGTGAGTAAACGTAATGAAATGTGATACATGTGTTTTAAGCGCATAAATTGTAGTGTTTGATTAAGTTTGTCTCTTTAAAGACGGAATTTTTCAGCAAAAATATTTTTCTATTATATTTATTGACGTGTTCCCAATTGTGTTTTTACCAAAAACACTTACACTTACACTTATGTTCAAAATATGCAACACATTCATACATTAAGTTCAATAAACAATTTTGGCTATTAAAACTAACAATTATTGTGTTGTTTACAAATATTATAATGTCATTAAACTTAATGATTATTACAAAATTCTATAGCACGTTTGTTCACGGTTATTCTAGAGCACGATTTGATGAAAATAATAGTGAATAACTTTATTTATTTCTATACATTACAGTATTTACCTTTATAATTTTATTATGTTGGATGTAAGGTAGGTTTGTGAAGGTGAAACTGTGGATAGGTATTGTTGTATGTTTCGTGAACACCTCACTAGGAGAACCTGTGCTGAGGTGTTTACGTGTTTATTTATGTTTATGTGTGACAAGTATTTATGTGTTGTAATATAAAGTTTTATATGTATATATATGTTTTATAGTAATTGGATACTTTTGAAGTGAAAACTTCTTTAGCGCCGTTGTGATTTGAAATTCGATGAAACGAAAATAGCCCCACTAAAAAGAGACAAACACATACCTACATCTACAGGATTTAGCCTGCGAGAGAATGAGATAGTATAAACGTTCTCATCTTTGTGCGGTGCTTCGCAGCCTCCGAATTCTTATCTACTTAAGTTTTCTGATGGTTTCACTTCAATTGCACACTCTGTTTTTTTAAGCGCCGTATTTGTAAAAAAACACCCCAAGTTGTTCTACGTCTTGCTCTTTCTTTTCCGCTCTCTACCTTTTTTAAATGTCTTCTAATAAAGCAGTGTTTACACAACAAATCGGTAAAAGAAATGATGTTGAGAGATTTCTACCATTTTTTTCTACAAAAATATCCAGGACAGCGCAATAACTCCTCACAGTGACTATCGTAGTTCTATGTCATGTTTCGCGGTTCGTTATCGTATTATGTCACTGAACAGAAGTATGATCAATACAGATTTTAAAGAAAGCTGCTATACATAAAAGCTTTTGTCTCTTAGGCCAAAGAAAGGCAAATTAAAATGGCACACTATTCAAGAAAGAATTTCTATATTTAAAAGAGTTTCATAAAATTGATCACAAAGCTGTCACCGCAGACATGCCCATATCATCACCTTTCTATCGATTTATCTCTTCATTACCTACTATATAATTGTAGTACATGTGTTGGGATTCAAGCAGGTTCGGGTATGGGTATTATCCTGCTCCAATAAGCTAATCGTCTCTTCTCATTTAACTCTACGTTTATTATGTTGTGTTCATTCCACCGACTTGCTTCTATCATGTATATATTCAAAGATTTGGTAATGGCAGAGGAAAAATGAAACTAGTTTAGATTGAATGTTATTGACAGAAGAGAATGTATTTTAAAACCTTAAGGCGGCACTATTCGGCTGAAAAAGAAGAAGATGGAGAGATGTGTAATTACGAATGTTGGACAGAGCGCGCTAATATTTTAAGTGATGAAATCGCACCGAAAATGGCGAAAAAGCTTAATAAAACATGACTCGTTTAAAATAGAGCGAAAATCTCGTGGAACGTATCTTAAGTATCATTTAAAGAAATATTGTGAATTTTTTCACAAATATAACGTAAAATAATAGATAATTAATTAAATGAAGACATTATGAGCTAAACTCAATCGAAAATCTGGAAACAGAAAAATCAGAAAAAGATATTTACACCTCTGGGACTCGAACCCAGGACCTCCCTACTTTCCGGGTTGGGCGCTCTTATCCACTGAGCTAAGGTGTCGATATCCAATTCGGTCACTTTTAACTGTACCATACTTCGATTAAGAATAATATGGGTGGTTCTTAGTCGAAGTATGGTACAGTTAAAAGTGACCGAATTGGATATCGACACCTTAGCTCAGTGGATAAGAGCGCCCAACCCGGAAAGTAGGGAGGTCCTGGGTTCGAGTCCCAGAGGTGTAAATATCTTTTTCTGATTTTTCTGTTTCCAGATTTTCGATTGAGTTTAGCTCATAATGTCTTCATTTAATTAAATATTACAGTTTGAGATTTTACTCATAAAAAGTTAAAATAAAAAAATAACAATAAAATAATAGAAATAGACTTGTTTTAAATAATTTTCGGAGCATACTTTGCGATTTTTTTCTATCGAGGGAATTTCATATAATTTGCGTTTCGGCGTGAAACGTATCTAGATATTATCTTCAAAAATAACATATATTTTTTTAAGAGCTTAAAAACTTCATGTGTTTAAGGGAGATACGTAAGAAATCGGTCGAAATTCGAATAGTGGTAGACCATGATCATTGCGAATGTGAAGATCCACAGACAATGCAAGCTGTGTTGAATAGGCTTACAAAAGCAACGCCGAGATGGTTTGGATCGGTACAAAGAATATCAAGAGAATACAAGACTTCCAATTGGCTAGACAGCTCGAAATACATGGTAAAATCAGGTGAATCAAATTCTGAGTTAAGTCATGTATTAGTCCGGATATGTCGTACAATTCTTTCCTAATTAGTTCGTTAGTTCGCCATCGACAATCTTTTGTATTTACAAAGAGGAATATAAACGCTAGAACTATTTCGATTCTCACGCCATCAAAATTTCAAAATCGAGCGTCTTATTTGCAAGAGGCGAGTAAGCGAAAAAGTGGTTTTTATTTATTTTGTGCATAATTTTATAAGAATGAAAAAAAGTTAGAGCATACAAAACCTCAAAAATAGTCTTACCCATAAAGGGGTATTGAGAAAAAATTGTTTCTTATATTATTACTTCATAGTCATGCAAAATTATTTTTTTAGTGCTTTACGCTTATATTTTTTGTTATGTAAATAATAATAATTTTATGTAAATTGTCAGACAGAAGAATTTTCACTGACTTGGTATTTCTATATAAAATTCTACATGATTTAGTTGATAGTCCGGTATTGCTTGAATTGATAAGCTTCCGGATTCCACAACGCAATACAAGAAGTCAGGATTTATTTTAGTGCAGAAATTCTGGGACTAACTACCATATGTATTCCTCTTTACCCAGAATACTAATGGAAGGAAACAATTACACCAAGTCCGTGGACATCTTCAGTTTATCTTTAAACAAATATAAAATATTGTTACTGAAGCAGTTCAGTTATGTACAATAAATATTGTATTTATTACCATTAATATGTAAAAGCCCTGAAAAAGGGCGTTGATCAATAAATAAATAAATACATAAAATAATTTTATTGTAATTCCAATACATAGAAAAGCTAGTAAAGCTTCAATTTATTCGAAGCATATTTTTTGGTGTTCATAATTTAAACCGATTCGTCGTAAAGATTAATCTAAAAAGTATCTAAATATGATTTCACGTACAGCTTCATCTTAAGAGATAAATAAGTCAGTTGTTTGAATTTCACACTCCACATTATTTGGTTTCAGACTATAGTCACATTTTTCAAGATACACATAATACAGTTATGAATTCTTCAAAGCATACTCGTTATAGTCTTCCAAAGAAGTTATTTTTATTGGTCCACTGTCTAGTGTCTAGGTAACCATTATGTGGGTACGAGCATCGCGTAAGTAGTAACGAAACCAACGGTTGAATGGAAAGTAGTAATTATTGTGGATAACCGTCGTTCGTTTTCTCGAAATACACAGTTACTGTTATCTTGCACATCGGCTTGGGATTTGCTTGATAGCCACTGTAATCGGACGGGCAAACTTTCATAGGAATAGACACAGCGCCCTTCAGGTGATTTTTCAGAAAATCGGCGCTACACTAAATATTATCCCAATTTTTTTATATTCTATTTTCTTTGCCTGGTTGCTTTCCCGCGAAATCTGGTTCAAGTAACTCAAATTTGGTTTCTATTTAGTGTCATTTTCAAAATTGGAACTGAACGAGTGAAGAGGTGATTTGCCGAGTTTCAAATCGCAAAGGTGCTAAAGAAGTTTTCATTTCAAAAAGCTCTTTCAAAACTAGTTGTGGTTGCTCAGTTATTTTCCCATAATTCGCAATTCTGTTCACGCTTCGGTTCGAAAATGTGCACGCCGCATAGGACTCAAATAATAATAAAATAAAAAAATACGAGTGCAGTTTACACACGGTAGAAGCAAAACTTTACCAAAACAATTTGAAGCCTTGAAAAGTGAGGTCATAATCAAAGCAGCCAATGAGCGTAGACCTAGAACCTAGCATCATTTCCGTTTTATATCTCAACCAATAGGAGCCTTTTAAAGTGACATCATAATCAAATCGGCCAATGAACGCAGTGTGATGCTTTGCAGGTGCTAATGCGTAATTTCCGTTTCATCCAAATTCCGAATCACTAACGCCGCTAAAGAAGTTTCACTTCAAAATAATAATGTCACTTATTTTGAAACGGGGTAGCATGCTATGAATCCTTTGAAATTCAAAACTACGAAACGAAAAATATTGGAATGGAATTTTTGCTTTTAAATTGACTAAATCAAGACTTGTTCAGATTGTATAGAGTTTCTTAGGGTAAAAGAGTAAAAGTATTTATCTATCACCAATTCCATTTTCTGTCAATAGATACAGCTTTGAAACCTTAATAATATGATACATTCCCCGTTGTCTCTTCCACACATTAAAAAAAATTGAACAATGATGTTATGAAACTCGGGTGATGCTGCGTAGTAACTACGACAATATCGAGGTAAATAAGAAGTAAATGCTGAAGATATTATTACATAAGACTTATTTTTGCCAAAATTCATCGTAATAATAGCTGAAGGATAATATTTTGAGATATATACAGTTGTTTTGTTTTTGGCAACCGACCGTTATATTTAGATAAAATAATAGATAACTAGCAAAGATCCGTGAAGATTACATTTTTGAAAAGAACAACTATTATTTAAACTGAAAAAAAATTGTGTGCAGTTCACACGCGGTAGAAGTGAAACCTTCAGAAAACTTAAAGATAAGAGTGGGGAGGCTTCGAAGCACCGCACAAAGCGGTTTGCTTCTTGATTTGAAACTTGGGAAAATACCAAAAATTGATAAATTTCATAGACTGAAATATAATTAAATTAAAATAAAAAATCGACAATCAAAATGCACTCGATTCTGGAAGATTATCGGTCGGTCAATGACAAGCAGACATTTAGCGACTGGAAAATTAAATATTTGCCATAATTCACTTTGCAGATTAGTGGATTAAGAATGTAAGTATATATAGTTCGCTGACTTTTCTCTAACCCTGCTGCTCCGTGGCACGCGGACCGATAAGGCTTCGGCGCTGGAGATTTGCGGGATTAGAAATTCTTTATTTATAATTGATGAGCGATCGGTACGGCAGTGAAAAGTTTATTCTATGCTCAAATAACGATCGATTACGTATTTTCTCACTAAGTCCTTGACAAGACTGGGTGCATAAAGTCTGTATGTTTTAAATTAATAAAATGTAAACGCAGGTACACAGGTACATAGGTGGAGTTATTATTCGATGTAGATGAATTCGGTGCAGGTTTTGGGAAATTTCTTGGAGGAATAATCTCTAAGGAAAATTTACATCCCGCAGAGAAAAAAGAAAGAAGGGGTATGTCAATAAAGCAGCTACATAACTGTTCTCCTCGAAGTGTCTGGAAGTCTCCTCGATGGTTCATGGAAGGAGGTTGATAATTTGTTTTTGAAATATGTGAGATTGTTTGTGGAGATTTATTTATTTATTTATTTATTTATAAATAAACGCCCTTTTTCGGGGCTTTTACATATATAGCATAGAAAAAACATTTTATTGTACATAACTGAACCGCCTCAATAACAATATTTTATATTTATTCAAAGATAAATTGAAGATGTCCACTGACTTGGTATAATTGTTTCCCTCCATTAGTATTCTGGGCAAAGAGGAATACATATGGTAGTTAGTCCCAGAATTTCCGCACTGAAATAAATCCTGACTTCTAGTATTACGAAGTGGAATTCGGAAGCTTATCATTTCAAGTAATACCGGACTATCAACTAAATAGATATCTATATGGTCACATTCAATGATATTATATAGTCGATACATTCGAGGCAGAGGATTGAAGTATGCAATATTGTCATTGAATAAGTATGCAATATTGTCATTAACGACCATTTAGGAACTGTTTTCTGAATCTGAATCTTTGAAAATTTTGATCATTCTATATGGCAATTTTAAGACGCCTTATCCATTGATGTTTATGGTTGTCACCATCTGCTTAAAACTTTCGTGTGTTTGCCCTTGGTTTTTACTGATATTGAGATTGTAAACATTTTGAGAACCGCTAAAAGGGTTTCATATACGATAGTTATTAATTTGATTGACAATGTTGCTGCGGTGTTATTTTGTTCATTAGGTTACCTTCACGAAAAATCGATACAAATATTTTTCTAAAGATGTAAACTGTATGGTAGGTCAAGGTGGAAAACCTGTAATGGTGAAGTGAAAATAATGATAATAAAACTAATAAAGAACGCATAATTATTACGTTCATATAATAGATAGAAAATTGAATTACCCATCTTTCCAGTCATTTCTTGGTAGGGGGTAATCCATCGAACTGCGCGCCACCACTACAAAGTATTTGTAGGTACAAATAAACGGGCTTAAATTGGGCGGAAATAAGAACGCACATACGAAGAGAAATATCTATGGAATACTTCATACAACACAAATATGTTTCGAACGCTGCCAGAACGTTCGTCAGAGCCCAACATTCGATACTTATTCGGGTGCACTAAGTAATTTTTTTCTTAATTCTATTTTTTTTTTCATAGCAGAATTTCTTTTTCATGGTTGACTTATATAAATATTAAATATATAAAAGTTTTTCTAATATAATCCTCTCTTTTTAGTTATTTTTTTGTATATTATATTAAATGCCTATATTCAAGAAACAATACTGCATTTATTCAAGAAATAATAAAAGGGACTTTTAAATCGCTTTTTAAATGATTGCGACTTTAATTCCGAACCACCTTAGGGTGGAACACGCATAAATTACTTGCTTCATTCAGATTATGCACACATTTTATCAAACACACATACTCTCATAAAAGTATATGATGTTATTTCAACACGTAACATGACCTACCCTACTTTATTTTTTATTTACCTTCGCTTACATGGCAATACTAAAAAGAAGAAAAAAAACAGTACACCTACGTTAACACAATAATTAAAATTTAAAGGAAACATGGTTTTAAAGATTTGTTTTTTAAGTAGAACAATCGCATGTGCAGCAGAGCATATGAATCAGGGTATACCATAACTATCACGTTTGATTGAGTAAATCAATTATTTGCATTGGCAAGCTACGCAATAATATTACACCTACACAAATATCTCGGTAAACCAAAAACAGGAGATTTTACGGAAATAAACCAATCGCACATAAACAACAAAAAATAATCTTTGAAACGAAAACGTACTCAATAAAATAATTTAATAATGTTGATTCAATCTATTTGCGGCAAAGCTACATAAGCAAAGAAAAAAAAACAAAATTTCATAAAAATTCATTAGATGCGTGCAGACGCCGCACAATACGCATCGCAAGAGTTAGACAATTATCGGACGATAAAAATCCAAATACGAGGGCTGTCCGTAAAATAATATCTCCATGGTGCTGCGGTCACGAGGAACAATTTTAGGCAAGTTCCGACAACACTGGCACGTAGCCTGGTTTCCCTATGCCAAATCCCCACCATGCTGCACTCTCATTTTTATCGGGGTTTTGTTTTTCGGTTTTGTACAAAAAACTAATTATATAGTGTAATTCACACCTGGCGGGTGCGGCGAGTGGAAGCCCCATCGCGAACGGTTGCCACGCCGAGACTTAGCATCACAGACGGTGCAACTTAGTGGGAAGGCAAGGGGAAACCAGGCTACACGCCAGTGTTGCCGGACTGCGCGTAAAATCGTTCCTCGCGAATGCAGCACCTTGGAGACCATATTTTACGGACAGCCCTCGTATAATAATATAAAATACAGTCAAAATTTATTTCATACACTTTACTTGCCTTTTGATAATAATAATAATAATAGTTTATTCCAGAAATGCAGGGTAGTGCAATGTAACGCATTCCGTAATAAGACATAATAAAAATAAATTAGACAAATAATAAGTAAAAGTAAATAACAACACACAAGTATAATAAAAAAAATATCAGAGTGTGCAGTTCACACACGCGGTAGAAGTGAAACTTTCAGAAAACTAAAGTAGACAAAAATGGGGAGGATACGAGTTTTAAATCGGTGCTACAGAAGAGTTCACTGAACAAAAAAATAAGCATGAAAAATATGAAAAAGAAACTGAATTTTTTATACATACATTATACACAAAAATTGCAAGCCGCGTTTTATGGGGAATATTTCTCCCCAGTAGGTTTTCTTTTACATTAGCTCCACAAAGGAGGTCTTTAGGAAAAAAATCCCTCATGTCATGTCATCTTTGGGGAAGGGTCTTTTTAGGGAAAGTAAGTTCTGGGAAGGAAAAAGGGTAATGAGGGGTGGGTAGGAATCTGGGTCTAGGAGTCTATTCTATCAATGAGTCTAGAATGAGGAGTGACGGAAGTGTGAATCCATCCCTCCTACAGCGGTGCAAGAGAGTGCGGCTGGAGAAGTCTAGGTGAGATCTACCTCAACCATCTCTCCCGATCCGGCCCGCCACGCAGTAGGTGAACAAACGCATTTTCCGCCAAGACCTAGGCAAACCTCAACTCATGAACCCGGGCACCCCTGTTAAGGCGGCACTCTTGAAACGCACGGCGCTGGAAAAGAAGAAGATGGAGAGATATGTAATTACGAATGTTTGACAGAGCGCGCTAATATTTTAAGTGATGAAATCGCAGCGAAAATGGCGAAAAAGCTTAATAAAACATGACTCGTTTAAAATAGAGCAAAAATCTCGTGGAACGTATCTTAAGTATCATTTAAAGAAACATTGTGAATTTTTTCACAAATTTAACTTGTAAAATAAAAGAAATAGACTTGTTTAAAATAATTTTCGGAGCATACTTTGCGATTTTTTTCTATCGAGGGAATTTCATATAATTTGCGTTTCGACGTGGAACGTATCTAGATATTATCCTCAAAAATAACATATATTTTTTTAAGAGCTCAAAAACTTCAAATGTTTAAGGGAGATATGTAAGAAATCGGTCGAAATACGAATAGTAGACCCTTAAGTCACCAAACTTCGTCACTTGAGGTGACCTATGGCAAAAGTGTTGGCTATCCAATAAATGATTCCTAAATTGTAAATGTGACAATTCGAGTGATGTTACGTAAGTATTGAATAGGTACACAATGTCTTCTTACGCTAATACAAGAAAGTCATTAATAATTTTACAACCACTCCATCTGCAATCATTATCTTTTTATTGATTCGTAAAAAAATTCCGCGATAATAGGTGAATTTTCGTGTGAAAACACTTCCGTAAAAATATAATCTATAAACATTTAAAAATGAGTATCTAGATATGTATATTACATTTGATTCATATTTTATTTGTTTAACACTGATTAAACTAGAAGGTACCAACACCCACACATAACCGCATTAAAGTAAATATAGAGGTATAAGTGTAGATAATAATCGGAACTTTTTGATATAATTTTGATTTAACTTGTTTATTTTATTATATTTGTAATATTAGTAAGTTAGTATTAGTAAGTTTGTCTATAAACCCAAAGTTTTCAAAAATATTATTGAAATTACAGAAGGAGAGGGGCAAGAGTAGGGCCGGAAAGTATTTGGCCATTCAGATCAGGTCACCAATATTTCGATTCTGAATGGCGGTCTTTAACCAGAGCGATACTGAGATTAACTTCCATTACGGTGTATTTTTACAAAAAACAATTTCATTCTAAATGCAAAAAATTTTAAATCTCAACCAATAATAGTCTTGAAAAGTGATGTCATAATCAAAGCGGCCAACGAGCGCAGTTTCACGCTTCGTAGGTATGTACTGGAATACGTCATTTCCGTTTCATAACTCAACCAGTAGGAGCCTTGAAAAGTGATATCATTATCAAAGCGGCCAGTTTTGACGCTTCGTAGGTACTGTAATGCGTAATTTCCGTTTCATCCGAGTTTCAAATCACAACGGGGCTGAAGAAGTTTCACTTCAACAAAACTGGGACTCGAGCCCAGAATTTCTTGTCTTACATGACACAGCGCCTTAATCAACTTGGCCATTGGGACCTTTATTTTTCTGACATTTTTGTCGACCTCTTATTTCAAATTCAGAATTAACAATGTTAACCTCAAAAATTTTCGTTTTGTTACGGTAAGACAAGAGATTCTGGGTTCCAGTCCCGTTGGCGACCGTTACGAAATGAAATTTTCATTAGCACCGTTGTGATTTGAAACTCAATGAAACGAAAAAGCGACACACAAAAAGAGACAAACACATAGGTAAATCCATAGGATTAAGCCCCCGAGAGAAAGAGATAGACTAATCGGTCTCCTCTTTGTGCGGTGTTTCGTATCCTACCCACTCTTGTCCACTTTGGTTTTCTGAAGGTTTCACTTCTACTGCATGTGAACTGCACACAAATTTTTGAAGTGAAAACTTCTTTAGCACCTTTGTGATTTGAAATTCGATAAAACGTAAATTTCACTTAGTTTCTGACAAGAAAATTTTAACCATTCGCACGCACTCTTTGCGGTTAAACAAAAAATGCACGCACCGGTTCAAAGATTTATTCGTCTCACAAAAGAAGAAAGGTCCCTTTTGTAGGTACCAACCTACCTACCTGATTTTTTTAGTGCTAAGCTCATCGCGTGCTAGCAGACGGCAGGTATATTGCTGTTAGATTTTGATATTAATTATGTAATTTCTTCAAGATATTAACATATCTTGAAGAAATTTGTCACCGAAAAGTACGTAAGTTTTAAAATTGTCTAGATTTGTAAAATCAGAAAAAATAATTGGTCATTGAAAGATGTGTTTAATAAAGCATCGACTCGTTTAAAATGGGCTCCAAAGATGACCCGAAGAACCCACTAATTAATTGACTAAGGCAACCCTTATCATGTTTAGGAATCTACATACAAAACCGTATACAAACGTCACTGATACTTACGACTGATAGAACACCTGGTTTTCAATTCTTACAAAAAAAATAGTGACAATTTTGTAAGAATTTTATCCTATATGAAATTTTGTCGAAAATCAAGTCGTTACATTGACAGCGGTTTTGCACCATCTGCCAAGCTCAAAGTGATCCATTTCAATTTCAGTAGTGGAGATAGCAATTATGGGCTGTCACGGGACATATTCACGGCTTAAGTATTGCGTAAAAAAGAAATGTCTCGTTTTAATCTATTTGTTTTCCATACGCGGAAGAGAGATGAAATATCTCATTTTATGGTGGATAATTTGTTTACTAAAAAAACTGATTCTTTGGTAATTCGTTTTCTGCTTTTTGTGCAGAATATTAAGTAAAGTTCGTACAATTTTTTTTTTTTTTTTTTTTGTTTTAGGCAATTCACCCTGGAGAGAGTGCTTTGTGCCAACAATTTTTTTTAATACACCCCTAACCGCCACATGTTTATTAGGCACAGATTTTGGAAATTACATAAAGTTTTAACTAAATTACTACAAAAAAACAAAGAGTTGAGGGCGAACATATATTGGGACTCTTACGCAGAATCGACCTTAAGTTAAAACCTGCCTTGTGTTTTACAAACAGCAATAATTTTATTTAACCAATGTTTAACATTTTTAAACTTTTAGAATTTAGATAGATGGTAAAAGATGCATTAAAATTTCATTTGTTTTCAGTCAAAGTTCATAATTTCCCGTATAAAAAGATCCCTTTGATGTCATTTTGGATTTTTTTGCAAGAATTGATATTTGGGTAAGTTTCGCTTTAATCAAAATAAGATTCTATAACCCATTTTGCGTAATTGTAAATATGTAGTTATAATTGTTGAAATTAAATAAATATATTTCCACAATCTGTGCCTAAAAGTGCGATGGTTAGGGGAATAAGTACCTTTTTGTGGATAAATAATAACTAATATTATTGTATGTACGTAAACAAATCTCTTCAATGTTGTGGATGATGTAATTTCTGCTGATTTTTTTGGTAAATTTAGTATAACGGTTATGTTTATTGTAGCGCCTAATTGTGATTATAATTTGAAGTAAATGTGGAAATGCATTATACATGAAGTGAGATTGTCTGGATAGAGGGCACAAACGCGCTGATTATTCGTGAATGTGTCTGCGTGCACGGGATAAAAAGAATCACGAATAGTAAACAGTGTAACTTACCCCGAGGCCGGTGCCGAATCCCAGGAAGGACAGCTTCCTTATTCCTTTGCGGTTACTCATCCTGCTCGATGAACTGAACAAAAAATAATTTAAAACACTTCACAAAACACCAGTTTAAAACCTATTCGAAGCGACTTCACACTCCGGCGCCCGATACATTGGGGATTGCGGTCGGGTCTAAACGCGACTGGCCGGTAGCGTTGCGCGTACCGGAATGGTAAATGGTGCGAACAGCGATCAGTGAACACAGAGGGGATACAGCGATAGAGGATAGTGGATGCTCGCCCGGCCAGCGGTGGACCAACTGCAAACCGCAAGAAACTGACAACTGAGAACTGACTGAACACTCAACACTGGCCCGTGCGGGACAACAGACTATTACTACTATTCCACTACCAGCCACCAGCCGCTATCACTGCAAAGTGCAGAAACACTAAGTTGTTGCTGTTATTGCCCACACGACCTTTATCACTGCGATAGGGCCAGCAGCAATACATTCAGCGGACATGAGACACACATTTAGCAATTGTCCGTTTTTAACGGTGCGTCAAAAAGGTTACAAGTCGATACCTGCGTAAAATGTGCATTACCCTAGTTTTTTTAAAAATTATTTTTCAAAGTACAATCCCGATACAAGTTTGTCAACAGGATGTTAATGTTCAATTACAATTATGAATTTTAATGTTCAATTACAATGATTGTTCAATTACAATGTTTGTTCAATTACTATGTAAACATACATACTTGCATAATATTGTTACTAAAATTATAATATAACTATTCAGAATGTCACAATTAACACACATGACTTATTATAAAGCATCTTTATTTAACAAGCATGTTTTCTGCACGTATCTCAATCTATTAGGTGAAACGAAATTTTTATATTACTTGCTAACATTCGCCATCCATATTTATTGTTATATTTTGGAAAAAGATTCTTTCATTCTTTGTGAACCTAGTACTGCGTTCACGTTTTGTTTTCCTCATCACAGTGTCAGATTTATTCTAAATCAATATTTTTTACCATAATAAGGCCTGTACCGGTAAGAGAGTTAAATTCCGGTACAACAATGATATTATATTTCGTCTCTGCGAAAAAAATATGAAATAGTAAAACCATAGAATTTTGTACTGATTGCAGGTGGTTTAAATTAGTTTTGCAAGAGTGTCCCCAAGTGGTTATTCCATACCGTAAAGTTGATTCTGCGAGTGATAAGTAAATATTTTTTAAATATTCACCGGAACGAAACTCAGTTTTTGCAGCCTACCCACTATCGCCCTCAGCCTTTTATAAATTTTATGAGAAAGATTATTTTTTATTACCGAAATAGGCTCACCTGTGAATTATTTAACTCCCAAACTCTCTTTGGGACATATTTCTCCCAGCTCGGACTCATAAAAATCGTGCTATTTCATTATGTATTTATTTAATATCAACGGTATAAATAGACCACAAACAATAATTGCATGTCATCAGCATAAATGAGAAAAATAATTTTAAAGAGTAACAATAAAAAAGTGGCATTAGATCGTACAATGACACCAGAAAGTATATAAAGAATACAAGCTCCTGAAATTGTTGACATAAGTACATACAATACATATAAGTAGGTTAAATTAATATTTATTTATTTATAAATAAACGCCCTTTTTCGGGGCTTTTACATATATAGCATAGAAAAAACATTTTATTGTACATAACTGAACTGCCTCAATAACAATATTTTAAATTTATTCAAAGATAAATTGAAGATGTCCACTGACTTGGTATAATTGTTTCCCTCCATTAGTATTCTGGGCAAAGAGGAATACATATGGTAGTTAGTCCCAGAATTTCTGCACTGAAATAAATCCTGACTTCTAGTATTACGAAGTGGAATTCGGAAGCTTATCAATTCAAGTAATACCGGACTATCAACTAAATCATTTAGAATTTTATATAAAAATACCAAGTCAGTGAAAATTCTTCTGTCTGACAATTTAAGCATATTCATATCGTTTAAAAGTGTTGTAGTTTAACATATTTGCTGAAATACCCATTGATTGAAAAGGCGACCGGACAACTCGGAATGAAACCAACTCAGAACCATCTCAGATAAGGCATTTAGAGTGAAAAAAAAAAAAAATATATATATATATATAAAAAAAATTGGTTTAATAGGTTACGTTAGGTTAGGGTTATCGGCTAATTTAAAATTATTTTTTTCGTGTACCAGCCTTCTTGTATCAGCCTTCTTGTACCTGCCTTCCTTGCAGTTAAATAGATCCGCTATGTCTGCGTGCCTATTACTTTTATTATGATATAATACACGATTCCTCCTAGGTGGAACTAATGTAAAAAAAAAAAAAATGATTGTCTGGAAAGTCGGTTTACGGACGATAATTTTACGTGATAACTTCATATAATAACGATGGTGTGGAAGAGAGATAGATGCGTCACAAGCCGAACGCTTAGGCGGAACGCTCGTTCCTCGCTCTCGCTTGCACGCTCGGCTCAGGTGGAACGTGACAATGAGTCATGCTTTTTCGTGAGTGCAGCCGGCGTTTATCGATTTATAAGAAGCTATCACGTCAAAAACGAGTGTGCTCTTGACCACACGACTGGAGTAAAACTTCTTTGTTCTTTGTTTGTCTCGTCCGATCACACTTTTCGTAACGCTGTCGTCACGCATTCACCAGCTAACTCCCCAAGTCAAGCGTGCGTAAAGAAGTTTTACTTCAAAAACAGGTCACCCCAAGTGGTTTGCTACGTTTGGTGACTAAGCAGGGGTGACTTCATGGGGTGAGGTCTGTCCGGGTCTTGGCGGCGAATGCGTCTGCCCGATCGGGAGTGACTGGTTGAGGGAAACCTTTTGATCTCTCCAGCAGAACTCTCTCCTGCAACGCAGTCAGATGTTGGATTAAAATGATAATTACAGTTTACGAAAACAGCGAATCTATTTGAAATTGAATATTAGGGAAAATTTGCTGACTTGATATTATTTTGACGTGGCTCAAGGGGTTAAAACTTCACGATAGCGATAAAAAATCATAAATTTTTATTTTGGCACAAAGTGACAACCTTATAGTTACGTCATAAAAGTGCATAATAGCACCCCCCCCCCCCCCCCAGCCCCCCACAAGGACGCTTCAGGCCGCCGCGCGCCGGCAGAAAAAGTCTCACAGTGAACTGCGCTGTACCCTTATCGTAATTAAATCCCACATCCGTAGTTAATACTAGATAAGGTACAGTTTTTCAATTTTTTTTCAAAGTAGCAAAGCCTCTCAATGCCTCTGGCACCATTTAATTTCTTCAGCCCTCTTTCGATTTTCAAAGGAACAATACTTTCAGTTAACAACATTATATTGATTGTAATAAATATTAAATATTTTATTTCGGTATTTTTAGTTCTTCCTTCTATAATTATAGTGATTCAAAACGTTTTTATTTACTGTAGAAGGTTTGCAGGGGTTTGCAGTGCAATACATTCCGTAAGTGACAATTAAAATTACAATAAAAAAATTGGTTTTCTGTCAAGTCGGTTTATAGACGATAATTTTACGTGATAACGTCAAATAATAACGATGGAGTGGAAGAGAGATACATGCGTCACAAACCGAACGCATGTTCCGCGCTCTCGCTTGCACGCTCGGCTCAGGCGGAACGTGGCAACGTGACAATGAATCATGCCTTTTCGTGAGTGCAGCCGGCGTTCATCGATTTATAAGACGTTAAAAAAATAATAATTTTTATTTATTATAATTTTATAATTTATAATTTTTATTTATTATAAATATAATAAATAAAAATGTGTTAAAATTATTAATTAATTTTTTAAAAATCATGGATTGTTGATATAAATTTTAATATGAAATGGCATCATCTGTAGGTCAAATTATGTATAAAAATATACAAAGGGTTATAATATACATGGTTAGTATTTTGAAAAGTTAAATGTAAAACGACTGTTTACAGCGCTGTAAATATTTACTGTGGTGAAATATTTATTTTATTTATTTACTACAAATATTTACGCTGTTAATTGCAGTGCCACTGAGATGTTTGAAGAAGGGCGCTGTCCCGGATTCCGAACAATCAGAAAACGGATCTCCAGCCGCAGAACGCGATAAGCCACGAAGAAAAGCTCTTATGAAGGCTGCCCTGCACTTCTGACAGGGTCCCATTTACAAGCAACGGAGCCAATTCCTGCTGTCGTAGATTTCTAAAAGGCTTACCTAATTTTCATAAATCTTAAAATTTTTTTTAAACGATTATTTTTTAATTTTTATTAAAACATCTGTCTTTTTACAACTTGTTACGTTACGACATTAGGGAATCGAGCTCTAATGCGCAGGCGCACGCATTACCCCTTCCCTCCACAGACACAGGTCAGCGACGAGTGCGTGCCAAGCGGGCAGTCTACCGCCGAGCCTCCCAGGCTCAACACTCCGTGCGAGCATGTCCGAAATCCAAGTGATACACGCGAGCTCTTGTCCGTGTATCCAAGTGCCGGACGCCGCTTTCATCAGAAATACTAGCCCGTAAAAACGTGAGTCAGTACTATATTTTATCTTGTGTATGCAAATGGTGATCTAGTTCCCCTATAAAAACGTGTAGAGAGAGAGTTTTATTCGTCAAACCGACTTTTAGGTAGGATTGTTCATCACCTGTCTCATGCGCCGAGGCTGGCAAGACTGTGTACCATTGTGAATCTTAGAATTGAATAAACCATTTATGCTATAATACTCAGTGTTTTGTTTGTAGAGAGAGGCCGGGAGGTGTGAAGGAGAAGGAACGCCGGACCATAGGCACTCGCCTTGGGTTTAGGAGGAACCGTGCTTGTGCCCGAACCCTGAGCTAGTTTATTTGGACAAATCACGTATCTTATTGTTATAAATATGCGGGAGCAGGCTCCTGGAGGCCGGCCACGTTCGCAGACGCGTGGCCCGCAACCCCAACAAACTTTTGAAAGTTATTCCCATCAATGTAATATATCGATTGAAGAATAATATAACAATAATAATCCAAACGAAAATATGAAAGAGAACAAGAAACATTGGTATGATTGGTATAACTCTAAGTGACCAGCTCACATATGGGGGCTCCATCGAAGCCAGAGTTAAGTTAGCCTCTAAAAACTGGGCGTACTGTACAGGGCCCGCAGATACTTTAATAGTACACAACTGCTAACCCTGTACAAATCGCAAGTGCGCCCCATGGTTGAATTTGGCAGCCACCTCTGGTCTGGAGCCCCAAAATACCTGAAAAATATCTTCGACTCTGTGCAGAAACGGGCGGTTCGTTTGATAGATTCTCCTAACTTAACAAACGGATTGCAATCTTTAGAGCACAGGCGTCGGGTGGCAATGCTATCCTTGTTCTATCGGTATTTCAATGGAAGATGCTCTGAGGAACTAGTGTCATTGATCCCTTCGGCACCGGTGCACAGACGGGAAACACGCCAAACGTATTTACACGGTTGACTTTGTCACATGAGAACGGCTTCGACTCGTTCTTGTGTTCAACAGCTCGGTTGTGGAACGATTTGCCTATTTTCCTACAACATGGGTGTCTTTCAGACCAATGTTCATTCCTTCCTCTCCTCAAAAAGATGACATAGACCCTGAGAGAAATTATTATCCTAAAGGCCTCCTGTGTGGAGTTAAAAAAAATTAAAATAAAACAGTAGCAACTGATAAATATAACTGATTTTATAAAAATAAAAATGAATTGTCGAAGATAATATTGTTAATTCTGAATTTTGAAATATGACGTTTAAATAAGAGGTGGCACTAGCTGAATTCGTAAGACATTTGTCCCGGTAAGACGATAGGTTCTGGGTTCGAGTCTCAGTTGCCACCGTTATCTTTTTATTTTTCTGTGTCTTGTACTTTTCATATTTTTGTTTAGAATTTAGATAATTAGTGTTATCTTCTTCTTCAATTGATTTTTTTTTTTATTTTCTGCGTAATATTTTATTTGACATATTTTTCAGCTTCACCCTTCAAGAGATCTGGAATAAAAAAAAAACTAGGTGATGCAACATTGATTTAAAAGGACAATAAAGTTTACTATTTTTATAAAGGAAAAATTCAATGTCAACGTTTTCGCTAATGTGCATACTTATTTAGTAATATATAAAAAAATATAATCAATACAACATGGTCATTGGTCATCGAGCACAACGGCGCGGCCCTTGCAATGATCGAGTGGCTCTGCTCTCCACTCAACGAGCGAAGGATATAGGTTATGAGGTGACCTCCCCGATGTACGAACCTTTAATATTACTTTAATTTATTTTAAATTTTATTTAATTACATGATGTTTTATTATTATTATTTTATATTTTCATTGGGTACCTAGGTATACGTTGTGTTTTTTTTTTTTAATTTCTCTTTAAATGTAATGTTGTAGTATAATATGTCTCATGTGATATGGCAGACTGGATTAGCACTACAATGTGATAATCCTTTAGAAATCACTACATATCTGTAATTAGAAACATATTATCAAAATAACTTCAAGTTGAATGATCACCTTTTCCTAATTTGTAAACAGAAGTCATGAAAGCAAAACTTTATAAAAGCAAAAGTATAGGTAATTATGATATGAGATGTTTTAACCATGTCTACTCGCACACGGTGTCTCAGATCGAGATTTGATCTCGTTTGTATTATTTTAATTATATACTTTAAGACGACAATATAACCTAAAATATATTCAGAATCTTAATGACGTAAGTAAAGAAGCCATGTTTACAGATTGCGACTCGTGACCCGTGTATTGGACGGACCAACTGTCGAATTTGCCCTATCAAAGAAAAGAAAAAGAAGAAAAATAATGTGGGAATCTTAACGAAGTAAGTGAAGAAAGCGTGTAAAGAAATATACGCCCGCGGCACGGCGTATTAGATGAACGTGCGGTCGAATTCGCCCTGGCGGGCCTGGAGATTCGATCTTTCCGCCACGTTTATTTTAATTAATTCTGAAGAATGTATTACAAATATTTACGATATTTCTAAACATTTTCTTCCCGAAGTTATTAATTCATCGTCTAGAAAAATAAAATCTGGTTCTTACCACTAACTTTGTAGAGGAAAAACGGGTTATAAAGTTTCAAAATCGTTGTACGTAAAATATATTAATGGTAAGGTATTGTTATAAAGAATTGTATATATTATTATAGTTACGAATTCATCGGAAATGATTTTTGTGCAAATGTGAGTTTTGAGCAAACGAAAATTATTATTCGTATTTATTATATAGAAAAATGACAAAAATTAGAGGTTTTACTTTGTTTGGTAGAAACAGACTTTTAACTCGGCCTCTTAAAAGAACATTTTTTTGTACTCTAACGTAAATAACAAAAATAAACTTTTTCATGTTTTAATTTTTAAAAAACACTGAAATCTAAAAAATGAAAATATCAAGAATATTCAAAAATCTGTTTCTGAAAAAATTAGAAAATATACAGATTTAGGAAATGAGATTAAAAGAATTTGGCATTCTCGGACTATAAAAATATTACCATTTGTTATTTCGGCTACTGGCATTATACCTAGCTCTCTAATTAAAAATTTAGGCTTATTAGATTTGTCAAAGAATCTTTATATAAAAATGCAAAAATCAGTCATATTAAATACATGTAGGATTACGAAAGATTTTTTAAATATTTATATTGAGGGATCGGTAGGATTTATCGGTTCAGTTAGGAGTTCTATCGAGCCGAACCCTCTGATATGAAAATATCTGGAGTCGGTGAAGTATTTTCCCATATGGTCTCTGGTAGGTTGACGTGTTGTTCTTGTATAGTTTTGTATTTAGTATACATACAATGCAATTACATCGCGTGAATTGACTAGATTAGCATTTGTGGAAAAGTGTGTGGAAGGATTAAGTTTTTCCTGTGAGGAAGATTTAACCCGGACATAAAATCTAGAGAACAATAAAATATTATAAAAATAATAGTTTATCATTTTTAGAATTTTCGGGTAGTATTTGTTACTTATCTAAAATAGTGCACGTGTACTCCGTCAGTCTGGTGGACCGATAACCCTAAAAAAGTGTCATAGGTCCACTCGGCACCAACAATAAATTAAGAAGCTTCCAAAAACCTCCAAGTCCCAGTGATGTTATTTTTTGAGAAAACAACGAATTATTGAATTGTCGGCATGAGGAACCAACGCGTGAGTATATGAAGGTTAACAAATAATTTAAAAAAACATGTGTGCAGTTCATACGCGGTAGAATTGAAACCTCCAGAAAACTAAACTTCGAGAGAATGAGACGAATGCGAGTATCAGGAGTAGGATAATTGTAGGTTTTATTTATTATAATATTGTTACAAATTTAAAAATTATTTTACATTTTATTCTACGAAGCACCGGACAAAGAAGAGGCCGATCACAGGCTAAATCTTATAGATTTTATGTGTTTGTCTATTTTTAGTATCACTCGTTTCCGTTTCATGGAGTTTCAAATCACAACGGTGCTAAAGAAGTTCTCACTTCAAAAACATAGTTTATATAACCGTTATATAAATATCTTCTTTCTCCCTCCGTACACAAAGGCGTAGCTCTTTATCGAGATACACCTTTAAACATAGTATGAAGATTCATAATTACAAAAATAAAACGTTGCCGTATACTGTACACATTAATTATCACTCTGTTAGTATATTTTTTGTATAAATAAATATCTTGTAAAACAAAAACAAAAAAATATCTAGGTACTATACAGGGTGTAACACATCGTCCTGAAGGATTTTTTCTTTCAATCAAAAATAATACAAATATTTTTTCATCACACATCGCAACTGAGTAGTAGCCTAGTGGAACATTGATAAGCACTCTGTCTCGTTCCACGGTAGCACATCACCGTCGCGACATGTGGGAATGTGATCAGTGGCGACGTGCGATGTATATATTTACCTATACATACATGTATTAAAAAAAAAAAAAAAAGAGTTTGCTTTAGACCACACGACTGAAGTAAGACTTCACTGCTCTCTCTTGCTCCTACAGTGTGATACAGACAATAGGCCTGCATTGTGTCTTAGATATACGAAGCGCAACTGGCTATGAGAGAAAGATGGAAAGAAAATGTGTGCTCGCACCTCTCTCTCGCTCCTACAGTAATATACCAAACGTAAAACTATCTTTCTATCTTCACTAACTTATATCTCCCTCTCAACTTCCGTTCACCTTGCTCGGTTACACTTTTCGTAACGCTCTCGTCACGCATTCACAGCATTTTCCCCAATCAAGCGTGCGTGAAGAAGTTTTACTTAAAAAATTATTGAAAATGGATTAGAAATAGATGCCCTATTACCTGCTTAATTACATATTTCACTCTGCCCAAATAAGACAAAGCATTTTAGGAGAAAAAAAACCTATCTACGCTTATTTACCAAAAATAAAGTTAAAAATGACACGTGCATAATTCGAAAAATTTAATGCTAGACAGAAAACTTTGTTACCTCCTGTCTACTCTATTTAATCAAATGTTCAATGGAATGTTTGGTTGTCAGAAGTATAATATTTATTTTGGGACAATTTCCAAGATCAAGTACAATTTTATTATTTGAAAACATGTATTAAGATGAATTGTTTACTTATTCATAATATTTACTATATTCTTATCCTTGACCGCATTTGGCGGTTGAATAATAAATAATAACATAATCGTAAATAAAAACCGTTTGATAAAAAACAAGTTCAAGCGCCAAAAACACAGTTTTTCAAACATTTTAAAGGATACGCGTAATAATAAACAAAAACAAAATGCGAGTAAAAAATGCATCGTTCCGTGGATAACAAGGTTATATCGGATTTTGCGTGGCCGAAATTGAAGTGATATAAACGAAATAGTTTATTTTGAAACCAATGCAAGAGACGAGATATGAATCTATTTTCGATTTTTACGATGATCCATTGCACACGCTTCAAAAATAATAGATAGATTTTTACAAAAATAAACTCATTTAGAAGGAAGAGTGATCTCCCATACGTTTTTCGGTTTTGTTTCATGGAAAAAATACATTTACGGTTATTTTATTAGATAAATAACTTACTGTAACGACCATGCGAATGACGTCTAGCGTAAAAGAGACGTCATAAGACAGCGAGATAGAAAAGTCTGTAAAAGTACATATGCGAACAATTGTCTTCAAAATTTAGGCATATTAGATTTGTCAAAGAATTTATATATAAAAATGCAAAAATCAGTCATATTAAATACATGTAGGATTACGAAAGATTTTTTAAATATTTATATTGAGGGATCAGTAGGATGTATCGGCCCAGTTAGGAGTTCTGCCCAGCCGAACCCTCTGATATGAAAATATCTGGAGTCGGTGAATTATTTTCCCATTTGGTCTCTGGTAGGTTGACATGTATGTTCTTGTATTGTTTTGTATTTATTATACTTATATAGTGCAATTGCATGACATGGATTGACTAGACGATCATTTGTGGAAAAGTGTGTGACAGTGTTTAGTTTTTCCTGTGGGGAAGATTTAACTCGGACATAATTACACAAGTGTCAATGAATTGAGAAATTTATCACACATGACCCCGAATACGGTGAATACGGTGACCGGCCAACTCAAAATTAAACCAACTCAGGACCACCTCAGAAGGGTCATAAAAAGTGATGATTAAAAAAAAAATTTAAATTGGTTAAATAGATTAAGTAAGGTTAGGGTTAGCGGCTTTTTTAAAATTATGTTTTTCATAGCTTTTAATGACTTTTCAAATTGTTGTTGAGTTGACTTTATTCTGAGTTGGCATGGAACCGGTGAATACACGCAGTGATGCAGGTATATATCAGATAGGTACGACTTCTGTCCTCTTATGTTGAAACCGATATTATTCAAAAATATTTTTTGTGCATGTAAAATTATCCCTTTCAATTGTTTTGTAAAAATCAACTTAAATAAAATCTTGCTTGTGTAGTTTAGATACGGTACAGTTCACGATCATATAACCTACTGCAGTGTAAGAGAGTAGTAACTGCTGTTCCAACCTTTTAGAGCCAATTTGAACGACTATCGGTCGACATAATTACATTCAGAAGGGCGCACTATGATTTGCCTGAATGTAGGTAGGTATTAAATAGGAAGACCGGGGAATGTTGGCAACAAGGGTAAATATTCACTACATGTACTCTGAACATATCCCCTTCCTGTGCACATTGCATCGCCTCCGGGTAACGCGTGAGCAGGCAGTATTCAGCGCAGAATGCAGGGCTTCTCAATTTGTGGACTCGTGATCAAATCTTCGGACGTGAAAAGTTGTCGAAGTTTGAAAAAGTGGCATTAAAAAATTCCTACCGAATGTAGTCAGCCGGTTAATATTTAGTAGGCATGGCTTGTAGGTTTTCCATTGTTAACTTGTAAGATATTCCATAATGTTGTATTCCGTGTAGAAGATTGCAAAAGATTTAATGAAAAAATAGGCGAATAATTATATAAAATAACATTGATGAAAATTTACAATTTCTAAAAATGCTTTGACGTATAAATTCTTAAAAAAAAATTGTGTTAATTTCCATGACGGCAGATTCCAAAATTGCTGCTCCAAAAAGAGAGTACTGATAAAAGTGAGCTCTTGCTTGTGCAGTGGTGTAATGGATGGATAAAAAAATTAAAAATAAATTAGTTTTGCTAGGAAGCTGGAGAAAGAAAAAAAAAATTAACTTTGTTGAATTAAATTATTAAATATCACCCGTTTTGCAATTTGCGAGGTAAAAGGGAATTACGGGCGGGTATTCTAAATTATTACTAATCGTTCAAATTTTTTCGATGCTATCAACTCTATAAAATGATTTCCTTGAACTTACTTTATTGTATACGGCTAAAGTATTTATATAAAAAAAAAAATAAAAAAAAAATGTACACATTTATTTTATATATGAATGTATCTAAGCACCAGGGGTGTTACGGATATTCGCATCCGCATCCGCAAATGTGGAATATTCGCATTAATTCATACATCTTCATCCGCATCCGCAGATGTGAACCTCTAATAATCCGCATCCGCGTCCGCCGATGTCAAAATGTTTGCATCCATAACAATCCTTGTATATACATATATCTATATTTTATGTGAACACCGCACAAGAGTCTCAACTACTCCCATACGCCTGTAACTAGTGAGACTATGGCATCGCCAACTGGAGTACGTTGTGGGCGAAGATCGAGAAAAAGAAGAAGAAGGTTAGGTACCTGGCTAATCAGCTTTGATCACCAAACACGGGTGAAGCCATTGTAAACAACGTTTCGATTCTGATATATCTTACTATGATACTGAGAGTGTCATCTAATCGGGACCGTACCGCAAATATATGATTTGAAATGATCGAACTGTGAAATTTAACAAATAATCGAATACAATTTACTTGCGCGCGCCGGGATTTAAGCCCGCAACATCCGGATCGCTAGTCGAGAGTCTTACCCGTCGACCACACAGGTCGTTTAATATAGTTATTAACTTAGTTATAAAAATCCAGATAATATTTATGGAAACCCCTGAAGTGTACAATGTCGTGTCTATATTGTACTTTTTTTAATCACGTTTTTTTTTACGAAACACTTCACACAAAAACTTGTTTTTATTTTTTAAATTATAATCGCTTTTTGCGTAATGATATAAGTACTTACCGTACTTCATCTCGCATGGAAAATTATTTCGCAGATTAATCCACGCAAACCTTGAAGGCACAAACATAATTTATATGAGAAAGGAAGTTGTACGAATAATTGACTAATCAAAGAAGGGGCCAGATGACTTTTAGCGATTAGGTAAACATATAGTAGTGGTTAGTGTATATTAGATACTTGTTTTTGAGAATGCTTTCCATCCTTAAATTTGTCAATCCTTCCTTACTTTCAGAACCTTGATTTTGTTATCATAATTTTAATAATCATTGAGGATATCCTTAACCACTCAACATGGCGATAAAAAATAACTGCTTAAATCAAGACGAAAACTAAAATAAAATGTGAAGCAGAAAAGAGAAAAAAAAATTCGGTCGCATTTGGGATTTGAACACAGGATATCTGGCTTGCCGGGGCATTGCTCTGACCATAGAGCTAATCCGAACATATCTTTCTACATCTTTTTTTTTTATTTCTTTTATATATTTAATAATATTATTATTCAATTTATAAAAACAGTTTATTTATAAACAAGTTCTGCTAGGTAATTATTTTTACACGTGACAGCTGTTTCATATACAAAATAAAGGACATAAACTAAATCTTTTAGAACAACTAGAAATTAATAATCCTAAAGCTATTTTAATAAATGAACAGACCAATATAATTCACTCACCGTTGTAAGATATGTTCAAACCAATTTTAAAACAATAATAATAATAATTTTACTAGAAAATAAAACCACGAGTCATCATTTGGGAATAATTCACATTAGGAATAATGTTTAGAGTATTAACGACCTTAAACTTAATTATACAGAAAATAAAACCATGAGTCATCATTTGGAAATGATTCATATTAGGAATAACGATTAGTGCACTTAACGACCTTCAGTCGAATTTAAACAATATAAGTAATTGGGTATCTTCTTTTAAAAGGGTAATAACCATTAATAATTTTAGTCAGTTTACTCATAATTAAAATTAGTCATCAAAATCCTATCTAGAAATAACATAAATACCTCGTCTGTATGTGGCAAGACCACAGTTTGATAATGCCTTCAGAAGGCGAAACAGCTGTCACGTGTAAAAATAATTACCTAGCAGAACTTGTTTATAAATAAACTGTTTTTATAAATTGAATAATAATATTATTAAATATATAAAAAAATTAAAATGGAGTTCTACAAATTAAACTTGATAACAATAAACAAAAAATCTTTCTACATCGTTTTAAGTTGTATCATACTTCGACTTAAGACTAATACCCGGCGCCGGTTTTATTAACGATATAAATAAATTTTTCCATTTCATTACGACACCAAATTATAAACATTATTAATGCAATGCATCTAGACAATTTTGTATACATAATGATGAATAATTTGAATATTCATTTTATGGAAAAGCTCATATGAGAGCGCTGTAAAAATTTTATTTCCATTTAGCAATTTTTCTGAAAACTCTGGTCAGCTGGGACTTTTGATTTAGAATAATATGATAGTATATAACCCACATGACCTAGTCATTCTAGTGTCACATCAGAGTAGAAGATACTCGCAGTATCTCACTAGTGAATGACCACGATTCAGAAACTGAAACTGTTTGATGGCCAGATGTGAAGACAAAGAGTCAGGTTCTTCTCGACGTTCCTATGCCCCATCCTTTATCATTCGCCACTCCCTTCAGGCTCATAGAAATACCACAACAAGTATTTGGAACCCTCATGCGGTATTCACCAAGCGAATGAACCAAGAAGTCATTAGAGTATCAAAAATTTGCAGCAAAATTCTACAATTGAGATTGACGTGAATTAGGTTTTGAACTTTTAATTAAAGGTGTTTTATTACACATTAAAAAAATACTGAAAGAAAGAACTAGGAAGCGACCTCGCATTATCATCGTCATTATTTTAGAATTTGCGTAAAAGATATGCTGTTTATATAACTGGGTATGTAAACAGCACTACAATTTGTGAACTTTCATCAACTGTCAGATTTTTGAAGTGAAAACTTCTTTAGCAACGTTATGGTTTGAACTCGATGAGATACAAAAGAGACAAACACGTACATCTTTATGATTTAGCCTGCGAGAGGATGAAATCGAATGAAAGATTATCTACGTACAGTACCTACGAAGCGTCACGCTCTGTCAAGCTGCGAGCTTTTTTCCGCTTTGATTATGAGCTCACTTTTCAAAGCTCCTAATAGTTGAGATTGTGTGCGTGAAGATTTCACTTCGACCGCAAGTGAACTGCACTCGATTTTCGAAGTGAAACTTCTTTAGCACCTAGTTGTGATTTGAAGCTCAATGAAAAGGAAATGACGCTAAAACGAGACAATCACATACATTTATAGAATTTAGCCCGCGAGTTTAGTTCAGTTTCATAATAAGATAAACACGTGTGTAGTTCACACGCGGTGGAAGTGAAACCTTCAGAAAACTAAACTTCGGGAGAATGAGACGAATGCAGAGTATCAAGGAGAAGGTATCGGGTCGCTTCTTCGACTCGTTCTTGTGTTCAATAGCTCGGCTGTGAAATTATTTGCCGGCCTCTGTGTTTCCTCCTTTCCACAACATTTCAAGACCAATGTTCATTCCTTCCTATCTTCAAAAAGACCCTCCACACAGCATCTCAGATGACATGAAAAATAATTTTGAAATCTCTAAATTTCCTGAGGGAAATAATTTTCCTCGGGGCATCCTGTGTGGAATCAATGTACAAAAAAGTAAAATAATTGTAGGGTTTATTTATTATAAATGTGTACATTATGTTACAATTTATTCCGTAAAGCTCCACACGAAGAGGAGGCCGATAGGCTTCAAGCACCGCACAAAGAGGACACCGATTAGTCTATCTCGTACTCTCGCCGACTAAATCCTATAGATGTTGTTACGATAAAGGCCGTGGTGGGCGTATTGAATAACGAATAACTATGCATTTAATATTAGTTAGATTAGGAAACAGTTTTAATATGCAGTGGGCGTATTGTATAAAACAGTTATGTTTAAGCTGTTAGGTTTTGTTTAAAAGGGCGCCACTGGTGTTAAAACCAGAACTAACAGCGGAGAACACAATTTTCTTGCTTAGGGCCGTGGGAAAACAAACATACTTTATTGTTAAAAAAAACGATTTCAATGATTAAACAGTATTCGTATTGAATATTGAACAAAACTATATTTATATAAAATGTTTACAACATACTTTTGTTCATTAAATTAAGTATTAACAATTAAATTAACACATGGCACATGTATTTAAAATTATAAAGAACAGTTAAAAATAGAGTAACATTAAAACATGAAGAGGCTTACCCCCTGGATCGACCATTTTATAACCTATCTAGCTAATATGGTGAAGGGCTCCATCCGACTAGATTGATGCCTGGTACCTCCCATCTGCCTGGATTGTGGTCTGGTCATGTTCTTCTTGAAGAGACTGCTCCAGCCAACGGACAATTTTAAGTCCTGGCGAGTCTGGTCTCCTCGGAAAATGATGACTGCATTTTACAAAGCAAGATTGACCATACGGGAGGTCCCAAAATACACGGACGATCTGGCCCGCGAATGATTTTAAAGCTGACGAGTTTCTTTTAACAAAGACGATCGGGATGCGCGTGTGCATTTAAATGATGCGCGTGCATTAAAACAATTTTTGCAATTGAAACCGTGTTCCAAATCGTTTATAGCTCCCGTCCGTAAAGCTGACTTTTTAATAGAAGGATCGCTGTGCGCGTGTGCATTTAATTACACTGCAAGTACACTGGTAAATTGCAAGATTACTATTCGATTAGATTATAAGATCAATATATTAATCACAGGGCACGATTCTACATTATAGTAAATCAAAATAATCACGTTTTGACCGTCGAAAAACGATCTGCCTCCGAAGACCGTTTCCCAAGAAGTGGTTGGCTATTTTTTCGTAGAACAAGCATTATTTTCATAGTATACGAAAATTATGAGATCGCTTGTTTTGAATAATTTTAAAAACACCGGTAGATTAAAAATAGAAAATAATTTTAAAATGAGGTACTTTTCTAGTGTTGTTGTGATAAAATGAAATTGAATAAATTATATCATAACAATGTATGTTTGACTCTTTTTAGTGTCGCTCATTTCCGTTTCATCGAGTTTCGAAACACAACGGTGCTAAAGAAGTTTTCACTTCAAAAAGGATTTAACTTTCAATAATGTATGTATTTACTTTTATTCTAACTGTTTATTTTTATTTACTATTCTAGATCGCCAACTTCATGTGAATAGATTATAATAGGTTTTCGTAGTGTCCGAAAATCGCTCTTACTCGTTATCTATACGATTTCATAAAAAAAGCGAAGAAACTCTATCAATCCTTTGTGCTCTGACAAGTATTTCTAAGTGTACATGTACAAAATACGCGACAAAAATTTTTTTCGTATCTTTTCATATCAAACTAATTTAACATTACTTTGATTGTGACACCACGCAAACGTTCGGGACAAAAAGTTCCAACAAGCGCCGCGCCGGTCATAGAGAGAGAGTCACCTAATTCGACCATGTATTCAAACAAGCCACCCTACGGCTACACCCTTCAACATACCTACTAATTTTATTATTAGATATTATCGAGTTGTTTATTTTTAGTCGTGGTACTGGAAAAGGTCTCGTATCCGTTTTGACAAATGCTCTCCACCTTATTGGATTACCTTACCTTATTTAATTAAATGAATGAATAAAAAAATAAAAAATAAATATTTTTTTTTAGTTTGCGGTGGACATGTTTTTGGTGTTTGGATTGTCTGGAGCAATTCAACGGAAGCAATCTTTCGAACAGGCCTTCCATTGATATGCTTGGTGTAACTCTAAGTGAACAGCTCAGTTACGGGGGTCCACCAAGCCAGAGTTAAGCTAGCCTCTCAGAAGCGTACTGTACAGGGTCCGCTGAGATTTTTATAGTACACAACTGCTAACCATGCACAAATCGCAATTCAGCTCCACGGTTGAATTTGACAACCTCCTCTAGTTTTGTTTAAAAAAAAACTCTCGACTCAGCCCAAAAGCCGGCGGTTTGTTTGGTAGATTCTCCTATCTTAACAGACGGATTGCAATATTTAGAGCACAAGTGTCGGGTGGGAATGCTGTCTTTGGTGTTTCATGGAAGATGCTCCTAGGAAGTAGTACATATCGTTGATTCCTTCGGCACCGGCGCAGAGTCGGAAACACACAGTTTTGCACAGTTAGATTTTGTCACTTAAGAATAGGTCATTTATACAACTCGTTCAACTGCTCGGCTGTGAAACAATCAAGTTTAGCAAGTTAAAATTTTTTTTTTTTGTAATTTAAGTACCGGGTTGTTACCTCCTTCCTTCTTGTATTCATGATATAATGTTAATTCTTAATAATAAATACACGTAAAATTAATAGTACTAACTAGCGTGTTTTTTTTTATCTTTTTGGGCGTGGTCTAGCGGTAAGGCTCTTGACTCGCAATCTGAAGATCATGGAATCGAATCCCGGCATGGCAAATAAATTTTATTTGATAAATTTGTGTTATTTCACAATTACGCCATTTAAAATAATATATATTATATTTGCCGCACGTTTCAGAATTTCACGATTCAGATTTGAAATGTTGCTTGAAATGGTTTTAGCCGTATTTGGTGACCAGATCTGAATAGCCAGGTACTTCCACACCTTCTTCTTCCCGTCTCTTTCCCCTCTTCATTACCTTCAGCCTCACAAAATACTTCAGTTGGGGATGCCATAATCTCACTGCCTTCTAACGGGAGCAATTCGTACTCGTATAAAAAATACCATATTTTTTTATCTGCCTATCCTTCATTGCGCCATCTCAAGCCTCCTAATTTTCTCTGGGTCTTCTACTGCCCTCCTGAAAACCTCAAATGCCCAGAAAGGGGCGTTACATCCACATTGAAAAACTATGCACGGTTGACATTTGTCACGTGAGAACGGGTCATTTATTCGACTCGTTTTTGAGTTCAACAGCTCGACTATGGAACGATTTGCCGTCTACTGTGTTTCCTCCCTCTTCAAGGTCTCTTCAAGACCAATATTCATTCATTCCTCTCCTCAAAAAGACCCTCCACACAGCATCCCAGATGACATAGGCCCTGAGGGAAATTATTTTCCTCGGGGTCTCCTGTGTATAATTTAATTTAATTAGCTAGGGCTCACACCTCTCCAGACATTTCGATTTGTTGGTTTGTGTAAAGTTAATTAATTAATAGAAGAAATTATCCATAGATGTCAGGAGACGCAAACTCCCTTCAGACAAGATCGCTATAAAAGACCTAGGTTTAGGTTTTATCTCTCTCTTCTCACCAGCCAACCTTCTTAATAAGTAAAAGTAAAATCCTTGGTCTGTCTTGGGTAGTTTGGGTCTCCGAAATTATTCACAATGTAATTGGGAATAAAGCAAAATAAAATGTCACGAGTCCTTTAAAAGTTTCCTGAAGCTGCCTTTATTATTTGCGAAGTTCCTTCCTCCAAAACAAAACATATGGTCCTACGAGTCGGATAATTTAACGCGAGTGATTAAATTAGTAAAGAAGAACCAGCACTGAAAAAAGGAACAGCCAACATGCAGTTTCCAGCATCCAGCAAACAGCAGAGGCCATCAGCGATAAAAAAGGGCAAGTGACCAATCCATATCCATACTACCTTCCATTAAAATCCTTAAAAGCAAAAAAAAAATATCAATGACATCAATATTGTGCATTACTCAAAAAAAATTGTTGCAAGCCGGTATGACAAAATTATTGATTATTGACAAAAACTACAGCAATGTTTTAAATTTCGAGATTTAATAAAGTTTGTTTGAAATTTTTATTTTAAATTAGCCGCGAAGTCAATAAAGCAGTTTTTGTTGGAAATGCTCTATGGGCGATTGAATAAAAATCAACGGGATTCATCTATGATTAACGACGTTGATAAATTATTGTTGTGTTATGACAGTTCGTGAAGTAAATAACTAAAATTTGGGAAGTTATCAGTGCGTATATTATATGATTAATAGTGATTAAACGGTGATTGCGATAAAATAATTGGATAACTCTGTAAATTGTAAGTACACATCTGATTAATCAAAATGGATTTAAAAACGCTGATCGCTCAACGGGGCGCTTGTAAAGGCAAAATGACAAGGTTCAAGGAATTTTTAAACAAAGATTCACTGACGCAAAGCGAACTAGAATTGCGTATAAAGCGTTTCGAACCTTTGCTAGATAATTTTGAAGAAATTCAAGATAGAATAGAGGCATTATCTCCCGACGATGATGAAGGCGACCGAGCGAGCTTTGAAAATGATTATTTTTATATATTGGCCAGCGCAAAAGAGAGGTTAGCTAAAAAGGATTCTGCAATCACGGCGAATAACAATATTAAATTACCGATAATTGAATTACCGAAATTTAAAGGGGATTACTGCGAATGGATGCAGTTCCGGGATGCGTTCATATCTTTAGTAGACAGCAATCATAACCTGGATGCCGTTCAAAAATTTTATTATCTGCGGTCTTGTCTGAAAGGGGAAGCGTTTAAACTCATAACAGCGTTACCGATATACGCGGATAACTACGTTACGGCCTGGGAGATGCTTACGGACAGATACGAAAACTCAAAAATAATTATAAATAATCATGTAAACGCATTGTTTAAATTGCCGGACGTAAAGGCAGAAAATCACGTCGCAATAAGGAATCTATTGGACGAGGCGCAATTACATTTAAAATCACTAAATAACTTAAATATAGCTACGAAAAATTGGGATGTAATATTAATTTATTTGTTATCAAGCAAATTAGATTCAAATACAAGGGCTCATTGGGAACAATACCCAACAAAGAATAATTTACCTACCTACGAAGAATTTATTAGTTGTTTGTATACAAGGGCCCAAGTACTAGAAGCCTCGGCAAATAACGAAAAAAGAATTAATCCGGGAAAAACGAATCCGCATAATTATAAAAAGGAAGTTTTGGTGTCGTTGTCCGCACAAAAATTAAAATGTTTGCATTGCAACGATAATCATAAAATTTATTATTGCCGCAAATTTTTGGAATTAAAACCGAAAGAACGAATTGATAAAATACACAAATTAGGCGCTTGTTTAAAATGTTTAAACCCCGGTCATAAATTGAAGGATTGCAGGTCTAAATTCAATTGCCGTAAATGCGATGGTAAAAATCATAATACTTTACTTCATGTTAAGAAGGAGGAGGAATCAAAACACGAAAGGGCATCAACATCTTCCGCGAAGGAAGCGCCTTTAGTATCAAATCATGCCGCGAAGGTAGAACAAAATTTCGTGTTATTGTCAACTGCCATCATCAACATAAAGGATGATGCAGGAAACTCAATTCAAGCAAGAGCTCTATTAGATTCTGGGGCTCAAACGAATTTCATAAGTAAGGCATTCGTCAAGAAATTAAATTCAAAAACGAAAAGGGTCAATATTCCTGTCACGGGAATCCACAATAAAATTTTAAATATAAGATCTAAAGTGGAATTAAATATAACTTCAGGCTACTCTGAGTACGAAAAGAAGATAGAATGCCTGATAATACCTGAGGTGACCAGTAATCTGCCCCAAATTTCCTTTCAGAGAAAAGAAGCGGAGATCCCCAGCGGTCTCCAATTAGCAGATCCAAACTTCAACATTACCAGCCCGATAGATCTACTACTAGGAGCGGAGGTATTTTGGGAAGTCTTGCATAACGATCGAATGAGGATTGGAGATGCGGGACTCACGCTGCAAAGGACCGAGCTAGGATGGCTTGTATCCGGGCCTATCTCCACTCCGAAACCAAAAAGGCCAGTAAATTCCTGTCATTTATCTTTAAATTTATTGCATAAGCAATTAGAAAACTTTTGGAAAATAGAGGAACTAGCTCCTGTAAAACATAGAAGCCACGAAGAAAGAGCATGTGAAGAGAGCTTCTTACACACGCACAAAAGAGATGAGAAAGGGCGTTTTGCGGTAAGATTACCGCTGCGGCCTAATATTAATCAAATGGGTGAAACCCTAAAGGTGGCTGAAAAAAGATTCTATAATATGGAGAAGAAATTCCTTGCCAATCAAGACCTGATGCTAGATTATAAAAAATTCATGAAAGAGTATCAGGAATTGGGGCACATGACGCTGTGCGAAGCACCACCAAAAGATAAAATTTGTTATTATTTGCCACACCATGCAGTGATGAAGGAGTCTAGCACGACAACCAAAACCAGGGTCGTGTTTGACGGATCAGCCAAGTCATCAACCGGTATATCATTAAACGACGCCCTCATGGTAGGGCCAGTTTTACAAAAGGATTTATGTGCACAACTGTTATTTTTCAGAAAGCACCAGTATGCATTAACCGCCAACATCGAGAAGATGTATCGTCAAATATTGGTGCAACCTGAGGATAGAGATTTGCAGCGCATAGTCTGGAGGGACTCTCCGGAAGAAGAAATCCGACACTACCAACTCAATACTGTCACCTATGGTTTGGGACCATCATCCTTTCTGGCTACCAGATGCTTGGAGCAGTTAGGAACGGAAAATCAGGAAGCATACAGAAAGGTCAGTCAAATCCTAAAATACAATTTTTATATGGATGATTTGATAACTGGCGACAAAAATGAGGCAGATTGTCTCGCTATTAAGCATCAGTTAAGCAGCATTTTGGCATCTGCTGGGATGAATTTACGAAAATGGCGATCGAATCTACCCTCTATAGGTTCGAAATCAGAGAATGATGCAGATATGATTATTACTGATAACCCCAAGGAAAAGAAAATTTTAGGGTTGTCATGGAATAACCAGCAAGACTATTTTCAGTACATTGTAGAGCCCTTAGAAGCGTGCGTTAAAAGCAAACGCCAAATGCTATCATGTATCGCCTCTACCTTTGACCCATTGGGACTGATAGGCCCAATAACTTTAGTCGCAAAACTGATAATGTAAGATTTGTGGCAAACTAAAATTCAGTGGGACGAGGATGTTCCATCTGAGCAGATGAATGCATGGAATTCGTATATAAATGAATTACCTTTTTTGAACAAGTTAAAAATACCGAGAAAAATAATTTGCAAACATCAAGTTAAACTGCATCTGCATGGATTTTGTGACTCGTCAGAAAAGGCCTATGCAGCTTGTATATATATAGTGTCTAGTGATGAATCGGGAAACACAACTTCCAATTTAGTCACATCAAAATCAAGGGTGGCACCGTTGAAAAGCATATCACTACCAAAGCTGGAGCTTTGTGGTGCTGTTTTACTCACAAAATTAGTAAACTATGTCAAAATAGCTATGAACTTAAATGAAATAGATACAACCTACTGGTGCGATTCCATGATAACGATTTTCTGGATTCGTGGACAGCCAGCCAGGTGGAACACATTTGTGGCAAATAGGGTAGCTGAAATCCAGGAATCCAGTCAACCCGCACAATGGAAGCACGTAAGATCGGAGGATAATGCGGCGGACGTTTTATCCAGAGGCGCCACAGTCTCGCAACTGCTTAAATCTGACATTTGGTGGCATGGGCCCACCTGGTTGACTTCAGGCGATTACCCGATTACTTGCAGTGAAGTTACGCCGTTGGATTTGCCAGAAGAAAGATTGAAACTAACGTTAATTTCAGCAGTAAAACAGGATTGGGAAATATTTTCCAGATACTCTTGCTTAACCAAATTGCAAAGGGTGACAGCTTATATTTTAAGATTTATTTTTAATTGCAGAAATCCTTTGTCAAGACGTGACGGAGCGTTAACTGTTTACGAATTGGAGAATTCACTTCACATTTTAATATCTCGCGCACAATGTTTTGCATTCCCGGAGGAGACGAGGGCATTGCAAACCGGGGTAAATGTGAGAAATTGTAGTAGATTAAAGTCATTAAATCCTTATTTGTTTAAGGATTTAATCCGGGTGGGGGGTAGGTTGTCCAACGGAAAAATGATATCGGAAAGTCAACAACACCCCATAGTACTACCTTCACATCATAAACTAAGCGAACTTATTGTCAGGCACTACCATTACTCATATTTACACGCAGGAACGCAGGCATTGTTAGCGTTAATAAGAATGAAATACTGGCCAATTATGGGTAAAAACTTAATTAAAAAGGTTCTGAAATACTGTATTGTATGTTTTAGGTGTAACCCGAAAACAGAGCAACAGCTGATGGCGGACTTACCGACCGAAAGAATAACGGAAGGTCGCCCGTTTCAATTATCCAGCGTGGACTACTGCGGACCCATTATGATTAAATCAGGTGTCAGCCGTAAGACTCACAGCGTAAAATCTTATATATGTCTATTTATATGTATGGTAACCAAAGCTATACATTTAGAAGTAGTAATGTCTTTAAGCACTGATAGCTTCCTAAATGCGTTTAAGCGTTTCATCTCGCGAAGAGGGAAACCCAGTAAAATGTTTTCAGATAACGCCACAAACTTTCGGGGCGCGAATAACGAATTAAGGGAAATCTATGAATTTTTGAAGAATTCAAATGAAAAAATCGATAAATACTTATCCATTCGGTGGCATTTTATACCCGCAAGGGCTCCGCACTTTGGGGGACTGTGGGAAGCAGGGGTCAAATCAGTAAAATACCACTTGAAGAGGGTGGCAAATGCTTCACTACTAACATATGAGGAATTTAGCACTGTGTTATGTCGAATTGAATCATGCTTGAACTCCCGTCCTCTCTGTCCGCTGTCCAATGACCCCCAAGACCTAAATCCTCTGACTCCTGGTCACTTTCTCATTGGAACGAGTTTAGCAGCGATCCCGGAGCAGAATTTGCAGAATGTGGCAGTCAATAGATTGAATGATTACCAAAAATTAAATCAACTAATACAGTCGTTTTGGTCGAGGTGGCGCAAGGAGTACTTGGCTGAGCTGCAGACCCGGACGAAATGGACTGGCAACCACCAAAGGCAGCTGCAACCAGGCCAAATGGTCATTTTGAAGGAAGATAATGAGCCTCCTTGCTTTTGGAGGCTAGGACGAGTGCACGCTGTACACCCGGGGCCCGATGGAAGAGTACGAGTAGCTACCATCATCACAGGACAGGGAACGGTTCAGCGGGCAATATCAAAACTATGTCTGCTGCCAATTGAGGGCAACAATGAGGAGATCAGTACTTCGCTTGTGTGAATAAAAGTGAAAAGCAATAATAAATTCGCTTGTGTAAATAAAAGTGAAAAACAATAATAAATTCGCTTGTAGAAAAGTGGAAAAAACAATTAAAATAAAAAAAAGTGCAAATAAATAAGGATGGTGGAGGTCGTGACCTCTTGTGAAAACTCATATGAAAATTAAAGGTCATAATCTAGCCAAAGGAAAATGAAAGAACACTGCAAGTGCCCATTTAAATGTATATAATAAAATTAGCTGTCCTGGAAGGAAGACCTGGTCCAATCCGCATGGCATTGTGTTTGTCCTAAAATTAAATGTTTAATAATTGTAGAACTTATTGATTTTTAATGTTAATCGTTAACTTAATCTTTAACTTTAATGTTTAACTGGAGCATGTAAAATATGAAATGGTTAGTTAATTTAATCTGGTGTGAAGCAGTTAAAGTTGTCTGAGTTATCTTTAGTAGTATAAGTGAGATATTTTAATTATTATATTCTATTTGTGTATTAAAAAAAAAAAACTCTTGCCTTTACCGTTTTTTGGGCGGGAATATGTATAATTTAATTTAATTAGCTAGGGCTCACACCTCTCCAGACATTTCGATTTGTTGGTTTGTGTAAAGTTAATTAATTAATAGAAGAAATTATGTCTAGATGTCAGGAGACGCAAACTCCCTTCAGACAAGATCGCTATAAAAGACCTAGGTTTAGGTTTTATCTCTCTCTTCTCACCAGCCAACCTTCTTAATAAGTAAAAGTAAAATCCTTGGTCTGTCTTGGGTAGTTTGGGTCTCCGAAATTATTCACAATGTAATTGGGAATAAAGCAAAATAAAATGTCACGAGTCCTTTAAAAGTTTCCTGAAGCTGCCTTTATTATTTACGAAGTTCCTTCCTCCAAAACAAAACATCCTGTATGGAGTTAATGTAAAAAAAAAATTAAATAAACTGTCAACAGATGTCATAAAATTTTCAGGAATGTGAAAAGTTGGTATATTTTTTTCCACTCCGAAAAAATTATTTGGTTCAGGAACACAAAAAAAATTTAAATGGAATGAACCATTTCTTGAAAATAACCAGATAACTAATAAATTAAATATATTGCTGTTTTATTTCGGACATGGCTATGATATACCGTCAGTTATTCTAAAGGTGTAATATACAACGGAACATCAATTCAAACCATTTCTGTATCCCGAGTTTTCCTTTGAAGCTATTTCTGTACTACCTCCCCATCACTGCGCCGTCACGTCACACATGACGTAGTTATCTGTGGCCTACAAACTAATATTATTATTTCATTAAAGGAGACAACAATAGCGAAACTCACTCGAAATTCTGAAACAGAAAAATCGGAAAAAGATACAGACATAGACTCAGTTGGTAGAGTTGCGGCCCGGAAAGCCGAAGGCACTGGGTTCGAGTCCCAGATGTGACCGTATTTTTTTACGATTTATCTGCTTCAGATTTTCGAGTGAGTTTCCCTAAGCATTATTTAATTAAATATTACAATTTGAGGTTTTACTCATTAGGGGCCATTCATAAATTACGTCACACGAATTTCATGATTTGTTGACCCCCCCCCCGTCCCTGTCACATATCGTCACATTTGTAAGGCCCCCTCCCCCCTAGTGTGACATCACATATTTTGCAATTTTACGTCTAAAATAATCATAATTCGGATTTTTACATGTGACATCACAGAGCTGATGACCCCCCCATATCCCTTGTCACACAATATCACACTTCTCTACTCCCCCCCCCCCCTTAAGGTGTGATGTAATTTATGTATTGTAAATTTACTATGGTACTTTTGGTGATAAAAAAATTCTTATTTCTTGTACGGTTTTCTTCAATCATATTAAGATTCTACCAGGGTATATTCTATGATCTATTTTATAGAATACGCCGTTCGGAATGGAATTGAATTGTTCCGCGTTCTATTCTATTTCGATCAAAATAGCTCTATTGTGTGGTTGATTCTATTCAGAATGGAACTAAAATTGAAGTTAATTCAACATTGGGCTTCTATTTCTATCGGGCATTACATGTTGGGAACGCGCCGTTAATGTGTAAATCATATGTTCGTATGATGGGCGCGCGTTTGGCGTGTCTCCCAACTATGCACCGGTGCCGAAGGAATCAATGACGCTAGTTCCACAGAGCATCTTCCATTGAAATACCGGTAGAACATGGACAGCATTCCCACCCGACGCCTGTGTTCTAAAGATTGCAATCCGTTCGTTAAGATGGGATAATCTATCAAACGGACCGCCCGTTTCTGCACAGAGTCGAGGGTATTTTTCAAGTATTTTGGAGCTCCAGACCAGAGGTGGCTGCCAAATTCAACTGTGGGGCGCACTAAACGGGATTTTGTAATTCACGGCACGTAACTGATAGTTTCAAAGGTAATCCTTAACTATCTGTCATATTACAGAATTGATTATTTTTTGCAATGATAGCTTTACAAAATGTTGAGGACATCGAATTTTGTATCTATCATTCAGCAGATGATAAAACTTTGGTGCATGGAAGTTTGTTTTTGGTAGTTGGAACAAAGTTGAACAGCATCATAGAAAAAAACTTATTTCATCGATAAGTCCTTCGGTTGTAATTGGCTAGTTAATTTTGACCTATTTTTATCCCCTTTTATGCTCTGTGCTAGGAGTTTTGAAGTGGATAGAGTGGCAAGTTTAAAAACATAGTATCTAAGTGTAAAAATTATATGAGTTTCTTTTACAAGTAGTTACAACTAAAATGCACTATTTTAGAACGTGTCTACCTGTAGTCTAATCACGTTCCAGAATAGAAGAAAATGTTAGTGTCCTTGCGAAAGATAGAAATTTAAAATCGAATTGGCTTTAACCATGTTTAATTACTAACTCTAAATAGCCCTGCACTTCCAAGCGCGCAGAAGCTGTAGATGCTGTTCTTGTGTTGTACGCTGCCATAGGAACGTGTTTGAATTTTGCTTTTCTTTTCTTTTGACGTGATAACGTCTTATATGATTTTGTTTTTTGTTTTTTTGTTTTTATTCTAGTAAAAAAGAAAATTACATTTTCACTCATATTAACCAGAAATAATTAAATACATTTAATCAAACTAAACACCATAATTCATCGCTACTCCATTTCATTACTCTGTTTATCAAGAATATACATTAACAATTTTTTTTTAAATTTACCTACCTTTTTTTCTTTTTTTAATGTCGTTTGGTAGGCAATTATATAAGTTGCCCCCCTCGTAACCAATGGATTGTTTACCATAGTTAGTGTGGATGGTGTTTAAATATATGTTATCGTGTTGTCGATTGAATCGATTGAATTGAATCGATGAACGCCGGCTGCACTCACGAAAAAGCATAACTCATTGTCACGTTGTCACGTTCCGCCTGAGCCGAGCGTGCAAGCCAGAGCGCGGAACAAGTGTTCGGCCTAAGCGTTTGGCTTGTGAAGCATCTATATCTCTTCGACTCCATCGTTATTATATGATGTTATGACGTAAAATTATCGTCCGTAAACCGACTTTACAGACAACCAATTTTTTTACCGAATGTTCCTCTGAATAAATGTTGTCCCTCAGACAACTATACAGACTTATATTTTCATTCAGATAGGGTCACCCTTACTACTATTTCAAACCTATTATAAAATAGTTGTTAGGTGCTGCCATTGATTAGAAGCGGGGGGCGGTTAATTTTTTCCCAGGGGGGGAACAAAAGCGGCTCATCATACTCTTACAGTTATTATTTTAAGTGACAATATACATGTAAGCCTAACAGGTGGTGCCAACACAATTCACATGGAGGAAAATCGATAAAATGTATGCATGCATGATACAGACTATAATGTTCTATCAATCGACCCACGTGCGATGTGAGCATGATACGAGGCTCAGTCAAAAAGTAATGCCTCCTATTTTTTTCTGCTTAAATAAAGTTAGTTAAGTGGAATCTTTGAATTTAGTACAATTCCTCAAACCTTCTTCTACAATCTACTGCAACAGTAACTTCTCGCGTCAATAGGTGGCAGCACTGCAGTCGCTTGCAAAACGGCCGACATCGATGTTCTTAATAGACAGCTTTCTGTGATTGATTCTTGAAGGTGAAAAGCCCATTCGCATTCATGAAAGTCTGAAAAATGTGTACCATGATGCGATAGTGGATGTCAGCACTGCTAGATGATGGGTTCGTCTCTGTAACGAAACTGAAAGACAAACACGGCTAGCTGACGAAAAGCGGAACGGCGCAGGCCTTTGATTGCAGTGACTGCACGCGGGTTGATGACATCATTCGTGCTGACGCCAGATAACTACGGATGTCGCATTCTCTTCCTCAGTAAAGTCAATGTGATGACGATTATTCGACAACTGATTATTCAACAAAAGTTTGTGCAAGGTACCAAGAAAGTTGACCGGCCAGAATAAAGAAACAAGGAAAACAATAGCCTCACAACACTTGCAGCGCTTGATTTCTGGAAAAAATTGTGACCGGAGACGAAATACGGGTTAATTTTTTTTAACCTGAATCAAAGAGGCAGTTAATGGAATGACATCACACAAATTCACCAAGGACAAAATTCAAAACTGTGTGATCGGCGGGGAAAGTTGCGGCGATGGTGTTCTGGACGTGATCGTGCTTTTTACAACAAGTTGGACCAAAGCTGTGGAAATGAAAGGAGATTATATTGAAAAGTCACAAATTAATCGTCAGTTGTGTGGTTTTCAACCCATGTAATTGCTTTTTTTATTTCTTGACAATTAAAGGAGAAAAAAAAGGAGGCATTACTTTTTGACTGACCCTAGTATATTCGAGAAAATATTTTTATTCAATTTAATTTGTGGTGTAGGTACCTATAATTGGGCCGGCCAAGGATCCAAGGAGCCAGGGAGCCAAGGAGCTGATGATACCTAACACATTTTTTTAACACGCTTTTACATTAGCGCCAGGCGCCGCGGCAGCTCGGCTCACGGCCGGCCTGTTACATGTCCCTACCAGGTGGTGGCAATTTATTATGTGCGTATGAGCGTCAGTTACGAACAAGGCAAGGGGGGGTAAGGATAGGTGTCAAATGTCAGCACTGTCAGGATAACAAATGACAACACCTGTTTCCCACAATAATTGGGCAGTCATCATTATGGGAACTTTTCTGCGTCGTAGGTATATAATATATGGGAAATTTCTAGTGACTGTTTCGGTCAATAAACGAATTTCAGCCGCGGTTTCGGTGTCGGCCAAAAATTTACCAAAAAAAATGTCTAAAATTCCTTTTTCAGTAAATGCAAAAATCTTCAAAACTACCAAAAAATTAATGACAACCGAAAATACGTATTTTACTATATACTAGCGGGTACTCGGAATGCGTTGAAATGCCGCTCAAAGAAATAAAGTGATTGAATGTTCATTCTGCATATCGAAGTGCTTTTGGATACACAATATTTTTAGTTTTTTGACGCGTGAGCAAGTCACATACAGCCGTCCGTGTGAAAGGCATGGATTTTTGAAATTCACCCCCTGCTATTCCCGACCGCTCTCCCGAACCCCCCTCCTTCGTTACCCTCCCACCTCCCAGATGCCTCTCCCCATCCCTCCTTCTGGTCCTGCAGCTAAACTATGTAAAATACACACACTTCTCATAGCTGTCGGTGTGAGAAGTATGGATTTTTAAAATTTACTCCCTGCTATCCACTACCGCTTCTATGTCTCATTTGAAATTCCTCCCTCTGCCCCATCCTCGTCTCCCACATCTCCTTCACCCTTCTCCTGTGTGTTCTTTCCCCTTCGCTCCCGCGTCCTTTTCCACCTTTCCCACCTTCCACCCTCCCTCGTTTCCCTTCCCGCGAACACCCCATCTCTCCTCCGTTCCTCTCTCCAACATTTCTCAAAACCTACAGTAAATATTGTATACAAAGTTCATAACGCTGTAGCTCATCTTTATATATAGAAACCATCACGGGCGTGCGCACAATAAATCACCAAAGTTTCTTCACAATGGGATGAATGGTTTAGGAACCGCATAAGAGACAAACAAAGCAATATTAATTTCTGAAAACTTCTTTAGAACCGTTGTGATTTGAAACTCGATGAAACGGAAACGAGTGACACTAAAAATAGAGACAAACACATACTTATACAGGATTTAGCCTGCTAGAGAATGAGATAGAATGAAATCTTACCTACGTACAGTACCCACGAAGCATCGCGCTCTGTCAAGCTGCGCGCATTGGCCGCTTTGATTATGAGCTCACTTTTCAATATTGGTTGAGATTGTGTGGGTGAAGGTTTCATTTCAACCGCGTGTGAGCTGCACTCGATTTATTTAAATATATCATGACAGGTGTACATTTTTCAAAATGACGGCTTAGTATTTCAATAAAACTTACGTAACTTTGAATAACTCTATTAAAGGAATATTGAAAATTGAAAAATTTCCTATACCTAATATTACCTATCACAGCAGTCATGTTTTGTGTAAATATATAATTATCGCAAAGTAATAAATAATATGGAAAATAGAAAATAATGCGTTATCCTATGGATAGCGCAAATCAAGAGGACGATCTTTTTTTTAAAGTGAAAACTCATTAGACTTGTGATTTGAAACTCGATGAAACAGAAGCGGAAGATTAAAAAGAGGCAAACACATACATCTGCGAGAGAATGAGAGAAAAATATTTTTTTTTTTTTTTCACGAGTACTCGGTTCTAACATAATACGATAAATCCACGGTCCCGCGCAAGCCTCCTTTAGTCCATTGGCATAAAGCGCCTGACGATTCTTAGTGGTTAGACATTATTTTAGGTATCCTAAGAAATTCAAAAAATATGTATATATTTTTGTAAAATCGATATCCAATCTTCAAACCACTCCAAAATGAACAGATAAATAAGACACAAAAGAAAACGACATCTAGCGACTCCGAAGAATGAAATACACACATGCTAACAAGATGGTCAAATGTATAGAAAAAGATGCATTTGACTTCGACGATTACGGAAAAAAAAGTCGTCCTTCGCATTGATAAAAAAAAATGCTTTGTAGTCTCCCCAATCTTGTCTACTTTAGTTTTCTGAGGATTTCGCATCTACAGCTGCAAGTGAATTGCACACTCTGATTTTTTTTAGAGAAAATCGAACATTCCCGGGTTATGAATATCCCGAAAATATTTGAAAATCTCCTATTACCACCACCGTTAGCGGAAAATGTTGCTTGTGTCGTGATGGAGGACTTAGCCAGCCGAGGACCATTTTGAAACCTAATTATCCTGTTTCATATTGATTTTGTTGATGTTCGTAATTTTTGCAAACATACTAAGAATATCTACTTCTTAGTATGTTTGCAAATTCTATTTCTTCTATTAAGGACCATAAAAATGTTTTTAAGCAAAATACATAGTAGATAGAAATGACCGTGTTGAATAATTATTATATGTTTATTATTAAATATTTACGATTAAATATTGAAATGACGTGCTCCTTCTGGTAAATAAAAGATCTGTGCGGCAAAATTAAAAGAAAAACAATTTTTGCTCTTAAATTAAAAGTTGTTAACTTCTTACGCCCTGCATAATCTACGTTATTAATATTATAACTTTGCAAAAATAATACGCTTGGAAAAAAGTGAATTTATTTCTTCTTATCAATGCCATCTGTTGGTCGAAAACCAAAACTTTTTGTGCAATAAGTATGTTGGTGAAGTTTTACACCATAGTTAACAAAAATATTAATAGATGTCGCACGTTTCCAATTTTCATAATGACTTATTATAAGTAAATTATTAATGTTTCATTTAATTTGTGAGATATTTGATTTGAGATAAAAATGTATGCTGTAATAAAAGTACTTATTTTAAAAATAAAATGTAATGAGCTGCATAATTTTATTATAGAGCATATGGGATTTATTTAGCTCTAACCTGTTTGGTAAATAATTTGTTTTGTGGGAATACGAATTGAATATAAAATAACTAATTTTTTGTAACATTTCAGAGCAATTTTTTGGCATTGGGCTTGCTCCGAACAAAAAATTCGTGCATCTTACAGTCGTTAAGACTCTTGGCTTTAATATTTTTTAAATCTTGTTTAGATTTGGAGGAGAAAAATGGGGAATACAAAACCTCGATTTTGGGTATTTTATTTACGTATTATCAGCCTGAGGTGCAGTTGTTCCTTCGAGATTCGGAGGAGTAAGACCAACAGTGTCAGCAACAGTTTGGTAAAATACGAGAGAAGGGGAGAGTTATCTTCTGGGATATCGCGTCTGGAGTGGTTAAGTCTGAGATGTGTATTGTCTATGATTGATCTGCGCTTAAAAACGCTTAGGTGTGAACGGTCTGAAGGGATTGTATGGAGAGCGTTATTTGGCGTGCTATGATCTTTTATATTTGATAGCTGAGTGTGAACCAGCTTCATTTATGGGATGTCTGCTGATGTTTCAGGTTATATAGTTATATACATTTGTTCTATTCGACCCGTTGTCGCGCTTTTAGTACTGGAATCGTGGGTCATTGATTTGTTTAGGTTGGCTTGGTATCTATGATATTTTAAAGTAAAAAATAAATAATCGACTGACCCAGAAGAGTTAGCATTCTTTATGGTGCTTCATTTATGGGATGTCTGCTGATGTTTCAGGTTATATAGTTTTATACATTTGTTCTATTCGGTGTTCCGGTGGGCCTAAAATGTCGTCAACTTCTTCAACTGAAATTGATCAAAACTATCAAATATCCCAATACTTACTTGAACAGATTAATAAATAAATTTACCTGTCTGGTGACTAGTCGAAATGTCTTAAATATGCCAATTGGTTCGATGGTTCTCTTTCAAATCTGTATGAGTTTCACATATTGATTATCTGTTCAGATACTCAACCTACGATAGGAAGAATTTACACTTACTTACTTACCAGTTTACTCAACTTCAAAATAAATTGTACATATCATTAATACCTACTTCATGTTTGTTGATTCAAAATGTATAATATGATCACGATTTTGTCATGTAAAGATCAATCTAATTAAGGAAACGTCAAAACTGCGAAAAAAATTAATTCTGTGACGTCACCAGCTCCGTTGGCGCCTTTTGGCTACTCGACTATAGGTAAGCAATTTAAAGCTTCTATAGCGCCCTGTGGCAATGTTTCTACTGCTTTGCATATTTTCGGCGGTAAACAACACACCTCGTGATAGTGGCGCCGCCTTTGAAAACATTGCCATTAATAACTTAGCAATATCTACTTGTTTAAATATTCTTTATGATAGCCACAAGTTTTTAGATAGGTTAATTCTGAAAAGTGCACCCACGCCGCACCACCCAGAAAGGCAGTGATCAGTACCTAATTAGTCATATATTAAAATAAACGAGTGATAAAATTAAATTCCTTCTATCGAAAAGGAACAATAATAGATAAGTTAATTCTGAAAAGTGCACCCACGCCGCACCACCCAGAAAGGCAGTGATAGTACCTAATTAGTCATATATTAAATTAAGGGGGGTATTTCACCATCGTCCTCATAGCTTATCCATACACATAACGAAAAATAAATACACAAATAAATCTTGCAACTGGTAAAAAAACTCGGCTAACTTATCCTACATGTAACCATTATTCATAGGTTCAAGTGCCGAATAGTAAATTCAGACTTTTCAAATAAATAAATCGTGTATAATTAATCTAAAATGTAGGTTCCCGTACGAATAATCTATGAGGAGGGTGGTGAAATACCCCTTCAAAGAGTGATAAAATTAAATTCCTTCTATACCGAAAAGGAACAAGAATATTGCATTTCAGAAATAAATATTTTAAAGTGACAAAAGTTCCGAAAATATTTTGATACGATCCAATCGAGCGATTTTTGGTATATTACACCAAATTTTGCAAAACGTCTTGAGCGATCGCTAGCCATAATAAACCTTTTTTATTATTATTTTTTTATTTTTTCAAACCTCGCGATCTACAGTTTGCTTTAGTAGAAAGCTGATATAATAGTTTCCTATTTTATCAAAATATGTCTCAAACCCACTTTCCGTTGCCGATTCTACACGCGTCTAAATTCCGATATTATTTACTCTCAAGTTAACAAAAGTTTGTTCTCGAACGCACCCTTGTTAAAATGCGTGATTAAATGTGTTATTCGATCTTTTCCATTTATTTACATAACAGAGTTTTCGTTACTGAATTCGATTCTAGTGAATTTAAAAAATAGTGACTTGTGACAGTGAATGTACTTTCAAATTTAATACCAGCTCTTTTTGGTTAATGTATTAAATATTTGACATTTCGCTAACCCAAATTTTATGAAATATTTTTTCATACAAAACTTTCGAACCTTTTTTAACGATTAAAAATTAAATATTATAATATATATTTGTCTCTGTGATTATTAAGTACGCCATAGACAACATACAGAAATAGAAAATATCTAATATTGAGCCGAATAGTGCCTCGCACTGCAATTTTAAAATTAGGTACCAGCGTGTTAATAAAGTTTACAATTTTTTTATAATTTACTCACATATCCTAAAAAGGTGCGATTAAAAGTAAATTATAAGTGGATTCATTGATTATAAGTACTTCAGTTTATATGTTTTCAATTATTAATGCATTCACTCGAGAGGAAAATTGGCGGTGTAGTTGTTCTCGGTAAGGGATTTTTTTCAACAATCAATCGATATTAAAGAGTTACACAAGTAAGAATTTTTTTAAAATTATTAAAATAGGATATGTTAGGTGAGACACATACTTGCTTCATTCTCATTCATGTATCGTCTCGTAAGTAGTCTTCTGTTATTTAGACCCATGACACAATCCGACTTGTGTAAGTGATGTGGTGTTAATCAAAACATCCACCTCTATCAATAGAAATTAAACAAAAGAGTGATAAAGAATTGAATGAAGCACGTGACATATATTTTCTTGTGCGTTGCACACACACCATTGTCGCTGAGGGTTTTCCTTAATTCTTAGCTGTATTTTCGTATATCCGTCGATGATCTTCAAAATAGGTTATTATGTGGGGTTCTATTTTATGTAAATACCGCACAAGAGTCCCAACTTCTCCCAACCGCCTGGAGCCAGTAAATTAAGATTATTATATTTCGTAAAAATAAAACAATTTATCATTGAAGAAGAAGATAACACTTCAAATCTAAATGAAAATATGAAAGAGAACAAGACACAGAAAAATAGAAAAAGACAATGGTCGCAACTGGGACTCGAACCCAGACCTCTCGTCTAACCGGGACGTGCGGTTTAACCAATTTCGCTATTGCCATCTTCTGTCAAATCGTTATATTTGTCAATCTCATATTTCAAATGTTTAGAATCAACAATATTATCTTCAACTAGTTCTTTTTTTCCAAATTATGGGCAACTACTATTTTTATTGGAACAATCATTCTAAGAATTGGTTTGTAACCTGAATAGCGTTTCGGATAAATGTATTGACCATTGTCAATACATTTATATACAATATGGGACCATTGTCTTTTTCTATTTTTCTGTGTCTTGTTCTATTTCATATTTTCATTTAGATTATAAGTGTTATCTTCTTCTTGAATGATATATTACGTTGATGGGAATAACCTTCAAAAGTTATAAAAAGAGAGTTTTTCTTATAAAAATTGAAAACAATTTATTTTTGAAAAAAATTAGTTTTTATTTATTGTCAAAGTGATAAAAAAATTAAATATGTACAAAAGAGATACAAATGGCAAAGTGATAAAAAATTTAAATATAACTTTTACAAGCCTACTGACATAATTTATGCCTTATAATCTTGTTGTGTATGGAGCTTTCTGGAAGGCAGATTGGAACATCGCAATCAAAACAGTGAAAAACTGTCTCTTTTTAAAAGCCTCTCGCCTATCCTCTTACATCCCCCTTGCAAATATTTAAGAGGAAACAGGACGGTGTTTTATCCATACAAAGGTACTCCCCAATTACTTCTCTGGATTTTGACACTACTGCAAATATTTTTATTTGAGTGTTACAAAACCCAGATTTTGATGATTTTATTTAGGTATTATATCAACCTGAGGAACAGTTGTCCCATTCGCTCAGTGTTCGGGGAGTAAGAACGACAGTGACGACAACAGTTTGAATACTTATTGTTCAAATTTCTCGGCGACCGGGTTTCCTCTCAAGTCTATCACACGCCAAGCGCGGGGCTACTGATGCATAAGGGCGCTCGTCATTTACGGACAAATATTATTTGTGTGAGTGCTTTATGAATACCACTTCATCTATACTAATATTATAAATGCGAAACTGCGTGTGTCTATTTGTTACGCTTTCACGCATAATCCATAAACTAATTTTAAAAATTCTTTCACTAATAGAAATCTACATATATGCCAGTAATACAAGCTGTATATAATGGTAAGCTCTGGCGTTATGAAATTATAAATATTAATATATTATATTTATTATACGTTTTGTGTCGCTAACAAAAGCGAGTTATTGCTAACGTCAGAAAACAAATCGTTGCCCTGGAAACGATTGATATATTTGCGGGAAATCGTAGTTAATATCTATCTATCTATATAAATAAAAATGAATCTCCGAAATGTTTGTACGCGCATAACTTCCGAACGACTGCACCAAATTGGATAATTCTTTTTTACTACTGATGAGCTCTGGCATTATGAAATTTAGGTGGCACGCGAGCTGTTTGAAAACTGAATGTACCGGGAATGAATGTATGGATTGCGGGATGTGGGAGGGGGGAGAGGGGGGATAGGGGGGCATAATTGATAAGTGCAAGCGCTACAGTTCATATAATCACAAACAAAGCTCGTGCTCAGCAGGATAAGGATAGAATATGCGTAAAAAGCTGGCCGACTGGTAGAAAAATGCATACACGGAAAAATTGCACGGTCCGGTGGTCTGGAAAAGGTTAAAATAAACTACCTGCAAGTGTTTATGATGAGTCCACGAAATAGGTAAAAATACCATTAGTTAAAATTTCCTTTTCCGCGCATGATGTGTTAATTTAAAACGGCTGACAGTTTTATTGAAGTGTTAAAAAGTAGGTAGTACTCTGGGACGTTGGTATAGTGACACGGTCAATATTATTTATTTATATCCCAAGTCATTTTATCTGTCATATAGATATTCATCAAAAGTTCTAATTGATGGACCAATATTCTCAGAATAGACTACAAGCAGTAATAATATCAAAAGGTAGGTACTTTTAACTTCTGTGTTGTAGTGGGGAGGGGGGAGAGAGATCAAGGTTCATGTACACAGTGACTTCATTATATCCGTAGATTTTCTGTTATTTATCTTAACCGTTAAAGTAATTCAGTAACTCTCTTGGAAATTGGCGTAATTAAAATAGTTATTTATAAACTTGTTGAAGGTCTGTTAGTATATTAGTAATGAAGAAAATTTGAATTTTATTCAGGTGAAAATATTGGCTTTCCATTTGTTTTCTTCAAAGGTTGTAGCCTTTTTAAATTTTCTAAAACCTTTGTTTTGTTCTTTTCAATGGAATTTGTATACACGTAAGCAAATAAAAACCGAGCTTGTTTTTGAGATTGACATACCAAAGGTATGGTGGTTTACGGTCGAAAAATCATAAAATTCATGTAAAAAACATTTTAATGAATAAAGAAAACTTAAAAAAAAGAATTACAAACCATAATTTTGTTTTACTTCTAATTATGAAAATCTTTTCTGAAAGAATAAATTCAATGGTCTAGAATCGAATGATCTTGTGTATTATTTGGCGACATCGGTTTTCTTTAAAATCAATCATGCTTCTCGGTATTTGAGGACATTTTTGAAGTAAAAAGTTTTTTTGGAACCGTTGTGATTTGAAACCCGATGAACGGAAACGAGCGACACTAAAAAGAGACAAACACAACACAGCGATAGGATTTAGCCTGTGACGGAATGAGACAGGAATAAAATATTTATTTCATTCACGGGTACTCGGTTCCAATATAATACGATAAATCCACGGTCCCACAGAAGTTTCCTTTGGTGTTGTGGTATAAAGCGCCTGACGAACCTTTGCCCACATTAAGTCGACCAACGATCGCATCCTACGAAATCAACAAAAAATAATAATACCTACGAAATCATAAAAAATAAAAAAAAATCTTATATTCAAACCACTCCAAAATGATCAGGAAAAAGAAAGCACAAAAGAAAGCGACGTCTAGCAACTCCGAAGAAGAAAACGCAAATGTTAATAAGACGACCAAATGTATTGGAAAAGGTGCACTTGAATTCGACGACAAAAATATGAAAAAAATCATTCTTCATACTGATAAATAAAGGGCTTCGTAGTCCCTCTACTCTTGTCTTCTTTAGTTTTCTGAAGGTTTCACTTCTTCCGCGTGTGAATTGCACACTCCGATTTTTTGACGTGATAACGTCATATAAATCGATGAACGCCGGCTGCACTCACGTAAAAGCATGACTCATTATCACGTTGTCACATTCCGTCTGAGCCGAGCGTGCAAGCGAGAGCGCGGAACAAGCGTTCGGCTTGTGACGCATCTATCTCTCTTACACTCCATCGTTATTATATGACGTTATCACATAAAATTATCGTCCGTAAACCGACTTTACAGACAACCAATTTTTTTTAAAGTGTCAAATATTACTTTTAAACTTCCGTATGCTGTTTTTACTCATTACGGTGCAAAAAATTACATAAGCCAAAAAAAATTGTGGTACAAATTGTGGTAAAAATTGTGGTTTACCCGTGGTAGAAGTGAAACCTTCAGAAATCTCAATTGGAGTGGGTAGGGTACGATGAGCACGTCACAACGAAGAGACAGATCTAAATCCTATAGAAGTCGGTGTTTGTCTCTTTTTAGTGTCGCCTTTTCGTTTCATCGAGTTTCAAATCATAACAGTGCTTAAGAAGTTTTCACTTCAAAAAATTTAAATTCAATTTAAGTTAAAAAATTAATATTCAATACATAAATTGTACTACATACAAGCCATAATACGAGCATGTTTAGCCTATTAACTCCCTTTTAGATCTGCAGGAATTTATTTACATGGAGGAAATGAAATAATCTTTTCTATAAATAAATATCTAAAACACGAGCTATTGTCATCGAAGGTATAATAATAATTTCCACAAGTTGACTTGACTTTACGATCTTACAAGAGCAATTACGCTAAAGAGCCAACAGACCGTATACAGACCATATAGTGTGATAATGTTCACAACAAATCAATAGGTATAGGGAAATAAGCAAAATCGTCACCTGAGTTGCACAAGGTTTTAACAAACATTTTTTTTCCAAAAACGACAATTGAATGCAAAATCACTTTTTTGGTTAATTTTTACAACCTTTTGGAGTCATCTGTATTATATTTACGTAGATTCATGTAAGACGAAGTTCTAACATAACATTTTTAAAGCCTCCGATTTACTAGGTTCTAACATCACTTTGAACCTTTTGCATTTTCTATTTTGTTTGTTTCTGACAGTTGATCATTTTTACGAGGCGTGGTGTAGTTCAACACTATAGTTGGATAAGGTTGTAACTTATCATGTTTTCATGCGATTATTACTAAACTAATTAACAATTTCTAAACGAGAGGTTGAACATATTTAAAAGAAAAATATTTAATAAGTGATCTTGGAATGGAGTTAGGAAAATGTAGTTAGAACCATGAAATGAATTATTAATCCCAAGCTTGTTGCAAATGGTTCTATCTGCACATTAAGGTAAGTTTTAAAATGGTTAATATACGTATTATTTAAATATTTTCCTTTAATATACTTTAAATTAACTTACTGTTCACAAAATTCAATCTCGTAATCAGAAATCGATAAATATATAATGAGAAATCGTCTTTCGATCGAAACTTTGACACCTCATATCTCAGAACAAGGTAAAAAGAAGCTAGAATCCTGTCCAACCTAAGTGACGTAATTTATAACTTTATATTATTTCGTCAAGATTTCCAGGGAACGAAAGATAGAAGCATTGTGATACAAAAATGTGATGAAAATGATATAGGTATACATTCGAAATATGTAAAATTTTTAAACCTTTATTAATATCAAAAGAATGACTTGTTTATAAAATGTTGTTGGCAAATTCTGAATAATTATTACTATTTAAACATCTTAGATGTTCCTTAACTCTAATGTTAAAATTTCTAGAATTCTTCCCAATATAAAAAAGTTACAACCATTACAAACTAATTTATAAATAATAATAATTATTATGTTTAAATAATAATAATAATAATAATTCAGAATTTGCCAACCATATTTTAGAAACAAATCATTCTTTTGATATTAATAAAGGTTTAAAAATTTTACACACTAACACAACGGGTAAACAATTAGATAATTTAAAAATTTTAGAAATTAGGAAAAGTTTTAAAAGTAAATTAAATATTATAAATAAAAAAGTTTTTTTTAAAAATAGCCATCTTTTAAATTTATTTTCGTATTAGTACTTATATTTATAATAATTTATTTTGTTATTTAGACTTCCTGTTTTGTTTTAAAAGATTTTTTATTATGTGAATGTAAATTTTTACCCATCCTAAAATAATTTTTAAAGTTTATTTTAAATAATAGTTTTTGATGATATTTTAAGTAATTTAACCACCTCTCCTTTATAACATTTTGTCTGTTCTTATTTGTCTTTACCTGTTTGTCTTTTGTTATTTTTTATTAACTTATTATCCTGACGAAGAAAAATTTTTTTGAAACATGTCGATATTGTTAATTAAATAGTGGGTACACAAAGTTATTTGTTTTCATTAAATTTTTAATAATTTCTATTAAAATACTAACAACAAAAAAGCAATAACAACAAAAACCCACCCATGGCAATAATAGAGATTAACATTCTTTTTACAAAATACTAGAATTTACTTTTTCCATTTTTTAAGTGACCAGATCTGAAGATCGAGGCCTATCTCAAATTTCTTAAATCCCTTTAGCCACACAACATATTCCCAATTGAGGCCCCCTGGCTCCGGGCAGATTGGATTCTTGTACGTAATTCACATTTAGAAAAGTTTCTTCTTTCTATTATAATATTTTATTACGTATTCTAGAATATTATTGTGTAAACAATTTCATACTTCTTGCACCAATTGATGAATATCTTCGAGATCAGTAAACCTTCAAGAAATTTTCTCTTTTGATTCCCCCTACAATAATTCCCAGGTAAAATCGATGAAAAAAAAAGTTTATTTTATCGATTTTTTTAATTTGTCCCCGAAACTGCAAGCTTCTCAATAGCGTACTTCGGACCTGTACGGAGGATTGTCGTGGAAGGAAACAAGTTGTCGTTGTTGGAAAAGAGGGAGGAAACATAAGACTGAGCAAGTCATTTGATATCGACATTTTGACCACAGGAACATATTTTGCTAAAAAAAACGTTCGAATTCGGAAATACCACAAGTGTACAAATGGTGAAACTTAGGCACATCTATTCCTAAGTAGGCTTTGCACATATTCTTACAGTGCCTACATAGGAATATTCTGGCTCTTGCGTCAAGACAAGCTAGTTTACAAATATATTATTTTAACGATAGGCACATTTTTCTACAAGTTCAATTTCGATTGGTTCATTTTTGGAAGCAAAAATATTTGACAGAATTAAATCTGGTTGGTATTGGTAACGATAGCGGGATTAGGAACTGTCAGTTTGGATTTGAGAGAATTGACCAATTAGTGCACGACCTTTTTTGATGATCCATCATTTAGTCAAGATTTTAAATCAGTTCGAATTTCGAAAATAACTCTAAAAATTAAAGCTTATTTGTGAACTAAATTTTAACGCCGCATCCGAAAAACGTATATCAATCTGATGATATTTTGAAACGTATTTGATACAAATCTTAATTTAAACAAAGGCCGATATTTTAAATAGATAGAATTGGTAACCAAATATGTACATTAATTTCAGTTAAAGTCAATTCGGAGACAGAATTAAATTAAAATTGAACATGTGACACCGGTACAATAAAATGTGTTTTATAGTTTATAACATTATTATCTGCCAAGGAAATGCAATGTTTCATAATAAGTCTATTTCTCGCATTGCTTTATTAGTCCGTCCCCTAATCGGGTCGTATGATCCATTTACGAGATTTGCCGAAAGTAAGCGGAGACAGGTATGGAGAGTCATTATAATGCAGAGCTCTGCAGACAAAACCTAGTTTCCAGATAGTAAGGACGTTAGCCCACTTAAAGAAATTTTATTTGATAAAATATATTTTTGGCGTGTTGACGTTTTATAAATCGATGAACGCCGGCTGCACTCACGAAAAAGCATGAATCATTGTCACATTCCGCCTGAGCCGAGCGTGCAAGCGAGAGGGCGGAAGAAGCGTTCGGCCTAAGGGTTCGTTGTGACGTATCTATCTCTCTTCCACTCCATCGTTATTATACGACGCTTTCACGTAAAATTGTCGTCCGTAAACCGACTTTACAGACAACTATTTTTTTTTACTGACTTTATCATTTGTCTGATATGATTTACACCCATCAGTTACAATTTTGAAAATGAAAAGTTCCTTAAACTTGAATAATAACGTTAACGAACTCAAATCACGCGTGCATCGATGCACTGACAACCGAAATCAGAATTTTTAATAGCTTTATTTCTTATTTTCCATAAACCGAAACCAAGCTTATTTCTCTTTTACAAATGTGCTTGGGTCAATAAAAAAGTAATGCTTCCTATTTTTTTTCTCTCTTTTTAATTATCAAGAAATAACAATGCAATTACGTAGGTTGAAAACCACCCTATTGAAGATTAATTTGTCACTTTTAAAAATAATTTCCGTTCATTTCCACAGTTTTGGTCTATCTTTTAACAAGGGCATGCATCCCAGAATGGTAAAAAGCATGGTCGTGCTTCCTAAGATATTGACGCACGGAATTTTTCACGGCCTATCTTCAAAGTGAATCCCAAGATGAACTTCTTTTAGCAGCCCGAACATGGAAATATTTTTACTCTGATTTATTTATTTGACGTCTTATAAATCGATGAACGCCGGCTGCACTCACGAAAAAGCATGACTCATTGTCACGTTCCGCCTGAGCCGAGCGAAGGGCGGAACAAGCGATAGAGAGGCACGATCGGCCTAAGCGTTCGGCTTATGACGCATCAATGCAATTTTTTATCAATGTTTTCTTATGACGTTATCACGTAAAATTATCGTCCTTAAACCGACTTTACAGACAACCAGTTTTTATTTTTTTTTTATTTTTACTTTAAATATTATTTATTATTTACATTTTATTACGTACTAGCCAAACCACAAGCGTTGTCCGGTCTTTATGCAGAGTATTTCGAAATCTGATGTAGACAGTAATTTTCATCTTTTGAACATCATGGTGCAAAATTTCATCAAAAAGTATCAAAATACTTTTAGGTAAATGAAATGGGGATGGAGGTTGTTTTTGTAAAACAGCGACCTTTCCATTGTTTTGAAGGCAAAGTGTGTCAAATTTCATCAATCTCGGAACACAACTGTAGATTTGTATACAGATCAACCCCACGCCACACGCCCGCCCGCCTGCCCCCACAGACAATGAACTTTATAAATTAAGAAGAAAGAAAATATTTCGATCAACATTTTAAGTAAGTTGATTATATGACTGGAAAGATTTTCGGCAAAAAAAATTCATTGCGTCAACTGCGTAGTAGATGGTGTTCGTGGTTAAAAGTTGTATTGAATTGGACAAGGCATTGTTATTGGTTTGGTATAAATAGCTCAATCAGCGCCATGCAAAGACATCACTCTGTATTTGATCATAAATAAGAACGTCCTTGAAAATATTTGCAAAAATATTCCAGTCTCTTCATCTATGACATATTGTTCCATACCAATAACAGACAAGCCCAAGAATTATTGAAGTTTCGGTGCCAATTTGTTGAACTAACTGGACCAGTGGTGACACTTGTGACGATGTAGACATTTTTTGTTAGTTTTTTTATGTGAATACCGCTCAAAAGTTCCAACTGCTCCCGTCTGGATAAAGTGAGACTATGGCATACTCAATTAGGGTATTTTGTGGAACTGAAGGTGTGGGGAGGGGATGGAGATGGGGAAGAAAAAGGTGGGGAAGTACCCAGCTATTCAGATCTGGTCACCAAACTCAACTTAAGACAATTTAAGGAACGTGTCAATTCTGAATGGTACACTTATATCGTTCAATATGAAAATAAACTAGATATTAATTAATTGTAAAATATAACAAAATTACCTGAAGGTACTAGGAAAGTTCATATTTATTATTATTATTTCTTTTAAATCTTGAAATCCTTTATTTATAAATCTTGAGTTTTTCTTACTTATCTTTTTGTTATTGTTTGCAATTTTTTATTATTTTCTTACTTACACGATTTCATATAATTGAGTATGAATTCCTTCACCAATCACAAGAGCCTTGTTTCTTCATGGTGAGGAAAGGCTATTTTTACATTCGTTTATAACACTTTACTTACAAAAAATGTGTACTTTTTGTAAATAACTCACAAATGTTAAAAAAATTAATTAAATTAAAAAATAAATATAAAAAAGCGTTTTCATTTAATATGTTGGAACACTAATTTTTCGAATAAAAATTTAAAATTTCGACCCAAAAATGCCTTTTGAATATTAAAAAATTTATTAAAAAATTAATATTAAATTTTTTTATTACATTTGCATAGTAAGTTAGGCAAGAGTAGTACCATTAACCAAAAAATTGTTAAATTTGTCTCTAAAATCATGAAAATTGAATTCTTTAGTGATCTGTATTTTAACATTTAAAACACAAATAAATGTAGTGGCTCAATCGGTACTAGAAATTTGCTATGATTTTTAATAAAAATAAAAAAAAACTTCGGTTTGGTCAAGTGTTTTTGGCCTCAAATTCAAATTTAAGGTTCGTATGATAAAGACCATGTAGTCATTCACCTTAAATCCACACTTATTCCGCTAACCATTGCTAGAAAATTAAAGAAAAACTCGTAAACATGTCAAGAATGATTTCAAGTACAGTATCGTAATAGATGATTGTTAGTTCTTTAATTTTAGTTATTTAATTTTAGTTATATAATTTTTATAAAAGGAACGTTTAGTGTTGATGATTTTTAGTTCTTTAATTTGAGTTATTTATTTTAACTTATATAATTTTTATAAAAGGAACGTTTAGTGTTGATGATTTTTAGTTTTTTAATTTTAGTTATTTAATTTTAGTTATATAATTATTATAAAAGGAACGTTTAGTGTTGATGATTTTTAGTTCTTTAATTTTAGTCAATTATTTTTTTTTATAAAGGAACGTTTAGTGTTGATGATTTTTAGTTTTTTTATTTATTTTATTTATTTAATTTTTATAAATGGAACATTAGGTATTGATGTTTCAATGTAAAAAAAGTATCACAGTTATGTATAGCTTGTTTATTACATTACTAAGTTGTTCTTTTAGGTGATAAGGTTTCGAAAAAAATGTTAAAAGGGCGAAGCAAAAATCTGATAATTTGAATGCAGTTTATTTAACATAACCTAAAGATCTTCACAAACACATTAAAACGCATTTTACTACTTTACCTACGATTGCCTTCCCTCCTTACTAACAAACGTGTTTTAAGTTTTCACAGTAAAATTGAAAACGCTTTATTAATTAGGTTTTTGATTTTGAATTTCGGCGAAAAAGCTGCATTACAATTATTGCGATTTATTTTTGGGGTATAATGCCGTTTTGCGCTGACGTGATGAAGATTATGGACACCATAATGCTGTCTGAAGCGTTGATTAAAGAAGGAGGTTTTTTTAAACCCAACACGGCGTAATACTCCAAAAATAAGCCACTATTTACCGTGAAATCTAAAATCATATTCAGCATAATAATGTTTATTATTCTGCTCATTCACTTGTAAGGTTGTCTAAAAAGTTATAAGGATTCCAAAATGAGTTCGAGACGTGCTGGAGGTAATAATTTTTTTAGACTTTAATTAATGTTCGACATTTTTATGATGTTATTTTGGCCTCGAAAGTACAGAACTAAGAAAATATTTTCGGTTCAGTAAAGTTAAATAATTTTAATAAAAAGGGAATAAATACAGGCGTAGGCAGACAGCCACACTTAACACTTCATTCACATTCATGCATCCAAACCTTTCTGTTATTCGGGCTATTGACAAGGCTCAACTCGAGTATTTGGTTCTCTTGATGGTGTCAAGCTTTCTTTCCTTTCGCGTCATATATTTTCTTTACACTCTTTTATTTTTCTCATCGTAGTGAGGCTTACCGTTATAGCATGGAGGCAGTCGTTTTTTATTATTTTTTTTGCTTGTACCTTTTTTATTGTACTCGTACATTGTACATGAAATAACAGTTTTAATATACAATTTCGTGCAATATTATTATTTACAAATCTAACCTGGTGATTGTGTTCAGGTTATGAGTACTCGTATAACTTTCCTGTTTAACCTTCCTGTATTCGCGCATTGGTCTCTCAGACCGACAAATCATTAATTCGTTGTTTTCTCAAAAATTAACAACAATGGGATTTTGAGGTTTTTAGTAGCTTCTTAATTTATTGTTATGCATTGTTTAGTGCGGCGCGCGCATTGGTGCTTAGTGAATATATGATACTTATTTACTGTTAATGACCTTTTAAGGCAAGTAAAATTTAAAACCTAAATATCCTGACAATAATTGATTCTTATTTTTATAATTAATATTGTATTATTCTTGATACTTTCATTCATTACATTTCAGAGTTTTTTTAAATATTAATTAACACATGAAAAAGTTTATTTTTGTTATTAAAGTTAGATTACAAAAAAAATTTTTTAAGAGGCTGAGTAAAAGTCTGTTTCAACAAAATAACGTAAAAGTTTTAAAATTTTTATTTTTTTTTAAATCCAATTATACCTCATTCTTAAAAGAGTATATAATTAATGTAATACAGACATGATGAAATCTCGGTTTGAGACACCGTGCGCGAGTATACGAAGGTTAAAATAAAAACTGTACATAAGTACAATGAACGTGAATATAAAAACGAATTAAATAATAAAATTATCAAGTAAGGTTAAATATAAATACAAATTCCATACATAAAATTAACAAAAGTGTGTAAATTATTTCTAGCGTTTTATAGATCATTTTTATAATGAAGCTTTTCTAAATATAAGCTAAAAATAGTACTTAGCTTTAACCTTAACGTTTTTTATTTTTTTAAATTTAATCACTTTATTTTATTTTTTACATTCATAGAGGATACTTGTTAAATAAAAATATACATCATTTTCGTATTCTTCTTCTTTGCAAGAATATCTTGTGCTGCTGGACTATGATTTGGTTAAGTTTTCAGCGACTTCTGTGATAAAACTTCATGGTTAGTGTAAGTTTTTTGGGACGATGTTTTTAATGTAAGTTATTTTTCCGATAGTTCCTTAGGCCAAGATTTGATGTCCTTAATGAAGTTATGTTTTGTTTTAATTGATTTGATAATGTGTGAGAATTTTCGTATAAATTTTGTGTTAAAAGTTAAAAGTTTCTATCAAAAGTAGAATCACACTTAGATATTCTTACTACGTTCATTATCTATTATTTTTGGTAGGAATTCAAAATTAACATTTCAAAATAATATTGTTAAGATACACATAGCGCGTATGGATATATAAAATTTGATCCTGTGCAATGATTTAAGCTGGGGGTTATAAAATTATTTTAAGTTTTTTCTTAAATAATTCGAAAGTTATCTCCGTTCTTAAACTAGCTCACAAACAAGATTAACTTTTCGCTCTAACATTTAAAGTAGAAGTCATATTGAACGCGATGACAAAAACATATTTTATGTTCTATTGTGAAAATAATTTTATTTAGGTTACGTATTAACTGAACAAACTATAATAACAAATTTGTACTTAGCTTCAATTAGTGCGAGATATTGTGGAGATATCGCCAAGTTTGTTCAAACACCTTTGTTGTAAATACAATGAATTAAAGAGTAAGAAATACACAATGAATAATTATTGTCATATATTATTTTTAATCTTATGATCGAGAAATAACAAGTAACGTCACATATTGATTCCAAATAGATTGTTAAAAGTAAATATTATTTTGCAATAATTTCCCACGGGTGTTTTGCGTGTAATGAATATTACTGTTTATGTATTCACTTTACTAGAAGCTTATGTACACAGTTACCGCTTAAAATAAACTCCCGAGAAGGGTGATCCACACCAATTTGAAATAAAAATGAGCGAAATTTTTTTTGACTTCTAGGCCATTGACAGTTCAATAAAATTGATTAGCTTTAAAAGAAAGAGTTAAGTTAGCCTCTCAGAAGCTGGGCGTACTGTCCAGCACCCGTAGATACTTAAATAGTTCACGACCGATAGCTCTGTACCTATCAGGCTACGGTTGAATTTGGTAGCCGCATGTATACCTGAAAAAACCCTCGACTCTATGCAGATACGGGCGGTCCGTTTGATAGATTTTCCTAATTTAACGAACGGATTGTAATATTTAGAGCAGAAGCTGAAGGGTTGGAATGCTGTCCTTGTTATACCGGTATTTTAATGTAAGATGCTTCATGGTACTGGCGTTATTCATCCTCGCACAGACAAAAAACAAAACTAATGCGCGCCCAATGTTTGCATCCGGTTGACGTTTGTCACCGTCAGAGAATCGATCGTGTCTACGACTCATTCTTGAGTTCAGCAGCTCCCCTGTGGAACGATTTGCCGGTCGCTGTATTTCCTTCCTCCTATAACTTATTGTAGGAGGGAGATAAAGTTCACTCCTTCCTTTTCACAGAAAGATTCCCCACACAGCATCCCCAAAGATAACGTAGGTCCCGAGGAAAATTGTTTTCCTCGAAAATTGTTGGCCTCGTGTGTGGAGTTAATTAAAAAAAGGACTACGGTATTTTAAAATATTCGTATGGTCTCTCTCACCCGATCGCGATGTAATTTAAAATTTCTTAAAATTTTCTTCGGGTACACAGAAACGATCACAACATACATCTTTCATTTTATATTCTCAATCACACACAAAGGTTTTGTGGTGAAAAATTGGAATTAAAATGAAAATAGGCTATAACTTTAATGAATTACTGAATCAGGTAAAAAATAGATTACTGATACAGACGTAGTAAAGCCATTGAATTAAAATAAAATTTGATTAATCTTAAGGCAGTATTCTAATCCAGAAAAAAAAGATTATGACTTCTCCGAGGTTCATGCCATAGCAGCATTTGTCAGGATTAAAAATATTTTTACTTTTTTTCAAATAACTAGGAGGGTTGCAATCGTGTCAACCAGGGCACGCCATATTTTTGAGACCCACTTCAACACCCTGAAACTTTTTAATTTTTTTAGTTTGATTTTTTTTTAATGTATTTTTTAATTCTTAATAAATATTTGGTAAAATAATGGCTACAAAAATATTATTAGTTGTCTTTTTATTGCACCTGAAAAAACAACTACAATCATGCTTCTAGACTAGAATACCCCCTTAAAACAAAATGCACGTTGTTGTGTAGCGTATCAAAGAAATAATTTGGTGGTTCGGGCTTTGAACATGCAGGGTGGATAGACGCAACAAATCGAAAAAGTCCCAGGGAGACAACGTAGGATCAAGTTCACCACACATGTACTTGAATCGAGTCATTTTAGAGTTTCAGCTGATGAAAAGAATATACAAGAAAATGTACGAATATCGATAAAGCGTTTGTGTTTGTCGATAAGTGTTTGTCATTGGCAAGTAAATAAAATCACTTTCTCTTACCAAAGTCACAGTAAAAAAACTATTTTTGTAATTTAAAATTTTTGACAATGCATGTTTGATTTTAAAGTTCAGTTTTTAAGATTTTTGTTTCTTTAAGTTTTCATTTTGCCGAAGCGCGGTACGTTTTCCGCGACGCTCGGCGTCACGGTGTATCTCGCGCACCCCTCGAGCTGCATCTATTTAAGCGGGCCGCAGGCGTCGGTGGAGCCATTCGCGGATCATCGGCGCTCCGAAACACACACTGAGCCAAAGTCGCGCGCGCCAACTCTGAAAATTGATAAAATCACATTTGATCAACGAATCAACAAATAAAAAAAGTTTCAACAGTCCTTGCAAGAAGTTCAGTGGTTGGAGTTTCCCAGACAAATTTTGAAAAAAGTTCGTGATAACGGAAATCGAATTTAATGTGTAAAAATGACGGAGAACGGAAACAGTGAGGCCTGTATACCTCTGAGGGAGGACTACAAGGTAATTAAACCAATTATTTATCTCAGCTGTTATTTCTGGTTATACAGTACTTGTAAGCACGCGCGCTGTACCGTGGGATTTCTATTTCGGTTGTTTGTTATTATTACGTAATGCGTGAACGTAAATATTTTCCTGTCTTCATTTGCGACCCCTAGTTAATTTGATAGATTAAGTTTGGCCCTTTGGCTGCAAGTTGTTGCAGCAACTGAGTCAGGGTCATTCCATGACCTCTCCAAACTGAAATTCTACAATTGAGAAGTTTGCTGGAGTATTTTTGTATTGGCGGGCTTTTTTTAGATGTCGAAACTATGCGCTTTATAAATGAAATTTTTTAATCGCTCGGTTAATACCAAATTTTATTTTCTTATGTTTGCATAATCTGGCTTTATTGATAATGAATATTTTTATTATATTTCAGAGCTTAGAAGGTTTAAGGAATGTTATGTTTTCTTTTATTTAATAATTGTTGTCGGTATTTCAGATCAATTTCTTGCAAAATTATGTTATTAAAATGATGTAAACCTACTGAATGAATATCAGTAACGATTGTTTTAGTATTTTGCAAATAGTTTTAACACGGTGCGAAATACAATGGGCTATTTCTCAAATTACAGCCATAACAATCGATTCGCTGAATCGATGATTGTTATTGAAATGACCATGGTCAAGAACGTTTACATTTAACCGTTAGCTTTATAAGATTGAGTCAAAGAGTATTACGTTCTAATACTAAATTCGTTTCTAAATTTCTTAAATATGTGGTATATGTCAGTGGCGGTCCGTAACTTTCAATGAGCTACAGTGGCAAGATTGAAAAATACGACATTAATGATGTTGAGATATGACAAAAATACGACAGTGATGATGATGAGAATGTTTCCGACATTAATGATGCTGTCAGTGATATTGCTAAAAATATGTAATTTTTTTTTTTTATTACAATTTTTTGTACGAATATTTTTCAGTTTAGGATGCTGCGCTTCCCCAAATGAAAGATTTATCTTCAGATCGATTTATAGAGATTCAGTTCATCTAAGAAAATCTTCATAAAAAATTTAAAAAAAAAATCAATGATATCAGCTACAAAAACATCATTAATGTCGTATTTATCAATTTTATACTTACCCTAGCTCACTGAAAAGTCACGGATCGCCACTGGTACATATTTGTGTATATATATAATGGTCGATGATTATACGAAAGCTATACTTTAAAAAACATAATAAACATTTACAATTTATAAATAGTAAGCCGGAAGTAAAGTATATGGTGTAATATGAACATGTTTCATATATCAAAGTAGAAACAAACCACGAAGAATTAAACATATTATTTTATATACATATTATTTTATACACATATATGTGTGTATGTATATAATGTACTTGGTCGATGTTTATACGAAAGCTATAATTTAACAAACATTATAAACATTTATAATTTATAAATAGTAAGCCGGAAGTATATGGTGTAATATGAACATGTTTCATATATCAAAGTAGAAACATACCACGAAGCATTAAACATATTATTTTATATTGAAATCGCTTGTGTTGGATATTGCAAATTGACTTGCATGCTTTTCTAGGGGTGGAAAATTTTCAAAATTACAATGAATTTATATAATAATAATATTTGTATCATTTCTATAGCGCCTTTTTCATGATGAAATCACTTCAAAGGCAATTATGGATGCACTTAGTAGTAAAAAAAACTTCGTATATATCACTTTAACAAGTAAATACTTTTTTTTTCATTTAGGAGAGTAGGCCAAAGTCTCAAGAAGATCTTATACTTGTATTTTATTTGTCTGATACATACCTTCGAATTCGTTGAAATAGGGCTGAAAATATGAAAATTTCTTACTATTTTTGGTATTAAATATAAATTTAATGATACTCTTTTCTTTTTAAGTTGGCGTATTAAAATGCGTTGGTTGTGCAAATAAAAGTTAATGCTTATTTGATTACATCCAATATATTCATTACATTACAAAATAATGGCAAATAAAATATTAGAAAATAGAAAATTTATCTAAGTAAAGTACCTAGTTCCTTTATAAATAATGTATCTAGGAATGCTATTTTCTCGTTTCATAAACAAAGTCGGGCCTTCGCTTCTAAGCACACGTACAAAATAAATTATTTTCGAAAAAAAATTGTCCTGGAAAGTTTTAAAGAAATTTGAAAGATTACCAACAACGATCACGTAACTATTTTCTGGCTCGCGAAAAGCTTGTGTATATTATTTAGCCGAGCTTGCGTAGACCGAGTACTAAAAAAACAGTTTCCCCAATAATACTGAGGTGCCAAATGTATTTCCAGTGTTACAAGAGAAAAAAATTCCCACGTAATAACGACATCATGCGATATGTTATTCGTTGCGTTGATGATTTGTTATTCGATTTAACTGATTTTTGACGTGTTTCTTGTTATTGTTTTTCGTGTAATGACTTAAATGGAATTGAAAATAAATCTCCTTCTTTGCTCTACAATTCCTTTTTTTTGAGAGGACTTGATCGGATCTCAGATAGCTCTGTAAGCAACAATGAATTCTGAATTCAAAATCTATTTACTTTATTATGACGATAATTTTATGTGATAACGTCATATAATAACGATGGAGTGGAATAAAGATAGATGCGTCACAAGCCGAACGCTTGTTCCGCGCTCTCGCTTGCACGCTCGGCTCAGGCGGAACGTGACAATGAGTCATGCTTTTTTGTGAGTGCAGCCGGCGTTCATCGATTTATAAGACGTTATCACGTCATAAGTACGTATTGTGTAGTAACTTCAAAAGAAAATGACACAGAAATAGTTGGTACATTTGTTGTTCAGATGTCTTGCATTTACCAAAGCATCAATTGCTTCTTATAAAATGGAACTTTTTTACATAAATGGCGTCATATAAATCATAGATTTAATATTATTTATTATAATTAATCATTTCTCTTTTAGCATCACAAGGTATTAAACTGTATTTCTAAATCGAATATGGTTGAATTAAATTATTATTTTTCCAATTATTGAAGAGAATTCTCATTGAATGAATTTTCAAGCACAAAGTAAACAAATCCATTCACTTGTTGATATTTCCATCTAAAATCACTTTCGGCTGCGTTGTGATATTGTTTAAGGCCCCCAATACTTCGCTCAACACGCACCTCCTTTACTAAAATACGTTAATTGATCAAATTATGTGTAGATACTGAGTATCAAAAATAAAATTAAAATGTTAATTTACCATCTTATTGAACTTTGATTGAACTTTCTAATATTTGATGAAATGTTTATAGAATTTTTGTTACAGGCATCTTGTAAAGAATAGTTATTTAAACTTTAGAAAAGAAGCAAAAATAAAATATTATTTGACATTTATTTATTTTATTTAACAAAATGGATTCATTTAAAAGTCGTTTTGAAATGACGTTCAACATTTAAAGTAAATATTAATGCTTAGTTCACACTGAGCTATATATCTGCGAGCAGATATCTGTTGATTCGCAAGCGCTTATCTTTTGTCCTTTCACACGAGGCTATCAAATATTTCTTCATGTGGTAGAAGAGGGGGTCAGTCGAATTAGGGATCGGCAACGGAACGCATATTTTTTGTACTGAAATCTGTCAACTTGACATCTGTCATCCACGGGTCTAGGCAGCTCCGTAATTACAATGACCCCCTCTCCTGTTTTAGTCGGAGAAGGGGAGAGTTATCTTCTGGGATATCGCGTCTGGAGCGGTTACGTCTGAGATGTGTATTGTCTATGATTGATCTGCGCTTAAAAACGCTTAGGTGTGAACGGTCTGAAGGGATCGTATGGAGAGCGTTATTTGGCGTGCTATGATCTTTTATATTTGATAGCGTAGTGTGAACAAGCTCTAAATGTAAATATAAAGCGCCAATCTAAAATAAATCATGAAAAAATTCAGTCCTTTTATTTAAAAAGGAAATCATCTCGGGACGATAGTCATTTACATACGTTAACAATTTCACTTATTTCATAAATTTTAAATATTATATGAAAACCACAACAAAATTTCATGATACATATTAAATTATAGGAAAGTTTTCGCCGTTTAAGATTTTTTGTCTAATAGAGTTCAAGTGTTTTTAATTATCAACGATTGTTAAACCAATTGTCGATGTTTAATCATTGATTTTAAGTAGTCGCGTAAGGCGATAAAATAGTGACGAAAGGCGACGTCAGAATAACGGAGTATTAGTCAAATTGACTTGCTTCTGCTTATCATTCTACATATTGTTTGAGTTATACTGCATATATTTTACATACAAAGTGGTAACAGTATTTCAGTCTACTAGGAATTACGCACGCGTTATAATTTATGATACCTACTTGTCATTATATATTATCGTAAAATGATATCGGAAAACCAAATTTTCTCTCACCAAATTGACTTTGATGATCTGTAAAAAAAAAAAAAAACGGAAAACCTCTACCTCTACCTATTACCTAAATAATTGCCCTCATAAGTGACCACCACTCAATATTAGCTATGTCTTTCACATTTAGTAACCACCTCCAAATAATCAGGTACCCCCGACCTCTCCTTTTTTTGTCTTCAGTCCCTTTTGCCACACAATTTTCACACAGAGGTTGGTAAAATTGACGAATTGCTAAAACTGACGAACTGACGAATTGACGAATTGACAAATTGACGAATTGAAGAATTGACTAATTGACGAATTGAAGAATTGACGAATTGACAAATTGACAAATTGACGAATTGACGAATTGACGATTTGACGAATTGATGAATTGGTAAAATTGACAAACTGGCGACATAATTTGACCGGTCAGTCCCACCCAGGTGTCCCGTGTTCGTTTCCTCGGCTGGCTAAGCTCTATCATGACACGAGCAACATTTTCCGCTTACAGTAGTGGTAGTAGGAGATTTCAAATATTGTCGGTTTATTCGAACCCCGGAATGTTTGTTTTTCTTTAAAAATAATAATAATAATAATTTTAATTAATAGGATTTGCTCAATAAATTAATGTCGTACTCAAAGGTAGTTGAAATCGTGGAATTTTATAGATTCGGTGTTATTTATTTATAACTTAATAGTTTAAAATTTTTTTTAGAATTTCAACGATATTTTTATATTCATTTGAAGTTGATTGCAGACTAGCATTTTCTTTTATGCTCTGTTATGTCAAAATGCTTTTTGAAAATGTATCCTTCATGATTAAACGCGTTCTAAACCTCTGTTTACGATTTCGCCACGCATTCAAAGAATCTCTCTCGGTTTTAGTCCGCACCAAAATAGCGTATCCAGTTTTTTTTGGGTTCTGAGGAAAGCTGTCGCGAAGTTATTGGGGTATTCAGGAACGCACACTGTCACGCCGGCGCCGGACAGGGAATGACGCAAGGCGACACTTCCATCATCAGGAGCGGGGGCTCGATGTTGTTGTAAAAATAGTCTTGTTGTGTGTTACAAAAAATGACAGGGACCTCACGTGCTTGGAGAAATTTGATTTTTGGAAAGCTCATTACATTAGTGTTAAAACGTTTAATGATTTTCGCGTTTATAGAAGGCTGCATTTGCAGCCTTCAGATCCCGGACAAAAATATGGTTTGTCCTTGAATGTTAATCACCGTAATTTGAGAATTGATAAATAAATTGTATCGAAGGTGTTGATTTTGCATTTAAAATACTGAACTCGACAGTTTTTGTAAATATAATTTTTTGACGTGATAAAGTCTTATAAATCGATGAACGCCGGCTGCACTCACGAAAAAGCATGACTCATTGTCATGTTGTCACGTTCCGCCTGAGCCGAGCGTGCAATCGAAAGCGCGGAACAAGCTTTCAGCCTAAGCGTTCGGCTGCTATCTCTCTTCCACTCCATCGTTATTATATCACGTAAAATTATCGTCCGTAAACCGACTTTACAGACAACCAATTTTTTAAATATATTTTTTTTAAATCTCGGTTGTTCGGTTGTCGTTCGAATCAATTTTTTTAATGTGACTACCACACAAGAACCTAAACTGCTTCGTCTAAAGCCAGTGAGACTATGGCATCACCGATTTGGGTATGTTGTGAGGTTGAAGGTAGTGGGGAGAGAAAATTGTGGTGAGGAAGATTAGAAAGTACCTGGCTATTTAGATCTGGTCACCAAACACGGCTACCAGATGTTTCAATACTGAATGGTATTTTACACCATTGCATTACAGAGAGTATCTTCCAGAGAGAGTTCTATCTAGAATGTATCACAAATATACTATATATTATTATTATTTGTGAAATAACACAAATTAATCAAATAAAATTCGCTGTGCTTAAAATGCTTTGAGTGCTAGTCGAGAGCCTTACCCCTCGATCAAGGAGGCCGTCAAAGCAATCTCTGATTTGAAAAAATATCAATTAATGTTTTTTCTCGTATAATTTTGCTAACATTAACAAGTACAGACCAATATTTTAATCATTAAAAAAATTAACATTAGTATTAATTAATTTAAAAGGGTTATTTTAAACCATTTAAACAGTAGACGAACACGATAAACGTTGCGAAAAAATATTTTTTTAATCATTATTTGTTTTGTTTTAAGTCAAATAAATAGACTGAATTGACATTGAATCATTTTAATGGATCCTACGGAATCGCTTGTGTCAAAGATTATTTCTGCGGTTAGCGGCCAATGTAACAAATTGAACAAAATTTTCCATTCGCAATAATGAATGACCATTTAACCTAGACGTCGAGCATTAATGTTTTATGTAAATATGTCGAAACAATGCTTCGTTAAGACACCGCTATTACTTTTCATAGAATACTTGTACACCGGAAACGTTTATTTAAAAACTGTGCGCTAATTTACTTTGCGGTGGGACGGTTTTTCTATTTTCCTTCCGCAATTGCAGCTAGTTCCTGATATCATTTCTGTGTGAATTCGCCAGCCAAAATGACTAAACGGCCGAGATTATAATCGGATTTGATAACAGTTCGTTATATCTCGACATTGAATACAGCAGTTGGCGCTTATTGACAAATCTGTTTAACTGCGGTTCTGAGGTCGCAGTGGAAATAGAACGGTTGTGCGAAATACTAAGCTGCGCGTAGGAAAACAGTTGGTGTGGCGTTAGGTGCCCAACGTGGAGCTTAGTTTTCCGAGTAATTTTACTCGAGATTGTTGCTATAGGTTATACTTTGCGAAATCTTCTGATTGTTTAGTTTACGATTTAAATCAGCGTCTTTGTTAATCATACTAAAATAATTTTCATTTGATATCTCAGTTGGTTTAGTTTTGCGGAAAATTATCCTTGCTGGCTTTACAAGGGAAATATTTTTTAAATAAGGTTTTAATTAATGCCAAGTTTAAAAAAAAACAATTTATATTGTTTTACACTCAAATTCTGACAATCCAGAGGGATCCAATAATCTCATTTCAATAATTTTCAATAATTTCAATTGAAAAGCCAACGACACTAAAATTTTCTAAATTGTTTAAGACATTCGACAATTATGCATAAAGACAATTCTCATGTATTTTATTATTGGATAACCAACACGTCTGCCATAGGTCACCCCAAGTGGTTCGCTACGTTTGGTGATTTAGCAGGGGTGCCCGGGTTCATGGGGTGAGGTTTGTCTAGGTCTTGGAGGTGGATGACCAGGACACACTGAACCCCAGATTCCTACCCACCCCTTAAACCCTTTTCCTTCCCAGAACTCCTCCCCTTCCTTTCCTTTAAAAAACCCTCCACACAGCATCCCCAAAGATGACATAGGCCCTGAGGGGAATTATTTTCCTCAGGGCCTCCTGTGTGGAGCTCATGTAAAAAAAAAAAAAAATCTACGCATGGAAAAAGGATTTGATGAAAAAAACTCAACTAAAAATTCACACCTGGTACTCCTCACACCTGAATTGCATAATTCCTCCAACGAAAGTGCCCAAAGTATGTACACAGTGATTGTGATTTGAAACTCAATGAAACGGAAATGGCACTAAAAAGAGACAAACAAGTACATATATACAGGATTTAGCCTGCGAGAGAATGAGATAGAATGAAACCTCACCGCGTTGACCGCTTTAATTATGAGCTCACTTTTGGTTAAGATTGTGCGGGAGGGTTAAGTTTCACTTCTACCGCGTTTGAACTACTGCAATCAATTTTTTTTTACAATCAAATTCTTAACAAAATATATTTGGCTAATTATTATCATTTTGTTCATTGTCGCCACAAGTAGTCATTAATTTAAACCCTATTTTTATTTAAGCGAAATCAACAGTTTACAATAATGTTGGTTTATGCTTGTGCTATCTACTTAAATAAATCCTTGTTATACAAAAACAATGAACCTACTTAGCAATATATATTTAACAAACTAACAATTATCATATTAATACAATTATTTATAAATACATATTTCGACTATCACAATACGTTTATGTGTCTGGCGTAGTAGTCGAGAAGCCTGTAAAAACTGTGCTTTCGGAGCGCTTTCGGAAAGCTTCAAAACGTTTAGGACAGTTATACAAATAAAATAAATATAAATTTAAACTAATATATCGACTATCCAGTTGAGTTAGATATCTCAAAAAAAAAAATTTTTGAGTTGAGTTTGCAGTTAAATGTAAAATAAATTTCTGATGCAATACTGAAATTGTTCATAAACACCATCAAATCAGTTATAATGCAGAAAACCTTGAAGAGAATTAAATAAAATGTTGATGTTTTCTGGGTCACTAGTAGGAAATTTCAATGTCATATTAATGTACAGCGCCATTATGCCTCCCGGCGTTATTTGAAAAAAAATGTTTAATATTTAAAATAGAGATTTGATTTACGGTGAGCATTCTAATATTGATTTCCTCATTATCTCAAGACTTAGTATTTGGAGATGTCTGACTAATCAACTGGAAGATCGATAGTCGCGTAGGTGTTCTCCTTGAAACAAACATCAAACCATCAGTAAATAATTTTTGACGTGATAACGTCTTATAAATCGATGAACGTCGGCTTACGAAAAAGCGTGACTCATTGTCACGTTCCGCCTGAGCCGAGCGTGCAAACGAATGCACGGTATAAGCGTTCGGCTTGTGACGCATCTATCTCTCTTCCACTTCATTGTTATTATACGACATTATCACGTAAAATTATCGTCCGTAAACCGACTTTACAGACATCCAATTTTTTACCTAAACGGAGTAGAGAATAAATAATATTACACGAAATTGTAAGTGCGTGATATGCTCGAGCTTTGCTTCTGAATGACTTCATTCACAAGGTTTGATTACGTATTTATAATAAATTGGTTTGTTTGTACATTTAGGAATATTAGCGTCCGTTTGAAGCCGGACAGAAAGTGCGAGTGCAGCGGGTAGGAATTAATGAACTTATCCACATTTAGACCAACATTTATTATCTTAAAGTGAAACGAGAAATTTGACACATATATTCAAACATAAATCTAGATGCTTATGGTTTCCAGCAGTCTTTAAACTTTCACATATTAGTTACCAATTGAAACATAACTGCTAATTTTTTTAACAATATTTTTGAAGTGCAAACTTTTTTAGCACCGTTGTGATTTGAAATTCGAAAGAAAAAGCGATAAACACAAATATTTGTAGGATTTAACTTGCGAGAGAATGAGAAAGACTAATCGGTCTCCTCTTTGTGCGGTGCTCTGGAGCCTGCCCACTCTTGTCTGCTTGAACTTTGAATGTGAACTGCACACAAATTTTTGAAGTGAAAACATTTTTGCCACCATATGATTTGAAATTCAAAGACACTAAAAAAAGACAAAACATACATTTATAGGATTTAGCTGCAAGAGAATGAGATAGACTAATCGGTCTCCTCTTGCTTAGTCGGTGATTCGTAGCCTCTTGTGTACTTTAGTTTTCTGTAGATTTCGCTTCTACCGCGTGTGAACTGCACACACAATTTTTAATTATTAATACAACAGAATAGCTTCACCGTTGAATTTTTTTAAGCGCCCGGGATAAGTGTGATCCTGTTTAAAAAGAGTACGTAAAATATCCTTCATAATTTGTATTTATTTTCCTGAAAGTATTTTTAATTAGTTCATGATTTTACCGGCCAGTCGCATCGCTTTTGGGTTCCACCCAGGTGTCGTGTGTTAAATTCCTCGGTAGGCACGTCCTCCATCACGACACAACATTTTCCGCTTAGTTTGGTGGTAGTAGGAGATTTTAGATTGAGATCAAATGTTGTCAGTTTATCCGCAACCCAAATTTCTTTTAAAGCAAAAACAAAATTAAATGAGATAAATAAAAATTATCAAAAAGATTAATATGTTTTGAAGGACCTTCCCATTCCAAGTAAATTTGGTTGAGGAATTTGCCAGTGAGGAATGCGAACAAAAATTTATGAAATTAACTTCGATGAGATAAGAATCCAAGTGTATTGCAAACAACGCGTGACAATTGTCGGAAAGCTGTACAAAGTACCTGATGATATTTCCATTGAACTAAATTAACGTCACCTGCCACAACCTTCCTATATTAAATATTATATGTGGGGGAAGCGTATACGTATGTTGCCGGCGTATTAGTAGAACCCGGAAAATCTATAGATAAGTTAATTCAAACTAAATAATCGATATTACTACAAGTACCAAATAAGAGATGTGGAAAATCATAATATCGGATTACTTACAACGAGCGAATGCAAAATTAAATTTACGACACACAAAGTGTTAAAAGATTTTAAGAATTAATAACAATAATTGGTCAACTATAAGTAGCGTCAATTGATGATTAAATCACTATGCAAAACGCAAAAGATATGGTGTGATATAACGAAGATCACCAAGATGAGACTCGTCCGGGTGCCTATTTTCCCATAAAGCCAGCGAAAGGAAGAACATAGATGCTCTAGAAATGTGGCGCTGGAGAAAAAATATTAGGATACCATGGACAGCCAGATGCTCTAATACGTCCATTCTGGAAGAACTAAGGAATCCACAATAAGCTTTCATCTATCTGCCAACACGCTAGAACGGCATCCATGGTCGACGTTCGCTTAATGCCACAATGAGAACCATCAGCGGAACGTTAAAATCTACTCCTCTCCCTTGGCTCCCCGTACTTGCAAATATAACCCCGCCAAATATCAGGCGCGAGATTGCAACACAAGAAGGCGCTGCAAAAAAGCGCAATACCTTTGCACAATGATGTCGTCTCTCACCCGGCATGCCGCTTGAAGTCCCGAAAACCCTTCTGGACAGAAGGAGAAAGACTCCTCCATTCACCTCTCACCCCAGAAGATAGGTTGAAGCTTGAGTGGCAATCGGCCAAGGTGAAAAATGCCCATCTCGTACAAGACCTCACTGCAAGCCTTAGTTCTCATTCCGCCATCGAATATGGAATTCGCATGCGTCCTAACAATTTATCAAATAAACAAATTTAAAATGAGAAAAAATTCTGTTATATTTGAGAAATGTGTTAAATACACAGAAAAGTAAGAAAAAGTGCGTAAATATTTATTATCTAAAATAAGTAGCAGAAGATAGATAAAACCTTACAAATATTTTTAGAAAAAAATTAATGGGAGAAAAAAAAGAGTGCAGTTCACACGTGGTAAAGGCGAAACTTTACCAAAACAATCTCAACCAATCAACGGAGCCTTAAAAAGAGAGGTCATAATCAAAGCGGCCAATGAGCGCTGTTTGATGCTTCGTCGGTAATGTAATGCGTCATTTCCCTTTAATATCTCAACCAATGGGAGCCTTTAAAAGTGACATCGTAATCAAAGTGACCAATGAGCGCAGGTTAACGCTTTGTAGGTGCTGTAATGTGTTATTTCCGTTTCATCCAAATTTCAAATCACAACGGGGCTACATAAGTTTCACTTCCAAAATTAAAAATAGTATACAAAGAAAAAATTGACAAATAGTGTAGCACAAATAAGGAAAAGTACACAACATTTAAAGGAAGTAACTACACAGAAGTTGTTTTTTATAAACGAAAATAGTCTACGAATCCCCTATTAAAAATACAGCACGCATTAAATAATAAATTGGAATTCCTTAAAGTTTGACCTTGGCTATGATTATTGTAATTGTGAATTTTTACAACTTAATAAAAATAACTAAATCATTAATTTACTAGTTAAACTAACCGGTTTCACCCGAGAAAATTATTTTACAATCAGAATCAAACACATTATTTTTTGGCAGTAAGTATTATGTTTAAAATGCCGTGATGAAACGAGCCATGAAGCGAGCCCGAAATGGTTTCTTTGACTTAGGATTTGATCAAGCCAGACAGAACTGTACAAATTTGATGACACTAGAGCTCAAAGTTTGACTGCCTTTTTCTGTTTCAAATGGCCATTAGATATACAGATAAGATAAGAAAAAAGCGTGTTCATGTTTCGTGATAAAATGGAACAATAATAATTCTCACAGAGCTTAAATTGCCCACAGTCAAAAAGTCGTTTATTGCTTCGTGATTAACTTTTGGGGTAGTACCTATTGTAGGTAGTGCTAACACATAAAAATAATACTTACCTTGGAAATCCATAAGTCCAGCTAAGCATTCATACCATTACAACATTAAATTTAAAAAAAAAAATGATAAACCTCATACTATAAAAGAATAAAACATGTATACTTAATACACAATACCATTATTACAATACATTCTTCATTATATTCAACCGTGGCTAGACCATTTTCAAACTGTGGCTAGATCCACTGATAGACGACTTATTTATAAGATTTGAAATGTTAATTTTCGAAGATTGATTTATTGCCGGTTAACCAAATTTCCTGATACGCACTAATTGAGTGTGTATTATGTAGGGTTCGGAATTTCGGAATCTGTTTCCCCAACTAAGTGTTAAGGTTTTTCTTAATTGTTTTATAATGACGTTATTGCTTTATATTTTTTGGGTTTTGTAAATATGCTAAGTAGTGGGGAGTAAATAATTTTCCTCACTTTATTAATTAGCGTTACATTGGGGTCATTCTTTCGTTTATTGATTTCTAATTGTTCAAGCAAATTTGCTTGAACAATTAGAAATCAGCTTGTAGCCTGCAAGAAAATGAGAAAGAGTCGGTATCCTCTTTGTGCGGTGCTTCAAAGCCTCCCCATTCTTGTCAACTTTAGTTTTCTGGCGGTTTCACTTCTACCGCGGGTGAACTGCATGCAATTTTTTCGACATCAGCGCCCTTTCTCTAATATTTCAATTGACATATCTCCATTTTTTTCTTATTTTTTAATGCTTACTACGTAGCCTTAAGTGTGTTAAAAATCACTAAGAGCAGTCGTTTTTTTAATGGTTCAACATTAATTTAAATTTAATTGTAATTCTTATGAACAATGTATGTTATTTAACACGTTATCAAACGAAAACATTGCCTGAGATTGTAGCACAACGCCATGATTACAAAAACTGACCTGTAATCTTTTTACCTACGCGTTCGTTAACTGAACAAAACCGATTAACTTTGAACCTCGTGCAGCAGTAAAGTGACACATGTTCTTATCAAGTGTCGACTAAAATGAGTTCGCGAACTGGAAAATTCCAGTGACAGGAATTGTGGTTACGAACAACGATAACCGAGATGTTATCGGAAACATTATCAATGGATAATTGACATTCAGGCAGGTTCTTCCTACTAACAATTGATACGAGGAATTCTACCGCGATTACCTTGGGCGCGATACAACAATAAAAAATTGCATATTAAACTATAATACATTGCACACATCGTCACTTCATTTGGATAGGGTTTTAATAAAGATATTTAAATATAAGAGATGTGCTATCTTCAGTATTTACTGGATTGGATTGTGTTTTCTGGCGTCGCCGATATTGTTAACCAATACTACTGCACACCTTAAAAAAATCAACTAAATTCCGTATTCAAACTACTCTCATTAGACCGTATTCCGCCGACAGTCGGGCGGCCATCATAGCATCTCCCTTGTATTTCAATATCTTTGGGTTTTAACTTCACTTCACCTTGTTCTGAGAAATGAGGTGTCAAAGTTTGCAAAGACGATTTCTCGTAATCTAGTTACCGATTTCTGATTTTATTTATTTTATATTAAATGCACATTTCGAGTTATACATAACCAATAATAAACATACATTTTTTATTATTAGGTAATAATAGCGTTTTTGAATTGTTGAATATTTAGTTGAAAAATATGTCCATCAAGGGGCAGGTAATTTAGTAACAGAATCATTTTTGCGAGCGGCATTACTAATGGTAAGTTCGTTCTGTATCTCAGGACAACAAATTTTCTGTGTCTGCGCGCTCTTGTGAAGTTGTCGGGGACATAAAACTCAAATTTTGTATTATATTTTGAGGTTGAATCTTTTGTAAAGTGTTTTAATTGAACATATTTTAAAGGAAAATATTTAAATAGGACGTAAACATACCATTTTAAAACATACCTAAACATGCAAATAGAACCATGTGCAACCGGCTAGGGCATAATAATTCATTGCACAAGGTACTAATTGCATTACCCTAATGCATTTTCAAGCTAAGGCCATGTCCTATTAAAATATTTTCCTTTAAAATATAATAAATAAGAATTGTTAAATAGATTACGAAGATTCGTATTTGCAAACTTTGAAATACGAATAATGGTAAGATGAAGTTAGAACTCTATCCAACCAAAGGGCGAACCATAATGCGCCTCGTTATAATGATCAACTGTCAGATACAAACAAAACAGAAAGTATAAGTGATGTTAGAAGCTTGTAAAATGAATGATTATTTAAAACTAGCTGGTTCCCGGCATGCGTTGCTATGCCGTTTAATAAAGAAATTGTTTCTCCCTGCGTGTTTTTTCCCATTCGTTCTATTCCGCCTACCCTTCCTCTCCCGCGTTCCCTTCCCCTCTCGCGTTCCCACTCCGCCTCCTTCACCTTCCCTCTCCCGTCCCGCGAACCCCCTTCCCGAGTTCCCCTCCCCCCTCCCAGGTCCCCCTCCCCCCTCCCGTGAACCTCCTACCCGGGTTCCCCTCCCCCTCGCATTCCATTCATTCGGTCCCTGTACTTTCATTTTTCAAACAGCTCGCGTGCCACCTATTGCAATTTTTTTAAACAAATTTCATAATGCAAGAGTTCACCAGTAGTTTTATACAAACCTTATCTTGACAATAACGAACAAAAAAATAGAATTATCCAATTTGGTGCAGTAGTTCGAAAGTTATGCGCGCACATATATGTCAGGAAGGATGCAAGGGGACTACTCCATGTAGCAGATTGGAAGACGACGGCCGAGGACAGAGGGCGGTGGAGGCTTATCCTGAAGGAGGCCAAGACTCGAAATGGGCTGTAGCGCCATTGAAGAAGAAGATACATTTTGGTATCATTTTTATTTATATAGATACTTGATGTTAGAACTTTGCCATAAATACATATATCTACGAAAATTCAACAGAGATTATGAAAATTATTTTGGGCATAGAAATGAGCAAAAGAAATGTTTTGGCGTTCATTCAACGTTCATTTTTGAAAAAAAAAACGGTTAGAACTCTATCTAAATGGTGACAATATATTTATGCAAGTGAAATAATATAACAACAATAATATAATTAGATAATGGTATGCAATCATATAATGAAGCAAATTGAATTTGTGCAGCATCCTTGAATAGATTTTTAATTAATTCTATCGAGTTTTATAACTCACTGAAGTCTATTATAAACTGACGTGACATTCCTATGAACTAGCCGGAAGTTAAAAGTACAACAAATCATTTTAACGAGCGTACTTGTAAATGTATTTGTGCACGCCTATAGTCGTCTAAATAGTTTGAAAAACCCGACCGCAGTCCCCTCTTATCCCGCAGCAATCATACATTTCTGTTCACCACCACACAGGCAAGAATCTGTTTAAAATGATTCTGCTGAATGTGAATAATATTATTGTTGTATATGTGCACTTTTGCACTCAACTTGGGAGGCGGGTATGGGTACCGCCGCCCCGGGAATCATTTATTGGATAACCAATTTCTTGCCATAGGTCACCCCAAGTGGTTCGCTACGTTTGGTGACTTAGTGAGCGTCTTGGCGGCGGATGCGTCTACCCACCAATCCGATCGGGAGAGAATGGTTGAAAGAGTTTATTTGACTTATCGTACGGGATGGATTCATACGTCTATCAGTCTTGGACGCACTGACCCCCAATTTCTACCCACCCCTCATGCTCTTTTCCTTCTTAGAACTTCATTTCCTTTATTTCCTAAAAAAAAACTTCCACACAGCATCTCCAAAGATGACATATTATTGGAATAATTTTTCCCGGGCCGGTGTGGAGTTAATGTAAAAATAAAACTTGTTAGTATAATAGGATGTTTATTTTGGGGTGCAAAGGCTTCCGCTTCTTTTTCAATCCAATGACAAATTTCACGTAAAGGAATTATTAAAAAAGGTGGAATTTCTGCAAAAGTTATTGATCTTTTTTACTCCTACCATAATGTAGAATCACCTCCCGAAGTTAACGCACTTTACCCCCGGACACCCTGTATAATTAAAAACTTTTATAAATGAAAACAACAGAATCAAGGAGCAACCAAGTTGCTTAAACGGAAAAAACAAGTTGACAAAAACAAAAAATTGTGTGAACATATAATAATTAATTTGAAATTAATAATTAATATGAAATTACTTAATAATTAATGTAAAAATAAATTTAAGAGATGACAAATTAAAAAATTCACTTGGTTGTTTGACTTTTAACATTTTAATATTTAATGTAATTTTAATATCAACAAATTTTTTATTTGTGTCTAGCGAAGAATCAGTCCCAATTTTGAAAATTCAAATGCAATAGTTTTTTGTTAAATATATTACATTATTGATAGGAAAATTGTTGCTTGCCTGAATTCTTCACACAATTACAATTTTAAAACTAACACACAAATTCAAAGTAAATCCTAGTTCACTGAACACAGACAGACACACAAATTAAATTAATAATATTTATAATTTAACCATACAGTTAAATTGGATCTTTCATCTGCATAATGCTTCACATTATGAATTCAGCTAAAGTCTTCGGTTTCTGAATAAAACAGCTTTAACAATTTGTATATGGAGTACTTCTCAAAATTTTCGGTACAAGTTTCCAAAGTTTTTTTTTTTTTTTTCAATTGCCGGCAACCCGGGCGTTTATTAAAGTAACAATATTTTACAAAAAAGTATGGAACCTGTCTCACTAGACGATGTCTGTTCTAAGACGGGTACATAAATACGCGTGCATGAACAAATAAATACACACATAAGCATATAAATACATATTAATCATATAGACAAAAACACACAAACATAACATCGAAAACACTATACGTTTTATATTCGATGCTTAACTAATTATAAAACTGTTACATATATTATAATTAGGTAAATGTAATTTTTCAATTTTAATTAACACTACATATATTAATCATCATGTACCTAATGCATTCGAAACCTATCAATTTGACTGTCCTAGAACAGGAGTCCTTCCTAGTTGGACAGTCAAAAGCTTCCTTGTACTGTTTTTGTTTTTTTTTAACAAAAAAAAAAAAAAAACATACATACATACATAAACGTATACGCATGTATGCAGTATACAGTTTCATAAAATCAAGAGTTTAGCCAGCATCTAAAAACAATAACATTTCAACAAAATAATATAAAGTATTAATAAACTAGACATGCGTTAAACATAAGCAATATTAATAAGAAAGCATAAATCTCTATAAATTTAAATATCACATATATGTAAATAGAGAATCAGGATTAGATTAAGATGGGATTGTTAGTAATTTGGTGATGCATTCCCTTTTTTTGTGTAGTAACCAAGTGTTGAAATGTTTATAAAACCCTTTTAGGTTTTTTTGAGTCATGCAAAAAGTGGTTTCTTTTAGGAATGTGTTGAAAATGAGAGGTGCGAGGTAGGATTCGTGCTTTTTGGCAAAGGTTGATTCAATTTTTGGGACAAGAAGTTGATTATTCGTTTTTGCTCTTGTGTTTTGTGTGTGAGTTACGTGGTAGTTAGCCGGAATATCATAAAATTAATAATAATTAATTATATTACGTAACTTGACCCTAGACAAATATAACATATATCTAGTAAATAATTTGACACACTTTTGAAAAATGTCTAGCTGAAAAGTTAAAAAAAAAGATCGCACAGAGGTTTCATCAAAAGATTCGCACATAGGTTTCATCATAAAAGTTTTTGGTCGCTACATCAGTATTTTTAGGTTGGTAACAAAATCTTTTCATTCTTTTCGAATTTCCACAGGACTTGAAATTAACTTAAAATAACTTAAATTAACTTTGAAATTTGATGAATTGTTAAAGTTCTATCAAACAACTGGTCAATGGTTTTCAAGTCTTTGTTCGTATTAAAATTTCAATTAAATATGCGTGTCGGCTATTCCCGGCAGATCTATTGATAGCCTCAATAGGTCAGAACTTCAAAGCAGCCTCCCAGTTAATAACGGATTGTATTGTCAATTGATGGTGACGTCCACACGACGCCTGCACAACGCACTGAGCCGCCCCCGAGAAGTAAATTAATAATCAGGCAGTCAAAAGAGCAAAAAGAAGTGTATTAAATCAATTGTTACAAAAATAGTTTATTCGGGCCTTCCATTCAATGTTCAAGTATTTATAAACTTACTTGGTAGCAAAGGGAGTGGTTCGGTGCATTGTGCGAGCTTCGCGTCGAGTGGACGGAACTAATGGCTTCAATTAGGATGTCTCCTATTTTTTTAATGGCAATTCTGCAGTACTACCGCGCACGTGCTGTGATGTCACAATCTTTTCGGCCGGCCAAAATCAACATTTTGACGGCTTATATCTTCGGTACCATTCGGTATTTTCTTTCCAAAAATTTTAAAGTTTTGTCCTCAGCGTGCTTCAATTCATCAATAATGCGATATTCGTTTTATTCCTCTATTGATTGCCATTAGCAAGTATGAAGGGTAGTTAGAAAACATAATATTTATTTCAAACTAGTCCGAGAGATCAACATTATTTTTAATCGATACGGTGTTGCTTTGCGAACTATCGTAAGACCACGGAAAGAGCCCTATTTACTGATATCTCCTAGTTTGAGACTAATTTCTTTGACAGTTTGACCACAACAATTTTACTTAAGATCGGGTGATACAGGTTTTTGTGTTAGGCTATATCTCCTAGTTCTATTACTTCTTTTTTCACAGCAAGGCTGTAAAATTGATGAATCGGTATTTCTTCATCGTCGTTCAATTATATGTTTTAAATTATATAGAATAAGCAATTAAGAAAACCCTGTACTTAAATTATCACGAGTCCGAAGTAAATCAGTGATGACCATGATCTTTGAAATGATCATCTGCCTTCAATTGCCGTTCCGATAACTAGATATGGTTGGTATCGGCGGCTGGGTTTTGTTTATTGTCTATTATGGCCATTGACACATTCAATCAACCCATCGTCAATTAACTCCCAATGAGTCGCAAATCAACGGCGCTTCTGCGAGCTTCTATTGGACGTGTCAAATGGGGTAACCTGGTTCTGGCGGCCGCGAGAACAACCTCAGAGACTCGATGCTGATGATATACGATGCTATTTATGGACCACTGGCCTTTCTCAACCCTTACTGTCATAATATATCTTCAGTCACTTGGAAAACATACCGATTATGCATTCTGGGAGACCAGCCCACGCGATGAAAAAGTTATTTTATTTCCAATTTTTTTAATTTTCATAAAAAGATGTTGGTGATATATTGTCTACCATTGTGTACGTGCTTATTGCTTTAAAATATCAATCTATTGTCTACGTCATTCCTACTAACTGTGCACCCTCTAATTTTGTTGTCTTAGAGACGGGCCAACGCAACGAGTCCAATAAAATATTTGTCATAATTAAATCGTTCAAATCAGATCATTCACAATAATGCAACAAACATTTTTTGCTGTAGAAGAATCTTGGAACGTTCTCGATTCTTTTGAATGCTTAAATGGTTAATTCTTACTAACTCTCTAATTAAGTACATGTATTGTTCTCTCATAGTTTCTACGAATCCACTTTATATTTTTGCTTGTATTGCTTTTCCAGCTTCCCAGAGTAGATATTGATACTCTTATAACTTATAAGCAGTATTTTAATTCAATTTTTGAAGTGAAACTTCTATAGCACGGCTGTGATTTGGATTCCGGATGAACGGAAATGGCGATTAGTGACCTGCGACGCATCAACCGCGCTCGTCGGCCGCTTTGATAACGATGTCACTTTTAAGGTTTCCTATTGGTTGAAATATGAAACGAAAATTACGCGAGGTTTACGCTCATTGGTCGCTTTGATTATGACCTCACTTTTCAAGTATGGGTTGAGAATGTTTTGGTAAAATTTCGCTTCTACCGCGTGTACACTGCACTCGAATTTTTTGAAAGAAAAACACTCTTTTTATAACTTTTGAAGGTTATCCCCATCAATGTAATATATCATTGAAGAAGAAGATAACAATAATAATCTAAACAAAAATATGAAAGAAAACAAGTCACAGAAAAAGAAGAGGGGTTCTGGGCTCGAGTCCCAGTTGCGACCATTATCTTTTTTATTTTTATGTTCACTTTCATATTTTTGTTCAGATTATTATTGTTATCTTCTTCTTCCATGAAGTTTTTTATTAATTGGATTAAATGTGCATCCAAAGTGGATGAACGAAAAAAGGAGTATGCTGAAAATATAGAAGAAGTTGGGAACGCCCGAGGAAGATATGGCACGTGTGAAACAAATAATAATGTGTGTATGAAACATACAGTGTGTGCCGAGAGAGAGTTGTCTATCAATCTATCCTATCCCCTTTTTAAAATACATAATTGTTTGTTTCACTGAACTAAAGAATCATGCTGAGGCCTCATCCGTGTGCTAGATGGTTCACATCTCTCCTATGTTTTGTATTTTACATTAGGTACCTACTCACCTTTTATTGTGAATCAATTAAACAAATACGTTATCTTAAATTTGAAAAAATAAATGGTGCCAAACTTAACATTTTCAAGAATCGGAAAGGGAAACATCTATAATAGATAGGATGGGATGACACCTATGTCGATGATGATAAAATTAATCGCGTTTCCCCTCCCAAGATCCCCGAAAAGCCCTTTCCCACAATATACTTCCACGCGATCACCTTCAAGTTCTTTTTGTGAAAAATAAACTTATTTTTAATTCTTATTTCCAGATTAAAATTACACCAAGTTTACTAGAATTCACGACCTCAAAACTTTACTCCGAACCTCAGCTTACACGTCAACAACACCTTACACGTCAGCTGATATTTTAATATTTATTTAAAAATTCCAGAGCGGAAGTGAATCTCAATGAATACCTTGGTAGTAGACCACCATTCAGAACCAAATTTAAATTGCTTTTGATCTGTTTAGTGACCAGAAAAGAGTAGCAACTTGATAACGTGGTGTTTAGGGATTAATGTATACTGGTCGTAAAAACTTTAAGCACCGAACGCACTCATAGGTACTCAACAGACTTTTGAAGAACCTAAAACTGATATTAAGTTTATTTTAAATTATATTATAATACTTTATAAGTGTGAGGAACGTGTGTCTGAATGTACGAAAGAGACCACCGTGTGTGAATGCGACAGCATGATTACACAGAAGTAAAATGGGTAAGTCTACTTCGTCTTAAGACTGTTTACATTATTATCTTCTGCGATAGTAACTTGAATCCCAGTGGAAATAATCTTAAAATATATAAATTATTTTTTCTTTGTTTGTCCCTTACGCATTTCTAAAACATTTAACCGATTCAAATTTGGGGATTTGTAAAATAAACCATTCAACCAAGTGAAACTTTGGGGATTTGATGTGCGCAAGTCCGCTATATAAAATATATATGTCGTTATGAAATTTCCTATGCTATCCATCCGATTGTAATGAACCTTGGGTGAGTTATTGTGCGCACGCTCTTAAATGTTTCAGCAAAGCAATAGGTGATGCGCAAGTTATTTGAAAAATGAGTGGATTTGACTTAGTTCAGCTGCTTAGAGGGTAAGCAGAAAGGAGAAGGGAATCCTGGTGGGGCGGAGGGGAACGAAAAAGGGAGGGATTCGCTGGAGGGGGGAAGGCGGGGAGCGTGTAAAGTGAACCCGGGACGGATGTACGGGGAAGCCGGGGAAGATGGAGGGGGAACGCGGGAGGGGAAGGGTTCAAGGGAACAATTCCTTTATATAAATGACATTGCAACGCACGCCGGGAACTCGCTAGTACCAGCATAAATCTACCTACACGAGTATTTGCATATTATTTATTTCCTACCCATTAATTAGAGGAGATATTTAATGGATTATTAGTTTATCATCTCAAAACGAGCAATCATCACAAGAAGTAATTAAGTTAATTACATTAAATATTCCAAGTTCAGTGTTAACCGGTAAACGTTGATCGTTAATTAAAACTACCCTTGAGATACGAAACGATGAAAGACATACTCTAATCGAATATGTCAGGGAACTCGGTTGATGAAACACGGAGTGTGCGTGTCATCACGTACATAAAAACGACCATACAACAGTGTGGGTTTCGAAAAAGCTCTGAAAGAAAATACTTGGTGATAATAACTTTTTAATTAATGTGTTTAATTCAAAAGGGTTATGTTTGTAGGAAAATAACACTCGTATTATGTTTAATAAATTAAAATATTGATTTAATTCTGTTTTCAACTTATGATTTTCTGACGTGGTCTTCATGCCCAGTTTGTTAAATTATGGGGTCTTGCCAACTTTTCCCGTCCAGAAACCGGTTTAAACCAGATTCAACTAATTTAATTCATGTGCTGAATAGAAATATTTCTCTTGTGAAACAATTTATTATATGTTTGAAAATAGATACAAAAGCTTACTGCTGAATTTTAACTAAATGACTAACTGTGTTTATTTGTATCAAAGTTTTGTAAGCAAATAATAAAATAACAAACTTTTATAACCAAATAACAAAACTTTGATAATAACAAAATATTCAAATATACAACCAATAAACAATATTCACACGAGAGCTTTGTAAACATTTGTGTAAAATTGTTAATATGTTTATTAGCAGGACCTTTATGTCAGGTATGTTTTTAGGTTTTCACGGCCAAAAAGTATTTTTGTTATTGTTTTTGGGGTGTTATGCCGTGTTTCGCTACCTCCTTCTTTAGCCAACGTTTCGGACAGCGTTACAGTGTCCATCATCAGGGCAGATGAGTAAATGATATTGGTGAGAGTGTTTACTTATGTGTGTCGAATCGATACCGTGCTGCCAGCTCCATTTCTCTACGAGCTGGTGTTAGAAAACATTCAGCATGGTTTTTTTGTGTTTAGCTTTGGTGTAGCCGTCAATTACTGGATACCAAGAACTATTGAGCTTAGCTCCGTCGTCTCTGTTAATATTGATGGGGTTTTTATGGATTTCAATTGCCTCCGTAATTAGGCGTGCTCTGTAAGTTTTGGGTCTTCCCAGGACTTCAGGAACAAATCCAAAGTAATGGCCGGTTTCGATTAAGTGCTCGGCGATTGCCGATTTGTCAGGGTGGCCAAGTTTACATGCACGAAAGTGTTCCGAAATCCTTTTGGAGATCGTCCGCTCTGTCTGGCCTACATAGACCTTGTCACATCCGGAACAGCTGAGTTTATATACTCCATCTGTTTCCAGAGGAAATTTAGTCTTTGCCGACCTCAGTAGGTCTTGGATTTTTGTCGTGGTTCCGAAGACCGTCTTGATGTTCTCTTTTCTCAACAGCCTGGCAATTCTGTCTGTTACATTATGGACGTAAGGCAGGAAAGCGCAGCCTTTTGACTCTTGTTCACCCCTGTCTTCGTTTCGTGCTGATTTGGCTCTTATGATTTGCCTTGTCTGCCTTGCTGGGTAGCCGTTACGCTCCAGTGCATCGGTGAGTTTGGTCAGTTCTAATCCGAGTTTTGGCTCCTCACATATTCTGGTCGCTCGGGTTACCAAAGTATGGATGAGACCTCTCTTCTGAGCGGGGTGACGATGCGAATCAGCGTGGAGATACCTATTTGTATGTGTTGGTTTCCTATAAACTGTGTGTCCTAGGCTACCATCCTCTTTTCGCATCACCTCCACATCCAGAAAAGGCAGGACTTTTTGGTTATTTTCCAGCTCCATCGTGAATTTAATTTTGCTGTGTAGTGAGTTGAGATGGTCCAGGCTAAAGAAGGAGGTAGCGAAACACGGCATAACACCCCAAAAACAATAACAAAAATACAAAAAGGACCTTTATGTGTTTAATTATTTTAGTATAATAGCAGATAGTACTATGATAATGGCAGCTTGGAGTTGTGACGAGTGATTTTGTTCGAAAATTTTTATTTTACTCCTTAGGAAAAAGCTCACCAATCGAAGCGTACCTACCCTCAATGACCAGAAATCTATTTTCTGAAGCAGCAAAAACCATCAAAAGTACGCTGGTGTGATGACGTTTGGATGATTTTTCCAATAGTAATTTATAATTAATAAGAAAATCATCTCTTTTCAGCTCGCAACCTCATTATCATAATAGTATCAGAATTTTTTTATAATTCTTTATCCTGTTGGAAATATTTATCATTTCGTCCATAAGAATAAAAACTTTTCAAAATAAAGTTTTTGAAGTGAAAATTTCTTTAACACCGTGCTGATTTGAAATTCGATGAAATGAAAATGAGCGACATTAAAAAGAAAAAAAACACATGTATAAGATTTAGTCTGCGAGAGAATGAGATAGCAATAAAATATTTATTTAAGAAAAAAAACCACAAAATTTTAGAAAAAAAACACATGTATAAGATTTAGTCTGCGAGAGAATGAGATAGCAATAAAATATTTATTTATTGCTCGGGTACTCGGTTCCAATATAATACGATAAATCCCACGGTGCCACGCAAATCTGCTTTGGTGTAGTGTTATAAAGCATCTGACGAACCTCAACGGTCAGACATTCGTAGAAACAAAGATCGAGTCCTATGAAATCCAAAAAAAAATTGTTAAAACCATATCCAATCTTCAAACCATTCCAAAATGAACAGGCAAAAAAAACGCAAAAGAAAACTACTTCTATCGATTCCGAAGAAAAATACACAAATACTAATAAGATAACCAAATATATAGGAAAAGGTGCACTGGAATTCGATGACAAAAACGTGGAAAAAATCATCCTTCGCATTGATAAAAAAAGTTTTTCGTAGTCTCTTCTCGTCTTTTAGTTTTCTGGCCGTTTCAATTCTACCGCGTGTGAATTGCACACTCTGCTTTTTTAATACGGACGAAGCCGTATCGTAAAAATTATTTACGAAGAACCCACAGAATTTCACGAAAAAATTTTGACTCTGAATATTTTTGTATTACGTCAATTATAATAATGTATTTGTTGTTATTGCTAATACGAGTGATGATGTAGTATGTTCCAAGACTTTCCATTATGTTGATAAAACTATTTTTACGATTCCGAGAAAAATTTGTAACCGTTTTTCTCCAAACACGGTTGTAATACAATTGGCCTTTGGCAATTGTGCATACACGTGCTCGACGTGTCGGTTATTGACGTAAGTTTTGGCAGAATAAACAAACATTTAGTTTGATTGTGTATTATTTTATGCAACGAAAGTATCTAACATGATGAGCTCATTAGGTGTACGTTGATACCTAGTTTTAAACGGTACTCTTATGTGTTGCACTTCCTTCAACCTTACAGCATTCCCCATACCGTAGTTCATAGACCCACCGGCCCCAGACAGTTTGGCCTCCCGTTTGGTAATAATAAAAACTTAGCTTTCGAACCATTCAAGAATACTTCCGTTTCTAAATGACTTATGTTGTGTCATTTTTTGTGGTAAAATTATTTTCAAGATGGGGAGAGTGGGGGAGCTTCGACACAAAAGCAAGAAATTGTTTTTGTAGTTATTGAAAGATACATTTCAATCTAATAAATTACGACAATATGAATAGGTTACTTAATAATACAATTGGGTATGTAATAATTCACACAGTTCAAAAGGAAATAATTAAAAAAAAAATGTTGTAGAAATTAGTACTTACCCCGCGGTGTCATGCAAGTCCGAATGAGGTTTGGGATACTTAATATAAGTACATAATTGTAATATAAGCTTATATTTCTTTTGCATAAAGTTTCGCATTTTTCATGACATAATTTATTGGTTTCAGTTTAATTTATTGGGTGTAGGTTCGTCATTTTTAAGAATTCGGAATTATCCCACACTGTAAAAACAATATTTTATTTCATATAGTAAAACCAGAGAGAATTTTTTTTATAAGTGTTTAACCTACCTCCAAGGACAAAATTGGTACTAGTCAAATGTAGAAACAAATCTTAATAGCTTGTTTACTTTTTGAAGTGAATACTTCTTTAGCACCGTTGTGATTTGAAGCTCGGTGAAACGGAAGCGAGTGACACTAGAAAGAGACAAACACTTAAACCTATAGGATTTAGCCTGCAAGAGAATTAGATAGCAATAAAATATTTATTGCTATCTGCACTCGATACTCGTTTCCATTACTCCCACGATACCATGCAAGTCTCCTTTGGTATTGTGGTATAAAGCGCCTGAAGAACGTCAGCGGTCAGACATTCAGTGGACCAAGGTTTGAATCCTACGTAATCCAAAAAAATAAATGTTTTTATTTTTATAAAATCAATATCCAATCTTCAAACCTCTCCAAAATGAATAGGCAAAAGAAAACACAAAAGAAAGCGACATCTAACAACGAAGAAAAAAATCACGAATTCTAATAAGATATAGAAAAAGGTGAACTGGAATTCGACAACCAAAATATAGAAAAAAATCATACTTTACGTTGATAAAAAAAAGTGCCTTGTAGTCTTCCCCACTCTTGTCCTCTTAAGTTTTCTGAAAAATTCACTTATTACCACGTGTGAAAAGCACACTGATTTAAACTTAAACAAAGTGTTGCAGGCTTAAATATATTTTTTTGTATCACTTTGAAGCAAGCGTGCTGCACTGCTTGCTGCACGCGGGCACAAGGTTAACTGACCGCTCTTCCCGACTCTTTTGTCATCCCTTAAGAAGGTTCAGCTCTGAAGACTCCTTACTCTTCTTACATACTATTATTTATTTTTTGCCGTTTTTCTGATGTAATCGATCACCCCTTTTAAATTTTTGTTTTTAAATCGGGGTAATTTTTAATGTAGATTTATGATACTGTCCTCTCTTTGTTTTTTTTTTAAATAACGTTTAAAAGTTAACTTATTCAATAACTGTGTCGGATTCAGCTCTGGTTGTGTGTCTCGCCTGAGCGTCGAGATCACCTTAAACTTAAGCTGAGCAAAGCAATGCAGAGAGCGTCTTGCCAGCTCTGACATCACGGAAAGATACCGAACGCCCTGAGATCTTCCCGCCCGGGGTTATTCTAGGACACAATTTCAGCGGCCAGTAACAGTAGTTGTCGGACAATCTTCAGATGGTTTTCGGAGAGTAAGTTTTCAGAAAGATCTCGGATGGTTATCGGACGGTTGTCGAACGATGGCGGCTTCCAAATATTATCTGCGGTTGTCGGCGCTGCAGTTGGCTCGAAAAACTTTCCACTTGGCAAAGATCGCTGATTTATGATCGATGAACACCGAAATAATAATACGAAAGATGATTGGTAGCCCAAATCGTTGCGATAATAATTAGCGACGCGTTGCAAATGCGAAGCTTTTTTATTTATCTATTTACAGCACAAGTACATTAAAATACAATGACCAAATTATTGTTTCTTTTTATGAAATAAAATAACTACTTGGTTTAAAACCACGAAATTTTATTTAATTTATTAATACCGACCGGTTTCGCTTAACACTATCATCATCAGGGAACAAAATTTAAATAATAAAATAATATATTATGTGAGCTTATATATACATTCAGAAAGAGATGAAACATATTATAGAATAAAGGAACTGGGAAAGACTGAAATTAAAATCTTACATAGTAATAGAGAGAGACAGATGTGTACAAAATTTGTTACTACATTATATCTAAAGCAGTTGTTCCCAACCTTTTTCTGACCTGGGACCACTATTGCGTTTATTTTTTTGACGGGACCACAAGGTACAATAATGATAAACTGAATGTTGTCAGATTACATTTACCGCAACGGAGGGGGTGGAATGCGATATGGGATTGGGGCGAGAGGGTGTGTACCGGTTTTTTTCTTTTCAGATTTCCTTGACCAGGGACTACCCGTGCGCTGAGCTCGCTTATTAACCGGCGCGCGTTATTGAAAGTTTGAAATCTTTCACGGACCATGTTCTAGCTCTTGCGGACCACTAGTGGTCCCTGGTTGGGAAACCCTGATCTAAAGAGACAAAACGTAATACGAACTGGTGAATAAGAGATGATGGGGTTTTTATGAGTTTATGGGTAAAATCCCTGATATAGGTCTATTGGACATATAATTGATTATTGAATAACAAATTCTTAACTCTACCAAAATATATAAATATATTTATTTTTTTAAGTTACAAAACAATTATATAGTGTGAACATACCAAATTGATTCAAATTAACTTAATTTTGCAATGAAGTTACAGAAAACTGTTTTAAAAAATACATGAAATGCTTTGTGTCCTTCCGGTGCTATTAAAATATTTACTACTTCCAAAGCTATGTAAGCGTGGTGGAAGAGAGTTTATAAACGATTTGATATTTACGTTATTGTAGCAGATAAATATATTTTGATTCGCGTGACTCTATTAGGAACATGAAATGAAATCAGTTGCAATAATTTAGTGCTGTCAACAAGGGAATTGATGACTTTAAAAAGAAAAGGGACATCAGTTATCAATCTTTTGTTAGGCATTGAACGTTTTATTTTTGAATTTAGGTATTTTAATTGCCAAGAAGATAAAAAATACATTTTTTTATTGAAATGAATATAAAAATAAATTTAAATACGTAAATAGAAATGAAAAAAAAGGAGAATTTTATTTTTAATTTTTTAATATTTTGGTAGAAAGCAAGTCACTGTGTGGTTTGACTTTTTTTTGTTGAAATGATTATAAAAAGAATTTTAAATACGTAAATAGAAATGAAAGAAAAAAGGGAGAATTTTTTTATTTTTAATTTTTTTATGTTTTGGTAGAAAGCAAGTCACTATGTGGTTTGACTGAAATAAAACAATTTCTTTTTGTAACTACAATTAATTTGTTTCGCCTAATACAAGCATCTTCAGGATATAAAATTAAACTTATCAAAAAATACATTTTGTGAGCTTACAATACGTACACAACGAGAAAAAATATACTATAAAGGAACAGTGAAAGCGTGAAATTATAATCTTACGTGGTACCTAATAGAGATAAAGAGACAGATATCTAATTGGTTATCATATTAAATCTACAGAGGCAAAACGTCTAAAACCCTTAATCACCTGTTCAAAAGAACAGGTGATTAAGGGTTTTAACGAGTTTTTAAACTCGAGGTTTTATTTTCTCAGTATCGCCATGGTGCAAGACCAGCATTTAGAAATGAAACGTTGTTTGAAACAGCTTTAACCCTGTTTGGTGTCCAGATTTGAATGGCCGATATTTTCTCACCTTCCTTTCCCCAATCTTCCCTTCCCTATAATCTCCAGCCTAACAACACACTGACTCCAGGCAGGAGAAGTTGGGACTCTTACGCAGTATTCACGTAACAAAAAAATGCTCCAATTAATTTTAATCTTACCCACGTTGTTCATTATAATCAAATAAAACAGGTTTTATACAAAAAAATACAGTACAGAATATCAGGAGTAGGGTTTATTTGTTGTGATTAGTTTAAAAATTATTTTACATTTAATTCTTCTAAGCAGCGCACAAAGAGGACACCAATTAGTCTATCTCATTTTCTCGCAGGCTAAATCCTATAAATATAATATGTGCCGCTGTAACTTCTGTTTCACATCTCTTCTTTTAATATAAAAGGAATGAACCGATAAATTGGGTTCAAGTTTTAAAAATCGAGTCCAATCAAACAAACTAATTTTAAAGCACCTACATTCTGATAGAATAAACGAGAAATATTTTCATACTGTGTGCGGTATCTTTTGGAATAAAACTTTCCACAGATTTGCTGCCGCGGATCAGTCAAACGGCGGTGTTATTATTTATTATTAAGTGTTGGAAACCGGTGATTTTCTTCCGGGTAATTTTTCTAGGCGCCACGATTCTTTTGCAAGTGCAAATTACTCATTTAGGTTTCAAACCCAGAATCGGATGAATCGGATGCTGATGTTAATTTGTAATTATTTCAATTATGTTACGAATCACATATGTACGTGAGACAGAGTGGCGATGGAAAATGTTACAAGACCTATATCGGGGTGTATACGCGTTGAAAAAAAAGATAAACAAAATTTTAGCTCTTAAGGATGTGTAGTGAAATATCATTTGTACGCAGTGTAGATAGTGATTTTATTTCGTGGTGAAATATTTTTACTATTATGCAAAATGACTTTACACGTAAGAGTTTTTGAAGTGAAACTTCTTAGCACCATTGTGATTTGAAACTCGATTAAATAGAAACGATACGAAAAAGAGACAAAAACATACATTTACAGGATTTAGCCTGTGAGAGGACGAGATAGAATAAAGCCTTACCTACGTACAGTACCTAAGCTGCGCGCATTGACCGCTTTGATTATAAGCTCACTTTTCAAGGCTTCTATTGGTTGTGATTGTTGGGCGAAGGTTTCACTTCCACCGCATGTGAACTGCACTCGATTTTTTTAAATTTTTACACATGCGATAAACATCTGTTTAGTATACAAAATGGTTGTTTATCTGATATGTAAATTTAAAACACGTTTATTACTAAAGGGGTACGTAAATATCTGTTTGACCGACCTCTAGTAAACTTCATAAGAGGAATTAAAATAAGTTTCAACAAATAAGTTATAAAAAAACATCTAATCTTATATCGTTCGAAAACGTTATCGTTCAGACGTAAAAACAAAAATATTTATGATTTAGGAGCAAGTCTACGCTATGCCTTCATCGAAATTTGCAATTTTTTTTACAACGGATTATTTATAATCCGTTGTATTAAAAAAAATGGTTCTGGGTTCGAGTCCCAGTTGCGACCATAATATTTTTCTATTTTTCTGTGTCTTGTTCTCTTTCATATTTTCGTTTAGATTATTAAAGTAAAACTTCTTTACGCACGCTTGACTTGGGGAGTAAGCTGGTGAATTCGTGACGAAAGCGTTACGAAAAGTGTGATCGGGCGAGGCGAACGAAACAACGCTTGACTTATTTATATATTTTTATTTAAGTACATAAAACAGGCATTTTGCCCAAAAACTTATGTACATGGATGATTCAAATAGAAATTAAAACAAAAACAAAAGCTAAATATGCAAAAGTGAATGACTTGGGGAGTAAGCTGGTGAATGCGTGACGAGAGCGTTACGAAAAGTGTGAGGGCGAGGCGAACGAAGCATAAAGAAGTTTTACTTCAGTCTTGTGGTCTAAAGCTCACTCATATTTTTATCGTCATCTTCTTCTACAATGAAAAAAATGTTTTTAAAAATTTTATTTTCTAAAACTACCAAATCAACGCGCAAGTAGATTCATAAATAAAACGTAATGACTTTTCATCCATTCTAATGACAGCTAAAAACAAACTGCGCTATTTTAAGCTCAAAGTTTTTGGCAGATGATAATAATTCATAGAACATTTAACGAGTGGCGTGTCCACGTGTGACGTAGAATTAGAAAAAACCCTCGCATTGGTCGAATTACACAGCGCCTAGGAAGTGCGATACTTAACAAGGAAATACTTACAATAGCGTATTAATCATCTGTACATTGTATCAGCACAAACTAGACAAGCTAAATTATCAAGTCAATAAGTCATCATCACGTAACTTGTCACGGATAATAATAATACATTGGCCATCTATGATTTTGTATTACGGAACCCCACTGTAAAAATTATACGACTGTACGATAGTTGTACGTAGTACGTCAGAATCAAGCATCTATACATCTGTACCAAATATATTGAAATATAAGAGATGTGCTATCCGCAGTTTTTACTGGCTGGGACAGTGTTTCCTGGCGTCGTCGCCGATATTGGTAACCAATATTACTACACACTTTTGAAAAATTAATCGACGGTTGGGCGGTCATCACAGCCTCGACCATATTTTGTCAGGATCAAAATATTTCTGTTTTGCAATAAAATTCATATAAACGGAATATTTCAGAATGTATCCGAAAATGAAAAACTGTTTTGGAAATGTGATATAAGCTTTCTAATTTTATAATTAGAAATAAATATATAATTTTGAAATATAAAAACTTAGTATGCAAACATAAAAATCCCTCACTTTATGTTTTTCCAATTAAAATTATTGGTAACGAAAAAAAACACATGTATAATTTATTAGTAAAATGTATTTTAAACGCTATCGTCAACTTTTTAGTCGTTCCATGTATAAATAATTTTTTAAAAATCTCAAAAAAAATTCTTTTTTCAAATTATCGGAAACTTGTTGGAAACTTTGGATTCGTAAAGGTGTATCATGTTCCGTGATAGCAGGGGAGACACAACGATTTCTATAAAAGACCCGTAAGAGTTGTTCCGAAAACCGAAATTAACCGGTTAATAATCTACTCACACCAGAAGATAGGTGGTAACTAGAGTGGTAATCAACGCGGGAAATGCCAATCTCACACAAGACCCCACCGAGAGACAGCCTGGGCTCTCATTGCCCCTTAAACTCTGATCCGCCATCAACAGGATAAGGTGTTCTCATAATAAAATAATAAAAATCCGAAAACTTCATAACTAGGACACGTGATGAGACATCCAGAGAAGTACGAGATCTTGCATCACACAATGGAGTGAATGATTGCCGGACGTCGAGGCCCTGGAAGAAGGAAAACATCATGGCTGAAAAAACCTGAGACAGTGGTTTGGCCAGTCCACAGTAGAGCTCTTCCAGGCTACAACAAACAAAGTTCGCATAGCCAACATGATAGCCAACGTCCGTTGAACGGACAGGGTGCGAGAAGAAGAAGAAGCTCCCATAGCCGTTGTGCCCACATGGTCCTTAAAAGGTTCGACAATGTGTGAATGCGATGCGGTGCAGACTTCCGAACATATGGTTAAAGAGTGGGTGGGGTCCACAGGGTGACGCCTGATGCCCTAGATTGCCTCGCAAAACTAGATGTCCTCCTCTGACCCCCCATCATACAAAAGAAGAAGAAGAGCTAACATGGCTTAGATTAATTATTGTTATTTGTTATTCCATTTTCCCAACACCTCACTAGTAAATGGGTAACAATAATTACAATCAATCTAAAAGCCTATTTATAATACGACCCACTAAAATTTCTCGATTACGTGATAAAGTATGATTGATCGCTGAAATTTTACTTAATTTTACTTTAACTGTCAACAAATAATTCTAAAAACTTTGCAAATTATAATGGAATTTTATGAACCACTTATCCGAATTTAACGATTTGCTCTGATGAGCGGAAAATGTGTAACATTTTTGAAGTGAAAATTTCTTAAGCACCGTTGTTATTTGAAACTCGATGAAACGAAAAATAGCGACACTACAAAGAGACAAATATAGGATTTAGCCTGCGAGAGAATGAGATATATAATGGTCTCCTCTTTGTGCGGTGCTTCGTTGCCTCTCCACTCTTGTCTACTTTAATTTACTGAAGGTTTCATTTCTACCGCGTGTGCATAGCAAACTCTGTTTTTGAAGTGAAAACTTCTTTAGCACCGTTGTGATTTGAAACTCCATGAAATGGCGACACTAAAAAGAGACATATAACACATATATTTATAGAATTTAGCCTGCGAGAAAATGAGATAGACTAAATGGTGTCCTCTTTGTGCGGCGCTTAAACTTGGTAACAATATTATAATAAATAAACCCAACAATTATCCTACTCCTGAAACTCTGCATGCGTCACATTCTGTCGAAGTATAGTTTTCTGAAGGTTTCACTTCTACCGCATGTGAACTGCACACTCTGATTTTTATTTTTTATTGAACATATTTTGCAAGAAATTAGTATCTTCAAATTCTTATAATAGTGTAATACAGTGGTTATTCAGCCGTAATGAACCTTGTTCACAATAGTAGTACAGTTCACAAAGATTATTATTTTTATTATAAAGTCACACCACAACAAATTGCTTACCAATAAATTTTAAGGTACCCAATTTAATTAAAGTGGTGGTTTTTTTTTAGAAAATTATGGCAGATGTTGATGTTGTTGAAATATGTAAGCGACGAAAAATATATCAGTTTTTCGCGTACGTTTTTTAGAGTAAATGATTCATTATACCTATGTATGTTTCAGCTTTCTAGGATGTTTGTGAAAATTTCACTTGTATGCTAACATTCCGTGGTCTATTAATACATATTATTTAGTGCAAACTCTCCGCACCGCCTGTGGGCAACTTGCCACGGGTTCATCTCAATTCTCAGCGTTATTTGTGACAAAAAAATCAAAGCACGCATCAATTAAAACAAATGACTTTTAAATACCCGCGAGTGCGAATCGTAGTAGGCGGAAAACCCATAAAATTTGGCCAATTTAAACATTTATTTAATTTGGTAGGCGGTACCGCCGCCCCGGGAACAATTTATTGGATAACCAAAACCTCTGCCTAATCAACCGTTTGGGGACTTAGCATGGGTGCCCGGGTTCATGGGGTGAGGTTTGTCAGGGTTTTCGCGGCGGGTGCGTATGCCCACCAGCTGCATGACAGGCCGGATCGGGATAGAGTGGCTGAGGGAGTCCCTTTGATTTTTTCAGCCGTACTCTCTCGGAACATCGCCTTGCACCACAGCTCATACGTCCGTCCTCCTGGACACACTGACCCCCAGATTCCTACACACCCGTAATACCTTTTCCTTTCCAGAACTTTCTTTCCTTCTTTTCCTAAAAAGACCCACCACACAGCATCCCCAAATATGACATAGGCCCTGTGGGGGATTATTTTCGTCAGAGCCAACTTTGTGAAGCTACAGAAAAAAATTATCTTATTGTTTAATTTATAAAAAAAATTGCCTTTCTTAAAAAGATATAAGATTCTTGTGCGCAGGTTTAGCGTTGATGTAGTTATACCGGGGGTTTAAAACATTTTTATCAATACGTAGGCAATTATGTGAAACTAGCACAAACCCATAAAACATTAAGGAGATTTTATAATTATTGAATTTGTGAAGCATTTGAAGGCCACCGCGGTCGAGGGGAAAATTAATTTTAATTGATTGGGTTTGTGTTATTTCACAATTTAATCATTTAAAATAATAAAAGTTGTACTTGCGGTCTACATGTAAGATGACTGAATATCTACCCATCTGCTGGGTTATATTTCCATGTTATAATGAATAATAAAGCGCTATTTACTATACGAAAATAACGAAATATAAATTAAAAAATGTAATTTTTTTTTTAATATTCGATGGGCAAAACTTTAATTTATAAATTACCGAATTACGTTGGATCACAAATTTACCGTAAAACAATGCAACTGAAAACCAGCACTGCTGGTCGCCACGGCAGTGAGGTTCAGTTGCATTGTTGACAGGTTGCCATGGTGGCGACTCACAAACTGTCAAATTTTGACATGTCAGATCAGAAAAATATCGATTTTGAAGGAGGTTGAGTGCGTTTGCGATGAGAACTGTTTTTTTTTCAGTTGCTCTGTGAGCGAAGGCCCTAAATTGAACAAAAAAAACTATTTTTACTTTGTTTTATTTCTTTATGTATTTTCATTATATAGTTAGAAAGGGCATGAATACTTTTTAGTATCTACAAATTTCCTTTAAAATCTTGCAAAAAAGATTTTAATAGCCTATATTTTATAATTTAAAACACAAATAAATAAAGTTGCATATATCCGTACTGTGTACTATGTATTCTAGTTTAAAAAAATATTATTCCATTTCTTTGTGTATTTGGCCTTTGATTCCAAAAATATTTTTTTTATGAAAAAGACCGCGAGTCGTTCCACTTAAATACCAACTGTATTGCTTGAATGATAGGATTTCTTCCTATTTTAAAAAATTGAAAGTTCCTAGAACTTGAATAATTTAAAGCGTTACGCACAAATATAGAGCAATATTTTACATGACCCATGCACCGGTAACCGAGATTAGCTTATTTTTATCGACTATAAGTATTTTTTATGATCTTGGGTAATATTTACAACGCGTTTATTTTACGATGTTTTCAAATATCTGAGTCAAAGGATAGTTTAACATGTTTAATACGATTAAGAATTTAATTTCAATAAGGGTACCGCCGCGCCGTAAACCATATATTGGATAACCAACACCCCTGCCATAGGTCATTTCAAGTGGTGCGCGACGTTTGGTAACTTAGCACCGGTGCCCGGGTTCATGGGGTGAGGTTTGTCTGAAAGCGTTTGCCCATCTACTACATGGCGGGTTAGATCGGAAGAGACTGATTGACTGACCTAACTTAACCTAACCTAACCTAATCTAATCTAACCTAATCTAACCTAACCTAGACCTCTCCAGCCTCGGAATATCGCCTTGCACCGCAATGGGAGGGATGGATTCACAAGTCACTCCTGGACACATGTCCCACAGAATCCTACCCATCCCTCATACCTTTATTCTTCCCAGAACTGGCACCCCCAAAGTTGACACAGCCCCTAAGGGGAATAAGCCCCTATTTGCATGGGTGGTGCTCAAGTAAAAGTAAAGCGATTTAAGAATGATGAACAAGTTTGTGCCAACACAGAGTTGTGGCACATGTGATACACATGTGTGATACACATGTTTACATTGCAATATCGCCTTGGCAAAGAATCTTTAAATTTGAATGCAACTAGTGTCGTATGTGCTGGAAATCGTGCTTTGAAGCTGCATTGGCAGTTGTGTGGCGGTCCAACCCCTCTTCCTACCCCTGCTAGAAGTTAAATATGACAAAAATTGAAGTGAAAATTTAAGTAGAACTGAACTTTCTACTTTAAATAAATTTTCAGAAAAAACAGTATTGCAAAGAAATTTTATGTTTTCTTTTAAGCTTTTGCATAAATATAAATAAATAATAAAGTAAATGAAAACTACCTGAAACACAGAAAACGCGCTGTCTATACGGCTATAAAGCTGTATGCAATATGCATATTCCGATAATAGAATAATGATCTTTGTAATTTCGACCTGACTTTGAGTCTTAAATAAATACATTAAACATAGCAGTGTTGTTCCGTAACTTGTTTGCCGACTTTCCAGTGAAAAAAACTTTCGTCTGCTATTTTTATACTTTTTGTGTGAAAAAACAGGTTTGTTTAAATTTGTTTATAAAATGTTGGAATTCGTTACAAAATCACGATTGAAAATCCAACAAAAAACTTGTTGTTCTGGAACATCGTTAACATCGCTATATCTCGCCTAAGTCTTTAAACCTGCTGGTAAAATAGTCTCAGAGAGAGGTCTCGTCATCTTTGGGGGTGCTGTGTGGAGGGTTCTTTTAGGAAAGAAGGAGAAGATCTTCTGGGAAAGAAAATTTAGGTTGGGTAGGAATCTGGGGGTCAGTGTATTCACGAGTGACGGACGTATTCCCTGAAGTCCCTTTGAAGTCAAAGAGACTCCCTCAAACATTCTCTACCGATCCGGCCTTCTAAGCTACTGGTGGGCAGACGTATCCCCCGCCAAGACCCGAACAAAACAAACCCCGTGAACCCGGGCACGTCTGCCAAGTCACCAAACGTAGCGAACATCTTGGGGCGACCTATGGCAGAGGTGTTGAGTACCCATACCCGCCTGCCAAATTAGCCGATTACTGGGAATGAAGACTCAAACCAACCAAATATTTTTTTGTAATTGTTTTATAAATTTTCAAAAATAGATGTTTTAAAATAAAAAAAATTGTATTTTTGTATTTTCAAGTTTCAAAAATAGATGTATTGCGGTAAAAATATTTAAATTTTTATCTTTTTAAAAGTTTGTATACGGTTTTATTTTTTTATAATGTAAATTACGTTAAAAATAATCATCAGCGCAGTCTTCTCGGAGGATGTGTAAAAAAGTACAATATAAACAAGCTATTCCAAATTCACTTTCGTGTCTTAGTTTTTTTAGTTGGGAAAATGTTTAAAGCTCATCACTGTCGCTAAAAAAATTAATTTGACATTGGATGAATATTTACCGCGCGTAATTTCATTGTATTTACTACAGTCGCGGGGTCGATTTTCATCAATATTATGATCAACGTTATAATCTTTTGCAAACCTGAGGGACTTAAATATATTGGCAGAGATTGCGACCTCGGATTTGTCAAGACGGACAGCAAATATTCAATAACCAATTGCTGGCTTTGTTTACGTCGTTATCTGGTCATTAGGCACAAGATTTAATAAGTTTCAAGAATCAGCTGCATGATTTGTAAATTTTATTACATCCTTTTTTTACATGATTATGTTCTACGTGAACAGCAGATTCACAAAATGCATATAAAATGTTTGTTCAATGAATAGGGTAACTCACTCGAATCTCGAGTTACTCAGTCGAGTAACTGCCCAATCCCTCATCCCACCTTCTATCCATAACCTACTGATTTTTTGTGTTGAAAAAAGACACCAAAATTTCATTTACATTTCTTACTTCAAATAAGGTCAGGATCAAGTATAATTCAGTCCTTAACACTATGCGTAAAGTGTATTCTTTCATAATTTAATCAGGTAGGTACTTATGCTTGTACATGATGATTGTGTACCAAAAATATAAGGTAAAGATACAAAAATAATAATAAATTATAAGACCTTTTTGACGTTATAACGTCTTATAAATCGATGAACACCGGCTGCACTCACGAAAAAGCATGACTCATTGTCACGTTCCGCCTGAGCCGAGCGTCTCTTCCACTCCATCGTTATTATATGGCGTGATCACATAAAATTATCGTCCGTAAACCGACTTTACAGACAACCAATTTTTGTAAAGCAAAATTCATTTGAAAAAATCATCGCCGGCCACGGATTACTGAAAACAATTATCAGACCTCAATTTTTTCAATTGTTTGCAAGCATTGTGCGTATTTCCGACCTCATAAGCTAATTTGACAGACTATTTTGTTGATAAAATAATTAAACGCTCATATTATTTAATAGCACAACATTTTTGGTTATTTTTACGTGATTTCACCAAAGCGACTCGAACGGAAAGAGTCTAAAACTCTATACATCATTTTTAATGCATAAATTGTGAAATAAAAAAAATTGTTGTCTATAAAGTTGGTTTACAGACGATAATTTTATGTGATAACGATTTATGTGATTGGAGTGGAAAAGAGATAAATGCGTCACAAGCCGAACGCTTGTTCCGCGCTCTCGCTTGCACGCTCGGCTCAGGTGGAACGTGATAATGAGTCATGCTTTTTCGTGAGTGCAGCCGGCGTTCATCAATTTATAAGACGTTATCACGTCAAAAAAAAATCAAATTTAATTTACTTTACGCATAACGGGGTCTGAAACCGCTAGATCTGGTATTGTAGCCAAGAATCGTTTACACTTAACCTGGATGCTGTAAAATGAATAAGCTTTTATTTTTAGCTCTAAAATAAATAAAGAAGAAGCAATTGATAACCTATTTTTAATTAAAAAAATGAAAAAATAAATATTTTTTTTTTTTAAATTCGTTTATTATAAAGTAGGAGCCTCAGCACGGTAAGCCACCCATTGAGGCTAACATTACTGGATTATACTTTGAAATGTAAAATATTGCATCAAATAAATAAATGTGTGTAACAATAACTCGTTAAGCTTTTTGATGAACAATAAGTACGACACATATAATATATAAAATTATTAAAGGGGCAGTTTGTTCACAATGTAGAAATTAATAATAACTGACGCATGGCATTGTTTACAATCAAAGAATGATTGATTGAAACCAGTAGGGCTGGCCGGAAACCATGTAGATGTTTTACTGATCTCTATAAATGCTCGAAATATAATATTACATTAGTATTAATTGAACATACATACATTAAACTGTAATTATTGTTGATCTTCAAATTTATACTTGTGCACGATTACGACTTCCATGCATTCTACACAGTATCCCAAAAGATGACATAAGCCCTGAGAGAAATTATTTTCCTTTGGACCTCCTATTTTGTGTTAACGTAAAAAACAGTTAGCTAATAATATTTTTTTAATTTCTTGGACAATTTTTTTTTTTACATGAGCTCCTGAGGAAAATAATTTCCCTCTGGGCCTATGTCATCTTTGGGGATGCTGTGTGGAGGGTTTTTAAAGAAAAGGAAGGGAAGGAGAGTTCTGGGAAGGAAAAAGGTTTAAGGGGTGGGTAGGAATCTGGAGTTCAGTGGTCCTGGTCATCCGCCTCCAAGACCTAGACAAACCTCACCCCATGAACCCGGGCACCCCTGCTAAATCACCAAACGTAGCAAACCACTCGGGGTGACCTATGGCATAGGTGTTGGTTATCCAATAAAGGTTCCCGTGGCGGCGGTACCCATACCCGCCTCCCTAAATGGCTATGTATTAGCATTTGTATTACAATGTCCAGACATTTTGTTTTGAAAAGTTTTATTTCACATGTACATTTGATACTTGATTTTTATTTGTCTGTTATCGGTTTCGACATATCCGTGTCATTCACAGACAATCTTAAATCTAGCTTAAAAATTATACAAGTATGATTAGATTTTATTATGTGGGGGTAGTTAGAGAGGTGATTTTAAGGGGGGGGGGTGGAGGAAGAATTAGTCTCCTTGTAAGTCACCATTATTGACTATGTTCCCCTATTATTAATCACCTCACCCGTTACCCTCACCTAATTAAATCTAATACTTCTATAATTTTAAAGTTAATTTTAAGATTGGATAAATTAAAATTATGTAACAAACACACTTTTGAATTAAAACTCTTCAAAACAAAATAGCTATATTTTTTAAAAAATTTGAATACCGCACAGGATTCCCAACTGTGCTGAGCCGGTGAGGCTAAGGCATACCAATCGAGGTATGTTGAGCATATTGCTTGAAGGAAGGAGAAAGAGACGAGAAAGTTTGGGAAGTACCTTGCTATTTAGATATTGTCACCAAAACTGCGGTCACTTCAAGCAGCGTTTTGATTCTGACTGGTGGTCTTTACAAGGGCAATACTGAGAGTATCTACCACACTTTAATAAGTGCGCTATTTTCACTTATGTTAACCTAAATACCTGGCGGAGCCGCGTAGTAAAGCAAGTTAATTCATAAACTCAAACAATCCGCCATAATTTATCGTCGGTTGAAAGAAATTGAACCACTCACGTGTTTACGATAAATAATTCACGAGCATTCAAAGTGTTGATAAAATAAATATTTATGAAGGATACATTATGTTCTTAACAATAAATACTAATATAAGTTTTTTTTTAAGAAGTTGGTGAATTTTTCATACAAACTCTAATAAGTAGTATTTTTTTCCAAACTTTAGGACCTATGCGTGAACTTAAGATCCAACATAATTTTTTTTAAATATTTGTTTTATTCAATGATTAATATGCAAAAAAAAGCTCAAATTTTAAGCCCTAGTAACATTAAATACGCCAAAAATCGTCTTTTAGGTCTCAGTTCCTATGATTTCGAAAAACTCTACGTAAAACCCGGGCAACGCTGGGGACTTCAGATAGTGATCAGTGTAGTAGTTTACACTGACGGGATTGGAAGTGTTTTATTAGCTTATCCACTTTTTTACATTTTTCCACGTAGGATGCACGAGGAAAAAACATCTCTCAGGGCCTATGTCATCTCTGGGGATGCTACGTGGAGTGTCTTTTTAGGGGAAGGAAAGAGGTATGTGTGTCCATGAGTGATGTTCGGCTGACCTCATGACCTCATCTAGAGTCTAGATGAGATCTCCCCCTACCAGTCTCTCCCATTCCAATTCGCCACGTAGTAGGTGGGCATACGCATTCGCCCCCAAGACCTAAAAAAACTTCACCCCATGAACCCTTGCACCCTTGCTAAGTTTAATTCATAGTTTAGTTTGTTTAATTTTTAGTCTGAATTTAATCGAAGTCACCAAAAGTAGCGAAACACCTTGAGTGACCTTTGGCAGGGGTGTTAGTTATCCAATAAATGGTTTCCGAGACGGCGGTACATACCCGCCTCTAAATTGTAACGTTCTCGAAAAAAGCTCAACTTTCCTTACTTTTTGTGAAATTAATCCAACATTTTCCAATACCGAATTTCTTTTTCGGCCAGATAACTAATTTCACTCACCTGTCTGAGGCCTAGGAGTAGAAAGATACTTACATATAAATTGGGGACATTGATCTTCTTTCAAGTCATCCCAGTTGTAGAATCACCTTTTAGACGGTCTACAATAAAATGTAGGTGGGTTCATAAAAAAAATACAAGTGTGCTTTAGACCATACGACTGAAGTAAACCTTACTGCTCTCTCTTGCTTCTACAGTGTGATACAGACAATAGGCCTGCACTGTGTGCTAGATATACAAAACGTAACTGGCTACGAGAGAAAGAGAGAAAGAAAATGTGTGCTCGCACCTATCTCTCTTGCCCCTACAGTAATATAAGAAACGTTACACTTTCTCTTTCTTTCTTCACTAACTTATATCTCTCTCTCAACTTCCGTTCGCCTCGTTTTCATAATGCTCTCGTCACACACTCACCAGCTTACTCCCCAAGTTAAGCGCGCGTAAAGAAGTTTTACTTCAAAAACTTCTAAGACGAATGAGACAATGTTACGTTATTGTTATTTTGAACAAACATAATAATAAAATATAGACCAGTTCAGTTAGTATTTAATAATGTTTGAAGGTGTTATGTTATTAAATATGATATTATTTAAATTTAAAGTTTTCCAAGCTTCACAAACCCAAACCATATATTGTTTATATGGTATGGGTTGATATGGTTTGGGTATATTACCACCAACCAAAGCCATACATATTGGTTATAAATCCGGATCGCAAGGACCAAAACAATCACACTTATTAGTGACGTATAACGAATAGGCGAGTTTTCCCTCCCTGTCGGCCATCTGGCGATACTCTATGGCAGCGTTGATAAAATGCGAACTCGGAAAACTTGCATAGAGATTGACCCGGACTTTTCCCCTCATTGGGCGCCACGCCGTAAAAAAGTACCAACCCATTCATCCGATTGAAATACGTTGAGAATATAGCGGAATGATTTTTATTACTAAGTGCCAGCGTTGTTGATTCTTATTAGGTTAGTCGAGTGAATGCGGCGCTTGACGCATTCGGAATCTCGGATGCGAAGGTCACACGCGAAATACTTCATTCCTTTATTTCTGTATTGTTGCGACTTTGCGGCAATGAGGTCTTACAAATAACAACAACGACATGTGTTTATTGACATTCGTGATGCAATCAATGTAAATCTCCGGATGTGATTTGTATGAACGATCTTAGAGCAGATACCGTTTTCTTACAGTACCCATTTAAGTCTACACAGGTCAGATAAGTTATGATTATTCTGTTCTAATTAATGTAAACAAATACATAATGTTATAAGGTCATCGACCGATTATTGTTGTAAAGACACACTGGCAAAATGTGAATAGCATTTAAATTAAATACTATATCGTTGAAGAAGAAGATGGTAAACAAAATATGAAAGAACGAGACACAGAAAAATAATAAGATAACTATTACAACTGGGACTCGAACCCACGATCTCTCGTTTAACCAGGACGACTTCTGAGACCTCTTATTTTTAAGTAATTATTCAAATGTCAAATTATAGAATTAACAATAACATCATCGACTATTTTTTTCCCATGTTATTGGCAGCTAGCTTTTTGACCCGATAACGTCTTATAAATCGATGAACGCCGGCTGCATGCACGAAAAAGCTTGACTCATTGCCACGTCCCGCCTGAGCCGAACGTGCAAGCGAGAGGGCGGAACAAGCGGTAGAGAGGCACGATTGGCCTAAGCGTTCGGCTTATGACGCATATATTTATGCATCAATGCAATTTTTCATCAATGTTTTCTTATGACGTTATCACGTAAAATTATCGTCCTTAAACCGACTTAACAGACAACCAGTTTTTTTTTTAAATGGGAACAATTGTAGAGCATTGGATAAATATATCCGATTTGTTTCATATAGGACATCTATTGACCCTTTTGTAATAGTCTAATCGAATATTTAATTTTTCATTGGAACAACTCTCTTTTAATGATCACTTTTGAAAAATCAATGATATATATCATTGGAGAAGATAACACTACATTTAAACGAAACCTGGGAAGAATGAAATCCAGAAAAATAACAAGATATTGGTCTGAACTAGTTTTACTAATGTGATTTATTTTGTAAATGTTTGAATAAACACTTAAAAAAAATATATTTCATTACATATTTACACCAAAAATATAAAGCATTAAACAACATTTTTTTTTGTACTAACCAGCTGGCTGACAGCTGAGCCTGATCCGAGGAGGCAGAAATTTAATCTAATTTATGCATATTTCACTATTATATATTTTCTTTCAGGTTCTTACTCTTCTTTATTTTGTAGTATCTTTGCAGATTTTAATACTCACCTTTAAAAACAAACGTATTTGATATCGTTTTTAAAAACAGCTAACAGTCAAACGGCAATTTCAAAGCTCCGCAGACCATTTTGCAAATAACTGTGTGGACTGAAAACTGTATCGTTTATCGTGGTACTTACTCTGGGTAAGGAAAAAACTTTGCACGTACGCAGACATACAAGCATTTTTCTGAAATTCAAAGAAATCAAAGCAGTTAATTATCGAAATAAATAATCCATCCTACCAATTCGGGGTTTGGCCCGTTTGGTAAAGCGGTTGATTCCGATCACTGTGAAGAAAAGTTCAACCATCAGTCTCTTTTCTTTTTCTCTCAACCTTTCATATTTTGCTTGTTTGGTGTAAAAGCTTCAAATCGCTACAACTTTCAAATCGATACAGATTAATATTCAGAAATGAGATATTGCTCGAATGGATTTAATTGTTTTAAGTGACCACGTCTGAAAAGCCAGATACATTCCATTTTTCCTCTTCCTCATATACTTTCCTTCCTCATTCCTTTCGGTCTCACAACATAATTCACTTGGGGATTCCATATTCAACAGACTTCGGGGAATTAAAAACAATCGGGTCTGTCTTGTGAAATTCTAAAAAATAATTTTAGAAAACACATCACACTTCTTGACATCGCATGTTCAGTGGGCCAAGCGATTGGATAATGATAATTATAGTACTGGGTACACAGTGTACAGTTAGAGAGCCACGTGGTAGTCCATGGTTCCATGACTAACATAACTATGACAAAACAGAACACCTTTGAAAAATTTATTGAGAGTGATTTTAAACAACCAATCTTACCAATCATAATCTAGATAACTTAGTTTTTTTTCTCTTCCATTAATACCATTTGTCACTGTGCTGTTTGGTTCGGTTACCGATCCGGCAACGTATTTAGAGTTGCAGCGGTGCATCTGCATCCAAGGCCGATCGCCAGTTATCTTGAACTGCTTATAAAACAATTTTATTGGCATATTGTAACGTATAATAGTCGGGAGTTACTTTCAATGTTAGATTATTTCCATTCATGTTATCTGGGACTCTCGCCTTCGATTCGGAGCGAACGTTATCGGTGATTCATTACTACTGTAACAAGAACACCGTTCGGTTACGCTTTTTTGGTGAATACATGTGAGTTTATTGCAATCTTTCGCGAAGGATGTTGGAATACCATACATTTGTGAGTAGAATAATAAACAAATAAATTCAATCCATATTCGTTATTTTTTTATCCATGTTAATTATCATGTTTATGTTTTATGGATTTTAAATGATTTTAACAATAACAAAATGATAGTTAGGCAAAGCTGCCGTTAAACGGCAAATCTTCAGCAGGTTCTGCTGTTTTTTTTTTCTTAAAACTCCGTAGAACTGCACAAGTTATGAAGCCACTTCGGTGCAGCTATGCGTTTTTATTATTTATGTCTTTTTGCCTCTTTTTACATCTCCTAGCCTATTTTTGGTTCTTCCTGGTTCATTTTGTCTCTTTTTGTATTTTCTTGTATTTTCTCGTCTTTTCTTATCTCTTTTTATCTCTTTTTGTATCTTCTCGGTTCGCCTTAGCTTTTATTGGCTCTTCTTGAGTCTTTTTACGTCTTACCGATCCTTCTTATAGTTTTTTTATAGTTTATTTTGGTATCTTCTTGTCTCTTCTTGGTTCTTCTTGCTTCTTCTTCCATCTTCTTGCATCTTCTTGCATCTTCTGGTCCGTTCTTGGTTCATCTTGTCTCTTCTTGAAACTTCTTATTTCTTACCACCCCTTGTTGTCTATTCTAGACTCTTTTCGTCTTTTTGTGCTCTCTGCTTACAGTCTAATCTGCTTACTTCTTTCTGCTTATACTTGGATCTTACAAAATAATCTTAACACAGAGAGGCCATCAAACCACTCCATTCCAGGCACATACCTGGCGCCACTCTTACTGCTCTACACACCACAGCGTCCTACTCCTTTTCCCAATTGTAATAATTTCTGAAATAATTTGACTTCATTATTTGAAAAAATTTAAATATCTTATCATAAAACAAATTCCGTATATAAAAAAGAACAGTCATCTGAAATGTAACGAAAAAACCGACTGAAAAAATATTTACATTTAAAAGTAACGTGACATTATTCATTCTATTGTGTGATTATTATTGCCCTCGAATACCTTTCCGTTCAGTTCTCAGAAATATTACGTTATTATAAACAAACTCCAACTAAAAAAATAAACAAAAGTTAATATATCTTATCTTGTGAGCTTATCTTATTGGTGTGATTTATTTGGTTTCTTCACTTCAATTGAATTCACTTGCAAACTTTTAATGACCCTGCACTGAAAAAAATATTCTTAAGCCTTATATAATTCGTGATAAATAATATTAATTACTTATAATAATGGTTTCTTCAAACATTCATTTTAGACTGAATTACGTGCTTATAAATAAATAAAATTCTTGTACTAACTCACTGAAAGTGAAAACTTCTTTAGCACCGTTGTGATTTGAAACTCGATGAAACGGAAACGAGTGATATTAAAAAGAGACAAACATGTACATAAATCTGTAGGGTTTAACCTGCGCGAGAATGAGATAGCAATAAAATATTTATTTATTTCACGGGTACTCGGTTCCAATATAATACGATAAATCCACGGTCCCACGCAAGTTTTTGGTCTAGTGGTATAAAGCGCCTGACGAACTTCAGCGGTCAGACATCCAGATGACCAAGGAATCGAATCCTACGAAATCCAAAAAAATGTGTACATATTTTTGTTAAATCAATTTCTAATCTTCAAACCACTTCAAAATGAACAGGCAAAAGGATGCGACACCTAGAGACTCCGAAGATTAAAACACAAATACAAAAAATAATAAGATAACCAAATGTATAGGATAGGTGCACTGGAATTTGACGACAAAAATATGGAATAAATCATCCTTCACATCGATTAAAAAATGTTTCTTAGTCTCCCCACTCTTGACTATTTTAGTTTTCTGATGGTTTCATTTCTACCGCAAAAAATTAGAGTGTGAATTGCACATTCTGATATTTTTTGATCTACAAATTTATTAATGTACATGACTTTTTTTAACATCTAAATCATCCATTAATAAACATATAATTTTATTTTGTAAAGGTCCTGTCAATTGTAGAAGAATCGACATTGTCTGAGTGAATAACAACTTACGTTCCTTTCGAATGCTCCATGATGACGTGTATACGATCTCTGCCTGCTTTAATTTTATCAGCCTTGCGATAATCATAATCATAATTAATTTTGCTGTGGGCACGATAAAATAGTTATTGCTTTGCTATTGTACATATTTCCTTCAATTTACTATGCAAAAACACGAACCAATGAGTAATTTAATATATATTCCGTTCGGTTGCGTTGATTTCTAAATTTAGCTCCATTGAAACTGCAGCGTCCTGAATTATCAATAAACATAGGTTTTAGAAGTTGCGTGAAGTGCGTTTTTGAATTCATTACGTTCGTGAATGATTTAATGCAAATCTTGGATGTGTAACTTTCCGACATCCGATCGGGCCGAAACTCGGCAGATAGACTAGTTGTCAATGACAATGCATTTTTTTTTCATAGAAATAAGGTTAAAAAGCGCTTGAATAATTTAGAAGCTTTCGAAATATGTAAAACCATAAAAATATAATAATAAAACTATTTTACAAAATAAACAATTAGGTTAATCGAATTTTTTCCATTTTTTAAATATTTCCCTTATCCTTTTCTAAACCCATGGACAAAAAGGATTTATGAGTTAGGTTAGGTTTTTGTGAGGTCGGGTTAGATTAGGTTAGTCAAGGTTAGTTTGGTTAGATTAGGTTAAGTGAAGTAAAATTGTTTTCTGATTTATTAAGCGCCGTTTTCGTGAAAAATCACCTCAAGGGCGCATAGAGGCGCAAATATGACAGCAACATAGCTAATGTTGCTGATACACATGTCCAATACTCTCGTAGCTTTGCCTATTTCAGCAAATCGCCCATCCTCACCATTCATTCCCGGTGGGAATGTATGGCGAGCGATATGCTGAAGTAAGCTAAGCTACATATTATAGCGCAAGTTTGTCATCAACATAATTCTGTCCAATGGTAAACCATAGGTATTATCATCTGATGTATTATTATGGGTAACCACATAATACAGAATAATGAAATACACTTGTAAACTCATGAAAGGTGACGAAATAAATCTAGTTTAACTATGTTAGGATAAGTTAGATTTATTAGGCTATTTTTTTCATCTTCATTTTATGAATTTTTCTCTTTTCTAAAGTGTTTGCTTTGTCAGTGTTTTGTTTAAGCCTGGAACCATTTTTTACGACGTAAATACCGAAACATTATAAAATGCTTCCGGACAAAAAGAGCGGTGACAGAAAAGAACATTATAAAATAAAAGATTAAGTTAATTTAGTAAAGTTATCTAGATGAGATAAGTGTTTATCTTCATAACTTTTCTGCGTTTTATTTAATATTCTATTTTGTAACTTTTTTGTTTTGTCATTGTACCTTTATAAAATGCTGTGTTAACAAGCCGCCTGGGGTGAAGGGTTGATGGGAGGCGACTGAAATTCGAAGAAGATGAACTTGTTGTACTTATTCACCTCGGCTCTACGTGAAAATCTGATATCATCATTTGTTTACACGAAAAACAAAGCGTTGAGTATTACCTTTCGGTTTGAAACCCCTTAGTGGCCAAGTTTATAAATTGGAAGAAAAACACCGAACATCCAATAAAAATATGTAGATGCCTAGATAAACAGGTGTTTGTAGACATTATCCAAAATAAACAACAACAAAAAACGAAATAATATAAACAGCACATATTATTTGATTCATCCACACTCAAAGGTAATCCTTAATTCATCGGGTTTGCAGATTACACTCTGTTCACATAACCGATTTAAGCATTAGTCGTCTTGGGACAAATGACAAACGATTTCTTCTTCCTCATTATTTTATTCAACAACAGTATTACAATTATTATTATTTTAATTTTTAAAACTTGAGGGAGACCTTTTGAACTCTCCAACAGGACTCTCTCAGAACATCGCCTTTTACCAAAACCTCCTAGATTCCAAGGCCGGGACACTCATTCAAATCAGCCTCTTAACTTGTATGGGATCCCACAAAAATTCTCATTTTAGATTATTTTTTCTATTTATTAAACTATTTAAAAACATTTTAATTATTTTTAAAAAATAAATTTTTTTTGAGGTTTTCGTACAAGTTAGAAGGCCGATTGGATTCAATGACCCGGCCTTGTAATCTAGGAGATTTTGCTTGCACTTCAATTTGGGAGGCGGGAATGGGTACCGCCGCCCCGGGAACCTTTATTGGATAACCAACACCTCTGCCATAGGTCACCCCAAGTGGTTCACTACGTTTGGCGATTTAGCAGGGGTGCCCGGATTCTTGGGGTGGGGTTTGTCTAGGTCTTGGAGGTGGATGACAGGACACACCGAACCCCAGATTCCTACCCACCCCTTAAACCCTTTTGCTTCCCAGAACTCTCCTCAACATCCTTTCCTTAAAAAAACCCTCCACACAGCATCCCCAAAGATGACATAGGCCCTGAAGGAAATTATTTTTCTCAGGGCCTCCTGTGTGTTCTTGTAAAAAAAAATTAAAAGGGCTGAATTCGTACGTCCATTGCTCCTGGACACACTGAACCCAAGATTCTTACCCACCCCTCCTACCCTTTCCATTCCCAGAACATCCTCTTCTTCCTTTTTTAAAAAGATTCTCCACACAGCAACCCCTAAGATAACAAAGGCCTTAGGGGAATTATTTTTCTAAGGGCCTCCTGTGTGGAGCTTAAGTATAATAAAAAAATATAATTTTTTATCCACAAATGATAATTAAAATAGCTTGCAGAAACCAGATTCTCACAATATATATACCCTTGACTGCATGTTGAAGAAAATCCAATTATAAATCGTGATTAAAAATTTCTATACGAAGGTACTTGAGAGCCATTCAGCCGTGGCCAAAAGACAAGGTGAGTTTTGTAATTTCAATATGAGAGGTGTCCAGTCGCACAGACGTTTCAGAAAACTTCACGAGTAAATGCGAAAAATTAATCTTCGAGCAGTTTTATGGGAGAGTGGAAATTTCCAATATGAAACTGATTGTGAGGCTTTGAAATCGTAAATGGTAAAACTTCACCAGTTCAATTTCATGCCGTGTATTGCGATTAAAACATCGGCTGTTCGAAAGAAAATTACATTTGCTATCCGATTTTTATTTCAATCAGTGTTCTGCAGTTACCCGATTAGTATCAAGTAGGTAGTCCTGATGCACATGTGCTTTGTATCAGAATGTTAAAGATAGATTTTTTTATATAGCCGTGTTACAAAGCTTGTAAAGTCATAATTGAACAAGTGTTAAAAATATTATTGTAATAATGGCAGAATACATACAGAGATGTTTTACATTTATTTTCACAATGGTAAGTTTACTTGCATACATATTGTGTTATATTAAGTAAGCAATTAGGGAAGATAAATTCAAATTCAAATTCATTTTGTTTATTTTTTTCACCTTAATAAAAACGTGTAATACTTTCGTTGTTTGTTTTTGGAGTAGTATGCCGTGTTGCGCTACCTCCCTCTTTTGCCAACGTTTCGGACAGCATTACAGTGTCCACACATCTGCCCTGATGATGAACACTGTAACGCTCTCCGAAACGTTGGCTAAAGAAGGAGGCAGCGCAATACGGCATAACGCCCCAAAAACAAATAACGAAAATACTTTTGGCCGTGAAAATTTAAAACCTTAACTGACGTGTAACACTGTAAACAAACATTCTGTACAAAGGGCAAGAATTTAACTCGTAGATTTTTCCAACTGATTTTTTAGTGATTTTTACAATAGCTCCTCACAGGAGGCCCAGAGGAAAATAATTTCCCTCAGGGCCTAGTCATCATTGGGGATGCTGCGTAGAGGGTCTTTTTAGAGAAATGAAATTCTGGGAAGGAAGATGTAGATGGAGGGTGGGTAGGAATCTAGGGGTTACTGTCTCCAGGAGCGATGAACGTATGAATCTGTCCTTCCCACTGCATTGCGTGGCGATGGGTCGAGAGAGTCCGGTTTGAGTGGCCAAATGGTCTCCTTCAACCAGTCCGACACGCAGTAGGTGAACAAATGCTTTCGCCGCCAAAATCAAGACAAACCTCACCTCGTGAACCCGGGCACCTCTGCTAAGCCACCAAACACAGCGAACCACTTGGGGTGAACTACGGCAGATATTTATCCAATAAATAGTTCCGGAGGCGGCAGTACCACACCCGCCTCCCAAATTGAAAATTACAGCTATCCTAGAAATAAATAAACTAATTTAATCACACGTAATAACCACATAATGGTAACGTATATTTAGATTTGGAGTAGTGACATTTTTTTAACGTCTCATGGTAGGTTATTGTACAAGCATCTTCTGGAATCTGTTTTCTGAGTTGGTAATGTTCAATTAGAGAGATGATAGATCCATTTTGTGAACCTATCAGTAGTTCAATTTGGGAGGCGGGGATGGGTACCGCCGCCCCGGGAACCTTTATTGGATAACTAACACCTCTGCCGTAGGTCACCCCAAGTAGTTCGATGCGTTTGGTGGTTTAGCAGGGGTGCCCGGGATGAGGTTTGTCTAGGTCTTGGAGGCGGATGACCAGGACACGCTGAACCCCAAATTCCTACCCACCCCTTAAACCCTTTTCCTTCCCAGAACTCTCCTCTCCTTCTTTTCCTTAAAAAAACCTCCATACAGCATCCCCAAAGATGACATAGGCCCTGAGGGAAATTATTTTCCTCAGGTCCTCCTGTGTGGAATTCATGTAAAAAAAAAACTACAATTTTTCTTAATTTTGCCATGACCACCTTACAAGGTCGGCAGGGAAACATTTTAGTACTTAATGCGATGGATTGATACAATGATGAGACGATTTGACGAACGTTAATTATAATGTGGGTAAGTGCATTCGCAATGATAAACCATGGCACAGATTTAACTACTTTATTAATACTTTTTTAATTTAAATAGCAATATTCAGTGGTACGACCTACTACTAATGCAAGCAGTGGTAGACACAGCAATTCGTAACGAAACAGCAATGATTAATGATACACAGCTATTTAATTGAAATCAATTATTGTGAATAGGAAAGAATCAATTCCAATTCGCATGATAACGCGCGACCCGCTTTATCAAAGTAGATGCTCAATATGTGTTCAAACCATACACAAAATTCCATCTCCATCCAACGAGTTAATGCAGATGTGAAATTGTATCAGCCTCTAGCACCGATAAGGTAATGTGTAACGGTGGAAGAAAATTTGCAAGAGGAAGGAGACAAGGAAGATGAATAAGCAGGTTATTTAATACCTAGGTTTTCGGATGAATTTCAATTACTTAATGCAATTTAGAACGGAAGATAACTATCACAATAAAGACACCACCATTCTGAGAATAGGGGGTAACTGAATGTGGAATTAGTCGTGTTTTGATTATCAGATGCATATAGCTAGCTGCTTCCATCTTTTCTCTTTGCTTTTCTTCTTAACTCCCGCATTCAGTTTAGCGATGATCCCCAAAATGAGAAAGCCATAGTTCATTGTTCAGAGGTAGGTGACACTGTTGTGCGGTGTCGCATTTTATAAAGCCAGAAGACTCCTTAATGTTGCCCTCTTCTTGTATATTTTACAAAACCAGAGTCTTTCTGAATGTAGCCCTCTTCTTGTGTAATATTTGTCCCTTTTTCTTCATCTTCGTTGTCTCCGTCCTCTTTTAAATTTTCTTCCACTGTTTATCCCATCAAAGCTAGAGGATTAAAATTACGCAATGTCACAAAGCATTAATTTGTTGGATGGTGATAGAATTTTAGCACAATAGCCCTTTTAAAAGAGGGAGTTTTCGTTTGAAAATATTTTGCGCTGTGGATCATTGACCACTGCCGTGTCGCTTTCACTTGTATAAACATATCCTTGTGTTGAGACTGGAGGGGGTGAGGAAGGATAGAAGACTATAATATTAAAGAGACGAAATCTGGTCACCGAGCAAATCTAAAGCTATTTTAAGCAAAGTTTCGATTCCGTATCCTGTGGTCTTTCACCAGGTCTATACTGAGAGCTGCCAACATTCTGCAATTTATTTATTTCTATTCTTGAACATTCACTTTACAAATTATTACATTGGTTTACATAGATAATAAGTTTAGTAATAAGAAAAAAATGTTAATGAACCGTAACTGTATGTAAATAGGTTAGTCGAAGTATTTTGTGAACACCCCACTAGGCAAACCTGTGCTGAGGTGTTCCCATATTTGGGATTAAGTGCTATTCTGTTGACATAAGCAGAAACACCCTATCCTCCTTGATATTGTCAAGAAGGGCACTGTGGGTCGACCAATGGCTGTAGTATCCTATACATAAATTAAAGATTAGTTGCAGTTAGGATCTATTACAGTTTCTAGGTTTATATGTTTAATATACATTTAGGTTTATCACCTTAAAGATTAGTTGCAGTTAGGATCTATATACAGTTTCTAGGTTTATATGTTTTATATACAGTTTCTAGGTTTCTAGGTTTTATATACATCTAGGTTTAACACCAAAGCTACACTAACATTACGTACCACTCTGGAACGTGCCGCAAATATTTGATATGAGCTGGACTTAAAATGTTTAAAACCATTAGGTTTATTATTTGCTCCCCTCTCTTCCATTGCAAGATGACGACTAATTTGTAGTGTCACATATTACTCTTAATTTTATTACCCATTTTTCCCATTAGTGATCAGGTCGGGAATTCGAGTGCCATATCGTATTATGGTCACGATGATTTAGTATTAATCTCCAACCTGTACTGATTTTACCCACACGCTTGGTACATTGTAATCATGTTATAGTTGTGGTGATACAATGTACCTAATCATTATTTACGCGAGGTCAAGCGTGAAATGATACCAGATGTGAGTATGAAATATGGTTTTAATTTCTAGTTTTCTTTTATCTACTAAATACTAAATCAAAGCAGTCTTTTGACGCGAGTTAAAAAGCGAAAAAAATGTTTTCAAAATAAAATAATATGCGCTTGAGACGGGTCAAGAAAATATAACAGATTTGAAAATATAACAGATTTGAAAATATAACAGATTTGAAAATATAACAGATTTGAAAATATAACAGATTTGAAAATATAACAGATTTGAAAATATAACAGATTTGAAAATATAACAGATTTGAAAATATAACAGATTTGAAAATATAACAGATTTGAAAATATAACAGATTTGAAAATATAACAGATTTGAAAATATAACAGATTTGAAAATATAACAGATTTGAAAATATAACAGATTTGAAAATATAACTGATTTGAGACGAAGTATAGTAAGATATATTTCTGTGATGTTTTATTTATCATCATCCAGCATTTCTGAATTACTTATCAGTAAATAGGTAAAAGGTATAAAACCACTAAACATTTTCGGAAAAAGCTAAGCTAGAAGCCCACAATGGTACCTACCGAGGTAGTGAAGTATGGAACTGGCATAGAAAGGGTGAAAGTAGACTGAATGCTGTAGAAATGAGATCCCAGTGGCGTTTGTGTGTAAAACCATGAATGATCGAGAGAGGGAGGGGTTTGAAAAGATTGTAAGGTGTATTGAGGCTTAATGACGGCCGGCGTGGTCTAGCTGTAAGGCTCTTGACTCGCAATCCGAAGGTGGCGGGATCGAATGCCAGCGTGGCAAATAAATTTTCTTTGACTAATTTGTGTTATTTCACAATTCATTCATTTAAAATAATATATAGTAATTTGCGGCACGTTCCAGAGTGGAAGATACTCTCATTATCGCCCTGGTGTAAGACCACCGTTCAGAATTGAAACGTTGCTTGAAATAGCTTTAGCCGTATTTGGTGACCATATCTGAATAGCCAGGTTTTTTCCCCATCCACTTCCCCTCCCCACTACCTTCAGCCTCACAACATATCCCAATTGGGAATACCATAGTTGCACGGGCTCCAAACGGGGGCAGTTTGGACTCTTGTGCAGTATACATAAAAAAAATAATAAAAAAGGGTCACATTAAGAACAGGATGCTTAGATGGTTTGGGCATGTAGAGCGAAACAACGAAAAAAGGAGTGTAAGGAGAATGTGAATGGTAGAAGTAGGGGACACCCGAGGATTACACGGCATGATCGAATGAACCAAATATTTGAGTCGGGCCATGTCAAGAGTTTTAGAATAGCTGAAGAATGTATTTGAGATCTGAGTTGTTGGAGGTCCATTTTCTCTGCCTACCCCTGCGGAGAAACAGCATGATGGTTAGTTAATTGAAGTTGGACAGAGAAAGTTGTTTTAAGTATATCTTAAACTTTGCGATATTTAAGTGAACTCGGGTCAGGAATCTGCTATAATCAGTGTAGTGCGCACCACACACATCAACTTGCAGCAATTCTCAACAATCCGAATGTAAACACAGTACTAAACTGTGCGAAATGGTTTATATTACTCGGCTCTGTGCTCGCACTATTCAGATACAGGGTTGTCACAAAACTGTGCGAAATGGTTTCGCAGTGACACGTATCATCTTGATTAATATTTTGGTCACAGCATCAAACGAGCGGTTATTTTTTAACCATCATAAAATAGAAACTTTGAGATATTTCCTCTTCTGCTTCTGTGATCTATCTTATCGGAGTTTGGTTATCATCAAATCAATTTTCAGCCACAAAGATTTCGATCCCATTTGTCTCTACAACGTCATCCGTAAATTTTATTAAAATGATCAGTTCATCCTTTTTTGAGAAATTTTACATTTGTCGGATCTCTTTATATCTGAAACAATTATGTACTTTTTGGCCGATCAATAAACAACTTCACTCAAATCATTTTAGTATTTCTAAACTTTGTTCTTTAAATAGTAGACCCCTATAATATTTATTATTCCGTTTTCACAGCTCATGACGATTATGCGAACTCTGACGGAGTAAAAAGGTACTATCTAACACGGCTACCATCTTATCAGAATTGACCGGACACGGAACACACAAAAAAAATTAAAGACAGACTCAGACATGAAAAGATCTCGAATGAATCTTCCATTAAAATGAAGGCCTATACAACCATTCTTATTGCTTATATTAAGCGAAATGTGTGCTGTGTATACCTACAAGCATGAAAATATTTAAAAAAAAATACTATCCGCATACAAGAAATTTTTTGAAAAACTTCTTTAGCATCGTTGTAATTTGAAACTCGATGAAACGAAAAGCGACACTAAAATGAGAATAGATCTATAGGATTTAGCCTGAGAGAGAATGAGATAGACTAAGCGATCTCCTCTTTGTGTGGTACTTCGTAGCCTCCCCGCTCTTACCTACTTAAGTTTTCTGAAGGTTTGGCTTCTACCTGTGTGAACTGCACACAATTTCTTTGAAATGAAAACTTTTTAGCACTGTGATTTGAAACTCGATGAAACGAAAAGCGACACTAAAAAGAGACCAAAACGAATATTTACAGGATTTAGCCTGCGAGAGAATCAGATAGTATAATCGGTCTCCTCTGTGTGCGGTGCTTTGTAGCCTATCGGTCTTACCTTTGTGCGATGCTTCGTAGCCTCTCCCTTCTCTTTTGTACTTTAGTTTTCTGAAGGATTCACCTCTACCGCGTGTGAATTGCATACTCTGATTATTTGTCTTTCGTGTCGATCAACGCTTGGTTAAGCAATATAATTGTACATGTTTAATATAATATCATAAACGTAATTACTTACTTTATTACGCAACCCTGTTCCATCACCCTTGAGTCAGGATGGAAAAAAACGAGGGCTGTACCACAGTCAAGAGATTAAAGGTTTATTTTATTTTTATTTTAACTTTATGAGTAAAACCTCAAATTATTGTAATATTTCATTAAATGAAGACAATATTAGCGAAACTCAGCTTAGTATTATACAATTAAAATTGACCGAATTGGATATCGACACCATGGCGCAGTGGTTAGCGCGTTTGCCCGGAAAGCGAAAGGTCCTGGAGTCGTTATATCTTTTTCTGATTTTTCTGTTTCCAGATTTTCGGTTGAGTTTTGCTAATATTGTCTTCCTTTAATTAAAGATTAAAGGTTGTTATTGTCCCAAAGTATCGTGACCTCAATCGACTTGGAATCCGAATACGTGGTGGACAGAGCACAGAAGTTCAGCGCGTGTTGAACCGGCTCGGTCTGTGCGACGTCTTGCCGGTGTATTTTCGGACTAAACGCCAAAACGGTTGCGTAACCTCTAGTCTAGTATCACGACCGTCTAATATTAGTGAAGACAGCTCACTGGCTAGGATGTTGGGCCATGGACCGTGTTGTTGTGGAGTTTCGTTACAATCAAACGCCTGGCTCAACTCAATGAAGATAGTGTAGTATGAACACATTTAGATTTTATTCAAAGATTTATTGTTTACAAAGACATGTTGGGCACAAGGACGATATTTCTGTTCATCGCATCGAGATATTGTTGTTTGTAGTTTTTTAGATGTCTTTCTTTTTTAGATGTCTTTCTACTATGAAAAGTTTTGTTCTCTATTTCTCTTATTTTCAAAATGCTGAAAGTAGTGGAGGTTTTGTAAAATGGATTTAACCCCTCCTATTTTGTCGGAAGGTCAAAATATTTTCATTTTGCAATAAAATCCAAATAAATTAAATATTTCTGAACGCATCTGAAAACAAATAACTTTTTTGAAATGTGATGAAATATGCTTTCAAATTTTATAATTTTTAACCCCTCCTATTTTGTCAAAATATTTTCGTTTTGCAATAAAATCCAAATAAATGAAAAATTTCTGAATGCATCTGAAAACAACATAACTGTTTTTGAAAGGTGATGAAATACACTTTCAAATTTTATAATTCGAAATTTTTGAAAAACAAAGTTGTTTTAATGCAAACGTAAATTTTTGTAACTAAAATTGCTGATAACGAAAAAAATAATAAAAACACACGTTTTTATTAAGCAAATGTTATCGTCAACTCATTTTTGTCGTTCCATGTAAAAATAATCGTTTAAAAATTTTCAAAGTTTTATCATTTTTTTTTCAAATTGCGGTCGGAAACTTTGGCTTCATAAAGATGTTTATTTTTTTGTGGTTAAATTTTAGATTTTGATATAAGCGTGGCATTTTCTCTTTCCAACACCGTATAGGTCATATTTCTAACCATGATAGTAAGGGAGACACAAAGATTTCTATGAGACCTACGTGAGTTTTTCCGAAAAGCGAACAAATTAGCCTGAAGAGTTAAAACATTGAAAAAATCAATTTTTTATGTCTTGAGATTGAAAAAATCAATTTTTTATGTCTTGAGATTGAAAAAATGTTTATCGTGCAAAAACACAAGGAAGAAAGTTTTCTGTGTGATCGTGAAAATTTTACAATATTCCTAAACCTACTTCTTTATATTCTCATATTGACAATTATTGTTAAGGGCGTAACACTTATTTAACAACAAATCTGTTTTCTATAGCACACAATAAACTCAGTTCTTTTTTTGGCACCTTATGGACTAATTATTTATCTATTCTTGAAAAAAACAACCCCATGCAACACAAAAATGTCTATAACTAATTAATTTTCATTTCTCTTTATTGCAGTCAAAACCCAAGACTATAAGAACGGAATATGATTCAAGAAGAAATGGAGTGCGGTCGGAGCTTGTGGAGGTTAAGTAAGTACCCAAAAATATTAAATAATCTGAATTATGAAATAATTTTTTTTTTTAAAGCTAAATAATTCAAAATAACGAAATTTTCAAAAGCCTAATTTTAAGGTAAACATGGACTCCCCTTGCAATTAAAATTTATTCAAAATATTTGGAATTTTTTCAAAAATTAATTCAATAAATTTTTGTGAGTATCGAAATGATAATTTTCCAGGATATGCTTTAGATCGCTAAAAAACGTAATAACGCTAATCGCATTCAATTAGAACTCCCGAGTTACTGCGACGCTTTTGAACGAGTGCACTATATCAAAGCACCACTCTTACTGGAAATTCCAAGGCAATCCTGGGAATACCATTTCATAGATAACCACCACACCTGCTATAGGTCACCCCGAATAGTTCGTTACGTTTGGTGCACAGCAGGAGTGCCAGGGTTCATGGAGTGAGGTTGGTCTAGGTCTTGGTGGTGGATGCTTTTGCTCACCTCCTGCGGGGCGGGCCAGATTGGGAGAGACTGCTTGAACTCTCTCGATCATTGCCTTGCACCGCAGTGGGAGGGATGGATTCATACCCGTGAACACATCGACTCCCAGATTCCTGCTCACCCGTCATATCTTTTTCCTTCACAGAACTTCCTCTCATTCCTTTCCCTGAAAGATTCTGCACACATCATCGTAAAAAATGTCATAGGCCCTGAGGAATTATTTTCTTAATGCCTCCTGTGTGGAGATAATAAATAAATAAAATATTGCTTTTCAGTGCCTCGACCATTGAGTCAATAAGACCCTCTTAAGATAAAATACCATTATACCAATCGTGCATGAATTTAAACTGAAAGCATTAATTATTCTTATTCGAAACACATATTTTTTTAAATTTATGTAGCTTATTCAATCTATCTTTTTTAATAATGGAAAGGATGGTGAAATTATAAAATGACTAATCCTTTGTCATCCTAATCGTAATGAACTACTGGCGTTTTACTGCATCAGATTCCAGTGCACTTTACTTATACGTGTAAATTATAATATTTTGCAGGTATAAATGCGACATGAATGAAGGCTCCATGACCCTCCAAGCCGGATCTACAATCCCCCTGGTGGAGACGAGGTTCCGGGACCTGGAGTCGGAGTACAACCCATTCGAGCATCGGGAACTTACACATCCCACCAGGTAAATCAGTAATTTTTTGTCCTTAATCATTTGCTCATCAATACGATTCATTAAAAACCTCTTGAAACAAACAGGATAATTCATTAAAAAAACACATTAAATAATTATTAATTCAGTGAAAATCGCATCCAAAAACCATGTATTTCTAATTTCCTTTTAATTAAAACACCAGAACTAAAATTTTGCCTGAAATCAAAAGATTTGTAAGTATGTGCTTAAAGGGGTATTTTAGTGTTGAAGCTTGAATTGGAGGTATTTTTTCAGGTGCATTAAAAAAAACAAATATATTTTCAGCCATTATTTTACCAGATATTTGTTAATGTTTGAAGAATACGTAAAAAAAATCGAAGAAAAAAATTCAAAATAAAAAAAAAATTCAATATTCAAAAAGTTATAGGGTGTAAAAAAATGGTACGCCCTGGTTGACACGATTGCAGCCCTCCTAGTTATCTGAAAATAAAACCTAATTAATTCAAACAAATGCTGCTATGGCCCTCACCAAGGAAAAGTTAAAAAAAATGCAAAACGGAGGCTGTCTGAAATAAAAATACTTTTATTTACCATTTTTTTTTACTTTTCCGAATTTTTTTAAAATAGTAAAAATTTTAATTTCGTTATAGTTTTGGTAGGGGCGATAGCGTATTGTATAGAAAAAGCTCATACCAAATTTCAAGTAAATTGGTTTAATAGAACTTGAGATATTATGTCAACCGTCCCGAAAAAAGTAGTTTAGAGTAAAATGCGTTTAAGGTTTTGTTCTTTTTAGATTCTAGTTAGATTATATTAAACCACGACACTGAAATGGCTATAACTTTAAAAATAATTTAGATAGGTCATAACCATCAACCACTGCCCGGTATGTGTTAATGCTGAGGAGAGGTTCTTTTAATGGGAAGAAGAAGTGAAACTTGATTAGACTTAAGCACTCTAAGATGTAGGGGAAGAAAAATGGTGAACTGTAAAAAGAAAAATGACTGCGATTGTCAATGTTAAACACGCGCTTTGTGTAACTCAACTGACTTTTTATTTTTGATGACAAGATCTGGTATAGGCAAGTACTTCCCCACCTTTCTCTTTTTCATCGCCTTCCCTGCTCTACTAGCTTCAACAACATATCCCAATGCCTTAGACCTAGTTGTTTCGCAAGAAAAACCTGTGACAAAGTCATCAAATGGCCATTCAGCACCATTTTGTTTTTTTTTGTTGGAAGTTTCTCGTTAAATATTTTGAAAGATTTTTATTGAATTTTGAATAGAAAATAATATTATGTTGAAGCTTGTCACTTTACTACAATTTGATAGAATGCTGAAACGTACCGACTGTCGGCGTTTAACATTTCAAATGTCTTAAGCACAAAATGACGCTGAATGGCCGTTTGATGACAGTTTAACATTCGAGTCTCAATGGCTCCGAGTTGATGGTTGGGAGCATTTGCGATGTTATGCCGTATTCGTATTCACATAATCCATACATAATCCGATTGTTTATCATTTCAGTGACACGGAGACGTTCATCCACCTGCTGAAGGGTTCCCTGGGTAGCGGCATCCTGGCCATGCCGCTAGCCATCAAGAACGCCGGGCTAGCCATGGGCTTCATCTCCACTTTGATCGTGGGCGCCATCTGCACCTATTGCGTGCACATCCTCGTCAAGTCCGCCACGGAACTGTGCCGGCGGAACCAGGTGCCCTCGCTTGGATTCGCTGAGACCGCCGAGATGGCATTTCTGACAGGACGCCCTGGTGTCAGAAAGTACTCACGACTTGCTAAGTAAGATTTTTTTGTATACAGGTGTTAAGGGACGTACTTCACTTACTTTAACCAGTGATTCCTGACATTATTTGGAATAAAAAATGTAAACGAAATTTTGGTCTCTAAAATAGCTTTTGCACACCCTTTTTTATTATTTTGTAATATTACTTCACATGTTTTTTTTATATTTTTTATTTTAGTTTATTAGGGAAACAAATGGTTACACATATTTCATTAAAGTAATTACACATTACATTGTAATCACATTGTCAAGCGAAGTTTCCGCAAAAATTCATAGCATGTACAGAAAAACATATTTGATTAAAAAATATATAAAATGGTAGAAAAAGAAGAAAAATATATATTATTAAAAAAATAAAAAACACAGATTAAATTATGTAGAATAGATAATATGAAATTAAACTATTATGAAAATAATACATTTTCACATCATATAAGATAATGTTCAAGGATAAACAGGATTAAAAAACGAAAAAAAATATAATGAGAATGAGAAAATAACACACAGCAGGGGTAGAGGGCTCGTAATAGACAATTTATTTTAATTTGTCATCGGGTATTCGAGAGTTCGAGTGTGTGAGTCTTTTTTCACGATTGTTCACTTTCGTTATTAACTTTCTGGGAAAAATTACCACTATATTTTTTACATTAGACCCACACGTGAGGATTGAATTGAAAATAAATTCCCTCAGGGCCTATGGCATCCTGTGGAGGTTTTTTTTAAGTAAAGGAAGAGAGTAAGTTCTGGGAAGGAAGAAATAGGAGAGGCGTGTAGGAGTCTGGGGTCCAGTGTGTCAGGAGTGACGGACCTATGAATCCATCCCTCCCGCCACCGTGTTAGCGTAAGGCGGTGGTGATGGCGACGGGAGGGTCCTGGATTATTCTGAAAATAAGAGTGTACTTCGATGCAAGAATTGCCAAACTCCTTCAGTAGCAAAACTCCTCTGCGTGTTAAAAATATTTATATTCAGTGGAGTTAAATGCAAATAAAAAATCGCCCTTCACATCTGTGGCAATAAATATTAATAGTGGGCCAAGGTCTCATGTCACTATTTATCTTTGTCATAGACAGTGCATTTAATAGAACGAGAATTTAAACGAGCTTTAGAATTTACGGAGCTTTCGGTGGCAGGACAGGATGAACCTACAAGTTAGTTCTAAGAAAGGAATATGTATTTCGGTTTTGCAAGGGACTTCCTAAAATTCACTATTCTCGTCCTTTCCAATTCCACCGTAATTATTTTATCGTCAGCAGATTTGACACGTTGGCGTGTAATGATGTATTGGTTTCTCCATCCATCATTGTTCCGTGTGGTGTTTCGTAAATAAATATTTAAGATAATAAGCCTATTTAAGACAAGAGACAAAAAGAGAAAGAATAAAATAAAAGACAAGAGTTTCGCAATGTAAAAAAACTAAGAGTTTTTAAATTGATACATTTCTGAAAAAATCTCAAACTCAATAAATAAAACTCAATAAGCTTGCAGTTGTACAAACTGCACTTGTTTAGAAGATTCAAATGTTTTATTGACTCAAAAGTTTTTGATCGATAAATATATTGCTGTGTCTCAAATAGCATTACATTTAATTGGTTTGACTATAATATCAAAGCTCAAGCAAGTCTAGTTGGGAAAAATTATATCGGTTTAAGATGGCGATTTTCGAGTTTGATCCGTTCATAAAAGTTTTGAAACTAAAAGAGTGGAAGCTGTTTTAAAAGATTTCTGAATATATCTTTATTTGTCACCAATTATTCCTGTGGCGACTGTTATCGTTTTTCGATGTAAAAGTTAGTGATTGTCGTCAGTGTTACACTGTAGAGTAAAAATACAATGTACCCTCGTCATTCTTTTTCTTATTTTTTATCGATGAGGTGGTTATCACTTCCATTGTGCACGAGTGGATGTTTGCAATGAATACATCCAACATCCATGTTGTTGACTTTAATCACAAATGAAGTAGTGCTTACAAAGATATATTAGTCATAATATTTATATTTTAATATTGGAGGGTTGGAAACACACGCAATTGTTTTTAGAGCTAGTGCTTTATTATTTTTTAATTATTGTTTATTAACGCCCAAGTCGGCTTTTACATGAAAATGTATCAATCAATTACAGTATAAGTATAAAGCATGATGAATATGGTTATAGTACTGGTAAGAAAACAACACACAAGTAACTAATAAAATATTGCAAATTAGCAAAACACTAAAACGACGATTAAATCTGAAAGACAATAATAATAAGCCGGAAATAGTAAGTAAAATCTTACGGAAAAAATTGTTTTGGGTGCGACCGAGAATCGAACTCGAAGGAATGATTAGGTATCTTGTGTGTTCTTCTCTTCAAGCCTCGAAAGGGCATTACTAATAACCTCCAACATCAGATTTCATAGACCGGGGCATTCTTTATGTTTTTTCTATAATTTAGAGATATGTTATTGTTCGTCGTTGGAAAGAAAAACAATTATTCTTCTTAATTTGTCTCAAATATTTATACTTGATTCCACTGATGAAATCCAAAAAAATTGTCCAAATTAGCGGGAATTTTTCGTTGACGGTTAGTAGGTTTTTTACTTCGGTTATTGTATAAATGAAGTAAAAAATGAAGCGACAGATTTTCTACAAATTCCCTACAAAAAAGGAACATTTTTGCAAAAATATCAATTTCTTTCAAAATTATGGACGTTTCGAGTCAAAAATTTTTTTGTTAAAATTTTCGTGTTTGATGTTAAAATTTTATTATTAGGAAGTGTAGATGTTTATTTCAAATACAAATATCTCATAGATAATTTCTTCTTAAAAAATAAGAAACATATAAATTTAAAATACATCGGAGGTATTTCGAAGATCCCCGAAATTTTACTATGTCATGTCGTTGGAACTTGTATTGTAGGTAAAAAAAACTGAAGGGCTAGAAAGCGCGTTACCAATAAATTGTTCCATCGAACTCTTTGACGTATTAGGTACTAACATAATATTTTGAATTGCAGGGCTCTGATCAACCTCTTCCTGGTGATAGATCTTCTCGGCTGTTGCTGCGTGTATATCGTGTTCGTGGGCAAGAACGTGAAGCAAGTGGTGGATCACTACTCGGACTCGGACCTGAGCATCCGCATTTATATGCTTCTACTCCTGCCCTTCCTGATAATTATGAACATGATAAGGAAACTGAAGTTTCTCTCCCCTTTCTCGATGATAGCCAATATCCTGATTGCTGTGGGTGTTGCAATCACCTTCTACTACATCTTGCAAGACCTGCCTGATATGAATACCAGACCCATGTTTGCCAGTTTTGGACAATTGCCCTTGTTCTTCGGAACTGCCATCTTCGCCCTGGAGGGCATCGGCGTGGTCATGCCCCTTGAGAACAACATGAAGACCCCGCACCATTTCATCGGGTGTCCCGGAGTTTTGAACTTTGGCATGTCTATTGTGGTTGGACTGTATGCTTTCACTGGATTCCTGGGCTATTGGAAGTACGGAGACGAAACCGAAGGAAGCATCACGCTTAACCTGCCCAAGGATGAAATGTAAGTTTCTAGATATTCAAACACGGTTTTCGTTGTTATTTGCGATTACGTTTTACAATGCGTGTTATTGCTAATGTTATAAATGCGGTTAGCATTGTTCATTGCGATATTGGTGCATTTGTTGAAAATTATGACCATCCATTTGTTTATGAATCCAAAATTTTTCCATCCCTTGGATCCAATATTAATAGCGCTGGTTATGATACTTTAAGGTAGGTATGTTTGAACCCTTGGCACATTTGATTGACTATCAAATCGATGCTAGATTTTTTTTTAATTTGATGTGTACGGATTCGTTTACCACCGATTCTTGGCAGGTTTCGACATTTGATCAAATTTTGAACAGCCATCAAGCATTATAAATTCGTCCAACCACTGAAACGAACAGAGAATTATTGATAGTTAACCAGTAAAAATGGAGTTATAATGATCAAATGTCATCGAAGTTCAAACAACCCAACCTAAGATTGCAAAAAGGGTTAAAAAAATTATCGCTGGTTTGATTGACCCAATCCAAATATGACAATTTGAAGATCTGAACGTTTGAGATTTTGAAAAAAGTATCAAAATATCAGCAATGTTTTTGTTGATCCCTTTGTGTTGTGCTTTGGCGATTATTGTGCTAGGTACAAATATAATTTGAAGCGATATTTTGATATTATGTATTGTTTCTTGAATTTTTTACTTTGCGGTAAATTTTCAAAAATGTATATTATCTTACTTTTTTGTATTTTTATTTAAATTTTAGCTTGGCGCAGTCGGTGAAGATAATGATAGCTGTCGCCATATTCCTGACTTATAGCTTACAGTTCTATGTGCCCATGGACATCATCTGGAAGCAAGTGAGTCACCGCTTCTCCGATGGCAAGAAGAACATGATGGAATACGTCCTGAGGATCACTCTGATAGTCGGAACGGTCCTGATGGCAGTTGCTATCCCGAACCTTGGACCTTTCATCTCTCTCATTGGAGCCGTGTGCCTGTCCACCCTTGGACTGATGTTCCCCGCCATCATTGAAATGGTAACGTTCTGGAACGAGATAGAACAGGTCGGCTTTAACAACTGGAACTGGAGGCTATACAAGAACCTTCTGCTAGTCGGCTTTGGAATAATCGGTTTCTTGACGGGAACTTACGTCAGCATTGAGGAGATCACTGAAGAAATGATCTGAACGGGGACTTATTTGACAACCTACCTCGTATTTTTTTTCAAAACCTAGTCTATTTTGAAATGTCGTTAGTTGAATAATACTATTGCTGTTATTAGACTTATTGAGGGTTGCTGTTTTTTGTTAAATATCTTTTAATTAGTATAATCTTGAACAAATGCTTTGTTCATAATAAGAGGATAGTTAAGTAAATCAAGTTTACACTCGTGTTATGTAACATCATTGCATTATGTTTATTCAGAGTGATCTAACGTACTTTCAGTATTCGTTTCCTTTTAATAGGTAAAACAATATAAATTTCTATGAACCTTCTTTGTAAAATAATCAAACATTTTCGACAAAGGTTTTCGGTGATTTTTCACCAACATAGGCAACTGCCCGGAAATGATATGTTGTCCTTTATTTTATGCGGTTATTTTCACAATGTTACGGATCAGTATTGCAAATATATATATTGGGAGAGCGCCTTTCACGAAACTCTTCCCCCATATATTTTATTTCGCTCTAGTTTCGCACATAGTTTATTAACAAATGAAAAATCTACTACGCTTTCACGTAAATAAAAAGTGAGACGATTTTTTTTTAATAAATTAAATGATTTATTTTATCATCAGTGTAAAAAATGATTTATTTTATCATTTTTTACATTGATGGGATTAACCTTCAAAAGTTATAAAAAGATAGTTTTTCCTGTAAAAAAATTATTTATTTTATTTTACACCATACTTTATAATATTTTTTTGGTGACAGTCCGTCACTTCTAATGTACTTATTTTAATGACGTGGTAAACAGGGTGTGCAGTATATAGAGGCTTTAAGGTTTTAGATGGCCTAAGAAAATAAATTGAACATTAATAATATATTTAATAATCGCAAATTTACTTTGTGGCGTCATTTTAATTAAATGAAAACAAATCACTTTGTATACACCACTTATTTAATCAAAATTATCAACATTGCGAAATCAATGGTTCTTTCGTCAGGATAATTCATAAATAATTTTGATTTAATAAGTGGTGTAATTATACAACGTGTTGATAACTTTGATTAAATAAGTGGTGTAAACAAAGTGATTTTACAAAAGTTTTCTTTTAATAAACATAAATAAAAAAAACATATTTTCTTTTTTTGAGACAAATTCTGCTTTGAAGCCTCTGTGGTTGCCTCCAGACGAGCCTCACAACACACTTTGCCACTCCTAACTAGCAAATACTAAAACATTGATAGAAAAGCCCAAATACACTATTATAATCATTTTTGATTTCATACACCACATTTTGCCCTTTTGACTTCTTAATTATTTATTTGCTTGTTGGGAGGCAACTTACGGATTACCCTTCCGTGATGGTTATCCGGTCGGCAACAAAATATTATAAAATAAGTAAATGATGTAAAATGTTAAACAAAGCCATTTTTCTCAACTGACCCCCTAGCTGGGATGTTACTGTAAGTTATCGATACAACCCCATCGATCAACCCTGCTAGGGGTCTTGGCTCTTAATCATAATCACTTAAACAATCATTTTCAACAATATGTAATGAGATGTGAACATAGGATTGTATTTATATGATTTTTTTTTAAGAAATTTCATTTTTTATGAAATTTTCAATAACCCATATTATTTTAAGTCACCTAAAACATTGTGAAAAGGAAAGCTGTGTATTGTTAATGTTAAGGAAATTACTAGATCTGAGAAACTGCTTTTTACTCAAGCTAAGTTTTATTTAGTTTGTGTAAATTATACCAGCAAAGTATGAACCAGCACGGCTCAAATTATATAAAATTTGCTCATTTAGATATCTAATATTAATTATTTCTATCTTTCAAAACTAATGTTTTGTTATATCATCGAATGACTTAAATAAATTATTATTACTTCTTAAAAATTCTGAACTATCTTACAATGACGTTTTCTGATTTTCCGTTGATGAAAATGTATTTATTTAAAGAAGCAATAAAGACAGTACAGATAGTTTTTTGATACCTATCACCAAAAATTACGAAGTTATAAGCATTCAAAGTGAACATTCTTAACACGTTTGCAATTGTGTCTTGTGACGTCATGAAGACGACAGTATCGCGATGCCACACACTTTTCGGCCAGCCGCAAAAATCAACACTTTGATGTTTTATATCTTTGGCACTTTTAGGTGTTTTTCAAAATTTTTTAAAGTTCTGTTCTCAGCATGCTCTAATTTATATGACACATTTTCAAATAACAGGAAAATTTGTCGTAGGAGGCAACTTCATTAATCTAAAGATTATTTCTGTTTTTTTTGTTGTTAATTTACTGTTGGTTCAAAATCATACAATTTTGTTTTTTCAATATATATTTTTTTTATTTTTAATTTCGGACTATATAATTGTGATGGTAGTTTTTGAAATTTAACGCAATGGACTCATGTTTGAAATTATTATAGTATATTTAAACCATAGGTTTAGTAAGTTAAACTGTAGTCATTAGTGTAAAGCCAAGAGTGGGAAGCTCACGGTTGGTTAAGTTTGTGATGAAAATAATATTACGCGTATTACCGAAGAGATCTTTTCAAAGTTTTATTTACAAAATACCCAACCATTAAATATTTTTTTACTCTATTTTTATTACACAAAGTAGAAATAAATAGCGAGATGTACGAACGGATCTATTTTTTCTAAATATTTAATGTTTTGAGACGAAACAAGTTAATATAAAACCATCATGTTTATTTTTTATATTTAAAGATACATATACATAATGCAAGGTTTGTCCAAGAATTAGAGGGAAAATCAGGAAAAATTTATATTTACAAAAAAATCATACGACATTTTAGATACATATTCCCACTATTTTTCGACATAGTTCCCGTTATGAACAATGCCCTTGGTGAGCCGTGGCACTAGGTCCTTTACTCTCTTGACTCGCAGAACTCCGCCGCGAAATACGCTATCATTTCGCCCGCCACGTCCTAGTCGGTCTCCAAATGTTTCCCTGCTAAATGTTGCTTCAGGTGAAGAAAATGATGCAAATAACGTCATTGATTGCCTTTTTCATTGCGGGGTTGGGTGGTAAATCCATCGCCTTGATTGGAAAGAGATTCGAACGCTTTCCTATACCATTTTTCTCTTCAGCATTTTGGGAACCCAACGAGCATGCAATTTGCATATGCCATTTTTTTCCTCAAAATCGTTTGTGTGGTAGACTTTTTGGCGTCTGGGATCAAAATTGTGATCCTATGAACTTCAACAGGGCGGAATCCGTCTTAGTTGAGAAAGCGATTAATTGAGCGCACCTCGCAGGCGGCGGGATTCAACAGCGGAGTGTCGATTGCAAACGGACGAAAAGATCGCACTGAAGCAGCTACCAAGCTGGAACACCACTCCCACTTTTTAAAGGGGAAAGTCTGAGCTACATGCTAGTGCCACGGTTTTTGAGAAATAATGTCCACGTCGCCGAGGAAATGAGGAACGGTCTTTAATTCTTGGACAACTCTCGTATATACCATATATCAAAAGAATGTGATTGTATTTTTTTATAAATAATTTAATAGTAATAAAACCCCCAGAACGTACCCAGTAAACGCTAGAAATGTCATCTACCTTCGAAAGGAATGTAAATAATATTGTAAATGCCACGAAAGAAAACCATTAAATGAAACTACATGTTAAATGTACTCAGGCAAGATAAAGTTTTCATAGAATTTAGATAACGTCTTATTAGCTTTAAAATTGATATTAAAAATTGTTCAACATATATTTTTCAGGTGGTTTCAACAAATTTGAATGGTTTTACAAAAGATTGCAAAATTTATTTTTTAAATGCAGCAAATTTTCTGTTTTTTTAAAAGACCAAAAATTATTAGGTGTGTAAAAAGCTTTGAAAAAGTAATACTAATTGTAGTCTTTAAATAGTTGTATCATTTAGAAAGTAATGAAATATATTTTTAGCATTTATTATTATTTATGAAATGTAGTGAATTTTCGGTTTATTCTAGATTAATAAATTTGTAAAATACAATTTTGAAATCTTTAAATCCATGTGAATGTTCTAAAACAACAGGTTGTTTAAAAAAATGGTGACATATTATTTTAAAAGCATCATTTTATAACTTCGACTCATACTCAAGTTACCATGGTGTTATGATTTTTAGCCTGTTAAAATAAACAAGATAAAATTATTAATCCAATCGCAAAACTTTGTTATAATTATTCCTCAAAAATCAAAAGATTTGCGTAAAGTAATTTTCAAAAAATTTATAAAAACAGTATTTTTTTTTAAATTTTGAAATCAACTTATTTTTTTGTCTATGATTATTAAAAAAATCTTTAAGAAAAGTATTACATACACATATGGGTAGGTACTAATTTATTAGGCGTACTTCGTTTTGAAAGAAATGCCTCAATTTGTTCTCATTGCACAGTTCCTACGTACAAAACAACAATCTTAGAAATAATATAATAATTTTCTTATACAAACAGTTTACCGATTTGACTAAAAATGAATAAATATTACATTCTACAAAAAATCAACATTAGTATTTTGCTTACCTCGCGCAAAAAACTGTTCTGAATACAACAAAATCTTCAAATTTTATCAATAAAAATGTTAACTATATCAAAATATAATAATATGAAATAATGCAACCATTCCTAGAGTTTTATTACAATGTAATTTTATTATTGATTTATTATTTTGTATCTGTAATAATTTTTAATAAACAAATACTATTTTAAATATTTTTCGAATACTCTTAATTCAATCAATGTCGCTTCCTCCTTCCTTTCACACCCGCCTAACATTCCTTAACATCGTAGGTGATATATATATAATCAAATATATTCAAGTGAATTTTTTTTAATATATTATTCGAAAAGGTAAGTACATAATATTTTTAAAAGTCAAGTATATAATTTAGATGAATAATTTTTTAAATTTTTTTTATTTGTTTTATGTTTAAATATTTTAATACTACTATTCCATGGAAGAATTCGCTTGGAGTTGGAAGGAGAGTGTACAGTGTTTTATTAAAGATATTTAATAGTAATTAATGATACTTCGGTTATGGTCAATTATTTGTGTAAGTAGCTAATCTGGGGAAAATACTTATGATAGATCATGTTTAATCTTTATTAAAAAATAAATAAACACATTGTCTGAAAAGGCAGTATAATTTACAAAAATATAACTTTGCAAAAAGAAGTAAGTTATTTCGAAAATATCATTAAAAATCAGCTGGCGCATGGCTAAATTTAGCGTGGGCACACGATGGGTAATAATAGCAAGGTTCTATAATAAGATTAGCTCATATGGGCCTTTTACGAAGAAAAAACTCGGACTCGAACACGGACTTCAAGCTACGTCACAAAATTTCAACCAATCGCCGCTCTGCTCCCTCGATCAGCTAACCTTGTAAAGTACAGATTCTTTTTTCAAATACGAAATCGTAATGTTTATTTTAAGTGGGTAGATATTTAATTCAGAGGAAATTTTAGTTTTGATTTTAAATTAAGATAAAATAAGAAATATGTCTACTTTTTTGTACATTAGATCTTCTGTTCAAAGAACTGTTAGATATTTTGTAATAATATTGTCGAAATGTTAGTTGCCGTGTTGTTCATTAAACCACTTCCGTGCCAGCACAACTGTCAGGCGGTGGCGAACAGGCTCCACGCAGGCGCTTGATAACGTGTTAAATAATTGCCTGTCTACAGGCGCTATAGTAAACCGATGAAATTTTATTTTTTTATTAATTTTTATTTATTTATTTATTCATCATAAAAAGATACATGTATTACAAATAAATTTTATACAATAACTAATTACATAATAGATGTTTTTGATGTACCCCCATAAATATATTTTACAGGATGTACCCCCATAAATAGGTTTGACAGGATTTACTATTTACTGTACTTCATTTCTTCCTTCATATATATTTTAACTCTCTTTAAAGTATTTATCCACACTTCCAATCACCTTTCTATTTTTATTATATTCAAATGAATATGTATGTAACTTTAAATATTTTTGTAACTACCAAATATGTACCTCTAAGCCTGTGTCGACACAGGTATATTCTAGACAGACTATTTCGAGACAGGCATCGAAAAATCCAATGTAAACACACTGTATTAATAAAATAAAAATAAAAAATAAAATTAGCAGGGCTTGTGTGTATGGGTGGGGGGGGGGGGGTACATTAATTACATTGCTACTTACACATTCACGCACTTTTTTCAACGGTAATTGGAATAAGTATCATATTGGAAGACTTAAAGATAGTAATATAAAATAAAACAAAAACAATTTAAAAATAAAAATATGTGAAAGTAGTACAATCTCCTCACAGTAAATTAATTTAAAGAAGATGACAAAAATAATTATATTAATAAAAATAATTTGTAAACGTAAATGCGATTTGAACAATTCCATGAAATGTTGACTAATTTAATGGCAAATTGGTTGTATTCCTTGGATTGCATGAAAACACTCTATATTTCATTAGTTAGAAATCAAGTGGAATATAATTCACTTATTTGGTCCCCTTTCTATAAAGTACACTCTAACAAAATAGAACGGGTTCAACACAAATTTCTTAGGTACTTAAATTTCAAGCTCAAAATCCCAATAGAAAACATTAATTATTTAAGTTTGATGAATCGACTTAATTTAATTACGCTGTCTGACAGAAGAATCATTTCAGACCTAATTTTATTATACAGAGTCATGAACAACCTAATTGACAGCCCTGCCATTGTTACTACTATTAAACTCCATGTACCGACAAGGAATACTAGACAAAATATTACATTCTTTTGCAACACATACACAACCAACTATCAATCACACTCACTTAACAATAGGATGCATGATTTAGGCAACAAGTTTGGTGATATTGTAGATATATTCGCTGATTCCCTTTATAATCTAAAATGCAATTTAAACCAACACTTTGTGGAATCCTACAAATTATTGTAACGTGGGTATAAATTCTGGGACTAACTACCATATGTATTCCTCTTTGCCCAGAATACTAATGGAGGGAAACAATTATACTAAGTCAGTGGACATCTTCAATTTATCTTTGAATAAATTTAAAATATTGTTATTGAGGCAGTTCAGTTATGTACAATAAAATGTTTTTTCTATGCTATATATGTAAAAGCCCCGAAAAAGGGCGTTTATTTATAAATAAATAAATAATATATTTAACGATTTGATGTGTTATTGTAATGTTTTATATTATATTTTATTCTAAGTTATTGTCAAATGTTATATTGTTTCAAATATTTCACGGTTTTACGCTATATTCTTCAAAAACTACCTGTATATTTTTAAAATGTTTTCATTTTTATAACTTTGATATAAATTCTATGTATGTATAATCCTCGATATCTTAAATATTATTTTATAATCTATGTAAAAGCCCCTATGGGCGTAAAACAACAATAAATAAATATTCAGTTGAAGTCTATAAAATTTAAAAAAAATGAAATAATCAAAATCGGTTCAGTATTAAAAATGCTGGTCTTACATCGTAGTGGTAGGTATTGGCAGAATGTATATCCCTAATTAAAGGAATAAATATTATAAGTAAAACTAACATAGTATTTTTTTAAGTTAATAGTTATACATTTTTATAAAGTCAAAAAGAAAATGTAGTTTTTACCGGCATATTAACTCGGTGAATTCAGGGTCCAGAGTCATGTGACCTACATGCATGGCACGGAGATAGTCAATGAATACTGCACCGCAGGTGACTGACCTACAATCTGAATACACTGCAATAACTACCACTTTAGCTGGCTTTCAGTCTCGTGAAGAGACGTGTCTGCAGGCGAAATTGTCCACTTAGAATAAAACTGTCGTCTGGTCGCATTTTACCTTGGTGCATTTTACTTACAGTTTCTGCCATTTTCATTTGGTGCATATAATATGCACCATATATCATCAGTATCAGACTAAAATGCAACATTTTGATTTTTGATGTATATAGAGTTAGTAAACTGTTGAAATAAATTATTAGTAATCAATTTTTTAACGTAAGCATATAACATTATTATGTTTTTTCTTTGTAACGTCATGATAAATATGCGGCACGCGGTGGCTATTACAGTGCCGTACTCTAGGGAAGATATAACATAATTTTTAAACACACAAAAAACGCATAGGTACCTAATAAAAACTTACTTTTAATCACTTCCCGGTTTTAGCATGCGAAAAGTTGATTACGTTGTTAGCAATAAAAGTTTATTGACTTATAATAAATGACGTGCAAAGTTTTCTCGGAACGGTTTGTTTTGGGGATATTCTTCAAATCACAAGTGCGCCCCTTTGTTCAATTTGGTAGCCAACTCTGGTCTGGAGTCCCAAAATACTTTAAAAAACCCATGACACTGCGCAGAAACGGGCCGTCTGTTTGATAGCTTCTTCGATTACAACTGAATTGCAATCTTTAGAGCACCGGCGTCAGTTGAGAATGCCGTCCGTGTTCTACCGGAGTTTAAATGGAAGATGCTCCAAGGAACTAGCGTTTGTGAGCCCTTCGGCACCATTGTATAATTGGGAAACACGTCTATCGAGCCTTCGCTTGTAGTTAAGTTCTAGATCGAGAATAAGGGATTTGGAAAAATAAGTATTTTCAACAATTTTTAATGTACAAATGATCTTTACAATCATTGAAGAAGAAGATAACACTTATAATCCAAATGAAAATATGAAAGAAAACAAGACACAGAAAAACAGAAAAAAACAATGGTCGCAACTGGGACTCGAACCCAGACCTCTCGTCTAACCGGGACGGAGGTCTGGGTTCGAGTCCCAGTTGCGACCATTGTTTTTTTCTGTTTTTCTGTGTCTTGTTTTCTTTCATATTTTCATTTGGATTATAAGTGTTATCTTCTTCTTCAATGATATATTACGTTGATGGGAATAACCTTCAAAAGTTATAAAAAAAGAGAGTTTTCTCATAAAAAATTGGATCTTTACAATGTTTAATTTTTATGTATCTTTTAGCAAACGTTTTATCAACAAGTATCGATTTTTTGTTTAACAATTATTTATTTTTGACAATATTGTTGAATTTCTATTTGTTTGTGAAATTATGTGACCATTTCACTAGGAGGGGAGGTATGTGGCGGCTACGTCATGTTCCGCTCCCCCCGTCTCAACATTGTCTCCTACCTTATACTGCTTGTACTAACGAATGCTCAGTCAATAACCGCACTAGCTATGAAGCACATGTTCGATATTATTACTTCCCATTATCCTATCTCCCACACACACGCACCTAACATAACGTGTACTTTACGTACACCTCCAACATACCAATATAAATTATTGCATGGCGGGCAGAATCGGGAGAGACTGGTTGAGGGAGACCTTTTTACATCTCCGGCATGAATCTCTCGACACACGGCCTTGCACCGCAATGGGATGGATGATGTCAAACGTTGATTCCTCTTGCACACACTGACCCCCAGATTCCTAGCGATCTCTCATACCTTTTTCCATCGCAGATATTACTCTCTTTTCTTTCCTTAAAAAACTTGCCACACAGAAGCTATACAGAAATAGCTTTATAGAAATTTATTTCCTCAGGGAATTTTCTGTGAGGAGCTAAAATTAAAACAAATTGATGGTCTGTAAAGTCGGTTTACGGACGATATTTTTACGTGATAACGTCATATAATAACGATGGAATGGAAGCGTCACAAGCCAAACGCTTGGGCCTAACGCTTGATCCGCGCTCTCGCTTGCACGCTTACTCGGGTAGAACATGCTTTTTCGTGAATGCAGTCGGCGTTCATCGATTTATAAGACGTTATCACATCAAAAAATTGTAGGTTTCGAAGTATTTTAACAGTCCTATATCAAATATCAAATCAAAAAATAAGAACTTCAATTCCGTAAAACAATAAGATTACATTTTTTGTGAAAAATAGAATAGTGGGAGATTATTTTGTGATAAAATAAAAATAATTTTTGTGTAGGTAAGCACTTATTTTGAATATAAATAAATTAAGTTAAGAAAATGGTCATAATGACTCTTTTGAGGAACTTCCAGATTACTGTCAAACCATTATATGATGTAATTACCTAATTCATGATAATATGTTGATACCAAATCGGTGGGAAATCCACTCTGATACTGACCGATAACTTAGTGGTGGTTTGTCAATATGACGATTCTCTTGTGAAAATTATGCGTCTTGGAACATTAATTAGACAGTTATTTTCCTGGTTATAATGAGAAACAACTAAGAACCGGTTATGAGTAGCCTTTTTGCGGCAAAACTGGATCAGAGGTTAAGCGTCATTGCTACGATTAAAAATAATTTCTCTTACTACCGAGAGCTCCACTGGAACCTCTATGTCTGTTGCGTGCGTCTTTTGTGAGTGAGAGGAATAGGTCACAACAAAGGGAAAATTCCGTTGTTGTGATATAATATGAAAACATGTTAATTCACTATTACCATTAATATCTTAGGTGAACAGTAATTTCACTTATTGATTACTTACCGTCGATTTTATTATCTGCTGCCGGTAAGTGTAGCACATTATCTATCATTAAAATACCAACTCGCTCATTAATAAAAAAAACCAGGTTTGAGCGGTGGTTAGAATGGGAAAAAACCCAAGAGTGAACTATGTCAAAAAAATTTCCAAATGAGTGGAATAAATTAATGAGTAAAACCTCAAATCGTAATATTTATTCATTGAAGACAATTTTAGCGACTCTTAAACGATAATTCGAAACAGAAGGTTAAATAGTGGTTAGAGCAGAGCCTTGGCAAGACCAAGGTCCCGGGTTCGATTCCTAGATGCAATTGTATCTTTTTCTGATTTTTCTGTTTCAAATTTTTGTTTGGGAGTTAATATTGCTTTCACAGACGAATTATTACAATTTGAGGTTTAACTGATTAAGTTATTCCAAAAACAACAAAAATACGAGTGTGCTTTAGTGCACACGACTGAAGTAAAACACCTACGAGAGGAAGAAAGAAAGAAAATGTGCGCGCGCACTGCTCTCTCTTGCTCCTACAGTGTGATATAGACAAAAAGCCTGCAATATGTCTTAGATATACGAAACATAACTGGCTAAGAGAGAAACATAGAAAAAAATGTGTGCTCGCACCTCTCTCTCTTTCTCCTACCGTAATACACGAAACGTAACTCTCTCTCTCTCTTTCTATCTTCACTAATTTATATCTCCCTCTCAATTTTTTCCTATCAATTGATACACTTAAAATAATTTATATGTCACTAGCAGAATCAATAATAAGATATGGGTTAACAATATGGGGAAATACTACTGTAACCAACCTGAAACAGGTACAAGTTGCACAAAACGCAATTGTAAAATTATTAGTTGTCCCTAACATTTTCAAACAAAGACACAATACTCCGTTGCTGTTTCAGAGTGCAAAAATTTTACCTGTGAAGGCAATACTATGGTATAAAATTATAATTCAGCATATATTTACCCCGCAGCATAAAGAGAAACTAGATCATAAATATAGCACTAGATTCACGCGTAACGACGGGTTAATAGTTCCGAAATTCAATAATAAGTACGGACAGAGAACGTTTGAATACAACATACCGAAGATATTTAATTTATTACCTGACAATATAAAGCAACATAATTCTATGAATAAGGTTAAATATATGGTGAAAAATTGGTTATTGGAAAAAGAATATTTATTTTGATACTTGATACTTGATAAAATTTATGAAAAAATGTTTAACTGTAGATAAAAGATGTAAATTATAACTTTAAATATATTTGTAAGGAATTATAAGCACCTGCTGTCAAGCCAATTGCAATTGGCTTAGCGGGACTGGATTGTTGATTTATAAAATAAATAAATAAATTTAAAAAAAAAAAAAAAAAAAAAAAAAAAAAAAAAAAAAAAAAAATTCCTGTTCGCCTCACCCGATCACACTTTTCGCAACGCTCTCGTCACGCATTCACCAGCTTACTCTTCAAGTGCGTGCGTAAAGAAGTTTTACTTTAAAAAAATCATCTTAAACATGCAGAAAAATCAACAGATGACCCACATTAAAATAAAAATGGATATATTTTTCCCAGAATTGGAATTCGTGAAGAGAGCGTTACGAAAAGGGTGATCGGGCGAGGCGAACGAAGCATAAAGAAGTTTTACTTCAGCCGTGTGGTCTAAAGCACACTCGTTTTTTTTTTGTTTTTCGGCGGTGCTTCCTGACTACATACCCCATCTTTACGCAAACGTTTAAAAATTCATTTTTAAAAATAAATATGGGATCCAATGTTTGTTTTATTACCGAAAATTACTGCACGATATACGGCCTTAAAAAAATTTCCCTAACGTTAAATTATTAATTGTCAACGTGTATTTCCATTGGCCATAACGATCGTTTAAAAACAACGCTTTATAAATTTTTTTAGATCGAATGTAGTCAGCCTTTGTCAGATTTGTAGGTACAATCATAGAGCAGAGGATCGCTCGTATCCTGTTAAACAAGTTATTTTGTAAAGTGTCCTGTCATATTATATTGGTCACTCTTGTGGACAATTTCCTAAGTGTTGCGGTTAAAAGGCATTCTAATGTAATTATCCGGATGTTGCGAGTTCGATGCAATAGTATTTATTATTTTTGACCTAAATACAGGACGGGCAGTCCCTTGAGGTATACAAAATCCATACTAATATTATAAATGCGAAACTGCTCGAGTTTGTTTGTTACGCTTTCACGCATAAAAAAATAAAACGATTCTAAAAATTCTTTCACCAATAGAAAACTAAATTATATGCGAGGACTATAGGATGTATATAATGGTAAGCTATGGCGTTATGAAATTATAAATATTAATATATTACATTATTTGTTTACGTTTTCTGTCGCTAATTAAAACGAGTTATTGCTAACGTCAGAAAACAAATCGTTGCCATGGAAACTATGTTGATATATTTGTAGGCTATATGCTGGTAGGTACTCAGCCTCTTACCATTGGTCGGCTGCTGCTCCAGAAAATTCAAATATTAGAGTATGTTTTGTTTTTTTTGGACAAGCTTATGTTTTGGAATAAATGTCAGATGAGAGTTCCTACATTAAAAATTTAATTCATAACGATTATAAAAACTGTATAATAAATAGTGTTTATATTTACAAACTTCCACATATTTAAATAAAAATAAATTTCAGAAATGTTTGTAAGCGCATAAATTCCGAACGACTGCACCAAATTGGATAGTTTTTTTTTCTTTGAGCTCTAGCATTATGAAATTTAGGTGGCACGCGAGCTGTTTGAAAACTGAATGTACCGGGAATGAATGTATGGAAAATAAAGCTACGTTGAAATTTGTTTGATGCTTCTTACCACACCTGTTAAACACGTGTTAATGATAACGGTGGATTAATGTACCTTTAGAATCGCCCGTCCAACTTTACACGTGAATAGATAATGGTAATGGTAAATCATGTCAGCTAATCGCAGGATCTATTATACCTTGCTAAATTGGCCCTGATACCGCGGAGCGATGTCCTTGATCCTATAATTGGCCGTGATAAGGATGTACGCAACTTGAGTCTTCGTCTCATTCAGAGGCATTCAAACATCCATTGAAATTACGTCAAATTTTTAATATAATATGTTCAGGGCATTCATCTACTCCTACGTCATACGGTTTGGCTTCACATGGGTAAGCAAATGGATCTGTTTATTCTGATAGATTGAGTCTTGGACATTCATAGAGTTGTCCCCCACGGAATCATTTTTATTTTGGCTTCCTTGGGGAGTACGAAATTCACACCCACTTATCAATATGTATTAACACAAACTGTTGCTTGGTGCTGTCACATTGATATTATTTTGCGTGATGTCTTTATATTTTCGGAACCAACTTTAGATTTGCTTTTAATCACTGTTCTTACAGAAAACTCATCGTTGACTCTGAAAATTGCGGAATCAGGTTTATTAACGAGAGATGGAAAGGCTGAGAAAGACACTGAAACAAGGTTTAATGCAAAAAACTCCATTAATAAAGGACTCAATTTGATAGACGCTAAAAACAAGGACAGCAAGATCTAAAACCATAAAACACGATATGGGTATTAAAAGATTCGTCGAAAGAGACTTTAAACGGCAGTTTTAAACGGCAACAAAGTTAGTAAAGTTTGATTACTCAAGTTTCTAAAAACATGCTTTGAAAATATCCAAATATTCAGGAGTCGGTACCCAGTTTTATACAGACTATTTCGAATTGTTTTCATTTAAACCTGTGAGATGGTTTTAAAAGCGAGGGTTTGCATTTGAGGTACTAATGTAGATATTTCAGGGATTATTATCGAAATTTCAGTGAAACCTATTGTAATTTGAAATTTCAGATATGCGCAAAAACAAAATATTGATTATCTCAAAATAACAAATTAGGACTTTTGGGTTTTATTACTGGGCCACGGATAAGTATTGATAAGATAAATACACTTGAGAAAGATCAAAAGTAAGATTACCAGAAGGGTATGCATGAGACATGTTATTGTTCATTCATGTAAATGAAGCATTCATGTAAATGAAGCATTCATGTAAATGAAGCATTCATGTAAATGAAGCATTCATGTAAATGAAGCATTCATTTAAATGAAGAAAGGAGCGTGTGCCAATACGATGTTATCTTTTCTATTTACTCCAGTAGATTTTTGTTGGATAGTTAGTCTCGAACAAGAGCTCAAAGTTTTCAAAAAATCTTAATATGTTTACGTCTGTGATAGTGTGTGTAAGAGACCGCCTAGAAAAAGAGAGAAAAAAGTAAATAAAAAACTTGAACGCTCTTCTATTATAAACAATATCGGTAGTGATATATTATTCTTTTCATATAAATTACATTAAATTGCATTATTTTTATAAAAATAAGATCATCCAATACGACTGTCGGCTATTTTAACAGGTCAAAAATACCGAAAGCTATTCAATGGAAAGTGAAAAATAACACTGATTTTTTTTGTATGGGTACATATTAAAAATATATGTCTCTTTATCATTTTATTTTTGTGTGTCTTGTTCTTTTTCATGTTTTCGTTTAAATGTTATTCTCTTATTCAATGATATATTACATTGATGGGAACAAAGATAACGTATGTTTTGAGTAGATGCCTGTGTGGGATTTTTTTGGTTAATCTGCAAATTGTATTATTCTCTACTTTTTTCAACTATTTATATAAAAAGCTTGTATTATAAAATTATACCAATTGTACCAAAAAAATTGTTAACAAAAAAAAAATTGATTAAAAAACCCTTCAAAAGTTATAAAAATATAGTTGTTCTAATACAAATTGAATATTCATTCAGACTTTTATAAAAAAGGTCAAAAAGTGGTCCATATAAATAAAATCGGATATATTTATCTGAGACACTATCTAGGTTACAAACCAGTTCTTCAAACACTTATTTCCCTTGTAAAAGGTAGCTTCCAATAACATGAAATAAAATTAGTCGAAGATAACACGGTTAATTCTGAAATTTTAAATATGAGTTTGACAAAAATGACATTTAAATAATAGGTCTCAGTAGCCGAAATGGTAAAGGCGTCTGTCCCGGTAAGACGAGATGATCTGGGGTAGTGTTTAGTTTATTAGTGTTATCTTCTTCTTCATATAACATACATTGAAGGGAATAACCTTCAAAAGTTATAAAAAGAAAGTTGTTCTTATAAAAAATGATTACATACCTCCCCCTAAGAAAACGTCTAAAAAAACTTTTCTTACTTATTTTGTAATAAACCAATATAAACGTAAACTAATGTTACTACACCTCCGGTAAATCAAATTTCAATGTCGACGAATGTGATTTTTGCAGAAAGTTAAAAAAAGATTACCGGGTAACTTCAAATGAGAACTATAATTATTATTTTCCTTTGTGCGTTCTATGTGAATACTGCAAGAGTATTCCATGTAAGTGCTTCAGGTAAAATCCTTCTATTTGATTGTTTTTAAGAAAACTTTTCTCCCTCCGGCAGTGTGTACGAGTACAAAGATATTCCTTCTGGAAGCAGATACCACACAAAGCAAAAGTATTCATTCCGGATACCACACAAAGCGAAAGCATTCATTCCGGATACCGCGTAATGATATTCCTACAACCGCTTGCACACTCCACCCATCGTATGCAATACACACCGCGTTTCAGGGTGGTTCCGCAAATATCCAAGGGGAGGTTATTCAAGAAAATAAAGGGTTTTTTATTTAGAGCAAACGATCTCTTTTTCACTACAGATATCAGCTCGCTTAAGGCGAACCACTATGAAGTAATGCAAAGTCCTGTGTTTTGGTTTGAACATACAAAACAATTTTTGAAACAATCGAGCATTTTTAGAAGCCCAGAAAAAATAAAAGATCAGGTTTATAAAAATTACTTTAAAGTTCGAAATCTCCTACTTACCTTGTTTCTGTTATGGTTTTATTATATAATGTGGCAAATTAAGTTATTTAGAAAATTATCGTAAAATATTTAAACATTTGTGCCTGAACTTCGCAACGTAAAATAAAAGGTGTGCCTTTTGGCGATGTTTTTTTCTTGTATAAATCAAAACAGGCAGCTAGTGTTAACGGGGGAAATAGGTGTGGAGGCTTCAAAAAACTCTTTTTCTTTCATAAATCGAGAGTAGAACTATTAAAAAATATATTCTGAAAATTTCTATGCCTTTTTCTCGAAACTACTTTTTTCGAATTTGTGTGACATCTAGCTCCTACAGTTTTTGATCAATCGTTATCAAACTCAGCACGCAGTTTTTTTTTTTTTATATAAATACACTCTATTTGAACTTCAATTCTAAACAAAATTTTTGTTTTAATTATTTTTTCATTGCAAAAAAACGTACAAAAAAATGTTACAAAAAACATACAAAATGTTCACATTTCTCAAAAAAAAATTATTTTTCAATTTTTTGTGAGGAGGGAGGTTCAAACAGAAGAAACACCTTTTTAAAAATTGATTTCGGATGAAAATTGTGACCTACGGGAGTTACACAAATTGCCCAGCGGGATGGCGACTGACAATGCGCGGCAACAGATATCTCCGTTATTTTTAGAGGAAAATATTTGAAATTTTTTGAATATACTTTTAATATACGAATACATGTGCAAAATGACCCTGAGAAAAAATATACATATTCCTTATGTGTTAGAAAGAATTCTTAATCACGCCGTCCTACAGCCATTTCCCCCCTTAAGCGGGAATTTAAACCTTATCTCCATCTACAAGAGGAGTGTTATGTTACACGACATGGTGCATGTATTTTGTGTTAAGACGAAACGTCTTCAAAATGTCCCTTCAAAATTTGGGAGTATTTTTTAGATGGTCAAAATATTTCCACTTTTCAATAAAATGCAAATTAATGGAATATTTCTGAACGTATCCCAAAAGTAAAAACTGTTTTTGAAAGGTGATAAAATACGCTTTCAAATTTTATAATTTAAAATAAACATTTAATTTTTGAAATATTAAAATTTTGCATGCAAACATAAAAAAGTTTTGAAAATGGCTCACCTCACGATTTTTCTAACTAAAATTACTGATAACGAAAAAAAAATAAGAAAACATACATATTTTATTAGACAAATGTATTATAAACGTTACTGTCATCTCACTTTTCTGTCTTTTTATATAAAAATGATTAATAAAAAATTCTTAAAGTTTCAATTTTTTTTTTTCAAATTGCGATCTTTGATTTCATAAAGGTAAGCATTTTAAATTTTTTGTCGTTATTTTTTAGATTAGACTAAAAAGCGTGATGTTTTGCCTTTTTAACACTGTTTAGAATATAATTATCACTCTGATAGTAATGGAATTACAGCGATTTATACGAGACGCATGTGAGCTGGGACAAATCTGGTCTCCTGCCATTCAAAGGGTTAACACAAAATTCATTCTTGTCTTAACACAGTCCATTTGACCTACTTCAGTCTCGACATAGTCCATTTGACCTACAATGGGCTGGGACGTGCGAGTATTGTAAGCTACTAACACAATACAAGTTTTCAAAATCAAAAAATCATGCGAATCTTCACGAACTTTGTTTTTGATTCTTATACTGAATGGAGGAAATTAGCCATCTGTGGGGCCTTTTGTTCATTGTACAATAATTATTATTTCCGTGGATATTTTAATCCTTTAGTTCGGTGTTTTTAGATCCCAGTTATTTCCAAGAGAACTAACAAATACATTAATCGTTGAGAAACACTGCTTTAGTCCTTTGATGCTAGTCAAATATTAATTGAAAGTGCGGAGAGAAGAATACGTAATTATATATCATTTTAATGTTTATTTTTAATAACCTTGGTATTGGAGAAAAAGTTTTAATTATTTCTAATTGTAATGATTAGATATTGACCCAGTTGTGATAAAATCTAATTATGACAAAATCTAGTTATAATAAAACTTATTTTCAAATATTTATTTTGTTACAGTAAGAAGGCTTGTTTGCTCCTCTTTTGGAGACCTAAATAAATCAGTTTGTGAATATGTACATCATGTTAGAGTTGCGCTCTTAGATAAGTCGTTTTTTTTTAATGTTAGTACCGTCAAGAGTTCCAAAGATTCGGAGCCAGTGGGATTATGTTATTCCTAATTGAGGTGTGTTGTGAGACTGAAGGGAGTGGGGAAGGAAAGAGCAATGTTGTGAAGGGCCGTGATATTCAGATAAGGTCACCAAACACAGCTAAAGCAATTTCAAGCAACTTTTCAATTATGAATATAAGTCTCTCACCAGGGCAAAATTGATAGTAGCTCACACTTTATAACGTACCGCAAATATACTTTATTATTAATTCAAGTTAATTAATTATGAAACAACACAAATTAATTCAATGTAATTTACTTAATTTAATTAATTAAATTGTAATTTACTTGCGCACTCCTACTTGGATTTGAAAACCACGGAGGTCGTTAATTTATATTTAACTATGTCTAAGCTAGCGCATTGATTGATATATGTACCTATATTTTTCGTAAACTTAGATATAACATGGTTATAGTATTTAAAATAAATTACGAGTAATCAATTACGAGTAAAAGATTACGAGAAATCTAATTATTTATACTAATACTAATAAGTAACCTAAAGCCTCGATTACATTGAGCGAGTTTTTAAGCTGCTAGCCGAAGAAGATGGAAGCAGATAGTGAATTCACTATCTGCTAGTAAACTTGTTAAGTGTAAAATCTGCTAGTTAGCTATTATATACAATTACACTGAGCGAGTTTACTAGCAGACTTTCGCCGGCTTGTAGCTTGTAAATTCGCTTAATGTAATCGAGGCTTGAGCACAAAATCCAAATGTCGCGCGGGTAAAAATATCATTATAATATTACAAATAAAATAATTTAAAAAAAAAATCATTTAAAGTTTATATCGACCGTCCCGCAGAACAACGTCGGATCTGCTTAAAATTGAAAATCGCGCTGATGGCTTATTTTAATTTCCGTTTGCTGATTTATAAATCTGAATTTGCGGAACTTTGGATGAAATGAAATAAAATATATATATTTTTTCTTTTATGCTATAATTTTTGATCTTCAAAACAGTAAAAATGCAGAAATGAAACTTTAAACAGCTCTACTGCAAAACTACAAAATCGCACATCCTACATTGTTCCTCGGGACAGTCATACCTCATATGTATACGAACGTATATAATTATATAATATGTTAGTACAGAGAATCCCTTTGGGGATCGAAATTAAAGTGAATTCAGCACGGTTAATGAGTGTTTTTTACATTATACACAGAACGCCTTTGATGAAAATAATTGACCTTAGAACCTATGTCGTGTTTGGGGACGTGTGTGGTGGGTCTTAAGTGAAGGAAGGAGAGGAAATGGAAGGGTAAAGGGTATGAGGGGTTAGTATGAATCTAGGGATCAGTATGTGATGGACGTAGCAATCCATCCCTAACGCTGCGGTGCAAAACGAAACGGTGCGGGTCGAAAGAGACCAGTCGAAGAAATCAAAGGATCTCCCCAAACCGGCCACCCCGATTCAGCCTGCTACGCACCTGACGGGCAGGCGCATCCGCCGCCAAGACCTGAACACACCTCACCCGATGGAGGTCGCCAAACGTTGCGAAACAGTTGAGGAGACCTATGGCAGATGTGTTGAATATCCAATAAGTTCCCGAGGCGGCGGCAGTACTCCGCCTCCCGAAGTGTTGAGTGAGATTGCGTATATTTTCGAAGGGCTAATTACTTCCATCTCCGTACTTGTGGCATATACTAGTACGGCATTAACTGTAATAGTACCATCGTGACTAGTAGAACAATATTAAAGTATTATTAATGGACGGATACGGTGGGGTTCGCATTCCGGAATGGGGAGCAGTCACCTTCGAACTTCGACCTACTTTCAGCCAGATTTGATTACGGGCTACTGGCCTGATCGGTGATTATATACCTACCACTGATAGCTGTTTATCAACCTCCTCCTCTTTTCATAAACGACGATCCTTCCAGCGGCAGGAACGTAATATGTGATGCGCTTTTCTGGCCTGTTGGCGAAGTGCACAAATTTTATCAAGCTACCAGTAGAATTATCATTATCAGAACTATCAGAACTTTCAGATTCCTAGGCATCTTTTCCGGAATTTCGGAAAGAGCTAATTTATATGTATTTATGTATTATGTCTAATATTGAAATTCTAGTGTTCACTGGAACTTCATTGTTTTATTGTATTAAACAAAAAAAAAACTAAAATTGATAATTTGCTAAAAATACCTTCATCGTCTGCTGCTCTGCTTGTTCTACCCATATTTCAGTGGAAGATGCTCTGAGGAACTACGCCAAGAAAATACGCCAAACTCGCGCTCAACGTTTGAACACAGCTGACATTTGTCACATGAGGACGGGATGTTTCTGCGACTCATTCTAGAGTTCAACAGCTCGGCCCGTGGAAAGATTGTTTCTTCCGTCCAACAACACGGGTCTCTTCAAGGCAGCATCCTAAAAGAAGACATGGCCCCGAGGGAAATTATCCTGCGTGGAATGAACGTAAAAAAAACGTGGAATAAATCTAAACCTTTTTTCACACACTTTGTGAGTATATATACAAAAAATCGAAGTCCTCGTTTGTTGGAAGATTAAAATTTTTACAAAAAAATCGAAGGCCTCGTTTGTTGGAAGATTGAGATTTTTACAAAAAAATCGAAGGCCTCGTTTGTTGGAAGATTGAGATTTTTACAAAAAAATCGAAGAACTCAATTGTTGGAAGATTGAGATTTTTTTTGCATCCCTCACCCTCAACCCTCAATCTCTTATTCTTATCCGGACTTGCAAAGCAGTAAGTTTAGTACTTCAGGCCGCCGCGCAGAAAAGTCTCACAGTGAACTGCGCTGTAAGCCGTTATCTTACTTTCGGTCTTTACTTTTCTGCGCGGTGGCCTGAAGTGGCGCGGGGCACGTCGCGCTCCGAACTTTGTGTGTAAAGGGTACTAATGTCTATTTACTATTACTTCAACAGTTAACGTTGATCTGCATTAGGGTAATCTTGTGTTTGTGGCTCCTCTTGATTTGACCTTTGGAGTTTTCTTCTGAACTTCTGAATTTTCGTATTTACTCTTGTTGTTATTAATCCCAAACGCCTGGAACTAGTGATACTATGGTTTGTATACCATCATTTTGGAAGTCGGGAATGGGTACTGCCGCCCCGGGAACCATTTATTGGATAACCAACACCTCTATCATAAGTCATCCCAATAGGTTCACCACGTTTGGTGACTTAGGGGTGACCCAGAGGTGCCCGGGTCCATAGGGTGAGGTTTATCTAGGTCTTGGCGGCAGATGACTTGGACACATTTTTTTTTTTTTTTTTTTACTTTATTTATTCTCACTTCTTTGTACATATAATGTATAATAGCACATATAATAACATAATATATAATAACAAATAGTATGAACAAGAAATGAAAACCCACTAAGGCACTGCCTGAGTGTGGGTAATATTAAAACATTGAACCCCAGATTCCTACCCATCTCTCATACCTTTTTCATTCCCAGAACTTCCTGTCTTTTCTCTTCTTAAAAATACCCTCCATACAGCATCCCTAAAGAAGACATAGATCTTGTGGGAAATAATTTTCCTCAGGGACTCCTGTGTGGAGTTTGTGTTAAAAAAAACTCCAATTGGGGTATCTTGTAGGCTGAAGATTGAGGGGGGAGGGGGGAAGTATATGGGAAGTTCCTGGCTATTCAGATCGTTTCAAGCAACGTTTAAATACTGAATTGTGTTTTTTTTATATATTTTTATATTTTTGTTACAGCTGTTTCGGTTTACAAGACCATTTTCAAACAGTTTAATTAAATACATTTAAAAAAAAATTAAATGTAGTTCTACGAATTAAACACAAAAACAATTAATAATTAATTCTAAATTGTGGCTTTACACCGGGGCGATACTGAGAATATCTTCCACTATGGAAATGACGATGGCCTTGCACTAGGCGCACAATACAAATATATTAGGAATACAAAGTACAAAATATAAATATTGTTGTTAAAATTGGGTCGTTCAAAAATATGGTTAAAAATGTTGGGATCGGGTTAAGAATAAGACATTTGAGATCGATATTTATTATTTTTTATTTATTTGATGCAATATTTTACATTTCTAATTATAATCTAGTAATTTTGGCCTCACTGGGTGACTTACCCGTGCTGAGGCTCCCATTTTATAAAATAAGATTTCTTTTTTATACATATCAAATTTTGGTAAGAAAAAAATATAATGTCGGTGACTATAAAAAAAACATAAAATTATGATAACTTCAAACTGAAGATAAAAGTAATATTAAAGTGAAAATTAAAGTAAAATTAAACATATTAAATTAAATTAAAAAAAACGGCATATATTATGTGTTTGTGAGTAATGTGCGTTTTATATTGTTTTTGTGTGTTGCGTGTTATTCTTTTCATATGTTTTATTCTTTCATGTATTGAATTTTCGGTAATATTGTCTTTTTGGTTCTTTAATCCATTTTGTAATTTTGTGTATGAATTTATTTTTGTTTTCCTCAAGTTTATTTGCAAGTGTAAGCCTGTTGAATGCTTATTTAGCATGATATTTATAGTGTCTTTGTCCAAAGCTTGTATTTACCGTCGGAGTTTTTTTATGTTTTCTTTATACGCTTGGCTAAGTGGTCTGTTAGTGGTATTTTGTCTTTGTTAAAATTTGTTTTTTTGGTCAAATATGTAGTTTAGTAGTGTTTTAACGTACATTTGGCGTATATCTAGTACGTCATAATTGTTGAATATTATTTGGTCTATATCGGTCAGTCTATGTTTTTTAAGTATTACCTTTAAAATCGTTTTCTGTTTGTATTGTTTGTATCAATAGTCATTGTTTTACACTTCCCATTAGCTGTATCACGCTGAAACAGACAAGTTCTAGACCTATCCGCGGTGTGAACGTCCTTTTAAGCCTCGCAAATATTATGATTGTCCGCGTCTTGACCCGGTGTCCGGCCGTCAGATCGTGTTGTGTGACCACCCGACAGCTCGAAAAGACCGGTCGAATAATTTGTTTGGCCAGCCATCAACCGTAGCCACTAGGAACGAGGAAATCAGCATATTAAATAAGCATTAGCGTGCGTAGGATAGAGGAACTGATGTGAAGGGTATGCGTGGTGGGACCTGCGCCTGTGACGTGATTTGGCTGATCAGGGAATAAGCGTGACCTGAATATATTCAGGGTCTCGAATTACACATGTAAGTCCCAATAGGAAGATCTATTGGTAAATTCAGGACGTGGACTATTTTGGCATTGATTTAAAATGGTTGTATGTTAACTTCCCAAATAATTATTAAGTTATTATAATTATTAACAGAATATTATTTTTAATCTTCTCACAATTATAGCAGAAACAGGTACCATTATACGGTTATCTCTGTGGGTAGTAACTTTGGAGCTGGGAGTACTGCACAGGGCCTGTAGAAACTTTAATAATACACAACTGCTGACCCTGAAAAAATCACAAATGCGCCGCACTGTACAAAGCACAAATGAGCCCCAAAAATCTGAAAAAACCATTGCCTCTGTGCAGATTCTCCAATATTTTTTATGACTTATGACTTTACAGAAAACCAATTTTTTTTATTATTTTACTTCTGACGTGCAATTCGTGCACTCCATTGGTGAGAATACGTAAGATCTGCACGGGAAAGACATTTTCCTAATGGGTCGTTAGACGCGTGGTCGCCTTGCGAGAGCCCGGCCAAATCCCAGCCAATCAATTTGGTGGGCCATTATCCAATGACGAGCGGTTGGCGTGATGCTCTTGGCGTAACACCACTCCCGCATCCTACCAAGGATGTGCGCAGAACAGGGGTGGCTCGTGATATTTTTGGCACTTTTGAAAAGTGATATTAAGTCATGAAAAGTGAAGAACGAAACACTTATCTAACCTAACTTAACTTATTATTCTTTTTGGTTTAGTTTTATCCAGCTACCGGGCATAATGTGATATGAGACGGGGGGCGGGATGGGATATGGACGCGGGATGAGTCTCAATATGACAATTTTTCACCGAAATACTAGTGTACTATCTGCCTACATGACAGGTGAAGGCTACATTTTTGTTCTTTACTATCGAAACCAAAAATAAAAAATTAGAACGGTATTTAATTATTAAGCAACCCTCGTCTTTAGAACAATAAAAACATTTTATTTTTTTTACATAAGCTTAAGAAGTGGGTAGGAATCTGGCGATTAATATGTTCAATAGTGACAGACGTATGAATCCATTTCTTTCACTGTGGTGAAAGGCGATGGGTCGAGAGAGTCCGGCTGGATATGTCTAGGAAAGGTGTGCCAAAATGTTGATATTTTGCTATCGTTTCTTCTCTTAACCTTCTTATATTCTATTCTATAATGTTGCAAACCACTTCGACAAACTTCTCCTTCTCTTCAGCTAATCGGAACAAGTCCTTTGCAACGTGACATAAATCCATTTCCTATCAGCCACGAAAAAAACATCAAGTCTTCACCCATTTGGCCTCCCGTTCCTCCTTTTACGACCGATTTCGCAAAGTAGCACTTCTTGCTCTTAACATATGACTGAGATATTCTATATTATAATAATATATGCGTGTCCTTAGGTGTAGAGGTTTTTACGAAATATAAAAAAAATGGAAGTGGATAAAAAATGAAAAAGTTGATTTTCTGACAAAGTGAAGTGGTAAATGTTTAAATGAAAAGATCATAAAATTAGTCTCCGTACGACCCTGTGCACATGGACATAAGGTAGCAAGTCCCAGGACACTGAATTGATTCAATTGCCGTCATTAGTTTCGCCAACTGAAGGTGCATTGTGGTACTACACGACCTAATGGGGTTAGCCGGGGGTAAGGAAAAAATCAATAGAAATGCGATTGCGTGAGCGATCCAGATTATGTATAAGTTGTTATTCAAAGCGTTCACAAAATATCTCACTTAACTGACTACAAAGGTCTCCCAATTTCGTATTCACTATCCTGACATCACTCAATCTAAATCTAACCAGATCTAACTAACTAGGCGTGACCTTACTTAACATCACGATAAAATAAAATGGAGACCTGGTATCTACACTGATGTATGGAACTGACAGAGGAAGAGCGAAAATAGAATAATTTTTTTTACGTTAGGTCCACGCGGGAGGCTTTGAGGAAAAAAAATTCCCTCAGGGCCCGTGTTGTCCTTGAGGATGCTGAGTGGTGTATATTTTTACGAAAAAGATGGAGAGGAAGTTACAGGAACGAAAAAGGTATGAGATGTAGGAATCTGGAGTTCAATGTGCCCAAAAGTGACAGACATATGAATTCATCCCTCGCACTGTGGTGCAAGGCGATGGGTCGAGAGATTTCGGCTGGAGAGGTCAAAATGTCTTCCTTAACCAATCTCTCCCGTTCCATCCCACCGTGGGTGGGCACCAAAGGTGGGCAAACGCATCCGCTTTCAAGACCTAGACAAACCTCACCCCGTAAACCCAGGAACCCTTGAGGTGGCACCCATACCCGCCTCCCAAATTGAAAGCTCTATAAATGAGATCGCCGAGGCCTCTGTGAGGTAAATTCATATATGATCGTGTGAGAAAAGGGTAATGATTAAGATTTAGAAAGGGATGTTTAGATTTTTTGGGCATATGGAGCGAATGGGGTGTAAGGAGAATACAATGCGCAAATGTGAATAGTAGAAGAAATCGGGGACGCCCGAGTAAGACATGGCACGATTAAGTTAATCAGATACTTGAGTTGGGCCATGTCAAGGATCACATTAATAAAAGAGTATGTATGAGTCGATGTATGATTGTCAACGAGGTAAAGAGTGTGTGTCAAGACCTAGTTGTTTGGCGATCCATCCTCTCTGCCTATCTCTTCGGGGAAACATCCTGATGGTTAGTTAGTAAGTTATACATTTGGGATAATATGTGACGAGGCTGGATGGAGTAGCGAGGGAAAGGAGATAAGAAGTATAATGATTGGTCACTGTTTAAATAATACATTGTTAAATATTAAGCTCAAAAACAAAGAAAAACAGATCAGGAGTTTCAGAACTAAAAATCCAAAAATCCAGGAAAACGCAATTATTGTGCAGCATAATTTACCGAGCTTAAATATTATTTATTTATTATGGTTTTTATTAATGGGGGTGGTGGGTTTATTACAATTTTATTGTCAAGTGACAATTTATTCCAACTAACTCGGATTCTAAATCAGAATGAAAAAAATATTAAACGTTTTCCCTGTCCTGTAAATAAATTGGACAAAATTTTAAAAGAACATTAATATAATTTAAATTATTAAATTCACAATGGGATTTGGGTGATAATATTAAGGAAAAAGATTGCTATAAAATACACTTAATACATTTGCCAAAAATGGGAAAAGATCTTATATTATATCTTATATACATAGTAGGTATCAAAATATATATAACTTCACTTTCAAAATACTAACCTCCCTCTAAACCTGTATTAGATTTACGTATTGAATTACCAGATCTGAATAGAATTCCAACATTCATCTTCTACTTATCAATCCCCTTCCATTACATCCTTCGGTCGGACCATGTTCTCCAAGAGTTCCAACTGTTCCCAACCCTCTGGAGCCGGTGCTATGGTATCTCCGATCAGGGAATGTTGTGAGGCTAAAAGTACTATGAGATGAAATTAAGATTAAAGTACTAGGAGATGAAATTAAAGGAATGTGTTTAAGTGTAGGAGTCAGACTTTGGTTGTTCGATACCAATCTGAAGAGAGGTGAGCACGGGACAAGAAGACGGTATTTTCAGATTTTTTATTTCACGCAGGTGCAGCTTATTACGCCTCAAATACTAAAAAATTGTCAACCCACAGTACAGCAGAGCTGCCAAGTTTGGCCTCAGCTGAACTTCAATAATTTAGTCACCTGTGATCCCATCTTGATAATTTCTGATTGACTGTACCAGAGTTATTATTATAGAGTATACGAATTTCGGGCGTTTTTTCGAGCTCTGTAAAAAAGAACAAAGAATATTTTTAGTACCCATTTTTTATTTATATTTTAAAATTACATAAATTTTTTTTTTTTAAACTCCAAAATTTATCAAAATTATTAAAAAAATTATCAAAATTATTAAAAAAAAATTATGGTAGTAAGATTGGGGGTCAAAAAAAAGGAATGTCCTGGCGTGCATGGTTCCAACCCTTCAGGTCATGTGAAACGAAAAAAATCAACGGATTCTTAATCAGTATAGATGTCGCTATTGTCCCTACTTTGGAGAAGTAAAAATTAAACTTATGACTTTAAGATAAAATAAAAGGATGTATAGAGAAGGTTCACACAAAAATTCAAATAAATCGAGATAATAGAACTTGAGATATCATGCACGCCAGCTTAAAAAAAGTAGTTTCGAGAAAAACGAGCTTAAAGTTTTGAGAAAAGTTTCAGGCCACTCACATAATGGTACGGTATACTTACATATTTTTAATCGGCGATTCCTGCTTCATACAATGGACCTTCCTCCACTTCAATATGTTCATTCTCTGAAGTTAAAGAAAGTTTGAATAAGAAAGGTTTTATGGGGTAATCCATCCGCAGGTAGTCAGGCAACGTTTACTGTCTATTGTTTGATTTCTTCCGGTCGGACCAGTTTAGTTGCCGCGTCACCAAATAATAGGAATTTTGAAAAATCTCTTTGAGGACATACTCTTGAATGTCTTAACTTGGAAATGTAAAAAAATCGCAGTTTTTAAATTTCTAGACTAGGTACCTACCTTGTAAATTACGTATATTTTTAATTTCACTTCTTCTAGGCAACATTTCTGTGTTTTTGTTTTGTTCATTTTTTGTCTGTTTTCTTTCTGTTTTTCTGTCAATTTTTTTTGTAAACTTATTTGCGAAAATTACGTTCTGGTGCTAAACATTTTTTTATTTATTTTTAAATTTCGTGTTTATTATCAAACTACCGAGTTCACAGCATGCGAAGCAAATAAGTAAATATTTTAATTACTACACGAGTTCTGAATCTATAGTTTTACAGTGGAATACTAGTAGTTCTGTGAACAACGGACTTGGCGTAATGTTAGTTTCGTAATGATCAACGAAAAGATACTTTATAAAAGCTACTAAATAAAATATACTAAATAAAGCTACTATCTTGAAAGGATTGACCGGACACGGACCCACAAACAAATTTACAGAAGGCTAAATGTAAATTCTCAGAGATATAAATGGAATTCTTTAGAAGAGGCCTTCACCTTCGCCTGAGAGAGGGGTTCTTGCAAACGAATAATTTAATACCCCATATTACATTTTTCAACAAGATTGTATTTAGCATTAATTATACTTTTTTGTAACTCTGTAAGATACCTATTTGAAAAAAATGAAAGGCTTTTTATTTATTATTATTATTATAAATGTAAATTGTTTGAATGAAAATAGGAAAGGATCGAAATGGCTTCACTAGTGAACATTATGTGAATAACCAGATACTTCCGAACATCCCTTATTCTGCTCCTACCCTTTCCAACTTACTTTAATTATGAAAATTTGCGAGTCTACTTTTAGGGATTCTAAGGAGATCCAGAAATTTATTCTACTGTGTAACACAGAGGATATAATTTGGCTGGTAAGTGTCGACTTTGGCCTTGGGCGAGGTTAACAAGTGTTTCGGATTCATCTCGCGCGTCGGCGACCATTAAACCATTGGGTCTAGTTTTTGCGGTCGTTGCGTTAACGAGGAAGTCTTGTTACATAATAATAATTCTCTTCCCACCTGTTCCGACTGTGTTTCCCATGACATTGGTAGGCGATGTTCTCAACCTTCTGGAAGAAGTGGCTACTTGATCCAATAACGTTATTATCTGAGTTTATTGTAATATATAATTATGTTCGTAGGTTTATAAAATTATTAAAAATCATGAAATAGTCTGAATTCTTAACAAATCAAATCCAATTTTCAAAATGGATGTTTTAACTTTGTTCTGTTTAAAATATTTTATTATTATCTATACTCTACGGTTTGTCTGAATTATTCAAACAACCTGTTTCAACTGTTCGAACTTATAACGTAACACTTAAATTCAAAACAAATCCAATTTCTAGATTATATTAAACCAGAGTTACGCAGGACAGACATACAACCGGAATTAGACCCAGACCCGTAAAAAATCATGGGATAGCCTGAATTTTTAACAAATCAGTTCCAACTTTCAAAATGAATATTCTAACTTTGTACTGTTAAAAATATTATATTTTAAATAGGCAACTTGCATGGATTTCATAATGACTTGGAAAAAATTGTGTGGATAGATTTTTCTACTAAGATTACGAAAATTTTACTATTTTTTTTTAGAAATTGATGGGTTTTTTATTTTTAATTAAATAAATCCGTTTTTTTTGGGCTCGTGACTTCACTACATGGAAATGTTCCGTCTCTGATAATATTCAATTAATTTTTTTTTTTTTTTTAAATTTTTTTTTATTTTATTTATTCATACACGCCTTGAAGGCTTTTACAGAATCACATTATTCAAGTTACACATGTTATTCAGGAGTATAATTGTAAGCATGAAGTATATAACATTATAAACTGTACTTTAAGGATACAAACAGGTTTAATATGTACATAGGTATGTAGTTTCGTTATCATTAAAATTGTACAAAGGAGTTAAAAAGTAATTAATTAATTAGTAATTTTTTGTAAAATTCTACACAATTTTTTTGTATGTACCTATTGCAGATTTTCGGCGAATTTTTGAATTTGACACTAATGGTACGGCCACACTGGGGCTAACTTCTAACAAGTTCTAACTGCAAGCGTTTGGACGATTTGGCCCAACACATCAGTCTGCGCAATATTATAGGGGAGAGTGGTGAAAAATATTATTGTAATAAATAATTGACAAAAATTGGATAAAAATTGGTTAAAATTTTAAGTTTTTTAGCTTTACGAATCGAAATCATTATTATGGAAACCGAAGCATCGCCTGCACAGCGTCGAATCAGCTGCTCGATGTCCGCCATTTTGGAGTTCGAAGGTGGAAGGTTGGCTTTAATGTGGAAGTAGCATAAAATTCACTTGCTTGATAAAGCATGCGAAGCCTGAAGCCCAGAAGTTCGTTACAGGTAATTAAAAATTATGTCCCGCCTTTCCGGTTTATAAAAAATGGTCCGATTTTTCGGATTGAATTTTCAAAAAATCGCCAGGGTTTTATAAATACAATAAAAAAAAATACGGAATGTCTATAGAATATTTGCCTACACAGGATTTTTTTTTAATGTGATGCAAGTGGCCTATTGTACCTGTAGTTTATCGCTTCTCTGAATAACTCAAACAATCTGTTCCAATTTATGATACACTTAAATTCAAAGCAAATCAGATCTAGATTATATTGAACCAGAGTTACGCAGGACAGATACACAATCGAAATTAGTATTTTTGTTAGAGAGAGACTCTTGTAAAAATGACCTTTGAAAGAAGAATCAAATATATTGGGCGTTTTACACGTTTTTTCGTTGGGTTTCCATATGAACAAATGACGTGTTATGTTTTGGTACAGATTTTTGTAAAGTTTAAGGTGACTTACATTATTAGACATATATCCGTCTGTCGTTAATTTACATACCTTTGGTATGTGAAAATTATATTAAAAATACTATAGTGTACAATCATTATGAACAACATTAGCGAACCTCAAACGAAAAATTGAAACAGAAAAATCATAAAAAGACACGGTCGCATCTAGGAATTGAACCCAGGACTGGAATAGCCTTGCCGGGGTGCTACTCTACCACTAATCTCCTTGAGTCGTTGAGTTAACGATTTCATAGTTCGTCTAAGAACTAGCAACATTATCTTCTTTTTCTTAACGCATATTTTTTTGCTGCTATCTTTATGTTTGATTGCAAGATTCTTTCTGAACTAAATGCAACCTAGAAACATACTTAGTTAAATATATCCATTTTTATTTTTATGTGTGACATCTATTGACTTTTCTGCAAACCTAGGATGAATATTAAAACACATGCAAATTCATAATTATACTTTTATAATCACTAATAAACATGGATTTTATATTTATTTTTGGAAAAACTTTAAAAAGTAAAACCTCGAATTGTAATATTTGATCATTGAAAATAATATTAGCGACCCTCAAACGAAAATTTGAAACAGAAAAGGAAACATAAAGGATCGTCGCATATGGGAATCGTGGACGGACGTCGCAAATTAATTAAAACAATTAATAATTAAAACATTATAATAATTAGTTTGTCGTAATAATTAGTATTTTAATATTAAGTATTATATTTAGTATATACTATGTAAAACTGAAAAGTATACTGTATTAAATAATTAGAAAAAAATGAGAGATTTCTTACAATCAAACTGATTGATCAGTTTCGTAAGATTTGTAAAATAAAATATTGTAAAATTAAAACTGAATAAACATAATATATCATTGAAGAAGAAGATAACACTTATAATCTAAATGAAAATATGAAAGAAAACAAGACACAGAAAAACAGAAAAAAACAATGGTCGCAACTGGGACTCGAACCCAGACCTCTCGTCTAACCGGGACGGCGCGTTTTCCAATTTCGCTATTGCCACCTTCTGTCAAACCGTCATATTTGTCAATCTCATATTTCAAATATTTAGAATCATTAATATTATCTTCAACTAGTTCTTTTTCCATATTATAGGCAACTACTCTTTTTATTGGAAACAATCATTCAAAGATAAAATAATAAAATAATAACCTTCAAAAGTTATAAAAAGAGAGTTTTTCTCATTAAAAAAAAAAAACTGAATAAACATATTTAAAAAAAATAGGAATAGTAGAATGTCGCATATAGGAATGGTAAGACGTCGTGAGAGTCCCTAATATTGTCGTCAATGATTAACCACTCGGACCCATAAGCTTGTTTTTGCGATAATATAACATTACCAGATATATGTATGATGTATGAGGCCTACGTGCCTTAATAAATATTCCTCGCCGATAGATGGAAAACTGCTTTGCTGACAACAGCATATAAATTTCTAAACGGTAACATCTGTATTCCCGATAAAATACAAAAATTTTAGTTTTATGTCCCCGACAACTTCACAAGAGTGCGCAGACACAGAACTTTTGTTGTTCCGAGATGCAGAACCAACATACCTTTAGTAATGCCGCTCGGAAAAAATGATTCTGTTAATAAATTACCTGTCCCCTGATACAGATATTTTTCTACTAAATATTAAAAAAATTCAATAACGCTATTATTACTTAATAAAATAAAATGTTTGTTTGTTATTGGTTTTGTATAACTGTAAATGTGCATTTTAAATAAAATAAATAAATGAATTTCAATTAAAAATAAAATAAATATAATATGTATATTTTATGTTTATTAGTGATTGTGAGCGTATAAGGTATTATAAATTTTGCGTGGGTATTTTATGGTTTGTTAACGTCAACGCCAAAGCAAATATTTTCATGTGATCTGTGGTTATGTTCGAAGTGTTGCTTATTTTATTTAGTAGGTACCATGCCAAAATATTATTTCTTCTATAACGATTTCTTTTGTAATCGAATAATGACCGTGTTAAGAATATTTCTTTCACATGGGTTCTAATAAAGTGTCCACGTGGGGATAGATATGAAAATAGTACATACAAGTATAATAAACGCACATTTTGTACATCCCCTCTTACCGGTAGGAGATCACTGCCGTCTTAAAGTCGTGTCATTTTTTTTTTTAATCTATAAAAACATTTTTTTCTGAACAAGTTCTGCTATGTGATTATTATTACACGTGACAGCTGTTTCGCCCTCTGAAGGAATTATCACACGGTGGTTGTACCACTTACAGACGATGTATTTCTATTATTTCTAGAAAGGTAATTATGATGAAAAAATTAATTGCTTTTATTTTTATTACCTGCACCCTTATTAATTTCCGTGTAAAATGACTGAAAATATGAATTCCTTTTAAAGTTCTGTGTGTTCGCGCGAATCGTAATCCAGGGTATCAAATTCCGATGCATTCGGATGCATTTTAAAAGTTAATTCAGAATGCAAAACCTTGATGTACTGAAGTATTGTAAACCTTTTCCGACAGCATTCCTTAGTCTCCTCCTTCAGCCATATTTTCTGTGCTTGTTACACAGTTTTTATAGCTGCCGAGGATTTGCTTTTGGTAGAAATATGCACGTACTTGGAGATCACGTTCAACTTCAAACACTCTTGGTTAAACCATAGGTTTCGCAATATTTCTTAAAATAATATTTTCTAAAATTAACTTGATAAACAATAAATTAATTTAAGGTAGCTAATATAGTTACCCAAGTAATTTTTTCAAGTCTCCTTTGGTGAAGTGGTATAAAGCGCCTGACGGAACTCTGCAGACACAAAATAAACACAAAAGAAAGCGAGATCTAGCGACTCCGAAGAAGAAAACACAGGTATAGGTGCGCTGAGATTTGACGACAAAAATATGGAAAAAATCATCCTTCACATTGATAAAAAAGTACTTCGTGGTCCTCTTGTCTACTTAAGTTTTTTTAAGATTTCACTGGTATGAATTGCATACTCTGATTTTTTTTCATAGTTTTATATTGTTGGAATAATTTATGTTTAAAACACTTTCTGATGGATGCATTGCCCTTCGAAGGTTGTTGATTATCAACAGTATTAATAATGACTAAACATAGGCTTATTGTATTATTGGAATAAATTCTGTTATTCAAGTTCCGCTTTGCTACACTATGCGTAATACCAACTAATTGCGTGATACAAAATGTCTTCGGAAGGAACTCAGGAAGTACTTGTATGTTTTTATGAATTACTGATTCATCGTAATTAGCACGTTATTATTTACTCATAGCAATGGCGTTTTACCTGGGATTTTCTTCATGGTCAAGGACCTTCCGCCATAATATTATTATATTAATGGCAATTAATACCCGGTGCACACGAGGCTAGTATTTCAAGCCATGATAGCAAACTATTGTTAGTAACCTGGTAAGCTAGTAACACTAGATAAATGTAGACAGAACCAGCTTTGTTTTTTTTTTTTACAAAGTAAGGTGGAGATGAAGCTAGTAATCAAGACAGTATAGTATAAGGGTTAGTACTCTTTTGATACAGTAGCACAAAAATAGACCGTTTTAAATGTTCTGGGAAGTTCAAAAAATTTGTTAATTAATGTTTCCATTTGGTAATTTAAGCATCTGCACACGATATTTTTACGAGAGGGACGTCATCTCTACCGACAGAACCTTTTTTTCAATTTAACCCTTCAGAATTTCGACCTATTTTTCAGATGGTCAAAATATTTCCGCTTAACAATAAAACGCAAATAAATAGAATATTTCTGAACATATTTCTAAACTAAAAACTTTTTTTGAAAGGTGATAGAAAACGCTTTCTAATTTTATAATTTAACATAAATATATAATTTTTGAAATATAAAAATTTTGTATGCAAATTTAAAAAAATTTAAAAATGGCTCACCTCACGTTTTTTTAAATTAAAATTACTGATAACGAAAAAAACATACATATTTTATTAGAGAAATATATTGTAAATGTTATAAACACCTTACTTTTTTGTCTTTTCACGTGTAAATAATTAATAAAAGTTCTGAACGTTTAATTTTTTTTTCAAATTGTGGTTCAAAACTTTGGTTTCGTAAAGGTGTACTTACATTTTACTTTTATGGATGTTATTTTGTAGATTAGACTATAAAGCTTTTTTACTTTCTCACTCTGATAGTTTCAGCGATTTATATGGGGCGCATGTGAGCTGGGACAAATGTGGTCTCCTGCCATTCAAGGGGTTAAAATATGCAATTCCCTGTAATAGCTTAATTCATTTTTGGGTTAGTGTCCAGCGCATTATTATCAGCCCTGATTTTAAAAACTAATGTGATTTATTTTTTTTACACCCTTTTTTTAAGTTCCAGACTTTAAAAAAAACGGTCTAAATAAGTATTAATCCTGACTTTTTGGAAATGAACCAATTTTATGCCAATTAGACGAGAAAATGAAATTGAAAAGTTCACTTAGTTTAGACTCTATAATTTATATCTAGAATGGTAGAAAATAACAATATTATTCGAGTTGCCGTTTGTCATCATAAAGATTTTAGGACCAGATTTCAAAAGGTTCGTCTTAATTTCCACTGTAAAAACAGCAAATAATTACAGTTTTTATGGTGACATCAAATTGGGGTAGTTAATAGCCTTTATTTAAAAAACGCTTCTTTTATTTGTGTTCTTCAATTTAAACGTTTTTTCTGCATTACACTAAAAATACTTTGTTAAAAGAACGAGAAGTAATTTACTGATTTATCGATTGCCAATATACATCAGATTTTCCTAGGGTCAAAATATATATTTATTTTAATTTGTTGTACCTTCACAAATTGCGCTGTGAAAACTGTTAAAAAATGTTGTAATCACAGCTCTTAATAATATGCATATTAATTTGGAGTGAGATTTCAAATTCGATGTTTCTTAAATATTAATTATAATATCTTGGTCACAACACGGGGAGCAACAAATACAATATTTACTGACTGACGATCTAAAAAATAATGAAAGTCGTGGTAAAAGTAAACGCTGCACCTAGTGGCTTCTACGCCAACGTACTAACACTTTTGTTTCGCTGACACTGCGGTGACTGAATTATTAGCCAACGCCCGGTAGGAGAGGACCAGTAACTAGAAGAAAAATTAAAAAGTTTGCAGAATACTTTGACATTACTTTCACCCCAGGCGAATGAATGAGATAAAATGGGTTGGTATAGAAAAACTTAGAGTGTAATATAATAATACGTTTCGTATAATGTATTGCCTCCCCAGATACTGCAGCGCTTCCGATGTGTTCACAAAGGAGCGAGTCCCCAGCTTCACAGCCATTATAAAATTCACGGTTGCAGGAATGAGGGGAAGAATAAAAAGCTCTGGCAATATCCTCATCTCCTCAGCCTTAAACATCGACCCATACTGACGAAAGATATTGGACCCTCAGAACGAGCAGGTTCATAATTTAGTTTTTGAAGTGATAACTTCTTTAGCACCGTTATGATTTGAAACTCAATGAAACGGAGGCGAATGACACTAAAAAGACACAAACACATACATCTACAGGATTTAGCCTGCGAGAGAATGAGCAATAAAATATTTATTTAGTGCACGGGTACTCGGTTTCAATAAAATACATTAAATCAATGGTCCCACGCAGGCCTCCTTTAATCCAGTGGTATAAAGCGCCTGACGAACTTAGCGGTCTTAGAGATTCTGAGGAACAAGGATCGAATCCTATTGAAATAAACATTTTTATTTTTGTTAAATCAATATCCACTCAAATTTTTGTAAAATCAATATCCAATCTTCAAATCACTCCAAAATGAACAGGCAAAGAAAATATAAAAGAAAGCAACATCTAGCAACTACGAAGACGAGAACATATATACTCTCTCACTCTTGTCTACTTTAGTTTTCTGAGGGTTTTACTTCTACCGCATGTGAATTGCACAATCTGATTTTTTTTATGTGGGACTTATCTTTATGTTATTTTAACTTACTTTTTTTATGTGGGACTTATCTTTATGTTATTTTAACTTACTTTTGTAGTTGTTATTAAGTTAGTATGACGCCTTTCCAATATGTTCATAAGTATACTACTTATGGAGTGTGTGGGATTGCACCAACCTCCCCACACCGGAATAAAATCATATTGTTATTATAAATTGAAAAATTTCTGGGAAGCACGAAAGGTGAACATTACCTTGATGGTCTAGTTAACCGGATAAAAGGGAGAAAAGTAGCTGTAAAAGTCCTATCAATTGCCGAATAAATTTGTGTTTGCTGCCTGAAGTCAATGGGATGATTGAATGCCTATTGGGATAATAATGTATAAAAGTCGCTGTTATGAGCATAATGAAATTTCAATAGAACAAACATTATGATCATATTAAAAATGAAAAGCTTAAAAACAATTAAAATGATAAAACGTACTCCTGAAGGCAATGGGTAGGGAATTTAATGAGGAAAAAGAAGATTGGAAGAATCTGTACATAGATGTATTAATTTTCGCATTGCATTTTGAACCACATGTAAAAATATATTTGATAAAGGAAATATGTAACTCCGTATACATTTATTTTTTTTATTTTACAGGCTGTCCCAAAAGTCAATTTTTGCTGTAAAACAGGAATATCTTATTTCTAAATTAAATTATCGAAAATATTGTACTTTCTCAAAAACCAAACTAAATAAGATTTTTTTAATAACTTGTCAGGTGAGTGGTACATTTTTTTAGCAGCGTGAGAAATAGAAGTAGACTAATTTTAAAAATATAATTCGTGATTGTGGGAAAAACGTTTTTATTTTCCAAAGAATTTCCAAATTTAATTCGGTTAGTATTATTTTTACCGTTATCAATAGCAGGGCTATTCAGGGTTGCGTGGTAAAAATTTAAATCTTTGAACATGGAATTTTGGCACAGTGGAACAGTCGCATTCGAAAAACTGATGAAAAGTGCCGATTTTTACAAAATTCATTAAAGTGCCAGCATCTCGGAAACTTGATATCATGATGTTCCCGTCCGTCATATGTTGACCAACCAACCCTCCAAGTGATAATATTGATTTTTGGGTCACCTGTATTTTTTTTAAAACACTAGACACGGGAAGCCCTAAGAAAAACAACTTCCCTCGAGGCCTGTATTATTTTCCGAGGAACACGCGACGCCCGGGTGGAACCCAAACGCGATGCCCACTTAACAACTCTTTAGGGATGCTGTGTGGAAGGCCTTTTTAGGGAGAGGAGAAAAGGGAAGTTCTGGGTAAGAAAATGGTATGAAGAGTGGTTAGGAATCTGGGGTCATCGTGACCAGGAGTGGCGGACGTATGTATCCATCTTCCCATGCAAGCCGATGGATCGTAAGAGTCCGGCTGGAGAGGTCTAATTTAGGTCTCTCTCAACCAGTCTCTTCTGATCCCACTGTGCAGTTGGTGGGTAAACGCATCCGCCACCAAGACCTAGACAAACCTCACCCCATGTGTCCGGACACCCCTAAGACAAGAAGACACCAAACATAGCGAATCCTACTTATGGCAAGAGAGTTATTTAACCAATAAATGGTTCCCGGGGCGGCGGAACCCATAGCCGTCTCCCAAATTGATATACAGAAAAATATGTGCCATTAACATAAGAATTAATATAAATATTGAAAGTACAACAACACAAAGAAAGTATAAAATAACATTAATGAAGGATAAAATTGTAACAATGAAAAATGTCAAATGTGCGATTTTGTAATTTTGCAATAAAGCTATTTAAAGTTTAGTTTCTGCATTTGTACTATTTTTAAGATCAAGAGGTACAGCACACAAGAAATATATAAATATTTACAAATACCGAGAAAATTATTAAAATTATATATATACGTTTTTGTTATTGTTTTTGGGGTGTTATGCCGTGTTTCGCTACCTCCTTCTTTAGCCACTCTTTGAGTGTTCACACTCTCACCAATATCATTTACTCATCTGCCCTGATGATGGACACTGTAACGCTGTCCGAAACGTTGGCTAAAGAAGGAGGTAGCGAAACACGGCATAACACCCCAAAAACAATAACAAAAAGACTTTTTGGCCGTGAAAACCTAAAAACATACCTTATACTTATATATACGTATATAAAAATACATATATCATTTCGTTTAAAGTTTTAGCAGATCCGACATTATTTTTCGGGGCCGTCGATATGTAAAGAGGAAAAAGTGTTTTAAAAAATGCATTCAAAATAAGTACCTAATAATAAAAAAAATACTTTCTGAAAGAAAATGTAATGCCACCACTTTGGAAAATTTCGGATCGCAGCTGCGTTAAAATCCAATGCGTGAGTGCGTGAACGATATACACGGGGATTTCCCTGAGTTTTCCGGAGCACCGCGGCGCTCTCGGCGCGCTTAATAGGCCGCCTTCTCAACAGCGCCCTCCGCCGTCGGCCAGTCGCAGGTCGTCAGTCGTTGCGTTCGCTCCGGACAAAGGTGTTGTGTGACCCGCGGACCCACCGACCCCACACACCGACTCACCTGCAAGTCGCGAAAACTTTTACTTGACCAATAAGTTTGCACTTTATTCTGTGTTTGTTTGTGCTTTTGTGATTCTTGAGGCGCTACAGGTGGTCAAGATGGACAAAGCAGAGCTGACCCAAGCGAGTGGAAATGGAATTGGAGGGGTAAGTTTTATCATTTTAATTCTTTTTAAGCTTTTCATTTTTTATTATATGTTTATAATGTTTGTTCTACTGAAATTTCATTTTGCTCATAACAGCGACTTTTATATATTTTATATTTACACCCAAGCGGAAATCTTTGAATTTGTTGTTAATTTAGGAAAATGTTATGATATTTTTCACGTTATTTAAAAAAACATTTACTAGATGTTTAATGTTTAATTTTCTAAAAAAATCGTTTTTTTTAAATCATTTACACAATTATATTATATGAAATACTATTTGATATTATATACAATTATATTATATGAATCCTGTATAGTAATTCAATTTTTATAAGAAAAACACTCTTTTTATAACTTTTGAAGGTTATGCCCATCAATGTTATATATCACTGAAGAATAAGATAATAATAATCTAAACGAAAATATGAAAGAGAACAAGATTCAGAAAAACAGAAAAAGACAATGGTCGCAACTAGGACTCGAACCCAGACCTCCTGTCCAACGGGGACAGGCACGTTAACCAATTTGCATTTTTCTGTTTTTCTGTGTCTTGTTTTCTTTCATATTTTCGTTTAGATTATTAGTGTTATCTTCTTCTTCAGGGATATATAGTAATTATTTGAAATTTTTATGTAAAGTTGTTGATTTGCCTGTAAAGCGTGCAGTTATATCTGATACTACAAGTTTTGCATAGACTTTATGTAAAACTTAATTAAAATTAAATTGGTTTATAACAATCATTTATTTTTGTTATATTATCAACAGTTTTCTAATTTATACCATTTATCCGATCAACTACAAAATATAGTGTTGTAGATTGCGCTAAAATAATGTATCCAAAATCGCTTTTAATTTAGTTGCTTAAAATACTGGATTCTTATAAACAATTAATTATTTCTTGTAGGTAATTTAAAAAAAATATTATTAAGGTAATGTTATGTTAATTCAGGTAGAAATTAGGACGAAGTATATAACACAGCAGAACACAGGTATAAATGAGCAAAAACTGTGGTAAGACATACAATAATAATGACAAAATAAAATTTATACGATTTAGTGCAACGGAAGCACGATAACTGAAGGAATTACTTGACATAGCACATACATCAATGCATCGACCCAATTACCTCTACCTTTCGTAGCTTAAAATGCGCGGATAATATAAAATTTCCGTGATAGGATATACATATAGATCTCGTCACCACAATGTTTCAAAATTTATGTCAATTAGAAATATTCCAGCCCCCTTACTAAAAAGCGTGTTTTAAATTTTACACTACTGATAAGCAACCATTTACTATTCAAAAATGGTTGTTTATCGGTTGTGTAAAATTTAAAAGACGTTTTTATGTCAAATGTTTAAAACATATTTGTAACGCTATACGCATAACATTAATGGAATGTACATCTATAGAATGGGGTGGCTGTGCAAAACCTATTTTAGATCCCTTAGAAAAAGCATTACTACTAATCGTCCTAACTTACGTAACTGTATTATTTGATAAATTATAAGTTCTAAGCAATAATTATGTATGAGAAAAATAATAATGTATGCATATGAAGCCACCCATAATCCAATTGTAGCAATTATATACAAAACATCTCTCAGGCAAAGGCAGTTTTCATTCATAGTTTCAAAATTATGCAACACTACACCTGTTACTTGGGAAACAAAAAGGTCAGATATTATTCATACGTTGCTTGGGGATTGGCTTTAAGAATTGTGGAGATATGAGTTCATCAAAGTACTCACCAAGCGACTACTGCTAAAATTCCCAAAAAAATTCAAATTCATCACAATTTGATTGAATAATATCTAAATTGTTTTTACATTTTGTTCCAAAACAAAACATCAAACGATGGATTGTTTAAAAATAATTTTAATAAACATCAAATACTTTAATTTAATTTTCACGTCCTGTGAAAGTTCTGTAATTTTTTTCAATTTTACGAAGCAACTGGCATAAAATGACATAATAATAGACCTTATACAGAATGTGAAAATTTACTTCAAATATTTGATGAATTGTCCAAATTTTTTGAAACAATCCGTCTATAATATCTTTTCAAGTCGTATTGATTAATATGATTTAAAAAACAAAATAAAAATGTGTATAACTTAAAAACATATCCCCTTTACATTTTTGATCAGCTTTTGAAATACTTCTATAAATATTATGATTTATTGTATTTGCGATTGTTGTTGCGTTATATTGTGTGTTTCTCTAAAATTTAGCGAAAATTTTCAGCTATGTACTATGATATAATATTATTAATTGATATTGTCAAATTTAATAGTTGGATCCTCAAAGTTTATATATTTTGTAAAATTTCTTAACTAATAAAATAAATAAATGTCACTAATATCTCAATCAATTTTTATGTATCTTGAATTATCGACACATAAAAAACATAATAATGTAATTTAAATATATGCTTTATTTTGTAACATTTTAACTTCCAGATAGCTTAATTTCATTCAACCAGTACAAATACGACGAAGAAATTCACTTTTTTACTGCTATCTTTAAATCGAAATAAAATTATCTAGCGGTTAGAATCAGACAAGGTTAATTGAATTTTTCCTTGCCATACAAAAAAACACGGAAAACATTCAAATAAATAATAAGTTATTTGAAATGGATGCGGTTCTGGGACGGTTGTCAAAATACAAGTGCTAGAAATGAATTAATTTTGCCTTAGCATTCTTAAAGGTACATAATATTATGTTTCAAAATAGGTTATAATAGTCAAATAAGATACCATTTGAGGTTTATATTTTTTCACATAATATTTTCAATAATTTCTCTATTATCTATAATATTTTTGCAAAATGACACATAATACATGTATAACTAACTAACCATCACGCCCTTTCCTCGCAGGGGTGGGCAAAGAGGACGAACCGCCAAAAAACTCGGTTTTCTATTATTCCGACTCTTGACATAGCCCGACTCAAATTTTGACACTCGACCCAAGTACCATGTCTTCCTGGGGCCTCCCCGACTTCTTCTACCATTCATATTTGTGTCGTATGTTTTCCTTATATTTCTTTATTCGTTCATTCTCTATGTGCTCAAACCATCTGAGTATACCTCCTCTATATATTTATATATCTATTATAGTTTTTGTGTCATGTAAAACATGTTCCCTAGTCATAAATCAAGCTAAGCTTAAGGCGAAACAACTGTCACGCGAAATAATATCTCCACCTAGGATTTTCAATATGATATTTTATTATAAACAAGATTTTTAGAATAAGTTTTGTGATGTAAAATGCGTTAAATGATGAGTTAGAGCCAGTTGTTTAACGGAATTTGAACAATTCATCAAATTTGAAAGATTTTATTATAAATCCACACAGGACGCTCTGAGGAAAATAATTTACCTCAGAGCCTATGTCATCTTTGGGGATGATGTGTGGAGGGTTTTAAGGAAAAGGAGGAGAGGAGAGTTCTGGGAAGGAAAAAGATTTCGGGGATGGGAATCTGAAGTTCAGTGTATCCTGGTCATCCGCCTCCCCATGAACCCGGGCACCCCTGCTAAATCACCTAACGAAGCCAACCACTTGGGGTGACCAATGGCAGAGGCGTTAGTTATCCAATAAAGGTTCCCGTGGCGGCGGTACCCATTTCCGCCTCCCAAATTGATAATTTTCAAGTTCTGAAAGTTCTATTGACGTTCCGTTATTCTTTTACTTATGTGAAATAAATGGCCAATACTGATAATATAACAAAATTTAAATGGAACCTTTATAATACTTGAAAAATAGCTTTTGTGAAATTTGATGAATTTTTAAAATTCTGAGAAAGTGTTGCAATTTTTGAACCTAAATGGTAACAACACAGTTTATTATAAACACGTTCTGCTAGGTAATTATTATTACGTGTGACAGCTGTTTCGCCTTCTGACAGTTTGATAATCGCCTTCTGACAGTTTGATAATGCCTTCAGAAGGCGAAACAGCTGTCACACCTTCAGAAGGCGAAACAGCTGTCACGCGTAAAATAATTACCTAGCAGAACTTGTTTAAAATAATATGTTTTTATAAATTGAATAATAATATTATTGAATATATAAAAAGAATAAAAAATTAAAATGGAGTTCTACGAGTTAAACTTGATAACAATAAATATGTAACAACACAATTCTAATTTTTCAATTTCATTAAGTAAGTATCTACGTCAGAAAGAAAAAAAAACATCACACGCGCACACAACATTATCTAAGCGTCACGGAAGTGTTTTTCCATCACAATACTAAATACCTGGTATGTGAATAACAAATGTGCGATTTTTCCATCAATCATCATGTCTCAATCTGAAAATGACTTGGCACACCCCTTTTCCTAAAAATACTTTGACATTACGTTCAACATTACGTTCAATTCGGCTATCACGAAAAATATTTACATTTTTATTTATTGTGATGTTAGCGTAGCACACTTACCTTAGAAATATTTTCAGGATTTCCTTAATGTTACAATTTGTCCTGTATGACCCATCCTAAGTATTGTTGTCTAAATATTCTAAAGTGTTTTTTTTATCATTATTCAAGCTGTGAGAAAAAAAAAATCCTCAGGGTACAAGTCAACTTCGAGGATTCACTGTTCTTTCGGGGGGTCTTTTTAGGAAATCACGGCCGGCGTGGTCTAGGGGTAAGGCTCTTGACTAGCAATCCAAGGAATCCCTGCATAAGAAGTTTTACTGTTTATCATCAATACAAAACAAAGATAAATTTGGTATATTTAGTACTAGGCCATAATACTTTGTGTCTAGCGAAAAGTACCACTAACTTGCTAAAGTGTGCGATTTGTTATTAAACTAAGGCGATTTTGGTGATTTTGATTTGAATTAAAACCAAAGGCAATTGTAATCTAATTTTACACATTTCTTTAGCAACGTACATTACAACAGAATTTTTTGCTTTCCCCGAAGTGTTAAGATTTACAGATATCTACTATGATTCAGAAAGTTTAAAAAATTATTGCTTTTGTACAGGTACATTAAACACAGAGGAGGATCTGAGGTTTTTTCAAGATCTAATCTGATAGCCGTGAAAAATTAAGCGATTGAAAACTTTCATAATAAAATTAAAAAGTAAATTAACGGATTTATTAAGTTATTTTTTTTTTAAATGCCGCAACCGAAAATCGAACCCCGATCAACTGATTGGAAGGCAACTATGCTGTCCATTATACCAAGAGTGTTAGAGGAAAGAAAGTTGAAAACTCTAGGGTCTTGAAAGTACCCACATTGTAAGATTGAGTAAACCGTAAGATCGACGAAGTTATTGAGCCTAAGAAAGAATCTAAGAAAAATAGACGAGAGAATATGCGCCACGCGTTTGGTGTGTCTTCCGGCTGCGCACCGTTGTTCACTGTTTCCGTCCATACGTTGTTCACCGATGTTCACCGTTTCCTTCCATACGATGCCCGCATAGGGTGCTGAGGCACTCCCAACTACAGAATGAAAGTTCGTGAATACTTAAATATTGACGGGAGGGCCCATACCCTTTATTCTGCTTTTTCATACGGGAGTGCCTCAGTGCATCGGGCGAGCTTCGCGTGGACGGAATCAAAGAAAACAAAAACAACAAAAAAAACAATGTCGCGCGTTTGGAGCAGTCTAGATACTGGTAGAACGATCTGTATATATGTATGTATGTATAAGCTGTGTGTAATCCAGTTTGATATGTACATGCAATGAAATCAAAGCCTGTGCAAATGCAAAGACCATACAATTTGTGTATTCTAAAGATTTCTTTGTTCTTATCTGGGAAGATTCAAGGAAAGGGCTGGAACATGAAATTCTCTGAATGCGCTTACTTAACTTGATTGCATTCATGAAGTAGAATATTTAGGTTATCCAGACTACTTCTGTTTTCTGGAATATCTTTCAGGTTACCAATATTTTCAAGGCTTCCAATATTATCCACACCAGTCAATATATCGATGCTTTCAGGGCTATCCTGGGCTATCCAGACACTAAAATGAGACAAACACATACATCTATAGGACTTAGCCTGCGAGAGAACGAGATAGCAATAAAATATTTAATTATTCAAGGGTTTTCGGTTCCAATATAATACGATAAATCCACGGTACCGCGTGAGCTTGCATTAGTGTTGTGGTATAAAGCACCTGAAGAATTTCAGCGGCCAGACATACAACGAATCAAAGGTCGAATCCTACGAAATCCAAAAAAAAAACATAATTTTAATTTTATAAAAAAATATCCAATTTTCAAACCACTCCAAAATGAAAGGGCTAAAGAAAAGAAAGCGACTCCAAAGAAGAAAACACAAAGTCGTCTCACATCTCTTGTCTACTTTAATCTTTTCTGAAGGTTTCACGTCTCTTGCGTGTGAACTGCACACATGTTTTTTTTTTTATCTGTAGGTGCTCATTTATGTGTATATATATATTTTTTAATTTTTAATATTCTTTAACCAATGGTTTTGAAATATTTCGATTATTTTGATTAGGTAGTGGCGTGTTCAAAGTTATTTATTTTCATTTAATTAAAAGTGACACCACAAAGTGAATTTACGATAATTAAAGAAGAATTAAATCATATTATTTTATTTTAAATAATTTTATCCTTAGGTCGATGGAACCCATCTAACTAAGTTTTTAAAAGAACTATTCATCGCAAAATCTCGACATATCGAAGTGAATTACTTCAACAAAATATTAGTGTCTTCGAAGTAATTTCAACATATGCATATAATTGTATTTCCGTTTTCTTAAGTCGTCTTGCAAAAGGAAAAAAAAAAGTTAATTACTACTATTTTTTACAATTATTCTTTGTACCGCTATTACAAAGTTTGAAAGACGAGAGCTTCCTTCATTCACGAGAAGCGTTTTTCCAACCGATAAAACAGTGGTATAAAGTTTCAGGAAGACATACTAGGAAGAGAGTTGGTTCGAGTAACCCGAGTGAAGATCGTCATGAAGATAGCAAACTCTTTATATATGAAGAACTAAACGCAGAAAAAGCACAAATCCATACAAATAAACTTTACTTATTTATGAAGTTAGACCAGCCACGTTCCAGAGTTTTTATTAAACAAAAAGATTTTCTGCTTTGTAGTTAAGATTCATGGAATACTGATTCGCTAATGTATTTTGGACGGAGGTTAGAACTAGCGATGTGTAGGCTCAGCTGGAGTGGGCTCTTGAACCCGGGTTCTACTGGTTCTCTTTTTTTACAATAGCTCCACACAGGAGGCCCTGAGGAATAAAATCCCTCAGGGCCTATGACATTTTTGGGGATGCTGTGTGGATATGCTTAGGGAAAGGAAAAGAGAAGGAAGTTCTGGGAAGAAACAAGATATGAGGGGTGGGTAGGAATCTGTGGGTTAACGTGTTCAAAAATAACGGACGTATGAATCCATTCCTCCTACTGCAGTGCAAGGTCGAGAGAATCCGGCTGGAGACTAGGTCAAGTCTCCCTCAACCAGTCTCTACCGATCCAGCCCGACACGCAGTAGATGTACAAGCGCATTCGCTACCAAGACCTAGACAAACCCCTCCCCATGAACCCGGATACCCCTGCTTAGTCACCAAACGTAGCGTACCACTTGGGTTGACCTGCAGCAGGGTGTTGATTATTCAATAAATGGCTCCCGGGGCAGCGGTACCCATTCCCGCTTCCAAAGTGAAAAAAAAATTCTTGCACATCGTGATATCTTTGCAGAAATCGAACTTAACGTGTCTTAATATTACCCTTGACGGAGAACACCACTCAGAAACTAAGTTTTTCTATATGCCTTTAGCTTTGTTCATTAGCCAGATCTGAATAAGCAACTATTTTCCGACGTATATTAATAGCTTTACCATCACCTTTCCTCAATTTCTTCAGCCTCACTACATCCGTCACTAAAACCCACACTACATCCCTCAATATTTCCTCTGGCCCCCGCCAAATTTAACTATTTATACTACTAAACATGAATTAAAATAATTATTTATTTTTTTACATGAGACTCTCACAGGAGGCCCTGAGAAAATAATTTCCCTCGGGGCCTATGTCATCTTTGGTGATGCTGTGTGGAGGGTTTTTTGAGAAAAAGAAGGGGATGAGAGTTTTGGGAAGGAAAAGGGTTTAAGGGGTCGGTAGGAATCTGGGGTTCAGTGTGTCCTGGTCATCTGCCTAGACAAACCTCCCCCCCATGAACCCGGGCACCCCTGTTAAATCACCAAACGTAGCGAACCACTTTGGCTAACCAATAAAGGTCACCGTGGCGGCGGTACCCATTCCCGCCTCCGAAATTGAATACATTAAATATATGTTGAAGATTAAAAAGTTATTTTTTGTTTGAAGAAGAAGATAACAATAATAACGAAAATATAAAAGAGAATAAGACAGAAAAATAGAAAAAAAACAATGGTCGCAACTGGGATTCGAACCCAGACCCCGAATGAACACTTTCAGTGAACTTGAAAAATCATCGATCAAAAATTTTAACAAAAGAAATGTACCCTTATTTCAAATAAAGAATTAAAAAATAAAAATATAATAATATTCTGACAGATAGATATCAACTTTATCGCTTATCTTCATACAAAAGAAATAAATACAATACTGCTAATGTATTAATAAAAAAATAAATCTTCAGTTTTGAAAATTTCTAAGCAAACATTACACAGAGACAATCAAAAGAAGTTCCTTTTTACATTAGTTCCACTCAGGAAATTAGTAGGTCCATTAAATTCAATCATAAAAATATAAATGATCTCTGTAAACGTGCTATGGTTGCAAAATCTAATGTCTAGTAGCAAGTGATAATTGAAAATTAAGATTAGAAAAATATTGGAGAAAAACTTAACGAAAATCATTCAAATTGTTTCCTGTCGACTGTTGCCCATTGTTTTTGTACGATTTCAAACATCATACAAAACAATGGGTCTTTATTGGAGATTGATTTACATCTGGCTTCAAGTTTTGAATATTGATCTCCCTTAAATATCGCCACTTCTTAGGATTTTTGGCGGCTCTCACCGTTCTTTTGATCTTTTCAGGGTGCGAAATCTGCTTTTCTTTGTCACGTTTCTTTACATTTCTAGTCCCTACAGGGAGATAGCGTAGTGTGGCTAGCTGGAAAATTGTATCGTGCTAGGGGGCTAATTTCGAAAAATAGTAAAGTGATTTTTCAGGGAAACAATATTCTATTTTTCTCGAATACCTTCACAATTTTTTTTCAGTAATGTACATGTGTAATTATATGTACTTATAGTCGTTTATTTATGTCTCATATAGTTTATTTAATCGTTTTTTTATGGGGGTTGTCTAAAACAACGTTCAAAGAAGCACTGTGAATTTTGTCATACATATAACTTGTTAAATAATAGAGACAGGCTAGAAAATAAAAAATTTCGGAGCATACTCTGCGATTTTTTTCTATCGAGGGAATTTTAGAGAATTTGCGTTTCGGCGTGGGGTTTGTACAGATATTATCTTCACAAATAACATATACTTTTTTAAGAGCTTAAAAATTTCAAATGTTCAAGGGAGATTTGCAAGAAATCGGTAGAAATTCGGATAGTGCCGCCGATAGATTTTTTGCTCACTTTATTAATTTTAATATTTTATGTGGATGAGATAGGATAGGCAGTGCTTTAGCGCCTAAATTGAATGACCCTCTGCCTACATAAAAATATTTCGAATACAACATACTACAATCACGAAATACAATAAATCGCTAAATAGTTCCACCACTTTTAACCCGTGGGGAAACGGGATAATGGGTAATAATAAATAATCATTCAGTTTGTTTACAACTGTAATGAATTAAAAGGTCAGTAGAGATTTTATACAGTGTTCTCCTCGTGCAGGCAGCATTCCAGTCCCAAGAGGATTTCCGTATCTTTGTCGCTGTGTAATATTGCGTTGAAGATGCAATTAAACGAGTTAAAACGAAGCGATGCCAGCCACTGCAAGGACTAACGCCTTGAGGCTTTGGTTCGAGACGTGAAGGCTGCCCTACTCCGCTCCACCAGTGCAACTGTCTTAACACGGACTCACTTTACTAGAATCTCGGCTGAATCCCACTTGATACCTTTATTTTATTGCTACAGATAGCCCCGAACACGAGAACATGAACTCACCCTGATGGAATTGAATTGGGTCTGACAAAGTGCTGTGTTCTATTTTAAACCAATTCGCTAAGGGATGCATTTTCCAGATTATGTCTCTGTGTCCGTGAAAACTCATGGGCAAACTGAGTAAGTGAATTAAGTCAATAACACACTACACATCTAAAACTACCCGGATGTAAGAAAAAAATTGTCGAACTGAGATACATCAGAGGGTGTCCGGGGGTAGAGTGCACAAACTTCGGGAGGTGATTCTACGTTATGGGAGAAGTAAAAAAGATAAATAACTTCGTCGAAATTTCAATTTTTTTCTTTCAAAAATATTTTTCCCAAGAAGAAAATTATTGTTTTCATACAAACATTTCAACTTTTTTCCCGAAAACGTTGGAATTATGAAAAAGTTATGTATCTTCTTTACTTCTACTATCATATAGAATCACCTAATGAAGTTTGTGGATTTTACTCTACATCTAAATTTGGCTATTAATAGAATCTAGGTTTGAATTATTTCATTTATCATTTGTCTTCTTCTTCAATGATTTATTACGTTGATGGGAATAACCTTCAAAAGTTATAAAAAGAGAGTTTTTCTTATAAAAAATTGAATATTTCATTTATTATTACATGTTTCTTTTTTTTGGTTCCTTTGTCTTTAAAAATAACCAAATCGGGGATGAATCTTACCTACCTAAAAGTCATAATGTAAAAATGTTAAAAAAATATATAACTTCTTAAAATCTATACGCAAGGAATCAAGTTATTATTTTATGATGTTACTCCATACGAAAACCTTGAACTTTGAGCAAATCTTAATAAAATAAAATAAAAATTTCCATTTCTAAATTATTAATACGAAGTGCCTAAAAGTAAGCAACCTTGAACTCTAAATCGATTATTTTGTAATTTATAGACGTTTAACCTTCATTGAAAAGCACAATGTGTTACTTTGAGGAGTGGGTTCAAATTATTATTATTATATAAGCAGTTAGGTAGATAATATTGTAATTGTGGTACAAAGCAAAGTTCCCATTAAGTTACCGCACTGTACGACACTTCCGCAATTCATACATCTTATTATAAAATCACTCCGATCGCAATGACTTCGTAAAGTTGATTTCGCTCAAGGTGTGTTTGTATTGTACCAGATAAAATACTACCTGCTTATACTATTGGCAGATACGAAGCTACTTTGTATTAAATTCAATTGACATATTTATTTACTTTTGAGAAAGTTAGAAAGTCAGCTTCGGGCCGCTTGGCAGTCTCAAATAGGTATTTCTGCAAACTACAACAATGTAATACACATGCAAAAAGACAGCCTCCGGTCAAATATGAACTTAAGTATGTTAAATAATTCGTTATAATTAGTTTAAAAATACCATCTGTTGGATGTTTGGCCTCAAACTGTCAAAGTGAGTAGCAAAATTCTAACCAGCACAAAAAAACATTTTCTCTGAGACGTCTTTAAAAAGTTGTTTGTTGCAAATGAACCGTAATTTGCATATGGTATTGAAGAATATAGATTTTATTCCTTTGAGTCAAAGAAATGGCAAAAGGCGCAAAAATCACCTCGTGTTGTAAGCCGAGATTTGCAGACAAAATCTCACATATATTATGAAGTTCAATAACTAGTTTTTCATCTGAATCAATATTATATATTTACGATTGTTTCAATTACTGCATTCAATTAAAATCGCCTTCTATGAAAATTTTAATTACAAAATTGTCAGATAATTATTACATGTAAATATTTAAAATACGCGTACCCACCAAATTACAAAAATAACTTATCCATGCAATTTTACCACTTCAGAATGTTGTACTTGTAAAAAATAAAAAATAAAATGGAATTAAAACTACACAATACCCTAAAATATATTCAGAATCTTAACGACGTAAGTAGAGAAGCCGTGTATACAAATTGCGACTCGCGACCCGTATATTGGACGGACCTACTGTCGAATTTGCCCTATCAAAGAAAAGAAGAAGAAGACAAAAAAATTGGGAATTATATCGATGTAAGTGAAGAAAGCGTGTAAACAAATATACGCCCGCGGCACGATGTATTGAATGGACCCACGGTCGAATTCGCCCTAGCGGGCCTGGAGATGCGACCTTTCCGCCGGGTTCATTTTAATTAATTCTGAAGAACGTTTTACTAATATTTAAGATGTTTCTAAATGAATCCCTACCGAAGTTATTAATTTATCGTATAGAAAAATAAAATCTGGTGCTCACCGTTAAATTAATAGTTATATACCGGAACAGTACTACGTAAAATAAATTTATGGTGAGGTATTGTTTTTGTTAATCTTAAATATAAAAACTTGCATCCGCGGGTCGCTGTTTGAAAAAAAAAAAGTTATTTATGAATTTGTCAGAATTTATTAAAATGAGAGCCTTGAGCAAACCCTCAATATTAGGGTATTATACCGCCTTAAATGTAGAATAACATCCTTTCGGAAAATAGCTACCACCGTGTTACGTCATTTTTCCTTTGAACCATATTTGCGTCACTATTTAAAGCAAAAAATCGGAGGCCTACGCATTGATTCTGCTTTTATAGTACCTACATACAGTGTTCACATATCCATTCATGCCTACTTATCCATAAATTTAATAATTGATGTTTACATTTTAGTCCATTAACATCTCTGTGTATATATGTATATGGAGAGGTCTTCCGCAAGCCACTGATGGCGAATGAGCATGTTCAATGACATTGAACATGCTCATTGTAGAATATCGATTCCTACAAGTCTATGTAGCGCAGTTAGTAGACGACGTATACCTAAGTGAAAAAAACGGTTCAATTTTTTTGTTTTCTTTGCTTAAAAATCAGTGTCGAATTTTTCTCTTTCAAAACGTTCTACTTATCAAAAAATTACAATTGTCATGGTTCGTTATTCTCATCGCCTTGGTTCATTAACCTTGTACTTTGGATTGATAATACATGTCGGATCGATATTAGTATCGTATCAAGGCTTGTACTTCTGATGAAAAACAACTATTAGTTCCTTTACTACTATTCAACATTCTGCTACCTACTAATAATAATGTTGCGCAAATTTTTAATTGTAGGCATTTTTTTGAGTTTAGTAATCACCTTTTGAGAAGTCATCATCGACTCAATGAACGACACATTGCAATCAAAAAGCTCAAAAATGTTCGTTCTACTGGTATTACAATGGTCATTGATCACTTTTGCATAGTAAGTAGGTACATTTGGGAGCCAAACGCATGTCAGGTAGTTTTTGGTTGTAGAACGGTTGATAAGTGTGGTCGTTTCTTCCTTCATTTTTTTTACTCCACAAAAAGACAGCTAACACCGCAAAGATGGTAGGTCACAAAGACGGTACGTTTCAATGCGGATTCAACAAAATAATATTTCCAAGAAATAAATATCCTTGGCTTTAAACGTTACCTACTTTTGCGAAATCTCACCTTGATGACGATCTAATAAAAAAGGAACAAAATATTGCTACTTGTGACCAAAAAAAGCATCAACACAAATTATGTCAGATGGCTTATTGACAACTTATAACGTTGCGATGAAAATTTTTTGCAACATAAAACGAGTCTTAGTTTATAGAAACGTATTAGGTAGATAGTGTAACAGAAACATTGAAATATGAACAATTCAAAAATCAAATTAAGTCCCTGAAATTGGATAATGATATATTGTATCCTTAATTTACTCTTACTTAATTGAAATATTTAATTAAAAAAATAATATTGTTTTTGTCTTTCAATAACAATTTTTTTTCAAAATTTTTTACCTATGTCAAATTATGTTTGTATTTATTTTATAAGTCTTTGATCATTGCTTACATATATCATTAGAATATTATTTTTTTTGCACGTAAATACTCCTCCTTTAAACCCGAGCTCCTAGAACTCAACTCATGGAGTAGTAAAATAATGAATTATTTCACAACTTTGCTTATTAATTGTTATGTTAAAAAAAACAATTCTTGGAAATAAATAAATATAATGACGTAAATAAAATTTTGTTGAAATTAAATCGCTGCATTTCAATTACATTGTAGTACAGTTAGCAAAATCTTCGCTTTTACTCAAATACGATACTAAAAATCTTAATTTTTGTGAAGAAACGCCATAGATTTTGAATGACATTGTAAGCTAGTAGAGGGAGATAGAATGGCGCGGAAAAGAATGCGAGCGTTGTAATCTGACTCTGCTTGTTATCCTGTGTAAGTAAGGACTCTCCCGTAGGAAAATGCAGGCTTGTAATTTTCACGAGAAATATTAACTTAACTAGGTGCAATTCACTAGACTTCTCTAGAGAAAAATAGTGCCACTGCAAAATCATTGAGGCGGTTGAATAGGCAACGTAATGAATAATAACATCGTGTCTGTACTAAGGTAGTACCTAGGCAACTTGCCCCCATTGAGTACTCTACCCTAAGAAAGGAAAATAATCTTTTGTTGGAAATACTTCTGGGTCAATGTTGTGCATCAAAAGAGAAATTTGCACAGAATGAAGCAAATGTCTAATTTTGTTATTTATGATGGCACACATTTTTTGAGGCTGCTGACTAAGGAAATGTGAAATGGAAGAAAAATTCATTTAAAACTAGATATGTACTTACCTTTAATAGGTAGATTTTAGGTTTTCACGGCCAAAAGTATTTTTGTAATTTATTTTTGGGGTATTATGCCGTGTTGCGCTACCTCCTTCTTTAGCCAACGTATCAGACAGCGTTACAATGACCATCATAAGTCCCTCATCTGCCCTGATGATGGACACTGTACCATTGTCCGAAACGTTGGCTAAAGAAGGAGGTAGCGCAACACGGCATAACACCCCAAAAATAAATTACAAAAATTACTTCTGCAAACTTCGCAAATTCACTTTGTGGCGTCATCATTACTTTAATGAAAACAAATAACTTTGTGTACACCACTATTTAATTAACAAAATCAACATGTTTCAAAAACTATGTTTTTTTCGTCAGGATAATAAGTTAATATATAAGTTTAATATTAACTTATTATCCTGACGAAGAAAACATAGTTTTTGAAACATGTTGATATTGTTAATTAAATATCGGTGTACACAAAGTTATTTGTTTTCATTAAAATACAAAAATGACTTTTAATACTTTATTCAAAAATACTAAAACATTCTTTGAAAACAACTTTAGTAAAATAATTCATCATTCAATTAGATTTTTTATTGTTTATGAGTGAAAATATAAAAATAATCACATTTTCTTACTGATGAAAAAATATTTTTTGTAGTGGAAACTTCTTTAACACCGTTGTGATGATGCCAAAACGAGCGCCACTAAACAGATACAAACACATACATTTATAGGATTTAGTCTGGCAGAGAATGAGATTTTATAATCGATCTCCTGTTTGTGCGGTGTGTCGTAACCTCCCAACTCTTGTCTACTTTAATTTTCTGAAGATTTCACTTCTATCGCATATGAACTGCACATTTTTCTTTTAAATCGTAATATACATCATTTTTCAATATATATTTAAACACTATTAAATGGGCAATCCGCGGATGGGAAATTGTTTGTCTGGTAAAAACATATCAACAACATAATGACAGGCATATCATGAGTAATTACATACATACATAGACATGCGTGTGTATGTACATGTATATAGTCAAATATCAATGGGTAAAACCAATCTACCTTGCCTGGAATTATTAGTCAAATTTAACTGGTTTGGAAAAACCTTCGGCGTGAGAAGGTTATAAATAAAAATAATAAACACAATTTTATTACATTGTGGAAATAGCTGCGTCCTGATGGCTAATCATTGTTAATTACTATAGTTTTATTCATACTTTGAACTACTTTTGTTGTTGATTACAAATACCTATTGCATGTCTGTGGCCGAAGGTCGCGGGTTCAAATCACGGCGTGTGCAAGCAAATTTTATTTGAATGATTTGTGTTATTTCACAATTTAACCATTAAAAAAAAATTGTCTGTAAAGTTGGTTTACGGACGATAATTTTACGTGATAACGTCGTAAGAAAACTTTTACATAGAATTTTATTCGCAAGCCGAACGCTTAGGCCGATCGTGTCTCTCTATCGCTTGTCCCGCAATCTCGCTTACACGCTCGGCTCAGGTGGAACGTGACAACGTGACAATGTGACAACGTGACAATGTGACAACGTGACAACGTGGAACGTGACAAAGTGACAACGTGACAATGTGACAAAGTGACAATGTGACAATGCGTCATACTTTTTCGTGAGTGCTGCCGGCGTTCATCGATTTATAAGCCGTTATTACGTCAAAAAAAGGTATTTTTGTAGAACCTTCCAGTGGAAGAAACTCTCAGTATCACCCTGTAAGACAACCATTCAGAATCGAAACGTTACTTGAAATGGCTTTAGCCGTATTTGGCCAAATCTGAATAGCCAGGAACTTCCTTACTTTCATCCTCCACATCTCTTTCACAACATTGGTGATGCCATAGTCTCACTGGCTCCAGGCGGTTGGGAGCAATTGGGACTCTCGTGTGGAATTCACATTTAGAAAAATTTCTGCACGCGCCGCGCCGCCTTTGCTCTTCGTATTCCATAAAATTATTATTAGTTGATTTTCGAATACAAATTAATAGATTATCGTTCAGAATAATATAAGATCGGCAGTTTTATACTAAACTATCAAGGTTAGAAATGTAAGGCTCTATCTAACTACCATTCGAAGTATATAAGCATGATAGCTAATAAATAATTATCTGAATTAATCCGGGAAAAAATTGTGGCTAAATACTTTTTTTTTACCTGATAACGTCTTATAAATCGATGAACGCCGGCTGCACTCACGAAAAAGCATGACTCATTGTCACGTTACGCCTGAGCCGAGCGTGCAAGCGAAAGCGCGGAACAACGTTCGGCTTGTGACGCATCTATCTCTCTTCCACTCCATCATTATTATATGACGTTATCACGTAAAATTATGGTCCGTAAACCGACTTTACAGACAATTTTATTTTTATTTTTTATTTCTAACAAAAAAGAAAAAAATACTGTATTTATTCCTTGCATAGGTATAAAATTCAAGATTTATTTCGATACTTAACAAAACAATACAATTACAGTACCTACTTACTTAATTATCTTTTTTTAGTAAGGCTGTTTGAAAAAAAAAAGAGATTACTTCTATTTTACTCTTTGGTAAATCTTGAAATCGTTACATTTAATTCCCATTACTTTACATTAATTATCGAAATTATTATCAATGTACTTCTTTAAAAAAAATATTCGCTATAAAAAAAGCCTTTATTTTACATCACTACAACAAAAAATATGAATATTACGCATAATAATGGCATGAAAAAATGCCATTTCACGTATGGATAAACCTTCAGTAACGGTTAAAAGCAGGCGTATTGCGAGATGTAAAATCGTCCTGTTTTTCGGTTCGGTGGAGTTCGAAATTGCAAATCATTCAAGAAAAATCGTCAATCCTATATATAGATATACAGTCTCTCGTTTCTAGAATGAACGAAGTATGCATGAAAAAAGAGCTAATGGTGAATGGAAGTAAGTCAAAAGTCATGGTAATTGAAAAAGAGAAAAGTGTGCAACATAGTAGTGAATGATGAATACTTGGAACAGTTGAATGAGTTGTGTATTTTAGAAGTATGTTTACGAGAGATGGGAAGGCTGATAGAGATACTGAAAGAAGGGTGAATGCAGATAACTCCATTAATGGAGGCTTGAACGCGGTAGGCGCTAACAAAAACGTCCAAAGAAGCAGAGTTAGCAGCTCACAGTGGAGTGCTGATACCTATCCTGATGTATGGCAGTGAGGCATGAAGCTGGCAGAGAAAGGATGCAAGTAGACTGAACGCAGTATAAATTAGATCTCTGACGATATGTATGGTGAAACCTTGTACGATCATGTGGGAAATGTGGAGATTTGCAAAGACATCCTAGGTTGGTGTAAGCGTAATGAGTAAGATTATGAAAGAAACCCTCAGATAGTTTTGGCAATGAAGAAAGGAGTGTATTGAGAAAATATTATAACGCAAATATGAATGGTAAAAGAAGCGCGGACGCCCGAGGAAGACATGGCACCATCAAGTGAATCAGTTACTTGAGCTAGGCCAATTTAAAAGTCTGAATAATAGAAGAGTATCCAAGAGCCGAAGTATGAATATGAATGAGGCAAAGAGTGTGTGCGAATAAAGAGTTGTTTGGCGGTCCATCCTCTCTGCCTTCCCCTTCGGAGAAACGGCGTGATGGTTAGTTAGTTAGTTAAGATCTAGATGCAATATATTATTTTACTGCAAAATTTCTACCGAATTGGTAGCTATCTGAATATTTATTATCTATAATATAGTTGTAGGGAGATGACCAGAACTCGTAGGATCATAGTAACAATCTGTAGCGGTTGACACAAGTGACGTCATCAAAAAACAGTACTATCTGTGTTAATATACATAATATATAATATAGTTAATATCACCGTTGGCCATGCCATTGTAATGTTTAATCCGTTGCAAAGTTGGTGAATGAATTATATACAGGGTCGACCTGCGGTTTTGGTAGGCCATTAGATTGGAACAGGTAATATATAACCTCGTTTAGTGGAATAACTATGTTGACATTTAGTTTACGATAAAAAGTATTTTCTTGTTGGAATTTCATGAAAACGAATCAGAGCGCTGCATTAGTAGACACAAAGGAAAACACATACTATAATTATTGTGAATTTATAATTTAAAACTCAGTGTTTTTCCAAACCTACTTACATATTTTATTATGGCATACCTAACAATTACAACTTGCAATAAATTTTAATATTTATTATTAAACCTAGTACTTAATCGGTTATCGCCCGCATTAATGTCAACTAACCAACCAAAACTTTTAAAGAATGTTAGCTATATTTTAATTTAATGTTAATACAACGCCTCATTATTTCTGTGCTCTTTTAGTGATTTTACAGAACAAAAAAAAGTAATTTTACAACGGAAAGGAGTTTCGTTTAATAATTTTCGGTAAAATCTATTTAGTTCGGGGAAACCACCCCCCGTCTCTATCTACAAGACGCTTCTGGGGTCTCTTCGTCCAATTTTTCCTCGCCCAGCCTCTTCTCGCCCTGTCTCTCCTGGCCCAGCCTCCTGAGTTGATCCTCCAAACTTTGCCCGGTGCGACCCACTGGACGACTTCCCTATTTTCATAAAATTTTCTCAGTGTGTTCAATGGAAGTAATTATTTTTTTTGATGTGAAACTTCTTTAGCCCCGTTGTGATTTGAAATTAGGATGAAACGAAAATGACGCTTTACAGTACCTACGAAGCATCAAACTGCGCTCATTGGTCGCTTTGATTATGATGTCACTTTTCAAGGTTCCTATTGATTGAGTTATGATACAGAAATGACGCATTGTAGTACCTACGAAGCGTCAAAGTGCGCTCATTGGCCGCTTTGATTATGACATCAATTTTCAAGACTCCTATTGGTTGAGATTGTTTTCGTAAAGTTTCGCTTCTACCGCGTGTGAACGGCACTGGATTTTTTTTTATCTTTATTTTTTTCCATTACATCTACTTACATTTCAAAAGTAATTTGTTAATGATTTCTAAATAGAGTAAGGTGCAATCCACTAAGGAATTGCCTGTGCGTGGGTAGCATAAACAAAAATGCTATATTACGTCTAAAAGTTAAAATAAAATAAAATTTAAAATTTAAAAAAAAATATATATATGTTGATTTTTTTGTTATAGTTTCAAGAAAATAAATAACGTCAGTTTGAGTAACCGTAGAAATGTATTGAAAAGTGAAGCGTACATAAAATTTATAGGAAAACAATTTTAGCATCTCCATCATTCAGCCATATTTTTAATTCTTCTAGCGATTAGTATCTACACGACCATATCACCTAAATGCGACTTTTCTATTGTAGCAGATGTTCGATGCCCATCTCGGATCGTAATGATAAAACTCGAACTTTTTTTAGACTCAATCCACATTAATAAAATATTCTTAAGAAATTACAAGACGTCATCAGGGATCTTTCGTAATGAAATGATACTTGATTGCCTTGGTCACTTTGCCAAGAGATTGACAATCCGCGCCGAGCTGCGAGCACAATATACAATCTCAAGTGCAGTACATTGTTCATACCTTCCATTGTGTCACGAGAGAAATCTCATAATATCATTGTTAATAAATTGATATTTTTATCTTATCCATAACCACAACAAAACATTTCGTCTTTATCAGTGACTCAGAAAATGAAAAAATATTATTTTATATTATCTAATTAAGAATGTTGTTTATTTTTGTGTATCTCAGATAATTTAAATATATTTTTGTCTCTGTCATTTAAATACGTGTCTATGTCACTTTGCATTTTGTACAACACTATAGTATGAATTGTTGTTGATTGAGAAGAATTATTAAAAGGTAAATAATGTAGGTAATATTTTTTGGTTCCATGCCAACTGAGAATAAAGTCAACTCAACACCTCTTTGAATCGTCATTAAAAGCTTTGAAAAAAATGATTTTAAAATAGCCCATATCCCTAAACTTACGTAACCTATTTCACCAACATTTTATAAAAAAAATTCATCATTTTTAATGACTTCTCTGCGGTGATTCTGAGTTGGTTTCATTCTGACTTGTTTGGTCATCATATTTTTTATTTCCTAAAACATGTCTTTCCAATGTTTTTGCAATGTAAAATTGTGCTTAGAAATATTTTAGATGCTTTAATAAAATACTGCGAATACAATACATATTTGTTTTTGAAATAATCGACCACTTTTTTAATAGTATTTTTATAAGCACAGAATAAAATTAAATATCAGGCCTGTAAAAACTGCTTTAAGGTTGAAAATCTCCTACGTTTGAACCCCTTTTCGTGTGTGGTTTTGATGCATAGCGTTTTTAAAAACACGTTTTGTTTTATTATATAAATCAAAACAGGCTGCTGGGGAAATATAAACCTTATCGCCATCTTCATAAAGAGGGTTATTGTTAGGGGTCTGACATGGTGCATCACCTTAACTTAGACATCTGACATTGAGGCGTAAAAATAAAAATAGATGAATTTTGTGGCGAACTTTCACTGTAACTTGCCCATCACCGAAACGTGAGTAAAATTTATGAAATTTAAAATTCACCTCAACAGTAGGTAGGATTCATCCAAATTTTGGTTTTTAATTTATCTTTTCAGTTATCGAGTTTGACTTGAAATTACCAACAAGAACATTTATATAATCTTGTCCTACCGAAGTGCAATGACCAGTTGCCTACAATTCGAGATGGTATTACTTGTTACTACTAAAACTGACGCTTTACTACCAGTTGTTATTAATTCAGGGTCAGCCTTGACTATCACGGTCAAGTGAGTGGGAATCTACTCGTAGGTGAGGTTACATATTTTCTAACACTTAAGGCTGTTATGTTTACGCAAAATCATAATATTATTGCTCGTAGTTTAAAACAAAAAGTTCATTCTCTGTGGCGGTCGGGTAGATGGCATGGTTTTGATTTGTATTGTATGTACAATTTTATTCCGATTTCTACATGAAATTTCGAAAAACCACCTTCATACCCTTTTCCTACCTCTTAAAGCAGTATTTGGATATTTTTTGATGAAATTTCGCACACCTGACGTTCAAATTAAAAGAAAAATTACTCTCTTCATCTGACTTTAAAAATTACAAAAAGCCCGCGCAACGCCGGGGAATCAGCTATACATTATCTTTTGATATCTGTGTACATATTATAAAGATGTGTCCCGGAGTGGCTTTGTTTTTTATACAAAAATACAGTTTTCTTTCGAGATTGATGTTATTTTATACACCAGCGCCCTTGAGATGATTTTTCATAAAAATGGCGCTTTATAAATAAGCCAAATATTAAAATATTAAATATTACTTGTTTTTTAAAACATAATAAAAGTCACTGTTTATGTGAAATTACTAAAAACTGCCCCATTCACTTTATCCATCACTTAAGGCAGTATTAGTCTATAGTCCGTCTATAGTCTAGAAAAAAAATCAATTTTTTTCTTCATATTTCCAAAGTTTAAATGTTCAAATATATCTCCTTAAAAGGATTTTACGAAATTCGCATTATTTTAAAAGTTATAATCATAACTTTTAGACGGAATCTAGCCAGAATCTGCTAATAATAAAATATAAAATTTTATTATTTTAATAATAAAACTTTATAACATAAAATTAAAAATAATAATAATTAAATAAAATTTAAACGCGTTTTAAATTTAAAACGCATTATATAATAAAATTTTAAACGCATTTTTCTCAAAACTACTTCTTTCGAGACGGTTGACACGATATCTCTAGTTCTACGAAATCAATTTGATTGCAGTTTGGTATGAGCCTTCTCTATACATTCCTCTATGGCGGGAACAAAAACTATAAGACAATTTCAATTTTCACTATTATTAAAAAATTTGGAAATTAAAAAAAACTGTTTAAAAAATGTCTTTTTTTATTTCAGACAGCCGCCATTTTGCGAAAAAAAAATTCGGGCCATAGCCGCATTTGTTTGGATTTGGAATTAATTTTTTTTTTTAGATTGCTTTTTTCTAATGTATTTTTTAATGTTTAATCAATATTTGGTAAAATAATGGCTTGTAAAAATATTATGGTTTTTTATTGCACCTGAAAAAATACCTACAAATCATGCTTCTAGACAATAATACCCCCTTAAAGCAGAATGAAGCCCGGAAAACGCCGGGTATTTCAGCTAGTTAATTTACAAATGGTGACCCAGCTTCGTAACGTTTAATTTTAATGACAAGAACATTTTTTAAACATTCTAAAATTATGTTTAAAAATCAAAGCGTTTTGTACGTCGTAGCAAACTGTAAAAAACTCACTCAGGTTCAAAACATTGTTTGAAATTGCGTTAACTTTTAGAAACGAACCATTTTCGAAAAGCAAGGTGCATCGCAACCCTTCCCTCCCCTCTACGTCTCTTTCGCAGATACATTCCGCCCGCATTTGAAATTTGAAAATAATTATAACATGGCGTATTATTGATTTTGAATACGTTGAATAACCAATGTACGTGAAAACGCTTCTGACGTAACGGATACTGCACGGGGCACCATAGAATATGAAAATTGACAATTATGTGGCGTCACGTCCGTGTCACTCCAATTTTCAAATTCGGTCATTTTCACGACACGCCAAAATTAAAAAAAAATAGCTTGATATTCCTATTCCAATTTACTTTATCAATTGTGTAATTTTAACAACACCTGTTAAGTAACAATGATTGATTGTGGTGATTCTTATGTTTCCCAGTGGCTGGCGCACTTTATGGATTTATCTTGACTGTAATTCACACAAATTGTAATTTTATTTGATAAGATCAATCATTCAACCATCTTAAGTGACAATATTGGTAATTCGCTTAATCTCCACATTCTAATTGATCACCTTCTTATCTGGGAGGATAAAAATTCACGGTTATTTTTACATTATTAGTATTATTTTGTGATTTATTGCATTAATTTGAAATAATCTCGATTTTTTTAAGTGAAATTTCTTAAGTACCGTTGTAATTTGAAACTCTGATATAGCGGAAATGACACTAAAAAGAGACGAACACATACATCTATAGGATTTAGCCTGTGAGAGAATGAGATAGAATGAAACCTTATTTACTTACAGTGCCTACGAAGCGTCAAACTGCATTAATTGGCCGCTTTGATTATGATCTCACTTTTCAAGGCTCCTATTGGTTGAGATTGTTTTGATGAAGTTTCTCTTCTACCGTGTGTAAAGTGCACTCGATTTTTTTTTAATTATATTTAAAATATAATGAAAGTAAGGGATTGTAATGAGAATAGGAAAATCAATATTAAGAAGTACCGGGCCATTCAGATTTAGTTATCTAGTAAGATTTAGTAAACGCTGAGGCAACGGTTATTTTCTTAATTTTGGTCTCTCGCCATGGCGATGTAAGAGTTATTCTTCCTTTGTTTTCACATCTTTCGGTACTCATAATAAATAACAGTTACATCTAATTTCTTTCTTTGTATAAAATATATCTTCTAATATATAAATTCTACCCAAATTTTCACAAAAAAATGCTTTTCTGCATGATTAAATGGGCTTACTGTTCAAGTGCCAACGACCTTAATTACATACCTACAATACGCATTCATCAGACTTTTAATTACAAATTTTCTCGTGCAGTGGCGTATCCTTTCTCAGTTCGTTTTTCACAATTAAAAATAAATTACAATAGGTAGTATGTTATAAATATAGATATAGAGTATTAAGAGACTTCCATCACTTTTGACCAGTGATTCCTAAAATTATTTGGATTAAAAATTGTTAACGAAATTTCGGTCTCCGGTGACATTTTTTATGTTTTTTTTTCAACTTAAAACATATAAAAATCAATAGGTATTGGACAGTTCGGTCAGGATGAGGGGTTGTTCGATTACTCGGCTGAGTGAACAGCGATGACATGAGGATTAAATCTTTTATGTTTAGTGTTGAAATTTTTTCTTTTAGAAAAAGTTTAAAAAGTCATATTCTAGTATCTATTTCCATATATATATATATATATATATATATATATATATATATATATATATATATATATATATGTAAAACAATTTTCTCGGTTTACCCGCGTAACGTAGTCCTTAAAAGGACTTTTTATCTCCTGACGTTTCGGACAGATCTCACTGTCCATCTTCAGAGGCCTTATGTCTTGGCTTTTGTCTCAAACTGTTCGCTTTCGCGTGTCCGTTCGGTTCAAAAGTCACTTAGGTTTTGACTTTTGAACCGAACGGACACGCGAAAGCGAACAGTTTGAGACAAAAGCCAAGACATAAGGCCTCTGAAGATGGACAGTGAGATCTGTCCGAAACGTCAGGAGATAAAAAGTCCTTTTAAGGACTACGTTACGCGGGTAAACCGAGAAAATTGTTTTACATCTTACACCCGTGAAAACCTTAACCATAACATATATATATATATATATATATATATGTATGCATTAAAAAAAATGATATTTGACAGCCAAAATGACAGCCAAACATTAACTTAACCTGAAGATTTTGAGAATCCCTAGAACAGTACGCGAAAAATGTTGCTTGTGTCGTGATGGAGGACTTAGCAAGCGGAGGAATTGAACACACGACGCGCGAAGCCTGGGTGGGTCCCCACGCGATATGAAATCAGCCACTGATCGTGCTCTTTACTATAGATTTTATATTCTATAACCATAACTATTATGCAAAAACATCTCTGATGCCAATATAAAAGCCGAAGAAGTATATCCTTTTTTTAAAGGCTTTCGTTTGTTTAAATTCCTTCATTCAAACATCACAGCACGGTAGGTTGATTTTCGTGTAATGAAACCTGTTTTTCAAGGTGCACTTTACATTCAAGCAAAAAGAGCTAACTCGACTGCCATACAACAGTGGTTTATAATTTATAATCGTCAAATGCAACACGGTCTTCCCTTTCTCCAAGATATGAAAAAAGCGTGTACCCGGCGTGTAAAAATCTATTAAATTATCAAAAGTGTCTCTAACCACTTGAGCATTCGCGTTAATAATTGAAATACGTCCAGCGTCCGGGATTTCTAATTTCCCGTCCTCATAAAAAAAATTGGTTGTCTGTAAAGTCGGTGTACGGACGATAATTTTACGTGATAACGTCATATAATAACGATGGAGTGGAAGAGAGATATATGCGTCACAAGCCGAAAGCTTGTTCCGCGCTCTCGCTTGCACGCTCGGCTCAGGCGGAATGTGACAATGAGTTATGCTTTTTCGTGCATGCAGCCGGCGTTCATCGATTTATAAGACGTTGTCACGTCAAAAAATCACCTCCAAATTTTAACAGACGGATATTATTATTATTTAAATATTCGTAATAATATTATTTTAAAATCATAACAATTATGTATCAAATATACAACGTAAAAAATTTAAAAAAACAAATCTGTAAAATAAATTAACATAACTTATAGAACTAGTTGTTTTTATCCTTATCAATTTCTGAAAATGTCAAACGACCATTACTTAGAAAACACATTTGCATTTAAAATGTTGTGATCCTTGGGAAAAGGTTTTAAATTCAACGCTTGTCCTTAAAGCTGGAAATGAGTAATAAGTGTATAAAAACATAGCATATACAGAAGAGAGGTAACGCTAAACCGTTGCTTACATGAAACTTGTTTTGATAGTGATGATTCACAATATTCACGTTTGTAGCATCTCTCTGGGAATATATTAGAGAATATAATTAAGAAAACATGCACGACAAAAGGAAAATTATTAATATAAATTATTAGGGCGTTTATTAATATAAAGAGTTATTTACATTTACATATATGTGCGCTACCCGACTCACTAGACAATGTTCTGAGCCGGGTAGCAGTATCTATAATTACATATATGATGATGATGTGTAAAACTTGCTATTTTAATTGAATTGTAATATAATTAATACATCTTGTAACTTAAACTACTTAAATGAATTGCATACGTTAATGACTGTACACTGTACCTACCCAATCTGTAAACTTCATCCGCCATAACACAGGGACATCCCTAGCATGGCGGATGAATTAACACAATTTTTTTTTGTTCATTGTATAAACTTCTTTTAATAAATAAATAAATAAATAAATATATCAGTAAAGATTAAAGCAAAAAAATACAAAAGATAATAAATAAAAATACAAAGTACAAAAGAAAAACATAAATACAAACACAAAAGATAACCTACATATAATAATCTAAATATAAAAAAATTAACAAACATATATAAAGTAATTGAACATTTTCAATATGAAAGTTCTTTTTTTTTAAATTTTAATATATGTTTAAATAATAATATACAACGTATAAAAAATTAACACATTCCGTTTGCAAGTAGCTTGTTAATGCAATCCCTTTTTTGTTTAATAACCACGTATTAAAGTTTTTATATGTACGATTTCTATTGGTTTGAGTTATGTGTTGTGTTTCTTTTAAGAAAATGTTGAATATGGAAGGTGCGAGGTAAGATTCATGTTTTTTAGCAAGAGTGGATTTTATTTTTGGCACTTGTAAATGTTTGTTAGATTTAGCTCTAGTGTTCTGAGAGTGAGATATGTGGGAAGGTGATGATTTTATGCAATTTATATGGATAATTTTTTTTATGAATAGCTTCCTGATATCAAGTATTTTGTTTTGAAATAAAAGATTTTCAGTGGGATGAAGATATGGTTTTTTGTACATAGTTCTAATAAGTGATTTATGAGCTGTGTTAAGCAGCTTAATGTGTGTGTCTGCGGCTCCACCCCATGCCGATATACTATAAATTAAAATGCTTTGGCAAAGGGAAAAGATTGATTATTGATTATCTTTTCTTAAAAATCGATGCGTGGAAAAGGGTTAGTAGCTGTAAAATAATTTTTAAATTTAGTAAAAATATTATAATAAATAAACCCACAATTATCCTGCTCCTGATACTCTGCATTCTTCTCATTCTCTCGAAGTTAAGTTTTCTGAAGATTTGATGAAAAGATTTGTGAACTTCACATACGATTTTAATTAATAATTATTTGTTTAAAATATTTTGTTTTAATATTTGACAGAATCTTTTAAAAATTGAGAGATGATCTAATTTAGAAAACATTTTTTTTTTAATCGTGTTCGTTTGAAACTGGTCGTCTTTCTAATTATTTTTCAGTAAAAAAATGTATTATTTATTTTTATTTTAACTTAACGAGCTATCCCAAATTGTCATATTTAATCTCCGAAGACAATATAGTGACTCTCAATCGAAAACCCTCTCCCCTTTGGTCACATTTAACCGTAGGTATTATACTTCGACTAATAACTATCAACATTAATTTTTTTTATTTTATTAATCATTAATGCCATTATGGGCTTTTACATACAAAATTACATTTTTATGATTTAGTGCATACTAGTGTGTTTAGATAAAAAGATAACATAAATAGGTTTTACAGATGGTACATAGAAGTAAAGATGGTAGGTAAAAAGTATAACGTTATACAATAAGAGAGATTGAAATAATAAGGTTTTGAACATAAATTAAAAGATATGAAATGAAAAAGTACGAGATGTACTTACAAAAAACTAATACAATTCAGCTTAAAATATCTATACATATTATTAATAATAAGACCTGAAATAAGACAAAGTGTAATATCTATCTATAATTATCATTTTCTTAACGCATCAATCGAAAACCCTCTCCCCTTCGGTCATATTTAACCGTATCATACTTCAACTAATAACTATCAACATTATCTTCTTTTCTTAACGCGTATTTTTAATGGCTGCTATCTTTGTGTGCGCGCACATTGAATAAAAATGTATAAATTTATCCGAGACAACGAGTCTATCTGCCGAGTTTCAGCTTCATCGGATGTCGGGGTTGATTTCCACTTCAAAGATTTTATTCAGGAATATAAATTCAAGTAGATGTACTAAAAAATACAGCATGTTTAGTGATGGTAGTAGAGAAATATCTACAATTATTGGTATTTTTAAAATTAGTAAAATACATAGAAAATGATTATAAAATATGCCCAAGAAAACATAATCATAGATCAATACTAATAACTGAATAATTTGGTAATTCATAACACAAAAACGTTTTGTGTTCTACGGGATACCTTTATTCAAACACTAGCTTTTCCCCGCGGCTTCGCTCGCATGGTATTACGGGAAATTACTGTAGCGGTTGAACTTATCAATTATCCCCCCTCCTCCCCACCCCCACCCCCTCCAGCATTCCATACATTCATTCCCTTACATTCAGTTTTCAAACATCTCGCCTACCACCTAAATTTCATTAAGCTATAGCTCAAAGAAAAAAAATAGTTATCCAATTTTGTTCATTCGTTCGGAATTTATGCGCTTACAAACATATCGGATGTTTATTTTTAATTAAATATTTGGAAGTTTGTTAATATAATAAAAAATTACACTATTTATTATTCAGTCTTTATACCTAATCGTTACGAATTATATTTTTAATGTAGGAACTCTATCTGACATTTGTTCCAAAACAGAAGCTTGTCCAAAAAAAAACAAAACATATTCTAATATTTGAATTTCCTGGAGCAGTAGCTGACCAGGGAGCTGAGTACCTACCAGCTTAGAGCCCACAAATATATCAACATGGTTTCCATGGAAACGATTTTTTTCTGACGTTAGCAAAAACTCGCTTTTGTTAGCGACAGAAAACGTATAACAAATAAAATATATTAATATTTATAATTTCATAACGCCAGAGCTTGCCATCATACACAGATTATAGTCTTCGCATATAATTTAGCTTTCTATTGGTGAATGAATTTTTAAAGTCTTTTTATTGGTTAATGCCTGAAAAGGTCATAAACAAACTCGAGCAGTTTCGCATTTATAATATTAGTATGGATATGGATAATTATTTACTGTCTTCGTCGTGTGCATCACTCCGAAAAAACTATTATGATTGTAAGACGTGCTAAAGAAAAACAAAACCTTTTTTTGCATTTGTGTCTCTTCATACAATACGTTGCGTAGAAACCTGTATTTTCCAGTATACAAACAGGGTCTCTGTAGGAATTATTTATTAGTTCTTAGTAATTAATCTTTATTCATTCATGTACATTCTGCATTATTATTTACACTGGTTTGCAAATTTATGTAATGTCACAATATACAATAATAATAATTCGACCACCACAACACGGGCATGTGCCTAGCATGGTGGTCGAAAAATCCTAAAATCAATGTAACAAACAAATTCAATGAATAAAGAAAACTTAAAAAAAAAACAAATACAATTCTTACATTTTTTCTTTTCGTTAAGTTAGCAATTGTGTAAATAATTAAAATTTTAAAATATTATAAACTTTCATGTATATTCTGCATTATTAACTATGGTATGCAAATCTATATAATGTCGCATTAATACAATTCTTTCATTTTTTTCTATTCATTAAGTTTGCAAATTGTGTAAACAATTATAATTTAAAATATAATAATCTTTTTGTACATTCCGCATTATTTACCTAATTTTGTACATTCTGCATTATGCAATTCTTTATAACGTCGCAATAATTAATACAATGCGTTAATTTTTTTTATTAAGTCGCAACTTGTGTAAATAATAAAAAAAAAAATTGACGGCCGGCGTGGTCCAGCGGTAAGGCTCTTGTCTCGCATTCCGAAGGGATCGAATCCCGGCGTGGCAAAAAATTTTATTTGATTAATTAGTGTTATTTCACAGTTTATTCATTTAAAATAATATGTAGTATATTTGCGGCACGTGCCAGAATGGAAGATACGCTCAGTATCGCCCTGGTGTAAGACCACCGTTCAGAATTGAAACGTTGCTTGAAATGGTTTTAGCCGTGTTTGGTGACCAGATCTGAATAGCCGGGTACTTCCCACCTTCCCCTTCCCCATCTCTTTCCCCTCCCCGCTACCTTCAGCCTCACAACATACCCCAATTGGGGATGAACTCTTGTGCGGTATTCATACTAAAATTTAAAAAAAAGAATTATGAACTTTCATGTATATTCTGCATTGGTATGCAGTGGTGTGCAAATCTGTATAATGTCGCAATAATACAATGCTTTCATCTTTTGTTTTCGTTAAGTTAGCAAATTGTGTAAATAATTAAAATATTAAATTATTATAAACTTTCGTGTTACACCTTCTGCATTATCCACAGTGGTATGCAGATAGAATGAGCACAATGGTTTATGAATTAAAATTTAACGGGTCGTCATTAAAAAATGATTGATTGGAATCGATCGTGGTCGTTTCAATTATTCGTGCATTATCCTCAACGTAATTTACAAGAATTGTTTTTATATATTGTTATTTAGGTACTAGAAATATCGCTTGGTAGGTACTAGACTAGAGTATCGATCAGAATGAATGTGTGCAGATTATTAAAAGTGCATGTGGCCGGGTTAAGACATTAAACGTTGCGTTACATCCCCTCTGAAGGGGTAAAAAATAAAATTATAACTTTTTGAAGTGAAACTTCTTTAGCACCGTTGTAATTTGAAGCTCGATGAAATGGAAACGACACTAAAAAGAGACAAACACAAACATCTATAGGATTTAGCCTGCGAGAGAATGAGCGGCCGCTTGACAGAGCGCGACGCTTCGTAGGTAGGTACTATACGTAGGTAAGGTTTCATTCTATCTCATTCTCTCGCAGGCTAAATTCAATAGATGTATGTGTTAGTCTCTTTTTAGTGTCGCTTGTTTCATTTTCATCGAGTTTCAAATCACAACGGTGCTAAAGAAGTTTTCACTTTAAAAATTTCCAACACGGACTGTCTAAAATGATAATAAATAAAAATAAATACGGTTAATAAACCAAGTGTGTTCATTCTATTTGCGTATTTCTATCTGCTTACCATTGTGGATACATGTTGCTTTGTATTAATTTGTTTTTTAATTGTTTACACAATTGGCTAACTTAACGAAGGAAAAGACAGCAAGGTAATATATTGATAAAATCAATCACAATTTTACCAACAAATACTGTAAACGAAACGACCTTCTAAATTTTGAAAACCAGCGAATTTACAAGGGGGGGTAAGGTTTTAAAGGTGAAAAAGAGGCGTATTTTCATTTTTTTGGAGATATGAAAAATGTAAGTTTATTTATTTTATATGTTATAATATGACATCTGCACACGTTATAATATGACATCTGCAGTATCTTTGAAAAAAAATAATTAAAAATATCAATAAGTCCTTGAGAGCGAATCTCCGGAGGCGCCTCGAAAAAAAGTTGTTATGTGGTGAACATCATAACTCGTTAACGAATCATTTGATATAAAAAAGTCAAAATGCATTTAATATGTGATATGTTTTTCTAGGTAGTGAAGAAGGGTTTTTTTTCGATTTTTTTTTTGCAGCGTATTGAAGTCAAAAATGCGATTTTTGCTAAAATTTTCGGTGAATTTTTTATTATAAAATGGAAAAAAATGGTAAAAAAAACTCTTCGTCACTACCTGTTGATTTATGTGTAAAAATAGTGAACAAAATTTTAAATCAGTCAAGGAGATTTTGATGTAAACTTCAATTTTGAGGTAAATTTTGATTCACAAACTTCGAAAATTTCTTTGCGAGAAAATCTATTTAAAGTTTTTTTATACTCGAAATATACTTGAATCGACCAAGAAGGCTGGTCTCATAAAACGATATATCTTCGTTAGTTTTGCTTCGATTTACTTGAAATTTTGACCCAATACTGTTGTGTTGTGCATTTAGAAAAAAAGAATGAAAATAATTGAGTTTTAAAACCATACCCCATTAAATTCGATGCACAATAAACATGTATTATACTAAATCAGTATAAAAAACATTAGTGAAACGGGAAAATACGTTATGTGTGCAAAGTAGCCACCGAAATAAAGAAGAAAATCATCAGAAATCAGCATTAACCTTTTCGTCCCGGAACGAAAAAAATCACACATGACCCGAAGGGGGGTCACTCGGGGACCCCAATTTGTTTTGCATATTAAAGGGTGTTAATGACATATTTTTTTGTAATTTGTTATGATAATAATTAGAGGGAAGTATAATCATCGTATTTCAGTAGTCATTTTCAAAATCGTTTCATAAATAAAGTCATAATTAATATTCTAATGAATTTAGACCATAACGTGTATTTTCCATAGAAAACAGAGAAGGCGGGCCGATAGCCAACGTAACACCTTGTTTCCGAATCTCGACTGGCGATTGGCGTTCACCGGAAACGACTCAGACCGAATGATCTTTGACCGGCAAGCGAACATTATAGCATTGTAAAAAGAGCAAACGAGATGCGCAGTGTAAACGAACGCGATCTAGTCCTTTCCACTAACAACCTAGAAATTATTTGCTATCGCTTAGAATTATCCCGATACATTCAGCTGATAGGAACGGGGTACGCCCGAACAGAGGGGAAGGGGGGGCGGGTGGCACAGATTATTCGCCGGAATTTGTTATAAAGTATTTAATTTTAAGAAAAGTAGTAATGCGATATTAATTTTTTTAATGCAAATCGATAATCAAATAGTTTTTCTAAGATTACTCAAATTATTGAATACGTGGTTTAAAAAACAACATAGATACAGCGTAAAACTCTCGTTAGTGTAGGTGCGTTCCCCCGGTCCGGTAAGGAAGTGTTAAACCTACCGATCGTGTAAGTATATTAATGCCTATTTAAGCGGCACGACACGGTCGTGATTATAATAGACGACTTATCGGTACAGATAGTCAGTGAGATGATTTATTGCCAATATATTGCTATTTCGTGACAAAATGTCGTCAACACTAATGCAATAAAATCTTGGTGCTGCTCAATTCCATCAATCAGTGGTAATAAAGTATTATGTTAAATCCTCAGTAAAGCTAATCAAAACGTATATTTTATAATTCAACTGGAAACGAATCAGTACCTATCTAATTTATATCCGATTTAAGATCGCCATTGTTTCGTTTATGGTGAGTACTAATGATAATGATTGTAATATACGACGGTCTTCCAAGCGTTATGTTTCACGTGTTCTCCCTTTAGTTCAATAATTAGTTTTAAAAAGTTTTTTGCAATTGTGCCTATCAATGTTTTAGGAATATTATCAGAATAATTATCTGGCGGTATAAATGCTCACTCCGAATTATACATAAATGATTTGAATTCAGTCAACCTTTTCAATTATTTATTTATTTATTTATTTATTAATAAACGTCCTTTTTCGGGGCTTTTACATTTATAGCATAATTAGAAAAATACATATTTATTGTTCATAACTGAACTGCCTCAATAACAATATTTTATATTTATTCAAAGATAAATTAAAGATGTCCACTGACTTGGTATAATTGTTTCCCTCCATTAGTATTCTGGGCAAAGAAGAATACATATGGTAGTTAGTCCGAGAATTTCTGCACTGAAATAAATCCTGACTTCTAGTATTACGAAGTGGAATTTGGAAGCTTATCAATTCAAGTAATACCGGACTATCAACTAAATCATTTAGAATTTTATATAAAAATACTAAGTCAGTGAAAATTCTTCTGTCTGACAATTTTAGCATATTCATATCGTTTAAAATAGTGTTGTAGTTTAACATAATTGCTGGAATACCCATTTTAAAATTTTGAAAACGTAAGAATTTGTTTGTATTCTTTCAACAGCTTGTACATGCATATTATAATGAGGATTCCAGACAGGAGAATTGTATTCAAGTTGGCTTCTAACATAAGCAAAATATAACAGTTTAATACACTATATTGTTAAAATTTCTAGTTAGTCTAGTTATAAACCCCAACATTATCTTCGTAATCTCGTTATATCTTGGCTATTGTGAGTGATCCCTAATCCTTGACTTGTGAATCATCAAAACAAGATCCGATCAGCTGACTCAAGGATGATATTGTTGAAAGTGAGAGACTAGCGTTGGACTATAACAATCGTTGGACTACGAACAGATGTGGTTAAATTTTTTGACATAACTAATTTTATCTAAGATTTAAATATTTTAAGCTGCACTAAATTATACTTGTAATGTTCAACTAACTCAATCAACCTGTGATAATTTGAATATATTATACAGAATTGGACGTTATTAATATTCTTATGACTGTAAGGTTGAAATTTAAGAATCTGACTCCGAAAAAATCTCTGACTATGCTTTTTATCCAAAACCATCTCAAAGTTTGTTAAAAAACTAATTTTGAAGTAGAACCAAATCCAAGCAAAAAGCCAATAATGCCAAAAGATGGCGCCATTTACGTGAACAGATTGCATGGAGACCGGTCGCTGGCAGTTATAAGTACTATTGGATTTGTAACTTCGTGAATCTTTCCGGGCTTGAAGAGATTGATGAAAATAATTATGATTATTATGATGCGATAATGTAAAACTTTTTTTAGACAAGTGTAAAACATAAATAAACAAATTCAAATGCCCTCGCAATGCCCTAGTTGCACCCTTCAATGCCCCTTTTAGCCTCTGAGACCAATATCACTTTGGGAATCATTGACCTAACCTAACCGGTGGTAAAATAGAAACAACAAAATGAATGAGACTGACTCAAAATGAAATAAGCAAATGAGGGTATGCAGTGAATCGATCAAACGATAATGATCCATGTTTTCCAGAAATGAAATCAATAGTCATTGAATTTAACATATATAATATATTCAACAATAAAGGAATATCATCGAACATACTTTTGGAATGGTGTTTTATTGCAAAAGAATAAAAAGTCAATATTTTCCTGAGTAAAATAATGCACGATTTTGTCGTTACTTATTTAACATTACCTGCGGTAAACATCACAAAAGCTATGATTAAATTATTTACGGAAGTAGATACGACGAAGTATAATAATTAAACGAATTTTCCTCAGTTATTTAACTATTTAATTAAATATTACAGTTTGAGGTTTTACTCATAAAGTTAAAATAATAAATAATAATATTTATCCCAGACTTGCAGAAGAGTCAATAGATGTCGCACATTAAATAAAATGGATAATAATTTATCCAGACACCATCTAGATTGCATTTAGTTCGAGTTGAATCTTGCAATCATTCATAAAGATGGCAGCCAATAAAAATATGCGTTAAGAAAAATGAAGATAATATGGGTGGTTCTTAGTCGAAGTATGGTACAGTTAAAAGTGACCGAATTGGATATCGACACCTTAGCTCAGTGGATAAGAGCGCCCAACCCGGAAAGTAGGGAGGTCCTGGGTTCGAGTCCCAGAGGTGCCAATATCTTTTTCTGATTTTTCTGTTTCCAGATTTTCGATTGAGTTTCGCTCATAATGTCTTCATTTAATTAAATATTACAGTTTGAGGTTTTACTCATAAAGTTAAAATAATAAATAATAATATTTAACTATTGTTAATCAAGCTCTGCCTGCATTGCCTCTGAGTACATACACAAGCGTTATTCACAGGAGTAGTTATTGTGAAAAATATCTAATAAGATAAATTTTCCCCGCAGTTAAAACTGTTTAATTAGTTCAGCATTAAAAAAATGAGCTTTTTATTATATTCACATTCACAACCATTTGAAAGACAAGAGAATAGAAGCATAAAATTATGATTGTAAAAAATCTCTGTAATTAAATTACTTGAAGTATTTCGTGTTATTTTTTAATAACTCACTTAACTCAGCTCGTGATAAAGAAAAGCAGTGAAAGAAAATCTCTTTCAAGCTTACAATTATTAGCTATATTACTTGTATTTAATGTCACGAAGTGCCGAGAGTATAACTCCTCCAGCGACTTAATTACGTAACTCCACCTTAAACTCATTTAAAGCAAGCATAAACACTGCAAGCTATTGCAAGGCTCTTTGGTATTGTACCTGATGGTGAAATAAAGTGTAAATCACTAAGTGTAGGTTGTTTGTAGGCACAGACATGTCGTTTGAAATTCTGCGCGAGCTGCGATACAAGCGGAGGTGCGCAATCAACGACACGACCTACATAAGACACTGCGATTTTCATTTTATCTAATCGAGGACTAAATTTATAAACAAGGTGTCCGAAGGGAAAAATGCAGCAACTTTGAGGGGTGATTCTACACATCAGTGCAAGTAATTTTTTTATAAATTCAAATTCTTAAAGATGATTGTTCATTAGGGTGGGTCACGACTGTATGGGACAAAAAAAAACTTGTTTTGATTTGTCTAATAGTGATAAAAGGGTGTTAAATAGAGATATAAAATCACGTTATTTTTTTTTATATTTGGGTATCATCTTCTTCCTCCGGATTGACTTGGAAATTTCACATAACAGAGAAAAACCCACCCTTGTTAAATCTTAAAAAATTGTTATATAAATGATTAAAAATGAACCATTTTTAATAAAACGCGAAATAGAGGGAATAATTTAATTTGTTTATTAAAAAATATATTTGAATATAATTCAAATTATCTCAAGGCAGTGTATTCAAATACCAGCAAAATCCTACTTACTCTCAAATTTCTGGACTTTTTGTAAATGATTTCGTCAAAATTTACTACATTTGCTATGGAAGATTACAAAAAATAAAGTTTGTTAAAAAAAAAAAATTTAAAAAAAAAAAATTTTCCAAAAAAAATTACAATTTTCAAAACTTTGAAGTGAATCCGGAGGAAGAAGATCGTATCAGAAATTTGAAAAATTTTAAACACTTCGTTTTGAACCCATATGGCACCCTTTTATCGCTCTTAGAATTTACAAATAGGTAACATTTTTTGTTTAATGACCCACCTTATTGTTCATGCAGTAGGTACGTATGGGATCATTGCAAAGACTTGGTGGATGTCATGTCATGTCAATAAAATCCTGCAATTATACCACCAACCTAATCTTTCCATCCTTAAAATGTCACCATGACCGAAGCAATTGTTGCATGTAAAGCACCCTTAACATTGAAAGGTGTCAGTGTGCTCACTGGAGCTGTCAGTATAAAATAATACCGAGACAGGGCGGATATTACATAACATCTGTAACATAACGACTGTTATTGAAGACATATTACGAAATTCGTTTTTCAATTAAGAGTATTGTGAACTTCAAAAATTAACATTGTGATGTGAAGCACCAGAATCTGGAGATCTTTGGCCCAACTGCGACTGGTGAGTCCTTGTTCATATTCTCCAACCTGGGCAAATCTTCTTCTGGTTCCAGAAGCCCAAATTTGAATCATCGACTGATACTGTCCATCTGGTTTTGCGAGTGCATGCATACTTAATCGTCCCTTATAAACTTAGCGATTAACGTAGTTTCGGGACTGGTCCTTCGGGTGTTGCGTAGGGCTTCGCTTGACTCTGCAGCACCAAACAATATAGTGGAGCCGCAGTTTTGCGACACCAGTAGTTTCCTGGTTAAAAAAATGGTTGTCTGTAAATTACGGACGATAATTTTACGTGATATCGTCATATAATAACATGGAGAGGAATAGAGATGGATGCGTCATAAGCCGAACGCTTGCATTTTATTTTATTTATTTTAGGAAAAATTGATAGCAAATCATAAATTATACAATAATACAATGATACATAGTAAATTATGCCAATTATGAACTTTCCACTGATGAAAGTTAATGATAAAAAAACACTTTTATAATGTTACAATTATGACATTATAAAGGTGTTTTTTAATTATTTTATTTTTTAGTTACAATATGTGAGAAGGGGAGGTGGGATGAGGAAAAATAATAGGGTAATAGACGGGAATAAATAGGGTCGACGGGTAGATTGAACTTAGTGGTTTGAGTCATGTTGCTTAGTGAGTTTTCGTTTTATATCACGTTACTTCGAGTTAAATATGTCAATGTGGTAATAATTTAAATTAAATGAATTTGAGGATCTGTAGATAAATGAGTTCTGTTTGGAGTTGGTCTTGCAAAGAGGGAGATTAAAAGTAAGCGACTGTCTGCTTTTGCGATTTGGAACATGGAATAATAGGCGTTGAAGAACTATCGACTAAGTTATGTGTAATTTTAAATAAAATTACCGAATCTGCAATATTTCTTCGGCAGATTCCGCGCTCCCGCTTGCACGCTCGGCTCAGGTGGAACGTGACAATGAGTCATGCTTTTTCGTGAGTGCAGCCGCACTCACGAAAGGTATTAATTTGTCTGGCTAGAGTGCATCGATTTATAAGACGTTATCACGTCAAAAAATTGAATTGTTTCTTTGGAAAAAAAATTGTAATAAATAAACAAAGACAAATCCATTTTTTCTATCGTCATCGTCAAGTAAAACCTCTCGAAGGTACTGCAATTTTCCCTTGGACAGCTGTATAAACAAATTAATACCTTGGTCACCAAGATAGCCTTGGTGATCTCTATTGCTAATATTAGCATTTTAAATTTTTTGTTTATTTTGTATTCTACTACGCCAGTTATGTTTTGTGTTTCTGATAATTTTTATGACCAAAAATGATTATTTCCTTGTTTTTCATATAAACTTTGTATTTGAAATTATTACTTAATGATGAATTTTGTGTAATACGTTAATGAAAATTCTCGGACATAACTGTATCTTGTTTCAATATGGCCATTCGTTTGTTTACATAAAACAACAATAAGTTAATAATTATTTACAAATGAATTTATCGTTTTTGAGATAGCATTAGCGAAAATAATAACACTTGGACAAAAATTATTTTCGCGCTGTCAGTTGACGTGAAGCCCTGCCATACCTCATCGCAACAGAATATTTTGTGAGAGCATTTTGCAAATATTTTTTTTTATCTCTCAAATAATTTTAAAAACATTCTTTATTTTTAAATCTTATTGCAAGGAGATACTTGGTGTATTGTAAATTTAACTCTACGAATGTAAAACTTTATTGTATGAAAGTAAAAGTTTGTTTATAATTTTTTTTAAACTTTTTTCGCAATGTTTTATGACATATATTATAACAAGTAACCCGCTCAATTGAAGCTAATTGGGTAGACGAATGATGTTAAAAACGAATATTATTTATTTTTCATTGTGAAAAATTCCATCGTCAAAGTGTGAGCTCAGATTTATATATTCCATTTCACATCAGAAAACGTTAGTTTTTCTATCCGCATTGGCTATAATGCCTGTAACTTTTAACATTTCAGTTAGACTATAACTGTTTTTCTTATCAATACAAATAAGAAGAATGAATTTACAAAAACATAGTATTAATATCTCGAATGAGGTTTAAAAAAAAAACTTTTAAATATTTTGATGAATAAAAAACTGATTACGATAAAAATTAATTACTTTTTTCATGTTGTCTATTTATTTATATATGACAAAAATTATTATCTTTTTACACATATGTACGGCCGCCCGTTTTTTCCTGGGTAATCCTGACGGTTGTTATTAAAATGTGGCAAGCGAGTTGTTATGATATAACAACAAATTTGCCTTTCGATGAAGAAGTAACATAACCTATCCTTTGCGAGGATGCTTAAATCCGCAAATAAAATCCTATTTACACGCTTGGTTTAGGGCAGGTTTTATAACCATCCGTTCGTTACGCTTGATGCCATTTTTAACAAATATTCGGTATAGCGCCAAACGAATATTGTTAAAAATGGTATCGGGCTCTTAGGGTTCCAAAGGATTTGAAATCTGAACTTCTGAATCTTCCGATGGGCGACTGAGCAATCAAAGCTTCATAATATGGTTAAAAAGGCTTGATAGGCAATTTTATTTTCCTTCCTATAGGTCCCCGTAAATCCTATATAAAAGTAATGTAAACAGATCGTTTGTTAATGGCTTACCCACAGTTTAATAATGCCTTTGGAAGTCGAAAATCATATATAGACCCGCTTTAAATAACCAATACGATCGAGTCTACGTGGTAAATCAGTTCTGTTTTTCTAATTTTTTGCAAAATTTCAAACATCAATAGGTTCAAAGCAAAGCAATAATACTCGTACTTTACTATGATTTACATTTCGTCGCCTTAATTCTTAATTGTTCAAACGACCATTAGAAAATTTTACACGAAGAGGTTTTCTTTCATCATTTCAATGAAACATTATGAAAGGTGTTTAAGATTTCCAAAAAGGTCAAAGTCTCAATAGCTTCAATAATTCTTATTTAAGTGATTAACTATCATTTTTTATATTTTAATTTTAATTTTGAAGTGGAGATTGAACAAAAACTAAAATGGTCGTTGGACAAATAAGAACTTAGGCGACGATTTGTCACCGTTTTATTATCACAAAAAAGCAAGTGGTACCTAGCTAAACGCATGTACTTAAACAGATTAGGTATGTTTTTAGGTTTTCACGGCCAAAAAGTATTTTTGTTATTGTTTTTGGGGTGTTATGCCGTGTTTTGCTACCTCCTTCTTTAGCCAACGTTTCGGACAGCGTTACAGTGTCCATCATCAGGGCAGATGACCAAATGATATTGGTGAGAGTGTTTACTTATGTGTGGCGAAGCGATACCGTGCTGCCAGCTCCATTTCTCTACGAGCTGGTGTTAGAAAAAATTCAGCAGATTAAAATTAAACAAACAAATTAAACAGATTACTTTGAAAACATTTCATTCATTCATGATCGATTGTATTTTTATCTCATTTTTCTAGTTCGGACTCCACATTATTATCACAAACATCTAATGTTGTGATATCTATATGGAAAACACTAATTACACTAATTTACCAGAGATTTTCAATTGATTTCTGAATTGTGGTTGTTTTACCAATCATCCAAAATCTACGAAACGACCATTGAACTGTTTTTTTAATAATCATACAATTAAATTTTGCGGGTGTTTGAAATCACACCTCCCAACGCACTAACTCAGTGATGAGCAACCGGCGGTCCACGAGTCCATGTAGCCCGCGATCTTTGTTGTACGTAAAATAAAATATCAAAAAGTATGCGGAAAAGAATTTAAGGGTTTCTATTGTTTCAAAGGTTGAGCGTAAAACTTCAGTTTTTCTTCAAAGTTTTGAATCAGCAGCTCAAAAATAATTTTTCTTAAAATGTTCTTAGACAAAATACTTGATTTTTTTCGACTAAATTTTGATTAAAATCCGAACGAAAAAATCAGCGATTGCCCAAAACTACAAGTCGAAATTTTATAAGTTCTCTATTTCTTGGTCTTGAAGATACATTTTTTCGCCTGAAGCGCCTCGTTTTACACGTTCTGTAAATATTTTATTAAAAGAATTACCTTTCGGAAAAGACAAATCGTTTTGCGACAAAACCGCTTGCAAACGTAATAATTTCAAGCTGTAGGTAGGTACTCTACCCTCTACCTGAAAAGGGATAAATTGGCCCTCCGGCTAAAAAGGTTGACCATCACTGCTCTTGATGCATAAACAAAAACACCAATAAATTCACTCATCAAATACCTATATATTATGTTTTCAAACTTATACACATCTTGATCCCAAAAATAAATTGTATTCAAAATAAATATTGTAGTTAAACCTCTTTTCGTTTATATTCACACACCATTTAAAAACGTACCGTATCAAAGCTATCAGAATAATAATAATAAACGGATAATTTCTAGAGCGCCATTTGTTGTGAAAAATCACTTCAAGGGCTCCGTACAACTTAGTGTGAATTCTAAGGCTCTATTTAATTGTTCGGTAACCGCCAAACACGAATCAGAATATAGATTTTTAAATATTTAAAAATACGTTTTTAACGATATTTAATAATAAAAATAAATATTCAGATTAATCTTTTAACAGTTTAAGATTATTTTTTTTGTTTTGACTAAGAATTAAGCCTTCCTACTCAGGAACTGGGATCGACAACTCTATCAACCGCGCCGAATCCCGTACTAAGACCGACATTTATTAACTGCTGTTATTTAACATCTTAAAGGTATAAAAAATTGTATGTCGAGATTTGTACTTTATTTTAAATAAATCGTACTTGAGAAAATATTTTTACAAAACTCATTTACGCCTATTAATTACAAAAGTTTTATTTTATTTTTTTATATTACCGCTCTTCCTCCAACATTCGTATTTACATATCTCCCGTTCAAACCATATTCAGTAATCTTCTTCTTCTTTTTGAAAGCTTACTACAGTCAAAGAATTCCTAAACTATTCCTTCAAAGATGGCGCGAGTTTAATTATTTTAGGGAAAAACACTTTTTACAAGTTATGTTTGTTTTAGGGAAAAACTATTTATATATTATATTGATATTTATTTTGCATCTTTCAATTCTTTCCGAAGAATTTGGCTTAAAAATAAGTGTATCTTATTTGTCTAGGTGTGTTCTGCATACTCCACGTAGATTAGCGCACACCAAGAGTTTAGAACACCTTCAACATTTGAGAATACATACCTAATGAATAGATTTATACCATCAATATGAAACCATTCTCACATTTACCATTTTAGGTGATACAGGGAAAAGTTCCCGCGAGAGCTCGTACGCACGTCATCGACGATCGTTCTCTTCCTTCTCTCGGGCTTTATATCAAAACGAAAGAGACAGAAGATAACAGTTCGATGACGTCACGTACAATCTCTCGCTGGGAGTGGTTTATAATATTCTGCGAAATGTATAAGTTGATTCGCCACGCGCATTGGTCAAACATTTGTGGTTTAATTTTTCCTACTCAGATTAATATTCTCATGAAACCGGTTTTATTCCACACATAACATAACAGAATCCTGTTCAGCACGAGTATGAGGTTATATTGATGTTTTAATTTTGATGATTTACACAGTCCCTAAGGCTAGAACGAAACATATTACTATTAAATTTATTTTAAATACCTAGAACTGATAAGTGCAAGGAAAGCGGGGTAATTGATAAGTGCAAGCGCTACAGTAATTTCTCCGCGGGCCGCGGGTAAAAGCTAGTAAAAAAATAAATAAAATAATAATAATAAATATAATAATTATAATGATGATGATGGTGATGATGATGAAGATGATGATGATGATAATAATGATGATGATGATTTTTAGAGCGCCGTTTTTTGTGAAGCATCACCTCAAGGGCTCTGTACAATTCATTATGATTTTTTAGGCGCTATCTAATTTTATTATTTACAAACAAATACAGAAAACGTACTAACCTGGCAGGGCACCTGCGATAAACACACTTTTATTGGAAAGTTTATTTTTGGAGATAGTACAACTTTGCACGCGGAGGACATTATATTTAAAACACTGGACATTGCATGATTTTACATTTGCTACCCCTCATTACTGTTGATATTACATTTATGAGAAAATTATTAAGTGACAAAAGTAGAGTTGATATTTATTTTGAAAGACTGGAGAAATTTTAACTTTGTAAAGCTAATAAAAACAGAAAGAGGAAGTAAAATGAAAAGAAAAGAGTTGGGATATAACTTTACCTGAATGGTGGTCATTCTTTGCAAGAAGGGTGTTTCAAACATCTCTGCTGACAACCAAAACAACACGACCGTAATGCTTGAAAGTTAAAACGAACCGAGTATCGGTGTTTAACGGTTACAGTTCAGATTTCTAAAATTCAATTTGCTGTTGAATGTCTCTTTGGTGGTTATTAAATTGACGAAGTTTGAATGATAAAACCGAAAAATATTAAGTACACTAATATTTTTCACAGAAACCGGAAAGCAATACTGTTATTTATTTATTTATTTATTTAAGGAACATTAACAGTCTTAGTAATACAATAAACATAAGAGGATGATAAAAAAACAGACCAATTATTAATGTTCGCAGATAGGTATTTAGAAACAAGACTAACTGAATATAAACGTACGTACTAAATAAATGTACTCTTATTATTTAAAAAAATAATAAGAGTACAAATGAGAATTCAACAAATGGTAAACTAATACACAACATTAAAATAAGTGTGGATTATAACTGAAATAGACTGCAAAATAGGGATTTGGGTTGGGAAGGGTAAGGAGGGGAGAGGGATAAGGGAAAGTTGCCGCTCAAGTAATATAAAAATATTAGATACAATTAATTCATGTGTTATTCGCACCTAGAATGTTATACAGTGAAGTTCTGTAGCGACAGTAACTAGCAGTAAATACGTCAGCACGTGTGTCTATATTTGCAAATTTGTTGTTATAGTAGTTACATGTCCTTTGTATAAATTCAAGTTATAACAGAAACTACCTACGAACATACCTACTCTTGTATAGTACTGGGTTTTTGGCGTATTCATTGACACGTGTAGCACGAACTGCTTGAGCCAAGGTTTGGAACAACTTTGAACACGGCACAATACTCAAGACACTATTTTTACTATTGAAATATTTGCAGAATCCATTTATAGAAATTAGCGTAATCTATATAAACACTTTTCTGAATCCTACAGTTTGTGGGGTAGGGAGGTAATATGGTTTTAGTGGTTGGTAATTATGTTATTACATTTTATTTCATGTTACTGTCAAATGTTCTAAAAATATTGTTAAACCATCAATTTTTCATTACTGTTTGCATCAAAAACTTTTGTATAATTTCCGATCGGTAATTAGGTATAATCTATTCTTATAATCTATGTAAAAGCCCAGCCAGGCATAAAATCACATAAATAAGATCCAAGCAGCACCTTAACATTTGGCCTTGAGAATCTTAGGATGGTAGGTACTTTTTGTACTTTGTTCGATGGGTTTTTTGTGCTTTGATCTCTATCGGATCTAGCAATTTTACGAAGAATCTGTTTATATATTGACGAAACATTTTATTTATAGATTTTTATACGGAAATATTACATTATGATGATTTTTTTTCTCATTTACGCTAAGAATTCGTTAAACTCTAATAAAAAATCAAGTGTGCAATTCACACGCGGTAGAAGTGAAACCTTCAGAAAACTAAAGTAGACAAGAGTGGGGAGGCTACGAAGCACCGCACAAAGAATAGACCGATTGGCCATGAAGCACTGCACAAAGAGGAGACCGATTATACTATCTCATTTTCTCACAGGCGTAATCCTATAGGCGTATGTGTTTGTATCTTTTTAGTGTCGCTATTTTTCATTTCATCGAGTTTCAAATCACAACGCTGCTAGAGAAGTTTTCACTTCAAAATCATGTGTGCAGTTCACACGCGGTAGAAGTGAAACCTTCAGAAAACTAAACTTCTAGAGAACGAGACGAATGCAGAGTATCAGGAGAAGGATAATTGTGGAGTTTATTTATTGAAATATTGTTATCAAATTTAAAAATTATTTTACATTTTATTTTACGAAGCGTCTTACAAAGAGGACCCCGATTATACTATCTTGTTCACTCGCAGGTGGAATCCTGTAGATGAATGTGTTTGTCTCTTTTAAGTGTTGCTATTTTTCGTTTCATCGAGTTTCAAATCTCAGCGGGGCTAAAGAAGTTTTCACTTAAATAAAAAAATTCAATGTTATAAAAATAAGACAGGACGCAATAATTACCTACTGCAGATTCGTTTTTTTTTTTAAATGGTGTTCACATAATGAAGGAAGTACTTAAATGCATGTAGGATCATATCTTTAATTTGAATATTTATAAAATTAATTCACATGTAAGGCATTTTTTCGTATCGCCAAACTAGTTTCAACCGCTTTGCAATACGAAGACGCAAAACCAGTCAACAAAACCAGTATTCGCACATTAATAAGGGATAATAAAAAATGTGTTTGGCTTTGGACGGCTCTGAACTCTCCGAAGTCAGCAGTACTCTTTAGGTCGTCAGCTCATCTCTTCTGTGGATGCCATCCGATGATACTGCGATTCTGGGTTATACCATGTGCCAAGCACGAGGTTAGGGATTGTGATGATAACGTTGATTGTTGGCCACCTGACACATACTCCAACCATATATCTGATTATGTATATTGAAATGAGATACCTGGCATGGTTCTTTCTACGGCTTTTTGTGTTGGGGCCATTTTCATCTCAACATTATGTGTTAAGAGTCTACGTTTGCGCTCTGAACATTAGTACCGAAATGTCACTCGTATCAATGCTATTTAATATGAAAATATTTGATATCTGAAAAGATTGAAAAGATTTGGTATGTGCTTGGGTCAGATCTGAACAGCCAGGTACTTCCTCATCTTTCTCTTTTCCATCTCTTTCCCCACCCCACTAACATGAGCCTCACAACATTTTGGATGCCATGGTCACTGGCTGATTCACTGATTTTCTTAATTTGAAAACACTGGTCAACAATAGAAATTAAAAATTTGTCCCTCAATAAAAGCTGAATAAAAAGGTTGTATTTTATACATTTAATCAATATCTTAAGTGGAATACACATTGCCTATTTATCACGAATAAACTTAGAAAACATATTTATTTCTTCAAAAACATTAGAAACGTACTAGACTCCAAATCTATGAAAATTGTTTATTACTCTCTTTGTCAATCAATCATTGAATATGGAATAATCGCATGGGGAGGTGCAACACTATCAGCTATAGATTCATTATCGAAGGCACAAAAATTAATTATGAAAGTTATTCTTAAAGTTCCCATAATAACAAGTACTGTAGATATATTCAACAAATTCCATGTATTAGATCTGTTTAAAAATAAAACACATACATTTTATGAAAATACCCAAAATATTGAAAATACGCGGCACAAAACCAAAGAACTCATACAAACACCTAAAACAAAGGTCAAAGAAATTTCAAATACATTGCGTCTAAAATATACAATAACCTACCTGACAAAACAAGACAATCGAATAATATTAACATATACAAAATCCTGATCAAACAACGGATCATCGAAAAAGGTCGTGCAATAATTAGCCATCTCACCCAAATATAATCCTGTAAGTCATTATTGTTACCATATTCATACCAACCTAAAAATTGTTTGTCAAAGATTTTAGTATTGTAAAATGTACCCTAATAACACCTATAAAATATTTGTAAAATAGTCTGTCTCGACACAGGATCTCCTAGTGAGACAGACAAGGACAAAAAAATATATGTAAAAAAATTATATAGATGTACATAATAAATAAAAAATAAAAATAAAACAATTTTTTAAAGTAGTGCCCAACGTACAGTTTTAATTATTTAACCTCATAGGTATACTAAGTAACAAAACCTTTAGATATATTTAAATTAAGTAAGTTGTATTCGTAAGCCGTTGTCTTCTGCATATCTGTGGAATCTTTATGTAGTGTTGCAATCTACAATATTTCCCAATATTATAATATATTACAACACAATATTACGCAATTTACCAAAACTTTGTTGAATATGTTTTTGTTTTGTGGAATCTGATTAGAGGTTCAAGTAGCCTTCACTAAGACAATGACCTACAAAACGAGAACAAACAAAACTCTAAAAACGTTCAATGAGAGATTTTTTTTTTTTACAGTTGATACCGCACAAGAGTCCCAACTGCTCCCGTCTGGAGCCAGTGAGACTATGGCATCCCCAATCGGGGTATGTTGTGAGGCTGAAGGTAGTGGGGAGGGGAAGGACATAGGGAAGAGGAAGGTGGGGAAGTACCTGGCTATTCAGATCTGGTCACTAAACACGGCTAAAGCCATTTCAAGCAACGTTTCAATTCTGAATGGTGGTCTTACACCAGGGCGATACTGATAGTATCTTCCACTCTGATAAAAAAACTCTTCAATCGTAAAATTTTTACTAACCGGCATAAAATAACAGACAAGTCGTGCTCATACAAGTATTAAACAAAATAATCAAATTAGAACTAATTTATAAAATTAATCTTTATGTAAGAACCAGCCACAAAGAAAATATGGAAAATTTAGATTAGAAACATTCAACGACAATATAGCATTTGTAAATCCTCTCTCTCACAAATGTCGTTTGTTTCGAAAAACGACTTGTGAAAATTGATTTATTATTTATAAATTATGAAATTGATTCATTCTCTAACTCAACTGTAAAATTCAAACAAATCTTAAATGACTTTTTACTTTAAAAAAACAACTTTAAATTGTTAAGACCAATTGTTTTTCAGAATTTGAGCCATTCATCAAGTTTCAAAGTAATTTCTTTAAGTTCTGTGAAAGTTCTATTCAAGTTTTGCCATTATATCACTATAGGCAAGTTGATTCAAATAAGAGAACTTACACAGAACGTGAAAATCAACTTTGAAATTGAATGAATTGTTAAAATTTTGTGAAGCAACAGGTCCTTATCATAATTTGCACTTGTTAGTAATATTTTTCTTTGTACTCTTGCTGTCTCTATAGTTAAATATAATTATTTTATGTTTATGTATATTTTTGCTCAAGGCAAAATTTTGTTAATGAATTGATGACCTTTCTTTTATTTTAATTCTATTAATTTGTATTATTTGTTATTTTATCACTCTTATCAGAAAAAAGAAATTCTTTCATATTTTGTTAGCTTAGATATACGAGAATATCTTCCTAAAATTATTATTTCGAATTATTTTAAAAGTTATAGCCATTTTAGTGTCGTGGCAATATACGGAATCTAACTTTAAATCCTTTTTCTCGAAAATACTTTTGTTGAAACGTTTCTCATAAAATCTCTAGCTCTAATAAACTGATTTTCTTGAAATTTGGCATGAATTTTTTTAAAACATCTCATTACGGTAGGAACCAACAAAAAATCAAAAAAAATATTTTTACTATTATTAAAAATTTGGAAAAGTTAAAAACATCACTGATATATTAATTCTTTTTTTGGGTACCCGCCATTTTGCTAGAATTTTTTTTTTTCATTTTTTTGGTTCCTATCATAAAGACATTTAGATTACAACACACTTTCACATTAAAATAAGATATCAACGATCTTCATTAGAGGTATAAAAATTGTGTTACCTGTATTACCCTATACTGTTATTATGACATATTTTCGATACTGTCCTTCAGGCCGTTCAGACTAGACTAGTATTTTAGTCAAAGGAGCGAGTAATTTAGTAACTACCAATGCCATACATTTAGTACAGTAGTTTAGTCGGTGGTTTAGTGGAGTCAATTCATTCTGTTCTATTTTCAAGGGGCGAGTTACTAGCCACTCGACTAAACTATTAGATTCGGAACAAGTCAAATCAATCAAGTCGGGTTTACAATCAAAAATGATGTTGTTAACAATAATATAGAGAAAAATATTTAATGAATTATTTTTACGTAAAAAATATATGTTTGTTTTGACGACAATAGTTTAAGTAAGCACATAAAATCTGGAGATAACCGTTAGATAAGATTTCGATCTTAATTTTTTTTCAATAATTTTCAAAGCGATTGGATGTTAAAATGTAGTGTAATCTGTCAATGCATTGTCTACTGCACTCTTGGATCAATTGCACTCGGGTAACCCGGCATAAAAAAATTCAAACTTTGGACTTTATTTTACTACATAAAAACGATCATCTAAAAATATTAGTACGTATGTGAGTTCCATAGTCTATAGGGATTTAAAAAATAAAAATGAACTGGTGTTCCTTATTGAAACTAGAAATATTATGCAGTATCCCTGCAGCTGAATCCCACTGTCCTTAATTACAGTGTAAATAATTTTATTTATTGGTCTGGTTATTCATCGCATATTGTTTGTAGTCATGGTTGCAAACTTGCAGACTTTGAATAATAATAATAATGTAATATAAATCTTTATTCAATGAAATTTGGAACATCATAACTAAGAAAATACATGTTCAGTGTAGTTAACAATAAATTACATAAGTACAAAAAGTTTACAAGTAGAAATATACATATGAACAGTAGGTTAAAGATAGATTAAAGAATACAAATCTTTAGTTATATAGTTGAAGATTCTTATAACCTGCCTCACTAGGCTAGCCTATGTTAAGGCAGTCATATTGTACGTCAATCTAAAATACTTACATTCGTATTAATAATATAATGGTTACTTTAATGAGAATCGATTAGAAACGAATCGAAAAAATCAAAAGGTGAAAAGTATGTAGGTATGTGCACTTTTCCAATGGAAAAAATATGTGTATTTTTGATTTTAAGCATCTTTCTGAAGTAAAAACTTCTTTAGTACCGTTGAGATTTGAAACTCGATGAAACGAAAAATGGCGACAATAAAAAGAGACAAACACGTACACCCATAGGATTTAGCCTGCAAGAGAATGAGGTAGTATAATCGGTCTCCTCTTTGCGCGGTGCTTTGTAGCCTATCGGTCTCCTCTTTTGCTTCGTAGTCTCCCCACTTGTCTCGTTTAGTTTTCTGAAGGTTTCACTTCTACCGCGTGTGAATTGCACACTATGATAAATATATTTTTAATGGGGATTGTCGTATATTTGCAATAAGCCTATTTATCACGATTTATCAAATTCGCCCCGCTCCTAAAAATTACTTTGATATCTATGTTTATATTTTTCTTCCTTAATATATATTATATATATATGTATCGGACATCCGAAGTAAGTACGTCCCGCCGGAGAATAGATATGTAGGTATATTATTATAATGATGATAGTAACATCATAGATTACCGTAAAATTAGGTGACTTTGTCAATTTTCAAAGTTGAAACAAATTAACTTTTAATTAATTAACTTAAAATTGTGTCAGAAAATGTTATGTTCTATTTTTGCGCTTGTTTGAACTATCAAAAATGCATATATATATATATAGTCATATATATATAGTATCAAAAATGCATATATATATATATAGTTCAAACAAGCGCAAAAATAGAACATAACATTTTCTGACACAATTTTAAGTTAATTAATTAAAAGTTAATTTGTTTCAACTTTGAAAATTGACAAAGTCACCTAATTTTACGGTAATCTATGATGTTACTATCATCATTATAATAATATACCTACATATCTATTCTCCGGCGGGACGTACTTACTTCGGATGTCCGATACTTAAAAAGCTCACGCTAATAATATTTTGGCAGCTCCGACTACTAGCCTAATATTGGTATGATTGCCAATTGTACCAAAGTGAATGGATTTAATGTGAGTATTATGCAATCGAATTACATAACGTTTCCGTCAACAGTGACACGACGCTTCGACCTAGTCACAAAGCAGAAAATCTTTTTTACCTGTACAGTGCGCTCTAGCATCGTGAAATATGCATATTTTTTGGAAATATTTCGTTTAATTAACAATTTCAACAATTAATAAAAATTTTACTCGCAATAGGGTTTCAAATATACTAATCAAATAAAATTATTTACAACAAGGACAATCACAGACATAGCGTGCAAAGACATGCAAGGAAATCAGTCTACACAAAAAGGACAAAGCGAATACGCAGAATAGTAAGCTGTACAAAGGGATGAAGTTTTTTTTTATCAATTGGAAAGTTCAAGATGTATTGTAGGAACTACCCCAAATTGGATATGTATTGTAGGAATACACAATAGTTTACAATATGTAATGTTGTTTAAATTTCGATTTCTTTAAAGAGCGTTTTTATTTTTATTACTGACAGAAGTGTTAACAAAGATAATTGTTTTAACTCGATCATTTGGCATTTCATCTGTCTGTGATTTTTTTGCTACTTTCCGGTTCCGGTTAAAGACAAGTTGCCGGATATTACCTTTTTTTACCGCCAGACATCGAATGATCGTAATTTTTACACGAGCTGTCAAATCGGAATAATCAATATGATGGTACCTACTGGCCTGAAGAAAATTAGAAAAACGTAATTGCAATTGAGATGGTAACCTTTCTATGGACCAACCATATAATATTTTTGCTTCGTAATTAAGTTGGTAAGTATTTAAGCACCTAACAAATCTTATGATTTTGGAAAAAAAATCTTTTGATTAATTAAATAAGAGAACATACAACATTTTGGAAGAGATCTCGCATTCTCTACTACTACTAAAAAATATTTTGTTCATTTAGTTATTAATAATAATTCAATATTAATATGTAAGATGATCAATTCAGAACAACCTGTTTAAAAACGCGTGAACAAATTCAGCACATATTCTCCTGGTGAGGTGTTCACGAACAATAATATAATATTGATTAAATTATTTACAGCACACATAATTTAATCTCTATTTTATATGCCTACAAAATAAATAAAGCAAAATAAAAAATAGCACGTCCAATTTTACAATAACAGCTTTTTATTGCGTACTTACGGTTGTTACATATGGGTTAATTATCACAGATGCCATTAACATGATATTAAATGTATGTTGTTTGTACCTAGATTAAGTGCTGGAATAAAACAGCATAAAATCACCATGGAGTGACGTACATTGTTAACATTTAGTTTTTGTGATATAGCACTACAATCGCAACCGCAACCTGACTATGGCATCTCAAATTGAGAAATGTTGAGTGGGAAAAGAAAGTGAAAAATGTCAGGAGATAGAAATGGGAAGAACCAAGTTGATATCCACCCGGCTCTTCAATCTGGTCACTGAACGTGAGATACTAACCTACTGGATACACATTATCTTCTTCTTCCCTCTGCTTCTTCCTCTTTTCCAATTCCTTGAAACTTATAAAATTCCTTGAAACTTATAAAATTCCTTGAAACTTATAAAATCCTCTTATTAAGGCCCTTCTTCCACAGGGATTCGCAAGTATTCGATTCTCATGTTCTGTAGACAGGTCGCAAATAACTGTCGCGCACACGTTGCTTCTGATACACCCGTTGCCACCACGTCGCCTTAGTTCGTTTTTGTCCAACAGACCATTAGAAAATTTTACAGGAGGAGAAGGTTTTCTTTCATTATTTCAATGAAAAATTATGATAGGTGTTTAAGATAAAGCTGTTTTCGTAAAGTTAAAGGTCTCATTAAATAAAAATAATTGTTAGTTAAGAGATTACTTAAGAGATTACCTTTCATTTTTTATACTTTATGTTTAATTTTAAAGTGGATATTGAACAACTAAAATGGTCCGTTCGACAAATAAGAACTGAGGCGACGACCAGTCATTGTTGAATTCTCTAAACGTTAAAACTATATTGCTTTCATAACCTCACAATCAAACATTTGGTGTAACTGTCATTTTTATATCGTGTCATTCTTTGTTGACTGTTTAGCTCTTAGCAGTAATCTCTAGCAGTAATCTAAAGCAAATGCATTGTTATACAAGGTCTGCAACAAGTGACACCATGTTTAAAACTCGACGGCGTGATTGACGCCCAACTGGTCGCGGGAGACTTGCGTCGCCGACGAGTTTACAAAATGTCTGAAACGCATGACTGCGTACGAACCTCCGCTCGGATGTTCGGCGTTAGTGGCCAAGATGCGTTAATCGTCGAGTATCGGACACTTCGTAGTTTTTGCTGAAACGCGGATTTGTAACTTAGTTTTGACATTTGAAATTATACTGAGTTGTGGGGGAATGCATCGTTGAAAATTTTGTGGTTGATTGGAAAGATTGCTGCAATTCAGTTATCAGCGTGGCAAAATAATTAAACAAAATTATTAATAGAGCAAACTGATAAATTATCAAAGAGTCACAAATATAATTGTGAAGTGCACATGAGGTAATATTCTATTCTAAACGACACCATAAAATGGTCATATAACAATAATAGTAAATACCATAGCATGGTGGATATATTTTATATGACTGACCATCGCAGCGATTTTCACGGTCACGTTTCATGCAAATTTAGTACCTACAAAGGATTTAGTTAAATCCAATGACATCATTTTTCAAATGCATTTTAAGCTCTATTGTTATGTATTAAATAAAATACCTACTGACCTTACATTGTACCCACACGCGATAAATTGGTATGTGTAAAGATGTCGACCAGCGGTGAAATTGAGCAAACTATACTAAATTCAAAGCATAAAATCTGTTCGGTGAATGCGGGCATCTAGAAGTTAACATAAAGTTTTCTGTCAGAAATTTTTAGATCATTTTAGTTCCAAAACAATAATTTAACTGGCTAAAAAAACAAAGACAAAATGCCATATTTTACGTTCCATTTTTTTTTATAAATAAAAACATTTTAAAAAATATTTGTTTATAAAGAACTCGACTTGACTTTTTTATTATTCGACTTTGAAATTGACTTCCTTTCTTAAATTCCAGTAATTTTTTTATTGTTACAGTTAGTTGCAATAGTTAATAGTTAATAATTTTTAAGATTAGTTAGTATTAGTTAGACATCATACTTCGTTTATAATTCTAAGTTATTTTCTTTTAGACATACTTCGTTTATGATTTTAAGTACTTTTTTTCTTTTAAATTCTGTATAACATTATTTTTTATCTATTTATGTATTTTGTTATTATTTTTTTCTTGTTGTCTTACCATCTCAATTTCTGCAAATATAGTTTTTAAACTTTTGTAGGGATATTGCTCATTTCTCTCATCTTTATTTTTGTAAAATAATATTTTTATGTTTTTCCCTATTTATATGTTAAAATATTTGTACATGTTTTTATCTGCTGTTAATGTCAATTCGTGAGAAATAGTTTGGATGCAGGTGAGTTCTCTAGTTGTCGTCTTGAGAAAATTCTTGTCAATTAACATCTGTATCTGTGTTTTCTCCCTAATAAATAAAAAAAAAAAATAAAATAAAAAATTAGTAATTTTTAGGTGAAATTTTAGAATCTCGTCACTAATTTTGATATACGTATCAAAGTACAAAAAATACATCCATGACCGCACCTAATAATAATTTGAAATGTTGAACAATTTGTAATTTTGAAATAAAAATAGACTGGTTCACCAAAATTTTCTGTAATGTTATCCTTATTCTTGTATCTATTGGGTCGCCTGGAGATAATACTATTTTAATAAAAATAACTTTTGTTTTTGGAGAGGTAGGAATTATAAGAATCACTGAAAAGATAATCCCTAGAAGTTTGATCGATGCCTACTAAGAAACGGAGAGATGTTTTTTTTTTTTAATTTTTTAGGTGAAAAGCACACAAGAATCCCAACTGCTCCCTTCTGGTAGGAGTCTACGGCGACCCCAATTGGGGAATTTTGTGAGAACGAAGGTGATGGGAAGGGGAAGGAGATACGAAAGAAGATGATGGGAAAAAACCTGGTTAGACGAGAGATCTGGGTTCAAGTCCCGATTGCGACCATTGTCTTTTTCTATTTTTCAGTGTCTTGTTCTCTTTCATATTTTCGTTTAGATTATTATTATTATCCTTTTCTTCAATGAAATACCTGACTATCAGATCTGGTTACTAAACACCGCCAAAGCCATTTCAAACAACGTCTTACACCCGGGTGATAGTGAGAGTATCTTCCACTCTGATATAAAAAAAAACGGTTGGCTCAAATCATTTTAATCACCTTAACTCTTTCAGTTATTGTAAATGATTATCTTTTTAAGAAATAATTCCAATACAAGAAATAGTTTTAAAATCATTTTCCACCCGATTCAAGTGAAATTGAATTGATTTAGGCATACGGACACGCCCTCACCACATTTCTATCGAGTTTGTCTCTTTAGTGGAAATTTTTTTCGGATTTAACCTTGATTTAGCATACCGAACGAAAAGATCAGGATTATCGAGTAAATTGGAAAAATTGGAAAAAAAAGTCGCGACTCACCGACCGACGTTGGTTCCAACTCAGGGTTGAGCTTATTATTCGTCAGGATTACTTCATGTAAGTAATAATTAATTCTGTAAAGCATTGTACTGCCAGAAAAACAAGAAACTTTGCAAAAGGATATGAAAATGAGCTTTTTCACGTTGCTTCTTATTTGATCTAGGACGTGGGTTGTCGGTAATCTGTATTCGATAACAATATCAATGTATCAAACCTTGCGCGGACCCCCTGACGTTATTCAGGGACCCCTAATTCAATTTTATCGTTCCACAGAACCTCTGAATGATCCTTGGGACCCCTGGGGGTCCGTACGGACCACTTTGGGAGCCACTAATCCAGATGATACCTTTAGTATTTCAGTGTAACAACTGTTTTACAATCAAAATTATGTTTTGTCTCCAATAAACGATTAGCAAACTTCAAGAAACTATTAAAGCTCGTTCACACACAGCTATAAAATATAAAAGATCATCGCACGCCAAATAACGCTCTCCATACAATCACTTCAGACTATTCACACCTAAAACCGCTCCAGAGGTGATACATGAAAAGATAAGCTCCCTCCTTTCCGACGAAAATAGGAGAGGGGGTCATTTTAATTTAATTGATGCCTAGACCGGTGGATGACAGATGTCAAGTTGACAGATTCAGTACAAAAAATGTGCATTCTGTTGCCGCTCCCTAATTCATCTGACCCCCTCTCCTATCATAGGAAGAAATATTTGATAGCGTGGTGTGAATGAACAAAAGATAAGCGCTCGCGGTTCAACAGATATCTGCTCGCGGTTTTATAGCTGTGTGTGGACGAGATTTTTTCTGTAACTCCCCATAAACTTTCTATACCCCAATTTCAAAGTTCCATGAAGTTTTACCTACATAAAAAGAATCGAAAATCTTTACGATTACAATTCGGTTCATAGACTCCACATTATTTTCCTTTTTAAGTTCATATCCTTCTGGATATATCCATATTTTATATGTATAAAATGCTGGCTGAATTTTATTTGGTATATTGCCTTCCTTCCCTCTCTGTCCATTTCTTTTGTGTCGTAAGATATTATCTTCAATATATTTTTAATTAAAATGAGACAAAATAAATTTCTTGTGTTTCAAGAAGTGATTCAAATTATAATTTAGCACTTTTTTCAATGGAAAGGGGATATTATAAAGTATACTCGAATATAAAAAACTCAATTTGATAAAAAATTATTTCTAGCCACTTGTCGCTCTTACTGACGAAATATTTATAAATATCAGCATCTTCGATCTCACTATAATATAGTCGTAATATTTCAGACAAATGGAATACATTATGTTGTATTTAACGTTTTATGGCAGTTCAAACAATAAGAATTAGGGGGAAAGAGATTTTTTTAGCCGCCGCTACTCGAATTTCTACCGATTTCTTACATATCCCTTAAACATTTGAAGTTTTTAAGCTCTTAAAAAAATATATGTTATTTTTTAAGGTAATATATAGATACGTTCCACGCCGAAACGCAAATTTTATGAAATTCCCTTGATGGAAAAAAATCGCAAAGTATGCTCCGAAAATTATTTAAAACAAGTCTATTTCTATTATTTTACAAGTTATATGTGTGAAAAAAATCACAATGTTTCTTTAAATGATACTTAAGATACCTTCTACGAGATTTTTGAACTATTTTAAACGAGTCATGTTTTATTAAGCATTTTCCCAATTTTCGCATCAATTTTGTCATTGAAAATATTGACGCGCTCTGTCCAACATTCGTAATTACATATCTCTCCATCTTCTTATTTTTGGGCCGGGAAGCGTCGCATTAAATACTGCTGAGACAGAGATCAGCGTCAAGATGCCACATGTGTGACAACATTATCATGAACACGTTGCATGATCATAAGCTGTTGTGCAGTGACAAATGTTTTAAAGCTAATTGTGCGCACGTTAAGCACTGCAAAAATAAGATCGATATTGGCTTCTAATAATACTGAGCCATGATTTGCTTTGAATCGCTGACAGTGACCCTCTGCTTTCATGATCGTCGGAGCGGCCATGGCTGGTGCTGAGTGCGTGCCAACTACTGCCGACAGTCCGCCCTACGTAGAGCACTCGTACATCAAGCACTGCACTCATCGACCAAGTATTATTATTATTATATATACATAGAGTTGTTATATTTTATCGATGACTGCACTCGTTCGCAGTACCTGTAGCTTATTTACGGTACATGACGAAATTACACCAGCGTCAATTTCGAGTACCAATTCTGCCAAAATTACACACGAACGTAATTACGCAAGGACGAAATTAAAAATGGGAAGAATTATACCTTATTAAATAAAGGTTCCATGATAACTCGGGACGGTGACCAATCAACATACTTCGAAAAGTGATACCAATTCATTAAAAGTGATAAAAACACAGTCTATAAACTTAAACAATGTACCTAACCTAGTTTTTATATCATTCAAGACATCGTCACTTTTCAAAAGTGTTACTGTTTTGAGTTGTTGGGTTGACCTTAATTAAACCTACTAGAATTACATACATCAAAAAATATGTAGGTAGGTGATTTTAATAAAATCCAGTATAAATTTAAAGACATTTTAGTTGTTTTTTTAACCTAAAGATGTAAATTGTTTTTGGATCATTAATTGGCTTTAGACTGCAGTTAGTTAGTAATATATATTAAATTCCTCATTAATATTTGGAAGACCTGTGAGAAATCAAAGGATTAACAATTGAAAAAAACAGAGTTGCAATTCCCACGCGGTAGTAGTAAAATCTTCAGAAAACTAAAGTAGACAAAAGGGGGGAGACTACGAAGCACTTTTTTTATCAATGTGAAGGATGATTTTTTTCTTCATATTTTTTGCTACGAAGCACCGCACAAAAAAGAGACCGATAGGTTACGAAACACCGTACCATTAGGAGACCGAGTATTCTATCTCATTCTCACGCTGGCTATAGATATGCCCATGTGTTTGTTTCTTTTTAGTGTTGCTATTTTTCGTTTCAAATCACAACGGTGCTAAAGAAGTTTTCACTTAAAAAAAATTAAAAAATAAATATGTTTTTTACATACAGCTTTAAAAAAATTAAAATAAATTGTTTTAAACGCCACGAACGATAATCAAACCCCGTTCGACAGCTTGGAAGGCGACCAAGGTGACCATTACACGATAATATATATTTGATGAAATGTACTGGAAATATTAGAATTTTAGCGCAGATTAGCAAAAAATCACAGGATATTATAATTTTTACATTCGAAAGAAAAAACTGCTGAAAACTTATGGTATTTCATAACACTAGATAACACCATCCGAGAACTTCTTCATATTCAGCAAATCAAACTTCTTATTTCTATCATACCATATCCTATTGGAAGTTGACTATCATCACACAGATTTTTAATTCTAGTTAAGAATAATAAATTGATCGCGACCCTATCATAGCTTTGAACTAAATGTGTTCATCTATTTACGATACACTTCGTGAGCCAAAGAATTGAAATATTACTGCAGAAATTGTATTAATTACTATTGCAAAAATACTTAATCAATCATCCGAACACATTTTCCTAAAAAAATATATTCCATCATTATTCACAGTCGGGTGTTAAGTATTATTAGTGTTTCACATGTAATGTTTTATGCCATTAAATAATCTATCGTTCCAAATGCATTGAAACTTGGTGAGGTGTAAAGTTTGACAGAATGAAATGTGACCAAGTAATAAAATAATTTATAGCCAAATAACGGCTTTCAATACAACAGGCCTTCATCTATCTACCTAAACATATAACAGAAATATTTTTTTTTTATGTTTGAAGTGAATTATATTAAATGTGATTCAGCAGATGTGTAAATACTAGTTTCTCTATTTAGTTTTACTGTTTTTTCCTGATTCTGGAAAATGAAATTCTGGACTGACTCTTGCACATTCAGAAGTGTCCTTTTTAAAATGATTTGCCTGTAGGTACGTAAGCAAGAAACCATTATAAAGACCTTTGGCGGCAGAAAGATGTTAAACTCGTAAGCATCTTTAAATTTTTTTAAATACGCATTTGTTTGTTGTTTTGCTCGAATTCCTCTCTTTTCTGTGGAAAACTCACAAATGTAAGATAAGTTCAATATTATATCTCAACTAAAATCAGAAAAAATGGTTTACACGTGTTACGTGCGAATCTCACTTTTGACAATAACTTGAGTAAGTAAATATATACCCACAATACAATAAATAATATTGTTACTCGTAAAACAACATCAACAACCGCCTGTCAGTGTATTGGCATTTATATGGAAAGGCTTTGATTAAACTCTGTCAAAATGTCAGAAAATGCAATTTATTGCTCTCAGCCATGGTACTGCATAAAACAGATAAGGAGCTTTCTGTGTTTTGCACTGGAGATAAAAAAATTGGCATGATTTAAGGGTGAGGCTCTCGAATAGCAATCCGGAGGTCGTGAGTTAAAATTCCGACGCTCGCGTATAAATTTCATTTCATTAATTTGTGTTGTGTTTTTACACATTCATATTTGACGGTGTTAATAATTTTTGTATCATTTGCCACTAAAAAACGGCATTCAAAATTTGTGACCAAAACAAAAAAAATATACAAAAGTATATAACAATATAATATGAATTATAGTATCGCCCTGGTGCATATAGTATATTTGCGGCACGTTCTAGGGTGGAAAATACTCTCAGTGTCGCTCTAGTGTAAGACCAAAATTCAGAAATGCAACGTTCCTTGAAATGGCTTTAGTCGTGTTTGTGACCAGATCTAAATAGCCAGGAACTTTCCCATCTTCCTCTTCCCCATGTCCTCCTACTCCTCACTACCTTTAGCCTTACAACATACCCCGACGCCATAGTCTCACTGGTTGGGAGCAGTTGGAAATTAGTGCAATATTCTCATAAAAATTCCAGATGGTTGGGAGCAGTTGGAAATTAGTGCAATGTTTTCATCAAAATTGTAATAAAAACGCAGTTGGAAATTAGTGCAATATTTTCATTAAAATTGTAATAAAAACGCAGTTGGAAATTAGTGCAATATTTTCATTAAAATTGTAATAAAAACGCAGTTGGAAATTAGTGCAATATTTTCATTAAAATTGTAATAAAAACGCAATATGACTCGTGTAAACGATTTTCCTGCTTTTGGAAAGGAATCTTTCATTGGAAGAATATTTATCATTCAACTATTTTTTATTCAAGTATAAAAACCTGTTATCTATCCAAACCAGTCAGTTTTAAAATGGTAAAACATTTATACATAAATAAAGGTTACTTGTCACATGTCATTATTGGTTTACATAAATTAAACACTTGTCAACATAACACAATATGTTTTTTCTTCGTCTAGTTTATCGATATACCAATGTATTGTTGTACAGTACGCTTAGACGTCTCACATTGCCAAAGAATACTTCATAATAAAGACTGGTGGCATTTCACCAATTGGGAAGCGGCTCACCCACATTGAACTGGCTTGAAATACCAATCTGCATCATGGTCAGGAATATAAAACTGTGTAGTGTGTACCTACTTACGATCAGATTCTACAAAAATAAACTAGGAAATAAGTTCGGAATTCAAACTCATTGAAGCACTTTTGTTTAAGCCACATCTCTTACATGTACCTACCTACACTAACACATTGTATAAATAATGTGCACAGCTCAGCTAGGGAATATCGCCACCCAATTTGGGAGTGTTGTTGGACTGCATTCGATTGATAAATTATAAAATTGTGTAGTGTGTACCTACCTTTAATATATCAAATTCTATGAAAATGACTAGGAAATAAGTTCTGAATTCAAACTCATTGAAGAACTTTTGTTTAAGCCACATCTCTTACATGTACCTACCTATACTAACACATTGTATAAATAATTGACACAGCTTAGCTAGGGAATATCGCCTCCCAATTTTGGCGTGTTGTTAGGCTGCACTCGATTGATAAATTATAAAACAGTATAGTTTGTACGCACCTATCAAATTTTACAAAAATAACTAGGAAAAGCTCGGAATTCATATTCACTTTTGTTTAAGCCATGTACACTAGGCACAGTGCACAAATAATAATGTGCACAGCTCAGCTAGGGAAAACCTCCACCCATTTCTGGCGTGTTGTTAGGCTGCACTCGATTGATAAATTATAAAAGAGTGTAGTTTGTACCTATCTATCAAATTCCACAGAAATAAACAAGGAAATAAGCTCGGAATTCATACTCATTGAAGTACTTGTGTTTAAGCCACATCTCTCACACTTTCATGTACAATTAATGTGCACAGCTAGGGAATATCGCTAACCAATTTCGGCGTGTTGTTTTAGGCTGCATTCGATTGATTAATTATAAAACAGTCCAATTTCTTTGTACATGTATTATACAATAATACAAAAATAAACCAAGAAATAAGCTCGGAATTCATACTCATTGAAGCCCTTTTGTTTAAGCCACATCTCTCACACGTACACTAGCACATTGTTCAAATAATGTACACAGCACAGCTAGGGAATATCGCACCTTTGGAAGTGTTGCCAGGATGCATTCGATTGATATGTTGGTACACGTGTTATAATAATATTAATACAATTAAATGTTTGAAAACAGATGATTGATTTTTAACAATAATATTATAATATTTTCAAATGCGTTACACATGATAAAAACAATAACTGTTTCTGCAAATAATAATTGTTCAGTTTTCATTGGAACAGTATCACGTATCTGTCACGTATCTCACAACAAAACTCTTGTTGTACTTGAACTTATTGAACTTCTTTGTACAACTTTACAAGATAATGAATCAAGGTACCTACCTATATTGGTCAGTGGTTGAGTGGACATCGCGTTTAGGTCCCACCCGGGCGTCCCGTGTTCGATTCTTCGGCTAAGTCCTTCATCACAACACAAGCAACATTTTCGGTTTTCTGTGGTGGTAGTAGGAGATTTTCAAACATTGTTGGGTTATTCATAACCCGGGAATGTTTGTCTTTCTTTTTAAAAAAAAAAAAAATATTGTACCTGTTTACTGCTTATATTCTCAATGTTCAGTTTATTATGTTAAACGCTCATTATTAGACTCCTGAACAACTTATATATATATATAATAACGTTTACATGTAAAAGCCGTCATGGCGTGAATAAATAAATAAATGTTATGAATGATTTTGTGCGGGAATTAATATAAAAATACATGCTCAAATTAATAATTTCTGGATAGGTATATACATTTAATTAAGCGTTATTTTTTATACTAAAGGTTCATGAAAATTATATTTCATCCCTTGAATCTTGAACAGATTTCGAATTGATTATTCTATCGGTTTCTTGCGGCCAAATATTAATTAGTAGGCATCTTGATTGAGTTGCTCGAATTTTAGGGTTTACTGAGTCATGTTAGGCTTCTTCCCCTTTTAGATCCAACGTTTCGGACAGCCAGTGTTCATGACATCTGCCCTGATGGTGAAAACTGTAAGGCTGTCAAAACATTGGTATACGAAGGAAGAAGATGCAAACATACCTACATAGTTTGTTGTTTCCTTTGTCCTACTACCACATTTATTACCCCACTTCCTATTTTCCCATTTGTTTTTTCTTTGTCCTACTAATACATTTCTCTTCCCATTTCTTACTTTCCCACTTGTTTTTTTCTTAGTCCTACTACATTTTTCTTCCCACTTCTTATTTTCCCGTTTGTTTTTTTCCTTTGTCCCACTACTAAATTTCTCTTCCCACCTTTTACTTCCCCGTTTGTTTTTTCTTTTATCCTACTACTACATTTCTCTTCCCAATTCTTACCTTTACCTACATATACTTTATTATTATTATTTTTAGGGTCTATTAAGTGAATTAGTGGGACTTTTATCTTGCTAATGAATTTTTAGCGATTAATAAGTCATTAACAATAATAATATAAGAAATATTGAAAATTCCGTCTCAATTTCAATTATATATTAGAACATAATTGAAACAGCCACCGTTAAAATTTACTAAGGTTTACAATCTTAAAATATAAAAAATTGGTTGTCTGTAAAGTCGGTTTATGGACGATAATATTACGTGATAACGTCGTATAATAACGATGGAGTGGAAGAGAGATAGATACGTCATAAGCCGAACGTTTAGGCCGAATGCTTGTACCGCGTTCTCGCTTGTAGGCTCGGCTTAGGCGGAACGTGACAATGAGTCATGCTTTTTCGTGAATGCAGCCGGTGTTCATCGAATTATAAGATTAAAACGATTTATAACACGCCAAAAAACTAAATAAAATATTAAAAATATTATTAAAATTGGTGTTTAATAAAATATAATGTTGAAAATTAAGGGAGTATTCGTTTTTAAATACCTGCTTGTAATGTTTGATTTTTGATTTTTTTTTCTTGATTGACTGAAAAATGAATGAATGAAATGGAATTTTGAAGTGGAAATTAACCCACTTTCCGATATCCAATCTATCTGAAACTAGGTAGATTGACTGGTTATCAATGACAATGCACTCTATCAACTTTTGATGACACTCACGCACCCACGCATTTAAGCATTTCTCTGAAATGATCCGTTCAACGCGTTGGGCCATGGCGGAAAGTCGAAACTTTTTCACTTTTGGCGGCAGTCACTCGTACACACGCGAACATTTACGCATTTATCTGAAATTGGATGAGAGTACAGCGTTTAATAAACGAAGTAAATAAATAATATGTTTTTTTACATGAATACCGCACAAGAGTCCCAACTGCTCCCGTCTGGAGCCAGTAAGACTATGGCATCCCCAATTGGGGCATGTTGTGAGGCTGAATGTAGTGAGGAGGGGAAGGAGATGAGGTAGAGGAAGATGGAAAGTACCTGGCTATTCAGATCTGGTCACCAAACACGGCTAAATCCATTTCAAGAAACGTTTAAATTCTGAACGGCGGTCTTACATCAGGGCGTGCCGCAAATATACTTTATATTATTTTAAATGAATAAATTGTGAAATAACACAAATTAATTAAATAATTTTGTTTTGAAGAGTTTTATTTATCAATGTAAGTTTGTTACTTTAATTTTAAATTTTCTGCTAGCGGTTTCAACACAACCGTGTCATTCATTGGCAGACATAAACATTGATAATTAAAACTCTTCAAAACAAAATGTTTAGTTACATAGTTAAAATGCCCAAGAAATACAAAAAAAAATTAAATAAAATTTATTTGTCGCGGGATTGGATCCCGCGACCTTCGGAATGAGATTCAAGAGCCTTACCGCTGGACTACGCCAGCCGTCAAACAATTTTTTATCCTTTGGGGTTTGGTTTAGTTGTTAGCGTTGTTGACTCCAGTCCCTGGGTAGGAAGATTCAATCCTCAGTCAAACCATTTTCATCCATGTTAAATTGTTTGCCTCCATTAATTTTATTTCCAAACCGGTTAAAACCATTTCTTTATCATAATATAAAACTTGTTTCAGGATGAGGAGTACCCCGTGCGAAGAGGCCCCTACGTCAATCCGGCATTTGACCGAGATGAAGCCACAACAGATATACAGTAAGGCAATTTTTTTTTCGTTAAAACTACTTTTCATTTTGAATTATATTTTAGTGCGAAAAAATACGAAACATGTTGATTGCGAACATTAACTAAAAATAATTTGTATGATTTTACCGCCGACTGCGAGCGTAGTTTAAAGAGAAAAGTGAGGATTTTCAATTGGCTATCAGCGAAATGCCTTTTCATATTTTGCATTTCTTCTAAATTATGTTAAGGATAGGTTGGATAGTGTAAAGCCTCGATTACATTGAACGATTTTACGAGCTACAAGCTGACGAGTTTACTAGCAGATAGTGAATTAGCCAGCTAATAGCTTGTAAACTCGCTTAATGTAATCGAGGCTTAAGGGGTGCAAATGAGAATGGATCTGATTAAACTGTTGTCTTGATAAAATCATAGATAGTAGAAATAAGCGAAATGGGCAGTATAACATTATTTGTATAAACAAGTACACGCCAAACGTTAATACCGACCTAACGTTAAAACAGGAATCGTCACATTAGCGAGTTTAAGGTCAAGAAAGTGGCTTTCCTCCCCGTCCATGCCTTTCTCTGTCGCACGTATGTTTTACGCATCTTTCTTTTTCACTTAAGGTCATTGTAAAGTCATATATCTGTGCTCGTATCAAGTTCAGGTCGGTACTAAAGTTTGGCGTGTATTATACCTCTCCTTTGTTTCTAACTACACACCAAATGCATGCTTTTATTGACTCCCAGAAGTTTGTTCGTGGCTTGGCGACAGGCATGGGTGGGTCGTATCTCCTTCTGTTTCTATTATCTATTGTTAAAATTTTTATATTTAAGTAAATAAAGACAATATAAGCGAAACTCAATCGTAAATCTGAGAAAAGAATAATCAGAAAAAGACATTGGCGCCTCTGGGACTCAAACCCAGGACCTCTTGCTTTCCGGGCAGCGTATTTCCAAAACCTATACCGTTTCAGTCGCGGTGGCGGCAATTCACGTTTTAAATACACCTCTATATTGGTTATTTTTTATCACTTATCAAAAACAAAAATTGTTCTAAAATCTTGATAAAATAATCTTTTCAATGTGTATATTAGAATTTAATGAAAAACAAATAACTTTGTGTAACACCACTATTTAAAATTATTAAATTAATATTAATATTTATTATTTATTATGGCGTCATTATTTATTAATAATGACACCACAAAGTAATTTTGCGTATTTTGAAGAAATGTATATTAGAAATTTATAATTTTATTTCTAAATGTTTAAATTTTGATATTCAAAATGTAAATCGTCGCTCCCGCGACTGAACCGGTATAGGGTTTGGAAATACGCTTCCGGGCAAGTGAGAGGTCCTGGGTTCGAGTCCCAGAGGCGCCAATATCTTTTTCTGGTTATTCTGTTCTCAGATTTACGATTGAGTTTCGCTTATATTGATTTCTTTAATTAAATATTACAATTTGAGGTTTTACTTATGAGTAAAGGTTAAAATAAAATAAAAATGTTAAATTTACTCTTATGTTGTGAAAATATGGGCTACATTGTTTTCTTTTAAATTTTGTATCCAGTTTTTCCCCGATGGACGGGGGAAAGGAGGGTCTGGACAACCCAGCCTTCACCGTAGAGATGCAGGAGACAGGATCCATCAGATCAATTGACTACGATCCCTACGCCAAGCGGGTCGTCGAGCATCCAACAACGTGAGTACCTAACTATTACCATATGTCGTGTTTCAGGACATCCTTATTTCTTGATTTACGGGATGCTTCCAAGTTATTTCCTTTGTTTACGCACTCCTAAATTTTCCCTTTCGTTTACAATTTCAGATGATGAATTCAAATCATTTGATTTTTGACACTTTCATGAAGTCTCTACTTCAGTTGCATGAGTTTTCCCTACCTAGCGTAAATTTCTCCTTTAAAATCAATTTTTAATTCACGAAGAAAAAATCAGTATTGTAAAAAAAAAATAATTACATTGTAAACTCGTTCAATGTAATTAAACGATAATATATGTAAAAAAAAAAAACTCTGATATGGGTGACTTAACAATGATTAACTAAACTCATTATGTTTACGCATTCCATGCTTCAGATTAAGCATTTTGCCGAAGAAATCTATTCTAAGCTATTACAGAGGAAAGAATATGTCAAAAATATCACTTTTCTTAGTCAAAATAGGATACTGGTGCGCCTGCGGTTCAGAAAGATTTGTTCAAGGAATCCAAATTAACTATCCTATATTTCAGCAACGCAGAGACACTGCTCCATCTGCTGAAGGGCAGTCTGGGCACCGGTATCCTGGCCATGCCCAACGCCTTCTCTCAAGCCGGTTACATCGTGGGCTCCATCGGCACAGTCATCATCGGCCTGCTCTGCACCTACTGCATACACATACTGATCAAGTCTAACTACGAGCTGTGCAAGCGGCGGCGAATACCCTCCATGACCTACACTCAGGTGGCTGAAGAGGCCTTGAAAGATGGACCCAGTTTCCTCAGGCCAGTGTCCCACTACGCAGCGTAAGTACTGCTGATAATATTTTTAATCCATTTTAATATTTCTTCTACCATTTTTATTTGTACAAGACTTTGCATTTTTAGGAGTAAACTTTTTTTGAATAAGACAATTCACCCTAAAAAGAGTGCTACGTGCCGTTAAAGTTAAGGAAGATGATTTTATGGTTTTATGGGAAATCTGTCAGGGAACAGGAAATCTCAAATATTGAATTCATTCAAGTCTATGAACTGAAAAAAATGCGAAAACTGTTGAGGGAAAGCAAATAAGGAATACTGCGGGGAGATTGGTGGGTGATTTTAATAAGTAAAAGATAAATGACTTGAAAGGATGAATGATTATTACAATTAAAGAATACATGGTCAAGAGTCTCATTTTCCATGCCGCACTGGCAGAGTGGACTATCTAGAACCCGGATTTTAAACAAGTGGGATGCAATAGAGCAGTGACCAATTCTCATTCTCGAGATACAAGAAATGAATTTTTTGATTTTAGGAGTAAACTCAATATTTAAATAAAAAACATTCAAAATTGCGCAAAATCCCGTAGAAAAGTTTTGTTAGTCTAAATTTCTGTTTTACCTCTGAATAGTTAAGTGATTGTGGTTATCTATGCCTAATAAAAAGTGTATTTAAATAAGTTCACCCCTTTGTCAAAAAAATAAGTGATCTTACCTTTTGTCAAAAAAAATAAGTGATGCTTCAAAAGAGAAAAATTAACTTTTTGACGTATAACACACTTCTATGGGATGTGCGAATATACTTGTTTGAGAAGGACTCGCAGAGGATAAAATTAGTGCACCCTAATAGAAATATTTATTAAATTAGGATAATAGGTATTTTTAAGAATTCAGCTTTTGAAATATGAGATCAACTAAAATGACGTATAAATGCAGGTCACAGTGGCCAAGTGGTTATAGACGTTGTGCCTGTAAGACAGAAATACCGGATTACCAGTTGCAACCGTTATCTTTTTATTTTCTTAAGGAGGCCTGGGGTAAGCAATTTCTCTCGGAGCCTATATCATCTTTGTGGTTGATGTGTGGAGGGCCTTTTTAGGGAAAGGAAGGAGAGGAGGTTCTGGGAATAAAAATGGTATGAAGGAATCTGATGTCTTTAGCAAGGCGACGGGTCGAGAGAGTCTGGCTAGAGAAATCAAGAGATCTCCCTCAACCAGTCTCACCCGGGTTTCATGTTTCGTTTACATTTATTGATATTATCTTCTTCAATGATTCGATTAAATTAGTTGATTTGACCTACTTTTCAATTCATTTAAACTAACATTTCGTTTTAGTATCATCGTGAACGCGTTCCTCCTCACCTACCAGATCGGAACCTGTTGCGTCTACGTGGTGTTCGTGTCTGAAAATCTCAAGTCCGTGATCAACCATTACACCGGCGCGGAAACAGACGTGAAGATCTACATGTGTATCATAGTACTGCCTCTCATCCTGATCAACTGGGTGCGCAACCTCAAGTACCTGGCGCCGTTCTCGACTCTCGCCAATCTCATCACCGTCGTGTCCTTCGCCATCATTACCTACTACATCTTCAGGGAGCCGATTACCCTGGTCGGAAAGGAGCCAGTGGGTAAAATTGTGGACTTCCCTCTATTCTTTGGAACTGTGCTGTTCGCACTTGAAGCCATTGGCGTTGTAAGTTAGCTTTTTTTATTTATTCAATAGTAGCAACATGTCCTTTCCCGTGCGTCCCCGTTCCATTCCGCGTCCCTTCCCCTCCCGTGTTCACCTTCCACCTTCCCTGCCTTCCCTCTCCTGCTCCCCCGTTCCGCCAATCCCCCTCCCGCGTTCCATATATTCAGTCCCAGTACATTCAGTTTCCAAACAGCTCGTGTTCCACTTCTACAATTTTTTTAATTCAAATTTTAATTTTTCATATATTACAATTATTAATTTTTGTATATTATAAAAACAATCAAAAATTACAAAAACCATCAATCAAATTTCGTAGGTACCTAACACAGGTACCTACCTATTTAAAATATCTATAATTCTTGATTCGATTCAAATTATTATGTAAATACTTCAAATTAATTCAATAATTTAACGAGTTTTGAAAATTAAATTTTGACTTAACAAACATTGTTTAGCAAAATGTCGTTCTCAAATTTTTGACAGTTTCGCAAGAATTTTTGTATTAGTTTAAAAACTTTTAAGATGAATTGTCATGTGGTTGTGATAATCCAAAAACCTTCACGGGGATTTAAAAAAGGTATTTTGTAAGTTTCAAACATTTTCTATGCTTAATATACCTAGCATCTAACATCTCACTAATCCCCACACATTTTGATTTTTATGTATATGTAAATATATTGATAGATAGTTTATTTTATTTAATCTTTACATTTTTTTGTTCGTTATTTAGATATATTTTTTTGAATTCCTTCTCTCTAAGGGTTATTTATACTGATTGTATTTGTGGTGTGTATTTTTTTAATGTATAATAGTTCCAGGGTTAAGTTCTTTTACTATTTAAATAAATTCTCCTTAATAAGGCAGGCTGTGATTGCACTATCCTCGTGGTCCTGGAGAAATAAAAACTTATAATAAAATCAAATAAATGGTGAGTTCAGAGCAATATTAAATTAATCAAACTCACGGTTTGAAGATGTTTTTAACAAAAAAAAATGATAAAGACAAATCATTAGTCCATACGTAAGCCTGCGTCCCCGTTTAGCTGATATGTCGGTCGTCCAATTGATTAGTCAGACATCTCCGAATAAGTTTTTAATATTCGAATGCTCACCATGAATCAAAAATTATTTGTACATATTAAATATGCTGTAAAAACCGGGAATATAACGATCCGATACATTAGTATAACATTTTGAAATTTCTTAATAGTAACTCAGAAAACACTTTTTTGTTTATTTCACCACAAGTTTTTCTGCTTTTTAATTGATTTGGTTGTGTTTTATAAATAATCCGAGTATTGTACCAGATAGAGGGTGCATTTTTACATACAACTGCATACTCAACTCAAATTTCGATTTTTCGGAGATGTCTTACTAATCAACAGGGCGATCGGTGTGTAACTTTTAATGTTTATGTATATAGTTAATAGGTACTTAATAAAAACATACCTATAAAAATTCGATGACATAAAAATGAGTTTAGAAAATACAACAGCAGCGAAAAGCATAAGAAAAGAAACATTTGATTATATTTGAAAAGATTTCTTCGAATTAAGCAAAAAAAAAATTGTACATTAACTCCACGCAGCCGATCCTGAAAGATATTATTTCTCTATTTCATCTCGGGGATGCTGTGTGGAGGGTCTAATAATGTGTACTAAGATAACAGTGATCAATTTTCCCACATAGATTCTCCCCCTGGAGAACGAGATGCAGGACCCCAAGTCGTTCGGAGGCAACACGGGAGTCTTGAACCGCGCCATGTCCATCATCGTGTTCCTGTACGTCGGTATGGGTCTCTTCGGCTACCTGCGCTACGGAGAGGAGGCCGCGGGAAGCATCACGCTCAACCTGCCCAGCGACTTTGAAGTGTGAGTCTATAAGATATTTTATGTATTACCGCTACACTTGTCAACTGTGTGCCTTCAACGTGTCCTAAGATATTTCCGACACATTTCTCGACAAATTGAGAATCTGGAGAAACTCATATGAGGTCACCGGCAAAGTGTAAGACAGAAGAACCTGAGGAACGATGAACAATGAACAATTACCGATGCGTTAAGTGATCAAATATATTATGTCCGGAATGTCGGTGTCCTTGGAAAATGGATTGGGATTCACGATCATCATCAATAAGGAAACCAGTAAGAATAATAAAGTAGAAGTGATTCCGCCATAGATATTAGATACAAGGCTAAGATCCATTTTTCATTGCAACAAATTTTATTGTCATAAATGGATCGCATCATACTTCAGTAATCGGCACCAAACCAGGGTTTTCAATTACTATTAACATGTAAACTTCACAAAAAAGACGCAAATTTTCTGATCTATATTGTTTCAAAATAAATAATACTCAAAATATTAAAATGATAATCCCGGATTGCTATCCGTCATTGGTTTAAATTTAAATATTGTATTCGTATCAGGCATACTACGCTTCTTCATAAAGAAGCTAACAACACTAATGCAACAAATAACTCACCAATTACTCTCGCAACCATAACATATACACTCATTAGGAAAAATTACTATACTTTTCATAACTCTAATCGAACAATTTTTTTTACATTTTTAGTGTGGCATAAATAAATCTGATCTTTTATTAAAAATCAATTAGAATTGGTGATTTCAAAATCTGCCTTCATCTATCCACAATTTTTTTGTTTTTTTTTTTATTATTTTTGTTATTATTACTCGTATTTCCATTAATTGGGATTAATAACTATTCTCATCTCAGACGAAATTATTAAGATGTTGTATGGACTTTCGTATCAGGTACTTTAAGTAGGTATGTAAAATACACACTTAAAGTTTACATAAAAAGTTTACATGAACATCAAACCTAACTTATTACTTGTAATAAAATGTACGGATGGTATGATTTTAGGTTTTCACGGCCAAAAGTATTTTTGTTATTTTTTTGGGGTGTCATGCCGTGTTGCGCTACCTCCTTCTTTAGCCAACGTTTCGGACAGCGTTACAGTGTCCATCATCAGGGCAAATGTATGGGTATCTAAATAAATTTTCTGAGACATGTCTAAATTGTCCGTGCAATTTAGACATGTCTCAGCAACAATCGGCATGTTCCCTGTCACAGGTAGGAGGAAGTGTGAGAAGTACCTGCCTAGCTATGCAGATCCAATAAGAGCTGGTTCACACACAGCTATCAAATATAAAAGATCATAGCACGCCAAATAACGCTCTCCATACAATCCCTTCAGACCGTTCACACCTAGCGGTTTTAAGCGCAGATCAATCATAGACAATACACATCTTACGACGGAACCGCACCAGAGGCGATATACAAAAAGATAAGTCTCCCCTTCTCCGACGAAAACAGGAGAGAGGGTCATTGTAATTACGGAGCTGCCTAGACCGGTGGATGACAGATGTCAAGTTGACAGATTTCAGTACAAAAAAAGCGCATTCCGTTGCCACTCCCTAATTCAACTGACCCCCTCTCCTACCTCAGGAAGAAATATTTGATAGCGTCGTGTGAAAGTACAAAAGATAAGCGCTCGCGGTTCAACACATATCTGCTCGCAGATTTATAGCTCTGTGTGAATGAGCTTTAATGTAATAGATAAAGCTGTATATATATATATATACATTATAGGAGTTGGATGTTTTAATATCTAATCAGGAATCAGGAGTCGAGGACCCTGACACCTTTACGAATATTACCTGAACGGATAAACCGTTTAATATTGAATTATTTCGCCTTCCAGGTTAGCACAAGTAGTCCAACTGACCCTGGCCGCAGCCATCTTCATTACTCACGCTCTGGCTTGCTACGTGGCCATCACGATCGTCTGGAACGAATACATCTTTGTCAGGATTGGAGGACCCGACCGCCCAGGAGTCATCTATTGGGAGTACCTCTGCAGGACCTGCATCGTCCTCATTACATGTAAGTATATACACATCAGAACATAATATATTATATATTCACGTACCTCAACACTTATGGCTCATTGTCTATTTTTTACAGTTAAATTGATATTTTCACAGCTCTTTAGCTCACGTTGAATATTACGTTGCGAGTGAATTTACATGCATTAACTTAAAACACTCAGACAAATTTCGTTTCACCAGAGCTCACCGCTCGATTGTTTTTACTATGCAAAAATATATAATAAATATAAAATATATAAAAATATTGGATGGTTGTTTGTTCCGGTGAAATCTTGTTCAATGAACTCAAATTTTCATTGAATTTAATGTTAATTTTCAAAATTGGAACTGATCGTGGAAAGAATTATTCAGACAGGCAAAATTAGGTAACTACCTGTAATATTTTATAATAACACGTGACTTTTCGTGGTGTAAAAGTACACCCCGAAAAGGCGCTAGTTTTAAAATTACATTACGTAATCATTTTTCCTCCAATTATTCATTTGCGGATGGTGGGATTTTCATATATATTATCACACGTAGGTAGAAATCGGTGTTCTAAAGTACGTAATAATTGTTACATTTTAGTTACAGCCGCGTCCCGAGGACTTTCGGTTTCTGTCTTACCCTCTCATCGATCTTCTTATTGTCTTATTTTTCTAACATTTCTTCAATTTTGGTAACGCAACGCGTCCGTAGAAACGATATTTAATAGTTATATAGTTATAAAATAAACGATATTATACTAAACTGCATTTAGGGGGTAAAAACTTTTTTATGTGATACCGCACAAAGCTTCTTCTATTCATTTATTTTATTTTTAGGGAAATCAACAGTTTACAACTTGATTAATTGATTTATTTATTATGATTATTGATTATGGTTGACTTGGATGACTTTAACTAGGGGGACATTTTAACTATATTGATTATGGTTGACTTTAACTAGGGGGATATTTTAACTATATTGATTAAGATTGACTTGGATGACTTTAACTAGGGGGACATTTTAACTATATTGATTATGGTTGACTTTAACTAGGGGGATATTTTAACTATATTGATTAAGATTGACTTGGATGACTTTAACTAGGGGGATATTTTAACTATATTGATTATGGTTGACTTGGATGACTTTAACTAGGGGTTTTTTTTTCACTATATTGAATACGGCTCAGTAAAGATTTTTTTTTTTATTTTAATTTTGAAATCCTCGTGTGACTTGGGCTTTCTAATTCGCATTTTTTTTCAATATTGAGGTACCTACCTGCTGAAGAAACTAAGAAAAGATATTTGTCATTGAAATAGTGACGTTTCTTTATGCAATTTCTTATTTGAAATCATAAAGAAAAGGTTACGTAAAATTTAAGTTTCTGTTGGTTAAGCGGGTAGGTGTTTGAGTACCTACTTACAAATGTTATGATTACAAAGGATTTGGATTTTTTTGGTTTCGTTTTATGTGAAAATTAGAAACATTTCTACTTTTTTGGATGCGAGGTCTGCTGTTCACAGAACTACTTGGGATTGCACCCATAACACAAGATATTCAACAATTGAAAGATGAACGAAGCATTATTTAAATAAATGATCTCTCTTTTTCAGTCTTGCTTGCGGTGGCCGTCCCAGCTCTGGACCTGTTCATTTCCCTGTTCGGTGCTCTCTGCCTGTCCGCCCTGGGCCTGGCCTTCCCCGCCATCATCGAGTCCTGCGTCTGGTGGAACCACATCACCCGCCAGCAGCGCATCATCATGACCTCCAAGAACACAGTCCTCGTCATCATCGGACTATTCGGCCTGATAGTCGGCACGTACAGCGCTATGGCAGCCATCATCGTCGAGTTCTCACGCTAAGCTGAACCCACTCCCTGTGGACTTTCAAACGTTAATTGAGGAATTCCACTCAAAGTTTAGATATTCTTTCTTTTTAAATACATCTATTTGAATTCCGATTTGGTTTTCGTGAATGAACGAATGCAAATCTTGAAAGTGGAAACTAACCCACTTGCCAACATCCGATCGAGATGAAACTCTTCAGATAGATTTGTTGTCGAAGACAACGCATTCTGTCAACGTTTGGTGGCACTCACGCACACACAAGCGCACATACTAACAATTCTCTTAAATTGACTACTATCGGGCGCAAGAGATGGCCTGAAAATTGAAAATAGATGTAAAAAAAGAACTTTGTTTTTATTATGGGTTAATTTTTTAATACGTTTCGCTTCTTCAAACTTAAATGCCAGTATTTTTGTACTTTTTAATAACATTTTCATGTTAAACAACCCTAAGAGTTTCTTTGTTCTTGAAAACGGCACAATTTTAAGTGTTAAGTTTAGCGACGCCGAGATTTTGCGTCAGATGACGTCACATAGTTGTAAATATCATCGGTTAAGAGCGACAAGAGGCTAAGTTACATTTTTGCCAAAATGAGTTTTTAATAACTAAGCTTTACAACGTCATTTATCATTTAAAAAATGGTTTGTGATAAGGATATTATTTGTTATTAAAAACTCAACTGGGCAAAAATATTGGCTTAGTCACTTATCGCTCTTAGCGACGACTTACCTTGCTTACTTTACTTACTCTTACTGCTATTACCGACCGTCAATATCATCTGCGATAGCACCCCGAGAAGTTATGACGTCAGAGCTGAGTTGGAGCGTTTAGATTTATTTTGATTTAGATCAATTTTTTTATATTAACCCACTTAGGAGGCCGTGAAAATAATAATTTCCCTCAGAGCCTATGATATCTTTGAAGATGCTGTGTGGAGGGTCTTTTTTGTGGAAAAGGAGGAGTGCTAGGTAAGGCTCTTGAAGAGACGCATGTTATACCAAGGAGGAAACACAGAGGCCGGCAAATTGTTCCACAGCTGAGCTCCTGCACTCAAGAACGAGTAGTAGAAACGACCCATTCTCATGTTTATTTTATGTTTTTTAATTGTAAGAATAATCATAATATGCAGAATAACTATTGTATAGTTGTTCAGAATCAATGTCTATTATTACATATTAAAAAAAAAATAGCAGGTCATAAAAATTTTCCATGGAATTTCTCATTCACACAACTCATGACCCAAGCGAAATAATAAAGAAAACCGATACTTCCTCACTTATTGTGAGCGTATACTGTTCTATATTAATATTTATAAAATTACCCTTATGTTTGTTATTTTGCTTTCTCTTACAGACCAGTATCAGAAGTAAATCGTTTTCAGTTTTTTACGTACGTTACATTAATATTGTCTTTTTAGGCTCCTGTGTATTCTGCGCTGTGTCAGCTATTATTTATTAAATTAGGTACGTACAAGGTTGATGTATTCAGTACCTAACTGAAAACTTCAATTGTTAGTTCAGCTAGTCGTGGAAACTGGAAAGAGCCTCTAGTCTATGTTCCGTTAAAATATACATTAATTAAAATCGTTTAGTAAAACTATCATTAGAATAACACTATTGTTGATTTTCGTGCCAATGTGATTGGTGCTGTGTATGATTAGTGTATTTTTGATAAAAGTGAGTTGTGCTGTCATGTTTGACGTTAAAAGAAATTTACAGAAGTATTAAAACGCATAAAAATTATATTTATTTTTCAGACGGTTTTAATCTTCCAGGTGATTATTTTTTAATGGCGTTGTTCAAATTCGTAATAAAATACCTCAATTGATTTAGGCTTCAGCATACAGTTTAGTTTAAACGGTTCCATGACAATTCAGAAACGTGCAATTTCATCAGCCCTTTGAAAGGTCATTAAAAGTTATGAATTTTTTTTTGGAAAATAGCCCATAACCTAACCTAATTAACTGTTTAAAAATTTTTTCATCAATTTTAATGACTTTTCAAAAGCGGTGTTGAAGTTTCATGATTCTGAGTTGCCCGATCACCAGAAGTGTTTATTGCATCAAAAATCTTCAGAAAATTTGTATGAATGGTTTTGCTGTCAAAACTGATGTGGAAAAGAAAAATTATTAGTATTTTCAACAGAAACATACAAGTATTTTACTATGTTATATTTTGGGTTCCAGGACAACTCAGAATCAGCTCAACTCAACACCTCTTTAAAAAATCGCTAAAAGTATGAAATTTTTTTTTTAAATATCCCATAACCTTTTTTTTTGCTTAGTTCCACACAGGAGGCCCTGAGGAAAATAATTCCCCTCAGGGCCTGTCACCTTTTGAAATGCTAGTAGTGTAGGATCTGTGTGTAGGATCTTTTTAGGAAAGGAAGGAGAGGAAGTTCTGAGAAGGGCAAATGTGTGTGGAGTGGGTAGGAATCTGGGGATAAGTGTGTCCAGGAGTGACGAACGAATCTATCCCCACCACTGTAGTGCAAGGCGTTTTTTTATATTATTATTCATCACTTTTAATGACTTTTAAAGGTGTTGTGTTGAGTTTATTCTGAGTTGTCCGGCCCCCATATTTTGTGCCATAGTTTAAAGTTACCCATAAAATTACATCCCTCGAGTAATCAATTATTATACATAAGTCCATCAAATCCTTTTTCCAGATAATTAATAATAATAATAATTTGTATTATATTATTTGTATTATATACTGCGTTTAGCGCATATTATAGCATTTCATAATTAGTAGGAATTGTTTCAAACTTTTTTATCTTTTTTCCTCCACATTTATAATTTCATTTGTACGCTACATCTTCATTTACCGATTACAAGACTACTAGTTTAAATAATGAAGGCTTTATGAAATGAAAACTCGAATCCGTGGTGGATTGTATTCTAGAATGTTAACAATTCATCGTCTTAGTTCTTAATTGTCCAAATGACCATTTTAGTTTTTGTTCAATCTCCACTTTAAAATGAAAATTAAAGTATAAAAAATTATAGTTAATCACTTAAATAAGAATAATTTAAACTAATGAGACTAAATAATAAATAATCTTCACAAAAATAGTTTTATCTTAAACACATATCATAACGTTTCATTGAAATAATGAAAGAAAACCTTCTCCTCTTGTAAAATTTTCTAATGGTCGTTTGGACAATTAAGACCTGAGGCGACGATATTATATAATAGTAAATATATTCTTGGGTAAAAGTGACTCTATAAAAGACTACTTTGGCTAGGCCATGTGATATTATAAGAGGAGGATTCGTGAAATGGAACAAGTTTGTCAAAAGATTTTAAAAAATCAGACAAATTTGTGACAAGAAAGATAAAAATATGAAGGATGAATTTATGAGTGGGAACAATTTTGATAAGATAGATGGTAGAAAGATTACATATTTGTTATCATGGGCTAGTCTTCCAGAAATAGTAAATAAACATTTTTAATTAAATTATTGTCACAAATCCACGAAAATAAAGCGTATAACAAAAGTCTGACTTTTTGATGTTAAATAAATAAATTGTTAAAAATTAATAATTCAACAGCCGCAAACAAGTTTCACGAATTATTGATAATTGGATAAATTGTGATCTGTTTTAAATTGTGAATAATTAGAAATCTCGCAAATCTGGACAGTTTAACTGATTGATTTTCAAAATGACCAAGTCAATTAAATATTTAATTCCGAATTCTTTCTGAATGAAATGAATTGGCTTTTTTTGTTATTTTTATTTTGGCTTTGAGATTTACCCATTAATTCTAAAGAAAAATCTTTCTAGCATAATTTTCTTAGATTGTGTAGAGATTATTGTTATTAAGTATAGTATCTTTATTGTATATGTAAGATCTCTGTGAATGAGATGATTTGTTATTTGCATTGAAAAATGTTCAGACACAAACGGGCAAGGTTTGTTTCAGGATTTCTCTAGTCGAGTTGGGATTATATTGAAACATGTGGACGATTGTAAGTTGTTCAAGAAGAATTTTTAGAATTGTTGATCCAATTTTCTTATGAGTTTAGCTGTTCATATTTATAGATAAGTTTAGTTTGCTTATGCGCTTCAAATTATGTTAGTTAAGTGCTCGCTTTTTTTAAAGTAATACGCTACAGTTGTTATTGCGGCGAAAAACTTAGGTTAAGATTACACAATCAAACAGAATCCATAATCCGCAGAGAATATTGAAACTAAAGGGAAATCTAATGACTATGGAAATCGTGAAACATCCTTGCAAACATTTGAAAAATAAAAAACTATCGCTCAAAAGTGGTGTCCAGTTCGTATCCAGTGCTAGTCATCAGTAAATAAAGAGCATTACTATTTCAAAATACAAATGTTATATTAAAGGGTTTCAGGGGAATGAATAAATTACACGAAAGAAGGAACATGAATAACATTATACGTATATATATACATCTAACCTAACGAGTTTCTTTTTAAAATTGAATTGAAATATTTTTCTTTCAAAATTAATAAACACTTAAATTTAATCACTTTTATTGCTAGTTTCATGTATTTTTTATGAAGGAAGAAACATTTTAGTTTTTTTTTTTTTTTTTAAATACTAAAAGTTGTTAAAACTAGGTGTTTATTAATTTTTAATTAAAAATGGTGCCACAAAATAATTTTTCTGTTTGAAAAAAAAAAATTTTTTACCAACCGCTTAAATGTTAGAAAAGCTTTCGCATTTATTTTTGCTCTCGTAGTAAACATTTACAAACCTAAATCAGAACAAGTTCATCCTAATACAAAATATCACTGCAGTAGTGAACTAGATTTTAATATATTTTTTTTTTATTTATCAATAATTTTACCTTTACGATAATTTCATGTTTTCTCGATTATTATTATTTTTCCTCGATATTGTGTGAAATATGTTCTTCGTCTCGATTAGTTTGTATTTCATTATCCGCTGTTATAACTTTATAACAATGCCACTTGCTCATTTTTTGCATGGTACGATGAGAGCAGAATAGACCATTTCTATGAACCTCATGTATGAAATAAGCCAATTGTTGTGATAATATTATTATTTGTAAGCAGCTGAAAGTGCGGGGGTGTTTCACCATCCTCTTGATAGCTATTCATAGAATAACGCATATTAATAAATAAACAAATAAATACTCACAGTAGGTAGAAAACTCGGCTAACTTATCTGATATTTAACGACCATTCATCGGTTTGAGTTCTGAATAGTAACTCGGACTTTATAAATAAATAAATCGGAAATCTTAAATGTTATAAATATCCTATAGATAAGCTATCAAATTATTGTGAAATATCCCCTAGGTGAAATTAAATCGATAACTTGCCAGTTTGTAACTAACAAAGAATTATTATACAAATTTGATTCCCAAATAAATTTGGCTGGTAGATAAAATTGTTTGCCAAATTTAAAAGAGATTGGGCATCACACGGTGTGCTTTGCTCCATTTTACTGTTTTATTTTATTATCTGACCAATATGTGACAAAAATTTTATAAAATATTTACCATAAACATTTCAGCATCCTGGCAGTATTCGGTTAACACCAAATTTATTTATTAAGTACCTATTTAAGTATTTTTTAATCCATCCGTTATATGTCTTTGTCTACTTTAATAATTTATTTTGCAGCGCACAATTTTATATCATTAACATTTTCATTTAAATAATCTTTGTTAGCTATAAGTATAGATACATATTGTTAGCTATAAGTATAGTTCAGATGTTTTCCTAGTTTTTAAGATATATCAAATATGTAATACGAAAAATGCAAAAAAGTTATTAAAACAATTAGTAACTCTTTATGAGAGGCGTGACGTATACCAATATTCCACGAGATAAATTCATATGAAATCTTTCTGAGAATAAGGAATACATTCTTACATCTTTCCTTTAATAAATGCCAGCCTTCTTTTAATAAATGTATCAATTGTGATTATAATTGTGTTTAATTTTTTTTTCCCTTTTAGGTACCCAATTTGCTATAAGAAAAATTAAATGAAAGAATACAAAGAAAATGGATATCGTCTGTAGCATAATAGTCTCTGCATTTGACTTGAAATGAATGTTGGGGGATTTGATTCCTGCCAGTGTATAATTTAGAATTAGAAAAGCTGTGTGCTAATTATTACACATTTTGTTGTAGGTGCTTTGGTGGGTGTCGCAACATTTTTTTTCCATCGGCCATGGAAAAAATAAAATGTTTATGTTTTCGTTGGATATTTTGAAAACATTTTGTCGCTGGAGACCTGAATTAACAAATGAATAAGATCATGGTTTTTCTATTTCAAACGTCACAGACCCTTAGGACCTCCGCTCATGGAGAAACTGAAAAAAAACAGTTCTCAACGCAATTGCAATCAACCTCCTTAACAAAATCGATATTTTTCTGATCTGACATGTCAAAACTTGACAGTTTGTGAGCCGCTACCATGGCAACCTGTCAACTATCTGTTTTCAGTTGCATTGTTGACAGGTTGCAATGGTAGGGACTCACAAACTGTAAAGTTTTGACATGTCAGATCAGAAAAATATCAATTTTGTTACGAAGGTTGATTGCAATTGGGTTGAAAACTGTTTTTTTTCAGTATCTCCATGAGCGGAGGCCCTTAGCCATCTGTCACTACATACGGTGAATTATTCTTTATCTCTATCAAACAACCTGACATGTGAGGATGCAAGAGCATGTTTAATTTATTGATCCACTGCCATTAACTGCGAACATTTCAGTATAACACACAATACATATAAGAAAGGCGTCATCTTGTATCACGGGGTCTTGTTGTGACGTGAAATGGCGTACTTATATATCTATTCAAGTTCTGTTATTATTTCAGTTCTTTGAAACAAACTGGCCAAAAATAATAGTGGTCACGGGAAGCGTGGCAGATGTGAAACATTGAAATTGATTTTAATAGAAGGAAGTGAAAATGAAAGTAAACAAGTCATATTTTTGATAATAAATCAATCGTTTTATTATTAAAACTTACACAAAGAAAAATATTACAAATTAAAAATTCATAAATATTTAAAATAGAACCATTAAAATATTAGCGAGAATAGAAGCAAATACACTGCAAAGATGAAGTATCGTTCCGTTCAAGAACTTTGTCTCGTTTCCGTACAATAGCGTCATCCTGTCTTGCTACGCAAGAGTCAGTTTTACCCCCCAGGAGCGCAGAGGGTGGTTCGCATCAATAATGAAATAATAACAGAACTTGAAAATTAACTTTAAAATTTGATGAATTTCCTTCGCTCGTCTAGGCATTTCACTTCAGATTTGGGCTAGGCTGATTTTGGTAAGAATCTATTAAGTGATAGTGTGACCATAATGTGAATCCGTAGGACTAGAGTTCAATCCCAACGTGGCCAAAATATTTTTTTTTCAGTTCATATAAATATGGCACTGGGCTTTGATGAAGCCCGTGTGCCTGAAATAGCTACTGAATATAGTGCAAACAAGCACACGTGATCTAGACATTGTAGCTCCAATCCAAGAAGAGTTCATTAGAAGGCGTTGTTGAATGAAAAATTGTAGTTAGGTAGATACTTGGTTTAGAAACAAGGTTTAGTCATTATTTTCAGGAAATAATAAAAAAAAATTATGAAGAAAATGAAAAGCACAAAACGTTTTAAGTACCATTATTTATGCAAGTCATAACGTTGTAAGTGTTATATTACTTGCACATAACTCAACACTTTCAATATCTTTATTTTAAAAGGTTTCCATAAAACAATTTGCTTTCTTCGGCTAAATACGGCAATATGGCATTAATGTCTTTCTTTTCTTTGGCAGATAAAGGTACTGGTGTCTCGACCATGTCAACTTGTAGGTATTCAAAATTTGCCTTATTAATTCCAGGTTTAAGCACTGGAGTTGATATCCATGGAACAAATTCGCCGTAACTTTTCTTTGTACGAATTACACCAAAATCTTCAGATGTTAGGCAAATAATCGTTGCCGAAGAAATCTGCACCTTTTTGGTATTAATCATAGTTTTAGCCAAATTCATCTAATTAAAAAAGGTTTTATTATCCATTACCAAGAATGGGTTTTTTTTGCGACGTTGACGCACCGTCTTTTTCCGACATTTTGAATGAACTAACATTTGCAGCTCAATTGGCACTTAAAACGTTATGGCATGCTGTTTCACAATATTTAAGCTAGATGGCGTTACTAAGCCTTCTACTTTAGAGTACAAGTAAACACCAACACATACAACGTTTTACTGCAATAAAACGTTTTTGAGTTCGTATGGCACTTAAAACGTTATGGTTTGGCACCCCTCAACTGTTATAATAAAGAAAACAATTTTTTTAGATACTTATGAATGTTTATTATTAAAAAAACTGAATTTCATTAATTATTTTTTCACATGAAATCACATTAAAAGTAACAAGGAAATCTTAGCAATAATTGATCACAATAGCTTAATTATAAAAGAGAAAAAATATACATAAGTTATCGCCAATCGTTGGGCAATAAGTGAGGTTCAATAGCTATTAGCTGACTCATAACGTTATATCTGTTTTAAAAATATATTTCAATTAATGCCATTATATTTTATTTGAATTAATTTCATAATCATACATTTGATTTAACTTCATCATTATTATATTTGAAGATTTCAATTAATGTCATAATATGTAATATGTTTGAATTCATTTCATAATCGTATATTTGACTTAACTTCAAAATATTGTGTTTGAATTAACTTCACAGTAATATATTTGAGTTCACTGCAAAAAATATTATATTCGTGTGAACTTTAAAATATTACATTCAATAAAACTAAGAAATTATCATGGAGGTGGGGAGGGGGGGAGGCGGCGTTGTTGAAAGCTCTGCAGAGGAGTCGTGGAGCGAACTGGTAATGAAGGAGCCTGGAAAATCAGAAAATATAAACTATTAGAAATGATTATATAAATTAAATACATTCTGTTTGTTAAGATAGGAGAATGTATCAAACGGACCACCCATTTTGAACATTAGGGTTTTTTCAGCTTTGCCAAATAAGGTGGCTGCCAAATTCAACTTGGTGGTGCAAAGATTTGTGTAGGGTTAGCAATTGTGTACTATTAAAGTATCTGCAGGCCCTGTACAGTAGCCCAGCTTCTGAGAGGCTAACTTGACTCTACCCCATACCTGAGCTGGCCACTTATTTACACCAAGCATTTCAATGGGGGTATATTTTGGAGGTAAAAGATCTTGTGGAGAAATAGTAGGAGAATTTGAACATCTGATGTGGGTATTTTAGAACACATGCATTGGCAATTTTTTGTCTATCAAAATTAAAAGGGACGCAGACGCTGTATTTTATTGTTTAAAAATGGATTCATATAACTAGTAGGATCCGAGATCGTAAAAATAATGAAAGATATCGTATAATCCAAAAGATTGCTTTACAATTTTGCGAAAACCGTTCGTAGGACGTAAACATAGTCACTCACAAGCGAATTAATGTTTAATGACAACTTCAAAAAGCCAACGGAAATATCAGTGTTGTTATTTATTTATTTATTTATTTACTGACGCCCTATTGGGCTTTTACATGTACAATACAAATTTAATTTATAACAACAGTATAACTATAAAAAAAAAATATTACAAAATATATAAATAAAGCATAAACTCAATAGAATAACTAATATGTATATCTAAGAAAATTTTACTTGGATGACTTTAGAGAACTCGTAGGTACAATTCATATACCTACGAGCATATTTGAAAAAAATAATCAGTATGGAATTTTATACATAATTATAATCTTAATAGAAACTATCCACACAATTGTTTCCGAAGATATTGAAATATAACGAGATATGCTACGATGTCCGCCCGACTGAATAGTTGGAATATGGAATTTAGTTGATTTTTCGAAGATGTATAGTAGTATTGGTTAACAATATAGTTTGAATACGGAAATAATTCGTTCATTTAGTTGATTTTTTAATGTGTGCAAAAGTATTGGTTAAAAATATTGGCGGCATTAGAAAGCACAGGAAAAACTGCCAATAGCCGATCTCCTTATATTTCAATATCTTTGATTTTTTCCAAGCTATCATAAAAAGCTTGCAAGTGGCCTATTAGTAGATATTCTGTAATCAAAATATGAAAATAAAACACTCTCATTATGTAGATAGTATTCTTACCTGAGCAAACCAGGCGTGGTGCAAGACACTACTCATAGAAGGTCTATCCTCTGGTTTGGCAGAAAGTAGTTCGCTGATCAGATCCTGAACGACGTTTCCAACTCCTTCAAAGTGTTGAGTCGGGAAACAGAAGTCACACTTGACAATGTTGGTTGTGGTTTCCTCGACTGAATCATCTAGGAAGGGAGACACCTGGAAGCAAAAATAGAAGAGTTTCAAATTAAAAAACTTTAATGTCAAAATATTTTAATAATTTATAATGTTCCCCTTCTTTGTCTGTTAAAATTAACAACACTGGAAAGTTTGATAACTAAAGAACACTATCAAGTTTTAGTGCTGAAGTTTTTTCAGTTGCAGGTAAACATTAGTGATGTTGTGATAACAGTTCTAAAAGCAAAATTAGTGTAACACAAACTCGAAAAAGAAATTATGTAATTATTAATGTCCATTTTAAGAGCTATATAGTTGTTTTCTGCAAATACATGCTTCAAAATTGATCATATTGCTCACGTCATCAAGCGTATGATCATAGTGCTTGGAGTAAGTATATCAGACCAGCTTTCGTAGAATCGGGGTTCCATAGAAACCCCAATAAATCTAGCTTCCAAGAAATTGAGCGTCTTGTACAGGGCTATCAGATTCTTCAATTTACAATTAGCAGGGATTTACACCCATAAACAGGTACCATGGTTTCAAAATTGATGTCATATAGTTCTGCAGAGTTCTTTTAGTTTGCAGCTCGCAGGGTGAAGATAATTTTTTAAAAAATGTTTGCTTTATTCCACAGAATGACTCTAAATTATAATATTCTGCTCAAATGAATAAATCATTCTTACCCCACTAAGGAAGACATAGAGCAGTACGCCCAGTCCCCAGGCATCGGTGTAGGGCCCTCTGGGGCGGCCAAGCACGGCCTCGGGGGCTGAGAACTCCAGCTGAGCGGGGGCAGGGGGTAGCACCTCCCCCTCCCCGCTGGTGAAACATGCCACGGCCGCACAGCCCAGGTCGATCAGCTTTAGCTGGGGGGGCCCGGTAGAAGAAATGTCCACCATGATGTTTTCAGGCTGAAAATAAGCACAATTACGTTCATAACGGCTGAGAAATTCAATTATTATATTTTATTAAGAAGAGAAAAACACACCTGGATCTTCTGGTAGTGGATTGAAATTGTCCACTCGGCTACTAACCAGTCAATGACTGATTATGACAGATTTTAAGTAAATAAAGGTTTACGTGAAATGTGAGTTCAAATGACAAACATTCAAAAGAAATTCTAACAATCGGATCAGTAGAAATAATAATAAACATTGTATTTTTGAGAAAAAGTTTTATGTATCCACCTCGAGGGTTTTTAAAAAGGTAGAAAATAACTTAATGTGTTACACTACTAACTAATACGAAATCTTGTGAGTTTGGTCCGAAAATTAGACCGCTTAGAACACATATTTGGCTATGAAATAATCGAGTATTTGTTTGTATTTAGATTTAAAATGGTTTATGAAGTAAACAATAAAATGCAGATGGTGAAGTAAAACACAATCATGCATTAATAAATGTCGGTGGATCAGTAAAAAATTGTTTACAATTCAGATGAGAACTACATACTTTAATGTCCAGATGCGATATGTTGTTTTGATGCAACCACTCCAGGGCAGAGGCTAGTTGTTTGATGTAGCCAGCCACCATTGCTTCGTTGTATTCTTCTTTTTCTATCACATAATTGAAGAGGTGCGGGCCACGAATTCTGAAAGAAAAAAGAATACAAATATTAATGATGAACGAGATGTGTATATTTTAACTTCATATTAATATTTTTCTTAATCAAGCACCACTTTGTAATGTTTTAGCACACTTTGTGTTTCAAAATTATAAAAAAAATTACAACACACAAAAACATTAAATAAACCAAATACAAAGTTGGTTCTGTCAAGAATCTAATACTAAAGCACGGATTTAGAAAATGAATGAATTGTTTCAACTTACAGTTCCATTACAATAGTATCATTTAAGGGTGCAGGAGCATTTCTAAAGATAGCGAGCGCCCGGGGAAGCGCCACGTGTTGCGTGGAAGCCAGAAGTCTATACTCTCTCAGTGCTGTTGCGCTGGTGGTGGATTTTAGCAATACTTGCTTCAGGGCGACCCGCTGCCCCGTGCCAAGATCTCTGGCCACACGCACGATGGAAGTCCGGCCTCGCCCTAATTCCTCTAACTCCTCGTATCTGTAATATTTAATATGCTATTAATAAAGTTGTTCAGGTAGACATCTAATGGACCACAAACAATCTGATCTCATCCATTCTAGTTAAAGGTAGCACGTCAGATGGCTTGGTCACCCAACCGTCCTGGAAAGGACAGTTTTCCAAGGCTTCAGCTATTTTATCAGCCATTTTCAATTCCTTTCTAAACGTTTACTTTAAATTGGATGAACAAAAGTATACGGTCCATAGCTGTCTTGAGGTGTTCCCCATGAAAGGGATGTTTTATGGAATATTCATGAAATCAAAATGCTGAAATCTGCCAATTAATGCCAAAATCGTCAAAATGTTTAAAATGTGTCTTTAGGCGCTGTAAAACTCAAAATGCTGAAATCTGCCAATTAACGCCAAAAACGTCAAAAGGGTTGAAATGTGTCATTAGGCGCTATAAAATTCAAAATGCTGAAATCTGCCATTTAGCGCCAAAAACGTCAAAATTGCTTTATAGTGTCATTAGGTCCTATAAAACTCAAAATGCTGAAATCTGCCAATTAACACCAAAAACGTCAAAATGGTTAAAATGTGCCTTTAGGCGCTACAAAACTCAAAATGCTGAAACACATCAAAAGGAGAAAAAATGACGTCAGAATCAAGAAATGTTAAAGATTCTTACCGTCTTAAAAACTGTTGTCGCTCCCAAAGACAAGTGTCATCTGGAACCGAATTTGGGGTGCCAGGAGTACTGGGCTGGGATTTTGGTTCCGATGGTATTGACGTCCCATTCTCATTACCACCCACTCGCAGCTCACAGGAACTCTGGACAGACCCTAGATCGTTGGAGATAGAACAAGTGTATGTGCCAGCGTCGGATGTACTGCATTCACTGATGACAAGACGAACAATGCCATCTTTTGTTAAACTTATTGCATGTTTTCCTGCATGTCTGAGAACTCTTGAGTCAGGTGAAGTTTTCCTCCAGAGAGCGCTAGTATGTCGTATTCCTCTTCTAAGTGTGCATTGCAGCACTGCGGTGCCACCAACAGGAACGGAGCAGCCACTGAGCCTCTCGTTTAGTTCAGGAGCGCACACTTCGTTGATGACTCCGTCTCCTGGGGTTGCATCTGTCATCTTTTTGACAGTAAAGCTCGGCTTACGAAATCGAAATCCCCATGGGCGCCGGGAAGCCCCAGAACCATGTTCTGCGGCGTCACATTGCTGCAGAAAATAATGTTAAATCTTTACATTCTATCATTTGGCACAATTCAAATATATATTGAAGTTTTATGAATATTCAATGAAATATTTTGATTACGTATTATAATACTAGAATCCGAAGAATTGAAAATGATCATTTGTCATTTTGGAAATGATAAAAATATTTAAAATCGAATCACCAGGCATAAGACATCATCGTGATAAACTAAGATCAAACAAATGAAAAAAAATGGAAAATATCACTCCAAAAAATATGTGGAGTTACTAGATAGAAATTGTTTTTTTATTACAATCAAAAGTAAGTTGATCAAATATTAAAAACACTATTTTCAGTTGTGATTCTGTCTGTAACTCCGGTTTAATGAACTCTACAACTTGGATTTTATTTGAAATTTCATTATCAAGATTGTAGGAACAATTCAGACAAGCAATTAAATAGTTCCCTGGCAAAATTATATTATTTTAATAAATTAATAAATCTATGTTTTAAATGTGTATTTCTTTTTTTTTAATTTTTTGACAGTTGTTATAATTTTTCAAGTTTACTAATAGTGTTCAAATATAGATTCAATAGATTCATTCAAAACTGCAATATAATGCAGCAGCAATTATTATATGTATGAGATCATATTTTCTAATATTGTGTATTGTTACACAGCAGTTTTTTTTTAAAGTAATTAATTTCCATGCTTACCATAATCAGAAGCTTAGTGTTAACACCAAAAACCATGAATGTGTAAAATGATTAGTAAATACATTAAATTATTATTTAAAATGTTTCAAAGTATTAGTTTTTTTAAGTTGAATTAATTACTTACGAAGCTGAACTTGAAAGCGAAGAAACCACACCCAAGCCATAAGTAGTTGTAATACCATTTGGACACCATTTCATGCATTATTAAGTTTTCATATATATAAAGACAAATTTTCCAGGATTACGAATAACCGGACAATATTTGAAAATCTCCTACTACCACCACAGAAAGCGAAAAATTTTGCTTGTGTCTTGATGGAGGACTTAGCCAGCCGAGGAATCGAATATGAAGACCTGAATGGAACTCTGTCACTGATCAGTCAATTAAATTGGAGATTTCATATTAAATTGAATACAGGATGAATTGCAGGAATCATATTAAATTGTGGATGAAAATTATTATCACATTCTTAACAAATTTAAAGTTCAGATTTTTATAGCATATGAAAAACTTGGAATTTTTTGTTTTGTTTTAAGACTAGACATTTTTTTTTAATTTTGTTTTACAGGTAGGCACTTCTACGTTTAATGCGTAGGGTGTCCTATGTAAGTTTTTTATTTTTTTTTTAAATTTTTTTTTTAACATCAATTTTTATATTTTTGAGCATGGAGCATTGACTTTCTATTGAAGTTTTGTATTCTTTATCAGAATCAACTAATTTAACAAAATGGTTCTACTTTACAGGGAATGTCTTAGTTATAATATTTCAAATTATTAGTCTTTTTATCACCATATTTTGTTAAACTCTGGAAATTTCACTGGTCAATGCAACCACTTATATTACAGTGAAACCCACTAATATTACAATGTAACCCACCTATAAGATTCCCACATAAGAAGATTTCATGCTTAAAAAGTTGTTTTTCCAATCCCTTGAAGGCATAAATTTACAAGTGACCCAATTTATCCTACGCTTATGGTTTATCCATTCAAGAAGTTTTTCCCTCCCTTGTTAAAGTCCCTTGAAAAATTTGGTAATAGACTAAAAAAAAAATCAGAGTGTGCAACTCACAGGCAGTAGAAGTGAAACTAGAAAGTCACTAGATGTCGCTTTCTTTTCTTTTGCCTGTATATTTTAAAGTGGTTCGAAGATTGGATATCTAGTTCACAAAAATAAAAATGATTATTTTTTTGGATGCCGTAGGATTCGAACCTCCGTTCACTGGATGTTTGTCTCTCTGGCCGCGATTTGTCAGGCGCCTTAGCCACTGCGCTATCAGAGGCCCGCACCTAGCTGTGAATTTACCGCATTATATCATTCACTTCCGTTTTATCTGAATTTCAAATCACTAACGGGGCTAAAGAAGTTTCACTTCAAGAAATGATCAGACTGAGGATTAAAATTTTTTTTTGGTTCTCTGATGATTCATCATGGACACTGAATATTTTTTTATAAATATATACATACACGTAAATAATATATCCATTCAGGACACTGTATTATTTTTATAACTTTTCTATTTCCCAATTAAATAAAATAACTATGTTAACTTACTTGTCTTCTCAACAGTTGCATTTGTTTCCCTTATCCAGAAATATCTATTATTGGGTTTTAAGTGGTTTATCATATAGAACCAAAGATGGAGATAATTAACTGAGGTAACACCTTTATATGATAGTACCTCCCCTTTCAGGAAAAACTCACCAACATCAGAAACAAAGTTTTGAGATACTGCAGTTTGAATGTTGAAATGAGAGTAAAATCAGATTAGTATGACTGTAAAGTTTATATGTATAATAAAAAAAATTATAGTTAAATCCATCTGCATAATACTAAATGTTAAATTTTATTTAAAAATTTATCTCAAAAATGTTTACTGGCATTGGTAACTTTTGTTTGAACGGGTTAGTTTGATTTGATGTTTGTTAGCATGCTCTGTTTTTCATTGAATAATTCAATCAGGAAACGATCAGTGAAGGAAAAAATCGATGTGTTATTATTACTGTTAGCAGGATGCAGAATATATAATAAGAGGAAGAAATCCACCGAGGTTAGGACCGCCGTTGCATGCGTTTTGTTTGCGCAAACTTACCAAGACCTCGCTATTGGTTTCGGACCACCGCCGCTGGGTGGAGTTGTCATTGGTTGAGTTGTCGAGGAGGGTTTTATTGGCAGACGTGGGTGAGGTGGGGGAGGGTATAGCAATAGTGTTGGCCTTGGTGTGCGGCCGCGTGGCGCGGTGGCCGACCTCACTCTCTATCGGAGGCCTACTCTCCCACAGCTCCTCATTCCATCTGCTTAGACAATAATTTAAATCAAAAACATAAAACATAAATAAACAAAAAAACAACAAAATCATAAAAAAAGGAACAGGTTCGAAATTCAAACAACATTTTTATTTGTTCACTTTATTTCAATTTAAGTAACATCATATTTTATTAACACTTTCAAATATCCCTTCATGCAAATGCTTACTTTCCTTAATATGTACATGCATGTTATCATACTGCCTTCCAAAAATAAATTAACTTAAACATAAATTAATGGTAATAGTAAAACTTTACGGCTGTTTGTATACTGACAGCGATGTTGTTGAAATAAGACTAAAGAGTATTATTGAACACAAATTATTTAACACAATTATTAACAATCATCACAAGGTCAACTCATTCCCATTGTGAAATGAACTGACAATGCTGAAGCCGATTTAAATTATCCGTACACCTAATTAGCATTACATACATAATGAGACATGGATCGGATTACATCATAACCTTTCAAAATTTCTGCCAAAATCAAAACTCAATTTTCATACTTTGAGAAACATCCCGACAGGAGTGTGTTATTCAAACAGTGCAATTAGTAGACGTCAATTTCATTGTTTCCCAAATGTTGACATGAGTAGTATGAAAATTAATTTCACTAAAAAGCACCACAAGTGAGTAAAGATGGAGAATTTATATACAGAACTGTATAACCCTAACATGCACATGTTAATACATACATAAAGTTAAAACTAAACACAAATAATGATACGATTCAAAAAGGTGCATTTAATAACCTTTCAACTATGTAGAAGTAATGAGTACATTATAATATTTAAAATGACCTTTCTTTTGCATGTTCAAAGCAAATTAAAGTAGGCTAATTGTATAAAAAAAGTTTTTTTGGCATAAACCTTATACATACAAATACTTATAGGTATAAATACCTTGTCATTGGTCATTTACTAATATAGTATATTTATAGTTAAAAAATGATTCTATACAAAAGAGTGAAGTAAATTTATTAACAATTGAAAAAGCACAAATTATAAATTATAATACAAATGATACTACACCAATACTGAAGTTAATAAAAATGTGTTAGAAACCCATGTTATATAGAGCTTAGCAATTCAGTTTCTACTTTATTTGATCAAATGCGTAAAACAAAGAGTAGAACTTTGCTCATTCAATAAAAAGAGAGAGCTAAAACATGAAAAGTTAACGAAGCCATCACCAATATGTAAATGTACAGAACTTGATAAAAATTATACATGTACATATCTACTTTTTAAATACTACATACATATATTATATCCATAAACTTTCACCCAATATGTTACCATAATAAATATAAAATGAAAAATATATATGAGATATTAATTTCAATAGCCCAGTTTTTAAATAAATATTTTTTTAAATAATGAATGTCGAGAGCAAGAAGAAATTATTGACAGTGATTTTATTACTACTATTTCATAAAAACTAAACAAAGTATTCCTGCATTTCATAAACAAAGTACAGTTTTTGGTAGGAAATTAAATACATCTAATTAGGTAAATGCATGAATACCTACATAAATATTTACATAACTACAACAATCTCAAATTTAATTACTTTCCTTTTTGCATCAAGTGTTTAATGAATGCTGATTTATGTTTTGATCAATCTCTTTATCAGAAAATATTGTTTATGTTGCTGCCTTTAGATGTATAAAGAAATAAAAAAGACAAAGTTTAATAATAATTAAATCAAACATGTTGAAATCATGAAGTTTAATTATAAATTAATATTTAGAGTAAAATATCAATTCTTCATTAGCTCAGTCCTATCGAATCGTCAATTATTATTCCATTTCAGTTAAACTAACACAGTTACTGGCTACTGACTTATTAATTACAGAGTACAATAATAATATAGTATAATACATCAAATGCTTGGAATTTACTGGACAATAAATGCTATGTTGAAATTGTTTCCACTGTGCATGGATTATAGTTAACACAGAAAGCAATGTGCAATTCTAATTTCCTGTAAGTCTATTTTGCAGGATGATTCTATTTATTTAATGCACAACTTTTAGTTGATACTGACTTTTAATTTATAATGTTAACGCCTATGGAATGGCTTCAGCTGATGACCGAAGATTGAAGGAGAGGAATCGATGGGGTACATTTATAGTCTAATTTTACACATATATATTATATATGTATAGTATACACAGAGTTAATTATAATTATACATGCAGTTCTTTTAATAACTTATTATTGAACCAAGAGTTAAACATTCATATTGTCATAGAGAAAATAAAATAAGTAAGTGAGAAGGGGCACAAGCCTAACTTAGAGATCGCTTGTTAAGTACGAAATGATAGTTTTATTTTTAGTACATAGGACTTGAAAATATTAAATAAGGAAAGTACTTTACAGTTTATAAAAGTTTGGTGGTCCACGATACTGAAGAAGATAAAATTTTGTTAGAAGAAGACTTCATCATTAGCGTTTTTCCAGAAACTGCTAATGACTAATGTTATACATAAAAAAATACATTTTAAATTTACAATAATTATTGGTTAATTCTACATTCAGTTCAACTTATTCAGTCACTGCGCTTCTTATTTCTCCACAAGTGGGAACAAGTTGCCATTCAAATATTCTCTTCAAATAGTCAAGTAAAGAACACTGTTAAATTAGTGATGCATGGTTTGTTTGTTGGAAATGATATTGGGTTGATGGACTCACACAGAGGCATCCCGAGTGAGCTCCTTCTGATAAGCGATGGGGCTCTGGATGGCTTTCAGGAAGTCCTTCTGCGTCTGCAGGATGGAGGTGATCATCTTCACCCATTCCTTGCGCGTCTCCTGGTCAGCCTTGATCTTGATGCCGGTGGGTGCGCCGCGAGGATCCGTGGAGCGCAGCGTGAACCCAAAGTCCTCCTCGATGAAGCTCATCTTGTTGACCTGCCGCCAAACAAGACAAACCAAACTTGAGCCTCCTGAATAGCGCTGACATCACCCACTCACATTAATCTCATCAAATCATAATACATAAGAGGCTTATATTATCGGGTAACTTAACAATATTCCAAGTAATAAACAGTGGTTTTTTTTTAATCTCTCACTCACTCACTACAAGAGATAATTTTTAAAAGAGATGTCAGCTAATATTAACAGTAATAACTAATATTAAAAGGAAGCGCAGAGACCCAAAAAGGGTAGAACTAACTGAAATTAAACCATAAAAACACATAACTTTCTAACAATAATGGATAACAATAAAAATATCTACATAATACAGTCGCATAAATATGAAATCAATTAAATCGCCACTTAATAATATTCAATGCAATAAAAAGTATAAAAGTGTGTTTACGCGCGGATGTAATTGAAGGAAAGAAATAGTATGTTTACCTGAATGTGGGTCTTGTAGTTGTAGGACGGGGAAGTGAACTGAGTCTTCTTGCCGAATGCTTCGGAGAAGATGATACTCTGCTCGAACATGAAGACCTGGAGGTCTTTGGCCTTGCCGGACACAGTTTCGGGCAGAGAGACATCAACGCACATCAGCGGGCCGTGCATTAGCAGCTTGCCCTGAGCAGTGATCTTACCCTGAAAATGAAAAAGAAAAAAGTTTATGACATGATCATAAAATATGTCAAATATAACTGACAACTTTTTCAAAATCTAGAGGGTAAAAATATTTCCACTGTCCAAGTCCAGGGACTAAAAATTATTTTTAAAAGGTGATAAAATACGCTTTCAAATTTTATAACTCGAAATAAACATAATTTTTGAAGAAAAAAATTTTCGCATGCAAACATAAAGAGTTTTAAAAATGGCTCATCTTATATTTTTTCTAACTAAAATTATAGATAATGAAAAAAAACAAAAACACGTACATATTTTATTAGACAAATGTATTATAAATGTTATTGCGACTTCACTTTTTTGTTATTCCACATAAAAATAATTAATAAAAAATTCTCAAAGTTTCATAATTTTTTTTTCAAATTGTAATCCGAAACTTTGGTTTCGTAAATGTGAACATTTTATTTTTTTTGTGGTTAACTTTTAGATTTGACTATAAAGCGTGGTGTTTTCTCTTTCCAGTGATCAGATCTGAATAGCCAGGTACACTTACCACCTTCCTCTTCCCCTCCCAACTACCTTCAGCCTCGCAATATTCCCCAATTGGGGATGCCTAGTCTCACTGGCTCCAGACGGGAGCAGTTGCGACTCTAGTTATTCATATAAAAAAATGAAATTAAATTATTAGGATTAGCTTAGTTGTTTCCACAGAATTAGAGCTATTCGTCGAATTTCAAAGTTAATTTTCGAATTCTGTGAATGTTTGAAATTTTGATTTCATTTTAACTTTTTCTGGTTAACTTCTAGATAGAATGGTGTTTTCTCTTTCTAGCACTGTTTAGATCAAATTTCTCAGCATGAAAATAATGTGAGCTATTCCCCAAACAGAACTAATTAGCCTGAGCGGTTAAAATGATTAAATATTACAACAAAGAAATAAGAGTAAAAATTCTACTTACGTCGAAACCCTGCAGCCTGCCTACGTCCATCATGTCATTGGCTGCCTTGGGTACGCGGGCTGTGATGTGCGCGGCCTGGCGCAGAGCGTGCACCGCGGCGATATGTACATTGGCTCGCTCAGAGTGGCGGAGCACATCACGCACCAGCAGATGATACTTTTGGATGCGCTGCACCGGCTTGATGAGCAAGTCACACAGCTGGAATTACACATTAGATCATGATTATAATCGTGCAAATCACAGGTTAAAGAGCCCACACACCAACCAATTTTAGCTGTCCTTGCTGAATGAAAGATGTTAAAAGGGATCAGAAAATGAGTCTTCTGTGAAGTTTCTTTCTGCTAGGACAAACGAAATTGGATCGTTTGTATGGCCCATTTCAGAGAACAATATTCAGTATAGTTACTTTAGATATATTATGTTTGAATATATGAGGAGCTCAGTATCAAAGTGGGACATAAGCCTTTTGGATTATTTTTCAGTAGAGTGAGTTTTTTGTTTCGAATATGCCGGTATGAAATATCTGATATTTTTTTCTATCCGCATAATCTTTGCGCGTAAAGAATCACAAGCCATACATAACATTCTATAATTTATTACTCTAACTATTTTATTTTTAAATTTAAAAATGCTTATGTCCACTTTTGATACTAAGACGAGCTTGCGAGCATTAGTAATCTCCATTTTATTGTATTTTGATCAGTATTAAGCTGGATAACTTAAAGCTTAAATTTCGTCCTAAAACTTTCAACCCACTACCGAATCCGGCAGTTGGTGCCTGAGTTAGAGACTGTCAAAATAACAGCTGCCGTGGCACTTTTTGTGTGACGCTTTTGTATTGTATGTCCGAGTTTGTTGCAAACAAGAGTTGCAAGTGTCCGCTTTTGAAACAAAGTGCAAACTTTAACATGCGATTTCTTGTAGTAATTTCTTGTAATAGTAATTGTCCGTTTTCGATAGATTTTCTCAGTTATTCAGAAAGAGAATCAGACATACCACCATAATCAATCAAAATATGCATTTTAGAAAAAATGGCGTATGTCCCACTTTTATAGTGAGCTCCTCATATACCATATTATGTGGTAAAACCACAGCTCTAGTGACACAAACAAGGTCGGTTCTATGCCTGCATACACATTTACATGTTATAACTGTAGATCACTTTATTCATTTAAGACGGGCGATGGAGACTTCTTGCCCGAAAATGCGTGATAATAATTATGTTTTGGTAAAAAAAATTGTTTAAATTATTGATAAGTTACCTGCAGTTTATGCCCCATCTTTTGACGCAGCTCCTCAAAGTATGTGTCGATGTATTCGCTCACGATGTATTCGGAGACCGGTTTGTTTTGGCAGTAGACAATGTACATGTGTAGTTTGCGCTCGCTGCGACGGAATAGCGGTCCGAGAGCCTCAGGACTGTTCTGGCAGTGTTGCAGCTCTGCCAGCAGAACGCTGAAGCAAGAAAATACTGACGTGACGCACAAGTCTAACACAACTTTCTACCATCTGTTCAGGGGGAATAGAAGCAAAACGAATGCAAGAAATCCACAAGTATAATAAAAACAATATTATTATTAGTGCAATAAATAGTAACGCCGCAGCAAAAGTTCTTATAGTTCTGAAAAAAAAAAGAAACCGCCTTCAGCAAATGTAATAAGTTCCTACCATGAAAAAAAGGGAGAATAAGTAATGGATATACCAGTGCTATTAACGCTTCAAGTCTTTTCTAATTAGTTAAAATCATATGCCTTTTCACATCGCTTTGTGGCATTTTGGTTGTTAGGACTGTTTAAGACAAAAAATAATACTTTGTTATATAACTAAAATATATTATGGCTAAAAAAATATGTATATTCATACGGATTAACAAATGCAGATTCTGAAAACACAAACTTTATTACCTATAATTGATAATGGAGTAAAAAAGTTATCATCTAAAAATGAACCATATGAAATATAAATTCTTTACTGGCTCTCTCAAGGGTCAGTCGGTTTTGTCGGGCAGTCAATTTTGCGCAACATCATACTGTATGGAATCACCACTGTGGAAAACAAATTATTTCAAAAGTATTAATGTTTTTTTGAATTCCTGCTAATTATAAATTTTTTGGGATTTGTTGATTTAATATCAAATGGCCTTACCGTTAATCGACAAAACTGAGGTACTTATGATGTCACATGTACCTCGCCAGATTTAGAGTGTTTTGGCGGGATTTAAAAAATTAGAACTTTGAAAATTATTTTTGTAAATAATAAAAAAATATTGCTATTTAATACGGGTAACATTCATTAAAACAAATTTAAAAATGACTGGAATTTTTTGGTATGAGTAAACAGCTGTTATGAGAGAGAGAACGGGTCACTGATTTTTCACACAAAAGCTTTTTTCATATTTTTGTTCCATTTATGCAAATAACTCAATTTAGTATATTATCAATTTAGTTTTACAATTGACAAATATTTAAACAAGGGTCTGCTGCCGCATTGGATAAATTTTAACATACAATTACAGGCAAATGTATAATATAGACTTAGGTCAAACCATACTCGATTACATAAGAGATTTTCAAGTTAATGACATATTGTTATTGTTCCTTTAAAACTCATAAACCAGTCCCAGCGTTTGACGTTGGTCCTCTTCCTTCTCACGAGTCTTGTTTGAAAACGAAAAAGACGAAGATATTAGAACAATGATATCATATACGATCTCTTGCTGAGACTAGTATAAGAGAGTGTCACTGTATGGAAGAAAATTAATATTCGCTCGCTTGCAGGTAGTCCAGCAAAAATAATTTGAACATTCGCTTTCCTCATAATAAGACATGAAAAATGTTATGTAATAATTAAACAATTACAGATAGGTAATAATATCAGTTCTAACTTCAAAGAATTGAGACATAATATTCGGGACATTTGTTCTTAGGGACAGTTGTTTTACAGATTTTGAAGAATTCATCAAATTTCGAGGTTAATTTTCAAGTTCTGTAACGGTCCTATTCAAATTCTGTTTTTATATCATTATTGGCAAGTTGTATCACTTAACTGAAATAATAACAGAACTTTCACAGAACTTGAAAATTAACTTTGAAATTTGATGAACTGTTCAAATTCTGTGAAACAACTGGCCCTAACTATTTTAAAATACTCAATAAAGATAACAAATTTGCAATAGGCCCAATTTGTATGGTGTATAAGCCCAGTTTATATAGTGTATATAACATCAAAAATCATAAAGGTTTACATTTTAACCACCTATTGTATTTAAGTGAGCCTAGACTAAATATGATAAAAGTATTAATTTGAAAGATATTAAATAGTGTGAGCAATCGACCCTTTGGCAAAAATTGGGCTTAATTGACAAGGGGTGTGAATTATTTTAGGCCGCTCGCTAAAAAATGTAGGAAATATTTTGCAACGTCTCGCTCCATGGGTTTCCACAAGCAGTGTCAGTAATTTGTAGCCATTAAATGTCGGCATCACAGATTTCTGTTTTACTATCTTGCATTTTGCAAAAATATTTTATGTCTTAGCGTCAGGAAAGAAGGAAAATAAATAAATTATAGTGAAAACTTGAAAAATAAAAAAATAAAATGGAAGAAAAAATTTACTATAAAATAATAAAAAAACCAAAAGAGCTTCAAATTATTACAAAATAATTTATAAAAAGCAACTGTTTCAAAAATGTTGAAAAAATTATTGAAAAATAGTACATAAATATATTAGAAGGTATGAAATGGAAACGGGATAATGTTTAATGATTATTGAACAGAATACTAACTCCCTGTGCCATTCGTAGATGGCCTCAATGTTGCCAAACACCATCTTGTCCTTGCCCTGGCGCAGCGGCTCCGGCATGATCACGGAGCAGTTGGGATCCCTCATGTGATACAAGTAGCCCTCGCAGACCATCTTCAAATCAGCCACGTACTTCTCCTCCGTGTCCACCAGTTCCTTCATCACATACTCCCGCTTCCTCAAAGCACTCTCGATGCTGTCGATGCCCTCTTCTTCCACCGGCCCGATTTCGTCCGAGAGAGACACGGAGATAGAAGAGCTCTCTCCGTTCTGCGAGATTCCCTGACTGCTCGTGTGCAGCTCCTGAAAAACAACCAGCATTAATACATTGTGTTAACACAATCAAACACCTGCTGGGATGCTCTAATTATTCAATATTATGGATACAAGCCCGTCAAGTAGGTACGTCAAGTCGAAGAACTGATGACGCCCCTGTATAAAATCACTGAAAATAATAATATGTGCCTATTCATTCGATCAGACTCGAATTAATAGTATTAGAGGTTTTAGTCAAGATTTGATGGAGACATGTTCACACTAAAGTGCTTGTTGTATGATATGATCAAGTGAATTATTTTGAGAAGGGAAAAGGGAGAAAAAAAGATGAATTATGTTTATATGAAATAAATAAATGTTAGTAAAAAAAATCACCAACATTCGATAAAAGAAGAAAAGTTCAGGCAGCAAAATGAAAATTTGAAATAAAAAAGCCTAGTAAAGTTGTAGCGATCATGTTACACAATGCTCATAATATCTACAATTTGTTTTATTTATTTTATAAAGTGGTCTATTTGTGTCTCTAGCCGAATGGCTAATTCTAGTTCTTCGTGAAAATCTCAAGCTCCTGTGCGATAACGTTTAAAGGTCAGGAGTGGGGATGGTTGTGGTTAGTGAAGAGCTTGCCAAGGTTAGGTTAAGATTTTCACAAAAAGTCTACGCTGGTGCTTGAGCTCTTCAAAAAACGCTAGTTTCGTTCATGTGCTGGTGACTTCTAAACTGGCGAAAAAAACGCAATGGTAAAGCGAATTGTTAGAAAATAAGAAATCACAAACTAAAATAATCAGAAAACTATGTAGTGTGCATGCAAGGATTGATTGGTATAAAACTTTGAAAAGATTAAAAAGCAAATCATGACCACTTTAAAAGTAGGAACCACATCAATTTGTGGTTATTTGAGATAAAATTTTCATTAGTATTCCAATTACGGTTAAGGATCAAAGTAAAAGATAAATCAGCATGCAATAAAAGAAGGGGGTAAAGAAACTCCAGGAATAACATGAGAGGAATTAATCACATAAACTTATGATTGAAGATTATTTCATATATTCATTAGCAAAACAGTTTTCAACATTTTGCTAGCAGATACAGAAGCCCCGGACTATCCATTGAACTCTTTCCCAGTTATGGTCTGCATAAATAATTTAGATCTGAATTATTCAGCAGATGTGGAAGTTTGAACATGAATTCATATTCCTTCATCGATAACCTAAGGAGACAGATATAACGTATGTGTTGAATATACGCCTTGGTCCTAACGCTTATTAAAATATATTAACTGTTGTCAATCTACATTTCGACTAGCCAATTGTTTTAAAAAAAAAAAACTCATTTCCAAAAAGCTAGTGCTGACTTGTTTTTAAAATATTGTTATATCCATTACCAGCACCAATATTATAATATATTATGTATAAAGCATGCAATATAAATAACGCAAATAGTGTTTTAGGAAGCCAGTCAAAATATTAACCTAATAATAAAACATGTACACCATATAATTCCCATAGATATTTGACGAAGAAACAGTAAATACACAGGAGACATAATGAAACAATACCGGAGAATTATATGTAACACACGCTTTTCAGTATTTAGTATGTAGGACTACGGAACACAAAGCAAGCTATAAACTATGAATCGAACCATTCTCTCTTTCACAATTTGTTCGATCTCTGCCAAGTCTGCCGATGAGTTGCCAGTGTCCATTGACTTGAGGGAGAGGGCGGAGGTCTGAAAGTCCGGCCAAGGTGTAAACAATAGTCCTCCGTTATTAATTACTAAGCTTACATCAAGTTAAATACACCTAAATGTGTTATTGGCGGCGAAGATATCCGCACAGATTTTAATTTACAAATAACACAGACAACCAAAGTAATGTTAATTCATTTTCACCAATGCAATCCAATTAATACAATACTTATATGTAGATCGTTCAATAATAAATGTTCCCATTTTTTGTGAGAATTAAGAGAAATTTAAAAAGATGAATTTGTAATTTTTTCATAGGAATATGTTCTACAATCCCATTTGATGAAGTCACCATTTGATGAATGTCTAAGTAGAAAATGTAAGTAAGTAGGAAAAAGAATTGCAGAAAAGTTGTACCCTTTTAGGTTGTGTAGTCATTACTGGCATATTTAAATTCGACGATACTGGAACGGGCTGCAGTAGCGGGGGGTCCTTAAAATAAAATCATTAACAATTATTCAAAAAAAGCTCATCCAGGTTTGACCGGGAGACTTCAATAGTGGGTAACACAAATAACCTAATTATAGTGAAATAGAATGCGACACATAAAACCGCCAACAGACATTATTAGCCTTATTTTCAGGCTGAATAAACGTGTCAACAATTTTATTGCCTTCTTTGAAAATGCTTGCAAAATCGGTGTTGGCGAATAAATTGATTAAAATATTTGTCTTTGTGTACAAAACTGCGTGAATATTTTTTTAAATTTCTATTTGTTTAGAATGTACGATTTATCAATTTATTGCCATGATTTATTGAAAATAAATCTATCTAAAACGCTGAAAACACTTTTATTATTTAAGTTATCATATGATTGAAAAAGAAATATGAGCAAGAAAATGAAAGCTGAAGAAAATGTTTCCGAACCACAGATCCAACACCAACATTTTAAAGTTAAAAATTTGTGTTAAATATGTCGCTCCTTATTTGAAAATGAATGTACTTGATAGTGTTCATGTTTTGGCTTTGGCTTATAACGACCCAAAAGCCGGTAAAAGGCTTTACACACCTCCCTAAATCGGAGGCAATCTAGGGCGCTTCCTACTCGCTCGCACGTTGGATATTTCACGCTGCCACGATATTAAATTCATTCACAAGGGCCGATTTGTCTATACACCCGGTGAGCTAGGGGGCAATATCAGGACAGTGGTGCGAGCGACCTAGATTGCCTCTGATTTTAGGGAGGTGTGTAAGGTTTTTAAGTAAATAATAAAACAAAATGCTTATACAAAAGGGACTAAAATAAACTTTAAAATTCAAATAACTGACAAGTCAATATCAGCTTTGCTGCATAGTGTCTCTGGGTCATTAATAAAATACTCTAAAAGCATTCCGAAGTGATAGCAAACTTTGGAATGATACTGTTAAATGAATTCAAAGTTTTGAATGCTAAATTCAAATATGGAACAACACACTAAACACTTGTTGAAAATGTGAATAGAGAGTACCAACCTGGATTGGCTTCATCGGGGGTGGGAGTTCCACCGCCTCATCTTCTTGCTCCTCCTGAGCGGGTCCGGGAACGGATGTCACCTTCCCGAATAGCTTGAAGATGGAGATTGCGGACTCCTCAAGATCCGATAAGACTTCCTCGGTCTCGGTCATGCTCGAGCGAGAAGTGTCGGCCTGTGGTAACTGTGGAAGAAAAATGAATGTTTACTTTAAGATTTAACCCTTGATCTAACATTAATTCAAATTAACTTTGAATAACTCATACAAAATTAAAACTTTTACCTAATATTCTGTGATGTGAGGTTAGTTGTACTAGGCTAATTTAGTCACTAAGACCTATTCTTTCTGAAAAATATTTTTCAATCTTAAAAAAATGCAAAAAATGTATTTAGCCAAACGGCTCTTCAATTCATGAAACATGTAGAGTTCTTAGTAGTAATTAGTATTTCCGTGAACAGTTTAGACCTTGATACCAAAAAATGATGTTTCTAATTTTCTCTTATATAATAAATCAAAATCAAAATTTCCTTTGAAACCATAAGATTTGCAAGTAGGTACTTAAATAACGATCTTCTTAATTATAAACCATGTATTTTATGTTTTTTTTTTTCAAATAATGAATTGTACAATTTGTATAAAGAAACGTCTCTATCGTAAAGAATCTCTACTGAACCTCTAAAACAGCCACTATCTCGAAAGGGAAACGAAATGTACAAACAAATTTACAGTGAAAAGAAATGCAAAACGAACAAGTTAAAACAGGACTTCCGCGATACGCTCAGTCAACAATTTTTTTTTAATTAATTTTAGTTAATCATCATAAAATGAGTAAAAAGAAGAGAAAAATTTTCAGAATAATCATTGTAAGGCAAAATACAAAACTAGGTAAGTAATAAAAGAATTGGCTAATTTTGGGGAAAAAATCACAAGCTATTCGACACCAATTCATTAGATGGTTTTTTCGTCACATTTTGTCAATTTCGTAAATGGATTGAAATAATTGACATCTCCCATTTGGATGAGTACCTACTTAAGTGAAGAAAAGGAAAAATTCAACTTGCCTAAAAAATTTCACAGAATCTCATGAAAGAATATATTATTGAAAATAATTTTTCTTAGAATGCTCATTTATCCTAAATATTTTTATACAAATAAAAAATAAATTACGAAATCAACAAGAATTTTTATTTTCAATTCCAATCAAATTCCAGAAACCAAATTTATTTATTTACAAAATATGAGCGAATTCAGAGCAATAATTACGCAATAATTTTCCTATTAGATGATGCTGCAAAAACTGGTTACATCTGGTGTCCATAATGTCCATGAGGTGTTGCAATGCCCAAATAATCTGAACTATTAGGAAAGCAAGAAATCGATTTGTGTGTTTCAGGAAAATCTCTTCACAGTGGCCTGCAGAGTTATTATTTATATTTCCATCACGAGCTTTAAAAATCTATTTATCTGTACAAAATATTTTGCCGTTACGGGTCTAGGAATATATATATTTGTTATGAAAAAAATAATTTAAAATCTGTCAAAGCAAGATAGCATTCATTGTTTTACAAGGATTTGAGAACTTTTGAGTTTTATTTCGCTGGTGGTGATACAATGCGAAGTAATACAAAATCATGTGTTTTTGGTTTGAAAATTTGATCGCTTAGAATTAGCAGAGATGGTTATTAAAAATGTTTCCTTCTGTAACCCGATAAAACAGAACTGTTGCAAAACAGAACTGTTGGAAAACAGAACAAAATAAAGGAATATGTTATGTAGGTGTGTTATGACGGCTGGCGTAGTCCAGCGGTAAGGCTCTTGATTAGCATTCCGAAGGTCGCGGAATCGAATCCCGGCGTGGCAAATAAATTTTATTTGATTAATTTGTGTTATTTCACAATTTATTCATTTAAAATAATATATAGTATATTTGCGGCACGTTCCAGAGTGGAAGATACTCTCAGTATCGCCCTGGTGTAAGACCACCATTCAGAATTGAAAAGTTGCTTGAAATGGCTTTGGCCGTGTTTGGTGACCAGATCTGAATAGCCAGGTACTTCCCGCCTTCCTCTTCCCATCTCCTTCCCCTCCCCACTACCTTCAGCCTCACAACATACCCCAGTTGGGGATGCCATAGTCTCACTGGCTCCAGACGGGAGCAGTTGGGACTCTTGTGCGGTATTCATATAAAAAAGGTGTGTTTGTTATTTTTCAATGTTCTAATTTATCACTGTTCTATTTTGTCCTTGTTCTTGGAACCGTTAGCTATGACAAAAAAAATAAGAAAACGTGTTATAAATATTTACCTTGAAGCGTTTGTCAGATGCGGTTTTCTTCAGCGGTGACGGGGTGGCCTTCTCGACCTTGCCCTGGGATAGTTTCCTCAGCGGTGGAGGGAGCCACTTGCGACTGGAAACAAGAGGTATTAACAATTTAATACACGAAACAAAGGGTTGCTTCATTCAAATATGGCGTGGGTAGTCTCTAGTTCTAGCAGATGCTACAAAAATAGCGCCATCTTGATTCTATTAGCAAAGCAATTATTTTTCTCCGCCCCCTCACGTGGGGTGGATGCTTGATACAGTACACTCAATGCAAATCAATAAGCCTGTCTCAAATAACTTTCATTTTAAATTGACAAACTAGTTACTTTGCGTACACACACTTTCATTATTTCAAAAATATTGATACTCATTTTAAATGTTAAAAACCTGGCGAAAATAAAGATCCCCAATAATTTAGATACTCATTTTAAATTATTTTCGTTATTTGTTTTTGAGGTGTTGTATTTGCCGTGTTGCGCTACCTCCTTCTTTAGCCAACGTTTCGGACAGTGTCCATCATCAGGGCAGATGTGTAACTGAAACGTTGGCTAAAGAAAGAAGTAGCGCAACACGGCATAACACCCCAAAAACAAATAACGAAAATACTTTTGGCCGTGAAAATCTAAAAACTTATCATTTTAAATTACTTTAAAATACTCATTTTAAAAAAGTCTGGCGAAATTCACACAAGCTAACATTGTGTCACTCTTAACGACAAACGTTTTCAACAAAAATTAACTACAAAACCATCAGGCCGTTTCCCTACGGGGGCAGAAATGATGGAACGCCAAATAGCAGTGGTCTCTGTATAAACCCCTTGCTTCATTCATACATTCATATATACAAGAAACATAAATAAAAATATTAAAAAAAAACGAAAACCAATTCCGGGATAAACGTCTCATAAAAAATCGAGTTATATGCACTTATTTAAATAACGTTACTAAACCAAAAAGTGACAAATGTCCAAGATATTAAAAAATATTTAAATGCGGAAGGTCTCGTAGTTAAAATACCTAGAGGTCGCGACAACAGCATTTTGTCTCGTGTATTTTTTACTGTTCACAAATTTAAAATATCGATTTTTGGTGCTTTGCCTAATTACACACAAAAAGTTGTATAGGTAATTATACATAATTCCGAAATAAATGGTTGCCTCTACCAAAAAAGCGCCGATATAACAAAATAAACTACCATTTATCGCGAAACTAAATCATTCCATTTAAAACATCAATAAGGGAACCAAACCACGTTGTTGGATTTTGATTAACTAGTTATTGAATTGGATTCATAAACATTGCGAATGGCGACAAGTTTTGAACACTCCCAAAACTAACTAAATTAACTTTCCTCCAACCATGAAGAAGCACAGAAAGAACTAAATTATCTAGAATTCTAACCAACTGAAACAAGAACAATTGTGTAATTACTAAATGGATTCCACGGAAAAGACAATCGGAGTGCAATAAAATTTCAGTATCGACGTAAAGCATTATCCAACCTGTGGTTCTATTCAAGCATTATATATATTTTATGAAACATGTGAAATATGTGAACAACGTATAAAAATAAGAAGATTTGTACATCTTCCATAAAAAACAAACATAATTTGCGCCTTCCACGAAATTACGATTGCTTTCCAAATTCCCAACATTAGAATTTTTTAAATATAATTTTCAACCTTGGGTTGCACCAATCAGGACAAGCGCACAGTGGGCTGTTGAACAGTCCCATAATTGGTATTATTATTTGTGAACACACCAAAAAAACAACACATAATTACAAGTAGACACAGTGAAGTCAGCACGTTGAAACTAACAGGAGTAAGGAGAACTGAACACCGGCGATTTCAGAGATTGACTAATTATTGCAATCATATGACTCGAGACCAAAGAAAAACTCGCGGAGATAAGATAACAATTTAAGGGCAAAGAAGAACGATAATTGCGAATAATCATTTAATGATGTTGACTCGCTCGCTCGCTCTCAACTCAGAACTCGGAACGACATTATCTCACTGGCCGATAACAAGAATGTTAAGTAGTTAAATAGAATACCCGTTTTTCCAAGATGTAAAGATATCCATTTTTTTCAAACGCAGTCTTACTAATGACTCATGATGATCGGAGTAATTAGCTAGCTACCTAGGTTTTCTATTGCATTACATAGAATAAGGAAAAACACAATAAATGCCATGTCCCGGTGTTTCGGCATCTAAAAGTCTGACCGTTCTTTGCTTAAATATCATATGCAGAGCTGTGTTTTACCATCATTATGAAATTCAAATGTAATGGCTATACATGGTGTCAGGCAAGTGTAAATAGGCAGACCGTGTTCTAAATGTGCTAGAACTAAAATATTGTTGTTTGTACGTTAGCAATCTGCAGTTATTCTGGTTTGATAAGGATTGTATCGATAACTTTCAGTAACTTCTCATCGTTCCCTAGCATCACTTAAGATCGCCAACGAAAAAATAACAGTCCACAATGAATACTGCACATCTCAATACAGGATGCCCTAGTGAGATGTGCAGTTTATGTATGAATGTATTATTTTATTTTCCAATAAATAAATAAATAAGTGTTCTTGCTATATTCGACATCAAGTGTTGTTTCTATGTTAGCGATCTGCAGTTGTCCTAGGAAATTATGAAAAGGTACCGAAAATTAACGATACAATTCCTTATCGATAGACCGTGCTAGGGGTCCAGGAGTAGGAAACGTATCGTAATACCTAATTGCTTGTTCGCATTGAACACGTAGTAAGTCAAGTATCGAGTATACTTGCTACTTACATTCATATAGAGTACATTATTGTCCGCCGCCCGTTGCAAGATGACGGCCTGCTACACAACAAAGTAAATACATACTGTAATGCTTAGAAGAGGTGAAAGAATAAATAAGTAAGATGTAAATAAATGATGATTGAATCTACTAAAGAGCTGACTAACCCACTCTACTAAAATTGTGGTTCGGACGCGTTTAGTTACTACTATACTCTCCACTCGACTAAAATACTAGGCGTGTGCGAACGGCTCTTAAGAGTGGAATGATAAAATCATTACAATCTTCTCAACATAATTATATAATTCAAATATAGGCTAAACTTAATTTTGTGCAATTTAATCCATATTAAAAAAAAAAAACGCATCGACTATTTTGATTATTGGAGACTTCAACTAAGGTTGAGCCCAAACCAAATGAAACCATTAAAACTAAACAGTATTATATCATACTTCCGTGGTTGGTCATAACTCAATATATTACGACTTATTAAGCAGTGCGATTACTGCGTAATACCAAGCACTAGGTGAATCATTATTACATTACAATATCTAGTCTGAAGGAAGTCTGACAGCAACTAGGGCGATATGAAATTAATGAGAATAAGCGGAATGAAAATAACAGGACAAAACCAGTTCAAACTTTGGTCAAGCAAAATGGAAAGGGAGAACAAAAAATAACATTTAATTCTTACAAAAAATTCTACCTACAGGTAGTTTTATACAGATACTTCAAATAGCTTATCGGCAGGAGATACGTATCAAAATATTATGAGAGTATAAGAAGATAAATATTAATAAGAACACAGAATTGAACAAATCAAAGAGACGAAAATTACAAGAATTTCTAAAATAACAGCATCAACATAAAACATATTCCTCCAGTATAAAAAATTTAATTCGAATATACGATAAAGAAATCCGCCTCCGAAGATCCGTTTCTTTGAGATTTCCAAGAACTTTAAAAAAAATACATGCCTATACTTGTCATAAATGAATATTGTGTTTTTGTTTCTAGGGTTCATGGAAAAATGTGTTTTCGAAAATCATTGATACCTAACTGTGATTATGAATCTTCTGATTGTATAAAAAAAGATATTAACGCCTAGACCAAAACAAAAACGAGGCGCAAAAATAAAAGTAAGTATATTAATGTGCTAGTAAATTAAATTTAATATTTCACGAATTTTGTATAGAAATTTTATCTCTGAGATGTTCTAAAACCGCGCTTCGTAATTTCGCTCTTTCATTTTACTTGATAGGTAATAATATCTAATTAGGTTACCCAAAATCGGGCGCAAAATTGACTCCCAGGGATGGTATGTCTAGGGAAATTTCCCTAGATCTAGGGAAGAAAAATATTTTTTAGGGAAAAGAGAAATCAGCACAAAATCTAGGGAAATTTCAAACTTCGACAATTTTTTTTTACATTTGACAATATAACTGGTATTGCTAGTCACTAATTTATTTTTTTGGAATTCCCATGAATCTTATATATTGTTGATGTACTTACATAAATCAAGCAATGTTGTTTTTAACACTGACAATTCAAAAAGATGCATCTAAAAAGATAAATCAAGATTCGTAAAAAAAATAGGTTTCTAATTATTAGGAGGCGGAATTCGGAGGCAAAACGAAAATTGCAGAGCTGCTAATAAGAAAAGGCAAAACAATTAAACTATCGTTATTTGACCGGTTTAATTTGTTTCATGGGGCCAAAAGACTTAGCTATAAAATATAAAAGTTCATTTGGTTTTGGCCTCTTTCAGCATATTGCTCGCCATACATTCCCAATGTTTTTGCCTCCGTATTCCGCCTCCTACTAATTACGTTTTTATCTATGTTTATTATAAGAAATTTTCTTCAGTTTCGGTGATTGTGGTTGATTTTTATTTTGCAAAGTGATTTTTATTACGAATTCCGTTTCTAATTCAGTGGTAAGTGTATAATTGAATTGAAATTATCATTTCACTTAAAAAAAGTGTTTTATTTTAAAAAGTACAGCAAGAAATGGGACGTTTGTATAATTATGATCTCATTATTCTGTATGTTCACATTTGACACTGTGACAGATCTGTCAAATTAGTTGTGCCAGTATTACCATTGAGAATCAAGAATTTTCATTAGCAAAATTAAGAATTGCCATGTAGGAAAGATAATAAAAACGGTGACAATTTTAACAATAATTTGACTGCTTACAATATAATAACATGTACAACAAACGTTTATTATGTAAATAAAAGGAATAATACTTTAAAAATCCTTTCTTTCAATTGCACCCCTGATATCTAGGGAAATTTTGCCTCGAAATCTGGGGAAATATTTTTTTGGGCATATCATCCCTTCTCCAGCATATGAGCACTGAGCAGCAAGCGCAAAATTAAAATGGCTACATGTTGTCAGAAAATGAGCACGTAAAACCAAGAGTTCACCATTAACTCGATTAAACCGTGGCTGATGCGTTGACAGGAGCAATAATTTATTTTATCGCATTTGGGTTGCAGGTTTTAATTCAACTCTCAACTCTCATGTCAAATGTTTTTACAATTGATCAATAACAGATACTAATTACTTGGATAGGAAAAAGTGATTTGTCAAACCATGATGTAAACACGATAAATCATAACAAATCCGAGCTCTAGTAAACATTCAATTTAATGCGGGCATTCATAATAATAACAAAAACAAATAAAATTAATATTTTTTTTTTACTAATAAATTTTCATTCGCGATTAAAAATGTGCGGTTTTCGATTTGCCGCCAAAACGACATGTTCGCTGTTATTCGTGAGTATGGCGGCGTGGACGTCACGCCGGGCAATTTCGGTGATAACCTCTACAGAGCCAGTGGCGTCATGACGTCATAATGACGTTGTAGCCAGTTAAACCGTTTCGGAATGTGAGCTTAGATCGTTTTTAAAACCAATAATTTGAATGAAAATATTAAAATTACACATTTTAGTACAATGATAAGAATCAGAAAAATTAACAGGTAAAAAAATTGATTTCCGTTAGGTCGGTTTACGTCAACGTCACGATACGATAACGTCATATAATAACGATGGAGTGGAAGAGAGATACGTCACAAGCCAAACGCTTAGGCCGAATACTTGTTCCGCGCTCTCGCTTGCACGCTTGGCTCAGGCGGAACGTGACAATGAGTCATGCTTTTTCGTGAGTGCAGCCGGCGTTTGTCGATTTATAAGACGATATCACGTCAAAAATTAAAATCTAACGATTTTAACGATTAACGGTTTTCACAGTTTGTGAAAATACCCTATTATGCAGTTTAAATGTAAATAATGTCATTCTGTGATGTTTTGAAGAAATATTGTAGATATCTATACACGATATATTTATACGTGTATTCTAGAAGTGAATATAAAAGTCTGCAGCAAAGATAAAAAAAACGAATGAAATAAACAACTAATCACCTTTGATATAGAAAAGCCAAGTAAATAAAAAAAATCTTCCAAACAGAGCAATCCTCAAAAGTAATCCAAATGTAATCCAACGACAATGAAATCGCATCGATTCTCTTGAATGAAGGGAAAGAATGGAATTAACATTCTACACCGCACTCTCAGGACGTAAAATATCGACTGATTAAGAACGATTATATTGCAAAAAGCGGGCGTGGATTTCAATAGTCGCCCACGCGCGCCGACATAAGCACAACTTATGAACTATTCTATTCACTGTAATAAAGCCACTGTACTAACCGCAATTTAATGACGAAACCGCTTTGCCTCGTATGAATGCAACCGGTGCAACCGTTTTTTCAACACAACGTCGGACAATGAACGCGGATCGGAAATAACGCTTCAGTCAAATTATCCAACTGCTGTGATAACATATCGGTAATGATGCTAATCGACCTGTCGACAGATAGACTAAGTACACTGAAACTAAGTGATTAAATATGTATTGAAATGTATGCTGGGAATTTCTGACAAACGCTAATTTGAAAAGTTACCTACCTGCTTCATCGATAAAGGCTGATGTACACAGTGTGCCAACTTAGCTCCTTTACAGAGTACAGAGTAACGGGAATTTAGCACAAAAATGATGCAGCTCCAAAAAAGTGGTGTAGCATTTTTTCATCTAGATCTAGCTCCCTTTTTTATACTAAACTCATGAACAAAAAATTACGAATTTAAAATATATTTCTTTCCGCAACCCCCACACCCCTCAAGGATACATGAAACCGGTTTATTTATTATTCGAATTTCTCTAGCCACCCCCCACCCCAGGTGAATTTTCAGTCCCAACTTTTAGGATATACAAGATTTTAGCTCATTTTTTAGATACTGTTCGGGTGACGTCATCTGGCTTCATTTTAAAAATCCAGTTGGCAACACTGTAAGTGCAGCTTGGCACAATCTAATATATAAAATTCTCGTGTCACGGTGTTAGTTATCATACTCCTCCGAAACGGCTGAACTGATTTTGATGAAATTTTGTGTGCTTATCGGATAGGTCTGAGAATCGGTCAAAATCTATTTTTCATACCCCTAAAAGTTAAGGGTGGTCCACCCCGAATTTTTTTATTTTATTTTTTGGACAAATTTTTTTAAAATTATTTTTTATGGTGAGGCATTAAAAAATACATTCAGCCCTAAATTTTCACCTTTCTACCATCAACCCCTATTTTTTAATAGCGATATTAGTAATTCAATCATTTTCAACCCCGGAACTAAAAAAATATTTCCTAGAAATAATGTATATGGCAAAACAACGTTTGCCGGGCCAGCTAGTATTCTATAAAATTATACAATTGATATTAATTTTTTTCATTATTATTGCCAACACCAATATACTTGATGCTCATCTGCCCTGATGATGGACACTGTAACGCTGTCCGAAACGTTGGCTAAACAAGGAGGTAGCGAAACACGGCATAACACCCCAAAAATCATAACAAAAGTACCAAGATACTTGTTTTCGAAATTTGTTCTTCACATTCAAATTTATTCAATTCTGGTTTGCCAGTTCGTTTTAAAAAACAAGGGAGCGACACAACTCATATTTTTTTGATCTGCGAATAATAAACGACTTTTTAGATACAAAATATTGCAGAAATACTAAAAATCGCCTTTCCACATAAAATGTAAACATCTCCTTTTCAGAGCTTCACATAATAAAGAACATTTTTGTATAAAATTGTTTGAGAATCTTCTGGAGAATCATCTCCTTTCTGAAAGTTCCACTAATTTCTAAACACCGTTCGGCTGAAATAAATAAAAATTTGTACTTGTTTTTTGGCACTTACGTCCGTTTTGCAATAAGCCATCTCGGTGTTGCCATTTAACACCTTTAAGACGATTGCAGCGTCATCAATTTGTATACATTATTAAAAAGGCAAATGTAAATGCTTTGCTTAACGAAATGCTTTGCTTAACGAAATATTTATGTTAAAAAAATATGATTTATTTTTCAAACGTTCCAGTGGGCGGGCTTTGTTTTTCATAAAAACAAACAGTTTTTTTCCAAGATTGATGAAATTTTGAACACTTGACCTTCAAAACAAGATGAAGGACACTGTCTCCGACTGTTTTCGAAAAACTCTGTATAAAGCCCGGGAAATGCCAGGGACCTCAGCAAGTTAATTAATAACTCTACATTTGAAATGTGTATTTATTTTGTAGAAAGTTTTGACAGTTGTCGTAATTTTTCAAGTTACTACGGTATTCACTCGGAATGTAAATCTCTAAAATTGACAACGTTTGTTTTTGAAAGGCAATGAACCTGTGGCAAATATTCTTTTATGAATACTTTCAGCTTCACAATTCTACAATTATAGTTCTGCGCTATAATTGCGATGCACATTTTTCATTAGACAAAAGAATTACCACATTTGCACTGCAGTTGACTACAGTAAAATGACCACCTTTGTTGTCGGTAATTTGATGCAAAATGTACTTCAACATACTTCATTTACCCGTCTCAGAACAGACATCGTCTAGTGAAGCGGGAATTGTACTTATTTTATCATATTTATTAATGAACTCATGGGTTGCACAATTAAATTAAATTATACTAACGTTTGACTTTCTGAGGCATTGACGTACCGAGTATCAGTAAAATTTAGCCCTCTTTGCTCTTTAAAAAATTTGTTTATTATTATTATATGTGAGTTTATTGATTTTCAATCCCTTAGGCCTTGAGCCTATTTTGTCGGAAAGTCAAAATATTTCTATGTATGAATCCATCCCTCCTACTGCGGTGCAAGGCGAAGGGTCGAGAGAGTCTGGTTGGATAGATCAAAAGGTCTCTCTCAACCAGTCTCTCTTGGTCCGGCCCGATATGCAGCAGGTGGGCAAACGCTTTTGCCGCCAAGACCTAGACAAACCCCACCCGATGAACCCGGGCACCCCTGCTAAGTCATCAAATGTGGCGAACCACTAAGGCAGAGGTGTTGGTCATCCAATAAATAGTTACCGGGGCGGCGATACACGTAGACGTTCTTTTGAGAGATATATAAGGCTGAATGATTTATCTGTTTTTTGGGGTGTTATGCCGTGTTGCGCTACCTTCTTCTTTAGCCAACGTTTCGGACAGCGTTACAGGGCAGGGCAGATGAGCCTGACACTGTAACGCTGTCCGAAACGTTGGCTAAAGGAGGTAGCGCAACACAGCATAACACCCCAAAAATAAATAACAAAAATACTTTTGGCCGTGAAAACCTAAAATCATACCTATCTTTTTCTTTCCCAGAACGTCCTCTCCTTCCTTTCCTTAAAAAGACCCTCCACACAGATCATCAAAGATGAAATTATTTTCATTAGAGCCTTCTGTGTGAAGCTAATGTAAAAAAGTTTCTTTATATGTCCGTAGATATATCCTACCAATGTAGGAACATATACAACCAACAAATAACTAAGAAAGATAAATTTACTTGAGAAATTAACGTTTTTGTTTGTTTTGTTTGCCGCATATGTTACGAGCAGTGTTATATTGTGTCTAGTCTAAGTACATAAGCGGCTAAGTTGTATAACATTGTTTGTAAAACGAAGACTACCTACTCTGGGCTTGAACTCGTTATAATGGAATAATCCTCTTGCAAAGTTGGTTTGTAAGTACCTAACACCCCCTACGATAATAATATATTATTATAACATGTTTCTCCAATAAGCCAGAAATAGATTATTGATGTTGTTAAAATACTAATTTCACCAAAAGATGCGAAGGCTGCCACTTAATTAATTACGATACAATGTACCATGGAATATTTCAGGAGTTCTAACACTTTCAGCATTTAGAACCAAAAAAAAATCAATCAATTTCTGGCTTATTGGAAAAACATGTTTTTGATGTTAAAATACCAATTAAATGAAGACATTATGAGCGAAACTCAATCGAAAATCTGGAAACAGAAAAATCAGAAAAAGATATTGGCACCTCTGGGACAATATCTATAATAATAACAATAAAGAGAGGTGCCTATATCTTTTTCTGATTTTTCTGTTTCCAGATTTTCGATTGAGTTTCGCTCATAATGTCTTCATTTAATTAAATATTACAGTTTGAGGTTTTACTCATAAAGTTAAAAAATAAATAATAATTAAAATACTAATTTCACCAAAATATGCGAAGGCTGCCACTTAATTAATTACGATACAATGTACCATGGAACATATCAGAAGTTCTAACACTTTCAGCATTTAGAACAAAAAAAAAATCAATGCAAATTTCATGCCGACAAGCTACTTGCAGTAGCTTTGCAGGTATATTGTAAACATGAAAAGAATCTATTTTCTGTAATAAAAAAAAAAACAACAAAAAAAATCACACCAGAGCTGTAGTACACGTACAATATACATTTAATAAGAAAAGCCAGAAACAGAGCTCACCATTCGAGAGCTTTTTACTATTTCATATAAAGAGATTTTCTGTTTAATAGTTAAGATAATTGATCTTTTTTTAACTCGATCTGCCAAGGATTTAACTCCAGGTTTTTTTTAATCGATTTTACATACAATATGACGCGAGGAGCACACAAAGATTTTGAAAATTTTCAAATCTTTACACAAAAGATAAATAATTTAGGCTGAGTCAAATAATCTTATCAAATCCACTTTCTTGGAACAAGAGTAATAATTTCAGTGACTTATAAAAATGGATTTCGTACAAATGGTGACGTAAAAATGAGTCATGAATAAATTAGGAAAAATTAAAAAAAAAAACATTGCAGTAATAAAGCGTGGGTTATCGAGATAATACATAGAATGAACATAAAATAATTCATTGAAGAAGGAGATTACAATAATAATCTAAACGAAAATGTGTAAACAATAATAATGTAAACAGAAAAAGATAAAAGAAAGATAATCGAACCCAGTACCTCTCGTCTATCCGGGACGTGCGTTTACCAATTTCGACATTGCAACCCTCTGTCAAACCGTCATATTTGTGAATCCCATATTTCAAATTTTAGAATTAACAATATTATCTTCAACTAGTTTTTCTAGTGAAAAATTAAATTTTCATTTAGACTTTTATAAAGTCAATAGTTCCAAGCAAATAAAATTGGATATATTTATCCGTGACGCTACCTAGGTTACAACCCAATTGTTAGATTGAGTGTTTCCAAAAAAAAGGGTAGTTGCTTATAATACGGAAAAAAAACAGTTAAAGATAAAATTGTTAATTCTAAAATTTGAAATATGAGATTGACTAATGAGACGGTTTGACAGTAGGTGGCAATGGCAAAATTGGTAAACGCACGTCCCGGGTAGACGAGAGGTCTGGGTTTGAGTCCCAGTTGCGACCGTTATCCTTTCCTGTTTTTCTGTGTCTTGTTCTCTTTCATATTTTCGTTTAGATTATTATTGTTATCTTCTTCTTCAATGATATATAACATTGATGGGAATAACCTTCAAAAGTTGTAAAAAGAGAGTTTTTTTTATTAATAACTCTATTATTAAAATAATTCTATTATTAATAACTAGTTACTTTATTTTGAAGAGTCTTATTTCACATGTACTTACTTAATTTTTTATTTAACTGACTGTATTATGTTGTGTTGACTCCTTCCATTGTTCTCCCTCTCCCAAAATCACCCCTCCCACTATCCGCAACTAATAAAATTTAACCATTTCTGTGCTTGAATAATTTTTAAATGGGTTTTAAGAATACTAGTAAATGACACGATGTGTCGAAACCAGTAGCAGAAAAATAAAAATTTTGTAAAAAAATTAATTTTCAACTAGACATTCTTATGTAGTTAATGCCAAAGAAATACAAAAAATAACTATTTAGCTGAAAATCTCGGAGCTGAAGAAGTAAAAGCTCTAACAGCGAGTTCTGACAACACAAACCTTGCAAAGCTTTTAAACTGGAGGAGGAAGCGGGGAGTAATTAGTACACAAATGATAGAATTCATTTGTAAATGCGTATTGAAAGGGATCTAACTAGTTGTGTTAGGGATTTTGTGATTATTAAATGTTTAATTTATTATTTTATGTTTAATTTGAATTTTATTTGATTGAATTTTAATTGTCTGATTGAATCTGAAATTTTATTTGAATTATTTATCATATAGGTATATATAATACATATTAGAAGCCGTGCCGAAAACCATCTGCATTCCGGGTCCGGAATGTACAGCTGAGTAGTCAGCAGTGACCTTTTTGTCAATATTTTCAAACTAAATACCTATGACATAAAAATATGTAACAAATAATAATCTCTTGATTAATAATATTTTTTTAAATTATTATTATTTTGGAGATGGGGAAAAACTGAATAATCTACAAAATGGACACAAAAAAACAGATAGTCGCGCGTATTTAACTTTGCAGTCGATAACGTCGCTAATATATATTTGATGAAATACAAAAATCTATGGATTTAGTAAAAATTACGTTCGTTAGTGACCCCTTTGATCGCCTGTAAAGTTAGCGTGCATCATTTTTTTTTGCTATTTTAGCTAAGCTTCGAATAGAATTATGGAGTAACTGGTTTGAGTTAACCTATGTCATCATGCGGAAAATTTCAACATTGTACAGACATTGGACATTCGTTTGCCGTACATCTACGCAGATAGGATCAAAGACGCTATTTCTTCGGAGCGCCTTCCATTGAAATACCGGTAGAATAAACAAATAGATAGGTATGTTGCTTACCCGCTGAAACCTCTCCGCTTGTTCACGGGACTGGAGGTGGACGCGGTGGCTCCATCTACAGCCACTGGTACGATTTCTGTAAACAAAGAAATTAACAAACATTAGCACACAAACTATGTACTGGGAAAACAATTAATTAATCTCACAACTGGGATTGGAATTTTGTTTCATCATTGTTTTTGGACGAGCGATTACTGAACTTTTTTGGAATAAAAAAAATGGTTGTCTGTAAAGTCGGTTTACGGACGATAATTTTACGTCATAAGAAAACTTTTACATAGAATTTTACAGTCACAAGCCGAACGCTTAGGCCGATGGTGCCTCTCTCTCGCTTGTTCCGAGCTCTTGCTTGCACGCTCGGCTCAGGCGAAACGTGACAATGAGTCATGCTTTTTCGTGAGTGCAGCCGGCGTTCATCGATTTATAAGATGTTATCACGTCAAATGTAGATGGTGTTCTGAACATTTTTTATACAGTAACCAAAACTGATACACCAATATAATTCGATGTTTTTGTATCAGTTGTCAAAATCATAATAGGCTCTAGAGAAGGCCTCCTCAGAGTTCACTATCGCGTATAATTACTTCATCTCAAGGAACCTAAGGGGTAAGCCATAAATACAAATATATTATTTTATTTAGTAAAGGGTCGTAAAGCAGAAAACTATTTTGTTTCTCGTGAAAATTAATCGAATAACTTTATTCGGGGTTTTAACTTTGGGCAGCCGAAAGGTTAATTGATTTTAGATTATATAATATATTATGTGGGTAATGGCGTTGCATAAGAGATCCTCGCGTTAAAGTTATTTGCGATGCATTAGCTGATGCGCCGGGCACCTCGCGATTTCGACTGGGTGTTACCAGCCAACCATGGGGAGAACCAAAAGTCCATTATCAGCTCATATAATGCCTGTTGAACTTCGAGGAATAATATACGAAACCATAGTTAATAAATAAAAGCGTGAAATACGTTGATCAATAAAAAGCGGGAAAGATTTGACTAATTCGAAGTACGCTTTTGAGTGTGGATAAATGTTGAAAATTCGACAAAAAAAACAATGAAAATGTTGTAAAGTACTCATTTAAATACTTTTTACACCATGAATTATAATACAAGAACCCCAAATATGTCATCTCACAATGCCAAAATAAAAGACCTCCAAAGTGGAGCCCACGAATTGTCAAAAACAGATTGAAGTTGTCAGAAAAAAATTGATGTCTCTGAACATTTTGAAAATTTGCCAAAATATGAAGAAAGTTAAGAACCTACTCTTATGCCCGTAATAAAAATAGCAAAGTTATCGAAACAAGTGTACGCCAGTGGCGGTCCGTGAGTTTTCAGTGAACTTATAGTGATAAGATTGAAAAATTCGACGTTATTGAAGTTAATGTAGCTGAAAATATTTTTTTTTTTTTTTCAAAATTACGATATTTTGTATGAAGATTTTCAGGATTTACTGAAATGTGGACGCGCTGCATCCACAGTTAGGTATTTAACGGGAACCATTCAACTGTCAAAAAAACCAAACGGCGTTGAAAATCCATCTAATGACTATCACACGTGAATTTTCGCGGAAATAACTGGGCTTAAATTGACATTTGATTGGGCACGGCCAGAATCAATAACAAATTTGTTTTCACTTTAGTTTACCAACGTTTTTATTGGAAAGTTTATTCTTCACCTTTACGAAATGCATGCTCTGATCCACACATTATATAAACATGCTTTGGAGAGAACCTCGTACCTCACACATAATGAAAACACAAAGGCTTTGAGGTAATCTGATTCACCGCACATACTCGAAAACACATAGGAATGCAACGTGTGCCTACACACATACGGTATGGATATACATTGAAGATTCGGGCAATTATGGTCCGATAAGCCTAAATTATAATACGGAGTATCTGTCACCTGCATCGAATACGGGGTGAATGGTAGATGATGCATAATATTTAAATACTTAATTGAGGAGACATGTACATTGCACAAGAAAAAATCGAGTGCAGTTCACACGCGGTAGAAGTGAAACCTTCACCCACACAATCTCAATCAATAGGAGATATGAAAAGTGAGCTCGTAATGAAAGCGGGAAATGCGCGCAGCTTGACAGAGCGCGACGCTTCGTAGGTACTGTACGTAGGTAAGGTTTCATTCTATCTCATTCACTCGCAGGCTAAATCCTATAGATGTATGTGTTTATCTCTTTTTAGTGTCGCTCGTTTCCGTTTCATCGAGTTTCAAATCACAACGGTGCTAAAGAATTTTTCACTTCAAAAAGTCTATACGAACGGAAAGTAATTCTCATAAGTTATGGAGAATAAATCACTTGCAAAAAAACAGGAGTGATCGTGATAGGTTACAAAAATTAAAGTTTAGTGGTGATGTTACAAATGTGTGCCGAAAATGCAGTAGTTTCGAGAAGGTTTTAAATCATTATTTTAAAATGAAACTGGAGGAATAACATAGGTGCAACTTGTAAAGAAAGACCTCGTTCTTCCCGTGGCGATACAGATGGATTATTGCAATATTAAAGCTGTTTGTGAGGCGAAATTATTTAATTTAATTTAAATGTATAATATTGCCACAAAAATAAACAGAACATAACGACGTAAAAAAAGTGTATTAAATATTTTAAGTATTTCTACGCCAAAAGGGAACTAGCTCTTAAATTTGGTGTAGGAATTCATATCTCACTTGTTAGGTGAAGAATTGATACGCTTACATTAAAACTTTTGTTTAACACTCGACCCACCGTGTGGGGTCTTTAAAAGCCTAGGTTTTACAGAAATGCTAATTATGAACATTTTAAATGTTCCCACTGATTTCTTACTTTAGGTAGCTTCCTGAAAGGGAAAATACTTGACGCAAGTGCCACCGGGCGCCGATATTCAGTCTGCGCATATGCGCTGTGAGATACAGACTTATGTTTCGGCGTGAGAGACAACAAAAATCAACAAAATATATTGAAAAACCAAGTATATGTTTTTTCATTGTATTTTGTTATTTTATTTTTAATAATAAGTCTGTACCATTCTCAAATAGTTATAAGTTTCATAGAAATTGGTTATAAATTTTTTTAAAGTTTACAATTAAAAAATTATGATTCAAAATTATAAAAAAATATCCTTGTTGATTTTTTAAGCTTTTACAGTGAAATTAAATATCTAATTTTTAATTATTTCTTTTTATTTCAATGCCGCCCCTATCACCTGACTTAATTAGTGAAAATAACACAAAAATGTACGCTGTACCAATAATTTAATCATATTTATTTTAGGGGTCTTAGGCGACCAGATGCGACGGGCGGAGGGTTAAAAACGTATGCTCTCAATTGTCAAAAATTTTTTTTCAAGTAAAACCATAACCAGACGGCCTCCGTGGTCCCGAGGTAAGACTCTGGACTCACAATCCGAAGGTCGCGGGTTCGAACCCGGCGTGCGCAAATAAATTTTATTTGATATTTGTGTTATTTCACAATTTATTCATTTAAAATAATATGTAGTATATTTGCGGCACGTTCCAGAGTGGAAGATACTATCAGTATCGCCCTGGTGTAAGACCACCATTCAGAATTGAAACGTTGCTTGAAAATGGCTTTAGCCGTGTTTAGTGACCAGATCTGAATAGCCAGGTACTTCCCCACCTTCCTCTTCCCTATCTCCTTCCCCTCCCCACTACCTTCAGCCTCACAACATACCCCGATTGGGGATGCCATAGTCTCACTGGCTCCAGACGGGAGCAGTTGGGACTCTCGTGCGGTATTAACTATAAAAAAAAATATATATATATATATAAAAAATGAGAATACAATTTGAATAATTGGTGTAGCGATCTTTTTTGTAAAATTCACGCCAAGGGCGCGGAACAAATATTTTTTGCTACAAAATTAACTTATTACTAACTATAGACAATTTATTATAACTAGTAGGTAACATGCATTATTCAATAAATACCTAGATTTAAAACACGGAGACCTTCGGAAATGTAAAGGATTGGGGGGTTATCAGTTAATTAATAGGATGATAGAACACCACTAATGATTGCCTAGCCCAACGTCTGAGCCGGAATATGGAATGTAATAATACACAATTACACAATAATATGCGCCCTCAAGGCGACGTTCTCTGCCAATAACATGATTTAGTATTAATTACGGGATTTAATCACATCATCAGCTAATCCTTTTCATTACTTAGCTGCAGAATTATTATTGATTTGAGGATATTTTTTGAAACGGTGATAAAAGGCAAAAATGAACAAATTAAGAGTAAACTACTTTCACTTGTTAAACATAACTAATTTTTAAGAAAGAGTGTGCAATTCACAAGCCGTAGAAGTGAAACCTTCAGAAAACTAAAGTAGATAAGAGTGGGGAGGCTACGAAGTACCGCACAAAGAGGAGACCGATTATACTATCTCTTTCTCTCGCAGGCTAATTTCTATATACGTTTGTCTCTTTTTAGTATCGCTTTTTTCGTTTCATCGAGTTTCAAATCACAATGGTGCTAAAGAAGTTTTCACTTCGATAAAAGTTTTGAATGTGATTTGAAACTCGATAAAACAAGCGACACTAAAAAGAGAATAAAACACAAACATCTAAAAAATTTTGAGAAAATGAGATAGACTAATCGGCCTCCTCTTTGTGCGGTGCATCATAAAATAAAATTTAAAATAAAATTTAAACTTGCTAACAATAATATAATAAATAAACCTCAACAATTATCCTATTACTGATATTCTGCATTCGTCTCATTCTCTCGAAGTTTATTTTTTATAAGGTTTCACTTCTACCGCATACGAACTGCAGACATGATTTTTTAAATTTATTTAATTGTTTTCTGTACTTATAATACAAGCATATAGCGAAGCTTCGATTTTCAATACAATCAATCGGTGATTTGGATTATAATAAATTAAGTTTTTAAGAAGAGAATTTAAAAAAAATCGAGTGCAGTTCACACTCGATTGAAAGGAAACTTTCGCCCACACGTTCTCAACCAATGGAAGCCTTGAAAAGCGAGGTCAAAATCAAAGCAGCCAATGAGCGCAGTTTGACGCTTCGTGGGTACTGTAAAGCGTCATTTTCATTTCATTTCTCAACCAATAGGAACCTTGAAAAGTGAGGTCATAATCAAAGCGGCCAAAGAACGTAGTTTGACGCTTCGTAGGCACGGCAATGCGTCATTTCCGTTTCATCCGAATTTCAAATCACAACAGGGCTAAAGAAGTTTCACTTCAAAAAAATTCGTTGTAGAATCCATATTTGATTATTGTGGTGCAAGTACATTGACATTAACTGACACTCAGTGTTGGCAGAAAGTAAATTGTTTATAATTATTACCGATAACAATAATACAAATTATTAGCACAATGTGTGAATAAAAATACTTTTATTAGTAAATAAATTAAATAACAATTTTCGCTCTAAAAATCTTTTAATGGAAGAGCTGTATAAAATTAAACGATTCAAAATTATCCTTCATAAAACTAAAGTAGACAAAAGTAGGGAGACAACAAAGCATCACAAAGCACCGCACAAAGAGGAGACCGATTATACTTTCTCATTCGCTCGCAGGCTAAATCCTAAAGATATATGTTTGCCTCTTTGTGATCGCTCGTTTCCGTTTCATCGAGTTTCAAATCACAACGGTGCTAAATAAGTTTTCACTTCAAAAAATTGTGTGCAGTTCACATGCGGTATAAGTGAAACCTTCAGAAAACTTAAATATCCAAGAGTGGGTAGACTACGAAGCACAGCGCAAAGAGGAGTTTATTCTTTCTCATTCTCTCGCAGGCTAAATTCAATGTATGTGTTTGTCTCTTTTTAGTTACGCTTTTTCGTTTCATCGAGTTTCAAATCACAAAACAGAAGTTTTCACTTTTAAAAAAAGCAGCAATTCACAATGACTAAGGACGGGTTGTTTCAAAAAATTTGATGGATTCATCAAATATTTGATGTTAATTTTCACGTTATGTGTAAGTTCTATTCAAGTTCTGTGATTATTTCAGTTTTGTGAAGCAGCTGTCCTATAACGATATAAAAACAGAACTTGAATAGAACCTATACAGAACGTGAAAATCAACTTCAAATATTTGATGAATCCATCAAATTTTTTGTAACAACCCATCCTAAGTGCTCTTAATATACTCGACGTCAACCATTGTCAGTACGTTAGCGATCTGCAGTCGTCCTCGAGAGCGATGACAAATTACCGACATTTTCGATAAAATCTTTATCGTTTGACCATGCTAGATATCCAGTACGTCTACAAATGAATACATTGGAAGCATTCAGCATTATTTGCAAAAAATATTGCATTCAAGATATTCTTCAGAAATTCACAGAACCAAATAATCATCGGATAAGTGAAATAAGTTTCAAATCACAATGGTGCCAAAGAAGTTTTCACTTCAAAAACAAAATTATAAAGATGAATATTATCGTACTTTGGTATAGGAAAATGTCTTTAAAAAAATTTGTTGTGAAAAGGGAAATGGTTCATATATGCAATGCACGTACAAATAAATAACGGAAGCGATAACGATAACTATAATGTTTGTGGTAATGATTAATGATTCGTAGTTTCTAGACTTCAATCAAGGTTTTAACCAGAGTTAATATAATATAATAAATAATAATATTTAAGGTCAAAGTAGAAACTAACATATTGAATGGGTTGGATGATAACTGATAACCAAAGTAATTCAAGGATATAATTTTATAGTTTGCAAGTTCAATTGGTATTCTTCAGGAACGGGGACATAATACGACATATCTTAGCGTGGTTTCAAAGCCGTGCCGCGTTAGATGTCCTCGAGTAAAATGCAGCTGTGATTGTTCGAAGCTTCCGAGCTGAGAATTTCTCCCTTGAAACTGAGATTTTGATTAGTAACGTAAATTGAACACCTGTTGAAAGTTATGTTTCACTTTTCAAGCAATATTTTAAATAATTCTTAATTCTACACAATAATGCTATGCTAGGACAATTTTTAATTTTTTTATTCGAATTCTTTAACAAAGCCTTAAAATAAATTTAAACAGACGATTGTTGGATTTGGGAAGACTGTAAACTGTATACGAGAGATGGGAAGGCTATCCAGTAATTCCATTAATACAGGACTGAACGCGGTTGGCACCAACAAAAAATTGTTAAATTAGCGAAGCTAGCAGTCCACAGTGGAGTGCTGGTACCTACCGTGATGTATGGCAGTGAGGCATGGAACTGGCAGAGGAAGGATGAAAGTAGACTTAATGCCGTAGAAATGAGATCCCTGAGGCGCATGTGAAGTAAAACCATTATTGATCATGCTTGAAATGAGGAGATCCGCAAAGAATGCTAGGCTGACGTAAGCATATGAGTGGGTTTAACAAAGAGACGCTCAGATATATATATTGTTACGTTACAAATAGACCGCCAATATAGAGGCGCGCGCACTACCCCCTCCCGCGAGCGACAAACCGAGCTGTCGCTAGACCATCTCGAGCGGCAAGCTCGCCAGTCTTCAGCGAGCGAGCTTCCCGAGCCCACGTCCCGCGTGAACATGTGCGACACGAGTTCAGTTTCGCCGGTTGCGCACTTCCGGTGTCCGCGCTTGGACGCTGCTGAGACCGGGAGAACAAGCGCGTAAAGCCGCTGCTGGCCCATAAACCAAACGTGAGTCAATTACCATGTTACCCTTTGTGTGCAATTAAATGTTTTGAAGCCCTAACCACGCGTGTAGAGAGCAGAGACTGACGTTCAAACTAACTTTCAGCTAGGATCGTTCCTCTTATGTATTATTGTGTCTCCTAGAATTGAATAAACTATTTATGTGATAACCTACCGTGTTTTGCTTGTCGAGAGAGGCCCTGGGGGGATGGAGAAGCGTGAAGTTCCGAACCACAAGCACTAGCCTTGAGGTTAAGAGAAACCCTGCTTGCACCGAACCTGAGCTAGTTTTTATTTGGGGCAGATACAGCAACTAATTTGTATTAAATATGTGGGAGCTTTCTCCAACCCTGCCGATAGCATCAGCACGCACGCCGACGCTAACACTGGCGCTAAACGTGGGGCCATTTACATTTTTTTCTGTTCCACCACGGCCTCGTTCCCAAGCAACAATTGTAAACTCTGAAATGTTATTATGATGTATTGTTTATTCCCAATTGTCTAGCACTTCCAACAGGAATCTCGGCGCGAACGTAATTTCGAATCACAATTTAAATTATTACGGGCGCGATTTTATCATTTGTGAGTCGTCACTCGACAAAATATTACCGGTATTCCAACGCAAGGTGCCCAACCTGGGAAGTTGTCGCTGCGAATAATACAGTGATTACAAAGTGTCGGCCGATTAAAATTGCTATTTTCAATACAAGTGAATAGTGGAAATAAACACAAATTAAAGAAGAATTTATTCAACAATTAAAATCATGTACATGATAAACAAATCATCCGCTTGGTCTCGAAAGTGCTAAATATTTTTAATAATATACTATACTGCAGCACGCTGGTACGTCTCTTAAACGGACACTTGCTGACACCTAGGGAACAAGTGGATTTAAATTCTTTCTGTCATTTGACAATTAAGTATTTTTGACTCTGTCGTCTGCTGAAACCGGGTCATGCCGAATCACATTCGAATAATGCAAAAAATACTAAATTCGCGTTGACGTGGATTCCTTGACATCTGACACTATAATACCTTGTCAATTGACAAAGAAGGTAATATCTTGTCGAAAAGACGAAGGGAATTCGCGTGTAAATACCAGAAAAATTGGTGCTGTATAAAATCAGGCTATAGGAAGCCGCGTAATGAAACCATGCCCCCAAGATATTGTTGAATTCTCAAACAAATTACTTCCACGAAAACTTGTGAAAATTTTTTCGATTTTTCCTTTTTTCGATTTTTTTAATTTTCGAAATTTTTTTTTCCAAAACGCTTGGATTTTTTCTTAAAAACGCATGGCCAGAGGAAAATCGCTGCTCAAATTTTCTCCAGTTTCGGACTGAAAATTTTTTCGATTTTTTTCCTTTTTTCGATTTTTTTTAATTTTCGAAATTTTTTTTTTCCAAAACGCTTGGAGTTTTTCTTAAAAACGCATGGCCAGAGGAAAATCGCTGCTCAAATTTTCTCCAGTTTCAGACTCTGAAAATTTTTTCGATTTTTTTCCTTTTTTCGATTTTTTAAATTTTCGAAATTTTTTTTTCCAAAACGCTTGGAGTTTTTCTTAAAAACGCATGGACAGAGGAAAATCGCTGCCCAAATTTTCTCCAGTTTCGGACTCTGAAAATTTTTCCGATTTTTTCCTTTTTTCGATTTTTTAAATTTTCGAAATTTTTTTTTCCAAAACGCTTGGAGTTTTTCTTAAAAACGCATGGACAGAGGAAAATCGCTGCCCAAATTTTCTCCAGTTTCGGACTCTGAAAATTTTTTCGATTTTTTCCTTTTTTCGATTTTTTTTAATTTTCGAAATTTTTTTTTTTTTCCAAAACGCTTGGATTTTTCCTAAAAAACGCATGGCCAGAGGAAAATCGCTGCCCAAATTTTCTCCAGTTTCGGACTCTGAAAATTTTTCCGATTTTTTCCTTTTTTCGATTTTTTAAATTTTCGAAATTTTTTTTTCCAAAACGCTTGGAGTTTTTCTTAAAAACGCATGGACAGAGGAAAATCGCTGCCCAAATTTTCTCCAGTTTCGGACTCTGAAAATTTTTCCGATTTTTTCCTTTTTTCGATTTTTTAAATTTTCGAAATTTTTTTTTCCAAAACGCTTGGAGTTTTTCTTAAAAACGCATGGACAGAGGAAAATCGCTGCCCAAATTTTCTCCAGTTTCGGACTCTGAAAATTTTTTCGATTTTTTCCTTTTTTCGATTTTTTTTAATTTTCGAAATTTTTTTTTTTTTTTCCAAAACGCTTGGATTTTTCCTAAAAAGCACGTGGCCAGAGGCAAACCTCTGCCCAAATTTTCAAATAACCCAAACACTTACAAATACGCGTTTTTTCGCAGAAGCATTTTGTAAAAAAAAAAAAAAATATATATACGTCCCCAGTGGTCAATCCCTGGCAAAAATTTCTTTCCAATTACGGATAAAGAGTCGAGTTCTCGTTTTTCTCCCAACGTAAGGTCACCCTGACACGACCCTATACACTATGGAAGTCCCTCAAGTCACGCTGGGTATAATCCCCCACATTTCTACGTCAAAAAAGGAAGAACTACTACAGGCCCTGAGAAGTAGAAAGATTTCTCCCAGGAATAAATCCAAAAAATGCCTTATTCAATATGCTTCTTTCTACAACAAAAAGTACATCAGGAAGTTGCAGTTTCAACAGGAAGACACCTCAGAAATCATCTCTACCTCCCTCACAGTCTCCGAAGCAAAACCCTTGGTGGTACAAGCCCAGGAACAGACGAAAATATATGATTTGACAACCTGGAAGACGAAATACAACGGACTCACGGATGTGGAGGATTTCATCAACAGAATAGAAGAAACAGCCCAAGTCAGAGGAATCCCCGAAAGTATTCTACACAGGAACTTCATAGACCTCATCGCTCCTGAAATGCTTACCTGGCACAGGATACATAAGAGAAAAACAAACTCATGGAGGGAACTCAAGGTGGCACTTTTATCCAGTTTCGGAGAAAAAAAGGCCCAACACAGAGTCAGGCTATCCCTACTCGCTATCAAGCAGCACTCTGGAGAGCCTGTTGCTAGATTCACACAGAGGGCAGAGGCCATCAATATAAAGCTCACCCAACCTGTCCCTGAAGCGGAACTTCTCCCGGTTTTAATCGACGGTCTTCTCCCCAGATACGAAAACATCATTACTTCTCAGAAAATTGCCACGCTGGAGCAACTGAAAGATGTCTGCCAGCTACTAGAGGCATACCAGGATCGGAAGAGAGACGAAAGATTCCCCAAAGAAAACTTTCGCCCAAGCACTTCGTCCGGCATAAAACCGGAGCACAACGAAAAGAAATCCTGCTCTTTTTGCCACAAGATTGGTCACTCCCAAGCCGCCTGCTTTAAACAAGCAAAACTTTTATCCTCCAAAGACACCCATTCTAACAAAAGGCGATCCGTCGATCGTTCTCCAAGAAGAGATGAAGGGAGGAAGTTTGGCAAAAGACCACGCCAAGACAATACCGAAACGTCCATCCCGGATCTCAGATTCATCAAACCCCCTATGGATTTCTCCAGACCCCCTCCCAATTGGACAGCCAGGAAGACAAAAAACTAGACCCCAACCCCCCGGGCCATCCCTCCCATAGGCCAAAGGAATGGTCGGAGTGGTTGGAACACGTCAAATTTTTTAAACAGGCCTTACCCCTCTCTACAGTTTGCTGCAAACAGGCAATAGACGGTAGACCCTTCGCGCATTTTTCCATAAACAACGTGGTTTTTTCAGGTCTCCTAGACAGCGGCGCCTCTGTCAGCTGCCTGGGCGACAACGCCCACACCTTATTCACAAACTGTGGTTTTAAGATGGGAAAACATTCTTCACATGTTACCACGGCAGACAACACTTCACAACTCGTCATCGGTTCTCTAACCCTACCGATCAATTGTGACCAAAAAACAGTTTGGATCAAGTTTCTAGTTGTACCTACAATCACACAGAAATTCATCTTGGGAGTGGATTTTTGGATGGCTTTCAAAATTGCCCCGCAACTGTTTAACAACCCCTCCGTCACTCCCCAAGTAAACGAAATCCGTACGGTAATACCCTACGAAAACTTGAACCCCTTACAAACAATACAATTAAATCAAATGATCAACAAGTATGAATCCATCTCCTTCGAAAGGTGCGGTTTAGGCTTAACCAACCTAGTACAACACCATATAAAAACAACAGGCCCCCCAATCAAACAAAGGTATTACAACCTAGCTCCACAAAAATTGAAAACGCTGGAAAAAGAATTGGACGATATGTTAAGACTGGGAGTGGTGGTACCCAGCCGCAGTGCATGGACCAACCCCACCTTATTAGTTTCAAAGAAAGACGGCTCAGCCCGTTTCTGCCTCGACAGCAGACGCCTCAACGCATGTACAATATCAGACGCCTACCCGCTCCCCTTGGTCAACTCCATCCTGGACAGACTTCGAAACGCTAAATACATCTCATCCATAGACTTAAGCAAAGCATTCTGGCAGATACCTTTGGATCCCAGCTCCTGCGAAAAGACTGCCTTCGTGGTGCCTGGCAGGGGTATGTTCCACTTCAAAAGACTACCCTTCGGTTTAAAAAACAGCCCAGCAGAACTACAAAGACTCATGGATAAATTGTTTGGCCCAGAGTTTGATAACAATTTATTTTGCTACCTGGATGACCTGATCATCATTAGCGATACCTTTGAAAAACATATACTTATTCTAGAGAAGGTTTTTCAACAACTCAAACAGGCCGGTTTGACTATCAACCTGAAGAAATCGGAATTCTGCAGGCACCGCCTACGATACTTGGGTTTCATAGTAGACGAAGAAGGCCTAAGAACAGACCCCACAAAAGTAGCGGCTATGACAAATTTTCCCCGACCTACAAATGCAAAAGAGGTAAAAGCCTTCCTCGGACTCACCGGTTACTACAGAAGATTCATAAAAAACTTCTCAACTCTCGCGGCGCCGCTCAACAAAATCACGGGAATCCGTAAAGGTACCAGTAACTTTTCCTGGTCTGCAGAGACTGAGTCAGCATTCAACTCCCTGAAAGAGGCTCTTCAATCAGCCCCAGTACTGAATTGCCCCGACTTCAATCTTCCCTTTACGATCCATTCGGACGCATCAAACGTCGGAATCGGAGGAGTCCTCACTCAAAATTTTACGGACGGCGAACACCCCGTGGCATACTTCTCTCGTACCCTAAATAAACACGAAAAAAACTACGGGATTACCGAGAGAGAATTGTTAGCAGTCATGGAATCCATTCAACATTTCCGCGGATACATTGAGGGCAGTAAGTTTACCGTCGTCACAGACCATAGCAGCCTAAAATGGCTGATCTCGCTAGACAACCCCTCCGGGAGATTGGCTCGCTGGTCGTCCCGCCTATCTCAATATACTTTCGATGTCATCCACCGTAAAGGCGCGGATAATATCGTCCCGGATGCCCTTTCTAGGATCGAGATAGCAACATTAAATGCCGAATTACCCAATTCTAGTCTCCCCACAAAAGACGTATGGTATCAAAAAATCTTTAGAGGATGCAGTGACAACCCACAAAAGTTCCCGAATTTTATAATTAAGAACGGACAACTATATCGCAACTGCAAGCCTCCACTGTCAATCTTAGAGGACTATGCCTGGAAAATGGTAGTCCCTCTCGAAAATAGAGAACAAGTTATTATTGATAACCACAGTGCCGTAGACTCCATACACCCTGGAACTTTCAAAACATTCAAAAAAATATCCTTAAGATATTATTGGCCGGGTCTATTCAAACAAGTACGTTTATACATCTCCAAGTGCGACATCTGTAAGGCATACAAGCACAGTACGGCACCACCGTCTGGTCTAATGGGCAACCCCAAGCGTGCCGATAGACCACTTCAATCCTTTTCTATGGACCTCATTGGACCCTTCCCTAGAAGCTACGCCGGTTACATGCATATACTCAGCGTAGTGGACATCTTTTCCAAATACTGCTGGTTGTTTCCTCTGAAAAGGGCAACTGCAGCAGCAATAACCAATCTATTGGAAAAACATATTTTCATACCCTACGGTACCCCTCGTACTATAATATGCGACAATGGTAAACAATTTATAGCTCTGGAATTTAAAGAGTTTTTGTCTAAATATGGTATAAAGGATGTATTCTATAACACCCTTTACACCCCACAGAACAACACCGTTGAACGATACAACCAAACCATAAACACGGCCCTGGCAATTTTGGTTGGCAAAGATCAACGCACATGGTGCAAAAAATTAGACAGAATACAAGCAGCCATGAACAACACGGTGAACCTCGCTACAGGCTATACACCATTTTTTCTCAAACACGGCATGGAACAAGTAGTTCACGGTTCACTACACCCTGACAATTGCCTTCCACCCGTCCCTTCCTCCACAGCAGACCCCGCAGCAAATTACGCCCACCGCTTGGAGGAACTCTCCGCTATCTATAGTGAAGTAACAGACGCTCTACTATTGGCCCACCAAAAGAGCGCCGACAGGTATAACCTTCGCAGGAGGCACGTCACATTCAAGGAAGAAGACATCGTCTGGAGGAGAAACAACACTCTGTCACAAGGTGCGCTGTACTTCTCTGCCAAATTGGCACCCCGTTTTGTAAAGACGAAAGTCCTAAAGAAAATCTCAGACCTGGTTTACCGATTGTCCGACATCTCTGGTAAACACATAGGTAACTACCATATAAAGGACATTGTAAAAAGTGGTAACATGGAAACAAACTCCATTGCCACGCCCGTATAACCCCAACGGTTATTCCTTGACTCCTAGCAACCATTCGTCTACACCGTGACATGGATCACTATGGAAGTCAACCCTTTTGTTTCGTCACTAATGAGCGGCCTCTCGTAAACGATTGTCACTCATTAGGACACTCAAACGAAACCTTTCTAGCTCTGGCACAGTGGTGTCAACTGTAGCCAAAGTCATGGAAGAAATTATAATTCTCCCTTGTGGTTTCGTTTCATTTTATTTTATTTTATTTTTGTTTGTATAAATAACTCGTCATCATCAGTCATTCGCCTCTAATTGCTGCCCCAGGTGTCAAACCTTGGAAACATCGTTTTTTCTAAGCATGCACACCTCTACCTGAAATTGATCACTTCGGAGAAAGGAATTCCCTGTGGCTTACTGCAAGTAGTCAGAGACTACGTGCCCAAGGTTTTGTGCATCGTCACAACTAGCAGCATCATATTTTCACATCATCATGTCATACCTCGTCACCCCTTTCTAAATGTTAAAAAAAAATTTTTTTGTACATTAAATATCGGGTCCTCGCCAAAGTGCATCTAACCCTTATGTCATATGTAGTTAAATTAGGTAAGCAAACCTGTGTAAACCCACGGCGGTATCAGATGTTTGCTACCCGTTCTAAGTTTTTTCTGTTTTTTAAGAAAATAGAATGGCGCTCAATAAATAACCCAAATTGCTCTAGCTCTCCCCAGAACTGGATGTGGAGTCTGGAAAGTATCGTTATAAAAGGGACAACTTTCAACGTGCCTCTTCATTAACGATAAATTTTTTTACAACATTTCAGCAACATTGAGTCACCCTGGGTCTCAACTGCTCAAACTGAAATTTTGGGGTTGCCTTGTTGTGACTTATCACGTGCAAAGTACGAGGTCACAACAAGAAGCCAGGTCTCCAAGTGAACCACCCTGTGAACAACCCATCCCATTATTATAATTTTCATAACACCAAGGTGTGTCCATCGCAGTCTGTTTAAGTAAGTAAAACCTAGAAGGTCTTAAACACTCAAATCGGATCAATGTAAATAATTTTCCTTGTCAAACAACGATAAGCGCATGTCTTGTATTGTTGCTACCATCGTACGTGTAAGTACAACAAAAGTTGTACCATCACGATACGATACTCTGTGCGTAACCAAAAGGGTTGTACCACAAAGGATCTCTTTTGCGGTAAGCTTAGATGAAATTCACATTCCATCAGCACGCCAGAATTTTTTTTGTCCCTTAATTGTTGAAGTATAAAATCTTGGCCAGATCTTCAAATATGTTTTTGCCTTTGTGCAAGTCTTTAACGTACGCTAATATGGATTTATTATGCTACGGTATTGTTGTACTAAGTACATCAGTATGTCTCGCCGTCTGTATTGAATAGGTACCTTTATATGAACGTTAACCTTTGTTGCCATCATAGGTGGGAACCTTATAAAATCTGCCGTCATAGATGGGAATCTCAGAATATCTACTAAATGCGATACGGGGAGCCCGTTATAATTACTCTGTGGGTTTTTGTCAGAAATGTCATAAATACCTAGTCTTTTGCACCTCCCTTCAATACTGGGCAACCCAGTTGTAATTCGTTCATTGTTATCCGTGAAGACGTTATAAAACTTACTTGCAAATCCTTTGATTTTGCAATCTTGTACGCTATACGTGAAGACGTTATAATACTCACCATGAATCGTGCGAACGAAATAATATCAAACCTTTATGTGTGAACTACTCAATGTAGTCCACACCCCTTTTTTGTAATCATTAATATGCCCGTGGACTTCCTGTCACAAGAACCCAGGAACTATCTACTATCTCAAAAGGACTAATCATACGCTTCACTCATGATTATGGGGCATCGTGTCGTGGGAGTTAAGTTGATGGACACAAAAAACACCTAACTCGTTGTCTGGGAGACGAACAAAGAAAATCCCCAGGTTTGTGAGATTTGAGCAAGGGTCTGTCATTTCTCGCAAACAAGTAGGAGAATAAAACGACCCCTAATCTTCTGCCCAATACACGTAGAGGATTAGACTTTTATGTCAGTGTATTCTTTTGTCCAACACTACCAAATATTATTGTAATGTGCCAGGATGACTGCTGTAGACCTTGTTTCACCTCCACCCAGAGGTCGAATTTCGGAAATAGCCGAGTCCCCAGCAGTTTTCTTCGTTCAAATGTTCCCAACTATCACCCCTCCCCTTCCTCGAAATTATCCGTGAATGGGGATATATGCGTTACGCACTTGGCGTTTCGTTTGTCAAATGGGACAATCTTCATACGCGGATCCTTTCAACTTCCCACTCCTTTCCCAGTTGTCATTATTGTAATGTGCCAGGATGACTGCTGTAGACCTTGTTTCACCTCCACCCAGAGGTCGAATTTCGGAAATAGCCGAGTCCCCAGCAGCTTTCTTCGTTCAAATGTTCCCAATTATCACCCTCCCCCTTCCTCGAAATTATCCGTGAATGGGGATATATGCGTTACGCACTTGGCGTTTCGTTTGTCAAATGGGACAATCTTCATACGCGGATCCTTTCAACTTCCTACTCCTTTCCCACTTTGTTATAACTAATCTTGTACGCAATGTTTTGTTTTTCGAAAGTAGAAAAAATGCTACCGTATAGACGTGAGCATAGGTCATGGAAGACCAACTTCTTTCGAATGGGGAATTTTGTTATACGTACAATCCCTCAACCACGTATTCTTGGAAATGTATTTGGTAAAAAAAAAAAAAAAAAACCAAAAGGGGTTACACAGAACCTGTCCTTGAATACGTACCTTTGTAACATGTATTAGGCATTAGCCACATTTAGTTAGCTCTCTCTCCGTCTCTCTCTCTACACGCCAAACAAATCCAACTTTTTCTCAACATGCACACTTGTTTCTCTCCAAACTTTTTTCATCATTGGTCTACTAGGCAGGTAAACTTCAAGAATTTTGTTCTAATAATAATTTTTGCCGGATTAAAAAAAAAAAAAAACCAGCAGCTCTGCACCCTATCTACATCTGCGCCTCTTCATGCTGCCCTCGCTACCGTCACGGAGGTCCCTTGCCTTCAATCCCTGCGTACCAAAAGCACCCGACCGCATCTAACATAACCTAGTGTGAGTCGTGCGTGTAGTTGCGAATTGTATCACCACAAAGAACCGACACTCAAAACAAACCCGAGCACGCCAGCTCTAGGTTGGTTCCTGTTCCTGTTGCCATTGTGCAAATGCTCTGCTGCCATTATGCAAATATTCCTGCTGCATAATACAAATGTTCCTGTTGCCCTTGTGCAAATGTTCCTGCTGCCATTATGCAAATGTTCCTGCTGCATAATGCAAATGCTCTGCTGCCATTATGCAAATGTTCCTGCTGCATAATACAAATGTTCCTGTTGCCCTTGTGCAAATGCTCTGCTGCCATTATGCAAATGTTCCTGCTGCATAATGCAAATGCTCTGCTGCCATTATGCAAATATTCCTGCTGCATAATACAAATGTTCCTGTTGCCCTTGTGCAAATGTTCCTGCTGCCATTATGCAAATGTTCCTGCTGCATAATGCAAATGCTCTGCTGCCATTATGCAAATATTCCTGCTGCATAATACAAATGTTCCTGTTGCCCTTGTGCAAATGTTTCTGCTGCCATTATGCAAATGTTCCTGCTGCATAATGCAAATGCCCTACTGCCATTGTGCTGATGCTCCTGTGCCCTTGCGCAAATAACAATACCAACGATTGTTCACAAAACAATCCCACTACATACAAAAACCAGTGTACCAACCACCAATTACGATTCCACTCTCCAATACTTCAATGGTTTCGTACTGGCTCACCAACAGGATCCGGAAGCAGTTACCCTTTCGACCTCTGTGACAGGTAGAACTCTCCACACCACCTAGAAGCCTCATCATGTGTTCTCTTCCTCGTATTTTCTTAAAGGCCCTAGTGTCCCTTGAGTGTAATCTCAAATGGGCCAGGTTACTGTGACAAAGTAACCTTGTAACTTCAGTGAAACGTTCAACCACCCCAGACATCCTACGCAAACCACGTTCGCAAACATTAGCTCACAGACCAATGATACAATTGTAGAGTTTTTTTTTTCTATCACTGCATAACCCTTGTACCTTTCTTCAACAGATCCTTGTTCTTTGCAACTGTATTTATGTATGCCACTGCCTTTATATACATTTATTGACAATTCCTTGTTACACCATGTATCATCTCTTTTGTGTTCTGTTCATAACTATTCTCCAGCTAGGAATCTCTCTCTCTCTCTCTCTCTCCTCGTTTCTCTTAAATGTTTTTGGCACAAGTGCTGAAAAGGTAAGAGGATTTATTAGTCCTACAGCTCCATTGCCACGTCGCTTTTATTGCGGCGAGGGGGGAAGTGTTACGTTACAAATAGACCGCCAATATAGAGGCGCGCGCACTACCCCCTCCCGCGAGCGACAAACCGAGCTGTCGCTAGACCATCTCGAGCGGCAAGCTCGCCAGTCTTCAGCGAGCGAGCTTCCCGAGCCCACGTCCCGCGTGAACATGTGCGACACGAGTTCAGTTTCGCCGGTTGCGCACTTCCGGTGTCCGCGCTTGGACGCTGCTGAGACCGGGAGAACAAGCGCGTAAAGCCGCTGCTGGCCCATAAACCAAACGTGAGTCAATTACCATGTTACCCTTTGTGTGCAATTAAATGTTTTGAAGCCCTAACCACGCGTGTAGAGAGCAGAGACTGACGTTCAAACTAACTTTCAGCTAGGATCGTTCCTCTTATGTATTATTGTGTCTCCTAGAATTGAATAAACTATTTATGTGATAACCTACCGTGTTTTGCTTGTCGAGAGAGGCCCTGGGGGGATGGAGAAGCGTGAAGTTCCGAACCACAAGCACTAGCCTTGAGGTTAAGAGAAACCCTGCTTGCACCGAACCTGAGCTAGTTTTTATTTGGGGCAGATACAGCAACTAATTTGTATTAAATATGTGGGAGCTTTCTCCAACCCTGCCGATAGCATCAGCACGCACGCCGACGCTAACAATATATATATATATATATATATATATGTGAATGGTAGAAGAAGTCGTGGACGCCCGAGGTAGACATGGCACGGTCAACAGAATCAGATACTTGAGTCAGGCTATGACAGGAGTCAGATAATATAAGAGTATGTATGAGACAGTGTGAATGGGGCAAGGATTGTACGCTAACACCGAGTTGTTTGGGTCTCTCTGCGTCCCTGCGGGAAAACGCCGTGATGATAGTATTGTTTTTAAAAAAATCGTTACATTTGTACAGATAAAGCTTTTATAACATAACTTTTTATACTTTTCAGGACGGGAATTAACTTTTTTGTAAAATCAATTCCATCCAGACATCGTGATAAAGATGATAAAAAAACTAATAAAAACACGAGTGTGCTTTAGAGCACACGACTGAAGTAAAACTTCTTTATGCTTCGTTTGCCTCGCCCGATCACACTTTTCGTAACGCTCTCGTCACGCTTTCACCAGCTTACTCCCCAAGTCAAGCGTAAAGAAGTTATACTTCAAAAAACTTTTTGCGCAGAAATATCAGCAATGTCAATTGTTTTCCTTGCAAAAAGGTTTATTATTTTGCTATGTTGAACATTAATTATTATTGCAAATTATTGGCTAGGTATTACGGAAAGGCCGGCTGGGCGGATTGTGCGTCTGCACGTGCGCAGTAATTATATGCCAATCACACTTTAGTGTTCTGTCACAGAACAAGGACAGATAGAAGTAATAATTATAACTCGCATAATGGCTGAAAGGTTTCAGTGTCGATAAATACATAGGCTGTGGTAACCGTCCAATAGAGATTGTAATAACTAATAACTATTCTGAAGTTGAATTCTTGTGCGAAATCAAAAGGTTACATAAGAAAGTTAATTTCAAATTATGTATACAATGTTGAAAATGATCAGAAAATGTCAAAATCGAAAAGCAAGCGTATTATTATGGTAATAAGTTTTAGAGTCAAGTCATGAGTACAAAAATGTGCGTGCAGTTCACACGCGGTAGAAGTGAAATTTTAAAGTAGACAAGAATGGGGAGGCTACGAAGCACCTCACAAAGAGGAGACCGTTTATTCTATCTCATAGATTATTCTTTCGCAGGCTCAATCTAATAGATGTATCTATGTGTTTTTCTCTTTTTAGTGTCGCTTTTTCGTTTCATCGAGTTTGAAATCATAACAGTGCTAAAGAAGTGTTCACTTCAAAAAACTAAGTTAATAAAAAATACACCGCACATACCATAGAAAAGTATTTTAAGTAAAAATTTTCTATTTTACGTTTTATCTCTGAAAAGTAAAGTGATTGTGATTGTCTATGCCCCACGAAAACCGTAATTAAGTAAGATCACTCCATCTCCGCAAGATGTCGCTAGTATCTCTGTTCGACGGAACCGCTTGCTCTTCATTCCTTCATTTGTTTGCGCTCTCCTATAAAATTACCTTCTTTGACTTACGACACTCTTCTACGGAATGTACGATATTTTTAATCTTGTTTGTATTCCTTCATTTAACGTTACTCCATAAATACGAGTAACTACATTTGTATTAGTATGAAAATTTTCTGTGCATTATTAGCATGACAATTGAAATTTATCAGAATAAAATGAAAAATACAACATTTAGAAAACCTTACCTCTTTATAACAACATTACCATTAATTTGAAAAAACATAATCAATATATATTATAAAAGAAAGTCCAAAAAACGTGCGGCCCGCAAAAACTCAGAAACGAGTCTAGGTATGATCAAGGGAGTTAAATGGTGTGTAGATCTTTATCTCCCCTCCAGGAGGAGGGTTCCCGTTTTCATTTTTTTTTGCTTTTGAAGATATGGAAGGGCTGGAAGTATCGCCCTCTAGAAATTTCAAGAACAGTCTTCTAGAAGGTTCGATAAAATTCTAGAAAGTTCTGGAAGGTGTGGCGGAGTATTTGAGATCATTCCACAATATTCCAGAACATCTCGGCACATTCTGGAAAATTGTGGAATTTTTTTTTATTTTATTTGTGGATGCTTATATATTTAAGTACATGTAAACAAATATACCAATACTACTCTTCCACGGAAGCATTAGCTTGTGGCTGGAAGAGTAGTGTACATTGTTTCTTTATAGATACTTAACAGTCTTCAACAATAACTAAAGTGACATATATATATATATATATATATATATATATATATATATATATATATATTAGTTATACTATATATTAATATATACTGTACTATACATATATACTAAGGTTACAAATATATATTATTTATGCTAAATGTAAATTACAATGTTTAGTTAGAGAACAATAAGTTGCGGTTTGTTAGGTGAGATATAATTATAAATATTTCGTTACTATCAAACTATTTTACTATTAGAATAATGTATCCAAGAACACTGTTTTAAATTGTTAATGATAAAACAACAATTTAAATTATTTGGAATGTTCGGGAATAGGGAAGCAGGATCGGTTCCAGAACACTCCCGAATGTTGTCCTGAGCGAAGCCGTGTAACCCAGCTAGTAGGTACTAAGAATGTAAAGAGAATTCTAAAAATGTTTTTTAATGAAAACTTTACGATTTATGATTTAAAACTTTATGATTTATGATTTAAAACTTTATGATTTATGATTTAAAACTTTATGATTTTACGTCTATATGATTTAGCCTACAAGAGAATGAGATAGTATCATCGGTCTCCTCTTTGTGCGGTGCTTCTTAGCCTCCCCACTCTTGTGCACTTTAGTTTTCTGAAGTTTTCACTTCTACCGTGTGTGAATTGCATACATTTTTTTTTGCTTTTTGTTCAACAAAGGATAGTTATAAGTATAAATAAGACGACATTTAAGAATATTTATTAAATCAAATTTAATTATATTAAAAGTAAAAGAAATACAATGCGACACAATTTTATGAGAACCTGTGCCTATCCTTTACTTCATTAATACATTGAAAATAATATTATGCTTATTATTTACTTATTACTTGTGGTGGTTTAAGCTTAATTATATCTGTGGTAGTTTATGCTTGTTTATATTTACTTACGTCTTGTTACTTGTGATGGTAGTTCAGATTACTAGTTGAAAGCCTACAATAGGTTTATCCGGCTAATTTTTTTTTTCAGAAAAGGATAATACCCTAAACGCTTGGTAATATCGAACGAATAAACCTGGACATTTTATTTAAAATCGACGATTTTTCCACGGTTTTTTTGTTACTATCTCAACAACGTGTGACCATGGATTCTATGCAAATCGTATTCAGAGTGAGGCAACTTCGTATCGCTAAGCAAACAATAACAGATTGTTGTTATCGATAGATAAAATGGTTCGACGGACACACTCATGACGAGCGAAACAGAAAAAAAATCCGTGAAAAAAGAGTAAGACACACAAAGGTGCGTTTTGGACGAGTTACCGCAGGAAATAATGGGTATTGGTTATGAACAAATTCGCAGTACCTTGTATCTTTTGCAGAATAAATACAAATAATGTATGGTCTGTCAAATTGAATTTGGCTGCATTGTAAGTATGCGTTGACAATACATTTTTGAAGTGAAAACTTCTTTAATACCGCTGTGATTTGAAACTCGATGAAACGGAAACGAGCGACTCTAAAAAGTGAAAAACACACATCGCGAAAGAATGAGATAGCAGTAAAATATTAATTTTATTCCCGGGTACTCGTTCCAAAATAACACGATAAATCCACGGTCACTAGCAAGTTCCCTTTAGTGTAGGGATACAAAGCGCTTGACTTGAATCTTTGCAGACATTCAGCCGACCAGGGATCGAATTCTATGATATCCAAAAATAATAATATATTTTTTGTAAAATCAATATCCAATCTTGAAACCACTACAAAATGGACAGGCAAAATAAAATACAAAAGAAAGCAACATCAAAAATACGGAAAAATCATCCTTCACATTGATGAAAAAAAGTGCTTCGTAGTCTCCCCAATCTTGACTTCCTCTCTCCCCAATTTTCAGAAGGTTTCACTTCTACCGCGTGTGAATTGCACACTCTGTTTTTATCACTAGGTGATTATTTTATTATACTTTAGAAAGGAAACTTTGGTTCACAAAAGGTATACAATAATAAACTAACAAACCGCCAGACTATAACTATCGGTTACTTTCATACCACTGAAAGGTCCATCGTAATATCCCATCTTTCTCATAACTGACGCAAGTATCGGAACACAAGACAGCGGCAGGTCTGTACACATACATTTACCTCGGCCCACTCTACGCTTCAGTCTTGTTAGTGCAGTCCTCACTTTAAAAATCTATTCTATCTTTCCATTCCTCCATGCGTCGTTTCCGAGAAAAGGGGAGAGGTTTCAACGGAGCTTTGCGTATTTTATGACTATATAATATGTGAACCGTTCACATGAACCGTTTAAAGAATTTAATTCCCTTTGAAATATGGGCGCCTCAATGTTATTGGCAGAATATTCCAGACTAACAAAGAAGAAGCGGTTCCGAGTTCAAGAATACGAAATCGCGTCCCAAGTTTCATGGATATTCAACGGCGCACACTGGGGCAAGAAATTACATTTTCATACAAGAAACAAAAAATAATAAATCGTTCATATACCGCGAAGTACTCTTTAAGCTGTAGTAAAATGACGTCAGGAGGTAGACACAATAGGCCAAAAAGTCCAACCACCACTCGCCATCACAGCCCTGTCGACCGGTCGCTTGTGGAGACTATCTACATACTAGAGACTACATATTTTCGTATCAGTGATCGATGAATCGGTGGATGCAACTTTTAGCCATAAGTTATTTTTAATTGTTTTTCTAGTTTGTAGCTTTTCTAGACTTTAGAAATATATTATAAGTTTGTACAGCGACCTTGAGGTGATTTTGCAAAAAAACGGCGCTATATAAATCATCCAAATATTATTATTATTATACTGGCAAAAAATATCAGACATTACAGAAAACCAACAACGCTGAGAGGAACTTTAAAATCACTGTTTTGAGAATAATTCAGACAAGCAGTTAAAAACCCGCTCCGCAGGTTTTTGCTGCTAGGCTTTTGGTTGGGCTTCGCCCAGTTAGTGTTGGTGACCGTTTTATAAATCCAATAGGAACTTTTTCCAAAAATAGCCCTTTCCTTGGATCCACTATCATCCAGCGTAGCTAGTCACCGAGGCAGGCAATATATTGTGTTACCGTCGAACTTTTCATATCCGGAGAGATGTATTCACAAATTCGTTGCAGTTATACCTAGGGGAGCCCCGTCCCCACCCGGCCTGGTGACGGAAGTGGCGACATCTTGTGACGAATTCTTGAATTCGAAACCTAATTACAACGGTAGCTTTGTTTGAAATTCCACGAACACAGACTTTATTTGTGGCGCGGCGCGTGTGGCGTGGCGTCAGCCATGCACTCGAAGTTGGGTTCTGAAATTCAACCACGCAGACGCAGGCCTATTAATACTATTCGAAGACGCAAGCCTATTCGCAAGACGCCTAGACGCAAGACGCAAACCATTCGATTAACTTTGTTGCGGGACTGCGCGGGCTCTTAGGACCAGTAGCTATTAATTATCGTAACTTACGATTGAACTTTAGTGATTCCATGAAAGGAATCTCCCGGCAGTAGGACCCCAGGCATGTTTATAAACAATATGCAGTCGGTTTCGGTAAACTACGTTATACACACTCAAACGAAATATAATAAAATATAACAAAATATTACGGTATACATACTCAAACAAAATATAACTAAGTGTCCCCGAAGGGGTGTGCAGAAAGGATGTACCACCAAATAACAGAAGGGAAAAAAAATGTTTTCGTTCAAATGCATCAAGAATAAAATTACTTGTCTATATATTGAAAGCACCAGCGCTTAAGTACAAAAAATTGACATTGTAAATAAATTTGTTTGATATTCATATCAACTTGGGTATTCTTAAAGTCAATTTCAGGTTTGAAATTGGTAAAAAAAGGAGGAAAAAAATTCATAATGATAATAATTTCGGGGGCCAACTGTCGGGTGAATCAACTATCGGGTCACCAATTTTAAAAGATATTTTGCAAGTTTTAGCCCGATTTAAAATGATTAATAATGTAAACGTGATCGGTCGCAAATACTGAGGGTGGTGATGATGGTAGTGATGATGATTAAAAAATGTCAGATAAAAAGAATTAGATAGTTATATAACAAAACTGTATAATATACAATTAAGTTTACAAAAGTAATTTAATTTTCTATTTTTGTAAAACCTATCTTGCCACATCGAAAATTGGCATTTCAAAATTTCCTGTGAATTGATGGCACATAAAAATATATCTTAAACCAGTGTGCGGTGGTGTGTTTGTGAAAAGAAGTAATAATACCTACCTAGCGCTATTCAATGGCGTCTATTGGAAGTGACTCGCTTGAAATTGATTTGTTTTTATATTTAACATAATGACTTGAGAATGCGAAATTATTCACCTAACAAAAGCATTCGTGGATGTATAATCAAGACGATTTTTTCCAGTTTTGTCTTCAAAGTTCTAAAACAAACTCTTAAAGTCCATTCAAAGGTGCCAAAGTTGAAATTAAAACATTTTAAGTATTAATTATTATCGTTTAATCGGTAAATGGTAGCATTTTAAATCTTTAATCGTTTTCAACATTCCAAGTAATATATTTCTCTTTCCTTCATGCATACCTTCAGACCTTCCGAAAACCTGCCGTCTGCCTTGATGATGGACGAACAAGGTCCAAAACGAGGAAGCGCAACACGGCATACAACCCAAAAGAACTGCTATAATAATATAATAAATAATTCGTAAACACTAGAATTCCAAATGTAATCATTGAGCAGCTTACATGTGCAAATGTAATTTCAATTTGCAATTGACATAAAATCAAAGCTATGTCAAGCTAGCCCGTTACAATGAACGTCACTTCTTCGATTTTAGAATAGATGCTTTGACATAGAAATTCCAGAATAAAAGACCTTCGTTAATTTCGAGAATTTTTGCTGTCCCAGACAAAAAGATTTCTGCTTTTCAATATAGAAGATAATTCAGTGTGTTTTTGACTACAAAGACTAACTGACATTTAGATTACATACGTAGGTATCTACTCTTTGGTTATCTTACTCAAAGAAAATTAATCTATACTTCCATTGAGCTTTATCTAAACATCTTCCCTTTCAGCGGAGTTCCTTAATCTAAAATTTATATCAAATTTTCAAATTACAAAAAAAAAAAATAATTATATAATACATAAATCCGCCTTTCTCTGAATGAAAGGCGGCTAAGGGAACCCTTGAAGGGGGAAAAACAAATTATACGATAAATGCTAAGGCGGCCAAATACCCAATTAACAGAGTTAACCAAGCCGATAAATCTTATAATAGCTCTTATACAATTTATAATAACGCCAACAAATACCGGGATATATAATATATATAAATATGTATACTTTATTTTTATTCATTATGTAATAAATAGTAAATTAAATTGTTTTTAAATTTCCGTTCATGTTCTGGCGGTCGGTGGCATAGAGTAGCAAAAAAAATAATACTAAAAAATCCATCGTTACACAAGAATGTATATCTTTAGGGCAAATTATGTGTTGATAAAATGATCAAGGTCAACGCATATACAGGGTGTTAAGGGACGTACTTGACTTACTTTAACCAGTGATTCCTGACATTATTTGGAGTAAAAAATGTAAATGAAATTTTGGTCTCCGGTGACTTTTTTTGGTGACTTTTTTTTTTTCAAAATTTTTTTCTTCAAAATCAAACAAAAAAAATTCTTTCGCATGTTGTCACTGGTCACTCCGCCGAGTAGCCGATCCACCCCTTACCCCGCCTCAAACTGTCCAACACCTACCATTTTTTTATGTTTTTGTAGAAAAAAAAAACATGAAAAACGTCACCGGAGACCAAAATTTTATTTACATTTTTTACTCCAAATAATGTCAGAAATCACTGGTTAAAGTAAGTCAAGTACGTCCCTTAACACCCTGTATATTCTTCTCAATGCAATTTGCGACAACTGCTATGGAGCTTTGAAATATCAATTTAACCAAATCAAAACTATACTCTTTTAACCATCAGTACATGGAGATCGACTCAAATTTAGTGAGCGTAGCATACCGTAGAGTACGCGTAGAGAACCCGCCATACTATTTTGCTAGTGTGCGTACACGACATTCCGCGTCGACTACTGGTTTGATGTCATTGTCCGCTACTAAACAGTGCTGGTAGCGCGCTACGCGAGTTGTATTCGAATCTACTTCTCGCTACTGTCCTGAAATGGAAAAATAAATGGCGTCCGAAGATGCTTTTAATGTTAAATTTGTCCCGGAGGTGGCAAAGTATGCATGTTTACATAACTATAATTTACCGGATTAATTAGAAAGGATTTAACGTAGAAAGCTTGAATTGAGATTAGAAAAAATTAGTTTGACATCATTCTCATGTAGTTCCTTGGCGGCCACGAATGTCCTACAATTATTATTTATTTCGTTGGATGGGTGAACCCAAAATCTTCTTCTATTTTCGATCCTTTTCTAAGCTTTGATAAAGAAGAACAACGTTGTTGTCTTCGTCATTAGAGTCACTTGACATCGTATCAATTCCATCAATTAGTATATTTCGGGTAGCGCCTTGTACAGAAACCGGCATAAATGAATGGCATATTGATAGGCTACTTGTGGTTGCATCACAGTCCCGTAGCTTGTAAATATCTCCATGAACGAAGGGATTTTATGTTTCCTTATATGTTTATGTAAAGCAAGAAACTTTCATTAAAAGATCATGAATCCAGTTTCCAGGGGGCTAATAATACCTGCGAATAAATATCAATTTGAAATGTTGAACTGACATCGTGTTAAAACTAGATTGAATCACATAATAGATTATTCCGAGAAGTGTGCTCTGGTGTCGTCTATTTACAAAATATCGTTCGCTTCCCCCCAGATAAGAAAAAAATGTCCATTTACTAAAGCATTTGATCATTTTCAGAAGAAGTAAGGACGAGCTGAGCTTACTTCAGGCACACGGACTGGCCCACGATACACTTTTAACGGTTTATCTGTTCAGTGGATTGAACTGATACTCTACAGTCCTACGGCACTTTTACAAGAATTATGGCTCACGTTCCTGGTATATTTTCACTGACCACAATCCGGATGCAGCAAACGCAAATGAAAATGGATTTATTTAGGACTTTCAGGTAACCTAAAGCACAATTTGATTACGTATGTTATTTCCAAAAACTGCAAACCCCATATTCGTTAAAGGGAAACAGGGCGGCGTTTTGTCCATTCAAACGTATTCCCCAATTTCCTCTCTGGATTTTGACACCACTGCAAATATTTTTGAACGTATTATAGATAGGGTCAGTACGTTTTTAATTTTTTTTAGGAATTAGTTACCTCCAAAAATCGTTAAAATTGTTAAGTTTGAACGCCATCAACAGATATTCAGTTAACAAACAAGACAAAGTATTTTTGACGTGATAACGTCTTATTAATCGATGAACGCCGGCTGCATGCACGAAAAAGCATGACTCATTGTCACATTCCGCCTGAGCCGAGCGAGAACGCGGAACAAGCGCTCGGCTTATGACGCATCTATCCCTCTTCCACTCCATCGTTATTATATAACGTTATCACGTAAAATTGTCGTCCGTAAACCGACTTTACAGAAAAACAATTGTTTAAAAAGCAAAACGTAAAGACAGAATATTTTCTTTCAATACAATTGGTAAAAAAAATCTTAAAAATCGGACCCGTTTTGCAGGAGAAAAATAGGGAATACAAACTCCATTTTGTTGAATTTATTTGGGTATTATCAGCCTGAGGCGCCGTTATTCCTTTCGCTCAATATTCGGGAAAGTAAGAGTGACAGTGACAGCAACAATTTGATAAAATATCTATTGTTCAAATTTCTAGGCGACCAGGTTTCCTTTTAATGGTAAAAATTACAACTAGGTTAATTAATTATATACCACCTCCTCTTTTTTTTGCATATTTTATTTTTAATTTAATTTATGTTATTACTTATATTATGCATACCACGTCACTTTAGTTGGACAGGGTTCTAACTTGACTTTACTCTTTTCTGAGATATGACTTGTCAAGGTTTGCAAAAACGATTTCTCGTAATCTATTTACTGATTTCTGATTTTGAGTAAAGTGTGTAATCTTGTGTAAAGCAAGTGTTTTAGTTTAACATACTTCATGAAGAAATATTTAAATAAGTCGTAAAAACCTAAACATGCAGAAAGAACAATATGCAACCAGCCGTGGCACAATAATTCATTGCAAAAGATTCTAATTTCCTTAACGCCATCCCAAGATAGGGCAAACTTGTAGTTAAAATTTACCTTTAAAATATATGAAACTAAAATACTTTGCACAAGACTGAACCTCAAAATCAGAAATTGTCAAAAAGATTATGAGAAATCGAATTTGTAAACTTTGACACCTCGCGAAGGCGAGGCGATGTTGGAACCCTACTAAAGTGCTAACTACATTGAACACTGCATTGAAAAACACAAAAAGTGTTGTTAGAATCTTTTAAAATAAATGGAACCTTAAAAACTTGATATCAGAACTTCGTCATGCAAGTATCTACGGAAATACAACACAGACGGCTTTGTAAAATTATTTTGGTTAAAAAAATGAGCAAAAGAAATGGTTTTGCATGCAGAGATCATTTTTGAAAAATTAGAACCTTGTCCAGCTGAGGTGACACGACTGATGTCATGATGTATTGTGTACCTTGGAATGTGTGGGAATGTCATAATCTCTCCACATTCCGGAATAAAGAAACTATTATTATTTATGTAACAATTGATGCTCAATGCAGGGTCGCTAAAATGCTTTCGGTGTTGAATATCATAACTCTAATTTATTTCATTATAAAATGTACATAACCGAATAAACATGCATCACGATCCAACCACTGATAGCTCCGTGGCGGCCTTTATTTCTGTTTAACGACTTACCCCTTCAAATACCTCAAGCATTTCCGATCGGATATATCGGCAAGACACTTGGGTCTCGCGTTATCTACCGGTACGAAATTTAGTAACCGAATGGGAAACACATGATCATGTCACCTGCCTATTTGATAACAGAAATATTGGCAAAACTTTTTTGACATTTTACATGTTGGTCCAAATAAAACGTCCAAATGAAATGTCCAAATAAAACAGTTTTGGTATAAAATATATGATTTTCTTGGATAGGTGAGGGCCGCCAAGAAACGGAAAAAAGGAAGCATTTGATTCGAAAAGACAGAATGCATAATGAAGAAGTCCAATTTTAAATCAATTCAATTCTTCTTCTTCAAAACAAATCATTCAAATTTTTAGTACTCGCATAATATTATAAATAAAACTCAATGAGCAATGTTGGAGCAAATCACGTAATTATTTCGAATAGATTTTAAACTTTTTCTATTTACGTGAACTTACAAACTGATAAGCAAAAAACATTTTGCGTATTTAAAATAGCAACATTTTGTGCATTGAGAAAAATTAATAAGTTCAAAAATAATTTCGTAATGAGTAACAACATTAAAAACGACAATAAAAATAAATAGACCCTTAAATTCAAAGCAAATTTGATTTAATTTAACGTAAATAATTTCACGCAAAAATTAGAGACAACCGAAGCTAGTACGTTTGAATACCTTCGCAGTGTGATCCGATTTACCCTGTTTAGTAGAAATCATTAGACCGATACTCAGAATTTATTGATACAAACAAATTTTGGTACTTTTAACGGTGAAAACCGCGGGGAACACAATCATGTTTGTCACCACTTAAAATGTACTTATTTACAAACTCTTCGCATAACTCGATTTCTAAGGGAAGCCTTCCTAATTAAGGTTTACGTTATTCAATCAATTCGTGTATTTCTCAACAAACAATATTGTTCGTAGCAAAATGCTCCACTTAAGCGAATATAATAAAATAAAACCGAATACGGTGGAGACGGCAGGGGGAAAATAATCATATCTGAAAGCATCACATTGTTGGTTGATGTACCCATTGATTCGTAGCGTTTTGGTTTCTAAATCAGTGATACCTTGTATATTTTTAAGCTTTTTTTGAAATTATTATTGCTTTATTAAGGTCAGATTTATTAAGGTTAGCTTATCGTCGTGTTTATTTGATATCAAATCATCGATCGCAGATATTCACGTGTGACAAAGTCATCAGATGGCCATTCAGTCCCAATTTGGTTTTTTTGACAGTAAAAAGGTTCCCGATGGCCGTCCGTTTCAGTTTTTGAACAAATTGTGATCAGCTGTGAATGGCCAAGTTCACAGTTTGTCAACGGAAAAACAAAACTGAAACGGAGATTTTATCGACGTGTAACGGGATGTTATCCGACTTGGGGTTTTTTATTTTAGTTTAAGAGTGTGTTAAGCGTTCAATATGTTTTTCCGACTTTTTCAATTTGTTTTGCCGACAAATTTCAATGTGCTCTCATTGTCAATAAAGTCGTCAAAACTGTGGTTTTGTGTTCCGCATTTTTCTACTCTAAAACTGGACAGATTTTTAAGATTTTTTTTACCAAATGTATTGGAAGAAAATATTCACAATTTATTGTTAATTATATTGTACGTATAGAGAAGAGAAGAATATAATAGTAAATATTACCGATTGCTTTATGTGTTTTGCAAATATAATATTAACAAAGTTTTGTGCATTATTACCAAACACACTAATTTCGGCTACCGGTGAATCGGTGCGTACATCCAGTGATTGAATGTGAAATGTTCCAGTATTCATATATTAAAATAAAAAATAAAAAAATGAAAATTATTGATTATTAAAATTATTCACGTTCAATGAACTTTTGATTTTTCAAAAATGGAACTGATAATTACAAATCATATTAGACAAGCAAGAGAGTAGGTGGTTAAGGTATTTATTACTTTCATTAATAAAATAATTATTTACCGTAATTAATTAATTCTATATTTGAAGTGTGTCTTTCTTCCATTTAAAATTTTTATCAGTGATATCTCCGATGCAAACTGACGGCCTCGGTGGTCGAGGGGCAAGGCTCTCGACTAGCAATCCATAGACCGTGGGTTCAAAGTTCAAATCCCGACGTACGCAATTAAGTTGCATTTTATTGAAATGTATTATTTCACAATTGAACACTTAAAATAATATAAGATATATAGCAGGTTCCAGTATCACTCCGGTGCAAGACCACGATTCAGAATTGAAACGTTGCTTGAAAAGGCTTTAGCCATGTTTTGTGACCAGATCTAAAAAGCCAGGTTCTTCCCCGCCACCTTCCCCTCCTCGCTACCTTCCGCCTCACATCATACTCACACTGGCTCCAGGATTTGGAGCAGTTAGCGGTATTCACATTTAAAAAATCGAGTGCAGTTCACACGCGGTAGAAGCGAAACTTCACGAAAAAAATCTCAACCAGCAGGAGCCTTAAAAAGTGAGATCATAATAAAAATGGCCAATGAACGTAGTTTGACGCTTCGTAGGTACCAACTGTAATGCGTCATTTCCGTTTCATATCTCATCCAATAAGAGCCTTAAAAAGTGAGATCATAATCAAAGCGGCCAATGAGCGTAGTTTGACGCTTCGTAGGTACTGTAATGCGTCATTTCCGTTTCATCCGAGTTTCAAATCACAATGGTGCTAAAGAAGTTTAAAAATTATAAATACTTTGAGATTCAAAAATCTTACAATAATTAAAATATCTGAGTCTGCGCTAATATTTAATAGTGGATCGTATTTGACCGTAAAAGTATTATCACCACATATTTTATTTCTCTTTTAATACGAGTTGATGTTATGGGCATCACTTACATTTATTTTTACGTGTGGTATCATTGCCACCTCTCCAAAAAATATCTCAGCACCGCTCCGAGAATGACCGTGCAAATCATTCCGAGCACTCGATCCAACCGCCCGTTCGCGTTTTGTACCTCTCTACCCGTTTCATACGTGAACACTAATTGTGTAAATTATTAAAATCTTAAATAAATGTTAAATCACTCAAATAAGGGTACAGTGTTATCAATCATCATCCAGTATCATCATTGAACACAGGATCGCGGCCTGAAAGTACCGCGACCCCCAGGAGCCTGACTATTCCTCATAGTTAAATATTAATATACACTCGTCTGATGAGAAGACGGAGCACAGGTCAAACACCCTCCACCAGCTCCTCAGCCTCTGGAACCAATTCCTTCAACCTTGGTAATCCCGACGCTCAAAAAACTACTTTCCACAATGTAAAAGGTCACCTTTTTAGGTTCGCTTTCAACATTGATTGACGATTACCCTTTAAGCAGTAAAGTCGACTTTGCTTTTACGCAGCTTTGCATTCACAATTGTATTAAAATAATTCTAATTAATTAGGAACCGTATTATGATTTAATTGAAAATGCTTTTAAAGCGGGGAGCAATATAGCTAAATTATTTAATAGAGAGCAAATCGCAGTGAGAGAAATTGATCGAATCATCGCTTTTTTTTAAACAATTTTTTTTTGTTTTGAAGAGTTTCATTTCATATGCACATTTGTTACTTAATTTTTTCCCCTGAAATCACTTGCTAAATCTTTTGCTACTCTCACCTAATAAAATCTAATAATTTCTGTAATTGTTTAAATTTTAAGTAAGTTTTAAGTTGTTACTGAATGACTTGGATGCGTCGAAACCAGTAGGTAAAAAGCAAGTAACAAATGTTCATGTGAAATAAAACTCTTCAAAACAAAATGTCTAGAAAGTATTACATAGTTGATGCCCGTGAATAACAATTTTTGAAGTGAAAACTTCTTTAACACAGTCGTGATTTGAAACTCGAAGAAACGTAAAGGCGACACTAAAAAGAGACACACTTATATCATTAGAATTTAGCCTGCGAGAGAATGAGATAGAATAATCGGTCTCTTCTTTGTGCAGTGCTTCGTAGCTTCCCCACTCTTGACTACTTTAGTTTTCGGAAAATTTCACTTTTACCGCGTGTGAACTGCACACAAATTGTCTTATATCAATTTTTGCGACGGCGTTTTTAATATGGAATTATGAGTTAGTTTAATTTGTAGGACTCCATTTTAATTTTTTTTATCTTTTATATGTTCAATAATATTCAATTTATAAAAACAGTTTATTTTATAAACAAGTTCTGCTAGGCAATTACTATTACACGTGACAGCTGTTTCGCCCTCTGAAGGCATTATCAAAATGTAAGATTTTTATCGGAAGTAAGAAAAAATTAAGCTGATTTCGAGCTCACAGACACGCCCAAAACACATCGTATGACGTGACGCATGCTTGGTTTTTTCCAGCGCAAACCCTTAACCGCACATAATGCGAATTTCAAAAAAAAGGAAACAATTATTAATTTAATCATTGAATATTAGCAATTCCCAAACGAAAATTTTAAATATAAAAATCAGAAAATGGTACGGTCGCATTTTTCCTAGATGCGATATCCGCATCTTTTTTTGAATTTTCTTTTTCGAATGTTCATTTTAAAACATAAATTGTTTTCTAATCTGGATAAGTATTCAGTAAATATTCAGTAAAAAGAGAGAATTCGAAATAACAGTGAAATCTCGGGCGAGGCCGGATAGAAATCGCAACCTCAAAATATCCTTGACAAATGAGTAAACATTTTCTGGAAGCATCCCGAAGGTATTTTTCCTCCATTTGAGAGCATGAATGATAAATACACCATTAGTTTTCTGCTCTTTGAGGGCAAATATTACGTAGGTATTATTATGTGCTCGCAATGTTTACTTGGTTCCAAGACAGTTGATCCCCAGTTGGTCCCTCGGCATACTTATATACAATATGCAATCGGTTTAGGGAAAATACAGAATACTCAATTACACAAAATATAACCAAGTATCCCCGAAGGGCGTGCGAAGAGAAGATTTACAATCGAGTAACAAAAATTGTATAATTTATACTCTGTATCCATTTCAAATTATTGTAATTCCTATGTAAAAGCCGAATCGGTGTTAATTCATAATAAATAAAAAAATAAAAATAAGATTGTAGAAATATAAAGGTGATAGAAATTTTTACTGCGCCCTTGGGATAATAATTCACAAAAACGGCGCTATACAAATCATCCAAATATTATTATTGTTATTTTCCCGCCATATAAAAAGAATATATTGTTTTTGCAAATAAATAAATGTCAATTCAGTAAATGCTTTTATCGAATAGTATTAATAGGCTTGCGTCTGCAAGGTTGAATTTCAGAACTTCATAAATTTCGATTTCAGAACCGGCTTCGAGTGCATACGTGCATAGTGGCACGCGCTGCGCCACAAATAACATCTGGTTACGTGGAATTTCAAACAAAGCTACCGTTGTAATTCGGTTTCGAATTCAAGAATTCGTCACAAGATGTCGCCACTTTCATTTCAATTAAACTCTTTCGTCAGCAGGACGGATGGGGATGTGCCCCCCCTAGGTATAACTGCTACAAATTTGTAAATATGTAGTTCTCTCTGGTTATGAAAAGATTGATGGTAATGCAGAGTTGTATCAAGCGTTTATACATGTTACATATGACGTCATCGCCTGTCTCGGTTACTTTGTTCCGGTGACCAGCTACACCGGATGACAGTGGATCCGAGGAACGGGCTATTTTTGGAACCAGTTTCTATTGGATTTAAAATGGTCACCAACACTAACTGGGCGAAGCCGAACCAAAAGCCACCCGCAAGGCCTAGTTGCTAGTGCGTTATTACTATGCGTTCACTTCAATATAAAGCTTCCACAAATCTCGACCTATTAGAACTAACATGATATGATAATATTATTATTCAAAGAGTAGGTGGCACCCACCTCCGCAAATTCATGAAACAACAAATGGGGCGTAAATTTCACACACAAAACGAAAAATTGTTGATAATAAACATTGTAAATAAATCATGTAGGACGCAATGCTTATTTAATTGAATAAATTTCAGACTCATAAATTCAAAAATTCCTATTTAATATTAATTAATTAGTTACTAATGGTTACTAAGTACTGACACACCGCATTTCGATGAATATTTGAAAATAATTTAATAGTTATTTGAAATAGTTAATGTACCACTTAAGAGCGTACTAGTCAAGAGTGCAATATTAACATTATTATAAAAAACATACGATATCTAAAATGAAAATATTACTAAATTTAAAGGAAAATGTAATAATTTTAATTTTGAAATTTCATTTTCATAATCAGTTATAGGGCTTTGAAATATCTATTAAATGGCCAAAAAAATAAGACTAATAAAATTAACCGTTCAATAAGAGTGTTTAAGCCGCTGCTACCCGAATTTCTACCGGTTTTTTTTAAGCTCTTAAAAAATATGTTATTTTTGTATCTATACAACCCTCACGCCGAAACGCAAATTTTATGAAATTCCCTCGATAGAAAAAACGCAAAGTATGCTCCGAAAATTTTTATTTTCAAGCCTGTCTCTATTATTTAACAAGTTATATGTGTGAAAAACTTCACATTGTTTCTTTGAATGTTGTGTTTAGATTTTTGAGATTTTTGCTCTATTCTAAACGAGTCGTGTTTTATTAAACATTTTCACAATTTTCGCTTCAATTTTATCGTTTGAAATATTAGCGCGCTCGCTCCAACAGTCGTAATTACATATCTCTCCATTTCTTCTTTTTGATACGGCGCCTTAACCTCTGAGGCTAATTTTTTCGCTTTTTGGAACAACCGACAAGGTCTCATAGAAATGGTTTTGTCTCCCTTACTATCATAGTGAGAAATATGATGCGGCGTAAGAAAGAATAAACACTACGCTTTATATCCAAATCTAAAAGTTAACCACAAAAGAAGTAAAATGTACACCTTAATAGAACCAAAATTTCTGATCGCAGTTTGAAAAAAAATTATGAAGCTTATGGAATTTTTTATACATTAATTTTACATGGAACGATAATAAAGTGAGGTGGCATTTATAATACATTTTTCATTATCAGTAATTTTAGTTAGAAAAAAACTTAAGGGGAGCCATTTTTAAAACTTTTGATGTTTGTATGCAATAATTTTATACTTAAAAAATAACGTGTATTTCGACTTATAAAATAAGCATATTTTATCGCCTTAAAAAAGCAGTCTTTAGTTTTCGGAATTGTTCAGAAAGATTTAATTTATTTGGGTTTTATTGCAAAGCGGAAATATTTTGACACTGACAAAATATGGTCGGATTTTAAGTATAACATTGGTGGGTCATTACAGTAAAGCTAAAGATATTGAAGTGAGAACAAATTTCCTTACCAGACCTTTCACTTAACATACCTTAATCTAGTTTAAGGGAACCGAATACTGGAGTCGAACTCAGACTAGCCCACCGTTCGATAATCGACCCCTTTGAATTCAATGCGTATTTAATAAAAATGTATTTCACTCAGGGTGCAATTTCCCATCCCAAACATTCCTAAACGTTCAGATAATATATGTGGAATTTCTTCGTGAAGGTAAAAAACAAAGGAAAAACGCATTAATAAAAAACAGCCATAGGTCACTGATATGGGATGGTCACATTTTCGACCCGAATAGCTTTTCCAACGAGATGAACAAGCTATTTGAAAACTACACCCCAAAATGACCCCATTTTGCAGTAAAATTCCTTTAACGTGCATAAAAAAACATTTTTTGTAAAATATTTTTAAAATTTGTAACATTGTTATGGAACAAAATAAAATGAAACAATATAATTCTATACTTGCAATTATTTGCAAAATGCCGACCAGTTTCGTGCTTTCTTTACATTGTATGCCTTACTAAATATTGATGATTGAAATCTTGCCAAATTTTTATGTGAAAACTTCTTTTGCACCGTTGTGATTTGAAACTCGATGAAACGAAAAAGCGAAATAAAAAGAGACAAACATATCTGCAGGATTTAGGCTGCGAGAGAATGAGATAGAAAAATCGGTCTCCTCTTTGTGCGATGCTTCATAGCCTCCCCACTCTTGTCTGCTTTAGTTTTCTAAAGGTTTCACATTTAAAATGTGTCTTATACATTCAAAAATATATATGGTTGTGGTAGGTACATCGGTTAACTAGAATCTTATTTTCAAATAAGGAATTTGCCCAAGCCCAGAAAAATATAATTTATTTTGAGTGGCGCAGCTTTGATAGGACACGAGTTGCATGTTGTGGCGTCAAATGTTATGTAGTGGCGTGGTAAAATAACACGAACATTTCGAATATAACACTCGCTGACCGAGTCTTGCCACGCGATATGTTACTAACTAACCATCACGTCATTCACGCACACCTAGGTGAGACGTTAAAATACCAAAAACCTATTTTCTGACATACATGACTAGCTTTATGAGAACAGGACAGACTCCAAAAACAACGAATAGTGTCCAAACTGTCTAAAGACGTACCGCTGATAGAACCGTTGTAATCTCTCCAACAAGTAAACAATGCATGCGACAGAAATAAAAAGTCACAACCGAACTCTCAGGCCCTCCATTCATGGAGATACTTACAAACTACGTGATTGTGACACAACCACAAGTACCCTGCAGATGTACTCCTTTTTAATGCTGTTTTCCGTAAACGGCGCTACCCGAAATATACTGAACATGATCATTTTTCACGTAGCCGTGGAGTTAACACGATGTCAAATGACTTTTATTCCAACATCAATCCATGCCTTCTCCACTAAAACTCTTTCTTACATATTCTGGTAATGTGTAATTATATAAACCCGCATTTTTTTCAACTTCCACAACAAATTTAACATTACTTTCATATTCAGACGCCGTTTCTGTTAATGTCAAACGAAAGTAGTAGACACGAATGCTGCAACGCGTAGCGCGCTACCAGCACCGTGGGTAGCGCGCTACTGACTTCAACCCGACATCCGTCGCGTAGCGCCGTGTACGAACAGCAGCAAAATTGTATGGTGGGTACCCACGAGCAGTGCGCGTGCTACGCGCATGAGGCTCAAGTAACTTGTAAGTAGCTCCATGTACGGAGGCACTCGGCGGCAGGGCAATCAACTTAGTATATATGTTATTTACGTTTAAATTGGCATTGCACTCTTTAAAAAAATATTAATTACGTACTTGAGAAGTAATTACGTACTTAAAACTATAGCAGTTTTAGTTGTGTAGTAACTCGACAATTCTGTACAGTGAATATTTTAATAGAAAAGCATCATGTGGTGCTACTTTTAAATCACCCAAACAAAACAAAAAAACCGCCGACTCGGGAACTATTCATTGGATAACCAACACCTAATGCCATAGATCAACACGTCAACCTGCCGTAGGTCAACCCAAGTGGTTCTCCACATTTGGTGACTTAGCAAGGGTGATCGGATTCACGGGGTGAGGTGTCTCATGTCTTGGGGGCGGATGCATCTGTCCACCTATTGCTTGACTGCCCGGATCGGAAGAGACCGGTTGCAGGAGGCCCACTGACGGCTTCAGCCGGTATCTTTCCACCCATTGCCCTGCACCGCGGTGGGAAGGATGACACAGATACCTATTTATTTATTGTTTGAAACTTTTTTTTTACATGAGCTCCACACAGGGGAGGCCTTGAGGAAAATAATTTCCCCCAATAACACTCCAATTATAAATGTTCATTGCATGCGTAATCAATGTTTAGTTATTACTACAATATGAAATAAAACATAGTAGTGTCAAATATAAAACATAACCTGCAGATAAACTTTTTAATTGTATGCCCATTACTCTGAAACAATTACTAACTGCAAATGCATCTACAAACATTCACAAAAAAAATATTACGGCCTGGATAAAAAATCAAGATATTCACTTTATTCAAAAAATCATAAATCCTAACCAAACTACAAAAAGTAAAAGAAAACAATTAAAGTCTTTCATGAATTTTCCTACTACACACACACACTTACATTAATAAATATGTGTAGGTGTGTGTAACTTTATATGTATGTATGTCTATAAATATAAACATGTGCATATATGTGTATAAATGGATTTGTATTTTATACATATTTTTTCACTCTAAATAATCAGTGTATGCGATAATAAAATGTATAAAAAAAAATAATAATTAAATAACTAATTTTCTACAACAACACATAAATACTTGTCACACATAATCATAAGCACGTCAACACCTCAGCACAGGTTCTCCTAGTGAGGTGTTCACGAAACATACAATATTACCCACACACAGTTTTACCTTCTTAAACCTACCTTACACCCAACATAATACTAAAAAAAAAAAAAAAATCTTTTTGCTTACTGCTACTGAAAATTAACGTTTTGTACTCCTATGTAAACCTTTGTAATTAATTGTAAAATTGTGTATTCAAGAATAGACATAAATAAAAAAATAAAAAAAAGAGAAAGAAAAGAAAGAAAGAAAAAGAAAAGACATGATAATAGAGCAATCACATAATTGTTCTCCGTGACATATCATGGTAAGGATTCACCTCTCTTACCCTTTCCTTACAAATATGCCCTGAGATGTAGGAAAATATTTTCCCTGATTCTGTGTGGATTTAATGTTAAAAAATCAAGTGCAATTCACACGCGGTGGAAGTGAAAATTCACACATACAATTTAAACCATTAGAAGCCTTGAAAAGTGAGTTCATAATCAAAGCGGCCAATTCGCGCAGCGCGACAAAGCGAAAGATGCTACGTAGGTACTGTACGTAGTTAAGATTTCATTCTATCTCAATCTCTCGCAGACTAAATCCGACAGATGTATGTTACTATGTAAATCAAAATTTTCCTATTTTTATATTAAAAGTTGAAATACAACCATAAAAAGTTTAACTTAAAAATATCAACAAAAAAATATTATTTCTGACCACTTTAATAATTCTGATGTATAAATACAACGTAAAGATAGGTACTTAGAAAGTTTAACTTTATTCATCGCTAGCTGTATTATCAAAGTGTAAGAATTGTATCAAAACCACACAAAGATCAAGATAGAAAAGGCAACCAACCATTGGGAATATTTTCCGTTTCCTATTAGTAAAGCAATCACGGAATGTGTTAATTACAGGTGCCGTGTTTCAGGCCATTCGGTTAAACACATTGTGCCTACTTTTGTGTACGTTTCTTTACCTTGTTACGGACGTGCGTAACTAATTGGTATTAATTAATAAAAAATAAAAAAAATAATTCTAACCTCGTTCCATGAAGTCTGGTGTAGGGTAAGGCTTCGGTGGGGAATTTGGATACCAACATCCCTTTTAAAATGTATATCTATCAAAACTGTCAAGCATTCAACATTTAATTTTTTTTTAAATCAGCGTGCATTTCACATGTGATAGTAGGTAATTCTTCAGAAAACTAAAAAAAAAAAAAAAAATCATTATAAAGGATGATTTTTTCCATATTTTTGTCGTCGGATTCCAGTGCACCTTTTCCTATACATTTGGTCATCTTATTAGTATTTGTGTTTTCTTCTTCGTAGTTGCTAAATATCATTTTCTTTTGCCTATTAATTTTGGAGTGATTTGAAGATATTGATTACAAAATTTAAATATTTTTTATTTCGTAGGGTTCAATCCTTGGTCCGCTGAATGTCCGTAAAAAATTGTGTGCGATTCACATGCGGTAGAAGTGAAACCTTCAGAAAACTAAAGTAAACAAGAGTGGGGAAACTACGAAGCACCGCACGCAGAGAATATCGATTATGTTATATCATTCTCACACATGCTAAATCCTATAGACGTATATGTTTGTCTCTTCTTTGTGTCGCTATTTTTCGTTTCATCTAGTTACAAAACACAACGGTGCTAAATAAGTTTTTAGTTCAAAAAGTATATGTAATTTTGCTGTCCGACGGTAAACCCATTTTTTAAAATTAAAAACAACAAAAAAATATTTACACGTCGCCACTGATCACACTCTTACTGTCGAGACGGGGTCGCTTGATTCGCATGCTGTTTCTTGTGTTATCGTACTGCTGGAAGGAGATGGAAGGCTTATCACATGGCAAAATGATGTCAACATTTTTACTCCAAATATGCTCAGGAATCGCTGGCTAAAAAATAAATAGAAATCTTTAGAGTACGTACTGATTTTACACCTGATACATAATCTTCTGTTATTCCGACTAGTAATTCATTCGCTTCCACGATGTGTTGCAATATTATTTTAAAATACAAAAAAATAACATAATACTAAATCTTGGAAAATCACCCTAAATATGAAATAATAAAGCTTTTTCACGAGGGCTCTTATTGAATCTCATGTAATTGTTTACTTGTTTGTTTTTGGTAATCACATAATAGTCCAAGCGGAAAATTTCCTAATCATGCCTGCTGGAGAGGAATGGCGCACAGAAATCCTTTGAAGCGCCACCGAGATCCGAGAATGTTTTTGCGCAGACCAACCCGCACATATTATATTATATTATCTAAAGGTCACGAATCGCGTATAAACGAGATGTATCTGAATTAACTTAATACAAGGAGCTCGATTCCCGGCGAAAAAGAATACGGCTTATTGGGTTCGATAAAAGGTTAACGTAACATTTTAGTTATTTTTTTCCGGATATTTTTATTTTTTTCATCCAACCCCGATTGTTTCCAAACTTTTGTTAAAATTAAACGGAACTGTTCGGGGCTCCGTATTAAGCGTTCAAGCTTAAGAAGAAAAGTGGTTTGAAAGGGGGATATGTATATGCAAATGTTAGATGGAGCGCGCTAACATTAAAGAAAACTATAATAACTAAGCGAAAATTGTGAAAATATTTAATCAAACACGACTCGTTTAAAATAGAACAAAAAAACTTAAGTAGCATTTAAACAAACATTGCGATTTTTTTTATAACCGTAACATGTTAAATAACAAAACAAAATGTGTTTTTATTAATTTTCGGAGCTTACTTGCATGTTGATATATTGAACTGATCTAATTTGCATATTCAAAATAATCAACAGTATTTATTACTGACACACCTGCTTTGTTACAACTCATCCAGTTTAACATGCCTTCCCGTAGACTCCGTAATAATGAATTGCTGTTCCTCAATCAACATTCTACTAATTATGGATATCATTCTCCTTTATCCAGAATTTATCGAGACTTGTTAACGCAAGTCAAAGCATTGAATTTTTTGGTGTTAGCCTAAATGACTTTCGGCAGTCGATACGAAATGTGTAATTTTTTAAATCTTTTAAATCCATCTTCAAGCTTTGACTTGTAGTCTTCTTTCTATGTGTTTTATATTATAATTTGTCAATGCTCTTCATTTGTATGTACTTTCCTTTCATTGTCATCTCTTTTTTAATTCGTGTTATTGTTATGTTACTAATGGGACTATTTGTCCGTAAATAAATAAATAAATACTCTGGGGCCATCCATAAATTACGTCATACCTTTAGGGGGGAAGGGGAATAGAGAAGTATGACATTGTGTGACAAGGGGTATGGGGGGTCATAAGGTCTGTGACTTCACATGTAAAAATCTAAATTATTAAAACGCAAAACTTAATAAAAATAAAAATAATATTTTGAACTACTGTTTTGATGTAAAATTGACTTTTAGTTGTAAAATTGCAAAATAAGTGACGTCACACAAATGTGAAGATGTGGGGGTCAAAAATCATGAAATTTGTGTGACGTAATTTATGGATGGCCCCTTTGCGATTTTTTTTTTATCGAGGGAATTATTACCTTCAAAAATAACATATAATTTTTTAAGAACTAAAAACAAAATCAAAGAAAATGTGTTATAAATCGGAAGAAATTTGGAATGCCGGGTCTTAAGGCCCACTTGTTTCGTAGAAATCCGTGTGTAACAAAGTCATCAAATGGCCATTTAGACCCATTTTTCAGCTTACGTTCAGCTTTTGAACAAATTGTGATCAGCGAGGACAACTATCATGTTGTTTGGCCTGTCAGCTTATTACAGTTTGATAGAAAGCTGAAACGCACATAGAATCGATGCTTAACGGGGACCTTTCATTTGTAAACAAAAAAAACAAAATGCCATGTAATGACACTGTTACATTGAAATTTACAACACATTTACACATAATATTAACGTCCATGAGTACTTGATACATTCTCTCAATTCTCTGGAGCACCTACGTAGTGTTTTTATGTACTTGAACAAAGCGTAATATTGCTAGGGAACGGTACATACTTAAATAGGGTACAGTTGGTAGGTTCTAATGAACAAGGAATCAATAGAACAATAGATATATAATTAAATAAAAGGATGGAATACACGAGGAAGAACGAGTATTATCTTTATAGAACGAGTATTATATAGAGATAAAGGAACCAGGAAACTGCTTGTTTAAGTAAGCTTATTAACTTTTACCAGTTTAGTTAAACAACTATAAAAAAACTGGGCCTTTATTGAAATAATGAAATGGGAGGCAAAATAGCAGAATATTTATATAACATACCAGTTCTGAATTTGTAAATTCCTTTTAAACACCAAGTGAAAAGAAACATATTTTTTCCCCAGAAGAACTTTGGAAGAATATCATTTGATTAGGCTATTAAACTATCCGACCGCAATATATTCGCATTTAAAAACGATTAAGCATTTAAAAAATGCGAAAAGGCCCTTCGAATCTTCGATATATAGACAATGTTATTGTCATCGAAGAAGTAATGAATACACGAATAATGAATAAAACAAGATAAACTGCAACCGAATGTACAATGCGGCAGTAAGGGCGGTTTACTGTCTCGATAATGACAAACAAGTGCTGACGTCACCACCAAGTAGCGGACTATGAGAAACGTCTATCAAAAATATGTACAGCAGCTCGTAAAGCGCATAATATCAAATCTCAGTCGGTTAAGGGAAAATGAAAGTTAAAATTAATGAGAGAGCGGTATGAGCGAGTAGCGGGCAAATAATGGCAAAGTTAGTTTGACAAAGTGTATTGCCTACCGCGCGCCCGCCTGTTGACTGGCAGGCGCTTGCGAGGAGAGGCGTTGAGCGCAGGCTAACAGCGCGGTGCCAGCGGGGATCGCTCAGCCGGAAAATCCTCCCCCGAGCCACAAACTGTTTGCTCTGGGGCCGTCTCTTTAATTCACACCGCCTTCCTCCACACACGAAGACTTTAAAAATACTCCCAGTGTCACTGAAGTATCACTAAATGATTAGTGCAGACAGCCCCGGGTACAAAGTGTTTGCGAATTAAAATGACGGGAACGGCGCGCGGCTGACAGAAATACAATACCACCCCTACCTTGGGCTGTAAACTCTTGTTTCTCAATAAACACAAGTGACAAGTGTTCAACTGCCGACCGTGCTGGTCGTTATAACACCCTTTCAGTGTCATCGTAAATTGCGCAATAACCTCATGTTTCATTAGACATTTCCATTGTTGAAAAAAGACAATTGTATTTTGAAAAGTTGAAGATGTGTGCTTTATGCATGACACACTACGGAACAACATTATTATATTTAAAAGGTCAAGGCTAATGCTTTTTATTTAACGATTGTAAACATTTTATAACATTTTGAAACCTAAAGTAAATACTTAACATAATTAATAAGGATAAAAAAATAGTTAAAATCAAAATAAAAAGTAATTCTTTGAAAATGTTAACGTTATTTAGTTGCTGCACCTACTATCCTGATAAATACAGATTTTAATCTGAAACCAATTTTCCTCTGCCTTTTTCTGTTTTTTCTACATTTTTAATGCTTTTAAGGCACCAGGTAGTAGCCATACTAGGCTCACGTCTTAGTCGTAAATATATTCTGTATGTAGTTCATTCGTGGTGGAATTCCATTATAATAATATAATAAAACAAATATGAAACTTGTTTCCACTTTAATTTATTCGATCGTTACCTGTTCCAGCCTGTTAAAGCCATCTTCGGACTGGTACAAATTATCCATAACCTATAATTATATTATGTTATATAAAGCGTAGAACCGGTTACGGTCAAATAAATTAAAGTGGAAATAAGTTTCATATTTGTTTTATTTTATTATTATTATTATAGTTTATTTGTGGGCTCTTTGGGTCACATGGTCTCGTTACCGAGTTATCTTGAAGGTGACCGAAGATAAAGGTGCGGAGTCATTATAGCTACGCAGACAAAACTTAACTTTCAGCAAGAAAAGACATTAATTTGTAATAATACATCCCCCGATGTATTATTACAAATTATGATACGTCAATAAATAGTCACTGTGACATAAAGAATCTAAATCTTTCAATAAGCATCCTATAGTAATGGAGAATCCAGGTCCCGGTACTTACAAATTACGAAAGTCTCTGGAGAGAGGAGACATTACAGAATCAATCATAATTCATTTACGATAAAAGTGCAAAAATGGTGCCATCAACGCCTTCTCCAATGCTCGTTGATGGTGACATTGGGGACGGCTGACGCGGACTGTCACCTTCACTGATATTAAAGTGTATTTATATTAATTTAACATAAAATAGATTTGATTATAATACAAATGACTAAACAGTATTCCTGTAAGTAAGTTATTGTATTATAATAGTTATAAGTGGAGTTTCACTTATGATCATCGATGTACAATTGATCGATGGTTATGACTACAGAATCTTAAACATTTTTTCATACTAAGTAACGCGAGCTCTGAGTTGAAAAGAGCAGATTTAGTTTCGATGGTAATGAAAGTCTTCCTTTGCGTAAATTCTGTTCCGATCTTAATATACTCCTTTCCCCACATAACGTCTGTTATATTTATTTCAGCATTATTCTCCAGGGAACATCACTTTGTATCAAGCTCTGACTCATCCGGGGAACTCGAGAATGAATTTCAATATAAATATTTCCGCGCCGAGAGATTCCAGTGATCCTCACTCTGCATAAATATTATAACAATTATAATTATATGAAAGGGAAATGACTATAGTCGAGTTGTGGAAATCTGCGAATAGCTCAGCAGAACGTAGCTCAGGGGTCGTTTCTTTGCCGCGGGTTACATTTGCAGACGTTTGCCTTGGGACAGTAAAATTCCGTTAATACGCACATGACATAATATAATATCCTCCAGGTAAGATTTTTCAAATAGATTCATCTTGGTGGCGTCAGCACACTACCTATGCAACTTGATATACGCGGATCGAGTGATAGAGGTTAGCTTGATACCGATACCCCTTACTGCGGTCAACTCGAGTTCTGTTTATCCCTGAAAATAAATAAATCTTACTAATTAAGAAACTGTATGAGGAGAGGATGGGACTGCCATGGACGGAGGCCGAACAATCAGCACAAGACAGGGACGTGTGGAGGAGCCTGGTCGACGCAGTGGGTCCCCGACCCGAATAGGATAAGGGGATGAAGATGATGATGAATTAAGGGATTTTTATTCCGACTCCAGCAGGACTGAACAGCTCTTGCAAGACAGTTAGTCTGTTAGAGTAAAAATAGCAATCACAACAAAAAGTGGAATTATTATTTGATAAACAAGCAATCAAAGAAGAAACAACAGATCAGTCGAACGGAATGAAATTAATTCTAGGTAAAAGAATTTATATACAATCATAATAATAACAAATATATAGGAAAGGAGCTTTAGTATATTAACATATATTCTGATTAATAAAAGCGCAAAAAATCAGTCAATCTTTTAACATCTTAAGAATAACGAACCTAAATAAGTTTCTCGAAAAAAAAGAGAAAAAATAACGAACAGAGGAGAATAAGAAAGTTGGTCTTCGGAAAAGAGTTTCGTGTAAAAGCCGAGCGCTACGAGAGAATAGAATATTTGAAAATAAATTTCTAGCAGACATGGTAATTAATGTAGATAGATGCCTACGAAAAACGGAGTTTATAAAATATTAAATTACCGATTGTTGATTGTTAAGCGATACAATATTATAAAATTATTGGAAAGCTGCCAATCTCACGTAGAGGGTAACTCAATGACCATAATATGCAGCAGAATGTTGCCTCTGGGAACAAAGAACGGCCTTTGAGGAAACTCACTTGCTGAGAAGAATGTTTCTCGGGGATTTGGCGTGAAACGTGTATTAAATGAGAGAATCCGCGGGAATTGATGGGAGTTCTGGCGGTTGTTTGCATATGAAACTTACAATTATATTACGTGATCAGTAGTTAGTACTTAGAGGCTTTCCATTTTGATTATGTACTCAAGCCCAAATTAAATGGTATCGCATAATTTAACTAACCAAACAAACTTTACCTAGAAGTTCGTAGTCTAATAAATAAGATATTAATAGGTATTATCTTAATTTATGTTTAAATTAATGTTTCTTTGTTTGTCTCTTATGCGTTCCTAAACCATTCCCAAACCGTTCCTAAACTATTCCCAAACCATTCCTAAACCGTTCCTAAACCATTAAAATTTGGTGATTTTATGTGCGCACGCGCGTGATGGTTTCTGTTTCTATATACTCGTATAATAATGAGCTATGGCAAATGATTTCCTGTATCCGATTACGATGAAACTTTGGTGAATGGTTGTGCGCACACCGCGAAGGTTTCTATATATACTCGTGAGCTCGGGCGTTATGAAATTTGTATAAAAATTGTGCAATAATTGTTTAAAAAGTGAGTATATTTCATATAGTTTAGTAGCTGGGAGGAAAGGAGGAAGAGGGAGGGGAACGAAGGGAAAGGTGGAGGGGTAACGCGGGAAGGGAAGAGGCGGCGAAAGGGCAACGGTAACGAATGGGAAAGGACACGCAGGGGGTAAAATTTTATTTATTTAAGTGGCATTGCAACGCATGCAAGGAACTCACTACTGCTGAATAAAAAGAGCCATTTACATGTCGCATAAATCTATAAATATATTTAGATTATTAACAGCGTTTTAAATTTGTAGGACTTAGTACATAACATTAAATAAATAATTAATTCAACTTTATTAGTTTCAAATTTTGCTGGTTTATTATTATGATAATTCGCATATTTTAAATATTCAATGCCACTAAATAAATTTGGCATGAAATGAGCGGGAAGACAATTCAGACCGAATAATAACAATATTATAACGTCATGCCAACCCAAAATAAATGCAATGGAGATTTAAGTTATGGTTTAGTCACATGAAGCGGAAGCCTCACAGAATATTATTGATGCAAATTTACAAATTAAAATTACGTAAAAGACACTATCAAAGCAGGACCAGCATGATTGAAACGGACCAGTGACGAAGAATGAAAATAAGATCTTAATAATAATAGACAGATAATTGAGGTGAAAACAAAACGAGCTATTAACATTAACATATTAAGGGGGGAAATTTTAAGGACGGCGAATTTTTTGTGATTTTCGTGATTTTTCTTACGCATCAGGAATATATATATATATATATATATATATATATATATATATATATATATTTTATTTATACTTTAGGGTCATTTTACAAATATATAAGAGTATATCCTAAAATTTTCAAATATTTTCCTAAAAAAATATCTATATGAGTTATCAGCTTCCGCGCATTGTAATTCGCCATCCGGCCGGGCAATTTGTGTAACTTCTGGAGGTCATAATTTTCACTTGAATTCAATTTTTCAAGAAAATTTACTTTTTTTTAAGTTTCTTTTCTGTTTGAACCTCACTACTCATTAAAAAAATTGGTTGTCTGTAAAGTCGGTTTACGGACGATAATTTTATACGATATATTATAACAATGGAGTGGAAGAGAGATAGATGCGTCACAGGCCGAACGCTTGTTCTGCGCTCTCGCTTGCACACTCGGCTCAGGTGGAACGTGACAATGAGTCATGCTTTTTCGTGAGTGCAGCCGGCGTTCATCGATTTCGATTTTTGACGTTATCACGTCAAAAAATCGAAAATTAAAATTTTTTTAGGAACATAAAATTTTATGTGATTTTTTACCATTATTTTGTACGTTTTTTTACGTTGCAATAAAAAAATAGTTAAAATAAAGATACTATTTAGGATTGAGGTTCAAATAGGTAGTTGTAGGAGCTAGCTATTTGTGTAGGATGTTAACAAATTCGAAAAAAGGAGTTCTGAGAAAAAAGCGTTTGAAAATAAGAGTGGCGGTAAAACAGTAGCAGTTCGACCGAAGGACACTCACTCAAACGCTTATAACTTTTAAACGGCGTGGAATTTTGGTTTGAAATTTACAGAATATATTTTTAAATAGTTTTACCATCGGTTTATGAAAGTCTCTACATCTATTTCCCCCTTAAGAGTAAGGATAACTACGTTTTATAAACTAAAGTTATCAGATCTAATCAACAAAGTCGCACGTCACACGAGTCTGAAAACAGGAAAAGTTACTTCACCAAGCAACATAGAAAAACGCGTAAAATGATGATTAGGTACGTGGCAAAGGCAACTCATCAACACATCGAACACTGCGTAAAACTGTAATAAGAGCAAATAATGTGATATATTTTATTTTAATCTTTAAAAGGGTGAACTTGGTTTGGTTTAAAACACATGTTAAAAATCACTGGTCACCAAAATCCACACAATTTTAAAAAAATGTAATAATATTCAGTAAGTTACTTGATTTACACTCGTGTTTTTTTTTTTTGCACATTTTAAAAATTCACTGGCCAATGTTATGCGTCAAGAAGATTTCAAACACAGATGTTTTAAAAATGATTTGTTTGTACTACGTTTTCCCATCCAATGTGCCCTAAATATATAAATGTCTTCGGAAAGTACTCCGTGATATAATGAGGGGATACGTGTGCAAGGTCAGGATTCCAAAAGTCTCAAAGATGAAAGAATTTAATTCACGGACGACGCCAAAGTTTGAAAGTGGGAATTCTGCCGCCGAAAGGTCACGTGCGCAACTCTTGGCCGGCAGCAGTCACGGCCAGACGGACGGCCAGACTATCCCCAGACCTGCCAGAACGGTTATTAGCGATAGGATCTAGTATCCAGTAGTCAGTGTAGATGGCAGACAGTAGGCTAGTAGTGATCTGACTCTGCAGCATAGACTTGAGTAAATGTTTACGACGAATATTTTTAGCAGCCTCTGCAAACAAATATTTATATTATAATAAACGGGTATTATGTAGGTATGTTTTAAGGTTTTCACGGCCAAAAAGTATTTTTGTTATTGTTTTTGGGGTGTTATGCCGTGTTTCGCTACCTCCTTCTTTAGCCAACGTTTCGGACAGCGTTACAGTGTCCATCATCAGGGCAGATGAGTTATTTTATTTTTATTTTATCAAATATTTATTAAACATTAAGGACGGGTTGTTTCAAAAAATTTGATGGATTCGTCAAATATATAAGTTAATTTTCACGTTCTGTGTAAGTTCTATTCAAGTTTTGTTATTATATTATTATAGGCCAGTTGCTTCATAAAACTGAAATAATCACAGAACTTGAATAGAACTTACACAAAACGTGAAAATTAACTTCAAATATTTGACGAAACCGTCAAATTTTTTGAAACAACCCGTCCTAAAGAATCCATTGAACGAAAAAATTCAAAAAGTTACAGGGTGTTGAAGTGGGGGGTCTCGAAAAAATGGCGCACCCTGGTTGACATGATTGCAACTCTCCCAGTTATTTAAAAAAAAAAATTCTTAATCCAAACAAATGCGGCTATGGCCGGAACTAAGGAAAAGTAAAAAAAAAAAAAAAAATTCGCAAAATGGCGGCTGTCTGAAATAAAAAAGACGTTTTTGCACCAGTTATTTTGACTTTACAAATTTTTTAAAAATAGTAAAAATTGAAATTTTATTATAGTTCTAGTTCCCGCCATAGAGGAATGTATAGAGAAGGCTTACACCAAATTTCAAGTAAATTGGTTTAGTAGAAGTGGATTGGAGAAAAATGTTGTTCTATTTAGATTTTGGTAAGATTCCGTCTAAACCGCGACATTAAACTGGTTATAACTTTTTAAATAATGCGAATTTCGAAAAATCCTTTTAAGAAAATATTTTTGAATATTTAAACTTTGGAAATATGAAGAAAATTTTTTAATTTTTTTTCTAGACTAGAATACAGCCTAAATACAGATTCAGGGGGGTTAGCCCACGGACATTGGCAAAACTGGAGAAATTGAGAGAGGTCTAAAGATCATGAAAAATAAGAAAAACTTAAGTACATATCGACTGCAAATAAAAGATAAAACACTGCAATCAATACTTTGTACGATTGTTATATTTAAGTTGATGCTCTATTAAGCGAAGAAAAATCGTATGATCAAGAGAAAATAAGATCGCTTAGAAATATGTTAAAAGCTTTAATTAAATGCTGCCAATAGACACTGACATATTTGAGTGTTTTTTTAAGTGAAAACTTCTTTAAAACCGTTGTGATTTGAAACTCGATGGAACGAAAAAGCGACACTAAAAAGAGACAAACATAATCTATAGGATTTAGCCTGCGCGAGAATGAGATAGAATGAAACCTTACCAAAGCTGACCGCTTAGATTATGATCTCACTTTTCACTCACTCTTGGTGAGTATTGGTTTCTACCGCGTGTGAACTGCACTCGATTTTTTAAAGTTTTTATAATAATATTTAGAACACGTATATACGTAGGTACATAAATAATATTTTAATATACATAGTTTGTATATGTAATATAGCACCCATATAATAGTGACGCAAGTCCGATGCCGGGAATCCGACGCGTCGCAAATAAGCCGAATCTGTTTAATTTCGCAATGGGACTGTATTTCGGGAACGGAATTCGCGCCTTACCGCCGAGAACAAGCGCGAGGGATGCGCCGGCGACAGATCGGGTTTATGACCGGCGAGGCGTACGCACAAACCACTCAACAGGCAACAGTCAAACTCACGAATTCTTGTCTTCCGTTCTACCTGACCTCGTCTCTCATTTTACTTCATATGCATCATGACACTAGTAATCATGTGAACAGTAGTAAAATAATGTTTCTATTATTTAATAAAAGGTTTGTTAATCGGAACCTACTTAAATATCTATCTACATAATTATAAAGCATATATTTTATGTGATAATTTTTTTACGTGATAACGTTTTATAAATCGATGAACGCCGGCTGCACGCACGAAAAAGCATGACTCATTGTCACGTTCCGCCTGAGCCGAGCGTGCGATCAAGCGATAGAGAGGCACGATCGGCCTAAGCGTTCGGCTTGTGGCTTATCTTTCTTCCACTCCATCGTTATTATATCACGTAAAATTATCGTCCGTAAACCGACTTTACAGACAACCAATTTTTTTCATCTCAAATAAATACAACTTGTCCAAAGAAACGTCACAATCTCAATGACAATTTTTTTTTCATATTTCTTCTGGCAGGTAGGTATTCAAAAATTGAAAAATTACTAACAAGAAAGTGCAAATGAACACAACAAAAAATGGAATTTAGAATCTTATTAATAATTCGTCTCAAAGTGGTTCAACCACAGTTTTAAAATGGCCTTGTAAGCCGAAACAGATTTTACATTTGAAAAAAGAATCCTTACAGAACCATTAAAACATACACCATCATGAAACGGACACGGAAAGTACAAACTAATGTCGAGTTAAAACAGGATTTTGTGCGTTTAGTCAACAATACAAACAAAAAAAACCATAGTAAAATTGAGGATAAGCATTCTTACAAAAGAAAAAATATATTTTATAATTAGGAAAAAAAAAATTTATATAAATAAAAATGGCAAAAATTGATAAGTTTGTGTCCGCAAATCTCGGTAAGTAATCGATGGATTGACAGTTTTACAGAAAATTGCATTTTAGCAGAAGAGTATAATGGTAAGCTCAGGCGTTATGAAATTTGTATAAAAACATTACTATTACTACAGGTGGTGCGTAGTATGAACATGTGTGTATTTAAAATATTTTAACATCAGGGATGAAAGGCAGGAGGGATGGGGTAACGAAAGAGTGTGGTCGAGTGTGGCTGAAGGGGAAGGGGACGCGAAAGAGGAGCGGGGACGCAAGTGAATGGAAATGCAGGAAGAAACAATTTATTTGTTTGAATGGCATTCAACGCACGCCGGGTACCAGCTAGTTAATTAAAAAAATAACTCTTCTGTATTTAGGTCTCAAAAGTTTTTTAAAACTTATATATTGGTTTTGCTGGAAATCAATAGAAACAACAAAATGAGATTTAAAAAAAAGAGTATAATACATTATTTATAATAACGGTAAAACTTTTTAAATTGTTTAAGTAATTTCATTTTAATAACCTATACAAGTAAGCATAAATTATAAAAGAGCAAACATACTATTTTTGGATATGGTCTTTAAAAAGCAGGTTTTAATATTTACTGTGCATTATTATGTTTTTCTGCACCCTCAAAAGCCCTCTATTGACCCGAGTAAGAGAGAAAAGTGTTTATTCAATGAGCAACGGTAATAAAAATGTTTTCTAAATATTTGAATGATAAAAAGAAACTCACATAAAAATCAAATACATATTATAATACTTTGCACAAGGACCAAATTACATTTACGCAAATATACCAACATGCTTTAAAAATAAAGCGAAAACATTAAACAAACATGCTATTTTGAGAACCACAAGGATGGAAATAGAAGCGTTTACTTTAATTTGGAAAATGTGGTTAGGTGCACGAAAATACACCACTAGAGAATCCGCAGCAACTGGGAATATAGATAGTTAATAATTGAGAAGATTTGTTAAAAATGTAGTGTTTAGTTAAACCACTGAAAGATCCGTTGAAATCTCTTCCGGTTTCTGTTAAACAAATTATGTTACAGAGAGATAGAGATAGGTTACAAATGATATCCATATCAGTTATACCTGCCACTGAGAGGTCCGTTGGATTTTCGCACATATTGCACACAAACAACGAATGTTGATACAAACATCTTGGATGCATCGGAGCTCTCAGTGGCGGGTACCGCTAATAGATCCGTTGTTACATCGCTCCCTTTCTCATAACACTTGATCATGTAACAGAAACATAGATTACAATGGCAGGTGCCGCTGATATAACCTTTCTAACCTTCCATTCTTTTGCAAAATCAACGCATGTAACAGAGACAAAGATATGGTTAGCGTTAGTTAAAACGGATCTTTCAGTGGCTGGACCAATATTGTTGTTGTTGTTAGTAGATATAAGGAGGTTGAAGGTTTGTTAATGTTAACATATTGTAGTTTAACCTGGTGGCGACAGATAGCGGTGTACGAGGTCACACATGGACCTGATGTTGTTGACTTTCAGTTTCCGGGAGGGGGAGGGGCTAACGGGGGCTGTAGCCGCCTGCATCTTCTTCTAGTTCAACTTAAAACTCTTTCTATGAACATTTCTAGACACCCACTTCTCCACTAGACACAACACACTCAATGCACAAACAGTTTACAAATCACTCTTGGCACCCAACAGTAATAGTGTTATTGGGGTTCCGATACACAAAGTTGTTTTTACACTACAATCATGTTTTTTTAGGTTCTTAGATCAATATAGTATAATATCGTAGTCGCAGTAGTAAATATCTAGACAGATTTTCAATTGATTATAGAAATAAATTTTAACAGTTCTATCAACTTGCAGCCAATTGTGTTTTTTTAATTGCAAACCGTATTTTGGTTCTATTTGGGATTGTCGGAAAATACATAGAATATACATATTTTAAAAAAAAATTACACTTATTCAAGAATCGATAATTACAATTATCAAGTGTGATGATATTATTTCGGGAGGTTTCAAATAAATCTTTGAAAATATATTTTAATTGCAATTTGCAATGTCAATATCAGGACGGAGTCATTTAGACACTCGTTTTTACCTAGATTGCTTGCAGTTGGAAATGCTTTCTCAGAAGTAGTAGATGTGTTCAACTGCACAGTATAGTAACAAGCAGGTTAAAATAACATACGTTTATAAATCAATGTTAACATAATACCTTCTGCACGTTTTCTATATAATTTAATTAGCATATTTTACCTGATGATTACTGCTCCACAAAATTATTATGTACATAACGTGTTTTGTAAATGCCCATATTGGAGTGTATAAATATAAAAATAAAATAAAAATGGATTAACTCCAATCAGATTTACGAAAGATTTTACGTTTAGGAAAAAAAAACTAAAGTAAACCAATTTATAAAATGAAGGGTTTAGTGAGTAGGTAGGTACTCGGTTCGTGGGAGAAGGTCACCGATCGAACCTGATTCTGTGAAATGTGGATAAGAACTGACGGCGAGGGAAAAGTTTTTATAAGGCTTAGTTGTGATTCTGAGAACACGGAATGAACCCTAGATAAGCAAAATAAATTAAAGAAAGTGCCAAGATTCCGAAAAATTTTCGACATTATATTAACAAATAGGAAAAAAAAATCCCTCAGGGAGTGTGTCGTCTTTGAGGATGCTGTGTGGAGGATTCTTTTAGAGAAAGGAAGGAGAAGAAATTCTGGGAGGGACGTATGAATTCATCCCTTACTGCGGTGCTAAGCGGATGGGTCTAGGTTAGGGCTTTCTCAACCAGCCTCTCCCGATCCGGTCTGCCACGCAGTGGATGGGCAAAAGCATCCGACACCAAGACTAAGCCAAACCTCTCCCTATGAAGCTTTTCATTTTCATGAAGCGTGTCGCTTTTTCGTTTCATCGAATTTCAAATCACAACGGAGCTAAAGAAGTTTTCACCTCAAAAATAATTTTTAAAAGTCATCAATTTTACATAGCGTCGTAGTGTAATTACTCGACAATCGACTCGTAATCGTGTCTACACGTTATTTCGGCAGTTTTGAGTGTTGGAAGAATAAAAGCATCTATAAGGGCTTGGCCGGTAGTTGACGCACTGTTATCGATAATACCCGATTAGTTGTCTGCAACAACTAAAATGTAAAGTAAAATAATAACGGAACATTACTGCGTAAGAGCTGAATGCCAAACGCGACAATAGCAAGTTTGATCGACTAACAAATAGGCAAAAGACACAGTAAAACATGAGTAAATTCTAAATAAAGCAACCAACTTAAATAAGAACTGAACATCGCTGCATAAAAACTGAATGCCAAACATTATGGTATCTAGTAGAATATTGGTCATGCGACTACTAGGCCAAAGCAAAAAATATGCGAAACGCTTTCTGACATAATAAAACATTTGTAAATCTATACTAATATTATAAATACGAAACTGCTCGAGTTTGTTTGTTACGCTTTCACGCATTAACCAATACAAAGACTAAAAATTCTTTCACCAATAAAAAGCTAAATTATAGGCTGTACATGATGGTAAGCTCTGGCGTTATGAAATTATAAATATTCATATATTATATTTCTTATACGTTTTCTGTCGCTAAAAAAAGCGAGTTATTGCTAACGGCAGACAACAAATCGTTGCCGTGGAAACAATATTGTTATATTTTTTTTTATTTCAGGCGTCATAGTTAATATCTATCTATCTATGTAAATAAAAATGAATCTTCGAAATGTTGGTACCTGCGCGCGTAACTTCCGAACGGCTGAACCAAATTGGACAATTCTTTTTTTACTACTGGTGAGCTCTGGCATTATGAAATTTAGGTGGCACGCGAGCTTTTTGAAAACTGAATGTACCGAGAATGAATGTAAGGAATGCGGTAGGGGTAAGGTGAGGGGGGGGATAATTGATAACTGCAAGCGCTGCAGTACTAATACCATGCGATTGAAGCGCGGACAAAAAAGCTAGTACTAAATAAAGCAACCAACTTAAGTAAGAACTGAACATCGCTGCATAAAAACTGAATGCCAAACATGATGGTATCTGGTCAGGCGACTACTAGGCCAAAGCAAAAAATAGGCGAAACGCTTTCTGACATAATAAAACATTTGTAAATACTAAATAGTGAATCTTTCACACGTCCTCCTCATCAAGCGGCGGTGTAAAGAACATAAACAACCGCCTCCGCATCGCGAGGTATTCGAACATTGTGTATCTAAATCGAGGGGATATTAATGAGAAGCAGAGAGCATCTTGGCAGAACGCGGCTCGGCTATAAGCGAGGCTGATCGGTTTCCTAGCTGCGACTTTGCTGGTTGCCTGCTCGTACGCGGGGGACACAATAACTGTCAGGGTCAGGAAGAAATTACTCTCGCGCACCGCTAGAAAGTCGTACGTTTATTTTAATGAAGAATTAAATAAAATTTATTTGCTTCGCGAAAATAAGGTTAACATAGAACTAATAACAACCAACTAAAATTACGAATTAAAAATAACATTATGCAGTCTCATCGCAGTGGAACGCAACGAAAATTTGTCGCACACTCATATCGACCCGACTGAAATATTTGATTCACTTAAGAGGAATATAAAAGCTAGAAAGATTTCGATCCCCATGCTAAACAAAATTTAAAATCGCGCGTCGTATTTGCACGAGGCAAGTAAGCGAAAAAGTGTTTTTTTTATTTATTTTGTGCATAATTTTATAAGAATGAAAAAAAGTTAGAACGTACCTCAAAAATAGGCTAAGCCATAAAGGGATATTTTTTTTAATTGTTTCTTGTATTACTTCATAGTTAAATCATGAAAAAACATTTTTTTGTGGTTTACGCTTTTATTATTTATTATGTAAATAATAATTTTATTGTAATTCCAATACATAGAAAAGCTAGTAAAAGCTTCAATTTATCCGTAGCATATTTTTTTATGTTCATAATGTAAACCGATTCGTCGTAACGATGAATCTAAATAGGATTTCACGTATAGCTTCATCTTCACGTCGTGTCGTGTCAACCGACCACTTGTGCATCGTTCATTTTCCTGTCACCCATTTATTCATCCATTTACTCAACAACACGTATGAATAAGGAATTATGGATTACCTACACCTTGGCTTTGCATTCAATTCCGATATCCTCAAATATATCAATACACAGATATTAATCCTACTGCAGCAAGTCTACAATTGTCATATGTCAGTTCCATGCCACACCGTATCAGAACTGCAACCACCGGATTCCATCCTCCATTAATGAATTAATCTATCAATTCCATTACAATTTGCAATTCGAAATTGTATAAGCCGACATACTGAGTAAAGTGTTGTTGCTGCTATTCAGAAACGTTGATTTTTGATAACGATTTTTTTGTCTGTGAATAATTTCTAATTGGCGTCGCTTCAGCTTACAAGCGAAGGGGATTATCTACGATGATTTTCATATCGCCTGTTCTTCCAGCGATCCTTTCACAGATAAGGTCATCACAGCGATGTTCATCGCGTGACAGAAAAATGATTGAATTCATTCATAATCGACAAAAAGTCGATATTATTAAAGCTTATCACCAGTAAATGCGGGGAAAGCTTGGCAACAAATCCATGTGGAAATAAAAAAAAATAGATGGGTACTTGATGGAATAGTGTAATTATTTATTGTTTTATGTTTATCTTATCGAACTGTTATTATAAAAAAGCTTTCTTTATTTAAGTCAATTTATTTATACGTCTTATATACGACAGATACCTACTTTCAGCGTTCGGCTGGTGAAAAACCACAACTCAGAAACGATAAGTTGCTTGAAATGGTTTAAGATAATTTATACGTGAAATCCTATTTTGATACTATTTAGATTAATCTTTACGACGAATCGGTTTACATTATGAACATGAAGCTTTTACTAGCTATTCTATGTAGTAGAATTACAACAAAATTATTATTTTCATAACAAAAAATATATGTGTACACAACTAAAAAAAAAAAGTTTTTGCATGACATTACTATGACGTTATATAAGAAACCATTTTTTGAAAATACCCCTTTATGGCTAAGATTATTTTTGAGGTTTTGTATGTTCTAACTTTTTTTCATTCTTATAAAATTATGCAAAAATAAATAAAAACCACTTTTTCGCTTACTTGCCTCGTGCAAATAAGACGCTCGATTTTAAATTTTGAAGGCGAAATAATAGGCGAATCGAAATATTTATAGCGTTTATATTCCTTTTAAGCCGTGTTTGTTTCCTGATTTGATTAGCCAGGTACTCCCGATCACCATCTTCTTCCTCCCATTCCTTTCATCCTCAAAGCATATCCCGGTTGAGGGTACAAAAGTCCCATTGACATGGATGACATGTAGTTTGGATTATGAAATTTTAAAATATGATTTTTATAAATAAGAACCATTATGGAATTATGCAAGTATGGAAAGAGTGAAATAATATTGAAGCTAAATATCACTTGTTGGACGTGAAAACGAGTACAAGAGCAAAATTGAACGAACGCGCCTCTTATTTTTCACCCTTTTCCGTAAATGCAACAGGTTACCGGCATTCCCAGCGGCTGCAACTAGGTAACAGAGTGCTATCTGCTAACTGGCACATGCTTATATGTAACAGTGAATTGTATTGGCCTATGTTCGTGGAGGTGACGACCGCGCAAGCACTTACAAGTTTAAAAGCGAAAACATTCAGAAACGATGGTTTCAAACTGAGAAAGCAAAAGGACACTTATTGGACTTAGTACCCCGAATTTCAACTCTTGTCTGGAAACGCAAACTATTTGCAAATAAAATCGAAAATTCCACGATTTCCCGATTGTCTATTAAAAAAGCCATATGACGATACTTAACACTGTGTGCCGCCGTAACTATTTTATAGGAATGCAAAGATAACCGCAGCTGCTTAAGTTTGGTAACGAGGTTCTAATAGCTAACGGCCTCTTACAGGAAATTCAAATTTCACAATCACTTACAGATTTAAAAGCAAAAAGGCGTCCTATTTTCATCCGAGAAAACTATTGTACAATTACAACGAAAAACGTAAGAATAACACTGCCACAGATTTTAACTATTTCTGGGAATTCAAAGGCCACCACAACTAAAATCGTGTCCGATAAATTTGGTAAGAAGTAACAAGGTGCTAACAGCCTTTTACACAACATCCAAATAGTGCCGCTAGGACCTTGGGGCCACAATTCCCCTCAAGCACTTCACAATTCAGCGAAAACATTTGTCGGTTTGACGTCTCTTGAGCGTCGTTAATTGAATCGAATGATGCATGCTAAATTAAACGACAGATCAATGGAAACTCTTTTTAAAAATGAAACCGTGAAAACGATTATGTAACATGATTAAATAAATTAGGTATTACTTCAACTTGAAAGTCATGACATTATTTTAAATGCGCAAATCAGTAAATTGTTTTGAAGGTGTTACGAAGAAGGTATAAAATAATTAACCGAGGAAAACCATGATAATTCAATGGCGAAGGTTTTGGTATTCTTCAATAGTTATAAAATATTTCACAATCGAATGATGTTTTGAAATACTGTAAAATACAAAGAACACTAGAAAAGCCTTCATATATATTTTAACGGAAACCAACGTCGCCACTGACAGTATCTGTTGGTTCTAACCGACTTAGCACCCTCTCAATCTTTCGTACACTGCCATATTAATTGGTATTGGTCATTCGATTTGAATTCCAAAATTATGGTAAAATGCATATGAAATTAAAGCAAAGAATAATCAGACTTTGGATCACGTAACACCTACGTGGCATTTCTTGTGTTCTTCTTTACTCAATGCCAAATATGAAAACCACTAAAATGTATGGGTATGTACATGTAGAATCATTTAAAGAGCGCAAGTTTGAATATAATATATTTATGCACACATACACAGTGGTTCTAATTGATTCGAAATAGTTTGGAACACCCGCCAACAATCTCCACTTACCCCGCAGTAGTCATACGATACAATACACCACTACATAAGCAAGAATCTCTTTAAAATGATTATACTGTATATAGGTATTAAAATCACGGAAATGGACAGACGAAATATTAAATTTATGTATTTTGGATTGTATATAGATTTTCAAAAGATAATTCGAATGAATACAAAAATCGAATGAAAACATTTTTTCAGAATGTAAAAGTTTTACCATTTTTGTTATTTATTTTTGGGGTGTTATGCCGTGTTGCGCTACCTCCTTCTTGGACAGACGAAATATTAAATTTATGTATTTTGGATTGTATATAGATTTTCAAAAGATAATTCGAATGAATACAAAAATCGAATGAAAACGTTCTTTCAGAATGTAATTACCATTTTTGTTATTTATTTTTGGGGTGCTATGCCGTGTTGCGCTACCTCCTTCTTTAGCCAACGTTTCGGACAGTTGGCCAAAGAAGAAGGTAGCGCAACACGGCATAACACCCCAAAAATAAATAACAAAAATACTTTTGGGCGTGAAAACCTAAAATCAAGTTTTACCATAATTATGAAACAGATATTTCGATTCATCACTACCCCTCGGGGTTTACTTTTGACATTTGCGTGGATGTTGTGAAATAGATCTTGGAATGAGAGGAGTATACAAAGGCGTCTTCTAGACTAGATACTCTTAATAATTTTATCCGATTTTTACGAACACGGATCTAGATCTAGGAAAAGTACAGTTTACTTAATATCCCAAGCAAAGTTAAAAGCACGAATTCCAATGTTTTATCACATTTTGATCGCTGAAACTTATCTTAAAAGAAAACAGAACAAAGCTGGGATACACAGCAATGGCGTTTAGAGGCGTATTTAAGATATATGGATTTTTTTTTTTCTTTAAAATCTTCACGTTTTGTTTACTGAAACTGAACTTATTACGATAAGCATACACCATTCAATAAATTGCATTCATTTTATGAGAACAGCGAAGTGCTGTTTTGATCCGACCACTTCTGTCTCTAAATTTGCTTGGTGGGCCGTGTCCGGTCAATCCTGTAAAAAAGGTAGACGTGTTGGTTATTACCTTTTTAATCCGCCAGAGCGTTGTGACATTTGTGAGCTGTCAAATCGGAGTGATCAACATTATAAGTCTAATTAATGTTCACAGAACTACTAATAATTTACTAACCATCATTATCATTTCTCTCTCAATCATTTTGTTTAAGAGAGGACGCTTTTGAAATATTTTTTTCACAAAAAAACACGCCATTAAAAATATCGAATTATTATTCTAGAACGCCGCGCAACTCTACCTAAAGCCTCGATTACATTGAGCGAGTTTACAAGCTACTAGCTGGTAGGTTTAAAAGCAGGTGAATCCGCGAGTGAGAGTGTCATGATGGCACACAAAGCTGTCTACTCGCTCAGTAGCGACAGAAGCAGCTAAAATAACGACTCTTGCGCGAACCAATTCGGTCGTAAAAAACTTGAGCTTGCAGCTAGCGCCACACGCTAGCCAGTAGTGAGAATTACGGCTCCCGCGCGAACTAATTCTGACAGTTACGAAATCAGCAGTTGGTAGGCCGCCATCTTGGGCGGGTAGCGTAAAGTTGACCACCTTTTAACTTTTTTCGTAGATTGTCCACAATCTGCTAGTTAGCTAGTAATACAATTACACTGAGCGAGTTTACTAAGAGATAGTGAATTTCCCAGATAGTAAGTAGCTTGTAAACTCGCTCAATGTCATCGAGGCTTTTATAGACGTCTTGCTTCTTTCACATGCATACATGCTTTTCTGTCATACACGTGTCATGGCATGATCTAAGAACAACGAAATTTCTTCAGCAGAAATTTCCGAACCAAAATATACATAGCTGTCGACACCTGAAGACGTCAAGAAGTCGATATCTTTATTGCTTGATGTATAGGTAACCACGACACCTTGTAAAACTATGCGACCTGCACGTTGCACGGTCGGTGGAAGCCATTGAGACAGAATCACAAGGCGGGTGTCAATAGGTACAGGAAGCGTGTCACCAATTCTTGGCAAGAAACTTATATTGGACAAGGGCCATAGGTACAAAAGAAATCTTTCATTGCGTAACTTCCTTATCATGATCGCTAAACGAATGACAGTGTTTAAATAAAATTGCATGCGTTTGATCCACAAGCGGCATGATCCCAATAAGGAAGCAGTATTCACTCGGAACGGCTGTCGAAAGGACAACAGTGGATCATGCAGTTCGTATGGCTTTTATTGTGGTGGAGCACTCAGTGTGAAACGAAAATAGCACACAGCCTCTTAGGAAGGATTATAGTCGGATATCGAAATATCATGGGATCAAACAGTTTACATACATAATGGCTCGCAATCGGTGTAAAAGATAATCTTTCAAATACATAATCTGTCATATATATAAGTTTATAAATTTGTAATTTCTAAATACTTAGTAAATGTTTGAACACTATAGTTAAAAACTATAATTTTTTAAATACTATATTTTCAATTATAAAACTGTAAATGTTCTCCGAAATGACCTGGAAAGAGTCTCAACCTTGCCTTCTCATAAGAAACCATTCATTTTTCTGAATGCAATTATTAATTTTCTCCAAATCAAACTTAGAATAATCGCATCTTTGCGACTCTTTCAAGGACATAAAGAATCTATTCCTACGCTCAGAATGCAATTAATAATGTTCTCAATAGTTATTTGGACATAATCTCATTTCTTGTGTTATCTTTAACGGAACCTTTCATCTGTTAAGAATATTATGAACTAAAAATGCAATTTGCCTATCCTGAAACGGGAATCCTTCCCAGTTGGATAGACAAAGCACCATTTTGTATTGTTTCGTTTTGAAATATAAATAAAATAAAAAAATAAAAAAATATTTTATAAAACTTTGAATATGTTAGAAAAGATGTTAAAACACATCATTCGTTACTTGATATCTAATACCGTACGTAACTAATTGTATTGAAAAACAAGATTTTTATTAAACGCAAGATAAGATAATAATAATATTAAAGTAATGAAATATTTTACCGTTCATAAAGCCACAAACTAAAATTGTATTGGAAGTAAAGCATAAAATACACTAATATAAAACAATATTATGCTTTCAGTAAGTAGAGCTTTTTAAAAAGCCATTTGATAAAATTATTGATTACCTTCTTAATTAAGAATCGAATAGAAGAATGGGTGCCTACTATCTACGTAACGACATTACAATAATAATAAGAACTACCAACTGTACCTAATTCGGATTGTGAATCAATAAAAAGCAAGATTTTATAATTACCTACTGAGGCTCCAATCAGAACTAAAACTTCTGGAAAATAATAAACAGATAAATTATGATCGTCATAAAAATAATAGAAAAAAAAATAATTTTGCAGCATTAATGAATTAAAGATACAAAGCAAAACGAAATTACCTGAAAGCATCAATTCACAAACTTTTTCTAAAAAGACGAAACATAAGAAATGAGACGATATGAAATAATATAAAATCTATAGATCTTAATAAAAAATGCGAAAAGACATAAAACAATAATTATAATGAAAACCTTGTAGCACATTTTGTCAGAAACATGGCGGCGCGGGCCCAAATTTCAAGCCAAACTAACAACGAGAAAACAAAATTTTCAACTTTGCGCAAACTAATTAAAGATGGAATCATTTTTTTACAAATGTCTTGAGGGATGAGACCTTGATCCTGATTAATAGAAAGGAGGTGAATTGCTCACAAGACTACAAGTCAGTAAACCTGTTTTGTGTGTTGTAGAATTTTTATAAAAAATACACGAACAGCGTAACCATCACAATGGCTGGAAGGAATTCCAAAATGGATCAATACAAATTAACGCTAAAATGAATGGATTCATCATTTTATAGATTTATAAAAGGCATTTGATTCGGATAAACCATGTGAAATAATAAATAACAAATAATCCGAGTAATGGACGTAGTTACTTAGACCTTTCACAACATATGAATCAAATGAAGAATTTAATATTTATGGAGGTACCGGACGGAGATACAATATCATTTTTTCCGTTGGCTCTAGAAAATATCGTTATCTAACGGAACTGAAGTGGAAAAGAATAAACTAATGGATTGATTCGCTGACGACATTTCACGTCTTACTGATAGTAAGGAATAGGTAATATACTCAAATCTTATCAAAGATCTCAACAACGATGAACATTTGCAGAAGTATTAAGTTCTTAACTAAAAATATATATATCTATACTGATTTCTGATCAACGATCCCGTTAAAAGAAAAAGAATCATAAATAAGATCATTCTGTTGAAGAGATCTAAACTGGACTTATTCTCTGACTCAACAAATTGCTGCATCAAACACGTAGAACAGGACTGACAGATAAGTAGTGCACTATGAATTAGGACTGCCGTTGGGACAGGAAGGAGTATTGAAATAAAGGGAAGTCCTACGTCCTGCTCTAAAATCAAAGTAGCTGACGACGATGATAACAAATTAAAACCCATAACTCAATCGCATGTCGATTGACTCAGCAGACGATGCACGTGTCTAATTATTATAAGCATTATTATATTTAAAAAGCCGTTGAAAACAATCGACATAAATGTTCAACATGTCGCGATTACAATACTAAAGTGAGTCAGACATGTTATCCAGAGAACTGAGTAGATCCCTTGTATTGGTTGACAATATTTCAAACTCTTCAGTTGCGAAAACTTCAGATATTCTTACAAAGCGACTCTCTTATCCTTCAATAACTGATAAGAACAAGGAAAGAGATATGGACGTAGTATGTATTAATATTATAGTTAAGTGCGTTGAGCTGTACGAGGACGAAGGTTTCTGAATCGATAGGCGACCATATCACAGACCGAATAGAAAGGAAGACGAATGTTTGAAAGACGGTTATTAGGAAACATTTTCAATACATTAACTCGTAGTTACGAGTAATTTTTGGAATGCGAACAGCTGGAACGCGAAATAATATTATGCAAGCAACAGAACAAATTTGATTTATTAAGAAACAAAACAAGGTAGAAAGTGACACATTTTTGATGGAATTTTTGAAGTGAAAATTCTCTAGTACCGTTGTGATTCGAAACTCGATGAAACAAAAATAGCGACAAAAGAGACAAACATATACATCTATACGATTTAGCTAGCGATTGAAAGAAATAGAATGAAACCTTATCTACGAACAGTCAAGCTGTCTTCAATACAGATAAAACAACGTTTTAATAAAATAATAAAAAAGCAACGAAAGTTTTACATGTGGTAGTGTTCTCCTGTGATTTTTTAACATTTTGACATTTTTTTATATTACAAACTATTAATTTCATTGTTCCCCTAATCGAGGTGTTATGTACAACGGTCTAAATGCGCGCATTGCCGCTTTGATTATGAGCTCACTTTTCAAGGCTCCTGTTGGTTGAGATGTGGGTGAAAATTTCACTTCTATCGCGTGTGAACTGAACACTATTGACCGAAAGTTTTTTTTGTGCATGAAAAGTTTTAAACAATAGTTTTTTTACAAATCTTCGACAGCGAAAAACGCGAAAATTTTCTTAAAAATGTCTCCGCGCCACTGTTTGCTTCCAATCTCAAGTGCAAGAAAACGGGTTACTAAGATATGACTACCGGCGACATATTGGAAACAACGGCTTAGTTTAAGGTCACTTAAGTAATTTTTTAATCTAAGTAGTTCGGTTTATCAACGAGGAAAGCATTAACACACATATGAACCAATTCCTTTGCGGTGCGTCAGCCACTTCCTGGCCTTACACCCACAAACTTATTAATGATGTATTTTTAGTACCTATCCAAGGATTCCAGGGAATATCGACTGTCACAGAAAAACGATAACGCGTAGCATTACTCATTACTCATTATTTTTCTAACATTAACTGACATGGGGAATCCTGCGCTGGCGTCCGATATGAGCGATTGACATATCCACTTCCGCTTTTATCTTCATTTTTTTCCAAATTAAAGCATAATATCTACCTATCTCAGTTTGCATAGACTTCCCAAAAAAAAAAATAATCAGGGACAATTTCAGGAACAGTTTCAATTTGGGAGGCGGGAATGGGTACCGCCGCCCCGGGAACCTTAATTGGATAACCAACACCTATGCCATAGGTCACCCAAAGTGGTTCGCTATGTTTGGTGATTTAGCAGGGGTGCCCGGGTTCATGGGGTGAGGTTTGTCTAGGGGGATGACCAGGACACACTGAACCCCAAATTCCTACCCAACCCTTAAACCCTTTTCCTTCCCAGAACTCTACTTCCTTTCCTTTCCTTAAAAAACTCTCCACACAGCATCCCCAAAGATGACATAGGCCCTGAGGGAAATTATTTTCCTCAGGGCCTCCTGTGTGGAGCTCGTGTAAAAAAAAATCAAATTTTACATTGTTTTAGCTGATATAAACAGAAGACGGCAATGGTGGAATAAAAAAGCGATAAATGTAATAATATGTTAATTCAAATCAATTAATGCGAATAGTACCTACCTACCCACCGACCGATAAATCTACTTTCTACGGAATTCAGAAGCTGAATTACTTTCTCCCAAATAGCAATGAAATAATGAAACAAAAAAAAAACACGACAATTGATTGCAACGTTGACACATCAAATAGCATGATTTATAATACCTAAAACACTTTATTTACCTCTCATATTAACACTAGAATATTCCATATAATGTGCGCGGATAGCGCTACGTTATTGCGTATTCAAGAGCACAAAAAAGAAACACTGTTTATTTATATTCGATTAAAAGTCGTCCGAAATAAATGTGTGAGATTTGAGAATATCATCGGGATTACAATTTTCGGCGGAAAGCACCACACGGAACGCGACGTTTGTAGGTCGAGCGGAATCTGTGAAAAATCCCGAACAACGCGGCGAAGGAGAAACGGTTCCGAACGAATGTTGGCCCGGACACTGCCACAGGTCGACTGAAGAGTGAAGAGTGAAGACGGCCGCCAACATTGTGTTGTTGTATCGCGACTTGTACCCCGTCACCGCTAACTGGCTGTTTGATAACAATTTGACAGCGGGGCGTACTGGGCTCATAGGTAAACGGTTACCACGGAGTACTGTGTCCAGTAGTTATTCTGGGCAGTTAGTACGCTAGCTGCTATTTGATTTTTTCTCTTTGTTATTAGTAGGTTTATTTGATAGCATGGCTAGATTGGTTTTACTGCAAATATACTTGTAGGTATTCATTGATTAGTGTCAAAAGGTGCTTTGCTGTGTTTGGGAAGAGTGGACGCAAGCTTAAGCCGCCGCTATCCGAATTTCTACTGATTTCTAACATATCTTCCAAACGGTGACCGGCCAACTCGGAATGAAACCAACTCAGAACCATCTCAGATAAGTCATTTAGAGTGATAAAAAAAATATACAAAAAATTGGTTAAATAGGTTATGTTAGGTTAGGGTTATCGGCTAATTTAAAATTATTTTTTTCATAGATTTTAATGACTTTTCAAGGAGGTGTTGAGTTGACATTATTCCCAGTTGGCATGGAACCCTTCCAAACATTTGAAGTTTTTAAGCTCTTAAAAAAATATATGTTATTTTTTAAGATAATATCTAGATACGTTCCACGCCGAAACGCAAATTATATGAAATTCCCTCGAAAGAAAAAAATCGCAAAGTATGCTCCGAAAATTATTTGAAACAAGTCTATTTCTATTATTTTACAAGTTGTATTTGTGAAAAAAATCACAATGTTTCTTTAAATGATACTTAAGATATCTTCCACGAGATTTTTGCTCTATTTTAAACGAGTCATGTTTAATTAAACATTTTCTAAATTTTCGCATCAATTTTGTCATTGAAAATATTGGCGCGCTCTGTTCAACATTCGTAATTAATTACATATCTCTCCATCTTCTTCTTTTTGGGCCGGGAAGCGTCGCCTTACACCAAAAATCGACATATTGGACTTAAAGGTAAATTGTGGCCAATTATGAAATTGAAAACATCCGTTCGAGAGCGAAAAATTCCTTAGCACTGGCAACAAAACTGGGTAGGTAAACATTTATTTTGTTGATTGTTTTATGCAATGGAGGTAGATACCTAGACAAATTAAAACAACGTGTGTTTGGTTATCGTTACAGACGGTTAGAAACCTACTATCAGTACCACCCTCTAGATAATGAAATTCAAGAAATCTGAAATTGTAAGCTTTGTTTGAAGTGGTTCAACTTACTTTTAGTGACTATATCTGAATAGCTGGTTACACCCTCACCAAGTTCTTCCCCTTCCTATATTGCATCTTCTTCAGTCTCGTATTATATATCTCACCAAAATATTAGGATGTCATTAATCCATTAACATCTGATATTTCAAACGGTTCAAAAAGTACGTTATCAGAGTAGTCGCGGACATTTCGAAATTCCTTTTGCCTTCTCCTGCGCCTTCGAACTTCTTTCCAGATACATTTTCCTAAGAATAAAAATGCCGTAGTTTCACTGGCTACAAATATTTGGAACTCTAGGGCGACACCATGTAAAACATAATAAAAATAAACCGTGGGTGCTCGGTCGAGCAAGAAAACTAAACAGTTGATTTGTTAGCTAGATTAAAAATATCAATTTGTTTATTCAATAGGCTGGGGTGTTCGAAGCACATCGCATTATCTAACTGAACAATAATTTTAACATATTTCATAATATTGAAAATTTATTTTTGTAGGAAATAACACAATTAGTAATCTGATAAATAAAAAAAATCAACATATTCATCGTAAAATTTGAAATTTTCTAGTAACTTTTCATAAGATCAGCAAGTTTGCAATAGAAAATAGATCATTACTAAGTGTAATTTATATATAAGCATAAAAAATCTTAAATAAATATACATTTAACTAAATAATAGCACCCTGTATATCATCTCTGCTAACCATATTTGCTCCTGTTTATTTTTTTATAATTTTAAGCTTGTCGTTTCGAAACCGTAAGCGAATTATAAAAATTAATTAACAAGTTCATTACAAAATAAATCTCTTCAAAAACGAAAGTATAAGAGATATACCTGGGCCGGCGTACGGGAACTACTGGTTTAAAACAAATTTACTCATGCTTTGCACCACACCGGATTGAAAGGTTTCAAGAAACAGCTTTCAAGTGCAGGGAAAATAATACTGGCGTGGTAAGAAAGCATAGGAAAGTTCCGCATTGGCATATAGGTAATTATTTTTGAAGAAAATACCAAGTAATAAAAAGAAAACTTGCATAATTTCTATAACAAGGTTTTTGTGAAACAAAGATTTTAATTACTAATAGTCAGTAGTTCAAAATTTTGTGACTTCAATATTTTCATTTGCTAGTCAATAGCGCCTACTAAGATAAAAGTGCAAATCGCAGAATAAGATATGTACCTGTTTTTATTACCGTTCAACGTGTTCCAAAAAAATCCATATTAAAAATTACCAAAGCCGTTGCAAAATCCATGCCTTTATTCTACCTGGTGAATACGTTATACAGCCTACCACCTCTTTAAAACAATTTATGCACCAACTGATCCCAGCACTCTTGTTGCCAACAACTTCTAGATATTATACATATGAATTTTGATAAGAAGTTTAAATGACAAACGGAAGTCAAAAAATCATCGCTACTATTAAAATACTAAAATCTACTTCTACAATTACAGAAGAAATTTTGAAGAAACAGATGACCTTGCTTTAGAATTCTTTCTTTTGAAAAAAACCAAATAACTTTTACGAAACATTTTAAAACCGGAGGTACGAGTATTATTGTAACTAAGTCTGAAGTGATTTTCAGGCTTTGTAAAGCGCCCTTGAATTTACACTTGTTTGGTGGTAGAGATTGGTCAAGGATTTTTATTAATATTAGAGAAAAATGAAAAAAAGATTTAATAAATCTTCACAAGCAAAATACAGATTTTCCGATTCAGAAAATAATCCTAGAAGGATAGAAGAAATTCTTTGTCATCTCTTTCACAGAACTCCCTGAAGTTATTTAACGGTAACTGTGCACAACTAAGATATTAGTTGTTGTGTTTAATTCGTAGCACTCAATTTAATTGTCACTGTCACAATAATAAAACTTAATATACTATCTGAACCATAAAACATTATTTAATTCGATACACCTTAAAAAATTATAATTCCGAATTATTAATATGGTAATAATAATTTTATGTTATCATTATTATGTTTATTGTTATCATTCCAACTTCATTATACAAAATGAACAAGTTAAAAAAAATTAAGCAAATCTAGCAAAATAAAGTAGATCTTAAACCTAACATAAAATAATGATGGTGAAGGCATGTAAAATGCAGGGAAAATACAAAGGAAGGCTGATTGCAGTAAAAATATTACACAAAGTTTGTGAAGTTCATGTCCTAAGATCAACCTAAGATGTTCTGAGAATGCGTGGTAAAGCCAATAATGACTGAAGTCTGTGAATTAAAAATAAGGAGATCCGAAGAGAATGCAAGGACGGTGTAAGCAGAATAAACAATATGCTGCTGAATGTTTAGGTAGTTTGGATGTACAGAGTGGATGGTCGCAGAAGAGAGTGACAGGAAAATATCTGACGCTCAATTGAATGTACAGAGATTTCAGTTGAGAGACAGTTGTTACAAGAAGACATGGTTAGAACAAAAACAAACACTCGATTCGAATCACGTAAAGAATCGGAAAAGAGTAAAAAAAAATAATAATAATTTCAGAGTATCAATTTGGCCCGCCCGCCTTTAATTTTAACCGCCTCCTAAATTATCAATTTCGGGAACCATTTATTGGATAACCAACACCTCAGCCATGGTGGTTCGCTGCATTTGGTGACTTAGCAGAGGTGCCCGGGTTCATTGGGTGAGGTTTGTCTGATGCATTTGCCCACCTGCTGTGTGGCGGGCCGGATCTGATATTTGACCATCTGACCAGATTCGGTCATTTGATTTTTCCAGCCGGACTCTCGACCCATCGCCTTGCACCTTTGAGGGATTTTAGCCATAAGTTGTTTTTAATTGTTTGTCTAGTTGGTAGTTTATCTAGATTTTAGAAAAATAATGTAAGTTTGTACAGCGCCCTTGAGGTGATTTTTCACAAAAACGTCGCTATATAAATCATCCAAATTTTATTATTTATGGATTCATACGTCCGTCACTCTTTGACCCCCAGATTCCTGCCCACCCTCATACCTTTTTTTCCCAGAATTTCCTATCCTTCCCTTCCTTAAAAAATACCTTCCACACAGCGTCCTTTAAGACGACGTAAGCCCCGAGGGAAATCATGAAAAATGTGTGGACCTAATATAAAAAAGAGGAATCAAATAGAGTGGGTATGCCAGAACAAAGTGTTATGACGTACCATCCTCTCTGCCATCCACAGCATGACTAATGGTACGATAGTTATGGTTAGTCAGTTCTTTGAATTCGAAGTTTCCTGGCAGTACTCGTCGAATCTTAAATTATGTTATATTATACCCAATTAACACCGTATACATTTGTTCTAACACGTTATAATACTAGCAACGCTCAACTTGTCGGTCTTAAAACAATAACGATAAAATTCAACAATGAAATGTATCTACATTTTAAATTTATATAATTTTCCTTTTTGTGATTAATTTTGACAAGGCAAAAAGTAAGATAATGAAATATCTACATACGGAAAAAAGGTATTTTTCACAGAGAGTTTTTAATGATCTAAAATGAATGGCTTATTTTTTTGTTACTTTGAGCATTGTTACAAAAATGCTTCGCAACAATTTAGTAAGCGAGGGGGGAAAGCGTCGCGCTGCGTAGTTAATGCATGAATTTAAAGAAGTCATCTCTGCTGGATCACGATTATTGAAATAGACTTGTGATTCTTTATTCTTAGTGAACAGAGACACGCGTTTAAAAATAGCGTTAAAATATGGTGGGCTCTGTTAGTTCACGGTCAACGCGCAGCCAAATAAATTGTGAGCTAAGTATCCTGTGATATTCAAATAAGAATTGTTTTTAGTGTATAAGCTCGGTGTGGGATTGAACCCTCGCTCTTTGGATAAGTAACAAGAGTCTGATAATGAACCGACATGGAAAAGAGCTGCTGTTTTTGAAGTGAAACTTCTACAGCACGGCCGTGATTTAGATTTCGAATGAAACGGAAATGACGATTACTGCACCTGCGACGCATCAACTGCGCTCATCGGCCGCTTTGATAATGATGTCACTTACAAATACTCCTAATGGTTCAGATGTGAATCGGATATTACGGGAGGTCTGCGCTCATCGGTAGCTTTGATTATGACCACACTTTTCAAGAATTGGTTGAGATTGTTTTGGTAAAGTTTCGCTTCTACCGCGTGTAAACTGCACTCGAATTTTAATTTAATTTTCTAAGATCATTGTTCAAATATCAAAATCGTGATGAGAAGATGTAAACAAGCATGTATTACAATTTTGGATTTTAAGTCAGGTACTGTAGTACTCTTTTTTATTATTTCTTATTTAACTATGATTTTGTGATAGGTAATCCGTATTTAAGGTATATGTATACCGTTTATATTAAATAAAAAATACGTTATCTAGTGGCTGCAGACTACAAAGGCAGAAAAGCTGTGCCTACCCTAATAAAAACGAACAATATTTACGAAATAATTTAAAATGTATTTTTTTATAAATTTGGTAAGGAAATTGTTTATTACTCGTATTTTTTCAGTTGGGCGTAACAATCATCAGAAGATAAAAATATTGAGACCGTTTTCAAATATTCAATGCACAGTTAATTAATTGTTTTAAATTATTCAGAGCCTCTTTTGACCGTAGAGCAATGTACGGGTAAATCATTTTAAGGATACCATTGCTAAATGATGATAGTATTGAAAGTTTTAAAAAAACCGAGTGTGCTTTAGACCCCACGACTAATGTAAAACTTCTTTAGCTCCATCTGTATGTATGTATATATAAATATGTCATATATTAATTTTCTACAAATACTTAAATTTATTATGGGTTTTCAAATATTTAAATTTACTTAACACTTAGATAACACTTTTCGTAACGCTCTCGTCACGCATTCACCAGCTTACTCCCCAAGTCAAGCGTGCGAAAAGGAGTTTTACTTCAAAAAAAATTTTAACTAATTTGGAACGAATGCCCACAGTCCCCTCTTATCCCGAGAATGCCCAAATTTACTGGATGCATAGCAATGATTATGAATTCCTTTTAATTCTACAATGTTCTTTTACATTTTTTTGTATGCTTCATTCTTCAGCTTCGTCTAAACCAAAATTATTATTAAATTAAATTATTTTCGAAATGAAAACTTTTTTAGCACCTTTGTGATTTGAAACTCGATGAAACGATAAATAGACAAACACAAACATAGTATTTAGCCTGCAAGATAATGAGATAGATTAATTGGTCTGCCCTTCGTGCGGTGCTTCGTAGCCTCTCCACTCTTGTCTACTTTAGTTTTCATTGTTTTTATACAACGAGTAGACGACATAAGCAAATGTCTTTTTTAAATGATTTACTGACAGGAGAAAAATAGAATAAATCCCGTAAAACAGCAGGTCGATAAAGCATAATATATTATACTTTGAAAACTAATAAAATTTTTAGTCAAACTTCAATGCAAAATTTCCGCGTAGAATGGCATTCGCAACATACGAGTAGCTTAAATATACAAACTGAAAACTCGCAACATTTAATCAAAAAGCGCTACATAAAACTTGTTTATTGTCATTTTAAGCCCCGGAAAACGGGACAACACTTTCTGCACTTGCAACAGTTATAATAAGAGTCGTATGAGACAATAATATCTATTTATATATTTATTATATTTCGGGAACGGTCGCGGGTCGTACAGACGTGACTCAGTTGTCTTGCGGTTTGCATGCATATGTTATTTGCAATCATTAATCATAGTCTCCGCCCCCTATGGACTTTCTGACCTGAAGGGCAATCACAGGATGGTGACAAAACACTGATTTCAAATTGACCTGATTCATTCAGGTTTGCCTTCCAACTATAAACAAGTCCAGCTAGAGCTCGTATGGACGTCATCGACGTTCGTCTTCTTCCCTCCCATGCATCTTGCTTTAAAACGAAAAAGACAAGATATGAAAATGATAACGTCATCTACGATCGCTCGCTGTTAAATACAATTACTTCTCGCGTAATAGATATCTTCCTTGGGGCATAAATTATATTAAAATAACCGAATTTTCAGCTTTAACGTTTTCAGTCCACGTTCTTAGAATGCCTACAAAATGTAATCTAATTCGAGTAAGAGAGACACAATGAACCCTAACCTATCCTGACCCATTACTTGTTCTCAGGGATTCATATTCAGACATTCCTATGAATTCAACATTTTTTTATTCGATTCGGACTCTTAATTCCGGTTCACGACAGAAGTAATATATTTTTGTCATTTAAAAAGGGGCTAAGATTCCCTTATTTTATTCCATAAATTCTGTTCACCATCTTATCGGGAAAAAACTCTTAAATAACAAATATTCTGAAAGGAAAATCGTTAATTTATTAATATTTAGCCTTATTGCTGTACCTTCCAAATTGTATGAGATGTTATAAAATGTATTCATAAAAATACTGTTTTAGCCCGAATATCCCTGGCTTTTCCAGCATTTCGTTACTCCGAACAGATTTTTCCAGTTAAGGCCCGGCTTCCCGCATTTCTACCGATTTATTACTCATTTCCTGAAATACTGTAATTTTTAAAGCTCTTAAAAAATATTTGTTTTTCTTGAAGATATTTCTATACATTCCCCACGCCGAATCGGCAATTATATGAAATTCCCAAGATAGAAAAAAATCGCAAAGTATGCTCAGAAAATTATTATAAACACGTTTTTTTCAGTTATTTTACAAGTAATGCATGAACAAATTCACAGTACTTCTTTAAATGCTATTTTAGACAATCCCCATGAGAATTTTGCTCTATTTTAAACGAATCGTGTTTTATTAAACATTTTCACAATTTTCGCATAACTTTATCGTTTTTAATATTAGTGCACTCTCTCTAACATTCGTATTCACATATCTCTCCATCTTCGTGTTTTTGAGCATATTAATGATTTTAAAAATTATGTAAAACAGAATTTAATTATGCGGGTATGCAAAAAGTTTATTTTGTTCGCATAATTTTCTAAGAAAAATCAAGATCACCAAATTCCAGAGAATAAATTATTCACGGTCGTAGAGTACAAACTTACAATTCTAAGCAATTATCATAAATTATTGATTTATCCTTGACATATTAGGCGTACATCGCATATTTAAAACATCTAAAATAAATTTTAAATACTTTTTTAACGTATTTTATACAATTTTGGCAGGAAAACATCAATTAAAAAAAAGAAAATCTTTTCCTAATGTAAATAGGCAGTAAATCAAGCGGTTATAAACGCTTAGGAATTTTAATTATTTCTGTGCAATGCGTTACACTGATATTGCTATATTTAAAATTATAAGATTAGAGATAGTAGGTACAAGTTATATCACACATTACTCCAAAACAGGCAGGTACCTACTTTTATTTCTATGAATTTGTTCTAATTTTAAAACATTAATTTAAAACGAATTGCAAAATAGTCGGACAAACGAATTTTAAACATTTTGATTAGGTATTTCAGATTTTTTTTAATAAATCTAAGCAAATCAAAAACTTTAAAAGGCATGAGGCAGGGATTCATCTTTTTTATGAACAACTATATAAATATTACAATAAAACTGAAATTTTTAAAACGTTAATAACTAATGTATTCAAATTATTTTTAAAATCATACCGACAACAAAAAACGAATTATCACAATTTCATATTTGCAGATTGGTATTCAATATACATTTATCATAAAGGTTAAATTTAAAACATCTGCTAAGTCAACAGGTAATAGTAAAACAGTGGTAATTTAACCGCTCTAACATTAATCCAAATTATATTTTTAATTTGAATCTATAGGTAAGTACCCATGTCTGACTTTAAATCACAGTTGTAAATTTATATTATGTAAGTCACTAGTTTTAAGTCAGAAGTCATAGGCCTTAGTCATAAGTCACTGTCTCTTAGATGTAAGTCACTAGTTATAATTATAAATCTTAGTTGTAAGCCAGCCATGCTAATTTTATTTTGTAATTATTCGTACAGCGCCCTTAAGGTGATTTTTTTACGAAAACGGCGGTGTATAAATCAGCCAAATATGATTATTAATATTATTAAAGAATTAGAAGATGCATTGTAAAGAAAGCTGACCGTAAAGAGAAGGTTAATGTTACTCGTTGTTGTCGGAAGGTTTAGGAAAATCGGGTGAAATCCACAAGTTCAGGCAACAAGTGGCGAACTCTGCAACCCAAAAGATTCATATATCGCAAAATTCAGACAAAAGATTTTCAAGAACAATAAAACACAGCACATCGGCTGGTATATTTATGTGGTGACTTATTTCGGGATGCGTGTTTTTAACTGTTAAATCGTGTTGAATTTATTGGTATTTATTCAGCGAAGATGTCTCAAAACGAGGGGTCAAGTGTTTTGGTGAATAGAATTTAGGTTAATCGACCATCTAATTTTACAACACCTAGAATAAAGTCTACAAGTCGCTATCGGAGGTTGGGGAGAAATTGTTGCAATCGAATAATCCAGAACTGATTAAAAGTTATACATCGTTTAACGAAATTCAAGAAATGGTTAATTTTTTAAAAAGTTTAAAAAATACTTAAAAAAAAAGAAAAAAATTATTTATTTTTTTAGAAAAAAAATAAATTACAACATTTATTATTCCGTGCTTTGGATGGACAACATTTGTAAAAATATTATGTCATCTTACCACACGCAGTAGAACCCGGACAAAAGTATCGGAGCCATTTTAAAAAGTCCCAAGGCATACTTAGAAATTTTGTTCAGCGTGTTGTAGCCGCCGAAGAGGCGATGATGATTAAATATGAAAAGACTGATGATTAAATAATTAACTGACGGGAATGAAAGGGCCGTTGGAGCACCGCGCGACAAGTGTATCGAGAGAGGTACCAGGAGACAAGCGCGAGCGGGCCGAAGAGGTCCTGCACTGGTGAGAACACGGCGCGGAATGTGCGGAGTGCGGAGATGCGTCCCAACTCCCAACAGCCGGCAGCCGGCAGCCTGTAGCTCTTGAAGCCCGCTACCCCAGCGCTGGCTTTACGCAAGTGCACCGAATTCAGCCGAACCACCTTCGGCTAGCGGCTAGCAGGATCCGCACTCCATCGGACTGATTTCAGCCGGTTGCGATCTGCGTCCTGGGGTCACACTCGGTGAAGCGCGCCTCGAGGATGAATGGGTGGAAAACTTGGCGAAACTCCGCTCTTCTTCTCGGGGCTTTTCCGCCACTTTGACAGATCGCCTTTGTGAGAAATTATGACATCGTCACACTGCACACAGCCGATTGCACAAACTCATTTAAATACCATTTAATTACATTACGCGGAAGTAAGCTTCTGCTGACTAGTTACTACAGTAAATTAGCGGTTACAAATTTACAGTGCTTGAAAATAATGTAATTAACAAATAAAAATCATATAATACTTTTCGATTCAAACCGAATGCCACGGCTTATATTTTTTTAATTTGTACAGTAGGTACGTGATTTTTCAAGATTGACAGATATTACCTGAAAATGAATACCTACACTTTAAAAGATTGATTCTTACTTTTAATAAGCTGTAAACGAGTGTAATGAGTTTAATCATGAACAAGATTAACTCGATTAAATAATCAATAAATGCCTGGTAATAAGTGATGCAAATTAATTGTTTTACAAATCAACTAAATATAGTATGAAAGTGGATATATTATTTATTTATATATTTATTTAAGGAACATTAACAGTCTTAGTAATACAATAAACATGAGAGGATGATAAAAAAAACAGACCAATTATTAATGTTCAGGTATTTAGAAACAAGACTAACTGAATATAAACTAGAATATTTAAAAAAATAATAAGAGTACAAATGTGAATTCAACAAATGATAAACTAATACACAAAATTAAAATAAGTGTGATTATAACTGAAATAAACTGCAGAATAGGGATTTGGGTTGGGAAGGGTAAAGGGGAGGAGAGGGATAAGGGAAAGTTGCCACGCAAGTAATATAAAAATATTAGATACAATTAATTCATGTGTTATTCGCACCAAGAATGTTATACAGTGAAGTTCTGTAGCGACAGTAACTAGCAGTAAATACGTCAGCACGTATAAATTATATTTACTATTATGAATTTCATGTGATAGGAACATTATATCAATTGTGACAACTAACTTTATAATTAACAAACACGCTTTGGTGATCGTCGGAAGTGACGTCTAAAGCCTTTAAGCTATTTTAGATTCTTCAGACATGTGTCGGTATATGGATCCTCGTAGGAATCTGTGAAATACAGTAATAAGACGAAGGTCTTATTTGTGCGATGGCTAGTGACGGATGGGACAAAGTGGGGAAAAAACAATTCTTTCGAAGGAAGTAAATAGAAACTGAACCAATTATAATTTATGATTTATTGATTAAGAGGAAGGGTTTTTCCAAACAAAACAAAAATTTGTATTTGAGGCCAAAGTATACAACGAAACTCAACAATTATTTTTTAATCAAAATGAATAACTAATTTCTAGCACGAACTTGTGCTTTTGTAAATTTTTATTATAAAATACAGGTCATCAAACAATTTGATTTTTTTATGGTTTTTTGACCTCTAAATTATGAAATTCATAAAAAAATTAAATTTTGCAGAATGGTCCAATTTACAGTCACATTTGTTCAACATTTTGTTGAAAATTACACAATGAGAACCTGCAACGAAACTAGCAGCGGTGTGCCTTTTGTCACTGTCTTATTAGACCCTATTTCACCGGGACAACACGGTGGCTTAACCAGTTGGGCATCCAATTCTAATGAGAGTTCAAAGTGTTGTCCCCCATGTGGTTCCCAAGTGGTATCGCCACAATTTTGTGGCCGACATCGACGCGTGCCTATCAGAAAAATGTGTACCGCTGTATGGCGGCTCATTCACTCGTACACTGTGCCACCGCCACCGAGGAGGTATCTTGGTAAAATAGGGCCAATACTTTACAATCAGTGTTCTCTGACGCAGCTAGCCTGCCTGATCTTGAAAATGTAATTTGTGTATTTTCAGGTAATAAGACACTAAACAACGAACACGAATCAGTCTACCGAAAAATCTGGGTAACTACTCGGAACCTGGAATGTAGCTTAGGTAATAGAAGCTGGGAAATATGACATCATAGGATGGAGTGGAACTTGTAAAAACACACATTCAAACATAACACAAAAATAAATAAAAATACATTTTTTTTTAAAGAAAGACAAATGTTCCCAGGTTACGAATAACTTGACCATATTTGAAAAATCTTCTACTACCACCGCAGTAAGCGGAGAATGTGGATTGTATCGTGATGAAGGACAGTCGAGGAATTGAACACACTACGTCTGGGAGGAACCCAAAAGCTATGCCAACTCGGCCACTGACCGTTATATTTATTCTAATTAAATCATATACCTATTTATCAGCATTCAAAGAATGTTTAAATAATTTAAAGTAAAAGCATTATTTTTTTATCACGCAACATTACAAACATACAAAGATTATATTATAAATAAATCTGAACCAACTAAAAATAAAATAAACCTACGTGAATTCTACCAAAAGGTTAAAAAAACAATGGGGCCATTCAATTATAATTCAAATTATAAATAATTTTCATTATTTTTTTTTCAATTATTAATGGATTTATGAGCGACGGAAATAAGTAATGGTCCATATTTAGGTCGATTCCTATCAGTTGTGTGTTACAGACAGAATTTGATTAATTCGTTCGGTGAAAGTTCTATTAAAGTGTTGGTATTATTTCAGTTATGTGAAACGAGTGGCCAATAATGATATAATAACAGAACTTGAATACGATCTCTACGGAACTTAAAAATTAACAAATTCAAATTCTGTGAAACAACTGGCCGTTAATATTCTTATGATCAACCATGAGAATAATTGGGGCAAAGCATTAAGATTAACACAAGTGGATAATTATGAACAGGACTTAAGGTAGGCTTATGCACTGATTATAATATAATAAAATTAATCGAACCCTTGAATGTTAAAAAATCAAGAGAAAGGAGTTTGACGTTACAAATCGGGTTACGAGAAAATGGATGAATTTTACCGGGGCAATGGGTTTGTTTAGAGAGATGTTGACTTACTCATGTTCCCTGATTTTCTCGTGTTGGCTGACGTGCCTTATTCCTCTTAACATCCTACAAAAAGAGACATTTGTATCTCAGAGCGAAACTGATACATCTCGAGACAGAGATAGAGCTGCATGAACGTGTAGACTTGTAAGCAATGGGGAGGAAATAAATTCTGTTACTTCTCTGATAAGGGTAAATCTTCCCAGAAAAAGCCAATCCCGGGACGAATAAATATCGGTTTGAACCCTCAAACTCCGCAGCTGACGACATAAGAATCGACACGCGTCCAGGAGCAAGGGTAGTGCTGTACAGTAAATGTATTTGAATCACAACTTGACGAAAGTTTATTACTTTTCCAACCACTGGGATAGGCGGGGTAGGAAGAATGAGCAACGCAAAGCATATTTTTCCAGGAAAGTTATTATTATTTTCTTATTTTAAGCACTTTTTCGGACTATTTTACGGAGTCTATTTTTTAATGTATTTTAACTTTTGAGATTGGACGTTAAACTTTGTGTACTGACGACCTACGTGACAGAAGGGTAAGATCCATAATTTGGGTTTAATTTATTACTAGCGCAGACCCAAGAAAAATATGTCATAAATGTAAATAAAAGAATTATTCGGATTAATAATTTACAAAAATAAAGCAATTTTCTGATTAAAGGTACTATCTACTTCATGGCTTGTCTGAAAAAGTAGTTCCAATTTTGAAAATGACTCTTAGATCTAAAACAAAATCCAAGTTTTTGAGATTATTGAACCAGAGTGACAGACACACAACCCAAATTGGTATTTTTAAGTTTAGGCGAACACCGTACAAAAGTTTAACTTGCCGGAAAATACTGGGACCATGGTATCCCTAAACAAGTTATAGTTAGCTACATAACAATATTATGGGGCTGAAGTGAGAGGGGAGGGGAATGAAATAGGGAGCGGAAGGCTGATTCAGATCTGATCACTAAACCAAACATTCCAAGGTTACGATTAGCTTATTATCATAAAAGGGACTGAACCCGTGATCCTTAGGTGTAAACCCGATGCTCGGCCAATTGACCGGCCAAACTATGACATAACTTTTTTTTTCCCTATGTTCATGATATTTTGTGAAGCTTGATGAAACAGCGGAAAGAGAAAGATCAGGGGAATTCGAAATTTAAGGTACAAATCGTTCTTCAATTGATGTTTCACAGAAATAAAATAATAATTATTATTGCCCTTCGTGTATTTATTTTCCCCGAAAACAAACCAGGATAATAATTGGTTTTGGCTTGATTGTCAGCGTACAGGAGACTGGGAGTTCCGCGAACCACCTCCTTTTCATCAACGATATTTACTGTTCCAATAACAAACTGGCACGGGTCTCTCCGGATCTCCGGGCTGGGAGCAACACGCTGCATACGTACAACTAATTTACTACGAATAAGGCAGTGTAGGTACCTGGCACCGCACACAGAGAAATTTCGTCAATCTGGCGAAACTTTATTATTGCATCAAAAGTAGGTATATATGGTTATACAAGTTTTCATTTTTTATTAGCTTAGGTTAGGTACAAATACTTTCAGATATTTTAGATTGCGTGTGTTGATGAGTAATTCCACTTACTAGTGGTTACTAATGTTTTTTTTTTAATTGATTTAATGTATTTTTATGCATAATTAATGTATTTTTATGCATAATTAAAAAAATATATTATCATTCCGCACTCCTTCTCTATACAAACTATAAGTGTGCGAAATTTCATACTCCTCCGTCCGCGCAATTTTAGTAAAAAGGGGTACAAAGTTTTTGCTTCACGTATTAACATCCTGATGATGATGAAATACTGATGATTTAACAATGCATAACGGTAACAAATATACAGGGCGTTAAGGGACGTACTTGACTTACTTTAACCAGTGATTCCTGACATTATTTGGAGTAAAAAATGTAAATGAAATTTTGCTCTCCGGTGACTTTTTTTTTTGTTTTCAAAAAAAATTTCTTCAAAATCATACAAAAAAAATTTTCTACCGCATGTCGTCACTGGTCACTGCGCCGAGTAGCCGATCCACCCCTTACCCCGCCTCAAACTGTCCAACACAATTTTTTATGTTTTTGTAGAAAAAAAAAAAACATCAAAAATGTCACCGGAGACCAAAATTTTATTTACATTTTTTACTCCAAATAATGTCAGGAACCACTGGTTTAAGTAAGTCAAGTACGTCCCTTAAAACCCTGTATAATACACTTCATTATTTTATTTTATTATATTGAATTCGTATTACATGGCGTATAAACTAATATGGTTAAGTATTTTAATATTTGTATGATAAAAATTACAGCTTAACATTTATTTTTTCAATCATTTTTAATTTTTTTCGTAATACGTATTTGCTAAATTGCTTGTCTTTAAATAAGGCATTTCTGCGACTCTGTTTTTTAAGTGTTTTAAGAGAAAGACAAACATTCTTAGGAATAAGTATTTGTCTCCTACTACCACCATAGAAAGCGGAAAATACACTGGACAATATGATTTGAATTTTAACAACAAAAAAATTATGAAAATTAAACGATTTTTTTTTTAATATTTTCGACAAACAAATATAATACAAATATTTACGACAGGCTTAATCAAATTATATAAATCATAATCGATTCGGGAGTACCACTCGTGCTTTAAGGATGAGCATTGGAGAGTGAACAGAAACTAATGCATCACCTCAGAGTGCCTGGATAGTGACTGAAAACTGTAGAGCAACGTTCCGAAACACAGTTATTTATTTTTGGGGTGTTATGCTGTGTTGCGCTACCTCCTTCTTTAGCTAACGTTTCTGACATTGATACAGTGTTGTTGCGTTTCATCGAGTTTCAATTACAACGGTGCTAAAGAAGTTTTCACCAAAAATTGTTGAAAATGAGTCAAATGATGTACGAAACGTACATCGTTTGCTTCTCCTAAAGGAAAATTCATAATTTCAAACTTCATAGTTCAATTTGTAAGTATTTATAAGCGCTTTACCTGCGTATCATTGTGTAATTTGCTATACACGAGCTTATCAAAAATACCGGGGCCAAAATACATTAGTATCGTACACGCCCCACGGCCCTACACGCCATGCTATTAAAACCAACAAGTAATCATTGCTAATTGATTAATTTGTATATTTCTTTGCGCATTTAACATTCAATTAATACCATTAACATAGCACTGGTGGCAGTGGTGGCTGTTTAATTGTATCATTTTCAATTTGGGGCCAGGTATGGGTACCGCCGCCCCGTAACCGTTAATTGGATAACCAACACCCCTGTCATAAGGGTCGAAAGGTCACCCCAAGTAGCAGTAGGCGGGCAAACGCTTTTTTTCCGTACCATTATTTTTTTTACATTAGAACACAGAACGACCTACGTCATCTTTGGGGATGCTGTGTGAAGGTTTTTATTTAGGAAAGGGAAGAGCGGAAGTTCTGGGATGGAAAAGGTTATTAGGGATGTGTAAGAATCTGGGAGTTAGTGTTTTCAGGAGTGACGTATGTATGAATCTATCCCTTCCACTGCGGTGCAAGCTGACGTTGAAGGTCGAGATGTCGAAGGGTCTCACTCATCCATTTTCTCCCGATCCGGCCTGCCACGCCGTTGGTGGGCATATGCAACCACAAACCAACGGTAAACAGACAAACCTCACCCCATGAACCCGAGAACCCGAGAACCCCTGATAATTCACCAAACGTACAGCACCTCTTGGGGTGATTTAAGGTAGAGGTGTTGGTTATCCAATAAATGACTCCTGGGGCGATGGCACCCATCCCCGCTTTCAAGTTATTAAACGCGAATATTTTGCTAAAAATATCTTGTCCCACCGTGGGCTTAGGTTAACTCACGATAGAGCTGCAACAGGTCTTCGCATTAAAACAATTCAATTAAAGATACTTTTCACGCCGATTGTTTTAAGCAAATCGTTATTGTTAAATAACATGTGAACGAGATCGGCGGTAGATTTCGGCAACCAACCAATCTCGTACTCTGCAAAATAAACACCTAATCGCACTGTGCTTATAAATAACGCAGGGACAGATTGACAGCGAGCGACGATCGCTGCTGTTCAGCGCGTTCTAACGAATCTGTTGGCTGGATTAAACGTTTTTAAAGCTAGCTCAGAACAAGCAATAAGAATCTCCAATAAAACACACGGTTGGATGTAGGTACACAAGAAAATGTGTGTACAGTTTACACGCGGTAGAAATGAAACCCTCAGAAAACTAGAGTAGACAAGAGCGAGGAGGCTACCAAGTACAGCACAAAGATTAGTCTATCTCATTCTCTCGCAGGCTAAAGCCAATAGATGTGTGTGTTTGTCTATTTTTCGTTTCATCGAGTTTCAAATCATGACGGTGCTAAAGAAGTTTTCACTTCAAAAGGTGAAACTCTCAACGTTAATCGGGGAAGTCTTTTTTCATGTGGGAACCTTATATTACGGTTTTACTGTAACTGCACCAGTAACTCAATAATATAAATTTTTGAGGCGGGTTTGGGTCCCGCCGCCCCGGGAACAATTTATTGGATGAAAAAACACACCTGCCGTAGGTCACCCCAAGTGGTTCGCTACGTTTGGTGACCTAGCAGGTGTGCTCGGGTTCATGGGGTGAGGTTTGTCTAGGTCTTGGCAGCAGATGCATTTGCCCACCTACTGCGTGGCGGGCCGGATAGGATGAGACTGGTTGAATGAAACCTTTTGATTTCTTCAGCAGGACTCTATCGACCCACTCCTGGACACATTGAAAACCAGATTCCCACCCACCCATCACACCTTTTTCCTTCCCAGAACTTCCTCTAATTCCTTTCCCTAAAAAGACGAGGAAAATTGTTTTCCTGAGGACCCCCTATGTGGAGCTACCGTAAAAAAATGTCCAAAGAGAGAAATTTATTTATTGATTAAAAATCTATAACACTTTCACATTTTAAATAATTGTTTTAATACAATTTTTTTATGTCTTTTTGTTTATGAGCGCAAAACTAAAACATGGACCGCGCTATGTTAATTTTTCATTAATATTGCGTACATGCACAAGTTTTAATATTAGAGCAGAGAATGATGTGATCTAACTCAAGATTAATAAATTATAAGTGCGGAGTAGTTTTTTTCACAGAATGCCCCTCGGGTTTTATTAGTATGTATACTGTACTGAACGAGTATTGGTCCATGCTAGGTAGGTGCCATCAATAAAATTGGCGCCTTTCAACGTGACCCGCTTCAGCGTTCAAGACCGCCGCCGCCTTGTCCTGACCAAGATAAACGTGCATTGCCTTATTTGGCCGGGGAAATAACCTTAGCCAAGTTAATACATTCAAAATCGGCAGTTGTTAATTCACGATATTATAATTTGTACATTTGTAATCCGTCTCGAGCCTGGGCCTAGGCCACTGCACATGTTATTCAAAGAAGGATAAAGAAAGTATGCCAACTTTAAAGAAAACTGTTTCGTTAGTCTATGAAAAACCTTTCGACTTATAGACCCTAAAACAGACCAGTGAAAGTGTTTATCTATTATATCAGTTTTAATTTTTTCATTTATTTTTTGATAACTTTTGTTTTTAATTCGTAGAAACATTTTTTTTAAAATTAGATTTGGTAAAGATTTTTATCGAGTCCTGTATTTTAGTTTTTATTTTTTTTTATTATTGAAGTGAAAACTTCTCTAGCACAGTTGTGATTTGAAACCCGATGAAACGAAAAACAGTGGCACTAAAAAGAGACAAACACATACATCTATATGATTAAGCCAGCGAGAGAATGAGATAGTATAAACGGTTTCCGCTTTATGCGGTGCTTCGTAGCGTACCCACTCTTGCCTACTTTAGTTTTCTGGAGGTTTCGCTTCTACGTCTTGTGAATTGCACATTCTGTTTTTTTTTTTAAGTGAAACTTCTTTATTTCTTCAAAATAGGCATATTTACTTTGGGGTGTCATCATTAATTTTATGAAAAACAAATACCTTTGTATTACACCACTATTTTATTAACAATATCAACATGTTTCGAAAACTATGTTTTCTTCGTCAGGATAATAAGTCAATAATAAATAACAAAAGACAAACAAGTATAGACTAATTAGAACATAGACAAAATATTAGAAAGGAGAGGTGATTAATTACCTAAAATATATTATAAAAAACAATTATATAAAATAAAATATAAAAATTATTTTAGAATGGGTAAAAAATTACATTAAAATAATAAAAAATCTTTTAAAAGGAAAAAAAATCTTTTTTTTTTTTTTTTTTTTCATAAAAAAAAAATAAAAAAAAAGAAACTTCTTTAGTTCGTTGTGTTTTGAAACTAGGATGAAAAGAAAATGACGCATTACAGTACCTACGAAGCGTCAAACTGCGCTTATTGGCCGCTTTGATTTTGATCTAACTTTTCAAGGTTCCTATTGGTTGAGATATGAAACGAAAATGACCCATTACAGTACCTACGAATCGTCAAACTGCGCTCATTGGCCTCTTCGATTATGATCTCACTTTTTAAGGCACCTATTGGTTTAGATTTTAAGTATCGTGTGAACAGTACTCGATTTTTAAAAAATTATTGTGACAACTGATCGACTTAAAAGGCCATTTTCAAACTGTCTCGTTATGTTAGTATGTGGAATGTGACGAGTAAGCGGCTGCCTCCTCATCATCTCGCGGAATACGTGCGGTGGAGACACGACTATTTGACAAATTCTCCGTTTAATTGAAATTTTTTTAATCAGAAATGAGAAAAAAAATTGAAGAAAGGTTGAGCTTACTTCTGGAACATGGCCACGCTTCTATAGATTTACCTTTTCAGTGACCAGTGCCGATGGCTGCCCGATCTAATCAGTGTGAAATAAATAAAATAATACAGTGACCTAAAATGCCCGGCGAACAGCGCTCCTAATTTGTAAGTGCAAGTGGATTTGTAAAAAAATGTACTAGCTTTGGATTGCCTGAATGAATTTACAGATTTGGAGTCGAAACATTAAGATTTATCATTAAGTAACGGAATCGACTTATCAAAGGTTATAGGAATATCGTAAACGTAGAAGTTAAACTAATTAATATGCACGCCAATCCTCAGCAATGGGGCAGATAGGATGGAAACGTCAGGCACACAATGCACACATTGCTTGCTTGATTCACAAGTCACATGCATACTCCTCATTTATTCCAAATCAAGTAGGTATTTGATTCAATTGGACCTTCCACTTCCAATTCTTCCCGAGGCTTCTGCGTCGTCTTTTTCAATCTGAATTCGAACCACTTACGTCCTCCTGACCTTAACACTTCTTACACCATTCACCCACCCTGCATTCTTCAATTCGTCTAAGCTTCTCTTGCAATGTTTTGTTTCCTTCTTCTTAAGTTCTCATATAGTTTCATTACACATAAGCCACAGGGATTACACCAGATTAGCAAAGCTTGGGTATTTTTAGTACCCAATGGCTCAATCACAGTTTAAGAGTCAAATAGCGAATCTATTTTTGTGAGGTTGCAGAAAAGTTGCGCAAACCTCCCGACCCCACAATGTTTTCTAATTATTAAGCGAAAAGTGGCTGGAGATCTCTCGCCAAATAGCCGTTATATGATATCACTGCAATCGACCGCGGCAGTATCACTCGCTGCGGGGGACGTAATTATTCACTTGACTCCCAAGGGAAGTCCCCATTCTATCAATTGGCCAATAGGCCTCAGACCAAGAACCCTTGCCCGTCAGTCGGCACTTACACCGCCAATGGACGCATTATAGTAATTGAGACACCGACGAACACTCGTCCCGAGTGTCAATCGGGGTGTCACGTACCTGTTGCAATAACGATATACAAGTGACGGGAAAAGAAGCGCTGGACAGCGCCGCTGTCCAAATGTGCAGTAACCAAAAAATGCTCACATTTTGCTATTTACAATATCAATATACCAACAATTCTAATTTGCGGACACCGCATAATTATTTCTGTAGACTTATTTAGTACTGCATTGAAGTTTTATTTGTCAATTACGGATACAATGGGGGAGTTTATAAGGGCGCTAACAATGAACAAAATGAACAAAATGAACAAAATGAACAACTGCTTCTTATATTCAGTAATAGGGAAGATATTTGAAAAAAAAATACTTTAGCGGATATTAACGATAAAATACTGTATACGACTTACAATCAAAAATCCAAAAGGGAAAAACGGTCAATGAATTAACGACCGAAATAATTCAAATATATATTCAGAAAGATATTTACGAAACCTTCAAACCGCGTAGATTGATTTTGGCATACTTTGAAAAAGGAGGAAACTAGGAACCAGCAGATTGTTTTTTAAAGTTGAAAGATCAAGAATAAAATAAAAGTTCTACACCGTTACGAAATAGTTACAATATCAAAACTAAGTTTCAGAAAAAAATTATGGAAAAGATTTTTTGGAAATGTGATTAATTTCAGATTTATTTCTTGGGAAATGCAGAAAATGTTCGAATGAATATTCCTGACAGCATAATTCAACGATCATTCGGATGAAGGGAAATTCTGAAAATGGTCCCCGGGAGTACGAATATGTTGAATTCACTTGACATTGTGACCTAACATTATATTCAGAGAGCTTGCATTTCATACGCCACCGCCTTTCGCTCAGCTCACGTGAGTTATTCCCTCCCTTTGGCCCATCTTGTCACGCACAGCGGCATATCACTTCACGTTTAATATCGCGATATGACATTTGGCATGGGAAACCTCATATGGACTACGATCGTTCCGAAAAATATTAGAAGCTTTCCTTGAACAATAGAAAAATGATAAATTTTTGATGAATTCTTCCCATGATGCCAGAACTTTTAATCTGCAAAATTGTTGAATTTCTATTTCAATGTCAACAAATTCTGTCCTCTGCGATTTTATTTGAAAAGTAACGTAACATTAACAAGCTAGAGCTACGGTCGTTTATTTGTGAATGTTTCGTATGATTCATGATAGTTGTGATGACAAGTTTTCGAAATCCACGTGACTGGTACAGGTGTAACTCTGCAATGATGCCTGCAGCCGGCTAAAATCGCTCTAATAATAATAGGTGGTCAATATCGCTTAGCGTTTAGCGATAGGTAGTCAATATCGCTTTTAGCCTTTAGACATTAGTTACATTATTAGCAAACTTTCATACCTTAACGTAGGTAGGTACCTAATCCAACAGCTTCGTGAGTTCAAAAAATGATCCAGAAAAGTCTTTCATTCCATTTGTGGAAGTTAACAAGGGAAAATAATATTATTATTATTTTCCCTTGTTATATTATAATATTACTATTATAAATAATATAAAATAATATTATTTTAAAATGCAATGACACTGAATGTATAGAACATTGTACCCCACATTTAAAAAAAAAAAACATTTTTTGTTCTTAAAGAAAAAAATTAAAATCGAAGAAGCACTGTTGTTAAGGTACCTACTTAATGACATACATTTGATTAAACGGTGTTTTACAAAGTGATTTGCTTTCATTTAATTTAACATAAATTTGAATTTAACAATAGGTAGAAAGGAAGAGTCACTAATGGTGAGACATGATCTAAAGCCCGGGCATTGCTAGGTACTTAAGCTATAAGTACCTAAGTATTAAATAAATGTGAGCAATTTCTAAACCGTGCTTTACATTTTATTACAATATCGTCATTCTTCATTATTTGCAAAGGTATGAAATTGCAAAGGTATGATATACCTATATGCAATTCTAATTTTGAGATCAGTTGGTATCAATATTGCAATGAAAAAATATTTTTTCACTTTTAAGCCTTTTAAATTTTTTTATAAAAATGTAGGTTACACAGCTTTGCATTATCACCATGAGTTTTATGTTTGGTATTGCCATTTGAACAACAGTGGCGCCTTCCTATGTTTTCAACTCTTATTTGACTGTACATTCTGTACAAACTGTAGTACATGCAAAGGCAACTATTCGTATTCGAGGCGATGGAAAATATTGCATTCGAAATTTCAATTACGTAAAATGAAAATTTGCTTTCGTCGCATGGTACGTCAGCTATTTACAATTATTTCTGTTATTTTGTTATTTCCATGACAACCTAAAACACCTCTTTGAAAATTAATTAAAAGCTGTGATAAGAAAAATTTAAAAATAGCCCATAAGCCAACCTATCGTATCCTATTTAATCATTTTTTTAATGAAATCTTACATGAAATCACCAACAGTAACTGCAAACATGTGAAAAGGACGCTTTTAAGTTCTCGAACAATAACAAAAATGTTTATTTTAAAGTTTTACTAATTTTAAAATATTAAATTATAACGCGAAGTTGAAAAACGAGGGAGGAACAATATCAAATGGAGAGGTTATGTAAATGATGTGGAAATACCGTGTGGGAAGAAAACATGACAAGTAGGAATAATTCCGAATTACATTTCTCGCTCCACGAGCCCATCTTATAAAAATCCGAAGGAAGGTGGGACGCGTTGTTTCTCTTGGGACGCAGAGGACGTATTGTCCCATTCAGCACGAGCCAGTATAATATAGCAGGTGGGTGGCATATCTATGTGATTAAGTAGGTACTTCTGACAAGGGGACACAGTGTCCATAATACAGTATTGTGGGGGTGCTGCATACGTCGAAAAAACCACACATTTTCCGGAGAATGCGCAAAATTGACGAAAGTGAAACCGATGAAAGTGAAATTGTTCAACAATTTTATTTTTTTTATAATAGTTATTGTGTTTCATTCATAGAGCATCACTAATATATGTTTTTGTATTTCTTGGGCATTAACTAATAAAATCTAATTATTTCCAATGTATAAATTTTAAGTCAGTTTTAAGATTGCTAGTGAATGACACGGATGTATCGAAACCGGTAGCAGATAAATAAAAATTAAGTAACAAATGTGCATGTGCAACTCTTCGTTTATATATTTTATAATGTTAAATAAACTAAATTAAATATTTTTATTATGAAGTTCTGCGAGCATTTTTTTTATTATTGTGAGTTATTTCGGCGTTTAAAGCCATTGGAACACTTGGAGACAATTTATTTATGATATAATTTGAGAAAGAAACAAGATAGATTGTGATAGATTGGCCTGGACTACTTGAAGGAATTCAATTAAGACTGCCCATCAGACAAACCAGACAAAACCCCACATTAAACCTCCCTCAACGCAACGCTAATTCAAAACAAAACCAGACCAAACCACACATTAACCTCCCTCAACGCAACACTAATTCAAAACAAAACAATTCATTCACCGCGCAAAACACATTTTTAACACTCTATACAGCGTATTCGATTTATTCAACTCACAACTACCAACTAAACCTACAATCAATAAATTAATAAGGATCACACAATACATATTACTGTACACTCTACGCAGACTAGATCCATCCCCCTCTTCCACTGTTTCATCAACTCGGGCTATTGTATTTTTTTCTTTTGTAACCATTAACAATAAAGACACTTCGGTGAAAACCTATTATTAGTTCAGCTATTAAACAGAGTGTAGGTAACAGTACGTACCCGAAGGATTTTTACCAACGATTTTGAGCATATTTGGAGTAAAAAATTTAGATATCATTTTGCTATCCAAATAATATAAATATTTTTCTACCACGCGTCGAAACTGAATAGTCTGGTATAGCAACGGGTCACGTAATAATCAATCCGTCTCGTTCCAGCAGTACGCGAAGCAACGTGCATATCCCGTCCCAACGTAAAAGAGTCGATTAGTGGCGACGTATGATTGAAAAAAAAATCAAGTGCAGGTAACACGTGGTAGAAGCGAAACTTAACCAAAACAATCTCAACCAATGAAGAACCAAGGAGCCTTGAAAATGAGCGCAAACCTAGCGTCATTTCCGTTTTATATCTCAACCAATAGGAGCCTTGATAGGAATTTGATTTCCGTTTCATCCGAATTCCAAATTACAACGGGCTATAGAAGTTTCACTTAAAATTTTTTTTATTTTTTATTATTATTTTGGACTCCTAATATGCTCAGAATTCGCTAATTAAAATTCTTTGGGTACGTTCTGTTACACCCTATTTATTTTTTATCATAACTTTAAAAAATGTCAGTAACTTTTTCCAAATGAATATAATAAAAAATAATAAAAATAAAATCTCATAGGCCTACCGGATTCGTACAACTTACATCAGCTTTACATTTGTGATATTTATTTAATTCCATACAAGTTACAAAGTTTTTCGGAAGGTGCTAATCGGCTTAGGAAAGGCTTTTAGAAAAGTTAAAAAACAAACCTTTACACAGGAAAAGAAAAGGGAAATAATTTAAGAAGATTTTAGCCTCAAGACTTGAGGTTGAAGAGAAATTCGAATCTACCTTCAGAAAATGTACAAAGTTGCAATATTTATATCAACTAGCAAACATCAGTAGTAGTCACAAAAAAACAAAATTTCGTCCAAGGAAAGAAATTCGCGCACACACGTTCCGTATTTCTCCATGCGCAATTTTAAAAGCACAAAGTCTCTAGTCTGAAAAATGTAATTACGACTTTCTGTACCGCTATTTCGAAGACAGCCGACTAGGAAATAAGGTTTCGTTTCGGCTTTCACATAGAAAGATGAGGCAGCGAATAAAACATTAATTGGCGATTGCTGTTTCCATGAGCATTGCAATTTTTTTTTAAACTAGTTCAAAAATTTGGTTGTCTGTAAAATCGGTTTACGGACGATAATTTTACGTGATAACGTCATAAAATAACGATGGAGTGGAAGGGAGATACATGCGTCATAAGCCGAACGCTTGTTCCGCGCCCTCGCTTGCGTGACAAAGAGTCATTCTTTTTCGTGAATGCAGCCGGCGTTCATCGATTTATAAGACGTTATCACGTCAAAAATTTACCTTGATAAAGCTTGAGCTGAGCGAAACCGATTGGTGAATAAATTCAAATTTAATAGTGATTAAACATAAAGCTAGGAATTGCTTGGTAGTTAAGACTATATATATATATATGTATATAAGATGAAATTGAACAAACTTTAAACCTTTCTTCTTAATAAAACAAAGAAGAGACTTTGATCTAATTAAGACATTAAAAAATTATCAACAGAAATAATTCGGTTTCCTCGGGGCCTCCTGTGTGTAGATAACGTAAAAAAATTAAAAGAGCTTGCAAGAATAAATAAAAAATTAATGTTGTTTTCAGTTTTCATGAATATTATAGAAAACATTAGGCATACGTGTTACTTATGGACTGATGAACAACCGCCCCTGTGCAGATAAATCAATTTGACAAACCAAAAATACATAAAAAATAATTGAAACACAGTTTTCAAGTGGTTTAAATACATCCGACATGTTTCGTAAGCAATAAAACTTCAGCAGGGTTTTAAGTAAACCCGAAGTAGTGAAAATTGCTTATGAATTAGGTCGGTTGTAGTTAAACAACAGAAGTGGTTGAAACTAAGTATTGAATATTTTTAATGAAAATGGTGGCACGTAGCACGTTGCCTCTAGCATCACGAAAAAATAAAAAAAAAGAATATCTTTTATTTTATAAACTAAAACCAAGATGTTTGCTACTCCTTTTGATTAAAATTTTAATTTTTCAGCCTGCTTTGGGTTTTTGGCGCCAAATCCAAAATTAAGGTATGTATGTAAAAGACCGCGCAGCCGTGCATTCTTCTGAGCCTCTTAAGTGCTTTCATTGTATGTAAGAGAGGCAAGATGGCCTCCGGTAGTAGGGTAGGAAAAAGCGAGTCCGAGCGAAAATTCGGGATATCAGGAGAAATTCAAAACCGCTTTCCACAAACTATAAATACGTGTAGGTTGTTGTTCAAGTTAGCATTTTTAGATTTGACTACAGGCAGTTTCAGAATCTGTAAAGTAAAGAAAATGCTGAGTTGTGACAATATCTACAATTCAAAACGGCTAAGATGACGACTCAAACGACGTTAAGATAAAAGTTTGAATATAAAATTTTCTTTCAGTCAGGAAGTGAATTCCATATTTCCCTTTGCCCGTAACCGATTCCCCAGAGACTAGCGTCTGAACTACTGTGAAAATTACCTTATGCGAAATGAAGAATACAGAAATAAATTCTTTTGGAGATGATTTAATATGTATTGGAATAGTTTGAGGAAAGCTAGTAGAAATCTAAAATTTACATAAACTACTGTAAATACAAATACAGTTTGAAATGGAATTTTGAAAGGGAGGTTTATCATCTTTTGCCATTCGTATAACCGTGCCGCAATTTTGGCGTACGATTCAAAAATAAATCTTTTATAAGACGGTAAATAAATTACCCTTCAACTGAAGTATCAAGAACCGAGTGCCAATTGCGGCTTTTCTCACTTCACAATGTTATGACACTTTTTCTAAATTAAGATTCACAAAAGATGATCGCAGTAACCGCTAGATGACAGCACAGGACAAACAGTGTCAGTTTTATTCGGGTTCTGAACCATATTCATTTCAAACAAATGTAATAACAGTACTTATGCATAACAATATGAACGTAATATTTTGACAGGTTGGGTGTATATTTGTAGACGTTCAAAGCTTGTCCACACGAGTACACAGATATCCATACTAATACTAATATTATAAATTCGCAATTGCTCGAGTTTGTTTGTGACGCTTTCACGCATTAACCAATAAAATTATTTCACCAATAGAAAGCTAAGTTATATGCGAATACTATAGGCTGAATATGATGGTAAGCTCTGGCGTTATGAAATTATAAATATTAATATATTATATTTGTTATACGTTTTCTGTCGCTAACAAAAGCAAGTTTTTGCCAACGTCAGAAAAAAAAATCGTTTCCATGGAAACGATGTTGATATATTTGTGGGCTCTATGCTGGTAGGCACTCAGCCCCCTACCAACTGGTCGGCTACTGCTCCAGAATATTCAAATATTAGAATGTGTTTTGTTTTTTTTGGACAAGCTTATGTTTTGGAATAAATGTCAGATGAGAGTTCCTTTATTAAAAATATAATTCGCAACGATTAAAAAGACTGAATAATAAATAGTGTAATTTTTTATTATATTTACAAACTTCCAAATATTTAAATAAAAATAAACATCCGAAATGTTTGTAAGCGCATAAACTCCGAACGAATGAACAAAATTGGATAATTCTTTTTTTCGTTGAGCTATAGCATTGTGAAATTTAGGTGGCAGGCGAGATGTTTCAAAAATTAAATGTAAGGGAATGAATGTATGGAATGCGGGAGGGGATGAGGGGGGATAATTGATAAGTGCAAGCGCTACAGCAATTTCACGTAATACCATGCGAGCGAAGCCGCGGGGAAAAGCTATTATAATATATACCGTTGATTTACTTGACCACAATATTATAATGAATTGGTCTCAAGATTGTAAGTATTTGATATTCACGAGAACCTTCCGATTAAATCTACGTAGTTTACGGAGAATCGACATGTTATAAATGAAGTTACTGAAAGAAAAAAGCCTTTCAAAATTTAAATCCAAAATCTCGAAGTCACCTTCCGTCCGTTAGGAAGAAAAATAAGACACCACCAAATTAAAATAATGTGCGTGTCGATACTTAATACCCTTTTCAACATAAAAAAAAATGTGCGTGTCGATACTTAATACCCTTTTCAATATTAAAATAAAGTGCGTGTCGATACTTAATACCCTTTTCAATATTAAAATAATGTGCGTGTCGATACTTAATACCCTTTTCGATATTAAAATAATGTGTGTCGATACTTAATACCCTTTTCAAAATTAAAATTTGGAATAATACAACTAAATACAAAAATTACCGGATACCAAAAACTATCGAGCTTAGCCCTGTCGTCTATTAATATTAATGGGATGTTTTGTGAATTGCGCTGCTCTACGTGTTTTGGGTCTTTCCAGGACTTCGGGAACAAATCCAAAGTCTACGTACATAAACACACTTTATCTCTGTCGATTACAAAACTGCCATGATGATGGACACTATAACGCTGTCCGAAAATGTGGGTGAAAAGGGAGCTCAACACGACATAATACCCCAAAAATAAATCATGGTAAAGATCTTCTCTTAAAAAACCGATGGTGAATAATGTTTTGTGAGGTAATGGACCCGGATTTACCGTGTATGTCTGCCAAGGTTCCGTACGTACACTTGCACTGAAGTTTTGACTTGTTTAAACTCATAAATCGCAAAGTCCATTAAATATGCCATATTTAAGCTACGGTGTAAACACATTTTAAACCGAACGAAAATAATCAATGATCCAGCATATATATCCGTTGAAGCACATATTGTTTGATCTTATAAATATTAACTAAAAATTGAATTACATTAGACGCAAGAATGCTTGCAATGTTATAATACGGGGTTCCAAATCAATATTTATACATTCATACCAACTTCTGGAATTAATGCATTTCTTAACCACGCAGGATAATTCGTGCACTTTTCGAAAAAACTCTTACAGGTCACATAGAAATCGATGAATCTCTCTTACTATCGAAGTTGACAAATATTATCTAAAAGGTGTTAAATATTATCTAAAAGGTATTAAAGAGAAAATACCACGCTTTACAATCAAATCTAAAATTTAACCACAAAATTATGAAACCAAAGTTTCCTACCGCAGTTTGAAAAAAAATTATGAAACTTTGGAATTTTTTATTTATTATTTTTACTTGAAACGACAAATAATTGACGATAATATATATAATACGCCTATATGCCTAATAAAATTCGTGTTTTTTGATTTGCTTTAAGTTGTCTGTAGAGTCGGTTTACGGACGATAATTTTACGTGATGACATCATATAAAAACGATGGATTGGAAGAGAGATAGATGCATCACAAGCCGAACGCCTAGGCCAAACGCTTTTTCCGCGCTCGCGCTCACGCTCGGCCCAGGCGGAACGAGTCATGCTTTTTCGTGTGTGCAGCCGGCGTTCATCGATTTATAAAACGTTACACGTCAAAATGTATGTTTCAAAATTTTTTTGTGTATTTCGAATTATAAAATTTAAGAGCGTATTTCTTCATCTTTCAAAAACAGTTTTTAGTTTTCGGATGCGTTCAGAAATATTCCTTTTTTTAAATTTTATTGCCTTTATTTTGACCTTCCGACAAAATAGTCCCGAAGCCTGAGAGGTTAATTTCAATGTTAAAAAATAGCAAGAATCACATATCGGCATTTATAAAATTCTGGTTAAAAATCCATTGTTATTTTGACCCTCGCTCATTATCGATAATCATAATGACGAATTAAAATAAAAATAATCTGACGGTAAATGATCTGAGCCCCGAAGTTGGTTAACCCGATAATATAAAAAATCGCATATAGCAAGTATTGAATGCTATGAAAACTATAATTAGGTTGGTATAAAAAAAACGTATGTACCATACATGGTAACCTTCGACGCTTTGACCTCAGCTCAGGACCGGAAACTTGACGTAGCGATTAGAATCTACACGAGAACAAGTTGGTGTTAAGTGTGCAGACATCAACATGTACCATTATTACTTACGTACATTAATCGTTGTTAAGTATTGAGAGTTTTTTATACTTTGAATTAGGTCAACGATAAATTTTACATTCAAAATATTTACTGATTCAAGTGATTTCTATGTATCTAGTTCGACGGAGATTGAATCCAGAAACTACAGACTTTTTATCTGCTCTTAATGCACTCAGTGCAAGGCCTTACGTGCGTATGTAAGGGAGGTGTTTAGGGGGTTTAAACCCCCCCCCCCCTCATCAAATGGGTGTTCTGTAGGAAAAGTGAGAGTTTTACTCGTAAAAATATTATTTGCTTTATATCTTTTATCAACGTGATTTGTTTCTTTATTTATGATTCGGTTTCGACTTGTCAATCATCGGCAATACCGTGCTGGGAAAAGTTTAGGCGGGAAAAACAAAAATTCTAACTTTAAAAATTAATTGTAATATGATATCTTGATCAATATACATTTTTTTAAATACCATTTATTCTGATATACGGTTTACATTGATAAAACAAATAACTGGAATTCCTTATTGAAGAATTTAAAAAATCTCCATACAAAATGCCCAAGTAACAAGCTTTTCAGAGCCCAAATGACGTCACACACACACACCGCCTCTTACCACTCGGATTCCGCTCGTTTTGGCGGGCTTAAGAAAATTTAAAACTGGAGAATTGATTTGATTATGAAAACGAACTTAAAAAAAAAAATACTAGTATTTAAGTTTGATTATGAACTTTGATAAAAAAAAATGACTCAACTTCCTTGTTGGCAAAATCAAAATCAAAGGGCAGTGTAGGTACTAATATTGTAAATAGGCATATATACATAAATTATAATATTTATATATCGTTTTCATTTTCCGTAATTTCATTAAATTTAAAACGCCTTTGAGTCATTCTTCCGTAAACGGCACTTTGAAAAAGATCCAATAACTGTCATTATTATTCTAGAATCTACATAAAGGGTGGACGGGGCTTGTTAGAATTTATAAATTTACGAGACCTTTCGAATTCCGTCCGCGAAACATTTCACGTTTCGGCTCTAGTTTCGATGAGCCGTAGAAATTCTTTTTTTATATAAAACGTGCCTCAATAAGCCAAAAACGGAAGATAAAAAATAAAAATAAATAAACGAGCTTTCTGAGAATACTGATGGACTACGAAAACTATGAAATAATTAGATATAAATTTAAAATTATACAAATAATAACGTGGTTGTCATACTAAGTACGTGCGAATACACCTTACGCGGAAGCTGCCTAATTTATGTGAAAAAATATACGAGTGCAGTTCACACACGGTAGAAGCGAAACTTTACCAAAACAATCTCAAGCCTTGAAAAGTTAGGTCATAATCAAAGCAGCCAATGAGCGCAGACCTAGGACATAGCGTCATTTCCGTTTTATATCTCAACCAATACGAGCCTTTAAAAGTGACATCATAATGAAATCGGCCAATGAGCGCAGTGTGATGCTTCGCAGGTGCTAATGCGTGATTTCCGTTTCATCCAAATTCCGAATTACGAGCGCCGCTAAAAAAGTTTCACTTCAAAAATGTGTGGAAAAGCTCATTTCACCCCTTGTTGAAGCTCTTCAGTGGCGGTGCGTAGCGACTTCTCAGAAGACACTCAGTGAAAGACCACCATTCATAATGGTGTTGCGTTGGTTGAAATGGCTTTGGCTATGGTTAGTGATCTGTAGCCAGGCAACCTTTCTTATCCCATCTCATTCAGCTCACAACACATCCTTAGATGGGATACCATTGTCCCAAAAAAAATCGATTGCAGTTTACACGCGGTAGAAGCAAAACTTCAAAACAATCTCAACCAATACTTGAAAAGCGAGGTCATAATTAAACCGACCAATGAGCGCAGACCTCGCGTAATTTCCGTTTCAAATCCCAACCAATAGGAGAGCCTTTAAAAGTGACAGCATTATAAAAGCGGCCGATGAGCGCAGTTGATGCGTCGCAGGTGCAGTAATCGTCATTTTGGTTTCATCCGAAATCCAAAACTCCTGCCGTGCTATAGAAGTTTCACTTGAAAAACAGTACCTAATAATAATTTTTTTTCCGAAAATAACGTAACGAATACGTAAAGACCACAAAAATGAAAAGTTGGATAACATAACGAATACGTAAAGACAACAAAAATGAATCGTTGGATAACATAACGAATACGTAAAGACCACAAAAATGAAAAGTTGGATAACATAACGAATACTTAAAGACCACAAAAATGAAAAGTTGGATATAGGTGTCGTTTAGGTAGGTTAAAAAACATAACGCACTACGAATTTCGTTGCTCGTGTCATTTCAGAAAGGCAACGTAGGTTTCAAAGCAAAAAAAAGACGGATAAAATTAATAATTTGTCGAGTTTCAGTCGCTCAGTCGCTGGTCGGCACGAACCGGAACTATCTAAACCGAGTGAAACTGTTTCGGATAGTTCTTTAGATAGAATGGATAGTGGCATGTCGGGCGGGAAATTCGATAGAGCGAATAATTGCGGTTTTATGAGCCGACTCGTGCCCATCTTTCGGAAAGATGGCAGTTATCTATATGGTGAGCATTTTTATCCATATTGATCATTATGATTTTCATAAATATAGAAATATAATCCAATAAGCACCTAGTTTTTTTGGATCATTAATTTACTGACGCAATAATATTTACAAATTGTATTTTTGATTACAATTTCGAAAGCCTTATGCAAATTATTTGGTTGAATAGCCAGCTTATATGGAGTAAAAAATGTAGATAGCGTTTTGGTCTCCGGTAAATAAATATTTTTAATTGTTTAATTTTTTAATTCAAACTTACGGTTAACAGTTTTTGATGGTCGGCTTGGTCTAGTGGTAAGGCTTTTGACTCGCAATCCGAAGGTCGCGAGATCGAATCCCGGCGTTGCAAATAAATTTTATTTGATTAATTTGTGAAATTTCACAATTAATTCATTTAAAATAATATATAGTATATTTGCGGCGCGTTCCAGAGTGGAAGATACTCCCAGTATCGCCCTGGTGTAAGACTACCATTCAGAATTGAAACGTTGCTTGAAATGGCTTTAGCCGTGTTTAGTGACCAGATCTGAAGAGCCAGGTACTTCCCCACCTTCGTCTTCTCCATCTCCTTCCCCTCCTCCCTCTACCTTCAGCCTCACAACATACCCCAATTGGGGATGCCATAGTCTCACTGGCTCTTGACGGTAGCAATTGGTAGGTACTTTTGTGCGGTATTCACATTAAAAAAAAACAGCGGAGTGACCGCCTAATCTCTCCCCACCCCCAATCTAACATGACTGACTAATGCTGATTTCGTATGTATTTAGAGTAAAAAATCGTCAATACACGGGAACCAAAAGTCATCCAGATTTTTCACTGTCGGGTACATTCTGATATATTCTGTATACATTTTTTAATCTGACAAATAAAACAAAATAACATGTAATTACTAGATTTCAGAACATCAAAATACTTCTATGCTTCTAATAAGGGCAATGGTGTTGAATGATGTACTACTACTAACCCAAATAAATTCATTTTAATAAGAAATATTTTTTTTCTAATAAGCACCATAAAAAAAATAAAACAAAAAACACGAACTTCAAAATGCGACATCGTAAAGACTTTTCACAAATTAATTATCTTATCCTTAATTAAATATGCCTCGTAAATTTCAACACAAAATTCGGTTTATGGTTCATAAACTGAAACAATTATAAAGTGCCAGTTGTATTTTATGAACGGAGAGACAAACGACTGACGCAGAATGTGAATAGTTTGCTCCACGCCGCGCCGCTTCCACACACATCCTATTTGTCTACCGTTTTTAAGGAGCGGTGTACCCGCTCAAAGAGAAGAAGATGGAGAGATATGTAAATACTATGTTATAAAAACGATAATATTTAAGCGAAAATTGTAAAAATGTTAATAAGACACGACTCGTTTAAAATAGTGCAAAAATCTAGTGGGGAATGTCTAAAGTGGCATTTAAAGAAAAACTGTGATTTTTTAATTTTCGGAGCATTTTTTCTATCGAGAGTATTTCATGTAATTGGGAATAACCCGGGAACGTTTGTTTTCTTTTTTATCTCTACATATTATAAATTAAAGTCCTCTGCGGCGTCTGTCTGTCCGTTCGCGATAAACTCAAAAACTACTGAACGAATTTTCATGCGGTTTTCACCAATAGAAAGAGTGATTTATGAGGAAGGTTTAGGCATAAAATTTGACATTGGTAAGGTATTATGTAAGTTGGTTGAAATATATAAATTAAAAAGGAGAATGTCTGTGTGTGGTTAACGAGCGGGCTGGCAAGCGGGCGGTGTGATTTTTATTTGTATGCAAATTAACAGATGGCGGTGGTCATACAGGTTGGGTAACCATCCAGTAGATGGTGTTGTGTATCGTTAGCCACAGCAACGCGTGACAGGGTCAGCAAGTTAATAAATAAAAATTATGTTGAAGTTCTTTTACAAGATTCGTAAGTTGACTATTTTATTAGAGACATTATGGAAAATCTAACTCAGGACAGCCTTGCTTACCTGCTTTTCTATAAAGTAACTAGTTTTCTTGTTAAAAATGTAAAAAAATATATTTATAACCTAAATGTGAATTTTTATTTTTTTATAAATAAGTATACTAAATCTGTTGTGCATGATTTGATTTATATTAAAACCATTGTCGAGCACGGTTACTCTAGTAGTAGATACTATCTAAACACCAATGCGGGTGTAATTAAATTAACTATAATTTTTAAATAAGTTTAGAGTTCTTAGAAATGGCGTAGACATTTGCTTTTTTTTTCAATTTTTGTTTTTAACAAAACCAAACAAAAAAAAACTTCTACATGTCATCTCTAGTCACTCAGCCGAGTAACCGCCCAATTCTTTACCCCGATACTACCTGTCCAATGTCTTATATTCAGTAGATAAAACCGGCTTAGTTTTTGAAATAAGGAAAAATTCATATTTTGTAACGTCAGTTTTAATACTTATTGTATCGCCGTAAATCATGTTGGCTATGAAGAGCAATACGTGGCATATGAATTTCATATACTTACCTACAAGAGTGTACAAGGATTTTGCTTAGTAAAAATATTTTTAAAATTCTAAAAGTAAGTACGATCAAGTGCGAAACTGTAACTATCATTGTATCGAGGCAATACTATTAAACTGATCATTATTTAAATCAGATTAATAGATAAGGTCATATGTGAAATGGTGTTAGATTATGCAGATAGGTATATAATAAACACATTTACACTATCAAGGCGAAGGCTTAACACAGCTACATAAATATGATGATTTATCAAAGCTAATGTATGATAGTAATATGTACAAACACTTATGCAAAAGTAAGCCTTAATTATTTTAATTTGTTATGTTACGTGCTGCAGTTTTTAATATTTTTGTTGTTGAATAAAAAACTGCAATATCACGCCGCTTTTTATAATTATTTTAACACGTATACCTACTGTGGCTACCATGATCTTATGGGTTCGTTGTGATTAAAAAACTTGACACAGATACGAAAAAAAACATCAATTGGAATAATAGTGGAATGTTAGCACCTTGTGTTATTAATTAACAATTCTAAGCGACTTTATTTCATTGGTATTTTCCTATTCATTGTGGAATATTATGACTGCGGCTTACAGTTTGTCAAATAAGAGTAGAAAACATAGGAGGACGCCACTGTTGTTCAAATGTCAACACTAAAAATATAGTCATGGTGGTAATCTACATTTTTACTGTGTAAACTACGTTAACTGTGTAAACTAAGTTAACTGTGTAAACTACAAAATTAAAAAGGCATAAAAGTGAAAAAAAAAATTTTTTCATTGCAATATAGATACGTAGATACCCACTGCTCTCAAAATTAGAATTGCATATAGGTTATATTATTGTTACACCTTTGCAATTTTGTGTTAACATGATGAAGAATAACGACATTGTAATAAAATATAAAGCACAATTTAAAATTTTTGAAATATTAGCTTAAGTACCTAGCATCGCCCGGCTTTAGATTATGTCTCTAATTTTATATCTGAATATATTTAACTCATTCAGATCTAAAATGAGTGTAACTAAACTCACCATTAATGAAAATCATTCATAATTTCTTCCTACTGTTAAATTCAAATTTATGTTAAATTAAATGAAAGCCAACCACTTTGTAAAATACAATTAAATCAAATTTATATCATTAAGTAGGTACCTTAATAACAGCGCATCTCCGATTTTAATTTTTTTTAAGAACAAAAAAATTTTTTTTAAATGTGTAAACAGTGTTCTGTATTTTCAGTGTCATTGCACTTTAAAAGAATATTTGACAGGTAAATTGGTGTTGCCAGCCTACAAATTTTTCATATTTTCTACTCTTATTTGACAGACAATATTTAGATTTTATTGGAATTTCTGGGTTACGGCGAAATTTATTGTTGTGCTTACCTACTCGGGTAGGCCGTTAGGTAAATCATGAGTTTCGTCCAATTTCAGGATAGGAAATAGAGTGAAAACACAATATTCATTCAAGTTAGCATTATAAATTAAGTTAAGTGTTTACGGTAAAGATAATAAATGCGCAGAGGGAGGGGGTGGCCAATAGGCATTATCAAGTTCCCTTATCAGATTCTATGAGCGGGATTGGCTAACATGAGCTGGAGTGTCCATGAGAGAGTGGGTGGGGGCGGAGAGGGGCGAGGGGGGTTGTGGTTTGGCGGTTAATCAGAAACATGATACGTCCCGTCTAGAGGCACCAACTTCTTAAAGTTCTCACGCAGAAAGTTACAACCGTTTCCAAGACACGCGATTCCCAACTGCGACGAAGAAAATGCTCTTTTTTAAAGATGCCTCGAGTGCGTGAAACAGTAACACATTTAAAACGCTAATTATCCGAACATAACTTCTCGTTGAATTTCATAAAGCGATGTTAACTAGAAGTCGTGAAAATATTCAGTTTTCATGGTTCAACTGAGCGAGCAGTTGGAACTAAAGCTAAGAGTAGGTTAATATCATCCGAGTAGTCAACTTAGACAAAAAAAAGCCTGAAGGGTCGGAATATTTCCGTATTTTTGTATGCATTTACGATGTATTAAAAAATAATTCAACAAAATCCTAAAAAAAAGAGTAGGGCAATTCGAGATATTAGAGATTAAAAAGGTCACGAAAATTGGTTTTTCGCGAATAACTCGCCTCTTGTGCATCTTACGACGATGACAGCTAAATGAAGGTTATAGAAAACCTTATTGTCTACAAAATTGGTTAATAGCAATTTTTCCACAAGTTTTCGAGATGAGGTGAAGATGAAATCGATTTCATTCGAATATCTATCTTCAATTGCCTTGCTGTTATGTTAGTATGGAAAGCACTTATTTGCAATATCGTAACGTACGTGCAATCAGTTGTGTGAGAATTATTCCGACATAAAATCTTTATTTAAATAGCCTAGTAGTCCTAATTGAATGAAAACAAACCCAATAATATTTAATTGGATATTTTACATAATTTATAATTAACGCAACACAAATAACTACAAATTTATCTAACGGCTCTTTTATCAAGTACGATTATAATATATATGTAGATTGTTTAAGAAATAATTAAAAAATATATATTTATATATATTTCTTGGACATCAACTACGTAATAATTTCTAGACAATTCGTTTTAAAGAGTTTTATTTCACATGTTCCAGTCCCTCCCCCAAAATCAACACTTCCTAATATCACTACTCCACCTAATAAAACCAAATTATTTCTGCGCCACTGTGTAAAAATTTTAAATAAGTTTTAAGATTGCTAGTGAATGACACGGAAGTATCGAAACCGGTAGCCGATGAACAAAAATGAAGTAACAAATGTACACGTGAAAAAAAACTCTTCAAAACAAAATAAAATTATTATATAGCATGAGGGTAGGAAGATAGCAATGAGGCGCTTCAACTTTCATCCGATTTTCGCAATTTTCCAGTACAAAAAGACAATGTAGAGTTTAAATTATTTGTCATTTTACGACTTGTGGATTTTAAAATTTCGTACCGATGCACTTCCAACTTTCATCCAATTTTCGCAATTTTCTAGAACAAAAAGACGATGTAGAGTTTAAATTATTTGTTATTTTACGACTTGTGGATTTTAAAATTTCGTGACCGTAGATTTCAAAAACGTCTGTCGTTATATTGTTAAACGCTATAGCGATGTTTTTTAAACGTGATAAGTAATTTTAAAATTCAGGAAAACACAAAAAAGAACAAGTACATTACTGAGTACTACCAATAAAAAATCACATTAGAAAACTACATCAATTAACGTTTTAAAATATGTAAAGTTAATTATCAAATAAAAAATGAACATAGATAGGTGAAACCAGAGTAAAACTGATGTTTCAGTAAGTTCCACATTTTTAAGCTATGCTTTACAAAAAATTCGAATAAAAAATTACTTCCGCAAAAAAATCTTTAGAAATATTTATTCTGGAAATTAGAAACATAGAACAGCCCCTAAGAGGAACTTTGCTCTGGTTACTACGTAATATTATTAACATTGACTTCACCTTGACAGAAAATAATTTCAAAGCGAGAACTAGAAATCCGGAATTTTAATGAACCAGCCAACAGGTCTGATTTACTTGGAAGCCACTCGAAATAATTTTTTGCCGGACCGCGTGATTTCACGGTGGTTTAAATACATAAAAATAATAACAAAATGGACTTATGACCAGAAATTCGATTTTTACCCTTGAGAGTAAAGGCATGAAATACACTGTGGTTTTAAAATAGCTTTAATTTGATAATTTTTCACTTATAAAATATACGTTTTCTATGAGATATTATGATTCCGTGGGAGATTTTTGAGAATTTTACGAAAATGCCGAGGACGTACGCCTCGGGCGATGGTCGAAATTCATCTCACGTAGAACCGATCGAAACAGTGTTCCAAGACTGATAGGCAATATTATGATAGATGGGTGAATAATAATGGTAAAATTTCGAATTCTTGTCTTGTCTAATTTATGACACGTGACCACAAATGGGTAGCGCATGAGGCGTCTCCCATTTCATCCATTCACTTGCGTGTCGTCACATTTACAATTACTTCATCTCGATATAACCTTAAGAATTTGATTTTTCCTAGGTCATCCTCGACTTCAACCGTGCACGTCATAATATTTTTCCCATAAACTTTTTCTCCATCCATCAGCTCTATGTTCAAGAGTTCCTTTCTTAATCTTCATTAATACACTTACACAAGTCTTGCTTTCTTATTCTATCGTCTTATTCGTATCACGACCGGTTTCATCGCATAAACGCCTCAAAGCTCTCAATACTTCTGCAATCAGTCTTTCATTCTTCCTTCACCAATTCCAAATCTCACTGCAAAACATGATCTGAAAAAGTATATAAGTATGTAGAATAGTATAAAGTATATAAGTAGTATTAAAAATATATAAGTATGTAGGTATTACAATATTATAGTAGTTTGAACACCCGTCAAGCGAGACGGTAAAAAATAAGTTTCAGTCAACATCGAAAATCAAATGCTGACGGACCGAGAATCGCCTTTACACGGACTACTTTTGAAGTGGCAAACGTCAAACGATTCAAAATTGCGATCTGATCACAGCGACAAATGTGTTGGTGTTTCAAAATTATTCTTTAAATTCTTTAAAAAATCAGGATGGGAGTAGAAGATATCTATCGTTTCTTTTTTACTTGAAAACGTCTTTCTTTCGTGACATAATAAATGTTTTTTCTGCTAAGCTTATTTTCTAGAGCGCCTAAAGATCTACACGACGACGCACGCGTAAATCCTTTCTGTTGCAGAGAGACTGATTCTCTGGTTAGAGTGAATTTCGAAGCTTCCCGTTCGTAGGCGAAGTGCACTAACAATCAATAGGGGTCAACAAAAGCGTTCATCGCAAACTTTGGCGAGACCTCAGTATGGAAGATAGCCTTTTTAAAAACGTTTTCACGTTCATAGGAGTCACGGCTCATATCCATGCAGCAATAAGAAACCTTCGTCAAATATGTACGCCAGAAGTAACTCGTAAGAAGATCGAGTACATGTGCGCCAGCTGTTGTGCGAAAGTGAGAAAATTCATATTAAGTAATGAGCGAGGCAGGGGTCTCTTGCAGGCGTCACGTGTCACGTCCCAGTCGCGTCTTTTCGTGAATATGAGCTTTAATGTTTTGAATCAGAGCTGTAAAGAGGTTTCGAGGGGTCTTGATACTTAATTTTTTATTGTTTTACCGGTCAAACGTTAGAGAGCTCTCGCTCGTAAAGCAAACTTAAATGCTAATATGGGTAATCTCTGGACCTTGCGGAAAACGGAATTGTGCTTACAAACTAAATGAGAGAAGTTGTCAAAACAGTTCCATTAAAAAACATACTAAAATAATCTTCCACCAAAAATAGCACAATATTGGGGGGAGGGTGTAGGGAGGTGAAAGAAGTGGGGGATGGGAATAAGAAACTACAGAGGAAGGATGTGAGAGTCTAGCTATTCAGGTGAAATCATTTCAGACAATGTTTCAATTCTGCGTGACTGCATTGTGTGTCATTCACCGAAGCTTAACTAACAACACCATCATGTATCGTATTATTCATGCACCTTTACACGACCATTCTCTCCATGTGTCCAAATTAACAAAGCATAACTTGATAAAGATTTTTTTAGTGTAGGTACCTATTGCATGGCTTTATTAGTTTTCACGAATTAAATTGATCTGTTATTTTAATGTAGTTTTCTTCTGACAATTAAATCAATCAAGATAATAACGCTAAAACGAACGAGATTATCTTCAAAGTCAATTTCAACATGATCCCAGATCTAACTAATTGTATCGACTGTCTGCAAACTGCTAGTAAAGGAAGCCTTCGCTTTCAGGGAGGTAAATAAGCCGAGGATAATTGAGTTACGCGAGAAAAGGCAAAGAATTCCATTCGATACAGTTTCGCTAGCGAATCTAAATGTGGTATCGAACTGCTCGATTCCAAATTGGGTACTTTTATGTAGTATTTGACAAACTTCTTAGAAGAGTGGTAAGATTCGAGGATCGGGGATGAGAATGACACAAATAGAGAAATGTGAAGAGAAACTAAGAGAGAAAATAATATATCAAATTCATTTCAGACAATGTTTCAATTATGAATTTAAGTAATTTGCCAAAACAAAAGTGAAAACATGCCACTATTTAATGCATTTTAACAATAATATATTGTTTTTGTACATTTCAGACTTCTATAATCACTTTAATCGATGATTCCGCTCTAAAATAGTCCCGATTTTTTTTTCTTCTTTTAAGCCGTAAAATTAAGGCTTTTGGTTATCACCCCACAAAAGATGTGTTTAAAAAACAAAAAAACTCTCACAAAAAAACACGCACAACTCTCTTAAGTGTCTTTTGAAAAACGCCAATATTTTTTTTCATTTTTTTTTTATATATCAACATACACAGGGTGTCCGGGGGTAAAGTCTTTAAAGTGCGTAAAATGGTTATGTTATATGCCCAAGCATCTTTTAACCCCGCGGGGCAGCCCATCGCGCGTCTGCTACAATCAATATACCCTAATGATTTGCCGTGCCATGCGGGCAGCTGCAATCCTCGATATGAAGGGCGCATGATTAGTGCCGCCCGAGACGACTTGTCAATATCAAATCAACAAAACCTACACTGAAATGGGGAAGAATCATCAAAGAGATTAACCGATAGGAGTAACGTAAGTATAGGATAAGGAATAAGTAAGAAGTGTCCACGTGCCCTAGGTTAGCAAAATTTATATCTCACTTTTGTTGAAATTGATCAAAGTTTTTAAAGATTTAAGGTAGATAACAAAATTCCATTGGTCTGTCTGGAGTCTAAGCGTTATATTGCTGTCGTATTTGGTGTCTTCGGTTCAACATTTTCAAATACATAACCAAATTCTTTTACGAGCAGATAAACAATTCCATTGGTCTGTCTAGTGCCTGTGAGTCGAAAGGTTATATGTAAGTTGGCAATCCTAGTTTTCTTATTAAACGTTTTTAAATTTAAACAAAAGAGATCTAGCTAAAAAAAATGTTTTACTATGTTACAGTTACGTAAGCAACAGGTTTATGGATGTTCCTTCAGGAAGCAATAAAATCATGTTTGTAAAGTCCATCAAGTTCGTTGGTACATAGTAAATTATAACACTCAATATGTAATCAAAATAATACAATATGTAATCAAAACGTAAAAGCCCGGGGTATAACAACAACAATAAACAATAAACAGCTCTTGTCAGTAAAAAAAAAAATAAAAAAAATAAAAAAAAATACAAATAAAAAAAATCCTTATGTTTCCATCCTCTCAGATTCAAATACGCAAACCATTACACTATGTGAAGCAAGAGATACAACGAACATTGCCAAAAAAATTACTTGTCGTAACCTAATGATAATAAGTGCGAACTTAACTCAAAACGAAATACTGTTTTTGTCGTGTTATTATAGAAGGTTTTTTATTTATTAAAATGAATAAATAATAATTTTTAAAAAGGCAAAGCGGTAAAATTTAAGAATTGAAAAAATTGGGCCACACACAAAAAGAACAACGAAATAATATTATAATTGGCTAACGTTGCACCCTACAAGTTAAACGGTCAGCAATAATTGATATCAATTGGTACAGTTTCCATAAAGTGGAGAAAAACAGTTGGGTGAATGGATCAAAACAAAACAATAAGAGAAAAGTTAATTTAGGCCGAGAAGGTTTTATTTATTGCAGGAAATTAAATTCTATGTCACAAGTTGGTACATTTTTCATGTTAGGATTTGGTAACGAAGCTAAAACTCCATATATGCTTTTTGAATAAAACTTTTTTTTTAAACGCGGAGACCTTTCAATATATAATTTGGTTCAATATGTAAGCTGCTACTTCCACGGCCGGCTCGGATCCCGCAAGTGGTGCTTTCGCCCCTTTCCTTGCTAGTTCTTAGTTTCCCGCTCCTTGCGCTGAATACCTTTATGTCCTGGCTCGTAAGTAAATGTTTTTAATAACATTTATTTTTATTTAAATAAAACAATAAAAAGTGGTGTTTCCAAAGCTATTTTAAATTATAATATCACATCACAAAGTATCTGCTTCATATGAACAATTTTTTTTTTTATTCTTCACATTATATGCTTCCGCTAAACTGTCAAAGCAGTTTGTCAGCAGCTCAACTTCACATTATTAATTATAAAACTTAACCTCACATACAACGAGAAACCATGCACAATAGAGAAAATAGAAAGGGAAGAATAACACCACAAAGGCATAAAAACTTTAAACTGATAAATTTTAGAACGATTGAAATTAACTGGTACGAGTGTTGTAAATGGTGACCGGACAACTCGGAATGAAACCAACTCAGAACCATCTCAGATAAGTCATTTAGAGTGATAAAAAATATATACAAAAAAAAATTGTTAAAAAGATTACATTAGGTTAAGGTTATCGGCTAATTTAAAATTATTTTTTTCGTAGCTTTTAATGACTTTTCAAGGAGGTGTTGAGTTGACTTTATTTTCAGTTGGCATGTAACCATAGTAAATATATCTACAAATAGGTACTAATGGAATAGCCCTAAAAAAAACAGAAAACTTTTTTTATTCGATGGATTGTTAGTAACACAATAGTTTAAACAGTCTAGTCTGTGGGAATTAGAAATGTTTGTAAGACGAAGAAAGGTCAGATATAACAACAAATTACGATGAACAGAGTTTAACAGAGAAATTACAGATGAAAAGAGCTATTTTGGATTTTGAATCTGAGAAAAACATTATTCTGAACATCTTCCACGCCGAAGTAATGTGATCGAATCATAGTTTTGTAACACTAACACATTGGAAGTGCAAAACAACTGCTAAACAGCCAAAACTAAACCGAAACAGCTGTTAAACAGCACATTCGATCCAATAATGCCACGAAAACAAAGTATTATTCCATACGAAGTTTCAGCGATGGCGCTTGGCGATCGCAATAATAATATGAAGAAAAGGGAATTGGCTCGTCCTTGTGGGTGAGGTGATTCATCAATAGTATTGCGTTAGATAAGAAACCGCAGTCAGGCGATAAAGTAACTTGAAACATAGGAGAGTGTTGGCGCGATCATGAATTATTTTATTCCCCGCCGCCAGTACCTACCTACTAACTTACTTACAACAAACACTTCGTACGTAATTGCGGGAGAGTCTTTTGTGACCGAATAATAAATTATATGAAAAGTATCTTGCATAATACTAAACTTCCTACCGCTAAGATGGTTTGGAAAATCTTCAGTGTAATAAAATGTGAATAGTATGTCTAAGACATCGCACCTCTAGTCATGTACATACTCACAGTTGTGATATAGAAGATTTCGAACCTGATGTCGCCAGATTACATAAGACCTCAGGACCGACTCCTGTGGCAGAGACAGACAGCGAAATATGATTATTTGTTCAATTTGGAATGCGGGAATGGGTACCGCCGCCCGGGAACCTTTATTGGATAACCAACGCCTCTGCCATAGGTCGCCCCAAGTGGTTCGCTACGTTTGGTGATTTAGCAGGGGTGCCCGGAATCATGGGGTAAGGTTTGTCTAGGTCTTGGAGGCGACTGACTAGGACACTCTGAACCCCAGATTCGTACCCACCCCTTAAACCCTTTTCCTTCAAAGAATTCTCCTCCATTTCCTTTCCTTTAAAAAAACCCTCCACACAGCATCCCCAAAGATGACATAGGCCCTGAGGGAGATTATTTTCCTCAGGGCCTCATGTGTGGAGCTCATTAAAAAAAAGTCCCCCAGATTCCTACCCACCCCTTAAACCCTTTTCATTCCCAGAATTCTCCTCCATTTCCTTTCCTTTAAAAAAACCTCCACACAGCATCCCCAAAGATGACATAGGCCCTGAGGGAGATTATTTTCCTCAGGGCCTCATGTGTGGAGCTCATTTAAAAAAAAAATAATTTCGACATGCCCTCAAGACACTTTTCACTGTTAATCTCTTCGATTGCTGAAATGCAATAAACAACAACAAAAGTGAAGGATATAAACACAGAATACATTATGTTTTAAAATTTGGCTAACTGAACTTTCAATTCACTATGTGTACTGGTACCCATGTTCCTTGTGAGTGTTGTGGGTAACTTCATTGTTAAGAGTCTAGTAATGTGATAAACTAGTCCGAAGGCTCGACAGTCTTCCGCTACACCAATACTTCGACTCCAGTAAAATATGAAACCAGCTACAAATATTTATTTCTTGTAAACTTATCAAGGATTATCTGAAGTCCCGGCATTGGGACTGTAATTGTTAAGTATCTTATGATGAAGAATTAAAATTCTGCTCTAACGGGCGGGAAAAGGAGATGGGGCTGTGAGGCACGGAATACAACTACGCCATGTCAAACACTTCTCGCTGAACGCAACTTAAAAATGTAAATGTAATATCTACTTTATTTTTCCTGTCTAACAATGAAATCGTTACTTGAGAAACGCGGCATGTGCCCTTCTGCCTTGCGGTGGGATAATGAAGGAAGTTTTGCGGTAAAGGAACAGAGGAAGGTTCCTCTAACCTTACCGTAATGTATAATTTACTTAACAATCGACTTGCAACTAAATTGTGTATAAACATGATATTGTGTTAATTGACTTTATCATCTGTCCGATTTGTGATGAACTCAGCAAGGCTAGTTGAAGCAAGAAATGTTGGCTAAAGCAGGAGAAAGAGGCTCGATATCCCAAAACTCAAATATTTTTTTTTTACTACCGGCCATTAGAATCTTTTAACCAGTTTAACCAGTTTTTCAACTGAGGTAAGCACTAGATTTTATTTTTCTAGACGATGAATTAATAACTTCGGGAGGTATTCATTTAGACACATATTAAATATTTGTAACGCGTTCTTCAGAATTAATTAAAATGAACGCGGCGGAAAGGTCGAATCTCCAGGCCCGCTACGGCGAATTCGACCGTACGTTCGTCTAATAAGCCGTGCCGCGGGCGTATATTTGTTTACACGCTTTCTTCACTTACGTCGTTAAGATTCCCACATTATTTGTCTAATTCTTCTTTTCTTTGATAGGACAAATTCGACAGTAGGTCCGTCCAATACACGGGTCGCGAGTCGCAATTTTACTTACGTCTTAAGATTTTGAATATATTTTAGGATACATTGTCGTCTTAATATAATTGCACAACATTTGAGAGTGTTCTGGAACGTTCCAGACTATTTCCAAACATTCCACAACATTCCGTTTCCGGGATGTTCTGAAATGTTGTGGGATGCTCTCGAATACTCTCGAATGTTCTGGACTGTTCTAGAAATTTCTAGAATATCTAGTAAAAACGGGAACTTTCTTTACGGATGGGGGATAGAGAGCTACCACACCATATAACTCTCTTGATAGAACCGGGACTTGTTTCTGATTTTTTACGCACATTGTAGCACACTTTCTTTTATAATAAATATTGATTATAAAAACTATTTCCTTCGAAATATGACTGAGATAATTGTTAGGGCAATATTGATCATGGGACAGTAGGTACGAGTTATCCAAGATTAATTGGCCAGCTAGCCTTCGAGCTCACCAGGGGATTGGGGTGAGAATTGTGAATGGGAGTGGGTGGTTAGAGGGGGGGGGTGTACAAACAAAAGTGTGGATTAGCTAATCCACACTTTTGCTCGCCCGCACTGTGTCCCCTCGACCGAGCAAACAGCACGGGGGCTCGGCACTGGGCTTAGCTGTGGGCTACAAAGATTTCGGTGATAAATTAATTACATATTAAAGTTAATATAGATATTATCACAATGATTCTCTATGGAAATGAGAAAATTAGATAATTCACAACATAAAACTAACCATCGCGTCGTTTCTCCGCAGGGGTAAGCAGAGCGGACGGACCGCCAAACAACTCGGTATTGGCACACACTCCTTACCGCATTCACATCTTCTCATATATATACTCTTTTTTATTTTGACAGATTAAGAAAGGGACGCTCAGATGGTTTGGGCATGTAGAGCGAATGAATGAGGAAAGGAGTGTAAGGAGAATACATGACGCAAATGTGAATGGTAGACGAAGTCGGGGACGCCCGAGGAAGAGATGGCACGATCAAGTGAATCAGATACTTGAGTCGGGCGATGTCAAGAGTCAGAATAATAGAAGAGCACGTATGAGACGATTTAAGAATGTGAACGAAGCAAGGAGTGTGTGCCAAGATCGAGTTGTTTGGCGGACCGTCCTCTCTGCCCACCCCTTTTTTTTACATTAACTCCACACAGGAGGCCCTGAGGAAAATAATTTCCCTCAGGGCCTATGTCATCTGGGATGCTGTGTGGAGGGTCTTTTTGAGGAGAGGAAGGAATGAACATTGGTCTTGAAGAGACCCATGTTGTAGGAGGGAGGAAATACAGATGCCGGCAAATCGTTCCATAGCCGAGCTGTTGAACTCAAGAACGAGTCGAAAAAACGACCCGTCCTCATGTGACAAATGTCAACCGTGTACATATGTTGGGCGCGCGTTTGGCGTGTCTCCCGACTATGCACCGGTTCCGAAGGTATCAATGACGCTAGTTCCTCAGAGCATCTTCCATTGAAATACCGGTAGAACATGGATAGCATTCCCACCCGACGCCTGTGCTCTAAAGATTGCAATCCGTTCGTTAGATGGGAGAGTCTATCAAACGGACCGCCCGTTTCTGCACAGAGTCGAGGGTATTTTTCAAGTATTTTGGAGCTCCAGACCAGAGGTGACTGCCAAATAATTAGTTAGTTATTCTGACTCCTGACACGGCCTGACTCAAGCATCTGATTCACTTGATTGCACCATGTGTTCCTCGGGCGTCTCCGATTTCTTCTACAATTCACATATATTCTCCTTACACTCATTTCTTTGTTCATTCACTCTACATGCCCAAACCATCTGAAGGTCCCTGCTCCTTACGCTTACATCAGCCTTGCATTATTTGCAGATTTCCACATTTCTCACACGATTATACATGGTTTTACCACACGTCCGCCTTGGGAATCTCATTTTTACAGCATTCAGTCTACTTTCATTATTTCTCTGCCAGTTTCACGCCCCACATAAATCAAGGAAGGTAACATAACTGCATTGTGGATTGCAAGCTTCGCATCTTTGGACAGTTTTTTGTTAGCGCCAACTGCATTCAGTCCGTCATTAATGGAGTTACCTGTATTTATAATTCTTTCGATGTCTCCATCAGCCTTCCTATCTCACATAAATATACTTCACAGATACACAAAGTTATCTACTTGCTCCAAGTATTCATCATTCACAACTATATTGCACACTGTTTTCGTACTCTCTCTTTGAAAAACCATGACTTTAGACTTACTTACATTCATCATTAACTCAATCTTCAAACAAATTCGATCATCCTAGACATGAGGGACTGTAGATCTTCCATACTGTTAGAAATCAACACAGCATCACCAGCATACACCAGTCAACATACTTTCAGTTTACTCAACAAATATATAATATATTTATTATATTAGATATAAAATATCAAATATACTTTAAAAAAATACAAAGTGTGTAATCACACGCGGTAGAAGTGAAATTAGAAAGTCGCTTTTTAAAGTGGTTTGGAAATTGGATATTGATTTCACAAAATAAAAATGTTTTTTTTTTTGATTGCATAGGATTCGAACCCTCTGTTTCTCTGGCCGCTGAGACTTGTCAGGCATCACGCTAAGGAAGGCACGCGCCGAGATACGAATTTACAGTATTATATTATAACCTAGTATTTGCGTAGAACTGAGTTGGGACGCATTTCCGTTTCACCAGAATTTCAAGACACTAACGGCCCTAAAGAAGTTTCACTTCAAAAAACATTACACAACAAAAGCAGTGATAAAAACCCTGACCAAATTTATGAAGATTAAGACAAAATATTATCATTAAGGTAACGCGCTTTAGTCCACTTACCCATCAACTCTTTTCTTCAGAATGTCCTAAAGAATAGATTTCTATGAAACTTACCTGCAACAAAAGAAATACATAAATTAGTTTAGTTTTCGTAGAAAGCTATCAGTTTGTGGTTTGAAATATTATTAAATTAAACAAACAACTTGCTTTTAACCAGCCTAATCCAAACAAGTAGGAAAATAAATAAAAATAAAATAGTAGTTAAAAACATGTTTCATTTAATATAAGTAAAGAGTTAACATTTTCATTGTAAGGATAGAATAATCAAATATAGAAACCAACATTATGATAAAAATTACAAATTGTTGCTGCTGTGATTGGATTTAATATCGCAAAACAAATGTCCAACACTTTAAAGATTATTACTACAAAAGGTTCTGTGTTAAGGTGATGAACAATGTCGTTTGAAATTCGGACTCAAACAGCTAATGTCACTGTTATGGCGATAAGGTTTTTATTCTCTTTTAACACCAGCCGCCTGTTTAGATTTATTTCAAAAAAAAACATCGCCAAAAGATTGTTTTATTGAAGTGAAAACTTCTTTAGCATCATTGTGATTTAAAACTCGATGAAACGAAAAATCCATACAAAAAAGAGACAAACACATATATCTATAGGATTTAGCCTGCGAGAGAATGGGATAGACTAATCGGTCTCCTCTTTGTGCGGTGCTTCGTGCTAATTGGTCTACTCTTTTTGCGGTGCTTCGTTTCCTCCTCACTCTTGCCTACTTTAGTTTTTCTACTTTTACCGCGTGTGAACTGCACACAATTTTTTGAAGTGAAATGTTTTTCAATAATTTTATCAAGAATTTAATTTTATTATGTAAACAACAAAACCATAACCGAAAAGTGGTTTTTAAGTGGGAGATTTTGAACTTCAAAGCAGTTTTTATAGGCCTGACACTTAATTTTTTTCTGAACTCATAAAATGTCTAATCACAAATGTACTCGATTATTTCAAAGGCAAATAAATTATGTGCTCTGCTCGCAATTTTTAAAACATCTTAAATATTTCTAACGATATAATTTTCAAACCAAAAACACACCTTTTTGCATTATTACAAATATTTTGTATTACTACTTAAGTTTTGAAGTTTCATTCTGGAGAATATGCAGTAAAGAAGGGCCAAAATCGTTAAAGAACTTAAAAGCAGTTAAAATGGACGGTGGAAGGCCTATTCAAAGTTATTAACGTTATTTTATCAAGCCTAATCCTAGGCGGCAGGGTAATTAAACCAAATGTTTGCAGCGTCTTACGAACCTCCCTGTGGGACGTAAACCCACCATAAAACAAAGTCACTTGCAGTCTTATAATTAAAACAATTAAAATTAACTGCCACCAAGAATCAGAATTCAAGAGCTGAATTAATTAGACGGAGATTAGAGACAAGATCGCGTTTAACTCAAAAAAGATACCGGGCGGAAAACGGGACAAAAGAACGCAAAGACAAATACACACATAAAGCAACCGTAACAACAAAAACTACAAACAGGATCCAAGCGGAAATAAACTATAAAGACACAGTTACAGTTACGGATCTTTAACATGTTTTTTTTTTCTTATTAATAACCTATTATCTATGTAAACTATGTAATTATTTGTAAAGTGTGTGTACAAGAATAGAAATAAATAAATAAATAAATAAACAGTAGAGCTTTTGATTGAGGATTGGTTTATGTACATATAAATAATAAATTTACTAGAATATAATTGAACATATACAACTAGTTCTGTAAATTGTTGTAGACCTCGCGTCCAGAAAAATAATTCAGTAATAAATCAATTTTTGTATATTTCTTGGGCTTAATTAACTATGAAACAATTTCTAGACATTCTGTTAACGGTAATAAACAAACAATCAATAAAATTAAGTAACAAATGTATATGTGAAATAAAACTCGTCAAAACAAAATAATAAATCAAAACCAAAATTTATTCTGAAATCATAAGATTTGTAAGCAGGTACTTACTTACCCACATACTTTTAATTATTAACCATTAAAAATTTTACAAATATTTTTCTTCAAATAAAGAAGCACATCTACAATTATTCAAATGAAATCAAATTTATTATTGATCATTCCGATTTGACAGCTCGCTGTAGGAACCACGATCATGCGAACCAGTCAGGATAAAAGGATAGTATCGAACACGGCCACTGTCTTGAACCGGAACGCAACAAACAAATTTACGTGCATTTGCAACGAACGGCCTAGTTAAAACAGGACTTCACTACGATCAGTCAATTATGTTTACACTAGTAGTATTATAAGTTACGTAATAATATAACGTAGGTGCCGTGCGTTGTGCGCAATAGCAATGTTTCATTTGAAAGAAATCGGCATCTGTAAATTGTAGCAATTTTAGGAAACCTATCGACGTAAAACACACAGTGGACCCTTGTATTGATTGACGACAAAAACTAGCGTGATATTTTTAGAAAATTGTGTTCAAATAGTGAAGATTCAAAAAGAAAATTGAACAAATGTTTCTATACAGGAGATGATTTAATATTGAAGAAAATGTGATAAGGTGTTGAATTCTTAGAAAAAATTACTAAAAATTAATGTATAGAAATATCATGTATTTTCCTAGTACATATCTTATAAGGTAGGTTGCAGGTTAGAGGACAATTGTGTTATGTGAAAAAGTATTTAATTTAAAAAGAAAATGCATAATAAAGTCTCAATGGCCATGGCCAGAGAATCTACGATACTTATGAGTATTATTGGAGAATTTTAAGAGACAGAAGCAAATGTATTAAGAAAGAATAAAAAGATTTAGAATTCTTTTATATATCTGACTATATATTGATTAAATAACGCAGCTTAAGCTATTCCAGGCAACGTTTTGATGCGAATTGAGAATTTGAAAATAAAAATCTGAAAATTTTCAAATTAATATTCTTTCAATACTAAGCTGAATTTTGAACACAATGTCGAAAGACGAAAAGCTTCGTCGAAAACTCTTTCCGCTCTGTCACGGATCTCTCAAAATGAACTATTTGCCAAGCGCTGTTTTAATTAGCACCACCATACATACTAAACATTCGTAATGTCGAAACTCCGTCACGTAGTCTCCGTAAATTTAATAAACTACAAACCGAGCGAAACACCCAATGGAGGAAAAAAGGAATAGTGAGAGTGAGTCCCCAAAGTCGGGGCCGGGAGGAAGAACAAACTTTTCGCGCCTCCGGAATTGACAGAAGAGTGAAGAGAGAGGCAACAATAGGTAATGCTCCCTCTGATATTATTCAACCGGCGAAAGTCTAATGAGGAATTGTACTTCGGGGTAAACGAACATCTGGAACTTTTAAATTATATTAACTGTACCATATGAATTTTACTCGACATAACTACATTTTCAAGGAAGGTGGCAAAGGAAATACAACACAATTGCTTGTAATAAATATATTTTAATTCACGTGTCATGTTGCAGGTATTTCGATGTTAATAATATGAACTTGATATTGGGAGTTTTTTTTTGTTATTGTTTTTGGGGCGTTATGCCGTGTTTCGCTACGTCCTTCTTTCGCCAACGTTTCGGACAGCGTTACAGTGTCCATCATCAGGGCAGATGAGCAAATGATATTGGTGAGAGTGTTTACTTATGTGTGTCGAAGCGATACCGTGCTGCCAGCTCCATTTCTCTACGAGCTGGTGTTAGAAAAAATTCAGCATTGTTTTTTGCGTTTGGCTTTGGTGTAGCCGTCAATTACTGGATACCAAGAACTATTGAGCTTAGCTCCGTCGTCTCTGTTAATATTGATGGGGTTTTTATGGATTTCAATTGCCTCCGTAATTAGGCGTGCTCTGTAAGTTTTGGGTCTTCCCAGGACTTCAGGAACAAATCCAAAGAAATGGCCGGTTTCGATTAAGTGCTCGGCGATTGCCGATTTGTCAGGGTGGCCAAGTTTACATGAATAGACAGTGACTATTCAATTATGAGATTCACCTAATAACGAGCTTCGTAATATATTATTTTACCAGGTGCAGATTCTTAACCCGTCAGGCTAATTTATTCGCTTTTCGGAACAACTCATATAGGTTTTACAGAAATTGTTGTGTCTCCCTTACTGTCATAGTAAGAAATATGATCTACACGGAGTTAGAGTTAGAAAGACAAAATGCCGTGCTTTATATTCAAACTTAAAAATAGCCACAAAATAAATAAAATGTACACCTTTATGAACCAATGTATCTGATCGGAATTTGAAAAAAAAAATTGAAACATTGGGATTTTTTTATTGATTATTTTTACATGGAACGAAAAAAGGGAAATGACAATAACGTTTATAATACTTACATATTTGTCAAATAAAATATCTTGCATTTTTATTTTTTTATCAGTCATTTTAGTTAGAGAAAAGTAGGGTGAACCATTTTTAAAACTTTTATACGTTTCAAAAATTATATGTTTATTTTGAAACATAAAATTAGAAAGCGTTATTACCTTTCAATAACAGTTTTTAGATTTCGGATACGTTGAGAAATATTCCATTAATTTGGATTTTATTACAGAGCCTAAATATTTTGGCCCTCTGACAAAATATGGCCGAGGGTTAAGGGGTTAAATCATATTCCAGGAATGATGATGATAGGGAATATGATCTTCTCTACCTCAAGAGTAAAGTTCAGATGAAAAAAATCGCATTATTTGAATTCAAATGTATCTTGTCTTTCACAAGATTGATTGCAGAAAATTTAAAAAAACATCACGTGTGCAGATCACATGCGGTAGAAGTGAAACTTTCATAAAATTAAACTACGAGAGAATAAGATGAATGCAAAGTATGAGGAGTAGAGTAAATGTAGGGTTTATTTATTATAATATTGTTACAAAGTTTAAACATTATTTCACATTTTATTCTACGAAGCACCGCACGGAGAGGAAGCCGATAGGCAACGAAGCACCGCACAAAGAGGAAACCGATTAGCCCATTTCATTCTCGCAGGCTTAATCCCATAGATGTATGTATTTGTTTCAGTTTAGTGTCACTCGTTTCTGTTTCATCAAGTTCCAAAGCACACCGGTGCTAAAGAAGTTTTCACTTCAAAAGTGCCGAGTATAATATGTACTAATTTAAAGAACAATGGAAATACGTAACGAGATATTATACCTTAATTTAATAAAATATAATAATACATATAAGGTAGCTACGTAAGACCAATTACTTCGTGGTAGGGAAATATGAATGAGCATCGCTTTCCTTAGAAAGAAGTTAGTCAACTCAATGCCAACAGAGCAAACGTTTTTCTTAATCAAATCTTAAAGACCCCGCGACCTTTTGAAAATTCATAAGTGGTTAAAATAAACATATATGTAGGTAAATCGCTGAGATATTTCTCACGCAATTCATCAAAAGGCAGTAGCGCTGTATTTAATCTGATACTGTAGGGTGTTCCATTGTAATAAAAACAAAAAAATTGAGAAATTTGAATAATAAATATTTTACGAAACTGTTACTGTCACTGTCGCTCTTTCTTTCCCGAATTTGGAGCGTAAGAGACAAGGGCACCTAAGGCTGATTATACCTAAATAAAATCAACAAAATCGAGGTTTTGTAATAATAATAATAATTATTATATTTGGATGATTTATATAGCGCCGTTTTTGTGAAAAATCACCTCAAGGGCGCTGTACAAACTTACAACATATTTCTTAAATCTAGAAAAACTACAAACTAGACAAACAATTAAAAACAACCTATTACTAAAAATTGAATCCACCGGTTCATACTTAAATATATGTACAATGTCTCGACCAATGAACGCGATGATTTTTAAAAATGCATACAGGACCATACTTACCTGGGAGGTCGCTTGAAATTAACACTTGTTTATTGTCTATTAAGAAATTTAGATAGAGTTTGCACGCAGAGGACATTATTGTGAACACTTGTTACGTGTATTTAATTCTGAAATATATTTTAATATTAGTATACAATACATTCTTTAATGTGTGTATTTTGGAAATTAAAAGCAATATTTTATAGTGGGCGGTACAGTAGTACAAGGATTTCATCTTCTAAATGTGATTCGTCAAGAGACAGATTGATGTGTAAAGATTCAAGTAATTGTTAATTCAATAAGAAAGGTGTGATTAAGACATATCATAGGCAATACAAGTATGATACTCTCAGATAGGTATATTTAAATTAAGGATATGAGAGCCCAAAAAGGTATGTTTTTAATTTGGACCTAAATTCTGTTGGGCTTGTTATGCATCTTAGTTCCGGAGGGAGTTTATTCCAAGCCTTAGGCCCAGATACTCCGAAAGCGCGATCTCCAAACTTTGTATTTGGCTTGCGTTTAGGTTCCATTAGTCTGCCTATAGCTGATGATGTTGCTGATCTAAGGGTTAACTGCCTCGGACCAGTATTTTCCGGGACACATAGTTCAGAGATGTAAGATGGGGCCATTTTAATCCTCATGTAACTCCCGTTGGACCGTAATCGGACCACAAAAAGTGGTCCGATTTGTAAGATTTTTTTTACTAACTCTTAAAAGTCGTTAAAGTTGCCTGATTTGAACGTCATTAATAGACGGTCATTATACAAACTAGACAATGTTCCTACGTTCTTAAAAAAAATGAACAGACATAGCTTCTCTAAAATCTCTTCTCTAAATTATTAGAAGAAATTTTAGAGAAGCTATGTCTGTTCATTTTTTTAAGAACGTAGGAACATTGTCTAGTTTCTATAATGACCGTCTATTAATGGCGTTCAAATCAGACAATTTTAACGACTTTAAGAGAGTTCTAACTCCTACAAGACACATCAAAAAAATCGAGTGCAGTTCACACGCGATAGAAGCAAAACTTCACAAAAACAATTTCAACCAATAGGAGCCTTGAAAAGTAATGTCATAATCAAAGCGCCCTAGGGCGCAGTTTGACACTTCGTAGGTACTGTAATGCGTCATTTCCGTATCATAACTCAACCAATAGGATCCTTGAAAAGTGATACCATGATCAAAACAGCCAATGAGCGCAGTTTGACGCTTCGTAGGTACTGTAATGGATCACTTCCGTTTCATCGGAATTTCAAATCACAACGGGGCTAAAGAAGTTTCACTTCAAAAAGACAACGACACGTTAGTTGTCGATATCTGTATTCGAAAGGACGCCGCCCTGTTTCCTATAAATTAATACAAAATAAAGAGTTAGCCATGATAAAAATCACAACAAAATAATATTTTTCGTTAATTCCAATAAGATCGGCAAGTTTGTTAGAGATAATAGAGATGGATCTAGTGCAAAGATAGCGGAGTACGGAACGTTTACAACATATTTACCCGTGCGTTTATACCATACATAGTAGATAATAAGCTCGCCTGGGATTTCTCGTCGAAAGCGCAGTACACCGTATGCACCAACAGATTGAAACGCTTTGAGAGAGCTTTCAATTGCAAAGAAAATATTATGACTAGCGTGGTGCGAAAGCGGAGAAACATAATTCCACATTATTGTGCACCGTACACTGGCTGCGGGGTATGAAAATAAATGGTTGTGTTAATTCTAAACGTATCTAATTATCATTATTGTTACTACTTGTTTTTGTATCTTAATAATTGTAATATTCGAATAATATCTTTACTGCAGGGTGCGCCACAAGTTTTGCACATTTTGATATTGCTCTTGCGGGAAACCCTTGTGGAAAACTTGCGGGACGAGCGATCTAAAACTCGGTTTCTATGAGATTTTGTTGCCGTGGGGTAATAATATTGTGTAATAAATGAGCTTACTGTGTAAAACATATTCACATACAACGATTCGGCGCCTATTTCGTCCTTATTTCTGATTCCTTCGAAGTCGAGAGGCAATGCTCTTGAATCGCAATCCAAAGTTCACGGAATCAAATCATGGCGTGAGAAAATACATTTTATTAGATTAATTTGTGTTATTTCACAATTTCATTTAAAATAATTTGCAGTGTGGAAGAGTGTACAGAGTGGAACATAATCTCAGTTACGCCCTGGTGTAAGACCACCATTCAGAATTGAAAAATTGGTTGAAATGGCTTTTGCCATGTTTGGTGACTAGATCTGAATAGCCAGGTACTCCACCACCTTCCTCTTCCCCATCTCCTTCCCCTTCCCGCTACCTTCCGCCTCAAAACATACCCTAATTGGGGATGCCATAGTCTCACTGGCTCCTGACGGGAGCAGCTTGTGAGGTGTTCACACAAAAAAAAACATTGGTTGTCTGTAAAGTCGGTTTACGGACGATAAATTAACGTGATAACGTCATATAATAATGATGGAGTGGAAGATAGATGCGTCACAAGCCGAACGCTTGTTCCGCGCTCTCGCTTGCACGTTGGGCTCAGGCGGAACGTGACAATGAGTCATGCTTTTTCGTGAGTGCAGCCGGCGTCCATCGATTTATAAGACGTTACACGTCAAAAAACACAATTTAAATTAAATTTTGAGCACTTGATTTTTGAAATATATTGGGCTTTAAACATTTTTTTTTACTTGGAGGGATTATGATAAAAAGGGCGTAAAAATAATAAGATAAATAATGTGGTTTTTAAATTGAGGGGGTCCTTACTTATTTTGAAAAATAATAAAACTGTAACTGTTTTTCTGTCATTTTTGTCTACAGCGCCGACAAATTGATTTGAAATAAATACTTGAAATATCTTTATAATATAAATGGAATTAATAGTTGTTTCCATTGATTAGCTAACTGAATAATTAATCTTTCGTAAAACTTGGTACGCTATCAATTAATCGATTAACTAATTTACAATATTGGATACTTCAGAGCGCTTCTCCAAACTAGAAATGTAGACTATTCGATTAGTAAATCTTTAAAATCGATTAAGTGACAAACATCGTAACAACTTCATTTGAGTATCTTGAAGATCTTCATTTGAATATGCAAAGTTTGGCGTACCCCAAGGTTCGCACCTGAGTCCTATACTTTTTAATTTATTTATAAACGACGTAACTAACATATTCACCCACGTTCTTAATTTAATGTTTGCAGATGATATTTAACATTTTCGAGTTACTTACTATATTTGCATTTTTTAGTGAAACTTTAATAGCCCCGTCAGTGATTTGAAATTCGGGTGAAACGGAAGTGCGTCACTAAAATTTGTTATTTGATAGGTCCTCGGTTCTAATATAATGCGCTAAATTCGCGCCTCGGCTCGAACCTCCCGTGGCGCAGCGACTAAAGCGCCTTTACAAATCCAAGCGGCCAGAGAGACAAACATCCAGCGAACGGAGTTCGAATCTTACGATATCCAAAAAAATATATATATTTTTCTGAAATTAATATTCAATCTTCAAACCACTTTAAAATAAAAAGGCAAAATAAAATAAAGCGACATCTAGCGACTTTCTAGTTTCACTTCTACCGCGTGTGAATCGCACACTCTGATTTTTGTTCTGTGCACAACCTTTTAAATTTGTTTACACATGATGCACTGAACAAATTTCGAGGCCTTCAAATGTGACAAATTAATTATACGGGAATTATTCTGTGAAAACAAGTTTTATCGATGATGACCGCTTGAAAGTGCTTAAAATAGCGATTTTCATAAAATTGATATTTTTTTAAATTTACAGTAAGTGAGAATGTATGAAAATACATTTCATTCGTACAATATTATGTTGGTAAAAGACATTACAGCAAACTGTATTACACATATTTTCACCAGATTCTTCAAAAAAATAGTTCAACTTTTAAAGTGATGCAAAATCATTTGATTTTGGTATAAAAATTAGATCGCTTACCAATATTTTAGATGCTTCAATTAAATACTGAAATAGAACACGTCATATTTACCTTTGAAATAAGAAAGTTTTTTGTTGTTAGTCTTTTTAAAAGCTCAGAAAAAAAGTAGATATCAGGCCTATAAAAGCTGCTGTGTTCAAAATCTCCTTACGAACTTCTTTTCGGTTATGGTTTTGTTGTATAATGTGGAAAACTCAAGTCTACAGAAAATTGTAGTTAAACATTTTAATATTTGTGCCTGAGCTATGCAAAATAATATAAAATCCGCTTTTTGGCATTGTTTTTTTTGCAAATAAATCAGCTGGTGTTAACGGAATTTTAAACTTATCGCCATAACATAAGGAGTGTTTTTGTTAGCGGCCTGATCCCGAATTTTAAACGTCGTGGTGCATCACATACCTTAAGATGAAGCTATACGTGAAATCCTATAAGATACTTTTCAGATTTCATCTTGACGAATCGGTTTACATTATGAACATCAAAAAATATGCTACGGATAAACGAAGCTTTTACTGGCTTTTCCATGTATTGGAATTGCAATAAAATTATTATTTACATAACAAAAAATATAAGCGTAAACAAAAAAAAAAAAATTTTCATGACTTAACTATGAAGATGAGAAACATTTAAAAAAATACCCCTTTATGGCTAAGACTATTTTTGAGGTTATGTTTGTACTAACTTTCTTTCATTCGTAAAAAATTATGCACAAAATAAATAAAAACGACTTTTTCGCTTACTTGCTTCGTGCAAATATTTTAAATTTCGTAGGCACGACAAAAGGAGTACTTTAAAGAAGATAGCCATATTATTCTCACATGGTTGTGCAAACTTTTTAATCAGTGTTTAGAGGAGGGTTACACGCCATTAGATTGGAGAAGGGCTGTAATCATGCCGTTATACAAAGGTAAAGGGTCACGTATGGAATGTGGGAATCATAGGGCTATTAGCCTGCTAAGTTCTGTCGGCAAGCTGTACGGAAGAATATTGATTGAAAGGGTAAGAATGGAAACAAAGGATAAAATATGGGATGTGCAAGGTGCCTTTATGAGTGGAAGGGGATGCATGGACCAGATTTTCTCCTTGCGTATGCTCACTGAGAAGTTTCTGGCGAAAAACCAGAAACTCTTCTGCGCCTTTGTAGATCTACAAAAAGCATACGACCGAGTCGACAGGAAAAAGCTATGGAAGGTATTGTCCAAGTATGAAGTGAATACAAATCTCATACAGGCAATTGCGTCTCTGTACGAGGGAAGCGTTGCATGTGTTAGGGTGAACGGTGGTTTTACGGGGTGGTTTGACATCACAAAAGGTGTTAAGCAAGGCTGCGTAATATCACCATGGTTATTCAATCTTTACATGGATAATTGTATGCAAGAATTGAAAGAGTTGGGATTGGGTGCGAAATTGAGTAATCTGAAAGTATGTTGTCTGTTGTACGCTGATGATGCGGTGCTGATTACTAACACTATGGAAGATTTACAGTCTCTAGTGTCTAGGATGAACGAAGTATGTATGAAGAATGAGTTAATGATGAATGTAAGTAAGTCTAAAGTCATGGTGTTTGAAAGAGAAAGTACGAGAACAGTGTGTGATATAGTTGTGAACGATGAATACTTGGAGCAGGTGGATGAGTTTGTGTATCTGGGTAGTATGTTTACGAGAGATGGGAAGGCTGATAGAGATATCAAAAGAAGGGTAAATGCCGGTAACTCCGTTAATGGAGGACTGAATGCCGTTGGCGCTAATAAAAAACTGTCAAAAGGAGCGAAACTAGCAGTCCACAATGGAGTCCTGGTACCTACCCTGATGTATGGCAGTGAGGTATGGAACTGGTAGAGGAAGGATGAAAGTAAACTGAATGCTGTAGAAATGAGATCCCTGAGGCGTATGTGTGGTAAAACCATGTATGATCGTGTGAGAAATGTGGAGATCCGCAAAGAATGTAAGGCTGATGTAAGCATAATGAGTAAGATTAAGAAAGGGACCCTCAGATGGTTTGGGCATGGAGAGCGAATGAACGAAGAAAGTAGTGTAAGAAGAATATATGACGCAAATGTGAATGGTAGAAGAAGTCGGGGACGCCCGAGGAAGACATGGCGCGATCAAGTGAATCAGATACTTGAGTCGGGCCATGTCAAAAGCCAGAATAATAGAAGAGTATGTATGAGACGATGTATGAATGTGAGTGAAGCAAAGAGTGTGTGCCAGGACCGAGTTGTTTGGCAGTCCGTCCTCTCTGCCTACCCTTGCGGGGAAACGGCGTGATGGTTAGTTAGTTAGTTAGTTAGGCACGACAATCGAAATATTTCTGCTTTTAAGCAGTTAGTCTAACAGGTTCTTTATTCCTCTTATTCCTTTATATTCCTCTTAACTGTCAAAATACATTTTTTCATGCAGTTCTTACCGATAAAATTTTACTATATCCATTTTCACTCGTATCTTGAATATTTTAATCAACTTATTCAATTATAAACTCCTAATTATTCTTTAATGATACATTCATATTTGACATATTGACTTATGAATAGATAGTACCCTTTAAAGTTGTATTACACGCACTTTCCCCCGACTCTTCGATATCATAATTAATTTATTCAATTATATTATAGGTACCTAGATTAATTCACAAATTCATAGATATTGCCCCTTAAATTGAATTACACGCACTTTGGCCCGATTCTTCGATATCATAATCAACATTTCCAATTCAATTTCCTAATTAAAATGTACAAGTATTGTAATTGATAGGATCAGCGTTTGTTCGGGGTCTTTCCCTTTCCGCGTGGAGCTGGCCGAATGTAAACAAATAAAGCTCCCCTCCCCACCGCATCCATCCGCCCCTCCCGCCGGCGAAACGAAACGAAAGGTTGGGATAGGAGAGCGACAGGCGGCATAGGCGCGTCTGCCGAAATCCTGACGGGCCTGGCGAGGGGAGGACGCCGGTTAATGGAAAGGTTCGGGGAGGGCGGTAGGACACTGCGGGGCGCGCGGGGGTCAAGGTCGCAGTTGGTATTGATCTGCGCGCGTGTGTTGGTGGGGCCGACAAGGGGCGCGAGGTAGTGTTGGTGCGTTGCGCCAAGGAATGCTTACCGGGGACTTTGGAATGCGCGCGGAACTATTTGAGGCACTTTGAAATAGTCGATAAAACGATTTTCGAAGTGAAAACTTCTTTAGCACCGTTATGATTTGAAATTCAATTAAACAAAAAAAAGGCGACACTAAAAAGAAACGAACACATACATCTATAGGATTTGACCTGCGAGAGAATGAGAGAGTATAATCGGTCTCCTCTTTGTGCAGTGCTTCATAGCCTATCGGTCTCCTCTTTATGCGGTGCTTCGTAGCCTATCGGTGTCCTCTTTGTGCGGTGCTTCGTAGCCTCCCACTTTTGTATTTAGTTTTATGAATGTTTCTCTTCTACCTACCGGTTTTTTAAGATAGAAAAGGTCTAACCATCACGCCATTTCACCATAGATATAAGCAAAGATGTTAGCCCCTGTCGTCACTCACATAATTTATTATACTCTTCTTTTACACCAAAACGCCATTTCACCATAGATATAAGCAAAGATGTTAGCCCCTTTCGTCACTCACATAATTTATTATACTCTTCTTTTATACCAAACCTATTGAAAGAACTGACTCAATTTTTTTAATTCACGTAACAGTGTCATTCTAGGGCGTCTTCGATTCATTATCCATTTCTTTTTTCATTACAATGATTGATTACATTATTGATGTATTTTACTATTATTTCTTTGTTCATACGCTACACGTGTTCAAACCGTTTAATCGTACTTAGTGTTACCTTACCGGCCATTGTGATCGGTACATTATATTCGTACCTAATACATAGTTTTAACACACTAAGATCTAAATTCTTGTTCTTTCAAACCGCTTTCGTTCTTTCTCTGTCAGCTCCATACACCTGCAGATAAAGATAAACAAAGCTTGTGAAATAACATAACCTATCTCGTCAATCAATATTGAATGATTACGAGTTACAGCATTAGTAATATACACTAAGGTGGGTCATTTAAAACAAATGTTATGTTTAAATTCTAAGAGCGATATAAGGGTGTCAAATGGGTTCAAAACGACGTGTTTAAAATTTTTCAATTTTCTGATACGATCTTCTTTCTCCGGATTCACTTCATAGTTTTGAAAATTTTAATATTTAAAAAAAAAAAAAAATTTTTTTTTACCAAACCATATTTTTTGTAATCTTCCATAGCAAATGTAGTATATTTTGAAAAAATCATTTACAAAAAATTCCAAAATTGAATCTCGCAAAAAACTTCCAAAATTTAAGAGTAGGAAAGATTTTGGTGGTATTTGAATACGCTGCCCTGAGATAATTTGAATTATATTCAAATATATTTTTTTTATAAATAAATCAAAATATTCTCTCTATTTCCTGTTTTATTAAAATGGTTAATTTTTATTGGTTTATCTAACACTTTTTTAAGATTTATCAAGGGTGGGTTTTTCTCTATTATGTGAAATTATATTATTATGTGAAATTATATTATATGATTAAGTCAATCCGGAGGAAGAAGATGATATCCAAATATTATTAAAAAAATTACGTGATTTTATAGCTCCATTTAACACCCTTTTATCACTATTAGACAAATCAAAACAAGAAAAAAAATTTCCCCATACAGTCGTGACCCACCCTAATATACACATATCAGGCTGTGAGAGAAATACCAGTATGGAAACAGCATGTCGCATCGCGCGAGCGACGGGACTCTTGAGTAGGTACCTACTTATTATCAACTGCCCCACATTTTTTTAATTTTTTAATAAGAAAAACTCTCTTTTCGTAGTTTTTGAAGGTAATTCCCAATGCAATTTATAATTGAAGAAGAAGATAACAATAATAATCTGAACGAAAATATGAAAGAGAACAAGACACAGAACAATAGAAAAATATAATGGTCGCAACTGGGACTCGAATTTCTGAGAATGATTGTTTCCAATAAAATGGGTAGTTGCCTATAGTATTGAGAAATTGAAGATAATATTGTTAATTCTAAAATTTGAAATACGAGATTGACAAGGCACTAGCGGAATTGGTAAACGTGCACGTCAAGGTTAGACGAGAGGTTCTGGGTTCGAGTCCCAGTTGCGACCATTATCTTTTTCTATTTTTCTGTGTCTTGTTCTCTTTCATATTTTCCTTTGATTATTATTATTATCTTCTTCTTCAATGAAAAATGTCGTATTTAACCAATGACGTTACATCTATTTACTGGGATTTCTTGTCGGCTTATGTTAAAATAACAAGGATTTTGGAAACAAAGTAACAAGTTTATAATCTTTTTTTTTCTCGTTGATACAGACTCTCGGAAATTTCGATGAAATCTTAAATATTTATGAAGAAGTGTTTATTTTAAAAATATTTTTCTGTAAAATTTTATTTTTGTATTTCTGAATATTATAAAATTTCACATTAAATAACTGAAGCACATATGAAAACGAAATGCCGAATAGGGATAGTTTTGAAAATAATAATTAAAAAAAATCGTGTGCAATTAACACGCGGTATAAGTAAAACCTTCAGATAATTAGAGTGGACAAGAGTGGGGAGACTACGAAGCACTTTTTTTATCAATGTGAAAGAATTTTATTTTCATATTTTTGTCGTCGAATTCAAGTGCACCTTTCCCTATACATTTGGTCATCTTAAAATGTCGTTTTATAATGTAGATGTTTGATTCCTTAATTTAATTGATAAATAAAACACTTGTGTTGCTAAGTTGTGTAACGAAGAAACGACATTTATGTTTATTATATCACTTTCTTTTTATGGTTTCTTCTAACAAACTGACACTTTACAATAAAATCATATAATAACAAAACAAGTGACAATTCTCAATCTAACCGACACCACAACAATACTTTTTCTTTACATGTATGTATTTGTGTTTTCTCCTTCGGAGTCGCCAGATGTCGCTTTCTTTAATGTTTTCTTTTGCCTGTACATTTTGAAGTGGTTTGAAGATTGGATATTAATTTTACAAAAATAAAAATATTTTATTTTTTTGGAATTTATAGGATTTGATCCTTGGTCGGATAAATGTCTGGCCGCTGATGTTCGTCAGGTGCTTTATACCTCTACATCAAAGACTCGCGTGAGACCGTGAACTTATCGTACTATATTGGAACCGATATTTTATTCTATATCATTCTATCGCAGGCTAAATCCTATAGTTTATAGATGAACGTGTTCGTCTCTTTTTAGTGTGGCTCGTTTCCGTTTCATGGAGTTTAAAATCACAACAGTGCTAAAGAAGTTTCCACTTCAATAATGGATAATTTGTAGAGCGCCGTTTTTGTGAAAAATCACCTCAAGAGCGCTGTACAATTTATTTGGAATTCTTAGGCGCTAATAATTTTATTCTTTACAAATAGATACAAAAAATATACCTGGCCGGTTCCTTCCGATAAACACACTTTAATTAGAAAGTTTATGCTTGGAGAATTTACGGCTTTGCACGCGGAGGACTGAGAATCTCTAAGAAGGAGGATAAGAATAACCTCGTCGAATTTAATGTTTCAAAGACCCAATCATGTCTGATTACGTCTAAAAGGGATCGAAATGAAAATCTAGTCTCCTTCAACGGAAGCCATCTTCCGAATAGGCCCTCCATTGATATGCTTGGTGTGATTCTAAGTGACTAGCTAAAGCTTCAAGACAGAGTTAAGTTAGCCTCTCAGAAACTGGACGTACAGTACAGGCCCCGCAGGTACTTTAATAGTAAACAACTGCTAACCCTGTACAAATCGCAAGTGCGCAACACGGAATTTGGAAGCCACCTCTGGTCTGGAGCCCCAAAACACCTAAAAAAAAATAAAACGGGCGGTCCGTTTGATAGATTTTCTTAACTTAAGCGGATTGCAATCTTTAGAGCACAGGCGTCAGGTGGGAATGCTGTCCGTTTCTACCGGTATTAGAATGGAAAATGCTCTGAGGAACTATCGTCATTGATCTCCTCGGCACCGGTGCACTGTCGGGAAACACGCCAAACACGCGCCCAACATTTGTACACGGTTGACATTAGTCACATGAGAACGGGTCGTTTCTACGACTCGTTCTTGAATTCAACAGCTCGGCTGTGGAACGATTTGCCGGCCTCCGTGTTTACACCCTCCTACAACATGTGTCTCTTCAAGACCCATGTTCACTCCTTCCTCTCCTCAAAAACACCCTCCACACAGCATCTTCAAAGATGACGTAGGCCATGAGGGAAATTATTTTCCTCAGGACCTCCTATGTGGAGTTAATTTAAAAAAAATGACACCATATTTAACCCATTCAGACCCCTTGAGCATAATTATGCATACTAACTAAGTATAATATAAGGTGTAATTTTATGTTTTTTTAAATGTTTCCCCTTCTTTCATTATACTAGCAATATTATTATTTCCTAAAATATGACTAGTGGAGACATCTACCCGTGAAAGTTATAAATATTGGTTCTTTCAAATAGTGCGACTGAACTGTTCGACAGAAGTGCTGGTAAGTACATTTTGTTTTCATTGTTTTTATGAAAATTTCATAAATATTTAACAAATGGAGTACGCAGATGCAATTTTAAAATGTTAATAACTATAATGTATGAATTGAAGATGTAAATAGTGAAATAAATAAGCGTATGGAAGTGTTTGAATTTTGATGTGCAGAATTGTGCACAATAAGTCTCAGTGGCACCTTTTCACGATATACACAAAATGTTGCACATCTTTGTTTACGATTTGGAAAACTTATTTTGTATTGTTTATTTTAGGAAAAATGTGTAATCCTATAAAGAAGATTTGGAGGTGATTTTGAGATTGTTGGAGAATGATTCTGACGCAGACCAGAGTGACGATTATAACTTAGACGTGGAAACTGAACATTTGGAGGACAATGCTTTGGAACGCGAACGGAACGTTTTCGACTTCTACAAAACAAGAATAAAATTTCTCCAGATACTATCATCAACGAAGAGGTGCATTTTTAAGATGATCCATAGGTTATCACTGAAAAAAATAATATAAAGTGGCGAAGGAGAAATTTTGATGTATTGCATTCTACTTTTAAAAATGGGTAAAAATTCTTTTAAAGGTCTGAACGAGTTGCACGAGTTTACATTTGCTAACCCCATCACTGTTGATATTACATTTATAAGAAGATTAATGCTTGGAAAGTTGTGGAATTGACATTATTTATTTTAGTATTTCCCTCAAACATTGTTCATTGTTTATGTGTTATTTTATATTCTATTTTGTTTTATCTTAAATTTATACGGGTATTCGATACTCTTACTAATTAGCATGCTGTTCTAAATAGAGTTTTGTTGAATTTGGGTATTTGAAGGGGATGATACCATTTTAGGCTTTAAGGATCAATTCAGTTAATTATAAAAGTTTAGCGTAGAATATTGGTTGTCGAATAATATATAGCACATACCTAAGCATTTTACCAAAAAAAAATTGATTGAAATAGTAAAATCAACAGGTCTACAGGGGCACGAAATGTGCTTGTATTTGGCCCCTTATAAAATTAATACATAATAAATATGAAAAAAAATTACAGAAATACTCGCTTCCAAAAATTCTGTGTTTATCTGAGCGTGAACAAGATTTTTTTTAAATTTAAATTAAAGTTAATAATGTTATTATCAAATTCTGCAAGTATTTTTGTGTTTTTATTTTTTTTGATTTTTGTTACAGCTGTTTGAACATTGATATTTGATGAAAAAATTTATTTATTTATTTATTAGTTTTATTTTAGTAAATTGTATATTTAAGTTTACAATTTCCTAATTAATTATATCATATCATATTTAAAACTATATTTTTTCTTGTTTTATGTATCTCCTATAATACAATTTGGACTTTCCAATTGGTGCGGCCTTTAAAATTTCTTGTAGAGTGTTGTATAACTTCATCCCTTTGTATAGTAGTTAAACTATTCTGCGTATTTGTTTTGTCCTTTTTTTGTAGTCTGATTTCCTTGCAAGTCCGTGTGTTGTGTCTGTAAATGTCCTTGTTGTATATAATTTTGTTTGAGAAGTATTTTGGTAACATGTTGTTCACTATTTTATGGATAAATATCATCGATAAAAATGACATTTAGATTCGCATAAATAAGTCGTCTTAAAGTGGGAAAACCACTGTTTGAAAATAAGCCGAAACAGCTGTAACAAAAATACTAAAATACTTGCAGAACTTGATAATAACATTATTAAGGATGGGTTGTTTCAAAAAATTTGATGGATTCATCAAATATTTGAAGTTGATTTTCACGTTCTGTGTAAGTTCTATTCGAGTTCTGTTATTACATTGTTATAGGACAGTTGCTTCACAAAACTGAAATAATCACAGAACTTGAATAGAACTTACACAAAACGTGAAAATTAACTTCAAATATTTGAAGAATCCATCAAATTTTTTGAAACAACCCGTCCTAAGTTAAATTTAAAAAAAAATGGAGTTCTACGAATTAAACACAAAAAACAATTGATGAATAATACGATCACAATGCCATTATGATGAGTTTATTATCTGTAGGTACAAACCTAATGATGATCAGGTTGTGAAAGTCACCAGCTATGTAACATTGGAAATATATACCTACGAAATGAAAATGAACATACTCGCGTTTGCACATGTCATGTTATGACTCCGAGTGTGGTTGACTGAAAGAGTGGGTAGTGAGTATGACGATGCGCATGTAGAAGAGGAAGGGGGAGAGGGGGCGTGTTAATTCGGGAGCCACATCCTTCCGCGCCAATGCTGCGGGTAAACACGCCCGAGGGGTGGCGTGACGTCATTATATCCGAAACCTATTTACACCGTCCAAAAGTGCACGTTGTATTAATAATTATTCTAAATTGAAAACTTGAGAAGAGCTCTCTTCGCTCTTAAGATCCCCAGGCACGAATTGAACTGAGTTGGATATTAATTGAGTTTATAATCACTTTAGAGATTCTGAAATGATTTTAATAGACGGGTACGCATTCAAATATTGACAGTTAAATATTCAATACCAAGCCTAAGGCACATAATTCAGATATTCTATTTAAAAAAATTGGTTGTCTGTAAAGACGGTTTACGGACGATAATTTTACGTGATAACGTCATACAATAACGATGGAGTGGAAGAGAGATAGATGCGTCACAAGCCGAACGCTTAGGCCGAAAGCTTGTTCCCGCTCTCGCTTGCACGCTCGGCTCAGGCGGAACGTGACAATGAGTCATGCTTTTTCGTGAGTGCAGCCGGCGTTCATCGATTTAAAAGACGTTATCACGTCAAAAACATTAAAATAAGATTATCATAATATTTTGGCCCCAAAATGAGCGTCACCCAGCGAACATAAATATAATAAAATAAAAATTTAATTGCAACACAATAATGTAAAAGTAAAGAGATTTTTTTTTCGCTTGCCGAGTGGGAAATCAAAAAGAAACTACGGTTTTGTTTTCGCAGAGGTTACTTCGTTCACAGTGCCAGCTTTTAGAAAAGCGGATCCCACCACTTTCAAAGAAAAAGCTGACACACAAAGCTCGCTGAAATGTGACGAAAGTGCTGAAAAATGGCCACATTATATCCCAAGAAAACAGTGTTTAAAATTTACGGAGCACACTTTGTAGGAAATGGACGAATCCAAATTGTGAGAGACATTCAAACTCATTTCATTAAAAAAATATTTCTTTATGTTAGGTACTACTTACTACAAGTAGGCAAACATAAAAACGTTATGAAAAGAAGCGAGCTTCTTAGAAAAATTAATTAGAATAACAACCTCAAATATCAAGAAATAATTTACACGATTTCGAGAAGATTAGTGAATTTTTTTTCATTAGCTTGGAAACAGACGTCCTGTGATTCCCGAAATTGTATAAAATACCCTCATATTCCGAAGACATTATTTAACGGCTCGGGTTAAATTGTTTAGGTTTTGATACAATTCACGTAGGTCTCAGAAATCGTTGTATCTCCCTTACTATCGTGGGTAGAAATATGATCTAAACGGAGTTAGAAAGAGAAAATACCATGCTTTATATTAAAGTCGAAAAAAACAACCGCCAAATAATTAAAATATACACCTTTATGAAATTAAAGCTTCCGACTGCAATTAAAAAAATAAAATAATGACACTTTGGGAAATTTTTATTTTTATTTTTACATTAAACGACAAAAAAGTAAGTGCACGATAACATTTATAATACATTTGCCTATTAAAATATGTGTGTGTGTATTTTTCGTTATTTACAGTTAAAATTGACCGAATCGGATAAAGACACCTTAGCTCAATGTTCAGAGCAGTGGCCCGGAAAGCCGAAGTTCCTGGGTTCGAATCCCAAAGATGCCGACATCTTTTCTGATTTTTCTGTTTCCAAATTTTCGATAGAGTTTCGATAATGTTGTCTCCATTTATTGAATATTACAATTTGAGGTTTTACTCACAAAGTTAAAAGTAAAAAAAAGTAAACAATATTTTCTATTCCAATTCTTTAGAAATGATTGCTTTTATCAATGTGCGCTGAAACGATATACCGGAGTGGAGGTGAATCCTGGAATATCCAACGAATTTCGTGAAATATAATTCAACGGCACGTTCACAAAAATATGAAAGCCCGAACTAGCCGGACACGACACAAATTTTCTGGTCATAGACAAGCCTGACGCAACCGTGAACGATATGAAGCCCATCGGCAAATTTGACAACAAAGGGAGGTTTTATCATACTCCATGAAACAGACCAAATTAAAAAAAAAAATACATTTAATAAAGAGATCGTTGAAAACTGAAAAGGACGGCCGAGAAAAATGTGACAACGACAGAATTAAAATTGACTTATTGTGGTATTTAATCATTGAAAATATTAATAACAATAATCAATGAAAATATGGAAATATAATTAGACAGCGAAAAAAAGGTAGCGGTCACAACTCGGACTCGAAACTATTATTCGATTTTCATGAATCGCTGTTATTATTATTTGCAAATAAAAAAAAACACGATATTAACACATGATTTTAGATATTAAAATAAATTAAATTTTTACAGCCGTGATGATTTAAACCAAAAAAATATATTTGTGCTGTAACCGTATAGTTTTGGTTAATAAATAATTTGAAAAAAAATGTGATGCGCGTTTTTATTTACAATAAATGATCGTATACTTGTATATTTCAAATGAAAATTATTTTCATATTAATATCTACTAACATTTAAAATAATTTATTGAAGTAAAACTTCTTTACGCACCCTTGACTTGGGGAGTAAGCTGGTGAATGCTTGACGAGAGCGTTACGAAAAGTGTCGGGCGGGGCGAACGGAAGTTGAGAGGTAGATATAAGTTAGTGAAGATAGAAAGAGAGAGAGTTACGTTTCGTATATTACTGTAGGGGTAAGAGAGAGAGAGGTGGGAGCACACATTTTCTTTCTCTCTTTCTCTCATAGCCAGTTACGTTTCGTATATCTAAGACACAGTGCAGGCCTATTATCTGTATCACACTGTAGGAGCAAGAGAGAGCAGTGCGCGCGCAGTTTTACTTCAGTCATGTGGTCTAAAGTACACTCGTTTTTTGTTGTTATTTAGACTTACCATTATTTATTTATTTTTTAAGTTTTTATTATATAAATGCAATTTATTCACTTAAAAAAAAAAAAATTCGTTTTAAAAAAGTATTTTTTTAATGATATTTTCAGATAATTTATCACCTCTCCTTTTAATATTTGGTCTAAAGTTCTTGTCTGTCTGTATTTGTTTATTTTTAAATATAAATCTTATCTTAATGAAGAAAACTTAGTTTCGAATTATGTTGATAATAAAGTAACGTGTTGATAATGTTTTTACAAAGTTATTTATGTAAAAAAGTGCAAAGTTTGAAGAAGTAATATAATTATTTATAATTTTATTAACACTCCTTTTGAAAAACGTTAATTTAAAAAAATATATTTATATACATGGTCACGTAATGGAAGTCATCCGTTTTCTATATCCGGAAATTAACCTGATTTTTTTTAATATTGGTCCAAATAAAAACTGTATATTTTCCAAAAATATAGTATGTAAGCTATTTAAAACATAATAAAATTAATCTTATACATATAAAATTAATTTCGAAAGCAGAATTGCTTCATTGAAAGTAGAAAGTGGAGATGGTAAAAGCATACCACCCCTTGATCTAAATAATGAATTAAAAATATGTACAGGTTCGACAGTTGTATTTAACCGACTAAAAAAATTACAATAATAAATTTTCACATTTAAAAATACGTAACTTTTCCAATATTCAACAATACATAACATGAAATTATAAAAAATCACGAAACATCGATTCAAAATCGTGGGAAATGCCAAAAACTTTGGCAAAAATGCTCAAATTCCGTTTGTTGGTTGTTTCGCACTTCTATAAAATGTCACTAGAAATCTCGCCGACGAAAAGGAAAACTACTCATCTGGCTATCTCAAAGGCAATAAAAGAAGAAGACAACAATTCGCAAATATTTCCACTCAATGACAGAGCCTTCCAAACCATACTAGTGCTTTAGTTAGCCAATTAGGATCGAGTGTATTGAAAACATCTTCAGAAGTTGGCGAGATTCTTAGCGAGCCAGAGCGAGGGTTTCGCATTTCTACGAGGTAAACTTATCCGAAGGGGCATTCAGGGAAGTTGCTTGTAAATACAGTGGGTGTTCGAATTATTAGTTACACGAGAGTTTTTTTAAAATTATTTAAGAAGTAATCGCTCTTAATGCACACATAAATTTAGTGTCAATTTTATTCAGAAACTTCATAGAAACAGACCTTATAGTAAGTCAAATAAGAAAATAAGGAGAAAAGCGATTTATCAAACTCCTACCATGACACTTCGTGGAGAACAGTTATGTAGCTGCTTTATTGTCAAACCCTTTATTTCTTTCTTTCTTTTTTCTCGTTCTCTGCAGGTTATGAATTTATTTTTGACACTACTATGTTTTATATTTCATTTTGATTATCATTATTTCTGTTATCACTACAAGCATTTCCATCTAATAACAACTAAACATTGATTACTCATGCTGTGAACATTTCTAATTGGAGTGTTAATATCTATGTATAACCCAACGGCAATTCTATTATTGTAATAATTGTTAACACTCTGTAAGTGTTTCAATTAATAAAAAAATAAACCACGCTTGAAATGAACGAAAAATTCGCGACATTTACCAGGAAAACAAAAGAAAATTAACGAAAGAGTTGTGAGGTAATGGCGTGTTCATTAGTCAGTAAAAAATAAAATTACTCAATTCTGAAGAGATTATAGGTTCAATCCGCTACAAGTAAAGGGCTAAGCAGCCCGTGAACAGCTGGAAAAATGATTGGCCCTACCGTTAAAAAGGTCGTGCACCACTGCTCTAAATTTATTCAAACGAACAAATGAGATGGGAATTCTGGGTGAGCGAGTGTTCATTGATATCAAAATCCTTTTTTTATGTACAAAGAAGAGCCTCGAACTGTGTGCGCCGAAGTATAAAAGAAAAAGAGGGGGGCATTCGCAGCCCCTTTGGCACATTTCAGTGAATTACTGTGAGACCTCCGTTCACGCCCGAACCGCGCCCGCCCGGTGATGGGTTATCTGTTATCTTACCACACCGGAGCTCTGATTGGAAATCAATCCACAGAAAACTGTAAAAATCACTCTTCAAAATATTAAAGCGTCCGAATTAGAAATTCTACGAAGAACGAGTAGTTTTAAGAGCAGAGGTCGCAAGACCAAAATTCATAGTGAGTATTTATTTAATTCAAAGTTATTGTCATATTTAATAATATTATTGTTTTTTCACGTAATAGTGGTGTGTTTATAAAGAAAATATTATTGTCAATAAATTATGTTTTATTGAAGTAGAACGTATTTACGCACGCTTGACTTGGGAGTAATCTGGTGAATGTGACGAGAGCGTTACGAAAAGTGTTGGGCGAGGCGAAAGGAAGTTGAGAGGAAGATATAAGTTAGCGAAGATAGAAAGAGAGAGAGGTATGTTTCGTATATTACTATAGGGGCAAGAGAGAGAGGTGCGAGCACACATTTTCTTTCTCTCTTTCTCTCACAGCCAGTTACGTTTCGTATATCTAAGACACAGTGCAGGACTATTGTCTGTATCACACTGTAGGAGCGAGAGAGAGAGAGAGCAGTGCGCGCGCACATTTTTTTTCTCTCTTCGTCTCATAGAAGTTTTACTTCAGTCATGTGGTCCAAAACACACTCGTATTTTTTTTTAAATGTAGCGGTTACCCATTCTAAAAAAATATTTATTTATTAATGAGTTTTGCCGCATAATTATTATTACGCGTGACAGCTATTTCGTCTTCCGAAAGCATTATAAAAAAGTTACTTACAGCTGACATTTATATTATTTCTTCATAGGTGATTAAAATTAAAATCTTTAGACAAATTGTTTTATTTTTATTAGCAATGCTTAAACTAATTTCCGGGTATACTGTCGGAAATTATTAATGGTTATTACCCTGTAAAATTTCCCTACTTAATTGTTATATTATTGTACTACATATTTAAATGTGACTAAAGGTCGTAATGTAAGGCAATTGATGTTTCCAAATTGATAATTTGGAGGAAGAAGGGATTTATTTTTTAAGGTGGGAGATTCTCTCAGTATCACCTTAGTGAGAAAACAACATTCAGAGTAGGCAAGGGAGAAATAATTAAATACTTATGAAATATTAAATATTCGCACAAAACCAACAACCGCCGCGCCGGGAACCATTTATTGGATACTTTCGCTACGGTTGGTGACTTAGCGGGGGTGCCCGTATTCATGGGGTGAGGTTTGTCCGGATATTGGCGGCGGATGCGTCTGCCCACTAACTGTGTGGCAAACCCGATCGGGAGTGACCGGTGAGGGAGGTCTTTTGACCTCTCCAGCAGGTCTCTCTCGGAACATTGCCTTGCACCGCTATGGTAAGGATAGATTCATACGTCCGTCACTCTTAGATACACCGACCCCAGATTCCTACCGACCCCTCATACTTTTTAACGTAATAACGTCTTATAAATCGACGAACGCCGGTAGCACTCACGAAAAAGCATGACTCATTGTCACGTTGTCACGTTCCGACTGAGCAAAGCAGACAGTGCAAGCGAGAGCGTGGCCTAAGCGTTCGGCTTGTGAAGCATCTATTTCTCTTCCACTCCATCTTTATTATATGACGTTATCACGTAAAATTATCGTCCGTAAACCGACTTTGCAGACAACCAATTTTTTTCCTTCCCAGAATTTCCTCTCCTTCCTTTTCCTAAAAAGACCCTCCTCACACCACTTTCAAAGATGACATAGGCCCAGAGGGGAATTATTTTCCTCAGGGCCTCCTGTGTGGTGATATTATTATAGCAGAAGGATCGTGATTACAATTATCTTGGATCTTGATCAGATTTTTTAACTAAACATAGAGAAAGCAATATGAACAAAATTTCTATGATTAATGATTGTCATTCAAAACTGGGACAATAATGGAATCATGAACGGTAATTTTTGGAAAACTCGTATCATAATTACAAACAAAATAATATTACAAGTGTGTGGCAAAATTTCTAAAATAAAACGAATCGCTCGTCTAATGTCCAGAGTGCTGAGTGCTGTCACAACAGGTGGACCGTTTTACATATTTTATTAAGTGCGGGCGTTTCAAGGATGCACTTATTTGCCACTCTTCACCAAGTTAACATATCCACACTGGGGAGACGTAAGGCGACACACAACCTAGAAACCCGCATGCACGCATTTATTGCATATTTATAGGGAATGTCTTTGAGAAAATTCGTGGACCCACTGAACAGGAAGTTAAATAAGGTCAATTAAATTGGGTATATAGATTACATAACACTTTCGACTCCTGGACCCCCGTACGAGCCAATGAAATTGAGGTAACCGGACAAATCAAGACACTTTAGAAACATTCTGAAGTAACTTCAGAAATACTTCAGGTATCTGGAATGTGCTGAGTGAGACAGCAGGCTTCCGCCTCAGCGTCTCGATGAACATATAACATCTGTTTTGGCGAAGAGTCCGTTAAGGTTAAACTTTAATTAATTCATAAAGAAAATTTCTACGTTACGTAAATTTTAAACTTAACATCCCTTTAGAGAACATAAATTACCCGTCTTTAATGAATATGGTAAATATTCCAACTTTAGAAAACAGACGAAAAATTAACGACCTAACCTTTTTATTAAAATTATTAAATTCTAAATTCAACTGTTGTGAACTCCTGCAATTGATAAATCTACACGTACCTACACGATCGACTAGACAAATATTAACATTTCATATATACACAACTCATTCCAACTATAGTTTGCATTCTCCGATACAGCGTTTACATAGCCTTGGTAACCAATATTTAAACAATATGGATTTATTTGATAATAAATTAAATTTATCAAACTTTAAACGACGTATGTGCCAACTATTTATTCCTACTTCTTAAACCATCTTTATCTCTATTTTTACTTACCATATATTCTATGTTACCTGCTATATATATATATTCTATGTTCTTATATTTGGTGTTATCTGTATTTTCTTTCTTATATTTTATGTTATCTTTAGTTTGTTTCTTATATTTTATGTTATTTCCTATATTTTATCAAAAACATGTATTGAACTATATGTAAAAGCCCTATGGGCGTTTAAATAAATAAATAAATAAAATAAAAAATAATCAGCTCGATCAAAGATCGCTATAATTTAATCATTTTAGAAAAAATTGGTTGCCTGTAAGGTCGATTTACGGACGATAATTTTACTTTATAACGGCGTAAGAAAACTTTTACATAGAATTTTACAGTCACAAGCCGAACGCTTAGGCCGATCGTGCCTCTCTATCGCTTGTTTCGCGCTCTCGCCGAACGCTTAGGCCGATCGTGCCTCTCTATCGCTTGTTCCGCAATCTCGCTTGCACACTCGGCTCAGGCGGAACGCGACAACGTGACAATGAGTCATACTTTTTCGTGAGTGCTGCCGGCGTTCATCGATTTATAAGACGTGAAAAAGTAAACACTTTTTGCTTGTAAAATATAAAGATGTTCGCGTAAACACGTTACATGAATATGAAAAAATAGTTTTATTTGTATAAAAACTCAATCCAAAATTGTACTTGCATGCCTTTCTTGAAAGAATTTATTAATAAGTATTTACACGGACAAAATTATTTGATCAAATTGATATTACGAATTTACGGGCACAAACAAATAACTTACCTTGACATTTTACAGCGTAACTTGCAAAAAGGATTTTATCGTAAAATAATTCAATTACCGCCATCTACGAACGAGCAGATTAAGGATAATTTTGAGTTTGAGTGTGCGAATACGCCCATAACACACTTTATAAACGTTCTCCGCCGACATCCCATCCCGACTAGCGGCTGCCCGCCACAGAGTCTCACCGTTTGGCCTCGACACACTACCAACTACAAGCGATTTGCTTCCCCAACACTTACTTGCAATGTAATGATAGTGTAAGAATATCGCTTCACCAACATTTTAATGAGAAGACCAAAACAATGCTTTAAGACGACACAATACCCTAAAATTTAGTCAGAATATTAACGGCGTAAGTGAAGAAAGCGTGTACACAAATATACATCGCCCTGCCCGGCGTATTGGACGGAACTACGGTCGAATTAACCCTAGCAGGCCTGGAAATTTGATCTTTCCGCGGGATTTATTTGAATTATTTCTAATAAACACAATACTAAAATTTGAGAAGTTGCTAAAAGAATCCCTCCTAAAGTTAATAATTCATGGTCTACAAAAATAAAATATGGTGCTTACCGCTAAATTTATATTTGAAAAACGTTTTATAAAAATTTAAAAACCGTTTTACGTAAAATATTTAAATGGTAAGGTACTGTTTTTATTAATCTAAACATAAATAACTAACATCCGTGGGTATCGGTTTAACAGAAAAAGGTATTATAGTTACGAATTCGTCGAAATCAATTAAAATGTGAGCCTTGAGAAACCCCCTCCCCCCCACGTACTGTGCCGCCTTAATGAAAAAAAAAATGAAACGAAAAAGACGTAACAAATTGAAAAAAGTTTAAAATTATTTTTTTCCGTTAAAACCAATGATATTAATAATAAATAAAAATATTACGTAAAAAATACATTATATTTTATCTTAGTTTGTACAGAACATATACGGCTACTCAGTGTTCACTCAACCGACATTTTCAAATTGATAAATAGACACTTGTGTGGAAAATTAACACAAGGAAAATCAACTCATCACGAAAAACCTAGAGTTATTAAGTCCCGTCCGATTTCGAAAAACTCTGCATAAATCCCGGGAAACATAGGGGACTTCAGCTGTGTGTCTATTCACATATGTAAAGAAGAGTATCCTGGTGTGACGGAATTTTTTTTACAATTCTCTACAATAGTATTATTTTCACCCTAAAAATGTGCCCAGTTTTCATGTACACCAGAACCAACAATCTCAAAACTTTAGGTAACCTGTACTATACATTTTTCTTTGCCTTTTAAAAAACTTTTTATTGTGCATATTTTTATTATTCTACCTTAAATAAACCGATCCCCCCCCCGTCCTTCCCCCATCTTTTCCCCTCCCTTTTCCCATCTAAATAACTTGTTTCTTGTAACGTAATTTTTCATTAGCATCTCTTAAAATCACTTCACTTACATAAAATATACCCATGTGGAAACCTGTAAATGGTACAATTTTATCACCATCACCGTCCCATCCGCATACGCTAATGTAACTCTTCTATATTCACTAAATAGTTAATATACACTAGTGAAAACCTTCCACATATTTTATCATAAATTATAAATTATTGTAACTGTTGGTTTTCCAAATAAAATAAAACAAAATAAAATAAAATAAAATCATGTCATGTGAAGTGTTTTAGATGTAGTGTCTTCTGGAAAATCGTACCTTATCCAAGCTTTAACTTTCTAATAAAACTGTTTATCTTAAGTGACCTGTAGATATTTTTATTATCATATGTATGTTTTCTGTATCTGGCTGTATAAAATAAGATAGAGCCAAGGAAGTAATATTTACACAGCGCCCCTGAGGTGGTTTTTCGCAAAATCAGCGCCATAAAAATTATCCAATTATAATTTGTTATTAAATTATCCAATTATAATTTGTTATTAAATTATCCAATTATAATTCTCGTTTCAATCAAAGTCAAAATCCCAGAAAGAATTCGAGAGAATTGGAAAAAATACATGCTCACTATTGCTCACGTTGTATAATAAAGCAAACGAAAAAATGAAGTCCGATATAAGCCTGTTGTTTCTAGCCAATGTTGTTTGCTTTGTAACATGCCAGCAAAAATAATCAATGTGAATTTAAAATTGGGTAAGAACCACTGGTATGAGGAGTTTTGCGTTGGCAGAAAATTCTTTTTTCTCTTGTAAACGGAATTCATCCCTACGTTAAATACTTGGATAAGAAAAGTTCTTAAATAATTATACTCTCCGCCTAAATACTATTTTATTTACTCTGTAAACTTACTCCGCAAAATATCCGAGAAAGTAAAACCGTCTCGCGAGCTAGGCCTTTCAGAAAACTTCGTCGTGAAGTAACCTCTTTGACATGAGATCAGTTTCGCCACGAACTTATATTTGTTTTGTAAAGAAACACTAAGCCATCGAGGTTAGTCTAAATCTGCGGGATCCCGTTGAAAATTCTACCGACCAGTGGCGTAGCACCTGTCTCAGCAGTCTCCTGGGGTTCGGAGTAAGAGCTCGAAAAGCGAGAGATACCTACAGAGATTCGTACGATTTGTCCTGGTAACAATAACTGTTTATAATATAACAATTAGCGTTAATAACTGTCTTGACTCGCGCACTTTGCATGTCGTATGTCTGTAAATTTTCTGTGTATTCCGTGTCCGGTCAATCCTGTCCAGATGGTAGACGTGTTTGAAAGTACCTTTTTATTCCGCCAAGGCGCATGAGCGTCGAAACGTAACTGCGGAATCGGAGTAATCAACATTACGCGAAGTCTTCTGTTGACAGAACTACAAGTATAAAATATCAAACGTCGTTTTGGGGAGGGAATGGCCTACAAGCTAGTGTATGTATAATGGTCTAAAACTGGATGTTAGAGGGCATAAGCAGAAACAGGAGAAATACATTGTACACTTGAAATATATGTTTTATTAATAGTCTGAATGTACCCTCAGCCATATTAAATGTGCCAACGTCAAAATAATTTTGTTTAAAAGCCGGACAGTTCCGGTATGACACATAGCGTTTGTTTCTGCCGAAGATAGATGTCATTATTTGAGGTCGTAAAGACGTAGTAGTACTTGGGTTTGGGTGATAATATGTGTAGGGAAAACAAGATATGCAAGGAAAAGGGATAACAAACCGCTTATCACTTTGAACCTACTGTGTATCTGCGAAGGAGCACAAGATTCAACAATAAAATTGTTACAAAGTTCCATCGCGATACTTCGAGGTAATTATCGTCACAACAAAACGAATGAGTACAAAACGATATTATTTACTTCCGAGGTCAAATTCCTTTATTTTAGTTAAAACATAGATTGTTTACACGAACACATAAATGAACCATACATTAGATTGATAACTCCGTGCTTTTTGTATGGGCAAGGTTTCGACACTGTTTAACTATATATACGTACACATATATATATACCAATATCTGGCGGCGCCGTGTGACGTCATACATACCATAGACAAAAGTTGAGGACACAAAAAAAACTCGACCATAGACAATATACGAATATCTCTTTCGGTACCTACCCTATTTTTTAGCCTAAATTACTATTTAAAAAATAAATGAAATATGGTTTCAGCAGAAAAATGAAAAACCCTGGATTAGATGTTTTAGTCTTTTATTTATGCATGTATTTAAATATAAAAACAGATAAGACATAAACCGGAAATACAATATAAGCACAAAACACTGAAAAACCAAAATTTATCGCTTTCTTTATCAATAAGTTTAAATAAAAACCAGAATAAAAAATTATAATACACCAAAGTAAATGTAGCAGAACTAATTGCAATCAAGCATGTTCTATAACTTAGTCTAACTTCCAAAAGTAAATATCTTGGTGTGTATATAGGTTAACATTAATGGAAAACCTATATGGTTTGTATCACAAAAATCATTTAGAGGTGTATAATATAATAACACAGAAACAGGAAATATGAGAACAAATAATTCAAATCTGAATGTGCCTTCCTACGACAATATCAATTTTTTACATTTCTCTGTAACAGAAATTTAACTCATAATTACATGTTCAAGTATTTTATTTATTTGTGTATTAATATATATTAATACAGATAACAACAAACAGGAAATTCAAAAAAGCGAAAAACATTTATAGAAGAAATATAGAAAATATTCTTCCTTTCCGTCCCCGACTTCATCTACCACTCACATCTACGTCATATGAATGTACTTACATTCCATGCTTCGTTCATTCGCTCTACGTGCCCAAACCATGTGAGGGTCCCTTTCTTAATCTTACTCATTACGATTAGCCTCGCATTACAAAGTAGACAAACTATTGGCTAAACAACTTAAGGCTTAAAATCGCATCCACCGGTTCATCCATCACTGATATGAAACCATACGTACAACGATTTGACTAATAAACGGTCTGCTGTGTAAAAGTATACCTACATCATTTTATTTACACTCTGTACAGGCAGAAAATATAAAGGACCATACAAGGTTTTACCACACACGCCTCAGGGATCTCATTTCTACGGCATTTAGTCTACTTTCATCTTTCCTCTCATCTTCACTGCCATACATCAGGTACAGTACTACATTGTGGACTGTTAACTTCGCTTCTTTAGAGAGTTTTTTTGTTAGCTCCAACGGCATTCAACCCTCCGTTAATGGAGTTACCTGCATTTACCCTTCTTTCAATATCTCTATCAGCCGTAAATATACGTCCCACGACATATAAACTCATTCACCCGCTCTAAGTATTCATCATTCACAACTGTATTGCACACTGTTTTCGTACTCACTCTACTGATAAAAATAGTACAAATAATATAAAGTACAGAATAGAAAAGGCGACCGTGCTGAGTGACTTGTTCCTGTCGTTTCCTGGTCCAGTCCATGGATTCCTTCTTGTGTTCTCTCAAGAACAGCGGCGGCACAAAGTAATGGGACACATCCGCCCCACATCTCCTGACATGACAATTATATATCTACAACAAACAATCATAACATCATTAAGATACTAAATTAATGCTTTTAAATGTGCATCAAAATAAATTAATTTTAATAAAAATATTTAATTTATGTTAAAATCGTCATACTGCATCTGGTGGATAAAGTTCACCATCAAGCGAGCTTATCCTTATAATATACGTATATCTTTACCTATGTAATAATTTATAATAATAAAGTAAAATGCACACGTACCCAGACAGGGTACGGGCCATCGCTCGTGGGTTGTGCACTCCAAGGAAATGAGTGTACTCCAGCACTAGTAGCCACCACCAGACGTGGGTGGTTTGGTATATTTATGCACCAGCCTGACAGCTGACAGGGAAGAAAGTAGACATCCTGACAATAGGCTGTATATCCGTCATTTGTTTGGGCATTGTGTGTTTCGAACTGAAAACATTAATCAAAACAACTCTCATGAGACACATCACGACAGACAGATCAAAACAAAACAAAATAAATGCATGAAAACAAGGTTTAACTCTGCAAAAGAATGTACCCTTGCACTATGAAATGATTGAAATTAAATGCGTTATAATAAACTCCACATTTAGAAAATAACAGGACGAAAGGAGCTTAGAATTTCATATAAGTAATCAATATATATTTGTACCTGTACTTTGGTTACAATGAATCCTGTTTACACGAGAGTTGCATGATTTCAAGAAGTGAGCTAGGTACGGCGTCATTTTACACTTTTCAATCGCGAAATTTACCATTCCGCGATAGTTTGAGCTACAAGCACATGCACGAATTCTCAAAATCGAGTTATCAATATATTAAAGTCTGCTCATTTCCCAACGCGCCGACATTTAATTATTTAGGAAGCAATCTTATGGGTAAATAAACCGCCATAACGATGTACTCGTAGCAAACGTCAAAACATACAATTCAATAACAAAGCTTTCCACTGATCCCGCCGTGAATCGAGTGACGTCACACGGTGGCGCCGTGTGACGTCACTCGGTTGAAGATTTATATCGAAGTTATACCCCCCTGCACGAACAACACCAACAACTTGGCTCCAATGTAGTTCTTCTACAATCTTCTTCTGTTTTTAAAAAACAAATGCACTTGAATTAGAACTATTTTTCTTGCTAGTGTTTCAAATTTCAAATGCTTTTCTAGCAAGGCGATGGTTAGGGTGAGGCAGGATAAAAGACATCCCGGTAGGAACTAAGCATATTCTCATTTCAAAACCAAACACTTATGTTGGTTTGCTTAAAAAAAAACTCGGGGCTGCGAGTTCATAGCTACGCCACTGTTTTCAAACACTTGCCTTGCCTTACGTTATTTCCGCGAATTTGTGTATCATAAAGCAGAGTAAATGGAATTGAGTAAATAAATACACAGTAGATATGAGTATAGGTAAACAAGGCTAATAAAACAATTTACAAAAGCTTGTATATAACATAAAAATCATAAAAATCAATAAAAACAGGAACATGTGGATTAATATCGTTCTAGAGAATCGAAAAATACCTATGGATTATATATTATTAACTTTTCAGGTGGTATTTTCAAATAAAATGAGATTAAATTTATTCTGGGAGTACTGTAGAGGGCCCGCAGATACTTTAATAATACACAACTAGTAACCCTGTACAGATCGCAAGTGCGCCCCACGGTTGAATTTGGCAGCCACCTCTGGTCTGGAGCTCCAAAATACTTGAAAAATACTCTCGACTCTGTGCAGAAACGGGCGGTCCGTTTGCTAAATTCTCCCACCTAAACGAACGGATTGCAATCTTTAGAACACAGGCGTCGGGTGGGAATGCTATCCATGTTCTACCGGTATTTCAATGGAAGCTGCTCTGAGGAACTAGCGTCATTGATCCCTTCGGCACCGGTGCATAGTCGGAAGACACGCCAAATGCGCGCCCGACATATGTACACGGTTGACATTTGTCACATGAGAAGAGGTCGTTTTTCGACTCGTTCTTGAGTTCAACAGCTCGGTTATGGAACTATTTGCCGGCTTCTGTGTTTCCTCTCTCCTACAACATGGGTCTCTTCAAGACCAATGTTCATTCCTTCCTCTCCTCAGAAAGACCCTTCACACAGCATCCCAGATGACATAGGCCATGAGGGAAATTATTTACCTCGGGGCCTGGGGGCTGAGATAGAAAATATGTACACATATTCCCGACTGGGAGAAACTTTCATAATAACCATTGCATTCAGTCTGACAGGCCGTTCCATGCATTCATAAATAAACATAAAACAAAACCGATTTATGAGTAAGTTATTAAGGGAAATCTGGCAAATTATGCAGTTTCACCGGAGGTGAAACATGCTTTTTGATGGTGTATTTTATGAAATTTATAAGTATCTACGATTAATTTATGTGTTCAGAAAACGTACCGAAATAGAAAAAAAACTCATGAATGTGCATGCAAAGAAAAAAAATCTCACCCAAGTAAAATGGATTAGGTTTTATAAGATATATTCGTAATACAAGTGAAATGGAACGGAAAATCTCCGGATTAATCCAACATGCTTATAGATATTAACTCCTTCATCTTTGAGAATGCTGTGTTTAGAAGAATAGAAGGAGTGAATCTGGAGAGATCCATATGGTAGGAGGTAGAAAATATAACTGTCGAAAAATCATTTTACTACGAGAAGTATCGTTAGCTGACATCAATAACCAATGTACTCCGTTAAAAAAATAATCTATCCCAAGGAATTGCATTTGAATTTTTGTATCGAATTACGTCCGATTCCGGGTATTGGTTATTATTTTGAAACCCGGTTGGGTTGAGATGAAATAATGATGTAGATCAAAGGGATAATAATAAGAAATAATAAAAATCAAAGTTCAACACTCCGTGACATCTTTTTTAGGTAGGCATCGAGATAAAAAATAAAGCAATATTCATCTGTTCGCGAAACTTGTGAATAAGATGAATACGTATCAATCAATGAATACGTAAGCAAAACCTTGTGTGTCGAACACATACAATTTGGGAGGATATGAGGAACCCCTCACCTTTTTCCTTCCCAGCACTTCCTCTCCTTCCTTTCCCTAAAAATATCGAAAACGACGTTGACCCCGAGGGAAATTGTTTTCCTCAGGGTCTTCTGTGTGGAGCTAATGTAAAAAAATAATAAAAAATAGAGGTAGAGTTCTATTTATGTTGAAAAGCTCCAGGAAAGTGAAACGTGTTCAATAACGAAGTACAAAGGATCAAATCGGCTACAAATATGTTTTCATGGGAGCATTTCCACGTATGACGAGATTAACGAGATGCCGCCGATAGCGCGTAATATAAACTGAAAAATTAATTAATTTGCAGGCTAATTATTGAAATTTAACCATTTTCAAAAAAAGCTTTATAGGTTCATAAAAAAATATATGGCTTACTAAAAACTTGCGAACAGTGAATCCTGGCCATGGTGAAATTTGTATTGTAATGTAAATAATTGTAATTTTTTAAATTTGCACAACCATTTTCAACTAATTTTTATCAGAAGATATAGAACAACGGGTTGGCGAAAAAGGAAGGCGCTGTCGTCTATGACATAACGATAGTAGATGTAGTTACCAGATTAAAATATAAAGATATTGCGTAAGTTCGTGTTTACGTCATCGCCAACTTATACGTGTAACACTGACTTTTTTTAAATAAGACAAGATGTCAAAATATTTGATTCAAATTGTAGGTACTATTAAGATCAATAAGACAAAATGTTGAAATCGAGTAAAATGAAAATAGGTAACTGGGAGTAGGTACCTAATTAATAATATCGCAGAAAAGATTTTCCTTTCTGTGTGTACTTATTAGTGCAAACAGTCATGAAATTATTGATAATTAATCTCAATTAGAAACAAAAGGCAGTACGCGGTCTCATTTGACTGGGAGTTATCCGAACATCCGGCGCGCTTCCGGACAGAATTTAATTTCTGGTCTCTCCCGGAACCGGCAGCGCTACCACGGAGAGACGGCGGAGGGGACAGCGATGACAGGGGGAGGGGGAGAAAAGGAAAAGCAATAGACGGAGCGGAAGATTTAAAAAAGTAAAAGAGAAATGTTCTCATATTCAAATCACGCAGTCAATACGGCCTCGGAGAATTCGGATGTTGGAGATATTATGGTAAAACGATTTTCACGGCCAATATTCATTCATTGGCTGGGTTTTAGAGGAAAAAGTCATGTTTCATTTAAAAATGCAATAAATTTGAAGCAGACAAGTATTGTATTAGAATGCAATGGATTCAACGCAAGTGAGATTAAGCATCATAATCGCAAAACAACATTGCACTGGTTCCATGACAGGTGAACGGCCGACAATTGGCCCCCTCGGCGTACTTAGGGTACCGTAAACCGTACGCAGTCGGTTATATATACAGAGTGTTAAGGGACGTACTTGAGTTACTTTAACCAGTGATTCCTGATATTATTTGGAGTAAAAAATGTAAATAAAATTTTGGTCTCCGGTGACATTTTTGATGTTTTTTTTTTTTTTCCTACAAAAACATAAAAAAATGGTAGGTGTTGGACAGTTGGAGGCGGGGTAAGGGGTGGTTCGGCTACTCGGCGGAGTGACCAGTAATGACATGCGGAAGAAATTTTTTTTTGTTTGATATTGAAGAAAAAATTTTTGAAAAAAAAAAAGTCACCAAAAAAAGTCACCGGAGACCAAAATTTCATTTACATTTTTTACTCCAAATAATGTCAGGAATCACTGGTTAAAGTAAGTCAAGTACGTCCCTTAACACCCTGTATATATTTTTGCATTAACTCCACACGGAGGCCCTGAGGAAAATAATTTCCCTCAGGGTCTATGTCATTTGCGATGCTGTGTGGAGGGTCTTTTTGAGGAGAGGAAGGAATGAAAATTGGTCTTGAAGAGACCAATGTTGTAGGAGGGAGGAAACACAGAATCCGGCAAATAGTTCCAAAGCCGAGTTGTTGAACTCAAGACCGAGTCGAAAAAACGACCCGTTCTCATGTGACAAATGTCAACAGTGTACATGTTGGCGCGTTTGGCGTGTCTCCCGACTATGCACCGGTGCCGAAGGGATCAATGACGCTAGTTCCTCAGAGCATCTACCATTGAAATACCGGTAGAACATGGATAGCAAACCCACCCGACGCATCTGCTCTAAAGATTGCAATCCGTTCGTTAAGTTGGGAGAATCTATCAAACGGACCGCCCGTTTCTGCACGAGTCGAGGGTATTTTTCAAGTATTTTGGAGCTCCAGACCAGAGGTGGCTGCAAAATTCAGCCGTGGGGCGCATCTAATTGCAAAAGTGTTAAAAGTCAAATTACGTTAAGTAATTACAAAATACGACTGCACATTGCATGTCAATACGTCCCCCGGCGTGCTTACATACAATATGCAGTCGATTTAGGGAAAATACAGTATATCTAATAACAAAAGTGTTAAAAGCTTAATTACAGTAAGTGACCCGAAGAGATGTGCAGAGATGTTGTACCGCCGAGTAACAAAAGTATAAAACATTTTGTCATTCAAATGCATCAATGAAAAATCTGCTTGTCTATATACTGCGAATACCCAGCGCAAAACTACCTACAAAAAATCGACATAAATTCGTTAGATATTCATACCACCTTATTATTAAGGGTATTTTTGAAGTCGATTTTACATTTGAAATTGGTAAATAATAATAACAAAAAATTATAATTTTACAGTGCATATTTTCGGGGGCTAACTGTCAGCGAATCAACTGTCAGGTCACCCATTGCACCAGATTCTAAAAGCTGAGCTTCCTTTTTTTTTCGTACAAAACGTAATAAACGGGATTATAAGGCAGAACTTAGACAAATCTGCTATCATTACAGACAAAATTGTAACGGTAAGTGCCTCGTTAAATTAATTTTCTAAGTAAATCATAATTTACCGAAAATATTAAACAATCACTTCAGAAACCTGATACAACTAAAAACAGAGAAGGGGTAGGTAAAAATCGTATAAATAAGTCGTCTCAACATAACCACTAATATAACCACTTTGATTTATTTGAAGTTGAAGTTTGATTTGGCCTTGAACGCCGACAGCTGTTTCACTAATAAAAGCTTAATTACTTGCAGATCTTACACACGTAATAACATCATTAAATTTGATTTCTATTAAATTTTAAAAAATATATACGATGATGTTTTAAGAATTAAATACAATTTATTAAAAATAATAGTGTAGGTAAACTAAAGAAGCATCAATATTGTCTTCTTCATCCCGAGAAAGATATTAAGTACAATAATTCTTCTTAAAGCGTATGAAGTTGACAAACCATTAAATGTTTAGGAAGCCAAAAACTATCGGATTACAACAAAATTGTTCTCTGAACTTGATGTTTGCAAATTCGGTCACCCGGACAAATGCGCAATAAGCGCTCTTGTACAGCTTCAGTACTGTGAATCATAGCTTGTCGAGGTGGAGTTGAAATTTGTAGAAACCGGAAAAACAGTAACGGGGTGATGAGACAAATATTCGAAATGTTTTGGAATTTCGAACAACTCACAGATCTAACCCGTGATAATACCCGTGTAATTTCGCGTGATTGACTTCTAAGTTATCACCGATGCATAAATATGAATGCAACTATCTATTCACAGTTCATCCATTGTGAAGCTGGACATTGCAAGACTCATGGAAAAGTATCAAGACACATGAGAAAGCGCATCTCGGCTTAAGAGGAAAGACCGCGCGGCAATTATTGTAGAAAACATAAATTTGGATTTGAGGCCAAAATACCCAATCAAACCGAAAAAAATACTTTTTTATCAAAATATATAGGAAATATCTATTAATAACGGATACAAGGTACGAGATTTATGTTTGTTTTAAATTATGTTATGGTCCTTAGAGAATTCAATTTTGCTTGATTTAAGAGGGAACTTTGTAATATTTTTGCGAGTTAATTATAATTATTAAAAAAATATTCTTACCCTATGAACTTACTGAGTTAATATAATAAAAAAAAATATATCATAAAAAAGTCATTTATTTTAGCAGAAATGTTTTATTTATGTACGACGAATTTGTGTTAACAATGTAAATCAGTCGTTTGTAATTTGAATTCAAGCACATCAAATTGTTTTTTTATCAATTTTATTCTTTTTATTTTCATTTTATGTTCCTTTTGATTAAAAAAATATATTTTTCAGTATGGTTAAGTATTTTGGCTTCAAATCCAAATTTAATTTTTTTCCCCTTAACAACCCGAACACGAACTACATTCTTCTAGTTTTGACATATTTCATTGTTATTCATTTATTTATTTTCTCTTACATACATTTTACAGATTATTACGTAGATAATAAGTTCCATACCTAATACTAATAATAATAAAAAGAATTTAATAATCAGTAACTGAATGTACATAAATATGCATTTTTTAATTGAAAACTTCTTTAGCACCGTTGTGATTTAAAACTCGAAGAAACGGAAACGAGCGACACTAAAAAGAAACAAACACATACATCTATAGGATTTAGCCTGCGAGAGAATGAGATAGCAATAAAATATATACGAGTAGGTATATAAAGGGTACTCGGTTCCAATATAACACGATAAATCAACGGTACCCCGCAGGTCCAAGTGTAGTGATATAAAGCGGTTGTCGAATCTTTGCACAAATTCAGCAGACCGGGGGTCAAAACCTACGAAATCCAAAAAAAAAAATATTATTTCAAAATCAGTATCCAATCTTCAATCCACTCCAAAATAAACAGACAAAAGAAAACGATATCTAGCCACTCCGAAGAAGAAACCACAAATATAAATAAGATAACTAAATGTCTAGGAACAAGTGTACTGGAATACGACGACAAAAATGTGGTAAAAATCAACCTTCATAAAAAGGTTGATTAAAAAAGTGCTTCGTAGTCTCCCCACTATTGTCTATTTTAGTTTTCTGAAGGTGTCACTTCTACCGCGTGTGAATTGCACACTCTGATTTTATTTTTTTATTTGGTTTATGACTACGTTGGATTCCAACGACCTAATTTACTGGCGGCATCGATGTCGTTATAAATGTCTCCGCGCGGAATGATCGATCAAACGTGACTTAGTTAGCCAGCTCTTATTACATCTGCCACTCACTTGAGTACGCCATCTCTCCATCCGCGTGATGATCAAAAATATTTATATGAAAAAGTATAAAGCTCTCCTCCTGGGGAGAAGCGGGGAGTATGCGGATACGAGTGCGGAGGAATTCCGTGAAATAATCGGTCCGGCAGCTTCGTTTTGGGATCTCTTGGACTTGAAGCGACGATAAAAGGTGAGCGGTGATTACAAACATGGCCAGTTGGGAGGGGCGGATGGTGAGTTCTGAAGTCATGAAATTTAATCGTATTTTCATATTTAGATAAACTAAGTAAAGCAACTGCATACTTTGAATTAACAAAGCCATTTTATCGTATTAAATGAAGTATTCATATCCATGTTGAAATAACTGTTATCAGGTCGTTATGTTTTATTTTACCTGTATACGAAAAAAACACGTGTGCAGTTGAACCTTCAGAATACTAAACTTCTAGAGAATGAGACGAATGCAGAATATCAACGGTAGGATAATATAAGGTTTATTTATTATAATATTGTTACCAAGTTTAATAATAATTTTATTCTACGAAGCACCGCCCAAAGAGGACATCAATTTAATAATAATAATATTTGGATGATTTATATAGCGCGGTTTTTGTAAAAAATCACCTCAAGGGCGCTGTTTTGTCTATCTTATTATCTCGCAGGCTAAATCCTACAGATTTATGTGCTTGTCTCTTTAGTGTCGCTTGTTTCCGTTTCATCGAGTTTCAAATCAAAACGGTGCAAAAGAAATTCTCACTTTAAAAAAATCAAGAATCTATTTCGCTCCAGTAGCTCAAGCAGCTTGTTATATTCATCCAAAAAAAATCAGAGTGCTCACATGCGGTAGAAGTGAAACCTTCAGACAACTAAAAATAGACAAAATTGGGAAAGCTATAAGCACCACACAAAGAAGAGGCCGATTATACTGTCTCATTCTTTCGCAAGCTAAATCCTAAAGATATGTGTTTGTCTCTTTTTACTGTCACTATTTTTCGTTTGATCGATTTTCAAAGTGTTGTATCTGTTGTTTCAACGGTGCTAAAGAAGTTTTCAATTCAAAAATACGCTTCAATTAGGTAAGTCATTCAATATTTAGGTAAGTACTCTACACAAATAGGTTTATTTTGAGTTAAAGCTCTAACACAAAGAAAAGAAAAAAGGAAACGGTACTGCTTGTTAGAATTAAATGAAATAATGTTGTAATTTTACCATTTTGCTTGAAGCTCAAAATAATTAAAATTCTGCTCCGGTGAATTTAAGTCACGTGCACTCGGAAATCCGTAACTGTTCAAATTTAAAACTTTCTGAACTTAAATGACTAAACACCCATTCATTGTGCACAATTAAATGGGACACAAGGGATAAACACAACACGAGGCTTGGTTTGGTAGTGTGTCGATTAGAAGCAAAAGTCTGCTGCCCCAGTTGTGTGCCGAAGTCAGAAAGTGATTCAATGTATTCTCCGAATGAGTCTTATGCTTGTAGATGCGGGGTTCCTCCCAGCGAGGCTCGGAGGAAATGCGAAGCTCTTTTAGCCAAATTGAATTCAATACGTTTCAACCTTACAAACGTCTCGCTTTGAAAGATTTCAAAGACAACTTGACGGAATCAAATACAATTTTATGTGAGATAAATTCTTAAGTATGGCACGGAAACTAGGATTCTAAACAAAGCGTTGAAACCGACGGAAGCACTTGAATTGTGGATGTAATATAGGTAGGTTCTTCCAAATCAAAAAAATTGTTTAAAATAACAAGAAGATATAGGTTCAAATAATTCAGAACATTTAGGTCAAATCGGAGAGACAAATACAAGACTAACCAACAGATATAACATACGAGTATTATACTCACAGGGAAGCTTACTCAACTCTACAAGTTGGGTAAGGCGCGTCATCTCATAACTTTGAAATCTACATTACTGGCTCAAAGTTGTTTAATAATAATATCGAAATACTCCCCTCCCCTGCGCGCGACGCATACGCCGCTTCCAGTAGCTTAGAATTTAGTGACGCCAGAGCCGTAAGTTTTAATTTTTTAAAGATAAATTTCGGTTAGTAAATTCATTTAAATGTTTTTTTGCGGGCCTCTCTGACCCATCGTCGGTACTTACGTGACTTTTTAAAATTTGATTGTGACTATATAAAAATATACTTTACTATAAAAAGATTCGAGAAACTATTGAAATATTATAATAAAAGTGAGTTCATTGTTTTTATTTAGTTTAATAGATAATACGGATTGATATCTAATCTCAAGTAATTTTTGCCAAAAATTATTATAAAATATCCAAATTGTCAAATATAAGTTACTTAAAGATAAAAAAAAAGTATTTTATTTTATTTTATTTCATTAAAATACATTTAAATTGTCGATACAATACGATATGATTGTACCCCCGCAGCCAGGAGCTCTCCAGTCCCGATGAGACCGGTACACCGAGGGGCACTGATTTGTTGTCTTGGAACACGTGCTCTGACGGAAAGGAGTTTGGAGTTTTATCGACCGGCATACATGGCAACCTAACAAGCCAATAGTGGAATTTAGGATGGGCAGGAATAAAGGAATGGATTGAGCGTTATGTTTTTTTTTTAATCCTTTATGGCTTCTTTCTTCTTGCCTATTTCTGACTTTTCTTGGCTGTTCATGCCTCTTCTTGGATCTTCTCGTTTCTTCTTGACTCTTCTTGTCTCTTCTTGATTCCTGTTGGGTTTTTCGTATCTTCTAGACACTTCTTGGCTATTCTTGTCTCTTCTTGCCCCTTCGTGGTTTGTCTTGTATCTTCTCTTCTTGCTTCTGAGTGATTTATATAAATTTAATTTGTCCAATAAATAATAATTTGGACCTCAAAATTTTCATGGATCTCTGATATATAAACATTAAAGTAACATGCCGCCCAAGCCCCCTAGAGTATACGTAAAAAAAACACGTCAGCAGTTAAAGGTTAAGTTGACGTACCCTTTCGTGCAGTTCTAATATATTTCAAGATGCAACCTACAGTGTTAAGATTACTCAGACATTAAGTCAATATATGGTGCAAAAGTTCACAAAGTCAAACAACGCAGTGAAATGAAATAATTTTCGTTTTACAAGTACAATTCAAGTTTTAATATTGTTCTCCTGAGAAACTTCATTTAAGAAAAACAGAATATTGTTACCAACGAACACTGGCTATTTGCCTTACTTCCACTCTATGATAAGAAATATTAAAAACTATCTTGCTTTAAAAATAATAAATCATAAAAATGAAAAATAAACTGACACTCGTAAAAGATCGGAAGAAGTGGTAAGCGGCTGTAGAAAATAGACAAATGAAAGTGTGGAACAAAAACCCCTAAGAGTTCAATAAACCATAAAATAAACTGTGAGTTTTACCGAGATGACAATGTGCTCAGAAATAATTTTTATTCGAACATAGGAAAGAATTATTTGCACAATTTTAAATCTTTCACGAACTGGAAGAGCATACAATCGACATTTTGTATTTGAATACTGAAACGTTATTGAAGAGACGTGGGTGGTTACCTGAATATACTTGGGAGACCCGAAACGTAACTTGGGCGGCACATTACCGTTATAATAGGGGTTTGTTCAAGGCTCATATTTTAATTAATTACAAGGAATTCGTAAATATAATACCCTTTTTTTAGACTGATACTTATGGAAGTAAGTTATTTATGTTAATAAAAACAGTATCTTAACATTCAAATATTTAAGGTAAAACGGTTTGAAAGTTTTATAAGACGTTTTCAACTATAAATTTAGAGGTAAGCATCAGATTTTATTTTTCTAGACGATGAACCAAAAACTTTTGGAGGGATTCATTTATAAACATCTGAAATTTTAGTAAAACGTTTATCAGGATTAATTAAAACAAGCCCCGCAAGAAGATAAAATTTCACAATGTGTGGCTGTTTTTTTACAATAACTCGAAAGTCGTAGAAACGACCCGTTCTCATGTGACAAATGTCAACCGTGTACATATGTTAGGCGCACGTTTGGCGTGTTTCTCGACTGTGCACCGGTGCCGAGGAAACCAATAACGCTAGTTCCTCGGAGCATCTTCCATTATAATACCGGTAGAACAAGGACAGCATTCCCACCTGATGCCTGTGCTCTAAAGATTGCAATCTGTTAGTCAAGTTAGAAGAATCTATCAAAAGGACGGCCCGTTTCTGCAGAGTCAATGGTTTTTTGAGGTATTTTGGGGCTCCAGCCAAGAGGCGGCTGCCAAATTGAACCATGGTGCACACTTGCGATTTGTACAGGGTTAGCAGTTGTGTACTATAAAAGTATAAATATATCTGTACGGTACGCCCAGTTTCTGAGAAGCTAACTTAACTCTGGCTTCGATGGAGCCCCCGTATCTGAGCGTATCTGAATGCGAATTGCTTTTGTTGAAGGAGACTAGATTTTCATTTCGATCCTTTTTAGACGTAATCAGACATGATTGGGTCTTTGAAACATTAAATACAACGAGGTTATTCTTACCCCAAATGAAAACACTCTCGAGGTTACCTTCCATTCTTTGCTTGAAAAGCCTTCCGAACCATTGGGGTTTTTGTGCCCTTTGAGGGCTTGTCAAACAAAAAGACATCATGGACTGTACTGTAAATGTAATCAAATTTTATTTGATTGAGTTGTGTTATTTCACAATTTAATCGTTTAAAATAATACAAGGCAAATTTGCGGCACGTTCCAGAGTGGAATCCAGAGTTCGAATATCACCCTGGTGTATCACCATTAACATAAAAAAAAAAATTGTGTGCAATTTCACAGGCGATAAAAGAAAAACTAAAGTAGACAAGAGAGGGGAGGCTACGAAACACAAACAAAGAAGAGACCGAATATTCATCTCATTATCTCGAAGGCTAAATCCCATAGAAGTATGTATTTGTCTCTTTTTGGTGTCGCTTTTTCGTTTCATCGAGTTTCAATCGGTGCTAAATAGCTAATTAAGTTTTCACTTCAATAAAATAAAAACAAAGCAAAATTGGGTTCACGATAAATTTCAAGGAATGAAAGTTAGTTTTGAAGTGCGTTGAATATATCGATCGAGTTTATCGTCGGGAGAATAAAAGAAGGAAGGTATGAAAAAATGGATGGATTAATACAGGTCGTTAGAATGGATGGGCGCTGGGAATTTCTCAATCCAACTCCTCCTAGACAATAATACGAGAGAAGTAAATATCTATGAAAGTAAGTATTACCTGCCGAAACTAGTGGAGCAATAGTGCACTAATAATAAATCTTAACTTGAGTGCTCGTGAATTGCTTCGATGTGCGACGAACTGAATCAAAATTAAAAGTCTTAATTGAAGTATTCTCAACGACAAACGATTAGAAAATTATGCAATCATTTGAGAGTCACCTTTACTGGAAGAAATAGTTCAAAATAAATTGTAGTATTTGGTTAAGTACCGACCAACTAACAACCTTGCTGAAATCAATAAATGATAACTGAAAGGCGATAGGAAGGGATCTAATATTGATGTTTTGACAGGAACCAAATAACTAAATTTCCTCTCCTCACTGTATGTAATGGTTATAAATATGTACACATGAGTGAGTATGTATGAATATTTTTTTCCTTGATACATTTGAATGGAAAACAAGGAAACGGCGCGCGTTACTTAGTTATATCTGGTGTATGTAGGTATAACGTATTTTCCTTAGAGGTTATATACAGTCAGGAGGCTCAAAAAAGGAGATTTTTCGAGAATTTAAATTTATTAAACTTAAAATTTGTACACATATTATGGTAACTTTTAACCGTATTTTAAGAATTTTTATTTGTAAAAATAATAATTTTGAAAGCTGCTGTAGCTGATCTCCAGAAGCTCCTCTCAAAAAAGGCATCTTGCGGTGACCATCATGTCTCTGGACTGGATCATTTAAAAAGAAAATACCAATCGGATTTCGTTATAATAATAAACTTTCCTCTAATTAATCGAAGTGCAGAGCAAAATAATTTTTTTTTACAAAATGGCGGCTTCTAAAAAAAAAATCGACTTTTTACCAAAAGTTTGGCCTTATATTGTTTATAAAAAAATATGTATTTATCGGTGAGAACAGGCCTTCGATCAATAAGTGTGAAATATACTTAAGAAGCTTGTTTTAAAATTTGAGACTGATCAGTTCAGCCGTTTCCGAGTAATCTTGGTCACCGACCTTAAAAACACAGTTTTGAGAAAAACGCGTTAAAAGTTTGCCTCCTGCTTTCAAATGCTCTGACACGTCTTTACAAAAATATGCGTGTAACTTTGAAAATAATTGCCGGATCGACTTGAATTTTTTCGTGTGTGCTTAAACAAATGCACATTACAAAAATTCAATAGTAAAAAATCGATTTCTTGAAAATTCTAACTGTGTATAACCCCTTAAACAGACTGCATTTTGTATAGAAGTATGTTGGGAGGCCAACAGTCGGGGATCAACTGTGATGGAACCGTAACAAGGGTACAAAATATACGTCATAAAAAATATGTACGTATTGTGCTAAGCACTTCTTTTTTAGGGGCTACAATATGTCACGCCTATAATAAATTCATAATATGGGAAGCTGAATAAGGGAATGATTTTGAGTGCCGGCTGAGTGAATCCTGTGAATGGCCAAGTGTTATCACCCCTGAGTGCTTAAAGTCAAGAGAAATAAATATCTACTACACGACAAGGGGTTGTTGCGGGAGTTAGAGGAGTGCGTAACTCGTCACCGAAAAAGGCATTATCCAGTGGGACAAACTTCAAACTAAGTTAGCTGGATTATTAGGTTATTTTTTGTGATTTTCGCCAAAAGTAAGCCACTGATGGACCACAAGTTTTGGCGAGTGTCGTAGCGGTCGATGAAGCTTCGAAAATAGTTAGCTGTCAAAAGTATTCGGTCGTCATAGTTCGTAGTTTACGACGAATAATACAATTAAACATAGGTTATAGGTGCATGGGTACATCCCACGGAAAGTCAAAATTTTCTTTTTTACGCTTCTATGAAAAGAAAAAGTGATTGTGAATATATTTGCCTCACGTACTTAAGTTAGACCACTCAATCAGGTTGCTGGTATCTTTTTTCCACGCAACTACTTGTTCATTATTCACAATTTTTTTTACGCTCTTCTATAACATTAACTTTTTTTGACTTACAACACCTTTAACATTTTAGTAATAAATGGTAAGATATGTGGCAGATTTACTTTATTTAGAATTCAAAAAATTTCATTAGAAGAGTAGAAAGAGTATGTATAGTAAAGAAATGTGAACACCTAATCCGAGTATAATCAAGGTGCAAAGAGATTACGAATTACATCTTTACATCTAAGGTAGTAACAAAATTTTTGACTTACCAGTCTGTCCCTCTGGTTCGGCTCTGCGCGACGGGCTGGCTGGCTGGCCGGGCTGCGGTTTGAGCACGACGGCGGGCACGAGCCCTTCTCGCGCCGGCGTGCCCTCGGCGGGTTGCGCGCGCACGAGGCACCAGTCGGCGCGCGCTGCGCTCATCTCGAGCACCTCGACCTGCTGCCCCTTTTGCACGGAAAGTTCTCCGGCGGCCGTGGGCGTGTGGTCAGCTATGACCCAGGTCATTTCTGGACCTCCAGTCTGGAAAGGGTAAAAAAAACAACAATTGGACAAATGTTTAAGCATTATAAAAAAGAACAATATAATGAAAGGTTTTCAATTATTGCATAAGATATTCAATTATCTGCGAACTAAGCGAGTGCATCTTTTCCATTTATTTAAAAGTCATTCGCCCTTCGTTCCCCTCAGTAAATTCTGCACCCTCTAAAACAAACACATGGAATACTTCGCAGAATACCTCATTCACATTGCTCGTGAAAATGCATAACTACATTATGAAGGGTAACTGTTGTTGAACAGCCGAACAATTTGACTCCCTACAAGGTCTCGCAAAATTATTTATAAACAATACATACACAGGATAGCAATTTTTGCATAACAAACAATCACATAACCTATCCTAACAAAATGTTACAAACCTCACGTGAAGGAGAGAAGTGTCTATCGCCGCACAGGAACAGGTACAACAAATATTAAGGTTTATTTAGGACCTATCGAAACACAAGACAGTAACAGTGCCAGAGAGCAAAGGAAGACAAGTTTATTTGGTCAATGGACAAGTCTTCAAAAACCCATAAATTGTTTAAAATCAGTTCAGAATCAAGTAAAGATTATTTAACAATAATAAAGATGAAATGATAATTAAAGTGATGCAAACTTCATTGCAAACTTTCCTACGTAAGTAAGACACATAGAAAGAAGAAGAGATGACGGTGGTTACTTTTTTTTATTTTTTTTTCCTTCGCTTTAGATCTCATGCGGCAATACTTTTTTAACCTTTCAGGCCTCGGACCATATTTTGTCTACAGGTCAGAATATTTCCGCTTTGCAACAAAATCAAAATAAATGGAATATTTGTGAACGTATCCGAAAACTAAAAACTGTTTTTGAAAGGTGATGAAATACGCTTTCAAATTGTATTATTAGAAATAGCCGTGTAATTTTATAAATACAAAATTTTTGAATTAACTTTAAAAATATATTCACGAGTACTTAAATGGTTTACATACATATTACAATTATTTTATTTTACAGACCTATTCCTTAACTTAAATCAAAACATGTCAAAGAACCAAAGTCGTTTCGATTTATTTTCTCTCTCCCTCTACGTCGTAGAGGGGTGTACCCTGGCAACGCCGCGATAGAGATAATGCTTCTTGATTATTTAATACGGACCATGCTTGGAAAAATTTGCTAACGCGTTTCGGTGCCGTCTCGGTGTCATAATAGCTTTCGCACGGCAAACAATTTATTCAGCACCTTCAGAGAATTTGGGCCGTGGTGTTATATTGTACTAATGTGAAGATAAGTGACGCGTCGCTGGGGTACCGAGAAATTTTATCAGCAGCGTCCAACAATCCTGCGTGGGTCGTTATTGCATAGGGTTTTTCTAACATCTTGCAGAATTATAAGAAATACATTATTTTTTTTAAACCATTCTCTTTTATCTATAAATTTAGTATAAAAGTTTCAATTAAGTAATTTAATTTGTATCCTGGAATTAATTGATCAATGACACGTTGTAATTTGTGCACATCATATCGTGTTTTTACGTGAGTACCGCACAAGAGAGATTAATAAAGACGACGTGGCTTTTGGTTCGGCTTCGCCCAGTTTGAGAGTTGGTAACCATTTTATAAATCCGATAGGAACTGGTACCCAAAATAGCCGGTTCCTCGGATCCACTGGGATCCAGTGATAGCCAGTCACCGGGACAAAGTAACCGCGACAAGCAATGACGTCATATATATATATATATATACATAGACCCGTGCAATTGCCAGTTACAATAATTAACATATTGTCTCTCCATATCAGGAGAGATTGACGAAATTACAAATCCAAAAGTACTTACGCATTCCAGGCGATGCTCCTCACGCTAGCTGTTAACGTACATAGGTGGCGCCATATTGGCTTTAATTCGGCTCTATTACAAAAGTAGATTTGTATACAAACTCTAAGAGCGAAAAACGGTTTTGCGTAAGGCACGGCGTATCCTTTGTCGGATACTTAATTTTCAACCGTACAATCGCAAGGCTGTTAATACTGTTTGGTGATGATGATTATTCACGATAAAAACTCCAAATTATAAAACAGATCCAAATCAAATGTTTCTTTTCTGAAAAAGAAAACGCTAATGAAGGGACAATATACGTGGCGAAATCGAAAACACAACAAAACCGAAAACTTACGGTTCATTAACCTTTTCAGGGAGCTTGTTTTACCAACACGTACCTTAGGGTAGTTTTAATTAGACACCCCTCAAGTGTAATATTATAAAAAAGGGGATGGTTTATAGTAGACTAAGGTCGTCGAACGCAGAGAAGATTATGTTTGTAAACTTGGAGGTGTCTTGTCAATGTTCAAGCAACAGGAACCGACTCTTCTAAGAAAAGGGGTTGAAAATGATGAAGTTTACAAAATGTATTCAATTCTCATGATATGTTTGCAGGTAGAACTAACCGCAACCTTAATATTTGATTGCATGATTTAAGATTGACACAGCCAATCGTATTACTACGTACCTACTTTGATGATTGGGGTGTTAACCCCTCAGGCCCCGAGCCTATTTTGTCGGAAGGTCAAAATATTTCCGCTTTGCAATAAAATCCAAACAAATTTCTGAACGCATCCGAAAACTAAAAACTGTTTTTGAAAGGTGATAAATATGCAAACATAAAAAAATTTATTAAAATTATTGATAACAAAAAAAGCAAACACTCTCATATTTTTACTGGGCCTGTAATTACTACCACTTTAGACAAATATATTTAAGTTCTGCAAGTTGCCTTTTTTTCGTTACGTATAAAAATATTTATTAAAAAAATTTAAAATCTTGACTAATATCTTTAAAATGCTGAATGTTGTTACACAGAATTATTTCATAATTTTCCGGAGCCTGCATAGTAAACTTGTATTTGGAAATAAAAAACGATGTGTTGTCTCTTTCCAACACTGTTTAAATGAATGACTTTTATGAGTCCGTTTCCGGCTGGCATAAATATCTCCCAAAATGACTCTAGGGGATAAATAAACTTTATTTCATATAATACTAGCTGACCCGGCCACGCGCTGCTTGTGACGTGAAATCGAAACACGACGTCGTCTATTGAATGGTTATCCAACCTAGATAACCAAGTGTTGTGTCGATAAGTAAACACACACCGCCATCTGTTGGAAACTTGTGGAACGTACAAATAATTATAAAGCATTGTGCTATAACAAACATTTAATTCGCAATAATAATTATTGAGGTAAATAATCGAGATAAAAACTATCTTATCTTTTAAGTTGGACCAAATAACATACAGCAAGCCAAATTTCATCAAAATCGGTTAAGTAGTTTCGGAGTTTATCTCGAACAAATATCATGACGCGAGATATTTATATAAATAAATATATGTTCGTTCAACTTAGTTAAAGATCTTTGAAAAATCCATTTAACAATCAACAAATAAATCTTTAATTTATTTATTTGGTCTTCGAGATGTCGGATAAGAATGAGAATGCTGAAATTAGGACGAAGTTGGAATGGATTTTCATTTAAATTAGGATTTTTTAAAATCATTATCAACGATTGGTCGATAGTACAATTATATTTTATCTAGAATTTACAAGGAATAGACAAATAAGAGTAATAATCCACCGCCGAAAGTATCGACCTAATTGTGATTTGTCTAATTTCAGGAGATTTGCAGAAACGACGCTCGAATGGCTAAGCGGCTTAACGAACGGATGTAACGCGGTTTAAGTTGAAGCATGAAAGGGTGGTTTGTTACTGTTGGCAGTAGGAGAATTAATATATAGAGGGAAAACTTTGTGAATATAATAAGAAGCAGTGGAAATGTTATGGAAATATATTGATGCAGTTGGAATATTATGGAAATATTTTGGTCAACAGTGGAAATATCATGTATTAATATTTCCTAATTTGTTGTAGAAGTACCGTTGAAACGTTTAGTATGTTATTTTTATACCTATAGGTTTTGATTTCATTTGTCTCTACTGTTTTCAGATGGCGGGTCGGATACAGATTTGAACGTTCGCTCGACAATAGCAGTTGTGGCAACATCCCCGTTCGATAGCAAATCGATTTTTGTGCCAGGATTTCACTTTTTGTGGCCGTTGAGCAAATTGAAAATTATATTAATAACTGAAAATATATAGATAATATGTTAAACAAAAAATAAAAGATAAAGTTTTTTAGATCTTTTGTGTATCCACACGTAGTTCACAAGGAAAATAATTGAAGAAATTATGTATTTATAAATAATAACACTTCAATTTTAATAATTAAAAACATGCCAGATAATATCCAACCAGCTCTTTACGCCAATAACAAATTAAAAAATTATGTATTAAATAACAAGGACAAAGGTGTTTTATTCAAAAAATCTGGGGTTTATAAATTAATTTGTAATGATTGTAACTTTTTTATATTGGGAAGACTTCTAGAAATTTTAACATTAGAGTTAAGGAACATTTAAGATGTTTAAATAATAATAATAATTCAGAATTTGCCAACCACATTTTAGAAACAAGTCATTCTTTTGATATAAATAAAGGTTTAAAAATTTTACACACTAACACAACGGGTATACAATTAGATAATTTATAAATTTTAGAAATTAGGAAAAGTGTTAATAGTAAACTAAATATTATAAATAACCAAACGTTTTTTAAAAATAGCCATTTTTTAAATTTATTTTCGTATTAATACTTATTTTTATAATAATTTATTTTGTTATTTAGACTTCCTGTTTTGTTCCAAAAGATTTTTTAATTTGTAAATGTAATTTTTTACCTATCCTAAAATAATTTTTATATTTAATTTTTTAAATAATTGTTTTTTTATGATATTTTAAGTAATTAATCACCTCTCGTTTCTAATATTTTGCCTATGTTCTTATTTGTCTATACTTGTTTGTCTTTTGTTATTTTTTATTAACTTATTATCCTGACGAAGAAAACATCGTTTTCGAAACATGTCGATATTGTTGATTAAATAGTGGTGTACACAAAGTTATTTGTTTTCAGTTATTAATAATGATGACACCACAAAGTGAATTTGCGAAGTTTGAAGAATTGAAAATTATATATTTAAAATAGCATAGCATCTAAGCGTTTCTGGTGAATGGTTATAAAATTGTTCGTTATTAAAATAAAATTAGATGGATATAAATATGGAAACTGGTATACTTTACAATATACATGACACGAAACCATTATAATCGTTGAGGAATTTATAAAATGTATAACCATTTCTCTAAGCCTTAAAATATTTAAAAAAAAAAATAGACTCACAATTCAACTTACAATATTTTAGACCCACCAAACTAGGAGAATGCTCGTATTATGAACTTGAAATGACGTCACACATCAGTAAAATCAATGCATTTCACTTATGTTTGATCTGAAAGCTTTCCTCGTAAGCTCAAACAGATTACTTTTGTTTTTCCACACACACCTTGTTGGAGTTTATGGTCGTTAGATGACGTTGATAAATATAATGAACCCGTCGTTTAAGTATTACTATATATTAGTCGATATTTATTTATTTCATTTATTTATTGTCTGCAACATTTACAAAGTGTTATTACAAAAATAGAATTGCCGTTGGAATGTACATAGATATTAACACTGCAATTAGAAATGTTCACAGTATAAGTAATCAATGCTAAGTTGTTACTAGACGGAAATGCTTGTAGTGATAATAGAAATAATGATAATCAAAATGAAATATAAAACATAGTAGTGTCAAGTATAATACCCTGCAGAGAAAGAGAAAAAAGAAAGAAAGGTTATGACAATAAAGCAGCTACATAACTGTTCTCCACGAAGTGTCAGGGTAGGAGTTTGATGATTTGTTTTTTGAAATACGTGAGATTGTTTGCGTAGATATCTATATGGTATTATATAGACGACACGTTCGAGACAGAGAAATTGAAAGCGTAAAATAAAAGAAGAGGAAATATAATAATGCATGTACTTCCGAGTAAATTCGAAAAGTGTTAAGCGTTTCACAGAGTTTTTAAAAATATTCTACATTGATTCCATTTGCACTTAGCGCAGAGTGGGTGTATGGTCGGTATACCCTGATCCCTCTGCAGTGGGAGTTGATATACAGCGGGAGTACTAAGGAAATAAACTGAGTTTAGAGTGGGTGTGTGAAATAGCGGTGACTGGCTCAAGGTCGTTCGGGCATTCTTTGATGCGTTCAAATCGAGCTTCCCAAGCCTTTGTAGCATTAGGAGACATTCAGTGGCTCGTGTCAAATTAGGGTAAACCGGCGCCTGTTCTGCAAACCTCCCTTACTTAACACACTGGAGGAATTCATATCGATTCGCCTAAGAACGGGAGTTCACCGCGTACCAGCATGTATTACGTTCTTGTCAGAGAAATTTTGCTGGGGAATAAAGCAATTACTATTGTTTGAACACGCACTAAATTCATACGTTGTTGTTTTATCTTAGGTGAAACACGGCATATCAAGATTTTCTAGAGTAAACCGCAAACATTCTCCGAGAACAGAATTCCGTGAACAATATATATACTGTACACATAAACAGTAGCACGTTACCATTATAATATTATGCAATAATTCACGTTATTGTAAAGTGAAAAGACAAAAGCGACCGCAAAGTTATTATTATTATATTTGGGAAAATTGAAATCCGAGAATCCTATCAAGATAACGAGGAAACCAAATAAGCTTGAATCGTTGTAGTTCAAAAACACGCCGATCTCATGTGAAATATTCGAACAAATATTATCACGGTTCCTCGCTCTCGGATAAAAGACGGGAAATCCATGGATTTCGTGGAGGAAGGTACACGCCACCGCCTCACCGCCTGCACAAACTGAAATTAGGAATATGTGTGGTGAAAAGCCAGGCCAGAAAGCTATATCTGGTTTAAGTTGTAGCTAAGTAGCTAAAGCTAAAGCTAAATCTAAACCTAAAATAACACAATCGGGTGAAATCAAAACTTAACAAAGCAAAAATGTTTTCTGAAGTGGATTCTTGACTTCCGAATGATGAGCTCTGGCTTCACGAAATTTGCACATCATTTTTTTTAAATATAAATATTAGTTAATTATTTTCAGCAAGTAACTTAATTTTTCACTCATGAGATATTTTTTTTAAACCTATGAACCTGGGCACCCCTGCTAAGTCACCAAACGTAGCGAACCACTCGGAGTGACCTACGGAAAAGGTATTGGTTATTCATATAAATGGTTTCCGGGGCGGCGGTACCCGGTACTGCCAAATTGAAAAATCTTTGAAACATCCTAACGTGATAAATTGGATAGTATGGCTGTCTCGCGTTTACCTTTTATTTGAGAACGAAAATATTGTTTTGAAACACGGTCGTAGTCCGGTAGAAACTGCTGGTGTCTTTAAGTAAGGGAGAATTCTCATCATGGTACATTTAGTATTTTGCGATAAATTGTGCAAGTTTGATTTCAAATAATAATATATTCAAATCGTAAATAATAAATTAAACACAGTGAACCGAGATAATTAACTAGTATTAACTTAAGATTAGTAGTTAAGTCGTGAAACAAAGTGGGAAATGGGTGAAAAAATTAAATAAGCTAATTAAGTAACATAATAAGCAGCAATAAGAAAATTAATAACATGGACAACAGGCGGCTCTTTTTTTTGGCTTCGCCCAATAATACAGTAGAGGACCAAGCGAGTAGATTTTTTGAAGTGAAAACTTCTTTAGCACTGTTATGATCTGAAACTCTATGAAACGGAAACGAACTACACTAAAAAGAGACAAACATACACATATACAGGATTTAGCCTGCGAGAGAATGAGATAGCAATAAAATATTTATTTAATTCACGAGTACTCGATTCCTAGCGACATCTAGCGACTCCGAAGAAGAAAACACAAATACCAATGAGGCGACCAAATGTATAGGAAAAGGTGCACTGGAATTCGACAAAATATGAAAAAAAAAAAACATCTTTCACTTTGACAAAAAAGTGCTTCGTAGTCTCCCCACTCTTGTCTACTTTAGTTTTCTGAAGGTAACACATAAATCACGTGTGAATTGCACATTCTGTTTTTTTTTTATCTTTAGTCCAGTGGTTTCACGAAAACTTTTTTTAAAAGAATTCATGTTCCGTTATTATTTCAATTGTAAAAAACAACTGACCTGTATGGAATAATAAAAGAGCTCGAATAGAACTTTTATAGAACTTGATATCAACACCAAAATTTTATGAAATGTTTAAGTATTGTGAAATAACCGGCCATTGTTAGACTTCCAGACATCACACAAGCCAATGCAATTAATTATCTGCTCAAGAAATAGTTTCTACAAAATTGAAAATGTAATTTTCATCATTAGCGAGGAAAAATTGAGCACTTTGGGTTCACCTACAACGCACGTATTTCGTTTTATCTCTTCAGCAGAATGAACTAAAAAAGGTTAATAAAACATTAGGTTAAGAGTGGTGTAAATCGTGAGTAGGTATCTAAAATAAGAAAGCTTTCTTGCAAATGTTTTTATTTTGTATCTTATGTGGGTTTTTTATTCCAGTCAGTTCATGCCAGTCTCAACCATTTCCCAGCTAGCGGCGTACGTAAATTTCATTTATATTAAAAGGCCTCGTAATCTAAGTGGAAAGTATATTTAAGGTAATTTTATATATGTTTTGTAATAGTTAATGTTGACGCAACATGGTCTCTTCAAAGCGGTGGATTGCACAATTTTAAGGGCTATAAAATTAACATTTATGTCTTAAGCTAATCTGGTTTTGCAGTGAGGTGCGCGAGTGCGAAGTCTTCAGCAAGATAGATTTGGTTTTATTTTCGTGAAATTGTTTGGCATTGTTACATTGTTTAAGGCCCCAAGACACTGAAAGAATTCTCATTTTTTTCTAATCCTTTTTCTGAAAGATGCATTTGTTAATAATGCTCTCACTAAATGTTTTAAAGACATTCGTAAAATTGACAGAGATGCAGCATTTTATGTGAAATCGTTTGAAACAATTTGTATGTTGAGTCAGCAAAACTTTGAACGCGTTTTTCTCGAAACTACATTTCGAAGTGAAACTTCTTTAGCACCGTTACGATTTGAAACTTAATTAAACGGACAAAAATATGAAACTCAATTAAAGGACGGCTGAAAATAGACAAACACATACAAATTGGATTTGGCAGGATTTGGCACGCGAGAGAATGAGATAGAATGAAACCTTATCGCATTGACCGCTTTGATTATGAGATCACCTTTCAAAGCTCAGTGTACCAGTTTTTTTGACTTTCCAAATTTTTTAAAAATAGTAAAAATTGAAATTTTATTACAGTTCTAGTTCCCGCCATAGAGGAATGTATAGAGAAGGCTCACTCAAATTTCAAGTAAATTGAAAAAAGTGGTTTGGAAAAAAATGGGTATAAAATTTTGTTCTATTTAGATTTTGGTTAGATTCCGTCTTTACCGCGTCATTAAAATGGTTAAATTTTAAAATAATGCGAATTTCGAAAAATCCTTTTAAGGAGATATTTTTGAATATTTAAACTTTGGAAATATGAAGAAAAAAAAAATTGTTACAGTGTCCATCATCAGGGCAGATGAGCTGATGATGATCATGGACACTGTAACGCTGTCCGAAACGTTGGCTAAAGAAGGAGGTAGCGAAACACGGCATAACACCCCAAAAATAAATAACAAAAATACTTTTGGCCGTGAAAACCTAAAAACATACCTAAAAAAAATTGTTTTTTTTTTTCTAGACTAGAATGCCTTTACATATTCTGGGAGCAGTTACGCTTTTGGTTTGCTTTGCCACTAGTCTTTGCTTGGAATGCATCGGATCTGTGCTCATCGGGTTAATGCAAGTTTTCCGGAACAAAGAAAGCTTTGCGAAACACAGACACTTTTAATACGTTCTTCAGTCTTCCAATTATTGCCTGCTCGAGGGGGGATTTACGTTGATGCCATCAAGGCACACAGCACCTATGTAGACACGAAGATTCGTCTCGAATCGATGAAAATGGCTTGTTAGTTGTTGGCTCCTATTTCTAAACAATAGTACGTTTTCATTCAAATGCACATAGGAAACATCACAAAGGTTTCTGGAATTTTCGCATACAAGATTCAGGAAACTAATGAGATTTTCTGTTCGCTTGTTTCAAACAAAACTTTACATTTATTTACAGGGAAAATATATCATTTTAAAAATAATTTCATACAGATATTTTTTCAACCAAAATATTAATTTGCCTAGAACCATTTTAAAAAAAGATTCTGGTTGTTAATGTTTGAGTGTATTTTTTATGATTGTGAAAGAGAGGTACACGTAACATTATCATGAAAAAAACTTAGTTGAAGATAATATTGAAATTCTAAAAATTTTAAATATGAGATTGACAAATACGACGGTTGTGGTGGCAATGGTGGAATCGGTAAACGCGCACGTCCTTGTTAGACGAGAGGTTCTGGGTTCGAGTCCCAGTTGCGATCATTACCTTTTTCTATTTTTCTGTGTCTTGTTCTCTTTCAAATTTTCGTTTAGATTATTATTGTTATCTTCTTCTTCAATGAAATTTTACAAAATATTATATTTATTTACCATCGTAAAAGAGTTACACATTAACGGGGACGAACAAATTTCAGATTGAAATGGAATAAATACGTACTCAAATATTATGACGTAATACAAGCGCAGACTCGTGAAAAATCAGTGGTTATTTTAGTTGTAGGAATGATAATTGCATGTTATCTAAAAAGCGTAGATCTATTAAAGATCACAAATCCTGACTTTACTTGTGAAGATTAACCTAAAGAAATTTAAACACAATTTAGAATTAAAATAATTTTCTGGTAAAAAATAAATTATGGTAAGTAGGTACTTAATCGCTTGTCTGAATTATTAAAAAATACAATAGTACGCTTTACACACAGAGTTCGGAGCGGGACGTGCCCCGCGACACTTAAGGCCGCCGCGCAGAAAAGTAAAGACCGAAAGTAAGACCGGTTTACAGCGCAGTTCACTGTGAGACTTTTCTGCGCGGCGGCCTGAAGTGGCGCGGGGCACGTCCCGCTCCGAACTCTGTGTAAAGGGTACTATTGAAAAAGTAAGTTTTCCATTAAAATAAATTAAAATTAAAAAAACAAATGATGAACAACTTTTTCCGTTTTGTAACTAATTCTTCCGTAGATTTTTTCTGTACAAACCGTTAATAATCAAACAAAATTTTCGCACATCTCTCAAAAAAAAAATTCGGAGAAATGGAATTGGAAAGAAATCTTTAAACGTGTGCAAAAACTTTATTTGAGAGCAAATTGCGGCTATTGTTAAATCGGAACGATTAAAAGAAGTCATTCAATTTGGAGACGGACGCGAAACGAAAAAATGTTCTTTATTCTTTATAGTGTTGAATAAAGCATTTGGCACTTCATGGTGAGGCGCGTCCTTCGTGGCGGAATTCAAATAACACGCGCTATAACATCTGGAATATTCTTGGTCCAAAACGAAATAAACTTTTAATTATTTTAAGGGAAGCTTTGGGCGGCTTATCTCTCGGAGAAAATCTCCCGCAAATGTATTCTTTGGAGGAGCTGTGAAGCATAACTTTTCGTGTTCTTTTTGATAAACAAAAGTCAGCTAGGTAGGGCGAAGTTTCAAATGTACAGCAGCAACTCTACACACATAATGGCAAAAGAAAAAGCTATAAATAAATTATTATTATTTTTTATTTTAACTTTTTATGAGTAAAACCTCAAACTGTAATATTTACTTAAATGAAGACATTTCAAGGCAAAAAAATGAAGATAATATGGGTGGTTCTTAGTCGAAGTATGGTACAGTTAAAAGTGACCGAATTGGATATCGACACCTTAGCTCAGTGGATAAGAGCGCCCAACCCGGAAAGTAGGGAGATCCTGGGTTCGAGTCCCAGAGGTGTAAATATCTTTTTCTGATTTTTCTGTATCCAGATTTTCGATTGAGTTTCGCTCATAATATCTTCATTTAATTAAAAATCCATACTAATATTATAAATGCGAAACTGCTCGAGTTTGTTTATGACCTTTTCACGCATAACACAATATAAAGACTTTAATAATTCTTTCACCAACATAAAGCTAAATTATATGCGCAGACTATAGGTTGTATATGATGGTAAGCTCTGGCGTTATGAAATTATAAATATTAATATATTATATTTGTTATACGTTTTCTGTCGCTAACAAAAGCGAGTTTTTGCTAACGTCAGAAAAAAATCTTTTCCATGGAAACAATGTTGATATATTTTTGGGCTCTATGCTGGTAGATACTCAGTCTACTGGTCAGCTACTACTGCAGAAAATTGAAATATTAGAATTCGTTTTTTTTTTTTCGACAAGCTTGGAATAAATGTCAGATGAGAGTTCCTATATTAAAAATATAATTCGTAACGATTATAAAGACTGAATGATAAATAGAGTATTTTTTTATTATAGTAACGAACTTCTAAATATTTAAATAAAAATAAACATCCGAAATGTTTGTAAGCGCATAAATTCCGAACGAATGAACAAAATTGGATAAGTAATTCTTTTTTCTTTGAGCTATAGCATTATGAAATTTAGGTGGTAGGCGAGATGTTTGAAAACTGAATGTAAGGGAATGAATATATGGAATGCGGGAGGGGATGGGGGTGGGGTGGGGGGAGATAATTGATAAATGCAAGCGCTACAGTAATTTCCCGTAATACCGTACGAGCGAAGCCGCGGGGAAAAGCTAGTTATAAATAAATTGATAAACAATTCGAACGAACTAAAATAAATAATACACGGTTTTGTTTATATTGGAGATTGATAATCAGATCCTTAAGGGGGCGGCAGTATGGTCTAACCGTTTTTTTTCAAAGATAAAATTTATGTTCGTTCACTAAACTTTTGTTACTTGTAAAGGTACATTAGAACAAGAAAAAACAATATTGAAAGTTTGATTTGAATATCTATACATATATATATATATAGATATAGCGGCCACAGGCGGAGAGTCCGACCAAATCGGCTGGAATCCTGGAATCTTTGGAAGTCTTTTTTTTTTTTTTTTACATGAAATACCGCAAAAGATTCCCAACTGCTCCCGTCTGGAGCCAATGAGACTATGGCATCCCCAATCGGGGTATGTTATGAGGCTGAAGGTAGTGGGGAGGGGAAGGAGATAGGAAAGAGGAAGGTGGGGAAGTACCTGGCTATTCAGATCTGGTCACTAAACACGGCTTATGCCATTTCAAGCAACGTTTCAATTCTGAATGGTGGTCTTACACCAGGGCGATACTGATAGTATCTTCCACTCTGGAACGTGCCGCAAATATACTATATATTATTTTAAATTAATGAATTGTGAAATAACACAAATAATCAAATAAAATTTATTTGCGCACGCAGGGTTCGAACCCGCGACCTTCGGATTGTGAGTCGAGAGTCTTACCTCGGGACCACGGAGGCCGTCAAGTCATTCGAAACATGAAATTAAAAAAATAAATCGTTATAGAATGAATGTAGAATGCGAATGAACCACAGTTTGCAAAAAAAATTTGGTTGTCTGTAAAGTCGGTTTACGGACGATAATTTTACGTGATAAAGTCATATAATAACGATGGAGTGGAAGAGAGATAGATGCGTCACAGGCCGAACGCTTAGGCCGAACGCTTGTTCCGCGCTCTCGCTTGCACGCTCGGCTCAGGCGGAAAAAGACAATGAGTCATGCTTTTTCGTGAGTGCAGCCGGCGTTCATCGATTTATAAGCCGTAATCACGTCAAAAAGTTGTTAATTGTAAAAACGGCGGACAAAAAATTTAAATTGAACAGCGGACATAAAATGAAAAAAAACGGACTTAATTTTGCAATAGCTCTGTCCTATAAAAATAATACTTCATGAGTCGAGGTTCCTCCGCATATAAATTTCTTTAATTTAAACTTTGAATGAAGTGAATCGGATGAAAATTCGATGAGCTACGATTCCAACCAACTTGAAAAACGTGGTTCTGAGAAAAACCCTACCCTTGTAGCCGGGCCGCTCCGTTTTGCTTGGCGCGCACCGCTCTTAACTATATTTAAAGGTTGAATTTGATGCTATAACTTTGGGAATGTACTCTACACATGTATAAGAAGACTTTTAGGCAACAAAAAAAAATCGATTTTTTGGATCGGTTGGACCAGACTCCCCCTTAAATCATTAAATAAAAAAGACCGCGACATTTATAAGTACTAAATTATCTATCAGTTATCGTAGTCAACGTGGAATATCAAGTGCTTATAAATTAAATTATGGTTATAAGTTAAAGTCTAGCTATTCAAAGCATACTAGGGGTGTTATGTCAAAAAATGTGTTGATATTGTATTATAATCAATCGATGTATTGTATTATTATGAATTTATCTTCGTACCTTGAGGCGTAACCAATGAAAGATCATTCTAGTTAACTAGACTAAGTAACTGTCGCAATCAAAATTATTACCATGCAAAATACGGAGTGAAATGTGCGCATTCATTATTCCGAAAGTATCGCAATATTTTTACTAAGAAGACATCAATATTTGAACGAAGGAAAACTCGCTTATTTTTTTTATAATTGGCTGTAATTAACCAGATTAATTAATGTCTTTGTTAGGAAGCAGGGAAATTCGGTGAAAAGTTTTTTTTTTAAATATTTCTTTTAACCATATCCAAGCCATGACTTCTACTATTTAGATAGTGACCTTCCCTTTGTTTTAAAGGGCAAGTGTGCAAATTTTCACGAACCTCGGATTAAAATTGTTGATTTGCGTAGAGATCAAATGCACGGCGCCTACAAACAATAAAAAAAATGTGTATATTATTTTTTTTACAATTTAGAAAATAATGTGTCCTTACTAGGGTCCCCCGTTGTAAGGTCACATTGTACATGTTTTTGTGTTTGAATTATAAGTTCATAGCTATTTTAAAGGAACATTATTAAGTGAAATCTAAAAGAAAGCACACAACAAGCATTAATCTTTAGCCTACAAAAGAATGAGATACTATAATCGCACTCCTCTTTGTGCAGTGCTTCGTAGCCTACCCACTCTTGTCTACTTAGTTTTTTAAAGGTTTCACTTCTATCGCGTGTGAACTGCACACATTTTTTTTTAAATAGTTAGACTGAGGATTGAACCTTCTTCCACAGGGGATGGAGTCAACACCACTTACGACTGAGGCAAATCCCAATTGGTTAGTACTGACAATTATTTCATATCGAAAACTAGTTGATGAGTTTCAGTTGTGAGTTTCAGATCGATCGGATATCGGGAAGTGAGTTAATTTCCAATTCCAAGATTCAATTTTATTAATGTATTCATGCAATCAACAAAAAAACTCGAAATTCAAATCGATGTATTTAAAAAGAAGGCACTTTCTGGGGACTGTTGCTGACAATTTTGGGTCGGAAGACTAATTATAAAATGTTTAAACTCAATTTATGAATAAAATATTTAAATCGGCTAGACCCAAGTCAGGATTAAGTGTTGTAAAAAATAACTTAGCATTACAAGCAGGATTAAGAAATAAAATGAAACACCACTCAATAGATACGATATTATAAATACGCACATCTGTCTTCGTCTTGAATGGTGTCATTAGCATAACAAGCCCACCAATTAAAACCCTTAAAAGAAAACCCCTGAGGCACTAAAATTAAGAATAAAGGACAGTGAAAAAGAGATTGAAGACTTTCAGAAGCTTTACTCTAATGTACACAGTTACAACGTGAATATTAGCATTATTCGCCTGAAAAATATTTAAAAATTGCGATTTTAGTAAGAATTATTCTATTTCACCAGTCGGAATAATTATACCGACTGAGCACACAATGCCAATTTGCTCTGCGCATACAATTCCCAATTATTATTGATGAAAGCCGTAACAAATTCCGGAAGGACTTGTAATTATACAGAGCTGGCTGAAAAAAAATACTTTTCAGGTGGTAATAATAATTAATCTCCGGATTTAGGACGGATATTTTTTGTCCCACAAGGAAGGACGGGGTGGAAGGTAACGAAAGTACAAAAGGATTACGGAATTCCCACGGCCTTTGAAAACAGGGGTCTCACAAAAAGAATTGTAATGAAGAACCGACACACAACACCAATTAAAAAAAAACTGTTATACGTAATGTCTTCCTTAGTTTTAACCCCGGAGAACTCGCGCTTTTATAACTCACACGAGCACTCGCGTATAGAACATTTTGCTCACGTTTTATAAATAGCCAAAAAGGACATAAATTATACCGTATTTATTTATATTATTACTAAAATTTAATATAACATTCATGTAAAATCAAATCAAAAATTTATTTTTAATTTCTAACATTTGTTATACTATAATATTTTAATAACAAATATAGAAATGGCATTTCTTATCTGCGCTTTTGGAAAAAAACTAAATGACAACTCGTGCGGCATTTTGCTCATCACTCGAGCAAAATGCCGCGCGACGGGACCCGGCCGAACAAACCACCTCTACTGAACGACGGTGCACACTCAGACAAAAAAACCGCTATGCGCAGGACGGGGGAAGTATAAAACTGAGCTATTGGGCGAACGAGGTACTTATGCACATTTTTGCGTAAATGGAGTGAGTTATAAATTCACCGTGAGGAAAATGCTCATAGCGCGAGTGCTCGCGGGTTAACAAGCTTTAAAGGAAGAAAAGATTTATTTCATTACATAATCGTGTTATATGAATTATAAATTTTATTTATTTGAATTTACGCGGTACAAGTGAAACGTTCAGAAAATAAAGCAGACGAGAGTGGGGAGGCTACGAAGCTTCTAATTTTCTCGCAGACTAAATCCTATAGATCGTTGTGTTTGTTTCTTTTTAGTGTTGCTTTTTCGTTTCATCGAGTTTCAAATCACAAGGATGTTAAAGAAGTTTTCACTTCAAAAGTTTTTAAGGCATAAAGTAAACTTATTTTTCATATATAAATTAAATCAATATTTTCGCACCTATTGAACTTTAATCCTGTATTGTACATGTATGTTTTTAGGTTTTCACGGCAAAAAAGTATTTTTGTTATTGTTTTTGGGGTGTTATGCCGTGTTTCGCTACCTCCTTCTTTAGCCAACGTTTCGGACAGCGTTACAGTGTCCATCATCAGGGCAGATGAGTAAATGATATTGGTGAGAGTGTTTACTTATGTGTGTCGAAGCGATACCGTGCTGCCAGCTCCATTTCTCTACGAGCTGGTGTTAGAAAAAATTCAGCATGGTTTTTTGCGTTTAGCTTTGGTCTAGCCGTCAATTACTGGATACCAAGAACTATTGAGCTTAGCTCCGTCGTCTCTGTTAATATTGATGGGGTTTTTATGGATTTCAATTGCCTCCGTAATTAGGCGTGCTCTGTAAGTTTTGGGTCTTCCTAAGCTAAGAAGGAGGTAGCGAAACACGGCATAACACCCCAAAAACAATAACAAAAATACTGTATTGTACATGTTTATTGAATGGGTTTAGGGTCAAAGTACTGAAGTTAATTAAAAGGGAGCACTTGTTGAAAATAATGAAATAAATTGCAGTTATTTTATATGTGTAATGTTATAAAGCAGAATGTCCGCTACAAAGTTAGGGAAAATTAGAATTTTCATGATACACAATTAAAGTTTTATCAAACGACCTCTGGGCCTAGGCAAACCACTTGCCACCCTGTCACGTGATCCGTCAGACGTATTGTATTAATCTCACTGCGGTCACAAGAGTCACGTAAATCCCTCGGCTTTGGGGGAAGACGTGCAACCGTTTAGCGCATCAGCAATTAGCAGGTGATGACTCGCAAACAAGGGGAACTTTAACTTTGTCCGCACCCTTTATACATGCATACATACTGTACAGGGTAAGCAATGGAGTGTTGGTACCAACCCTAACGTACGGCAGTGAGGCGTGGAACTGGTAGGGGAAGGTTGAAAGAAGTTTGAAATTGGAAGTCTGTGATAAAACCATGTTTGAGACGACCCATGTCAAGAATAAGAGAAGGGTATGCATGAGACGATTTACGAGTGTGAATGAGGCAACGAGCGTGTGCCAAGATCGAGTTGTTGGGCGGTCCTTCCTCCCCGCTTTCTGCAACTGCGAGAGACGGCGTGATGGTTACTTAGTTACACATATTGTATACTGTAGAACATACCTACATACGTACGTCTTATTTACATAAAAAAACGAGTGTGCTTTAGACCACCCGACCGAAGTAAAACTGCGCGCGCATTACTCTCTCTTGCTCCTACAGTGTGATACAGACAATAGGCCTTCACTGTGTCTTAGATATACGAAACGTAACTGGCTATGAGAGAAAGAGAGAAAGAAAATGTGTGCTCGCACCTCTCTCTCTCTCTTGCCCCTACAGTAGTATACGAAACGTAATTCTCTCTCTTTCTATCTTCACTAACTTATATCTCCCTCTCAACTTCCGTTCGCCTCGCCTGACACTTTTCGTAACGCTCTCGTCACGCATTCACCAGCTTACTCCCCAAGTCAAGCGTGCGTAAAGAAGTTTTACTTCAATAATATCTTGTAAATGCCAGTTCCAGACTGTGAAAAAAAGGTAACATGATGGACAAAAAATTACTGCACTATATTATAAATTGAAAATTCGCTAGCTTTGCATAACACGGTAAAACTGGGTGAGTGGAACCGCCATACTCAATCTAGGGGGGGTTGAGATCGCGGTCCATACGTTACCACCTCTGTCGCAGTGTCGGCGGTTTAACTACAGCTCGTCTCCAGGGGTCGCCAAGAGTGGCGTGAGGAATTAGAGTGTCCATGTAGGGGGTATTATCTGGCAGCTGTGAATCAAAATGCCAACAATTCACTTCGCATTTCGTAACGGCTTACGAACTCGATTGATTTTTTTCCCTTTCAGAATACAAATAGATACATAATTATTTGAGATACCCATTTCTTGCTTCCATGGATTATGTTTTGTGACTATACCTAGTAGAAATGCTTAAATTATGTAGTTTTAAGGCATTTTTTACACCACTTTATTCATTTTGTTGTTGAACCTATAGCAATTACTTTTTTTGATGGACTGCAAAGCTGGCCAAAGCATTGGCTCAAGCAGAAGAAACTCCCCAAAATACAACCAATATATTATTACGTTTAGTGGGAATCCTAAATCACATCCACTTTGTTTGAGTTTAAAGCCGCGTATTTCGGTTAAGTCCGAAACTTAAACTGTAGTAGTTATGTAAGAATGAAGTAAGCGCATTTTAAAATAACAAATTCTTAGTTTTAGGTGTTAAGTGATAAAATAGATTAAGTTTGGGCGTAATTCCCTTGTATTTAATTTACTTCTGGTAATTAACTGATAGCTATAAAAATACTTTTGAGGAAACTTTCCACTGAGCTTAAAATAAGTTTCTTTAAAAATGTTCATATAGACGAACGCGTTATTTGTAATCAATATGTTATGTGCCTTCCAAATTATTATATTATTTCTTTAGCATAATTTAAAATGTGTATATTGATAAACTAGCTGGTTCCCGTATGCCATATTCAAAGAAATAAATTGTTTCTACCTGCTCCTCCTTTCCCGTGCGTCCCCGTTCCCCTCCCGCGTCCCCTTCCCCTCCAATTTCTCCGAATTCCCTCTCCACTCTTCTGCCCATATATTCATTTCCAGTACATTCAGTTTTCAAACAGCTCGCGTGCCACATATTACAATTTTTTTTAATTAAAATTTTCATTTTTCATATATTACAAATATTAATTTTTGTATATTATATAATAACAATCAAATATTATAAGAACAATCAATCAAATTTGGTATCTAACATAGGTATCTATTTAAAAAATCTATAATTCTCGAATCGATTCAAATTATTATGTAAGTACTTCAAATTAATTCATTAATTAAAAGAGTTTTGAAAATTAAATTCTGATTTGACAATCATTGTTTGGCAAATTGTCATTCTCAAATCTTTGACGGTTTCGCAATAATTTTTTTGATGATTGAAAAACTTCTCAGATGTATTGTCATGTGGTACGCTGGTAAATACAGAAAAAGACAAGTAGTTTTTTTCTTGATGAATTTGAATGAAAATATGTCTCATACTTTTTGTTATTCGACGCTACATCCTCTCTGGACACCTTCCTGACAGTTGTATTTTGTGTAAGTTGGTATACCAACCAACTGCATATTGTATATAAGTATGCCAAATCAACTGTAATGCTTAGTTCACATTGAGCTATATATCTGCGAGCAGATATCTGTTGATTCGCGAGCGCTTATCTTTTGTCCTTTCACACGAGGCTATCAAATATTTCTTCCTGTGGTAGGAGAGGGGGTCAGTCGAATTAGGGAGCGGCAACGGAACGCATATTTTTTGTACTGAAATCTGTCAACTTGACATCTGTCATCCACGGGTCTAGGCAGCTCCGTAATTACAATGACCCCCTCTCCTGTTTTAGTCGGAGAAGGGGATAGTTATCTTCTGGGATATCGCGTCTGGAGCGGTTACGCCTGAGATGTGTATTGTCTATGATTGTTCTGCGCTTAAAAACGCTTAGGTGTGAACGGTCTGAAGGGATTGTATGGAGAGCGTTATTTGGCGTGCTATGATCTTTTATATTTGATAGCGTAGTGTGAACCAGCTCTAATGGAACCAAAATGGAACCCTCAAATACCCATTAATTAAATGTACCTGTAGATGTCAGTGGTGTAAATGTAGGTGTCAAGTGGGACTACGGTGTGTATGCTGCTAACATAATAAGCAATGAGTACCTACAAATTTGTCATTAATATGGTTCATCCTTAGAAGGTTTTGAATTTTATTGCTGCTAAATAATATTCTCAAAATAAACTTGGTAAATAGTTTCTGCGACGCAAGCGTCAGACCAAGTGACGCCTGTTGAAGAAGGAGCTTTCGTCAAACAGATGTTGTAACGGAGTTCTCGGCGGTAAAACTATATTATATGAGGCAGTCGGCGGTGTTAATATCGCATTCCCTATTGTTCCGGTAGGGCAGTAATATAGCTTGCAGTTGCACCGTTATTACCTCAGTGCGGGTTTTGTAAGGGGAGATGGAAAGGTACTCTACGACAATGCTTCTCAGAGGAGAGGCGGAGGTCGTAAAGTTACTATTGTATCTACCTTACCTGCACAGGCAGTCCTGGATTTGTCAATAGGCCATGTAGGCGGCGGTGTGGAGTGGATATGATAGGTGGTAACTTCTAAGAAGGAGGAAGGGGCGGCGCAAATGAAGTGGCATACACTTTGAAATCCGTCACTGCCTACAGGAAAGAAACTTAAGATTGTTAAAATCACTGATATTTCCAGAATGTACACTTATTCTTGATATTTTTAAGCTGCACTTCGTCAATGTTTGGACGTTCTAATTTCCATCCGCAGATAACAACAGGTGACAGAAAACAAAGATTTCTAAATTTAAGCTCAAATAAAATACTTGAGGATCACTTATAGCTTTTTGCCTAATACTACTACAAGTAAATTATTTCTTATGAATACTTACGATCAACTGTATTGGCGATACATAGTTTATGCCTATGCTTGAAGCCGCTCACTTAAATGTTTCAAAGGTAGAATATTAGCGTTCTTCTAGCTTTAAGACTAGATTATCAGTGGACCTAATTCGTAGAGCTTCTTCCCAAACTATCAGGCAGCCTCATTGCAGACAGGTACACTCTTCTCATTCAAATTTCAGCAATGTGCAGCTCAAACACTTTCAAAACATAATTTCAATTTCTATAAATGTTAATTTTAATTTAACACACTTTTCATCAGTTAAAACTTTTTGGTTCTTTTTGTGATTAAAGAGATTTTACTTATCATATAATCATCGCCATCAGGGTACCTATTACTTTTAACTGCATGAAAATCCCTGTAACATTAATTTGGTCATTAACAAACTAAATAGTGTCTGTTTCCCAACCCAGGTATCGCGAGTCCATTCTTCAAATAATTCTAACATTCTAAAATTTATTGAACGGATACGAATTGAGCAAAAAAAATTACAAGAATTTAATATTTTTGTATTGCGACGAGAATAGCCAGCGATGCAACGGAGGGAGTAAATGATTTAAAAACGCGTAATAGAAGATTGCAAGAAGTGCTCCCCTACAGTGTCAATGTAATGCGAAACCTTTATAGGGGTAAACCAAGAGATGGTCCGAGATAAACAGAATAACCTTTGTTTACTCCCTGGCAATACCTTTCCCGCTAGCCTAGTTTAGCCTTAGATGTGTTCGGTAAGCGAGCCGGTGGGCACTGCCAGTAGTGAGTACCTACTGCCGCTTGAAAACGGACAGAGGCTTTCAATGGAAGTGGCGAACAAAAAGGCAGAAGCAGCTTGTTGTGCATTATTAGTTTATAAAGCATTCTCTGAACTCTGGGCTTCTGGGGGTGACATTAATCAGACTGTGGCATTCAACTGATTGAACTAGTTTCATTGCCATAAAGGTTTTCATTATGAAGCATGATCATAATAAAATATATAATTATTTCAATTTGTTTTTTATCCAATAGATTTGCAAGCATTTCGGGATTCTAGTTTGGGAATTTAGAACGGGTAGAATACTTTACTTAATATATAATTTTTCTTTGAAACAGGCATAATTTGAGTTTATTTGTTGCACAAAATCTTAGTGCGAGGATCGCGAGTGTGGAGGTTTGGAAATGTACCATAGTAAGCCTCGCGAGAGGTAGGTACATAATGTCACTGAAAACGGTATTTTAAAAAACATAATGTATTATTTGAATTTGTTTATTGCACACCAAGTTTGTGTAAAAATTTAGAGGTGTTGTGACTGTGTGGTGATGTCCGAAGGCGAGCCTTGGGACAGGAAGAATATTTATGTTTCCCTAAACATGAATACTAAATGTTGTGTGGTAAAGTGAAAGGTTGAATTTTGGTAATAATAATAAAAACACTTCCGTAAAAATATAATTTAATTCGTGTGTTGAAAAAAAATACTTAACCCTCCGCACTTAATCCGTTAACGCACGGAATATGAGCCATAATTGAGAAACATTCAACATTTAAATGTTGAAGTGAAAACTTCGTTGCGTTTGTACGTTGTTCGCGCGAATAAAAAGGTGAGCTACTATATTATGTAGGACATAAGTGAATATATCACGCAAAAAAATGTGTGCGGTTCACACGCGACAGAAGTGAAAAGAAAAGAAAAATTCAGAAAAATAAAGTAGACAAATATGGGGAGGCTACGAAGCACCGCACAAAGAGGAAAGCGATTAGTCTATCTCATTCTCTCGCAGGCTAAATCCTATTTGTGTGTGTCTCTTTTTAGTGTCGCTCATTTCCGTTTCATCGAGTTTCAAATGACAGCGGCGCTAAAAAAGTTTTCACTTTAAAAAGTAAGACAGCGCATTTATAGTATCACAATCAGTGTACAGTAGCGTGGTAGTTATTGAATCCCACTCGGGCGTTGCGGGTTCCTAAAAACTTAACGCTTATGTTTTCTTCACAAGAACCAGGATGAAAAAATGGGCTGGTATCTCTCGATTGGTTAACACCACTAAATTTGTTTTGTGGACATTGTTTTCTTAGGCGTTTACAACAGACGAGCAGGAACAGAATGTCCTGGCTCTAGCTCTGAGTTCTTGCTCATTTGGTCTAAACCCGGTTTGGCTCAAAAAAATTGGCTTTTTTGAGAGGGTTCTTGACTTGAGTTAAAATCACAACACTTAGACTGAAAGCATTTCCATTCTAAACATAATAATTTTTTGAAAGGAAAACTTCTTTAGCACCATTGTGATTTGAAACTCGATGAAACAGAAGGGAGCGAAACTAAAAAGAGACAAACACATTCATCTATTTGATTTAGTCTGCGAGAGAATGAGATAGCAATAAAATATTTATTTATTTCACGGATACTCAGTTCCAATATAAAACGATACGTCCATGGTCCCACCCAGGCCTCCTTTGGTCTATTGGTATGAAGCGCTTGACGAACATTAACGGCCAGACATTCAGGGGACCAATGATGGAATCTTATGAAATCTTTGTATATATGGGTATATATTTATATTTGTTTTTGAAAAATGAATATCCAATCTTCAAACCACTCCAAAATGAACAGGCGAAGAAGAAAACACAAATACTAATAATATGACCAAATGGAAAAGGTGCACTGGAATTCGACGACAAAAATATGGACGAAATCATCCTTCACATTGATAAAAAAAAGTGCTTCGTAGTCTGCCCACCCTTGTCTACTTTAGTTTTCTGAAGGTTTCACTTCTACTGCGTGTGAATTGCACACTCTAATTTTTTTTAATGTCAAGTTATATCTGTGATATACCTGGAATCGATCTAAAATCGAATGCGTAGAATATGAAACACGACAGGTACCTCATGTTTACGCAGGTACTTAGATACCGTGTTTTCATTTCGCGATCCAGCATGTTGAAATCGTCTTATTTTCCTACGATATTGGTCTACACAGGTTTTATCGGCAAAATATGTAGTTTTATAGGAGATATAGCTACCATCCACGCTACCTTTTTCGTGACACTTCTGGGAGACTTTATATGAATTTTTCCTTCTTTTTCTCGTATGGTAATTCATTTTCAAACCTCCCACGCTATATCCACAACTTTGTTTTCCGCTAAGAACTCGTAAACAAAACAATAATGCGTACGACATCGTAACATTACTTTTAACATACCTACCTACAGTATGTTCAATTATTTAAGAATATATTTTACTGGAGTCAAAAGAAAAAGCAATTTTCAATCTAAATCTGGGCTGTTGTATTATTTTTCTAAGAAGATTGTTTGTTCTTGTATCCTTTGTTATATTCTCGGAACTACAAGTAAAATATTCAAGCTAGAAAATGTATTTAAATTTCGAGTTATTAAATGTTAGAACGAATGACAATGACAGTTGGTTGTACGTCACGATATATTTTTTTAAATGAAGCTTTGTACCCCCAAAATAATAGAATTAAAGGATAGAATTACAGATTAAAGGTACAAGACATATTATAAAAAATACGATATATCATTTTTATTTATTTATTAGTTTTATTTTAGTAAATTGTACATTTAAGTTTACAATTTCCTAATTAATTATATCGTATCATATTTCAAACTATATTTTTTCTTGTTTTATGTATCTCCTACAATACATTTTGAACTTTCCAATTGGTGCGGCCTTCAAAGTTTCTGGTAGAGTGTTGTATAACTTCATCCCTTTGTATAGTAAGCTGTTCTGCGTATTCGTTTTGTCCTTTTTTTGTAGTCTGATTTCCTTGCAAGTCCTTGTGTTGTGTCTGTGAATGTCCTTGTTGTATATAATTTTGTTTGAGAAGTATTTTGGTAACATGTTGTTCACTATTTTATGGATAAATATCATCGTGTGCAGGGTCAACATCTGTTTCACGGTTAGCCAATTTAGTTCCTTTAACATTTTATTTACTTTTGAGAATCTATTTCGCTGAATATCAAGCTTCTACATTTAAAACGTATGTTTTAAGCTACTTTATTGATTAACATAAGTAGTACTTTATTGATCTAATTTGTGTCTACCCTTCTGATATAAAAAAATTGGTTGTCTGTAAAGTCGGTTTACGGGCGATAATTTTACGTGTTAACGTCATATAATAACCGGAGTGGAAGAGAGATAGATACGTCACAAGCCGAACGCTTGTTCCGCGTTCTCGCTTGCACGCTCGGCTCAGGCGGAACGTGACAACGTGACAATGAGTCTTGCTTTTTCATGAGTGCAGCCGGCGTTCATCGATTTATAGACGTTATCACGTCAAAAAACGACAAAGTTCATACGTACATCGATAGGGTATTTTCACTTTCTTTATTCTCAAAAAAAAAATAAGAAAATGAGAGTATTTTAATTTTATTTTCATTGTCAAATAATAAATATTGATTTATTAATTTGACGGCGGGTGTGGTCGGGGGGTAAAGCTCTTGACTCGCAACCCGAAGGTCGCGGGATCGAATCCCGGCGCGAGCAAATAAATTTGATGTGATTAATTTGCTTTAATTCACAATTAATTCATTGAAAATAACATATAGTATATTTGCGGCACCTTCGAGAGTGGAAGATGCCCTCAGTATCGCCCTGGTGTAAGACCACTATTTAGAGTTGAAACGTTGCTTGAAATGGTTTTAGCCGTGCTTGGAAACCAGATCTGAATAGCCCACCTTCCTATTGCCCATAATATTGCCCTCCACCTAGAGCCTCGCAACGTACCCTATTTGGGAATGCCAAACACTCACAGGCTCCAGACCAGACCAGGCTGCAGACGGGAGCACTTGGGACTCGTGTGAGGTATTCACAAAAAAATTAAGTATAATTGGTTATTAAGATAATTGGTAATAACTTATTTTAATTTGTTTTTGTTTCGTTAAAAAAATGCTTCCTACATTACTGTTATCCTTGACATATCTAAATTTAACCTGTCTTTTATACAAAATAAAACTAAATACACAACGAAACATCCACTGTTCTCTCCAATTTTCTAGACAATATTTACAGCCATTATAAATATTCTGCCCCTCGTGACCTGCTCAGCGTTGAGTAATTCGTGAAAAGCCTCATTTTACATCCTTTTGTATTATGATACTGGGTGGCCGGGTAAAAAGGTTGACGGCGATGAAGATTTGGCTATTGTGCACGTGTGAATAATTCATGAGGGGATATTCTATAAATATTGCCAAGGCCGGTCCCTGCGGTGAACAGGAGTTAAAACTATCATCATTGCCGTGTCGGAGGTGAGGACCCAGACCCACATTATTCAAATGTTGGCCACGACGCGTGTTCAGAGTGGCAGGGACCTCTAGGTAACAATATTGTTTTTTTTTTAAATGTTTATTTTTTTATTTTAATGAAAACTAATAACTTTGTTTACACCACTATTTAATTAACAATATCAACATGTTTCGAAAACTATGTTTTCTTCGTCAGGATAATAAGTTAATAAAAAATAACAAAAGACAAACAAGTATAGACAAATTAGAACATAGACAAAATATTAGAAAGGAGAGGTGATTAATTACTTAAACTATCATAAAAAACAATTATATAAAATATATAAAATTATTTTAGGATGGGTAAAAAATTACATCAACATAATAAAAAATCTTTTAAAACAAAACAGGAAGTCTAAATAACAAAATAAATTATTATAAATATAAGTATTAATACGAAAATAAATTTAAAAGAAGGCTATTTTTAAAAACCGTTTGGTTATTTATAATATTTAATTTACTATTAACACTTTTCCTAATTTCTAAAATTTCTAAATTATCTAATTGTTTACCCGTTGTGTTAGTGTGTAAAATTTTTAAACCTTTATTAATATAAAAAGAATGACCTGTTTACAAAATGTGGTTGGCAAATTCTGAATAATTATTATTTAAACATCTTAGATGTTCCTTAACTCTAATGTTAAAATTTCTAGAAGTCTTCCCAATATAAAAAAGCTACAATCATTACAAATTAATTTATAAGCCCCAGATTTGTTCAAAAAAACACCTTTTCCTTGTTATTTAATATATGTTTTTTTAATTTATTTTTTGTATTAACCAACTTCATTCACACTGTCAAGAATCTTCACGTGTTACACACCAGTCCAATTTCTTAGGCTCAGCCAAGTAAAGGATTTATTGCGAAAGCATTTTGAAGAAAAAACTTCTTTAGCACGGTTGTGATTTGAAACTAGATGAAAAGGAAACGAGCGATACTAAAAAGAGACAAACACATACATTTTCAGGATTAAGCCTGCGAGCGAATGCGTAAAGGATTTATTGCGAAAGCATTTTGAAGTGAAAACTTCTTTAGCACGGTTGTTATTTGAAACTCGATGAAACGGAAACGAGCGATACTAAAAAGAGACAAACACATACATCTACAGGATTTAGCCTGCGGGAGAATACGTAAAGGATTTATTGCTAAAGCATTTTGCAATGAAAACTTCTTTAGTACGGTTGTTATTTGAAACTCGATGAAACGGAAACGCGCGACAATAAAAAGAGACAAGCAAATACATTCATAGGATTTAGCCTGCGAGAGAATGACAAAGCAATATTATTTATTTCACGGGTACTCGGTTCCAACATAATACGATAAATCCACAGGTCCACGCAAGCCTTCTTTAGTGTAGTGGTATAAAGGGCCTGGCGAAACTCAGCGGCCAGACAGTTGTTTCAGAAAGAAAACAGTAAATCAGTTGTTTCATAAGAAACAGGAATATTTGTTAAAGTGAAACTTCTTTAGCACCGTTGTGATTTGAAACTCTATGAAACGAAAGCGAGCGAGAAAAAAAGATACATCTGTAGGATTTAGCCTGCAAGAGAATGAGAATTAATTGGCTACAGGAGGCCCTAAGGAAATATTAATAATTCCCCTCAGGGCCTACGTCATCTTTGGAGAAGCGAGAGGTCTTTTTATGTGAGTTCTGGGAAGGAAGAACGTATGAAGGGTGGGAAGTAATCTGGGGTCAGTGTGTCCAGGAGCGACGGACGTACGAATCCAACCCAACCACTGCAGTGGAAAGTTCTGTGTTCAATGTCAAAGTTCAATGTTCTGAGAGAATCCGGCTGGAGAGGTCAAAGGGGAGAACCCCTGCTAAGACGTAGGGGTGACCTGCGGCAAAGGTGTTGGGTTTTCGAAATAATGGTTCACGGAGCGGCGGTACTCGCCTTCTAAGAGCTGGTTCACACACAGTTATCAAATATAAAAGATCCTAGCACGCCAAATAACGCTCTCCATACAATCCCTTCAGACCGTTCACACCTAGCGGTTTTAAGCGCAGATCAATCGTAGACAATACACATCTTACGACGGAACCGCTCCAGAGGCGATGTACGAAAAGATAAAACTCCCCCTCTCCGACGAAAACAGGAGAGGGGGTCATTGTGATTACGGAGCTGCCTAGACCGGTGGATGACAGATGTCAAGTTGACAGATTTCAGTACAAAAAATGTGCATTCCGTTGCCGCTCCCTAATTCAACTGACCCCCTCTCCTACCACAGGAAGAAATATTTGATAGCGTCGTGTGAAAGTACGAAAGATAAGCGCTCGCGGTTGAACAGATATCTGCTCGCAAATTTGTAGCTCTGTGTGAACAAGCTTTAAATGTGCCCTCGCTCGTTGCGAATTTCGTAACCCTTGAAGGAAAATGACACTTCAGATATAAATTGTTTCCGTTCTGTTATTATTTTTCTTTCACATATCTACAAGGACACAACGGCCCCTCAAGCCGTGGAGTAGGTAATGAAGCGATACAAGCTTTAGCTCGAGTTAAACGATATTGTAAATTTGAGCTATATGGCCCGGGGTGAATTGGAAAACCATCGCCCCCATAGAACATACGTAACGAAAGGTAAGAAAAAAAATTTTGAAGTGAAACTTTTATAGCCCCGTTAATGATTGGAAATTCGGGTGAAACGGAAGTGCGTCACTAAAATTTATTATCGGTTCTAATATAATGCGCTAATTTCGCGCCTCGGCTCGAACCTCCCGTAGTGCAGCGGCTAAGCGGCCAGAGACAGAAATCCAGCGAACGGAGTTCGAATCCTACAAAATGCAAAAAAAAATAAACATGTTTATTTTTCTGAAATTAATATCCAATCTCCAAACCACTTTAAAAACAGGCAAAAGAAAAGAAAGCGACATCTAGCGACTTTCTAGATTCACTTCTACCGCGTGTGAATCGCACAATCTGATTTTTTTTAAATAATAACGTTTAAAATTAATGTTTCGTAAATTTACTACTTAACATTTCTTTAGAGCGCAAGTATTTTAAATATTCCAACTTTAGAAAACAAGACGAAAAACCTTTTAATTAAAATTATTAAAATCTTAATTCGATTGTTGTAAACTCCTGCAATTAATAAATCTACACGAACAACTAGACAAACATTAACATTTTATACACATACATCTCATTCCAACTAGAGGTTGCATTCGCCAATACAACGTTTACAAAGTCTTGGTAACAAATGCTTAAACAATGTGAATGTATTTGACAAAAATTTGAACTTGGCAAACTTCAAACGCCATATGTGCCAACTATTTCTACCTATTTCATAAACTAAAGTGAACACCAATTTTAAAATTGTTATTAATATTATTGTTGATTTGGAGAATATTGGCAGATTATCCAATTTTACTTAATTTACATTTTATGTTACCTACTTTACGTCAACTCTTATATTTTATTTCATGTTACCTGTATTTTATCAACTCTTTATTTTCATTGAAATTTAAACAAAAACGTGTACTGCATTATGTGTAAAAGCCCTACGGGCATTTAAATAAATAAAATACAATTGGATGTCTCCCCCTTTCACTTCGACCCGCCCCTCTTCCGTTCAACGTTTCGCTGGCCTAAATAAATGTATACCAGTTTCATAGATGCTGCACTGAGCCCAGTCAAAGCGTAATGAATAAATCTATACCTTCTGTTACCATAATATTATATTAAACATGCGCATAAAATCGATAAAGGGAAAACTCATTAAAACAATGGAATTTTATATTTCAAGAAAATACTCACCCGCCGCAGAACTTTTACACCGATCGGTGTTCGGAAATAAATTTCCCGGCAAGGTATCTAAGCCTAAATTATTCTCTTATTTTATTTTTGTTGGTAGGCAAGCCGTATTTTTCTGCAGTTTCATTTTGACTGCGTAGAAACTTATTGCTTGTGTACTTTTCTAAATTAAACAAGACTTACTCAGTTTTTTACCTCTTCACCTTCTTAAAAAAAATTACATGTTAAAAGTTTTTGAATGTACTTAAGTCCCAGCATTCCGATTTTCTTACGATTTATAACGTATTTTCTGGAACACTACGATTTTTAGTTCTTAAAAAATTATGTTATTTTTTAAGAACTATTTATTTTGCCGAAACGGAAAAGATAATTATATGAAATTCCCTTGTATGTTATGCTACGAAAATTATTAAAATACATTCTGTTCAGTTATTCAACATGTTATAGATGTGAAAAAAATCACATTGTATCTCTAAATGCTACTTTATACATTTGCCGAAAGATTTCTGCTTTGTTTTAAACAAGTTCTGTTTTATTAAATATTTTCAAAATTTTCGCTTAATTATAGTTTTTTTTTATTATTAGCGCGCTCCGTCTAATATTAGTATTTACATATCTCTCTTTCAAACCATATTCTTCTTCTTTTTGAATGCTTACTACGGAGCCCCTTAATATAGTTTTTATGGACCACCACGTAAAGCTACCAATAAAGAAGGTACATCGAATCAAATTGAGGCACCTTACATGGCTATTCGTATTGGCGTATATGACATTGTTACATAGAAAACATACTGTCTGTACTATGTAACATTGCCGAATACGTCAATGAGTGCCATGTATACGAATAGTTACTACCACTGTAACATTATTGAACACTTACAAAACGGCTCTATGTTTGGGCGAATGAAAAGCGTTGAGAGTAAATTGAAATAGCCACAAACAACCCCGAAGCCGGAGTTATAAGACCTATCAGAAGTTATTAAAATTTTAAAGCGCTAAATAAATTACTTACCTAGAGTAATTGTAGTAAAAATATTAAAATTTCCACATTAAGTGCTGAAAACTATTCTTTGCGAAAATCACAGGTGTATTTAAAAAATATTATTTTGCAAGTAACACAAAACTCGTCCATACAAAGTTGACTGCCTATCTAAAAAAAAAAACATGTGTGCAGTTCACACGCGGTAGAAGTGAAACCTTCAGAAAATTAAACTTAGAGAGAATAAGATGAATGCAGAGTATCAGAAGTAGGATAATCGTAGGGATTATTTATTACAATATAACCAAGTTTAAAAATTATTTTACAATTTATTTTACGAAGCGCCGCACAAAGAGGAGGCCGATTAGTTTATCTCATTCTCCCGCAAGCTAAATCCTGTAGACCCACCGGTCGGTGCTAAAGCAGTTTTCACTTCAAAAATTTGAGAAATAAAAATATATATGTAAAAGGCAAATTGAGAAAAACTACTTGAGGAACATATTTCTTTCCGTCGACTTTTGGTAGGTATTTGGCGGACCCTAATTGAATTTCAACAAGAGTGGATATTCAAAACGTTTTATTTGTTGAAGATACATCTACAGAGTTTTTTTACGCCCTATTTATTTACGCCCTAGTGGACTTTTACAAAGATAAGTAATAAGTAATGATAAAGTAATAAGTAATACAGTTGTGTTAAGCAAGAATGTAAAACACATAATGATTACAAATTACTACTAATTGATTATCACTGTAAATAATTACTACGGGCGACTATATATAACTATACGTACTAATTTTGTCGCTAGTCTGTATATATGGGGACACAGCACTGTGTGCAGTGACGAACAATGCGGTGGAGCCTAAAACTGAAGGATTTAAAAGACACACTAAGGGTGGGTTGTTTCAAAAAATTTCAAAAATTCATCAAATATTTAAAGATAATTTTCACATTCTATGAAAGTTCTTTTCAAGTTCTGTGATTATTTCTATTTTATGAAGCAACTGGCCCATAATGATACGAGTATAATATCAGAACTTGAATAGAAAGTGAACATTTCAAATATTTGATAATTGTTAAAATTTTTTGCAACAACCCGTTTTAAGAGTTTCTGGATAAACCCCTAGTAGAACTATCAAAATAATAGTAGTTACTTAAATAAAAAGCTAAATTCCAATCAAACTTTGTTTAGGTGCCTATTATACAACAGACCTAAACAAAGTGCCATTAAAATTTTTAAAAAAATTTAAAGTAAAGATCATCTAAGAATTAATTAATATAATAATCCAACGAATGTATGAATGAAGTGGAAATGAAAATTTGGAAATGGAAATAAACCCACTTCCCGACATCCAATCGAGCTGAAACCCGGCGACTCGTTATCGATGACAATGCATTCTATCAACGTTTGGCCCACACATGCGTATTTCTCTGAAATTCGATAACTATCCAGCAATTAATATACTAAATAAATATCGGTCTTACCCAACAGAAACTTGACTCACTTGGTAGCATGGGTGACTCCGATTCCTTGGTAGGAAGCCTCAATCCTCAGTTAAACTTTTGATCGATTTGATTTTTTTTGGCGTAACGCAACAGCGAGAGTGTCCTATTAACTTATATGTTTACCGTGGGTTGTAATACAATTTGTGTTAGGTTCATCCAACCCAGCAAACGATGTAACCGGGGATGTCGGCTGCGTATGAATTAAATGAACGCAACCTTCCGATTCAAAATCAAACGCATGACTAAACTAGCAAGAGACATCTTGAGAATAACGAAAAAATTCTGGGAAAATATTTGGACTTTGGCTTTCCAAAAGCTTTCAAAATAGTATTCGAACTATAAGCCGAGCTTCCTGTAAGTTTTATTAAAATTATTACAAAACAATATAAAAGTTGGCGCCTGGGCTGTTCATCGATATAACAATATTATGTATAGCTGGGAGATGTTTGTGGCTTGAGTTTGCCTTGGCGTATAAAGATTTAATTTAATTTGTTGCTTTTGCCACCGGTTACAATTTCGCTCCGAGCTGGAGCGGTGTCAGGCTGCATTGATATTTGCTTGCCGTACTTTTCCAATTCTCAGGCAAATATTGGATCTAGAGCCCAGGGAGAACTAGCATTGTTCAAGTTGTTGCCACGACCATGTGGGACCTGGACAGGGGGCGACAAGATTGACACCACATGTGCAATTAGTCAACAATGTTAAAGACGAAGCTCATGAAATCGAAAAAATTTGTAACAACAAATTTGCAAATATAGACACACGTGCTGACGTATTTACTGTCGCTACAGAACTTCACTGTATAACATTCTAGGTGCGAATAACACATATTCATGACTATTAAATTAATTGTATCTAATATTTTTATATTACTTGCGTGGCAACTTTCCCTTAACTTTCCCTTATCCCTCTTCTCCCCCTACCCTTCCCAAACCAAATAACTATTTTGCAGTCTATTTCAGTTATAATCACACTTATTTTATTGTTGTGTATTTTATAATCACACTTATTTTATTGTTGTGTATTGGTTTATCATTTTGTTACGTTACAAATACACCGCCAATATAGATGCGCGCGCACCATCCCCTCCCGCGCGCACTCTACCCCTTCCCGCGAGCGACAAACCGGAGCCGCCGCTAGACCGAACTCTCGCGGCGGCCTCAGTCTCCAGCAAGCCGGCTTACAGGGCCCACGTACCGCCCGAACATGGGCGACACCAGTTCAGTTCCGCCGTGTGCGCTTCCGGTCTCCGATGGACGCTGCGTAGCTTGACAGAATCAAGCGCGTGAAGCCGCTGTTGGCCCAAAACCAAACGTGAGTCAATTACCATGTTATCCTTTGTGTGCAATTAAATGTATTGACCCTAGCCACGCGTGATAGAGAAGAGAGACGGACATTCAAACTAACTTTCAGCTAGGATCGTTCCTTATGTATTATTGTGTCTCCTAGAATTGAATAAACTGTTTATGTGATAACCTACCGTGTTTTGCTTGACGAGGGAGGCCCTGGGACAATGGAGAAACGTGAAGTTCCGAACCATAAGCACTAGCCCTGAGTTTACGAGGAATCCTGCTTGTGCCAAATCTTGAGCTAGTTATTATTTGGGGCAGATACAGCAGCTAATTGTATTAAATATGTGAGAGCTTTCTCCAACCCTGCCGTTAGCATCAGCACGCACGCTGGACGCCAACACTGGCGCTAAACGTGGGGCCATTTAAATTTTTTTCTGTTACACCACGGCCTCGTTCCCAAGCAACAATTGTAAACTCTGAAATGTTATTATGATGTATTGTTTATTCCCAATTGTCTAGCACTTCCAACAGGAATCTCGGCGCGAACATAATTTCGAATCACAATTTAAATTATTACGGACGCGATTTTATCATTTGTGACTCGTCACTCGACAAAATATTACCGGTATTCCAACGCAAGGTGCCCAACCTAGGAAGTTGTCGCTGCGAATAATACAGTGATTACAAAGTGTCGGCCGATTAAAATTGCTATTTTCAATACAAGTGAATAGTGGAAATAAACACAAATTAAAGAAGAATTTATTCAACAATTAAAATCATGTACATGATAAACAAATCATCCGCTTGGTCTCGAAAGTGCTAAATATTTTTAATAATATACTAGTTTGCAGCTCGCTGGTACGTTTCTTTAAACGAGACACTTGCTGACACCTAGGGAACAAGTGGATTTAAATTCTTTCTGTCATTTGACAATTAAGTATTTTTGACTCTGTCGTCTGATGAAACCGGATCATGCCATGCCATGCCAAAATCACATTCGAATAATGCAAAAAATACTAAATTCGCGTTGACGTGGATTCCTTGACATCTGACACTATAATACCTTGTCAATTGACAATGAAGGTAATATCTTGTCGAAAAGACGAAGGGAATTCGCGGGTAAATACCAAAAATTGGTGCTGTTTAAAGCCAGGCTATAGGAAGCCGCGTAATGAAACCATGCCCCCAAGATATTGTTGAATTCTCAAACAAATTACTTCCACGAAAACTTGTGAAAATTTTTTTCGATTTTTTAAATTTTCGAAATATTTTTTTTCCAAACGCTTGGAGTTTTTCTTAAAAACGCATTGCCAGAGAAAAATCGCTGCGCAAATTTTCTCCAGTTTTCGGACTCTGAAAATTTTTCCGATTTTTTCCTTTTTTCGATTTTTTTAATTTTCGAAATATTTTTTTCCAAACGCTTGGAGTTTTTCTTAAAAACGCATTGCCAGAGGAAAATCGCTGCGCAAATTTTCTCCAGTTTTCGGACTCTGAAAATTTTTCCGATTTTTCCTTTTTTCGATTTTTTTTTAAATTTTCGAAATTTTTTTCCAAAGCGCTTGGATTTTTCCTAAAAAGCACGCGGCCAGAGGCAAACCTCTGCCCAAATTTTCAAATAACCCAAACACTTACAAATACGCGTTTTTTCGCAGAGGCATTTTTTTTTAAAAAAAAATATATATACGTCCCCAGTGGTCAATCCCTGGCAAAAAAAATTTCTTTCCAATTACGGATAAAGAGTCGAGTTCTCGTTTTTCTCCCAACGTAAGGTCACCCTGACACGACCCTATACACTATGGAAGTCCCTCAAGTCACGCTGGGTATAATTCCCCACATTTCTACGTCAAAAAAGGAAGAACTACTACAGGCCCTGAGAAGTAGAAAGATTTCTCCCAGGAATAAATCCAAAAAATGCCTTATTCAATATGCTTCTTTCTACAACAAAAAGTACATCAGGAAGCACGTCACGTTCAAGGAAGAACGTCTGGAGAAGAAACAACACTCTGTCGCAAGGTGCGCTGTACTTCTCTGCCAAATTGGCACCCCGTTTTGTAAAAACGAAAGATTCCCCAAAGAAAACTTTCGCCCAAGCCTTTCGTCCGGCATAAAACCGGAGCACAACGAAAGGAAATGTTTTTAGAAACCCTTTCTAGCTCTGGCACAGTGTTGTCAACTGTAGCCAAAGTCATGGAAGAAAATATAATTCTCCCTTGTGGTTTCGTTTCATTTTATTTTATTTTTGTTTGTATAAATATCTCGTCATCATCAGTCATTCGCCTCTAATTGCGGCCCCAGGTGTCAAACCTTGGAAACATCGTTTTTTCTAAGCATGCACACCTCTACCTGAAATTGATCACTTCGGAGAAAGGAATTCCCTGTGGCTTACTGCAAGTAGTCAGAGACTACGTGCCCAAGGTTTTGTGCATCGTCACAACTGGCAGCATCATATTTTCACATCATCATGTCATACCTCGTCACCCCTTTCTAAATATTAGAAAATCTTTTTGTACATTAAATATCGGGTCCTCGCCAAAGTGCATCTAACCCTTATGTCATATGTAGTTAAATTAGGTAAGCAAACCTGTGTAAACCCACGACGGTATCAGATGTTTGCTACCCGTTCTAAGTTTTTTTTTCTGTTTTTTAAGAAAATAGAATGGCGCTCAATAAATAACCCTAATTGCTCTAGCTCTCCCCAGAACTGAATGTGGAGTCTGGAAAGTATCGTTATAAAAGGGACAACTTTTAACGTGCCTCTTCATTAACGATAAATTTTTTTTTACAACATTTCAGCAACATTGAGTCACCCTGGGTCTCAACTGTTCAAACTGAAATTTTGGGGTTGCCTTGTTGTGACTTATCACGTGCAAAGTACGAGGTCACAACAAGAAGCCAGGTCTCCAAGTGAACACCCTGCGAACAACCCATCCCATTATTATAATTTTCATAACACCAAGGTGTGTCCATCGCAGTCTGTTTAAGTAAGTAAAACCTAGAAGGTCTTAAACACTCAAATCGGACCTTTGTAAATAATTTGCCTTGTCAAACAACGATAAGCGCATGTCTTGTATTGTTGCTACCATCGTACGTGTAAGTACAACAAAAGTTGTACCATCACGATACGATACTCTGTGCGTAACCAAAAAGGTTGTACCACAAAGGATCTCTTTTGCGGTAAGCTTAGATGAAATTCACATTCCATCAGCACGCCAGAATTTTTCGTCCCTTAATTGTTGAAGTATAAAATCTTGGCCAGATCTTCAAATATGTTTTTGCCTTTGTGCAAGTCTTTAACGTACGCTAATATGGATTTATTATGCTACGGTATTGTTGTACTAAGTACATCAGTATGTCTCGCCGTCTGTATTGAATAGGTACCTTTATATGAACGTTAACCTTTTGTTGCCATCATAGGTGGGAACCTTATAAAATCTGCCGTCATAGATGGGAATCTCAGAATATCTACTAAATGCGATACGGGGAGCCCGTTATAATTACTCTGTGGGTTTTTGTCAGAAATGTCATAAACACCTAGTCTTTTGCACCTCCCTTCAATACTGGGCAACCCAGTTGTAATTCGTTCATTGTTATCCGTGAAGACGTTATAAAACTTACGTGCAAATCTTTTGATTTTGCAATCTTGTACGCTATACGTGAAGACGTTACAATACTCACCATGAATCGTGCGAACGAAATAATATCAAACCTTTATGTGTGAACTACTCAATGTAGTCCACACCCCTTTTTTTGTAATCATTAATATGCCCGTGGACTTCCTGTCACAAGAACCCAGGAACTATCTACTATCTCAAAAGGACTAATCATACGCTTCACGCATGATTATGGGGCATCGTGTCGTGGGAGTTAAGTTGATGGACACAAACACACCTAACTCGTTGTCTGGGAGACGAACAAAGAAAATCCCCAGGTTTGTGAGATTTGAGCAAGGGTCTGTCATTTCTCGCAAACAAGTAGGAGAATAAAACGACCCCTAATCTTCTGCCCAATACACGTAGAGGATTAGACTTTTATGTCAGTGTATTCTTTTGTCCAACACTACCAAACATTATTGTAATGTGCCAGGATGACTGCTGTAGACCTTGTTTCACCTCCACCCAGAGGTCGAATTTCGGAAATAGCCGAGTCCCCAGCAGTTTTCTTCGTTCAAATGTTCCCAATTATCACCCTCCCCCTTCCTCGAAATTATCCGTGAATGGGGATATATGCGTTACGCACTTGGCGTTTCGTTTGTCAAATGGGACAATCTTCATACGCGGATCCTTTCAACTTCCTACTCCTTTCCCACTTTGTTATAACTAATCTTGTACGCAATGTTTTGTTTTTCGAAAGTAGAAAAAATGCTACCGTATAGACGTGAGCATAGGTCATGGAAGACCAACTTCTTTCGAATGGGAATTTTGTTATACGTACAATCCCTCAACCACGTATTCTTGGAAATGTATTTGGTAAAGAAAAAAACCAAAAGGGGTTACACAGAACCTGTCCTTGAATACGTACCTTTGTAACATGTATTAGGAATTAGCCACATTTAGTTAGCTCTCTCTCCGTCTCTCTCTCTACACGCCAAACAAATCCAACTTTTCTCAACATGCACACTTGTTTCTCTCCAAACTTTTTTCATCATTGGTCTACTAGGCAGGTAAACTTCAAGAATTTTGTTCTAATAATAATTTTTGCCGGATTTAAAAAAAAAAAAAAAAAACCAGCAGCTCTGCACCCTATCTACATCTGCGCCTCTTCATGCTGCCCTCGCTACCGTCACGGAGGTCCCTTGCCTTCAATCCCTGCGTACCAAAAGCACCCGACCGCATCTAACATAACCTAGTGTGAGTCGTGCGTGTAGTTGCGAATTGTATCACCACAAAGAACCGACACTCAAAACAAACCCGAGCACGCCAGCTCTAGGTTGGTTCCTGTTCCTGTTGCCCTTGTGCAAATGCTCTGCTGCCATTATGCAAATATTCCTGCTGCATAATGCAAATGTTCCTGTTGCCCTTGTGCAAATGCTCTGCTGCCATTATGCAAATGTTCCTGCTGCATAATACAAATGTTCCTGTTGCCCTTGTGCAAATGCTCTGCTGCCATTATGCAAATGTTCCTGCTGCATAATACAAATGTTCCTGTTGCCCTTGTGCAAATGTTTCTGCTGCCATTATGCAAATGTTCCTGCTGCATAATGCAAATGCCCTACTGCCATTGTGCGGATGCTCCTGTGCCCTTGCGCAAATAACAATACCAACGATTGTTCACAAAACAATCCCACTACATACAAAAACCAGTGTACCAACCACCAATTGCGATTCCACTCTCCAGTACTTCAATGGTTTCGTACTGGCTCACCCACAGGATCCGGAAGCAGTTACCCTTTCGACCTCTGTGACAGGTAGAACTCTCCACACCACCTAGAAGCCTCATCATGTGTTCTCTTCCTCGTATTTTCTTAAAGGCCCTAGTGTCCCTTGAGTGTAATCTCAAATGGGCCAGGTTACTGTGACAAAGTAACCTTGTAACTTCAGTGAAACGTTCAACCACCCCAGACATCCTACGCAAACCACGTTCGCAAACATTAGCTCACAGACCAATGATACAATTTTAGAGTTTTCTTTTTCTCTATCACTGCATAACCCTTGTACCTTTCTTCAACAGATCCTTGTTCTTTGCAACTGTATTTATGTATGCCACTGCCTTTATATACTTTTATTGACAATTCCTTGTTACACCATGTATCTTCTCTTTTGTGTTCTGTTCATAACTATTCTCCAGCTAGGAATCTCTCTCTCTCTCTCTCCTCGTTTCTCTTAAATATTTTTGGCACAAGTGCTGAAAAGGTAAGAGGATTTATTAGTCCTACAGCTCCATTACCACGTCGCTTTTATTGCGGCGAGGGGGGAAGTGTTACGTTACAAATACACCGCCAATATAGATGCGCGCGCACCATCCCCTCCCGCGCGCACTCTACCCCTTCCCGCGAGCGACAAACCGGAGCCGCCGCTAGACCGAACTCTCGCGGCGGCCTCAGTCTCCAGCAAGCCGGCTTACAGGGCCCACGTACCGCCCGAACATGGGCGACACCAGTTCAGTTCCGCCGTGTGCGCTTCCGGTCTCCGATGGACGCTGCGTAGCTTGACAGAATCAAGCGCGTGAAGCCGCTGTTGGCCCAAAACCAAACGTGAGTCAATTACCATGTTATCCTTTGTGTGCAATTAAATGTATTGACCCTAGCCACGCGTGATAGAGAAGAGAGACGGACATTCAAACTAACTTTCAGCTAGGATCGTTCCTTATGTATTATTGTGTCTCCTAGAATTGAATAAACTGTTTATGTGATAACCTACCGTGTTTTGCTTGACGAGGGAGGCCCTGGGACAATGGAGAAACGTGAAGTTCCGAACCATAAGCACTAGCCCTGAGTTTACGAGGAATCCTGCTTGTGCCAAATCTTGAGCTAGTTATTATTTGGGGCAGATACAGCAGCTAATTGTATTAAATATGTGAGAGCTTTCTCCAACCCTGCCGTTAGCATCAGCACGCACGCTGGACGCCAACAATTTGTTGAATTCAGATTTGTACTATTATTTTTTTTTAATTGCTGCTTGTTTCTGTTTTTTTTTTCTTAATTTTTCTTAAATATTCTAGTTTACATTTAGTTAGTCTTGTTTCTAACTTTGAATTCTTGTTTGTATCTGTTTCTATCTGTGAATTAATAATTGGTCTGTTTTTTTATCATCCTCTTATGTTTATTATATTACTAAGACTTTTAATGTTCCTTAAATAAATAAATAAATAAATAAAAATGAATACGATTTTTAATATCCAAAGATTAATCTTCCAGAAGCAGTGGGACTATGATCTAATTCGGGAATGGTGAGGCTGGAAAACTGAGGGGTAAGGAGAAAAGGGAGGGATTCGGATTGAGCTAACTTCTAACATATCCGGTAACCTTTCAATTTTGAAATGTGGTCTCCTGAGAGAAAAGGGTTTCTTCAAGGGGCCAACGAAAGCTTAAATATAATATGATATACCTACTTGTTTAAGTGGTTTAGTTTTCTATTAGCAAGCAAGCTGGAAGAAAAAGGGTTTAAGGGGTGGGTAGGAATCTGGGGTTCAGTGTGTCCTGGTCATCCGCCTCCAAGACCTAGACAAACCTCACCCCATGAACCCGGGCACCCCTGCTAAATCACCAAACGTAGCGAACCACTTGGGGTGACCTATGGGTGAGGTGTTGGTTATACAATAAAGGTTCTCGAGCCGGCGGTACAAAGTTGCTTAGCTTCTCGAAAACGCTCTCGTATCGTTATCAAAGAAATTAAATGTATCTTTACACAGCATAAAATGAAGTCGCTCCCGCTGTCTGTACGCTTAGATATTTTAAACTACGCAACGGATTTTCATGCGGTTTTCACAAATTGATACTTATGCAAATTAACAAATGGCGTTGGTTACAGAGGTTGGGTAATGGCGTTGTGTTTCGTTAGCCACAACAACACGTGGCCGGGTCTGCTAGTTGATAATAAATGACTTTGGATTTTGGTTAAGAAGATTATAGAATTTTTTACTTGAAATGGTATTTTGAAATAATAAGATACTGATGTATTCAAATCGAGGCGTGAACGTAAATGACGTCATCTATTAAAATGTGTGAATATAGGCTTAAGAATGATATTCAGAGAAGGCATTTATTTCTAGAGATTCCACCGTCGAACTCAAGCTATATTACAAATGAATTAAATGTAAATTCGTACGGGAAAGAAATTCTCCACGGGCTATATTTAATATTATATGAAACACTTTCAAAAATTCTGTAATTAAGTGCAATTACCGGTGTAGGCGATTTCGAACGTTTTACCTAAAATTCCAGTACGTTGGTATTTCATAAAGAACTGAAAGCAAATAGTCTAAGAACTTTTTCAGTCGAAACTTTATACATTTTCCTAACTACCCGCACAGAATTTAAAGATAAAATTTAGTATTTCTTCCGTTAGCAGACTTTAAAGTGTGAACTTTTGGGTGCTGACTCTTAAATAAATGCTTCTTCGATAATTGCAAATAAACTTTGTGGCATCATTTTTGATTAAACGAAAATAAATTAAACTTTGTTTACAATAATAATAATAACGTTTTTTTCCAGGATGTGGAAAGGATGGTGCAACCCTATACGTTCCGTATAGTTGGACATATTTACATAACAGATTTTAAGAATGAAATACATGGAATAGGAAAAAACAAAAATTGTAATAAAAAATAAAATATAATGTACAATTTAATCCGAATTAGTAAACCATTTAAAATCTTTGGATATTCGTTAAATATATTTGTTATATGAAAACGAAAAAGGCAGAAGTACTAGAACGATACGTACACGTACGATCGATACGAACGATGTGTTCGCGTACAAACTCGCTGGAATTAGTACATTTTAATTAATTTGTTTGTAAAAGCCCGTATAAATAAAAAATTACAAAAAAACAGAGTGTGCAATTCACACGCGGTAAAAGTAAAAACTTCAGAAAACTGAAGTAGACAAGAGTGGGAAGGCTACGAAGCACCACACAAAGAGGAGACCGATTATACTATATCATTATCTCACAGGCCAAATCTTATAGAAGTATGTGTTTGACTCTGTTTACTGTCGCTATTTTTCGTTTCATCGGGTTCCAAATCACAACGGTGCTTAAAAAGTTTTCACTTCAATAATTACATAATTCCTTAATTATAACTAAAAACTTTTCTCAAGATTTAGATTTCAAGTTATTCTAAAACCTAACTATTTTCCATTTTACTACATTATTTTTAAATAAAATTTTGGCTTAGCAATAAATGCCTTTTAATAGTAGATATATATATACGATTTAGAAGATTTTTACTAGTTTTCGTTTTATAATTAAATGTGTTTATTTTTGGAAAACGTATGTAAATTATAATTATGGTATTTGTACCGGTACTGAACGACAACTTAAAATTTTCCATTATTTCATTTAAAAAAAAAACCATTACACATCTGATGATGGACACTGAAATCTTTCCCGAAACGTTGACTAAGAAATGAGGTAGCGCAACAAGGCATAACTTCCTAAAAATAGACGAGATAAAGTTTATTATGTTCATATAAGTTAAATAAACGAGCAGGAATTCCGTAATTCTGAAAATCTCAGAATAGAAATGAAATGAAATGCCACCAATCAGAAACGTTGCCATTCGATTCAGAACGTTGCACAGAGCTTGAAATGGCATCCTCCCTTCATCAGCTTCTCCCACCCCTCCCATTCATCTATATAATTTCCATTCTTATATTTACATCCGTTCAAAGCCAACAGTATCAAGTTTTAGTGTAAGTAACCTTCAAAAAACACAATTGGGATTATGAATTGAAAACAAACATAATCTAAAAATAATTGAAAATAAAACAATAACTTTTATTATTTATGTACTTAATGCCGACCGGGTTTCGCTACAACCGTGGCTTCTTCAGGGCAGCACTAATGTCACATCACAGAGTATCTGCTTCATATGAACAAATAAAAATAATAATCGGATAATTTCTACAGCACAACGAAAATTGTCCTTAACCCGTCTAGATAAAATTATCCGTTTTTTGGAACAACTCATATAGGTCTCATACAAAAGGTTGTCTACTTTACAATCGTAGTGAGATATATGATCTTAACGACTTTAGAAAGAAAAAACACCCTCAAATTACCTGCATTCAAATTAAAAAATTAACAACCAAAGAAGTAAAATGTACACCTTTTTTGGAGCACAATTTGAAAAAAAATTCGGTATTTTTTATTAATTATTTCTACATGGAACGAAAAAAAAGTGAGGGGACAATAAAGTTTTTAATACATTTGTCTAATAAAATATCTACGTGTCATTATTTTTTTCGTTGTCAGTAATTTTAGTATCTAAAACAAAAGGTGTGCCATTTTTAAAACTTTTTATGTTTGCAAGTGCAAATATTATATTTTAAAAATTATACGTTGATTTCGAATTACAAAATTAGAAACCATATTTCTTACCTTCCAAAAACAATAACTAATTTTCGGTTACTTTCAGAAATATTCAAATTTTTTGGATTTTATTGTAAAGGGGAAATGTTTTAACCCTCCGACAAAATACGGCCGAGGCCCGAGGGTTCAGGACAAGATTTAATATGAATGAAGAGTAAATATTTGTAATCAATGCGATATAACTAATAATTATTATCAGCCAATCAAATCAAGAACCCGGTTAAATGGAGGCAAATTGAAATATAGGCTCAGAGAAGAACAGTTGCCGGAATTGTCGGCATAGAATCTCCGGTATTGTCTTTAGACATGCCTTTGTCGCATTGAATTCACGGGACGATTTCCCAGCTGTATCCACAGGCAGGGCAGAGAGGGAGATTTCCTTGAAATATTTTGATAACATCGTTCGAAACGATAAATTTTAGATGGAGGCAAATTTGACGAAGAAATTTGTAGCGACAGACGTTTATTGATTACAAAACATAATAAATTGAGTTTAGGTGTGCGAGTTTTGGAAGTTTATGACGAAGCTTTAAATTTATTATCCACGAAATCTATTACGTTTAGTACCCTGACGATTTAGGCTTAGAGCCATTTAAAGTCGCTGTTAGAAAACTGTTTTTATTTTTTTAGCATATTTCAACAACTAGGTGAACGCCTTAATAGAGAACTCCAGTCCAATTTTTTAAATTTTTTTATGAATAATGACCTTCTAACTTAAATAATTGCATATTTATTTTTATTTTTATAGTTAGTTTTAATAGTTAAAATAAATTTCAAAGTTTTAAATTTTCAAGATCCCCCGAAAACCACCGAATCTAGTGTGACGTCATCATGATCAACCGAAGTATGAATTTTGTATGGAACTGGAAACAGCTGTTCGACTCCCGCCATTTTGAATTTCAGCATTGGATCGTTTTATTGGGCATTATGGTCGTTTTTTGTACAGTTAGAGTTTTTGAATATTTTAAATAATATAGATAAACTAATAGACATACTTTATTTTTGATACTGAATTATTTAGGCCTAAATAATGTTTCAATAAAAACAAAAACTATTATATGTCCAAATCTCTTTATAGAGGTTTATACCAATAACATGGAATGTCGAACGGCTTGCGGCTTACATTTCTATACAACTTTGACCCAGGTGACGCGGCGCGGTGACGTCACGCCGCCAAAATCCAGCAATACCAACTTGAAAGGGTGTTTTAATGACACGTTTTAAAATGGACTTTTTAATATTTTTTTTAACCCCTACGTTTAATATTATTTAATAAAACTTATATATTCAGAAACAGCGTTTATTGGTCTATATGAACATATTTTTTAAAGCCATAATATTTTTCACTGGAGTTCCTTATTATAGACTTTACAACTCTTAAACTGACTTTTCCTACTAGAATTTCTGTGAGAAAATAAAGGTGATTAGCGTAATAAGCGAAATGCACCCTTTAACATGCTTATATTATTATTTCTTCCAATGTTTATTTATATTATATTGTTGAAATTATGTTAATTCGATTAACAATATTTTAACAACCTTCTAAAAAATTCCAAAAAAACTTTTTCATTATATATATACTTATGTTTTTATATGTATGTGTAGGATTATGTGCATGTATGCGAATACATATGTGTATGTACGTGTATATGTATGTATATGTATGTATGCGTATATTCGTGTATGCGTGTTTATGTATAAATACGTGTGTGTACATGTATGTACATATATATATATAAGTCTAAGTCTAAGAATAGACATCGTCTAGTGAGGCGGGTTGCCGGCAAAAAATTAAAATTAATAGTAACTGTTGTTGCGGACCATAATGAAATCATAATATTGTGAAGAGGGTTAAGATTTTCCATTGCGCGACTTGTTGAGGTTTAACCGCTGATCAATTATATCCCATTTCTGATTGACAATGACATTCTGATGTGTTCAGCGGGATCGAACCGGGTAACAAAGGGTGGTTATGAAGGACTGGTTACCACAACATGCTAACATTGGAAACCTCTAAGTGTATTTCGCGGTTTGATCAGGTTGTAGCGGTCAGCAGCAAGAGAAGGCAGTTTAAACAGAGAGCTTGATGTGCGGTAGCGTGCACACCATGCACCACCGTCCAAAAAGGTGGTTTCATTCAGAGCATTGACCATCGTCGAGGCTGAATCTTATTGGATGAAGGTGGTAGGACCTGCCTATAAAATGGGCTAACTACATGATTAACAATAATGCAAAATTAGAGCGGTGAAAAGCTTAAATATCTAAAGATTGCGAATATTACGAAAAATGACCTAACTGTGGCATATTTTATTAAAATGAAATAATAAAAATTATAATAAATACAATACACACAATAAAGTTCAAAAATTTTATTATTCGTGAAATAATAATGATGAATGGAAAATTGTGCACATATTTATTGCGTAAATATCAATTATCCGCCTGGCAACACAAAGATTCTCAGAATTCTAGACCCTTAAAAGTAATTAATGTGTAAGGAAAACCATTATTGCGAAATGTTTTTTTACGAAAATCGTGTGTATTTTATTAACAAGATAAAATAAAAAGTGTTTCAGCTAAATTAAAAAAGAGATTGTTCTGTATCAATCTTTTTAAAAAAAAATATTTTACTCTATTACAATAAAAAAAACTTCCATTCTTTCTTTCAAAAACTTCAAAAACTTTCTTTCATACACACCGTGTAAGAAAGAAAGAAATCATTAGAAAACAACAAAAAAATGTGTGCATTTCACACGCGGTGGAAGTGAAACCTTCAGAAAACTAAAGTAGACAAAGGTGGGGCACCGCACTCATTCTCTCGCGGGCTAAATCCTATAGATGTAAGTATTTCTCTTTTTCGTTTCATCGAGTTTCAAATCACAACGTGCTAAAGAAATTTGTACTTCAAAAAAATTTAACAAATCTAAACCGTAGAATTGTTTACGGTTTATAAATTAAAATAATATACAAAGACGATTTTTGAGTGCCGATTTTTGTGAAAGGCGCCTTTCGCGAAACCCCAAAGGCGCCTTTTGCAGGACTTTGTATTACAAATAAATTATAAAGGTTGGATTATGACCGTAACATAAATGTACCTAATGAGGATACAATACAAAGAAAGTCAATATAGTCACTGTTAACGAGTCATCACCATCTTTGGACAGAAAAAACAGAAAAGTTGGACATCAATAATGACTTTTTGATTTCAAACTCTGTGTCATCGGTGATACTGCAGCAACTGCAGTATGTTTCATGTCATCAACTTCTAAAACTCAGATATTAGAAACGATAAATCCAGCTATTGAAACTTTCCAGTGACATTCGGAATAACAAATTTACTGCATCTTTTATGCAATCTCACCACCACTAAAACTGGTTAATGATATTATATCTATCCATAAATAAAAGTAATACGCATTTTAAATATTTCGTTCGAAAGTTTTCAATTTATGACATAGAAAATATTGCAGTATCCGTGTTGTAGTATCAAAATCGATTCACACCTGTGACGTCAGTGTAAAGTGTAACACCAACGCAAGTGATCAATTATTATTGATAGGCACGTAAAACGTGGATTCTTATAAGATATCCCATAATATTTTGATGGGATTTCTCAGTTTGTATTTGAGGTGTGAGTTTTATCTGTCGGGGGTGTGTTCACTTCTTTTCTAGTTGATTGAATTTCCGCGCTGTTATATATTTTGCGCTTTTCGCAGTCGAATTGTCGCATTCGAGTGTTTTGATATCCGCCTTCGTGGAATTACATTCCACCAGAGTCGATTTCAACCTACTTGCTTGGTTACTGGATGTGTCCAGTCCTCCTGACATGAGAAGTGGGCCGGGCTTCATCACCGTTTCGATAATGAAGTTACGTGGGCGGATGACGGTGATGGAATTCGAATGCAGTCCATAGCTACAAAATGTGGTAGATTTTCCGGACGCGTCTACAGAAGAATCTAAATGATGTCTGGGAACATTTACCAAGTTTATCTTCACCCTCAGATGAAGCTGGAATGGGCAAGTCAAATTACGAATAGTGAAAAGGATGTAAGATATTATAATTAATAACTGAAAAAATTTAACTATCGGTTACGATCCGCAAAGACAATGTTATTTATTTTCAGGCTCGAGAAAATGGTACCAACTTATAGCTAGAAAAAAAAATAATAAACGAAAAAGTAAAAAAAAAGTCTAAAATGAAAATAAATAACCAAGACTGAACACCGAAGCGCGAACATTTAGAGTATTGAGATTTATTACTGGATTTAAACAACAATTGATAGTGTATGGTCCAAGATCGCAGAAAAACTACCGGTTCGGTAAAAATTTCTTGTTCATTTGGTATATCCAATTTCTATTGGTGACATTACTAAGGAAATTTACCTTCGTTAATGAATAAAATATTGACTCATAATCAGAATGAACTTGAAAAAAGTCGGGGTCAACCATATTTAATATTATAAGCTGTAAGAAGTATTTAATTTCATTTACACAACGTTAGCCGGTTTGTGTACGGCCGGGAGTGCTGTGTTGGTGTTTTGATAATAATCTGTTGTCAAATTGTAAACATAAGAAACGCGAGTTTTTCTTTCAGTTAGGTATTTTCCAAACTAAACATTTTAAGTGAATTTTTATTTCCCTAGACAAATCAGTCGAAAAGCTATTCAACATCGTTCAATAAATCAATAAAGAGTAAGAGGAACTAAAGAGTACAATAAAAACACAAAGATTTTTAATTTTGTGTATAAATAATGATAAAGTTAGATTGTGGAGATGTGTCGTCTATGTCTGTGCAGGACGTTTTTCCTGAATCGGAACTTAGTTTGTTCTCTATTAAACTTTGAAATAGCAGTTGCACTTTTTTTAATTTTTAGCTCATTTTATTGTAGCCAAGGCGTTCCGTCTTTCCAGTACTTCATAGACAAAATGACTAAAGAACTGGGTAACATGTAATGTTACTAATTATACATCTCACGTTCAGTATTTTCATATATCTTGTTGAAGGCTCAATAAATTTCATGACTTTGTCGGTGGTGAGAAGATGCTGTTCCCATAAACTACGAAAAGATAATGGCAGAATGGATAACGTAATAAATTCAAGAAACCCACTTCTCCGGTAGAACCCGTTTTCATCCCTACATTTATCTTATTTTACAATCTGCGAAAGAACAAACATCAGAAAAGGGAGCGAGAAGCGAGAAAAAAACCACTATTATAAAAAATATTACACTGTTGGGATAACTTATTTGTCATTTATTTACTATCCATAATTCAATGCAGGGCGGGAAACTAATCAAAAAATATTGTGTTGAGAGGGAATAACCAGAAAAAAACTGACGAAAAAACTTCAGATTGTCTATTTGTTTGCGGTCTTATTTTTCTTAGACATTATTGAAAATTATTAATACTTATGATCAAAAAATAATTACAAAAAGTACATATTTTTAATTATTTTAACATCACGAGTTTGAGCATTTTTGAATGTGGGCATTTAGCAAATCAAAGCAAATTTGGCATGAAATAAAATCGATATAGAGTTATTATGTTAAAATGCTGGTATGGAGAATAATTAATCTTTCTCATCGGAATCGCCATGTACCGTTGCAAGTGTAAAATCGCAAGATTATCGTTCGACGAAATTTAAATTCCCGACTGTTGGTTAATGGCGCTTAGACCTCACATGTATAATATTATGTATTAGACCTCAAAGCGTATAACATTATAGAAAAGTTCTTAAATTCCCAAATGGAAGAGTTTGTTTATTTATAAAAGGCAGCTGCCGTACAGAGGATATTTCTAAGATCATGGAGAAACGAACAATGCAGGAGGGAGGAAACATAAAAGGTGGGAAATTATCCCACTACCGAGCTGTTCGAATGCAAAAATTGTCAAGCGTACTGAGTCCAATAATGCAAGTTCTAGTTACGTACATTAAAATTTGTAATCCGTCTGTTAAAATAAGGGTTATTACGCTATTAAGTTCAGCTGGAATAAACTCTTGATGTTTTCCGTAAACGCCTATAAAGACAGGTCGTTTCTCTTTCCGACTATCAATTTGGAAAATAATAACTGCAATGAAATAAACATTACACAGAAGATTCGACCAAACAATTTCCGATTGTGAACTTCAATAATAATAGTTGCGAAACTCCGCAAGATATCAAACAAAGTGTAAGCACAACCCAGCGAAAAATATGGACGATGTATTTCATATAACCAGCTAAAAAAGGGGAATGATAAAATATGTTTGTATGATACCTACATATAGTAGTTAGGAGCATATCCGTTTGCCTATAAAGCCGAAACCGTACGAGAAGAATTCCACCCAATAAACAACTTTGGAAAAATGACTCAAATACCGTAAATTGGGAGCGCTGGATATTCCGAGAATTCGTTGAACGGTTTTCGAAGACGCGGGGTTGTCAACCTCTCGCTCTGACATGGTAATAATTTGCAATTACTGTCACATGATTTATATCGAAACGACAGGTTTGAGTGATTTAATTAGATGGATTCGATGTTTGGATGAATTCGATTTTACATCATTAAAATAACAATAAACCACAAACCTCGGTGAAATTAATCAAACTCAGTTAGTGAAACCGTCTTCGAATAACGTTAGGTTACTCCTTAAAGACTTAAACGATTCAATTATTATTTATGAGAGATTTAAGACACTCGTAAAGCCATATTCGTAAGATTAAACATGGCTCATGTTTGTATGAAATGAATAAATCCATCAATTTATTCTTGACGAAAAATTACTGATAATACATAGAAAACAGATTTTTGCTCAATAGTAACAAAAATATTAAAAATACAATTATTAACACAGTTTCGTGAGCTTACAGTTTGGGTGTGTGTATCTTATTGTGTATTTTTTTTTATACAAATTACTTTAATAGTATTTTAATTATTTTTTTGGTTTATTGTGTGTTCACAAAAATATATGTTTATTAAGAAAAAAGATTTCTACTCGATTACAAAGAAAAAAAACAATTTTATTATTATTATGGGCTTCCTTGGGTGTTTGATTGTATGTATCTTATTATGAATCTCTTTTCGAAAAAAATATCTCTGTGAAAGAGTATTTTTTGATAATAATTTGATTTATATTGTTTCAAAAACCTTTTTTAAGAAAGATACATTCTCGGGTTACAAATAGCTTGACATTATTTGAAAATCTCCCATACCACCCAATAAGCGGAATGTCGTGATGGAGGGCTTAGTCAGCCGAAAAACCGAACACGCGACGCCTGGGTGGGACCTAAACGCGATGCCAACTCAGTCACTTACCGGTCAAATAATTAAAATGTTATTTTTTAAGCTTCTAATTCATTTTTATATGTACGCAATTTGGGAGGAGGGTATGGGTACCGCCGCTCAGGGAACCATTTATTGGATAACCAACACCTCTGTCGTAGGTCACCCCAAGTAGTTCGCTACGTTTGGTGAATAAGCAGGGGTGCCCGGGTTCATGGGGTAAGGTTTGTCCAGATATTTGGCGGCGGATGTGTCTGCTCGCCTTCTGCGTTGCGGGCCGGATCGAGAGAGACTGGCTGAGGGAGGCCGTGCATTCTGACCATTACAAAATTTTGACCATTCCAGCCGGATTCTCTCGACCCATCGCTTTGCACCCCAAATGGAGGGATGTCTCTCTCTCCTAGACACACTGACCCCCAGATTCCTACCCACCCTCCATACTATTTTCCTTCCCAGAATTTCCTATCCTTCCCTTCCTAAAAGGACCCTGCACACAGCATCCCCTCAGATGACATAGGCCTTGAGGGAAATTATTTTCCTCGAGGCCTCCTGTGTGGAGTTAATGTAATATAAAAAAAAACTCAAAGCTTTAGTATGGAAGATTCAAAAATCACACATTACGAACATTTTACAGTTAAACCAACTAGCTATTAAAAAAAAAATAATTAAATTGTTTGTGTATTTATTAAAATTCCATTTCTAATAGTTTAAAAATAAAAAAATAAAACAATTCCTTTTACTTTTAAAACACATCAGTTATTATTGCAAATGAAACGAAATAATTATTTGTTTATCCAGAGTTAAGTCTTCCCGTATATCCGTCATAACCGTGAATAATCTGTGTTTCAATTAGCGTGCACGAACCACGAACTGAAATAGTTAGGCCGACTAATAGATGAAATACTACAATACCCCCTTACAGAATCGTAGCTAAGGTAATGATGGAAAATGTAAATGGTAATAGTTGAGGCTGGTTTAGCCAATTTTAGGTAGGGCAATGTCAGGTAAGGTTAATGAATGTTAGTCAATGTTAAGGGTTACTTCTGGTACGGTTATGTTAGCTAGATTGGGATTAGGTTAAGTTATGCTATCTCAGGTTCGGTTATATTTTAGGATAAGGGGGGTAAGGTTTTAAAGGCGAAAAAAAGGCATATTTTCATGATTTTTTTTGAGGTATGAATAATGTTGGCTTATTTCTTTTAAATACACATTATAGTATGAAATCTGAAGTATCGTTGTTTTTTTTTTATTAAAAACATTAATAAATAAATAAATAAGCAATAAACAAATAAATAAATAAGTCCGTGAGAGAGAATCTTCGGAGGCGCTTCGAAAAAAACGTGTTTCGCGGTAAAAATTTTCGGTGAATTTATTATTATAAAATGGAAAAAAATAGTAAAAAAAAACTCTACGTCACTACCTGTTGATAAATGTATAAAAATAATGTGCAAAATTTCAAAAAGATCGGTCAAGTAGATTTTGAGTTATGATGTTCACGGACTAAAAAACATTGTTTGCCAGAAAATCAATTTAAAGTTTTGTTATTCTCGAAATATACTTGATTAGAGCAAGAGAGCCGGTCGCTTGAAATGCTGTAACTTCGTTAGTTTTGCTCTGATATACTTGAAATTTTGGCACCATACTCTCGACATATTGTACATTTAGAAAAAAAATAATTTGAAAAATTAGTTTTAAAACCTAACCCCCCCCCCCCCCCCCCCCCATAAGTAATGCTGTGTTAGAATAAGAATCGATATTTAAGATGCTTTGTATGCTGGTTTGGAAGATATTTACTTTCGTAAAGTTTCTCTCTAACAAGGACTCTGACAATTGTGACAATCTAATGCGACTGATTACATTGATGAAGTGCACCTACTGAAATATCATAGTAATTCGAGGATAAGATTGGTTATATTAGGTTGCGCTAGGTTAGGTAACGTTGCGTTATTAAAGTAAGATAAGACTGTAGTAAGTATGGTCAGCTGATGTTGCATATTAAAAGTTAAAAAAAATAACTTAAGAAAATCATATTAAAACGGAATTCCATCATGAATTATTAACAGTTTCAAAATTCAAAATAATGTTACACAGAAGTAATGTTACGAATGGCTTAGGTTATGTATGGTTAGGTTAGAATGAGTAAATATTAGGAATAGAAATATTAGGAGAAAAGGTTAGTTAGGTTAAGAAAGGTCTGGCTTTGTTAGGTAAGGCTATATTGAGTAACAAGATAATATTGGTTTAGATTGGTTAATAATAATAATAATAATATTTTGATGATTTGTATAGCGCCTTTTTTGTGAAAAATCGTCACAAGGGCGTTGTTCAAACATATAGTATATTTCTACAATCTTACTTCCAACTACAAACAATTATAACAACTTGTTGCTAAAAATCGCATCCACCGGTTCGTCGATCACTGATATGAAACTTTGTGTACAATAATTTGACCAATGATCGCGTAAATGAATGAAAATGTACATATTATACTGTTTTATTCATACTCTGTATAGACAGAAAATATACAGGATCATACTTACCTGGGAGGTTACATGAGATTAACACCGTTTATTGTTTATGTAATAAAAAAATAAATACAGTTCGCACACAGATGACACAATTGGAAACACAATACCTAAACACGTAAACGTTTGGTATAGTCGATAAGACATAAGTTGTCGAAGAGTTTCGATTCCAAACTTGGTACTGAAATTATTTGCGTTGCGAGCAAAGCATAGTGAAAAAATATTTTCAAAATCCAAATGTTGTCGGAAAATTGTTACAAATTGGAGAAAAATGCCGGTGAACGTTTATCACACATATCCCTCCGTTGAAAGTAATTTAAATCCATATTTATTCATTGGGCTGACTAGATCTGATTTGTGAGTGTCCCCCAACCACCCATAAAAACCAATATCCGTCCCCACTCTCATAGCACCGTCAGCCATATTAGTCGCAGAGCGGGATGAAAAAATAATATGTATGTTCCGCCCGATATCTTCGCCACCCTTTCGGAGAAGGATTTTTTAATTTGATTCCGGAACACGAACGGCAAATCATTCGTTCTTGAAAAGTACTTAGCAATGTGGTCACTGATCATCGGTCCGGTGAAGCAATAATGTTACTAAACATAAACCTCTGAATCGGAAGATATTCAGAAGGTATTTATTTAAGAAATCGTAAATGAAGATGTACGTTAATACCTCACAGAGGGGCGGTAGTCGGTTGAAATGGTCAGAATAGTCGAGTATCCTTTGCGAGACGGAAGCTTCCGAATTATTACGATACAGCGCCGACTGATAGATGTAGGAGGTTTACTAGGGCTTACGCACCCTATCAGTACGTCAGTATCAGTAGGCGTTCCTCCGTTGCAGGGAGAACACCTGTGCATGTTGCACCTGGGGTGCATTCCTACCAACATTAATGAAGCAACTGCAGCACTCCGCAAAGTGTCTTAAGTCAGTTTTATAGATATAATATTAAAATTAATTGTAATCGGCGATGTGAAAGATAAAATCGCGATATCACTTTTACCAGTTGTTAAGCAAAAGATATTGAAATTGTTAAAAGATAAATAATGAATTGCGATAAAATGATAAGATTCAATTCTTCGTAAACAAACATGTAAGTATAATGTTGTTTTCTAATGTTTAATATATTTTTTGAGATCTTTGCAATGAAAATACTGACTTATTTCAGATTCTACATGGAAAATAACAGTACAACGTGAATGTTGACGATAAAGCAGAGTTAAGGATTTTCACGAGGTCCATGGATGCAGAAATACTGCACTGGTTGCAGCTGTGAACAACAATGAGTTTGGAATGAGTTCAAATAATGTAAACAAGTATTGACCTGCATCGGCTCGGTGTCCTTCCGCCTCCTGAAGAACGAGGAGGGAGTGTCGATGGTGTGCTGTCGAGACAAGGCCGGCTTTGGAGTGGAACTCATTTGTCTGAACCATGGCAGGGATATTTTCCGCCGCGAGTGTTTCTGATTATCCATTGATTCGAAAGAGTCGTCCGACATGGTCGTCGCTACTGCAGTAACGCGACGACAGATCGAGAGCTTCGACAAGTCGAACGTGATGGCGACTTGTTGGAACCGGCACTCAAAAAAATAAACGAAATCGGTTGAAAAAAAAACGCGATAACAACACAGAAACCAAAACAATCCGAACGTAAAACTGGACGCGCGAATATTATGCGAAATGTTGCGGTAGACCGACACTATTTGGGTGTCGAGTAGATAGTGAGTCAATTCGGACGCGACGAGTGAGGCTCGCTCACAAAAGCAAACACTCGGCACACGTGGGTCACGGTGTGAGCTATCACCGGCTGATAAGGTAGCGCTGAGACGGGCGGGTAAGATGTGGCTAGGCGGGCTAGCGGGCGGAGAGTGAGTGCGGCGGCGTGCTTCCCGCCGCTTATATCCAGGGCTGCGCCTGCGCCCGCCGGCCCCGTCCTCATCCTGCCAGCCACTGTCTGCCTCCAGCCACCGGCCACCGGCCACCGTCTCCTGGAGGACCCAGTCCATCCAACAAGGCAACAAGCAGCAAGCATCCGTCCATCACGGCCGGAGATGGACGGATGCCACGTAGAATCCGCAGATGTAACGTGGGCTATAGATAATTATTCCAATCCAATTAATTTTATTAAGCATCCTTAATGACTATTAGGTCATCCTGAAGAACAGGATGGAATATTATAAAACAGGACTTACACAAACTGCGTAGAACTGTTTTGGCTATTATATTTTCGTTACATTTTCGTCACTTGATAATAGGGCACAATACAATAAGAAATTGTTTAAAAACCACTTCTATTAAAAAAAAATAATGTGTGCAATTCACATGCAGTAGAAGTGAAACTTTCAGAAAATAAAAGTAGATAAGAGTGGAGAGGCTATGAAGCACCGCACAAGGAGGAGACCGATTATTCTATCTCATTATTTCGCAGGCTAAATCCTACAGATGTATGTGTTTGTCTCTTTTTAGTGTCGCTTTTTCGTGACATCGAGTTTCAAATCTCAACAGTGTTAAAGAAGTTTTCACTTCAAAAAACAATTTCATGTGTTGATCAACCGAGATAATTGAATTCTGTTACTGTTTAAAGTTGAGCACTCTTAGTAACGTGTAATTTTCTTGCAAAATGTTTTGAATTTTTGATAAAAAGATTTCTGATAGTGAATAGGATATAGTATTTTTGCACGGCGTTTAGAGAAAGAAGAATTTACCAAACCAGAGTTTGAGTGAACCAGAAATTTAGTGTTAAAAATGTTATCAAATATCTAAAGTGATTAATTTACCATCCCTCGTAACATCACGTTTAATACATTAGAAATTACTGGCGAGATTGTCGTCACCTATAGAATTTAATGTGAGGCATAAAATATTAAATCACAATGAAGTACAAGTATTCATGACAAAATTGAAAAAAGAGAAATGTGCAAATTGTATAAAACTCGTCCAAATTACTATTGTGACAAACAATACTTTGAACATTCAATTTGATATCATTGAAAACCAACCGATGAAACCGCTTGAAAACTATCACTGAGCTATTTCAGAACGGCAAGTAAAATTAAAACTGCACCATTGCACTGCAGTGAGTTGGTGGCATTGGCAGTGACCCAGGCAGCTATCGACAGGCAGACCTAACGAGATGTTGCTCTAGTAACTACATAGGTCCACAGTGAACAATCACACTGGGAAATAGGGAGACCTAGCGAGACACGTAGAATAAGTGGGTATTTAAGGGGGTATTCTAGTATAGAAGCATGAATTGAAGGTACTTTTTCAGGTGCAATAAAAAACCATGATATTTTTACACGGCCATTATTTTACCTAATTTCGATTAAGTATTAAAGAATACAAAAAAAAAAATCAAACGAAAAATTCCAAAATTCAAAAAGTTACAGAGTGTTGAAGTGGGGGTTCTAAAAAAATGGCGCGCCCTGGATGATACGATTGCAACCCTCTTATTAATCTTAAAAAAAAATAATAATTCTTAATTCAAAAAAATGCGTCCTGAACTAAGATATATTTTTATTTATCAAAAAATATTTTTCGCAAAATGGCGGCTGTCTGGAAAATTTTTTTTTAAAGTTTTTTTGACTTGCCAAATTTTTTAAAAATAGTAAAAATTAAAATTTTGTTATAGTTTTAGTTCCCGCTATAGAAGGCTCACACCAAATTTCAAGCAAATTGGTTTAGTAGAACTTGAGATATCGTGTCAACCGTCTCGAAAAAAGTGATTTTGAGAAAAATGCGTTTAAAATTTTGTTCTATTCAGGTTCTGGTTAGATTCCGTCTAAACCGCGACAGTAAAATGGTTATAAGGAGATATAAAAATCTTTTAAGGAGATATTTTTGAATATTTAAACTTTGGAAATATGAAGAATAATTTTTTTTTCTAGACTAGAATACTGCCTTACAGAAAAAAAATCTTGTGTGCAGTAAACACGCGGTAGAAGTGAAACTTTCAGAAAACTAAACTTCGAAAGAATGAGAAGAATGCAGAGTATCAGGAGTAGGATAAATGAAGGGTTTATTTATTGTAATATTGTTACGCAGTTTAAAATATCCATTACATTTTATTCTGCGAAGCGCCGCACAATGACGGCCGGCGTGGTCTAACGGTAAGGCTCTTGACTCGCAATCCGAAGGTCGCGGGATCGAATCCCGGCGTGGCAAATAAATTCTATTTAATTAATTTGTGTTATTTGTCAATTAAATTATTTCAAATAATACGTAGTATATCTGCGGCACGTTCCAGAGTGGAAGATACCATCAGTAATGCCCTGGTGTAAGACCACCATTCAGAATTGAAACGTTGCTTGAAACGGCTTTAGCCGTGTTTGGTAACCAAATCTGAATAGCCAGGTACATCCTCACCTTCCTCTTCCCAATCTCCTTCCCCCCCACTACTTTCAGCCTCACAACATACCCCAATTGGGGATGCCAAAGTCTCACTGGCTCCATGCGGGAGCAGTTGGGACTCTTGTGGGGTATGCACACAAAAAAAAAATTAAAAAGGAGGAAGCCGAAAAGTTATGGAGCGCCGCACAAAGAGGACACCGATTAGTCTATATCATTCTCTCGCAGGCTGAATATTACAGATGTATATGTATTTGTTTATTTTTAGTGTTGATTGCTTCCGTTTCATCGAGTTTCAAATCACAACGGTGCTAAAGAAATTTTCACTTCAAAAGTCACAAATAATTACTGCGCCTAATTAAGATTTGAACAATTTGATCACAACACAAGAGACAGCCATGATGAAAAATATGAATTATTTAGATATTCGGATAGAAGTGTTATCGCGGTTGCGTTCGTTGGATTTCCTCACTGTTATGTATCATCATAAGTATTTAAAATAATATTTTTAAAACATCGTCATCAACGTGAGAAATGTAATATAATTTACCCAAGATTTCAAAGTGCTGGTATCTACGAATGAAAACCACAAACTTACAGAGGACATTTGATATTCTGCGAAATTAAGAACGGTGCATTGCGGAAACGTCGAAGCCGATGGCGGGGATAAATCGATAAAATAATAATCATTTAATAAATAATGTAAAACTAACTAACCATCACGTTTTTTTCCGCAATGGAAGGCATATAGAATAAATCGCCAAACAATTCTGTCTGCAACACACTCCTTGCTTCATTCACATTCAAACATCGTCTCATACGTACCCTTCTCTCAATCTGACTCCTGACATGGCCCGACTCCAATTATTTGGTTCATTTGATCGTGCCTCGGGCATTCCGGACTTCCTCTACCGTTACATTCGCACAAACTTTTATTCATTTCTTCGTTCGTTCGCTCTCTTCGCTCTAGGTACAAGTACGAACCATCTTTTTCACTCATTTCTTAATCACAGGTTTGCTTATATTGTATATGAAAAATATACCAAATCGTTTGAATATGTAAAAAAAAAACAAGATTTGAATTACTTCAAGTTAACATCAATATCTCATTACAATCATTAAATTTGTCATGTATGTGTAATTTGTCGAAAAGTGCAATTGATTTCTTGACGAAATACACCAAATAAGGAATGATGAATCGTAATATCTATATTATCAGACTTCGTAACGTTACATCTATAATAACAATATTATCAGACGTCTACGTTTTCGAGTCTACGATGGGGCCATTTAGAATATTGCCTCTAATTACTGACATGTCAATATCTAAAATCATACAAATAATATGTATACGCCTCAGAATATTGATTGCTTAAGGTTCGTTCACACAGAGCGTTTAAAACGCTGCTATTTTGCCGCGGCGACTGATCGGGACTTGTAGCCGCCAGGAGACAGTCACGTGGAGCTATTAAATATGCGAACGTAGTAGCGAGTGAAAAATATGAAACAAACCAAAAACAATCAATCAACAAGTGTCAACTACTAGCGACTAGCGTTTTGAATAAAAGAAAGACAACTGATCACATGACCGCCAAATCGCCCGATTATCGCGGTCAGGGATCCTAGCATGGGCGATCGATAAGGATTGATAGGATAACTGTCGGATTGAGAAATTGAAAATATTCTAATCGAATCGCGCGAATGCTTATAAGCCGTTAGATAATTGAGTTACTCGCAGCGAACATCCCATAGTCATCACACGAAGCGATTTTGTCGCTACTATTCAAATAGCAGCGTTGTCATCGCTCTGTGTGACCGAGGCTTTATTGACAATTCGTTTGGGAAACAACCGTTGCTAAAACTTTATTAGAAGTGTGTTTTGGACATGTTTGTATGCCCGAAATAAGGTCCATTTTATCTTACTTCTCGGGAAATTGCTCAAATATTTCAATTCGGGAGGCGGGTGCAGGTACCGCCGCCCCGGTATTGAAGTGTATTATATAATCTGAATATCTTTGAATCACTTTCTGCGCGGTAAACGTTTCGATTTTAACACAAATTTAAGCAAAAATTGATTATTATTAAAGAAAAATACTCATGAGCTGAATTTTATCAGGCTGCAGAAAAACACACTCTGCAGGAAATAAAATCTTCAATCAATTATAAATAGTGCAAAAATTTGGAAAAATGATTGCTTAATATTATTTTTTATGTAAATACCTCACAAGAGTCTCAGCTGCCCCCGTCTGGAGCCAGTGGGACTATGACATCCACAATTGGGTATGTTGTGAGGCTGAATGTATTGGGGAATGGAAGGAGAAGGGGGAGAGAAAAGTGGGGAAGTACCCGGCCATTCACCGTGGTCACCAAACACGACAAATGCCATTTCAAGCAACGCTTCAATTCTGAATGGTGGTCTCACACCAGGACGATACTGAGAGTATCTTCCACTCTGGAACGTGCCGCAAATATACTATATATTATTTTAAATGAATTAATTGTGAAATAACACAAATTAATCAAACGTAAAGCGTTTAATGGATTGCGTTGTCGTTTAGGATTAATTTCGTAGAAATAAACATTTTTTTTAATTTGTGCATTTTTAGATTGTTACGCGCTTTTAATTCCAAATCCCGATTTTTTCTTTTATTTATTTTTTACTCCTTTCATATATTGAATAATATTATTATTCAATTAATAAAAACTGTTTATTTAGAAATAAATTGAAATTATACCGTTAAAAATCCGAGCTCTAACAACATTTGACATATATAGTATCTTGACTACATTTGATGGATTGCAGGTTTTTTCGTACTGATTGAATTTACTAAGCAAAATCAACTAAACTGATGCCAGTAGTTGTAGTTTCGCGTGTGTGCATGTAGGTAGTAGGTAGGTATGTATATAATACATTTGAATGTATGCGTATGTAAACACAGGTCGCTAATTGACTTAGTTTGTGTATGTTTGCGGAGAAGGACTAACCACAACATGAAACTGAGCAGCAACAAAATAACATCAGAAATGATTTAGTCCTTAAATTGAACAAAGCTTAGCTTAGCTTCGAAGTGTAAATATTGATTCCTGGCGATGACAACGTTAAGACGCTACGCTATTATGTAAAAAAAACATCTGCGACAACAAAATCTTATTTTTGAAATAAGAGTGAATAAGTTAGAATTCTTGAGATAATTTAAAAAAAATAAAACCTTTGTTGGAAAGTAAGTACGTTGAGAATGTTAAAGTTTAAAACTCTTCACAACGAAATACGTTAAATAGAAATGCAGCAAAATAATACTTTTCTAAAAATACTTTTTTCAAAATAATACTTTTCAAAATAATACTTCTGTTTGCAAGAAAAAATAAATAATACTTCTGTTTGCTGTACCTCCATTCTACTTATTGCTTTGAGAACGTGACATTAATATAACAAAAACACCATACACATCCATAATCCATCACTCTACAATCATAGACCCTTATAGATGCACACATCCTGAAAATAAACAACACACATAAAACATTACAAAACCACAAAAATCTAAAATAAAAATGATATTTTAAAATTAAATACGTCCTTTCATTTTTCAATCGTATCATCCGTGACAAAAAAATGAGAATCATTTGTGGAAAAATAGCATTAATGAAGTGTGGCCACTGTTTATAGAATGTATCTAATAAAAAAAAAATAGGAAAATTTGAAGGATGTCCTCCGAAACACAGGTGAACTCCTAGTGTGGAGCACAATTTAAAATATTGTAATATTAATACGTAAATGAAAAATGTGTGTAAATTTCACACGCGGGAGAGTGAAAACTATAGAATATTAAAGTAGACAAGCGTGGGGAGGCTACGAAGCACCGCACAGAGAGGAGACCCATTATTCTTTTTTATTATCTCGCAGGCTAAATCCTATAAATTTATGTGTTTGTCATTTTTTAGTGTCGCTTTTTCGTTTCATCGGGTTTCAATACACAACGGTGGTAAAGAAATTTTCACTTCAAAAATTACATATAACCACTGTAAAATTGAAGAATCTCCTCCACAGCACAGGTGTACTATTACTGCGGAGGGCAACAGAATATCTTTGTAATATTAATGCTAGTATGTTAAGAAACTAACTAACTAACCGTCACGCCGTTTCATCGAGTTTCAAATCACAATGGTGCTAAAGAAGTTTTCACTTCAAAATCTTAATTAAGACATCAAACACACGTAATCATGTTGGTCGACTCTGGAGGGGCAGATTACTATTCAAAAGAAACATATTTCCCTAGAGCCATTTCTTCCGATTTCCGAAAGAACTCAACTAGGTCTGATCTGAACTTCGTTTCTAAAACTATAATTGACAGGCGGAAAAGCTTAGGTAAAACTGGGATATGACCTTGATGTAGCCCATTTCAGAAAAATAACTTAAACCTACCAAAAAAAATAACATATATATATATATATATAGGATTTAATGTCAGAAATTTGCCTCTATGTCGTGTGCAGTGCACAACAAGTAACCCTGGCAGACAGTTATTTTACCGAGCATCTAAAATTTGAACCTAATTTTAGGCGAAATATTGGATAGGCCATTGGCATGTATTTTATAATGACTTGGAAATAATTGTGTGGATTGATGTTTCTACTAAGATTTTAAATGTTACTAAAAAAATCAGAAATTTATAGTTTTCTTTCATAATAAAATAAATAAACATTTTTTTAGCTTATGACGTTCACTACAAAAAAAAATTGTCTCCAATTTTATTTAATTATTTTTTATAAAATAAACACTGGTTTTTTTTAACTGAAAACTTCTTAAGCACCGTTGTGATTTGAAACTCGATGAAACGGAAAAGAGCTACAAAAGAGACAAATACATACATCTACAGGATTTCGCCTGCGAGAGCATTCTCATTAGATAGCAATAAATATTTATTTAATTCACGGGTAGGTACTCGATTCCAATATAATAAGATTAATCCACAGTCCCACGCAACTCTTCTGGTGTGGTGGTATAAAGCGCCTGACAAAACTTCGCAGACATTTTGCGGACCAAGGATCGAATCCTACGAAATCCAAAAAAAATATATGCATATACATTTTTTTTTCAATCAATATAAAATCTTCAAACCACACCAAAATGAACAGGAAAAGAAAACACAAAAGAAAGCGACATCTAGCGACTCCGAAGAAGAAAACATAAATACTAATAAGATGACCAATTGTATAGAAAAAGGTGCACTGGAATTCGACACTTCTTGCACTTCTAGAGGGTGTGAATTGCATACCAACTCTGATTTTTTTTTCAATATAGCAGCACCTGGAATTCCGTCGAATTTTTGAGTATGACATTAAATTTTAGTTTCAATAGTTTTAAGTCTTAGATATAAGACACTAGTTGAAAATCAAAGCTGCAGGTAACTAGTAGTTAATCTTATTGATGAAAGTTATTACTTATAAGTATTATATTATAGAAAAATGAAATGAATTTGTAAAGCGCCCTTGAGGTAAAAAACGGCACAACAGAAATCATCCAATCACTATGATTATTATGTTAAGGTCGGCGCAACTGAGCCCGACTAAGACAGTGCTTAGCGACATGATCACGGAGTCGCGGTGGGCTATGGATTGAATCGACCACCGCAACTCACTCAGCGGAGGTTTGCAAACACTTGTCCAACATTACAAGCTATGCTGGCTAGATATTAACTGAAGGTGAGGATGCACTCAGAAGATATAACTAAATATTTGGTCCTCAAACTTCAAAACAGAGATAGAAAATTTAGGTGCGATATGCCGTTTCGCCAGTGGGCTGTGGAAAACGTCTCACATCCCGCGGAATCTACCGGTACGAAACTTGGTCACCGCATAGGGAACACTTTCCTATCACTTGCGACGTGAAAATATTGGCATAAACTTTTTTTAATTATATCAAACAAAACATTTGAAAAAAATAATTAATATATTGAAGTGAAAAATTCTTTAGCACCGTTGCGATTTGAAACTCGATGAACGAAAAATAGTGACACTAAAAAGAGACAAACACATACATCTATAGGATTTAACCTGCGAGAGAATGATGTAGTATAATCGGTATCCCCTTTGTGCTGTGCTTCGTAGTCTCCCCACTCTGGTCTACTTTACTTTTCTGAAGGTTTCACTTCGTGAGACGTGAAATGACGTGAGACTTTCAAGACGTGAGAAATGCACACTCTGATTTTTGAAGTAAAACTTCTTTACGCACGCTTGATTTGAGGAGTAAGCCGGTGAATGCGTGACGAAAGCGTTACGAAAAGTGTGATCGGGCGAGGCAAGCGAAGCATAAAGAAGTTTCACTTCAGTCGTGTGGTCTAAAGCACACTCGTTTTTGAAGTGAAAACTTCTTTGGCACCGTTGTGATTTGATACTAGATGAAACAAAAAATAGCGACACTAAAAAGAGACAAACACATACATATATAGGATTTAGTCTGCGAAAGAATAAGATAGTATAATCAGTCTCCTCTTTGTGCGGTGCTTCGTAGCCTCCCCACTATTAACTACTTTAGTTTTCTGAAGGTTTCACTTCTACCGTATGTGAATTGCACACTCTTATTTTATTTTATTTTTTATAAAATTATTAATCTTTGAGGTTAAAATTGAAATGTAAATAATAATCACATGTTAAGAAACTATATACCTACAATTAACAATTTAAAAAGAGTATCCAAAGGTAAAACAAAAAAACAGATTCCTAAGGGTATGTGAACTAAGTGTGGGGCATATATATCATTAAGTTGATAAATGCGCAGGCTTTCAAGACAACATGTTGCAACTACTTTATACTTCTTAGCTTCTCCTAACCAAGCGCAGGACTCGACAAAAGCCGAAAACTTATGTCCAAACATTCTCAAATACACAACATTAAATACAAATTAATATCAAAGCTAGATAATTACTTTATGTTCCAATGACTTTAAACTATGCACAAGCGACCTTTACCACTTAGAACATAAATATTCCAACCAAATGATTACTTTTTAGCGATTCGGTCGTCATTTCCGCATCCTTGCGGTCTACAATAATTATTATAATGTAGTTGTATTTATAAATATAGTTCCCGGGTGATAACGCTGACACGTACTAGGGCTCAATTCTGCAATCGAAGCGGGCCCAATTGTCGTCGAAAGTACGTACATTGGTCGACTTTGATATTCTCGAGCCTTGTCGAAATTAATAATAAAATCAACATAGTAAATACACATTCCTCTAAAACTACTGTCATAGTACCTTAAGCCGCCGCTACCCGAATTTCTACTGATTTCTTACATATCTCCCTTAAACATTTGAAGTTTTCAAGCTCTTAAAAAAATATACGTTTTTTTTAAGATAATACCTAGACGCGTTCCACGCCGAAACACAAATTATATGAAATTCCCTCGATAGAAAAAAAATCGCAAAGTATGCTCCGAAAATTATTTAAAACAAGTCTATTTCTATTATTTTACAAGTTATAGTTGTGAAAAAATTATACTTAAAATGGCTTCCACGAGATTTTTGCTCTATTTTAAACGAGTCATGTTTTATTAAACATTTTCACAATTTTCGCTTCAATTTTATCATTTAAAATATTAGCGCGCTCTGTCCAACATTCGTAATTACATATCTCTCCATCTTCTTCCTTATGAGCGGGGAAGCGGCGCCTTAAGCACTTCTGTTTTACCATTATTATACGATGTAAACTTATTAACTCCTATGAAGCTACATACCTACATTTTGAACCTGCTTATATCCTTGATGTTCAGTTTATAATGTTATTTACTACATGCTTATAATTATATTCCTAAATAACATAAGTATCTATAAAAATGTGATACTGTAAATGCATTAAAGGCGTGTGTAAATAAATAAATATATCTCTTCAACATTCAAGAGTACGTATAAATGAAACATTCGACCAAAGTCGAAACGACTAGTAATTTCTCGCTAGCAGATGGCGCATAACGAGTAACTCTTGATTGCTATTGGAGAATTGAGCCCTTGAACCTACTCTGGATTGCTAGTGGCTATTGGCCCATCGCGTAACGTGTAGCGTGAAATGTGTCAGAACTACGCTAATTCGTCAACAAGGCATTAGAATAATTGTGACATGAAACAAAAGGTATTTTTGAAGCTAAAATTATATTAGATTCTCCTATTAAATAGATTTTCTTGATTTGGCTCCCGCGTTTAGCAAAGGCTCATGTTTATACAGAACAGCGGAATGAATCGGAAAGGATTTGAGTGTACAAAGAAATATTGGTGGTGCAAAAAGTTCAATACGAGGTCGGTACATGCAAAAGAAAAATCATGAATCAACTTCATTAGATTTTGACAAGAATCGTTTTTGTGCAAAATGGCAACATGAGCCAGAAGATATTTTAGATAGTTGTAGCTACTGAAAGATAATTATAGCATTAAGTTTTCTCGAACTGGCTTCAATTTTAAAGAAGTTAGATATTTATAAAGAATTTTGTTTACTTAAAATTTCCACTGGAATAACAATTTATTTTGGGACGAAAAATAATATTAGTTTGGAACTCGAAGAGAGTTATTGCACAAAGTTTTCAAGAACTGACTTTGACAATGGCGAAATGACTCTGAGGAGATATTTTTGGAGCTAAAATGTTTATCTACTCAAATAGATGTGGTATCTACTCAGATAGATGAAGGATGGGTGCACCTGAACAAATATATTTACTTAGAAGGTCATGTTCTCGAAAAATATTGCAGTATATTTTTTAAAAAACTACATTTTGATGGGTGGGAGTAGCACTTTTTGAAAGAAGGCGGAAAATCAAAAAAAGTTCAGGAATCACTGGTTTATACCTTCTCTGTTTTTTTTTAAACTTATTCCTTGGCAGAAGTACGACCGTTCATCTGTTATACGAGACCCTACAATGAAAAGACTTATAAAGCAAAAATACGTTTCTGAAAATCTTTGAAGATTGGCAAACAATTAAATTATGAATACTCTCTATATAAATAAGTCAAAGCATACACGATGGAACAAGCAAAGGGGATACATCTAAGGATGTAGATAACTAGAAATATTCATTGTTTTTGTGTTTAATTCGTAGAACTCCATTTAATTTTTTTTTAATTTAATTAAAATGAAATTTGATAGTTTTTTTATCAAGTTCTGAAAGTATTTAAGTATGTATTTTTTACTACTTAGTATGTTTACAAAACCTAAAAAATATTACGCACTTAAGTGAGTCATAGCAATAACGTCATTATAAAACAATTAAGAAAACTTTAACACTTAGTTGGGGAAACGGATTCCGAACCCCACATAGTACACTCAATAAGTGTATCAGGTAATAAATCAATATAGACACCTTCAAAAATTGACATTTAAAATCTTATAAATAAGTCGCCTACCGGTGGATTAACCACAGTTTGAAAATGGTCTTGTAAACTTTCTGTAGCCAAAATAGCTATAACAAAAATACATAGTAAAATACATGCAGAACTTGATAATAAAAATATCAAATTTAATTTTGATTAAATAAAAAAAAACTTGAAATTTAAAAAACTAGAAATAATTTGGGAGAGAGATAAAGGAGAAATAAAATTATTTTGGGGTTACCACGCAGTAACTAAAACTAGGACACGTCACCATTTTTCTGTAGAAACGATATGATGTTAATCACATCACCCACCATCAAATATGCGTTAATTAATTAACACTGCGTTGAAAACTTGAAATTTCGATCTTTACTGCAAAAAAAATACTAGTGTAAGAAAAAAGACTTCTGATATTTAAGATCAAGAAGTTTTTGAGCTTTTTGAAATTGATATTCAAGGAGGTTTTTGACGTGATATCACTGATAACGTCTTGTAAATCGATGAACGCTGGCTGCACTCACGCATGACACATTGTCACCTTCCGCCTAAGCCGAGCGTGCAAGCGAGAGCGCGGAACAAGCTATAGATAGGCACGATCAGCCTAAGCGTTCGGCTTGTGACTGTAAAATTCTATGCAAAAGTTTTCTTATGACGTTATCACGTAAAATTATCGTCAGTAAACCGACTTTACAGACAACCATTTTTTTTTGTTTGTAAAAATGTACAGGTGCCCAAGATATTTAAATTATACAATCTCGATTGAACAAAAATCTGAATTGTTGAATTTATGAAAGCTGAAGGAACATTAGTATTTTTTTATATTATTAAAAATCAGTTTTTTAAATGCGGTGTTCCAACACATCAAATAAAATACTTAAACAAAAATTTTGTCTTGCGCGATCATTGTGTAATTTTTAATTTTGCAAGTTAAGATAAGAAACAGATTTACACACCTTTCTAATACTCTAAATTTTAAAATGTTATATTTAATTGATTTCTAGGGAGAATATAATAGTTTTAATTTTTGCACGTGGTCACCTTAATTCACGGAACGTAAAAGAGCTTCAGTTGTAATAAAGTTTTATTGACTGCATTTCAAGCTCTGCAATTAAGCTATTCAACAGAAACTGTAATAAAACTCGAGTCACTTCTCCGTATCGATTTTCATAGATAAAGCCATTCACTTGGAAGATGAAATCGTATCATTGAAAACCAATTACAGAAGACTTTTTGGATGTTTCAAAACTGTTGTACAATGATTTTCAAAAGCGACCTGTGTCACCCACTTGTAAAGGAAAAACTATCACTACTTCATAAAAAATCAGTGTGCAATTAACACGCGGTAGAAGTGAAACCTTCAGAAAACTAAAGTTGACAAGAGTGGGAAGGCTACGAAGCACCGCACAAAGGGAAGACCGATCATTATATCTCATTCTCTCGCAGGCTAAATCCTATAGATGTCTATGTTTGTCTCTTTTTAGTGTGGCTATTTTTTGTTTCTTCGAGTTTCAAATCACAACGGTGCTTAAGTTAGTTTTAAAACGTAAACAAAAGGTATCACTAATTCACAACACAATCTCAACTAATATAAACAGAGCCTTGAAAAATGAGCTCATAATCAAAGCGGCCAATGTGTGCACTTGGACCGTTGTACCCAACACTTCGGTTAGGGAAACAGTGTAATTAATAGTTTGTAATATTCAAAAAGAATGCCAAAATGTTAAAAAAAATCACCGAACACTACGATGATTATGTTTTGTCTTCCGGAAGACAGCTTCACAAAGCGCGACGTTTCGTAGGTTCTGTACGTAAGGTTCCATTCTATATCATTCTCTCGCAGGCTAAATCCTTCAGATGTCAGTGTTTGTCTCTTTTTAGTGTCGCCTTTTCCGTTTCATCGAATTTCAAATCACAATGGCGCTAAAGAAGTTTTCACTACAAAAATCATTAAAAAAAACCAAATATTCCTTTAAATCAACCATCATGGTGTTTACGACCTACCTAGCAAGAAATAAATAATCGGCTTACCTTACAGTTAGAAAAACATCCGGATACTGTGTATTTTCCAAAGAGTATAATATCATTGAAGACTTACCTGTAAAAATAAGAAACGAACATTTTAGAATACAATCAAAGTCGTAACTACCTAAACTGGAACGTCACACAACAGATCTGAATAGCCAGGTATTTCCCCTTGCCTATCTCAACCCCCCACTCCCTTCGGCCTCACAACATAATGCAAAATAGGGGATGCAATAGTCACACTGCGTCCAGACAGTTGGGACTCTCGCGGAATTCACATATTAAAAAATCCGTCCTTCGTAGTGTTTTTCAATTAACAAATCGCAAACTTACTTCCAGTACTTGCTTACGTGTATACTACCCTATTCCTCTTCTTTTGCACTTTTTTACCGTACCAACTCTGAAATATCTTTAAAAACTTGGTGGATAACCGTTTACTGAGACCATAAGAAATACATATTATCATTGCTTCATTCACGTTCACACACAAGTTGTATCAGGTGACCGGACAAATCAGAATAAAACCAACTCAGAACCACCTCAGAAAAGTCATTAAGAGTGATAAAAAATTTGGTTGTCTGTAAAGTCGGTTTACGGACGATATTTTTAACGCTTAGGCCGATCGTGCCTCTCTATCGCTTGTTCCGCGCTCTCGCCGAACGCCTAAGCCGATCGTAACTCTACCGCTTGTTCGCCCGCTCGGCTCAGGCGGAACGTGACAATGAGTCATGCTTTTTCGTGCATACAGCAGGAATTCATCGATTTATAAGACGTTATCACGTCAAAATATATAAAAAAAATATTTGTTGTCTGTAAAGTCGGTTTACAGACGATAATTTTACGTGATAACGTCATATAATAACGATGGAGTGGAAGAGAGATAGATGCGTCACAAGCCGAATGCTTGTGACGAGCTCTCTCTTGCACGCTCGGCTCAGGTGGAACGTGACAATGAGTCATGCTTTTTCGTGAGTGCAGCCGGCGTTCATAGATTTATAAGACGTTATCACGTCAAAAATTGATTAAATAGGTTACGTTAGGTCAGGGTCATGGGCTATTTTAAAATAATTTTTTTCATAGCTTTTAATGACTTTTCAAAGAGGTGTTGAGTTGACTTTATTCTCAGTTGGTATGGAGCCGTTTTACCAATATCAGTAACCAGCGACTACTGGATATATTTGAAGTATAAAATGTGGATGGCAATTTGGTCTGGGTAACATTTTTTTTCAATTAAAAACATACAACAAACTGACAAAGCTAACAAGAACCTTATGCCAGCACGCCTGTACAAAGCGATACGCATCATCCCGTTTCCACAGCATTGAATAGTGATGTTTGAAATTTATTACAAATTTTAGCTTATTTCAATTAACTCCACACGGCAGGCCCATGAGAATAATAATTTCCCTCAGGGCCCGTGTCATGTTTGGCATGTTGTATTTATTTTATTTATTTAAACGCCCATAGGGATATTATATATAGTGCAGTACACGTTTTGACAGAATACTCTATGGAGGGGCTTTTTAAGGAAAGGAAGGAGAGGAAGTTCTGGAAAGGATTTCAATTCAATTAAATTTATTCACTTTAAAAACATAACAAAACAAAAATTTCAAATCGTTTTTAAAGTAGAGAAAATATTAAGATTCAAGCATATTCAAGCAATTTAAAAAATTTTAACATCAATGAACAATTTAAACATCAATAAACATTTTAAACATCAATTTCATTGATGTTAAACATATCGATATTCAAAGTGATTATATTTAACAACAAGACTGCTCTCCCGACTGGCATAACCATTGGATAAATAAATGGGGTGGGTAGGAATCTCCGGATGTGAATCCATCCCTCCCGCTGCGGTGCAAGTTGATGAGTCGAGAGAGACCGATTGGAGAGGTCGAAGGTTCTCCCTACCTGCTTCTCCCGATCTGACCCACTACGCAGCCGGCAGCGGACGCATCCACCGCAAAAACCTGAACACATCTCATCCAATGAACCCATACACTCCTGCTAAGCCACCAAACGTGGCGAACCATTTGGGATGTCCTGCGGCAGAAGTGTTGGTTATCCAATAAATAGTTCCCGGGGCGGCGGCACCCCCACCCGCCTCCTAAAAAGAAGCTGAAGCCATTTTCATATTTTGCCTAATTGATGCCTGAAGCATTGTGCGTCAAATCAGTCGAAGACTTTTGAAAGGAAAATATAATAACAATGAATTTTTCACGATTTCATTCCAATTGAATGAATAAAGCCAATTAGCTTACAAAAAACATTCTTTTTAATTCATTGACTGGTCGTAGCGGAGTCCTGATTTAAGCCAGCGCTTCGCTCTCTCTCTCTCTGTAAATTTCCATATCAGGTCAATTTTTAGTAATTTTTTACTCCGCCAGATGGAAAAACCTTCAATGGCATTACAAAATAGCATACTTTTTAATACTCGTATATCTACGCCAAAGAAGAGTCATATTTAAATTAGTTAAATTTAAATTACAGAATTCGCACACATAACACACACATCCACACACACATACACATACACATACGCACGCACACACACACACACACAAACACTCACACACCCCTCTCCTTCAATAATTTACTGACTTAATTTAGGTAAAATGTATAATTTATCACACAAAAACATACATATATAACAGCGACATGTCAATGGTATCAATTATTTTATTAAATTCTATAACTTTGTAACTACTCTCTACTATGTAATTACGTTGTTTCTGCAAAAATAAAATAAATAAATAAATAACAACACTCGAATACTTAGGATTTCAACAATTTCAAAGCCGCGAAAAAGTCGTCCACTAGCTCGCAAAGTGAATAATTGGTCAGTAAAACAATCAAAATGTTGTGTAAATATTTGGAGTGCCTAATCCAAAGAAACGGCGAGATCTCTGCTGCTGCTCGGGAACAAGCGGAAACTTTGTGATACTATAATCAATTAATAACCGAGGGTCTTAATTGGAAAACTTATTCGTTTTACTTCCATACTTTAAACAAGCCGCAAACTTAATTAGTAAACACCACTGGAATGCTTAAATGTTAATGGCTTCGACATCATTCACCGAAACCGTTTAATTTATTTTTGTTTCTATTTTTTGAAGCTTTTGCAATATATAAAAAAATAATACAAAAGTACTCAATCTAGATATTGATCTAGATTCTAGATTATAGATAGACCATTTTTGTATTCTGGTTGGTTGGTTCCCACTTGAGTTTAAGGGGGGAAATAGGTGAAGAGGCTTCAAAAAATTCAATTTTTTTTTCTTTCATTAATCAATAGTAGTAGGTACTATTCAAAAATATATGCTTAAAATTTCAAACTAAAATTCCACGCCGTTTAAAAGTTATAAGCGTTTGAGTGAATGTCCTTCGTCAAACTACTACTATTTTACTGCCACTCTTATTTTTCAAACACATTTTTCTCAAAACTACTTTTTTCGAATTTGTGTAACCTCTAGCTCCTACAGTTTTTGATCAATCAGCACATAGTTTCTTTATATAAATGCGCTCTATTTGAACCTCAGCCCTAAACAGTATCTATATTTAAACTATTTTTTATTGCAAAAAAACCTGTAAAGTAAAATCATAATTAATGATATACCGCTGAATAACAAAAGTATAAAACACATTTTAATTCAAATGCTTCAAGGATAATACAAATTGCCTACACACTGTCCATACCAGCGAATAAGTACAAAAAATCGACACATTAATTATTGGAATTCGTAAATAATGAACAAAAACATATTATTTTATAATAATTAGAATTTTGGGGGGGCCAACTGTCGAGGATCAACTGTCGGGTCACCATAATACACAGACGAATCTTTAAAATTCCTTGTCAATTAAATCAATATTGAAGGTTTTTATCGAATCACCAAAAAATGGGAAAACAACATATTAAAAGAAGAAGAAAATTGCAAAAATCTTCGTCGCGTTATGATAATAACAATAAGCATAATAATCCAGGAAAATATTGATGAAGGATGTAGTTGCGTAAGAAGTTTGACACTGAACATTATGGTTTCAAAACCTAGGCTGGTACGAGTGAAGTAAATTGTCCGAGTTGACAGATTGAGTTTCGCCTAAGGCTTATGAATTAATTGCGTTTTAAACAAATGTAATTGGAAATAATAATAAATTTTACGGTTATATGGCAGCTGGCAATAATATTTTTTACAGCAAAGGGCATTGAAAAACGCAATTGTTTTTAAATTCTGAAAATTCAATTAATTTCGGAATATCTGCATTTCATTTCAAAGCTTTGACAAAAATATTTTTAATTTGGCAGTGTCATATGAAAATTACGGTTCATTGAAAATTTGTTGCAATTCAAGGTTGTCCCCGATGTTTTTAACAAGCGTGCATTTCGCAAATATTTTAGGCAAAACATTCAGCGGATAAAATAATTTATTGACAAACGAATGATTTTCAACACTTATTTTCCGAAATTATCAATTTCCTGATAATTCCAATCGGATTCATTGATCTTGAAAATATTATAATTCTAACAACGGTGAAGCCGAAAGTCTGTATGACAATAAAAAAATAAAGAACAGAGGGGTCATAAAAAAATCAGAGTGAGCAGTTCACACGCGGTAGAAGTGAAACCTTCAATAAACTAAAGTAGCGGGGAAGCTACGAAGCGCCGACAAAAGATTTGACTATCTCATTCTCACGCAAGCTAACCTTGCAGATGTTATGTTTTTATTTTTTTTATTTTAAGTTTCGCTATTTTTCGATTCATCGAGTTTCAAATCACAACAATGTTAAAGAAGTTTCACTTAAAAAAAAACTGTACTTGATACAGTACATAAGAAGGCGGTTCGCCTGTTGACAATTCGTTGTTAACGGATTGATGGCCTTCTCAACTCAACTCTGTGTAATACACACAGGCAATGCATTCATGCTGATTCTACAGGTAGTTCAAGAGATACGAGTAGATGCAAGAGATACGAGTAGATGCAAGAGATAAGAGTAGATGCAAGAGATACGAGTAGATGCAAGAGATACGAGTAGATGCATTTATCCTCTGAGCACAAATGCACGTACGCGAAACATGAAGACATGAGAGGAACTCCCATTCACAGTCGATTATGATTTCATGAGAATGGATAGTTTTTTCGACTCCTTTTTTGTAAGTTGGCTCGCATGTGGAACCAGCTAACGGCATCTGTTTTTCGTCCTTCACACAATCCGGGCCACTTTAAAACCCGCATTAATGAAGGCCCAACCTTAACACGCCTAACAACGCTACCCAACCGGGTGGCGGTATAGTTACCCTGCCTTGACACTGTGTAGACATGAACGCCCTCCTATCCCGCTCCATACAAAAATAACAACAAAACAAATTTTCATACATTTTTCTTTAACCACTGGAGCGTTTTCTGCCACAATATGGCACTATTTAAAATACCTCGGATTGCTTTGCTGCCAATTTTGGCAAATTTTTCCCTTATTTGTAAGTAATAAATTAAGAGTGTACGATTTTTTTAATATTTTTTTATAAATCCTACGAATATGTGATAATCGGACATAGATATGCGAATTCATTGGCTATATAGAACTATAATCAGTTTGTATGTCTCCATATTAAAATTCGGAGGTTTGTTTTTTTTTTTTATTTAGGCAGAAAATATTCAAAAAAATCACCAAAAAATGTCGAGCAATCGGAGAAAAAAGTTTTAAATTGCACTGTCGTTCCAGTGGTTTAAGACTTTTTAAGAGAACGCTGTGTTATTTTCTTCGTAAAAATGGTATATCGGAAGCCAGGACAAAGGGAAAAAATCAATAATTTATTTGGTCAGGTCGGTCAAATATGGAATTCAATTTGAATAGATAAATATTTGAATGAGAAAAAAATGACAAATTACTTACGCGAGCCGTTAGGTTATGATGTTGCGTCATTTTATTTTCCCACCTACGTTACTCCTGAATTCCCCCCCTTACCCTCACCACTGACAGCGAGAACTCAATAGAAAACCAAGTCGTGAAATTTTTCTTCTCCGTGAATTTTTACCTATGCCTGACATTTTTCACCGAGCGTCGATTTTGGAACGCTCGGCAGCTGCGTTTTTTTTTCTTTTACAGAGAAGATTTTTTTAATATCACGGGGGGTAATTCAGTAACAGAAATTGAAATAAAAAAAATATATATGTATAGGGTGCGGCAGCATAACTTCATATTTTAAAATGCGCGCCGTTCAGTCGGTTGATGTAGTAGCGATGCGCTAGTGATCTAGTTCGAGAGGCGGAAATATAAAGTTTTGTCCCGACACAGTCGGACACAGTTTATTCGCCATCATGCGTTGGAACAGTGAGAAGCGTGCGTTTTCCGTTGAGGCCTACTTTTCGAACGGATTTTCTGTGATCGCAACCCAGCGCGCCTATGACGTGCGCCGACGTGGCAAACGCATGCACCTCACTGTTCCAACGCATGATGGCGACTAAACTGTGTCGGGACAAAACTTTATACTAGCACCTCTCGAACGAGATCACTAGCGCTCCTATACATCTACCGACTAGAGGTGGGTAAGTTCTGCATTTTGCCGGAGGCCTCCGAGGAGTGCTTCGTTTTAAAAGCACTCGAGTTCTAGGAGCGGGTCCCGGGTTCGAGTTCTTGGTTGCGGACTGCGCGCTGGGACGGCGCACCGAGGCGGGCCGCACGAGTTCTAATTATATCTAGTAATTGATCTTGAGTTATACGTAAACATGATAAGTAGGCCATGTTCTACAAAAGGCCAAGTAATAACTTAGAGACGTTACAGAGTAGGAACTCTGTTCCGTCTCCTCCACGTTCCAAGTTGAACATAAATTATATTTTACAGGTATCCAGTAACATTTCGCCTGAAGACAAAACACTTCTTCCCTTTGTTAGACAAATAAAGAATGTTACGTAAGTTATTGGCAAATAATAAAGGACATCATATAATAATATTAGTAATCATTAATCGTATTTTGACCTTTACCCATGGCAATTATGTTGAAAAATATATTTTGAAAGTGATCAAGTAAGAATGTATATAAGTTTTGGTAGGTTTTTACAATGTAATTAATGCTTTTGCTATTATTTTTGTGATGTGCAAGTATCTATATACCTAAATGATTTTTAAAAATTAACATATAATAGAGAAGGAATCGCGGATTGGACAAGGGGTAAGCCTCACCAACATCCTTAATTTCCGCCTCACGTACAACGGAACTTAAATGACAAAATCATTTGAAAAACTGTTTTTCGATTCGCGTGTTTTGGGGTTCTAAATTTACAGGGATGTGTTTTAAGTTGTTGCTATGTTGTAACGTGACATTTTTCATGATGAAAAGGAGGTATATTCTTGAAAGATGAGACGTTTCCTCCTGGAATTGTTCCGTCCTTGAATTCAATGTTTTTAAGAAATATAAATACACATGTCTAAAAACATATTAAACTCGACGACATTTACTTTTTTATATTAGTTCCACCAGGAGGCACTGAGGAAAATAATTCCCCTTTGAGCTTATGTCATCTTTGGGGATGCTAAGTGGAGGTTCTTTTTAGGAAAGGAAGGAGAGGATATTCTGGGAAGGAAAAGGTGTGAGGGATGGGTCGGAATCTGGGGGTCGGTATGTCCAGGAGCATTGGATATTGATTTTACAAAAATTAACTTTTTTTTGGATTTTGTAGGTTTCGATTCCTGGTCGGCTGAATGTTTGCAAAACTACTAAACTAAAGGAGACTTGCGCGTGACCGTGGATTTATCATATTATATTGGAACCGAGACCAGTAAATAAAACAAACATTTTATTGCTATCTCAGTCTCTCGCAGGCCATAGATGTATGTCTTTGTTTTTTTAGTGTCGCTTCTTTCCGTTTCATCGAGTTTCAAAACACAACGGTGTTAAAAAAGTTTTGACTTAAAAAATATTAAACATTTTTTTTATTTTTGTGTGGTTCACAATGCGTTCGTATAAACATACCTTTATATTAATATTCTTTCTTCCACTAGGTCTTCCACTTCTTCAGCTGTTATATTTAAGATTTTAAATGTAAAGGTGACCGCTTTATCCAGTGTAAGCAATTTGTATTACATTTTGACGTGATAACGTCTTATAAATCGATGACCGCCGGCCGCATTCATTCCGCAGAAAAAGTATGACTCATTATCACGCTGTCACGTTCCGCCTGAGCCGGGCGTACAAGCGAGGGCGCGGAACAAGCGTTCGGCCTAAGCGTTCAGCGAGAGCGCGGAACAAGCGATATAGAGGCACGATCGGCCTAAGCGTTCGGCTTAAGCGTTGGGCTCGTGACGTTATCGCGTAAAATTATCGTCCGTATACCGACTTTACAGACAACCAAATTTTTTTTTGGTGACCGGACAACCCAAAGTGAAATCAACTTAAAATCTCCTTTGAAAAGTCATTAAAAGTGATGAAAAAATATATGAAAATTGGTTAAATAAGTGCCGTTAGGTCAAGTTATGGTCCATTTTCAATAAAAAAAAATTTCGTAGCTTTTAATGACTTTTCAAAGAGGTGTTGAGTTGACTTGATTCTGAGTTGGCATGGAACCATTTTTTGTATTTAGAATTGCCTTGTTTGAAAAACTTCATTAGGATTTTTTCTTAAATTATCACGAATAACCCCCCACAAAATTTCGCGGTATGAGCGTGGAATACTGCATGTATTTGGATGGTTAGAAACGAAAAGCAGATTAAACTTTTGTAGAAGTTTAATGGGGCATTATATCTTAATTTTCAGACATTTAACGCGTTCTCATCCTATGCATTAAGTCGGAAAAATCACAGCAAAACTTTTAACGACTTTTAATTTTATGCAAAGGCGGCGTGCCGTAGCTTTTATATCGGTATTTTTAAAACCGGAAGTATTTCTTTTACATATGAAGAAGGTGTTGGTTATTACTTTTTTGAAGTGAAAACATCTTTAGTGCGTTTTTTTTATTTTTATTAATAAATTCCTTTTTCATTTATTTACATTTTTTCAATTAAGTCCCGTTAAACTGATTGATATCAGTTTGTCAACGGGTTCTTTTGGAATTAACTTCTTTTTTTTTTAAATTGAGACAGGTTCATAAAATATACACATTAGGTGAAGAAATACATAAAAACAAACATTTTTTGTAAAAAAATATTGTTAATAAAATTTATAAGAAATAAAGAACAGAGAAAACAAAAGATATAAAAGAAAATAATAAAAAAATAATTATGTAAAAACATTAAAACGAAAAGCGGAAAAAAAGCGTTGTGATTTGAAACTCGTGAAACGGAAGCGAGCGATACTAAAAAGAGACAAACACATACATCTATAGGTCTCCTCTTTGTGCGGTGATTCGTAGCCTATCGGTCTCCTCTTTGTGCGGTTTGCTTTGCCTCCCCACTCTTATCTATTTAGTTTTCTGCAGGTTTCACTTCTACCGCATGTGAACTGCGTTCGATTTCTTTATATTTAAGTCTTTTCGGTAATTCAAAAAATAATTTTAAATGTTTATACCTAATATATTGTACTGGAATGTAAAAACCGCCGCTGGTTTACCAACCCTTATTTTTACAGAATAAAAAAGCGTTCATGATAATATATATTTATATCAAAGTTGATTTGAAGTTTCACGGGCTTGGATTCGAAATTACTTTTAATTGAATTCACCCAATTCTTAAAATAATATTCAAATAAATTGAATTTTACATCAGCGATCGCGACCAATTCAAAATATTACATCATCGAAGGGTTCCGAGTTTGTACTACGCCAGCGTGGCGGCATGCCTAGTAGTATCTCAGTTCGTCATTTCACAAAATATGTATTATATTAATATTAGCAGAGGTTGGTCGTGATCACTGAAGAGATTACATATGATAGAAGTGTGCTGTAGGTGTGTCCGTTTGCCCCAAGTTAGTTCATTTTTCTTTATTTCGTTTGAAATTGATCCAACATCGAATTTCAATTTTTTTTTAAATTAACTCTACACTGGAGGCCCTGAAGTAAATAATTTCCTTCAAGGACTATGACATAGTTGGAGATTCTGTGTGGTGGATCATTTTGTGGAAATGAAGGAGAGAAAAGGGTCTAGAAGAGACCCATGTTGTAGGAAGGAGGAAACCCAGAAGTCGGCAAATATTGCCGGACAAAAATGTCAACCTTGTATAAATGTTGGGCGCGCGTTTGGCGTTTATGTTTCCCAACTCTGAACCTACTGTGTTCCTCGGAGCTTTTCTATTGACATACCGGTAGAATAGAGACAGCATTAACAACCGACCAATCAACCTTGAGGTGCTTATAAATTTCATTATCCTATCTGGGGTCTTGAAGCAGAAATATTTTGACAACAGAAGCTATTTCTGTTTCAGAGGAAAGACGTGCAAAAAAACGCACAAGAAAACAACTTCAGTACGTCAGCTGGACACCTAGACGCGCATTATCAAGGGTATTATTTTTAATCGGCACAGTTCACACTTCCATCGATTTTCCGTTCAGTGTTTGAGTATAATACTAGCAGAGTTTTGTCGTGATATTACGACCCTTCGGGAGCGCGCCGCAGGTCCCGAGAAAGCGGCATAAAAAGGTTCCGAACGAATGGCATTCTGATGCCCCGATCACGTCTAGGCTTGATTAAAAGGATCGACGTCCGCGGGGGGAGCGCACAGGCACCGGCCGCGGGGAGGAGTACCGAAATAGCCCCGCTCCACGCCGACCACCGCCCGCTGCCAGCCACCAGCCACCGGCCCCGGCTCGAGCAAAGATCACTCAATCGTGAAATATTACAGGTAGATATACACAATGCCGCCGTAATCCTCTTTTGATGCTCTATAATTAAATTTTATGTCGTGGATTTAAGGTACTTTCTGGCAAGATGGAGCGTGGAAGATGAAAATGTTAAAAGAACAATGGCTTAGAGTTAGATGACTATTGTAATTTGGATTAAAAAAATACTTTCATCATTGAAGAAGAATTACATTGATGGGCATAACCTTTAAAAGTTATTCCAATAAAATTGAAAAAAGCTTTGTTCGAAAACCACTTTCCTACACCAAATCGGTTTATAGTTCAGCCAGAACCTTCCTCTGGGCTGTACGATAAATATATATTAAAATTAATACAGAATTGTAGTAAATTAATAAACATAGATGAAGGTGAGCGATGGCTTAGGCATAGTATAACGTTTAGAATCGAGACTTTAACGCCCTTGAAGTGAGTTTTCACAAATCAAATCATTCAATTATCAAATGAAATCGCTGATTGTGTCGCTAAACACCCCTAAAAGTCTCAAAGGAACTTTGGTACATTGTTTGATAGTCTCAGCCAGGGCTTCTCAAGTCCCTGATCAAATAGGTGATACCTACCCAATAATCAATATAATTTCCGATAGGCGTACGTAACATTCTAAAATTAATTTCTAAAATAGTACATAAAACTTACATTTTCAGTCGGCACATTTTTTTTACATTAACTCCACACAGGAGGCCCTGAGGAAAATAATTTCCCCCAAGACTTAGGTCATCCTTGAAGATTTTTTTTTTTTGCATTAACTCCACACAGGATGCCTTGAGGAAAACAATTTCCCTTAGGGCCTGTGTCATCTGAGATGCTGTGTGGAGGGTCTCATGAAGAGAGGAAGGAATGAACATGGGTCTTGAAGAGACCTATATTGTAGGAAGGAAGAACACAGAGGCCGGCGAATCGTTCCACAGCCGAGCAGTTGAACACAAGAACGAGTCGAAGAAGCGACCCGTTCTCATGTGACAAATGTCAACCGTGTACATATATTGGGCACGCTTTTGGCGTGTTTCCCGACACCGGTGCCGAAAGGATCAATAACGCTAGTTCCTCGGAGCATCTTCCATGAAATACCGGTAGAACAAGGAAAGCATTCCCACCCGACGCCTGTGCTCTAAAGATTGCAAACCGTCTGTTAAGATGGGACAATCTATCAAACGGCCGCCCGTTTCTGGACAGAATCGAGGGTATTTTTCAGGTATTTTGGAGCTCCAGACCAGAGGTGGCTGCCAAATTCAACCGTGGGGCTCACTTGTGATGTGTACAGGGTTAGCAGTTGTGTACTATTAAAGTGCCTGCGGGCCCTGTACAGTACGCCCAGTTTTTGAGAGACCACATATCTGAGCTGGTCACTTAGAGTTACACCAAGCATATCAATGGATCACCAAACATATAATGAATTTATGCCGCCGTTCTTACAATAGTTGGAGGTGTAATGGTCAGCATCGTTACCTTCCAAGCAGTTGATCGAGGTTCAATTCTCGATTGTATTCAAAGATATAAATTTATGGAAATTTAATTTTTACATTTATATACCGCGAGTTTCCCAATACGGGATGAGTGCGTACAAAAAATAGTAATGTCGTTTGTTTATCGTACCTACCTACAATTTAAAAACAGAATTTCGTGTTTACGTAAGAGCTTTTTTAATATTTCACATACTTGGAAAGCTCAGAAACTAACTTATGCTGATTAGGTTTTATTATTACCTACCTGAGAGCGAAATTTAAAGATTTTTTGATAAAACATAAAAAGTAGACATAAATCTCAAAAGTACGCTTATTCAGCATAATAAAAATAAAATAATTCATATTTTATTTTGGTCACAAAATCTACAATTTTCCCGAATTCAGGACCCTTCTCCAATAGTTTGGAGTTGACCTAATCATAAACTAATTTCCAAAAGGGATCCATACCTTTACAGTGTGACCACACATATTATGTTCCACACATCCTACTGATAACAACGCTGTTTAATTAAAGAGTACAATACCAAGCAAAGGTTTGCGAAAAATTAAGGCAGTATTCTAGTCTAGAAAAAAAAAATCTCCTTAAAAGTTTGAAATTTGCATTATTATAAAAGTTATAAGCATTTTTATCTCGCGGTTTAGACGGAATCTAACCAGAATCTAAATAGAGCAAAACTTTAAAAGCATGTTTCTCGAAACCACTTTTTTCGAGACGGTTGACACGATATATCAAGTTCTAATAAATCAATTTGCTTGAAATTTGATGTGAACTGTCTCTACACATTACTCTATCGCCCCCACCAGAATTATTACAAAATTTCAATTTTTACTATTTTTTTTAAATTCGTAAGTCAAAAAAGTCAAAGTCAAAAAAATGTCTTTTTATTTCAAACAGCCGCAATTTGGCGAAAAAAAATAATTTTACTTTTCCGAGGTACGGGCCATAGCAGCATTTGTCTGGATTAAGAACTTGTTTTTTTTTCTTCTAATTCCTAGGATAATTGCAATCGTGTCAACCAGGGCGCGCCATTTTTTTAGACCCCCCACATCAACACCCTGTAACTTTGAGATTTTAATTTTTTCGTTCGATTTTTTTCATGTATTCTTTAACGTTTAATAAATATTTGGTAAAGCAATGGCTGGTAAAAATATTATTGGTTTTTTTATTGCACCTGAAAAAACACCTACAATTCATGCTTCTAGACTAGAATACCCCTTAAAATAAATAAGTCTTAAGGCAACTATAATTCGTTGTTCCATAGTGAAGTGAACTGCGCTGTATTCATCTGATTACATAAAATCGCTTTTGAAGCAACAGCCAGCCGTCAAGCACAACTTCAAATCACTGCATATTGAACCAATTCAAAGCATATTTCAAAGCAAGCTTCAAAAACATACGCTTCAATTACAGGAAAACTCGGAATAATTAGAGGACCTGAAATTCCCACTGACTGAAAAATGGGAAATTGGAAATACAGATGGTGATCGTAATCTACACGTGCCGGGTTGGATACATTTAACAACGTGCCTATTATTTGAAGGACTATCACATTACTAAAGAATCAATAAAAACTTTGATTCACTTTGATCAGTAAGGTAACATAAGTAATGAATTTATGCAATTATTTTGCAAAAAAAACAGCTTTTTCGACCTCAAACAAACTATTTTTTTTAAAAGAAAAGTGTTTAAAAGTATTACTATTTGTGTTCAAATTTTAAATGTAGGCCATTAAGGAAACTGATTTATCATGGCAAAATTAATGATTTTTTTTTTTCATACCTACTTTGTACATTGGGTAAAAACCATATTTAGGAAGAAAATAATTTAATATTCTAAAAAAATCAAATATGCATATGTAGGTGATGCTGTTATGGAATTGAATAAATAAATTCGTTCGAGTGGAAATAAGCTTGGAGAATGCACCCACCGATGCAGCAGATCAAACAAATCCTTGGCTTTTTGAAAACAGTACGAAAATAGCTCGGAAAAGCTAATAGATATTATTTCATGCCGTAGGTTGCATATTTATTAATAAAAAAAATTAATAAAAAATTATGAAATGAAATAAGATAAATATTTACATCCATGCTATCGGACAAAGTTCAATTTTGACAGAAAACCTACGACCTCCATAGCTTGTTCCTTCCTGGCGTTTTGGTAAAAGTAACTTTATAAGTATTTTTGAAGTGAAACTTCTATAGCCCAGTTAGTGATTTGAAATTCGGACGAAACGGAAATGCGTCCCTAAAAGGTATTATTTCACGGGTACTCCGTTCTAATACAATGCGGTAAATTAGCGCCTCGACTCGAGCCTTCCATAATGCAAAGGCTAAGGCGCCGGACAAATCCAAGCGGCGAATGGAGTCGAATGCTACGAAATCCAAAAAAATTAAACATTTTTATTTTTCTGAAATTATTATCCAATCTTTAAACCACTTTAAAATAAGCAGACAAAAGAAAAGAAAGCAACATCTAGCGACTTTCTAGTTTCACTTCTACAGCGTGTGAATCGCACACTCTGATTTTTTATTTCTGGTTTGTTGAACACCAGCGCGCTTGAAGTGAAAAAACACTTAAGTGCGCTATATAAATATTACGTTATTATTATTACCTACTTTTTAAATTGAATGTAAATGATAAAAAATTTTATTACTCTCGTAAGATACAAATATATAATTCATATTCTTGTATTACTACGTTAAAGTATGCCGTACACTCTCGCCCCGCATGCCAACAGAAGTGAGGTCATTTATAATTTTCAAAGAGAATTGTTAATAAAATATTAAATTACCTGAATAAAATATTAACTTACCTACCTATGTAGAGTGCATATTCTATTATGTAGGAACGGATTTCATATTAGACATTATCTGATTATTTTTAATTTGGTGACGGCGGCCATCTTGAAATTCTAGAGTTTTCAACCAAGTTGGTTCAAAATTGGTACAAATAAGGTTAGGAGGGAGATAAACTCGAATTTAAAGTAAAAATTCTAGAAATCTGAACTGATTTGGTTCAAAATTGGTATATGATCTCGAATTTATGTCAAAATTTTAGCGGCCATCTTTAATTTCAAGCGTTCTGATGCAAAGTAATTAGGTTTCATGGGCCCCGTGGATTTCAAATGAACGAAGTTGTACGGCGTAGGTTTATTACGTATTCAAATTAATGGTTTTTAATTTGATGAAAAGTTAATAGATATATATGTGAAAGTTGTGCTGGGAACATTACTAAATTGGTCGAAGCCAGACAAGAGCCACCTGCAGGGCCTAGAAGCCAAAAACCCGCAGCATACGTATATGATTTTATTACCATGTGTGATATGTCACACATAAAATATTCACCCAACTAAAATGTAGCAGTGACAACGAGTTCACGCGAGACTCCCCGCCGTATCTTTGACACAGTGATATGCAAATTGCCGCATTCTCCGTGAATTGGTTTTATTAGATTATTCCCGCGGAGCCTGGCTGTGGGGGGGGGGGGGGTGGTGCGGGCGGAGAAAGGGGCGCACGTCGCGATGCGTTCGGGATTACCGAAAATACGTCGGAAGAAGCACATAATGTTTTATTTATTTAAAAAAACATACGCGAGAGAGTAAATTAATAAAATAAGATAAAAGTACGACTTGACGGGTCTTATCCTCTTGGAAGAGCGTTGTTCCAAATATTGTACATTTTACGTTGTGCTGTACAGGAACAGTCGGGGGCGTTTTGAATATTAAATAGGAGTATACTTTTTAAAAAGGAGTAGAGCCATGTTGTGAGAACCGATAGAGGGACGTGTCTGATATTAATGATTCGGGTGAGTGAGTGGCTTGTGGATTTTAATTGTGTACTCTTCTTAATTATTTTTTGTTTTGCCTCAAACGTGTTTCCATTTAAGTTATTTTTACACGGCGTGGAAACCAAATAACAACTATTTGAACATCGACAAAATGCCCTTGAAAGATGGAATGTCTAACCAATTTAGAATTTCTTCATCGAATGAATATTAAAAGAAGAGAACTCCTTTATCAAGAGACAATTAAAGCAAGCGGGAAAACCTTTATGCCAAAGATAGAAAAGAGAGTGAAATTATAAGAAAGTAAAAGGGGAGAATAAAATATATAAAGCCGTTTTTAGCAAAACCTATTTTAAGTCCTAGCTAGTTTTATATATTTTTTTACTGCGGTTGCAATTAAATTGCTCTGCAAGAGAATTAATTGCGTACCCGCCTACGCAACGAAGAAAAAAATAAATAGAGTAAAAAGCTGGTTGAAGACATCCTTGAAATATTATTAATGTATTCTATAAATAGATTTTTTCGACAAGAGATGTGGTAAAAATAACTTTATTAATATGCTAGTTAAGTTGTCTACAAGGATAACATTATTTAATTGTAACACCCACACGATATATCAAAATATTAACAATGTATAAGTTTGTGAGACGTAAAGCGATAAAATGGGATAACCTTTAAGAAGAGGGCTTTGTAAACCCATAAAAAAACAAAAATTCCTGTAATAGGTTAAACGATCACCACTTTTTCGACTGCAAAAAATAAAATATCGTCAAGCTGTTTTTGTAACACAACACGTGCACAACAACTATAAAAAAACGCAAACACACTTCAAGGCAAACACAAACATTAACCCTACATCATCCGTTCGGATTTTCAAATATTTTGAAGTGAACACTTCTTTAGCACCGTTGTGATTTGAAACTCGATGAAACGGAAACGAGCGACACTAAAAAGATATAAACTCATGCATGTATAGGATTTAGCCAGCGAGAGAATGAGAAAGAATGAAACCTAACCTACGTACGGTACCTAACACCTAAAAATAGTCGCGCTCTGCCGCTTTGATTGATCTCACTTTTGGTTGAGAAGGCTCCTATTGGTTGAGATTGTTTTGATGAAGTTTCGCTTCTACCGCGTGTGAACTGCACTCGATTTTTTTAACTTACCATTTACCTACTCATAAATAATATCCCAAGTTGCCTCTAAAATCATGAAATATTGAAATCTTTAACGGCCTATATTTTATAATTCGCAATGAAGTCGCATGTATCCGTACTAAATATATGATTAATGTTTTAATTTTTTAAAATATTTTTCAGTTTAGCTGGGCAGCCTCAAATCCAAAATTTGGATGAAAAGGGCCACTGAGCCGTTCCCCTTAAAGATAATAATAACTTGCAAGCCGACCGTTGTGTTTTCACAACGACAGCGTAATAGGGATTAAAAAGTATTTCATGTGAGAAAGTAGGTTTCGTAAGCTTTTTGAATGTGCTTTTAGGTCTGCAACTAAGCTTTGACAACACTCCAACATAACGACAACACTCCACAAAATAATGGTAATAGCATGAACTGTTCAAAAACCAGGCAGAGAAGACATTTTTAGGTCGTAGCTCTCAAAACGTTGATGAAAACGGAAGCTGGATGGTGTCATTTCATGTGATATTTAATCAGTGTAATGCGAAAATTCCTAAAGAAAATATCCCTTACCAGAAATTGAATATCGTTCACACGACACATTATTATCGAATTTGACGGCATCGGTGAGCAAATTAATTATTCCCAGATCAGATTATTACCGAATTCTCATACACGTTTTAACTGTATAATATAATTAAGTGTTTACTAGATAATCTATACTAATATTATAAACGCGAAACTGCGTGTTTGTTTGTTATGTGATTTTCACAATTCAAAGCACACCAATAGAAAGCTACATTATATGCGAGTAATTTAAGTTGTATACAATGGTTAGCTCTGGCGTTATGAAATTATAAATATTAATATATTATATTTATTATACGTTTTCTGTCGCTAACAAAAGCGAGATATTGCTAACATCAGCAAACAAATCGTTGCCGTGGAAACGATGATGATGTATTTGCGGAAAATTTTATTTCAGGCGTCGTAGTTAATATCTATCTATATTAATAAAAACGAATCTCCGAAATGATTGTACGCGCATAACTTCCGAACGACTACACAAAAATTGATAATTTTTTTTTACTACTGCTCTGGTATTATGTGATTTAGGTGGCGCGCGAGTTGTTTGAAAACTGAATGTACCGCGATGAATGTGTGGAATGCGGAAGGGGGGGGGGGATTAAAAAAATTATAATATTTCGATTATCTAAATGATTCGGTTAGCACCCCAACACGCAGTATCTAACTAGTATTACTAGTACAACCCGCGTATTTTAACACATCTGACGTTAATTGGCTTACAGACTAGCGGGCACTCGGGTGGTGAATTATGGAACTTTTTTGGAAAAATAAGCGACAGAAATTTCATAAAAATGCATGTTAATCTGTATGGAAGTAGAGGTATTTTTGTTCAAAGGAAAAATTAAAAACACATCAATGTGCGAGCAATAAACGTTAATAATTATAACAATAACTAAATGGAAATACCCAATCATATTTCTGTGCTCCTGGTATTTTGTTTACGTTGTGACGTTATTATTATTTTGCATATTTGTTTTATGTTTAATTGTGATAATTAGCGTCGCTGCGGAAATTAATACAAATTACACTAGGACATTTCTGTGCTCCTTGTATTTTGTTCCTGACGACAGACGACAGGTTCTCGTTTTGATGTTTATTATTAATACCTAGACCCATGAAAATTTACAGATACTTTCAATTCTCGACAAAATCTGTTCCAAGTTTGAAAATGTCACGTAAAATTATTTTACGTTAAAAATATTATATTACAAGTAATTTATCGCTTGTCCGAATTCTTCAAAGAAACACTTCCAATCAGATAACAACACTGAAATTCAAGCTTAAGTTCTAGAGTTCATTGAAGCGAAGTCGCAGACAGAGTCACAACCGAAATTAATATTTCTTATTAATAATTAGGAAAAAGATAATTGAAATTTCATCGAAATCGTCCAATTATGGACTGTCAATATAACGTAAAACAGTGAAAAAAATATTTCAGACTTAACTCATCAAAAAAGTTCTCACGTAACAATATTATTATTTGTCAATAAGATTATAAGAATAAAAAAAATCATATTTGAATTTTATTAGACGACACCATAAAAATATTATGGGCTTATCGGGTACCTACCAACTGAATGCGAAATAAAAGTTCCCACTCAATAGAAATAAAGCCTTGACAGTAACTTAAACACAATCTCAACCAATAGGAGCCTTGAAAAATGAGCTCATAATCAAAGCGGCCAATGCGGTAAGGGTTCATTCTTTCGCATTCTCTCGCAGGCTAAATCCTATAGATATATGTGTTTGCATCTTTTTAGTATCGCTCGTTTCCGTTTGTCTTTTTTTAGCGTCGGTTCCGTTTCATCGAGTATCAAATCACAACGATGCTAACGAAGTTTCACTTCAATAACTCCGTAAAATAGTTTCCTCGTTAAAATACTATCCTCAATCTTTATATATAAAAATCTCGCGTCATGATGTTTGTTCGAGATAAACTCCGAAACTACTTAACCGAATTTTATGAAATTTGGCTTATTGTGTGTAATTGGTCCAACTTAAAATATAGGATAGTTTTTATCTGGATTGTTGACCTCAATATTTATTATTATGAATTAAATGTTTGTTAAAGGACAATGCTTTGTAATTATTTTTAAGTTCTACAAGTTTCAAACAGATGGCGATGTGAGTTAATTTACCGACACAACATTTGGTTATCTAGGTTAGGTAACCATCCAGAAGACGGTGCACAGCAACGCGTTGCCGGGTCAGCTAGTATTAATATAGTTTATTATGAAGACACATTGCTCAAAATGGTTTTCCTTAATAAAATTTAAAATGTTGGTAAAATACCGGAGGAGCCCACCCCGTACGACACAAAAATGAAGACATTTTTTCGTTGTTGATATTAATGGATTTTATCGTTGTTATGATATAACACCGGTAGTAAATAATGTAACGTGGAAAAAGACACGTGTTAGACCGTAAGTAATCAAAATGAAAAGTAAGTGTAATAAATACGAAAACATTTTATAGAAGCCTTCGAGTTTTTCCTTCCACCATGCGTTTTATTCAGCCCTAACAAAAAATATTTGTTTGGCGAAAAACAAAAAAAATACGCATGTGAATTCGCCAGCGCGGAATTTTTGTGTTTAGTAGGTTCGTTCGCTCAAGGATTCGAATAAAAAAGTAAAGATCAGAACAAAACGAAATCGCTTGCAAACTAGCGAAAAGAAGCTTGTTTTTTTTCTAACCAGGTAAGTAAGTAGGCATACAATATATGTGAGAACTTATTTTATAAAGGCATCATGGACTGAACGCGAGTGGAAAAATAAAACGAAAAAATCAGTGTGCAATTCACACGCGGTAGAAGTGAAACCTTTAGAAAACTAAAATAGGGAGACTATGAAGCAGATGGGAGACTACGAAACACCTGGGTTAGGGAAATAGTCAAATTAATGGTTTGTAATTTTCAAAAAACAATGCCGAAATGTTAAAAAGTCATCGGAGAACAACACTACCACATGTAAAACTTTCGTTGCTTTTTACGACGATTATGTTTTGTCTTCCGGCGGATTTATTATAACGTTGTTTCATCTGTATAGAATACAGCTTGACACAGCGCGACGCTTCGTAGGTACTGTACGAAGGTAAGGTTTCATTCTATCTCATTCTCTCGCAGGCTAAATCCTCTAGATTCTAGATGTATATGTTTGTCTCTTTTTAGTGTCGATCGTTTCCGTTTCATCGTGTTTCAAATCACAACGGTGCTAAAAAAGTTTTCACTTCAATAAAAAAGCTTATGCGAAAAGGGAAATATCTGAAAATTGTCGGGGGAGGAAACTTTGTGAAATTCGATTTAAAAGGAAAACTTCACTTTTTCTAATTTACGTACCATAAATGTTTATACAAAAACATTCAAACGTGCACTATTTAAAATGATTTGCTGGTACATTTGATAGTATTAATACCCCAGCGTCTGCAGAGTTGAAATTTAAGAACTCGACTTCGAGTACATATCTGACACCCGGCCCCACGCGTAATCATTTTCGTACGTGAAGTTTGTTACAAAGCTACAGTCGTGTCGCCCGCCGCCCACAGCGCCTAGCAGCAAAAAACCCGCGGAGAATGTTTTAACTGCTAGTTACCATTAATCGATAAAACATAATTAATCGTAGTGCGAAAACTCCATTTTGTGTTCCGTTAGTATTGATTACCCTTAATAAATTGTTCAGGGCTTCAACCAATCCAATCAATGCATGATAGGTAAACGTTAAGGAATATTCTACGGTATCATTTTACTGGTTTAATTCGTTACCAGAACAACGATTACAACGCGAATTATAAATAGAAAATAAATTTAAAACTTAGTAAAACCATTGCATCGAAGAGTCAAAACCATCGGAAGGAATTATTAAATAATAATTCGGGAGTTCGATATCGTAAAATAAAATGGATTGTCATATAAAAGGGCTTCAATAGAAATAAGGAGAATTTCTAATTTTAGAAGTCCACGAAATTTTAATTAATTTAACAACAATTCTTTGATCTTCAGTGATACTTCAGAGTTTATAACCTTTTGCTATTTCTTCATCATTTCTATTTATTCTTTCATCATTCATTCATCATCATTTAGCATCATCATTGCTATTAATTCATCAAGCCCTTCAGGCTTCGGCCATATTTTGCTAGAGTGTAAATAAATGGAAAATTTCTGAAACTTATTCGAAAAGTAAGAACTTTTTGTGAAAGATGATAAAATACGCCGTCAAATTTTATAATTAGACATGCAGTTTTTTAAATATTATTTTTTTGCATATAAACATAAAAAGTATTAAAAATTGTTCACCTTACATTATTTTAACTAAAAGAACAGCGAAAAAAACACTTAGGTACATATTTTATTGAAACTAAGTGTTTTAGGTAGATTCAAGGAAATAATTTGTTTAAAATGCAAATGCAAGGGTCACATTAGTAAATTATGTCGCGGAATAAGGAATAAAGAAATTTCTTCTGTGTTTGTGAGCCCGCGGAAAAGTAATTTAAAGTTATTTGAGAATACAGTGAACTTTGAACCAATTTTTTGAACTTTGAACCAATTTTTTGAACTTTGAACCAATTTTTTGCAAAGTGAATGATGTTGAATTCGAATGTTTTTTCGACACCGGTGCTGCAGTTTCAATATTAACAGACAAAGACTTTTTAAACACTTCAAAAATATGGTCTACTAATCTAATCTAGAAATCTAGTCTCCTTCAACGTAAGCAATCTTCCGAACAGACCTTCCATTGATATGCTTGGTGTAACTATAAGTGACCAGCTCAGGTATGGGGGCTCCATCGAAGCCAGAGTAAAGTTAGCTTCTCAAAAACTGGGCGTACTGTACAGGGCCCGCAGATACTTTAATAGTACACAACTGCTTACCCTGTACAAATCGCAAATGCGCGCAACGGTTGAATTTGGCAGCCACCTTTGGTCTGGAGCTCCAAAATACTTGAAAAATACCCTCGACTCTGTGCAGAAACGGGCGGTCCGTTTGATAGATTCTCCCATCTTAACGAACGGATTGCAATCTTTAGAGCACAGGCGTCGGGTGGGAATGCTAACCATGTTCTACCGGTATTTCAATGGAAGATGCTCTGAGGAACTAGCGTCATTGATCCCGTCGGCACCGGTGCTTAGTCGGGAGACACGCTAAACTTGCGCCCAACATATGTACACAGTTGACATTTGTCACATGAGAACGGGTTTTTCGACTCGTTCTTGAGTTCAACAGCTCGGCTATGGAACGATTTGCCGGCATCTGTGTTTCCTCCCACCTACAACATGGGTCTCTTCAAGACCAATGTTCATTCCTTCCTCTCCTCAAAAAGACCCTCCACACAGCATCCCAAATGACATAGGCCCTGAGGGAAATTATTTTCCTCAGGGCCTCCTGTGTGGAGTTAGTGTAAAAAAAAAAAAGATGGATTTGAAACCAAAGGATTTAACCCTGAAGGGTTATGCTGATTTTAAGTTGATTTTACTAGGTTGTATTTTATTAACAGTTGATTATAATGGTTATAGTGAAATATTAGAATTTTGCGTAGTAAAAAACGGAACAACTACAGTATTAGGTCGTGACTTTATAAAAAAACGAGTGTGCTTTAGACCACACGACTGAAGTAAAACTTCTTTATGCTTCGTTCGCCTCGCCCGATCACACTTTTCGTAACGCTGTCGTCACGCATTCACCAGCTTACTCCCCAAGTCAAGCGTGCGTTTCGTTCGCCTCGCCCGATCACACTTTTCGTAACGCTCTCGTCACGCATTCACCAGCTTACTCCCCAAGTCGTAAAGTGCGTAAAGAAGTTTTACTTCAAAAAGTTTAATATTTGTTTTACTGGTTTACAATCGAGTTCATCACAGTTGGGAAGTGAAGTTTCTTCACACAATGTATTTGATAATAATAGAAATTAAGTTGATAAATTAATACGAAAATTCCCGGAGGTGAAGGAGACACAACGATTTCTATAAGACCTATATGAGTTGTTCTGAAAAGGAAGCCAATCAGCCTGAGGGATTAATATTGTTATATTAATATTGTACAGGACATATTATATTTATTACAACTCTTTAGTCACTGAAGAGTAAAATTATTTTTAACTATTACGTAAAAAGGATTTTTCATAACATTACCTTCATCAGGTAGGCAGTGGACATTTAGAAACTTGTACAATATAATCCAACAGTTAAATTGTGAAATAAACGTAAGATAAACAAATTAAGTTTCTCGAACCAAGTTTAACATGATATTATTGTATCGGTTTTCTTACAAATTTTCCCAGGAGGGAAGCGTTGTACAGAGATTTTCCTTTGTTAGTGAAATCTGCAGTTATTTTTTTAAGTAATGTTACTTAATTCTCGCGGTTTGGCTTAAGCCAGCACATAAAAAATGCAGTTTTTAGCCACATAAGTCGTAAGGTCACGAGTAAGAAACCACAAAGTGCATTCGTTTTAAGCTTGCATGGCGAGGTCTTGTGTGGAGTGAGTTATTTTCGCTTTAAACACGAGAGGGTGGGTTCCTCTCAGCCACCTAACTCCTTTTCCAACCACTCGGTCACTTGTAACTAACCACCTGACACACTTCGGTGACAGACAGAGTGACCGACCATGAATAACTAGGGTAATATTTTATGGGTGTTGAAATTTTGCAATTATTACACGACTACAAACGAGGAGATTTTTAGTTTTGAAGTGACACTAAGAAGATACAAACACAAACATATATGGGATTAAGTCTGCGAGAGAATGAGATAGACTAATCGGTGTCCTCTTTGTGCGGTCCTTCGTAGCCTATCGGCCTGCGTGCGGTGCGTCTGCATTCGTCTTATTCTCTCGAAGTTTAGTTTTCTGGAGGTTTACCGCGTAAACTGCACGCATGATTTTTTTTTGAAGAGATAACGTCTTATAAACCGATGAACGCCGGCTGCACTCACGAAAAAGCATGACTCACGTTCCAAGCGAGAGCGCGGAACAAGCGTTAGGCCTAAGCGTTCGGCTTGTGACGCAACTATCTCTCTTCCACTCCAACGTTATTATATGACGTTAACATGTAAAATTATCGTCCGTAAACCGACTTTACAGACAACCAATTTTTTACATTAGCCCACAAGGAAAACAGAACCTTTAAGGGTCGCTTTTTCGTTTCATCGAGTTTCAAATCACAACGGTACTAAAGAAATTTTCACAAGGCCGGGGACTAACTGTCGAATTGTCATGGAATCTTTACAATTAAAAGACATATTTTTTCCAATATTGATCATATTGAGACGTTTGCAGATATCGTATAATATTAAATACCTACCTAATTAGTTGCGGGGAACTCATTGTTATCCTTTGCATGGTGAAATAAGAAAACGATATTATTCTTCGACGTTCCGAGTCCTGAGTAATATTTAATGGTGCAATTTGCTTTCTACGAGCAAATTGTTTATTCCCTTTGCGCTGCTCAGTGAGCTCAGGTGCGCTTAGCTGCTCAACAAGAAAACAGGAAAACTTTCGGAAATGTAATGAGGAAAAATCCACTGCTCTTTGGATTCTTTGAAAACTACAAGACATGTAACGTCGTTAGCATTATGGCGGAACCCTTAAGATATGCCAATAAAATATATTAGAAATAATTGCTTTCTTCTGAGTTTCTGTTGGTTAACTAGTGCAGTTCACACGCGGTAGAAGTGAAACCTTCACCCACACAATCTTAACCAATAACCTTGAAAAGTGAGCTCATAATCAAAGCGGCAAATGCGCGCAACTTGACAGAGCGCGACCCTTCGTAGGTAAGATTTCATTATATCTCATTCTCTCGCAGGCTAAATCCTTAAGATGTATGTGTTTGCATCTTTTTAGTATCGCTCGTTTCCGTTTCATCGAGTTTCAAATCACAACGGTGCTAAAGAAATTTTCACTTCAATAAATTGTCGACTGAACGTATATGTAAGAAAACCGTTGAATTTTTGTCAGCAAAAACGCTCTACTTACTAGCTGACCCGGCCACGCGTTGCTGCGACGTGAAATCGAAACACAACGCCATCTACTAGAATGTTACCCAACCTAGACAACCAAGCGTTGTGTCGGTAAATAAACTCACACCGCCATCTGCTAAATATTTAAATAAATATTTGATAATGGCTGCAAAAACATTTTTGTTTTTTTTTTTAATGCACCTGAAAAAACACCTACAATTCATGCTTCTAGACTAGAATTCCCCCTTAATTCAACCTCTTGTATTTTTCTTTGTAAATGTATCAATAACGAATGTCTAAATAAAAATGAGTAATTGTTTGCCCACTTTACGTTTATTTCTGTTTAATTTCGCTGTTTTTATATATATGTATATCATTTTTTTAATTAATAAATATGATTTTATTACTTTTATTTTCGTTTATTTTTCATTCAAGAATCTATCCCCACTTTTACCATTAGAAAAAACTATAAATTATAACTGAAATAATCATTAAAATTATTTAATATTATGTACTCAATACATTCCCTCTACAAATAAGAGTAGAGGGGGTAAAAAAAATGGACCAAAAAATTGACCGGCAAGATCCACATTATTAATCTTTGACCTTTTTTTAACTCAAATCCATTAGTGGAATTCGGTCCTCACATTTTGCATACTCAACTATCTCTGGCGCCTGCACTATAACACACTCTTTCACACATGTTGTGTACGAGAAAACTACCAGCAGTGTACTTTATAAAAACGGTAAATTTTGCGCAAAAGAGGAGACCGCAAAGAAAGGTGCGAAAAAATGAAAAAGCTCCACACGCGAGTTAGGAACGATACATTGAGCTTTTTTTAAAACTAATGACTTTAATAGTCACGTTCAACAACACTCAAAGCTACACTTTTTTGTACAGGCGTTAACAAAACATTTCTCGGACATATCTGTAGTGTTGATACACATATTAGAAGTAATGATAATAAAATTGCTCGTACATACCTACGACCTATATGGATTTGATTAATGTGGAGCACCTTCATTATTGGTAATATGAAATATGTCATTTAATATTCTGTTGGGATGGAATTGTAGTATTAAACCGTCAGGCTAATTTGTTCGCTTTTCGGAAGATGTAGTTCTCATAGAAATCGTTGTGTCTCCCTTACTACCATAGGGAGAAGTACGATATAAACGGCGTTAGAAAGAGAAAACACCACGTTTTATATTTAAATCTAAAAGATAACCACAAAATACGTAAAATGTACACCTTTATGAAACCAAAGTTTCAGAACGCAATTTGAAAAAAATTATGAAACTTTGGGAAGTTTTTATTCATTACTTTTACATGCAAAAAAGTGAGGTTACAATAACGTTTTATGATACAAAATATGTGTTTTTTTTCGTTATCAGTACCTACCTACTTAATTTTAATTAGAAAAAACGGAAGTGGGCCATTTGTAAAACTTTTTATGTTTTCAAAAATTATAATTTTTTTTTTTTTAAAGAAAGACAAACATTCCCGGGTTACGAATAACCCAACAATGTTTGAAAATCTCCTACTGCCCCACCACAGAAAGCCGAAAATGTTGCTTGTGTTGTGATGGAGGACTTAGCCAGTCGAGGAATCGAACACGGGACGCCCGGATGGGACCCGAACGCGATGCCCACTCAACCACTGACCAGTCAAAATATATATAATACCAGTCAGTATATTCCATTTCGATATATAAAATTTGAAAACGTTTTTTTATCACTTTTGAAAAATAGTTTTTAGTTTTCGGATACATTCAGAAATACTCCATTTATTTGAATTTTATTGTTAAGTGGAAATATTTAGTCGAGGACAGAGGGGTTAAGATAACTGCCCTCAAAGTGGTTTTGTTATGTTAACTTGAAAGAGCTTAGCTGCCTGGAGCCAGTGGAATTACGAGGAAATTAGATTTAGGTGAAGGATGTTTGGGAAGATGAAAATCAATTTCAAAGCTTTAGGTCAAAGGGTCAACCAAGAATCTACAGATTTGTTGTATGAATTTTCGGCATCTTAATTTTGAGGGTTGCGTATCCTGCATACTAATAATCGTTAATCCTAAAATAAAGCACAAATTATTAAACCGAAGCGCACACAATTTTGGGTTTCTCTCAGTTTTAACCATCCGGTCGGGGATTTAAAATCACTTTGGCTAGAATAACAAGGCTCATTAATATTATTATTATTTTCGGGTCGCGAAAAGAGCCGGAAAATAAAATCCCTAGAATCTAGACCATAGATTCTCAATCTATTTTGCCCACCACTTTGATAACATTTTTATTTCTAGCGCCCCCTAACTCGTCACGACAAAGGGGGCGTAATGGGATACCACGACAGGGTTACATTTGGCACAACGAAACGGAGGGGGCATACCGGGACACCACGATGAAGGGGGCATAATGGGAAACCAGGATGGGGTTACATTTGCCACATCGGAGGGGGCGTAATGGGATAGGGAAAATATTTTTGTGTATGGATATCCCCTAATGGGATGGGATGGGATGGGTTTCTCTGGGTCTCCTACCGCACCCCTGAAAGTCTGAAACGCCCCCCAATTTTCTCTTGGTCTTCTACCGCCCCCCATGAAGGTCTGAAATGCCTCCAAGGGGGCGTTATCGCCCACGTTGAGCTCGACGGATTTTAAAGAAAACTATACTTATCAAAATTTAACAAAACATTTCGACTTCTGAGCCTTAGACACGCCAATGAAACTGATTATATTATCTTTTTCGATATTTGAAAAAGTTCGATAAACTTTAACCTACTAAAGAGGTAAACCAAAAGAAAAGTGTTATCGGCGTATCTGTGTGCCCGAAATAAACTCTTTTTTTCTAATTGAAAATAAATAAATTGATCAACCTATTCGAATATCGAAATTCATTGGCCTGTCTGGGGTCTTTTCAGTTGTCTTTCTACTCGATAGGCATTTCTAGGGATTATCTGTTCGCTGGCAGTGGGGCATTGTGTCTCAGGTAACGGCAAGAAGTTGGGGTACGGTTGCGGGTAGGCAAGGTAACACGTTGCGACACAGAATTCGTTGATAATTCGGAAAATCAAACTGGCTTATTATTTTCAAATAACAATAACAATGCAAAACATTCTTGTGGCTGTTGAGGCTAACGATTTTTTATGCTATACGAAAAAAATATTGAAAAAATTTACTTTCCAGTTTTCGGATTTGCGAATAAATTCTATTTTATCCTTTTTATGTTTACGTTGAACCAACGTAATGGCGAATAGAAATAACGTTGTTGCCACAATACAGCATTGCAGGTAGTTGCGATTACCTAAACATTTTAGATAGTATGCAAATTTCCAGTTTTTAGTTATACACAGTGTGCAGAAACTCGTGGTATTTAGATGAAAATATTATACGTACGTTTCACTTTTTTAAATACATTGTCCGGTGTGTCTGTTGATTTCGTTGACAGCAGGCAATTTTAAGGATTTTCGGAGAGTCCTAACTTCTATAAGAAGTAACTTTTCAAAAAAGCAAAAGTAGAAGCCTGGCAGATATCTACATTATGTTAAAATAAATTCACTAGTGTCAAAATCCAGAAAGGAAATTGGGGAATACGTTTGTAATGGACCGGATTTCCTCTGTATGTTTAGGTATTATCAAGGGTACACCCCTCTGGGCAAACTGCTTGGTAAAGATATTTGCTTATTTGTCTGACATAATTTGAAAACATCCCATTATGGTGGCCGAAAAATTTATAAATGAAAGTGTAAATTCTGCGTGTTAAATAATTAGTTGCGTTAGACAATTTTATGTGAATCTTTTAAGAAGCCAAAAAAAAGTGCTTCAAATTACAAAATCTCCTTAACTTAAAAAGTTTTTTTTGGATTAGCTTTTATTACCAACTTATTAAGTACTTGCTTTTAGTAGGAAATTATATTTTTTTAGGATCTGACCGAAAAACATTAGGTTAGCTTTACTCTCATAAGTAAAATTTACGACTTATATAAGCTTTTGATAAGTTACTCACAGGCCTTTACATTTGCATCCGACTTATGGTAATTAATGCTCACGAAAGTTGTTCGGAAAATCGACTTATGTAAGTGATACCGACCGTTATATCTGTAAATTTATTTGTGGTAAAATGGCTTCCTGTCAACAACGATTTGCTGCTGTCCAATTTACGCAATTTTGACAAGAAAGACGAAAAGGCCCAAAATAGGGTTGAAATAGAAGTGGTGAAATATTCGCAAAGCTTTTGTTCAGTCAACGGAGGAATTGAATGGAATTCTTTAATTTTATCCAAATGACAGCAACTGACTTGCAATTCAAATAAGTCATGTGAAAAACAGAAACATTGAGATTAGAAAAGATGCTCATTTTCAGAAGGTTTTTTTCTGCCTGAAAAATAAATAACATCTCTTCGGTTTTTTGAATCAGAAAATTTTCTTTCCGTTTACATTCGTTTTCGTGGATGCCTGGCGCATATTGGAGTTTTATCTAGTATTATTTTTCATATTGTTTTCGAGAGATAATAGCATAGGTACTTATCCACTTATCCTAATCAGATTTAGTTCAAGTAATAAAAATACTAGTTTTTATAGGACAAAAAATCTAACCAAAACCTTTTTGACTTCTCGTATCAGCGCATTTTGGTACCACTTCTTATGGTAAATGTCGCAACTTATCAAACTCATCTAATAAGCTGTAAGAAAGCCGTAAGCTCGAGTGGACGCGATTAGACTTGCCAAAAAAATTACATAATAACTTTCTGTAAATTACGGTAAGTGACTTACGGTGTCGTTAACATTGGTAGTTTTGCTATAAATCACTTACATTAAGTGACTTACTTAGTAAATTACGGTAAGTGACTTACGGTGTCGTTAACATTGGTAGTTTTGCTATAAATCACTTACATGTGACTTAAGCGACCTATGCAAAAACTGTAAAGGTAGCCTTACGTAAAGGAATATTATAAATATTTTATATTTTTTGCGAACTTATAATATTTGAGAATTGAACTTCGTAAAATAAAATAAAACTTACATTTTCACTATGTTTTATTTGAAAAAAATTTAAAAGGCGGTCATAGTTAAGCTATATCGCTATTTCCATGGAGCATCTTATAATTTTCTTGGAATTTTTCAATTTGGATACTGTCGACTGGAGTGTAGAGAAAAAGGTGAGATGAAGCAGACCACCGAGCTTATATTGTCTTGCAAACGGTGACTCGTAGGTTGATAAGCCAACAGTTGGCCTCCCGAAATGATCAGTGTCGATTATTTTGTACTTACAAACAAACACAGTATATGGAAATGCAGATTTTTCCTTGATGCATTCGAATGAAAATACGTTTCATACTTTTGTTATTTGACAGTACATCCTCTCTGCACATGCCTTCGGGGTCACTTAGTTATATTTTGTGTAATTAGGTATACCGTATTTTCCCTAAACCGACTGCACATTGTATATAAGTATGCTGGGGGGCCAATTGTCGACGGATCAACTGCCATGGAACCTTTGCGAAAGCTATAGCTCCATCGACCAAAATGATACACCCTTACTTATTTCCATACATTTCTCAGAAGTATGATGCTAGTGTCACACCTAGCGTTAAAAGTGCCAGCTTTTGGCCTATTTCAGCATATCTTACATTCCCAAAGGAAATGTATGGCAAGTGTAAAGCAAATACAACAAATATTTATAATTTGTAATAAATAGTTCAAAGTCTAAAGGAAAATCCCAAAAATTATACTATGATCATTACATTGTGTGTTTATCAACAGCATTTTAGAACCTTCCCACTTTTCATTCAAACATTGAGAAAACATAATTTGAACATCAAACAATTTCATTAGCAAACATCAAACAAATGTTTTGCCTGAATTTGATTTGGGATTTTCAAAGTTGTTTCTGATTTATCTTTTTAAACCAATTAATTTAGTTTCTGAAGAATTACGATATAAAATTGCAGAAAATTTTGCGAACAGAACGTTTAATTTTCCACACTTTATTGAGTATTACATACTCACAATACTTTATTGCATGGGTCGGCAACTCTTGGTGCGGCCCACAAGATTCTCGCCACGACGCATGTGACGGATGACACCTACACAAAAGAGTGAAAGGGAACGATAAAAGGAGCGAGAAAGGGAGCGAAGGAGCGAAACTTCAAACTGCGTTTGAAAACCGGTTTGCTGATTTCATAAAGATCTCACTTAAAATGGAGATTTTCAGATTTTCGAATACCCCTTCGCGATGGATATCGATTATAATGTACCAAGTGATTTGCAAATCAACGTGATAGATTTGCCTTCTGAAAACTACAAAATGTTAAGAAGGTTTGCTCAACAAATAATTACTATGTATGATAGTACTATTTGTGAGAAAACTTTTTCAAGTCTGAAATATCGAAAAAACTGTTTCACTGTTCTCGGTTATCGGATTCACATTTAGACTTAGATTATTATTAGTTAGGTATATTGAAATATCTTATATATTTATAGTTGTAAGTTAAATTATCTAATATTACTACGTGATCTATTCTAATGTTTCCTTAACCTCTGGTTTGCCGATTATAAATTCCGATTAACTATAAATGTATTTACAAATATTTTCTTAGATATTATATTAAGAATGTTTAAATTGTTAGAACCTGCAGACAAGCTACCATACGACAGCTTTGTGGGTCTACTCTATTTCTTGTACAAAATGTTCTCTGTAATTTTAATAAATAATAAAAAAATAAAAATAAAAAAGACACAAAATTACGCGGCTCCACTTCAAAAAATGCAAGCTAATATAAATACAACCTGCAACCCTAATGCAACCACAAAAATCTCATTGATTTTATTGAATACAATGAATGTTGTAAAAAATATACAATAAGCGTGTTATGTTTAAAAATAAAATGTTTGTACATAAATATTTTAGGTATATATTTTTTTTTACATAAGCTCCCCACATGAGGCCTTGAAGAAAATAATTCCCCTCATGGCCTACGTCATCTTTGGAGATGGGATGTGAAGGGTCTCTTTAGGAAAGGAAGGAAAGGAAGTTCTGGGTAGGAAAAGGGTGTTAGGGTAGGGTAGGATTCTGGGGGTCAGTGTGTCCAGGAGTGACGGACGCATAAATCCATCCCTCCCACTGCGGTGCAAGGCGGTGTTCCGAGAAAGTTCGATTAGAGAAGTCAAAAGGACTACTGATCCGGCCTAGCATGCAGCCCGTGGATGCATCCGCCGCCAAAACCCGGACAAACCTCACCCCAAGGACCTGGGCACTCCTGCTAGGTCACCAAAAGTAGCGAACCACTTGGGGTGACCTATGGCAGAGGTGTTGGTTATCCGATAAATGGTTCCCGGGGCGGCGGTATCCATACCCGCCTCCCAAATTGGAATGGGTATACTGTAATGACATGTGAACGAAGTGCGGCCCGCACTAATCCCTATGTAAAATATTTGGCCCTTTTACAACAAAAGGTTGCTGACCCATGCTTTATTGGATACTGCATACTCGTAATAACGCATTGTTTACTAAGTCACAATTTAAAGGATTGGTTTCAATCATACATTCATCAGAGACATTCCTTCACGATTATCTAGTCTCCAACCTACGTTCATTATACCAACCATCACGCCGTTTCTCCATAGGGGTGGGCAGAACAAATGGACCGGCAATCAGCTTTGACTCACACACTCTTAGCTCCTAACTATTTCAATTACATAAATAATGCTTGTCTGTTATTGTTGTGGCTTTATGTCATAATCTGCATTTCGTTTCTTGAGAAGAAAATAACACAAGATTACTTCCTACCTTATCAGAATCTGTAGTGTTCCCACTGCCGAATGATGCAAGAGAATTCCTATCCAGATTCTCCACACTTTCATCAAGCGATGTGCATTCTTCAAGATCTCTGTAAAAAAAATAAACATTAGTATTAATTTTTATTTTTCACATTTCACAATCCACAAATTACATTCCTAAACTTGGCTCTACTGCCATCTACTGTCAATTTTTTCAGTGAGTTAATTTCTAAATGGTTTGAATCACGGATGTCCACAAAAAGTCAATACGAAAGAGTTATCTGTTGGTCAAACCTTGAACTATTTTTGGTACATTCAAATCAGATTCAAAAAGATTCATACTCCAGCTGTTATTCCGACTCATGACCTGACACAATGATTGATTCACCTCATCGTGCCGTGTCTTCCTTGGGCTTCCACCTAAATTACCAGATAAGTAAGGACATTTCAACCCGCCAAATATTCGCCCACGGTGTCTTCCGACCACTTCTAGCAATACCTTCAGCATCATATATATTCTCCTTACACTCCCTTTTTTGTTCATCTGCTCTTCATGTCGAAAACATTTAAGCGTCCCTTTCCTAATCATAATACATAATAATATTTTGATGAATTGTATAGCGACTTTTTAGTGAAAAATCATCTCAAGGGCGCTCAAGTAAGTTTATATCAATCTTGAATTCTTTCCAGAACTTCACATTATTAACACGGCCAATTCAAGTTACACCACAGATTTCTCAGATCTCTTTTCAACAGCTTTCAGTCTACCTTCAGTCTTCCATGCCTCACTGCCATACATCGGGTATCAGCATTCCATTGTGGACTGCCAGCTTCGTTTCTTTATTCAAGAAATAAGAGAACTTATAATATTATCAATAAATCGCACCTGCTGGATCGCTGATTCTGCAACGGCTTCACCTTGGCCGGGCTCTTAGGCATGTGCAGCGGCAGGGCAGAGTTGAAGTAGGTCTCCTGGATGACCTCACGCAGTCGCTTTACCCATTGCTGCTTGACGTCGAGGCACGGCGCACGCAGGACCAGGCGGTAATCGCTCAGCACTGGGGCGCGGCCCGTCCATACCGCAAACTTGCACTCATCGCCTTCAATGTGCTCCGTCACGCCAAGTTCGGATGTCTAAGAATAAAAAAAATATAAAATGAATCAGTGAATTTTATTTTATTTTTATATCTTGCACATCACCATCCACGGCCATCAATATACTTTGTTGAATTCCACAGCCCAAGCTAGAAAAGCAAGTAGGGAAAAATAATAAAACGTAATAACAGAAAACTATTGAAAATAACTTATAATGTTTTCTACACAAGTGGCTCAACTGTGTTGTGGATAGTGTATTCCAGAATTTATTTCAGAGAAGTGAATTAGTCTTTCAACACAATGTATGTTGTGTCTAAATCAGCAACTTAGTAATGAATGTATATTCAAATGAATCAAGTTGGAGATTAGAGGCAATATAAAAATCATTATAATCAATTGCTTTCAGAGCTTCCATTGATTTGGTTATCAAATTAAGAAGAGCTTCAGTGAAATTTAGAATTATGTGAAATAATCACATATATGACTAATCAAATACAATCCCTTGTGTATTTTATAGTACATTTTATATATTTCACATAATTGAAAATGGCATTACAAAATAAGCCATGAAGATGCAGAAAGGGATTAGATGACATCAAGGAGACCAGAATTGTACATAGTAATTATAATTGTACATAGTAAGGTGAAAAAATAATCAGTAGAAACTTCAGATTGCTGGTCATCTGAGACCTATAATTTCAATACCCGCCATATCCGGTTTTTTGACAAAATGATCTGAGTATGACATCTTGCTGACATTTTTGTGAGGAACAAGAGGAACCTACATACCTCCCTTATCATGACCAAAAACCATGTTAAAATTGTGAGTGAGAAGCAAAACCTGTTATATCAATCAAGAAGTCACTATCAAAACCCGCTATATCGAAATTCAACCAATCACGAGCAGTTATTTTGCCAAGATGGCGGGTTTAGAAACTCATGCGTCAGAACAGTTGAGTTTCAAAAGCCTCTATGTCCTGAGTAAATCACGAAGTGAGTATCAAAATCCGCTGAATTCATTATATTTGTCAAAATTACTTAAATTATGCTAGACATAAAAAAAAAATTACACTTTTCTAAATTATATTAAGTACTCCATTTCATTATTCAAAAAATTGAAAAGCAATTGTTTATTTATGCTAGAGGTGTGACAGTTTTTTTGCGGTTTTCTCCAAATCAACGAAAGTTGATATAGCAGATAAAGAAATTGAATGACTCATCTAGCTTTGATATAAAGAAGGCACCCAATAGTAGTAGATTTTAAAATAATGTAAAAGCTTTTTACTCACCATCAGCCGGTTTTTGTAAATGTATTTGGCTTTGCCATGGGAGTCCTTCACTTCCTTGGCGAGGAGGAGGTACATTTCAAACAAGAATGCCCTTCTCTCCCTCCCTTTGCGCACAAGTCCTCTGGACTCCCAGGTAAGAAAGGCGTCCTGTAGCAGGACCTCCCCAAGAGCCCCTCCTTGGGCATCTCCTGGTAGACCCTCGACCAGAGAAAGGTGCATTGCATCATTGGCCTTCTTTGGCACTGCCACCATCACTTCGAGACCATCCTTTAAAAATAAAAATAAATATTATAAATCATAAGTGTTAATAAAAACATTGAACATATTTTCCTTTTTTAAAATAGTTGTATAATTTGGTTAGACGCATGTTAGTTGATGAAATACCAACCTTAATTTCTCCCTGTCCTTCAATGCAGCATCCCTGCAGATCCTTGAGTAGCAGTTGGTACTTGGTAATGCGTTGGACTGGTTTGATGAGGTATGCCGCAATGGGATGCTCGACCTGTTGAAAAATGATTACATACATTATTAAACAGTGCGCCATAGTCATATGTATTAACGGTCGTAGTTGTTCAACCAAGAATTTGAAAAAAAATTAACTAAATAATATCATACCTTATGCTTGTGTTGTAGTTCTTCAAAGAAAGACCCAGCATGTTGCACCAGCAGACTATTGGAGTCGGGTTTATTCTTGCAGTAGAAGACGTACATGTCAAACTTCTGGGCCCATGTGACGAAGCAATGGCCCACGTCCTCCGGCATGGTCTCATATTTCTCCAGCTCTTTCAGGAAGATGTGGTTGTGAAATCTATATATTTCCTCCATGTTGCCGAAGATAATGTCTTCTTTGCCGGCTATGGCGGGAGGAACGTTGTTGGGGATACACTTCATCTCTTGCAAGAATGACTTGATACAACACTCCAAGTCTTTCACGTAAGTTCTTTCAGTCTGCAGCAGTTCTGCCATGATAAATCTGCAAGAAGAATTGATATTTAACAGCCAGAAATTTTAAATAAAAATACAACTTGACAGGTGCTTATTATATATATTATAGTGAATCCTATTGAATTAGTCTGTACTTACTCTTTACGTCTAGCGCTTCGTCGCTTTTCTTCATTGAGCTCTTTGGACGGATGGGTGGACAGCCTGGCTTCCAATGCAGGGTCAGAGCTCCTGTCTCCAGTGCTGCCAGCTGAGGATCCTGCATCCGACGCTGCCGTGCTCAAGGATCCGGAGCCAGTGGATGCTGCACTGGAATCATTGGGTCCAGAGACAGCCCCCAGCTGCACACGGAACAGCTCCATGCTGTTACTAAATTCCTTGTACCTACGATGAAAACAATGTTAATAAAACACGGAAAAAAAAATATACCAGTGTGTAGAAATACAATAATAACTAAGTCAAATTTTGCACCTTCTTTCGGCCTCAGTGACGTTATAGATAAATATTTTGTCTCTTTTAAAACAAGATAGTGCCATGTGTTTAAGGAACAGAGCTTGCGAAAACATTGATTAACACTAACATCTTTGATTAATATGAGATTTTGTTAGGCTGCAGTATCAAAATTGAAGCTATTGTATTTCTATCTTATCAAATATGTATAAATATGGTGCGTCGCAATATTTCCTCGGAAGAAAACTGGCAAAAAATATTCAGTATAAGAAAGTCAGTGTTGGCGAATACATATATTGGTGCATGCATTGGTTAGTAGAGATGAAAATAAACAAGTAATATGAGCCAAACATTATAGCTATACGTGATAATATCTACTGAAACTTAATGTTGTAATTTATTTATTTAAGGAACATAAACATTCTATATAACTAATATAATAAACAGAACATACTAATATGTTAATGTTCACTTATAGTTTGATTTAGAAATATAAATCTAAGTACTTAATGAATGTAAACTAAAATATAAAAAACGCAGAACTATTAACCGCTCTGCAATAAATGACTACTGTAGAATGAATTCATGTATGAAAAACACATAAAATATTATCAATTTAAAAACGAAATTGCCTTCAAATGCTGTTAAATGAGAGAAGATGCAAGTTTTGGATGGAATTAATTACCTTGAATCAACAGCCGCAACCCACTGTTTAATATGAGCAGCATGAGCATGTCCCTTATCCACTAGTCCATCAGCAAGTTGAGTCAAGAGTTTCACCCGCTCTCTACTTTCTCTAGCCGTCCCCCTGAACTCGGCCTGTTCCCGAACCAGCCGGTCTCCATCGGGAGCCGACCCGTCCGGATTCTGAGCCATGTTGTTCAAGGTGACTCCGGGAGCCGCTCTCCTTGCGGCCAGGTACTTCTCACCGGTGTCCTGGATCCACTCGATGGCCTGGCGGGCCGAGCGCTCGAACAGGACAAACTGTTGGCATTGGTCGAGGCGCTTCTTGCGGATGGTCCAGTGTTCCAGAACCTGAAGAATTAAATAACAATCAGAAACAATGTTATCAAGCAATACAACATGTAAAAAATATGGTAATTTAATCTATAAAATCAGCATTTCAAATCCATAAATATAATTTTGAAGAAACTGTTGAAGTACTTCAAGAATCCAGCATCTTATCTTCTGGATGTTTGTTGATCATGTTTTCCGATGTTGAATTTACTGAATAGCTAAACCTACTGAATATCAACACTTAAAGGCTTTAGTCTGTGAGAGGATCCATTGGACCCGTTCGTAAGAATAGAAAGTAAATAAATTTAAAAAGAACTTAAACAATAAAAAAACGGAAACTTGTCCTTACATTGTTCTCCTGTGCCAGTAGAGCATCTAGTATGGAGCGAACTCGTGCGTCATAAGGGGCCGGGCTGGTGGTGGGAGGACGCGAGCAGGCGCGGGCACTTCGGGCTGCGTACTTCAGGAAGGTCTCGGCCGTGCGTCGGGCCAGTGTACATGCCTTCAGGAAAGCCTCCTTTTGCTCCTGGTGCTTGCCTATCAACTGGGATACCTGAAAAATAAAATAACTTAGATATAAGTACTTGAAGGTGAATTTTTTATCCAGATACATTGGTGTTAAACAATAGGAAAGTTACAGCAAGGATTATCTCTTGTATGGCACTATTATTTATTATTTATTGTGAAAAACAGTTAATACATTACATTTAACATTTTACAATTAATAAGATACATACATTTAATTACTTAGATACATTAATTATACCTGTTGAGTTGCAAACTTGTATTAAATAATATATTTATTGCAATCCAAACATCACTGAGGTTTGAATGAAAACAGATCCCCATAAAGACAAAACCATGGGGTTGCTGGAGAATTTGAGAATAGAAAATTTTCCAATCCTGATCCTAGGAGATGGCAGAAAAATTCTGAGATAAAAGAACCGGTTCCTCGAAAATTTCAAAACGTGATAATTTCTCTTGGATTTGCTCGAAATGAACCATCTACGGGCTAGAAATATGTGCACATTACAACACATTTCTTCAGACTGATTCGGATTTGAAAACTTAGCTATCATTGAGAGCATTAATTTCTATGTTCCCGATGGTTGTCAACGACAGCATAGACTCTTTTATCTACCAACCTGCAGGGATAACTTGCCTAACAGAATCAAATAAGAAATCGACATATTTAGCATCAATGACGCTTAGTATTTACCTCTTCTTTTTATTTTGTAACTCTGCTTTACATAATTTTATTTAAATATTATTAAATGGACAATTTTGCAATTTTATTATAAAAAAGAATAAAAATATTGAATTTAATTGAATCACAACTCAGAACCCTCTTTCCAACAATAAGTAACGTAATCTTCTGCACTCAAAATGATTTACCTGAGAAGCTTTATCTGTGGCGGGTGCCTTGGTGATATCGCTGGGTGCCGAGGCGCCCCCGCACCAGTCCTCGTCGCGACGGTACTCCCGCTCCAACGAGTCCAGCACGGAGCACACCTGCTCGGCCGTCTTGTAGAAGTTGAGGCTGGCCGTCACCAGCTTGTGGCGCTCCTCGGCTAGGGTCACCAGCTGCTGCCAGCGCTTTGTTACCTCTTCTGAGATGTCTCTGGAATAGAAAATTATTTTATTAGAGAAATATGAGGAAGGCAGTTTATCACAAAAAATATGTACATAATATCTGGCTTTAACAGAGAAATTCAAGATTCCCTTTTCTTATTGAACTATTAAAAATACAGAGCAAGCAATTTAAGATGTCTTGACTTTTAATGAATAATTTTTGACAATCGAAAAAATGTTTCATTGATGCACATTGTTTCGTTTGTATGATGGTGGAAATGATCCAGAGCTAAAAATAGCTGGATTGACCATCCACAGTATCCAGACCAAAGCTGAGCAAATTTCATGCTGCCCAAGCTCGCAATTAGAGATTCTTACTGAGAATATATATAGTATGATAAATTAATACAAAAAATTATATTAATCTCTTAAAATACCGGCGATTCATGTTTATTTTGCATAAAAAAATTAAATAATTAATTTAATTAAAAATTGTTTAATTACTTGGACTACTACACCCGAGTATACTCAAACGGCTATTATGTGCGAAAATTCCCATCCACCTGAGATAACTTGGGCAAACTTTACTTGCTTGATTGCCCAGGAAACGATATTAAAAGAACCCACCTTATTGTCTGCGGATCGTAGTGGTTGGCCGTCACGAGCGCATCGGCCCGGTACTTGACCTGGACGGCGCTGGCATGGGTCCGTTCCACGGCCACCTGAAACTGGTCGTGCTCTCTTCTCAGCCTCTCCGCATCGGCCAAAGCACCCGGCACGCTGAAGGAGGCCGCCAGCATGGCCTCTCCATTGCGGATCCAGCTGATCACTTGTTGAGCATCATTTTGGAATTGTCCTGGAATCAAAATAAGGATATTAGGTTATGAAGTGGATTGTTGATATAAGTTTCATAACAAACTGATTGATTTTGGTTAGCATCGTGGAATTAATAATGTTAGTTAACTTGAGCATTGTTATACCGCTCATAAGTACGTATAAAGATTTCATACTATATCTGCAAAACATAAAAAAATATATAGTAGATACCTGACACTAAATTATTATAAACCAATAGTATATACCTAACCCAGTTAGATTGTATGTGACTTCATTGTTCTAGTATCTTCTGTCTTTTTCATTTTCAAACAAGACCCGTGAGAAAGAAGAGGACGAACGTTGATGACGTCCGCATGAGCTCTTGCTGGGACTAATTTATCCTATATATTTTATTAAACCGTAACATTATATAATTTCGTTAGAAATTGTGTAAAGTAATGAATGATCTCTAAAATATGTTGTGTTATTTATAGAATATTTTGAATGCCTGTTTTTTGGTTTTCACATTACAATCTTTTGAACAGCCAATTCAAGTTATTTGGGATACGCAAGTTTTTGTTTGTGTTAGATTATGGCAGTGGCCCACGGCAAGGGTGTTGATTATCCAACAAATGGTTCTCGGGGCAGCAGTACCCGTGCCTGCCTCCCAAATTGGGTATTGGTGAGGTGATGAGTTGTATGAGTCCTGGAATTGTATTAGTCTATAAACACAGTAGCATGATAGAAAATCCTTCTCTGTCAAGCAGTAGAAGACCGGAAGGAGTCTAAAATGATTGTTGCTGCAGAGAGACTACAAGAAGTAATCATTTGTTTATTTAAGTGTCTACCATTGACAAGATCATATTCTTGTGATCTGCACTGAAAGCATATTAAAAGCTTGTAAAATAATTAAGTCATGTTCAATCAGTTGTCCACTTTGGATTTGTAAAACACATTAAATAGAAGCATTTTATTTATCACTCATGTAAATGGCTCCCCAGGAGAATCCGTACAAGCCATCTTCAACTCCATTGATGTCGGTACTGACTACATTTGGATAAATGTGTGCAAAGAGTGTGGTATAAATTTTGAGAGTTACCTTTTAGCTTATTTAATTAGCTCTAGCTGCTTCTCTATACTTCATAAGTAGCTATTGTTGACTCCAGTATACTGCAGTCATACTTTGATTTATTACAAATTTTTAAAAAATGCATGCATTGTATGGCAGTCCAGTAAGTTATCTAATCTTAAAAACGATATAACAGAAACAATCTGCCACAAAATTGCATACTCTACGGCGTTGCTGCACTTCTGAATTATAAGGGGCATGCTGTTTATAGAAGTAAAAGATTATGTTGATATACAAAACACAAAAATTACAAAAAGGAAAAAAAATATCCAGAAAATTTCCATTATAGACAGCTTGTTACTGATTGAAGAGATGCCTCTTACGGGTTTAGATTTCAGGAAAGAATTCCGAAGTTAATAACCCACTAAGAATGTGTTTGTTATCTGTGCTAACCAGATATCCCCCGAACCCCTAGGATTTCTTTAACGTCATTAAAACATATCATTTTTTTTTTTATGAAAAAATAATACTAACCTAATTGAACACATTGTTCTAGCTTGACCCTCTTCATCTCTGCGAGATCCTCTAGCTCCATCTCGCGCTCGTGAAGGAATTCCAGTAGCACCTGGACACGGGTTTGAGCATTGTACTGTGCATCAGCCATAACACAGACGCCAGAAGACTCAAGCACCCCGGCCAACTCCTGGCCTTGTTGTAGCACCTGAAAAACCCAAAATTTAATCAATCATAGAATAACTTTTTTTTCCACTTTTTTCAATAATGTGCGTCTCACTGGATGCTTTACATGTGCTGACACCCTAGATATAAGACAACCGCTGATGACGAGAAGTACCTATAAAAATATCCCGTTTTTGATGTGAAAAGAAATGAGTTAAAAATATCAACACTTTAAAGTTAAACTATCGGAAAAAACCATGATTGTCACAAATAGTGTGGCAGAAAAGGGCATTGATAGGTGTCGTAGCTTTATGCATGGGTCCCTGTTGCTGTAATAAAAGTATGGAAAAGCTAATATTGTTTCTACAAATAAATTTGTTTTCATTTAATTAAAAATTACGCCATAAAGTGTATTTGCAAAGTTTGAAGAAGTTCAAATTTCCATCAGAATAAAAACTGCCAGTCATTAAAAAAATTGTTCTTCTCAAGAGCAGTTTGGAATTGATCAAATCGAACCCGAGGGATAACAGTGGCACAAGTCAAAAAAATGCATTTTTGAGTTAAGTATGCAGAAATGTTCCTGGATATCTATTCTATCTTCGATAAAAACGGCACAATTCTTAAAAATGTTATTGTGGCCTCAAAAGCAAATATGTCGTTTTTGTATTACAATGTTTTATTTGAATTCAAGGAAAAATAGTGGCACAATGATCATTTTACCACTGTTATAATATTAAACCTAATAAATATTTATATACTGCTTTTCAACTTTTCTAAAATAATGTTTTTTTATTGGCTAATAAACCTAACGAAATATTCAAACTGCTCTCCTGAAAAAATAGGTTTTTTTAGTTGTGCCATTGTTATCCCCCGGGTGCAAAATATTCATCACCTTGGACAGAACTAATATGATTGTTATGTGACATTTATTGGTCGAGTTGGAGCGGTCTACCTTCCATAAAATAGGATGAATTCATTAATTAATAAGAGACAGTGAACCACAAACCTGAAAAGTAGTGTTTTGCATCTGCGTCACACTCTCGTTGTGTAGCCTCAACAGCTGTTCGGCCTGCTGCATGTCCCGAGTGAGTTCGCTGTGCTGCAATTCCTCTGCCCACATCTCCAGCTGGGAGGACACCTGCAATAGAAGACAAAACCATCTTCAGTAAAACCCAAAATCAAAATGTACGAGAAATAAATAACTCCTGGGTTATTCTTTTATCTAGGAATCAAACAACAAAAAAAAAATTAGTTTGACAATCAATCAACAGATGGCGATTTAAAGAGGGAGTAAAATATAAAATATCAAAGTTGCTGAGAACCTGGTAAATGAATTAAAGAACTAAATCACAAATACAAAAGAATATATTATATTATAATGAGTACAGTATAAAAATATCATAGATCAAACGTGCATTTTTTTTACCAAAAGTGCATACATAAATATTTCCATCCATCGAAACTTTAACCGTCTATGGTTTTGTGGCAAATATTTGTTCCACTTTCAATGAAAAAAAAAAATTGTCCCGTCCTATAAAATCTTCTTATTATATATTTAAAACTTGTGTTCAGTAATTACCTCGAGAGCATCTCGCTCGAAGATTCGCAGTCGCAGACAGAGGTCCAGACGCAGTTTCCGAGCGGCCCATAGCTCGTCTAGTTCGGCCCTCCTCTGGCGCAGGCGGTCCAGGGCGCTCTCTACAGCCGCCACTGATCCAGTGCTGTCCATATCGCTGACAGACCTGCAAACAAGGAAATTAAATTAAATTAGAGAAAAAATAATACAATTTGAGAATTTTTATTTTTGTTTTGTTTTTGTAAACTAATTCCATATCATCTTTGGGGATACAGAGTGGAGGATTTTTTAATTATGATGTTTAATTAAAGGAACTCACTAACATACAAAATCGTTATTCAGCTTTTTTATTTATTTATTTATTATACTCGTAAATACAAAGTAATACAATATTACAACAAAAAAAAATATATATACAGAAAAAAGAAAAGTCCCAATAAACTTCTTTGTCGATGGGTACTTTTACTATAAAGATATAAACTTATTTTACTTTGTTATGCAGTTAGAATTTTTGTGTCAATCTAATACTAATTATTTCTTTCGGCGAGCCAATTATTCAACATAATATTTAATTTACCAATTGTACATTTTTTTATTTCGGCAGATAACATATTTAAGCAATTTGGTATCATGTAGTCCAGCGTTCTTTGTTCATATTTGTTTAAATGCTTAGGAACAATCAGTCCTTCATTTTTTTAAGCATTTTCAGCTTAATGTTTAAAGAAGTACCTATTATTAAAAAATAAGTTAAAAAAAATATATTTTAATTTTTAACTTATTCAAAATGGAGTTGTAGACTATACGCTACAACACGGCCCAGGCTGGAGTAGTAAGTTAGTAAGTAGATAAAAAAAATAAGCCCTTTATTCTAAATTGAAGGAAAAAACCCAGATACAACATCGTTCACCATAAAACAATAATCACAAAGTAAACAGATAATTCGCCTACTTCCTAAACTGCTTTTCACAACGTAATGTAGCAATGTAGGTGACATAATACTTCCGTACATTTAATTTTATTTATTTTAAGATACACAATTTTTAATTCATAAATCGTAATTTTCGCAATTCATAGAATTATTTTATTTTTATATCCTAACTTTATTTTATTAATCAAACTAAATTATCATTGTCGGTAATATTAAGTAGATATATACAAAATGTTTATAAGTTTTCTTCCCTAATAATCATCTTTTCTAAATAATCCAGTTCTATATTCTCCAATGGATTTCCGGAAACCTGTTATTTTGTATGTTTACATAAATAATATTTCGCTTGTCAATCGTTCAACTATTCGTTTCTATAAAACTTATTGCATGAGTGCATTTTAAATTGTATGGTTGTAATTTTTCATGTAACTAAAATGAGAATAAAAATATTTCTTTGTTGAAAAACTGTTTTGAAAAACAAGTTGACAAAGCAACATAAAAACATGGTTACTGGGGGGAAATGATTAAAAAATCAATAATTTATTAACACAATTACGTCCTCAACATCTACACTAGTGTCATAAATTGAATACAAAATTATAAACGCTTGTAATATCACTTGTATACTCCGAAGAAATTTATGTACGTACATAGTCATGAATAGTCGTATTATGTCTAAACAATCCGAAGAAATTTATGTACGTACATAGTCATGAATAGTCGTATTATGTCTAATGTACATAGCAAAAAACGGATAACAGAGTTATTAAGGCATTCTTTTCATATTACGATCGCTGTCAATTAACAAGTAAATTACCCTCTGGGAATCCGCAGTGAAAGTGACGAACAATACATAGATAATTTAATCAGATGTTCAATGAACCAGTCCAATCAAGAACCGTTAATCATTGATATTACGATGAATACATTAGAATAATCGCTAATGCATGAACGCGGTTATAACACTGTTATAACCAGGTTATAGCACATACGATGTGTACAGGAACAGTTAGTTCTTATAATAAAATCAAAATGTTAAAACGATCGAACCTGAAGAAAGCAGCGTTTTTTTCCATACAATCAAAAAGTACTCGCCGAATAATTGGCGAGAGTTATTAACTTATTATGAGTTGTTACTTCTCACGAATTCTATATTCAACCTATTGAATTGATTTCACATTTTGTCGGTCATGATCCACGGCAAAATAATATCACCGTTCCTACTTATTTTAGCGTAACTTGAAATTAAACAGCAATAAAATTAAAATAGAGAGAGTGGTAGCCATAATTAATAGCTAATATTTTTAAAGAATTTTCTGAACTCAATAGGTATACTTGGTTTCAAAATGCATTTATGTAAATTAACTACAGGATAAGCGGTTTACAATTTGTGAGACACGGAATTAGCTACCGAAATATCCTATACAATAACGCAGAAATAATCGAATGAATTTCGAAACAAAAACTCGAAACACAAAAACAATTTTTTTTTTTTTAAAATAACTAGCTAGAAAATAGATACAAGTCGAAATGCTTGTTAATAAAATTAAATCGTTCGAATTTAAATAGATTAATTTTGTAAAAGATGGAATATGAATCGATAAGTTTTTTAAAAAATAATGATTTTGAGACTATACATAGAAACAAAAAATTCGAACACATTTAAATCGATGATTTCGAAATGCACATCGATAATTCCCAGCACTACACCGAACATTAGGTACGTATATTGAGAACATCGATTCCGCAACTTTAGCTTTACATAACAACTTATCGCATGAGTGTTTACGTCTAAAGAGCTGCCCCATATTTACATTTGTCATGTAACGGATAAAAGGAACTGTTGACCGAGCTCCTTTTTTTAACTCGAAACTGTAAAAGTGATGACAACATGAGCTCACTTCAAGTTTTTATCAAAAATTCTGACTTTTACATTAATATTAACAAAAAATATAAGACTAAATCATTGATATTAAGTTTGCCATTGTAAAGCGCACAAATAAATGTAAAAGTGAAATAACACAAATGCGCTACGCTAGTGTTATTACTCTTATTAAGGATGTAAAAAGTGATGTGACGTAGGTACCTACGTGCAACTTACGCACATGAGAATAGTTTTGACTTAACAAATAAACAAAAAATATATGCCAAAAGTACGAGTATACTAGTGAAACTATTCAAAAATAAGAAACCCTCTAACAGCCTTCATATTCTTCATCACAATACATCGAATCAAAATGACACAAAAACATTCCAAGTTATAAATCCACTTTCGGACAACGAAACTGCTTTTATTTATTCCAGAACATCCTTCCTCCAGATATAAAACGAACAGAAAAGTTTAATGAGCACAAATCGAGAATAACTGAAAGAGGGCAACAAAAAAACAAACGACAATTAAAACAGAATTAAATAACATAAGTCCGCTACCGGACCCCAACGTAGTACTGAGGAGGGCTAAGTAATACAATCACTAAACTTAAATTCATAATATTTTGTATGCACAATGTTTTACATGGTCGCTAAAAAAATCAGAGTGTGCACTTCATGAAGTGAAACCTTCAGAAAACTAAAGTTAGACAAGAGTGGGGAGCCTTCGCAGCACCGCAGCACAAAGAAGAGACCGATAGGCTACGAAGTACCGCACAAAGGGGAGACCGATTAGTCTATCTAATTCTCTCGAAGGCTAAATCCCATAGATGTATGTATTTGACTGTTTTTAGTGTCGCTTTTTTGGTTCATTGAGTTTCAAATCACAACGGCGCTAAAGAAGTTTTCACTTCAAAAATACATGAGTTTTAAGTAACTACATTATTGTTATCAACTTCGTTTCCCTATGTTTTACATGGTCGCTAAAAAAAATCAGAGTGTGCAGTTCATGAAGTGAAACCTTCAGAAAACTAAAGTAGATAAGAGTGGGGAGGCTACGTAGCACCGAACAAAGAGGAGACCGATAGGCTACGAAACACCGCACAAAGGGGAGACCGATTAGTCTATCTAATTCTCTTATTATAATTAATCATATTTAACTCTTTTTAGTGTCGCTTTTTTGGTTCATTGAGTTTCAAATCAAGTTAGTGCTAAAGAAGTTTTCACTTCAAAAATACATGAGTTTTAAGTAAGTAACTACGGTGGGTACAGCCGCCCCGGGAACCTTTATTGGATAACCAACACCTCTGCCATAGGTCACCCCAAGTGGTTCGCTACGTTTGGTGATTTAGCAGGGGTGCCCGGGTTCATGGGGTGAAGTTTGTCTAGGTCTTGGAGGCGGATGACCAGGACACACTGAACCCCAGATTCCTACCCACCCCTTAAGCCCTTTTCCTTCCCAGAACTCTCCTTCCCTTCTTTTCCTTAAAAAAAACCCTCCACACAGCATCCCCAAAGATGACATAGGCCCTGAGGAAAATTATTTTCCTCAGGGCCTCCTGTGAGGAGCTGATGTAAAAACAAAAAACAATATTGTTATCAACATCATTTCCCTATCTAACAAATCAAATGGAAACATTTATAAAAAAAACATTAAATTAAGAATTTATTCCGATAAGCCTTACCGGATGAGGATGATGGATTCTTTGAGCGCATTCCGCAATGGAATTGCCGATACGAAGTTATTTCGCAACGCAAATTTCAATCATATTCAAACCTATGAAACGGGATACAAGTGTACATGTAATAAATTCTGGCCGGTCATACTGCCACTACTTATTGTTCAACGTTGATGGTTGATTGACAGTCGGTAAATTGAATTAATCCCCCATAATAACCATGAAAACACGGCTAAGGGAAACTTGCTTTGAAACAATAGGTTGGGCGCTTTTGCGGCCCGTTTGGGGAATTATCGGTTAGCCCGTTGGTACTCATTGTGGTAACGACCTATTGTACCTAAGCCAACGTTAATTATTCGAAAATATCAAATTGCAAAATGTAAAATGGTAATCCGCAAAGAATGTAAGGCTGATGTAAGCATAATGAGTAAGATTAAGAAAGGGACCCTCAGATGGTTTGGGCATGTAGAGCGAATGAACGAAGAAAGTAGTGTAAGAAGAATATATGACGCAAATGTGAATGGTAGAAGAAGTCGGGGACGCCCGAGGAAGACATGGCACGATCAAGTGAATCAGATACTTGAGTCGGGCCATGTCAAAAGCCAGAATAATAGAAGAGTATGTATGAAACGATGTATGAATGTGAGTGAAGCAAAGAGTGTGTGCCAGGACCGAGTTGTTTGGCGGTCCGTCCTCTCTGCCTACCCCTGCGGGGAAACGGCGTGATGGTTAGTTAGTTAGTTAGTTAAAATGGTAATATGCCTTTGTTGGCAAATGAAAAATCTCAGTTTTCGACTATCCTTCGTAATACAGACAACATTTTTTTCCGAATTTCATCTCAAATTTCAAACATGAAAAGGCTGAAGCACATAACTACACACAAAAAAAACGTTCGTATTTTCCAGAACTTATTTGGTTGATTGACTCTCTTTTTCCAAGTAGAATAGTTGATCTAAAAGTAGATACCTTACCATTGTATATTACCATACTATATATGGATTAAGGCAAAATTAAATTCGATGATGAATCGATATCATAGTTTAGGAAATAATTAATTAATTGGCACCACGGGTATTGAAAGTCTAACAATTTATAAAAAATAATATTATCAAAATTGTACGCCGTTGTTGGCCAGTCTTTGATATTTTTTACCGCAATTGTTTTTTATTAACGTTATTTTGTGAACTCTTATTATTTCATATTTTATTCTTAATTTTTGTGACGTGATAACGTCTTATAAATCGATGAACGCCGGCTGCACTCACCAAAAAGCGTTCACCAAAAATTCATTGTCACGTTCCGCCTGAGCCGAGCATGCAAGCGAGAGCGCGGAACAAGCGTTCGGCTTATGACGCATCTATCTCTCTTCCGCTCCATCGTTATTGTATGACGTTATCACGTAAAAATATCGTCCGTAAACCGACTTAACAGACAACCAATTTTTTACTTAACAAATTATCATGTACCTATATGTTTTGTCTTATTACTATTATGTGCACTCTATATTATTTTCAATTAAATATTTATTTTGTAAATTCAATATTTACATTGCACGCATTACATTACATGCATGTAATGTAATTAAAGCCCTAAAAAGGCGTGAACAAAAAAACTTCCAAAAAAAAAAATCCCTTTAATTAGTTTTCTGGCTCTGCAGGAAGGATATTGCCCCGAATATAATAGTTATAGTTTTTTTTATAAAATATGGCAGACTGGGATTGCACAACCCTCCCAGCCCTGCTGGAATAAAATCTTAAATAAAAATAAATAAATAACCAACCTCCAATAGGAGAGCGAACCAGAAGACGAAGAAGCTTTTATTATATAGGTAGTATTTACCTTTACAATATCAAATTTTACAATCTTTCAGTATTTTCACAACCGAACCTTCTAAAGTTGTAACAAATACAAGATTTGTTAGACTTAAGTCATTAATTTACTCCCTTTTATTTAGCCATTGGGATTTATTTGTAAAATAAAATAACAGAATGCTTCAAGTTAAAATGTACAATTTACAACGCTCTCGTTTAACATTGTATGGATAGACACTATTCAGCGAATGGCCAGCTTCATTACCCGCCACAGGAATCAGACAATAGGGGATTAAATATCAACAAAGCCTCTGGAACTAAAAGACCAAGAGGGCTTCATAAAATTCATTAATTGAAGGCAAGGACTGTATACAAATTTGGGTAGATTTAACTGGTTTTAATTATTCCCATTTTTAATTTAGCTTTTAAAATATATATGTAATTGAATTATAAGCAGCTGTTGACAAGCCAATGCTGTTGACAAGCCAATGCAATTGGCTTAGCAGGACTTGTTTGTTGATATAAACTAACTATTCTTTCAATTTAAAAAAAAATAAAAATTTTTGAGAGCTAAAATTAGTTTTGTAATAATTGTAAGATGTATATATTATGATAAAACGTGACGTATTGTAGGAATCACTTTGGCAAAATAAATAAATTTAACTAAAATGATAACCTAGCTCATGCGCTATATGTAAACAAAAATCATAATTATTATTTTTTATTTAATTTTTTATGATTAAAACCTCAAATTGTAATATTTAATTAAATGTAGACACTATGAGTGAAATTCTATCAAAAATCTGGAAACAGAAAAATCATAAAAAAATATTTGCACCTCTGGGACTCGAACCCAGGACCTCTCTTTTTCCGGGCGAGTGCTCTTGACCACTGAGCTAAGGTATCGATATCCAATTCGGTATATATCTTTTTCTGATTTTTCTGTTTCCAGATTTTCGATTGAGTTTCGCTCGTAGCATCTTCATTTAATCAAAAATCATAAATTCCCTTCTATTATTTGTTGTTGTAAAGTTGTTGTTGAAGGACTAGGCACGAACATTGTTAGACCAAAATAATAATTTTTGCAGGCCCATTAATCGATCGAGGTTTGAACAAATAAAATGTCGTGGAACTACAACCATTAAATCACCTAGCTCATTAATTGGTGGACGTCGGAGAATCAAACACAAGCTTTGATAGATTTAAATCATTAATTAAACCATTAATACGGTCAAAGAAAATCATTGATTAGCTAACTCATTCGTCGTTGGTGGAAGTCGAATGACCAAATAAAATCCGTGTGAAACGAAAGCTTTAACTTTGCTAGCCTAATTTGTGGAAGACGATTCTTTAATATCATTCAGAGTCAAAGGGCCAAAAATATCACGTCCCATACGCACAATAGCCACAGTTGTGCATTGAAATCCTTTCAGTAATTTATCCACTAAATTGTCAAACAATGTCCACCAACGACTGAACAGTAGCCAGGAACAGTATCCCATACGACATCGCCCGTGAGAGACCAGATTACACGAGCAGTATGGTAATGTCTCACAATATTAACATAAAGTCCGAAACGGAGCTCGACTGATATCATTCAATTACACAGAGCGCTGGACAACGTGAAGATGCTGGCTAAATTATCCTGTTGTTGAATTGATACGCAATAAATTTTAATGCAAAACGTCACAGAAATATCTCGTTGAACAATTTTTTTACACCACATGGCAGCATTTTCAAAAAAACTTGCCTCGTTTTAAAATCGTTGGTGATTTTCAAAGCAACAGGTGAATGTTCCAGTGTAATTTGTCCAATGACTTTATTCCAAATCGTGGATAAAAGTAATTTGGAAGATTAGTCGAAACATGTCCAAAATAGCATGATATTAACGTGACAATAAAACTTCTCCGTGACACAACGCTATTTAATTTTAACTATTTGATTGCAATTTTTAAACAGAAATTCCACTTCCGTGGCAGAGTGGCAAGATCATTAGCCCTGGGACCAGATGTCGTGAGTTAAATTCTCGGAAAAGAAAAATTAAAACAAACAAAAAAAAATATTACATTTGCACCTCCTGGCGAGAGACCACAAATCAGAAAAGAAACATTGGCGTTATTTGAATAACCAGATCTGTAAATCCAAGCAATTCCTAACTTTCATTCCATCCCATCTCCCCCCCCCCCTTCCCTTCTTCAGCGTCGATCGAAATATTCCGCAAATCGGAAATTACAGTTCTACCGGAACAAAGACCTGTGAAACTGAAAATTACACGAAAACATGTAATTTTAAATAATAAATAGAAAAACATGATGCAGAATAGTTACCTCCATTTCTTGCACTGGACCGTAGACTTATTCTTGAATTTGTACATTCTCCTGTTATTTTTGATCATCTTGTATGATTACGATCGCTGGCACAACAGAAGTAAGACATCAATATCCGAGGTGAGACATCAAGCAGCGGAGGAGGCAACTTCACCCGCTGGCTTCAAGAAACCCATTCGAATGTACTTATTGAATGGGGAACTTAGAACTTCACTTCATCACTAAAGTTTTTCACTTTTCCGGGAAGCATTTTCAACTTCGGCCATTTTGTGTAAAGAGCGGAATCACACTTAAGAGGCGCACCATTTTAATTACGATTCACTAATCACCATTAATGACAGCAATGTCCTTAAAGACGATCTTTTTTTAATTTATCTAAAATTAGAATTTTTTTAGATAAATGATTATGTGGCTATGTTTCGGTTATAAAATTCTTCACAGCATTTAAGCAAGCTTGATAGCGTATGGATACCAAAAACAGTAGGAAGTTTGTTAGTAAGCATTTGAACGCGATTACTTCATATATTGTCAATATCGATTTGGTGGTCAGTGAAATAAAGGCTTTGATATTCTGATCACAAAAACTAGGAGTGCGAGTGAAAACCGTATAGTTGTACTGCTGAGAACTCAGTAGTAGCGACGAATATCTGTTACTTTTGTCGTCCATGCAAAAAATACCATGAAATACCATATTATTTTGAGTAAAATAAGAAGTTATAACAGAGCTCTTGGCGGCAGGACTGTACCTGTCCATTTTATGAATCATGCGAGTAGCCAAAAGGCGCTTTTAATATTACCACGTTTACAAAACGAGGACAGTACAAAAATGGCATTAAACATACGTTCCTTATCACAATACTGCTGCAGCTCTTTCTCACACATTAAATAATGGTGAGACAAAAGATGAGACACACAATGTACGTATGTCTGTTACCTTGAAATAACTACTTTTTTAAACAGACATATACATTGTGCGTCTCACCTTTTGTCTCGCTATTACTTAATGTGGAAGAAAGAACTGAAGCATTATTATGATAAGGAACGTATGTTTATTGCCTTTTTGTACTGTCGCCGTTCCGTAAACGTGGGAAAGAATTAAAAGAATTAAAGACGGTTCAACTTTTCCTCCATCTTATAAACGATATACGTTACAAAAAGAGAGGTTACGAGGATACGAGGTAACTCTTTGCAGGACCATAGATTAACTTGCACACTATGCGGAAAGACCTGATCCACTCAGCAAGGATATTAGTATTTTGCCAGCTTTTCATGTCCTTCGTCATGGTTTTGTAAGCAATCAAAGATTGGTCAACATGCTCACAGTGCGGGAAGAACTGGCTCACACAAGACGGATGTTGGTCTTTCAAAGGCCAGACGGCCTCATAATAAATTATGCCTAATCGAAAAATAATAACAGACCGTAATTATCTGCGCATCTCAATCAAGGCGTTGCGAGAAAAATAAATTGATATGCTTAATGATTCAATCAGCCCACTAATTTTTATTACAAGATGCATTAATAACATTACTCAACTGTGAAATTTACAGGTTGGTAGGTATGTGGTTGCGACCCGGCTTCACCTGAGTTTCCACACTGTTTTGAAGAAATATTTTTGAAGTGAAACTTCTTTAAAACTGTTGTGTTTTTAACACCGACGTTTAACACGTGCGTCGGTTGAAACTGCGCTCATTGGCCGCTTTGATTTTGATCTCACTTTTCAAGGCTCCTATTAGTTGAGATATAAAACGAAGGAAATGACGCATTACAGTAGCTACGAAGCGTCAAACTACGCTCATTGGCCGCTTTGATTATGATCTCATTTTTCAAGGCTCCTATTGATTGAAACTGCTTTGGTAAAGTTACGCTACCGCGTGTGAACTACACTCGATTTTTTTCTTTTCATCAATGAAATTTGTGGAACACAGAATATGGGTACCGCTGCCCCGGGAACCATTAATTTGATAACCTACACCTCTGAAATAAGTGGTTTGTTACTTTGGTGACTTAGAGCCCGGGTTCCTCAACTGCGTGGCAGGCCGGATCGGGAGAGACTGGTTGAGGAAGACGTTTAAACCTCTGACTCTCGGAACATCGCCTCGCACCGCGGAAGGAGGGATGGATTCATCCGTATATTCTATATACCTACTCTATATTTGATATTCAGGACCAAATGCTGAATTATCTTAATAAATTGCCTGCATATACTTGATAGTAAAAATGTTGTTGATAATGTGATAAATATTGAAAGAATTTCAACACATAAACATTATTTAATTAAAGCTGTTTGTCAGCGCTTCTCGGTTGGATTATAAACAAATACACTTTGAATTTTTATATTCTTCATCAATGTTTACTACTGGAATGTATGTAGTTATTTTTTTTAGTTTCAAAGTACTTTCAATATATCTTGTATGCATGATTTTCTTTTTTTTTCATATTTGTATTTTTAATAGCTTACCATTTGTACTTTATGCTGTCACTTCAATATTTATATTTTAATTTTTTGTAATTTGAATATTTTTTCTTATCTATGTATATTCTGTATCAACTTCAAATTATTGTAAAAGTCGTTAATCGGCGTTAATTCATAATAAATAAATTCCTGGACAAACTGACCCCCAAAATTCCTCATGCCTTCTTCCATTCAACAACTTTCTCTTGTTTTTTTTTCCTGAAAAGACCATCTTCATAGCATCCTCAAAGATGACACAGGCTCTTAGGGGAATTATTATCCTCCGGGCCTCCTGTGTGGAGCTAACGTAAAAAAAAACTACTTTTGCCAGTTTAGTGTCTATTTCAAAGCTTCGTGACTTTTTTTGGTCAGTTTCCACACAGGAAAAGCTGTGCAAGACGCCAGAGCTCAACGTCCGTAAGTTATAGCCGCCCAAACACACATAATTTCTGGTTTGTAGTTAAGATACGAGGCAGGTAGGCTAATGAAATATAAATTTCGTAACGCAATGAGTGTACGAGACGAACTAGATGTGTTATAAATAAGAAATGATGCATGAAGCTACCGTTATTTCAAAAGGTAAATAAAACTAGATTTAATTTCGCAAAGCCTAATAAAAATGCGTGCTATGAACCCGGGTCAGTTTCACTTTCGGAATTAACGTTCTTTGCAGAATGGTTCCTACGCCCGAGGAATATTTTTAGCTCATTTAAAACTGTGGTTGCCAGTTCTTGATAGCACGTAATCGCCGATTACATGGGCACATCAGTGATCAGAACATATCTAGAGGTGTAATCCATAAAGATACAAAATTTAAACTCATAACCCATAATGAAATCGCCCTGAAAGAACCCCAATCAGAATACATACTGGTAGTTTTGTGAACAGAAAAAAGTTTTTCTAATATTAATAATATAGAAGCAAACATATAATATAAATCAAAATATGTTTGCTTCTGTCTATGTATATGAGATGTTATGCGTTGCTAGATCATTCATCTGATTGCGATGAAACTTTGGGGATTTGATGTGCACATGCCCGCGATGATTTCTACATACAGTAGTAAGTTCTGGAATCATGAAATTATGCATTACTATCAGTTCATCCGATTGCGATGAAACTTTGGGGATTTGATGTGTGCATGCCCGTGATGGTTTCTGTATAATATATAGTGAGATCTGGCATCATGAAATTATGCGTTGCTAACCGTTCATCCGATTGCGATGAAACTTTGGGGATTTGATGTGTGCATGCCCGCGATGGTTTCTATATATACGTGCGAACTCTGGCGTCATGAAAATGCGTTACTAAACCGTTCATCGGATTGCGAGAAAACTTTGGTGATTTGTTGTGAGCACCTCCGCGAAGGTTTTTCTATTTACTGGTGAGCTCTGGCATTATGAAATTTGTATAACAAAATTGCAATAGGTGGCACGAAAACTGAATTTTCCGGACTGAATGTAAGGGAGGGAAAGGGGAAGGGGGAGCAGTTGGGACTCTTGTGCGGTACAGGCAAATGAAATTTCACTCGAAGTAAGAAAAAAAAACTCCTTTTCTAGCACACAGACACACTACTTCGATAGGTTTATTCTTCAGTGAGTCACATCTACCTGCCTGAAATGTACGATTTGCAGTTGTTACTTTTGGGGACAAGACAGATCAGACGAGAAAGCGAACCTAAATTACATATTTTCTAACGGATCGTGAAGGATCACATTTAAAGAGAAATTTACAGTTAAAAAACGAGGCGTGTCGCATTATACGCAAAAACAAAAAATTGCATAAATCAAATATGAACAACGTTACGAATCCGTGCAATATTCATAAGTAAACCCACGCAAATAAATTATACTCAGAACATAATATTATAGATCTGCAAGCTGCTTTGCTTAGCGTCGCTACTGTAGATTTTAAAAATAATGTTCGTCTATCGTTCTTGTGGTATGCATAGGTCGCGCAATTAGAGTTGACCCAAGCAATACAAACATAGTTTTGCGTGCATTTATGTGTAGACGTAGGTACTTCAGACAGTGATGACCTTGCCAAACGTCACTGAGAAACTTTAGTCTTTATTACGTCTACTATATTAGCAAATCATTTGTGTGTCATGCTGTGTTCGCGTTAACTTTGGTTGCAATACCTACATGCTGCAGTGTCTGAACAAACAAATTTGTAAAGCCATGTATTTGGACGAAGAAAAAATATGGATTAAAAAATAATTCGTTCGATTAGAATGATGTAAGATTTTACGGATAATCGTATTACGTTGTTTACTGTGGCGGTATAAAGAAGTGTTACGCTTCCTCTTTTTTAAGTCGATGTAAAGATCTTGCAGCGGTCGTCATCAGAGCAATTTGACGCCATCTGCCATTTAATCAATCAATCACATCTGATTGACACTGCAAGGCTGCCGAAAAGTTCGCTAAAGAAAGATATATGACGTGAAAGTGAATTATAGAAGCAATCGGGGACGTTCCAGGAAGACATCGAACGTTCGTTCGGGGAAGACATGGCACGATCAAGGGAATCAAATACTCCAGTCCGGTCTTCTGAATAGTCAGAGTAACAATAATAATTTTATACAACGACGCTATAACAGTAACAGAAGAGTGTGTATGAATTTTAATGAAGCGAGGTGTATACTAGTATAGGATGTTAGGGGACGTACTACCAGTGATTCCTGACAGTATTTGGGGAAAAAATTGGAAATTAAATTTTGGTCTCCGGTGACTTTTTCTTTAAATTTTTTTTCTTCAAAATCAAACAAAAAATCTTCCGCCTGTCGTCAACGACCAACCCCAACCGCGCCTCCAATTGTCACACACCTCCCTTTTAACAAAGGTTACATAAAAACAGTTATGTTTTTTGTAAAAAAAAAATGGAAAGTCGGTTTACGGACGATAGTTTTACGTGATAACGTCATATAATAACGATGGAGTGGAAGAGAGATAGATGCGTCACTAGCCGAACGCTTAGGCCGAACGCTTGTTCCGCGCTCTCGCTTGCACGCTCGGCTCAGGCGGAACGTGACAATGAGTCATGCTTTTTCGTGCTTGTAGCCGGCGTTCATCGATTTATAAGACGTTATCACGTCAAAAAAAAAACATGAAAAATGTCACCGGAGACCATAATTTTATTTACATTTTTTACTCCAAATGATGTCAGGAATCACCGGTTAAAATTAATCAAGTACATGCCTTAACAACCTGTTTATACGACTTTCTGCCTACCCGTGCGTTAAAACGGCTAATTAGTTAGGTTAAGTTAGATGAGATTTACCTTCATTGCCTTCATTACCCGCGACATTGTAAATAACAAAGTGTGTAAAAACATAAGCAAAACGAACATGTAAGCTTTTTAAAGTCATTTTATAAAAATTCTCCTGGACTAAAGAGAATTCTAATTCGGTATTTCAAAATAAATATCAACTTTACTTTTGCCACAACATACTCATGAATGTAATATGTATATGGAAAGTAACAAACGTGAAATCATGCAATGTCCAAATTAAATGTAGTGTCCTTTGCATATAGTCATATCATCTCCCAGCATAAACTTTATACTAAAAGTGTGTTTATTGGAAGTGACCTTCCAGGTACGTAAGCATATTTTCTGTATCTGTTTAGAAATAATAAAATTAGATAAAGCCGGAGAACTCATAATAAATTGTACAGCGCCTTCGAAGTGATTTTTCAAAAAAAATCACGCTCTTCAAATTATTCATTTATTATTTTTATTAGATTATTCGATACTCTTTAATGAATTTGCTCTTCATTTGCCCGTCTCCTAAGAAGTAAATGAACACTGTTTTAAATTAATGCAGTAGGTCGATTTGTCGTTGGTAACCCGCACTCGGTTCACACGCTTTTCGATGGAAAGATTTCAAGGCCAAATCTATTGGAAACACCTTTCGATTCGTTACAGATTATTGGCTGACAAACAACGGCGAGCGGTTCGCGATAATTGGAGTGGGACCAGAGGACTAGATAACAGATCATAATAATAATATGGCTGCTTGTTCCTACCTATCCAGGCGCATACCCGGGACACGCACTGCAACGGTAAGTGCCTACAAGGTGCATTTTTACTTAGGACCTTACTAATAAACTGTTTAAAATGTTATACAACTGTTTAACAGCCATGAATATGGTTGTTTATCAGACGGGTAAATTTAAAACACGTTTATAAGTAAGGGGGTCACTGTGTTACAGTCTACTTAGCGATGGGTACGATAAGAATATCCGATTTTAAATTTATTCTAATGAAATAGTAATCGACATGAATTTCGATATGTACATTTTCATTCGAAGCACAATCAGTACCTGGGCGGTATAATCGAAACGTTTAAAGAAAATATTTATTTGTATATAATATTTTTTTTTTACTATATACAATAGTTTTACATATTCGAGAATGTATAACAATTGATTGAAGTTGTAAATGTGTGGTTATCCATCATAAAGAAAAAATAATATATATTTTTTAAGTAGGTACTTTTAATTTTTAATGCCGACAGGTTTCGTCCGTCGATCACAATCAAAAATAATTTTATGTATTCTATGGACAGGGAAGGAAGAATATAGATACAATTTTGCATCCTAACAAAGATTAATGCTTGTATTGCGTTTTCTTATAACCAAATACTCAACCATGTACAATGTGACCTTAGAATGAAGGGGTAACCCAGTAAAGACACATTATTTTCTAAAAAATTGTAAAAAAATAAATATACTTATTAAATTTCTACACACTTCATTCTAAATTTTCGAAACACCACAAATACATTCTGGAATTTAATTTACTAACTTTTTATGTGAATACCTCACAAGAGTCCTAACTGCTCCCGTCTGAAGCCAATAAGACTATGGCATCCCCAATCGGGATATGTTGTGAGGCTGAATGTAATTGGGGAAAGAAATGAGATTGGGAGAGAAAGGTGGGGAAGTACCGGTCTATTCAGATCTAGTAACCAAACACGGCTAAAGCCATTTCAAGCAATGTTCCAATTCTGAATGGTGGTCTTTCACCTGGGCTACACATAATATCTTCTACTTTGTGTGGAAAAACTATCAGTGTATACCTATTTTCAACAATATCTACCGTGTTGTTGAATAATAAAATATTAGTTAACTTTGAAACTTGTTGACTAAAAGAAACCTTAGCAAACTAAGACATTAAGTAATAGGCACATTTGTATCTGAAGAGATGCTTACTATCTTTCCAAATTACTAATCGCTAACCAAGGTGATGTTTTCAGATTAACAGTCTTCCACATCGGAACAAGTGATTCGAAACAAATGTTCGATTATAACAATATTCCTGTTATTTAACATTTCGATTATGGAAGTGTTATGAAATTGTCCATCACTACTTCTTACCTAGTGGTGTAAGCGTTCCTCAACTTCTTATTAATTAGCAAAATTATGCACTAAAAACTTCATATGCAGCACGGCACCGACGATTCAAATGATGCATATCGTTAAATAACTTTCATAAAATTCGCCAAATTACATGATTACATCATTCCGGTCGAAAATCTAAAAAAAAAAATTGATCCGATCAGATATCACAAAATTATGTGTAAATCTAGTGACTATTAATTCGTGTCCTAATACAAAATTCATCTTGAAAAATAATTGATAAATATTTTATGATGACCTCCGTGGTCGAGGGATGAGGTTCTGAAACTAACTATCACAATCAACCGTATTCACATAAAAAAAAACAAGAAGGCACCATTTCTTTTTTTAAGGTTCATACACAGTTAAAAAGACAATTCAAAACTCTGTAGCTAATAATGGAAATTATGTTGCTATCTGTAAACAAAAACATGGTAGCGTTGATCAAGAAATTTTAAAAAATTATAAGAATAATGATTGGATAATTTGTAGAGCGCCGTTTTTGCGAAAAATCACCTAAAGGACGCCGTACAATTTATAATGAGTTCCTAGACTTTATATAATTTTATTTATTTATGTAGATTTTTTTTATGTTAATTCATCACAAGAGTCCCAGCTGCTCCCGTCTGGCTCCCACCAGTGAGACTATGGAGATGAGGAAGAGGAAGGTGGAGGTAGTACCTGGCTATTCAGATCTGGTCACCAAACACGGCTAAAGCCATTTCAAGCAACGTTTCAATTCTGAATGGTGGTCTTACACGAGAGTCTCTTCGACTCTGGAGCCGCAAATATACTATATATTATTTTTAATGAATTAATGGTGAAATAACAGAAATTAATCAAATAAATTTTATTTGCCAACACCGGGATTTGATCCCTCGAAATTAGGACTACGAGTCAAGAGCCTTACCTCTCGAACACAGAGGCCGTCAAAGATATGAACATTTCCCTACTTCTTCGTAATTACAGATTTTCTGATTTACATGGTAAAGATTATGTAGGGCTTATTTTTGTTTGTCAGAAATCATAAAACAATTTAATCAAAAGCAATAATATTTTGTTTGAAACAATGGTGTTTATGTGTTGACATTCTAAAAATAAAAATATTTGTATGAAATAATGAATTTTTATTTTATTTTGTTATTGTTTCAAATAAAAAAAAACACTCGCCCACGCTACACAAGTAGGTTAAAATATTTCGCTAAATTCAACCTTAACACATACATATTCTTTTAAGTAATAGGTAAGTTGGCACTTCACATTTAAAACACGTTAGCATCGAGTCAAAACAATAAATTACAAATATGCTTAGCGCTTTGGACCAAAGAGAAATGTCTATATGATTTTAGGTAATATGTAAATTGCTGACACACTTTAGGCCATTCATATACGGAGAGGCGGTTAATGTTCAACGAAACCAAATCTAGTATTAGAAATTAAAAGAGAACGAAAGTGAGTAGGTACATAATTCTAGAGTCTAAACACCTGCCATTTTTGATATGTGTGGGAATAAATGTAAAATGATGGGATGAAAACAAATAATAATAGTGTAGCCACTTGACACCAGGTTCACTTGTTTGACAAGATAATTAATGTACTTAATCAAAAATGATCGAAAAAAAAATTAAAGAAAGAGATTAAGTAAAGAGTAATAAATGTAAAAATAAAAAGTAATGTAACTTCAGATAAGTACGTTTCTGTAACAGTTGGGACATAATAAATCAAATTTGTACGGCGCCCTTGAAGTGATTTTTCAAGAAAATGGCGCTATGTAAATTATCAAATTATTTCTTCAAACTTCGCAAATTCACTTTGTGGAGTCATTATTAATTTAATGAGAACAAATTATTATTATTTATCCACGAATACGCGTAGTTTACAAATAAACGGCGCTATATAAATTATTGTTTATGAAGTAAAAACTTCGTTAGCACCTCTGTGATTTGAAACTCGATGAAACGAAAAAGCTACTAAACGATACTAAAATGAGATAAACATTCACCCTTGAGGTGATTTTTCACAAAAACGGCGCTATATAAATCATCCAAATATTATTATTATTAACCTGCGAGAGAATGAGATGGACTTATCGGTCTCCTCTTTGTGCAGTGTTTCGTAGCCTATGGGTCTCCACTTTGTGCAGTGTTTCGTAGCCTATGGGTCTCCTCTTTGTGCGGTGCTTCGTAGCCTCCTCACTCTTGTCTTTAGTTCTCTGAAAGTTTCACTTCTACCGCTTATAGTTTACAAATCCGATCGTTTTTAAACTTCTTTCTAGAAACGAAGAGAAGCTCCATAGGTATCCCAATGAAGAGGCCATCATTAGAGCAATTCAAACGTTGCTTTAAATGGCTTTAGACCTGTGCCACACACAGCTATAAAAGATCATTTGGCTTGGCCTATTTCAGTAAAACGCTTGCCATATATACCCATTGGGAATGTACGGCGAGCGAATGCCGATCTTTTATCTTTTAAAACTGTGTGTGGCACAGGTCTTAACGTAACTAGATCTGATTAGCCCTGACTTCCTAAACTTATAATTGCTTCCCATTGTCACCAACTTGCCAACAATTACAGGGGTTGTGATATTTTTGGAGATAAATCGATAAGACTAATAAAATAAAAGTTATACATCTTCTCACAATATGCATCCTCTTTACGTAGGGCCGAAAATGTTCTATAAAAAAGAGTGACTTTAAAATAAATTAAATAACAAGGGTTTATTTTCTGAATACTATCCTTCTAGCACAAAAAACATGACATCCATTTGAGGGTGTAGTGTTGATGGCGTGGTATTCAAATTTATCTTCAAACAGAAAAAAAAAACAGTTTCAAAAAGTGGGTGAAAATAGCAACAACCACTTCATTAAGGTATCCAATTACAACGCTACACTCCGCAGCTTTAAAGTACAAAAATATCTGTTTATTTAAATGTTTACTCTGAAGCCTCCTAAAGAGATACATTCTCGAGGCACGAGGGTTATTAAGAAGGCTTCAGCACTGAGGTGAGACTGGCGTCAGAGTTCAGCGTGTACGATGCCCCACTTCAGATAAAAGGCAGAAAAAACTGGACTACAAAATGGAGGAAAGCCATTTCGAACCCCACTCAAAGTCAACAGTGCTAAATCACAAGTTTGATGACAGAGTAAACACAATAAATTTGAGGTTAACCTGAATCGATTGGTTCCCATTCACAGAAATTAGATCTGGTTTATGCGCGAACAATAGACAAAATTAAGCGTAGTAATTTCAACTAACTCACTTTGAAGTTTACGGTCCAACTTTCCATTCCAGCACAAACTTCGCGATTATTGTTTGTTTGTGGGACGGAATAAAATCATGATTAATTAATAATTATTAGTTATTTGCAGGAGTTAGGAACTGAAATGAAGAACAATGATCACGCCATTAAAATGGAGTGCGAGTACCGTGTCTATGGGCAGCTCACCTACTGGCCCCGATAAAAAGATCATCGAGATGAAGTAGTCTGCAGAACGTAATGCAGATTTATTCGCTGCAATTGCGGTCAATCAATCCATCGCTGCGAGCAATCTCAATTGATTAATGCCCATATCTAGTTGATACCATATTATTTGATAATAATGTATGATGGTGAATGGAGTTTGCATAACCATTATGTAATTTCACTGGCTGAAATTTGTCCAACAAAATAAAATTATAAAAAAAATATTAGGTAATTTCTAACATCAAAACAATCTAAATGGCAGTACAATAAAAGCATTTATTCAGGGTTCAAAGGTGTTTGGTCCAAAACCCTTTATGTGCCATTAAAATTGTGTAAATCAATGTCCCTCACGATAGCTGTAATGTTGTTCCGTGAATAAAAGAAACCAGAATGGCAGCGTCCGGTAGATGTGTGAAATGAAAAATTCCGAGCCAATATATTATTTGGACTGCTGTGGGAATCGAATACACAACTTCCCGGGAATTGCGCTTCACGGAGCCAATTATTAGGTACAGTTAAATGTTTTTTTAAACTAGTATAAAATATATATATCATATTAACGCATCGCAATGTAGGAGGTTATACTAGTAATAACAGTATTTATCATAACATAATAAAGCTGGTGACGACTATCATTCCTAACCAATAGATTAGTAGATTTTTTTTTCAACCTGGTATTTCTTCTCCATTTTCCCATTTCCTTCCACCGCAATACTTTCCCCAATTAACAGTGCCAAAATCAAACTGACTTCAGGACATGGAACTCGCGTGATCATGTAAAAAATATGTACTCAAAGACAAAAGTAGAAGCCGAAAATAAACCGGTCAAAAATAATACAAATTACACTTTAGGTGAAACAGCTTTTATTGGTCGTGACCTCTTTTCTTCAAAAAAGAACAGCCATTAATAAAATTAATATCTACAGAAATTTAATAATATATATAATAAAATTTTCAACGATTTTTACCATATTAGGTAAGTTAATAATCAATAAAATATAATAAAAGATAATTATCGTGTATTCGCCAAAGTTCAATCAATGTTACGTTTAACCTTACAACGATTATTCATTTTATGACACCAGCCGCTGAATCCATAGATGTAATACAGTAGTAAAATAGATATTACCCCGGATGCCTTCTCAAAGTTTTTTCGGGAAAAAAATTGAAACCATTCGTGCCTCCACATCTCACGCCCCTCTGCCAATATTCACTATCAATTCTAAAGGAAATTTGTCTTCCTTCAAACTTACAACGCTTGAAGAAGTAAAAAAGATAATTTCATGTTCGCCAAATAAGCAGTGTAGTCTTGATCCTATACCAACTTGGTTATTAAAAAAATGTGTCAATGTCTTAGCTCCATTCCTAGTTCATGTTTTCAATAAATCTCTCAGTACAGGTGATTTCCCTGAATCACTAAAATCAGCTGTAGTTACACCAATATTAAAAAAGTCACAACTAGACCCTGATAACTTAGGTAATTATCGACCCGTCTCAAATCTACCTTTCGTGTCAAAAATCCTGGAGAAAATTGCTGCTACTCAAATAACCAGTCACTTGAATTCAAACAAATTATTAACAAATCGACAATCCGCATATAGAAGGTTTCACTCAACAGAAACCGGACTTCTTCGTATGCTGTCAGATATAACTCTAGCCATAGAATCAGGTAAGTTAGCACTTATCTCACTCTTAGACATGAGTGCAGCGTTTGACACGATTGATCACGACTTCCTCATTAAGAGATTAGAGGAAACATTTGGTTTGAGTTCCGATATCAAAAATTGGCTGGCGTCATATTTATCCAATCGCTTGCAAGCCGTGAAGATTGGAAATAAACTCTCAAACTTCGCAAGACTTTCTTCAGGAGTGCCCCAGGGTTCCGTTTTAGGTCCACTTCTTTTCATCCTTTTTACAAATGATGTCGCCGAAATAATCGAGTCATTTGGTCTCTTGTCACACTGCTACGCTGACGATCAGCAAGTTTATTTTTACTGCACTCCAAACGAAGTCAGCAGTCTCAAAATTCGTGTAGCTGAATGCTTAGAAGCAATAACTCGTTGGATGTCTTCAAACAAGCTAAAGCTGAACCCTTCTAAGACTGAGTTTCTCTGGGCGGCCACAAACAAACGCCAACATTTCATAGACGATTCGCCTATTTCCATTTCCGGCAGCGATATTATTCCCAAGACAACCGTCAAACTTCTTGGCGTTAATCTAGATTCAGACTTTTCGTTTAAAAGTCAAATAAATAGGACTGTAAGCACCGGTTTTTTTCACTTAAGACAACTCAAGTCCGTCCGAAGAAATCTTCCTACAGAGGCGACAAAACTACTAATCAACTATTATTGTAGAAAGCAATCACTTTGTGGTTTGACATATTTAATAAAATAAAATACTTTTTTGTTTAAAACCACGAGATTTATTAATTTTTGAACCGACCGGTTTCGCTTAACTTAAGCATCATCAGGGTACAAATTAATACTGTAATACAGTATTAATTTGTACCCTGATGATGCTTAAGTTAAGCGAAACCGGTCGGTTCAAAAATTAATAAATCTCGTGGTTTTAAACAAAAAAGTATTTTATTTTATTACTAATCAACTCTTACGTAGTCTCGCGACTCGATTATTGTAACGGTATCTATGCTAGCCTTCCAAAATATCAAACTGACAAACTTCAATCCGTTTTTAACGCAGCGGCACGGCTCATAACCGGAGTCTCTAAATATTCACACATTTCAGAACACCTTCGTAACCTTCATTGGCTCAAGTGCCCTGAAAGAATCCAGTACAAATTGTGCTGGATGGTGTTTAAATCAATCAATGAAATGGCCCCACCTTATATCTCTGAACTATGTGTCCCGGAAAATACTGGTCCGAGGCAGTCAACCCTTAGATCAGCAACATCATCAGCTATAGGCAGACTAATGGAACCTAAACGCAAGCCAAATACAAAGTTTGGAGATCGCGCTTTTGGAGTATCTGGGCCTAAGGCTTGGAATAAACTCCCTCCGGAACTAAGATGCATAACAAGCCCAACAGAATTTAGGTCCAAATTAAAAACCTACCTTTTTGGGCTCTCATATCCTTAATTTAAATAAACCTATCTGAGAGTATCATACTTTTATTTTCTATGATATGTCTTAATTACACTTTTCTAATTAATTTTCTAATTACTTGAATCTTTGCACATCAATCTGTCTCGTTACGAATCACATTTAGGAAGATCAAATCCTTGTACTACTGTACCGCCCACTATAAAATGTTGCTTTTGATTTCCAAAATACACTCATCAAAGAATGTATTTTATACTAATATTAAAATATATTTCAGGATTAAACACATATAACAAGTGTACACAATAATGTCCTCTGCGTGCGAACTATATCTAAATTTCTTAATAGACAATAAGTGTTAATTTCAAGCGACCTCCCAGGTAAGTATGGACCTGTATACATTTTTAAGAAGCATCGCGTTCATTGGTCGAGACATTGTACATATATTTTCTTATGAACCTGTGGATGCAATTTTTAGCCATTAGTTGTTTTAATTGTTTGTCTAGTTTGTAGTTTTTCTAGATTTTAGAAATGTATTGTAAGTTTGTGCAGCGCCCTTGAGGTGATTTTTCACAAAAACGGCGCTATATAAATCATCCAATTATTATTATTATTATTAGTAAAACGGGATTCCTTCTTCCAGTTAGTAAAATAACAGCTAGATATTCAAAAGGGAATTCTCAGCTGCAAGGCAAGGGTGTTTAGTTAAACAAGCCAAGGTTGGTATTTAGTGCTGTAATTTGTCCTAATCAAGATAATAATTATTGTTGCTTTTGCAGTGTGCCTCGAATTCCACAAAAACAACTTTAGACAAAAAAATCCATTGAAATAATAAAAACAACTTAAACAACAATCAGTGTCCAGTCGAGACAGTAGATCTTTGAAGTAATTGGCCAAAGGTAGCCAAACGACACTTATTATACATTTAAATGTATAGTTGTTTCAGAAATGATTCAACGATTAGCTACAAATGCAAGCATGTTTTAAGACCAATGATTTCTAACAGCAACAATTTATCGATTTTAATACGTATTTTAAAATTGATTAAAAACAATTTTAGATTGATATTATGTATTGCCTACCAATCTAATCGAAAAAAGGCGGTAGGTAAGTACACCTCTACCGTGTACAGAAACCTGGGGATTAGAATCCAATTTAGTGGAAGTCCGAGATATAATAATTCCGCGTCTGGAGTAACCACCGCCACTATCAGGGCATTTTAGCGGGGAACCGAGGAAGGAATTGCGCAAAAACCAACTTTACCGTCTTCCAATAGAGATTCGGTAATTAACGCTTATTTTAACATGTTTTAAACGCAGTATTGGGGTTTGTTGAAGTGGGAGGATTAAAGGGGAAGGATTAAAAGAGGGGAAGGAGAAAGTGTATGAATGTATACCTACCTACCTTCTAAGATTGGGAAACAAATCATTTATCAAAGTTTCAATTCGGATCTTGAGAAAAAAGATGTGTACTCGTATATTCACCGCCGACAGCGATTGCTTTGGAGGAACGAAACGTAGAATGTAACAACAACAAAAAAACACTAGATGAAAACGCTTTGAGGTAAAGATTGTTCAGAATATTGTATTGTTCTCAACAAGTGCTTGTATTATTTTAATGTTAAATTTAATGCTTATGCCCACCAACTGCGTGGCAGGCGAACGGGAGGGACTGATTGAGGAAGACCTTTGGATTTCTCCAGCAGGACTATTTCGACCCACCGCCTTCGTCCGTCACTCTTGGACACACTGACCCGCAGATTCCTACCTATCCCTCATACCTTTTTTTCTTCCCAGAGCTTCTTCTCCTTCCTTTCCTAAAAAGATACACACAGAATCCCTAAAGATAACACAGGCCCTGAGGGGAATTATTTTCTTCGGGACCTCCTGTGTGGAGCTAATGTAAAAAAGTAGCATGTTTCAAAGCTTTCATCTATTGAAAAAATCTTTACATTACAAAAAGGAAAGATAAATAGAGATAAGTCGGTGCCTATATACACCAGATAGACTTAATGCTAGAACTTCCTACGTAGCAGGTCGGTATTAACATACCTTAATAATTAAAAGGTAGCCATTTAAAACGTACAACCATTGAAACATTTGTTTTACGTGTTTCGAATAGGTAGCCCAATCAATCTCCTACGCTTTTCATCTTGCCCACACGCTAATCATATATTTTTATGAGAAAAATAATGTAATCGGTTTATTATAATTAAAGTTTTAATATTCAAACATATAAATAATTGTAAACGAGATCGCCGATGAAGGATTGAAGTAAATAATTCGAAAATGTATTTAACTTGATAGGCATAAATGTAATAAAATAGCAGTAAAGTAAATATTGAAAAACTCCAAATAGTTAAACTAAAAAAAAATCAGAATAGAAAGAAAACTAAAGTAGACAAGAATGGGGAGACTCGAAGCACCACACAAAGATGAGACCAATTCTCTTCATTCTCTCGCAGACTAAATCCTATAGATGTGTGCGTTTGTCTCTTTTTAGTGTCGCTATTTATCGTTTCATCAAGTTTCAAATCACAAATTCACACGCAGTAGAAGTGAAACTTTCAAAAAACTAAACTTCGAGAGAATGAGACGAATGCAGAGTATCAGAAGTATGGTAATTTCGGTTTTTTAAATTATAATTTTGTTACCAAGTTTAAAAACTGTTTTACATTATATTCTAAGAAGCATCGCACAAAGAGGAGGCCGATAGGTAAAGAGGACACCTATCTCATTCTCTCGTAGGATAAATCATGTAGATGTATGTGTTTAAACTAAAAAAAATCAGAGTGCAATTTACACGCGGTAGAAGTGAAACCTTCAGAAAACTAAACTTCGAGAGAATGAGACGAATGCAGAGTATCAGGAGTAGGGTAATTTTGGGTTTTTAAATTATAATTTTGTTACCAAGTTTAAAAATTGTTTTACATTATATTCTAAGAAGCATCGCACAAAGAGGAGGCCGATAGGTAAAGATATCTCATTCTCTCGTAGGATAAATCATGTAGATGTATGTGTTTAAACTAAAAAAAAAATCAGAGTGCAATTTACAAGCGGTAGAAGTGAAACCTTCAGAAAACTAAAGTAGACAGGAGGGGAGACTACGAAGCACTGCACAAAGAGGAGACCGATTATAAAAACTCATTCTCTCGTAGACTAAATCCTATAGATGCATGTGTTTGTCTCATTTTAGCGTCGCTATTTTATGTTTCACCGAGTTTCAACGGCGATAAAGAAGTTTTCAATTTTAAAAAAAATACTGAACATTGACTAAAAAAAGAGAAAAAGATTACCCTGATTTCAAACTAGCTTTGATTTTAGATTTGAAACTAGCCATACCGATGATCCGAGACAATGAATTGCAATAGGAAAGTATAGTCATGGAAGCAGCCAAGACAGACGCATCAATAACTAGTAGCGTGAGAGCTATTCAACTAGCTTGAACTGGTTATCATAATATATGCAGTGCGGGGGAGGACAGAGAATCCAGGCATTTTGGCCAGACCAAAAGAGTGCGACGTTGAGAGAGCAAAAAGCAACAGATCATCGCAAGTGGAATGGCCTAACCAAGCTCTACTCACCAAGTATTTACACATTACCTTGCCAGGTATGTGGGAATTAAAATAATAATATGGCCACTAACGCTTCGCAGCTAAATAATTTAACGAGAACGTTTTTTTAAAGCGCGCCACTATAGTGAAACCACCGAACAAACATCAATCATGATTTAAAACTAAACACAAAGCTTCCCAGATAGAAAGCGTAAAAAAATGTTGAGCGAAAAGCAGAGTGTTTTGTAATCCTTGCCAAGCAAAATGTATAGCTTTTGAGTACGCTTCATAATGAAATTACCATCTAAAATAGTTTTTAATAGATCAAATATAAAAAAACAGCACCTTTTAAATTATGTCAATTTCTTGACATCTGCCTTGATGATGAACACCGTAGGAAGCGCAACACGGCGTAATAACCCAAAAATTAATCACGACGATACAAGTTAAAGTTTACCAATAATCCAAATAAAGAAACCATGAAATTGTTTAAAATTCGTTGGACCCATTGATGTGTAGCTCCATGATTGGTCCGAAAATCTCAAAAAACATATAAGTGAATACAAATTCCATACATTTGTTCTTTCTTACGTATCCATTTAAATTTTAAAGGTTTTATTTTAATTAATTTTAATAACGATATTATCAAGTTCTGTGAGTATTTTAATTTTTTTGAAGTAAAACTTCTTTATGCACGCTTGACTTGGGGAGTAAGCTGGTGAATGCGTGACGAGACCGTTACGAAAAGTGTAATCGGGCGAGGCGACCGGAAGTTGAGAGGGAGATATAAGTTAGTGAAGATAGAAAGAGAGAGAGTTACGTTTCGTATATTACTGTAGGGGCAAGAGAGAGAGGTGCGAGCACACATTTTCTTTCTCTCTTTCTCTCATAGCCAACGTTTCGTATATCTAAGACACAATGCAGGCCTATTGTCTGTATCACACTGTAAAGCAAGTGAGAGCAGTGAAGTTTTACTTCAGTCGTGTGGTCTAAAGGACACTCCTATTTTTTTTCGTTACAGCTGTTTCGGCTTACAAGACCATTTTCAAACTTGTTTTTGTAGGGCGAAATAGCTGATATGCGCACACAGAAGAACAATGGAACAATATCTAATACATGAATATCAATGGTTTCGGTTTAAAACCGATTACAGTGAGAAACGCCGTCTATGTTGTCACGACAATGGCCGCTGAACACAACGTTATCTACGAGTATTAGCAGAAGGGACGAGTAGAGTTGGCAATAGCGTGCCGTGATCCTTCTACCAATCATCACAACTTTCAATAACGGTCAAGAGGTTTAAACGCGATTGCAATGAGAAACGCCGTCGATGTTGTCTCGAGTCCCGACAGTGGCCGCTGAAGACAACGTTATCTACGAGTATTTGCAGAAGGGACGAGTAGTTAGCAGTAGCACACAGTGACCCTTCCACCGATCGTCACAACTTTCAACAACAGAGCTTTTCGGTTGATATTGCACAATAAGTCCAAGTATGCAAAAATATTTATTATAAAATCTAGAGGCAGATATTAGGAAAGAATTCCGGAAAAAAGAGTCTTTCACGGAGATTATTTTTTGATTCAAAATTTGCAAAAATCTAAAAAAAACGAAATAGTTAATCTGCCAGAAGTCATTTGCAATGTCCATTTGACCGGTCAGTGGCTGAGTTGGCAACGCGTTTGGGTCCCATCCAGGCGTCGCGTATTCGATTAGGCTGGCTAAATGCTCCATCAATAAATCCTGCTTTATTGTCGTACCCTGTCTGTCTTTCTTTCTTTTTTCTCTTTCTCTGCAGGTTATGTATTATATTTGACACTACTATGTTTTATATTTCATTTTGATTATCATTATTTCTGTTATCACTACAAGCATTTCCGTCTAGTAACAACTAAACATTGATTACTCATGTTGTGAACATTTCTTATTGGAGTGTTAATGTCTATCTACATTCCCAACGGCAATTCTATTATTGTAATAATTGTTAACACTCTGTAAATGTTTCAAACAATAAATAAATAAATCACGATACAAGCAACATTTTCCGCTTACTGTGATGGTAATAGGGGATTTTTAAATATTGTCAGGTTATTCGTAATGTTTGTCTTTATTTTTAAAAAAATCTTTTTTTTTCAATTAAATATCTACTTTATACTTAGGATGAGACAAACATACCTAAATCATATGACTCCTAAAAACGGACTATACTCATAACAAAGAGTAAACACAACCTTTTCAAGAAGTCTCAAATTATCATTTAAGAGATTGGTAACAATAGTCTTGGTTTATCTTTGTTTGTTTAAAAACAACTATCAATTTAATTATACAGAATATTACGAAACGTAAACAGTTTTTTTCGTCTCCTGTAAAGTGTTTTAATTGTGGGTTATTTCCCTTTTGCCGTTTCAGCCGATATGGATCTACTCCGGGACAATAGACCCGAGCGAGATGGCTATCGGCAATTCTTTAGTCATGTCATTATACCTACTCATTATTATAGTGGAGTTAGGTCGGTACAATGCCACCGTGTGTTGTAGTTGCTATTGTCGGGTGCCCGCTGAGCAACCATTACCATTATGCTCTCCAACGAATAGTAGGGACTGTATTCGTCACGGCTTTGATAAGATCCAGCGCTCATTAAAGCTAGAGGACTCAAGAAGAGATTCGTTTAATCTTTATGTATGGAACAAATCCACTTGAGAATTATGTTCATGTTAACCCCACACAGAAGGTCCTGAGGCTCCCGTTTCGGTCGTTTTGAGATTAAATAGTGAACCTGGGTCCTGAAGCGATTTTGAAATGCATAACGTTTTGTAAAAACGATCCGTTATCAAGCAGAAAATTTCAATCTTTTACCAAAATAGGGCACACTTTTGTCGTGTGCAAGAGTGCCGAAAATATTAATTAACCTGTCTATACATTGGAAATTGGAATATCTGTATGACATTCTCAGCTACTTCTTTGGGTTCAAATGATTAAATCAAAGACGTACCTATTAACCAATGTTTTGAGAATTTTAGGTTATCTTAAATTAATACTAATAAAATAAAAGGAGTATGACATTTTCCAAAATTCTCATTCATTTGTTGTTGAACTGTAAACATTCAATTCATTTTCTTATCACTTTGAGATAGCGGCATTACAATAATAAACCCTGATAGTATTATCAACGTTTTCGAATACATTCTTATCTTTTTTATTATTCATTCATCAATTCATACATTCATTCATTACTTCATCTTTCAACACACCCTCACTGATTGCTAATAGGTTTTAAGTCTTTGATTTGACCCAACTCAATTTAAATCATCTGTTTTGTCTTATCGAACATTATTTGTGTTCTTGTTATTTTTAATGACTACTTTTTATATTGTGAATGAATTAATGAATTGAAAATTGCTTTGGTTGTTTTCTGCTAAATAGAGGAAAACAACATATAAGAATCGATATATTATATTAGGTCTAAGAAGCAAAGGACCTCATTAGATAAACGTGTCAAATCGTCATCCAATATTTGCTAGTTAGAGCCATTTAACACCTATTGACTGAGGCAAATCAAAATAAATTTATTAAACGTAGTTGCCATCAATTACTTCGAGTTGATGTGTCGGTAATAATTCTTATTCGTCGGGTATCTATACTATATATAGGTGAAATAAATATTTATTTAACTATCTAAAATAGTTGAGAAAATTAATTAGTCGAATTGCAAAATATAAATCGCATCTGCAAACTTAATAAAGAACTTATCGTTTAGTAACAAATGTTAGTAATGCACCAACGAAACGTAAGTTTTCTGGGTTAGAAAATGTCAATGGCGCCTGCTCTGAAGATGCAGAAGATGACCACCGCAAGAGAATGGGCTGCTAACATTCGTCTTTTATATCCACATTATTTATTTCCTTCTCCGCATCACGACAGATATAGTTTTCCTAGTTGTACACACAGTACACAAAGTGGTATGTCTCGGAGGTACGAGTCAATCAATGATCGAATCTATTTGCAAAGAATATATTTACCAAAGGGTTTTCATTTGGTAAAAAATGCAAAATTAACAAAAAAATATGATGAAATGTTCATATAAATAATGTATACAAACATAAATTAATGATATTGTTATCCCATCAACATTTAATTTACCATTCTGAAGATGGTCATGAAGAGCTAAAACCGGTAAGATCTAACAAGAAAATGTAGAACACTAAAATAAATTGGTTTAATAAAATAATTAAAGTAAAATAAAATAATAAAAATCCGTTTCAATTGTTTGCGTTACGTCGTATCGATAGACTAAAATCAAAACCACCCCAATCCAAAAATAAAATTCACTGAATATAATCGGCCTCATAATAGTGCCGTTTTTGTGAATAAATCTGTGAATAAAGGGGCACTGTGAATTCCTTAAGATCCTCTCATAAGGGGTAGGGTAGAACATTATGGTAGGGTATTTTCTAAAGCGATATTTTTTTATCGAAAAAAATTATAGAACGCAACAAAGAAAGCGCCGCAGGCGACCATTTTCAATCTTCAAGACCAAAGAAATAAATGCCGTCGATTTTAATCATTCTGAAATATTAAGGAACATAAAAAATACCTACTTGCAATTTTAGGCAATTTGATTATCGTTCGGAAAGTTAAAAAAAAAAATAAATCAAGAAAACTTTTGGAATCTAAAAAAACGGAATTCTTTAAACAGATTCAAATAAAAAAGAGCTGCGAGGGAATGTGATTTTTTTCTACACTACAGGTCGAATCACGAAATTTTGTCTTTTTAAGAACACGTAAAAAAGTCTTATTTTATGCGGTTGATTCAAAACTTTGAAGAAATATTTGAACCATTGAGTATTCTTTACCGTAAATAGGTATACACGAGCCGCACGCGAGGCCCTCGGGACGCGAGTTGCTCAACACTGTTATAGAAGTTAAGAGACCGACTCGATTCAGTGCCCTGGCCTGGCTTGAGGTAGTTTTCGTAAAACACATTACTTTCAGAGTGCTCCTAGCGAGAGAGCCTACTATTTACCGCGAGAACGAACACGCATTCGTGAAAATTGTTCACAATCCGTTAAACTCCAGAACTCGAGATTTAACTCGGGTGTATCATAGATAGATACCACTGGCTTCACACTACAATAAGCCCGTTTAAAATATAGAAAACTTTAAATACGCGATTCAACCTTTAGGTGGTATTTCACAAAATTGAAGCTACAAAAAGTATCCAAGAACAATTTTTGAAGGGTAAACTTCTTTAGCACCGTAGTGATTTGAAACCCGATAAAACGGAGACGAGCGACACAAAAAAGAGACAAACACATACATCCATAGGATTTAGTTTACGGGAGAATGAGATATACTAATCGGTGACCTCTTTGTGCGGTGCTTCATAGAATAAAGTGTAAAATAATTTTTAAAGTTGAAAATAGTATTATAATAAATAAATCCCACATTTAGCCTACTCCTGATACTTCTGCATTCGTCTCATTCTCTCGAAGTTTAGTTTTTTGAAGGTTTCACTTCTACCGCACGTGAACTGCACACAAGATTTTTATATTTAATTGACGATTCTTTTTTGTGAAAATACCATTGTTCTACTAATGATAATCTTGGTGTGCAAAATAAGCTATGAAGCTTTACTACCCTGTTTTGCCGAAAAGTGAGAAATACGCTTTAAATTTTGAAAAAGAAAAAAATACATTTTCCTTATCGTCGGCCATAGAAAACGGAATAGCCCTTTCTGAGTAAATATTATTAATAAAGGGAGATTTTATTATTGTAATAAATAAATAAATTATTCCTGCGTGTCTTTTCCCATGCGTCACCGTTCCCCCCCCCCCCGTCTCCTCGTCTTCTACCGTCCCTTGTTACCCCATCCCAAGAACCCCTCCTCTTTCCCACGTACCTCTTCCACCTTTAATTCATAACGCCAGAGCTTAAGATTACAGAATCACAAATGTGGATAACTACTCGCCACAGTTTCATCGCAATCGAATGAATGGAGTAGTAAACAATTACATAACGCTAGAGCTCACCATTGTACATCGAAACTTTCGCGCACGACAAATCACAAAAGTTTCATCGCAATCGGATGAATGGTTACCATAAGGGACAAACAAAGAAACGTTCATTTTTTTAAAACATATGAAGAAGATGATTTTTAGCGTCTTTTTTGTGGAATTTTCTAGCAGTGACGATGTAGCAAACTTTGAATGTTGTAATGATTACCAAAAATTATTGATTACAAAAAATGTTTAAATTCCAACACCCTGGGTTTACGATGCTTCTGTGTGATAGAAATTGTTCGATCACTACCTTGGATCAATAACTATTGGTACGGTTGAAAGAATTTATAAAATATATAGTAAATAATAAAATGTTATTAATTTTTAAGAGAAGTGGCTTGATGGTTTTAACTTGAATAAACAATAAAATAATGGAAGGTTCTCGTTGGGCTGTTTTCACGAATGAGGAGGTTTGACTGACAAAATACCACGTTGCGTACTTGAAAATTAGCTGTGTTTATGTCAAAGTACGTATTGTCGGTGTTTACTCATCGTGGATATGAAAAATATGCGTTTTTGCTTCGTAAATTATAGCGCGTATACAATAAATACATGTTATTTATTTCTTTTGGAAAGTTGTTGTCGTCCGTCTCGTTAGCCTTAATGGAGGAAGGGGGGGATCGGGAGCAAGTTTTTATCAATTGGATATAAGTTGTACGCGCTGCGTTATTTATTTGCTATATTTATTAACTTGAATGTATGTTTGATTCGGGTCGCTCGTCGTAAAAAGTAAGAATTTCGAAGATAATAATGGTTGCGCAGTTAACACAGTTAGCCTAATCTAAGCACCATAATTTGGAGCATCCGCGACCCGCTTGTCGTGGAAACATGTCACAAAGCTCCGAAAGTTGTTTAGATCTAGTAACATAGTATTAAAAATGTCAACTAAAACTTTTTAATGACATAAAAGCCGCACGGGAAACGACAAGTCTTTTCGTACGATATGTGCTGAGTATGTAAAAAAAATAATGATATGAACATAATTTTGTATTTTAAAATAAAACAATAACTTTGTAAACACCACTTTTTATTTTTTATGTACTTAATGCCGACCGGGTTTCGCTACCACCGTAGCTTCTCCAGGGCAGTACAGTAGAGTTCTGTACTGCCCTGAAGAAGCTACGGTGGTAGCGAAACCCGGTCGGCATTAAATACATAAAAAATAAGAAGTGGTGTTTACAAAGTTATTGTTTTATTTTAAATTATAATGTCACATCACAAAGTATCTGCTTCATATGAACAAATAATTTTGTATATTTACCAAAATTATTTATGATAAGTGAATTGCATATCTATTTATTTATTGACCTGTCAGTGGCTGAGTTGGCATCGTGTTTGGCACCCAGGTGTTGCATGTTCGATTTCTCGGCTGGATAAGTCCTCCATCGCGACAAAAACAACTTTTTCCGCTTATTGTGGTGGTAGTAGGATATTTTCAAATATTTTCAGGTTATTCGTAAGTCGATAGTGTTCATCTTTATTTTTTTTATTAAATATTAATAATCTTTATTTCTTAAGACTGTTAAATGTAATATTTCCTACTAGACGCATGAAAAAAATGCGTACATCTAAATGGTTATTCAGAATCAAGTTTAGTCAACCCAACACCTCTTTGAAAAGTCATTAAAGCTATAAAAAAAATTTAAAATACTCTCGTAATAAATGTACTCCATAACGTAATCTATCTAACTAACGTAATCTATTCAACCAATTTTTTATGTATTTTCTTTATCCTTTTAATGAGTTTTCAAAGGAGGTGTTGAGTTGATTTCATTCCAAAGTTGTTCGATCACTAACTAAATACACGCTCAGAAACAAACAAAAAAAAATAATCGCGATCAGAAACAAAAAAAAATACCTACAGTTCTTTGAAAATAGCTCAAGAATCTACAATTTTGATTATTTTGCAATTCAAATATTAGTTACGCTTCTTTACCTTTACCATAGTAAAACGAAATCGAAAATAGATTATATTTCTCATTATCATTATCATGTTCAAGGATATTAAAACAAGAACGAGGCTTTGTAATGCGTCCTTGATATGATGCGGCACCCAAGGGCGAACTGTAACATTTTAATTGACAGCAAATGGGCTATATTCATTCAAGACTCATTCGGACGCCGGCTATCGTGCTGAAAATGATGATTTCTTTGTTATTATTTATTTGGCTTTCCGATTACCACCCCGACTTGAGTGGGGCCTCGCTTGCGGCTGCAAGAATGGATATAGAGACAATGGCCAAGTACTGCAAGAAGCAACTTTGTAGCGGCGATTTCTTCCAATTTTACCCTTTCGATAAAGCACACGCGCGGGATGACATTCCATGTGGTACTGGTTTGCTCTTGAGCGCTGGTCCCATCTCCGCTTTCACCCTGAACGCGATGATAACACGTTTACGAGTAAGAAATGGCGATAATTGGCATGAAAATTGCCAGACATAATAATGCAATTTGATCATTTCACTCTTTATACAAAAAAAACGATTCATCGTCATTTTGAAAACATCAACTTTTTACCAGTGTAAATAATGTTATACGCTCGCCAGTGAAAAAATGTAGAAACATAACAAAATGTTATCAATGCATGCAAGAACAAGAAGAAACATACGTGTTATTTTAAGAAGAAATAAAGCCGTTTAAGTAATGTCGATTTACTCGTTTTTCTGGGAGAAAAGATCCACTTTCAAAGCATCATTCGACAGTACTTGAACGCTCTTAGGAGTGTTTGTTATAAATGGAAAAAAAGAAAATTTTATATGTTCGTATTTGTACAATTCAAAGCTTGTTCAGAAATAATTCAATAGAAACTCTGGTGACTATTAAAACGACATTTTATTTCAATAATGGAAACATGCTCATTGCTTACTCTCATAAATTCATGTTGGGTGTTGCATATAAAGATAAGCACACATTATTATTTATGCGTGCAGTTTCAAATAGAAATGTGCAACTGGATTTAATTTATATAAATGAAAAGGAATGTTCGAATGAAATTGAAGTACCTTTTGGAAAGTACGTTTACGGTTCAAGTGAATCTTTATCCGTGGGTATCTATCGATTGGGTATCAGGAAAATGTGGGAGATGAAAGACTTATAATACTGTAAAATGATCGTGAGAACCAAGCACGTGCCTGTTGGCTATTTCAAGTGGCGTACGACAGAAATTATTAATATTTAAACATTAACACAAGTAGTATGTTTGTGAAACTCAGTTGTGACATCTTCTGAGAAAGACTGCGTACAATCTGACCGCAACTGAACACAATGTCCCGCTGCTCAGAGAAGAATTTTATGGATGCATAAAACAGAATACTCTTGAAAGTGTCTCAAACGCCAACGTCTGCACAGTGTCTGTCACATAGATGACAAACTGTGGATAAAATAATGTGTCGTCCATGGAAGTAAATACTATGTACGTCTTTCATTCACATACAGTACCTACCTACGGTAAACTAAATTTATACACACACATCCTCCCTCTGCGCAAGGATGCTGTGTTAATCGTGTAGTTGAACTGCGTTCAATTTTTTTTTTTTAATTCCAGTAAAAAGAAAATTACATTTTCACTCATTTGACTAGAAATAATTAAAGCCTTTGAACTACACTAAAAATTACAATATAGCGCTATTATATTTCATTATTTTGTTTTTCAATGATAAAAATTTAATTTTTTTTTTTAAATTTACCCAGTTTATCTTCGTTTTTAATGTTGTTTGGGAGGCAATAGTATAAGTTGCCCCTTCGTAACCAATGGATTGTTTACCATAGTTAGTGTGGATGCTGTTTAAATGTATGTTATCGTGTTGTCGTGTAAAGTGTTTGTGTACTTTGGATGTTTAAATGAATTCTGTGTTTGTACGTACGAGTTTATTGTTTATTTTGTATATAAGGAGACATGTATTGTATTCATATAGTTATCTTAATGTCAATAGTTTTGTTTCCATATATATTTTTTGTGGATGTTCTGGGCTTGTAGTGAAATAGTTTTTTGATTACTTTGTATTGTATTATCTGTAAATCATTTATGTATGTTTCACGTGCGTTTCCCCGAATTTCAATAAAATAATTTAAATGTGCACTAATAATTAAACAATTCAAAAATCATCAGTGTGAGAAAACAAAGAACTCATTCGAATTGTGTAGGTATGCGCATGGGTACTCACGTTCTAGGTAAATGTAGTAATTATAAATAACTACAAGTTATACTCATTCTAAAAAAGTTGGCTACAATTTATTATTATACCCAAGACACATGCCACTAAAAAAACAGATGAGTAAGCGAGGTATGTTATTTGTGACATTTCTATGTGTAGCATTTCCTATCATTATTTAGAATTTTTAAAACCTCCGAATTGCTGCCTGCTCGTATTTGGAGCGTGTTTCCGTATGAACCTACTTAAAACTAGCAATCTAATTCCTACCACCATACACGCAAGAAAACTCAAAAAGTGGTAACTAACCCAAAATTTTTTTTTATGAAATTCGTTTTGAAATAACTACAAATTCAATTTTGGAAAATTTATCGTAATAATGTGACCCTGGGCTACAAAGCGTCCGCTTAGATTGAAACGAATCTGGACCAGCTTAAAATGGTCAGAAAATGAGAGTCGTTTTCCAGTCCTGTCTAACCGAACCGTGGGAAAATAAAAGTCAAGATTTACTCTAAGGTATATTAATCTTTGACGGTCAAGTTTAGATTACCTAAATCAAGAGCATTTTTCGCAATTATCAGATCAAAAGGACATATATAGGGTGTTGAGGCACGTACTTGATTAATTGGCACGTAATTAAACAGTGATTCCTGATATTATTTGGAGGAAAAAATGTAAAAGAAATTTTGGTCTCAAAAATCGAACCAAAAAATTTCTTCCACATCATCGTATTTGGTCACTCAGTCGAGTAACTGTTCAACTCTTCACCTGTTCACTCCTCCGAGTTTACTCGGGCAGCTATTACGTGCGACAAATCCCACACCCGAGATTTTTTTTTTAAAAAGAAAGACAAACATTCCCAGGTTACGAATAACAATGTTTGAAAATCTCCTACTACCACCACAGAAAGCCGAAAATGTTGCTTGTGTTGTGATGGAGGACGTAGCCACCCGAGGAATCGAACACGGGACGCCCGGGTGGAACCCAAACGCGATGCCCACTCAACCACTGACCAGACGAACGAGATAACTCAGGCAATCAAAACTAATGTAGTAAAAATGTTTTTTCTTTCGTTTTTTTTATGATTACTGAAGGACTGTCCAATATCTAATTTAAAAAAATTTTCAGTTGAAAAACAAAAAACAAAATTATATTTACACTTTTTACCTCAAATAATGTAAGGAATTACTGGTTAAAGGAAGTGGAGTAACTATACCGTAACACCCTGTATAGTTTTATAAATTAAGTATTTTGAAAAAAAAAAAGTATATTTAGTCTGTTATGTACGCCTCTACCTATTAAATTGTACTTGAACAGTAATGTACCCATGAAATCATTAATTAGTAATTACGTAGGTGAGGATTTAAACTTAATTAACTTCGATATAATAAGTTTATTACAAACCAATAAAAGTTGTTGTTGTTTGAAGAATTTAACGGAAGGATGTAACTCATTTATGCATTAAATAAATTATCGAGTATTTCAAGGTTTTCTTTTAGTAGGCGTGATTAATTCGGATTAAATCGTAAATAATTTATAAGAAACAAAGCAGTCGCGGTTTTATAATTTTTTTATGGATTCCTTCTAGTAATAGTAATTTCAATGTATCATAATATTAGTCTATGATAAATTCTATCATTGTTTCGCGCTGTCGATGCTATATTCGGGTCACATGGTGTTGGTTATAACCTTTGTCGAAGATAGCTGAACACAGGCACATTTTTTACGTACAACGATTTTAAAACTTTATAACCAGTTTTTCAACCTAAAGTTAGCGGTAAGCACCAGATTTTATTTTTCTAGACGATGAATTAATAACTTCGCGAGGGAAACGTTTAGAAAAATCTTAAATATTTGTAACACTTTAACACTATTTGTAACTTTAGAATTAATTCAAATGAACGCGGCGGAAAGGACGAATCTCCAGGCCCGCCAGGGCGAATTCGACCGTACGTTCGTCTAATACGCCGTGCCGCGGGCGAATATTTGATTACACGCTTTATTCACTTACGTCGTTAAGATTCCCACATTATTTTTTTTCTTCTTCTTGATAGGGCAAATTCGACAGAATTTGTAACTTTAGAATTAATTAAAATGAACGCGGCGGAAAGGACGAATCTCCAGGCCCGCCAGGGCGAATTCGACCGTACGTTCGTCTAATACGCCGTGCCGCGGGCGAATATTTGATTACACGCTTTATTCACTTACGTCGTTAAGATTCCCACATTATTTTTTTTCTTCTTCTTTTCTTTGATAGGGCAAATTCGACAGTAGGTCCGTCCAATACACGGGTCGCGAGTCGCAATTTGTATACACGGCTTCTTTACTTACGTCGTTAAGATTCTGAATATTTTTTTATATATTGTCGTCTTAAATTAGGTGTGTGCTACGACTTGTAATTTATTTCTTGAGTAAGGCCCGTATGAGATATTAAGTTATGATGATACGTAAAAAGAAATTTTCTAGGAAGCAAGTGGTGATGACTGATGACCACTAACTAATAGTGTCGTTGACTCCAGGCAGCGAAGAAATGGCGATTTACGTTGCTGAATGACATGCCGACCACCCCCAGCCGCCTTGGTCGTGAGTACTCATGAGCAAAGGCAATATATTAGAAATGTCTGTTCATGTTTTATTGCCGAGGATTTAAGGGGGCTCCGAACATTAGAGAGTGAAGTGAGAATCGTAACTCCGAGATTAATAGCTCGAGAGATGCGGCGACACTTATAACATGCAACACTCGTTTATTGTAAGCGATCTTCGGTTCACGAGTATGCGAACTTGTCTATAGATACAAAGGTCGAGGGTTCAATCCCCTTTGAGGTATCTTGTTAATGCTGCTCTCATAGAAAGGCGATTAGTTTCATCGCAAACTATCACAACATATACCTTACTAGAGATTCTAGACAACTTATCAGAGGTGCGAAGTTCATGGAGACTGAGAGGTATGCTTACCCCAAGGATTATAAATAGTGCACAGCATGTCACCCGTTATGAAATTCATGCCCTTGGTACCTAACTACGAGTTCGCCGTATAATAGATTTTAAAAAGTTAGGTTAACTCACGTCAAGTATTTAAAAAAAAAAACAAACTCATAAATCAAGGGATGTTGGCACCTAAAATCACGGGAGTGTCTGAATTCATAATAATTCAGTACCAATTTTAAAAATGACAATAAAAATAATGTTCTCTTAAAATCGTTATATTGTAGTCAGGTACTGTATTGCTTGTCTTAATCAATTCTAATGAATTGAAAATGACACTTAAATTCAAAGCAAATTTGAATCATTGGACCAGAGACACGAACGATGCACAGATAACTGAAATTGGTATTAATCTAATACGCAAGCCTATTTCCATTTTTTTACATTAGCTCCACATAGGAGGCCCTGAGAAAAATAATTTCCCTCAGGGCTTATATCGTCTTTAGGGATGCTGTGTGGAGGGTATTTTAAGGAAAGGAAGGAAGGGAAGTTCTGGGAAGGAAAAGGGTAAGAGGGGTGGGTAGGAATCTAGAGTTCAGTGTTTCCAGGTCATCCGCCGCCAAACCCAGACAAACCACGTACTATGAGCCCGGGCACCCCTGTTAAGTCACCAAACGTAGCAAACCACTTTGGGTGACCCATGGCAGAGGTGTTGGTTATTCAAAAAATGGTTCCCGGGACGGCGGTACCCATTCCCGCCACCAAATTGACCGATAGAGCAGCATCTTTGGAAAACGTTAAATTTCCGATTCCCGATCGGGACCTGCTCGCCCCGGTGATACAATGCAAAGTCTGTTCTTTGAAAAAATGGGAATTCCGGTGAAGATATTAGTCGTAGAGAGTGTGGTCCCTCGCACCCGGAGCGGCCCCACTTCTCACGCAGCCCGCCTGGAGGTTTCAAACAGCTTTCTAACTCCATTCATACGACTGGCAAAAAAAAAAAACACAACGCACGAGCGGTTACCGCACGCCTGTCGCCCCTTCAGCCGCTCGAGTTTCGCCAACAGGTTGCAAGATTTATTACGCACTAGCGAAACGAAACTGGACGTACTTGGCAAATTGGAGAGACCTTATTTGACGATTCGTAAAACATACCAACTAATTATATTCCAGGTCAATAAAATAATAACTCAGTTATCGGTCTCCAATGATTGATTTACGGACGTAATGATTTGAAATCCCACGCGGTGTTCTTGCACGGAGTCGTAGATTCTCTACACTTCTGGATGGTCACAGAAGACGAGTAGGCGTTTCAATACAAAAAGTGTATCAAATAATGTAAATTTTATTTTATCATCTACTTCAACTCGATAATAATTTGAGCGAGAGTGCTGGTACTTGGCCTCTGATGACCTCGTTTAAATTAATGTTTGTTTTATGATACAGGAATGACACAAAATCTATTACCTACCTATTAACCTCAAAACAGTGTTTGAAGAATAACGAAACGGAAATGACAGAAAAATAAAAAGGAAAAAACATCAGAGTGTGCAATTCACAAACGGTAGAAGTGAAACATTCAGAAAACTAAAGTAGACAAGAGTGGGGAGACTATGAACCACATTTTTAATCAATGTGAAGGATGATTTTTTCCATATTTTTGTCGCCCAATTCCAATGCATGTTTTCCTGTACATTTGGTCATCTTATTATCTTGTTTTTTTCTTCTTCAGAGTCGTCAGATGTCGCTTTTTGTGTTTTTTTTTGCCTGTTCATTTTGGAGTGGTTTGAATATTGGATATTGATTTTACAAAATTAAAATTTTTTTTTTTTTGGATTTCGTAGTATTCGTCCGCTAAATGTCTGCAGAAGTTCGTCAGGCTCTTTATACCACTACACCAAAGGAGACCTGCGTGGGACTGTGAATTTATCGTATTATATTTGAACCGAATACCCGTGAATTAAATCAATATTTTATTGTTATCTCATTCTCTCGCAGGCTAAATCCTATAGATGTATGTCTCTTTTTAGTGTCGCTTTTTCGTATCATCGAGTTTTAAATCACAAAGGAGCTAAAGAAGTTATCACTTCAAAAACACCTGTTACGACATTTCTTAACCCTCAATACGTTCAATTAATTATTACAATAACCTAAAACGATAACACGCCACAATACCGCAGGATAAATACCTACATTCTTATCAAACATCGATAAATTTGTTAAAATTAGAATAATTTATGACAAAACAACATCATTTATCTATTATGAATGATTTAATATTAACACAAGCGCAAGAATAAAAAGATCAAAATAAAAGCAAACGTTTAGTCGGAAATGTCGACCTACATACTTAATAGTAATAGTAATATCGATAATATTAATTTATAGTTCGATAAATATGCCGCAAATAATCGAACGTTTCAAATTAATCGAGAGGTTGATAAATTAATAATTTTACGTATATGTCATAAGAGGAACGAAGAATAATGTATTGAAATATATTGAAAACCTGATTCGGAGGAATTACATCCTAAACATGAACTAAGGAGAAACAGACTATTTGTTTTTGACGTGAAACATATTTTTAGGAGCGCCAAGGGGGATAAAACGACTCTAGAGCGGCAAGGCAACCCTTTTGCACAAAACGAAGATTCATTCGGCAAGCTTCGTAGTGAGGGGAATTTCCATCCAGCCGCCAAAACTCTGTGCGTTATGTTTGCTTCTATTATCATTGAAATTGGCAATGGATCTAACTCATGATGAATTTTTAATTTTGTAATATATTTTGATAAAAATAAAAAAAATAAAAAGTTTATCAAAAAAAATAAAGACTTGTTTACTTTCATTTTCATTTCCTTTAGTAAAAATCAATTTCGATGTAATACATCTGCCGGGGGTCCCGTGACGGCTATTATCACAGAACCCGAAAAATAGTGAGAACCATCAAATTCAAAATTCAACTTGGAATCCATTTGCTTTGCATTCCGCGACACCTTATCTAATGCTTTATTTCGTTAATTAAGTTAAATCTTATTAATTTAAAAAATGTTTCGATTCGAACATAATTGCATTTCTCGATCATGTCCATCGCGAGTAGGAACACACACACAAGAACCCAAGTATGTTAATGTAATATATTTATTTGGGTACACATTAACAAATATCAAGAGCAATGTTCTGTTTTTGTTCAAGTTAACAATAATAACAAATGTGTGTGCATTGCGAAGCAAAGATAATTTTGATGAGATAAGAAATTCTGAATGAACAGCGTAAGAAACTTGTGCATTTATCAGTGTTAAATTATAAATAAATACACTCAGTAGTAAGCTCCAATGCGTTGAAGTCCAGACAATTATTACTCGATTTCTAAACATTAACTCAGGCTAAAAAACCATTTGTTTAGAAGAAAATATTCCGCATACCTAATAAATCCACGAAGAGTGAAGACACGAAGACAGAACTCTTCAAATAGACCGAGGAAAACGATGGTGCGCGGAATCTATGTAAATCAGATGGAGCGATTCAACCAGTGTGAAGATGCATTCAATCATATGCAGAAGCAACCGCTGCGGTGATGTGATAACACGGTGAAATGTATTAACCCCTCAGGCTTCGACCGTGTTTTGTTAGAGGGTCAAAATTTTCCGTTTCGCAAAAAAATTTAAATAAAAGGAATGTTTCTAAATGTATCCGAAAACTATTAACTGTTTTAAAAGGAGATGAAAAACACTTTTAAAATTTTATAATTAAGTAGAAATAAACATTTAATTTATTTTAAATTGAAATTTTGCACGCAATTATAAAAAAGTTTTAAAAATGGCTCCCTTACGTTATTCGTAATTAAAATTACTGATGTGAAAAAAATAAAGACGCACGCATACTTTATTAAGCAAATGCATTATAAAAGTTATCGTCAAAGCACTTCTTTGTCGTTTCATGAAAAAATACTTAATAAAAAATTTCCCAATGTTTCATAATTTTTTTTCAAATTTTAGGCTGAAACATTTGATTTGAATATAAAGTGTGGTATTTTCTCTTTCTAACGCCGTTTAGATCATATTTCTAACCTTGATAGAAAGGGAGATACAACGTCTTCCATGAGTTGTCCGAGGGACTAATAGATTTTACGGGTTAGAACCTAATTCGTTATGCAGCGTGGTCTTTATTTAACACCGCGACGTGCTATGACTGATTCGAGCATTAATTTACATATTCACAATAATAAGGTCAATTTTGGTTTGGTTTACTATTACGCCACAGCCGCCAAAATAATTATTCAAGAAAAAAACATTAGGACAGAAGTAGGGGACAAACAGGTGGTGTGGGTTTAATTTGTTCACGTTGCGTTATCTTGATACCAGATAATCGTATTAATAATCGTAATACGAAATAGGTATTAGCAAATCGGTGACGGCCTCCTAGGCCTGGTTATCTACGCATCTGATTTTGAGATGAAGTTTTGGGTTCGATTATCAAATAAAAATTACCAAAATAACAACACTAATTAACAACGCTAGATATAATAGAGCAATTTTCGTCAAATATTAACTTAAGCACACTAACTAGCAAAAGAGGTCTTGTTTTAAGGATAATAAAACTCGAGGAATAAATATCGAATGTAAGTACATTTCGACCGGGAAAATAAAGGAAGCCAGGAGACACAGCAATAAGTAAAAATTGATAAAGTGATCAAAAGGAAAGATAGATGTGATTTTTGAAAATTTAAAGTTAACTCTTCTATACCTACCAAATCTAAGAGGAAGAGGAGTTAATAACTCTAATCATCAGCAAAATTGAATAATAAATTAAAAACACTAATTTGGGTCGTTGGTGCACGCGTTATTTGAAATTGTATTCCTAATGTAATGCATAAACTTTTCATTTAAAAAAATTGGAACTAATAAATATAAATCATGAGGGACCAACGATAAAAAAGTACCATAATAAATAATTATTATTTGATTAATTGTATTTTTTTAAAAGTCGGTGTGAAATAATACTTTTATTAGAAAGTTTAAGTTATTAAAAACACTGCATATTGCATGATTTACGGCTGCTAATTTATCCATCATTCCTATTGATATTATTACATTTATTAAATCTCTCTAATTTGACAACAAAAATATATTTAATTAAATGAAGACATTATGAGCGAACTCAATCGATAATCTGGAAACAGAAAAATCAGAAAAAGATATTTACACCTCTGGGACTCGAACCCAGGACCTCCCTACTTTCCGGGTCGGGTGCTCTTATCCACTGAGCTAAGGTGTCGATATCCAATTCGGTCACCTTTAACTGTACCATACTTCGACTAAGAACCACCCATATTATCTTCATTTTTCTTAACGCATATTTTTATTGGCTGCCATCTTTATGAATGATTGCAAGATTCAACTCGAACTAAATGCAATCTAGATGGTGAGAGATTAAATATTACAGTTTGAGATTTTACTCATAAAAAGTTAAAATAAAAAAATAATAATAAACAAAAATATATAATTATATTATTAAAAAAATTCACACTATATATGTTTTTGAAAAGCAATGAGATTCACAAACTCTATGATTTACACGGGTCTGTGCGTTAGTTAGGTACACAATATTTTCTGAATTTGTTTGCTGGGTTGGTAGTAATGAGTAGTAGTTGTTAAAAGGTACACAATTGATTTCAGATTATTATCTATTATTAAAAGACTAGTCCTCAACAATGGTCGAATGATATAATCAAAACATGGTGGTACAGTAGGTATTTTACTTCAGTAATGTTTTTATATTAACAATTGCAACGCCGTACTACGGCGAGGGTTTGGGTAAACGGTATTTTCACGGACTTTAACGGTAGATAGTTAACAATTAAGTGTACGAAATACACAAAAATACGTGTTTGCATCGCATCTGACGCGTCAATTAAATCTGCTCGCACATTACACAAACCGGTAATCGTCATAATATCTGATGCGGTGTTTCGTTCAAAATGTTTATTTTAATATTAATTTACAAGCGGGCATGTAATATATTAATGATTCGTGATGAATTATGTATTATTTATATTTTATTTGAAAATTCGTACTTATGAAAAGATATTAGCGGAAGGCAGATAGGAACCGAAAACTAAAAAGGAGATGCTTGTAATGGCTTTGATTACAGGTTTAGATTATTTGATTACAGGTTTACAGATTACAGGTTTAGATTATTTGATTACAGGTTTACAGATTACAGGTTTAGATTATTTGATTACAGTGATTTTAGATTACTTAGTGTTGACAATTTTGCACGATTATCAAGTTATTTTGTCAAGTTACTTTTTGAAGTGAAACTTCATTAGCCCCGTGGAGATTTTAAACTCGAATGAAACGGAAATGACGCATTACAGTACACACGAAGCGTCAAACTGCGCTCGTTGGCCGCTTTGATTATGATTCACTTTTCAAGGCTCCTATTGGTTGAGATATGAAACGGAAATGACGGATTACAGTTCGCATTGCATTGATTTGTTTTACTGTATGATTCTATGATTTGAAATGTGTGTTGTAATAATACGACATTTTGTTTGAAAATTTAACAAATCTGCATCGACAAACGGTATATCCGTATATCTCTATTATAATAAAAATAAACAATAGCTTTACCAGACAAAAATGACATTTTTTCGAAATTAGTTTATTTTGTTATTCCCTTTTAATAATAATAAAAATATTTTGGATGATTTGTATAGCGCCGATTTCGTGTAAAATGATCTCAAGGGTGCCGCACAAATACAGTGCTCTATTTTATAATGCGCTGTGCGAGTATCTTTGCAATAAACATAGGTTAGAAACGAGAAAATCGACAAAACGAGGTCACTAATTGTGTAGATAAATAATTAACACTATCCTTCAGAATTTTTGTTCTTCCCAACTGGGGTTAACGTTAAAAATACATTTGTAGCTCATGTGCAGTACTGCCAGTATTTATTTTATTAATTTTATGCAACCACCCTGCAACTGATTTGCACATTATCATAAGCAACCGTCCAACCCGCAATATTTGACATCCGAACCCTCAAAAACGCGTGCTTCAACAATGATTGAGCAGCATTTCTCACTTCGCTTGTATGTTTTAAAATAAAATAATATTAAAGAAATATAATAATGATATTAACAATTGTGTTAAATTAAAGTATTTTACAAACAATTTTCACAATTATCCAACATTCTCAACTGAGTAAAATTAATAATAAAGGTATTAATTATGTGTCATTTTTCACTCGTGTTGACTGTTGTCGCTGAGACAATGAAAAATAACAAGTAAGAGGTTTGTTGTGAGAGGAAAAAAGGTTTGTTTGAAAAACAACACTGTGCATTCAATAAGAAATGCGAAAAAACATCAAATAAAACCAATTCCCCAGAAACAAGCGATCGAAGTTAGACAACAATAATTGTTTATTAGGTACAGGTACATTTCACTTTAAACTTATATTGATTGGAATCAAAACTACACAGAATCCAATCACAATTTCATAACAAGAATCACTTATTTTATCACTTAGAACCGATTTTATTTTAACTTTAATTAACAATTTATATATTTTTTTAAATTTTTGCAACTGACTTAATTTTTGACCTACAAGTCTCTATTTGGTCCACTGACGCGAGATGGCGAGATTCCCGCGCTTGGTAAGTCTCGTATCGGAGTAAAGCGTATGGACCGAGTCAACAGTCAGAACACAGAACCACGTGGCCGTGCTGTCTGTACCGGCGGAGCACTGCTAATGTTAACGTTAACCATCACAGCACAACACAGCTGATAAGTCCGGAACATGACTCGAGCCGCCTTCGAGAAAGGGAGAAAAGAATGCAGAGACACCGCACCAAAAGGTCTTAAAGAAAAACAAAGACGTTCACACAAAACCCCACTTAATGCAGTACATCTTGACGCCTTGTCCATTTCAATGCGTTCCGGTTGTCAATTCGATCTAAGCGACGGGAAATGCAATAATAAAAATAAGTTTATTAATACTGATGTGCTAAAAAAGCACAGTAAAAGACCAATGAGAATGACTTTGATTTATGAACTTTTATCAAAGAGAAAGGGATTTTTGTTGATATTCGCGGTACGCGTCTCGGACAAGTCTTGGTGGGATGATGAATGAGCGACAGAGAATGGATCAGCGGGTAATTGCTTGCCCAATCAAGGATATTAAGGTAATGAGGTACTTTCTTCACTTAACCTTACTTCTCCTAACCTAACCTAACTTTTCGTTTAATCTAAGTGTGGCTAGGAAGGGAGAAGCGGAAGAAGGAGGTTGGGAAGTACCTGGTAATTTATGTCTGGTCATTAAACTAAGCTTTATAACTAACTAACCATCACGCCGTTTCCCCGCAGGGGTAGACTAGGTCTTGGCCATACTCCTTGCCTCCTTGACTCACTATTCATTCATCGTCTCATACACCCTCTTCTATTATTCTGACTCGTGATATGGTCCGACTCAAGTATCTGATTCACTTGATCGTGCCTTTTTTTACATTAGCTCCACCCAGGAGGCCCTGAGGAAAATAATTCCCCTCAGGGCCTATGTCATCTTTGGAGATGGTGTGTGGAAGGTCTTTTTTAGGAAAAGAAGAAGAAGCTCTGGGAGGGAAAAGGGTCTTAGGGGTGGGTAGGAATCTGGGGTCAGAGTGTCCAGGAGTGGCGGACGAATGTATCTATCCCTCCCATTGCGATGCATGGCAATGTTCTGAGAGAATGCGGCTGGAGAAGTCAAAGCCATTCTCTTCCAATCCGGCCTGCCATGCAGCTGGTGGACAGACGCATCAGCCGCCAAGACCAGGTCAAACCTCACCCTGTGAACCCAGGAATCCCTGCTAAGTCACCAAACTTAGTGAACCACTTGAGGCAACCTACGGGAGAGGTGTTGGTTATCCAATAAATGGTTCTCGGGGCGGCGGTACCCATAAGCGCCTCCCAAATTTTGAGCCAACGTTTCAAACTATTTTAACTCTCACAAGAGTGAAAATAAGAGTATTTCTTCCATTCCTGTGAATTGACCTTGCAATCTTCCTCACACAACCTAACCTAAGCTAACAACCCAAACCAACCTCAACGAACTTCCTACAATACCTTACCATATTTACCGTAAGAAACAACGTTATATATTCAAACCGCTAACACACAAGAGACTCTTGTTCGTGGTCATATCGGAGACAAGCAATTATTTACAACCCTTAATATTTAGGGAATGTTGTCCATTAAAAGGAAATTGAGATAGGATAGACAAAAGGTCATGACATTGACATAATTGTCATTTTCCATAATAACACACTTGAAATGCTAGACTAGGAATTTTCTGTTGGAAATGTTGTACACATCTGTTTATGTGTTTCTTCGACCAACTGTGCACAGGTAATGAATATTTTTGTTGATTAAAATCAGCGGCCACGTGCAATTTGGCTCAGGGCGGAGTCGGAGTCGATGATTGAGGTTGCGTGTCATTGAACGAACATTAGGCAAGTGAGCTGTTATGGCCAAATCACATAACAATATTTATGTACATAAATGATCAGTAAATAAGTTTGTAAGTGTGCTAACACAGAACAAGTGTGCTGAAATATATGTTTGTAAAATGTTCGTAGCTAGATGTCGCATTCTTTTAGCTGTTCATGTTGAAGTGGTTTGAAGATTGGATATTGATTTAACAAAAATTATTTTTTTTGGATTTTGTAGGATTCGGTCGTTGGTCTTCCGAATGTCTGGCCGCTGAGTTTCGTCATGCGCTTTATACCACTAGACCGTGTATTTATCGTATTATATTGGAACCGAATGAAATGAAATGAAATCTCATTCTCTCGCAGGCTTAATCCTATTGATGTGTGTGTTTGTCTCTTTTTAGTGTCGCTCGTTTCCGTTCCATCGAGTTTTAAATCACAACGGTGCTAAAGAAGTTTTAACTTCAAAAAAGTTCTTACAAAAAACCCTAACTTTAATTATAATTGAGATTAAAACACTTTTGCACTTTTTTTCCACTAATTTATTTACACCAGGACCGGTGTAAATCCTCCACCAGGTCCTGGTGTAAATAAATTAGTGGAAAAAAGTGCAAAAGTGTTTTAATCTCAATTATAATACAATGGAATTCCACCACGAATTAACAGTGCAAAAACTAGACCTAACTTTAATACTTTACTCTGAAAAATGGTGAAAATCGGAAAAATGGTACGTCCTGTTCTTTATATTATGGCTTCACAGCAATTGTTGTCATACCGAACTAAAAGTTACAGTGACTAATAGGTACTGTGACAAAGTGCCATAAATATGTAGAGTAAGAATTTGGTAAACTCCTCAGCTTTTTACCCAGATGTCACAGGTTCGCACCCCGGGGAGGGGCAATCATTTTAATATTTGTACCCAGTTTAAGTTTGGAAAACACTGTCATCAGCCTGCACACCCTGACTAGAAATAGTCAGTTAGTATAGAAAATGACCTTGAAAATACTGTATCCTTATATTGTAAGCAGATAATAGATAGTCAGGTATAGCCCAACCCTTGTCTTTCCCATCATTAAGTTTCATAAAACATTCCAAATTGGGTATTCCAGTTTCATAAGCTCTGGAGAGTATCTACAACTATTGTTGAAATATTGACAAAATAGTTTCAAATTTAAAGAGCACTCTTACATTTATTAAATACTAGCTTTTACTCGCGGCATGGCTCGCATGGTTGAAATTACTATAGCAATTAGCAATACATAATGTTCTTTCCCGTTCCCTCCCACCTTCCCCGCCTTCCCCCTCCCTCGTTTCTTCACCCTCCGCGAACCCCACCTTCCTTCTGCCTTTCCTTCCAGCCGCTAAAATATATGAAATACACACATTTTCATTTATACAAATTTCATACCGCCAGAGCTTACCATTATATACAGCCCATGTTACACGCTGATAATGTGCTTTCTATTGGTGAAAAAAAAATAGGTTTAGTAGTTTAGGCGTGAAAGCGTAACAAACAAACACACTCACTTTCGCATTTATAATATTAAAGTATAAAGTCTGTAATCAGTCCTGACTCTTTTTACTCGACGAGTCCATATTACAGTGACTTGAGACGAGATGCTGTTAAGTATACATATAATAAAGTACCTATAGCGCGACGCTCGTATGACGGATGCTGTGCCCCACTTCAGCGCCGACGCGATATCCACTACCCACTGCCCACCGCTCACTGTCTCCCGAAGGTGTCACAGTAATGCCGGCCAGTACATAGCAGCATAGTACTATGATGTATGATCTTACATGTGTATTATCTTATCTTATATGTGCCTTCCCATCAAGAGCCAAAACCGTCGCCCTATGCGAGACGCTTACTGATTTTTGGTTCCATTTCGGAATCCGGTTAAGCAAGGTGCCATTACGGCCGCGCGCCAGTTACACATATTTTTAAACGGTTTTCCGTGATCGTATTTTCATCAATTTCGTCAAAATCTAGAGCAGATCTTAGGCCCTTACATCAAGACAGGTTCAAATAGACACAGCAACCAATTTAATATATAAATTGAACAAATTACCAAAGCAATGTAATATTTTAACACGATCAGTAATATTTTGAAGGAGAATTTCGGATGGTAGAATACCTGACGATACTGATGACCTACATACTATGAAATACAAATTGTGATAATATACTTCTCCATTTAGGCATTTTTTATGTATGCATTTCTTTATAAAGTGATTAGAAAAAACATTGTTCCGGATATCATTATTCTTAAAAGCAGGAAGTTAAGGCGGCGCTATTCGGCTGAAAAAGAAGAAGATGGAGAGATGTGTAATTACGAATGTTGGACAGAGCGCGCTAATATTTTAAGTGATGAAATCGCAGCGGAAATGGCGAAAAAGCTTAATAAAACATGACTCCTTTAAAATAGAGCAAAAATCTCGTGGAACGTATCTTAAGTATCATTTAAAGAAACACTGTGAATTTTTTCACAAATATAACTTGTAAAATAATAGAAATAGACTTGTTTTAAATAATTTTCGGAGCATACTTTGCGATTTTTTTCTATCGAGAGAATTTCATATAATTTGCGTTTCGGCGTGGAACGTATCTAAATATTATCTTCAAAAATAACATTTTTTTAAGAGCTTAAAAACTTCAAATGATTAAGGGAGATATGTAAGAAATCGGTCGAAATTCGAATAGTGGACCCTTAATTTTGAGAGATGTGATATCTACTATAGTTGTAGAAACTCGTACCTACAGTCTAAAATCAGAGAATATCTATTAAGTTGGCGTATATAGCAATATAGGCTCGCCAGAAAAGAGGACGATATTAAAAGAATCGATTATAATTATTTATTTATTAATTTTAAGGTTGGGCTTTTACAAAATTATTATATTTTTATGCTTTACTGTATGATGCAGAGATAGCAAGAGTTTATAATGTGTTGTTAACAAGAACAACTTTAAAAAAAAATTAACATGGTAGACATACAGTTACATTTAAAAAAATAGAGATAAAAGCAAGAAAAAATAGAAACCAGCAAAAATAATGTTAAATAATAATACAAAGTAAATCAGTCATATTAAACACATGTAGGGCTACGAAAGATTTTTTAAATATTTATATTGAGGGATCAGTAGGATTTATCGGTCCAGTTAGGAGTTCTATTGAGCCGAACCCTCTGATATGAAAATATCTGGAGTCGGTGAAGTATTTTCCCATATGGTCTCTGGTAGGTTGACGTGTTGTTCTTGTATAGTTTTGAATTTATTATACTTATACAATGCAATTACATCGCGTGGATTGACTAGATGATCATTTGTGGAAAAGTGTGTGGAAGGGTTAAATTTTTAACCAGGACATAAAGTCTAGAGAACAAAATATAAGTTCATAATAGGAATTTACAAGTGAACAATAAGATGAATGGAAAATATGTGCAATAGTTCCTAATTAATAATATGTTATTCCATATATATAAGTATTTTTTTTAAAGAAAGACAAACATTCCCGGGTTACGAGTAACCCAACAATGTTTGAAAATCTCCTCATGGATCATGGTCATGGACTGCATACTACAGGAAAGAATTACGTACTACATTGACACCACAGGTATTGAAAGCCTATCAACTTATAAAAATAATGTTATCAAAATTGAAAGCCATTCTTGACAATCCTTGATAATTTGTTACTAGTTACTACGCTTGTTTCTCATTATCATTGCTATCAAGTGCACTCTGTATTATGTAAGTACTTAGTGAAGTATTAACTTCTTTAGCAACGTTGTGATTTAAAACTTGATGAAACGAAAAAGCGACACTAAAAAGAGAGACACACACACATCTATAGGATTTAGCCAGCGAGAGTGAGATAGAATAATCGGTCTCTTCTGTATGCGATGCTTCGTAGCGTATCGGTCTCCTCTTTATGCGGTGCTTCGTAGCCTCTCCATTATTGTCTATTTAGGTTTCACTTCTACCGCGTGTGAACTGCACACAATTTTTTTTTAATGTTTTATTCTCTACCTACACACCTTACATAGAGCACGCAAGTAATTTAATAAAATATAAAAGGCTAAACGGAACGTAAATAGATAATAACATAATTGAAAAAGCGTGCATTTAAACTACCTGCTTACTTTGTATTTTACTTTTTAAACGATAATTTGTCCTAACAGGTAAAACATAATTCATAAATATTATTGCAGGAATTCAATACAAATTTATTTATAATTCACAGTTTTAATATAAAACAATAACATGATTGTATCAACAATGAAAAGGCTCGGCCGAGTCATAAACAATAAAAATGCATCGTTCTTCACAGGGGCTACCGGCGCAGCCAGCATGAGGCCTAGAGATACAACTTCCGTAAAGGACGTGTTACATGGGGGACAATCCGCGTTCAGACGTGGAAAAAATGCGATCAGGGGTATTTGACGTATGCTCGGTTATTGATTCACAGAGAAGTTGTTACTAATCGCACGGAACTTTCATTGTAATGTTTACCTTATGAGTATGCACAGTTTGGGAGGCGGTTGTGTAATAATAATAACGTAGTATTTATATAGCGCAGTTTTGTGAAATTCCACTTCAGGTGCGTTTAATTATAATAAAGTTAAAAGTAATCCTATAGTGTTCCTTACGAGTCCTTATAAAGATTTATTGAATAATATGAAACAAGGAATATACAGTACATGCAAAGCGATGCCAAGGGAACAAAATTAACAACAGCAGCGCTGTTTTGGCACAGGACAGATAATGCAAAAAAAAATTGCCCAACGTTTACGTTTTTTTTTATAACAGACCAAGAGTTGGAGTTGGAGAAAGTAAGTGTGTGTAATAACATTGGCGAACTTTTAAAAACGGAGTCGTTGGAGACAGGTCATCAGCCTAAAATGTCTTTTTTTTAAGTCATCTTGTGGTCTAAACCCAGTTAATCTTTGTAAGCCGAAACGGCTGTCACAATAATAAATTTAAAAAAAAATACTTATAAACTAAAATACTTGCAGAACTAAATAATAACAATAAAATTGAATTTAAAAAAAAATAATGGTGATTAACGAAATAAACACAAAACAATTAATAATAAAATATCTGTTTTAGAAGTAACAAAATGTCAAGTACAACTTGTAAACTTTTACATTATTTGTAATATAGCACTAAATGCATTGATAAGGGTCAGTTGTTTCATAAAACTTAAACAATTCGTCAAATTCAAAGATAGTTTTCGAGTTCTGTGAAAGATCTATTCAAATTTTGGTATTAGTTCAGTTATGTGAAATAATTGGAAAATTATGATATAATAACGATTGATAGAACCTTTACAGAACTTGAAAATTAACCTTGAATATGATGAATTGTTCAAATTCTGTGAAACAGCTCTAAGTGTTAAAGCATGTTGCTTTTACGATAGTCAAATTTTGTTATACGAAAGCTGAATCCTCGGCAGTTCCGTATTCCTAGCAACAGGTCTTATCCCATTAAGAGCCGTCAGCCGTTCCGCAATAAAATAAGCATAATATTCACAAGTTAATGAACTTCCCGGAGAAAAGCAACGGCGGTGAGAAAGCGAGACAACGAGCTAGAGAGCAGTGCAGCCAGCTTCTCACGGTCGCGCAGGCCGCGACTGCGACGCGCCACAGATCATGACGGGGCCGCCGTCTGTCCCGTGATGCATCAAGCAGTCATCATCAACCGCTGCCCTGTCCAAAGTTCGATTAGCAGGTAGGTACTTTGGAACGTCCCCCTTTCCCTCGGACCGTTTCAGCTTTTGATCAAGTTGTATTCAGCCGTCAAGCATAACAGCATGGTTATTGTGCTTGATCAAACGCAGAAACGGAATAAGAATAGAGCGTTCTTTTGAAGAAATCAAAATCAGACATAAATGCATTTGCTGTTACGCCATGCAGTCTGTATTACAAACAAAACAATAAACCAATTTTATAGTCTTATAACGATGTAAGGAAGATTGATGTTTTTATGAAGTTATTGAAGTTATTACGTTGTTACAATTTGATGGAATACATAATGTGGTTTACATGTAGACGTTATGCAGATCTTACATCACTCCACTCTTCCGAATAGTTATTTATGTTATATGCATTTTTATAATGCGATGGAGTTTCCTTATACGGAAGAATTGTGTTAGAGTGTGTTCAATGGTTTCGTGTTTCTCCAATCAATTTTCTTTACGTCTGCAAAAATATAAAAAATGTGCAATTTTCTAAAGCGCGCGGGCTCGTATGACTACGGAAAGATCAATTTCAAAAATAAACCAAGTTTGCAAGAAAACTTCGCTGTTGGCAAAGCAATGTTACGTACTTTTTGCAAACGTGTTTGTAACACCTGATGTACATTTTGTATTTAACCCCCCCCCCCCCCCCCCCAGAGTGGGGAGGCTACAAAACCGCGCAGAGGAGACCGATAGGCTACGAAGCACCGCACAAAGAGGAGACCGATTATTATATCTCATTCTCTCGCAGGCTAAATCCTATACTAACTTGAAATGTATATGAAATTTTTTATAACATTTTTTTCTACAAAAACATAAAAAATAATAGTAGATGTTGGACAGTTGGGGGCGGGATAAGAGGGTTGGTCGGTTACCCGGCTGAGTGAACAGTGACGGGCAAGAAATTTTTGAAGTGAAACTTAAAACTTCCTTAGCATCGTTGTGATTTGAAACTCGATTAAACGAACAAGCGACACTAAAATGAGAAAAACACATACATCTATAGGATCTAGCCTACGAGAGAATGAAATAGAATAATCGGTCTCCTCTTTGTGCGGTGCTTCTTAGCCTCCCCACTCTTGTCTACTTTACTTTTCTGAAGGTTTCACTGCGTGTGAACTGCATACAATTTTTTTATAATGTCACATCCCCAAGTTTTTTTTAATACGAAAAATATTGTCAGATTAGACATTTCACATAAAATGTGGATTGAACGTATATCCAAATATGAATGAAAGCTTTACAAAGACTGGTTACAGCCAACGACCTTATGGGAAAGCGGGGGAAATGGGGCGACTTTTAAATGGCAGAGTGATTTCTTACAGACCTGTAAACCTGTGGACGATCCCGCGTCAAAACCTGTTATTTGTTGTGACGCGCTTATAAGATTTTTTCTTGAATAAATAGACGTAGAAGAGTTTATTTGAGACAGTGAGCCACCGCTAAACGGACAGATGTATCAAGTTCCTTTGATAATTCGTAAATTATATATTTAAAAAAATACATAATTCATCATATTCTAAATAAAAATAATAAAAAAAAAAACAGATAAATCATTGCAAACAATTAAATAAACCTTAGGAACAGTCCCCACAAATTCTTTTGGAATGAAAACTTCTTAAGGACCGTTGTGATTTGAAACTCGATGAAACTAGCGAAAAGGCGACACTAAAAAGAGACAAACGCATACATCTATAGCTATAGGATTTAGCCTGCCAGAGAATGGGATAGAATAATCGGTCTCCTCTTTGTGCGGTGCTTCATAGCCTCTCCACTCTTGTCTACTTTACTTTCTGAGGGTCTCACTTCTACGGCGTGTGAACTGCACACAATTTTTTTAAATGCTTTTTTTTGAATTTCACTTTTGTTTTCTTAAATGAATGAAATCAAATCTTGCAAATGGAAATCAACACATATCCCTACATCAGATCGAGCTGAAATTCGTAAGATAGACTCGTTGTCGATGACAATGCTTATATTGATGACAATCGCGCATTTCTTCGAAATTGGATGACATTATATTTAAAAAATTACAGCAGTTAATATTCGAAATAAATCTCGGTTCTATCTAATTGAGATTTGTTACTGTTAGCGGTGTGCACTTATTTTGGTTATTTCCTGGGGAGGAGGAATCGATTCTCAATCTACCAAAAAAAATTGGTTTCTGTAAAGTCGGTTTAATTATACGTGATAACGTCATATAATAACGATGGAGTGGAAGAGAGATAGATGCGTCACAAGCCGAACGCTTAGACCGAACGCTTATTCCGCGCTCTCGCTCGCACGCTCGGCTCAGGCGGAACGTGACAATGAGTCATGCTTTTTCGTGAGTGCAGCCGGCGTTCTTCGATTTATAAGAAAATATCACGTCAAAAAAGTTATCGATTTAAAAGTTATCGATTTAAGTTAGTGTGACGCATATTAGAAAGTATTATGTTGAATGTTCAATGGTTTTGAACATTCAACATAACACGAAATGAAATGATAAGTGAGTAGTTAACATGTTTACAAGAGTACAAGTGAGCGAGTGGCTTGATCTTGATACCTACGTGGGACAAGCTGAAAATCAATACATTTACCATGCTCAATACATTATTATAAATATGCAAATAAAATCTCGTCACATTATTTAGATCGCCGCCGAACTCATCGACACAAATACCAAGTGGCCTCTTCATAAAATAAAATAAAACGGCACTTAATTTTAAAATGACAGCCAAAGTGAAGTTTTATTTTATTTTTTCAACTGCTCCGACAGACTTTAAGTCAGAAAGTCTCCATAGCCAATTAAAAAGTCGACTGGTGAAAAAAATATTAAGTGCCGGGAAAACTTTATTCTTTTCTGTCAGGAAAAGGGAAAAGGGGCAATCCTCTTTCGTGATAAATCCGTGGGTAGCTTCTAAAAGGGCCCATGTAAGTTTTTCAAATTTCTCGAGGCCTAAGCAGAATTGCTCTTTGGCAATTCGAAAACAAACAGCCCTATTAGAAAAAGCCACAGATATGATTACTAATCTGCAAAAGTAAATATGTAAAGGCATTACATTCGAAATATCTAAAAATGTCAAATAGTTAGATTTTCTCGAATAAAAAATCCAGTGATCTTTAATAACTACATTGATAACAATGCTCTTTGAGACATTAACACAAATTAAAGACTAAGGCATCACTTTCCAATCAAATCTTTCATTTGTTAACCACATAACAGAAATCTCTAATAAGGGCTTAAAATGTTGGGATTTATAACTAGAAATTTTAAAAATATAAAGTGTATTAAACTGTTATATTTTGCGTATGTTAGAAGTCAACTTGAGTACAATTCTCCCGTCTGGAATCCACATTATAATATACATGTACAAGCTGATGAAAGAATACAAAACAAATTCTTACGTTTTCTAAATTTTAAAATGGGGATTCCAGCAATTATGTTGAACAATTCTGTTAAATAATATGAATATGCTCAAATTGTCAGAGAGGAGGATTTTCACTGACTTGGTATTTCTATATAAAATTCTACATGATTTAGTTGATAGTCCGGTATTGCTTGAATTGATAAGCTTCCAGATACCACAACGTAATAAAAGAAGTCAGGATTTATATTTCAGTGCAGAAATTCTAGGACTAACTACCATATGTATTCCTCTTTACCTAGATTACTAATGGAAGGAAACAATTACACCAAGTTAGTGGACCTCTTCAGTTTATCTTTAAACAAATATAAATTTACAGTTATGTACAATAAATATTGTGTTTCTTACCATTCATATGTAAAAGCCCTGAAAAAGGGGGTTAATCAACAAATAAAGTAAATTAATCCTTTAATAACAAATATCTAGTACCCGGGCAGTCAAAAAACCTTAATTAAACCTGAAAACTAGAATATCACATTGGTTAGAATGATATATTTTATGTTGTTGTTTGATCTCGCGGCGTCAACAAATTGTGGAACTTTGTTTTAATGGCAATTTTTTGCTCCACCGCTTGTGACTGCGTTACCCAACTTCCCATACGGCGAGGAAGCGGGCAATTAACGCGGGGACAGAAATGCGACGGTATTAATTAAAATCTGATTGGAAATTATAAAAAATAAAAATAAAATAACAGTTTCTACCAACGTGTAATTATACCTACCTATGCTGAGGCATGGCAATGTCCTGTGATTTCAGCCGAGAATACTTTACCGCTATAATTTTAATTAAATTGCCACATTGTCAAACGACGCACGTCAAAGATTTCAATTCATGCAAATCCTGATAATGCGGAAGGTTTTTTTATAGTTTTTTTATTATTATTTAAATGAGGGGAAAGTAAAATAGACCTTCACCAACAATATTAGTGACTGTTAACGCCACTGAAAGTGTGTTTTTTTTAATGAGGAGAACCGAATTGAATGTAAGGCCGTTGTAAACATAAAACATAATATTATTAAGAATGACGGTTTATACAAGTAGAGCGGGTGGATGAAGAAAGGATTGTGAGGATAATATACGACATTCAGGCGTATTGAAAATAAAGTTGGGGGCCCTCCGGAAAGACTTAAAAAACTTGAATCGGAACATATCAAGACTCGGATTATCAAATGTAAACAGGGAGTTTTTGCATTTAATGTTTTTTAGAACAATATTTTTAATCAAATGCATATGATAAATACAAAAACACGCCCTTAAGTTTAGAACAATGGCCGTCACTACGTGTCACATCATCAGTCAACAAAATCATTTCAATTCAAAAGTCATTGTGGGCATTGTGAACACAAGGCATTCTGCCTTCATCATATTTGGACAGATGTCACCAGTAGTAATAAATATAGCCAGATGAGAAAAAAACATATTTAAAGAAAATAAAATGAAAACGGTATTTATTGAGTTGCGACTTAGGGTTCGATGATTCTGCCGACCAGAATTAATCAAAACACGATGATTCCGCACATGGAAAAATCCGAACACAGATTATTCCGCACACATAATATTCTAGTCACTGATTATTCCGCACACATAATATTCTAGTCACAGATTATTCCGCACACATAATATTCTAGTAATAGAAAATTGCGTAACCTTGAAAACACGGAAAACTTAGAAAAAATCAAAAATAGGGTGAATACTTTTACGAAGAATGAAAACTATTAACACCGAGCAAAATGTGTGTTTTAAAGTAAAAAATAAATAGCACCCAACATAAAACATATTTGGAAGACGTCATATAAAACACATTTTGATTAGTTTAAATAGTGATTGTTTACAATTACGGTGACCCGATAGTTGGCCCTCCGGTATTGTTATTGATATTGTAAAATATAATTTTTTGTGCATAATTTACCAATTTCAAACGTAAAACCGACTTCAAGAATACCTTTAATAATAAGATAGTATGAATATCAAAAGAATTTATTAACAGTTTTGATTTTTGTTGGTACACAGCATACAGACAAATATTTTTTCCTTGACACATTTGAATGAAAATATGTTTTATACTTTTGTTATTAAGCGGTACATCCTGCATTTCCCCTCGGGGACACTCAGTTACATTTTGTGTATGTAGGTATACTATATTTTGTCTAAACCGACTGCACAAGTATGCCGGGGTCAATCCATCAGGGAAACAACTATCATGGAAACTACAAGAAATTTACTTGAAAATTTAACAATTCAATTTTTTTTATTTATGTTCGTGTTTTCAAGGTGCGCAATGATATGTACCCAGAATAATCAGTGTTCGCAGTTTTCCGTGTGCGGAATACTGGTTGTCGAAATAGTCACGGTCGGAATAATCCGAGCACCGTAACCATATACCCAGCAAAGCTAAAATCGAGTAGTCGTGAAAATTGGGGAGAGTGAAGATAAAGAGAGAGATGAGCACGACTCGTATGGCATTGGAGTACTCGAGTAGTACAAAAAGTAGTCAAGTACAACATGTCAAAGAAAGTGGGCCCGAAGTGCGCCATTCAATTTATATGCCGAAGAAGGGAGCCAACACCGGAGAGATAAATCGATAGAAGTGTGTTCTGGGCGTGTCCGCATGCCTGAAGTAAGCTCAAAATACACTGAATGCTGAAATTTTTATTTTTATTTTCAAATATCGAAGTTTTTTTTAGAACAGACAAACAATTTCATTGGCCTGTTTGGCCGAAAGATCTCATTTAATATTGACGACAAGAAATTATCGACTCATTTTTTAAGTGAAAACTTCTTTAGCACGCTGTGATTTGAAACTCGATGAAACGGAAACGAGCGGCACTAAAAAGAGATACAAACACATGCATCTATAGGATTTAGCCTGCGAGAATGTGATAGAACGAAACCTTACTTACGTACAGTACCTATGAAGCGTCGCGCTCTATCAAGCTGCGCACATTGGCCGCTTTGATTATGAGCTAACTTTTCAAGGCTCCTATTGGTTGAGATTGTGTGGGTGAAGGTTTCACTACTTCGTGTGAACTGCACTCGATTTTTTTGTTTTTTTACTTCTCCAATTCATTCCTCATCAGTTTTCCTTCCATTCGATAAAGACCACATTTCTGGAGATTAGGTATTCAGTGGTAGTTGAAAACACAGATGCTCTGCGCAGAGGTTATATTAAACGGCTCAGTCTAGAGTCTAGACTGCTGTCAATGTGCAATAGATCGCTGCTACCATAATTAATTATGAAATTAAGTTAATTGAAAGGATTTTATACACTTTATATAAAGATTTATTAAAGCTACATAGTTTATCTTCTTGAAAGAGTGGAATATACTATCTATACTAATGAGATGGGTAAGGCTTGGAACAGTACATTTTTACGCAGCATCCCGTTTATTGGTCAAATGCATGTGGACGCAATTTTTTAGCCATAAGTTATAATGGTTTGTCTGGTCTCTAGTTAGAAGAAAGATTGTAGAAATATATTATAAATTTATATAGCGCCCCTGAAGTGTTTTTTTCTCACAATAGCGGCGCTATACAAGTTATCCAAATATGTCGTTTTATTAGTTCGTAATTGAGTTTCAACGGTGTTTCTTGATCTTAAGAACTGAAAAATGGAAAAATAAAACAAATTGGAATCTTTTCTAGTGTTTGTCAATAAAAAAAGATGGAAATGAATGTTGGAAAGCCCTGCAATCTAAGAATGGATGTTTTGCTACAGAAAATCAAGACAGTAAATTTTGTGTAAAGTTCACCATTCTAATGAATTTCCAGAATTTCAGAATTTACTAATTTACTCTGCTAACATAATAAAACTTATTTCCAATTATTTCATTTTCGACCGTAAGCGGTTTCAGGTTGTTAAAGCCATCTTCAGACTGGTACAAATGTTTCTATATCTACACATTATATACATAGCACATGGAAGAGAGGCAGAGGGGTAATCTACAAGGATTTTATACAATTTATATGGTTTTTTCCATATTTGTGGCGATGTCGTCTTACTCTTTCGAAAGCACTATAAAAATGGCAATACAAGTCAAAAATTAGCTTTTTTTTTAGACACACTTAAAAAAATCTTAAATATCGAGTCAGTAATCACCGCACACTAAGGATACTTATATTCAATGATAATAGACGGAATAGTTTTTTGAGGAAACTCACTAAACATCAAAGATGGTTTTATCATCCAAAAGAGATGCCTACGAAAAAATACAAACTCTGACCAGCTCGATTCATGTAGACCCTTTTTTAAAAACCTTAAACTTTTGACAGTGACAGACATATATAAAATGGAGTTACGCCTGTTAGTTTGATCGTCTCCAGAAAAGTTCCAAACAAACTCAACACACAAACACGCTACAAAATAAATATAAATACCAAAAGCAAACAAAACTATATTTCAAAAAGGACCCTACTACAATAACAACCCTCCACGTAACATTAAATAAATAAACGATATACTCAAATTTAAATCATCACTAAAAATATTTCTTTTAAACAAATGGCATCCATACTAATATTATAAATGCGAAACTGCTCGAGTTCGTTTATGACATTTTAACGCATAACACAATATAAAAACTTTAATAATTCTTTCACCAATATAAAGCTAAATTATATGCGCAGACTACAGGTTGTGTATGATGGTAAGCTCTGGCGTTATGAAATTATAAATATTAATATATTATATTTGTTATACGTTTTCTGTCGCTAACAAAAGCGAGTTTTTGCTAACGTCAGAAAAAAATCTTTTCTATGGAAACAATGTTGATATATTTTTGGGCTCTATGCTGGTAGGTACTCAGTCTACTGGTCAGCTACTACTGCAGAAAATTCAAATACCGGAATTCGTTTTTTTTTTGGACAAGCTTCTGTTTTGGAATAAATGTTAGATAAGAGTTCCTACATTAAAAATATAATTCGTAACGATTATAAAGACTGAATAATAAATAGTGTAATTTTTTAATTATATTAACAAACTTCCAAATATTTAATTAAAAATAAACATCCGAAATGTTTGTAAGCGCATAAATTACGAACGAATTAACAAAATTGGATAATTCTTTTTTTCTTTGAGCTATAGCTTTATGAAATTTAGGTGGCAGGCGAGATGTTTGAAAACTGAATGTGAGGGAATGAATGTATAGAATGCGGGAGGGGGTGGGGGCGAGGAGAAGGGGGGATAATTGATAAGTTCAAGCGCTACAGTAATTTCCCGTAATACCACCATGCGAGCGAAGCCGCGGGGAAAAGCTAGTTACACTATAAATGAATACTTAAAATAAATTATGTAAATTAAATACCTCTGTTTTTTTTTATTTGTTCATTTAATGTAACGTGTAATTGTTAGGTTTTATAATATATGTTTTGTATTATATTGTATTCGTTGGGTTAGCTGGAAGAAGCATGTTAGGTTTTCCTATTAGGTACATATTTTTTTATTGTTGGAACTGACAAAATGATAAATGTATGAAATCAAAGATCGGGCATGAGAACACCACCAACACTAGATCACCACAAGCTAGTACGCATAATAGGTGAGGAAAGATTATCTTCAAAATGTTATGTGATTAGATACCGAAAACCTCACAACAAACAACACCCACAAAATACTGAAATTACTAAAACAAATTAGTTTAATATGAACACGATGTTGGGGCCATCTCCCAGCGCAGTTCTCTCGCGGATTAGCGGAGCTTGATGTGGATTAACGTGAATTATTCACTTACCCTGTTAGGACTACCCTACCTCAATGGAACTAAATATCATGCCTAGGTGCTCGTACGTTGAAGAAGAGTTATGCAGAGTAGCAATCACGTGTAAGTGGTTTAAAACAGTTATGCCATGATGATGCTAATTACATATTACAGGTGATAATAATCTCATAATGTATTTATTTTAAGAATCTCGAGGGAAAGTTTTTTTTTTACATAACTCCGTCATCAATGTCATCTTTGGGGAAGCTTTTTGTTGAGAGGAAGGAGTGAAGCTGGTCTTGAAGAGACTCAAGAACGAGTCGTAGAAACGACCCATTCTCGTGTGACAAATTTAATGTCGACCGTGTACAAATGTTTTGCACGTTTTTTCGGCTGTGTACCGGTGCCGAAGGCATCAATGACGCTAATTCCTCCGAGCATTTTCTATTTAAATACCGGTAGAACAAGGACAGCATTCTCAACGACGACTGTGTTTTAAAGATTGCAAGATAAAATAATCTTAAGTTGGAAACGAAACGAAAGGTGAAACATTGTGAAGCTTGCTTCTATTACCCACATCAGTTGAAATATAACAAAAGTAACATGTTTATGTAAAACAGTAAAAACACTCAACCGGTGGGCTCCACGCGTCATGAAATTTAAACAGCAATTTGTGTCTGAAATTTTTTGCCCACCAAAACTATTTTCAACGCGCTACAACGATTCCAACGTAAGGTTTTGGATCTCTGAAAATCATTAAACTGCAGAAAAATTGATGGTTTACTCTATATTAATGGTTTCATTTTTCCAATTATACTACGAGATAAGAGAACTTGGGCAAAGATAGGTTTTAAATAGATTAAAAATTATATTTGTATCATCATCATACACGTTTAAACAATGCAATGCTTTTTTGTAACTCAACCAATAAAGACTTTAATTTTATAAACGCATTTTATTTTAATTTTAACATCTGTTTATAGTATGGTGTCCAAATCTGAGTAACCAGGTTCCTCCTCACCTTGCTCTTCCCAATTTCCTTCCCTTTCTCACGACCTTCAGCCTCACAAGCCCAATTGGGGATGACGTTGCCTCACTGGCTCCAGACAGATGAGAGCAGTTGGGACTTAAATTGACACAGTCAGAGTTCTACCATTGCACAGTTACTGTAGGGATCACGAATCAATTCAAAATGGATAGACGTAAACGATATTTAGTAGAACCATTCTATCATTTTAGTTCTTCGTTTAAATCTTTTAAAGGCACTGTGTGAAACACTCCAACGCTGAAGAAGACGGCCTAATAATGATCGATTAACTTATGAAATATTTATATAAACTGAATATGGACCACTCAGTTATTACGAAGTAAATAATTTTGTTTGAATAATGCAGACGATGATCCTTATACAAGAAGTGATAATGAATCCGGGGCTCCTTAAGGTATGTGTGACAACTCCAATCAGCAGGCGTCTCAAGATGGAGACGGAGCACTCTGGGCGGCAGGAAGTGGGACATAATAATATGGCCTAATGTTATGCGGACGCAGAACGCTACTTTTAGCCCCTGTACAGGTGGCTGAGCTGCTGATAATAACGCAATACATCTTGCCGGGATAGGTCCTCCGACTGACGGTAATAACGAACCCTATAAAACGATATTATACTAGTCTGTCGATCGTAATCTTGATTGAAAAGAGGGGCAAAAAAATTGGTTGTCTGTAAAGTCGGTTTACGGACGATAATTTTACGTGATAACGTCACATAATAACGATGGAGTGGAAGAGAGATAGATGAGTCACAAGCCGAACGCTTAGGCCGAAAGCTTGTTCCGCGCTCTCGCTTGTACGCTCGGCTCAGGCGGAATGTAACAACGAGTCATGGTTTTTCGTGAGTGCAGCCGGCGTTCATCGATTTATAAATCGAGAAAAAAAAAAAAAAAAAAGTGTGTGCAAAGTAGTTGACAGTAATTTTTCTCTAATTTTGAACGTCAAGTGTGCAAAATTTCTAGGAGTAGGTATTAATTTTCTGATTTTAGTAGGAAAAGAGGATGGAGGTCAAGTATTCAAAATTTCATCAATGGAATAAAACTGTATATGAATACAAAAACAAAGGCACTCTTTTTCATATAAGATTGATTAATTCACTACGATTGGGTATAATAGGGAGCATCCATGATCACATTTCATGAACAAGATCCTGATCATCGAGCTAAATCCCAAGGGGGCATTTCTTCCTCTCCTATTCCCGTTTCTTCCCATCTGTCTCCAGTCAATAATGAAGTGTACACATACACAATATGCACTTCATTATTCGATAAAGCCCCAGCATACGTACTGCTTGCTATGTTCACAAAATCCCGTATTAATCAGGGAACACATACTGTAGCTATGTTGATAGATGTTAGATGGTGCAGAGAGACCCTTGAGACGACTGAGAATGATTGAATCATGCCTGGGATCATACTACCTAGGCTGCCTACCATCGGTACCCACGTACCCAGTTCAATCGATGACTTGGTGTGATCTGCGTTGGTACCTCATGAATGAGGTTGTCTACCATTTATTAATTTATTCTGTAACTACATTTACAGAATTAATAACGTCGGTAAAATTAGTATTTCGATATTTCCAAAAATGACGAAGTTATGAGCTTTCAAAGTGAATTTGGTCAAACGTACGCGATAGAATCTTGTGATGAGACACGATGGAGTATAATTACTCATAATTCGAATGGTAGAGTTGCAGTACCGCATTGCCGTGATTTCATATGCTTTTCGGCCGGCCGCAAATATTAACAACTTGACGGCTTATATCTTCGGTACTATCGGTATTTTCTAAAATACCAAAAAGTACTGTCCTCGGCATGTTGTAAAAATCATGAAATTTATCTGTAGTAGAAAGAAATTGAGATAGCATTGATTGAAATACGAAACATGAGCAGTTACGTGCTCTATAATTAATGTTACACTTGCAAGTTGTGGTAAGGCATCCTAACACAACTTAATTGTTGCATAGAATTAAATAGAAACTACATCTATAACTGATACTACATTATGTTTTAGCAGCATTGAAATAAATGTCCTCAATTCCCATTGTTTAAGACGCCATAACATTTTTCACATTTAAAAATAATATCGCCTACTTTAGCCCTCTGACCCAGATGTGTCGACTATATAACAAGATAGAGTGTGCTGATGTAGATATTTTCATTGATAATTCGCACGGATTCAAAAAAAAAAGTTCTGGCACTCTTAAAAAATACCTACTAATTATATTGTGTCAATTGTCTCTCTATGCTTGCCTCGCGTATTTCTTATGTCTCTTGCCTGCTTGAGTGAGCTTGTATATAATTCTGTATTTTTATTTGTGATATTTTTGTTTTTCTAATTGTACGTATCTGTATTTAATTGTATGTAATTGTGGATTTTTGTAATTGTGTAATAACTGAGTACTTATAACTGGATTTTTCTCACGTAAGTGCGAACATCTGTAAAACCCAGTATAAATAAATAAACATCTTTGTAAAATATAAACGTTTTGGAGCATCGGGCCCTAGAGCTTAGAAAAACTACCAACTACCGCGAGAACGAAGGCCTGATAAATGATTCAATAGAAATCAGAGCGAAACTCAAAACTAATCTCTTCAGAAATTCATATCAATAAATAATAAAGAATCCTTAGAAGAACTACGGGATAGGTCTATCTATTCTACAGTATTTCTGGTACTGATTTTTTTCATACATGAACATCAAACATCAACCTTTTCACAGTCATGACAAAAGTCACTGTAAATGTACTTTTTTTTTAGTTTAGATTTAAATATTAAAATGGTAATTTAACTAAGCAGTGTATACGGTATTTTATAGCATTGCAAAGCACCATTGACATGGAATTACACCACTAGAAACAGACAGTTGTTGATACAATTTACAATACAATCAACTAAAATGGACACGTCAGTGAATTTTTTAGTATTTTTTTTGTTTGGGATGCTTATGAAAGCTTTTTCGGTTGGCGAATCGATTTCCAAGCCCCAGGCCAAGAGCCGAGCAAAATAGAGCGAACAGTATACATATTTACTCGGTAGTGAATATCTAGTACATAATTATAATATGCACATACTTATAACAACAGCAGTTGTACATAATACAGAACAACACATCCATGGGAACATGACATGTTTTCAATCAGTCATCCGACTTTTCACAATGGGAGTGGTCGTATAGCTTTCCCCGGGGCTGAGCCGCGCTATGGCGGGCGCTCATTGTGCAAGTATCTACTCATACATATTATAACATAATATTATCGGTATTTTGAAAGAAGGGAGCCCAGCCATTTTTAAGAAATATCCAACGATAAAAGAAAACTAGATGCTCGTACTATGGAATTATTATGTTGATACATTTCTTAAGACCGATCCTTTAGGAGGGAGGCAAGGTTTTAGATGCGGCCTTAGGCAAACATCGTCGATGCATTTCAATAGCGCTGGAATGCAAATATTATTCTATTTGCGTTATTGTCGTGCAATATCACACAGTTTGTGGCTCGTTTATGTCAAGACCACAGCATAAATATTAATTTTATTAGAGAAAACAATAAATAAGTGACTATCCAGCACTGCAGTGATAGAAACTATGGGAGAGTATATAGATTTATGTTTGCAGAATTGTATTTTTACCTATCAACGTTGCTATCAGTATCCGTTCAGGTATAAGTGATTATGTGCTGTTAATACCGTTAATAATTAGTAGAATACCTGTCGCAAAACACAAATAAAGTAAGGTTGTGTCCGAAACTAAATTAATTTAAAAGACTTTAATCTGAAAAAAAATTACTCAACGATACTTCTTTAACTAGAAACATGAGACCACGATCATTTTTGTTTTAACTTTGTTTTATTTGTTCACCTGGAAAGTTTTCTTATTGGAGTTTTATTCAAAGATACGCCCACCATAGAGCTATTTTTGGTTTAAACTTTTTGGAATCATTAAGAAATTGTTAAATTATTATGCGGTAAAGATTTTTTAACCGTGAAATAAGTAGGTAGGGGATGGCGGGGCACGTTGTTACAGGGTACATTGTTACGTTATTGATAAATCACTCACCAGAGCGTATTTTGACGTGCCTGTCTTCGGCGGACGTGCGCGAACAGGGTTGCCAATTCGTGGGGAATTCCCCAAATTGTGGAAATCAAGTATTTTGCGGGGAAGAAACTTTTTGTGGGAAAATGCGGGGATTTTGGATATTTTACACATCGAAAAAATATTTACAATATTTATGAGAAGTTACCACAATTTCACTTTCTTTAACAGCAAATTTCAAACAGATTTGTGTTTTTAAGGCCTGAACGAAAAAGGAAATCCGAAAATGACCAGATAATAAAAAAAATTGTTTAATTTATAACACATCAGTTATTGATAAACGTATTGATACAATTTACAATACATATCGATATTGGAAATTTGAAATACTGTGAAGGACAATAAATCCTCAAACGAGTTAAATGTGTCATTTTTCACAGTTTTTTTTTTCTTTGATCTGCATCTTCGAAATATTTCTAGTAAAATAAGTGCGTCTTTTACGTCGTGCATTTTAAGGGGTTTTTTTTCTTGTAATTAAATATTGTTATTAGAGAGATTAGAGATTAAAAATTAATTATTTTTATTGGAGAGATTATTAAAGATTTTCATTCAATGTTATTTTATAATAAAATTTTATAATTTAGGTCTACAAAAAAAGGAGGTATGATTTTTTGAAAAAATAAAAAACAATCTTATTGCTCTCATAAACAATTAACATTTGTCCTTTACAGCATTTCAAATTTTCGTGATCCAAAAGCTTTGTTTCTGTTTGTGTGTGCAGTGGTCCGATAAAAAATATTTTTCATTTTTGTAATAACAGGCCCCGCCTCCCCCTATTGTTTCTGGAAGTCAAATTAACGTCACAAAATGCCACCATGTTTGCTTTCCGGTGCATGAAATAGTAAGTACTTGGTGATAATTTGAATTTGTTTTTAACAATCGGCCCCGGGCAGAAGCGGCCGATGGTGGCTGCGTCGGTTGACTACAGATGGACGTCAGACGTGACACGAAGAGACGCCATTGTTCCGAGAGATGTGTGTTTGCCGTCGTCATTATTTTTATAAAACGTCTCGTCAATAGAATCGAATCGGACGTATGTTGGCTAATTGCAAGTCGCTTGTCATCCTCTCATGGTGACTCCCACATACGGACGCGGGAATATAATTATAATGGGAGAATGAATTCATTATGATTTAAGAGAAGCGCGTAGGTTAACCAACAACACGAGCGACTAAGTACAGTAGAATAAAGATTAGATTTCTTTTTTCTTCCCATAACCTCTCCTTCTTTTTCTAAAAAGCCCCTCCACCCAGCATCCCCAAAAATTACATAGACGTTGAGGAAAATTATTTTCCTCGGGGCCTCCTGTGTGGAGCTAATATAAAAAACTAACTACTCTGCTTCACCGTTAACTTTAAAAGATATTTTTTTCTAATTAACAATAAATTGAAAAATACGGTGCGAAAATATGGAATCTTATTTTGGGCTTTGAAAGGTAAAGTGATATTTTAAAGCTCCATGACTAATTAGTGGAAATTACGTTACGCGAGTTGAAAATAGTACAATTAACTAGAGGTAGATGAGGCCAGAGCCAGAACGCACTATTCCACAGTTTTTAGTGGATACAGAAACAGAATTTCTTTTTTATAGACATTTAAGAACGTAGGTACATATTGGGACAGGACATCCGAATTAATATAATGTTACGAACTATATTTTTATTTTATCGATGAATCATTGTTAAGTCACAAAACTTCAAGCGCTGTATCAAACTTTAAAATACCCATCGTGGTGCTTCAGTCCTAACATTATGACGTTAAACATCTCGCGGAAATGCCCGAAACTAAATCAAGAACATTAATTGGTCAGAATGATAATCATTACTCATTTTGTGAAACTCGCAGATATTTTATCGTCTAAGAAAAATGCAATTATTATTTAAGATGAATCTCAAACATATCTAACAATGTAAAAGTGATAAAAACGGCAATTGTTCTGTGTTCACGTGCCCGCTGTGAGCGGCTCCATATTACGACAAGCACGCGAACTGACAACCCATTAATCCAATTAAAAATTCCCACGACCCCGGAAATTGTTTGTAGACAGAGCAAAAATGCGGACAGATTGGTTAAAAATTACCCATTAAATTTTGCAAATCTGCCATGAAGATTTTAATTATGGCGTGACAACGCACGCGTTTTTCACAGTAAACAGTAAAATGAAGAAACTTCAGTTTTACACAAATTGATCACACTTATCTTCACATAACACTACACAAAAACCTCTTTCTGATTCTAAGCTAGTGTAATGATCGTGCGTCTGAAGTCTTTTGTGAGAGAGACGGCGTAAAACTTTTTATAAACTACAACTGCAAGTACATAAAGAGTTTGCATTGTTGTCCAGTCTTTCTTCACTATTATGCCATTAAATAATATTAAGCTTTTTTATTTTGGAAAAGCCGACATTATAATATTTTCTTGGGAGATTCGTGGTTGAGGATCGCAGTGTTTAATTTTGCTGTTTCGAGAGACATTTTATAAAACTATTCTCTGATAAATTTGCTCATTATTATAGCATATGTTCTTGGTCGGCCATCAAGATCATTTCCTTTTGCCCAATTTCGCGACAAAACCACCTCTCATAGTACATAGGTTAAGAAAAGTCTTTATGATTGGTAATGCATGACATTTTTCAAAACGCTCCGCTAACTGAAGTTTAAATATCAAAGAGCTGTTAAACGGGGTATGCCTGCGAAACACTTTGAATTTTTAATGAGTTTCCTGACACCCCTCAACAAACTGGGGCGAACTTTGCACTTATTGTATGTCGTTTGTGTGGGTAAGTAAAGGAGTGATGAAATTCAGGTGAAGGGCTCTTAAAATTGCAGAATACTCTCAGAACCTTACTCTACCCCATCTCACTCCCCTCCCCACTCCCTTTAGCCTAGCAATGGCCCATAATACTTTCTTCACACTAGTTACTAAAAAGGCTTGACTTCATTCTCCATAACTCGGCGAAGACTATTTAAATATTTCAACATTAAAATTTTTATATTCTGTACTTGTTCGAAGTCAAGTCGAGTATAACTCCCCTATTCGGTCCCCTCACTTTAAAATCCACTACAATTTCATTGAAAAAAATCAGCATAAATTCTCGGTTTACCTACAGAAACAATTAATTACAACTTGATTAAAGAATTAAAATTATTAAAATCTCAGAGAGAAGACTTATTTCCGACTTAACTTTTATTTTTAAAGTTGTTGGTGGTATTGTAGACAGCCCTGATTTATTAAGCTTAATTAGCTTCAACAAGAATTACTCGATCTAAAATTCTTTTTAATCGCAACAACATTTGAGGACCGTTTGAACCTATATTACATGCATTTGGCAATACTTTCTCAGAAGTGGTAGACGTGTTCAACTGCACGGAATATGGTTACAAACAGACTATAATAATGTACCTCAATAATAATAAACAATGTTAGCATAATACCTACTAACCTTCTGCACGGGTTCTATATAATTTAATTAGCATATTTTACTAATTTATGATTACTGTATGATTACTGTGTGATTTCTGTCCCACAAAATTATTATGTAAATATTTACATATCACGTGTTTGTAAAAGCCCATAAAGGCGTTTTTTTAAATATAAATAAATCAATAAGTACTGTTAACCGGATCGATGCTACTAATTAAAAATAATTAAATTTAAATATATATTTTTTTAATTAGAGTGTGTAATTCACACGCGGTAGAAGTGAAACTAGAAAGTCGCTTTCTTTTTTTGCCTGTTTATTTTAAAGTGGTCTGAAGATTGGATTTATAAAATATTTATAGAAATAAAAAAAATAAAAAAATTTATTTCGTAGGATTCGAACTCCTTCGTTCGATGTCTATCTCTCTGGCAGCTTGTATTTGTGCGGCGCCTTAGCCGTTGCGCTACGGGAGGGTCAAACCGAGGTGCAAATTTAGCGCATTATATTAGAACCGACGACCCGTCAAATAATAAATTTTAGTAACGTATTTCCTGTTCATCCGAAATTCTAGTCACTAACGACGCTAAAGAAGTTTCACTTCAAAAATACAACTACAATGATAATACAAAATAGGTCACTTCCTTAATGTTTTTAACCACCTTATGCAAGCCAACAATTATTTACGCGTTTAATTTTTAAGAATCATTATTCAGACTAATACAAAAATACCTTCGTTCTACGTGTAACGTTTAGTGGGGCTAAGACTAAAGAATGCATTGAGAATTTTTCCGCGACACTAGAGTTATGGCAGACAGAAAAAGGTAACCGGAATCACAATATTCCGCGTTTTTGCGAACTAGAAAGAAGAAAGTGCTAACGTTTTTTTTTTTAAATTACGTTGGTAGAATTTGTTTTGAGCTTTGCCAGCAAAAAATATATGGCGCTGCACCTTTAGACAAACTAATAATTAAATTGTGACATTGAAATATAACAATACAAATTTTCAGATTCAATTCAATACCAACTTCAAACCTAAAATCGACTTAAAAAATACCATTAATAATAAGTAGGTACGGATTTCAAACGAATTTATTTACACTGCTGATTTTTAGTGTTTATGTACTGCTAATTATAGTATATATAGACAAGTAGTTTTATCCTTGATTAACAAATTTTTGATGAAAATATGTTTTATACTTTTATCATTCGGCGGTACGTCCTCTCTGCACACTTCTTCGGAGACGTTTGGTTATGTTTTGTGTAAGTAAGTGTACCGTATTTTCCCTAAGCGGACTGCATTTTTTATATGAACACCGCACAAGAGTCCCAACTGCTCCCGTATGGAGCCAGTGAGACTACGGCATCCCCAATTGGGGTATATTATAAGGCTGAAGGGAGTGGATTTATTCAATAGTTCCATGTGAATAAATTCGGATATATTTATCCGAGACGCTATCCAGGTCACAAACTAATTCTTATAATGATTGTTTCCAATAAACAGGGTAGTCGCCCATAATATGGAAAAAAGAATTAGTTGAAGATTATATTGTTCATTCTAAAATTTGAAGAATGAGATTGACAAATGTGACAGTTTCACAGAGGGTCGCAATAGCGAAATAGGTTAACGCGCACGTCCCGGTCAGACGAGAGGTCTAGGTTCGAGTCCCAGTTGCGACCATTATTTTTTTCTATTTTTCTGTGTCTTGTTCTCTTTCATATTTTCTTTTAGTTTATTAAAGTTATCTTCTTCTTTAATGAAATAAGATTTATTTGCCACGCCGGGATTCGATCCCGCGAACTTCGGATTGCGAGTCAAGAGCCTTACCGCTAGACCATGCCGGCATATACCGGGCGGTCAACTGTCGGGTTCAGTTGTCATGGAATCGAATAAGATGACGTCACAGTTTTCAATTAATCCATACAATATTTTAAAAATAATTTTTCAAATTTGATTTAATAATTATTGTACAAATAACTTTTAGACAATATAACATTAGAATCGCCGTTTCTTAAAATATTTTTCACCGTAATTCCTTATGAGATATGCAATAAAAAACCGATGATATAAGTATGTACACGGTTCCAATTAATTACTTAATAATTAAACAAAGACATCTGACTCTAAAAGGATTCCCGAACCTAGTAAGCAGAGTGGCATTAAGAATTCTAACGACTTATATAAATAATGTAACCATAACGCGAACGTAAACGGTACGTAATGACGCACTTTACATCGTACAATAGCTAAGTACGAAATAACATAATTGTAGTAAATAATTAAGAATGGATTAAATTTAATCCATTAAGAATGGATTAAATTCTTAATTATTTACTACAACTATGTTAGTACGAAATAACACAGTTGTAATAAATAATTAAGAATGGATTAAATTATTTATTACAACTGTGTTATTTATATATACAACTGTGTTATTTCGTACTAACATAGTTGAAATTCTTAATTATTTACTACAACTATGTTAGTACGAAATAACACAGTTGTAATAAATAATTAAGAATGGATTAAATTAATGAGAATATACATTAAAGGATTATTATTATTTTAATTGCAAAATAATTGAAACAAAGATTATTATTTTCAAGAACGACTATTATTTTCGGCTAGGGTAGACAGAAATAATGAAAAACCAAATATCATCTCGTATCATCCCATCTACAGAAATAAAATTTCTGGGTTTCACGATAGGCAACAGTCTTTCTCTTGAATCACAAATTTCAAAATCTGTGAGTTCAGGCTTTTTCCATCTAAGGCAGATAAAATCAATCAGGTGATGCCTTCCCTCTGATGGAGCAAAGTTACTCATAAATTCGTTCGTTGTCTCACGTATGGACTATTTTAATAGTGCATATGCCGGCCTGCCAAAAAAACAATTCAATAGAACCCAGGCCGTTTTCAATGCCGTGGCGAGAATGATTTTTCGTGATAAATTTATTATTTTTTCTAAAATTAATAACGTTTGTTTTTGAAAGGCGATGATCTTGAGGCAATTTTTTAAAATTATATTACTTTCAGCTTCACAAATCTAACAATCGTAATACCCTGGGATGCTTCACGGGTCTGGGCTAGTACGTAATAGTTATCATTTTTTAACCTAAAAAGTATCTGCTATTTAAACGAGTCGAAAGTAAGTAAATTTTTATAGGTACACCAACATTCTTTTCCGGGATGCATAAAGAGTCATCAGAAAAGATAAGTCAAAGTACTCGTACCATTACAAACAGTCGGATATTGAAATCAGAAGTCCACAGTTTTTACTTTTACGTCGGTTATTGAAATCAGAGAAATAAATTATCGAACTGTCGAATCGAGTAGGTATCCAATTACTCTAAAGCCTGTCTGCTTCCTGGCGTAGATGTGAAATCTAAAACATTCGCCCGCCAGCAAAAAGAGCTGCACCTAAGATAACCTACAAAATAAGAACACCGCTATCGACATCATACGAGAGAAAACGACTTTTTACAAAATTGTTACGTGACAGCCTTTCGGCGTTCTTCATCAATATCAAACTTTTTGATAGAAATGATTTGATATTCACTTACCGAAGGTCCTGTAGGAGCGCCTCTCCATGGGCGATTGCGGTTGCGCACGCATCTAGACTGGAGTCCCTGTGCTGGGCACACTGCTCTAGAAGTCTCTCAACGCCCTCCAGACCTTCGCCCAGGCAGCCTCCTTCCTCGCCACTGAGGTCGCCGCCCAACTCGGACCGAAGAGATTCAACCCAGGTGCCGAGCTGCAACAAATATATTATACCATTTACGTGTGAACTTGAAGACGCCACGAGACTCTTATTACGGGGGTTTGCACGAGGCTCACTTTTTAATTAATTCTGACTGATTCGTAACTTTAATACTGATTTTTTCAGAAAGACACCCACGGGATGAAAGTTATTTATATTTAAGATCAATAAAAATATTAAATTGCCATTAAAATATTTCACATAAAACGGTTTGAAAATTTTGGTAAACGTTTTTCAACATTAGCGGTAAGCACCAGATTTTATTTTTCAGGTCGACGAATTAGTAACTTCCCAAGGGATTCAGACAGAAACATCTGAGATTTTTCCTATGATCCATTTTTTTGCTATGGCAAATTCGTTAATAGGCTCTTGCCGCCTTCTTCACTTAAGTCTTAAATATTCTGACTTTATTTTAGAGCATTAGGCCCTCAAAATTTTCTTCACGTATTATACAAAGAAATACCACACTGAAATCTCAGTGGCAGGATTAAACGAAAATATTTCTCAATAAGTTTGGGTTGTTTCAAAGACATTTCAGCATAAAAATATGGACGTTATGCTTGAATGTGATAACAAGCTGAAACAGGCCAATAATCGGTGATAAGCGGAATCCGGAGTTCATGTAAAACTATCAAAACGACGCTAAGAAGTTGAAAGACCTGAACATAGCTTAAAGTAAAGGAATTAACATCCAAAATACTAGAATGTGAAAGGGGCAAACCAAAGTGGTAAAAAAACGTTAAAAAAATGACAAGCAAAAAAAAGTCCGTACGTTACTAAAATGTGCGATGAGAATGCCCGAGAAAGGAAAGTAAGTATCGAACGGAAGTGTCATTTTGAATTGATGGTTGCTTTGAACCTTGAGTGATTTAGCAAAGGTAGCTTTGCACATGGACTGCTTTTGCAATTATTGACTTTGCAAATGACAATTAATGTCAATTACACAAAACGTTGTGATTAATTTGGAAATTATTGAGCAGGCTTTTGAACCAAAGGGATCAGCAAAACGCAGACGTCTCGTCGGATTAATTACTAAACCATTCGATAGTCGGTATTGATTTTAATATTATGGATTTGAAACCGTTACCTCACAATTTCGAAGCTTTGAAGTATGAAAGGGCTTTTGAAGCGAATGTTAATGGAGACAAACGACATCAATGCGTTCAAATATAATGATGACAGAGCGTATATAATAACATATCACATGCACAATATGTCCAGTTTTCGTCCTCCCTCAACAAGACGACAATTTTTTAAATGAATTCAATTGATAACAATGTAAACGTATGAATTTTATCTAGTTATACCCTCCACACAGCATCCTCAAAGATGACATAGGCCCTGAGGGAAATTATATTCCTCAGGGCCTCCTGTGTGGAGCTCAGTAAAAATAAAAAAAAAGTTAGCTCTTAATATTAGTTTAGCAGAATTATAGCAAAAAGATTTAAATTTGTTCAATTCATCTAATGGCAAACAATTTTAATTAATTAGAAAAAAAATAAAAATACTAATTAGAACTTGTGTTCAGCTCTCCATGGTAGGCGGTTTAACAGAATCAAAGCAAAAAAAATTGTCGAATATGACGATCTTTAATAATAATAATTTAAGCTGCAATGTTCGCGTTGCCCTCGCAATCTCAAGAGGACAACAATATATATATATTTTTTTATTGTATATAACGTGAAATATGTTTAGCTTAATTCTTCTTCTACTTTCGTGTGGTGGGGGGTCAGAGACCACAAATGGGACCGATTGCTACATTTGAAATTTTGTATCGAAAGGCACAGCCTTTTTCGCCACCAGTCTTCACATGAATGTTGCACATTAATGCACACCCGTATATTTGTGTGTAGATTCAGAACTTGAATATTATGACAATGTGAGTCATTTTAGATTACACTTAGATTACATAGTTCCTGCTTTTGACGTTATATGGTCGGTGCCGCGTGCGCGAGTTTTGATTGATTTCTTACAACATTTTCATAAATTTATTAATATTTATATTTTTGTGCGAATAAGGTTGGGTAGGCAGTGCTTATGTGCTTATATGAAATACACCCTGTTGGAATAGATCTAAGAGCCATGTTATAGATCATGGACACGGACTTCATGGGGTTTTCGGCATGATAGTGTGAAGTGAGTGCTTGGGGTGTGGTGGGATGAGGAACTCACCTCCTTCTCGTGCGTGTAGAAGAGCACAGCCAGGTCGAGCCGGCGCCTGCGCTGGTCGACGCGAGTGGCGAAGGCGGCCACGTGCGCCTCGAGCTCTCGCGCCACCGAGTACACGCCCTCCGCGTCACACTCGCCCGTATGCGCCAACTCCTCGGCAGCCGCCAGCAACTTCTCCGCGTTGGTGTACGTGTTCTGCAACCAAATAAAACATCTTATTATTGAATGTTAACTTCAAACAATCACTCGCACTTCACCATCATCATCTTCTTCGTCAGTTTCTTCTTCTATCCAATACTAGGTATACCTGGCGTTATTCGGTGTTGTGAATGGTTTGGAATTGAAGTTGTGCATTCTAGTGTATCTGAAAACTGGGTGTAGTTTCATTTGACCTTCCTCGGGCGTCCCCGACTTCTTGAACAATTTAAACCAAAAACAAGAACAAACTTTGAAATTTTCAGTGAATTCAGTCGAGTAGGTTTTTAAGTCTGTAGGGCGTGTACATACGAATATTGCCTTTTATTTAAACAGATAGTGAAGATTGGAGCCGGGATCAACGCGAAGTTTTCATATACTAAGGATGGGTTGTTTCAAAAAATTTGATGGATTCATCAAATATTTGAAGTTGATTTTCACGTTCTGTGTAGGTTTTATTCAAGTTCTGTTATTATATCGTTATAGGACAGCTGCTTCACAAAACTGAAATAATCACTTGAATAGAACTTACACAGAACGTGAAAATTAACATCAAATATTTGATGAATCCATCAAATTTTTTGAAACAACCCGTCCTAAGTCTTCAAAATATCTTCCAACGAAAAATCACCATGTCTTGAATTAAGCCCCAATGCATCGAATGAATCAATTGGGAATCTCCAGGTGTGCTTTGCTTGTTAATTGGCCTCATTTCATTGAAGACGTACAGCCTCTCCGTCTTTGTACGACCCAATATGCATTGCCTACTCAACTGAATAAAAACGTACACTTCAACTAGCACAATATACAAGAATAACATTCCAACAGTAAGGAAACAATAAAAAATTTAAAAATCTTAAAATTGGCAAATGGGAAATATGGAAATAAATTGAAGGTTTTTTTCAATGCAGCCGAAGAGATTTGAAACCCCATTCCATGAGAAGGGGAATTAAAATGCATGAATATACGAATCTAGTCTCCTTCAACGGAAGCAATCTCCCGAACAAGCCTTCCATTGATATGCTTGGTGTAACTCTAAGTGACCAGCTCCAGACCAGCGGGCGGTCCGTTTGATAGATTCTCCTAACTTAACAAACGGATTGCAATCTTTGGAGCACAGGCGTCGGGTGGGAATGCTGTCCTTGATTACAATGGAAGATGCTCCGAGCATAATCGGGAAACACGCCAAACACGCGCCCATTTGTATACGGTTGACATTAGTGACATGAGAAACGTTTCTAAGACTCGTTATTGAGTTCAACAGCTCGGCTGTGGAACGATTTGCCGGCCTCTGTGTTTCCTCCCTCTTACAACATGGGTCTCTTCAAGACCCTTATTCACTCCTTCCTCTCCTCAAAAACACCCTCCACACAGCATCTTCAAAGATGACATAGGCCCTGAGGGAAATTATTATTATGAGATTTCTTACAATTATTATTATGAGATTGAAATTATTGAATTATTATTATGAGATTTCTTACAATCAAAACTGATTGATCAGTTTCGTAAGATTTGTAAAATTAAAACTGAATAAACATATTTAAAAAAAAAAAAATTTTCCTCAGAGCCTCCTGTGTGGAGTTAATATTAAAAAAAAGCAAAACAATAACTTTACTACCTATTCCTAGTTTGTAAATAAGTAGTTGGCTGGCAAAAAAGACGGTTAATGAAAGTATAATTTACTGTCATGGCTTTCTAAAACTTTTTAGTGCGTTTTTGAGACGCGGGTTCAGTTTCATGGGTACTTAATGTCTCACTTAATGTTTGCAAACGTTTAGATAGTTCCGCATCGTATGAAATGTTTTTTATAGATCAATAAGTAAGAGAAATTATTTGCACACTGCACACGGAAATTTGAGACCATTGAGCGTAAAAAATTTTTCGAAGGAGTAATTAACGCTGGAAAACTAACATTTCACGCACAGACAACCAAAGCTAAATTATATTACCAGGGGATAGTATATTTCCAATTTTGAAAAGGACAAATTAAATTCATAGCAAATTCGAGTTCATGGAACCAAATTTCACATTTCACGGAATTAATACATTCGATGATTATTGTGATGCTGAGCCTACGAGTCATAAATAAAATGGACTAAATGATTTTTTTAATAATAATAATTTAATATTTGTACAGTGTAGTTTTGTGTCATTTCTCAGGTGTGCTTTACTATAATAAACTTTAAAATAATGATTTAGCAACCCTATTCAGTAATGTACTTACGGCCCCGTACCCGAGCACGAAAAGAACACGATGGAGAGTTATGTAATTACGAATGTTGGAGAGAGAGTGCGCTAATATTTCAAACGATAAAAGTGAAGCGAAAATTGTGAAAATGTTTAATAAAACACTACTCGTTTACAACAGAGCAAAAATTTCGTGGGGGTTGCCTAAAACAATGTTCAAAGAAACACTGTGATTTTTTTCATATATATAACTTGTTAAATAATAGAGACAGGCTTGAAAATAAAAAAAAATCGGAGCATTCTTAGCGATTTTATTTTATCAAGGGAATTTCATATAATTTGCGTTTCGGCGTGGGGATTGCATAGATATTATCTTAAAAAATAACATACATTTTTTAAGCGCTTAAAAACTTCAAATGTTCAAGAAATCGGTAGAAATTCGGATAGCGCGCCCTTAAAATTACTCGTACAGTGCTCCTTACGTACTGATAAAATGCTTTCATTTTATGTATTATAAAGTATCAATAAAATAACAACTTTTTGTCCCTTCTTGACAGGTAATAAATAATTTCAATTAATTAAAGCAGATCCATGAAAAGTTACGGGATAGTCTGAATTCTCGACAAATCAGTTCCAATTTTGAAAATGGCAATTAAAATAATTTTCTGTTAAAATGTTATTTTATAAATGACGCGTCTAAATTCAAGGCTAATTTAAGTTCTTTGAACCTGAATTCAACCAAAAATAATTTCAAACTAGGAACAAGTAACGCACATCACAGACAACCAAAATTAGTAAGTGTGATGTAATAATTCAACAGCGAGAAAATACGAAACCTGAGTACCTACCTACCGTGTATATTTCATAAATGATGCATAAAACATCTCAAATATTACCGTATGTATTTCAAACTTCACTGGAGAAGCTCAGATTCGGTGCAGACTGCGATGTAGACGTAGCTTAGAAACACAAAGCGACCTGCGGAAATCATACAATGGAGGAACAAAATTTGTCACCTATTGAAATACTCGAAAGCGACCCCCCTTTGTCCCGAACTTACCCCTACGTTTGGTCCATATTTTAAAGTGCGAAGACACAGAGAAGAAACGGCTTCATTATTTCTATACTCCACACGATACGGGGAAACAAATATAATCTCGCTCCAGTATTAAAGCGAGCCGTTACTCTCGAAGCCGGGAATAAATAATTGGAGAACTCTGAACCATTCCAAAAGGCCACCGATTGTAGAAATATATCCTTGTGGAAATATCGGAGTGTATCGGATCGGACACGGGAAAGGCGTGGTTACAGAGAAATATATATTACGCTTGACCTTATTTCTTACAAATTACTTACACTTTCTGGAAGGATCTCCAATTCTATTGCTTAGTTCGAGGACCGTTTTACTTTAATTTAAATTCCATTTGGAATGTTGTAAGCGATGGTCTGGGGAAAGAGCTAAAGGACGTGGAGAGAAAATGAAAGTAGTTGGCCGGTTTTGCTGGTTGACTGATGTATGCAAATTACTCGTTGATTCTATCTCATAAGATAAACAAATCGGTGGCTAGTAAAACCGTTTTACGCAATGTTACCCGGGGCACATTAGATAAGCAACGTCTAGAAAGTGGACTAGAAAGAAAAGAAAATCCACACATAAAGGAAGGTACGAAGGTGTGTACAATGTAGGTATGTGCTTCGCTGGCCTTAAGCGGAGTTGGAAAAATACCTACCTATCTAATATATAAATTTTTGTGTTATTGGTTTCATTATTTCGCAAATATTAGATAAGGGGTTGAATTTAAGTCAATATATAATGTAGTTACAGCGGTAACAAAGTGGTATTATACTTTATATTCAAATGCGAAATCACCGGAAACCGCCGAGCTTAATCGCAATATATTCAAATTCGAGCCCCGTTTGAAGTCACGGTAAGTTGGATCATTAGACCCGATGCTGTTTGTTTTAAAATATTCTACGAAGCTAAAAAAAAAATCGTTCGTTTTTCAATTTTCTAAAAATCTATTTTTGTGGACAACTTATAAACGGTCGAGGATCAGTCAAAATGCCTCCTTTTTTCTAATTAAATAAAATTAGTTAAGTGAAAATATTAAATTTTCTAGTACTTTGAGCAAGTGACATTACGTCTGGTGTTTTTTAGTATACCAATATATCAATATACATATTTATTTTTTCTACTTTTCTTTGTTTTTTTTTTTTAATCTTATCTTGTCTGTATCTATTAAATGTTATTCAGTATATCTAAATTATGTTTAAACAGTTTATCTGGTTCCTACCCGTATAATATTAAGTAAAAAAATATATAATTATCGACTTTTATTTATTATTTGTGCATGATGTGAACATAGTTTATTAGGTTATAACTTATGTTCACATCATATAATAATAATTTGTTGTTGCTAGATCGCTGCTGCTAGAGTAGAGACTTTTATTTATTATTTGTGCATGATGTGAACATAGGTTATTAGGTTATAACTTATGTTCACATCATATAATAATAATTTGTTGTTGCTAGACCGCTGCTGCTAGAGTAGAGACTTTTATTTATTATTTGTGCATGATGTGAACATAGGTTATTAGGTTATAACTTATGTTCACATCATATAATAATAATTTGTTGTTGCTAGACCGCTGCTGCTAGAGTAACCAGGTGAAAAAAAAATTATATCACTATAAAGAGGACCTTTGGAAGTGTCAATATTGATAACGGAAATTTAACTTTGCTGTAAAGGTCAAGAAATTCTAAAATGAGTTAAACTTGCGATTTTTTCCGTTTTTTTTTTCTTTTTCGATTCCGTTGTCGAAATATTTCCAGGAAAATAAGTATATACTTTACGTGAATTTTAAGAGGATTTCTTGTCTGAAAAATTAAAAGTAAATTAAATTATGTTATTAGAGAATTTATAAAAAAGGTTCAGTATTCTGAAATATCAATTGAATATTAATTTTATAATAAAAATCATAATTATAGGTGTACAAAAGCTACACTTTTCTCAAAAAAACCTTTATTTTCGCTCTACTGCATATAACATTTTTCCTTTACAGCATTTCATATTTCCGATATCGATATAATAAAAAAGAATAACCAAATTTATGAGAGTTGTTACATTTGTTAAAGTGTTCAAAAATGGGGTGTTAAACTCAGGCGAGAAGTTAGCAGCAACGTCAATGTAACTGTATCCAATAATAAAATATTAACCCAATATGAAATATCAACTGAAATATCAATTGAATATTAATTTTATAATAAAAATCATAATTATAGGTGTACAAAAGCTACACTTTTCTCAAAAAACCTTTATTTTCGCTCTACTGCATATAACATTTTTCCTTTACAGCATTTCATATTTCCGATATCGATATAATAAAAAAGAATAACCAAATTTATGAGAGTTGTTACATTTGTTAAAGTGTTCAAAAATGGGGTGTTAAACTCAGGCGAGAAGTTAGCAGCAACGTCAATGTAACTGTATCCAATAATAAAATATTAACCCAATAAAAATGTCTACCATTACGTTTAAGTAGATTTGTTCGCATTTTCTAAGGTTTAAATGGCATACTTTACGATAGCAATCCAAAGTAATCAAAAAAATATCCATATATATATATATATAAGGTACATACAGTAAACAAGTCTTCAACGACAACATCATTAGCTTGTGCACCGTACCCAAAGAATACTATGTAATTTAGTGCTAATGTACCTAAATATTTCACTAATATGGCGTTCTGTGTCAGTGTGTGACACATTAACCTTATAAGAAAAACTGTCGTCATTATAACGTTTGTCACAAGCGGGGAAGATTTAACGGTTGTACAATAAATATATTATCTCTTAACTATATTGAAACTATATTATAAATATATCATCTCTTAACTATATAAATATATTATCTATTACTTAAATTATATTTGGTACTCGCATTCATTGTTTAAAATATGTACATATATTTTCGTATCAGTGATCAATGAATCGGTGGATGCAATTTTTAGCCATAAGTTGTTTTTAATTGTTTAACTAGTTTGAAGTTTTTCTAGATTTTAGAAATATGTTAATAGTTTGCACAGCGTGATTTTTCATAAAACCGGCGTAATGCAAATCATCCGAATATTATTATTATTACAAACAATTTGTTTCACCAGTGTATCTTCGACGGTGACCCTACACATGATCCGCCTACAGTTGGCCTTCCGAAACGACATTGACTATACAATTATAATTTTTTGAGCATTATTTACCAATTTCAAACGCAAAATCGACTTCAAAAATACCCTTAATAATAATTTGCCAAGAATATGAAACGAATTTATATACATTGCCGATTTTTTGTACTTACGCGCTGATATACACAGTATATAGACAAGCAGATTTTTCCTTGATGCATTTGAATGAAAATATGTTTGATGCTTTCAGCGGTACATTCTCTCTGCACATCCCTTCAAAGTCACAGTAGTATATTTTAAGTAATTGGGTATACCGTATTTTCCACAAACCGACTTATATTGTTTATAAAACGGCATATTGTATGTAAGTATGCCGGGGGGCAATTGTCGGCAGATCAACTGTCATGGAACTATCTTGTACCATTAAAAATGTCGTACGTAATGTTCGCACACCGCATTAACGGCACTAATGCTTATTTACAATACTTTACCGAAGTCATAGTTCAACGGTGATGAACGTTTAGCGGTGCGACTGACAATTCGTCAAAGTTATAAATGAAAAGATGCTATCATACTTTAACCATAAACTAATCACTTTATCGATGAAAACCATACTTAAACCGAGCAATAAACAAGTTGCATTTAACGGGGACTTATTAGCATTCAGTTAACCACAGAATAGTTTATAACTTAACATAATTCGACACAAATAACGTTTTCCAAGGTTTTCTCGCAGGTCTTTGAAAGTGCTGTTCCAGCATGTTAATAAGTAGCAGGCTTCTATTCAAACGTTAAAGTGAGACGTCTGTACATACGCTCCTCAGTAAGCCTACATTATAAACAACAATAGTTTTCATTCGTTAGCTGTAACGTTTGGCAACCAGTCACCAAACGCAACATTCGTTAACATCAGAGAATGCAAAAATCATCTAAAGAAAGCATAAAACTTCCAAGAATTTCACATTAAGTTTCAGACATTCCACATTAATGTACTTATGTGAACCAAATATGAGGCTTTTACCTACAATACGGGTAAGTATGAACATCAGTAAGAGTTAGTACATGCCGTGCCTTGTGCATAAAGATAACGTATATTTTCATTACCAGTGTTAAACAATCATCCGTAAGGAAGACAAGGATTGTAAGCAAGATCCCTTATAATAATATGTATTTCTTCTCTGACTGCCTCTTCGTGGATTCAGCATTATGATAAATCACAGTTTTTATTATCTCTCTACCGGCAGACCAAGTGTAGTGTACGTCAGGGCTGGGAAAACAACGTCATGGTCTTCCGATTATTTCAAAATAATAGATTCTTTATTTATTATTTTACGAACATATCTCTAAATAACTATGTAACATCATACAAATGGAAAGAGTAAAGTTATTATAATACCTTATTGTATTACGAACAATAATACCCATTCGAATCCAGGGCACAAGAATTATTTGTTTCTTTTTTCTTACCGCTGTAAATAATCCAGAACAGAGAATTCCAGTCCAATTTTTTTTATTTTTTTTATGAATAATGACCTTCTAACTTAAATAACTGCATATTTATTTTTATTTGTATAGTTAGTTTTAATAGTTAAAATAAATGTCAAAGTTTTAATTTTTCAAGATCCCCCGAAAACCACCGAATCTAGTGTGACGTCATCATGACTAACCGAAGTATGAATCTTGTAGGGAACTGGAATCAGCTGTTCAACTCCCGCCATTTTGAATTTCAGCATTGGAGCGTTTTCATAGACATTACTGGGCAATACGATCGTTTTTTGTACAGTTAAAGTTTTTGAATATTTTTGATAATATAGATAAACTAATAGAGATACTTTATTTTTGATACTGAATTATTTAGGCCTAAATAATGTTTCAATAAAAACAAAAACTATTATATGTCCAATTCTCTATAAACCAATAACACGGAATGCCGAACGGCTTGCGTCTTCATTTCTATTGATTTCTATACAACTTTGACCCAGGTGACGCGGCGCGGTGCCGTCACGCCGCCAAAATCCAGCAATAGGGTGTTTTAATGACACGTTTTAAAACGAACTTTTAAATATTTTTTTAAAAACTCTACGTTAAATATTATGTAATAAAACTTATATATTCAGAATCAGCGTATATTGGTCTATATGAACATATTTTTTTAAAGCGATAATATTTTTCACTGGAGTTCCTTATTTCCATGGACATTGCAATCTCGTCCACAAAACAAGTGTTTTATTTAATACTGTACATAATTACTAAATGCGGCCCTCCTGTTAAAATATCTGCTCGGCTCTGGTGTAGGCGAATCTACTAGGATTAACGCTGTACGCGACCAACATGGGATAAATAAGAACACAAGAAATGCCGTGATCCAAAAATCTGTCCAATCGGGCCTTAAATTTACAATACAAATGCGCTTCACCATGATTATGAAATTCAAGTGGGAAGGCGATAAACGATTTCAGGCAATTATTTTGCATTTAACATTTGTTCCCATTCAAATTTAGTTGGAAAGCACTTCTAGTGCACTTCTTTATTCTATGGCGGTTGAGTGGTCGCGCGGGCATAATGCCTGCAAAGAGTGCGATTAAATCTAAAGAGGCAGGTAATCTGTGGACAGAGTAATGGCAGGAATACCCAGGAGAAATTAAACAAAAATCACGGCGCGCGGACACCATATTATTTATTATTCACTGTAGGTCCCTCAATAATCTTGTATAAAAACATGCTGTGTTAGAATAAATCTGGAAGCGTTGGGGGTACGTACACCCCTTTACACAAAAAGGTGAATATATTATTTTTGACTTAATATTTTTGACTTCATGTCAAATAATATTAAATCATTTTGAAATATTAGATTATGAATCATGGTGCAGTTTTCATTTTCTACGATGACGTATGAACCCTGAGCACGAAAGTCTCGGGTTCAGAAACCAGAAACATTCACTTCACATTTACACTACATATTTGACGGCCTCCGTTGTCGAGAGGTAAGACTCTTGACTCGTAATCCGAAGGTCGCGTGATCGAATCCCGGCATGCGCAAATAAATTTTATTTGATTAATTTGTGTTGTTTCACAATTAATTAATTAAGAGAAATAATATACAGTACATTTGCGGCACTTTTCACAGTGGAAAATACTCTCATTATCGCCCAGGTGTAAGACCACCTTTCAGAATTAAAACGTAACTTGAAATGGCTTTAGCTGTGTTTGGTGACCAGAACTTAATAGCCAGGTACATCCTCACCTCCCTCTTCCTTATTTACTTCCCCTCCCCACTACCTTCAGCCTCACAATATACTCCAATTGGGGGATGCTATAATCTCACTGGCTCCAGACGGGAGCAGCTAGGACTCTTGTAAGGTATTCACATACAAAAAATTAAATTAAAAATAAATACGTACCCACAATACACAAAAATAATAGATATTCACATTAGAACTATGTTCCAGGTGGGAAATATTCTAAGTAGCGTTCTGATGGAAGATCAGACAAATATTTTGTTGCTTGAAATGAAATGGCTTTAGCTGTGTTTGGAGACCAGATCTGAATAGCCAGGTACTTCCCCACCTTCATCTTTCCCATCTCCTTCCCCTCCCCACTACCCTCAGCCCCATAACATACCCCAATTCGGGATGCCATAGTCTCACTGGGCCCAGACGGGAGCAGATGAGACTTTTGTGCGGTATTCATATAAAAAAATTTAAAAAATGGCCGTATATGATAACTAGACATGAAAAAACAGGTTCTTCTTCGCAGGTAAGAATGTCAACGCAGTGTCCATAGGCATCGGTTTCAAAAAAGTGTAGAAAAAATAGTTCCACTATTGTCTAATATTTATGCCATTCTTAATTTTCATTCATAAATGAAACAGTTATCTAAAATATGAGATACGTCTCAACCATCTCCTTTCTATTAAAACTTCCTCTTCACTATTAACGTTCACTTCCAACCACTACCGTACGTTGAACTTCTTGTCTAAGAAAGAATAAAAACATACAAAAAAATTCACAAAACATTATTGGTGTCAATGTCATCACTTTACTCACTTGCTTCTGACTTTCAACAAAATCAGTCATAATTCGCGGGCGGAGAACAATAAATAAAGATAAACACACACGACCATTGACCCACTGGGAAAGAGGTTGGATTTTCTCAAAAAGAAATCGCACGCAATAATAACACATTGGACTACTTGCCGCTCATGAGCGCAAAAGGAAATAAAAAGAGAAATAATATGTGAACCGTTTCGTAGTTAAAACACAATAAAAAAACACATGAATGTGTGCTGGTTGCGTAATTTTTACAAATTAAAAACAGAATTCTCTATCTCTATTAGAGATATTGAAAGAAGGGTAAATGCTGGAAACTCCATTAATGAAGGATTGAACGCCGTTGGCGCCAACAAAAATACCGTCAAAAGAAGCGAAGCTGGCCGTCCATAATGGAGTGCTAATACCAAAGATATTAAAATACACGTAGATATGCTATGATGTCCGCGTGACTGTCGGCGAACTGTACTACCTAATAGGGAACCGATAGAGGGACCAAACTGGTCCTTAAAACGGTTCGGGAAAGTGGTGGGTGCCCTCGACTGTACTACCTAGTAGGAGTAGTTTGCATACGAAAAGAATTTGTTCATTTCGTTGATTTTTTTAAGGTGTGCAGTAGTGCAGTAGTAGGTAGAATTGGTTTATTTATTTCTATGTATTACAGTATTTACCTATTAATTAACATTTTTACATAATAGTTCAATTTTGAAAACATTTTTACATAATATATTTTGCAATTTTATTATGTTGGGTGTACGGTAGGTTTGTGAAGGTGAAACTGTGGATAGGTATTGCTGTATGTTTCGTGAACACCTCACTAGGACAACCTGTGCTGAGGTGTTTACGTGTTTATTTATGTTTATGTGTGACAAGTATTTATGTGTTGTAATAGAAAGTTTTATATGTATTTTTTTTTTAATTTTAATAGTTATTGTACATTGGTTATTTAGAAGAGAGAAAAAATATATATATAAAAGAAGGAATATAAAAAAATATATTTATAAACATACACATACATACACATCCATATAAATACATGTATATGCACATATGCATATATATATATTGGTTAACAATATAGTTTGAATATGAAAGAATTCGTTAATTTAGTTTAACGGTTTAGTTTATTCGTTAATTATTAGTTCATTCATTTTATTCGTTAATTGGTTAACAATATCGGCGACGCCAGGAAGCACAGTCCCACCCAGTAAAAACTGCGAATAGCACATCTCATATATTTCAATATCTTTGGCTGGTATCTACCATGATGTATGGCAGTGAGGCATGGAACTGGCAGAGGGGGGGGGGGTGAAAGCAGACTGAATGCTGTAGAAATAAGATCCCTGAGGCGTGTGAGTGGTAAAACCATGTATGATCGTGTGATAAATGTGGAGATCCACAAAGAATGCAAGGTAAACGTAATGAATAAGATTAAGAAAGGGACGCTCAGATGTGTTGGGCAAGTAGAACGAATGAATGAGGAAAAGAGTGTAAGGAGAATATATGACGCAAATGTGAATCGTAGACGAATACGGGGACGCCCGAGGAAGACATGGCACGACCAAGTGATTCAGATACTTGAGTCGGGCCATGTCAAGAGTCAGAATAATAGAAGAGCATGTATGAGACGATGTATGAATGTGAACGAGGCAAATAGTGTGTGCCAAGATCGAGTTGTCTGGCGATCCGTCCACTCTGCCTCCCTGTGGGAAACGGCATGATGGTTAGATAGATAGTTAAAACAGAATTTAAATGTGTGGAGACTTCATGCTTGGAGTCGGTAGGATTACTGCAGTGCCAATTACGAAATTTTGCGAGACGGAAGGAAATTGAGGAAAACGGAGGGTAAAGCGAAGAAGAAAATATGGGTGAAGGAATTTTGTTTCAATAATGCACACCCAATGACCCGACACAGACACAATATGTTCTCTTTCGTACTTAACCAACCATTTTGTACAAACTTGCAATGCACATCGACAGGACATATGATAATTAATTTAAAACTGTCAATTTAATTAATTCATTCAAAACAATAAATAAAATAGGTGACATGAAAAAAAATATTGAGATCAAACGACAGAATGCCATCGTTTTTACCATTGCGATATTTATTATAAAAAAGGTTTGTAATTTTGGGCGGCTGATTCAAAACATTAAAAAGACAGAGAAGTGTGGCCCAAAACCAGTATTTTGTAAAACAGAATGGAAACACGAATATTTTGAGCACCGAAAATTTGGTCGATGAAAACAATATAATCCCAAAAAGTGTGATCTGTATCGATTTTAAAGATAATAGATTTCGCCAAATTACATAAGACCTTTCGACTTCGGTCGCAGACAGGCCAACGCAGTTGATTGTGTGATCAAGAAAGAATTCCAAATTTAAAAATGTTTCAATTTTACTAAAAGTTATGAATGATTTAGTTTATTTCGGGAACACGGACAACCCCGTAACACACTCCTATCGATTTTTTTCTTCAAGGGTTAAAAAAATGCATGTACGGCTTACAAAAATATTTTACAATATAGAATCTATTGTTACAGCGGTGTTGTCAGTGTCACCTTTTGACAACAAAATTGGTTGTCTGTAAAGTCAGTTTACGGACGATAGTTTTACGTGATAACGTCATGTAATAACGATGGAGTGGAAGAGAGATAGATGCGTCACAAGCCGAACGCTTGTTCTGCGCTTTCGCTTGCACGCTCGGCTCAGGCGGAACGTGACAATGAGTCATGCTTTTTCGTGAGTGCAGCCGGAGTACATCGATTTATAAGACGTATTCACGTCAAAAAAACTTTTAGATAAAATTTCATATCAAGTGATAAATTCTTGTTGATTTTCGTCAAAAAATTAAAACGATTTTGATATTTTCCCGCCATTTTTATTTGCAGCCCGGTAGCGGGTCGCCTACCCATCATTTGGGAAACGCTTCTCCAAAATACAATTGAATGCGAGAGTGCTTCATATAAAGGCCCGAAAATTGCTAGCTGTAATTCATTGCAAAATTTCAGCTGATGTATATTTATTTAAACCGAGGCACACAAAGCAAAATGTGGCCCTTGGTCATCGCGCCCTCTGTGTGCCACACGCCATTCTACAAGTGCGGCCTTTCACTTGCCCGCCTGTACCTGTCCAGACTGTTTAGACGGGGGTCGCTTTGTGTCTCGATTATCTATTCAAACGATTGTCACAGGACGAATTTGCTGTCCTCATTTTCAATTCCATCACTCCAGGGTTACGAATATCGTGATAATATTTTGAAAATCTCCTAATACTACCGTGTGCAATTAACTCATGACGAATGGGTGGAAACCCGACGCATTTTCCAACTCAGCCCAGCTTTGAATACGTAGTTTGTAGATGGTTCAAGAGATTGAAAAGTAACGTGAAATAATTTACGACGATTTTCCTACACATTCCTGTTCCTATCAACCGTTCCTACTTTGACAGGAGGCATTTTGTGAGCCGTAAGAAAACCTGCGGTAATAAATTCACCGTGGCAGAGCGGTGAACTGCTTGACTATCAATAACCAGGTGAGAGCAAATACAAACTAAGGTAAGTAAGTATAAAAACATTCATTGAAGAAGAAGATAACACTAATAATCTAAACGAAAGAGAAGAAGAAAAATAGAAAAAAATCATATGAAAGAGAAGAAGAAAAATAGAAAAAGACAATGGTCGCAACTGGGACTCGAACCCAGACCTCTCGCCTAACCGGGACGTGCGCGTTGTCTTTTTCTATTTTTCTGTGTCTCTTTCATATTTTCGTTTAGATTATAAGTTTTATCTTCTTCTTCAATGATATATTACGAAGATGGGAATAACCTTCAAAAGTTATAAAAAGAGAGTTTTTCTTATAAAAAAATAAAAACATTCACTTACAAAGCGTAAATAAAATCTAATGTGCCACATTTGAACATAGTTTCAGAGTGGACAACACAATCACTATCGCTCTGGTGGAATCAACCATTCAGAAAGAGATCTAAATGTCAGTTACTTCCGAACCTTCCCTATCTCACAAATCCTTCCCCTTACCTTTCAGCCTCTCAATATTTATCAAATCGGGGATGCCTTAGTCTCAAGTCTCCGGGCTGCTGGAACTCTTGTAAGACATAAATTAAATCGGTTTCACCTTGAAAAGGTGTACAAGTAGCCTACAAAGGCTACTACATACTACTAGCATTTCTATTGACTGATTTACATGTCTAAATTGGGAGTTGATTACAATCTCAAGGTTCAATCCCAAACCACATTTCCTTTCAGCAAACTGTTCCAATTTCATCTCATTTAATTCGTTCACCATTTTCTCAAACATTGCTCCTTACATTATTAATTGTGTGTCTAATTTGTTTGCTTTTGAAACGAATTCGTAGAGCTGAATAGTAATTTGTTGGTTATATCAATTTTAGGTTGGCTGTTAGAAATGTACAAAATCTAATCTAAATCTTGCTTGCTTGGGACAAAGATGACTGCAAAATTCATAGCCAAAAATAATAAATTTTTATTTTTAAAATCTAACAATTTACACTAATAGCCTCAGCACGCAGCCGCGGTAAAAATGCAGAAAATAAAATATGTGAAATGTTCAATGTGGAATCGTGACAACCCATTAAATTTACTTAATAAGTAGTATTTACTTACAGGTGCGCGACAGTTGAATCTCTAACACGAATATCTCGAAGTAGTCATTATTCATTTATCGTAATTCGTACGCTTTTCTTTTCCACATTCTTGAGCAACTAGGGGAATTCTAATAGCCCATGAATATTCACGACAAGCACAGGACCTTTATTTTAGTCCCTTTCCATTAAACGCCACTTTTATGTTTGGGTTTTACTATTTGAGGATCAAATATTAACAAAAAAGAAAAAAATAAAAATACTTTTTCAAAGACCTTACTCACTCATTTCGTCACTTTTCAAGTAAACCGTGTTGAAGTAATAATTCCTTGTGAAACATGTTTGTTCTTTAAACAAATAAATTTATGTTGATTAATTTTTAAATAAAAAAAATGTCGTTAGAAAACGTTGCACTGTTTTCTTATGGTTTAATTAATTGAAAAACATGGAAAAAACAATGTGCCATCTTGTCTTGAGAGGTGAATACAGACTGCAAAGCTCCATAGTGCGTGATGGAAATGTCAAAAATTTGCTCGGGAATTTCAACGAATTCATATTGCTCACTTAGAAAATAAGGAAAAACTATAATTATTTTACTACATTTCAATATTTAATAATATCCTAATAATGGGGGTTTGCACAAAACTCACATTTTAATTAATTCCGACAAATTCAAAACTATAATTTAAAAATATTCAAACGATATCCGGGGATGTAAGTTCTTTATATTTAAGTTTAATAAAAACAATACCTTACCGTTAATATATTTTACGTACAACGGTTTGAAAATTTAATAACCCGTTTTCTTCAACTATAAAGTTAGCGGTAAGCACCAGATTTTATTTTTCTAGACGATGAATTTATAACTTTCGGAGCGATTCGTTTAGAAACATCTGAAATATTAGTGATACGTTCATCAGAATTTAAGATTCCCACATTATTTTAGATTGTTTGCTAGGACGAATTCGACAGTAGGTCTGTCTAATACAACCGGGTCGCGAGTCGCATATTTGTGTACGCGCCTTCTTACGCTGTTAAGATTCTGACTATATTTTAGGGTATTATGTCGTCTTAATTCGGCAGCTATATAATTAAGAGCTGGTCACGCCATCCCCTACCCAACCCAATACACGAAATATGCCTATCGTACAAAATCATATTAAAATCGCCCCCCCAAAGCACTTTTAACTCTTGTTCGCCACAAGCGGCTTAAATCGGCAAATGGTGGGCGATGTTTGTCTACGTTGGGAATCTCTGCCCTAACTATTCAGTGAACACTTATTGTAAGCGGAGCCCCACAGCACGAGCCCCGCAAATCGAAAAGAAGTAAAACGCGCTAACGACTTTGCAGCAATAAAACTATCGTTGCGTTGAGATAAAATAAAATTAACCACTGGAAATTTAGAGAGTAAAGAACTAGTCAATTAAATAACAAAGTAATTATGTATTGCTTTCATTGAAAATTATACATCACGATGTTTATAATCTTAATTCGACAGTTTTATTGCTTATGTGACCCAAAAAACAACAAAATAGTATATAGCGTAGGATTATTTTAGCCGTTTGTTATATTTTCATCATATTATATCAGCTTTTATTCGAGCTCATAGTAAATTAAAAAGAAAACTTTAAATTGGTTTTGTGTTTAATTCGTAGAACTCCATTTAATTTCATTAAATTTATTTAAATTAAATTTAATAATGTTATTATCAAGTTCTGCAAGTTCTTTGTATTTATTTTTGTTACAGCTGTTTCGGCTTACTTGTGGTTAAACCACTTTGAGACGACTAATTTATACGAAACAAATTTCTGATAACTTTATGTTATCAGAAATAGTTTTGAATGTCTAAATGTTTTTTTTATAATTTTATTAATAATTTCGGCAGTTTACATAAATATTAAACCTACAAAAGACTAGTAAAATGTTTATTATGACAACATAATCCAAGAGGGAGAGTGTATTTTTGTGTTTCAAGAATCAGAGTTAAACGTGCTAAACGAGTGCGCAACACTAATGCACTATTCCACTATTGACATTTTTCAGCGTGTGAATGAGTGAGCACATTTTTATAAATCATTATCTTGATCAAAAGTTTGACTTTCTTGTTTACTTTCCTTCAACCTCACTCTATAAGACCAAGTTCATTTTATCTACTTAAAAATACCTTCACACAGCTTCCCCACAAGAGTCCCAACTGCTTCCAACAGTCTGGAATCAGTGAGACTATGGCATTCTTAATTGGGGTATTATGTTGTTAGGCTGAAGGTAGTTGGGAGGGAAAGGAAATTTGAGAGAGGAAGGTGGGGAGGTACCTGGTTATTCTAATCTGGTCAATAATCACGGCTAAAACCATTTCAAACAACGTCTCAATTCTGAATGGTGGTCTTACATCAAGGCGTTACTGAGAGTATCTTCCACTCTGGAATGTGCTGTTCTGCAAATATACTCAATATTATTTAAATGGATACATTATGAAATAACACAAATTAAACAAACAAAAATTACTTGCGCACGCGCGGATTTGAAGCAGCAATTTCCGGATTCTAGTCGAGAGCCTTATCCTTCGACCTCCGGGTTACTACTCGAGAGTCATACTCCTCGACCACACAGACCGTGATCGAGGGGTAAAGCATGGTACTGTAGTAGAGAGTATAGGTCGAAGAAGACCAATAAATACAAAACCAGGATAATAGCAATGCAGATTCCATTTTATGACCCCTCGATGTTCTCGCAGATACTTGGCGAATGACATCGGCGGGGGGCGCTTTGTCCAAATCCAAGTCAAATGCAACGTCAAGAACACACTTCAAATCTCCGGTTTTTAACAATCTCTGCCTAAAAAAGGAACGTACAATACTTACTCCTAGCTTACAAACCTCCGTAAATTGTGTAGGTTTATATTTCAACTATTGTCAACGTGCCACCGAACTTCTCAACTTCCAACCCCATTAATACACGAAACACCGATATAATATTAAAGGTTGTAGCAAAAATAATGTGAGCGCCAGAATAAAATACTTAGACAACTTTATTGTATTGGCAGAAGATGAAATAATAATATATTTATGAAGTTTATTTTAGTTTCATGGACTGTCACTGAAAATCGTATTTATTAGCAAAACCGATATTTTGATGTTGGTTCTCAAATATGTCGATATCACAAGAAATCAAAAAAAGTTTTAAATCAATTACCAGATATAATATCAAATTGAGCTTATTTTGGTCGCACTCTTAGCCCATATCTATCAATTCAAGTATTTGTGTTCACATAAATATGTAAATTAATATAATTACAATAAAATTTGGTTGTCTGTAAAGTCGGTTTACGGACGATAATTTTACGTGATAACGTTATATAATAACGATGGAGCGGAAGAGAGATAGATGCGTCATAAGCCGAACGCTTGTTCTGCGTTCTCGCTTGAACGCTCGGCTTAGGCGAAACGTGACAATGAGTCATGCTTTTTCGTGCATGCAGCCGGCGATCATCGATTTATAAGACGTTATCACGTCAATAACTTCCTTTAAACCATCAATTTTTTTCCTTTAAATAGCTCTTTATTGAGTACATTATATCTTAAATATATAAAAAAATAAATAAATAAACAGTTTAGCTTCGACCTGAAACTTCATCATACGTGGTATGTTTTTATAAAACCCTGATGAAAGTTCAGGTCGAGTCGAAACGGGTTGGATTATACAGGGTGTTAAGGGTCGGACTTACTTTAACCAATAATTCCTTACATTATTTGGATTAAAAAATGGAAATTAAATTTTATTCTCTGGTGACTTTGGGTCCATCCATAAATTACGTCACACGAATTTCATGATTTTTTTACCCTCCCCCCGTCCCTGTCACATTTGTGAGACCCCCCCCCCCCCCTTAAGGTGTGATGTAATTTATGGATGGCCCCTTTTTTGGATTTTCTTTTTTTTTTTAAACAAACAAAAAAAAATCTTCCACATTCCATTACTAAGCCGTGTAACTACCCAACCTTCCACCCTGACCTGACCAATGCCAACTGATTTTTTTTAATGTTTTCATTTGAAAAAAAAAATTAAAAATTTCACGGGAGACCAAAATTTCCCCTAATTTTTTTACTCCATATAATGTCAATATGTTTAAGATATAATAACTCAATAAATTGGCAGGTATTGAAACTTAAATAAATTTGTTTTAATTGTAATTATGTGTGGTGATGTGCTCAAAATGCTAACTACAAGTGAAAATGTAAATTAATAATTACATTTTCTTAAATGAAAATTTCATTGAATCTGAAATCAACAGTAATCCCACCCCTCCACAACACGATACATGTCAAACAATGCCCAAGGTAAAATAGGAGTAGTCAAAAATAACAAAACATAATAGTAGAAATTAAAGATAACAGGTTATCTGGTACACTCGGACCTAATTTATGTTTGCTTTGAGGCAAGACGGAGATAGATAGGGGTATAAAAGAGGTCGCCACGCCGTCTAGCAGGCCCCAGCGTCCCCCGGCTGCCGCCCCCTACTTGTTGCTACTAATACCGTACTGAACTTGGCTAGACCACCCACCACCTACCACCTACCAAACCCGTAACAAAGGACGCTGCTCAGTCTCGATACCGGGGTAAGTCCTAAGCGCCCCTCGTCGATATTCGATAAAATCTCGCAAGCAAAGACTCTTACACAGTACTTAGTGGCTTGCTATAAGCACGAGAAAATGAGCATGACCATTTTTTTAATTCAGAAAGTTTTTCCAAGATTTTTCAAAACTATTTTAAACAATATTTCTTAAAATATTACATTTTATCAGTGTCATATTTTTTCAGATTTGTCAAAATTCGAGTACTTCGAAAGTTTTTCATTTTCGTTTGAAAAACAAATATAGATAAAATGCAATTAAAATATAGCATTAATTTTCTAATAATGTAAGTAGGTACCTAAATGAAATCGAGTTATTTTTCACATACACGAATTTAACTGCATGTCATGGGGTTCAAGATCGAACTAATAAATCAAATTAAATTTTAGTTTACAACTTTGCTTCAAAGCTTGGTATTTATCTAATAAATACGTAACAAAAATACTCGGAATATTTGTGTTACGCAATAATTTGCACTTTTTTCAATTATTTACGCATTGAACATTACGCATGGAATACACGAGAGGTTATAAACTATTATAGCGTATTATAAAAAGTGTATGGGGCAAATGGGCAAATGAAGGCGTGCAGATTGTGTAGATAAAATAATTTGGATAATTAGATAAAAACATCACGGCTTGAGAGTTAACTTACTCACCCGCCCCAGGAACCATTCATTGGATAACCAATACCTACGCCATAAGTCAACCCAAGTGGTTAGCTACGTTTGGTGACTTAGCAGGAGTGTCCGGGTTCATGGGGTGAGGTTTATCCGGGTCTTGGCATCGGTTACCAATTACGTGGAAGGCCAGATCGGAAAAACTGGTTGAGGGAGACCTTTTGACTTCTCCAGTAGGGCTCTCTCGGAATATCACCTTGCACCGCAGTGGGAGGGATAAAATCATTCGTCCGTCTCTCCTGGACACACTGAACTCCAGATTCCTACCCACCCCTCATACCTCATACCCTTTTCCTTCCCAGAATATCTCCTTCGCTTTCCTAAAAATACACTCCACACGGCATCAAGATGACATAGGCCCTGAGGACCCCCTCCTCTCAGGGCCTTTATGTGGAGCTATTGTAAAAAAATACACTTTACAGGTGTTTCAGAATCAGGACGTACCCGACCTTTGACGAAATTAAATATTATTATTCCAAGTACCCGGCAGACTTTAACCAGAGATTCCCGAACTTATTTGTAGTAAAATTATTGTAAATGGGGTTTGGTCTCCCGTGAAATGCAATACGTGACGTATGAACAAAGAACATATATAATATCATTTATAATGTGAATACCACACAGGAGTCTCAGCTGCTCCCGTCTGGAGCCAGTGAGACTATGGCATCCCCAAATGGGGTATGTTGTGAGACTGAAGGTAGTGGGGAAGGGAAGGAGATGAGAAAGAGGAAGGCGCGGAAAGTACCTCGCTATTCAGATCTGGTCACCAAACACGGCTAAAGCCATTTCAAGCAATTTAATTATTTTAAGCCATTTCAAGCAATTTAACTTCATGTTTCAATTCTGAGTAGTGGTCTTACACCAGGGCGATACCGAGAGTATCTTTCACTCTGGAACGTGTCGAAAATATACCATATTTTATTTTTAAATGAATTAATTGCGAAATAACACAAATCAATCAAATAAAATTTATTTGCCCTCGCCGGGATTCGATCCTGCGACATTCAGATTGCGAGTCAAAAGCCTTATCGATAGACCACGCCGGTCGTCAAGATGCGTATAAGATGAGTATAAAATCATGAAATTAGGGGATTTCTTCGCACACCTTCAATTTTAGTGTTAATAATTAAACGGTTATTAGTAATTAACATAGTATTTAGCCAAGGATATAAAGCTAATCAATTATGAAATTTAATTAATTGTAACTGGGCAGCTGGAAAGGACGGATGCCAAAGACTCCAAGAATCGAGTAAGTTGTGTAACGTGTATTTAATTGTTTTACAAAGTCAGAGAATGCGTTCAGTGAAAGTAAACTGCGCCAATCAATGGGTGGTTTTTTAAAATGTAGGTACTGCGATTTGCATATATTTATTCACTGCTGGGCCCATTCGAATCCTATAATTTCTACCTCAATGAGTAGACAGAACGATTTACCGCTGTAAACTAACAAAAATTTGTTGGTTTTCCGCATGTTAAGCAAAATGCAAAATAAACAGAATGTAATAGTAGGTAACTTATAGCCCTGGTGAAAGATCAACAATTAAAATCGAAATGCTGACGAGATCTGAATAGACAGGTACTTGGAAACCTTCATCATCAATATAACTGATGATGTCGCTACAGAACTTCACTGTATAACATTCTAGGTGCGAAAAACACGTATGCATGACGATTAAATTAATTGTATCTAATATTTTTATATTACTTGCGTGCAACTTTCCCTTATCCCTCTTTTCCCCTTACCCTTCGCAAACCAAATAGGTACATATTTTGCAGTCTATTTCAGTTATAATCACACTTATTTTATTGTTGTGTATTGGTTTATCATTTGTTGAATTCAGATTTGTACTATTATTTTTTTTTTTAATTGCTGCTTAGTTCTGTTTTTTTTTAATTTTTTTTTTTAAATATTCTAGTTTACATTCAGTTAGTCTTGTTTCTAAATACCTATCTGTGAACATTAATAATTGATCTGTTTTTTATCATCTTCTTATGTTTATTATATTACTAAGACTGTTTATTTTCCTTAAATAAATAAATAAATAACAATTTTGTTAAAAACTTCAACTCCTTAGAAAAATAACGATTTAAACCTTTATATTAAATTTTCAATAAATGTAAGCGGAAAACAAAGGAGTTTACTTTTATTAATATAATATTTATTTTCGCAAAAAAAACATGACCACAAACATGACTAACTTGTAAATCTTGTAACTTACACCGCTTGGAGAAAGTACAAAGGAGGTTTCTTAGATATGTTCAATATAATTTATGAGTTGACACAACCTGTTAATGATATCTGCTACAAAACGTTAATGGCTCTTAATCTAACACTACTTTCTACCCGGAGTACGATTAATGATATTCTTGTAATTTTTAAATAACTGAATACCTACACAGACTGCAACTCGTCTCCTAGGTGAAAACCTTAGAGCTAATACGTGTAACTCACCACTAGCTGGATTTCACCGAACTGCCAATGCATATACACAGATCTTTCCGGGATATTCAAAGGCTCTCCGTTTTGAATCGAAAATAAAAATTTCTGAATGAGTTTGTTACGTGTTTCTGTAATTGTTTAATGCCTCAGCATTGAAATGTGTAAATAACTAATATATTTACCCCCTTTATTCCTGATGATTGTTCGACGTGCAGGTATTATGTTTGTAAAAGTCGACAAAGTAACTAAATTTATGCATATTTTGAGTAAAAATGTAAATGAAATTTTGCTCTGTGTCTTTTTCATTTATTTTTTCTTCAAAATCCAACCAAAAAAATGTTCCACTTGTCATCTCTGGTCTCTCAGCCAAGTAACAACAAAACCCCTCATTCCGCCCTTAACTGACCATTATATATAGTGATTTTTTATCTTTTTAGAAATAAAAAAAAATAAACATCAAAAGTTTCATTTACATTTTTTATTCCAAATAATGTCAGGAATCACTTGTTAAAGAAGTCAAGTACGTCCCATAACATCCTGCGTTAACTAATTTTCTACATGTTTCAAAACCAATAATTTCTTCTTCAGGATTTATAAAGTATACAAAATGTTAATACATCGATCGTCCAGTTGATTAGTCAGACATCTTCGAAACACCGAAATTTGAGTTGAGTTTGCAGTTATATGTAAAACTGTCTCTGACTTACTCAGGTTACTCAAAAACACCACCAAATCAATTATAATGCAAAAAAACTTGTAATGAATTAAATTATATATTACTAGTAGGATATTTCAAAAGGTCATACCAATGTACCGGACCATTGTGCCTCCCAGTATTATTTTGTAGCATATTAAACAGACACATGTAAATAATATTTGATTTATGGTGAGCATTCAAACATTGCTTTCCTCATTATCTCAAAAATAGGTATTTGAAGATGTCTGAATAATCAACTGGAAGATCGATATATTCAATTTCAGCATGTTTTGTATCCCGGTGAAGAAAGTTGAAGTACGTTGGTATTTATTATTAAATAGTGGTGTAAACAAAGTTTGTTATATTAATGAATGTAAATAAATCATTAATCTCGATTGTAGTTCTTATCACGATGATAGGTTTGCCCATAAAATATCTTTTTTTTATACAGATAGGTATCGTTGAAAGTTTGTGAAAATCGTTGATATTGAAGTAGGTACTTAAACAGACATTAAGCGGTTTGATGAGCGGGAAAATGTACCTACTCGCATAATAGAGCAACTCAAATAAATTAGCAAACGTAAGTTCATTTGCCCATTAGTATAAATTAATACGCGTAGGCAGGTAGAATATTTGCGGCACGTTCCTGAGTGGAAGATATTATCAGTATCGCCCTGGTGTAAGACCACCATTCAGAATTGAAGCGTTGCTTGAAATGGCTTTAACCGTGTTTAGTGACCAGATCTGAATAGCCAGGTACTTCCCAACCTTCCTCTTCCCTATCTCCTTCCCCTTCCCACTACCTTCAGCCTCACAACATACCCCAATTGAGGATGCCATAGTCTCACTTGCGCCAGACGGGAGCAGTTGGGACTCTTGTGCGGTATTTCATGTAAAAAAAAAAGGTACTAAAAATAAATAATAATTGCTTTGTAGCCAAATATTTTCCGTCCCTTTTTAGGCATACTTGTTTTCGACGTGATAACGTCTTACAAATCGATGAACGCCGGCTGCACTCACGGAAAAGCATGATTCATAGTCACGTTCCGCCTGAGCCGAGCGTGCAAGCGAGAGCGCGGAACAAGCTTTCAGTCTAAGCGTTCGGCTTGTGACGCATCTATCTCTCTTCCACTCCATCGTTATTATATGACGTTATCACGTAAAATTATCGTCCGTAAACCGACTTTACAAACAACAAATTTTTTTGACGTGATAACGTCTTATAAACCGATGAACGCCGGCTACATGCACGAAAAAGCATGACTCATTGTCAAGTTCCGCCTGAGCCGAGCGTGCAAGTGAGAGGGCGGAACAGGCGATAGAGAAGCACGATCAGCCTAAGCGTTCGGCTTATGACAATCAATGCAATTTTCATCAATATTTTCTTATGTTATCACGTAAAATTATTGTCCGTAAACCGACTTAACAGACAACCAGTTTTTTTCTTATTATTTTGATAGACTTCATTGCAATAAAAGAATGCATGTTTGAAACCACGCTATTTCACGAAGTCCAATCCGTTGAGTATCAAAGGAGACCAAACCCACATGACATGTGTAGAGGTACCTATATATACGGTTGGGATGTTGAGCGGGATGAAGCGGGAGATAAAAGGCATTAATTAAAATGGAACGAAGAGGGCTAGTTTGTAAGGACTTTGGGTTTACGTGACTGGAAAATGCGCTTCGTTATTGTAATACGAAGTTATTCAGTGGCAATTTGATCCCCCGGCGCAGCAATTTGCTTGACGGAAAAATTTAAAACCCTGCCGTATTATTTAATCCAATCATCTTGCGTCGAAATTATGCAATATTTTATAGTTTCGCCGAGGATAATAAAAATGCATGTACGTTATGATGAGAAGCGATACTTTTATATAGATTTTTAACGGCAGCCATTTGGCGCTTTATAATGTCATGAAATACGAAATTCCTAACAGCAGAAACTCGTGTTACAAAATATGTTTATCCAAGCACGTTTAAATAAAATTAAAAATAGCTATTAAGTATTTTTGAAGCCATTTTTAACTTCTTTAGCACCGTTGAGATTTGAAACTCGATGAAACGGAAACAAGCGAAACTAAAAAGAGACAAACACAAACATATTTAGGATTTAGCCTGCGGGAGAATGAGAAAGACTAATCGGTGTCCTCTATGTGCGGTGCTTCTTGTTTAAACGTAAAATATTTTTAAGCTTGCTAACATTATTATAATAAATAAACCCTTCTATTATCCAACTCGTGATACACTGCATTCGTCTCATTCTCTCGAAGTTTAGTTTTTGTGAAGGTTTCACTTCTACCGCGTATGAACTGCGGCATGTTTTTTTTTTAATAAAATGGGCTATAAGGTACATATTATTATGCACTAAGAAACGTACGACAGCTAGCCAAGCGTATTTAATAGTCGGCTGTCGAAAACTTCAAAATAAGCTGCATTAACAAAATTACAGCAGATTCATTAAAATAGCATTTGTTTTTAAGTTTTTAGCATCTAAAGAGCACAATTTATTGTCATATTTACTGCGTCGACGGGGAGATTAGTTAAATGTGAAAAACCAATGGGGAGGGACTTAAAGGAGCTTAGTGACCTAAGTAGAAGCCTCCAGCTCCAACTAAATGCTGTGCGGACACTATGGGGCACCATGCCTAGCACTCTCGTGTAACCAATGAAAATGCCTACATACATCCTCGCCTCAACTTCAACAACAACAAATTATTTGAAAGTCGAAACACATCCTCCTTGGAGCCATTCTCGCAATTTAGAACCTACGCATTATTTTATAAAATCAACCATATTGAAGCCACTTGGCGTATTTGAAAACACAATTGTTCAAATAAAAAAAATAAAAACAAATTACCGGTAGATTTGTAAGACACCTTTGACAGCCAAACCTATAAACTGAGAAGGTCTCTTTACTAATGGAAAGACAATTATCTCTCACCCCATCAAGATATTTTAGCCCCATCAAAACATGTTCTCAATGTAACTATTATCTTTGCCTTAATTCAGACGTATACATTGTATAAACTATGCCTACAAATAATATTATATCATAAAATATGACTTAGATAAACTTAAAATCAGATACACTATAAATATGATAATGAGTTAGCGTTAGGATTATTACGTTAACAAGCATTTAATAGATCAAGCAACTAGACGACGCAATAATCTAAGAGACGTTATTAACATAGTTTCAAATTCTTTGGAAACCTATTGAATATGTACACGCCGTTAAAGAGATAAACCGAGAGAAATATGTTGCGGGCATGGCTTTATGTCCGATGTAAGGTTGATTTCATTTTAAAATTGCAAAATTTTTCAAATACCTACCGTGTGTCTTTCTTGGAACACAATTTCGTTTTTGTTCGGCCTGTGAATTACACAATTTTTATTTTATATTTTCTAATAAAAGAACAAACAAATATAATTCTTTCGCCGATCCTAGATATATTTAAGCCGAGTTCAACTATAGACCGAAAAGAAAAGAAAGACAAGTCCATGAAGGGAAAACCCCAAATAATAAAATAAAGTTTGTTCGGAAACATCTCACTTTACATGCCTTTAGTCAAATTTAAACAATACAATAATTGGGAAAACTTGACTTGATAATAACCATCAATAATTTCCGAAATCAATAAGGGCATTGATAATAAAATTAAAAGCATCTTGGTTTTCTATTTATGTACCTATTTCAAATTGAGTTTGTCTAGATCTTGGCGGAGAACGCGTTTGCCCACCTACTGTGTGGCGGGCCACATGTGAGACCGATTGAGAGAGACATCTCTTCAGCCGGACTCTTTCGACCCATCGCCTTGAATTGCACGCTCTGATTTTTTGATAAATTGGCATTGCACGCAGTGGAAGGGACGGATTCATACGTCTGTCACTCCTGGACAAGTGACCTCCAGATTCATACGCACCCCTCATACATTTTTCCTTCCCAGAACTTCCTCTTCTTCCTTTCCCTTAAAATACCTCCACACAGCATCCCCAAAGATGACATAGGCCCTGAGATGATTTTTTTCCTCAGGGCCTACTGTGTGGGGCTAATATAAAAAAAAGTAAAGAATGAATACAAATAAATCGTCTGTCGGTGGCCTCGTCACAGATCGATAATGCCTTGAAAGCGAAACATCTATCATTAATAGTAATATTATACATTCACATTTTCTGTTCAGTGGTGTACTATAGATGTACAAAATGTTATAATCATGTGTAGGCTAGGCAGCCATCGGACATAACCATGTTTGTATGGAATACAAGATATAAGCCCTTCCCCCTATGATATTGTGAGTTCCAATCTCGTTGGCTCCCCCGGTCGCCGGATTACTGTACATCCTTCTCTCCGGCAGACTGTGCAGAAGAACCTTTTAATTGTAAATAGCTTTTATCAAATTAAGAGCCTCGTGGGCATATTAATTAACTTATTTATTGCAGATCCCGAGATAGGGGCGTAGGTAACGCAGTGAGGAATTGCTCGGACCGCGAGCCGGGATTACCGTAGGGTTGTACCTACTCGCTAGGGGAGAAACATGGGTAGATTCACTTTTGCTGTATTGTTACCTAGTATGTGATGTGTATGTGATGTGTAAGGTGCCTTAACATATAAAACATATCATTGTTTGTACTGCGCGACCGCAACACCAGATCAATAACCGTGGTTCGTTCTGTTTTGATAATTTGCTAGATTTTGACTTCTCATCAACTAGAGTTGTGTAGAATCAAATGGTTCACTGAACGCTACCTACCCATTAACGACCGATTCTAGGCCAGTTAGTGTTTGATTATAAACTACCGTACAAACTGACTAAAAATTTTTAACGCCCCAGGTTAATTTGTTCGTTTTTCGGAGCAATTCATATTCACGTTCCATAGGCACCATAGGCGCGTTCCAGAGTGGAAGATACTCTCAGTATCGCCTTGGTGTAAGACTACCATTCAGAATTAAAACGTTGCTTGAAATGGCTTTGGCCGTGTTTGGTGACCAGATCTGATAGCCAGGTACTTCCCACCTTCCTCTTCCCCATCTCCTTCCCCACCCCACTACCTCCAGCTTCACAACATACCCCAATTGGGGATGCCATAGTCTCACTGGCTCCAGACGGGAGCAGTTGGGACTCTTGTGCGGTATTCATATAAAAAAAAACTCACATGAGCGAATATAAAGCTGATAGAAATCGTTGTGGCTCCCTAACTATCTTGGTTAGAAATGTGAGCTAAACGTTGTTAGAAAGAGAAAACACCACGCTTTATATACAAATCTTAAAGTTAACCACAAAATAATTAAAATGTATACGTTTATGAAACCAAAGTTTCCCATCGCACTTTGAAAAAAAAAGACACTTTGAATTTTTTTATCAATTATTTTTACACGAATTCGCAAAAAAGTAAGGTGATGATAACGTTCATATTACTGTGTCTAATAAAATATGTGTGTTATTATTTATTTTTTCGTAATCAGTAATTTTCGTTATAAAAAACGTTAGGTGATCCATTTTTAAAACTTTTTTGTGTTTGATTGAAAATTTTTATATTTTAAAAATTATTTGTTTATTTTGAATTATAAAATGAGAAAGCGGGAATATTTTGACCTTCCGACAAAATGGTACCGAGGCTTGGGGGTTAAAATATTAAGACTGGGGGGTTAAAATTAAAGCCGCCGCTACCCGAATTTCTACCGATTCCTTACATCTCCCTTATACTTGAAGTTTTTAAGCTCCTAAAAATATATATAATATTATTTTTGAAGATAATATCTAGCCGTAGTTAAATTATTCGAAATTCCCTCGATGTTCATTTCACTTATTTTTAGAAGTTTAGTTATATATATGAAAAAAATCACATTGTTTCTTTTAATGCTATTTTAGATGTTCCCCACGAGATTTTTGTTCTATTTTAAACGAGTCGTGTTTTATTGAACATTTTCACAATTTTCGCCACAATTTTATCGCTTTAAATATTAGCGTGCTCTCTCCAATATTCGTAATTACATATCTTTCCATCTTGTTCTTTTTGAGCCGGTCATAAATGTGTTTGGTCGATGTCGTCGAGGGAGAGCGGACTGCAAATTCATTCAGATTTCAGACAACGTCTCAGGAGAATGGTGAGACATAATATTTTCAACATATTACATCCATATGTAAGTACAGGCTGCATGTCTAAGAATGAGTTAAAAACTAATGAATAATATGTATAAATTTAATTAATACATATGATTTAAATCATATGTAACATGCGAGCGTTGACATAAACTGATGCACGATGCATGACGTCGCTAATAACATACAGAGGACGGTCTAGTTGACAAGTAAGTAGACAAAAGTAAAAGTAATATTCCTCTCTTGTTCGCGAGTTACCCATGTTTGTTATTTTTACTAGATAAACGCTGTTGGCACAATAATATTCAGATGTTCGCTACTTTCTGCTGTTGAGACAATACATTATGCTGTTATAATATTATGAGATGTTGTTTGTTTGTGTCAAATGAGTCTTGTGAAACAGGCGTGCGATTTATTATTCAGGCAGACGTAGGGAGGTGTCATGGAAAGCGGAAAGTGTATAATGTTTGGCTAGACTAGCAGACTTCCAGGTTGTAATGGAGTATTGTAATTGACAGGAGCAGGCACTGAAAACTGAACTGCGTTCGTGGCTCCTTGCAACATGGTTGTGCGATGACGCGTTTTTAAAATATACCAATTCGCTGGAAATATCGCAGCGAATTGTTACCTTCTTCACGATAACAAAATCGCAATGCTACTATGAAAGGAACGATTAGAACTTGAAGTTATCATCCTAATTACGTCATCAATAAATCAAATTTTAAAATGCCATATTTTTGTTAAATGCATATTTTTGTTTCACGCAATAAAAATGAACAAAGGCTTGGCTATCGATGGTTAGCTCAGGTTTCGAATTGATAAAGTAAATGATAAACAGTTATGATTATAACAAAGGTAAGGTTAGGACAAAAAAGGGGTTATGTAAAAACATAAAATAATATATATTTTTGAAGTGAAACTTCTTCAGCACTGTTGTGATTTGAAACTCGGATGAAATGGCACTAAAAAGAAACAAACACATACATCTTTAAGATTTGGCCTACGAGAGAATGAGATAGAACGAAACCTTACTTACTTACAGTACATACGAAGCGTCAAGCTGCGCTCATTGGCCACTTTGATTATGATCTCACTTTTCAGGTCTTCTATTGGTTGAGATTGTTTTGGTGAAGTTTCGCTTTTACCACGTGTAGACTGCACTCGATTTTTTTTTGTATCGAGTGTAGTTCACACGCGGTGGAAATGAAACTTCACCCATCCAATCTCAACCAATAGAAGACCTGAAAAGTGAGCTCATAATCAAAGCGGCCAATACGGTAAGGCTAGATCCTGCGTGATTGTCTCTTTTTAGTGTCGTTTCCATTTCATCGAGCTTCAAATCATAATGGTGCTAAAGAAGTTTCAATTCAAAAATCATGTGTGCAGCACACACGTGGTAGAAGTGAAACTTCAGAAAACTAAACTTCGAGAGAATGGCGAATGTTGAGTAAATTTATTTTATGAAGCACCGCACAAAGAAGACACCGATTAGTCTATCTCATCCTCTCGCAGGCTAAATCCTACACATGTATGTTTCTTTTTAGTATCGTTTCCGTTTCATCGAGTTTCAAATCACAACGGTTCTAAAGAAGTTTTCACTCCAAAAAATCAGAGTGTGTGCTAAAAGTGAAACCTTCAGAAAAATAAATTTGATAAGAGTGGGGAGACTACGAAACACAGCACAAAGAGCAAACCTATTATACTATCTTACTCTCTCACAGGCTAAATTCTATAGATGTATGTGTTTGTCTCTTTTTGGTATCGCTATTTTTCATTTCATCGAGTTTCAAATCACAACGGAGCTAATGAAGTTTTCACTTCAAAAATATTTTAATAGTTCTATGTAGATTAGTCGAAGGGAAAGTTTCCCTTGGTCGACTCGTGCATGAAATCCCACGCAGTTTACTGCGGGCGAAGGGTTCGCGAGACGGCCGGGCCTGTGTAGTGTACATGTACATACTGTACACAACAGCAACCCCGTCGTCATCTGGCAGGGAGGGCAGATAAGCGAGGAGACGTCATAAGACGACATCCACGTACATTTTTTAAACCTTTATACTGTCAGTTCTCAGTACCACAAAAGAAAGTATCTACATATAAAATGTAAGAAGAAATAACTGAAGCGGAAACGAAACAAATTATAAAACAATTAATGTCACAAAATGCATCTGGCTTGTTGTGACATTTTCTAAATTAAATTCTTAGAAACATGTTATCTTAAATATTATGCTTTTAAACTCGTTCATTTTCAATTTCTGCAACCGATCTGTGTTGTTTACAACGCAATTCCAGTAGGTGATCTCATGTAACAAGATTTTAAGAGGTTTCGAACAAGCCGAAAAGCATGATATATTACAAATTTTTTAAAGTAATTACGATGAGAATACAGCAACATTTTTTTTCTGGTACCATTTCTAATCGGAGAATGGCTATCATCATGGTAAAAAAACTTTACCTTGCAGGATTCAGCATGGAACTTTTTTTTTACAATATATTTTCACAAGAAAATAATTCCCCTCAGGGCAAAAAATCAGAGTGTACAATTCACACGCGGTAGAAGTAAAATTAGAAAGTTGCTAGATTTCGATTTCTTTTCTTTTACCTATTTTTAAAGTGGTTTGAAGATTGGATATTAGTTTCAGAAAAAAAAAATGTTTATTTTTTTTTTGGATTTCGTAGGATTCGAACTTCGTCCGCTGGATTTCTGTCTCCCTGGCCGCTTGGATTTGTCAGGTGCCTTAGCCGCTGCACTACGGGTTTTTCGAGCCGAGGTGCGAATTTAGAGCATTATATTAGAACCGAGGACCCATCAAATAATAAATTTTAGTGACGCCCTTCCGTTTCATCCGAATTTCAAATCACTAATGGGGCTATAGAAGTTTCACTTCAAAAATAATTCACATTCGATATGCGTTAAAAATTTAAATAATAAATTAAAACAACACTAAGCCCACACATGGTTTATGAAGAGCTTCGTCAAATTTTAATTAGGCAAGTGCTTACTCGGACAATACTTATTGGAGGTACCGAATATCATATTATTTTAAATATATTCGCAGTGCAAAATATCGAGGGACAAATTCAATGGCAAGCGTCGAGCCGTGATTAAATTAGCACAGCAAACGTGTTCCGGCATGGTGAAGCGATGATAGCCACCTTTATTTTATGACAAAGGGCTGTGAATTGTGGCGTGTTGATTTTGCCCACCAAGAGAACATTTTAATAGCCTGAATTTTATAAAAAAATCGGTGTACAGTTACTCCACGGTTTGAAAGGTCTATTTTGGTTTTTGAGGTGGAAATTTCTTTAGCACCGTTGTGATTTAATATTCGGTGAAACGAAAAATAGCGAGAGAATGAGATAGTATAATCGATCTCTTTGTGCGGTGCTTCGTAGCCTCCCCACTCTTATCTACTTTCGATTTCTGAAGGTTTCAATTCTACCGCGTATGAATTGCACCCTCTGTTTTTTGAAGTGAAAACTTCTTTAGTTGTGATTTGAAACTCGATGAAATGAAAAAGCGACATTAAAAAGAGACAAACACATATATGTATAGGATTTATACCGCTGATTGCTACGTTGTAACGACTCCATCTTTCCCCAAATACAAGTTCAGAAAGAGATGTAACAACAGAGGTCTTCGGGGCGGCATCACCTCCGAACTCCGAACTCCAGAGAACTCCGTTGCAATTTCTACCTCCTGGCCATAAACTAGGCATATTTTTTAACATTAGCTCCACACAGGAGGCCTCGAGAAAAATAATTTTTTTCAGGGCCTATGTCATCTTAAGGGATGCTGTGTGGAGGGTTTTTTAAGGAGAAGAAGAGGAAGTTCTGGGAAGGAAATAGGTATGAGGGTTGGGTAGGAATCTGGGGTCAGTGTGTCCAGCATGAATCTATCTCTATCTGGAGAGGATTCTATCTGGAGAGGCCAAAAGACTCCTCAACCAGTCTCTATCGATCCGGCCCACCACGCAGCAGGTGGACAAATCGGCCGCCAAGACCTTGAAAAAGTACCCCCCCTGACCCCGAGCACCCCTGCTAAGTTCCCAAACATAGCGAGCCACTTGTGGTGACCTGTGGCAGAAGTGTTGGTTATCCAATAAATGGGGCGGCGGTACCCATACCTACCTCCTAAAATATATAACATTTCTGAAAGAGAAGATATAACGGATTTCTCAGAGGCAGAAAAATGCATAACAACCACCGATAGTTCAGTGGAAACCTTTCTATCATCTCGTATGTCAGGTATAGAAGTAACAGATCTCTCAGCGACAGGATCATACAAATTGCCTCATCTACCGAGCCGCCCTTTAGATCCAAACGGGGTCCAGTGTCCAGTGGGGTGACGTGCGACGGCATCGTACAACCGCTGCACAAATTTCGGAGAAATAAAAATACTTATAAATATAATATACCAAAACACGAGATCGCTTAGTGTCGTGCAGCCGGACTTGAGACCTACTTGTAGATCGGGTGCACAACACAATAATAGGAGGGCTGAAATGTTGGCCCCCCCCTTACATAAGGGGGAGTTTTCGTAAGAGGAGGGCAACTATTGGCCGAAGGAACTATTAAACAAATTTAATTTAAACGAATATTTTTTAAAGCAGTAAAATTATTGAAACTGTCTTATCAGTTACGGAAGGACCCATCTTTTGAAAAGACAAAAATTAATACAGATATTAAAAATGATGCGTCGAATCTGGAATGTTGAAAATCGTGGGTTACGGCCGCCACGAATGTCGATGCAGTACTGGCACAAACTTTCACCCTTCCTCTTCAAAGCGAGATGGATCCTCTGGACTCTGGAGGATTAGCATCTTGCAGCCATTTCCGCAATGTATTATATTATACTAGCTTTTACCAGCGGCTTCGCTCGCATGGTATTAGGGGGAAATTACTGTAGCGCTCGCACTTATCAATTACCCCCCCCCCCCTCTCCCTCCCCTCCCGCATTCCATACATTCATTCCCGGTACATTCAGTTTTCAAACAGCTCGCGTGCAACCTAAATTTCATAATGCCAGAGCTCACCAATATTAAAAAAAATAATTATCAAATTTGGTGCTGTCGTTCGGAAGTTATGCGCGTACAAACATTTCGGAGATTCATTTTTATTTATGTGGGTAGATAGATATTAACTACGATTTCCCGCAAATATATTAACATCGTTTCCACGGCAACGATTTGTTTTCTAACGTTAGCGACAGAAAACGTATAATAAATATAATATATTAATATTTGTAATTTTATAATGCCAGAGCTTATCATTATATACAGCCTGTATTGCTCGCATATAATGTAGCTTTTTTAGGTGAAAGAATTTTAAAAATATTTTTATTTGTTTATGCGTGAAAGCGTAACAATCAAACACACGCAGTTTCGCGTTTATAATATAAGTATAGATTTTATCATAACAACACATAAAGGAGCAGGGGCCTAATTGGCCTTATACTCAGTAAACCATTATAAACGTAAAAATAAAATATGTCAATAAGTGTTGGATGGAAAATACCACAAGACGTCTTAAAGGGGTCTAAAATTGCGATTGAAAGAATTGCATAACTAGTTTAATTAATTATCCTAGAAAGTTTTTTATGTATTAATATCACTAGTAGAGAAACTTTAATCAATTCCGTAAATTGTTAACTGCATAAGGCAGAATATTTATACTTTCAAGGTAGGTAAGAATAAAATAATCAGAGTGTGCAATTCACACGCGTTAGAAGTGAAACCTTCAGAAAACTAAGGTAGACAAGAGTGGGGAAGTCACGAAGCACCGCAAAAATAATAATAACAACGTAATATTTGTACAGCGCAGTTTTGTGTTATTTGACTTCAAGGTCGCTCGACTATAATAAACTTAAAAGTAATCCTATAGTGTTCCCCACGAGTCCTTACAAAATCGTCACCTTAGTTGGATAAGGTTCTATCTACGCCTTACCACGCTAAGGACTTTGACACCTAAGCACATGTTCTTAGGTATCAAAGTCCTTACCATTGTAAAGTGCAGTTAGAACCCTATCCAAATGAGGTGACGAAATATTGATTAAATAATATGAAACAAAGAATATACAGTACACAGAAAGCAATGCCAAGAGAACAAAATTAACAATAACAGTGCTGTTTTGGCACAGGTGGGTGGCACTGATAATGAATAATAATAACCAATAAGAGCCTTGAAAAGTGAGCTCATAATCAAAGCGGCCGATACGGTAAGGTTTCATTCTATCTCATTCTCTCCCAGGCTAAATTCTATATTTATGTGTTTGTCTCTTTTTAGTGTCATTTCCGTTTCATCGCATTTCAAATCACAACGGTGCTAAAGAAGTTTTACTTAAAAAAAACAGAATGCGCAATTCACACGCGCAGAATAAAAATTTTAGAAAACTAAATTAGACAAGAGTGGGGAGGCTACGAAGCACCGCACAAAGAGGAGACCGATAGGCTACGAATCACCAAAGAGGGGACCGATTATACTATCTCATTCTCTTACAGACTAAATCCTGTAGATATATGTGTTCATCTCTTTTTAGTGTCGCTATTTTTCGTTTCATCGAGTTTCAAATCACAACGGTGCTAAAGAAGTTTTCACTTCAATAAAAAATAATATAATGGATGTATACGCAAATTTCTTTATCAATATGAACGTGCAATCGCAATAATAATTGAGGAATATTATTTGGCAAGAGTGGGTTAAAGAGAATTAAATAACATGACATTTCAGATAACTACTAAATTCATTTCTTATTTCTTTTCGGAAATTTTGTTATAATCGAGTCAATGATGTCTTTACCTTTATTATGAAAATCCATATAGATCATTAACACATCTCCGGGTTTTCACCTACGACCTTCGCTACCGCTAAACTCTCAAAGATCTTAGAGCTCTACAACGGAGGTTGTCAACCACTGATAGGTTTGGTAGGTATATTGTTACAGCAGGGGGCGCTTGTGCAGATTGGCCAGGTGCTAAGTAAACACAGCTTAGGTTTATTCAACAATTTATGGCGTAAGTGAGATATGACCTTTGCGTTCCACAGCACAATCTGAGCTGCCATCGAGAGGGCGGAATTAAATATTATGCTGATAGTGGCGTAGGAATTCAAATAAATCCAAAAAAACTCAAACTCCCGAGTAAAAAAATTCAATGAAAAGAATTTTTTTACAGCTTTAGCTAATGAACGTAGTTCGTTAAGTCAATTCAGGAAATGGGGCAATTTGATTTCAAATGCAATTTATAGGCTCGAATTTATACTCGTTACTTGATGTAACAGATGCCTGCAAGGACTGAGGAAATCAGTTGTTCAAATTCCTGAAATTCTATGGCTTAGCCGAGCTATTTGTTAGTATACATTTTGACAGAGGCTTGCGAGGACTCTCAATATCCTGATGTTACCGGCTGTTTTATTTGTGCAGCATTATGAATAGAATTATTTTCTGTTAAATTAAACAATTATATATTTACAAATGTTCAGAAAGCGAAATAAACTCTACTGTGCAATATTGAAAAAATCGCAGAATTGGGTACTATTTGAGGACAATACTTTAAAAAATACCCGTTTTTGAAGTGAAAACTTCGTTAGCACCGTTGTGATTTGAAACTCGATGAAACGGAAACGAGCACAAACGAGCAAACGACACTAAAAAGAGACAATCACATACATCTATATAATTTAGCCTGCGAGAGAATGAGATAGCAATAAAATATGCATTTATTGCACGGGTACTCGGTTACAATATAATACAATAAATCCACGGTCCCACGCAAGTTTTCTTTAGTCCAGCTGTATAAAGCGCCTGACGAAACTCAACGGCCAGACATTCAGAGGACCAAGGATCGAATCCAATTAAATCAAAAAAATAAACATTTTTATTTTTGTGAAATCAATAGCCAATCTGCACACCACTCCAAAATAAACAGGCAAAGAAAACACAAAAGAAACATCTAAAAAAGCAAGACATTTAGCGACTCTGAAGAACAAAACACAAATACTAAAAGATGACCAAATGTGTAGGAACAGGTGCACTGGAATTTGACGACAAAAATATGGAAAAAATCATCGTTCACATTGATAAAAAAAAGTGCTTTGTAGTCTCCCCCACTCTTATATAATTTAATTTTCAGAAGGTTTCACTTCTACCGTGTGTGAATTGCACACTCTGATTTTTTTAAATTTAAATACTTCAGACTAACTCTGAAGTAAGGGTTTCAATCAAATTACTAGATAAGGCTTTCTAAAGAGTTGTTTCGCTATGAATTTGTCAAGTTTATAAGTGAGAGACAAGCCTAGTCAACGTAAACTCAGCAGTGCAATGTATGTTTTACTTTTTTTTATTGAAACGTTTCCTTTTGTGATTTTGAGATATTGAGCTAAATAATTCACAAGAGTGATTGCAAACAATGAAACAATATTTCGACTTTGAACAGTATGTCCATTTTGATAATAGGGAACAGTGAACCGGTCAGAACTGGAATCCATAACTGCATGTTCGTTTTAGGCTCAGATCAATGCACTTTGTGATTTCTGGCTTTGTCAATAAAGGTTATCCATTCGGATTCGAACGGCGCTGTTACGCGGTTTAATCATTATTATGACAAAGGCTCGGCACAATCAAAATTTTATCACCCGGCACTAAAGCCAAAAGCCATGCTCGTTAAAATAGGCTACACAGTGTTGCCGGTCTCCAATACCTATTATATACCCCGCACTAAATGTATGGTAAACTTTATCGTCATGTGAAATATAAAAAAAGTTTGAAGTGGAACTAGTGTAGGCATACAGTTTCTGACCATGGCTTGATTGATGTACATGAGTACATGTCGTTTACGTTATGCATGTAGCGCAGTTTGCAGATCCGAAGTGGAAGTCACTTGCGCTGAAGTAACAAGTACTAGGAAATAAACAAGGAATGAAATTTAATATTGTTAAGTGAAATTTGATCGCAATAAATACAAGGTGTTAGGGACAAGGCGCCATGTATTATAAAGTTGCGATATTGATTGCTTTTTAAGTCGACGTTTATTTATACTGTGGATTTTCTTTAGCTTAAGGTGTACCTACAAGAAGGTTTTCATACTCAGAAAAGTAAACAGCGATGACGGATAGAGAATTCATCTACATGAATTGCAAACAATGCAAACAAAAACTATAAAAAAACAAATAAACAAGGAATGAAATTTAATATTGTTAAGTGAAATTTGATCGCAATAAATACAAGGTGTTAGGGACAAGGCGCCATGTATTATAAAGTTGCGATATTGATTGCTTTTTAAGTCGACGTTTATTTATACTGTGGATTTTCTTTAGCTTAAGGTGTACCTACAAGAAGGTTTTCATACTCAGAAAAGTAAACAGCGATGACGGATAGAGAATTCATCTACATGAATTGCAAACAATGCAAACAAAAACTATAAAAAAACATACGTATAAAAGGGATATACCTACTTTTCAGAAAATGCATGTGGTGTCTGCCGCATAAGATTTATTTTTATTTTATAAGAGCAAATCTCATATACCCAAGTATTATACTCCCACAAAGGAGAGGTGGGAGGAGGGAGAATGATATGAGCCTGGATATTGACGGTCGGCGTAGTCCAGTGGTAAGGCTCTTGACTCGCATTACGAAGGTCGCGGGATCGAATCCCGATATGGCAAATAAATTTTATTTGATTAATTTGTGTTATTTCACAATTTATTCATTACAAATAATATATAGTATATTTGCGGCACGTTCCAGAGTGGAAGATACGCCCTGGTGTAAGACCACCGTTCAGAATTGAAACGTTGCTTGAAATGACTTTAGCCGTGTTTCGTGACCAGATCTGATTAGCCAGATACTTCCCACCTTCCTCTACCCCATCTCCTTCCCCTCCCCACTACCTTCAGCCTCACAATATACCCCAATTGGGGAAGCCATAGACTCACTGGCTCCAGAAGGGAGCAGTTGGGACTCGTGTGCGGTATTCATAAAAAAAAATTGATCTGTTATTTAAAAACAACATAAGTGATTTCAAGCAATGTTCTGAATTATTATCTGTCACCAGGACGATACTGAAAATATCTTCAACTCTGGAACCAGCACTCTATTATTTAGCGAACACCATGCTTCAAGCTGATAATGTATGGCTAGTCAGTAGAAATATCTCAACAATCAAGTTTCGTTTATGGGTAATATGATAATGAAAGCTGGTCTCGGACAAGCTTCGTACTCCTATAACTGTGAATACAAAGTGAGATTGAAGATTAACATCAGATAGACGTACCATTTGTTAAACAAGAAATCAGGTGGTTTCTCTCGAATCGTCACAAGAGTTAGTAAGTGGGTAATAAAATGCTTCACTCAATGAAGTTATGAATCCAGTGGCTTTCACCGTTCGCAATGACTACATAAGGAGCAATAACTGGCGCTTACAGCAGTAAAATGACAGCACACAGTAATAATCATATGACGATTGGAAGCACACAGTAAAATGACGGATATGCGATGTCATAATCTGCGCCGCAATATTACGTCCCTGTGTGCAGATGTGATCGTCGCAAAAATGAGTGACATTTTATTTCGGATTTAGTGCGCGGAAAGAGTAATAACCGCAGAGTGCTTTATGCAGTTGGAATCTGGTTTCGCATTAATTTCCTGTGTAATTAGCAGCATAAAATGAGCATAACCAAATCAAAATAAATTTATATTTTAGCTTTGAACTTTTATGCCATTTTAATCTACGGGGTGGTTTAGTGTAGATGGGTGTTTGGTTTGGTGGGTGGTTGGTTTACAGTTCACTGAGTTATTATTTCAACCCTGATCTGTGGAGTAAGGAATGGTACTGACAGAAGAACGAAAATAATGAAAGGAGATGAAAACTTAACAAATCAAAATACGACTCTGTGCAGAAACGGACGGTCCGTTTGATAGAATCTCTCATCTTAACAGACGGATTGCAATCTTTAGGCGTCGGGTGGGAATGCTATCCTTGTTCTACCGGTATTTCAATGGAAGATGCTCCGAGTAACTAGCGTCATTGATCCCTTCTGCACCGGTGGATAGTCGGGAAATACGCCAAACGCGTGCCCAACACACGTACACGGTTGACATTTATCACAAGAGAACGGGTCGCTTCTTCTACTCATTCTTGTGTTCAACAGCTCGGCTGTGGAACGATTTGCCGGCCTGTTTTCCACCTCCTTATAACACGGGTATCTTCAAGACCAATGTGCATTCCTTCTTCTCCTCAAAAAGACCCTCCACACAGCATCTCAGATGACTTAGGCCCTGAGGGAAATTAATTTCCTTAGGGCGTCCTGTATGGAGTTAATGCAGCAAAAAAATAACCCAAAAGTATTTCTTCAAATATAGCAAACGTATTTAGTGACACCGTTTAAATTAATAGAATATTTAGTTTTAACCGCGTTTATTATTTAAAAAAACCAACATGTTTCGTAAGCAATGCTTATTTCATCACTATACATTATTATATTTATTCAGCCATAGAATAAAGAATATAACACTAGAAGTGTCTTCCATACAAAATTGGATGGAAACAATTCCATTCAGTCGATTAGCCCAAAGTTCCGTCTCACTTACACTCAATCGTAGATCGCCGTCCCATCTGAATTTCTAAAACACAGTTTTAAATTGAAATATAGGCCCAAATTGGGCAAATAATTGGATCACGAAACAAGCCCACAAGGCCCTTCCTATGTTATTTCACGGCCCTTCCCACGGTTGTTGCTGATCCCTAACCCTTTAGGTAAGTAAGTAAACTTGTAGGTGGGACATTCGGCTGGCTATTCGATTGGTTGAAATTTAAACCCACAGAGAGAACCAATTTATTCCAGTTTTACAATAACCACGCTTAAAAAACACCTGCTAAAAATCTTATAATATCTCATCCGTTAATTTAATAAAAAAATATTAAAAAAATTAACAAACACTGGGCTTTGAATTGAGTACCATGTTTGTGGAATGATAAATTTTAATTTGTATGCAAAACATCCAGACAAAGCAAAGCAGGTAGCTGTTGGCGACTGACTATAGGCTCAATGGATGCTAGCTTTTCACAATTTCGTCACGAGCTCGACTATAGGTACACACATGAAAACTCTTTTCATATGTACGTATTTTGCAGATCGTTAGATGTGTTATCCCTTTGCATTTATTACGTTACGTTTACTAACCACGTAAATGAAAATAGATTAGAGGGCTTTATTTATTTATTAATATTATTATTTATTAACGGACTTACGTCCAATTTACAAAAAAGTGACACGAAATTCGGGAAAATGTACATTGTAAGAATAAACAAGACAAACAAGAAAATAGAAGTGAAACGGAAATGTCAAGTCAAATCAAGACTTCGCTGAAATTAGAGTAAAAAATAGCTTCAAAAATCATTTAGGCTTATACCAAAAAAATCAACTTCTTGACGTGAGTTCACCATTCTACACATTCTGGACAGTGGTGAATTATAACCACAATTAGTCGAGTGTTGATTGAGGAAGAGCAGTTCTTTATATCTGAGTCTACTAGGGTGTATATTGAATGAGATGAGTTGTAGTAATGTAATGTAGGTGAGGCAATAATATAGTTGAGATAATTTTGAAGACACAGAAGAAGCAGTGGATATAAAATAACTCGATTTCTGGGTGTAATTTTGATGTAAAAAGTCATATTTTTAACAGTAAGAGAATTACCATTGAGGTCAGTTTGAAACTTACCATTGAAGAGAGCGGAAGATCTCTCCAACAGCATCTTGGAACCAAGTCTACGTAATATACCAAATTAGCACTGGATAGATTTTTAGAATTTTTTTAATATTCACTTCAGTAATCAAATTATTGTTCCAATATAATCAAATCTTTACGATAGTTAACAGGGTTTATTGTTATTTCAAAATTAATTTTATTTTCACGAAAAATATATTAAAAAAGTTAAAAATTTATAAAATATCTAAGCGAAAACTTTTACGTAGGTACGCGTTTGCCTAACTCAATTAAACATGGAAAACCTAGGGCAGTGAGCAAAAGATTTTATATAATTTTTTTTAAGACATTTTACTTAATCGTAGCACTCAGATGTAAATATTAGGGTAATAAACCACTTAATATAAGATCGATAAATTTACAAAAATTGGGATTGTAGTTTTGTTATCGGGTCAATAATTATCAATGACATCTGTCACAGATAATTTTGCGGTTGTTGTTTCGTTTTTTTTTTTTTATTGCACTATAACGAAACGCTTATCGTCATAAATCAAACATAACTTGTTCTAATTGTTGTGATTTGACTTTGATAGCTAAGCTAAAAAAAATTAAATAGATTTAAAAAACATTAAAATTTCGAAGTCGGAAAACATCGTCACTGTCGGACCGCGCCGACAAACTGTTGCGAGTCTCGTAAGCGTGAGTTTGTTTCCCTTAAACGTGACGAGTGTCGTCGTACCGAGTGCGGGTGCGCGGGAGAGCGGGTGTGCGCGACGCTCGGCGTTCATCGCCGGAATGCCGGAAGAGCGGGCGCGAGTTTGCCGCTCCATAAGGGAGGAAGCTGGACTGCTGATGGTACCTACACACGCTACGCAGGTCTGCACGGGGTATGCCCGGTGTCACCTGCGACCGCCGCGTGCAGTGTGGGCTGCACTGGGGATGCGAAGTTAATTATTGTGAAAATGTTGGAAAATTATCATGTTGTTATTATCATCAAACTCTACAGGAGACATTCTTACGAAAACAAGACGAATAAGAATGCAAGATTGAAAGAATTGCACTATTTAAAGCGTACGCGAATAAATGCGTTTTAAAAAAATGTATGCAGTTCACACGCCGTAGTGGGTGAGTGGGCATCGCGTTTGGGTCCCACCCGGGCGTCGCGTGTTCAATTCCTCGGCTGGCTAACTCCTCCATCACAACACAAGTAACATTTTCGGCTGTGGTGATGAAGGAGATTTTCGTACATTGTTGGGTTATTCGTAACCCGGGAACAGCAACAACAGAGTGTGCAATTCATTCTGTAGAAGTGAAACATTCAGAAAACTAAAGTAGACAAGAATAGGAAGGCTGCGAAGCACCGCACAAAGAGGAGACCGATTATATATTTATTTCTTTAAAATTTACGGCACAAAGTACCATTTGCAAGCATGTGTTTATTTAATAACAGTCATAGTACATTGAAGAAAGAAATGAGTTTTTTCGTTTTTTAAATTACACAAAACAATAGAAAAAGAAAATAAATTACTAACAACTTAATAAAGCCTTAAAAAAGCAATAAAATCAAAAAACTTGTTATGTAGTGACCTCGAAAAATATGTTTGGCTGAAATGTATTATCTCATTCTCTCGCAGACTAAATCCTACAGATGTGTGTGTTTGTCTCTTTTCAGTGTCGCTATTTTTGTTTCATCGAGTTTATCACTAAACAAGTTTTCACTTCAAAAAAAGGTTATCTAGTCTCCGTAAATCAAGTTCGCAAATAAGTATGCATTCGGACAATCGTTAGCTTGCTACAAAATACTACGGGTGAGCGGAGAAAACGGCATTAAAATTGCGTACACCATTAAAAATATATCATATACCTAGTTACGTATTTGATATAATGTGATAAAATTTTGTAAAAATAGGGTAGAAACTTTATTTTGGATCAATTTTTCGGGAGATTTATAACTTTTCGCTATCAAAAATAATAAAACGAAAATCTAATTCCGAAATTATATTTTACTCGCGACAGAAACTGGGGCTAGAATAACGCAGGCGCGTTTAGCGTCAAAAACAGCCGTTTTTTTAAAAAGCTGCGCAATTAATTGAAACAAATTTCGTACAAATCGTGTAAAAAGGTCATTACAGCAAGGGGCGAAAGAAAGAAGGTGTATTCTTTCTAGAAATTAAAACTGAAAGAAAATTCCTCTGCGTTTTAAAAACGGATCTACTTGGTTTCAAAAGATACTGTATTTTAATTAGTAAAAGAATTTTTTAATTATTATTTTATAATTTTGTTTTCTTTTACTAGATACGCCTTTTCATCCGTTTCATAAAACTAAAATTGATAACAACTTAAGTTGCTGACTATATTTTTTTTCTTGACTATTAATGACGTCAGTACTTATTTTTCATGTCATATTTGAAATTAACTCGACTGTACTTATGACCAATATGAGGGAGATTCCCGTGGTTAGCACTAGACCATTGATTCTCAACCTATTATTTTTTCCACCGCCCACTTGGAGAATATTTATTTTTCTAGCGCCCCCCAATTGTTTATTATTCTAGCGCCCCCCAATTATTATATTTACGACAACGGAGGGGGGGGGGGGGGGAGGGTTGCTACCTCCTTCCTTCTTGTATTCATGATATAGTGTCAATTCTTATTCTCCCAATAATACATGTAAGATTATTAGTACGTGATATGTGTGTTTTTTTTTTCTTTTTATACCATATTTTTGTAACTGCCCACGCCCTCACTTTGCCATCTCAACGCCCCCTAGTTTTCTCTGGGTCTTCTGCCGGCCCCCCTGAAAGTCTAAAATGCCTACAAGGGGGCGTTATCGCCCACGTTGAGAACCTATGCACTAATCTGAATTTTGACAATTAATCATTAAGTTCATTGGAATGAAAATCAACAATAAGGTGGGGGCGTTTTAGGTTCCGTTACTAATCGAGGATCAGGGCCATTTTCATTTTTTGTCATTTGAATGGTTATGGATTCTGCCTGCGGATTCTGCACACCTCCGGGGAATTTAACCCCTCAGGCCTCAACGATATTTTGTCAGAGGGTCAGAATATTTCCGCTTTACAGTAAAATCCAAATAAATAGAATATTTTTTCAGAATTTTTTTTTTTTTACATTAACTCCACACAGGAGGCTCTGAGGAAAAAATAATTTCCCTCAGGGCCTATGTCATCTTTGAGGATGCTGGGTGGAGGGTGTTTTTGAGGAGAGGAAGGAGTGAACATGGGTCTTGAAGAGACCCATATTGTATGAGGGAGGAAACACAGAGGCCGGCAAATCGTTCCACAGCCGAGCTGTTGAACTCAAGAACGTAGAAACGACCCGTTCTCATGTGACTAATGTCAACCGTGTACAAATGTTGAGCGCGCGTTTGGCGTGTTTCCCGACTATGCACCGGTGCCGAGGGGATCAATGAAGCTAGTTCCTCGGAGCATCTTCCATTGTAATACCGGTAGAACAAGGACAGCATTCCCACCTGGCGCCTGTGCTCTAAAGATTGCAATCCGTTTGTTAAATTAGGAGAATCTATCAAACGGACCGCCCGTTTCTGCACAGAGTCAAGGGTTTTTTCAGGTATTTTGGGGCTCCAGACCAGAGGTGGCTGCCAAATTCAACTTTGGGGCGCACTTGCGATTTGTACAGGGCTAGCAGTTGTGTACTATTAAAGTATCTGCGTGCCCTGTACAGTATGCCCAGTTTCTGAGAGGCTAACTTAACTCTGGCCTCGATGGAGCCCCCGTACTGAGCTGGTCACTTAGAGTTACACCAAGCATATCAATGGAAGGCCTGTTCGGGAGAATGCTTCCGTTGAAGGAGACTAGATTATCATTTCGATCCCTTTTAGACGTGATCAGACAAGATTGGGTCTTTGAAACATTAAATTCGACAAGGTTATTCTTAACCCAGGAGAAAACACTTTCGAGGTAACCGTCCATTCTTTGTTTCAAAGCCCTACGAGCCATTGGTGTTTGGGTGCCCTTTGGGGGCTTGTCAAATAAAAAGCTATCATGGACTGTACTGTCATCCGCGTAACAATGAATCGGTGCACACGTCATGAGGTCATTGATGTGCAACAAAAACAAAGTCGGAGACAGAACCGATCCCTGTGGGACGCCAGCATTTATCGAATGCGAGGAAGAGATGAAACTATCAGCAACCGCCTGAATCGACCTCTCCCTCAAAAAGTCAGCAATCCACGTACACAAGGATGCGGGAAGTCCGTAAGAAGGCAGTTTGTTGACAAGCCCTCGGTGCCAAACCCGGTCAAAGGCCTTGGAAATGTCCAGTGAAACCGTTTGGGTCTCACCAAAACGTTCCAGGCACCGCCCCCAAACATGCGTCACATACGCGAGAAGATCACAGCACGAGCGGTTCCGCCGGAATCCGTATTGACGGTCGTTAATAATTTTGTTCTTATCAAGGTATGTAAGCAGTTTGTCGTTGAATAGCAAAATGATATCAACATTTTTTACTGCACGTAAGCTCAGGAATCGCTTGTTAAAATCCTTGGTGTATGTGCTGTATAAACATGTATACAGGTTGTTATGGGACGTACTTACTTTAACCAGTGATTCCCGACATAAGGAGTGAATGCAAATTAAATTTTTTAGTCTTCGGTGACTTTTTTGATGAATTTTTTTTTTTTAATTTTGGGCGGATTTTTGCTGAGCTTTGCCCAATTTAGTAGAGTTTAAGAAAAGAACAGCATTTAAGATGTGTTCTATTTATTAGTGTTTTATTTATCAAATAAAAATAATAAAAACAATTGTAATTATTTCGTATAACTTTGTTCATTTGAAATTTACTGGATATATAGTGGGTATCATTTTAGATACATATTTTTTTGATTACAGGCTTAGACCAAATTTTTGGATTTTATAAAATCCAAAAACAGCTAGTTCCTTGGAAAATTAATAAGTCACAGCAAAGTCACCGGGACAAAGTAACCGTGACAGGAATATCGACCATCAACGTATGTGAAGTTGGGAAACTTCAGATCCTGGAAAATTATATTTTTCTGAAAAATATTCTTCAAGACAGATTGGAAAAATAGGAAAAATTAATATCGGAAAATTTTTGACATTTTCTCATTGCAGATGCTGGATTGCATGGCATTCACTTATCAATTATAGTTATACACAGTTTAAGCCCTAAAACTCTAAAAAGGACCCAGGAACTTTAGCGCTCGTCTTGAAAACAGCTACCATGAGCCGCTTCGATTATTGAGATTCAGGCGCATAGTTTGAGCCGCATCCAGAAAAAGGGGTCCAAGAGACTTTACCACTCGTAAAGCTAACTAAATTAATAAAATTGAAAAATGGTGTTTACATGCATACTACTTGGTATTCTGTAGAACTTAATCAGTTAACTTAATCAAGCTGGCAATAAACATACTAGCCAATTCAGGGAAATTCAAAAATCAATTCCTAAAAATTAACTACCCAAATTTGGGTAGCACCGCGAATGTTCTTAAGCGATAACCAGCCCCAATTTGGGTAGTTTACCTTAAATTTGGTAATCCTAAATTTGGGTAGCTATCACTCAAGGGTATTCTCGGTGCTACCCTAAAGTTGGGTAGCTTTCGCTTGAGTGGCTAAATCAAGTTTAAAAAAAAAATCAAATTAAAAGGAGATAAAATATCTAATTTCCTGAAAACTGAAGTACTATCAACCCAAAGAACAAGCAATGTTGTTTCTCAGCCAGATTGTTATACGTTGAGCCAATAACTTTGTATTCAACTGATCAATGGTGTTGAAACTTTAGTGAGATAGACTTACGTCTGAGGCATTCTTTAAAGATAATTTGAATTCAAAGAGTGTTACGGCAATCTTCAGAACAATACGTCATTCAGACAAACTAACAAATATGGAAATACAAAATCATATTTGCATGGCTTATTGTTTGTTTTAATCAGATGATAATTAATTGGTCACATTAGTATTTATTATGTTACCTTTCTTAATACTTGACAAATGGGATACAGTGCGAATACTACATGTACCTACCTAATATACAATATTGAAATGCCAATTTGCATTTTATGTTTCAAATTTTTGGGTTTCGAAGCCATTTAAAGAATCTACCTCAAGAAGCTGCCAAATTCAAAAATTAACAAACGATATAGAGGGAGCTCGATCGAAAGGAGGACAATCTACCTTAAATATTACTATCATCATGGAGTCAGTTCTTCTTCCCTAACTTGGTAATAAAAAATTCGAGTGCAGTTTACATGCGGTAGAAGCGAAACTTTACCAAAACAATCTCTACCAATACTTGAAAAGTGAGGTCATAATCAAAGCGACCAATGAGTGCAGACCTCGTGTAATTTCCGTTTCATATCTTAACCATTAGGAGAGCCTTTAGAAGTTACATCATTATCAAAGCGGCCGATGAACGCAGTTGATGCGTCGCAGGTGCAGTAATCGTCATTTCCGTTTCATCCGAAATCCAAATCACAGCCGTGCTATAGAAGTTTCACTTCAATAATAATAAAGGGAAGTAGAGTACCGGGAAATAAACTACCATCAGTACAATTATCGCAAAGTAACCAGTTTTCCACCCTTGAAATTTGAAGACCTATGAAGCTAGAAAAGAATTTAGAAATGAAGATGAATTACCTCAAGGGCCATAGTAAAAAATATTGAATGGAAGCGAAGAACTGGAACTCGAAAAGAATTTTAAACAAATTATCTCTGAAACATACCTATTACATAAACAAAACAGTTTTACATGATCAATTAATAAGTAAAAGACTCACCTGAGCAACATTCTCGAAGTGTTCGTGAGACTTTTGATACACCCTGGCTTTCTGAAGATTCCTTCCGATGCCAGTATTTTTCCTAATGAACACTTCTCCATGGTTCGCCAGCCAATCCAGAACCTGAGAAAGATTTAAAAAATTCAATATTAGATATCAATTTTGAAGGGCTTATGAAAAAAACAAATGGAGGACACTCTCAGGTAGTGGCGGTTAGTGACCTATCTCATTGGGAGTTCAATTAATTAATTTGACGGCTTCCGTGGTCCCGAGGCAAGACTCTCAACTCACAATCCGAAGGTCGCGGGTTCGAACCCGGCGTGCGCAAATAAATTTTATTTGATTAATTTGTGTTATTTCACAATTTATTTATTTAAAATAATAAATAGTATATTTGCGGCACGTTCCAGAGTGGAAGATACTATCAGTATCGCCCTGGTGTAAGACCACCATTCAGAATTGAAACGTTGCTTGAAATGGCTTTAGCCGTGTTTAGTGACCAGATCTGAATAGCCAGGTACTTCCCCACCCTCCTCTTCCCTATCTCCTTCCCCTCCCCACTACCTTCAGCCTCACAACATGCCCCGATTGGGGATGCCATAGTCTCACTGGCTCCAGACGGGAGCAGTTGGGACTCTTGTGCGGTATTAATTGTAAAAAAAAAAAAAAAATTAAAGATTAAAAAGAGAAAAAAAAAATCCCACACGAAAAAACCTGCATTAGAAGAGTAATATTTACCAATATGAAAGAAAACTGATCTCAACGATTAGATACGACTTAAGATCTTTTGAATCATTGGAAATATGAATATCTGTTCAAGAAAGACTTTCGATATTTGTAAAAGTTGGCCAATTTCACTCGTAATTAGATAAAGATTGACCTTATTTTGGGCACCCAACAAACTTCCGCCGATTGATCTCTTCATTGGCTATCTTGATTCCAAATGTCTGTAGATGGTCCCGGTGACTTTAAGGGGGGATGGGGAGTGGGGTGGGGGTTGTAGATAATCAGGAAAACAGATTAGAGATAACCGAGACGGGGAATTTTTGTTTCACTCCTGATCTTACATAGGCCAAATTTGTTTTATGTAGCTCAAAGGATGTTTGTTTTCTTTTGTTCAGTACCTGTTTGCAGTCCTCCTTGTAGAGCAGCAGGGCGAGGCGCTGGTGCAGTTGCAGGCGCGTGGCGTGCCAGCGGGCCTCCAGAGCGCGGTGCTGCCCGAGGATCTGGTGGATGACGGCCAGCACGTGGCTGGCACCTGATGAGTAGTCGGCGGCCGGGTCGCCGCGACTGCTGCCGGAACTTCCATCAGTCTGGGGGAAGGAAAAAACAAATTATAAAAAATTGTAAGATTTACTTGTGCTTTTGTAAAATAGGACTTGGAATGCACATACTACAATGTACAAGCAGTCGATATCGACAGATTCAAGCAATGACTAGATATGCAGTTCTCATAGAAAAAAATGTTACAGAACAGCACTAATTTCGAATGTCAACCAGTCTGTGTATTCTAATTCTGATTAGCCTAACACGTCCTGGTTAAGTAAGCAATGTTTTTTGCACCTACAAAAACTATTAAATTATACTTGATGCATTGTCACTATCAGGAAGAAGGCTGTAATGATATTTTTGGACCATTTTTGAAGTGATTGACAAAACCAAACTCCTTAAGCATTATAATTCTTAACCACTAGAGACCGGAGGCCCTGCAATAACAGTGTTATAACACTGCAATTGCAGTGTTGACATTATATATTCATTTTGTCTTTAGATATTACCTCTATGAGGTAAGTTAAAGATACACTTTATGAAGTATGGTATTGTCTACGTAATGGCTTTGACAAAAAAACTTTTTAATTATTGAAATTTTTTGCAGTCCCCTACGGGTTAAGTGGAAACTTTTTCAATGATTTTAACAAATGAAAATTGCAATAAAACTTTTTTCTGTACTTCTTCTTGTAATATAATTTGATCACAGCAAAACTTTTGTGATTCTGACTTTGAGTTCAACAAAAGTTTTGAAGGCCTTCGACTAAGATGTTGTGGTATCAAACTGTCATCTGTCTCTGAAGGCATTATCAAACATATTGTTATGTTTGACAATGCCTTCAGAGGGCGAAACAGCTGTCACATGTAATAATAATTACTTAGCAGAACTTGTTTATGAATAAACTGTTTTTATAAATTGAATAATAATATTATTGAATATATAAAAGAAATAAAAAATTAAAATAGAGTTCTACAATTAAACTTGATAACAATAAATCAGATTTCGATATTTTTCAAGGGTCTGCCCTAAAATGACTTTTTAAAAATTTTATATCTAATGATATTTTACAGGTATGCGCTAGTAAAATAATAATAATTGTAAATAGTCTTACGTGGTTCCTGTGATCAGGCTGATTGCAGACTTGGACCAGGTGATCCAGTTGGTAGAGTAACTTTTTACTTGTTGAGTGAACCTATGGAAAAATAAACAAAAATCATAACTCTCTATAAAACATCAAATATGTATGTAATAACAAAGTGGAACTATAACAAAAAATTTAAAATAGTACCTTTTGTGTGAAAACTTTTAAAAAGCTAAGTAAGTAAGTAAGTAATATACAGGGTGTAACAGGATGTACCTGAGGGATTTAACCAGCGATTCCTGAGCATATTTGGAGTAAAAATGTACATGTCATTTTGCTGTCCGATGACATTTTTTCTATTAAAATCATTAAAAATATTTTTCCATCACACGTCGCCACTGACTTGTTAGGAACGTGGTGCACTTATAACCTAGCGGTCATTTTGCGTTGTGTCCCGTTCTAACAACATTTTAATACACGAAACAGCGCACGTATCTCACACACTTATCGCAATGGAATACATCCCATAGCGAAAGGAACAATAGCGATGGGTGAACGAAATTTTTTTTTTGTTTTTAATAGAAAAAAATGTCATCGGACAGCAATATGACATGTACATTTTTTACTCTAAAAATGCTCAGGAATCGCTGGTTAAAATCCCTCAGGTACGTCCTGTTACACCCTGTATAGAATATGAAGTAGTAAAATTATTCAATTAACCAGTTATGTGTGCTTTTATCTAAACCTCTTTTGTAATAGTAAAAATAATCTACACGAGTGTTGGTTTAATAACGTAATTTGGTATTATTTGAGGAAATTTTAAATTAATCAAAGTTGCAGGTAGCACAACAAAAAATGTATGTATTTTAAGATAAATAGCAAATAAGCAAATGAAAAATATTGTGAGTTATTGTGTTTGTTAATAAAGCGTAAAAAAATATTTGAATATTATTAATAACTTTTGAAGATAATCAGACTAACTGAAAAGCGTGAAAATTAATAGAAAATGAAACAGGACCACCTATGCGAAAAAGCATGCATGTTAAATAATATGAATGAGAGTGATGGATTATTGATGGTTGATTACGTAAAAGGAAAAAAAAGATGATTTCTATAACATCAACTTTGTATCTTCAACTTATGAATTAGGAAAGAGCAAAGGGACGTAATATTTGACTGAAAATTGAGACCCAAAAGAATGAAGTTGTAAGAAAAGTACCACTTGAAAAGTTCATCATAAAAAATCTTAAGTAGAGAAAATCCAGAATATTATTTATGTACAACAGTCGAGAAATTTATGAAAAATTCCCAAAAAGCCAAAATCTTCAGAACCGGCACCATCTATTGTTGTAAACAAGAACTAATGAATGTTTTCTGTATGAACCGTTCTTTGTGGGGCAGTGGTAATGCAGTTTTCTGTTACTGCACTATTACGGTTCGGATCTTCGCTACAAGCTTCTGCAGGAAACAGTGACGGATCTCTCTGTTGTGGTATGCCATGACAAACTTGCAGCATTATATCCAATCCGTTCAATAGATTCTGATAAGCATCATACACCTGATTCAGAAGGGATACACACAATTATTCAATCAGTCTTAGTAATACGGGCACTGCTCAATAAATGATAATGCTATTCAAATATTAAACAAAATTAATTCAAATTATGCAACAAAAAAGTTTAACAATCTTGTAATTTATTAAAAGCAAGCCTATGATAAAAAGAGATTCAATAATTAATTAATTACAAAAAAACAACAGTAAATTATTAATGCCAAATGATCAAAATGTGATGTGTGAAAAGTAAAAAATAATAAATATAATATAAATAATAACATAATACAAATAAGATTTAATAAATGAATTATTATTTAAATGGACATATTCTTATCTAGTTTTTATGAACAAGAAATATGTATCTTTATTGATGATGGTCACCTATTCTGTGAATCTTCATTTATGTAAACTTATAAATAAAATAGTGTAGCAGCAAACAAGACATTTGCAATAATTAGTAAGTATAATTCCTCTGAAAACCCCTCAAAATAAATATATCAGTATCTTCTCCAAAATTGACACCAAATTTGTAAAAAAATAACAATGTTTTTAAGAAGAAATCCAATACATTACTAGTGATGGGCATAATCGATGGAAACAAATGAAAACTTTTCGATTCCAAGAAGTAAATGCTTATAAATCTTATTATATTCATTGAATAACCATTCACATTAATTCTCCCCATTTAAAAATTTATAATTATTTTTCAAAAGAAGCAAACACATTGTGACTTGACATTTTAAATAAATAAAAAGAAGATTATTTTTTTAAATTTTTTTTTTATTTATAATAATTTGCGAGATAAATACTGCAACTAGGCAACTCCAAACCAGCTTTTTAGAGTTAAACAAAAAAGCCATGCCTTTATGTTCTCACCGGTGTATGCCACAAAAACATAATAATATATATTGTGTTGTGCTCTCATACGCCTATGCCACAAATACATTAATATGTTTTGAGGCAGGCGTACACGGATGAGCAAATAAAGTTGATTTTCGCTGATTTAGGAACTACCTGTTGTAATTACCCCTCAAATTGGTTTAAAGTATGTAATTTCATAGTACCAAGAGAATTGCGAGAAAATTCAGTTAAAAATCACCAATCACGAAATGGAGTTCTGAGATATTGAAATTTGAATTTTTTGTATTGTATCTTTAAGTATATCTATAGAGGGATCTACGGATAGTTACCTATTTCGATTATGCCAATCACCACCGAAGACAATAAGAAACAAAATGTTACGTATTTTAGTTGCCAATTATAAATTTATTAAAAAGTTATTCCATCACAAAGTGATAATTTACCTCGGTGTACGCCTGGCACATCTGCTCATAGAGCTGCTGGTGGCGCACAATGTGCTGCTCGAGAGCCAGCACGTCGCGCACATCTGGGGGTGGTGCACACTGAGCACTCCAGCCCGCCACGGCGCCCGCGTACACTTCTGCCTTATGGTGGAACACCACAGACAGTGATAGCACGGCACTACGCTCTTCCAGACCTAACAATTATAAAATAAGATAGTGTAAATGTTGGATCCACCACAAAAATTTTGGCGATGCCTATACATAATTTTAATGAATGATTAATTTGCTACCTATTTAAATGGTTAGTAATACAATAGAACCAATGAATTAATATTTATAAAAAGCAGTGCAGATGATTTTTTTACAAAAAATGTGCTGTCATCCACGTGAAAAAATTGTCAACTATTAATTATTATTATTATTTTAGCCAAATATTCCCAAACTAATTTGTTGAGTGATATATCTAGCACACAACCTAAAGGAAATATACTTTATTTTGCGGACTTTGTGAAATCTTTAAGGCCTCCGTTATGTACTTTTATTAAAAACACCTAATATTATAATAATTTCATATCTAATATTATGTACTCAAATAAAAAAATATGAAATTATTAAAAATAAAAATTGCATCAATGATTTAATTTTATGAATAGTAACATAAAATGAAAGTGATTTTGATGTTTTTTAGAAATCTAAAAATTTTACCTCAACATAAATGTTAACTTCTCGAAATGATTGTAAAATTTCATAATTGACAAGAGGGTAAATTTGATCTGTGACTTTTGTAATTTTCTCTATGATTTTCAAAATATTGAGTTTGACACCTGTCAAACGGTAGATATTGTTTTACATCAAAATAACAATGTGTAAAACTTTACCCTGAAACATAAAATTCTCAGGTATTATTACTCAGTCAACAACTCAATACTCAATTTATTATTGTTAATACATCGTGTTGATGCAGATGGATTTTAATCCATAGATTTGTTTTTGCAGTATATAGTATTTCAATAGCAGTATTTCATAAGCGCATTATGTAAATAATTTTATTGAAACTAATGATGCCTAAAACGTATTTTTAAAAACGAAGCGTGAGTTGTTATCTCTGTTTAATAAAACGTTTTGCATTGTGTTAAATCCTATTGTGTTATACCAACACATATCGTTAAGATTAAGTGCAATCTAATCTCAAGTCTAATTGGGTAAGTAAATAAATAATACTATTTTCAACATATATATGTTGGTGCTTTCAAGGTTCTTGCAAATGATTACCATACAGTGAGGGTTTCTTATTATCTGAGGTTCTTATGAGCATCCGGAAATTCTCTTATTCTCAGTCAAGACTAGTCCAATCATTTGTATTTACTCAACTTTATGTTATGTTTGTAACAACTTCTTTAGTACCGTTGTGATGTGAAACTCGATGAAACAAAAAAGCGACACCAAAAAGAAACAAACACATACTTCTATAGGATTTAGCCTGCGAGAGAATGAGATAGAATAATCGCTCTCCTCTTTGTGCAGTGCTTCATAACCTCCCCGTCTACTTAAGTTTTCTGAAAGTTTCAATTCTACGCTTGTGAATTGCACCCTCTGTTTATTTTCTTATTAAGTATTTTCCAGGAAAGTTAAGAAAAACACATATTACATGAGTTAGAAGTAATTTTTTTTTTTTTTTTGTAATTACAACAACAAAAGTTCATTAGCAGAAAATTAAACACAGAGTATTTTGATCTCATTTTATTCTCATTTGCACTATGGGGATCACTTCGATCGGTAGCAGGTGCATTCAATATCAATGAATCAATAAGTAATAATACCAAACAAGAAGTTCTTCAAAAACCATAAAACTTAAACACCATGACAACACTGTCATCCTGATTGGATAAGATGAGATCCAAGGGATGCTCCACTTGCAAGAAACAACTTCAGTTGATTCACAAGAGATTAGAAACGAGTATGTGCCTGAATAATGAGCCTTTAACGTCTATCGATTTAAAGTATTAGCCAACTTGCATTATAAAAATATCTTGAAGATATTAAGAATAATTCTAACTAACCTGCCGCCAAGTCTTTGAAGGCCCTTTCCATGGCGTGTGCAAGTGAGGCAATGTGCGTGTGTGCATAGTGCCGCTGCTCCTGCAACCTTCTGGCTGCGGCGGACACACGTGCCACGGACGCACGTGCGCTGCCACCGCACGCCGCGGCGAACCTTGCGTGCTCCTCCTGCAGCTGCTTAGCGAGGGCGCAGGACCGACCTATCTCCACATAGGACGAGAGGAATGCACTGCGGTTGTGGCAGATCCACTCCAGCATCTGAAATTATAAGGAACATTATATTTTCTGATCAGCATACGTAACAATGGATCAGTAGTAACATTCAAAGAAGTGTTATCGCTGTGGGAAGAGCCCTAGGCATAGTTATGTAGAAAGCACTTTGAGCAAAAATCTTCCGAGTGCCTTCTAAGAAAAATTGGAACATTTTTCTCTTTTAGGACAGTGATGTTGCTCTCTATCCCTCAGAGTGCGGGAAGCAACTAAATGTCACTTTGGTTGAACAGAGTTCTAACTTCACTTTACCTTGTTCTGAGATATGAGGTGTCAAAGTTTGCAGAGATGATTTCTCATTATCTGTTTACTAATTTCTGATTTTGAGGAGAATCTTTAGTTAAACATATTTTAAAGAAAAATATGACATGTACTTATCATTTTAGAACATACCTAAGCGTGCAAATAGAACCATATCCAACCAGCTAGAGTGCAATAATTCATTGCACAAGGTACTAAGTTAACTACATTTCCAAGTTAGGGCCACATTCTGTTTAAATATTTTCCACTACAATATGACAAATTAAAACACTTTCAACAAGATTGAAACTCTAAAATTGTAAAATAGATTATGAAAATTCATCTTTGCAATCTTTGACAACTCTATCCAACCAAAGTGACGAGCTACACAGGGCCTCGTAACAACGATCAACATTTAGGTACAACAAAATGGAAATTTCAAAAGGTTCAAAGTGATGTTAGAACCTTGTAAAATAAATTGAGCTTTATATTAAAACTTTGTCATACAAATATATACAGAAATACAATAAAGGTAATTATTTTGTTTATAAAAACAAGCAAAGGAAATGGTTTTACATTTAAAGGTCATTTAAAAAAAAAGTGTTGGTTAAAACCTTTAGAAGTGTTAGTTAGAAGTATCCTTGTTAAATTTTATGCACCAGTCCAAAAATAAAGTATGTGATAGAATGTTTCCGTACAGTTTTTCGATACTTAGATTTTTGACTTAGGTTTTCTATTCCCTACCGTCTTAGATACTTATATTTATGTAGTAATTTTTATTTAAATTTTAATTTGGGATTTAAACAAGGAGTGCAAGCTGAAAAGCTTCGAGGAGAAACTGAAGAAATAACAGTACCTGTGCAAAAGGCAAACAAAGTGGATCAAGAATTTATGTTAATTGTTCAACTAATATACAAAATACCTTGAGGAGACAACAAAAAAAGATGGAAAAGATTGCTAGATGAATTGAAGGTTACCTTCTCGCAGTCCTGCTCAAATAGCCTTAGCTGGAAGCACTGGTCAAGCTGCAGCTTCTTGTGGTGCCAGAGCTGCAGCAGGTGGTGGTGCGCCTGCCGCACTGAGTCCAGCTGCTGGCGTATGCCCGAGGACTCCCCGCAGTGGAAGGCCCCCGGCCCGGGCGATCCGCTGCCGGCCGCCAGCGCCACGGTGTCCGCTGCCTGCAGACGCTGCAGTATGCGCTCACCTGGAATACACAAACAATGTATGTGTAAGTGATAAGTTTGACCTGGAAAACTGTGCCACAACGTGTCATCATAGATACGATACGATTGTACCCCAAGCCAGGAGCACTCCTATCCCGGTGAGACCGGTACACCGAGGGGCACTGATTTGTTAGGACTTGGAACACATGCTCTGAGGAAGGGAAGAAGGTTGGAGTTTAATCAACCGGTACACATGGCAACCTTATAAGCCAATATTGGAATTTAGGATGGGAAGGCTTGCTTATTGCCACAACAAACACAAATTGTGTAATGGCAGAAATAATGTGCTCGATATTGCTGTAGGTATCAATCAAAGAGCCCTTAGTATATTTGTTCGGTTTTCAGAACAATTCATATATGTCTCATAGAAATCGTTGTGTCTCCCTTACTATCATCATAGTGAGAAATATGATTTAAACACTGTTAGAAAGAGAAAATACCACGCTTTATATTCAAATATAAAAAATAACAACAAAAGAAGTAAAATGTTAACTTTATGAAACCAAATTTCGAATCGCAATTTGAAATAAATTTAAATTTAATAATTTTAAATTGAAACTTTGGGAAATACTTTTTAATTATTTTACATGGAGTGACAAAAAAATAACATCTTTAATATATTTATCTAATAAAATGTATTTTTATTTTTTGTCATTATCAGTAATTTTAGTTAGAAAAAACGTGAGTTGAACCAATTTTAAAGTTTTTTAATGTTTGCATGCAAAATTTTTATATTTCAAAAATTATTTGTTTATTTCGATTTATAAAATTTTAAAGCGTATTTTATCTATCCTGTATCTATTACCTGTCAAAACAGGTTTTATTTTTTGGATAGTTAAAAAATATTCTATTTACATATATGGATTTTATTGTGGGATTTTATTGTGAAGTGGAAATATTTTGACCCTCTGACAAAATATCGTCGAGGCCTGAAGTGCTAAAGAGACCGGACTACTTTAAAGGGAATATGGAATACAGGACATGGTTGTGTGTTTACGGGAGATACGCAGAGCAGTACATAAAAACTAAACATTTTAAGAGGAAGGGGAAAAACAAAAGTGAAGTGGCATGAACTAATTATATTTTATTGTTGTCAAAACTGTCTGGATAATAATATATAAGAAAGATGCCAGACATATACTTGATGTCAAAATATTAAAATGTTTTGTAAAAACAGATAAAGGATGTTAACCTGTTTGGATATTAAAAAAACAACATTCTAAATGTACAAATTGATTAAAAATAAATAAATTATTGCTTCTAATTGAGAGCAATTAATTATTTAATGATGAAACTACATCACCAGAGAGATGGTGCATTGAATAAAAATTTACATTCCGAAATGTAGTTCACTGTTCAAATAGTTTGGAATTCAATAGTACTAAGTAACAAACTAGTTTTATAACCGTGCTAGTTCTGACCCGCTCATTAATTACAAAAAGTTGATTCACTCATTAACTGGTAATAGAAATTAGAAAGTTCTTGAAAATAATATCAAAAGAATTTAAGTATTTGACCCTTGGGCACTGCCTCTCACTGCCTTCCACTGTTACTTTGTTTCTTACCACAAATGTAAAGCTAAGGTCCATCCAAATTAACAATTAATCTCACAACGACCAGACCGAACCATGAAGGGAATTTTTTAAATTTTATTTGGGAAAACATATAGTTGCGAAGACATTTTTTACTTATTGATTGTTTAATTGGTTGCATCAATAATAAAGTTTCCACTACTAATATATTAAAAAAAAAAATATTAAAAAGGTAAATTATGCTACATAATAAACAACATATTTATATATTAATAGTGAAATTGAAAGAATATAATAATGAAATAAATTATCTATTCATCTAGTTTATAAAAAAAAAACTACATGCCCATGGGATAACAAGGTTCCCTCTGCCATAATTTTTCTCAAAATCACATAAAAAATATATAGTTTTCAAATGTTGGCTAAAATTGAGCTCTTCTGGCCCCCTAGAACCATAAATCGATAAGGATTGATAGGATAACTTTCGGTAACTTCTCATCGTTCCTTAGTAAAACTGCAGATCCCTAAAGTAAAAACAACAGTTGAAGTCGAATATGTAAAGAACATTTAGTCATTGTGAACTGTTATTTATTCTTGGACGATCTGCAATAAGGAACTCCAGTGAAAAATATTATGGCTTTAAAAAATATGTTCATATAGACCAATATACGCTGATTCTGAATATATAAGTTTTATTACATAATATTTAACGTAGTTTTTAAAAAAATATTAAAAAGTCCATTTTAAAACGTGTCATTAAAACACCCTATTGCTGGATTTTGGCGGCGTGACGTCACCGCGCCGCGTCACCTGGGTCAAAGTTGTATAGAAATCAATAGAAATGAAGACGCAAGCCGTTCGGCATTCCGTGTTATTGGTTTATAGAGAATCGGACATATAATAGTTTTTGTTTTTATTGAAACATTATTTAGGCCTAAATAATTCAGAATCAAAAATAAAGTATCTCTATTAGTTTATCTATATTATTTAAAATATTCAAAAACTTTAACTGTACAAAAAACGATCGTATTGCCCAGTAATGTCTATGAAAACGCTCCAATGCTGAAATTCAAAATAGCGGGAGTCGAACAGCTGATTCCAGTTCCCTACAAGATTCATACTTCGGTTAGTCATGATGACGTCACACTAGATTCGGTGGTTTTCGGGGCATCTTGAAAAATTAAAACTTTGACATTTATTTTAACTATTAAAACTAACTATAAAAATAAATATGCAGTTATTTACGTTAGAAGGTCATTATTCATAAAAAAAAATAAAAAAATTGGACTGGAATTCTCTATTATGCTAGGGAACAATATTAAGTTACCAAAAGTTATCCTATCAATCGACCATGTAGATACCCTGGCCTGGATTCTATTTATGGCGGAATTGATAGGTATTTAAGTAAGGATGTATAAAAGAAAATAAGGAGAATGGGGGAAATGAAAGATTGTATTTTTATATATTAAGTTAGTTTACCTTGGGCTTCTAATTCTTCTACAGGAACTTTAACAATTTTCTTCTTCATCTCGTTGTGGAGGTCGATACCGTGCTTGGCCCCCGACACGTCGTCCGCAAAGTCGGATCTCGCCAGATCTTCTTGTAAATCGTCTAATCTATCTAAAATGTCACCAGCCTGCCAGGTTAATTCTTCCAAAGCCTGAAAACACAAAACAAAGTGTCATTAATTTTACTAATATACGGGGAAAATATGCATGAAAATTAAAGAGGAATTTTAAAATATTTTGAAGTGCATCAATAATAAAAAATAAAATAATGATGCCAAATGTAATGCTGGGAAGATAAAATTACATCAATAAATAGATAGAAATTTTTCAAATCATGGAGATATGATGAGATAAGACGGGTGCATTTAGAAAAGGGTGTTGGGAGTAGGTACCCGCGGCAACATTAAAGACATTAGGAGAAACGTTTTACTTACCAGTCTTAAATCAATCCATTGTGCATGATCATATTGTAAAGTTCCTTCCAGATCTGTCGTCAGTTGAGATGTATCTATTATTTTAGGGAGTGCCTCCAAACTTATCACAGTTGTCTGAAATTAAAAAAAAACACACACACTTTAGTACTGAGAAAAGGATACTAAGTTAATTGGTAAAATTTAAAAAAGGGGGATTGATATTGAATTCTTTAGAGAAGATAAGACACCAATGAAGTTAATAATTTTAAAAAGATAGTAGTTATGCTTTACAAACTGTTTAAAATTACAAATTGAAAAAAATTATTGTGAGTTTGCTCCAATGACTAAAAAACCTATTATCAATATTGCTGATGAAAACTCTGGGCAAACCATAAAAAGTGCTAGCAGCCATTACCTTCATGTTATTTAAAGTATCATAAATATTGTTAACTGTAGTGCCAACGATATTAAATCGGTAGACAAAAAAATCGATACATTTTTTTAAGTCATTCTGTTGTTTACCAATCATCAGTGAACTCCTTACATTCAATGTCTAAAGTCGTTAATTTGATGTATGATTTTTTTAACCAAAATAGATTAAAAGAAAGTGCTTATTCCGTGGCATTAATACATTCTTAACAAAGGTAGAGTATTGATTTGCTATTAGGTAAGCGAATATTTATAAAAATTGAAAATATATCTACTCGTTTAATCGAAGCAAAATAAATAAGTTCGTAAATAAATCAACTGTAATAATAATATATTATGTAGTATTCGGGTTGAAGGCATTCACAAATACATCGCGTGTGGATAAATGCGAAGTCAATAAAACCCGCTGGCTGCTATCAAACCAAAGTCAAACCGTAATACAAATATACTGCTAATGCTTACGAAATCAATCCACAGGGCACTTACCCCTCTGTGTTGCGGCGTTACGTAACCATTGAAACAATCTAAACTTATATAATACAGCCGTATCTGTTTACATCAAACTGTTTTTAAATAATTTATTGTTTAGCATGCCTTTTAAAACAGATTGATTGGATTCCTACAAATGATCGGAGAAACTCCGTGCGTACTCAATGTAGTTTATTGAAATACGCAAGTAATTATTATGATCTATTCCATCTAATACGAAATCGAAATAAATAAAATAATAACAATCCTTTCATGTTCGTCTCTAAATATTGGTCCGTAGGAAGTTGGGATGGGGTGTTTTGACGCCTGGAGCTGTAATTTGAAATCAGGTTGTACCCAATACAAGGTGACATTTTTCGTAAAAACTTTTTGGAATAATATTACTGCAAAGCCTTAGCTTTATCATATTAATAGATGAATTTTATAAACATTGTTGTCGTCCGGAAAAAAGGCTTATACGGAAATAAGAGTGATTAGTTTACTTTGAATCATAACAAATCTCAATTGACAGATTTTAACTTTAAATTGTATTGTAGTTGTTCCCTGAAATTCTTTAAAAAACTTAGGTGATTTTGTTTTGAGCCATCCTGTAGGTTAGGTGAATTTTTGTAAGGTCATGTTTATGCCCTTTGAACACACTTTAAAAATAGTACTATGCCATTTTCTACTTTTTGCCGATCGAATTTGACGCCCTACGGCACGGAGTAACGCCTGGAGTCAGTGTTTCACAGCGCCACCATTTACCTGATAATGTCCGTGAAGAATTTGTCAATACATAGTGGAGGGCGATTCACAAAATCTACACACTGTTTTTCTAGCCAGTGCGGACTTTCAAAGGAAAAAAAAATAATAATCTTAGAGCAAAATGGCATCCACCTACTTTACTTCAAATACTAAGCCTAGGAATCACCTCATAGTCGATCCATCTGATCTTGAATCATTCGGAATCGGGATAGGTTATTGCTTTTTTGGACGGGATTACTGACTAGTTCAATCAATAAAGAAAGCGCGCCAAACACGTCGACCCGCCCTTAGCTAAACTGTTGTGGCGATGGAAAAAGATGATAAAATAATCATTAATAATGTTATTTTACGTATTTCAGCTATTTATGACTCTATTTCAGCTATTTATGACTAGTCGCTCTGTGAACAGTAGTAGACCTCACGTAATGTTGATTATTCCGATTTGACAGCTCTTAATGCTCACGCGAACTCTGGCGGAGTAAAAAGGTATTATCCAAGACAGCTACCATCTTATCACGGAACACACAAATAAATTTACACAAAATAAAAATGTCTATTACAAATAAATATGTCTAAATGTGAGTTAAAGTAAATCAATCCGCACACATCTTACGTAAACAGTTTCCTTAAACCGCGAGTTCTATTAAAACATAATAATTTAGAATCATCTAAAATCGGTGATCAGCATACAGGTGGTAAAAATATCCCAATATCAATAACAGTAAATCAGAAAAAAAAATGCAGTTTTCTAAATCCGCAACAATTTCCTTAAAATACAGTACGACCAATAGAAAAAGAAAACAGACCTCGAATTTGTATTTGTGCGAGCCGAGCGAGGTGCGTTGTTTCTGCCAGAAGTTGTCCGGTCGAATGATGACGGCCTGGTGTACGGCCCCCGGCGGGAAGTGTTCCTGCAGCACCTTCAGGATGGGCTTCACGGCGCTCCACGAACCCGCACCACCGCCTCCACCGCGCATGTCCACCACCACGGTGAAGCCGAGCGAGCGGATCTCCTCGCTGGAAATAAACAAAAGGATATGCGATTAGTTCAATGCACTCAAATGGTGAAAAGGAAAGAAGCTGAAAAATCAGAGTGCAATTCACACGTTAAATTTACGCGTGGAAGAAGTGAAACCTTCAGAAAACTAAAGTAGATAAGAGTGAGGAGGCTACGAAGCACCACGTAAAGATGAGATATATATATAAATATATTTATATATATATATATATATATATATATCTCATTCTCTCGCAGGGCTAAATCATATAGATGCATGTGTTTGTCTTTCTCTAGTGTCGCTTTTTCGCTTCATCGAGTTTCAAATCACAACAGTGCTAAAGAAGTTTTCACGTCAATAAGATTAATTCAATGTATCTACACGGAGTGAGATCAAATAGTGAAAAGAGTAGGAATTCAATTGACATATGGAATGACATCAAATAGTGAAACGAAAAGAAGATTGTTGAATGTTCTAGGAATCAAAAAGAAGTGAAAAGGGACGAAGAAAATCAGATTAGTTCAATGTACGTGGATAACAATTGAATGAAATCAAGTGGTGAATAGAAGAGAGGGATAATTTACAATTAGTTCAATGGTGGGACATGAAATGTCATCAAAAAGTGAAAAGAAAAGAAGATCGGTTGAATTTTAAAGGAATAAAAAAATAGTGAAAAGGAAAGAAGAAATTTAGATAACTTCTGTGAAGTTAAAAGAAATTACCAAACTGTCCATAATATCCACACGCACACATGGTCCTCTTTCCCTTCCCAAAATGACATAAAATATCGAAAGCAGCAAATAACTTTGTTTAGCAGTTACTCAAAACACCTAACCAAACATAACCCTACCCAAACATTAAAAAAAACTTTGTTTCGGGGCAGAAAATATTACCACAATGTCATTTATACCATTGGCGTGTGATCCATAGAAAAATATACCTACTGTTTAACAAGAATTTTTTATCGTACTCATAATCTACATAGATGCTAAGAACAACTGTATATAGATCCTAACCGCAACTAATCTTTAATTTATGTGTATGAGTCGACCCACAGTGCCCTTCTTGACAATATCAAGGACGATACGGTGTTTCACATGGGAACACCTCAGCACAGGTTCGCCTAGTGAGATGTTCACAAAATACTACTACTAACCTATTTACATACAGTTACGGATCATTAACATTTGTTTTCTTATTACTAAACTTATTATCTATGTTAAACCATGTAATAATTTATAAAGTGTATGATCAAGAATATAAATAAATTGTGTAAATTTGTGAATAAGAGAGATGAAGATGAGATTGGCTAAATGCACTCATTTGGAATCAAGCGTAAAAAGTCAATTAGTGTACGCAAAGGCATCCAGAAGTGAAAATGAAAGAAGAACGTGAAAGTGGTTCAATGCAGAGGTACGTAAGTGTAATTTTTATATTTAACGAAAAAACGTAGACACAAACAAAATAACTGGAGAATTCGTCTGCTTTCTAACTATTTCTCACCGATTAACATCTAGATTCTAGAACGACGTCATATAGTTGTAATAACACCTTCTCCCGAACTTGTGCTTGTTAATGATCTCCTTATGAAGCCTCGTTGCAACGACATGTTCTCTATTCTCGGGAAAACAATGACGTCAGAACCTGCTTGATGCCTTCGCTTGACATATTAAAAAACACATAAGATAGGAAATTGCTGATCCGCGCATCCAGGAAATGAACATTGCCTACTATGTAGTGATGTACGAGTATTTTAAAACACAGTAAACCCCACAAACAACACGACTAAAATCCAGCAATAAAATCTGACAATAATGATCTTGCGGTGAAAGGTGAGGTTAGATAAAAAATAAAATAGGTTACGAATAACGAAAGAGGCATTTTTTTAATACAAAAACATGAGACTATATTTATTTATTTATTTTATTTACAATTTTTTTTAACATTACAAATGATTATATTATGCAAAGTTATACAATAATTCATTATTATTCTACTACTCCATAAGTTGAGCTCTAGGAACTCGTGTTTATTTACATACAAAAAAAATAATGTTTTAATGAAATATGTATACAGTGATCAAATACTTATGAAATAAATATACAAACATTATTTGACATAGGAATACAATTTAGAAAAAAAAATAGTTATTGAAAAACAATAACAATAATACTTTTTTTTAAATTAGATATTACAGATTGTAAGGGTTAATTAAGGGTACAACATATCATTATCCAATTTCAGGGACTTAATTTGCTTTTTGAATTGTTCATTTTTCAATGTTTCCGTTACACTTATTTTGTTTTTGGATAATAATATATTGTACCATCTCACACCTAAATATAGTGGTGTTGAGCCTTGGTCGTTCTAAGCATAGGAATGGCTATTAAGCCATTAGTTTTAAATCTATTTGCTTATGCTATCTGAAGGGTGAATTTTTTGGATAAAATTTTCTTCATAGATTTGATATAATGCGTTTCTCTTATACAATTCTGTGATAGATGGTATATTAAATTCCTGAAATATCTCTTAAGTAGGGAAGTCGTATGGTTTCCTAAAGATAATTTTTATAATTATTCTTTTAATTGTAATTATGGGCTGTAAGGAAATCTTAAAGGCCCCTCGCCAACCAATAATGCCGTACACTAATAAGAACTGAATTAATGCATAATAGACAATTTTGATAGTTTTCTTGTATAAAATATTTCGTATGTTATAGAAAACATAGATAAGATTTCTTATTCTTTCCACAGTGAGATTTGATATGATCTTTCCATTTAACATTTTTATCCATTAAGATTCTAAGATATTTTACATTAGATTTATGATTTAGCTTAGCGCAGTCCGTATTACATGTACCGTCATTTGCACAATTTTTGGAATGGATTTTTATGTTAATTAAATTAATTGGCACATTTTCTTATAGAGAGAATGGAATATAGTATGTTTTTTCTGTGTTGAGTGATAATAAATTGTTATCGAACTTATAATTTTAAAAAGTTGGAACTAACCACCTAAATTTAACTAAAATGTTCTGAGCAGTAGTTGTTGACGTTATTATTCAATAGAAATACGACTATGTCGTATTCGTGATGTGAAGAAAAACGATTAAAATTCTCGTGAAGAATGCGCAATCTATTCGGTTCGAAATAACAAATAATATTATAATAATATTTTACATTGTCGGCAGTTGTTGCACACAAAGCCGTACAAAATCGGCGTTAATCAACTTTATGAATGGCGGGTGTATTAAAAAGATAATTTGATATGATTTTTTTATGAAATAGATAAGATTTTATTAAATAAACGTAATGCGGAAATAGAAGTGGCAAAGTTAATAGCTATTAAGTACAACAATGTTACAGGAAGAAATGTTGGTGTTAATGACACGGCGGAATCACAATAAAAGTGGATGTCTTCCTAGACCGGAGGCAATCAACACAATGGAAGTATTCCGATATATCGCCGATAAAATGCAGCTAATGCATTGTGTGGTTGTCTAACGATCGACTGGTGGAAATTTAAAGTCAACTCTCCAAAACCGAGTACAAGCTACAACGGAACAGTAGAAAACAGGGATTCTCAAACTATGACAGCTCCAAAAGTTTCTGAAATTCCTTTAATACTTTCCCTGAATACCGTATAAGAGTCCCAAATGCCAGGAGCCAGTGGAATTAAGGCATCTTCAATCGGTGAACGTTGTGAGGCTAAAGGGATGAAGCAAAGTTTCAATTCTGAACGGTGATCTTTCACCAGAGTGACAACCTAATATCTACCCCTCTGGAAACATAATTTATGAATAATTTTTGAAGAAGAAGATAACAATAATAATCTAAACGAAAATATGAAAGAGAACAAGACACAGAAAAAGATAATGGTCGCCTGGGACTCGAACCAAGAACCTCTAGCCTGACCGGGAAGTGCGCGTTTACCAATTCCGCCATTGCCACCTTCTGTCAAACCGTCATATTTGTCAATCTCATATTTCAAATTTTAGAAATAACAATATCATCTTCAACATTTTTTTCTCTCCATATAACCCACTGAAGGAGGCAATGGCGGAACCGGTAAACGCGCACGTTCCGGTTGACGAGAGGTTCTGGGTTCGAGTCCCAGTTGCGAACACTATCTTTTTCAATGAAATGATTAAAAACACTTTGTTTTTACCACAATAAACTTTATTTTAAAGTCAACATGTTTCAAGAACGATGTTCTCTTCATCAGGACATAAAATGTACTAAAACTAAATTTATCTTTTTCTATCTTTAACTATCTTTTTCTATTTTTCTGTGTTTTGTTCTCTTTCATATTTTCGTTTAGATTGTTATTGTTATCTTGTTCTTCAATGATATATTACATTGATGGAAATAACCTTCAAAAGTTATAAAAGGAGAGTTTTTCTTATAAAAAAAATTAAACATACATTATTTCTTCATTTGACGCTCAAGTTAATAACATGATCGTCAATTGGTGCTTTTTGTACCAAGCAGCTTCCTAAATTGTTTATAAATAGAAAAAAATATATATTTAATTATTATTATCAAAATGTTGACGTTCTTTTAAAATACTCCAATCATAGAATAAAGAATCCTATATTATAAGTGTCTTCCATAAAATTTGAATAGAAAAAGATGTTCCATTTAGCCCAAATTTAGCCCAACCTCCCAGCGTTCCATCTCATTTAGACTCGCCTGAAATCGTAGATCTCCAACCCATTTTAATTTCTAAAAACATTTTTTTATGGAAATATACTTTAGTTTTATGAAGGTACCGCGTGTAAACTTCACACAATTTTTTTTCATTGAAAACTTCTTTATCACCGTTGTGATGTAAAACTCTATGAAACGGAAACGAGCGACACTAAAAAGAGACAAATACATACATTTTGTCGCTTCAGTTCTTATTTGTCCAACAGACCATTTTAGTTTTTGTTCAATCTCCGCTATAAAATTAAAAATTATAGAAAAAATTATAGTTAATCACTTAACTAAGAATTATTTAAACTAATGAGACATATAAAAACAGCGTAGCTAAATGAAATGAAAATGTTGAAAGCGCTTGTATCAAGGGAAGAAGATTGGTCTTACTACCTAAACCAAATAATGGCGTGTTACGTCGGATGAAACGAGAGTCGCCGTAAAGGTTTTCACACTCCAAGAATTCACACATTGTAAATCCGAAAAAGAATTGAGTAATTCAAATTAGGAATATATAAAAACATGAATGGTAAAATTTAACTTCTTATTTTATGCACTGGAATGGCCAACGTAATGGTTTTATGCTAGGGACCAATTACAGTATGAAGTACTTCAGGTAAGTTTTAAGGTTTTCGAGAGTGTCCCGTTTTGGACTACTAAGTCAGGTCCTTTTCAAATGGTAAGCAAGGTGGGAGAAAAGGAGGAATATGAAGCAACGGCATATATTGGTATTTGACTGAGTGTAAACTCGTATCTTTTAAGGTACTTATTCGAATTCGGATAAGATTTTTGATTTTTCGGAACCTTGAGGTGAATCTACATTAAAAATTTGGTGAAATTTAAAAATAAAACAACCAGTTAATAAAAATCTATCGACAGTTCAAATACACACTTTTATGAGAAAAAATCCCAACATGGTTCCCGTAAAAAAGGTATTTTTTTAATAAACGAATGTAATAATTTAAAAAATATATAGTATATTTGCGGAACTTTCCAGAGTGGAAGAAACTCTCAGTATCGTCCTGTAAGTAAGGTGTAAGAACACCATTCACAATTGAAACTTTGCTTGAAATGGCTTTAGCCGTGTTTAGTGGCTAGATCTGAATAGCCAGCATTTCCCAGCACTTCCCCATCTACCTATTTTACTTACCTTTCCTTCAGCCTTACAACATACCCCAATTGGGGATGCCATAGCCTCACAGTCGGGAGCAGTTGAGACTCTTGTGAAGTATTCGCATAAAAAGATTAACTTCGTTTAGTTAGATTAAGCAATTTAAAAAAAGTTGAGGCTCAGTTTTTTTTTAACACATATTTTCTTCCTTGTCGTCTGTTTTTCGTGAGGTGAATAGTTTGCCGTGAGCACAGCTTTCCAGGCTGTCTGCACGCCACTGGCCACTTAGCATTATAAAATTATTGACATATTGGTCTAATATGGGGTTAATGTCCGATGGAACTATGTAAAGAAAATTCATAATTCAAATCGTTCCAAAATTAAATACGATGTAAATTCAAAATTTAAACTTACGATCTCGTCTGGCAAACTAATGTGTCAAATAGGGTTACTTTGCCTTCCCAAGGGTGTCTTTGACCAGCCCATTATATTTTTATAAAACTGCTTACAAAGTAGTTATACAAATGCATATAAAAATGTACCATGGATTGTACTGCAAAGGATTCTACGCTGACACCACTTGAAAAATTGTTACTAACATCACTCCACATCAGTTTAGCGCCATTTTAGTGAACTTCGATATTCCAAAGTCGAGATTGATTTCTCAAAACTTTACGCTGTATTTAAAAAAAACTATATAAGGAAAGATTCAAATATTCTATAACGTGTCTTATTGATATATTGGCAACAATTTAAACATTTATTTAGTTGAATATTGTTGGTCCTGGTAGTACCTACTAGGCAATGAAGTACTTGAAAATATTTTTTTTGTTATTGTTTTTGGGGTGTTATGCCGTGTTTCGCTACCTCCTTCTTTAGCCAACGTTTCGGACAGCGTTACAGTGTCCATCATCAGGGCAGATGACCTGATGATGGACACTGTAACGCTGTCCGAAACGTTGGCTAAAGAAGGAGGTAGCGAAACACGGCATAACACCCCAAAAACAATAACAAAAATACTTTTTGGCCGTGAAAACCTAAAAACATACCTACTTGAAAATAATTTATTTTTTGGGATTACTTTGTCAACGATAGAAAAACATAGGTTGTTAGGTAGAAATGAAATGATTAATTAAAGATAATTTTAAAGTTATAACTATTAAAGGTATTTTACTACAAATAGAAAGTAACTATTTACGTACGTTTTCTTAAAAAAACCAAAGTACTTGAAAAAAAAATTGAGAATCGGGCAACGTAACCCCCTTTGGCGGTAGCAATTTTGAGTAAGTTTTGCTAAGAACTACTCCGCTGAGTGCTTGATTAAATTGCTTGTTAGAAAATATGGTATAACTTGCAGCTAAGTTAGTTCATAAGTATGAAAATAATAATATTGTGTGAGTGCATTCGCCAGACTAAATTACAAAACAGTCATCGAGTCCATTAGGGGAAACACGGCGCGTCGCGCCCCTTATAACCCCGCACCCCCCGGGCTCTGCAGCCTCTATATCCAGTAATCCAACCCCGGCAATATTAATAAGTAGGGTCCGGATTCCGAATCCGTAATCCAGAGCTCTCCGTTGGTGTGCTGTATCCGTATAAAGGCGTCAATTCACGAACAGAGAAGCGGCTTTCTGCAGAATGACGGTCAATTGAGCGTAGTTATGCGAAAAACAGCCAGTCCACAACAAACACATTCAGAGTAATCAGCATTTTTGTGGTAAGAGGAATTATTTGTATCATTGTATGAAATAAACAATCTGTAGTTTGTTATTTAAATTGTGAGTATGTAGATCTATTATGTATTAAATCCTTGAGGATATTCGTTCCCAATTTATTTATCTGCAGTTCACACGCGGTAGAAGCGAAACCTTCACCCACATAATTTCAACCAAAAGTCTTGAAAAGTGAGCTCGTAATCAAAGCGGCCAATGCGCCCAACTTGGCAGAGCGCGACGCTTCGTAGGTGCTGTATGTAGGTAAGATTTCATTATATCTCATTCTCTCGCAGGCTAAACCCTATAGATGTATGTGTTTGTCTTTTTTAGTGTCGCTCGTTTCCGTTCCATCGAGTTTCAAATCGTAACGGTGCTAAAGAAGTTTTCACTTCAAAAGTTTCAAATCGCAACGGTGCTAAAGAAGTTTTCACTTCAAAACTTTCAAATCGCACCGGTGCTAAAGAAGTTTTCACTTCAAACGTTTCAAATCGCAACGGTGCTAAAGAAATTTTCACTTCTAAAGTTATAAATCGGTACGGTGCTAAAGAAGTTTTCACTTCAAAAGTTTCACACATTTTCACAAAAAAGTCGACAACCGACGTGTAACTTTTTGAGGTAGCGACATATTGTGAAGGTTCCACGACATCTCAACAAATTCGCATTTCAGCACCCCTTTGAAAAGTCATTAAAAGTTAAGAAAACTTACTATTTAACCAAATAAAAATAAAGAATTTCAACACTTTTAATAAACTTTTAAAAGAGGTGTTGAAGATGTATGTTATTGTGTTTTCTGGTCACCATTTGTGAAGAAGTGTCGTTCCACAAAATTACGCTCAATTCTAACAAGAATCAAGGTTTAGTTTAGATCCTTTTGACCATAGAACTGGCAAGAACTTCTGTATGCAAGACACGTGTTTAGGCGCCACATTCCGCTGAAGGGTTCTCAATTTTAACAGGTCCCACAGTTTAGTTTAGTATGTGTGAATATACCATAGAAAGACACTTAATTCAAGACATCACAGTCTTAAGAAAAAACAAGTAGTTTACAGTGTGGACTAAACACACGTCTCATGTTCAAAACACCTCCCGATTTTTCACTTGAGAAAACTATACCATGTGTATCTACCATTTATTTATTATGTACTCGAAAAACAGTGTTCAGTGAGCTAAAAAAACACGTCAGAATGGACAGAACCATTCAACCAAATTCTAGGGCATGATTTTTTCGTCGTAGCAAAATTACACGGTTACAAATTGCTTCATTTTGGTTGAATGACGCTGAAGTGAAAGAGTATGCGGTTTACTCGTATCCTGAATAAGTGAACTATTCGATTCACATTGCTGATGTCTTCGAATCAGGGCTTCGCTTGGGAAGTGCATTAAGGCGCCGCATCCTCGCTCGAAAAGAAGAAGATGGAGAGATAGGTAATTACGAATGTTGTATGCGGGCTAATATTTGAAATTGAAGCGAAAATTGTGAAAATGTTGAATAAAACACGACTCGTTAGAATAGAGCAAAAATCTCGTGGGGGCTGTCTAAAACAACGTCCAAAGAAATACTGTGAATTTTTTCAAACATATAACTTGTTAAATAATAGAGACAGACGTGAAAATAAAAATTTTCGGAGCATACTTTGCGATTTTTTTCTATCGAGGGAATTTCATATAATTTACATTTCGGCGTGGGGAATGTTTAAATATTATCATCAAAAATAACATATATTTTTTTAAGAGCTTAAAAACTTCAAATGTTCAAGGGAGATATGCAAGAAATCGGTAGAAATTCGGGTAGCGGCGGTTTAATTTTTTGATCATTTAAATAACGAATTAATTTCATCACAACACAAGCAACATTTTCGGCTTTCTGTAGTGGTAGTAGGAGATTTTCAAACATTATATGAAATCCTTCAGGTTAATATTTCACAGCTAGGGTACTTCTTGAAATGTTCCAAAAACAGATACGTATGCTCCTCTTTCCATTTAAAAACCATTTTGACTACGCAATTTTTTGCGTTGCTGCGGCGCGCACGAATAAAGATCGAGTGAATCATTCCATACTTAGTATTTACACGTTCATTTCTCATTCAATCGCGTTGAATGTTGATATTGGGCAAGCTCAAAATTTTCAATGCGATTTTTATTTACTTATTTATTTCACTTTTATTTAGTAAAATATTTACACATTTATGTGCATTATTTATAAAATGTTTTGACTGTCTAACTAGGATGATTCCCGTTTTAGGACATGACATTAGGATTGAACAATGACATTGAACAATTCACTTTTATAATTACATGATGCTTCATCCAAATTGAATTGCAGAAGTGAACCGTGTAATATCGTCGTTACGTGAAAAAATGGCGAGAGTTAACGAATTATTATTACTATTTCACCACCGGATTTCAGACGTCTAACTCATCAATGAGCTCTCTAAATATAGCTCACTCGACACCGTAGGTTAATAGGTACAGTTCTTATTTTTTTATAATTTGAAGACTTGCCAACTCGTAGAAAGTAAAGATAGGTGCAAATTAAAATACACTATCACGGCCTGTCGCCGCTGGGGTGGGCAGTTACAAAAGACCGTGAACGAAAGCAAGGCGAAAAGCAATTATTTTTTTTAATTGGTAAGTCAACATAAAATATGCTCGACAAAAGAACACAGTGTGCTCTATCAATATGCTTGATAAAAGAAAACTAATGTAAAAATTAAAGCATTAGCGGAAAAATGTCACCAGCATCACGACCATCACAAAAAATTTAAACAATACAATAAACTTCAAGTAATTACACATTGAATAAAGACTGTGTTTTGAAATCAATAATATGTTTTGAAATCAATAATAATTGTAATAAAATACATAGAAGAAATATAAGTACATCATCTGTAAGTGACCTTAAGACAGTTTGATAATGCTTTCAGAAGGCGAAACAGCTGGCTCGCGTAATAATAATAATTATAGCGCAAAACTTGTTTATAAATAAACAGATTTATGAATTGTAACTTCTTTAGCCGCGTTGTGATTTGAAACTCGGATGAAACGGAAATGACGCATTCCAGTACCTACGAAGCTCAAAATGGACTCATTGGCCGCTTTGAAAAACTTAAAACTAAAACGAACTTCTACAAATAAAACTTAAAACGTGGCTGAGTGAATCGAATACATCGAAAATTCAATAATTCAGATGATAACGCCGCTCGGAAAAATGATTCGATTATTAAATAACTTGTTCCTTGGCAGATAGAAGTTATACAGAACAGAGCTATGAGATGTATACTGGGGAAGGTTAATACAAGGTTTAATCAAGGTTTGTACAAGGGTTAATCAAATGAGAGAGGAGCTAAATTGGATTCCAATATAAAAAAGGCTGCTGTTTAATGTTAATTTTTATGCATAAAGAAATTAAAAACCAAATGCCGAAGAAAAACCAAATCCTTTAAGGATGAAATTGTTTTTAATAGAGATGTACATAATTACGAAACAAGAAATATAAATAAAGTTAGATTGCCACATATGAAAAATCAAAAATACAAAACTGTCTTTTGTATAGAGGACTAAAGGATGTATGATGAATTGACTGAAAGTATGAAGATTAAATGTTATACTTGCTGAAAAAATATTTAAATTTATCAAATGAAATGTTACAATGTGCTTACTAGTTTATATTAATGTAGTTTAAACTAGATCAATAAATAAAAAAAGATATTTTTCAAATAATATTCTCAAACAGGAATATAGTTAACAACGGAGCTCTCAGCGGCAGAATCATAAAGCTATATTTGGTCATTGTACTTTACGACGGAACAAGTAAGATTTGTAAGAATAATGCTTAGTTCACACTGAGCTATATATCTGCGAGCAGATATCTGTTGATTCGCGAGCGCTTATCTTTTGTCCTTTCACATGAGGCTATCAAATATTTCTTCCTATGGTAGGAGAGGGGGTCAGTCGAATTAGGGAGCGGCAACGGAACGCATATTTTTTGTACTGAAATCTGTCAACTTGACATCTGTCATCCACGGGTCTAGGCAGCTCCGTAATTACAACGACCCCCTCTCCTGTTTTAGTCGGAGAAGGGGAGAGTTATCTTCTGGGATATCGCGTCTGGAGCGGTTACGTCTGGTCTTAAAAACGCTTAGGTGTGAACGGTCTGAAGGGATTGTATGGAGAGCGTTATTTGGCGTGCTATGATCTTTTATATTTGATAGCTGAGTGTGAACCAGCTCTCAACAAAAGCGCATAGAAATATAAGGAGAGTGAATCTGCAATCTCCCGAAATGAGGCCACTCATACCAAATTGCAAAGAAAGTGGAGAGTAGGGTTAATTCTTTAATAAATCCACCAGATATACACTCGTAATAAAATATCGATTAAGAGAAGAAACGGGGACACATATTTTATTCCTAACCGAGTAGAGTGAATAGGTAACAAAAGCATAAAGGAGAATCACCCTTTGGCCCCGATTCTGGCCTTTATTCCGATTCAGCGAGTAAACCCTTGAGAGCCCAAAAATAATTCTTCTGCACTAACACCCAAAATAATGTGTTTAAAAGTGTTTAAATTTCCTTGGAGTTATTTTCGTTATTTCCTTGAACAAGCAAACGATGAGCTAAGGTATCATGAAATTTGCACAATGATGCCGTTTGGTTGTTGAAATTGATACAAGAAGTCGGGGAAGTGCTAAGAAAATTTCACAAAACAAAATTAATCAAATATTTCCTTATTACCTACTTATTTTTTTGTAATATTAATGACTCATTTCTTTTATAAACAAAACAATGCACTTCGTAGCAAAAAATGTCTAAAATATCATAATAACGGTACTTTCAGTTTACGATTTTCAATTTGGGAGGCTGGTACGGTTGACGCCGTCCGGGAACCATTTATCGGATAACCAACACCTTTGTCATTTTTTTATGTGAATACCTCACAAGAATCTCAGCTGTTCCAGCTGCCAGTGAGACTGTGGCATCCCCATTTGGGTATTTTGTGAGGCTGAAGGCAGTGGAGAGAGGAAGTAGATGGGGAAGATGAAGGTGGGGAAGTACCGGCTATTTAGATCTGGTCACCAAACACAGCTAAAGCCATTTGAAGCAACGTTTCAATTCTGAATGGTGGTCTTACACCAGGGCGATACCGAGAGTATCTTCCACTCGAACGTGCCTATTATTAACTAATTTAAATATGTGCAGATAAATGTTCAAATCAAAATCCACGCTAAGGACACCAAACAGCGGGGGGTGGATGTTGGTGGGGAAAAATTATTTCATATGCCGCTCGCCCCACAAAACGCCGCCATTGTCGTGGCGTTCATAGAAATCTGCAAAGCGGGGTAATTCTACCTGCCCTCACATTCTGAATTTCTTTTGGACCCGGTATTACAAGTAAATACGGCGAATTTGTAAATGTTATTGTCGACGGACCTATTGAGGCATTTTTTGAATGATATTCTCTGCCACGAGGAATAATACTGATGTACGTATAGTTTGACATTTTAAAAAAAATAAAGTTGTTACAGCAACACCGAGTAAAGCCGATTTTGTAAGAAATTATAGTAGATTTAGATGTGAAATTTATACAGCGCAGTTTTAAGGTTCACCTCAAGTTGTTTGGGAGAAAAAACTGACTTTTAAAAATACATAATAGTTGTTTAAATACATAATAGTGATTTTGTTTCAAGTGCGCATTCTTCCCGATTTTAATTTTATTTTGATTTAACTTGTAATAAATGGTTAAATTTTGTATGGCTCATGCCATACAAAATTTAAAATCGCGCGTCGTGTTTGCACGCGGCAAATAAGCGAAAAAGTGGTTTTTATTTATTTTGTGCATAATTTTATAAGAATGAAAAAAAGTTAGAACATACAAAACCTCAAAAACAGTCTTAGCCTGAAAATGGTATTTTCTAAAAATTGTTTCTTTTATTGGTTCATAGTTAAGTCATGAAAAAACATATTTTTTAGTGGTTTACGATTATTTTTTTGTTACGTAAAAAATAATTTTATTGTAATTCCAATACATAGAAAAGCTAGTAAAAGCTTCAATTTACCCGTAGCATATTTTTTGATGTTCGTTTTGTTCGTTTTCCAAATCATAATTTTCAAAATCCATTTCACCGGATGTACAAAATGACGTAGTCTACATTGATCGATTAAAATGATTATTTTTCACAAAAAAATATATTTATTAAAAATTTCTAATTACTTAAAATAAGTACCTATCTAGGTATACATTTAAAACGTGATATATTACAAAGAAAGTAAAATTAAAATATGCAAAAGAGATATTTTTTTAACAATTACAAACACACTTTACAGACGAATATTTTCGTTTTTAATCTAATCCAGCAAAATCCGCACAAGCCCACTTTCCACATCTCATGTATCTCCCGGAAACCTCTCAACCAATCTTCTCCAGTTTTTTTATGGTTAGATATGTTTTCAACATTATTTTTGACATCAAGCTGAAAAGCTAATGCATGACTTCGTTTCTGGTTAATCCGAAGAGTCTCGTCTCTAATAACTTTATATGGCTGACAAGTTCTCTTTCAAGTGCGACTGGAATTGAAGGCTTAAATCTTCCAAGTCGCCCTTCTAAGGTATTTATATTTTTATTTGAACTCAAAACAAGTCTTCGTAAAGTAGCTTGAGGTATTTTGCATTCATGGTTTGGAAGCTCTCAGCCATTCCCTCACATTTCGTACAGCGAGTATTGCACGATTCACTGTTCTGTATCCCATGACTGTCTCTCCGTTTTATGAATATTATTGTGAGATATGGTACTTTTTTTTCTTGTTCCTGATATAAAAAAACAAATAAAATAAAAATCGTCGGTTAAAATGACGTACGGTGTTATTTTACCCTACCAGGCATACTATTTTGCCCAACAGAGATTCTTTGAAGAAAAAAATATTGAATTCACTTTTTTATATGAATACCGCACAAGAGTCCCAACTGCTCCCGTCTGGAGCCAGTGAGACTACAGCATCCTCAATTGGGATATGTTGTGAGGCTGAAGGTAGCGGGGAAGGGAAGGAGATGGGGAAGAGGAAGGTGGGAAGTACCTGGCTGTTCAGATCTGGTCACCAAACACGGCTAGAGCCATTTCAAGCAAAGTTTCAATTCTGAACGGTGGTCTTACATCAAGGCGATACTGAGAGTATTTTCCACTCTGGAACGTGCCGTAAATATACTATATATTATTTTAAATGAATAAATTGCGAAATAACACAAATTAATCAAATAAAATTTATTTGCCCACGCCGGGATTCGATCCCGCGACCTTCGGAATGCGAGTCTTACCGCTGGATTGCTTCACAAAATCCAAAAATTATGTTTAACATCAAGATTATTAATAATAAGTCGAGACCCCTTCAATGTACATTTCATATTTAAATACTTCATTATGGCGAAAGACTAAAATATTGACTCTTCCAAAAAACCTGTCAATAACACGTCAGTCCCGCACCGCTGCCGTAGATCAGAATATTGGCTTATTCATCTTGGAATCTGCAATTCCTCTAAAACCTTCAGGAAAATCCGTAAGAATTTCGTCAAACACCCGGTGATGACCAAATTATTGGGCTATTTTCGCAGATCAAATGATGTATTTTGTTATTTTATTCGAATTCGTCATCCTGTAAATCCCGACACAAAATTGTTCGGTGCTTGGTTTCGTAAAATATTAAAATTCTAACTTATAAGGGCGATACAACTTATCAGAAAACAGTACTTAAGGTAGTTGGAGGCAAATCGCTTCTGTTTACCCATTTCAGAACACAAAAGTTTTATTAACCAACAAAGTTATAAATAAAACAAAGTTAAAATACGAAATCGATTATCCAAGTACGGCGTATTAGCGCAGACTCATGAAAAATCACTCATGGTGTGGTAGGGTATTTTCACCTTTGTTTTTATTCTTAAAAAAAAAATTACGATGTGGAAGGAATTTTTATGTTGACAAATAAATTTTCTGCAACGATTTAGAATGTACCATTTTCGGTTTGCCGCCATAGCGACGTTTTCATTATTATTAGTGAATTCGGGCAACTGTGGTAACAGCCGTCTTACCAGCCAGTGACGTTTTCTGTGTCATAATGACGTTACAGCCAGTTGGAACCATTTCGGAACGTATGTTTTTTTTTTTTAAATCAATAACTAGGAATGAAAACATTAAAATTACACATTTTCGTACAATCATCAGAATCAGAGAAACAAACATTAATATTTGCCCATTTTGAACTATTTTTATAGTGTGTGAAAAAAATTCCCACTCTCGACAAATCATTTCCAAATTGCTGATAAAAATCACGGCTTATACATGGAGGCGCTTTTGCGTACTTTTATTTTTTTATTTTTATTTTATTTTTTTCCTTTATTTTTCCCAATTTACATTTGATGCATACAATATTATAAAATAAAAAGAATAATGGGAACCCACTAAGGCGCAGCCTGTGCGTGGGTAATATAGTTGAATATATTTTATTATTGTTCCTAGAAAGAAAAAACAATGGGCATATAAAGCAAAAACATGATTAAAATTTTCTAAACAGCTTTGCACAAAATGAGCATACATCAGTGCAACAGTAAGTGTATAGTGTAATATTAAGTGAAATACTAATTGTATATTAAGTGAAGTAGTGTAACAATAATGGTATAGTGTAACAATAAGTGCATAATGTAACAATAATGGTATAGTGTAACAATAAGTGCATAATGTAGTAATAAGTGTACTGTTTGTGAAAAAAACAATAAAGTGATACAAATTAAGCAAACAATGTTTCAATATCTACATTGTCAAGCCACTTTCAACTCCTTTATGTATTGCAGAAGTTTAGTTGTCACTTGAATATTTTTCGGTAAAAGATTGAATGTACGAGGTCCAATGAAACTGCTGTGAGTTTGCATTTGTTTGGTATTCGTTTGAGGGGTATAAAAAACATTATTTTTTCTAATGTTGATTCTATTTTAATTTTTTTCGAATTTGTTTTGGTTTTTAAAGATATATTTCATAGTTTGCAGTATAAATAGTTTACAGAGACTGAATAGTTTAGCTTCTTTGTATAGTGCATCTGTCGAAAATGTTCTGTTTCTATTGTACATAACTGATAATATAATTTTGAGTTATTTGTAAAGGTTTTATAAATACATCAAGCGCACCACCCCATCCTATTATTCCGTATATGAGTGAAGATTGCACCAGAGAAAAATAAATCATTTTTAATTTGTCAATATTAAGTACTTCTTTAAGTCTGTAAAATATGTAGGTAAGGTATCTTAATTTAGAAACGGTATTATTAATTTGTGATTGCCAATTTAAATTTGTATCAATATAAATACCCAAATATTTGATTTTTTCAACTTTTCCAAGTTCAAAGCAAGAAGAGCGTGTTACTTGATTACAGTTAGCATTGTGTATTCTAATTTTTAGGTTATTGGGGGGTTTGTTTTTACTGTTTTTATAAAAAGTTAGGTAAAAAGTTTTGCTGTAGTTTAAGAAGAGTCTATTACTTTTTAGCCATGATGAGACATATGCAATACATTTTGTTGCATTCAAAAAAGTTTCAAGCCAGGATTTTCCATTTACTATTATTGCTGTATCATCAGCGTAAGACACAATTTCACCAGGGATTACAACATTACATAAATCATTTATATATATTAGAAACAGAATTGGGCCGAGAACAGTTCCCTGTGGTACTCCGTTTTGTATCCTTGTTTCTGTACTATAAAAATACCCTATTTTTGTTTTTTGTTTTCTGTCTTTAAGGTAGTTAGTTAGAATTTTTAATGTATCCTTTTTGAAACCTATTTGATTAATTTTTTTATAAGTAGATTGTGATTTACCGTGACAAAAGCTTTTCTCAAGTCTAAAAATATAGCTAAACTTTTTTATTTTGATCAACAGATGTGTATAATTTTTTTGTCAGATCGAATATTGCATCTTCAGTGCTTAGTTTACTTCTGAAGCCATATTGATTTTGGGACAGAATTTTGTTTTGTTTTAGGTAATTCATTTTTCTACTTTTGATACATTTTTCATTAATTAATTATTAGTTTTACTTGATTTCGTTATTTCTAATGCTTCCAACTTCAAACCCAATCCATTTTTTATGTAGAACAAGCAAACCTGCCTTCCTGTTAAAAATTTGGTCACTTTTAATTAAGTATTCGGCAAATTTCCGCCTCCTTTTCAAAAACAAGTAAGGTGATTTCCTGCGATTTGAAGAAAGAGGTTGGGGGTTTGCTTTTGAGATGAAAGGGGCTTTGTACCAAAACATAAGTTTTTCAACCTTTTTAAGTTGTGTCGGTATAATTTTAGGCCACAAGGTGATTGCTTTCTTCAATAGTAATATTAATATTATTGAAGACTCGACACACGTCACGGTGTTTCGTGTACAGATTTATGTGTCGCCATCTGCGAAAAGAAGATTATAACTTATCTACTTAAACTTTGAAATATAATATCAATTATACGGCGTCGGGCTCTTCGCCTCTCCCTCTCTCCGTCTGCTGCCAGACAAGGAGCCAAGCAGCTACCCTGAAGAAGACGGATATACGATATTGATTAAGTGCTCCCAGACATAAGCTCGTACTACCAAAATAAACTTTGTTTTACAACTATTAAAATTTTGATTTAAACCTAACTTCGCTTGAGTAGTTTGTGATTCTTTTTTAACAATTTATAGTGTAATTTAAAACTAACCCCATTTAACATTAGTTTATGATTGGTTGTACATATACAAAAAGACGGAAATCATCAATTTTTAACATGGTAGGTAAGTGATCGTTGAGATTTAGATTTTAAATTATTGAACGAAATGGCAAGTTGTCTTATCTATTTGCAAATCAAAGGCTATTACAGTGCTCCTAAGCTTTTGATGGAAGTAATTTTAACAGCTTGAAATAGTTGGGTTGACTTGCAAATTCAACAGAGTTAAATCTGTGCAAATTTCTTGACGCCGTAGCTCACCGTTCCTGAGAATTGCGGCTTCAGATTTTTGTGGGATATATTGTTAGTTTTTTTCTTTAATTCCACCCTCCTGCCTTCTTGGAGAATGCTGTGTGGAGGAATTTAATAAGAAAAGGAAGGAATCTTTTTTAAGGAAAACAATATGAGGGGTGGTATTAATCCATCCGTCCCACTGCGGTGGGAAGCGATGGGCCGAGAGTCCAAGAGCTCATCTCAAAGAGGTCGAAGAGAAGTCGCGACCGTTACCTGTGTCTTGCTATTTTCATATTTACTATAGATTTATTAGTATTATCTTATTATTCAATGATTGCGTTAGTTGTTGGGACGTAACCTAGCAGATAGTTGCATTTGGAGGAGCTACACAAAACAAAACAAAAAACGAAAAACACAAAAAAAAATCTGTTTTATAGTTAAGAAAATTAGAAAAAATGAATTCGAAACGGTAAGGTTAGAACGGTTGAGGATCAGAAGATTTCTGTATACCGATCCTCATTTCCCTCGTCCTCACACAGGTGTTAAACAAATTTTGGTTTTAATACCTTAATATATAATAACACTTCGGGCATTTTAGTCGCACTCAAAAAAATAAAAAATTCATTCAGTCAAAATGTTGATTCATGTTCACATAGAATACTGGTCTGGGTACAAAACTTCAAAGGCCATTTCCTCAGTTTGACATATTTAGAGTAACGGCAGTCGCGGGAGTGCCATATACTCAATATGAACCTGCAACAGTACAGCTAGGAGGAAATGGGGGCGGAAGGAGGTTTCACTTCCTCGACTTGCGACTTGAATCCGCTGGTCCCCGATGGCGGGAAACGGCATAAAGCCTGGAATCAAATCAAATTACGATAAAATGCTAAAAACGAGTTCGTTCGCGTTTAGGAATACAGGCATTCCAAATAACCGGATGTGAGCGGTAATACCAATGTTCAGCTCTTGAAATGTTGAGTAGTTGTACCCTATTGAGGCCAACATTAAACAAGATGGAGTTTTGGTATAAGAAACGATACCTAAAAAAAATCTACGAGTAGGGACTGTCAAACGACTTTAAATGATTAATGTTTTTTTGTTTTTAGTTTAAAGTTTTAAAGAACGCATAATTTAGTATGAAAACAATTTTAATTTTGTAGCTTTCTGTTGCTTAATATTTGCCTTCTGTTTGGCCCTTCAAAAACAATATAATTGTCGAACCAGTCCATTCTTGAAGGTGGGTCCTGTAACTAAAATGGACATAATATATATTTTACTGTCTTGTTTTTAAAACGTTGAGAAAGATGACATGGGTACGATCAAAGATATAAAATAAGGAGATATGCTATGATGTCCGCCCGACTGTCGCCGGTACTAGTACCTAATGGGAATAGTTTGAATACGGAATTTAGTTGATTTTTAAAAGTTGTGCAGTAATATTGGTTAACAATACAGTTTGAATACGGAAAGAATTCGTTCATAGTTGGTTTTTGGGTACGATATTAGTTCTGTGAACAGTTGATTATTTCGATTTGACAGTTTGTGCGCCAAAGCGCATGAGCGCGCTCTGGTGGAATAAAAAGGTACTATCAAACACGGCTACCATCTTGACAGGATTGACCGGACCCTGAATACACAAACTAATTTACAGACAGACGAAATGCAAAATTGTCAAGTTGAAACAGGACTTCGCTACACTTAGTCAATTAATATTGTATTAAAATTTTTTAATTTTATTTATAAGGGAAACAAACAGTTATACATATTTTATTAAAGTAATTACATATTACATTGTAATCACATTGACGAGCGAAGTTTCCGCAAAAAATCATAGTATACATATAAAGAAAAACATAAATGATTAAAGAAAACATAAAATGGTGGAAAAAGAAGAAAAAAAATATATAAAAAAGAAATAAAAAACACAGATTACATTACGTAGGATAGATAACATGAAATTAAACTATTAATTTTTATATTTTTAATAAATAAAAATTTTCATTATCTTATTTTTGTACGGTTGGGGAAAAGCTGGATTTTGCAGAAAGCTGCTTATCCACCCACCTTATACGTTAACCAGGAGGTCTCAAGTCTATCCACGCAATCATCTGTGTCATACGAGATATAAATTTTTAGAGATATTTTCTAAAATATGTAATTTGATATGAGAAATACCGTGAACCAGTGATTCTTTACTATGTAGATTTGGTTTCTTGCGGAGTTAACGAGCTCGTTATATCCCAAAATAGAGAGTAAGCTGTAACAAGTGGCAAGTAGTATCGGAACAGAATCCAGATGGAACCATGCATTATGTAATACGAGGTATCCTCCTTGGAGTGGCTAAGTCCAGTCCGACGTGCACAACACTGCACACGATAATCCCAAGAACTAGGGAAGATGTCTGTCACTGTGAATACTAGACAATCAAAATTATTCTTCGTCTTCAAACTGAGAGCCAAAAACTAGATTACTTCATTCTAATGATTTGTTTCAGAATAAAAAAAAATATATAAAATGTTACTTTGATCTGTTTTTAAAAGATTAATACGTATAAACTTTTCAGACCTGAATTAAAACTGGCTGCGGTAAAACATATTTGAATCTTGATGACAAAATTGGTAGGGTTAAAGGAAAATTTTTAGAAGTTTTTTGAAGTGAAACTTCTTTAGCGCCGTAAGTGACTTGAAATTCGACTGAAACGGAAATGCGTCACAACTCAGTTCTACACAAATACTCGGTTCTAATATAATGCGGTAAATTGGCGTCTCGACGCGTGCCTTCCATAGCGCATTGGGCAAGGTGCCTGATAAGTTTCAGCGGCCAGAGAGAGGGTTCGAACCCTACAAAATCAAAAAAAAAACATTTTTATTTTGTGAAATCAATATCCAAACCTCAAACCATTTTAAAGAAAGCTCATTTGGAGACTTTCTAGTTTCATTTCTGCCGCGTGTGAATTACACACTCTGCTTTTTTTTCAATAGCTTTAGAAGTCATTTCATTTGAAAGAACATTAGAATCTCACAGGACGGGTTATTTGGGTTATTTGATTATACAAAAAAACTAAAACAGTGTTTATATAATACGTCATGTGCATAATTCTAAAATACGGCAAATGAATAGGGCTTAAGTCTATTGTAGTCATATTAAGTCAATGTTTCTATAGCAAAAGTCCCCAGATTAGGGATGTCCGAAATGAATTTATTTGCCACAGATGTGCTTTTGATTGAACCCACGCCATTGTTTCATACAAACAGCTTCCGCGGTAGAGTTACTCTGCATTTCTTTAATCCAAACATGTTTGAAGGTTTGTATTAATCCTCACGATGAAAGAAAGCACTTTCTCATGTCGCCAAATATAACTCCACACCAAAAATGAAAACCCATGGCAAACGAAGGAATGCAAGAAATGCGGATAATGGAAAGTTACAGCTGGTTGGAATAAGCGTGTTGTCCGTGGAACACACACATAAATAATATATCGGCTGTAGAATGGGTGACCCACTGATGGTCCTATTATGGAAACTCGAAAACAAAGTTTTAAAAGTGTCAGAGAAATATCGAACGATAAGATGTGTGATACCACCCTATCAGGGAGCACTCCTGTCAGGATGCGACCGGTACACCAGTGGGTACTGATTTGTTAGGACTTGGAATACGTGCTCTGAGAAAGGGAAAGAGGTTGGAGTTTAATCGAACGGTATACATATTAAGCCCATTTGGAATTCAGGATGAACAGGAATTAAGGAATCAATAGAACTTGTTTTTTTTCTGTTCCGCTGATTTAAGAGCAATCTTTTTTTAAATAAAAGTTTTTTTGAAAGATTCTAAATAACTTTAAAGTAAATACATATTTCATTAAGACATCGTCCATGTAATAATTAATAATTCCATAGACAGGCAGCCGCCACGAACCCGCAGTCCCAGCTCCTGTCGCACAGTGGTCCATTTAATGTGGAACGGCGGAAATAAATCTTTAATAAGGTATCTTTAATAAAATAATATAACTTTTAATATATAGGATTTTAACAGAACAAAAATCTTTAGATTACATTATAATAACACCGGTGTCACACACAGCTATAAAAGATATGGCTTGGCCTATTTCATCATATCGCTCGCCATATATTCCCATTGGGAATGGACGGCGACCAATATGCTGAAATAGGCCAAGCCATATATGACACCGCTCTAAGCAATGTTATTATTTAAAGAGATGTGAAAAAAAATATTAAAAACAAATAATTAACTTTAAATTAAATCATAATAATAATAATAATGGTCTTTATTCCAGGATGTGGGGATGGGAGTGCAATCCCACACATCCCATATAGAGTATAAATACTATTTTATATAGAGTATAAAATTATAACTATTTTTAATTGGAATAAATTAGATGCGTACTTTTTATAAAAATTGTACCTACGTATAACTAAAATACTTGTTATGAAGTAATACATGTATTTATTTCCGCAGCCCCATGCATCCGGCGAGCGGATAAACGCCCTCACAGCCAGGGTGGCACCTGATGTGTATTGGAGCTATTATTAGGTATCTGAATCAATAAGTGTCCTTTTGCCGGGCCGACGAACGCCGATGACTACATACCCTCGTTTAAAAGTTGAAAAATAATCACATAATTCCAATCCTTAAAAAATGACCATGTGGGTTTCAGAAACTCAAGTTCGATTTTTTTTTAACTAAGTAAACAAAAACATATTTGAAGTTCCCACCTAAATTCAAAGAGTTTTGAAAAAAAGCAGACTTTTTAATGCCGAACGGTAATATAGACAATCAACTAATACTGGTAATGAAAGAAACAAAATCAAAGTTTTAGGGCATATAATTGTTAAGCATTTTCAGTACAATACGAAAAGAACTAGGCTACTTGAGAAAATGTACTTTCCTGGACCAGCGTGCGCCGAGCCCCTATCGCCGTACCCATCAGAAACCAATTTACACAGGCGACCGGGTTCTCCAAAATTATTAAATCAACTCAGGTAACTCATCATCGCCAGACGTGCCCCTCAACCGTAAAGTTGCTCTAACAACTCGACTTGCGATTTCTTGCGAACTTCGAGAAGCTCTTCGCAGATACCCACTGTTTTATTTTTACCTTTGTCAGCTGAAAATACGCTTCTCAGCAACATTTTTAAAGATTTTTCGTGATTCTGATATCTACTTTAAGGTGATCCAATAGTCCAGGGAAAAATCGAAATTGGAATTCACGCCCCTTTGTGGGAGGAGTTTAAAAATACTTGAGAAAAAGCTTTTGGAAAGGTTGGAAAAGGTATTTGAGAATTCTTTTACAGGTTGATTTCGTAAAGGCCTGTAAAAAACATTAACTCCTTTCTTACGCATTGTTTATTGTAATAAAACGCAAATTTAAAATTGATTTCACGGAACCCAGCGACGCGGAGCCTAACGTCTATTCCCCGCTCCGGCCGAGGACGGAATGACAGAAAATGGGTGTGCCAAGTAAGTGGGTGTGTCGGTTAAGTGGGAAAATATAATAAAAATATAATACTTTTAAATATTTTCCCACTTAACCGGTCTTTCCCTTCTAATGATAATAATAATATTGTAATCCCAAATTCCAGTAAACTTCCCACGCTCTTACCCCTTCCCCTCCCTCTTACCCCTAGCCCTGTATTTAATCCATGATCTGTATAAAATTATAATTTCAGTATACTTTAACTCCTGATGATGTGAGCATCGTTCACGAAACATGTTGAGTGTATATTAAATAAAAGTGATGTGTATAAAGATATAAATACCAGGATATGTTCTACGCGCTGTATTTAATTGAAACATCTATAATACTTCTAAGCGATCAAATTTTCAAAACAAAAACATATTATTTTGTATGATTTTGCATATGATTTAGTACGGCCTCATCTTTAACACCGCACCAAGTTTCAACAATCTTTGAAATTAGGAAGATTATTAAATTTATGCCCGCAAGTTTGCGTGGAAATCATTTTTTATTAAGTTTGACATATTGCTGTTTACTTCTGCAGACATTTCAAATAAGGTTTAAAAACCATTTTAAAACACCCCCAGGTAGTAAAACAAATGTCATAATAAATTATGATGCGAACGATTTGAGAGACCACGTGGTCTGAAATTCGTCAAGAGCTAACTAAATAAGAAATTAATTAAGATACGGCTAATAATGTTTTCATAGCAACCCTCGTTCGTCTCCGATCTCGCCATCCGGCTGGGTGTCAAAATATGATTAACTCAGTAGCTGGTCAGGGAGTCAGGGTGGCGGGTCGGCAGGGATGATGGTGAGATTAAGGGTGTGAAATGAGTTTCAGTGAATACAGGCAGCCTAAGCTGACCACGTTCAGCGCCCAGGGCACACAGGCACAGGCCCGACTGGGGATAACAACTTCATTAATGAACGTCTGAGGAAGCGGGAGATAAACAGTGTAATTATTGGGCGACAGAATACCATTATCTGGACGTACCAGCGATATAAGACAGATATATGTATATAGCTGAAGGAAGGCAGATAAATGCGAAATCGTTTTGTATAAAGGGAGAACCAAAAAAATCAGTGCCTGACAAGTTTGTTCAAAACGGTTTTCACATCAATTTTATTATTTTTATTTTTTATTGTTTTAATATTACATTGGTTACATTAATGACGTTTAGCCCACCTCACTAGGTGTGAAACGCCTGTGTTGAGATGGCTCAATACAAAGAAGCTTTGAATAATTTTCTGTTAAACTTCTTATTTTAGCCCAAATGTTTAGTTAATTAAAATTTCTGCTTGAAATGGCTTTAGTCATGTTTGTTCGTCAGATGTGACCAACCAGATAATTCCACACCTTTATTTTAAAATATCTCCTTCCCCTTCCCACTTTCGATAGTCTCATATTTTATTTAAGTGCATCTACATGAATTTCGATTACATTTTCATGAATGAATGAAAAAAAAATTGGTTGTCTGTAAAGTCGGTTTACGGACGAAAATTTTACGTGATAACGTCATATAATAACGATGGAGTTGAAGAGGGATAGACGCGTCACAAGCCGAACGATTTATAAGACGTTATCACGTCAAAAAATTTGAAAATTAACACACTCCCCGACATCCAATGGATGTGACAATCAGCAGATTGACTCGTTGTCGATGACAATGCATTCTAAATAATTTTGGTGGCACTCACGCACAGACAAGCACACATGTGCATTTCTCTGACATGACATTATATAAATACAAACAACTCTTTGACGTTGATTTTCTAAAAGGTGTTGGTTAAAAAACAATGCGAAATTCAGGATTTTATTATGATGGAGATATTAGTATTATTACATTAACAATTACACCAAGACAGTGGACATCTTCAGTTTATCTTTAAACCAAAATAAAATATTGTTACTGAGGCAGTTCAGTTATGTACAATAAAAAGGGTGTATTTCTTACCATTCATATGTAAAAGCCTCGAAAAAGGGCGTTAATCAATAAAAAAAAAATAAAAAAATTGCTAAGGAATAAAAAATAGCAGTGTGTAATTCACACGCGGTAGAAGTGAAACTAAAAAGTCGCTTTCATTTCTTTTGCATATTTTTAAAGTGGTTTGAAGATTGGATATTGACTTCACAGAATAAAAATGTTTCTTTTTATTTCGTAGGATTTGAACCCTCTGTCTCTCTGGAGGCTGAGACTTGTCAGGCACCTTACGGACTACGCTATGGAAGGCACGTGCCGAGGTGCGAAATTATCCCATTATATTAGAACCGAGTATTAGTGTAGAACTGAGATGTAGCGCATTTCCGTTTCACCCGAATTTCAAGTCACTAATAGCGCTAAAAATTGGTTTTTAAAAGCCGCTTTGAGTATTACTCAAAGTTCAAAATAAATTTTACTACAATTCTAATAATACTGCATTCATGAATAACACAAAAGGTTGGGACGACGATATATTAATGAACTTTTTAATGAACTAAATGAACGAGATTCAATCAAAAGCAATATTTTCCGATACTACCGTGTCTATTCTTGTTTCCCTGGTACACCGGTCTAGTTATAAGTATGGTCTGTTGCTTCGCTAATTTGACCAATTTATCATAAATTTCTCTCGCCAATCGACACAGTTCTATTTTTCAATTTAATTAGACATTAGACACCGTCTTAAACCCTGGGTTTATCGGCCATTCATTTCGGCGATAAGTGAAAGTACGAGGTGAGATAAAACTTAAAAAGGTTTAAAAATTGTAGGGAATTTTCTCACAAAAGACAGGTTTCTTTTGACAGGATATTTTCCTCTAAAGGAGAATTCTTTTTATTTGGAACATCGCAGATCTTGTTTATTGGAATTATTCGAGTGTGGAAACATTAGGCGAGTCTTCAGTGAACCCTCTCCTGGCCGGCCTTTTGCTGGTAATACCAAAGATTTATTTCTTTATTGGACAATATTCCTTACGACACCGGTATGCCCATATAATACATGTAGCCGTATTTCTTCGAAGAGTCAAAAAGGTGCACACTCAGTCACCTTTCTTAAAAAATATTAGTTGGGTGAACCAAAAATAATTTTGCGTTCAGTGAAATGATTCCCTGCATGATTTTTATTATTCCCTATAGATTTTTTTAGTATTTTCAAAAAAAAAATTCTTTACAATCAATCCATAGTTGTTTTATTGTAATATATTTAAAAAAAATCATTTTCTAAAAATGAATTTGGTTCGTATTCAAAATATGGTACTACATTACGGCAGTCAATCAAGTTATGTTTAATTACCAAACTTTGGTGAATTATTTTTAAAACCTGATTGTGCCTAAATGTACACTCGGACGGCGCTAATACAGAACATCCCGATATAATATGTTCTATAGTATTTAATAAATTATGATTACTTATATCACGTGTTTTTTTATTTGCTTCACAGGAGGCCCTGAGAAAAATATTTCCCCTCAGGGACTATGTCATCTTTGGAGATGCTGTGTGGAGGGTTTTTTCGGAAAGGGGACTAATGAAGTTCTGTAAAAGAAAATGGCTTGAGGGGGAGGGGTGGGGGTAGGAATCTGGAAGTAAGTGTGTCCAGGAGTGATGGACGTATGAATCCTTCCCACTGCAGTGCAAGGTGATGTTCCGAGAGAGAGTCCTGCTGGATTGGTCAAAGGGCCTCTCTCAAACTGTCCCTCTCGATCCGGCCTTCACGCAGTTGATGGGCAAACGCAACCACCGCCAGGCCCTGGATAAACTTCACCCCATGAACCCGGGCACCCTGCTAAGTCACCAAACGTAGTGACATGTTGCAGAGGTGTTGGTTATCCACTAAATGATTCCAGGGGCGGCGGTGCATGTGTGCGTATAATTACAGCTCGGGGGGCAATTGTAATTCATACGGCCATAGTCCTCAAACAGAAAGACATGAATTGTGTTACAACACCAACTGTGCTAAGGGATAAGTAGGGGGAGTTTACACGGCTGTTTGCCGTAATAACATCGTCACGGCGCGGCGCGTCATCAAATATATTATGTGTTTTACGCCTCGTGAAAAGAAACCGAATGTTTAACCGCACATCGCATAATACATATAAAATTATGTATGTTTGGTACAGGGCATCCCAAGTAAGCAACACTTTAGGTCATAGGTTCTCAACCTTATTTTGCCCACAGCCCATCTGAATTTTTTTTCCTAGCGCCCCCCAATTGTTTTTATACTTACCATCTGTCACGAATTGAAACAGCTATTGTCACAATTATACCGGGGGGGGTGTACCGGGATGCAACCTCCTTCCTTTTTTTTCATCATGTGGTGTCAATTCTTAATAATAATAATAATAATACACGTAAGATTATTAGTTCGTGATAAGCATGTTTTGTCTTTTGTAGACCATATTTTTTTTTTACCTGCCCACGCCCTAGTTTTCTCTGGGTCTTCTACCGCCCCACTGAAAGTCTCAAACGCCCACAAGGAGGCGTTATCGCCCACGTTGAGAACCTAAGGTCTAGGCTTAATTAATTATTCTTCAATAGTGATCCAACTGTTCTCAAAACCGAAATAATCATTTTTGTTACTCCACATTCAGTGGAGTCCGTACTGCCCGGGGCATCCCTCTGATCCCTCCATGGATTAAGGTATGAGAAGATAATGGTTAAGAGAAAGATGCTTTGAAAGTACATGTCTAATAAAAGCAAAACTCATTTCAAGTAATATTTGATTCTGAATTGTGGTCCCTCACCAATGAGATAATGAGAGCATCTTCCATTCTATTACGATGCGTATAATAAACAGGTAGGTATTACCGCGAGCCGAGCCACAAATTATGAGAAAGGAACAAATCAATCGCAAACGGCGCGAAATGTCAAATAAAAATATAATAAAATAGCTGAGTTCTACAATCTCTAAAAACTGTATTAAGTTTAGGAAAAAAAGAGGCGAATTTTTTTTTAAGCAATGTTATTAACATTAGTTTTATAAATTCGTGTTAGCTGCGCCACGTGTATTATATTGCGTGAAACGCACTTTCACATGTCAACAGGTTGAACAAAATAACATTTTGTTTTGGTTAAAATAAAAAAAATTAAACTGTGATTATTCATCGAATGCATCAGAAAACAAAATCGTAAAAATTTTAATGACGAACTTTTGTTCACGAAAGTTTTCATAAGTGAAGTTTAAACATAAACATTTGCGAATGTGAAAAATTTCTTTATAAAGGGATGGAGTTAAGCCGTGCGAAATCTTGTGATTTTATATTAGGTTTAACAAGATATAAATGTTTAAACACTAACTGCCAAAATAGCCGCAAATCATTGATTTATTTTAAATTTACTTGAGTTCCTATCCAATAATATCGGTAGTTACTGTGATAACAAATATTTGTAAATTCTTAGAATATTGTTGAAAATAACAAGAGAACTAAATTTTAAGACAAACTTAATGAACGCTTATGTTGGGATGTCAATAAAGCTACTTTTATGTAAAAAAAAATACTTGGCAGGTATACATTATACTTAGCTCTCTCATTCAAAATTTAGACTTATTAGATTTGTCAAAGAATCTATACATAAAAATGCAAAAATCAGTCATTTTAAATACATGAAAGATTTTTTAAATATTTATATTGAGGGATCAGTAGGATTTATGGGTCCAGTTAGGAGTTCTACCGAGCCGAACCCTCTGATATGAAAATATCTGGAGTCGGTGAATTATTTTCCCATTTGATCTCTGGTAGGCTGACATGTTGTTCTCGTATTGTTTTGTATTTGTTATACTTATATAGTGCAATTGCATAGCGTGGATTGACTAGATGATCATTTGTGGAAAAGTGTGTGGAAGGGTTAAGTTTTCCTGTGAGGAAGATTTAACCCGGACATAAAGCCAAAAGAAAAAAAAAAATTATGCAGCGATGTTTTTCTGAAATCCTACTTCAAGGAAGCTGTAAAACACAGATATAACCACACCCTTGCTTATTAACAGTCAGTGGCAGAACAAAATGAATCTACCGCCAGAGGCGCTACCAGAGTTAAGGTATTTGCATAGGAAGGTGTTGCTTTCACGGCTGCATCCAACGTTATAGTTTACCTTGTCTGGGCAGCGCAACTGGGATTAAGTGGTCTTTGTTTGGACCCCATCATTCGGCGTCCGTTTGGCAATTTGAGGAATACCAAACAATTATTATTATTATTATTATTAGTGCATAGTCGGGAGACACGCCAAACGCGCGCCCAACATATGTACACGGTTGACATTTGTCACATGAGAACGGGTCGTTTTTTCGACTCGTTCTTGAGTTCAACAGCTCGGCTATGGAACGATTTGCCGGCATCTGTGTTTCATCTGGGTCTCTTCAAGACTAATGTTCATTCCTTCCTCTCCTCAAAAAGACCCTCCACACCGCATCCCAGATGACATAGGCACTGAGGGGAATTATTTTCCTCAAGGCCTCCTGTGTGGAGTTAATGTAAAAAAAAAAAAATTACTATCCCCAGCGAGAGGGTATTTCCGTTTGAACCCAATTTCCGGAGAATTATCTTATCTAGTCTGTGCATGCTCCGGTGCACAGTGTGATTTATCATCAACCTGGCGGATCTTTATTAAAGTGAAACTTCTTTATCACCGTTGTGATTTGAAACTCGGTGAAACAAAAATGACACTAAAAAGAGACAAACACATACATCTGTAGAATTTAGCCTGTGAGAGAATGAGATAGAATGAAACCTTACCTACGAAGCGTCGCGCTGGCCGCATTGGCCGCTTTGATTTTCAGCTCACTTTTCAAGGCTCCTATTGGTTGAGATTGCGTGGACGAAGTTTTCACTTCTACCGCGTGTAAACTGCAATCGATTTTTTTATCATACATTCTAAGGTCTATTTAAGCCGCCGCTACCCGAATTTCTACCGATTTCTTACATATCTCCGTTAAACATAAGTTTTAACCTCTTAAAAAAATATATGTTATTTTTTAAGATAATATCTAGATACGTTCCACGCCGAAACGCAAATTATATGAAATTCCCTCGATAGAAAAAAATCGCAAAATATGCTCCGAAAATTATTAAAAACCAGTCTATTTTTATTATTTTACAAGTTATATTTGTGAAAAAATTCACAATGTTTCTTTAAATGATACCTAAGATGCCTTCCACGAGATTTTTGCTCTATTTTAAACGAGTCATGTTTTATTATGCATTTTCACAAGTTTCGCTTCAATTTTATTATTTAAAATATTAGCGCGCTCTGTCCAACATTCGTAATTACATATCTCTCCTTTTTTTTGAGCGGGGAAAGGCCGCCTTAAATTCGGCAGTTCTGTGCGATATAATATCTCTACAAATAAGATATAGAATAAAGAATAAAATACTATGTGCCCTTTGGGCGTGTTTCATCAGATTATGAAGAGGCCGTTAGATGGTTGGGCGTGTAGAGCGAATGAATGAAGAAAGGAGCGTAAGGAGAATAACACCCGAGGGAGACATGGCACGATCAAGACAACCATTGAGTCGGTCCATGTGAAATCTGAATAATAATATGTTTGTCTTCCTACCCTTGTTGGTTAGATAATTATTTTGCAAGCATGAAAACTAGCCAAGTACATTCGGTTCTCCTCCCAACTTGAAATACATTGATTTTTCTCACAAGTTTTATGCGAGTCTTTGTTTTGTCCCCCATTAATCACGGAAACTGAGGAGAGGCGAGCAACCGCAGCCGCAGTAGTATTACAAAACAAGAAACCCTCCTCCCGCAGCCCGCACCCCGCACCCATAAGTGCATAAGCTCTTACAGACATAAACAAGAAAAGCAAACAAAAGCTCACTGAATGAACGCGAGGTGTGTGCACTGTGCCCATGGAGGGAAAAGCAGCCGCGGGCGAAATTATTTTTAACCTCCTGGCAATTTCACTTTCTAAATCACGGGCGGCGCGGCGTGACGTGACGCGCGCCATATTGCTTTCCGCGCCCGTCATAAATAATACGGCGGCACGCCACAAAAAACACTCCGCGCCACTGTCACCAGCTGGTTCTCCTACACTCTTGTAAACATGTACATTACATACATTCGATAGAGTCGATAGTAATAGACTTAGGGTTAAAGAGATTCAATAGCTTCGTAAAGACGGGCCGCACAGCGCACATGAGCCGTTCCTAACTAACAAATAAGTTATAGGTACTTGAACACCGATACCGACGAGAAGGCCCGAATACACTATCATAGTAATAATTGATTTCATACACTTTATTTTACCCTTTCGACTGCTCCTTTCTTTATTTGCTAGTTGTGCGCTAGACGAAACTTTTAAATGTAGCAAATACTTAGTTATGTTTGGTTAAATTTTGATGATCGATATACTTGACGGTTTAAACAAAAGCTGATCAAGCAACCTAACATAAAATTTGACATAACGTCATGTCATTGTCAGGTCTGAAAAGCTGCGATTACTATCTTCAAATGGGACGGAAATTCAATTCAGTCGAGTGGGAAATAGCGTATTTTTATATTATGTATTGATAATAGTCTAAACAGTATACTTATAATTCATTATTAGTACAAATTATAAGTTTAATGACAAACAAATACCTTTGTGTAACACCACTATTTTATTAACAATATCAACATGTTTCGAAAACTATGTTTTCTTCGTCAGGATAATAAGTCAATAAAAAATAACAAAAGACAAACAAGTATAGACTAATTAGAACATAGACAAAATATTAGATAGGAGAGGTGATTAATTACCTAAAATATATCATAAAAAACAATTATATAAAATAAAATATAAAAATTATTTTAGAATGGGTAAAAATTACATTAACATAATAAAAAATCTTTTAAAAAGAAAACAAGAAGTCTAAATAACAAAATAAATTATTATAAATATAAGTATTAATACGGAAATAAATTTAAAAGATGGCTATTTTTCAAAAACGTTTGGTTATTTATAATATTTAATTTACTATTAACACTTTTTCTAATTTCTGAAATTTCTAAATTATCTAATTGTATACCCGTTGTGTTAGTGTGTAAAATTTTTAAACCTTTATTAATATCAAAAGAATGACCTGTTTAATATTTTGAATATTTTGTCTATGTTCTAATTAGTCTATACTTGTTTGTCTTTTGTTATTTTTTATTGACTTATTATCCTGACGAAGAAAACATAGTTTTCGAAACATGTTGATATTGTTAATAAAATAGTGGTGTTACACAAAGGTATTTGTTTGTCATTAAATTAATGATGACGCCACAAAGTAAATATGCCTATTTTGAAGAAACAAATTATAAGTCATTATTAATACAAATGGCATTCTAATTATGGAGTGCCCAATTTTGCACTATTTTAACCATTGTTTTCTTTATGCTCACTGAGAAAAAAAAAGTTTTTTTCTCATTGTTGTTAAATAAAATAATACCTAAGGTGCAAAATAATACTGCAATTGTTCAGCAATAATATATCATAAGGGTATTTTCTCTTAGAAATAATCTCTGAAATTTTTTTATTTTATTTATTTCGTATTCAATAATGTTATTATTCAATTTATAAAAACCTTTTCATTTAAAATAGATGTAAGTGGCCTAAACGCAGTTCGATAATGTCTTGAAAAAAAATTACATCTTGCATTGTAAATGTAAAACTAATTTATTGTAGGTATTTCGTTCAAATCGTTTTGTTTAATTTCTGCAATGAAATTAATAGATTAACAAGTTAGCAAAAAATAATCTTTCACATTCCACGAGCTACTAACGCTTTTACAAATTTATTTCCAGCATCGTAACCACCGATCGAAATGCAATCAAAATCTGTGTTTGAATTCCGAGTGTAAGCCATTTACAGAAATTGTATATCAAAGAGTTGATTCTGGGAATTTTCTTCGAAATTTGCTGTGTTTAATTCATTTTCCGCGGTGTGATTAATTGTAATTACATACTTTATGGTAGAATGAAAAGAATTGCACAAATCTTGATCATAATCATTTTATTATTATTGCATCCAATAATAATAAAATGGTTAATGGTATGTATCTCTTTGTATCCAAAATTTTTATTTTATTTTCCTTTTCTGTTTCTCTTGTATACTGTTTTTTTAGTATTCAAAAATAACAAAATTGTTACTGGTTCAGTAGATAATTATGTCTTACGAGCGCCTTATATTTCTTTTGTTTCCCAAATGTTATTTCCTTTCCCTTATTTGACTGTTCTAGAACGGGAGTCCTTCCTAGTTGGACAGTCAAGAGCTTCCTTATACTTTGTATTTTTATAACAAAAAAATAAATAAAATTAATAAAATAAATAAAATAAATAAAATAAATAAAATAAATAAAATAAATAAAATAAATAAAATAAATAAAATAAATAAAATAAATAAAATAAATAAAATAAATAAAATAAATAAAATAAATAAAATAAATAAAATAAATAAAATAAATAAAATAAATAAAATAAATAAAATAAATAAAATAAAATAAATAAAATAAATAAAATAAACAAAATAAATAAAATGATTTCACACACATTACGGTTCATTCGCATCTGATAGTATTAATACCCTAGCGTCTGTACGGTTGAGATGTAAGATCCCGACTTCGAGTATATCTCTGACGTCGTACCTTATGCAAAACAATCTTCTTACGTAAAGTTTGTCACAAAGCTACTGTCGTGTCGCCCGCCGCCATATTATGCATACTGGATGAGTGAAATGTGTATGAATGATTCCGTATGTCACAGCTGGCTAGGAGTTGACAGATAAAACAAAAGCACCTTCCTTTTAGCGGTCTATTTATACTATATCTACCCATATATTATTATCTTCCAACAGACTTGTGTTTTGTTTGTAATTGTTTACGTTTTGTATTCAAACGACTTCCGACCCAGGTGCTGTTTCTGTTGTGCTTCTTTTACCACCAACCTTCTAAAGAATGTAATAACAAAAGCAAAGAAGGATAAAAATATAACTATAAAATCATGCGGTGTATCTATTAGCACATAATTAGATGTAACTTAGGATGTCACATTTATGCAGCGCCTTTTAGAAGAGCGTTTGCGCGGCCCGTTTCATACGAATTTTGGATTTGAGATCAAAACTTGAGAGATTTGAGTTTGAAGAAAAAAACAACATACAAATAAGCGACATCGAAATAATTCAATAAAAAAACGTAATTGTTGAAAATGGTGACCGGACAACTCGGAATGAAACCAATTCAGAACCATTTCAGATAAGTCATTTAGAGTGATAAAAAAATATGTATAAAAAATTGGTTAAATAGGTTACGTTAGGTTAGGGTTATCGGAAAATTTAAAATTATTTTTTTCATAGCTTTTAATGACTTTTCAAGAAGGTGTTGAGTTGGCTTTATTCTCAGTTGGCATGGAACCGTTGAAAATACACTTAAAAAATTGTATTAAAAGATGAATCCTTCAATTCCGACATTTTTGATATGTCCTCTCGAAACACAAATACTTTTTGTGTTATTCATATTGGTACCGATCTTTTTTGGAGAAGTAGATAAACTGATAAATCTAAATGAAAATATGAAAAAGGACAAGACACAGAAAAATAAAAAGATAAGAAAAGAATTCTTGGTTCGAGTCCCAGTTGTTACCTTTTTATTATACTGTCCAATGATAATTAATTACATTTATGATAACAACCTTAAAAAGATATTCCAATACAAATTAAATATTGATTATTATTTTGTAATTTTATAAATTTTATACATTTTTTGATTTTTTTTTTTCTAAATGTGACCTAATGAAATCAAACAAAAATGCTGTGTTGAATTAAACCCAATATAAGGTATGTACTATTTACCGGTTGTTATGAATTGGTAAGGTCCTTTCTTCAATTTAAAAAACACTTTTTAAATTGAATTTTATTTGCAGACTTTTTGGGTTAAAAACACACTTTTTACAGATCTAAAAAGTCTGTAAATAAAATAACTCGGTGAAAATTCTCGGAGTGTTTTTTAAATTGAAGAAAGGACCCTGTCAATTCCTAACACCGGTTTCGGAAGAACTCTACCCTTCGTTTGGAAGAAACAAAGATAAGTGCAAAATTAGAGAACGATATAAAATAAAGCAATCATTGCGGAAAGGGGTGGAAAGGGGTTTAAGTTTTTAATTATTAAGTTTACACTTTCAACTGCCTAATATTAAAAAAAAAACCTAATCAAATGTTGGCACGGGCAGCAGGACGTGATACAAAAAGTCGATTTTAAATATGGTAATTTTATTCGAAGCAATGTCAAACACGAGCGCAAAATCCCTCATCAGACGTGTCCGAAATGTCAACTTGCATGTTTGCTCATCACACATAGAATATATTTAACAATGAATAATTTATTATTCGACAAACTGGTATCAGCAGAGGGGCCATTTGATATTAAAAATTTACCCGTTTAAATTAAAATACAATTTATCGCTTGCCTCGAATAAAGTAATTTTGTTAAATACCTGCACTAGTTTTTATACTGTTACAAATGCGAAAATTTATTATGCAATTATTCATCCACTGTTCAATGGAATATCAATCGCTAGTACTAGCGATCTATAAAAGCAAACGTAAAAAAGAGTATTATTTTAACTCGTGATATTAAGCTCTTATACGTTTTAGTATTTTTGGAATAAAAATAGGGAGAATCCCAACAACACGCGCGCTGCAGCTTTGAAAAAACAATGTTGGCCACATTTTTTCGTTTTTACTAACAAGTTTACAGCGAGGTAACTCGACTGCGGACATTTAGTGTTATTTTCCTGCATTGAAAATCAAAGCAAATTTAAATCAATCACGTTTACCAAACAAGAATGCAAGAAGTTCACCATACATTTGGGAAATATCACAATAGGAGTTAGAAATTATTGGTTATTGAAAATATTGGTATTGATTATGTGATCTTATTACCAAAGATCAGCTGAGAAATTTATTAAAAATGGCAATTAATTGTTGGCCAGCCAATGACACGGAGGACAATAGATTCAAGTCATATCGCAGCGGTGCTTTGAGACTATAATAAGGCTAACAGGATAATATTTTAAGACTGCAGTGAGGAGGGGAGGAAGGTTGCATGACTATTATTTGCCTTTAGTTTTTTCCAACTCACCAAGGCGATTCTGAGAAAATCTTTCACCTAGAAACGAGCTGTTAGATAATATTTTAATTAAAATAAACTCGTTTTTACCGTCTGTCACCAGGAAATTTAATTTTATGTTTATCATAAAGCTTCACCACGGAGGATATCAAAAGATATTAAGAAAAGGCTTTGAATCACCATTTGAATTGTTAATAAATTCTCATCGCTCGGCCTGCCATTGTGCAAACGGCTCGTTTAAATGAAATAATGCAAAAAGTGCGAAAGGGTCCTCATTCATTCTCGTGCTCAGTTCAAAGGGCCTGGGTTGGAGTCTCAAGGACGGCGATAGGCCATCAGGAGTACCGGGGGGTAGGGGGCGGCGCGGCGGTGCGCACCGTGCACAAAACACTGCAAAACAAAGAAAAGGGCCGATGGCCGATTGTGGTCGCCCTGGAATACTGAAAGGCGTCGGCAGAACCGGCTTTGTGGAGATTCGTGCCAGGACAGGGGTCATCAATTATTGTCATTTGTTCCCGAGCTGGTGATGGTTGTTAATATGCTAGACGACTGTGCACTTTGCAAAAATACTCAATGAACGTTGTGCAGACTGTAGAGTCAGGTACAGCAGGCGGTTTAAGAAAAACACACGTAGGACTGACTTCACCAAACAACTGTGCGAAAAATAAGATTAGTTAATGTTATACCTTTACTAGCATCATTACCAGCGAAAGTTTGCACAATTAAATCGTACTTAAAATATTAATGTTCTTCGTGAACACTTGTTCCTTTACATGCTAAAATTAATGTATTACAGCAATATTATAAAGTATTTATAAATAATGTTAGTTAGTGACTTTGACAGTTTGATGCATCTCTTAAATTGTGCTGGAGGAGTAGTGTGATCGTTGACGATTTTGGGATTTTGAGTTAGATTAATTTTAAGTCTGACTGGTAAAAACGACCGACAATATGGCCGAGTCTACGGAAACTGATGCTCAATACGCCAAACCAGGTAAATTCTTAACTAAAAGCGAATGAAATGTCGGTTGGTTTTACATATACTTGCAAATGACAAGACCCATTAAGCACATGGTAAAAAATTCAGAAAGACATCGGTTACTGATCCCTGGGCTAGACAAAATGACTGAATATGCACAACGACCACTTGCATTCCTGGAGTGGGACATTTATCGGCAATCGGGGCGGTGATGGGGAAGTAAGGTGGGTGGTGGGGGATGTTGGGTTGCGGCGGCAAGTTGACGGCGGAGATAAGTGATTTACGGCATGTACACGGACACCGGAAATACTACATTTTCACCTTTTCCTTTTATTGCAATTGGAAAAAGATTGCTGAGACCGCAGTCTTGGTGGAATTTATCGAATCTGGTCACAACGACTGGGAACTTGGATGCGTCCGGGAAAATGACGAGGACAGCAGATATTATTAACAAGTAACGACAGGATTGTCCTACGGAATACATCTTAGATAACACTATAACTATTGGTGGGGGTGGAATTGGTTTTGTGACAAGTAATGTTCAAGTTTTTAGAATTTATTGTTTTAAAGTGCTTTTCATAAACTTTAAACACCAGACAACGATGCGTAGTGTGTATCTTTCATAATTATTTTTAAATGATTTTTTTTATTAATATTCATAGTCAATATATACATATAGAAGACTGCAAACAAATTTTTGTACACGAATCTAAAGTTTGCGGTGTACGCCGCTTTCAACAGGACACTTCGACGAAATTGCTCCTCGGCGGTTGACAGCGATTAAGCTATACGGTTCATCAGAAAAATAAAATAAAAATATATTCTGAAACAAGACATATAGGTTTAAAGCACCCCTTAGGGGAATTTAGATATTTAAAAAAAAATTGAAGGGGGCCCTTAATAAATAAAAAAATCCCTACGTGGTGCCATAGAGACTGAAAACAGTTAAAGACTTAGTACATTCAAATCGGATGTATAGTTTTTTTTTTTAAATGTCAAACGGGTTAAAAAACAGTTTCGAGAAAAACGCGTTTAAGTTTTGCTGAAGAATAATTCAACATAAAAACGGTTTCACATAAAATGCTATATCTCCGTCAATTTTATGAATTTCTTTAAAATTTTCTTGGTGAGAGCATTCTAAACACATGCATCTTTTCGGAAATGAAATAATAAAAAAAATGGAAAAATATATACAGTGGTCTTAATGCATTCCTGCCTCTGCACCTGTTTTTCCTCTTTCATATTATTCCTAGGGCCTCTTCAAGGACTCAAATCCCTTCCTACAACCCTTTCCTCAACCACACCAAGGCAATTTGAAAGAGATCTAGCTTATGTACGCATACACCAGTGGGCCTCAGGAATGTTGGAAGCAAATCTCGCCCGGCAAATCAAGGGAAAAACTATTCAAATGGGAAAATAACAGCGAGTATAAATTTGAACATCTCCAAGAATTACAATTTCCACGTTCCTCTGCGAAAATATACCATATAACCAATCTAAACCCTCAAATTAAAGCGGTCTTCTTTTGAAATAGGTCCAGCCTATTGACGCAAGCCAAAGGTCCCCCCCAGTGAAGTTGGAGGCATCGAGCCAGCCAACTACAGCACGTTAGTAGCTTGCCGATCGCGGGGGCATGTTTGCGGACGCGACTCTTGAAAAGCTCAGTGCAGTGATTTGAAAAGCGACCGCTTAACCCGACGAATCAGGGCACGGGGAGTAATAACTACAATTTTCGCGTAGTATTTTGAGTACCTACCAGTATAATCGACCACTAATGAAATTTCAAAGATCCGTGAGAGAATCAATGAAATGGATGTTATTTTTTTGACGTGATAACGTCTTATAAATCGATGAACGCCGGCTGCATGCACGAAAAAGCATGAATAACTGTTACGTTCCGCCTGAGCCTAGCGTGCAAGCGAGAGAGCGGAACAAGCGATAGAGAGGCACGATCGGCCTTAGCGTTCGGTTTATGACGCATCAATGCAATTTTTCATCAATGTTTTCTTATGACGTTATCACGTAAAATTATCGTCCGTAAACCGACTTTACAGACAACCAATTTTTTTAGTGATAGTTAATATCCTAAAGTTTTTTTTTTTACATTAGCTCCACACATGTTGGGGGGAGGTTTTTTTTAAGGAAATGAAGAAGACGTGGGAGGGTAGGAATCTGGGAGTCAGTGTGTTCAGGAGTGACTGACGTATGAATCCATCCCTTCAACTGCGGTGCAAGGCGATGGATCGAGGGATTCTGGCTGGAGAGGTCAAAAGACCTCCTCCACCAGTCTCTCTCGATCCGGCCCGCCACGCAGCTGGTGGGCAGATACATTGGCCGCCAAGACTTTGACAAACTTCACACCATGAACCCGGGCACTCCTGCTCAGTCACCAAACGTAGCGAACCACTTGGGGTCACCTACGGCAGAGGTTAACAAATGGCTCCCGGGGCGGCGGTACCCATGCCCGACTCCCAAAATGCTGGCCACTTTAATACGATAAATAATAATATACACCCATGAGTTTCGAGTTCCCAGCGTACGCAAAAATACGGCGTTCCCATATGGAGAATGATATCAGGCTGAAAGAAGTGAGGGAGAGGAAAGAGGATAGGTGGAAAGTACATGACCAACTGATCTGATCTTATCAATAAAGATAGTCAATATTACTTCAAGCAATGTTTCAGCACTAAATGGTGTATGTATTTTCCAAAGCTAAGTATAAGGGGATGGATTCGTTAGAAGGGGAGTAAATACAATTTGGGCGGTAAAACACATTATAGATACAGTTATGTATGGGTTGAGATTATGCTAATGTGCTGAAGCAATGTTGTAATGTTGTAATTTCAGCAAAGTAAAGACATAAATTTTAGAGATGAAAATATGATTTCGATCAAAAGAATTGCGTACTATTAGCACACTATGAGGAAATTTAGGTATAAAAATGTATTTTAGAAATAGACGTGTGTTACAGAAACAAATATTATGTAGAAGAATAAACTGTTTAAACAAACATCTTATTACATGAAACTACATGACGGTTGGATTGAAAGACAGTCACCAAGGTCAGTCCGACATGTGGTTTGTGGTACGCTCCACCCCTCCCCCTGCCCTATTTACTCCAGCGGAAACACTGACTCGGATATTTATATTTGTTACATAAATATACACACAATATTTCTAAAATTTTATGAAGATGCGATATTGGCAAAACACCAGATCGGTGTCAAATGACTAATGCCCGGGTTTTCCTAAATACAAATCATTAGGCCTTGAGACATGTACTGAACGCTGGACACAGACATACACCTACAGTGATCCCAACGTCTTAGCAACTCTATACATATTTCTTACACAGAATTTATTTCCCATTCATGAAATTTGTGGCACATGTTTAACACATTCGCCGGTCTCTCAAGATTATAGGTTGTTTTGTTATATTTAAAGAAATTCAACTCGATTTGGCAGTGGACTGTTATTTTTAACAGAAAGTTTTGAATTTAAAAAAAAACACTTATTTTGTGTAAGACCACGAGTTTCAATTAATTAATTTTTTTAAATTAATTAATTAATTAATTTATATTTATTTATTTATTTATTTGTTTATTTATTTATTTGTTTATTTATTTATTTATTTATATATCAGGATACAAATAAATACTAAACAAGAAATAGTGTGTGCTTATGTATAAATACAGAGGGAGAAACAAGATACAAATATAACAAACAATGGGGATACATTTACAAAGGAAATAGGAAAAACCGATAGAAAATTATGCAGACTAATGGGCTATAATAATATATCGAAAGAGACAAAGTATTGACTGAGAATTTTTTAATGGTTTATTGGAAACAGACCTAATATTGGGCTAAGAAGAAAGTTTTTAAGTTTGTATGATTTGTTTTCCTCTTTGTCTGCTGTCTTGCTCATGCTCAATCGTCTATGTTTTAATTATCTATGCTCAATGTCGGAAGTAGACAGATAGAATGACATTCATTTAGGTCTGTCTCATTCGTACTCTTCTTAGGTTACGAATAACCCAACCAGATCTTAATTCTCCCCACTACCAAAGTAAAAAAGATGAAATTGTCGTTTGTGTAAAAACGTATGACTTGCAGAGGATTCAACCCGCAATCCCAGGGTGTGAACGACGCTTCAGACCACTCGATCATAAACTGGCATTTGATTTACTTGACTGACCATACCACGAATTCCGTTGATGTCCCCACTTCACGGAATTATCAAGTTGGTCGTCCGAATTATCCACGTGTCGTAAGCGTTGTTGGGATGGTTTGGCTGACCAGGAGGTGAACATCATTCATGGAAATGCCACATCCAAAGCCCTCGAGCTGGACACCAACCGCACCATTGACCAAATATTCACCATCAATTGAATATATGTACGTAAGGTAGGGTGGGTCTTCAATGTATGATTTGTGTTATATATCATTGCTTCAGACGTTGTTGACTAATATTACTTTTTAGATTACAATCTTATATTTTAATTTTGCGATTTAATAGCACTTTTGATCATACACTGATACAAATAATAGTGATTTTGGGAAAAATTCATGATATAAAAACAATTTTTATTTAAAATAAAATACAATACTTATGAGGTTTTCCTATTTTTATGGTTTCGCCCAAAATCTCTAAAAGCCGGCTGGCATTAAGTCAAACTTAAGAAAATAATATGTAGGTTCTAATCACAGAGGAGATTAACCGATAGAAATCTGTCGTGGGCGTGACCGTGTACCCAAAGAAAGCTAAATTTTCGTTACTTCTGGTGAAATTGAAAAAACATTTTAAATACCTACCGAAAATCTGCCTTGAGCAGATTTTTTATCTTACAACGACACCAGTTTTAAATTTTTAGAAAAACGGTTCTTCTAGTTAGTAGTTTGCTCTGTTTTATTAAGTCTACGTTTTTCAAAAACACTATTCTTTTGGATGAGTTGTATACTCAAGTAAAATAATGATAAGTATTGGGAGAGGAGTTAGAGGGCGGGGAGAGGGGCAAACCTAAATCAGCAGAAGAATTGATGAAAGTATTAAAGGATTAGGAGTGGGAGGGGTGCTAGTTTGTTATATGGTCGTTAGAAGGGGAAAAATGGGTATGTGAGAAAAAATTCAAGAGACTTCTTTACATTTTTTTCAGTGTATTAATTATTCATATTTGATTTAATTTTAACATTTTTCCTAATCTCTAATAATAAATAATTTAGAAATAACTGAACTCCCTGGCGTTGGTCGGGCTTTACACAGTTTCAAAATAGGCTTATGCAATGACATTCCACTTATTTCGAAGGTCTAGCGTGCAAATTTTCATCAAAAAGAAATGAAATACTGCTTTAAGGAGTGGGAAAAGGGCATGGAGGTGTTTTTTCGAAATCGCGTGTTCACAGCTTATATAGAAGAAGTGTGCAAAGTTCCATCAAACTCGGAATAAAACTATAGATTTGTACGCAAATAATATGTCACCCAACCGCCAACCCGCCCACCACAAACAGACAATTAATTTTATATATTAGATTAGAAAAAGCGTTAATATAAAGTCAAATATTGATAGCAATTTAAAAAAGTTAAGTTAACAATTTTTCCACTTAATCACTTTTCTCTGTCTAACGACCATGAAATGCCCTAGTTAGCCCCTCCCCCCCTCCTAGGGGCACCAAACGTAGCAAAATTTATAAAAAAGCTTTACGGCCCACCCTGAAATGCTGTAAACACAATGTGGGGGGTCTGGCCAGATGAATGGAGGGCCCACAGATGAATAGACAGTAATGGACACATTTGCATCGCACTCCGCATCACCGAGGCCAATTGGCTGTCACTTGTAACGCCGGGCACGGGGGATCATTACTGCACTTCCATGACATTACCGATAAGAATCGCAGTCATCAACGTTTAAGAGTGATGACATCTGCAGGACGATCGACTACTGAGAAATCAGCTATTCTTTATTGACTGAATGTAGCAAACCGTTTTAAATTTCGTCTGTCAATTTGTTTGTACGTTCCGTTTCTGTTTAAAGATTGTGGCCGTATTAATCATTCAGTAAAAAATATTTTTTGAAATGTGAAATCGGCTTGTTTATTTGACCTGTCTTATTCATTTTTTTCTAAACATTGTAGTACCTACCTGCAAGTTTGACAAAAGAATTTTCATGGAGATAGTGACGTTTCATTTACAAATTATAATTTTGTATAATGTTGTAATTATGAAGTTTATAAATAAGTAACTTATGAGTAGATTATACAAACATAATATTTGGTGAAAGCGGTCAATGAAAAAACCCTAAAAAACACTTAAAACGAGACAGAACACAAATAAAATAGAAGTAAATAACTCGGTCTCAGTACGGGACCCCCTGGGTGGAGGAATTAATACCAATACTATACTTAACTTCACCATAATATTTAAAAAAATATATAGATATATATATTTTATAATTAATGCTATATTTTTTTTACAGGAGGCCCTTAGGAAAATAATTTCCCTCGGGGTATATGTCACTTTTGGGGATGCTGTGTGGATGATTTTTTAATGAAAAGAAGGAGAGGAGAGTTCTGGGAAAGAAAAGGGTTTAAGGGGTGGGTGATCTAAATCGGATGTCGGAAGGTGAGTTAATTTCCACTAATTCATTCATTCACGAAAACAAAATGAATTTCAAACAGATGTATTTAAAAACGATTCATGAGTCCGTTAAATTTGCAAAAAGATAGCGATTAAAATGTAGGAAGCGTATTATAACACCTCAATGCTTATTACGCGAAATCAATACAAATATCGCTAAATTATTTTAATGAAGTGTGTTTGGAAACATTTAAGCAGTCTTCACAAAGCCGACCGACCAAATAATGAAAAGCCGTAAATCTGCTTACAATGCTAAATAAACAGTGCATTAAAATTCTACACTACAGGAGTTAGCGAACGGGCCCGTATTACGTGGTACTTGGGCATCAGCATTACGAGTATGTGCTCGTTAAATGTGTTTTAATTTGGGTAACTAGACCTAGTGCTTACATATTAACGTAATAACAAGGCGGTACGGGGATCGGTGGATCGTGCCAGTGACAGTTCTTGATTTATAACCCGGGGCGGTGCCGGGCCTGCTTCTACCCACAACCTACCTCCCCTCCAAACGTACAACGTGTACTACATATTATAATGTAATAATTAATAATGTATTACTCGGCGAAAACTCTAAATTTCGGGAGAATTAAACATCGTCATGTAGTAATTGATGGAATCAATTAAATTGTTCTAAGCTGTCAGTAACTACATTTATAAAATTATCTTGCCTAACCTGCAATGTCAAAATTGTTTCATTTTTAAATAAGTACAAGGCTCATAATGCGATAAACTTGTTATATCTAGGGATATTTAAATAAGGGTAACCGGTCAATTCAGAATCAGGAAACTTCAATACCTCCTTTGAAAAGTCATGAAAAGTGATGACAAAATTACAAGTGTGCAGTTCACACGCGGTGGAAGTGAAACCTTCAGAAAATTAAAGTAGACAAGAGTGGGGAGGTTCCGAATCACCGCACAAAGAGGAGATCGGTTATTCTATCCCATTCCCTCGCAGGCTAAATCCTGTAGATGTAAGTGTTCATCTCTTTGTAGAGTTTTCACTTTAAAAAATATAAAAAAGATGAAATAGGTTACGATAATTTAGTTTACGGGCTTTTCCTATATTTTTTCTTAACTTTTAATGACTTTTCAAAAGGGTGTTGAAATTGGATGATTCTGAGAGTTATCATGGAATCTTAAATAAATACGGTCAAAGAGCCTTAGAATACAATGTGTTTTGTACTGATCTAGTTTTCTCTCTGATTTTTACCCATTTTGTTTTTTTTTACTTTATACTATTTGCTTTGCTATACAATATCTATCCGTAATGCGCTGCTCAATCTATTCTTCATCTTTCGGACTGTTCTCTCCTATCTACTACAAAGCTGTAGCTACTTCATTAATCATAAAAAAGTGACAGCATTTTATATTCAACATCTATTTCAGTCGTACACAATTAATATCGATCCCAGAATAAAATGATTCAGCATTGAATTGAAACCATTTTGAAAAGAGGAAACTCGAGAACTGTGCTTGGTCAAATCACGGCTAAAGGTTTAGCCATCAGCGGCGTTAATTAATTCTCTAAGTTCAACAAATACGTCGATTGCTTTTGGATCAAGACAGACTAATTGATTAGACCTGAACCCCTCGTCGCAAAGGAATAACCAAATGTCAGGAAAATTAAACACTACGGGGAAAAGAAAAATATAAAAGTTTTTAAATTGAAATATAAGATATTATGTTACTAAGAAAATTTAAGTGTCACGACTGATTCAAATAAACTGACCAAGGAAAAACACAGATGATATTATATACACATATTGACCGCTAACAATCAATTCCTAGAATTACTAGATAAGAACTTGATCCAATTTAAAAAAAATCGAGATTGACCTTCTCGTGTTGAACTTCAATGTTGAACTTAATACAAGCAAATAACATATTTTTTAAAGTTAGGTTTCATGGTTTTACTCGCTTACCGCACTTGATTAAATTTTTCCGTGTTGTGAATTCAAAAGTCAGATAAAAGGTGAACTTTACCGCACGTGATTTTACAATATACATAGTAAATCGTGACAAAACATAAAAAATAATGTGACATGCACTTAGAGCGTGTTCACACACAGCTATAAAAGATGTAGCTTGGCCTATTTCAGCATATCACTCGCCATTTATTCCCGTTGGAAATGTATGGCAAGCGATATACTGAAATAGGCCAAACTACATCTTTTATAGCTGTGTGTGAACACGCTCTTGTACAATAAAGTTTACAAATTGCTAATTAATTATACATTACATATTGCATATTATATTTTTGCCAGTTTGATGTAGCTCCTAAAATACATTTTGAACCTGACAATTGGTGCGGACTTTTTCTGGTAGCGTGTTATAAAACTTCATCCCTTTGTACAGTTCACGATTCTACGTATTCGCTTTGTCCTTTTTTTGTATCCTGATTTCCTTGCATGTCCTTGTGTTACGTCTATAATTTTCTGTTTCACGGGGTGCCAATTTAGATCCTTTAACATTTTATTTACTTTTGAAAATCTATTTCGCCGAAGTGTATTCTCATTGTCCTGTTTTGGAGAATTTGAAACGTATTTTGATCTCGTTCGTTACACAGGAAAAGAGTTAAAGTGTGGAGCAATAATTGAATTGTAAATAGTGATTGTAGTTTTTTTGGAAAGTTTTATTAAATTAAATTACAGAGCTTAAAGATGTCCAAATTAAGTATCAAGAACTAAAAAAAAATAAAGTATTTAATATTTTAAAAAAACCGAGTGTGCTTTAGACCACACGACTAAAAACGAAGCGAAACTTCTTTATGCTTCGTTCGCCTCGCCCGATCACACTTCGTAACGCTCTCGTCACGCATTCGCCGGCTTATTCCCCAAGTCAAGCGTGGGGTAAAGAAGTTTTACTTCAAAAATGCTAGATAAAAATTAGCTTTACATAAAGTCATAAAACTTATATTCCTATTCATAATCAGCGTTTGTTTACATGTAAGTATAGTTATTTCAATCAAGTTCCTTATTGCACAATGCACACTGCGAAGTACGACCCAACTGTTTGTAAAGGAGCAGATTTAAGTATTTACTCCCTAGGGGAAGATGATAAACGGACATTTAAATTGAAACTTTAAATATTTTTAGAGATCTTCAGTGACATTATCAGAATAGCCAGATTTACCAAATCCTCTATTCTTACTCAATTTCCTCTCAAGATTCATGTCCCCCCACAGCTTTCCAATTAGGTTTAATAAGTCCCAAAGCTGTGTTGAAAATATTGTGTGGTCATCATAATATTATATTATAGCTGTCTTGGGTTGTTTCAACTAAATACCCGTGGATAAGCACTACTGTGGGAGAAATTTGAAGAATTTTAAGAGCACCAGGTGAAATATCATTTAATGCAAAACCACGTTAATGAAATATCAGTAAATTACTTTACGTTAATGAATTTTCATAACTAAATAAGTTTTGGTAAATTATTTCATTAAACGCTTTCAGAAAAGAAAAATAATTTCAAGGCACGTCTCCTGTCGCCAACGCGACGCTCGTATGGTGAAAAAAATCAACAGTATTTTATATAAAAACTAGCGCAAACGAGTAAAAAATCATGGGAATTTGAAATTTCAATTTCGAAAAATCAATTAAAATAATTTTCTTTTAAAAAATTATATTATAGCTAGGTCTTTACCTGACATACTTACCCTTTGTAAATTATTATTCTTCACACAAGCAGTTCCAATTTTGAAAATGACACTTAAATTCTTAATTTTATTATTCTAATATTTCACATTTCACGCAGCGACAATCAAAATTAGTATGTCTTGTAAAAATAGTAAATACTTTCATGTGGAATATAGACGATTCACAAAATAGTGTAACATTTTCCTTTAAAATACAAGATCTTGATAGACTAGTATGACACTGATGCTTTACCGTACACACAATGGCATCATTAAAACAGCCTTTGAACAGCTTTCGGCCGAGATTTGCCCAGGTGTAGATTGGCGGCGGTGTGGGGACAAATGGAACGCCCTATGAAGAGTCTCACTCGGAGCAATTGAATAAACAAACAGTGGTCGCAGAAAGACTTACTTCGCTCAATGCTCTGCTCAATTACCCCACAAGCGACATGGAATAGTTAATAGTGGACGAGGGACAACACGGGCTCTGCAAGATTATAGAATTGTGAATGGTGCACAATTTGACGAAACCAAAAAAAAAAAATCGGAGAGTGCAATTCAAAAATGGCGCTGATTGTCCATTTGTGACTATGTCAAATAACGGGGTTCAAACAATTAGGCATTATACCTGCATTTGTTGTTAGTTTTATGTACTTTCATCCTGAAACAGTGAGGGTGTATCCGAAACCGGTCCGAAAAATTAAAATAAATTTAATAATTAAAACCAAGAAACTTTTCATTACCCATGTAGGTATTCAAGACAACATTTTTATTATGTTTGGCCAAAAACTTATTTTTTTTTAATGAAAAACAAATACCTTTGTATAACACCACTATTTTATTAACAATATCAACATGTTTCGAAAACTATGTTTTCTTCGTCAGGATAATAAGTCAATAATAAATAACAAAAGACAAACAAGTATAGACTAATTATAACATAGACAAAATATTAGAAAGGAGAGGTGATTAATTACCTAAAATATATCATAAAAAACAATTATATAAAATAAAATATAAAAATTATTTTAGAATGGGTAAAAAATTACATTAACATAATAAAAAATCTTTTAAAAGGAAAACAAGAAAACAAAAAACGAAGAAAACATAGTTTTCGAAACATGTTGATATTGTTAATAAAATAGTGGTGTTATACAAAGGTATTTGTTTTTCATTAAATTAATGATGACACCCCAAAGTAAATATGCCTATTTTGAAGAAAGAAAAAAAAACTTATTTATTTACACAATACAACGCAAACTATAGTTATTGGCCTCGGGAATCATTACACAAACTTTTCATTTAGGAAAAGCATTTAGAGTTTCGATATCATTTTGCGGCCGGATTGAGACATAAATTGGATACTCGCCTATGCTCGCTCTATCGCCACGCCTTGGGACGTATCTGATAATTTTGTCGGTAGGAAATAGCACCAGAAGAATATTAACACGTGATAAAAAAATTTCAGTTTTCTACATAAAGGAGTTCTTCAGATTTGACGAATTCAAAAATTAAAAGTTTAATCGGTTTTCGGAATGACATATAAAGGTCTAATAGAATTCGTTGTGCCTCCCTTAATATCATGGTTAGCAATATGATCTAAACGGTGTTAGAAAGAGAAAACACCACGCTTTTTATTCAAATATTAACAGCAAAATAATTAAAATGTACACCTTTATGAAACCAAAATTTCCGACAGCAATTTGAAAAAATTATGAAACTTTGAGAATTTTTTATCAATTATTTTTACATGAACGACAAAAAAAAGTGACTTGACGATAACCTTTATAATACATTTGCCTAATAAAATATGGGTGTGTTTTTATTTATTTTTTTCATTTTCAGTAATTTTAGTTACAAAGGACGTAAGGTCTTTCTTTCTCATGTTTGCATTCAAATTTTTTATATTTATTTATTTCCAATTACAAAATTCAAAATTTGGAAGCCTATTTTATCACCTTTTTGAAATTGTTAGTTTTATAGAAATATTCTATTTATTTATTATATTCCATTTATTTGGATTATATTGCAAAGCGGAAATATTTAGACCTTCGACAGAGCGGTATGATGTGCATTTTCTATATTATAATAAAAAAAAATAAAACTTTTTTCCACTTTAATTTATTGACCGATTTCAGCTCGTTAAAGCCATCTTCAGAATGGTACAAATTATTCATGGTACAAATTGTGCTTTTTCTATTTTAATGACTCTACAGTAATTGATGGGTGTAGAACAAATGACATGCAATTCAATATAATTTAACTTAGTGCAGATTGTCAATGTACGTACTAAATTAACATCGAATACAGATAAGTATAGGGTTTTATACGATACGATACGATTTATAAGTACTCGCCAAACAGTTGTCGTTTTCATTATTATAGGAATATTGAAGGTAGCTATTGAAACGAGCCGGTGTTGGGTTAATGTGATCGTCCATTAGGGATAAAATGTGAGTCAGTAAGTAATAGGCAATTGCGTTAAAAGCACGAGCTTTTCGGAACATAAAAATACGCGAGCTTCAAGATTGATTTCGGTTATACCGCATTGAATGGGTCGAGATAAAGTTCGCTTCGATACACAACAGAACAACCTTGGAATATTTTGTGAGGGCTCATGTAATAATACGCCTACAACGTGTTTCAGGAAGTAGGTATATCCTTTATATACAAAAATATTATAGACAAAACTAGCAGTTAAAAGCGAGAAATCCCAAGATTATTTACACCTGCCAGCCAAGGTCCTCATATTAGCTGTTAACGTAAGTGACGCCATCTTTTGGCATTATTAGCTACTTGCTTTAATTCGGATCTATTACGATAGTAGCTTAGTCACAAACTTCACGTTCACCGATGGTTTCCATATGGCACGGCGTCAGAGTTGTACTCGGAGTCGGATTCTTAAATCTCAATCGTACAGACGCTATTGTATAGATTGTAATAAAATAAATATTGTTTTTGAGTGGATAATTTTTTTTATTTATTAATAAGCCTAAACCATTACATATAGAAAGGAAGGGTCTTAGATTAAATTTGCTTGAACAATTAGAAATCAATAAACGAAAGAATGACCCCAATGTAACACTAATTAAAAAAGTAAGGAAAATTATTTATTCTACACTACTTAGTATTTTTACAAAACCAAAAAAATATAACGCACTTAAATGAGTCATAGCAATAACGTCATTATAAAACAATTAAGAAAACTTTAACACTTAGTTGGGGAAACAGATTCCGAACTACACATAATAAATACACTCTTAATTAGTGTATCAGCAAAGTGGTTTATCCGGTAATAAATCAAAAGAGATACCTTCGAAAATTAATTGATATTTATCCTATAAATAAGTCGCCTAACAGTGGATTTAACCACAGTTAGAAAATGTTCTTGTAAACCGAAACAGCTGTAACAAAAATACATACTAAAATACTAACTTGATAAATCTATCAAATTTAATTTTAATTAAATATAAAAAAATTTAATAGAATTCTACGAATTAAACACAAAAACAATTAATATTTGGTTCTCTTTGGTGTCGATGCGAATATTCGTGATAAGAGAGGACTTCTCAAGGCGAACAGTAAACCAAATCATCGGTGGCTAATGAAAGGATCGATGGAGCGGGGGAAATTGTCCGACGGAGGTGTGTACTGTGTGGCTCGTAGCTTTATTAACTATAAATATCCCACGGGAAAGAGTGCACATGACTAATGTTAACTAGTGAGTGCGTTAACCAGTGGAATATTCAAGGCACGGTTTCCGTTAAACAATGGCGCAGCGCTAGTGCACAGGTCTGTGCATAAATATTGCACGTTCCAGGCACGATTTTAGTTAACAATGAATTAGTGTACACGTTAGTGTTTAAACATGTACTGCATGTTTTAGGCACGATTTCGGGGAAATAGCGATTTGGTACCTAGGATAGCGTTTAAATTACCAACGTTTCAAGCACAATTTTATACTTTTACTCTTACTTTAACTTTAACCTCTTGAAAAATTTTGATTACCATCAAACTGTGATATATTATATATAAACATATACAAGGTTATATTTAGGTTTCAGCAAATATTGTAACAATCTGAAGATGGCCGTGACGGTAGCGTAACCCAATAACGGTCAAAAATAAGAAAAGGGATAAAAGTTTTTAATTGCTTTAATATATCATTACAATGAAATTCCACCATGTCAGTATGAAAAATAGAAATATAAAAACATCAGAGAGTGCAGTTCACACGCGGTAGCAGTGAAACCTTCAGAAAACTAAGCTTCGTGAGAATGAGACAATGCAGAGTATCAGGAGTAGGATAATTGTAGGGTTTAATTAATATAATATTTAAAAGAATTAAAACACTTATAAAACACCAATATAATATTTGTTACCAAGTTCAAAAATTATTTAAAAATTTTATTCTGCGAAGCACCGCACAAAGATGAGGCCGATTAAACTATGTCATTCTCTCGCAGGCTAATTCCTATAGATGTATTTTTTTGTCCCTTTTTGGTGTCTCTCGTTCCGTTTCATCGAGTTTCAAATCGCAACGGTGCTAAAGAAGTTTTCACTCAAAAAATCTCATGGATAGGCAATAATAAAACTAATAATCATGCCTTTATTCCGCAGACAGATATGATGAAACCAGATATGTGTACCAACTGTGTTTGTTGGTACAACACAGTTGGTACACAACTGTGGTAACAAACAAATATTTATATTCGTTCATATGAAGTGGTGTTTACAAAGTTTTTGTTTTATTTTATATTAAAATATTTATTTGATGAAGGATTAATCCGAGAGGAAAAAATAGTCGGCTTACCTTACAGCGAGATAAATTCTGTTGGGAGTATTATAGATGACTTACCTGCAAAAAATTAGAAAAAACATTTTAAAATACACAAGAGAAAGAGTTAACAACTTCTGCAATAATTACAAATTGAATTTGTGGTATATAATATTTAAGGGAAGTAAATACACCGATTAGTCTATCTCATTCTCTCGCAGGCTGAATCCTATAGATGTATGTGTTTGTCTCTTTTTAGTATCGCTCGATTTCATTTCATCATAAGTATGAAATCACAACGGTGCTAAAGAAGATTTCACTTCAAAAACCACAATTTTACCGAAACATTGATTCCAGACAAGGCTTTAATATGTAAAACAATAACCCCGTGTTCATTTTTTTTTACATGAGCTCCACACTGGAGGCCCTGAGGAAAATAATCTCCCTCAGGGCCTATGTCATCTTTGGGGATGCTGTGTGTTTTTTTTTTTTTAAGGAAAGGAAATGGAAGAGAATTCTGGGAAGGAAAGGGGTTTAAGGGGTGGGTAGGAAGCTGGGGTTTCGTGTCCTGGTTATCCGCCTCCAAGACCTAGACAAACCTCATGAACCCGGGCACTAAACGTAGCGAACCACTTGGGGAGACCTGTGGCAGAGGTGTTGGTTATCCAATAAAGTAATAATATAAAATCCCGGGGCGGCGGTACCCATTTCCGCCTCCCAAATTGGATGTTTCATGGAAATTCAGAAGATCATGAGATTTCGAAAGATGCCCGTTCGAGGCTCGATTTCCGCTAAACAAAGATTTCAAACTTTGTTTCGGTCAAAATTTCATTGAAAACACAATTCGGTGTGTTTAAATAATGTATATTCCAGGTTCCAGGTATGATTTCCGAAACACAATGATTCGATACACGTGTTCTTCAATATGATACCCGATATATATATGGCAAAATATCAATATTATTGGAACACTTTTGTTCACGTGAAAGCGAATACATACGTACATATTCCCGGAGTGTTTTCAATTTCATAATACCGATCGAGAGCATATCAACGTGTAGTACAACTTATGCAGCCATAACAGGCTTAGTACAGATGTGCAGACTTTCCCCAACTGGGAATTAGTGCTATGCTTTTAGCTAACTGGGGATGGCGGCTAAACGAATGCGCCGGGTAGGTACCCTATTAAACAGCCTCCCACCCCCTCCCCCTCGACTCCAGTTCCCCTCATTCGCATCAGCCAACGAATTTCGCGAATCAATGGAGAGACCTTCAAACGAAGAGCCAGACATAATATAGAAACTAGTTTCGTACTCCGATCACATAATACCTGACTGAAATACCTTTGATTAAATCCCTAGAAAGAATTTATTATTTAAACTTTGCACAACTTTTTGACAAAAATAAAAGAAGCCCTTTCCGTAAAAATAGTTTTGGCTGATTAAATTAGTTTTAGCTGACTCGACATTTCTGAAATATAACAGCGACAATAATAATAATAGGAAGAACGTTTTTTTAAATCAATCAAATTTACGTGGTTCTACATTACATTAGAAATTACATTCTTTTTTTAGCTTTTCGTTAGAATTGGAAAACTTGTTTTCTTTGTAATATGTCAATGCTGATCACTCTTTGAAAACATCCCTTGTTACATTAATGAAGACATAACTTCTAAATTCTCATTCTTGATTTAAATGAACTGAACTCATCCTAAAATTTTAATATAAACTCTCTCGTTTACGTGATTCGTTCTGTTTTCTGACTACTGTAAGAACTATAACTTTTATAATTTATTTATTTATTGTGTGAAACATTTACAGAGTGTTAACAATTGTTACAATAATAGAATTGCCGTTGGGATGTATATGGATATTAACACACAAATTAGAAATGTTCACAGCACGAGTAATCAATGTTTAGTTGTTACTAGACGGAAATGCTTGTAGACAGTTGTAAACAGAAATAATGATAATCAAAATGAAATATAAAACATATTAGTGTCAAATATAATACATAACCTGCAGAGAATGAGAAAAAAGAAAGAAAGAAAGTTTGGGTATGACAATAAAGCAGCTACATAACTGTTCTCCACGAAGTGTCATGGTAGGAGTTTGATAATTTGTTTTTGAAATATGTGAGATTGTTGAGATTGTTATAATGTTCAACTTTAGTAACCAACTTTAAGTACTTCTTAACATCTTTAACTCTTTAACGAAATGTTTTTAAATGTTTATACATAATATTTTATGTCAAATTTACAGTAGAAAAGATAGTCAATAGTTTAATTAATAAACTATGTAGAGGATAGTTAATAAATAATTATAAAGGTTAATGCTGCAAATGGGAATTAAAATCGTACACTAGTATCGACATAAACGCAGCTGTAACTTGTCGCTGCCATCAATTAATAATACATATATTATATATACTAGCGTTTTGCCCATTGCACCCAACGGAGGTGACTAAATTTTGAATATTATTCACGAATGCAAAATTTTTAATTTTATTCTTGAATTTTTATTTTGAGGAACCGGTTCCAAACGTAACTGGACAAAGAATTCACAACGTTTGCTGATAAATGAAATAGCAGTAAAACCGACAACACCATTCCTCAACGTACAATATTTCAAATACATAGTCTCTAATTTTTTTCACGCAGGTTATCTCTTAACTTTACACGATAACGTTTTTAAACAAAAATACAGATTTATATAAAGTATTTTGTTTGAGTAATATATGAGCGGCCATTCCGGTTTTACAGCAGATCAGTTCATGCAAAGTCTACCAGAATACAGCGCAAAGCCAAGGTTCATAGAAAATGTATGTTAAATACATTTGCTGCGAACCTTGGCGCAAAGCGCATAAAAAAGTCTAAAAAATTCGAATGATTTGAAAAATAACTCCGCGGTACTGTGCTATACAATTGCGGTGAAGTCAAATTCAAATTTAATGATTTGAATCCTACAAATTGTAGAAATTATCAAGTTTCATTATTTATATGGATTTAAAGAATAGAACCAAAAAGAAAACAAAATATTGAGCCAGAGATAAAACACGAGGATTTGTCTGGCAATCTTTGTTAAACAGTGGACGAGGAAGACCAGATAACATGAACCAGAAGCATTAACTAAAGCATTAACGTGACTCTAAAAGTGACCAGCTCAGGTATGGGGGCTCCATTGAAGCCAGAGTTAAGTTGGCCTCTCAGAAACTGGGCGTACTGTACAGGGCCCGCAGACACTTTAATAGTACACAACTGCTAACCCTGTACTAATCGCAAGTGCGCCCCACGGTTGAATTTGGCAGCCACCTCTGGTCTGGAGCCCCAAAATACCTAAAAAAAAACTCTCGACTCTGTGCAGAAACGGCGGTACGATTGATAGACTCTCCTAAATTAACAAACGGATTGCAATCTTTAGAGCATAGGCGTCAGGTGGGAATGCTGTCCTTGTTCTACCGGTATTACAACGGAAGATGCTCCGAGGGACTAGCGTCATTGATCCCTTCGGCACCGGTGCATGGTCGGGAAACACGCCAAACACGCGCCCGACATTTGTACACGGTTGACATTAGTCACATGAGAACAGGTCTTTTCTACGACTCGTTCTTTAGTTCAACAGCTCGGCTGTGGAACGATTTGCCGGCCTCTGTGTTTTCTCCATCCTACAACATGGCCACTCCTTCCTCTCCTCAAAAACACCCTCCACACAGCATCTTCAAAGATGACATAGTTTCCCTCAGGGCCTCCTGTGTGGAGCTAATGTAAAAAAAATTGTCTCCAGAGCCAATTGGCCGGTTCTAAAATAGCAAAAAGACCCACAATTAATTTGGAGAGGTGTTCTTTAATCTTAGTATTGTTCGAATTTCCATCCCCTGGCCGCGGAAAATAAGAATAATGAAAGCAATTACGGGCTGCAGACGGACGATGGAGGCGCCGGCGCCGGGCCACAAAGCACTCCTCAGCACAGCCGGGTAGTCAGTTTATATCATATAGTATCTGTAGTGTTTCCCCATTTATTAATGAGAAGACCTTTTCATGGCATTCAGACGACTGTAACCAAACTGTGGAAGGAAGGAGCCATTGTGAGAAGGAAGCTGGCTTTAGATTAATTAAACTACAATCGTTATAAAAAAAATTGTGTGCAGTTCACACGCGGTAGACGAGAAATCTTCAGAAAACTAAAGTAGACAAGAGTGGGAAGGCTGCGAAGCACCGCACATAGATGAGACCGATTATTCCATCTCATTCTCTCGCAGGCCAAATCCTATAGATGTATGTGTTTGTCTCTTTTTAGTGTCGCTTTTTCGTTTCGTCGAGTTTCAAATCACAATGGTGCTAAAGAGGTTTTCATTTCAATATATAAAAAGCATAATTTTACAAAAAAATGCATTACGCTGTCAGTGAACTCGTCTAGATTATTATAAAATCTCGAGGTCCATACTGGGAATTAGCAGAATACCACGAAAAAAATGCTACAGCCTGAAAAAATAAAAAGGGTTTTTAATCCAAAGATTTAACTTTTCACTCTCACGAAATGGTGATATTCAAAATAGGTCGCTATATTTATTTATTTATTTATTCATACACGCCTTGCAGGCTTTTACAGAATCACATTATAAAAGTTACACATGTTATTCAGGAGTATAATTGTAAGCAAGTATATAACATTATAAACTGCACTTTAAGGATACAAACAGGTTTAATATGTACATAGGTATGTAGTTTCGTTATCATTAAAATTGTACAAAAAGTTTACATAGTGTAATAATGGTAAAACAGAAGAGTGCTTAAGATACTTTAAAAGTAGTTTTTAAGGAACGTGTAGGTATTTACTATGTTGATTTTATTATTAACTTGATCATGAATAAATTGTTCGAAAGCAAGTTTTTCAAGAATTCAGCAAAATTAACGCAGCGATAAATAGTACCTACACATAGAAAAAAATAAATAAAAAATACATGAGTTGTAATATCTATAATAATAATATGTTGTAGCTATAGTGTAGCTAACTAGCTGAAGTATACCCGGGGTTGCTCGGGATTATGAATGATTTGGAATATCAGCTCGGCCAAAATCTCGCATCCTTGAGCTGGTTATTATTTATTTACGGACGGACCTACGTCCAATTTACAATTTTTATCGCTCGATTAGGTTGTATCGGTTTGCACCCAGTGTCCATAATCACAAAGAAATGGTTGAATACTGTTCCGATAATCATTTGGCATGGATTACGGGATTATGATTCTCCATCATGCTATAAATGCCTTCATTACTAAAACCAATAATCTTGATCAACTTAGTTTCCTTTATAAAACGATTGTTTGTTTTTTTACATTTAAACACCAAATTATTATTTCAGTAAGTCAAAAGCACTTAAGAAATGATTTTAGGAAGGAATAAAATACAAAACGTGACAAATTGCGCCAAAGCGGATTCTGAAAATTTTGCTTACAATCAAGTAAAATAATGAATCGTCACCCATCAGAAAAATTCTCGCTAAATTAATTTTGCGAGTTTAGATATAACAATAAATTTAGATATAACAATAAATTTAGATATAACAATAAATTTAGATATAACAATAAATTTAGATATAACAATAAATTTAGATATAACAATAAATTTAGATATAACAATAAATTTAGATATAACAATAAATTTAGATATAACAATAAATTTAGATATAACAATAAATTTAGATATAACAATAAATTTAGATATAACAATAAATTTAGATATAACAATAAAGGTCGTGCTAGAATAGTTTATATCGCGTACAAAATATTCAGCAAAAACATTTCTGCCCGTGTCCAATACAAATAGTACGTGCACTATATACACGATAATGTAATATTTGATCATTGTAGACGTTAATTTAACAAATCCCAATGAAATATTTATGATTTATTGTCAGAAAGTTCGTTGGTTACGTTCCAGTTCCGGTTCAAGGTGGTGACCGTGTTGGATACTACATTTTTACTCCACCAGAGTTCGCATGATCGTGGTTCCTACTACGAGCTGTCAAATCAGATTAATCAATATTATGGTACCTACGAGCCAGAAGAAAGTTTTAAAAAAATTGTCATAAAGTTAGTGACATTTGATTGGATAAATTGTATAATTTTTTATTCGAAATTAAAAAAAAATGTTACGTAAAATATTTAAGGTTTAAAATTAATACGTATGTTTAAATAAGAGAAAATTAGAAAAGTACATTTTTGGACATACTAAAGAATTGAGGAAGAAGTAACACTGTTTACAGAACTTCTAGTTAATTTATTTATTAAAAGAATTAGGTCCAATTTACAAAATAAGTAACAGAATTGAATACATATTATATATTAAAAGAAGAATGTAAATTAATTTAAATAAATGATGGTATATGGATTAACCAAAGAAAGGAGACAGAAATAAACAGATAGTGAAATATAAAATGGAAGAGACAAGTCAAGCAATACCTTCTTAGAAATTGTAAGTATAAATATTACACACTATTATAAATAGGTATTTATTATTTAACGATCGTTGATCAACACTTGAAATGGAACAAATCATAGGTGCCCATATGATATGCATTAGTTAAAAGAATCTGGAAATATGTATATGTATGGAGTTGTGTTACGAGACGAACCTAACTAACTTCAACCAGAGATTTCTGAGGTTATTTGGAGTAAAAAATTAGATGACATTTTGGTCTCCGGTGAGTTTTTCTCTCTCCAAAAAACATTAAAAAAGTAGATATTGGACAGACACGATCGGATGGGGATTTGGTCGGTTAGGTACTCGTGTGAATGACCAGTGACGATAAGTGAAAGATTTATTTTCTGGTAGTCGTAAGAGTCAATATATTATGAAAAAATAAATAACCTGCCAGACATTCGGTTTAGTATGCGAGTCATAAGAACACCTAGCATCTAGTCCGCAGTCTACGTAGAAATAGAGTAAAAGCATTGTGCACCGACAGCAAAGTAGTAAGAAGCGCCCAGGTTGGTAGCGAGTTAAAGTTATAGCTTATAGCGCAATCCTTCCGAGCAGTTATAGTTGTGTCACTCATAGCTGCTGGGGTGGGTCTACCGGGGAGGTCTGTTGGGGTGGCCCGTTAGGGTGGCCTGTTGGGGAGCGCACTTGGCTCCGCGCGCGCTCGAGACTCGGCACTCCAAGTAAACTCACACTCCAAGCTCCAAGCGCGCCTTCCCGCGGTGAGACTTTATGCTGAACTGCGTTACCACGCGTGCTAAAATAGATATTTGCACAATAGGGCAAAAAGGCATGACGAATTATAATATTATTGACTTAGTGGATTTAATTTCTGAATGGGATTTTAATGTATAAATTAAATACATAATTTGCTGTGACGGTCACTTACAGATCGCTCTTAGGGGAGCCAGAGTATGCAAATTGTCTACGATTTCAAGATGCAAATAAATAGACAAATAAGTTCATGGTGGCTTCCATTCTTCATTAATTGAAGACGAAGCCAACTAACTACGCTAGATGAACTCTCCAGAATTTTCACTGCTTTCAGTAAGTGGATGTGGATGGATAGTAATAATTATTAATTTTGTTGTAGAATGAATTGTTCACATAAACGTAAAATTGAGAGTAAATTAGCCAAATATATTCGTAGGTTTGGTGTAAAGACCACTTCGGATGTATTGTCGCACTTGCCTTAAAGTATCTAATACATATTACGTTATTATTTTATTTATTCGAATATCGACATTGCTTAAGTTCTGCGGAGAATAATTGCTGACTGCCAGTTAGTCAACAGCACGAAATCTTCATAGCAATTGAAAGATTACGTACTTGTTTTATTTGTGTGGTTTGTTGATACTATTTAATTTGTATTTGAATTTTAATATTAATATTATTTGCTTTGATTTGAATTCTGATTAATATGATTTATTTTTTCAAAATTTTATTATATATTATACTTGAGTTCCGTTGCTTGTCCTTATCCATTCGTCCCGTTCCCCTTCCACCTCCCCTTTCCCGCCCATGTCCCCTCCCACCCAAATGTTTCCCCCCACCTTCCCCGCGTTCCCCTACCCCTTCCGCGTTCCATATATTCATTCCCAGTACATTCAGTTTTCAAATAGCTCGCTTACCAATTATTGCAATTATTTATACAAATTTTCATTTTTCATATATTACAAACATTCATTTTTGTATAGAATATGAACAATCAATCAAATTTGGTACCCAATACAGGTACCCAATTAAAATACCTAAAACAAAAATTAGATTCAGAGCATTCCATTTTGGTTAGTACCACAGATGAGTACTTCAAATAAATCCATGCATATAAAGAGTTTATTTGAAAATTGAATTTTGATGGTTTCCAAAATTTCATTCTCAAATTGTGACATTTTTGACAGATTCGTAAGAGTTTTTGTAATGATTAAATATTATTGTCATGTGGTTGTTATAATCTAGAAACCTTCGCGAGGGTAGCAAGAAGATATTTTGAAAGTTTCAAACATTTCTTATGCAATATAGCAATACATAAACAACAAACATACATGCAAGCACGCAAACATACATTCATTTTTATAGGTATAGATTATGTGTATTAAATTAGGGATTTGATTTATTTATTTTTTTATGTAATTTAATTGTATTTATTTTTATTAAATTGCTTATTTTATGTATGTTTTTAGGTTTTCACGACCAAAAGTATTTTTGTTATTTATTTTTGGGATGTTATGCCGTGTTTCACTACCTCCTTCTTTAGCCAACGTTTCGGACAGCGTTACAGTTTCCATCATCAGGCAGTTGGCTAAAGAAGGAGGTAGTGAAACACGGCATAACACCCCAAAAATAAATAACAAAAATGCTTATTTTATGTATTACATTAGAGGCACTGCTGAAAACTCTCTTTCCAGGAGAAATCCTGAATATATAGCTGAGCAGTGACCTTGTCCTTGACCGTGTCAATAGAATCAATGATAAATAAACAAAATGGATAAAATTGTAAAAATCTATTGATGGATAAATGTTTTTAGTTTATTTGCAGAAATAAAATTTTTGAAGCCCATGATACATTTTAAAGATCCTTTTGGACAACGCATTTGAGCCAGAGGTTGCAGGTTGGTTCACTTCGCAATGAAATGATGATATTATGATTTTTCTAAACTAATCTAATAACATTCAAGATAATCAATTCTCATTCGTATATATAACCAAGCACGTTTGCCATTATTGAACATTAGATGACCACACAAGCGGTTGAATCACACGATCGTGATATCTTGCAATCCCGAGTCGTGCTTCCACACGCTATCGATATACAAAAAGTATTATACATATTTGTAATGTATGTGCATCATACTTATCACAAAACTAAAGTGGGTTTAAGTTAGTTGAGAATGAGGCCTTTGGCCTTGGCGAGAGAGGGCGGGGGTTGAGTGCACCTTGAGAACTTCCCCGTGACGACACGAGCGGGATAATCCTAATACCAAAAAAACCTTCAAGAAAAACAGTCGTATGAGGCAGAAAAACTGTCGAATGCGGAAATTTACGTGCTGGATTGGTATTAATTTGGTGCCATGAAAAATTAGAAAACTTTTGAAGTGGTTCATTTAAAGTCATTAAAATTGATGAAAAACAAATAGCCCAAAAGCCGAAAACCTAAAATTCGTTTATTCCCTCTTTTTATAACACTTTTCAAAAGAGTTCTGATTTGTCACCGTTCTGATTTGTCCGGTTACCATTATTTTTTTTAAACTAAAAACAAAACAAATACAAGGAGGATAGACAAGGATTTATTGATAAAACGTGTTCTCACAAGTTATAAATTTAAATTAAAGCGTTACTTTAATATAATCACTGGTGTAAGACCACCATTCAGAATTGAAACATTGATTGAAATGGCTGTAGGCGTCTGAATAGTCAGGTACACCTCCACCTTCCTCTTCCCCTCCTCACTACCTTCAGCCTCACAACATACCCCAATTGGGGTATGTTGTGAGGCTGAACCAGTGACAACATACCCCAATTGGGGTATGTTGTCACTGGCTCCAGACGAGAGCAGTAGGGACTCTTGTGCGGTATTCAAATAATTTATTTTTTTTAAAACGTTGTGTAAAATGGAAATCGAATCCCAACATAAAATCATTATCTACTTGGATTTAACCAAATTTTACAAAAAAAATTGCAAGAATGTAACAATAATTATCATCACTAGCTGAAAGCCGAATGTTGAAAAGGAAAAAAAAAGAATGTCACTCGTGTAAAAATTATTTTCCAAAACTTCCAAAGTCAATCGACCAACTTTGAACAACTCTCATTTTTGTGGCTTTCTAGATTAATGATATTAAAAAAATCAACAAAACTTTACGTACTTTGATAAAATTAGTAAGAAACATTTTTTATAATCAGTAAATAGATATATTTTTTTGTTGCAAGACGATTCCTTTTTTTATTAGGTTTAGACATCGTGAATAATAAATTTGAGGATATTAAAAAAAAAACTTGAAAAAAGTAGGTGGTTAGGTGCTATCAGGTGATTTGCTTGTTTTTTGGTTAATTTTTGGAGTGGCGAAGTGGAAAGGAAAGGTACCTGCCTGATATAATATAATTCATAGCTTTCAGTGAATAAAACGTTGTGAAAAGATAAAGAGACAAAGGGAATAGATAAGACAGGGTTAAGGTGAAGGCTAGAACAAGTATATCAAGTCAAGGAAAAGGGAAACAAAGAAATGAGGACAACGAAAATAAAATCGTTATCAAAATAACAATGTGTAAATAAAAGAGCTTTATTCATTAAACAAATCGATGTGTCGTGACTGTGGCATTATTTTTTCTTCGAAAGCTCAAAGCTTTAGAAAAAAGATCCAATGAGCCTTAAATAATACAATCAAAACAAGTAAAAAAATATTTTTCATACTCATTACTGGAAAACTTAACCATAGGTATACCCTTAAGAGTATGATTTTTTTGTGGATACACCTTAGTTATTAGTAACTTTCTCCCACCCCGATAAAAGATGAGACCGGTCAGGTTCTAAATAAAAAAAGTGTAGGCGCCTACGAATGTAGGCGTTTTTATCCGTAAAAGCCAAAAATTAGAAAGTTCAAAAACATAAAATGGCCTCAGAAAATATGATATACCCCCTGATAATTTGAAAATGGAATTTTTTTTAACTTACTTCAAAAGATTTTATTTAACCAAACAACATTTTACGTAATTGATAATTTGGGCTACTGGTTTTCAAGAAAAAAAAACTAAATATGATGAATAATGTTGAAAAATTTCGGAAGAAAAATAACACCGAATCTCCAGAAATTACAAAATTTCATAATATTTTTGCTTCATTAACTGACAGCCTTTTGAACTGTACCAAATGGGACGAAATTATTTCAAAACAAGAATTCGCCGACTACAACAGGATTTTTTTGTCTCGATTCCCCGAAAATTCTCGGGTTTCCCGTTTTTCCCGGTCTATTCCCACCGTGAACTAAAACCGATTAAACTTTATCTGTTTGTAACGACAACGTCACGCGATTAATACTGTTTTCACCGCGAAGTCGACTGACGGAAAAACGAAATCTGTTACAAAGTTTATAAAAAAAACAGATTTGTTCCAAAATTCTAGAAAATTGTCTAGTTACTAATGCATTTACAAAATTTATTATATTTGTATATACTAGATGAGAATTTTCAGAGTTTTCTAACTTTGAGTTTCCCACCGTTACTAAGTAAATTAAGAGTTAGTTATTTTGCTTGATCAGTCCAAAGTGAAACGTCTTGCGCTTTCTCCTCACCGTAAAACCAAAATTTGGGACATTCTCGACATTGTCCATCACAGAGAGGCCGTACCACAGTTTCAAACACAGGTAACTATGGTAGCTTCTAAGAACATACATAATTTTCAAAGCTAGGTTCCAAGAAGTGTTGAGTGTTGTTAACCTATATTATCTATTATTGCGAATCTGAAGCTTATTACTTCCAATTCCTGATGCAGTAATAAAGCGAGCTGGTGGTTTAGGGCCTAATTCCAACACAGAAATTATCAGAATTTTTATAAATTTCAATAACACTGACAGATTTTCCGAAACATCGGATCAAGAATGAGCTGATAACACCCGGCTCAATAGTTTTGAAGTTGTCGTGTCAACAATTTCGACGCTGAAAAAGGAGCTTCAAATATATAAGAAATAGCGAATTTTAAATTCGCAGCTGTATATTTTCAGCTCGTGCCATCAAAAAAACTTTGAAATATTTGTATTTAAAACCATAAAAAAAATAAAGACTGGATACAAAATTTTTCGTTCTTTTCTCTTAAATTTATTGTTGTGCAAAAAATGGGGTTGAACTTGAACCTTGAGCGAAGACGAATAGTGACTTGTAGTTACTTAATAATAATTAATGCAGCCTACAAATGGCGAAACGACCGACCATAAAAATACTATTGTCAGTCATTCTTAACTGTTTCGTCTGATTGAAAAATTGTAAATCGCCTCCCGTCCCCTCACCCGGGGCGGCTCGCGGCTGGAGAGGCTGAGACCGCGGTAATATCCCGCGCGAGGGCCCGGCTCATCTGCTGGCTGCTGGCATGTAGTTCCATTGTTCGGACTATTCCGCAGTAAATAACGCGCAGAGGCAGTAAAACCTTTATGCCACGTTTTTATCATGCGTTTATTATTACAACGAACCTGCGATCAAGATTTACGGCCTTGGATATGATATTACGGAAGTTTATTACGAATTAAGATACTTTTGGCGTTTATATTGTGGTGAGGCGTCTTTTAGGAATGGTGCTACTGGTCGAATTAAGGCGTATTTTGTAGCAATGTGCCTTCCCTTATTTTATAGTACTGCTTCCAGGATTAGTTCGAACTGAATAATCAATTTTTCAACAACCATTAATATAAATTCATGATGAAAGACAAAGGGGCCTTTTTGGCCCGGAGCTCTGTATGCCAAAATTACAAAAAGTAAAAAAAAGGATTAGTTCTGCTAGTTGTTGACATTCATAATTAAAGGGGAAATAATGCGACGTGCTTTTTCTTTGGAAAGGGAACACGGGAAGGGGGTTCGAGGAACGGGGGAGCGGTGAGGAAAAGGTGGTGGAGGAATGCATGAGGGGAAGGGGACACGGGAGGGAAAGGGGAGGCGGAAGAGGAACGGGACGAATGGGAGGGAGGAAGTACGCAGTGAGAAATTGTATTGCATTGGCAACTCGCTAATTATTGTAAAAAATTCCTAAATCTAGTTTTACCAGCTGATTTAAAACATTCTCAATGGTAATAATGCGGATAGTATTGTCACTATTGGTCGATTGAAGCTTTAAAACGTAATAAAGCGCATAGAAATGGTGCTCACTTACTCTGTAAAAGAGTGCCTGAGATTGGCGCAACTGGTCGATTTAAACCTTACTTTGTTATAATGTAATGCGCTCTGGATTGGTTCCGCTGGTCGACTTAAACCGCAGTCACTTGAAATAAACTTTTCATATTATTTTCCTCGACGGTGGCAAGCGTAGCGGAAAGGAACTTTTGAACACCGAGCCGGGGTAAAAAATCAAGGGTTAGACTTGATTTAATATTCCAAGAGGTCGGAGGGTAACGAGCATGTTTCACGAAGCAGTTAACTGGGCTTTAGCATTAACATTATATGACGCGAACAATTTATTTAAGTCAGTATTCGTACCAAGAACAACCTGCAAGATGTACGAGTATAATATTGTAAAAAAACTGGATCTTAGGACTGTAGGTAACTCCACGAAACACGAAAATACCACCCAAGAGCACTCTTGTCCCAGTGCAACCGGAGAGTACCTACACCAGGGATGAAACAATATCAGTTATTTGTCGGCGATTCTGAACGTGAACAATTTAAAAAAGAAATTAAGAAAGTAAATTCACCTCAAATATTGATTTTTTTTAGTGATTAAATTAAAAATATTTAAAGTTGCATCATGTTAGCTAAAAATTGCAAATTTTAAATGCAAGTTTGTTTCTCAAATTATTAGCCCACACGACAATGCGAGCTAACTCTAGATTAATAAATACAAAACAAACAAGAGTTCACGCCGTCTAAATATACTTAATTTTAGACTAGTTGTTCTGTTTTCTGCGAACGGTAGGTTTTGCGGAGTGTTGATTTTTCCGAGCTTTCCTTTTTTCAGTTCGAGACGCTCATGCGCTATGGCGGAATGAAGAGGTACTATCAAACGCAGCTACCATCTTGAAAGGATTGATCGGACACAGTTCACGCAAACAAATTAACAGACATACGAAATGCAAAGTGGTCGAGTCAGCCAATGAAATCTATGCGAACTGCCAATAGTTGGTTGGCTATATGCGGTCAAGCTCGGAAGTGTTAACAAATATTTGATTTTGTCGATAAAACTTTTATCGGTTGCTTATGAAAGGGCCCCATGTAGGTCTAGCGTGGATGCTCAATACGATATTGACCAAATCCGTCTACTATGGAAAGTTATCAATATTTGCGAGCACGGTCAACGATAGTTAACAGATATTCCGACAGACGATGATAAATTTCAGAGCGGCCTCCATAGTATTAGATTACAAATATATTTTTTGTTGTTTAATGTCGTTCGTTATGCAAAATTAGTAGCTTATTTAATGAACGGATTGAACTAACGAAGCTTTTAGAAATAAAAGAAGTCGTACACGCGATCACAGATTTAAACAGTTCATCGCAGACACAATCAATTTAATCCGTTCGATCTCTGAGAAACGAAAATGGTTGAAATGAATAAAGACCTCATTAATTAATTAACTCCCGTTTAGTGTCAAAAAGTAAATGCAGACTGCAGTTTTGGAATGCCATCTCGTAGTCAGGTTCGCCAATGTTGCTAGCGTATATAGATTTCTTATTTATTCCCTTTCAATATCGGTTCGGCTGTCAACAGTAAAATCGTCGGAAGTTACGCCTATCCCATCCGATATTGTAAAGTTATCGATTTCCCTGTTCTTGATCCCCTGATGAAATTGATAAATCAATTCAAAGGGCAATCTTGTTCATACTACTGTCTGTTCATGTTTATTAATAATATATGATGAATCTTTGAACAAGCGCAGTGTCTGCAGGGTCTCACGGCTCTGCCTTCACAATGGCCGTGTTATTCAACCTCCGACAAGTAACGGAAACGATTCCCTGCTGCAGAAGAATTCCCAATATTCTCATTCATCCTATTCAGAACGCGATAATTAGGTACTTGAGGCAAATCCTACAATCACTTTCCCTTGTAAAACTAGAAATGATTTCAAACAATTGCTTATAGTTTATACCCTGCGAAGCAATAATCATATTTTTTTCCTTTTATATTTCGTACTAAAAGTAATCGGCGCAGACTTGTCATAATTAGAAGAAATTAATATATGTCAATTTAAGAACTTTGTTAATTAAAACATTTATTTAAACCAGAAGTGATATTATGAAATATTACCGATTGAGTTTCGCTAATAGTGTCTTAAGTTCAAAATAAAAATAAATATTCATCCTAGACTTGCAGAAAAGCCAATAGATGTTGCATTAAAAATAAATAAAAAATATCCAAGACACTATCTAGATAGCATTTAGTTCATCTTGCAATCATACATAAAGATAGCAGCCAATAAAAATATGCGTTAAGAAAATGAAGATAATGTTGGCAGTTTTTAGTTTGAGTTACGCGCCGGCAAGGCGAAGGTCCTGGGTTCAAGTCCCAGATGTGACCGTATCTTTTTCTGATTTTTCTGTCTTCAGATTTTCGAACGAGTTTCGTTAATATTGTCTTCATTCAATTAAAAATATTACTTAGCTTAGGTGGGCTACTCGGTGAGCAGAAGTTCCTGGAGAGTCCGAGGTCTAATAACAAGAAAGTTCTAATTTCACAAAGTATTATATAAATGTGATAAATTTGCGAGAATGATTTTCAATTTTTTTTATGAATACCAAAATCCAAAATATATTAAGCTGAAAACTTTATTTTGGGCCGCAAAAAATCGTTAATTGGGCTGCAGGTTGGGCAAGCCTGACTTAAACTATCGACCATTCTTCAGGAAAAATACGCACACCATTTTAATAAAAAATGTAAAACTTTTGTTACTTGTTGATTATTTTTTTTTTTTTTTTTATTCTTCATTTTAATCACCCGCTAAACTGCCAAGGCAGTTTGTCAGTAGGTCAATTTGACAATATTAATAAAACACTAAAACATAAAATATTATAAGAAAACACAATAGCAAAATAGTTCCAGAAGAATAACTTTTAAGTACCTACAATACAAAAGCATAAAATATACAGACAGACAGATATAACACAGGTAAATTACTGATAGATTAAATTAATTATAGATAGTATTTATACATAAGATTACAAACAATATCAGTACAAAAAGTTTTGACCCATTAGCCATTTTTTAATTTTTCTTTTGAGATCAGTGGGGCAATTGGATTCGATTTTGAAATTCATCGGCATCTTATTAAATATGGTGGGGACAAGATAAGTGAATGTCCGTTGGCCGTATTTATTTATAATTTTCGGAACGGACAAACCCTCAATTTTACTAAATCTAGTGCCATGTTCATGATCTACTTTTTCTTTGTAAATTGAGTCCGACAATAGGTTTTGGCATACAATTTTAAACCATAATATTCCTCGCACAGGTAATATGTTAACTGATTCATATAGTAATTTTATGTCCCTTCTTTGTGCATAAACACTTTTGCTTACCAAGAGCTTAGTCAAAGAGTTTTGAATCGTTTGAATATAACCTATATTTGTCTTGCACGAGTTTCCCCAAGATGTTATTCCGTATCTGATAGTGGATTCCGCTAGTGACAAATAAATTATTTTTAGCGTACTAATGGGCATAAAATATTTTATTTTGTAAATTCGCCCCGCAATAGCTCTTAGGCGTTTGCAGATGTTGCTTATGTGGGTATCCCATTTCATGTGCATATCTACAGTTATCCCCAAATATACATATGTTTGTACAAGTTCAATGGTTCCGCATTTGCAGGACTGTGACGAATTGTGTATGCACTCAAATGTATGCGACTTTATTACAGGTGTGATGGTATATTTGGCATGTGGAGATCGTATATGCATTAATTTAGTTTTTTTTAAATTTATTATAAGACCCGCATCATGTGACCATTTCTATAAGGATAAGAAATCGTGCTGCATGAGTTTTATTGCAATTTCTAATTCTTCATGCGAAATAACTAGTGCCGTATCATCAGCATAATTAAAAATTTAATCCAGTTTTCAATACTGATTGATTTTCAATATTTGATTGTTTAATATTTTATGCGTGTAAGCCATTTCGATTTTCGAAGGCACTCTCGAACTTTGGTTGCGTGTTTTTATATTTAAAAAAAAAATGGCGTATGAGATCAAAACGCCGTCTACATTGCTGACTCAAAATAAGCTCAGGAGTCGCTGTGTCGGTTACATTTTGTGATACCCTGTATTTAAGCTGCAACATAATCAAAGCTAAATATTAAATTAACCATCATATTACATAAAATCTCTCGTGAAACAGAAAATTATTATGTTTAACCTAGCACATCCAAAAAATCAACGCATTCTGTTTAACGCCGTTATATTAATTTACCCACATATTATGTTAAACAGCACACGTATACTGGCACGCAAAATGAGAGCCGTCGTAGATTCAGACATGATATGAATAATAAATAACAAATAAATTGCCGATACATAAAAAAATCCTATATTCTTTTATGTGCGATACCGCGTAAGAATTCCGGATCACGAATTGGGGAATTTTTTGAAGCTGACATGGCTGAGCCCTTGGATTACATGGCACGATCGAGTGAAATAAGTACTTGAGTCAGGTCGTCTCTTAGAAGAATAATACGAGTGAGGCGATGTATGAATGTGAATGTTGCAAAGATTGCGTACAAGGCTAAGTTGCGTGGCGTTCTATATTTTCTGACCACACTTGTGAGGAAGTGACGTGATTGTCAGTTAGTTATTTTTATGCTGAAGTAAATACGATAAGGAAAAGAGAAATGGGTGAGGAAGAATACCTTGCTGGTCGTGAACAGGCTACTAAACATAGCTATAGCCACTCCAAGCAACTGAATTGCAATTCCGAATTACTGTCTCTTCCGTAGATATTAACTGTATTGCTTATAAATTATGTAGATTTAGTTTGTCTTAAATGTGAAAAAAAACATTTTTTTAATATCTCTGAAGCAGCAAAAGTACAATGAATTATTTTCATCTTGCAACGTCTCTTCCACGGTTATGGAAGAGATAACCATTACAACCATTAATTTAATTGAACCCGCGATCTTCGAGAGCAGAGCGCCTTTGCAATTAAGCTGTGTTCTTATATTTTAGTATATTATAGTAAATGTTGATAAAATCAGGTTGTAAACCAAGTCTAGCATAAGCGTTATTTGCCTTCTTTAGGAATTGAACCCGCGACCTTCGGAGCCAGTTTACCGCGACACGGTATCGCAAGGTGCGCATCTCCCAACGCACGACTCGCCGACCTTGTTTAGACCGTAGAGTGTAGATACTGCAGATCTATAGAACGTGAGAGACGTGACCGTTGACACTGGGCGACTGGGCGCAAAGCGGCCCGTGATCATAACTAATCCGGGTTATTAAGTCTGCCCGATGAAAATCCTCGTTTCGTATGCGCGGCGCTTCCTGACATGGCCATTTAGGGCGGCACGTCACGGCAATCGCGATTGTGTCCTTGGTCGGCCGTCAATCAATCGATTGAATCACCAGAAGGACGAAAGAGTCAACTGATTTTATTCATAACCTACAGATAAAATTGATCGTTAACGTTCTGTTGTCTCTGCAAAACAAAAAACTTTTTAGCTGATATTTCTGGAGTAAAAAGCTCGTGAACTATGAGCGATAGCGTAATGTCATTATCGCAACATTTGATATACATGTAAACTTTATGGTAGTCAGCTCCATAAGTTATATCTGTCAAGAATTTTGGAAATTGAAATATGATATTCGGTGAATTAAAAAAGCATTCGTTCAATTTTTTTACACAAACCTCGGGAAAAACTATTAATAACTTCATGAACAATAACCAAACAAAGCCCTAATTGGCGGAGAGATGGAAGAGGCAAATGAGATTAAATGTCACACAACTCTATGCTGGCATACTATACTTGATTCATCCACATTAAAAGTCTTCTTTAACTCTCGATAGGCCAAGATGCCAAACATAAAGTCCGTAACCATGTGGGTCGGCCGACGACCCCATGCATTTTTCTGTTTTATGGGCATTTAAATCATAGATATCCTTTTTTTTCTTTTTTTTTGTTATTTGTCAATTTATTGGGCAGGGAATATTACTTATATTTGACAAAATATTTTTTTCATGCGATCAACGATTTTTTCACCTTTTTTTAAGCGACACATTATATATTAATCCTTTGCGCAGGAATACCTAAAATACTAAAAATATATTTCATGTATTTAAGCAAATATAAGAAGGATAGCAATTTTGGGGTCTACTTTCGACCCCAGTTGGCTGCGGAAGAGTTAAATAAATATACTATTTTTATTTCGTACGCTAGTCGATCGCAAATATTGGAACTAAACATTGAACAAAGTGGAGTTTAATCTCCACTTTGTTAAGTAGAAACGGTAAAAAAAAACTTGTAAGAAAATACTTTGTATATAAACTAGAGTAAAAGACTTTATAATAATAATAATAAAATATGGGCGATTTGTATTTTTTATTAACATTATTAATTTTTGAAAAATACAACTTTTTGTGAAAATCACCTCGAGAGCGCTGTTATAAATGCCATCTTAAAAATAATAAAAAAATATTGCAAACATATTAATATCATTTCTGAACACCAACACACAGTTTTGTTCAATGAAGATGTTTAAAGAGTGATTATGTAAAATATTATGTTTGTGAGTGAGTAAACACTGATAACTATTTTTGCGAAAGTTTTACACCTATTTGTTTATGTAGATTTTTAAATTAATGTTAAAGATCAAAAGAAATACATATCGTACGAGTTCTTGTGGAAATGAATGCAACTTCCGGGGAATTAGTAAAAATTCTTGAATTTAATAAAAGTGTATTAAAAAGTGTAACGAGTTCTGGTGAATAGAAATAACAAGCTAGCTGGAAAATGCAGGCAACGAAGGTTCAAAGCAACAAGATTCAAGAATTCAGTAAAATTAATAATTAAACTGTTTGTTTGGGTCGTTATTTCGGGAACTTTGTTCAAGAGATGGTAAGAGGACAAGAGACTGAAAGGGATTAAGCATTGAAAAATTCAAATCTTTTCCACTAGGCAGAATGGTGAAGAAATAATGAAAATGTTAAAATGCCAAAGTTCAGCATGACATAGTTAATTTTACTTGACCAAAAGGGAAAAAATAAATAAACATTATGTTTTTGTTTTCGGCTAATATTTGATATCGTCAAAATATTTGATATCGGATTTCTTCGAAGTTTGGTTTTTAAAATGATGTAAGAGGGAAAACTTCGGCTGAAAAGTGGCTGCTAGGTGTCACAAAACGAATTAATCACGAATTTTTAAAACGCATGAAAAATCAACTATAATTCCAGTATTCCGGTATGCGGTCAGTAAAAGTTGTGTGGTCAGCTTCGCCTTTAAAAATTAAAAATTTCCTTCGAAAAGAGTAAATTATTTTTCAGTAATTTATTAATGATTGCTCCTTAAATAATCCCCTTTGTGGCGTCATTTTAATTAAATAAAGATAAATCATGAGTACTCGGTTCCAATATAATACGATAAATTCACGGATCTACGCAAGTATCATACGGTTTAGTGTCTGGTGGTATAAAGCGCCTGAGGAACCAAAGCGGCCAGATATTCAGAAAAAAGGATCGAAACAAACGAAATCCAAATATATATGTTTATAGATAAGATGACCAAATGTATAGGAAATATTGGAATAAAACATCCTTCACTTCTGTAAAAAAAGTGCTTCGTAGTCTTCCCACTCTTGTCTACTTTAGTTTTCTAAAGGTTTCACTTCTACCGCGTGTGAATTGCACACTCTGTTTTTTTTTCACTTCCCTCAATTTGATTCCACTCACAAGCGGTGATTCCAAATTTCAGCAAAGCTAAATGTGTCAATATTTAAAAACTAAACTGTTGTTAGAGTTGCTATTCCTGTGGCGTGGTTGCACAATAGATTGAAACAGTGTTTAGATGTGTGAAAGACAAAGGAGGGGGATTCTAATCTTTCTGTATTGAAGATCAGGAGTCTTTTATGGCCTGCGTTTTTATAGGCAATTATCTTCTTTACATCATGGGCAGAAGTAATAAAATTGCTCAACAGATAATCGAAGCCCAGGAAAAAATTTTTAAGATCTAAATAAGAAGGCAACCGTGAAACCAATAATCATGCCTTATTTCGCAGGGGGTAGGAAGATATGATGAAACAGTAGGTACACAACTGTGTTAACAAACAATGATATATTAAACAAACAATGAAGTTTATATGATAAAGGTTTAATCCGAGAGGAAAAAATACTCGGCTTACCTAATAGCGGGAAAAATTCTGTTGGGAGTATCAAAGATGACGATGACTTACCTGCAAAAAATAAGAAAAAAACGTTTTAAAATACAATAAAAAGAGTAAACAACTTCTTCAATAAATACAAATTGATTTTTTGGTGTATAAATAGTCAGATTTTCTCGAATAAAAAATCCATTGATCTTTAATTACCTACTTCATTGATAACAATGCTCTAGAGACATTAACACAAATTAAAGACTTAGGCATCACTTTCCAATCAAACCATTCATTTGTTAACCACATAACAGAAATCTCTAATAAGGGCCTAAAAATGTTGGGATTTATAACTAAAATAACTAGAAATTTTAACAATATAAAGTGTATTAAACTGTTATATTTTGCCTATGTAAGAAGTCAACTTGAATACAATTCTCCTGTCTGGAACCATAATGAATATACATGAACAAGCTGTTGAAAGAATACAAAACAAATTATTACGTTTTCTAAATTTTAAAATGGGGATTCTGGCAATTATGTTGAACTACAACACTCTCGTTAAATAATATGAAAATGCTCAAATTGTCAGACAGAAGAATTTTCACTGACTTGGTATTTCTGTATAAAATTCTACATGATTTAGTTGATAGTCCGGTATTGCTTGAATTAATAAGCTTCCGGATACCACAACGAAATACAAGAAGTCAGGATTTATTTCAGTGCAGAAATTCTGGGACTAACTACCATATGTATTCCTCTTTACCCAGAATACTACAGGCAAGAAAAAATTACACCAAGTCAGTGGACATCTTCAGTTTATCTTTAAACAAATACAAAATATTGTATCATTGAAGAAGAAGATAACACTTATAATCTAAATGAAAATATGAAAGAAAACAAGACACAGAAAAATAGAAAAAGACAATGGTCGCAACTGGGACTCGAACCCAGATCTCTCGTCTAACCGGGACGTGCGCGTTATCCAATTTCGCTATTGCCACCTTCTGTCAAACCGTCATATTTGTCAATCTCATATTTCAAATATTTAGAATCAACAATATTATCTTCAACTAGTTCTTTTTTCCATATTATAGGCAAGTACTCTTTTTATTGGAAACAATCATTCTAAGAATTGGTTTGAAACCTGAAAGTTATAGAAAGAGTTTTTATCATAAAAAAAATATATATTGTTACTGAGGCAGATCAGTTATGTACAATAAATATTGTATTTCATACCATTCATATGTAAAAGCCCTGAAAAAAGGCGTTAATCAATAAATAAATAAAGTATAATATCAAAGGGAAGTATCTACATACTCGTGCTTTACATCGTCCATGACAGAAAGAGTTTTTATTTAATTGTTGGGAAAAAATATTATACAAAAAAGCATTGAGTGTTTATAAAAAATACGTCAATCCACAGAGAATTAAAAGTACACACTGCTCGATACTACTGCTCGTCACGAGTCCAATAAAAATACGATGTTTGTTATTGGGTAACACTGCGGGGTAAATTACATTGGAAAAAATAAAATCGTCGGGAAAATTTAAAATGAAAAAATAAACGTTTTGATTTGAAAAAAACAGTGCGAGGGTCGCGCTGGAATGGATTTGGGCGGCGAAACGTTAATCAATATTGAATGGTGACACCGAATCCATATTCATAGATCAACCCGTCCACAATCGACACACGCCATCCATACAATTGTACAACGTCATCTCCCTTCAAACACAATGTTTATTTTTTGAACAAATTCTGTTATTTAAAATTCCGAATAAATGGCCTGAACTCGCGTGAGCTTACCAATTTTAGACATATTCTCGTACAAACAGATTTTTTATGCCCAATATTTTTTCCTCGAAACATGTAGATTTTGTATCTGATAAAGCGGTGTGACAAAGTAATTTAACTTTAATTCAAGTTATGCATTTATTTATATTTCTGTTGTTTGAAAAGCTATTTGTTTCTTACAAATAATTGAATGCCATCAGTTCTTTGTAATATTTGCTCGTTTACTATTTCTTGATTTTTATTTACCCCGGCATTCAAATAAACCAGTAAAAAATGTTAACCTCCTTTTTATTACGGTGATTGTGATCACACAAAGAATAGAGTTATTATTTTAAGTTAATACCAATAAACGATAACTTAATAAGGTTTTGTTTTTAAACATATTGTATAATGTTGTTTTAGCAATAGATTTTGTTATTATCCAACTTTATGGGGCAAACATGGTCTCGGATCACAGGATGTTTTTGTTGGTTTCTGTATAATTGTAATAAGACAGTGACAGCGCCAACTCAAGGTAAAAAAAGCCTTGCTAAACATCTTTACAAGTGTCTCAAATCTCACCGAGAACTACGGTATTTTGTCGCAAAGCGCCTTATCATATAAATGGCTGCTTTGCAAAGGGCCTTTAATTTAAAGAAAGGGTTTGAACGTTAAGTAAAAATTGATTTAGGAGAGCGCAAAATAAATAAAAAAAGTCACTTTAATTAAGACAAAGGTGCTTGTGTACCTCACTCGCCGCCAAGGAACACCTGTCTCAATGAAAATAACAAGTACAAAGACATTGTTACCATTTTTTTTAAATTGGTTGTCTGTAAATTAGGTTAACGGACTATAATTTTACGTGATAACGTCATAAGAAAACTTTTAAATAGAATTTTACAGTCACAAGCCGAACGCTTGTTCCGCCCTCTCGCTTGCACGCTGGGCTCATGCGGAACGTGATAATGAGTCATGCTTTTTCGTGAGTGCAGCCGGCATTCATCGATTATAAGACGTTATCACGTCAAAAATACTTTAAAACGTTCAGAAGTTTAAAATTTATACTTATCTCGCGAAGTAGGTAGGTTTCAGAAATGGAAAACGTATTAAGGGTTTTGTAAAAAGCAATATCCGAAGACGGGTTGAAACTTGCTTCATAGCACTTTTCGTGATAGTTGGAAATAAATGTACTTGAAGCTATTCGTATTTCGTCGAAAACGAAAAGTGACACTTTAGGTATTCAACACGGTTCAATGGTTCTTTACAAAAAGTTTGAAGAAAGATTTTATTTTAATTCAATGTTGCTGGAAAAAAGTTACGAAATTCAATTTAAACTTGTGGCAATAATAAAGTAAGACACGGCAGTGACAACGTTTTAAACAATGAGAAAAACAACGTAAATATAAATGGAGCAATGTTAAGACGAAACAAAGGCAACCTTTAAATTACAAGAATTACATTGTCTGTTTGTTACCAAAACGACTCTACCCACGTCCAGCCACATAAATAACCGCACTTTCATCACCAGTTGACAATTCTATGTTTTTCTTTAGGTTGTTGCGAAAAGCAGCAGATTTGATTCAACCTACGCCATTGTCAACGAAAGTCCAATCGATTACTGTAAAACTTTCAATACCTTATGATATTATTTGAGACCAGTAGATAGCTTATCAAATGTTTCTGTTCAAGAACTTTTATCAATAAGCGTGTGAATCTAGGGATCTTATTTTTAAAAGTTGTTGTCATCAAATAGTGAATAAAAGAGATAATTTAAAGATGCTCTTGCACAGAGTGGGTGTGTTGGACCTAGAATTTAGGTTTATCTTCCTTATTTAACTTTGCTATATCCATTGCTCTGGATGAAGACTTCCTTTCTGTCCTTTCAGTTACTGATTCAGTGTTTTGGGCCAGGGTCTGCCACTTTAACGGAACGAACATTTTAAAGACCTTCGGTCCTCTTTCTGCTGCAATTTGTTGTTTTGATCTCTTCTGGTCTCCTTGCATCGTTTATTACAGCGACTTATTTATAATATTTTAAATGTTAATTTTCGAAGATGTCTACATTGATTTATTGCCGGTTAACTCAATTTGCTGGTGTATTATGTAGGGTTCGGAATTTCGTAATCTGTTTCCCCAACTAAGTGTTAAGGTTTTCTTAATTGTTTTATAATGACGTTATTGCTATGACTCATTCAATTTTGCGTTTTATTTTTTAGGTCTTGTAAAAATACTAAGTAAAGTAAGCGGAATAGATAATTTTACTTACTTAATTAATTAGCGTTACATTGGGGTCATTCTTCGTTTATTGATTTCTAATTGTTCGAGCAAATTTAATCTAAGACCCTTTCTTTCTATATGTTATGGTTTAGGCTTACGGTTTTTTAGTGGAAGGCGATTATTCATTCAGAGATATTCTGCGAATTTTGAAGAAGTGTTTTTATTATTATAAGAAAATACATACTAAAATACTTGCAGAACTTGATAATAAAACTATCAAATTTAATTTTAATTAAATATTAAAAAAAAATTAAATGGAGTTCTACGAATTAAACACAAAAACAATTAATAATTCCTTGCATCGTGTTTGCCCAGTCACGTTCGGCTGAACTTCTCCAAGTCATATTATTATTACAAATTTAGTATATTATTTAAGCATATGATTTTTCTCTTCGTTACAAAAACGACTTCCATTGAATCCAGAGGGCTTTTTTGAAAACCTTAAATGTCTGTATCAAAGATAGGATGCGCCGCGTAGGACGAAAATAGAGTCATTTTGTTTTGTGTATAATTCCATTTACTTGCTTTAATTTGGTATAACAGTTCCAACTATTTCCTAGCTTAAATTTAATGTACTCTCTACAATCTCCTTGTATACTTAGAACGATACTGTTTCGAGCATTGCTGTTTGTCTAAGTCTAACGAATAATTCGTATTTAAGCGCTACGGAGAAATACCATTAATTAAACGCATTATGCATTATATGCCTGATGTTGCCTACCCTTACCATTCGCAACGTGTACTTGATTTGGGTTCAATTTAACGAATAACTTGAATGAATAGTCGGGTGCTTTCCGAAGCGGGATTGCCGTAGTTGAATTATGAGTTCGGCTGGGAGAGGAGAATATAGAAGAAGGTACAGAGTAGGCGGATGGGTGGAACTGAGTAACGAGCAGGTATACCACTAGTTAATATAATTTGCAATGCAGCCGCAGTTCACATATGCCCAGTCCCTCCTAGATAACGTTATTAAATTACGTGAACGTGCGCGGGCCGATTATTTTCAGGGAAATCCGTAACAAAGGGCTGCGATTGACTCGACAGTGATAAGCGGACCGTTCCGACGATTTATTTTTAAAATTATGAAGAATCTGTTGGCGAAATAAATTGTATTGAAAGAAAAAAATCAGAGTGTGAAATTCATACGCGGTAGAAGTGAAACCTTCAGAAAACTAAAGTAGACAAGAGTGGGGAGACTACGAAACACCGCACAAAGAGGAGACCGGTAATACTGTCTCATTTTCTCGCAGGCTAAATTCTATGGATGTATGTGTTTGTCTCTTTTTAGTGTAGCTATTTTTGGTTTAACCGAGTTTTATCACAACGGTACTAAAGAAGTTTTCACTTCAAAAAATGAAAACATAAATTAACACTAATTTTATTAAGGTAATCGAGCTAGCATTACTTATTAAAGAAAACGTTTAACGGACTAAGTAGAAAGGCACAATCTATCCCAGTATTAATAATATCCTTATACTATTCTAAAAACAGGTTTTATTTTAATGTTTAGTAATGGTCCTAAGTATCGGTTTAACAATAACAAAAATTACTACTATTCTGCTTTAAATTGAGACAGAGAGATATTCTACAAAGTTTTATTTATTTTTCTGAAAATATTTAATTTTCAATTAATTAATTTAAAAGGCCTGCCAGTGGTGGGCAGCCACTTTTCATCAGATTTTCGGCATTTTACGGAAGTTTAAAATAGTATAGGTACGAAAAAAGCTCTCCGGCGATTACTTTTCCAGGAAAGAGAATTTTTTACGGTTTTATCCACACAAAAGTTGGAATTAGAAATATAAAAACTTTTCGATACACAAATATTAAACTGAAAGCTGTTTGCTCAGGAAAATAACGAAAATCTAAAGAAAATATTTACAAAGCTCCTACATTTAACTACTTTTGAACTCCACGTACTTTTAATTTTTTTTTTTCAGAATCAGTATAATAATACAATTTATAATTTCTGGAAGTTAATGCTAGAAGTTTCTTATGCAGTTGCTTAACTTTATAAAATAAAATAAAGTCGGTAGTAGATTAAATTGCGAAAAAAGACGAAATTAAATTAGATGATTTATGTGTTAGTCACTGCCCCTTGCAAACGTCGATTAAAGTGCAGTGGGGGAGTTGAAATAGAATACAATACAGCACGCATTCGAAGACTTAAACGAGGAATCGATTTTCCGGGTTAAGTGCCATCTGGGTTGAATTCCGGCGCCAGTGAATTAATATTAAAAAAAATATATATACAACGGCGTCGGAGTCTGTTTGTAAAATCTAGTTTCTGAATTCATAGATTCATCTCCCAGTTTAGATTTTAAATGAACTATTTAATGTAATACGACGTTCTACTGCCCTCACACAATAATTCACATTCGTATAATACAGATATACTCGTACGGTCTTACTAATAAATGCACACTTCCCAACCGTTGAACGGTGTTTTAATTGCACATTGAATACATTCTGCACAAGCACTGATTTGAATTCCTACTAATAAAAATGAATTTAACTGGGCTGCGAAAGAGCTGAAACTCGCATTTTGACAGACTGACATTTCTGAAATTGAAAAAGTTTAAATTGAATCTATTTTTTAAATAACTGTTATCGCCTGATTTTTATTAGAATTCCACGAGAGTGATGTTTTTAATAACATAGGTGCCTTATATGTATGAAGGTGAAGATGAATCCAAGAAATCGACGAATTATATTGCACAAACAATGAACCCAAAATGCGATATTTTTGTTATTCTCTGGCAATTATTATTATCATATTTTTTTATTGTTAAACGAGATAAAAAAAGTGAAGTGACAGTTTTTTTGCAGATTCCCAAAATAAAAGGTATGTGGGTTGTTCTTATTTTTAACATACATAACTTATACCACTCTGTGACAAAAGTGAGATTTTTTTTACTGTAAATGAATTCTCTCTGGATCTCAGAAGGGAAATTGTAGCAAGGGGGGGAAGGAGGCCTAAAACGCCTATCGGAGGGATAAACAGGAGGTGCGTGTATACCTATTTCGAATGACAACCCAAGTTACAGAATTAACACTACTTGTTTTTACGACATCTTGTACTAAAACACTAATTGTACTAAAACATCAGTTGTAAGAGACAAGTTTTTGAGATTTTTAAAAATATTTTATTACATCATAAAAAATAATAATCGCTGTTACTTGATTTTAAAAATAGTTTTATATTTTATGTCGTCGTATCATTTTTTGTAACATTATAGAATATACGCTAGTCGAGGTGGCGGGAGACAACTGTGATTTGAATTACACTTCTATCGTGAGGATTTTTATAACTCTGTAACGTAATTTTTACTACAAAAATATAAACACATATTTTTTTAAAACGCATACAGTCGTTACGTCTTTAGTACAGTAGATTTTAAAGTAATAATAAAATAATAATATTGGTTATTCTGTTGAATTTTTCTCCACTAACTGGTGGAGACAACTTTTTATAGGTTAAAAAGAAGACAAAAAGAAGAACAACTTGAACTTCAACATTTTTCGACGTTTTTGGAGTAAAAATATTTTTGTTTATTTTTCAACTTTTTTAATGCTTGAAATTAAAAAATTCCAATTTATAAATATGAAAGTGTATTTGAAATAAAAATCAAAAAAAATTATGAAGTAATTTTTATATAGTTTTTAAAATGGTATTTGTTTTTACGACATCTTCAAAAAGAAGAAATATATATCATATTGAAAATATCTCGGAAATCTCCGAAATTCGATGGTAATTTCAATTTTATACAATAAATAAAAAACCCTCTTTGGCAGTGTGAACTGTGTGCATAACTTTTAAGGCTGTTAAATGTCGGTTTAGTGAATTCGAGAAGGTTTGCAACTACACACTGTACTACACTGTTTTACTAACTACTACACTGTTACTAATGCAAGGCTGTTTTATTTACATTCTCCCCAATATCGATCTAATAATGGATAATTGGATATTATTGATAGACAAAACTATTATACATAACATAAAAATGCTATTGATAAAATGAATTGTGACTATTCTTTTAATTTGCAATTTTAAGCGGTCTGCGACTATAAGAGCAAGCTAATTATCAAAAGTGGAAAAATTAATAATTTAATATTAACCATAATGACAACTTTCAATAATCATAGTCATTAATTCTCCTTATTGCTTCCAGAGTACGGTTGAAGTAGATAGGTATATTGTACTCGGCTTAATTGTAGATATAATCGGCTTGCCTTTGTTCCCGACGAGCCGTACTGGAGGATCTGATATCTAATCCGATGTGTTATACAATCGTAATAATTTGCCGTTGGGTTCTTGTTGTGATAAATATATAGATCTCCGGCAAATAATAACATTAATATTATTGGATAAACTTCAGACGTTCACAAAGACATTATTAGACGTTCTCAAAAACATCCATGAGGAAAGCCCTCATAAAAAAAGACAATCACGATCTACATGGCTCTTTGCCAATAACTGTTAGAATACGGTATTATCGGATGGGGCAGTTCAAATGACAAAATACTAAATCCGCTCATTAAAACACAAAAAGCTATATTGAAAATTATACTTTTAAGTCCCAGTAAGAACTAGAACCGACGAAATTTTCAGCAGTCCCACTCTCATTAAAAAATCACAACATTATAACATTTAAATCTCAAATTAAAAGCTGGATAAAAAGCATAGGGAGATAAGAAATAGAAAATATACTGACACCAAATACAGCATACATGAAACTGAAAACACTCAACTGCACTAAAAAAAATATTTAATATATTTTATAATTATTTCGGAAAAAAACAGTATATTAATATTTTTATAAAACTTATCAAACTATTAAATTTTATTATTTTCTCAATGTGTTACGAAAAAATGAATATAATAACTTTTTTTTAATGGTTAATTATAACTTTGTTATAGTAATAAACATAATACTATGGCAAAAATAAAATAATGAAATTCACATGTTCAAAGATTGCTAAACCAATTAAGAGAGCTAGTAACATGTACAAATATTATTATTATATTATTAAATCGTCATTTATAAAATTTTATCTGAATGTTCCCATTTCCAATCCAAGTTCAATTTCTAGAAAAATTTATGTATTTTTTGGTAAACCGTTGAATATGTTCGTTGGCAATAATAAATACAGTTAAAATTTCATAAATATGCATAAAACTTATATGTTTCGGTGGTAAGGCGTTCTAAGTAGACGTAATTGTGGGTTATTTTCATTAATTTTACCGCTCGGCTTTCTGTTTTGAACGGAATCGAGCTGGTTCGTTCAAGTGAGTGAACACTTTATGGGTTCTAACGTCCGTGTGGTGAAAATAGTTTGATTATCTTAGAGTTAGTTGTTGTCTTCAGAGATTACAAGATGAACGATAAATTTCGAATAAGGCGTAAATCAGAGAGACTATGTCACAAGTCCAATTAAATTGAGGGTAAAGTGGGGAGAAGAAGAAGAAGAAGAAGTAGAGGAAGGTTGGGAAGTAACTGACTATACAGAGCAAGTGTTTATGTTATTAAATGCAATGCGAGAGAAGAAGAATCGTAGAAGTTTTGAAACGACCACAACATTACAACAAGCGCGCACTTTCTGTTTTCGTAATAATCTTACTCAATGTAACGCGGAACCGAACACAACACAAGCGGTTCTTCAACCGAGGCGTGGGAAAAACTAATAAATGTGTCGTAAACCCGATTTCGCAGGTTCTTCGCGGTAGGAAGATATTTTATTCACACATCGCGGTACGCAGCTTGGTCCGAGTTTATACTCCTCCCATCGAGAGGCTACAGAAATACTACATTTTATTATGATTATAATGTAATATATTATTACTAGACATCGGATTTTATGCATTTGCATATTTGCATATGCAAATGCATATATCTCTCTAATTACGGCGTTAATGCATATTTTAGCCTTTTTCCCCAATTGTGCATATTTCGTTTAATAGGGGCGGGAGGTACATATTTGTTTCTGATGCTGCGCCATACATGGTGAAAGCTGGCCAAGCCCTGCAAACTTTTTTTACAAATTTACGGCACATTAGCTGCTTAGCTGATCGGTTTAATCGCCTTGCAGAAGAGATAAGGCAAGAGTATGGGAATGTTGACAAATTTTTCCAAATGATTCCCTCTACAAAAAAGTATTTTTAAAAGCACCGTCGTCTTACAAAGAAGAGCAATTGCCAAATCTAGCATTGCCGCCAGAGCCTTTAATTATTTGATGGGGTACTTGGCTAAAGGCGATGTTATTTGTTCTATGCAGAAAATTTTGAGGGTGTAAAACAAGTAGTTGGTCGATTTGACAGTCCTGGGGCCATTGCAATTCAGCCAAGCAAGCTAGTATTTGAAGACGCATCCATTTACAGAATTTTCTCGCATCTAAACACGTTTCCACAAGTTACCAGCTGCCGTAGAAAAAATTGGAAACAAAAAATCTTCCTATATTTAAATCAATAGAAATACTGGAAACGATAAACGACCTCTTCAATGCCCTTCCTAATCCAATATCAAAAAAAGTACAAAGCTAGACGCTATTTTAAATTATTACTTTAAGAATCTGAGTCTTGAAGACATGCAGAACATAATGCCTACATCAACGGCACAGGTCATATACCCTGTCATCTCCGAAATGGCGCCAAATTTTGAATTTTGTCCAATGATGTCAGTTGACGTAGAGACGTCGTTTTCGGATGTACTGGGTGACAAAGGTCATAAATTTGCTCTCAAAAATTTGGAAAAATACTTAATTGTGTATTGTCACCAAACCTATGCATAATTTTAAAAATTTTTCGCTGTTTTTTAACCGTCTTTAATTAAAATATATAAAAATAAAAATGGTTTTTTGATTTTGCATTGCGCATATTTTGGGCATATCGCGGCTTTTTAGTGCATATTTCGGCCTTTTTTTGTGCATATTTGCATGCATATTTTGGCACTTTTTTAGTGCATATAATCCGATGTCTAATTATTAAATTACGAGTTCTGTTCGGAAAGTAACTGCCCTCGTAATATAATAATATATTCATTAAAAACCCACATAGATACAAATATTTTAATGAGTTCCTCTTAAAATTATACGTTTCATCTATTTTGCAACATGATCGCCATTTAAATTCCAGTACTTTTCAGAGCGTTTCACCAATTTGCAAATTTCTTCTGCATTGAACTCGGCCGGCTGGCAATGGAAGCCATTTTGAAGTCACAGCTATTGAAGATCTTCATCATGAAACGGCTTGGAGTCCAGTGCTTCCACTGGACTCCAAGCCGTTTCTTCATAACTTCTTAATCTTCGATGACAAATAAGATTTTCAAAATGCTGTTACAGGTTGGCTTCATTCCAAGGCGGCCAAGTTTTTTTTTTATTTTTTTATCGTTTATTCCAGATCTCGGGGAGGGTGGTGCAGTCCCACGAGTTCCATATAACAAGTAAAAATAAAAATATTGCATAATATAAGATGAAAAGAATAAAAAAAGTACACGGTAAAAGAAAATAATTATACGAAAATGTGAGAAATGAAAAAGTTAACTTTTTATTTTAAATCTAGGTCATCATTAAGTGGCTCCATCGTTTGTAGATGGGACCCTGCTAGAAGTGGAATGCTGCCATCACAAGACTGTTTTCGCTCGAGGCTAGTCGCGTTCTGTAGTTGGTTATCCGTTTTTTCATTAGTGCTCGGAATCCGTTTATGCAGAACGAATTTGCAAATTAGTGAAATGTTACAAGTGCTTGAATTTAAATGGAAACCAGATACGTTGGAAAATAGTGGAAATCTATAGTTTTAAAAGGCACAAAATAAAATATTTCTATCTATCCGGGTGTTTTCTTTACAGCCAAACGATGGCAACTCTGCGAACAGCCCTCCACTTTATAATTACATATAGATATTGTTTATCATGATTATATAATATATATTGTGTATACTTATAGGAATTTTAATCATCGACATTGCTAAGTATCATTTTTGTCATGGGTAATCTATCCTCGGTGGCGCTATACGTTAGGTACATGAACTAAATTCAAATTCCACATTATTGTATAAACGATTCCGGCATGTTTTGGTCACCGGATGGCAAAAAGTTCTTGAACTTATTATTTTTAAGAAGATTCTTAAACAAAGATACACTCATTATAATCGTAGTCACTTATAGCCAATAACACGTATTATTCGGGATGTACGTTGTTTTGTCGGTGTACAAAATCCTACATTAATTTTAACGATTGCGATGATGATAATACTAAATTTCATACAGATGATGCTATTATAAGTTTTATAAATACATACATACATGTTTTGGCAAAACTGATCAGTTGAATTATTTTAATATCACTAACTAGCACGGTTTTCCAGCAGAGTGGGCAGAGAGAATAACCGCCACACAGCTGTCTTCGGTGGGCGTCCCTGACTTCTTCCTTCATCCACTTTCACACTCTTTTCGGAATATGCATTTGCAGTTAGTGAAAATGCAGCGGTGAGTTAAATAAATAAATAACAAAACAAAACAGGTGAACTCCTAGCATGGAGGACATTATAAATAATGAATGAAAATAAAAATAAGTAATGAATGATATTAAATAAAAATAAATAATAATAAATTCTGTTAGGTTGTAACTGTGAAAAAGATTGTGGATTGGAGTAGTTTAAACAGGAATTTTGATTTTCATAGCACACATTTGAGAGCGGTCTATGAAGTTTTTCAGTAATATTTTTTTACCAAATTTTTATTTAATGTAAATAAATAAATATATATAATTCGCTTTCTAACTAACTACATATTTTTTACATAATAAATACATAATTAATTACATAATTTTACATACTTCGCTCTCTAACTAACTACACATTTTTTACATTGGCTCTACACGGGGCCTACGTCTTCTTTGGGGATGCTGGGTGGAGAGTTTTTTTGGGAAAGGAATGAGAGGAAGTTTTTTTTTTTATATAAAAGGCGGAGACGGTTTACAAGTATAGGTTCCCGTGAGCACTTAGGCCATAGGCCCATTGTGCTATCTCCCATTTTACCTCAATCATTTAGTAACAACCCAGTCCCTTTAATAAAGTTCACCAGGGTTGTCACCGGATATGTGGCTATGTCTTCTGGTTCTACTGTGTGTCTCCCCAGGTATCTGAGCCTAGTTCCGACCAGGGCAGGACATTGGCACCATAAGTGAATTGGAGTTTCTTCGTCCTCTTCACATTTCCTGCATCTATTGGTGTTTTCCACTCCCAATATCTGCATGTGTCTCCTGAGATGGCAGTGTCCCGTTAGTAGTCCTACCAGTTCCCTCAGCGAGTTTCTGTCCATATTGAGTAGTTTCCTGGTTCGTCTAGGGTCTGGTCCTTTTATGAGTACTTTAGATTGTCTCATTCCAGGTGCCCTCTCCCATTCTTTGCAGTGCTGGGATTCGACCCACCTATCAATATGTAGTTTTGTGTGGCAAGCTGCTACTCCTACAGCCGGCTCGGATCCCACAAGTGGTGCTTTCGCCCCTTTCCTTGCTAGTTCATCAGCCCGCTCGTTGCCTTCAATACCTTTATGTCCTGGTACCCAGATCAGGGTTATTTTATTGATGGTAGCAAGTTCTGTAAGAATAGTCCTGCATTCCATCACCAGTCTAGAGTCGCATCGGTTACTTTCCAGTGCCATTAGGGCAGCCTGGCTATCAGAACATATGCTTATGTTCTTATTCCTGTACCCGATACGTATATTCTCCTGTGCACAGGCCAAGATGGCTTTCATCTCAGCTTGAAACACAGTACAGTATGTTCCTAGAGGTATACTGAGTTCCCTCTTGGATCCCTGCAGACAGACCCCGGCCCAGAGGAAGTTTTAAAACATGTAAAGGGTTCGCCTTACGTTTTTTCAAGCTAAAATTACTGATAACGAAAACAAGAAAAACGCATATTTTATGCGTTATTTATTAACGTTATCGTCACTTATTTTTTTTCCTTTCATAAAAAAATTGTAAATTAAAAATTAAAGAAATTTCATATTTTTTCTCAAATTGCAGTCGGAATCTTTGGTTTCATAAAGATGCACATTAAAATTTTTCTGTGGTTAACATCCAGATTTTAGTATAAAGCACGAGGTTTTCGCTTTCTAGTACCATTCAGAACATATTTCTCAACACGACAATGAGGGAGATAAAACGATTTTTCTGAAACCCATGTGAGCTGTTCCCAAATTAGCCTGAGGAGTTAAGTCGTTTCCATTGATAGAAAATTGTCAGAAGCGTGCAGACTTTGAAAATGAAATAGTAATTAAGACGGTGAGCCTTATTGAAAAGAAGTAATAAGAGAAATCACTGATCTGAATGAAATAAGCAATGATTTATTTGAATAAATGATAAAACATATACACATTGTATAATCTTCCTTATATGTTCCATTGTATAATATTCCTTATATAATGTATCGCTAAAATGTTTAAGTAACTATCGCAAGGAATAAGATATCACTTCTAAGTTAGGTCACGATCAAAAATGTGGCAATTCAAAGGTGTCTGGTAATTAATCCCCTTCGTCTCTATAAAGAGACTGGGGTAAACCGGGTAGTATGTGTGCAAAGGACCCGCTCCACCCGATTCTCTCTCTGGATGGGACTCATTGAACGCCCGGGATATAAAATCTACTTGCACAGAGCTTAGATCGGGCAAATGAGTAAACTAAGCGAGGAGCGAGATTCTCACTCGCGGGAAGTTTTGAAGGCAAGCGTGAATATAAACCTTATGTAAAGTCTGGTGGTGGCAATGAATTCATTCTGAACGCAGAGCCGTCTTGAGAGGGATTAAAATTTAATGATTTAATATTAGAAGGCTGTTGATTCGATCAATGTATTGTATATAACTTAATAGACTCGCAGTCTTCGGTATACAAAACCGACTCCAGCTTGGCAAGACGGGACGACACGGAAATGGGACGACGCTCTTGCACGGAACGACGTTTCATTCGGCCTCGTGAAAAAATTGGCAACATTTTTTTCTAAATGACAATTATTTAATAATATTATCCATCCTTTATTTATATTTTATTAATAACAACATACCTAATTGTTTTATTATAAAAAAATATAAGGACTTGTTTAATTTCATCATCTATCTTACACCAGGTCGATACTATCAGTATCGACCTGGTGTAAGATACTATCAGTATCGACCTGGTGTAAGACCACCATTCAGAATTGAAACGTTGCTTGAAATGGCTTTAGCCGTGTTTAGTGACCAGATCTGAATAGCCAGGTACTTCCCCACCTTCCTCTTCCCTATCTCCTTCCTCTCCTCACTACCTTCAGCCTCACAACATACCCCGATTGGGGATGCCATAGTCTCACTGGCTCCAGACGGGAGCAGTTGGGACTCTTGTGCGGTATTTAACTGTAAAAAAAAAAAAAAAATTCATTTTCACATTTTCAGGGCTATAAAAGTCAATTTCGATGTTTCACATCTGCCATGCGTCCCATGACGGCTATAGGTTTCAGAATATATTTTTAGTTGCGTTTTAAATTTATAATTAAATCAATTTTAAGAGATCTTATATTTTCTGCTAATTTAGAAGAATGTCATTCCAGGGTATTTGTAGGTCTGTTAACCCAAAGTTTTTTTACATATCGGAATCGGTAACATTGGGTACCCTTTTCACTATTTTTTTAGTGTGTGTCAGCGTCTCGACGACTACAAAATGATGGCGTCCGTTTGGTGAAGAGATAATTTATCAACTACTAACAGCTGGGGTACCCGGCTTCGCTCAGGGAGTTGATATGAGATCGAACTGACGTTAGAATCGACGACGGATTAGAATCAACGACGGATCTTGCTTTATATACCCCTACTAACGGGTAGCCCCACCCATACAAAAAAGCTTCGAATAGTCCACAATGTTCCAGAGCATTCGAGGGTATTCTGGAATATTTCACAATGATGTTCCCTATTCTCGGAACGTTCTGGAATATTGTGGAATACTCTCGAATACCCTTGAATGTTTTTGACTGTTCTAAACATTTCTAGAGGGCGAAACTTTCAGTCCTATCGTATCTTCAAAAGCATGCGCTTCAGGTAAAAACACAAACCTTCTTCATGGATGGGGGATACAGGGCTACCACACTATATAACTCCCTTGATCGTACCGGACTCGTTTCTGAGTTTTAGCGGGACGCACACTTTTGTACACTTATTTTATAATATACATCGATTATACAGCAAATATTTAAGAGGGGCACGATTTTCACACAGTGGTTTGCGCTTTACCTCAGATCTAACACAATGCGGAGCCCTGTATGATGAGCCTCAATTATTTACTAAGAAAAACTTAGGATAGTAAAACAGATTTAAACTATCTCAAAAGCGACAAGATTGATTTATATTTTCCAGCTAAAGCTAGACTAAAGAATTTAACATCTTTGAAGTACGAGTAAGTTGTTTCATTTCACGGAAAAAGCGGATTTGATTTGTTTACCAACAAATATTTTGCAATTATAATTTACACTTCTATATAATGCTGGTTATGTTTTAGATGTTTTCAGCCGAGCTGCTTTACCTTATGAGTATTGTACCAACGTTTCGGACAGCTTTGCAGTGTCACTATCAGGGCAGACGGTCACGGACAATGATATTGTAAAGGCAGATGGAAACTATAATGCTTGATAATGGCAAACGTGTACGCAGCCCAAGAAAGAAGGGGAAAGCGTTAACAGGGCTAGCAATCAAAAGTACAATTTTGTAATATAAATGTTAAGATAAAAATTATATCTTTTGTTCCTCAGTTCATTCAATACATTTGTGCACGTCTTTAACGTCGAGATTACCTACAGTAATAAAAGTCAGAATTAATGACGTACAACAAAATACCCTTACGTAGTCATTTTTATCATACTTATAATTTTCTATGTGTGGAGGGTTTTTAGGTAAAGTAATGAGAGAAAAGGTAAGAGGGGTGGGTAGGAAGCCGGGGGTCAACGTTTTCAGGAGTGACGAACGTATAAATCCATCCCTCCCACTTCGGTGCAAGGCGATGTCATATGCTCGTTCATTATATATGCATGCACGTGATCAGCATTGAAGAAAAATACCAACGACATAATATTTTACACAACATCACCATAAAAAATTGTTCTTGCTATCGGAGTTGAATGTTTACACGAGCCACGGCTTTTTGCCTTTGCCATCGCCGCTAGACCAAATAATGACGCGAGGAAAGCGCTGCATTCTGCCGACGTAGAAAACTTCCCAACATGTTTACAGTTTTCGTTATTAATATTCCCTGACGATCGGAAAGGGGCCAGGCCATAAACATTGAAATACGGCAAAAGATTTTATGGACTTCAAAAGTAACTTATAGGTACAACACCAAACCATAAAGCAGAATACAAATGAAGCAGTAAAAATTATCAAACGGTGGTGATTTTGTTTGTGGCAATATGCAATTGGCAGCTTTTCTGACTGGAATTTCTAGAACAACGCGACTATTTTCGTAAACAATGGAGCTCTGAAACGTGGGTTTTACTGTCAAGAGAAGAAGCCATATTACGTTGTCCATACTTCATAATTGTTATGCAATGAATAAATAAAAGTAGTGATGAAAATCAATTAAAATCAATCAATTAAAAAAAAAATAACCAAAAAGAGGATGTTCCGCCATACAACCCTTTCCTTCATACACACTATTCTGTTATTCTTCTCTTGAATGACCCGAGTCCAAGTATTTGATTAACTTGATCATGCCACACCTTCGTCGAGCATATTTGAGTTCTCATACTATTCACTATCATAGTTTATCATTGCATTGTTTTCTTAATTCATTTGCTCTAAGATGCCTAAACTATCTAAGCATCTCTTTCTCAATTGTATTCCGGATCTTCTTAAAACGGTCATATATGGTGAATTATTTTGGAGTATTATGCCGTGTTGCCCTTTATTTTTTTTGCCAAAAAAATGAGAAAGAGGAACATGGCGTAATAATCCAAAATTAATTAACAATAATATCAGGTCACATATGTTGTTATCACTCACCCGCCTCAAGAATCTCATTTACGCAGATACCATTATATATTTATTTATTCATTTTCGGGAAATCGACAGTTAACATTTTATCAATTTGTACACGAGTAAAACAGCCAAAATAAAACCAATTATGGATTTCCTCCTCGTGACTTTACCTCTAATAAGACAGCACAATAGGGAATAAGAAATAATTAAAATTATAAGAAAGGAATATAATGCCAAAAATTACATAAAACAAAAAATATCAATACATTGGTAATCATAAGAAGAATCAAATCACGAAATAATTATAAATATAAACACTAGAAACATAACATTATTCACGAAACATCAGAAAAATACTCTTTTGTGGACCTCTTATATTTGGTAAGTTCGCAATTGAACGTGTCCACCTTGGATAATACGCTATTGTAACTACCGCATAGTCTGTTCAAAATAAATATCAAAAAATATTTATTAATACCTTCTAAATTTGTAACACTTTCGATTTGAATTCGTCAGTAAGTAAGAAAATCTCTAGCGAATTACCTACTTCTCTGTCTGAATTCTAAGTATAAATGTAAATAGCCTCCAGCTATTGGGTAGAAGGTATTCAACGCGTTATTTTGATTTAAGGATAGAGTTTCAGGGGAAATGCTGATTGTACCCACTGTCTACAGCAGTGATGCACAACCGGCGGCCTGCGAGCCGGGAGCCTAATTCTTGCGGACCGCGACCTTTTCGCGCGTAAATCAACAGCATTCATTTATTGGTTTTATAGGGGTACAGGACCAAGTGGCAGACGGCCGGCGTAGTCCAGCGGTAAGGCTCTTGACTCGCATTCCGAAGGTCGCGGGATCGAATCCCAAGCGTGGCAAATAAATTTTATTTGATTAATTTGTGTTATTTCACAATTTATTCATTTAAAATAATGAATAGTATATTTGCGGCACGTTCCAGAGTGGAAGATACTCTCAGTATCGCCCTGGTATAAGACCACCATTCAGAATTGAATTTTTGCTTGAAATGGCTTTAGCCATGTTTGGTGACCAGATCTGAATAGTCAGCTACTTCCCACCTTCCTCTTCCCCATCTCCTTCCTCTCCCCACTACCGTCAGCCTCACGACATACCCCAATTGTGGATGCTATAGTCTAACTGGCTCCAGTAGGGAGCAGTTGGGGACTCTTGTGCGATTTTCAAATAAATAAATAAAATTTAAAAAATCCCCGAATGGGGCTAGTTGTAAGGCTCAATGTAGGAACTGATATTAAAAGTGTTATGAATTACTTTATTGTATTTTTGTTGAAGTTTAAATAATATGGTTGATGAAAAATTTGAGTAGTTCGTTAAGAAAATCAGCACATCAAAGACAATTTTTTAATCTTATTTCAAATTATGCAAATCACTCGAATAACACGCCCAACAAGCATCCTGTTTCACGTTTCCCTTCAGAAATTACGGCTTTACATCCGCGTCGAAACAAAAAACCTTTTCGGGGGTGAAATAAAAGGCGAAAAACGTGATGGGGTTCGGCGAAACAATGAAGCGCTAACGCTAGGGGGTGGGAGGGGGGGGGGGGGGGGGGGCAATTAGGATTCGCAATTAGACTCCCACACACAATGCCAGCCTTCGCGGGAATCGCATGTTGTTTAACCAAAAGTGGAGACGATACAATACTACAACATACAGGTATGCCTATTGTACTATGTGCTTCATTAGGTGCAACAGAATTCCGAATGAGCTTCTCGCATGCATTTTCAACTAGTTTGGAAAAATTCATATGAATAGATTTATCTCCTGAGAATAATGAAATGCTACAAATAAAAAGTATACATATATTTTACAAATAATGTGATTTCAGGTCACTTTAAAATTTATGTTAATTTAACTATTTAGCTAAGCTAAAATTTTAACCCCCCCCCCAGGCTAATTTTTTCGCTTTTTGGAACAACTCAGGTCTCATAGAAATCATTGTCTTCCTTTGTATCATGGTTAGAAATATGATCTAAACGGTGTTAGAAAGAGACAACACACAGTTTCATAGTAAAAAATATATAAAAGATAACCACAAAATAATTAAAATGTTCGCGAATATGAATTCAAAGTTTCCGACCGCAATATGCGACTTGGGAAATTTTTAATTCATTATTTTTATGAAACGACAAAAAAGTGAGTTGAAGATTATGTTTATATAACATTTACCTAATAAAATATGTGCATGTTTTTATTTTTTTCGTTATCAGTAATTTTTTTATTGTAAATATACATATTTAATTAACTAACTATCACGCCGTTTCTCCGCAGGGTTAGGCAGAGAGGACGGACCGCCAAACAACTCAGTCTTGGCACACACTCTTTGCCTCACTCACATTCATACCGTCTCATACATACTCTTCCATTATTCTGACTTTTCACACGGCCCGACTCAAGGATCTGATTCACTTGATCGTGCCATGTCTTGTTCGGGCGTCCCCGACTTCTTCTACCATTTACATTTGCGTTGTATATTCTTCTTACACTACTTTCTTCGTTCATTCGCTCTACATGTCCAAACCATCTGAGGGTCCCTTTCTTAATCTTACTCATACATTATCTTTGCATTATTTGCAGATCTCCACATTTCTCACACGATCATACACGGTACTCGGTATCACCCAGATACTTACTTACAGTCATCATTAACTCATTCTTCTTACATACATATTTTAATAACATACTTACATATTTATAACGAAAAAGCTTGAAAAATCAATATGTAATAAAAACAAAGTTTTTTGAATTTTAATGCATCTATTTTAATTTTCATTATAATAACACTGTCCATGTCCAAAGCATTGAACGGTACGACTTGGTTGCGCCATCTTCTGGGCCGGCTAGTAGCCGATTTCAGAATTATGCATGTGGGTGCAGTGTATGTGCGTGCCACGAAAAGTTGACAGAATGCATTGACAGAATGTCGTCGACACAATGAGTTTATTTGCCAAGTTTCAGCTCATTTCATCAGATTTGCATTCATTCATTAAAACAAAATCCAATTTCAAAACTCCAGCTTCAAAAATACGATAAAGATTAAAAAAATAGAAATCCTTCCTAAACCATTTTTTTAAGTGAAGCGGCTCATTATTCAGAACTCGCCGTAACAAACCCAAGTGGGATTTAAGCTTATTCTTATGCCGGCTGCACTTAATGTGATAACTTTTGTTACATAATCGTGTGCAGAGCAGGCGAAACTTTCAGAGCTATTCCATCGAGCAGAAAAGCTACCTTTATGCGAAGAACAGCGGAAAGAAAATATGTGAAATATGTTGGCTTCACGCATGGCCGGTCAATTGCTTACAGAATTCCAGACTCCGGAGCATTTGCACAACTATTCACGGCAAAACGCCACGTGGAAGTACTGAAAGATGCCAAATTGCAATAAAAAGAGACAATTTATTGTTTTCACAAACTCACCAAGACTCAAAGAATTTTTGTATAACAATTCCACGAGCGAAGAAAAACAACAAACAACAAAAACCTAACCCAACCTAACCTATTTTTCATGATCTATTATGTTACTTTTTATTTAATTCGGTCACCATGTCCAACTAACCACGAAGCAGAGAGGACGGATCGCCAAACAACTCGGTCTTGGCACACACTTTTTGCCTCTTTCACATTCACCCATCGACTCATACATACTCTTCTATTATTCTGACTCTTGACATGGCCCGACGCAAGTATCTGGTTCACTTGATCTGCCATGTCTTCCTAGGGCGTCTCCGACTTCTTCTACCATTCACATTTGCGTCATATATTCTCCTTACACTCCTTTCATCTTTCATTCGCTCTAAATACACAAATCATCTGAGGATATCTTTCTTTATCTTACTCATTACGCTTACAATAGCCGTGGATTCTTTGAGGATCTCAACATTTCTTGCACGATCATACGTGGTTTTACTTCACGTATACATCTCAGGTATTCATAGTACTAGCTACTTTCTTCCTTCATCTGCAAGTCTCTACATGCCTCACTTCCATACATCAGGGTAAATACCAGCACTCCATTGTGGACTGCTAGCTTCGCTTCTTTGGACAACTTTTTGTTAGCGCCAATGGCATTCGGTCCTCCATTAAGAGAGTTACCTGCATTTACGCTTCTTTCAATATCTCTATCGGCCTTCCCATCTCTCGTAAACAAACTTCCCAAATACACAAACTCATTCACCTGTTCCAATCATTCAAAAGTATATTGCACAACGTTTTCATACTCTCTCACCATGTCAAACATACAAAATAGGTTTTGCTTTAAAATTTAGAATTTTAGCTTGCACAGTAACATTCTACACAAAGTACAGTTAAAACAAAACGTGGTCGTCGCAACCAAAACACGTAACAGTTGAGCGTGTTGTTTTCATGCCGCCTAGCTTGTCATCTAGCGACCCGTTATACGGAGAAATAATATGTGTTGTTTTTCATCTCGCGTGTTCCTTGGTCATGTTTTGGATCGGGGTCTGCCGAACATGTTGGTTGCTTTGAAGATCAAAGCGTGATTATTGAAAGAACCGGTAAGTGCGTTAAGTTACGTGGCGTGTGATCCGTGATCTGAATATTGCGAACGGGAACCTAACCTAGACTGTGAAAATGAAAGCGAGTTGGATAGGTATGAATTTGTAACAGTTTTTAACAGAGTGAACATCGCATTAATACTAAGCCCGAACACAAGACCCAAAATGGCCATAATACTTACTACCAGTCCGGAAAAATGACAGATTAATTGGATTTTGTTTAATTCGTAGAACTCCATTAATTTATTGTTTTAATTTAAATTAAGTTAATAATGTAATTATTATTATTTTTGCAAGTATTTTAGTTTTTATTATCGTGACAGTGGTTTCGGCTTACAAGACCATTTTCAAACAGTGGTTAGACCACTTTGAGACGACTTTTTTGAATGTTTACAAAATCTAGAAGAAGTGGGGCATAAATAATTTTTCCTCACTTCATTAATTAGTATGTTTACAAAACTTAAACAATAAAACACATTTAAATAGTAGTAGTCACATAAATAGTAGTCACATCATTAGTAAACAATTAAGAACACATTAACATTTAATATGGTGAAAACAGATTTCAAAGAACCCCATGTATCTCAATAAATCGGTTTAACCGGTAATAATTCTAATTCTATTTAGACACCTTCAAAATTGAACTTCAGCATCATATAAATAAGACGTCTCAAAGTGGTCTAACCACAGTTTGAAAATGGTATTGTAAGCCGAAACAGCTGTAACAATAATAAAAAAACTAAAATACTTGCACTAAAATAATAGCATTTTTAAATTCATTTTTAAATAATTGAAAAAAGTCAGAAGTAAAAAAATATAATGTTGAGGTAATGATACCTGACTTCCACATCAAGTCTAAAAAAATTAGCACAAATTTGCAAAAACTCCAAAAACCTTCTTACACGCAATTTATTTTTCGAGGGCGGGTATAAAAAAGCCGATGAACATAATAATCATAAGTTGCTAGGCGTCCAGTTTTCGTAAAATTTCAATCTTTAAAAAACTTCTATCGTCTCTTCTGAAAAATGTTTTTTTCTGTTTTTCTACCGGCCCAGCGAGGTGTGGAAAAATACGTATTTAGTTCATACGACTAAAATAATTATAATAATTGTTAAGCTATCGCGATGGTTGTGTATTACAAAAATAATTGGATGCGTAAAGTAAAACAAGAATCATAAATACTTATTTTTGCATTTCTTCGGCATTAACGTGTAACAATTTGGCGGACATTTTGTTTTTGAAAAGTTTTATTTATATGTAAAAAATACATACAGGTATTAAATAAATAAAAAAAGCGTACATATAAAATAAATAAAACTAATCAAAATAAATGTCATAAATAGTTATTTTAGCATCACATAATGTAACACGGTCAATGATTCATACAATTATGACGCCATGGTAAGTATATTATTATTTATATCCTAGATTGCTTCTCAACACTGAGAGTTTTATATCAGTTCAGAAATCTGGTGTAAACTAGTTTGGTTGTATCTTTTTGTGTTCTTTGACAACTTTTATGTCTTCGTATATTAATCACGCATTATGCGTCAGTCGCAAAAATATGGTTTACGAGGACAGTATTAAGATCAACATGGACAAATTAAAGATATTACAGACAAAAAGCGAGTAGAAACTGTTTTAGTTTTGTCTTAAATTTTTTCAGGCGGCCCTGAGAGAAATAATTGCCGTCAGAATCTTTGAGGATGCTACGTGAAGGTTATTTTTAAGGAAAGAAAGGAGTGAACCTGGGACTTGAGAAAGAAACCCAAGGGAAGAACACAGACCGGGGCAAAATGACAACCGTATACAAATATGTTGGGAGCAAAGTGTATGTGTACCTGTGGTAGGTTAGCAAGAAAACTTACTATTTTCAAAAGTCTAAAAAGACTTATTCAGTGTAATAAACATTAAATTTGGTATTTTGCTAGGTGTTTTTCAATTGCTACAATCAAAAGTAGTACAACACAAAACTCCCATTTTTTAGTACGATATTGATAGAATAAAAAGCGCTGCTTTTCAATGTGATCAATCACTATCATGAAAAGTCAAAGTGCCACACAAAAAGGGCGATTAAAAATAATCGAGTATATTTGACAGACAATAATACCTTATCCAATAAAGGACAGGTTTCAATTAGCAATGCTTCGTATATCGGATTATTATATAATGCACATTGCACATGACAATAAATGCAATTCAAACGCACATAATAAGGAACTCCAGTGAAAAATATTAAGGCTTTAAAAAAATATGTTCATATAGATCAATAAACGCTGATTCTGAATATATAAGTTTTATTAAATAATATAAAACGAAGAGTTTTAAAAAATTATTGAAAAGTCCATTTTAAAAGGTGTCATCAAAACACGCTGTCAAATTGGTATCATTGGATTGTTAATGGTGACGTTACCGCGTTCATAACTCTCCAGTCACGTGGTCATATTGTATAGAAACTTTGACACACCGTTCAACATTCCGTGTTATTGGTTTATAGAGATTTAGACATATAATGGTTGTTGTTTTTATTGAAAAATTATTTAGGCCTAAATAATTCAGTATCTAATAAGTTATTCAGTATCTCTATAAGTTAATCTATATTATTTAAAATATTCAAAAACTTTAACTATACAAAAAACGATCGTAATGCCCAGTAATGCCCATTGAAACTCTCCAATTCTGGATTTCTAAACGGCCGACAACGAACAGCTGATTCCAGTTGCATACCAAAGCTTTTGGTCATGATGACGTCACAATAGATACGGTGGTTTTCGGGGGATCTTGAAAAATTAAAACTTTGACATTTATTTTAACTATTAAAACTAACTATAAAAATAAAAATAAATATGCAGTTATTTAAGTTAGAAGGTCATTATTCATTTAAAAAATTGGACTGGAGTTCCTTATTCTGCAAACCCATATACAGCTACAGAAAAAATAAAAATTGTCGCACAATGATAACTTTCCTACAATTTGGATGACTAATGAGTGATGGACATTAGCAAAAAAAAAATCATGGAAATAATTATAGGTTAGGGGCCATCCATAAATTACGTCACACCTTAAAGGGGGGGGAGTAGAGAAGTGTGATATTGTGTGACAAGGGGTATGGGGGGGTCATCAGCTCTGTGACGTCACACGTAAAAATCTAAATTATTATTGGTTGGATGGATTTGAATGATACATTTTCATTTTGATTGGTACGATCAAGTCAAACAGGAGAATGGTTTTGTTAACGAAATACCATTGTATTATTACAGCTATTATGATGGCACGTCACACATTTCTGTCTTGGCACATACATTTTGCTTCATTCGTGTTTACTTTCCCAATATACTCTTCCCATATCGTTCCCCTACCCACATTTCCTTCAGAATCACAACTTAACTCAATTGGGGTGTCCTGGTCTCACTGGCTCCAGATGGTTGGGAACATGCAGCAAATGGAAAAATATCTCATTTCACAGAATCGGGAGACCTTTTGTTCTCTCCGAACGATTCTCTCGGAATATCACCTTGCACCGCAGTGGGAGGGACGGTTTCAGACGCCCGTCACTCCTGGATACACTAATCCCCTGATAACCCACCCCTCATTCCTTTTTTTATTCCTAGAACTTCCTCTCCTTCCTTTACTATAAAAGACCCTCGACTGATTACAGGCCTTGAGGGGAATTATTGTCCTCGGAGTCATATGTGTGAAGGTAATGTAAAAAAAAAAAAATCGATCGCAGTTCACACGCGGTTGAAGTGAAACCTTCGCTCACACATTCTCAACCAATAGGAGCCTTGAAAAGTGAAGTCATAATCAAAGCGCCCAATAAACGCAGTTTGATGCTTCGTATGTACTGTAATGCGTCATTTCCGTTTCATATCTCAACCAGTAGAAGCCTTGAAAAGTGAGGTCAAAATCAAAGCGGCCAATGAGCGCAGTTTGGTGCTTCGTAGGTACTGTAATCATTTCTGTTTCATCCAAATTTCAAATTACAACGGGGCTAAAGAAATTTCACTTGAAAAATAAAACCTAAATAGAACCTATAAAAAAACCCAAAATTAAACACCGCTGTAATGAAATAAGATAAAACTTTCCAGAATTTCAAGGTGAATGGTAAATAGTATTTTCAGATCTTAATGTTAATTCCATCAAGAGCTATGAAGCTTTATTCAATAAGCAACCATTTGATGAAGGGAACATTTGGAAATACTTGCAAACAAAAAATTGTTCAATTACTCAAGTATGTAATATAGGTACGCCATGCCGAAAGGTTATTCAATAATGAACAGTAATGTAATTCCGTAATATGTTATGTTATAATATAAATGTAAGTAGTTTTTTCGTAAGTGGATCTGAAATAATTCTTTATTGGAAACCATTTTCGCGATCTTTCATTAAATTCCCGGAAAAAGTATCAAACTGGCTTTGGATCCAAGCCGTTGCGTAGTACATAAATAGGATTTTATCGAAATGAAATGATCTACTAAAATAAAAAAGCTAATTCGACAGTGAATTAAAGAAAGTCGAAAAAGTTTTAATGGGAAATGCGAATTTTTGGGAACGTTAAGGAATACTTATTAACGGTTTGAAAAGAACTGAAATGCAAGAAAAGTAATTTTTAATTTTATACTTGTGTCAAAACAGCACTGTTAATGTTAATTTTATTCTCTTGGCAATGCTTTATCGTATATACTATAAATTCTTTGTTTCATATTATTTGATCAATATTTTGCAAGGACTTATAAGGAACACTAGGATTACTTTTCAGTTTATTATAGTTAGGCGCACTTGAAGTGAAATAACAAAAAGCTGCGCTATAAAAATATTACATTATTATTATTATTTGTGCGGTGCTTCGTAGTCTCCCCACTCTTGTCTACTTTAGTTTTCTGAAGGTTTCACTTCTACCGCGTGAATTGCAAACCCTGATTATTTTTGTTATCTCCACATTATAAACTCTTGCTGCCTATGTATCATGCAGTAAATCATGAAAAGTTTATAATCTTGCAAAAACCCGTCAGGGCGTTTAAAATAAATAAATAATTTTATTTTTTTTATTTTAACATTGAGGTGGAGTGACAATTTAAGGCGAAGCCGGGAAGTAAAAGCAGGACGGTACTATCAACCTTCATATGTCCCATCTCCGTTCCCTCTCCACTTTATTCAGCCTCACAACAAACCTATGAAAGGAATAAATAATGAGGCCATAGTCCCACTGGCATGGCGGTTGGGACTCGTGTGGCAGCAACATAAAATAATAATTTTAAAAAAATCAGAATGATTTTATTTTTTCGCGAGTATACAGAATCGAAAAATTTGAATTTGGAACGGTCGTTAAGTCGCCCCCCTTTTTAGGGTTGTGATCACCTGTCGCCAATATAGGCTGACGTTAAAGCGCCAAGCGAGAACACAATTTACAAATAATGCGTTTAACGACTTTTTGATATTTTTATAGATATTTAGCACGAATTTATATTGTTTATTAAATTCCATAAAATCGGAATCAGCACCTATGAATTATGAATATAAAAAGTGAGTTGTGGTCTCGGTCGTTAGTTTGGCGATATTATCAGTAGTTGTTTATTTTCTCTGCCAACAAAATACAAAAATTAATTACCAAAACATTTTAGACGACTCGAATTTTCTTCGCAATAAAACAAACGTAATGTGTCGGAAACCAACATTAAACTATTTAACGATACCTTATAACTGTGTGAATTACGACCGTCTCGACGTAGAAATTATCCTTGGGCAGTATAGAGATAATTGATAATAATGTTTCTTTTTTAAATAAAACTAACACTTACAGCCAAAAAACGACGTGAATATTTAATTGATAAACAACCGTGTTTAACTAATATGGAAATTGACAAAAATACAGTTCATGGAAAGATGTATACATTACTTATCCAGCCGAAGGTTAGTTTTTCTGTTGTATAATATTCCGTTATAAATAATAATTTCTCATTGAATTTCGGAATTTTTCCAAGGTTTTAGCACGTCCCATATATTTCTTAATTTTGCAGATTTCGTAAAAACATTTTTTTTTCCTGAACTGCACACAGGAGGCCCTGAGGAAAATAATTTCTCTCAGGTCCTATGTCATCTTTGGGGATGCTGTGTGGAGGGTTCTTTTAAGGAAAGGAAGGAGGGTTATGGGAAGGAAAAGGCTTTGGGTGGGTAGGAACCTGGGGTTCGGTGTATCCTGGTCATCCACCTCCAAGACCTAGACAAACCTCACCCCATGAACCCGGGCATTACTAAATCACCAAACGTGGCGAACCACTTGGGGTGACCTATGGCAGAGGTGTTGGTTATCCGATAAAGGTTCCCGGGGCGGCGGTACCCATTCTCGCCTCCCAAACTGAAATAGGCTGCATAATATTTTAAAAAATATTTTAAACTAGATAAAATTACTAATATTTAAAATAATATTTTAATACTCTAATATTTAAAAACCGCAATGTTTTAATTTTAAACATGAAATAGTTGAAAAATAACATTTTTAATTAATAAAAAATAAATGTAAAAAAGAGTCGTTTTATTTAAGGAATTTGCAAGAAAACAATCGCTTTACTTAATCTCGTTCAGTCATTAAAAAGTAAAATACTTTTTAAAAATAACCCTAAAAACGGACATTTTGAATGCGTATTGGTACATAATCTCGGTACAACTGTTTTATTGGTATGGCCATTATCTGACACAACACAAAAGTTATTTTTAATTTACAACATGCAATTATTGTAAATGCAAAACACAATACTGCTATTTTTTTTTTAAATCGAATCTATAATTGTAAGGTCTTTATTCAATGCGTAACTAAAACACCGTTCAACAGTTTGAAAATGATTTTTTATTGGAAAGTCTGTAAGTTTTTTTTAAAAATGTCTAAACACAAAATAATGGTGTCCGGACAACTCAGAATGAAATCAACTAAGAACCCCATGAAAAGTCATTAAAAGTGATGAAAAAAATTGGTTAAATAGGTTACGTTAGGTTAGGTTATTTGTCATTTTTTTTCCAATCTTTTAATGACTTTTCGAAGATGTGTTGAGTTGACTTGATTATGAGTTGGTATGGAACCAACCTTATGATTAAAGAAAATAATTTTATTCATTACTCATAATGAGAGCAAAAATAACAGGTGTGCAAAATTTATTCTTGCTCCCATGGTTACGTGCAAGTATCGCGTGTGTTTGTGCAATTTGATGAGAAGAAAGGAAATAATGGAATCACATCAGTTAGATTCGTTAAATTTTAACGAAATATCATGCCTTAGAAACCATATATGTTTAATTATACTTTGAGTAAGCAATTAGATGTCTACTAAGATTTTTCGGTCTAATTAAATAGTTGGTACCGTGAAGATTAATTCACACAGAAGTTCTATAATTATTTACAATACGTATTTGTACCGGAGCGTACAATATTGTTCGTACAATTTTGAAACGTATCATACTCCTCCCCAGGGAGAAGCACTCCATCTGATGTGATGATGGAATGAGGTTGGATTCCAATCACCGTAATAATACATAGCAATCCAGATCTAATACATAACCGGGATTTCAGTTCCTAAGCTCGGCTCGTGAGATTTCAACCTACGTCAAGTTGCTCTCTGGTAGGACCCTTGCAAGGAAGGCTAGCGCTACCAAAAATAACTGATCTACCGTAGACATTTTTAAACCACACCTACATAGCAATATTATATACGAGAATATTCGTTACTTAAACTGAAAGGTGGACGAATTTATTTATGATATATTATCAATGTTAAGCCTGACCTGAAACATTTTCACAATTTAAAACTCGGCAAGACGTTGATCCGACACAAATGAATAAACGTCGCTCAAAAACAAAAGGGACGTGTTACAAATAATGTTCACATCCAACGCAAACTCTTTGAGAGCTGTAAAAAGTTATTATACGTCGAGATAGCTGGAAGCGGGCTAAGCCGAACTGAGACGGGAGACATAGCTTGAAACTATGAGAGGAATTTTCTCATATAAAATTTAAAAACTGCAGAGTATAAGTTGCAATCCTTTGAAAACGCCAGGCTATGGCGGTTTTTCGAGTTGTTGCAAACTTCTTTGGCGCTCGTTTCTGCGTTCTTGGACGACACGGCTTCGGTGGACTTGGCAGTGTCAACGGGGTTTAGTAGCCGAAATCAATCCGAATCCAGTAACACTTAACAGAGCGGAAAGTTCCGGACTTAGGCCTTGAGTCAATACTGAATCATTCCTAGAAAAATTTGGAACCTCTACCGCTGATTAATTACCTCTACATATCGAACGGTTCCATGTCAACTCAGAATCAAATCAACTCAATACCTCTTTGAAAAGTCATAAAAAGCTATAAAAAAAATCATTTTAAAATAGTCCATTTAACCTAACGTCACTTTTAATGACTTTTTAAAGGAGGTTCTGTTGATTTCATTCTGAGTTATACGTCACTATATCGAACATACCTACAGTGGATACACGTGCAAAAATTACACCATGAGCAGTTCAAGGCTGCAAAACATTTAAAATTAGGAAATTTATACCCACTTCATTTGCTTTTTTAGATAAATATCATTTTCTTACTGCAATTAAAAATAACTTATTTTGACCAACGACCCTGAAATGCCCCAATTTAACAACAAATCTATGTTTGTCCCCTTACAACCCCTAAACCCTTGACCGCGCCTAAAAAGTTACTTAAGTCGTCGCGCGGGGTATCAAATACCCCGTTTTAGTTCATAGAAATAAAACGGTTTGTATATGCAAAATCAGACTTTTCTTGATTAATATCTTTGAACTTATGTATAAATCAAATTTCGAACTCTTTTTTAAAGTAAACAAAGTAACAATATTATTTGTAATAACTACATAAATAATTATCAGTTTTTCTTATCAAATTTTTAGCAGACAATAATCATTGGAGCACATAGTCTTTGTTTTTCTATGTTTGATTCTTTGACATGTGAAATATTTTGTATTGTGGCGATTGGATAGCTCCAGAAGATGAATCATGGCCATCAATTTCATGAATACATTTTAGTTGTTTTAGCCGCGCGGCGTGTTACACCCCAAACGCGCTCTCCAAGAACAACCCCACACAATCGAGCAACGCTCACGACCGATTTACGAAGGTCACGCGCTTACACGAAGCTACTAAAAGAACTAGCGCAGTAAATTCAAACTTGAAATAGTTATAGGCTTTCAAACACGGTCTGGGGTGTTTGGCACCCCACGCAAGTAATTAAAGGTTAAAAGTATTTTATTAGTGCAACTTATTATCTACGTAAGCCACTGTAATAATCTGTAAACCGCATGTTCGCGAATAGAAATAAAATAAATAAATAAAAACAGTGTTTCTGACGTCCCAGGGATGTTCCATCTCTTTATTTTCGGCGGACTCTGCACGTCTTCCTTTAAACTGCCACGAAAAACGTATGAGCGAATTTTCATGAATGCACGAATTTAGTAATTTATTTCGTGCATTTTGGTAGTGATTTACCTGTACTGTATTGATTCATAAGGAGTAAGTTTGTTGGTGACTTACTTTGGTATCGCGAAGAGGTAGTTGAGCAGCCGGCGGTAGTCGTCCGGCTTGGCGCGGTCGCGTCGCGGCGTGGCAGGGAAGCTGACAACGGCCCCGCCGCGCCGGTCGCGCCCGCCCGTCAGCGCCACCAGCCGCTCCTGCAGCAGCGGCAGTAGCTCCAGCGCGCGCGCGCCGTCCATCGCGCACGCGCCAGCACCGAGCGCTGCAATACAACGGGAGACCAAACGGTTAAAACAATGTGCAAATAACAAAAGGAAATATAAAATAACAATACATGGATAAAACAATGTAGAAACAACTTCAAATAGGAATTTACAAGGGATTAGATTAGAAGTGTTCAAGATATTAAAGGTGATGTTTCACAAAAAAGGCGCTATACAAAGAACCCAAATATTATTGACTGAGTACAGCGAGGTCCTTTTTTAATTTGAGCGCTTCACATACCATCCGTAAATTTGTTTGTCCGGTTAATCCTATCAAGATGGTAGCCGTGTTTGATGGTTTCATGCCAACTGAGAACAACGTCAACTCAACACCTCCTTGAAAAGTCATTAAAAGCAATGAAAAAAATTATTTTAAATTAACCGATAACCCTTACCTATTTAACCAATTTTTAAAAAATATTTTTTAACACTCTAAGTGACTTATCTGAGACGGTTCTGAGTTGGTTTCATTCCGAGTTGTCCGGTCACCGTGTTTGATAGTACCTTTTTACTCTGCCAGAGTTCGCGTGAGCTGTCAAATCGGAATAATCTACTAAACGCGAGGTCTGCTGTTCACAGAACTACAAACTGGTTATTATCAAAGATACACATTTACGTAGATTCGGTAATCAATTTGCATGCTTAGGTTATTAGCGTAAGCTACAATTACACACATATAATAAAAATGAGAGAAGTAGACATTTCGAAAGGGTATTTCTTTAAGGACATCTCTTTCCTTTGGCGTTTTCGTCGGCGAATAAAGCAAATGGTCAAAGAGCAAATCAAAACAATCTGGTAGTCCAGTCAATCCTAGAACCACTACCCCCTTCTCCCTACAATGCACCTCCACGATCAAGATCAATTTCCTGGTACTACATGTCGCAGAAGATCGCTATCGAGAGGTTAAGGCTTTTCAATTCCGAAGGCATCACAATAACGATAACAAGATCTGAGAGGCATTCCCGAATAGATAAAAATTCTAGAAGGATTGCAATCGTTAGAGCTACTTCAAGAAATGATTTGAGAAAGAAAAAATCTAAGAGTGCTCTTATTTCAACAAAGAAGATCATAAAATGAAAATATAGAAATACGTGAAGTGTAGCGAACAGATAACTAAATTAACAATACCATGACAATTACAAAATTTTGTTCGACATCAGACAATGCAGAAAAATTATAATAAGTTTATTTTGTTGTTGTTGTGGAGACAGCCACCAAGGCATGCATACAATAAGTATATGTATTGCTGGTAGCTATATGAGATTGAAATTAGAGGCTAAGAACTAAGAACAGAGTGCAGAAAAAACTACTATGTTTTGGAAGTATTTAATACTAGCTTTTCCCCGCGGCTTCGCTCGCATGGTATTACGGGAAATTACTGTAGCGCTTGCACTTATCAATTATCTCCCCCCCCCCCCACCCCACCCCCATTCCCTCCCGCATTCCATATATTCATTCCCTTACATTCAGTTTTCAAACATCTCGCCTACCACCTAAATTTCATAATGCTATAGCTCAAAGAAAAAAAGAATTACTTATCCAATTTTGTTCATTCGTTCGGAATTTATGCGCTTACAAACATTTCGGATGTTTATTTTTATTTAAATATTTGGAAGTTCGTTAATATAATAAAAAAATACTCTATTTATCCTTCAGTCTTTATAATCGTTACGAATTATATTTTTAATACAGGAACTCAAATCTGACATTTATTCCAAGCTTGTCCAAAAAAAAAACGAATTCTAATATTTAAATTTTCTGCAGTAGTAGCTGACAAGTAGACTGAGTGCCTACCAGCATAGAGCCAAAAATATATCAACATTGTTTCCATGGAAAAGATTTTTTTCTGACGTTAGCAAAAACTCGCTTTTGTTAGCTACAGAAAACGTATAACAAATATAATATATTAATATTTATAATTTCATAACGCCAGAGCTTACCATCATATACAACCTGTAGTCTGCGCATATAATTTAGCTTTATATTGGTGAAAGAATTATTAAAGTCTTTATATTGTGTTATGCGTGAAAAGGTCATAAACAAACTCGAGCACTTTCGCATTTATAATATTAGTATGGATACGGTGTTAACGAACGGAGGATAATTTTATTTCCAATCCGCTGGTACTCGACCGGCAACTATTGACTGTGCTATCGTATTGCTACAGCGAGTCGTTCTATCTCGTAGAACAAAGAAAACTTTTTTCCTCTCGGAATGTGTAATGATAATGAAATGACGGGTGTTATATTATTGGCGCCACAAAGAAACAATATTGAACTTAATTTAAACACAGGGTCTTGCACGAGGCAACATATACAACACATCTCAAGCCTGTGTTTTTTTTTACAGTAATATTTTTTTTGTTTCAATTCTGCCACATTCTCACACCGAAGTTTAATCGAATCAATCAAAATGAGATAATATCTCAATTTTCATGACATTGAGACAGATCAACCTAGTTAATTTCACAGAGGTTTAACTGTAAATTGAACCTGACTGCTCAAGTAACGTTTTCAAGATCATCGCGCAAGAGCGAATTGTAAGACAGGCCCAAATTGCAATATTGCAGACACGTCTGCTAATCGAGATACAAGCAGCAATCAAGGCTCAAACACAAGCGAAGTATGGGGTATTATGAGGAACCAATGCTGTAATTCTAGAATTGGATCATTAATTTGCATCGATGACAGATTTTGGGTTTTACGCTTGAAAAGTGAAATAGCTTCGACTCTCGGAAACAATATTCTTTAATCCAAGTCACCTTTAGGAATACGATTCAAGTATGTGAATAAAAATTTCGGAAATTCGGAAAAAATTTGGTTGTCTGTAAAGTCGGTTTACGGACGATAATTTTATGTGATAACGTCATAAGTAAACTTTTACACAGAATTTTAGTTACAAGCCGAACGCTTAGGCCGATCGTGCCTCTCTATCGATTGTTCCGCAATCTCACCTGCACGCTCGGCTCAGGCGGAATGTGACAACGAGTCATACTTTTTCGTGAGTACTGCCGGCGTTAAGACGTTATCACGTCAAAAATAATATTGCGTCTGACGGTCTGACCCTGGAAAGCTTTATTAACTTATCGTCAGTAAAACGTGAAAGTACAAAATGCAGAATGTTTTGACGTCACATTCGAGAACTTTGGAATAACGATACGACTTGAAGTGTATTCGAAATTATTCATGGAATACCTTTAAGTTTAAGGACGCCATTACGACCGGGAAGATCGTGGAATTATGGACTATGGCCCACCCAATATTGGGGGATGTTGTCATGCGGGCGGAATAGGGGGAGGGGTTAAAGAAAGCGTAAACAAAGGTTAGGAGAGAACAGCTATTCAGACATGGCAATTAAACGCAATTGAATATGTTTTGAACACAAATTCAATGCTAAATGGAGTGGGTATAATAATAAATGCAAAACTCTTGATAATGGTAATGGTCGCGCCGCTGAGAGCTCCTTTGTAGTTTGTAGAAATATTTCTATTACATGCGTCGTTTACGACAAACAAGGAACGTTTACAATAGAGCCATCACTAGTATATCTGTGTGTTTAATTATTAATTGCAATAATTAAATGCAAATGTAATAATTCATGTTCAACCGCTGACTTCCTGATGAGTTATTAGGTACTTTGTAAAGCATAAATAGACCTACGCTCTACCCGACCAGACTGTTTTGTTTAGCTAATCAGTTGTTTATTGTGTTAGGTGATAATGTAAACAAATCAATCTTACACAATATTATTACTGGACGATTCAAGAGAAAATGCACTTGAGATGAGACACAAAATCGTCATTGAATTTAATAAAAACTTCAGTTGGAAGATACGAGTATTATGTGTCGCCCTGGTGTAAGACCACCATTCAGAATTGAAACGTTGCTTAAAATGACTTTAGCCTAACTTTGGTGACCAAATCTGAATAGCCAGGTACTCCCACATCCCTCTTCCCTACTACATTCAGCCTCATAATGCAGCCCCATATCCCAGAGCACTTGGGACGCTTGCGCGGTATTAGCATTCTTTCATACAAACGTTTTAAAATGAAACTTTTTTTAATAATCGTAAATGTTACATTTGAAGACTTTTCTTGGAAAATTGTTAAAAACAAGAAAGTTCAAATACGTACAGTTCTGAGCAGCCATGGTCAACATTTTTTAGTCTGTCGACAAAATGGCGGTTAAGACGTATTTTTAAAGCAGGTATCTACTTTGTCTCGTATTTACCTATCATCTATTTGAATACTGAGAATTAAAAAAAAATGGTTGTCTGTAAAGTCGGTTTACGGACGATAATTTTACGTGATAAAGTCATATAATAACTATGGAGTGGAAGAGAGATAGATGCGTCACAAGCCGAACGCTTAGGCCGAACGCATGTTGCACGCTCTCGCTTGGCTCAGGCGGAACTTAACAATGAGTCATGCTTTTTCGTGAGTGAAGCCGGCGTTCATCGATTTAAAAGACGTTATCATGTCAATAGATAGATAAACAAGGCTAAAAGTCCACAACAGAGTGCTGACACCAAGCCTAATAAAATAAAATAAATATGACAAAGGAATTTTTTTAAATAAACTGATGCTGTAGAAATGAGTTCCCTGAGGCGTATGTGCGATGAAACTGTGCATGACGAAAAATCTGGATATCAGGAAAAAATGCAAGGCTGATAAACTTAATCAACAATAATCAATATAAAAAAAAAACCTAAGTTTATATAATTTAAAAATGTAAAGTAGAGGGACGTAGAAATGGATGCAGGGAGAAAATACAAGAAGAGAACGGTACCAGAAGTTGGGGACGCCCGAGAAAGACATGGAGCGATCAAATGATTATAACGGCAAGAAAAATGTATGCGTGAGACGATGTTTGGACGTGATTGAGGCAAGGAGTGTTTGCCAGGACACAGTTGTCGAGGAGTCGGGGATTAACGTGTTGATTAGTTAAATAATAAAGAGGTTTTGAATTTAAACTAACTAAGTGATTAATAACACCATGATATGCACCACCAACACCAATAAACACTGATATCAAGCATAATATTTGTCATAAACCAGCGTGTACATACAAATATTTATTTATTTATCGCCATAAAAAGGCTTTTACATTACAATAATGGCAGGGTATCAGTAGTAGTTTTTTTTTTTAAGAAGACAGTTAACAATAAGAGGACAGTTTTTTTTTTGGTATCAACATTTAGTCGTGTATTCGTGTAATAACAGAGACATTCTATATAAACAGAATGAAAATATGTAAAGAAAGGTATTAAATTATTAAAGGTATACTTGATAGCAGGTATAATCGTGCAAAATAAATTTTATTTTATTTTTTATTTTATTTTTTGTTATAAAAATACAAAAACATTACAAGGAAGCTTTTGACTGTCCAACTAGGAAGGACTCCCGTTCTAGGACAGTCAAATTGATAGGTTTCGAATGCATTAGGTACTTGATGATTTATATATGTAGTGTTAATTAAAATTGAAAAATTACAATTACCTAATTATAATATATGGTACAGTTTTATAATTGGTTAAGCATTTAGTTTTATAATTATAAAGCGTATAGTGTTTTCGAATTACGATTGAAATAAAAACAGTAAAGGCAAAGAAATTAAACATTTGGGTAATAAAAGAAATATAGTAAATAAAAGTACGTATACAATAAAACAGTAACGGAAAAGAAAATAAAAGCAGTAAAGGAAGAAAATAAAAACAGTAAGGGAAAGGAAATAACATTTGGGAAATAAAAGAAATATAAGGCGCTCGTAAGACATAATTATCTACTGAACCAGTAAAAATTTGTTATTTTTGAATTCTAAAAAAAAAAAAAAAACAGTATACAAAAGAAACAGAAGAGGAAAATAAAATAAAATTTTTTTGGAAACAAAGAGATACATACCATTAACCATTTTAGTATTATTGGATACAAGCAAAAATTAGCATTGTTATTTTTGCAAATCGTTGAGTTATAGGTATTGGCTTGTAAATAAAGTAATTTAGTATTGTAATTATTGTTATATTCAAAATTATTTTTGCTTGAAGTGGTTTTGAAAGTTAGCTCTCTCAATTCAGGGCTGTCAGTTAGAAAATAGTTTTGGAATAAAAATAATAATTTTGAATAAGATAATACATTTATTAGTTAACACTCTTCTGGCTGATAGTTAAGATATCCGAAGAAAGTCGTCGAGAATCTGAAGAAAAATATAACATAGTAGCCATTCAGGAGAAAAGTAGCATGCCTAACATTGATTATTGTGCTTGAGGTATGCTATTATACACATCTTAAACTATATTGCGTGCAGTTGAATACATCTACTACTTCTGAGAAAACATTGCCAACTGCATGCAATCTAAGCATAAGCGAGTATCTAAATGACTCAGTCCTGACATTGTTGTTGTTGTTGTAATTAAAAAGAATTTTGGATCACGTAGTTCTTGTAGGTATATGAAAGGTAATTAGGCTTAATAAATCAGGTCTGTCTATGATACCATTAATAATTTAAACCAAAAATAATGTCATTATATAAATATATATATCTTTGGAAATTTAGGACCACGGGTGGCGGATAGCTTCTCAAGAGTTTGTGAAAAAATAGAATTTCACGGTGAATATTCTTTCAGAAAAACTTGTGAAACCCGAGCGGCGTTCGCCACAATAAAAGTAACACTCGAGATGGAAATACCCACTGCACGTTTTTGCGGTTTTATGTTTTTAATAAGCAGTCGGCCCAAGTCGCCGATCGGAAGATAATGTTACGGTAGTCTGCCACAAGACTGTTATTATTAATTTAATACCTTTATGCCCGACACTATCGATTGTCCGTTCTCGTTGGACATCTCCAAATATTTAGTTTTGAGATAATGAAGAAAACAATATTAGAATACTCACCGTTAATCAAATATTATTTACACGTGTCTGTGTTTTACATAATATGCTATAATACAACACTGGGAGATTAAACGGTCCGGTAAATTCGTATGACATTTTGAAGTATCCTAAAGCGGGGTCTCCTCCGATCGTGAACATGAACATTTGCTTGCTCAAATTATCAGACAGAAGAATTTTCACTGACTTGATATTTCTGTATAAAATTCTAAATGATTTGGTTGATAGTCATCGCTTGAATTGATAAGCCTCCGGATTCCACTATGTAAAACTAGAAGGTAGGATTTATTTCAGTGCAGAAATTTTGGGACTAACCACCATATGTATTCCTCTTTGCTCAGAATACTAATGGAGGGAAACAATTGTACCAAGTCAGTGGACATCTTCAATTTATCTTTAAACAAATATAAAATAGTGTTATTGAAGCAGTTCAATTATGTTCAATAAATACTGTATATTTATGACTATGCTATATATGTAAAAGTCCCGAAAAATGGCGTTTATTATTAATAAATAAATAAATAAATAAATAAATATTTCTATAAACTTTGGTAATGGGGGCGTGGCCTCGCACACTTTTAAATGCGTCTGCAGTAAGGCCACATCCCCATTGCCAAAGCTTATAGTAATGTTCAAGCAAACGTGTAAGAAAATGTTCACGTTCAAGGTCGGAGGAGACCCCGCTTAATAGTGACCCAGAAAACTTCAATATTTTGTTTAATTCACTGCAAGTTTTTGTGCATAATTTCGATTTTTTTTAGTAATCTGACCAGATAAAGGGAACACTTTTACGTACAACTGCATACCAAACTCAAATTTCGATTTTTCGGAGATGTCTGACTAATCAACTGGATGATCTATATGTTTGCTATTTTAAGGAACAGAAGTTCAAATTAAAGGAGTGTTCACTGAGGCGTGATGGCATGAATAAATAAGTAAATTAAGTGGGTATAATAATCTACATACGAGTCTTTGATTATGTAGGTCATACCTAAGCAATGAATAACAAAGCAAGAATGCATGAAATTTACTATCTTGATGTTTGAATAGTCAAATCGCAACGATAACATGATAGTGCTGAAAGTTTTATTATTAATTACCTACTTGGAAATTCTGCTTATGATTTTCTTTTATTAGTATAAACCACAACACGAAAATTGTATTCTTCTGATAATATAACGATAAACCCTTTTAAAAAATTTGGACACTTTAAGCAGTACATGAATAAAATTTAAAATTAACAAAACTACAATCTTTTTCTATTTAAAAACTACAATGGTACCTGGTTTTAAAAGAACCCTTTTTTGTAAGAACAAACGTTTATATATAACATATATTTATTTATATTTATATATAACAAATAGACAAATAAATATTGATTAGCTAAATTTAATCATTGTGTGTAAGGGGAGGAATTACACAAAGGGAATGAATAGGTAAAGGAGTGTGCAAGCGAAACATTGTACGTTACTAGGAACATATTACTGACACACATGCTCATTTCCCCTTCCACCCACGAATCAATGAGCATGCTCACAAATCAACAGCCGGTTGATTTTGAGCATGCTGGGCTTGACACACATTCTACTAGGTATCATTAATTTGCTCATTAGTAGCAAGCGAGCATGCTACTAATGAGCTTATTTTAGAGGCTATATGTATGAAAAAAATCGCAGTGTTTCTTTAAATGCTATTTTCGATTTTCCCCAGGAGATATTTGCTATATTTTAAACGAGTGTTGTTTTATTAAACATTTTCACAATTTTCGCTAAAATTTTATCGGTTTTAGAATTAGCGCGCTCTCTCAACATATTTACAAATACTCTCGTATTTACAAATCTCTCCATCTTCTTCTTTTTGAGCGTGTATATGGTGCCTAAAAATGTGAGTGTTTGAAAGCATTTTTATCAACAATAACATTAAGATTTGCATCTATTAAAGCAACGAATAATTGTATCATGAAAGGCCTATCGATGCCATTATGTATGGAATATAACATCGTTCAAATGTTCACCGCGGCTTCTCTGAGTGGCGATCATCCGAAATATCCAATTTTCCAAGACTCTGGCGCATAAATCAGGCTGCATTTGACCGATAGCATGGGTTATGTTGGCTTGGAGGGCCGCTGTGGTTTGTGGCATAGACCCGCTACTTAAGAAAACTCCACAAGAAAAAGTCTAACGGGGTCAAATCGCACGATCTCGGTGGCCAGTTCACATCACCTCCACATGAGATTTTATCATTAAACAATTAATTAAATTTTAAACAATTTTATCATTTGCAAGTGTTGTTGAACGCTATATCCGTCCATGGTGATTTGGCAAAACAAACAGACTGAATAAGTGACAGTCAATTTGACAGATGTCATTTCAACAAATCAATCCGCTATCAACTGTCAAAGTTCGGAAGTCCCTATTGGAAGACCCTTTGATTGTATTATTTCCTAACTAATTCAAATTTTTAGTTATACAAATATCGTGAAGCCAGAGCGCGCTAGAGAATGTTTGCAACTTAAGATAGTTATTCCACTGTAATTAAAATAGTCGAAAAGATACAGAAAACAGTTTCATTTTCAATTTTTTTCTTATTTTAAAGTCAAAGTGCCATTGAAAAACGTGTCTAGAATTTAATCCCCTTCAACGGAGGAAAGTTAAAAGCGCAATGGTAAATTCCTGTTTCATTTCGATTGTTTGGTTTCCTTTCAGCGGCTAACGAGTTGGCCACTTCAAAGTTCAAAGTACGCATACGACGTAGGAACAATACTAGACTCGTGGTCGGGCGGGTTTTCAATCAGCCGCTGCAGTTGGTCGGCTGACTTTGACGTTGGCATTATTAAAAGGGAAAAGATTTCCCGATAGGGGGCTGTTAGGCTAGAGATTGGGGGGGGGGATCTAATCAGACCGCCACAAGGCCGCGGGGTAATCGAACCGAGCGAACGACACACAGGCAGGCAAACAGATCACATCAAAGCGTCAGGATTTAATATTGTCGAGCGCTATTTTCCGGGGACCTTTAATAAAATCCGCAGAAATCTAACGAATTTAAAATTGCAATAACGTTATTCTGACATTGTACAAACGACGAGGGTTTCTATTTTAAATTAATAACAAGAAGGTTGTAAGCGGGAGATATTATTTTTTTTTCTAGATTGCAGTGAGGGTGGTCGGTGAAGTGATTCGCCATTGCTTTGTTTGCCTCACTTATCGCTTGTTATTGTAGTGATTGATTGTCGCACCCAGCGAGCCCCATATCTTCTTAACACAAGTACAACAATTAATTTTTCTTTATTTGTCTCTTAAGGATTCCTAAACCATTCATCCGATTGCGATGAAACTTTGGTGCTGTGTTATGCGCATGGCCGCGGAAGATTTCTATATATAATGGTGGGTTTTGGCGTTATGTAATTATATCCTACATCATTCATCCGATTGCGATGAAACTTTGGTGAGTTGTGTATATAATTAATGTATTGCTATATTAAGCATAGGAAATAATTGCAACTTTCAAAATACCTTCTTTCCAATCTCGCAAAGGTTTCTGGATTATTATAACCACATGAAAACACATCTGAAAAGTTTTTTTAATCATTACAAAAACTGTAACAAAACTGTCATGCGCATGGCCGCGGAAGATTTCTATATATAATGGTGGGTTTTGGCGTTATGTAATTATATCCTACATCATTCATCCGATTGCGATGAAACTTTGGTGAGTTGTGTATATTATTAATTTATTGCTATATTAAGCATAGGAAATAATTGCAACTTTCAAAATACCTTCTTTCCAATCTCGCAAAGGTTTCTGGATTATTATAACCACATGAAAACACATCTGAAAAGTTTTTTTAATCATTACAAAAACTGTAACAAAACTGTCATGCGCATGGCCGCGGAAGATTTCTATATATAATGGTGGGTTTTGGCGTTATGTAATTATATCCTACATCATTCATCCGATTGCGATGAAACTTTGGTGAGTTGTGTATATAATTAATGTATTGCTATATTAAGCATAGGAAATAATTGCAACTTTCAAAATACCTTCTTTCCAATCTCGCAAAGGTTTCTGGATTATTATAACCACATGAAAACACATCTGAAAAGTTTTTTTAATCATTACAAAAACTGTAACAAAACTGTCATGCGCATGGCCGCGGAAGATTTCTATATATAATGGTGGGTTTTGGCGTTATGTAATTATATCCTACATCATTCATCCGATTGCGATGAAACTTTGGTGAGTTGTGTATATAATTAATGTATCGCTATTTTAAGCATAGGAAATAATTGCAACTTTCAAAATACCTTCTTTCCAATCTCGCAAAGGTTTCTGGATTATTATAACCACATGAAAACACATCTGAAAAGTGTTTTTAATCATTACAAAAACTGTAACAAAACTGTCATGCGCATGGCCGCGGAAGATTTCTATATATAATGGTGGGTTTTGGCGTTATGTAATTATATCCTACATCATTCATCCGATTGCGATGAAACTTTGGTGAGTTGTGTATATAATTAATGTATTGCTATATTAAGCATAGGAAATAATTGCAACTTTCAAAATACCTTCTTTCCAATCTCGCAAAGGTTTCTGGATTATTATAACCATCTGAAAAGTTTTTTTAATCATTACAAAAACTGTAACAAAACTTTCAAAAATGTCACAATTTGATAATGACATTTGCAAACCAAATTTGTCAAATCAAAATTCAATTTTCGAGTAGACTCTTTAAATTAATGAATTTATTTGAAGTACTCACCTATGGTAATAACCAAAATCGAATATTCTGAATCTACTAATTTATTTATTTTTAATAGGTACCAAATAAAATAAAATTTTTATTATACCCTCTTCTATATTATAAATACCAATAATGCTTAAAAAGTATATAGATAAAATAATATAGACGAGATCAAATTTCGGCCTGAGACACCGTAAGCGAGTATACGAAGGTTAAAAGACCCTCCATGCTTCCCTAAGATGACAAAGGCCCTGATGTATTTTATTTTTCTCAGGACCTTCTGTGTGGAGCTAGTAAAATAAATTAAAAAAATCGGCTGTTTCGATCTCAGAACGGGTGACCCGAACTAACTAATTAATACTAACAACAGCATAATTATTTCGGGACAAATAACGCTCACAGACAAAATTGATATTTTTATTTATTTAAATTATTATCAACTGGAATTCCAAATTTTTTATGTGCAATTAATGTAAAACTAACACGGTTACGTCAATACTGAACACAAATCGGGTCGTTATAATTGAAAAAAACAAGCGGGCGCCATTGAATTTTTAATCAGTGTTGCCATTATTTTCTTTTGTTCACGTCACACCTGTGACGAAGCCGTGAATTATGTAATTAATTAGTAATACCTACTGTCAATTAATTAATTAACTTTGCTAAAGGGTGTCATGTCATTTTGTGTTATCTCTCCCTAATTTAGCCTACATAAGTTTCTGACAGCCGGGCAGATATTAATAATAGATATTAGAATATAAATGGATAATTTCTAGCGAGTTATTTTAGTAATACATTACCTCAAAGGCAGCCTTAGAAAGCTACAAAAAATAATAATGATATTTTTTGACGTGATAACGTCTTATAAATCGATGAACGCCGGCTGCACTCATAAAAAGCATGACTCATTGTCACGTTCCGCCTGAGCCGAGCGTGCAAGCGAGAGCGCGGAACAAGCGTGCGGCCTAAACGTTCAGCTTGTGACGCATCTATCTCTCTTCCACTCCATCGTTATTATATGATGTTATCACGTAAAATTATCGTCCATAAACCGACTTTACAGACAACCATTTTTTTTGTGTGAACACCGCACAAGATTCCCAACTGCTCCCAAATGCCTGAAACCAGTGAGACTATGGCATTCCTTATTGGAGTATGTTGTGGGGCTGAAGGTAGTGGGGAGGGGAAGGAGATGAGGAAGAGAAAGGTGGGGAAGAACCTGGCTAAAGCCGTTTCAAGCAACGTTTCAATTCTAAAATGTGGTCTTACGCCACCGCGATACTGAGAGAATTTTTCTGAAACGTGTCGCAAATATACACTATATTATTTAAAATGATTAAATTGTGAAATTACATAAATCTATCAAACAAATATAAAAGAGAACGCCGGGATTATGAACCCGGGACCTCCGGATTGCCTTACCGCTCGACCACGGAGGCCGTCAACGATACTAACATTCGTACAACGCAATTCAGAGTGTTATGAAAAGTTACCATGTCCAAAACAAAATACGTTATGTAGGCATTTGAAATCTTTCCGAAATTACTAGATAAATTGATAACTATTCTAGAAGTAATGAAGCAATACTAAAATGAGTCAAAAAAGACAAAATAGTTAGTAAGTTATTCTTACCACCTCGGAACAGGCTCAGCCTAGTGAGGTGGCATATACCAAAACAAATCGAGTGCAGTTCACACGCGGTAGAAGAGAAACTTCACCAAAACAATCTCAACCAATAGGAGCCTTGAAAAGTGATGTCATAATCAAAGCGGGCTAAATCCTTTAGAAATATATATGTGTTTGTTATTTTAGTGCGATTTCCGTTTCATCCGAGTTTCAAATCACAACGGTGCTATAGAAGTTTCACTTTAAAAAAATTGGTTGTCTGTAAAGTCGGTTTACGGACGATGATTTTACGTTGTAACGTCATACAATAACAATGGAGTGGAAGAGAGATAGATGCGTCGCAAGCCGAACTTTCAGGCCGAACGCTTGTTCCGCGCTCTCGCTTGCACGCTCGGCTCAGGCGGTAGGTGACAACGTAACAATGAGTCATGCTTTTTCGTGAGTGCAGCCGGCGTTCATCGATTTATAAGACGTTATCACGACAAAAAAGATATTAACACAACCGTTTTAGAGAATGCCATCTAAGATCTCCATTGTAATTAACATATGACCATAATATGATATGTTACACGGCAAATCGACAAGCTAGTCGAGACTCGGGAGAGCGGCAGTTAATTGAGGATTACGACACGTACGGGATACGAACATACTGCAGAAGCTAATAATAACACCACAAATTTCAAGCGGAGATAGTACGGAAATTAGCAAGGGCTTTGAAGCGCCCGTGTATGGGAAGATAGAGGAGGGGTCAGTCGGATTATCGCGGACCGGAGTAAGTTATTGTTGGCCAGCGAAAACACCGGCCACTCCAGACAGAGGCGGTTGGCGAATTTAATTATCCATTCGGCTGCCTGCGCCCGGGCACGTGTTCACAGCCCGGTGCGCCCATCTGGTGGCGGAAATAACTCTTCTTCGTTTCAATCCGCCGGGGGAGTCAGTTGTGCGTCCTAATGGGGAGGTATTAATGTACAGGGTGTAAAGACATAACCGATATAAGCGATTTCTGAGCTTATTTAAAGATAAAAAAATGTTAATTTCAATTTGGTTTCAATAATGTTCGCGGTGTGTATGCTGCTGAATAGATAAAGATAGAATTTGATCTGTACAGATTTAAAAGGAAACTAATGGCGTCAGTTTGCATTTTTGAAGTGAAAACTTCTTTAGCACCGTTGTGATTTGAAACTCGATGAAACGGAAGCGAGCGACATTAAAAACAGACAAACACACACATCTACAGGATTTAGCCTGCGAGAGAATGAGACAACAAAATTTTATTGACTCGGTACTCGGTTCCAATATAATACGATAAATCCAGGGTCCACGCAATCTTCTTTAGTTTAGTAGTATAAAGCGTCCGACGAACCTGAGCGGTGAGATATTCAGCGGACCAAGGATCGAATCTCACGAAATCCCAAAAAAAAAAAATATATATTTTTGTAAAAATCAATATCCAATCTTCAAACCACTCCTAAATGAACAGGCAAAGAAAACACATAAAAGAAAGCTACATCTAGCGACTCCGAAGAAGAAAACACAAATACTAATAATATGATCAAATATGTAGGAAAAGGTGCACTGGAATTCGACGATAAAAATATGAAAAAAATCATCCTTCACATTGATTAAAAAGTGCTTCGTAGTCCTCTTGTCTACTTCGGTTTTCTGAAGGTTTCACTTCTACCGCATGTAAATTGCAAACTCTAATTGTTTTTTTTATGTTTCACATATCATCTAGAACTCCTAGAACTTAAAACCAGACCATGCGGTTCGCACCGTCCCTATCCGACACCTTTGGACAGTAAGGGATAGTGCGGGGGAGGGGTTCCAATGGGCTGGCCTAAAGTTCTGACCGGTGGCGATGTGCGGATAAAAAACATTTTTTTAATCGAAAAAAGAAATGCTATCTGAATTTTGTACTCCAAATAGGCTCTTTTAAAATCTTTCGGATACGTCATGTTACAGCCTGTATGGTATATAGTCGCCCGATCTGGGGCCGGAAATTATGAATACGTCGCTTCATAACGGAGAGAGGCAGGAACTGGTAGAGAAAAGAAGGGAGAGCAGCCATTGTGTACACTAGACGATGATGAGAAAAGTTATAATAACACCTATCATTATTAATTAAACGACATTTTCCAAAAACAATTATCGGAGAATTAAGTAATTTAACGTCACTGCCTCAGCATGTAACAGGTGTTATGTAAATACCAGATATCGCTGTGCTCCGTGTGAAAATCTAAGTATTTTGAAGGTAATTAAACTATGTTGTGATAACATTCTGTCCGATGACGGTAAGACTATCGAACTTCCCAACTTTGGGAGTGTTGTGAGAATGGAGAAATTGGGAGGAAAGGCAAGGGAGGGAAAGAGAAGATTGTGAAATACCAGCTTATTAATGAAGTTCCTTCCTAGAACTGTTCAGCAAACATAGTTTGGACATGAAAAGCGTGGAGGGGGAGAGGGTATCAGAAGAATATATGAAGCGCAAGCAAGTGGAAGAAGAAGCCGGGGACGCCTCAGTTATGGCATGATCAAGCGATTCAATACTTTTTCTTTATAAAAAGAGGCATTCCTGCATTACGAATAACCTGACAAATTTGAAAATCTCCTGCTACAACAAAGCGGAAAATGTTGCTTCTGTCGTGATGGAGAACTTAGCCAGTCGAGGAATTGAACACACGTGAGACCCAAACGCGATGCCAACTCGGCCATTGACCATTCTTTGAGTTAGATAACAAACGTGTCGCTGTTGCAGAATATGTATGAGACAAAGTATTTATCACTTTACATATAAATACGACCCACTGTGTGTCAATATTAACATTTTGTAATAATGCGTATTACAGATTTAATGTAATCATTTTACAATACATGTTACATAATTTACATAACTTTAAATAAATAAATTAACTTAATGAAAAACAAATACCTTTGTATAACACCACTATTTTATTTTTACCCATTCTAAAATAATTTTTATATTTTATTTTATATAATTGTTTTTTCTGATATATTTTAGGTAATTAATCACCTCTCCTTTCTAATATTTTGTCTATGTTCTAATTAGTCTATACTTGTTTGTCTTTTGTTATTTATTATTGACTTATTATCCTGACGAAGAAAACATAGTTTTCGAAACATGTTGATATAGTTAATAAAATAGTGGTGTTATACAAAGGTATTTGTTTTTCATTAAATTAATGATGACACCCCAAAGTAAATATGCCTATTTTGAAGAAATAAATAAATTAACATTTATGAAAATGAAGGATGTCCAGAATAAATAACAAATGCAAATGAATAAAGATAATATTCTAGGATGATCAGTCAAAAAGTAATGCCTCCTATTTTTTGCTACTTAAACAAAGTTAGTGTTAATTGAAAATTTTGGTGCTATTCCTCAAACCTTCTACAATCTGCTGCAATGGTAACCTTTTGCGTCAACAGGTGGCAGTACTGCAGACATCTATGTTCGTATTAGACAGCGTTCTGTGATTGATTCATGACTGTAGAAGGTGAAACGCCCAATCGCATTCATGAAAGACTGAAAAATGTGTACCATGATGCAACAGTGGGATGTCAGCACTTCTAGACGATGGGTTCGTAGCTGCAAAGAAGCTGAAGGACTGGCTGACGAAAAGCGGAGCGGCAGGCCGTTGATTGCAGTGACTGCATGCAACATAGAGCGAGTTGATGACACCATTCATGGTGACCAGATAACCACAGATGTCGCATTCTCTCCCTCAGTAAAGGCAGTGTGATGTCGATTATTCGACAACTAATTATTCAACAAAATTTGTGCACAGTGGGTACCAAGAAAGTTAACCGGCAAGAATAAAGAAAAAAAAAAACAAATGCTTTACAGCACTTAGTTTCTGGAAAAAATTGTGACCGGAAACGAAATATGGGTTCATTTTTTAGAACCTGAACCAAAGAGGCAGTCAATGGAATGGCATCACACAAACTCACCAAGGACAAAAAAAAATCAAAACTGTGTGATCGGCGGGAAAGTCATGGTGATGGTGTTCTAGCTGTAACCTTGCTTTTTACAACACTGTGATACATGCCCTTGTTAAAAGATGGACCAAAGCTGTGGAAATGGGCGGAGATTATATTGAAAAATTACAAATTAATCGTCAATAGTGTGGTTTTCAACCCATGTAATTGCATTTTTATTACATAACAATTAAATTAGAAAAAAATAGTAGACATTACTTTTTGACTGACCCTAGTTTAAAAGACATCTTAAAATTAATATAATTAAAAATTAATATAATTGTCATGATAAAATCACGAGGAAAGAAAAATGCAGAAAGATTAGGCTGCACAAACAAACTGAGTTCAATCCGAGCGCTAAGTTACTCCATGTTACTCAAACAAAAAACGTTCTTAGTCGGGCGCGAAATCCTAATGCTAATCTCGAGTCAATATTTGGGAGCATTTTTCTAGTGGAAAATACCGTACGTGCAAAAGTTTACACAAGCTGTTTGCAGCGAAGCGCCGAGACTATTTTTCGCCGAACAATATAGTGACGTCAAGTTTACGAACTTTTCCTGTTCTACGAATGGAATATATCAGAAAGGTCAGAACGGCCATTTGACTCAGTTGGGCAAGCGAAATGAAAAGTTGGTCTGAAAGATTAAGTTTTTGACGGCTTGAAAGGAACGAGGGAATGATGTTCCGATTATCTACCCTCCCCAAAACTTTCAGTAATTATTTATGTGATGTGGTGAGACTTCAGGGTCACCCGTGTAGACTTAGGTAATAAAGTAATTGCTAAGAATAGAAATACCGCTTGAAGTTCTGTTACGTATGTATGGAACAGAGGTTACAATTTACAATGGAGCTCTCAGCGGCAGAACTGTAGCGACAAATTAACAATTTATCTTCTTTGTCTTGCATTATTATTATGTGAATATGTACTAGAGATGGGTGAGTTCTGCATTTTGTCGGAGGCCACCGAAGCGTGCGTCCTTTTAAAAGTACTAGCGTACTAGGAGCGGGTGCCGGGTCCGAGTTCTTTAGTGCGGACTGGGTAATGGGTGTTGTTGCGGCTACGGGGACGCACGTGTTCGACCGGACCTCGACCCAGATAGAACCCGCACAAGAACTGGAACCTGGACAAGAACCCTCACTATTCGCGAGGACCGCGGATCGGGCGACACCGGTGGAGGCATTCGAGTTCCGGGTTCGGGTTCGAGTCCTGGACCGGATTCTCTGGGAATAGTCAATTTTAAAAAATAGTAGGAGTAGGATCCGCTTCCCTCGAAGTACCCGAGTTCAAGAGCCCACTCCAGCTGAACCTACACAGCGCTAATGTGTTCGCATGCTTTCGTGGAAAAAGCGAGGTGTGGTGGCAGACTTTTGATACTCCGGAATGTAACACTAGTTATTTGCTCTGATGCAATCGATCCACGATATAAGATTTTCGTAAGTTTGTGAGGAAGTAATAAAAAGGGTAATGAAATAAAAAATTCATCTACCACTATCATAAATAGCTTCACTAGATTTACTACAACGGTTAACCAGATAGAAACATAATTTGAGAGGGGGGGGGGGGAGGGGGTGGCTTTCCAGAGCAGCAAAGAGGTGCCAACGTATTTCGTTCTGGAAACATTTCAACGTTGATGTATTTATGTATTTATATAATTGCATTTTCCCTTTGTCAAAATGTCAATTTCCTGGAAATGCGGACGTTATACATATTGCCAGTGTCAACTGGAGTAATGAAATGCCGAAGTGGGTCACGGCGGAGAAGGACCGAGATATACGCCAAGTGAATAGGTAATGGGATGACTTGCCTACCCTCATAACCTCCAGTGCGGAGTTACGTTGTTGTGAAATTGCACTTTAAAAATGACAATATTATATTTGTCGAATACCAGAATAAAGGCATATCGGAACTAATAAACCAGGATGCACTAGCAAAATTATTAGAATATTTCAAATACCCTAAAAGAGAGATGAATATTACACCGGTATTTTTGTATTTCTTTATTTATGTAAGTTCTTATGTAAGATATTAGATTTATTAATGTATTGTACGAGTATAAAATGCGATAACATAGCAACAAACGGAACCGAGAGAAAAACAGAATTTAAGAACAATTTTAAAGACAACAAAAACGAATTTATAAAAAATAATTTTTGCATTAGCTCTCCATCTTTAGGAATGCTATGTGGAGGGTCTTTTAAGGCAATGAAGGAGAGAAGATTCTGGAAAGGAAAAATATATGTGGAGTGGGTAGGAATCTGGGGGTCAGCGTATTGAGGATTGACGGACGTATGAATCCCCCTCACCCTCCAATGCTGTTACTTCTCTCCCTTCCACGTAATATTTTTTTTTAATATAGGTATTGGAACATGTACACGTCCAACAATCTAATTTATACTAATCTATTAGACCAGATGTCGGCAGTTTGTCAAGTGAGAAGAGCCAATTTGTCGAAAAAAACAGGATAACAAATATATCAGAGAGCCACATTATAACGTGGTAAAAATGTGGAACGATAATTACGATTTGCTTTGTGTTATCTACATTCTTATTGTAATATCACACTTCTGCCCGTTTAAATGTTTCTATAAACAGACTCGCGCATAGATTCCTTATTAAATTAAAACCAGTTTTGTGTTCGGAATGCAAAAAAATAATCGTTCTGCGGCTCCATCTCACAAGGCTGCTTGAGTAGAGGTGAAATTGCAATTGATGTCTGCAGAACCGCAGACGCCTATGCAGAGCCGCAAATTCCGACCCCTGTGTTAGACTAACACATAGGTAACGTGTTTTATTTACAGAATAATAATTAGAAAATAACTTCTTTTATTTTAGTTTGCAATTCCAGCGAATTTTTTGCGTAATATTTTAAAGAATTCAATTAAATCTTAAACAAATTGCCAAAAATACTTTTCTCTTCAAACAACAACAAAAAACATTCGTTTGTCATGAAATGCAGCAACATCATACGAAAGGGTAAAGTTCCGAACATTCCTGCCTTTAGGCTTTGCCCGTAACTTTCGCTCGGGCAACTTCAACAAAAAATAAAGCTGTTATTTTGCAAGAGCAGCAAGAAATAATAATAGTACTGCTGGATCGGTTGTTCCCAAAATCGCATTACGACTTACGGAGAGAGGGTCGAATAATTCGTCGTATTTTTATCAAGTTCCATTAAATTGAGGATATTCATCATTACAATCGGTTTATTGGAAGCTGTAAAAAGCGATGAGAAAGAATTTTGAATTAAAGTCAGCAATTCAAATGAAAGGATTAAAGTCATCTGAATTAGATAATTTTATTTAAAAATAATTAAATTTTTCTAACAGCGGCGTTCTCAAGAAAATAGATCTAGATATGTGGGTTGGAAATTTATGAACGATCAGCGATATTTTGAATTAGACATTTGAATGGTCCACGGTAAACGCCTAATCTCGACCCATTTCAGATATGATATTTTGACGGACTCCGTGGTCGAGGGGTAAGGCTCTTGGCTCGCAATCCGAAGGTTGCGGTATCGAATCCCAGCGTGGCAAATAAATTTTATTTGATCAATTTGTGTTATTTCACAATTAATTCATTTATAATAATATATAGTATATTTGCGGCACGTTCCAGAGTGGAAGATAATCTCAGTATCGCCCTGAAGAGCTATTCTCTAAATTTTGTGAGAACGAGATCGCTCTCCCGGAGATGTCCTGTCAGTTTTGTGTGATTTTCTACAGTTGTTAAATGAATAAATAATCATGCATACTCGCAGGCATTCGTGTTTAAAACGACCCAAACTAAAATACGTGACAGCTCACAGTTGAAATTTTGACATCGGCCGATAGAAAAACAAATAACAGCCGTAGAAAATCACACAAATCTGACAAGACTTCTTTTGTGAGAACGATCTCGTTCTCACAAAAGATAGAGAATAGCTCTTCTGGTGTAAGACCAGACCATCATTCAGAATTAAAAAATTGCTTGAAATGACTTTAGCCGTGTTTGGTGACAGATCTGAATAGCCAGGAACATCCCCACTTTCCTCTTCCCCATCTCCTTTCTTTCCCACTACCTTCAGCCTCACAACATACTCCAATTGCAAATGCCTTAGTCTCCAGACGGGAGCAGCTGGGACTCAATATAAAAACTTACGGACTCAATAAAAAAACTTTAAGGACTTAATAAAAAAATATATTCAGCTGTCAACCACAAAAGCATGATAGTTATGCCTGAATTTGATCAAACGCTGAAACGGGCCAGAGTTGAAAGTACAAAAAGATTTTATTAGAGTTTTATTGCAGATTTTATTACGATTTTATGCCAGTTTGGGAAACTACGTTCTAGCTGGGTATTCTTTCAACGCAGTATTTAAGTAAAAACAACCGATTTTCTAATATCTAGTTAAGGTAGTTCGATATTATGACCCTTTCAAAGTAAAATACATTCAGAGAATTGTTGTCGTTATGTTCGGCTGATGACATAATAGTGGCTCCTCTGGGTTCTCGGTATGCCGACTGAAGATCTAAGGAAGAGAGAAGATACGAGGTGAATACGGTTTATATGTATTTAGTTAATGGAGAAAATGGGGGACAAGGGATCCTGTACGACATAAAGGGACTGAGTCTCAAAGGTAATAATATGTTTCTTTGTCGCGATATAATTGGTGATAACTCGATTGGTAGCAGGATGGATCGATTTCGAATTCCACAACAGATACCACTGCGATAAAGAAGCTTTCTGGAAGTTCTAACTAACTTTATATCAACCAACAAAGCAGTTCGGATTCTTTTCAGAGTAACCGTTTTACTTAAGTGAGTGGGATTCGTTAAACAAACCTGATAATTAACGAAAGTAAGTTGATTTATTGGTTAGTGGTTGCAATTTAGTATGTAGGTTTTAGCAATTAGGCGGTTGAAGTTTCTTAGAAACGTGGTAGTACCTTGTGGTTTATTTGGGCCGATGATTATTTATCACAAAGTGCCCTTTAAAGCATAAATATTTTGAAGTGAAACTTCTATAGCACGGCTGTGATTTGGATTTCGGATGAAACGGAAATGACGATTTCTGCACCTGCGACGCATCAACTGCGCTCATCGATAATGATGTCACTTTTAAAGGCTCTCCTATTGGTTGAGATAAGAAACGGAAATTGCGCGAGGTCTGCGCTTATTGGTCGTTTTGATTATGACCTCACTTTTCAAGTATTGGTTGAGATTGTTTTGGTAAAGTTTCGCTTCTACCGAGTGTAAACTCGATTTTTTTAATTCATTTTTTTTGCGTGCCGCTAAAACTCAGAAACGAATCCCGGTATAATCAAGGGAGTTATATGTTGCGGTAGCCCTCCACCCTCTATCCATGAAGAAGGTTCCTGTTTTTACTGAAGGGCGTACTTTTGACAGGTGGCCGGAAACTCGGAATGAAACCAATTCAGAACCATCTCAGATAAGTCATTTACAGTCATAAAATTTTTTGTATATATATTTGCTTAAATAGGTTACGTTAGGTTAGGTTTATCGGCTTATTTAAAATGATTTTTTTCATAGCTTTTAATGACTTTTCAAGGAGGTGTTGAGTTGACTATATTCTCAGTTGGCATGGAACCCTTTTGAAGATATAAGGGCTACCCTCTAAATTTTTTTAGTTGCCCCTAAGTTACCCCTCTAAATTTTTTTAGAACAGTCCAAAACATTCAAGATTATTCGAGAGCATCCCACAACATTCCAGAACATCCCGGATCATTCTGGAATGTTGTGAAATGTTTGAGAACGATCTGGAACAGATTCCAGAACATTCGAGAATGTTCTGGAACATTGTGGACCATTCGAAGCCTTTTGTAGGGGCTAACCATTGGTAGGGGTATATAAAACAAGATCCGTCGCGGGTTCGAATGTCAGTTCAATATCATATCAACTCCCTGAGTGAAGCTGGGTACACCAGCTAGTTTATAATAAATAAATGTTGTTCAGTTAAGTTCTGCTAGTTTGACTATTGATTTGCTTGTAGCGTAGCGTTTCGGTTTTCCAACGATTATAAATCCGGCCTTGATTTTTTACCAGTTTATCGGTATTTTATTTGCAAATATTCAATGATGTAAGCATATATTTGTAATTGTAAGAATTACAAAGGCCACAACATAAATCACCCGAGCCTAGCCGAGTTCCAGCAGTGAGGCGAGCTCCACAAAGGAATCGAAAATCTAATCCATCTCTGTTCAATTGGGCGTAATCCTTACGAATGGCTCCGTACCTTGTTACAGGGTAGCGAGGCACTGTGATTCGCCCCATACAAGCTACAAGGTATACAAATCACTTTGGAATTTTTGTACGATGACGTCATGGGGATTTTAACAGATTTACAGTGTGACAAATGCATTCTTATTTGGGGACTAATGCACGGGTTGTCTAATACCAGAGTCCAAACGTTTGATTATTCAGATTTGAAATGCTCAGATGTATTTATTCGCTTCTTACGACGCGGCATTGTGGGTTGTTTATTGAGATATATAGGATGTCATATTTGGTTCTGGATGAAGGTTATAAGATGTAAGATACGTGTTACAGTTTTTTTCAAATATTTTAATGTTTAACGTTTTATTTTCGTTATTTGTTTTTAGGATATTATGCCGTGTTGCGCTACCTCCTTCTTTAGCCAACGTTTCGGACTGCGTTACAGTGTCCATCATCAGGGATGTGTATTGAATTACACATCTGCCCTGATGATGGACACTGTAACACTGTCTGAAACGTTGGCTAAAGAAGGAGATAGCGCAATACGACATAACACCCCAAAAACAAATAACGAAATTACTTTTGGCCGTGAAAATATAAAAACTTGTTTAACGTTTTAGTTTTTTTTAATACAAACAACTTGTGTGTTTTTATTTTGTCTAAAAATATTGTCGAACTTAGCGAGAATGTATTTCGGAGAGTGTTCCAAAATTGCACGATTCTTTTTTTAAATATAGCAACATATGATATTTTCCCGAATGAACCTGTAAGAGGCTTATTTTGTAATTTTACACGCATCACATACGAGATTTCCAGGCAGGAAGTTCGTGTCACGAAGAGTTGGCTAGAGAAAGAAAGACTTCAGCAAATGTATAAAATATATTTGAACTTAAAAACCTCGGTGTAAGGTGAAAAACAGTTGAGAAACAGAGGTGCGCTTACTAAAATCTTAAAAATCTGTTTTTCTCATAATTTGTTAATGTGACCAAAAATACACATAAATTGATAATTTTGTAATACATTTATATAAAAGGTAATTTATATTTGAAAATAAAAAATATTTGAAAAAAAAATTATACTGTTTATTACAAATTTTCTTCGTATTAGGGTTAAATACACCCGAAGATGGGTCGCAAGTACTTGATCGATGTGTTAGACTTTATACCGTCCGGCCTGCATGAAATGAAGCACTGTGCGCCGTAGCAATGTATCTCCCACTGTTGAGCGACGATTAACTGCGCCCCCCGATCGATAGCCGCCCCAGGCGTCTGTATCGCGAAACTCCAGCCCGACCAGTCCCCCAACTTCGACCTCGAACTTCCCAACTCCCGAATTCTGTCGGCGACCGGTGCGGAATTCTTGCATTTTTTAATCATTGCTTTCCGCAGCGACTAATGCCCGATAAAGCTGCCGGGCGGAAATACTTCAATCAGAATTGTTGATGAACCAAAGCACATATTACTCAGAAGCTAAAGTACCTACAATTCGCGTGAATCGTGGACAGTGTAAAACCACATCCCTAAAAACCTCGTATTTTTTAGTATTATGAAATCTAATTTATCTGTGTTCGAAAATTGGATTTAAGCCAAAAGCGTTCCACAACAGCACCGCGTACAAAAGTTAGGAAGATTTAAAAAAGAAGGATGAGTGTGATTTACGTCTCGCGAATTCACGGTTTGCGGTTGCGGTGCGCGGTCTACCTATAAGTTCTGCACGGGCTTCATAATCAAATTACTGAAATTACGTAGTTCCAAGTACAGGATTATAATATATATCATAATGTGATAATGGTTTACGATAGTGCCGCTTGTGCATGCGAAAGAATACACACAAGGAATGTTTATGTTTATTGTTGTGGCTGTAAATAAAGGGCGGATGAAAATAAAATGCTGGACCAACCAAAACAGATTACAACTAAAAACAAGCAGAAGTTTAAAAATAAATAATCATTTTTGAAGTGAAAATTCCTTTAATTAAAATTTCCTTTAATTTCGTTGTGATTTGAAACTCGATGAAACGGAAGCAAGCGACACTTCCGTTTCGTCGAGTTTCAAATCACAACGGTGCTTAAGAAGCTCTCACTTCAAAATTAAAATTGTGGGCAGTTTACATGATAAGGTGAATTTTACATTCATGCTTTAAGTTATAATGGTACCTATATAGAAACGGCCAACTCAACAAATTTTATGTAAACCACAGCGCTACGAAGGCAGGGTACCTTCACTGCTTTATTGATTTCGAATGTCCCTTTTCAATAAAAAAAGATTCACGATAATGTTTGGATTGCAAAGCCGTTTAACATTTGATAAAGTATTAGTACATTTTGACAGTTCGACAATGTGTCCCAACGTATCACTGAAGGGATAAACCGATAGAACTGAATTGTGGGCATGTCTGGTGTGCCCTAAATAACATTTTACTTTAGAAATTGGTTAAAAAAGTTCGAGTATCGAAATTCTTTCTTGAACAGATATTCGTAAATATATATGTAAATTGGTCAGTTTTCTTTAAAATTGGTAAAGGTTCTTCTATGGATTTTCGGTGCGGTATTATATTACATGGTATCTTCGCCGTCTTCGGTGACAGGTTGAAGTTATCCGCTGAAGTCTCCCATATATGCAAACTATGGTTAGAGCAGGGTTTCCCAAACAGTGTTCCGCTGAACCCGAATAGGGTTTCCGCGACAATTTGTCGGAAGAATTTAAAAAATTACATTTTTGGATTCCATCAGTGCAATCGAATCATTTTGATTGTTTTCCTGCCTGACGTGAATGTTAAAATGAATTAAATTGTTGAGTAGATGAAGAGGTTTCCAAATAATTTTTAGAACACACATAACTTGTGAACAACTCTTTTGCAATTTTTTCCGAAAACTAGTAAGGATTCGGAATCCATTTTCCATGAGAGCTAAACCAGTAGGCGCGCGTGAGTATGAAAATCTAATTGATTTAATTGGTGACTCTGATTTGAAACAAAAATACAAAGATCAGCCTTTGAATGATTTCGGGGTGAGTTTGTCCCCAATTTATCAAAACAAGCTATTACTGTTTTACTTCCATTTTTTTCGGGATTTTCTAATTATGCTGCAACGAAGTCAAAGTGCAAGTACAGTATCGACGCCACACCAGATAGAAACCAATATTGTGCTTGATATCAAGAAGATATGCAATTCACGGACTCAAATCGTCAAAGTCATTAGGTTTTTTTTTTTTTTAGAGACTATGGCATCCCCAATCGGGGTATGTTGTGAGGCTGAAGGTAGTGGGGAGGGGAAGGAGATAGGGAAGAGGAAGGCGGGGAAGTACCTGGCCATTCAGATCTGGTCACTAAACACGGCTAAAGCCATTTCAAGCAACGTTTCAATTCTGAATGGTGGTCTTACACCAGGGCGATACTGATAGTATCTTCCACTCTGGAACGTGCCGCAAATATACTATATATTATTTTAAATGAATGAATTGTGAAATAACACAAATTAATCAAATAAAATTTATTTGCGCACGCCGGGTTCGAACCCGCGACATTCGGATTGTGAGTCGAGAGTCTTACCTCGGGACCACGGAGGCCGTCAAAGGCCGGTGCTTTATTTACTCCATTTTTTTTGTGTATATTGCATTTAATTTGGTTTACATTCCACTTTTTTTGTTTATATATGTGTGAACATATATTTTATTTATTAAATAAATAAAATATGTTTTCATTAAATTTGTTTTTAATTTTTACTATTAGGAATTACCCAACCTAAAAAATAAGCCAAGTGTTCCGTTAAAATTTACGGGTTTGCAAAGTGTTCCATTGCAGAAAATGTTTGGGAAACCCTGGGTTAGAGGAATGTCGAAATTGTTACGGCATCTTTCAACGTATCAAAATTGTTCTTGGCCCTGTTGGTCATGTCAATACCTAAACGTCCTGCTTCATATTGGTAATAGCGGATACATTCCTGCGGTGGGAAACTATTTGCTGATATTACACTCGGTTAATATATTCACAAAGCTTTTGGCCGTAAAATTCATAATAATTATAAACATCTCTTGTTTATTTTTGTTATTGTTTTTGGGGTGTTATGCCGTGTTTAGCTACCTCCTTCTTTAGCCAACGTTTCGGACAGCGTTACAGTGTCCATCATCAGGGCAGATGAGTAAATGATATTGGTGAGAGTGTTTACTTATGTGTGTCGAAGCGATACCGTGCTGCCAGCTCCATTTCTCTACGAGCTGGTGTTGTAAAAGCCGACCGGGTATCTTACTATCTTGAATCATCCTTCACTTTGGATATGGATGTGACATTTTGTCATTTAGCAGGTCACTTTACTTCTCTATCAATATGTGTTATTGGATACTGATATTTTGCAAAATTATCAAATATTAGCGTTTGTAAAACATCTAAGAGCATAGAATGAACGCATAAAATTATGTAATACAAGAATATCTCTAATAAAATATTATGACTCGCAATCCGAAGGACGCGGGATCGAATCCCGGCGTGGCAAACAAATTTTATTTGATTAATTTGTGTTATTTCACAATTAAATCATTTAAAATAAATATAAAGTATATTTGTAGCACGTTCCAGAGTGGAAGATACTCTCAGTTTAAGACCCTGATTCATAATTGAAACGTTGCTTGAAATGGCTTTTGCCGTGTTTGGTGACCAGATCTGAATAGACAGGTACTTCCCCACCTTCCTCTTTCCTATCTCCTTCCTCTCCTCACTACCTTCAATCTCCCAACATAGACTATGGCATCCCCATAATATGTATTAGGGATGCTTTAGTCTTACTGGCTCCAGACGGGAGCATTTGGGATTCTTGTGCGGTATTCACATAAAAATTAAAAATCAGCATGTTTAATAAATGACCTCTAAGAACATAGAAAAAAAATAGTAGGTTCTGCCGTGCGGAAAAGGAATAACAAAAATGATCCTTAATCTTTTCAGGGAATCAACCCTTTGCGTATTTTCTGATTTCTGAATGTAAACTAATAATAACGTTACATTTTATAGCGCAGTTTTGTGTCATTTCGCTTCAAGCGCGCTTAACTTAATAAAATAATAAAAAAATAAATTATATAAAACCAACAAAAATAACACATTGAACTGAAGCTAATATATATTTTACAAAAATCAACTTTAAAAAAAAAAACAAAAATATTGCAAAAGCTGATGATGGTTATTCCCTTGTGCTTTTTCATAGTGGATACCCAAGGGCGGCTAAAATTAATAGTATCCACTAAAAGATCCACTATTATATAGATGCCATCGATTTGTCCGACACGCGGTTCTGTCGGGCCTAATAAATAGACGCCATATTATTAGCAAGTCTACGAGCCAGTGGGTCTAAAAGCCCCTTGAATGAAATTAACGGAATAATAGGATGAAAGGAAAAGACCTAAAACCAGCTACCGCTATCACAGAATTCCCACCGAAGGGAGACTATTCACAGAGAGTGAAGCAGAAAACTGAATATTGTATGAGCCACTTACTCGACTATCCGACAACGGATCCCCGACTTTAATATGATAGGTGGAATGGCTTATTATACATCGGCAGGCGACTTATATTTTTTTCACATCGCAGAGTTGTACGTGATTCTACCATTCTTGTTTAGTTTAAAAAGAGATGCCAGCATTGTATCAAATATAATATGTATATAATATATACTACCATATTTATAGTCCCCGGTTCTGTGTTGCCTGGGCTTTATACACAGATTTCGAAATCAAATTTAGACAGTAATTATTCACTTACTTTGATTGTCAAGGACGCAAAATTTCGTCAAGAAATATCAAAATTCTGTTTAAAGTGGGTTGGGAAAAGGGGATGGGGGATTTATCGTAATCTCACCGACAGTCGCCTTACTTTTTTTTTTGAAGGTCAAGTGTTAAAAATTTCATCAATCGCAAAAAAAACTGAAGATTTGATTAAAAACAACAGCCTGACCGCAGACAATCTTTTTTTGAAGTAAATCTTCTTTACGCACGCCAGACTTGGGGACTAAGCTGGTGAATGCGTGACGAAAGCGTTAAGAAAAGTGTGATCGGGCGAGGCGAACGGATATATATATAATACATATAGATGGAGCTAAAGAAGTTTTACTTCAGTCGTGTGGTCTAAAGCAGACTCGTTTTTTTAAATAATTATTTGTATTTTTTACACTATTATTCTTCAGCTAACTATAATTGATAAGTTCAACCGCTACAGTAATTTCCCGTAATACCATGCGAGCGAAGCCGCGGGGAAAAGCTAGTAAAAAATATCTGTTAAAAATGTATTAATGTGTACAAAACTGCATAAATTTAATGGTATATTGTGGAACGACTTATATTTTGTACTACCTCCTGTTGTAATTATGTGATTTCTTTTAGTTATTGTAAGATTACTGTTTATTTTATAGATACATAATATAATATTATCATGAGGAAATCTATAATTGGTTTTGCAGATAGGTATATAAAACATGTATAAATTAATAATGATGTAAACTGTTGATTTCCCTAAAATAAAATAAATAAATAATGTTATGTGACATTGGTGCATACTACATTATTTTTCAGCAATTTTTGTATAAATAAATTCATGTATGAAGTCCGGCAAATGGAGTGAATTATTATTGTCACAGTGGTTTTCTCAGCTGTTACTAGAGTGTCTGGTACTATGATTATTTTCCTATAATTTTCGGATTATACCATCACGATAATTATATAGTTGGTTGGTGGAATAATAGGCCGAAGATTAAAAGCAGCGTCCTTTAGTTTAGGACTTTGCCGCTAGAATTAGCATAGCAATTGACCGGCTGCTCGGTTTTTAAATTGGAGCGTTGACCCTTCTCTACAAGCCTCCATACTCCATGACCTGGAAGTAAATTCCGATCGTGCAAGCGCCATCAATTCACGGGCAACGCGATGGTCCAATAATGTACACTGAATTGAAAGCAATGAGTCATAACATCAACAATCTATAATCATATTACTAATAGCACAGACCCGTGATAAATCACAGGATATTATAATAATTGTTGAAAATTTACGTAAAAAACATATCAGATGAAAGACAATTTTATTGTTGCAGAATTATCAAGAAAAAAATTAGTTGTCTATAAAGTCGGTTTACGGGCGATAATTTTACGTGATAACGACATATAATAACGATGGAGTGGAAGAGAGATAGATGTGTCACAAGCCGAACCCTTAGGCCGAACGCTTGTTTCGCGCTCTCCCTTGCACGCTCGGCTCAGGCGGAACGTGACAATGAGTCATGCTTTTTCGTGAGTGCAGCCGGCATTCATCGATTTATAAGACGTTATCACGTCAAAAAATTCACGAAAAATTACTAATTTATAGGTACTTTATCGCCTGTCTGAGTTCTCGACACATTAGTTCTGATTTTGAAAAAAAAACACTTAAAATTAAAAACAAATACGAGTTCATTAATACAGTAGTATTACAATCACTCCAAATCATTTTAGACGTGAAAAGTCTTATAAATCGATGAACGCCGGCAACACTCACGAAAAAGTATGACTCTTTGTCACGTTGTCACGTTCCGCCTGAGCCGAGCGTGCAAGCGAGATTCCGGAACAAGCAATAGAGAGGCACGATCAGCCTAAGCGTTCGGCTTATGACGTTATCACGTAAAATTATCGTCCGTAAACCGACCTGACAATCAAATTTTGTATAAGTTTATTAAGGTAGAAACACAATACCTACTTCTGTGTGTATTGGAAGTGTCTGCCTCGGTTCACGGAGGTTTAGCAGTGTCGGAGTTAGTTCGGCGGAATAAGAGGGAAAGGCGTTATTAATAGACCAACTTATACTCCACCGGCGCGAAACGAGAGAAATCAACGTAACCGTTATTTAATGCTGTCGTAAGTTTATTTATTAGGCAAACATTTCCAAATCACTTCCTAGTAGGTAATTAAAGTTTTGTGGACGTGTTTGCATAATAAATCAATGCGAAAAGCCTTTCAGTATTTCGTCTGTTTTTCGCGAAAATGTTGTCATTGTTTTATTTGCATACATTATAAATTTGTCTGAGCTCCGAACAATGGTTTCAAACAAAGCCGAAGTTCGGCTTGGTGGGCGGGTGCGGGTTGGTAGAGCGGCGACCTTGGGGCGGGGTGGGAGGGCGCGGGCTCTCATCGATTTTTATGCAACGCGCACACCGACCCGACACCGTTCCGCCTACCCCGAAATTCTGGCATCTTGACAAAAGTCACCCTCCCAAGCAGAAAGGTCGACCCAAAACAGAGGGCGCGGAATCTGCGGTGAGCGAATGAGACGGGCCTGCGGTGCGGTGCCCCCGATCGAAACTGTGCTAGGGTCCAACAAGGGGCGATATTCTATACCCTACAAGCCATGTGACTAACTCTTTACGCGCCGGCTCATTCAAGGTTAGCTCGCGTTACCTCATATGACCGTTAGGTGGGTAGGGTGGACACGGATCTATTAGTGTCCACTATTGCGCTACGAGGTTGTGGGAATTTATCTAGAGCCACACTGCAGGAAAACTAAGGTGTTTACTACGGGAGAACTTGCCGTGGGTCGCGAGTTGCAACACCAGACGGCAAGACATTCAATACTTAAGGTACAATGACGAGAACCGAGCCGAGAGTAATCATTACCGTGAATAGAATTGCCTCGAATCGACTGATTACAAGTAAGATAAAGTCCCATTTCAAAATACGCTCTCGAAGGACATCTAATTATATGAAAACTGACTGGAAATGCAACTGCTGTGATGATATTATGATCGGTATACATTTCTCAAAGTCGTGTCATTTCCCTCTTGGTAGGCGTATTAATTATTTGCATGCGACAACGCAAACTCACCAATAACTCAGAAATAATGATCGTCTTCAAGAGTCATGTCATGTTAGCGTTCAATATCAGAAACGCGAGCCGGTGCAGTATGCCGTAGGGGCCGCCGAGTTTGTCATTGCAAAGTGCCCAGCAGTGGCGTGCTTGGTCTTTCCACAACAAAAAGATATTGGCAACTATTTATAAAGACATTCTTTTAAACATGATTTTTTATGGACTGGTTGTTTGGAATTACTCTTCAAAGAAATTCACTTTACAACTTTCTTACAGTCGCAATAATTTTTATTTAGCTCATTTACACAGTATATATTGTTTAGTAATAAAATCGCTTCAACGGCGTTTTACATGGTTCACACTGCTCACGGATTTTTGATCGAAGATTATGAGTCGCAGCTTTTGCATCCCTGAACGTGAATGTACTATTCTCTTCTGCGTGTTTGTCCCTAGCGAAGAGGACACCAAGTATGAAAAAATGTATGTTTTCTCTGAAAAATTGCAAGCCTCTACTCGGAAAAGAGCAGTTAACAGAGAGAAGGAAGGAGATAATCATTTTTTTTCTACAAAAAAGTTGAAATAACAACAAATATACAAAATATTACAATACTTTAGGATAATATTGTAAAATCTGAATTTAAAATATGAGATCGACAAAAATGACGTAAAATGAATAGGTCCCAATGGCCGAGTTGGTTGAGGCGCTATGTCCTGGGTTCGATTACCAGTTGCGACCGTTGCCTTTTTGTTTTTCTGCGTCTTGTTCTGTTTCATGTTTCCTAAGAATTCATTAGTGTTGTTCTCTTCCTCAAAGAAATATTGTATGATGGGTATAACCTCAAAAATTTATTCCAATAAAAATACATATAAATAATTTTATATAACTACTTACACTTAATTTTCATTTAACTTTTAGTAAGAGTCAATCACAATTTAATTTTTTCTGTATCTTTCCACCTACTTTCTTCTTTTTTTATTATTATTACTCAAACATTCATTAGATGGGTTTTAAGAACCGTTTTCATCTCAGGCGAAATTACCTACCGATGGACTTGCGTAATAGGTACTACAACAATGTAATAACTTGTATCACAATGCACTGTGTATTTCTTATTTACAAATAAATAAAGTAATACCTACAAAAAAAGTTCCTTAAAATACGGCAAATGAAGCAAAAAGTCACAAGACGTCTTTGGCTGTTTGGGCCCCAATTTATTGCCGCAGCGGCCTGTTGCTTATCGTAGGAGGACTCTTATTCCAAACGGTGAGGTAACACGAAGTATCGATTATTTTAACGTTTTTCCGGCGAGGCTGACGAGTGCATAATGGCGGTCGGCCAGTTCGGTGGGGGACAGCATCGCAGATGCCTTGCATTATGCACTTAGAATAAATATTATTTCATTATGAAATATTACCTACATTAAATTTGAGGAATGCACGTCGCAAGAGCGACAAAGGGCGAAACATTATGTTGAAAATACCTAAAAACATAGGTAATACACCTAAAATACATAATAATATACCTAAGCTTGGAAATATCGTAGTCATTGTTGCTATAATAAGTTCGTTTTATGGAGCTGAAAACTATGCAAATATGTAGTACATTCACCAAAAAGCAATCATAAAAAAAAGAATATGTGTTATATTCATCGAATACTTTACAAAAATGTATATAAATGTCAGCAAAGGGGTAGTTTGTTCACCGATAAGGAATCAACATGAAAAATAAACGTATCGAAGTAGAGTACACGTGCTCGGCAACTAGTACGACATAACCGGATAATAAAGAACAGTGGCAAAATTTAACATGATAAAATAAAAATACGTTAGTTACGTTGGTCTAGGTTTGGTTGTGTGTTCTTCTTCTTCAATGTTCTGTTTTGTCATCGAACCGAATCATTTAACTGCCCATGCGACTATCCTTATTATGTACTTTCCCCAACTACACATAAAATTTTAAAAATCCAAAAGAAATATAAACATATTTGTAAAAAGCATAAACTTTGTGGCTCGCCATAATTTACAATAAAAACACATAAATTTGTTGTAGACCACTTTTATTTTATTACACTCTCCGGTTTCGGAAACGCCCTTCCTTCGTCAGGAGAATATTGTAACTATGCTCGTTTTATTGAGTTACAATATTCTCCTGACGAAGGAAGGGCGTTTCCGAAACCGGTAGCGTGTAATAAAATAAAAGTGGTCTACAACAAATTTATGTGTTTTTATTGTGAAATATTAACAATAAAACAGCGCGCCAACAACAAAAAGATAAACCCGAAAGGTGATTCATTCATTTCATGAGGCAAACAATGGAATCATGTGACTGTCCACTTCATTGACTTCAACAACTTCAAAAATTTTTCGATGTAAACAGAGAAAATATGCTTCACTGTCTAAAAATGCTTTGTATCACCTTAAATTGCACATTGTCTCATTTGTTAGTCAGAGTTCTATCATGACAAGCATGATGTTGGTTATTATGGTAGGTATGTGATAATATGAAAACATACATCAAAGAATGTATTATCCGGTACTTAACGATGAATGTATGTCCGTTCCGTAAAACATAGGTACTATAAAAGGGAAGACAATAAAGTTTGATGACGTTATTAGCACATGAGCTTAAAGACAGAATGAACCATTTTATCTTATCACATGTGCAATACATCCACACTAATATTATAAATGCGGAACTGCTCGAGTTCGTTTATGACGCTTTCACGCATTAACCAACAAAAAGACTTTCAAAATTCATTCACCAATAGAAAGATAAATTATATGCGAAGACTATAGTCTGTATATCATAGCAAGCTCTGGGGTTATGAAATTATACATATTAATATATTATATTTGTTATACGTTTTCTGTCGCTAACAAAAGCGAGTTTTTACTAACGTCAGAAAAAAATCGTTTCCATGGAAACGATGTTGATATATTTGTGGGCTCTATGCTGGTAGGTACTCAGCCCCCTGGTCAGCACTGCTCCAGAAAATTCAAATATTAGAATATGTTTTGTTTTTTTTTGGACAAGCTTCTGTTTTGGAATAAATGTCAGATTTGAGTTCCTGTATTAAAAATATAATTCGTAACGATTATAAAGACTGAATAATAAATAGTGTAATTTTTTATTATATTAACAAACCATCAAATATTTAATTAAAAATAAACATCCGGAAATGTTTGTAAGCGCATAAATTCCGAACGAATGAACAAAATTGGATAATTCTCTTTTCTTTGAGCTATAGCTTTATGAAATTTAGGTGGCAGGCGAGATGTTTGAAAACTGAATGTAAGGGAATGAATGTATGGAATGCGGAGGGATGGGGGTGGGGAGGAGGGGATAATTGATAAGTTCAACCGCTACAGTAATTTCCCGTAATACCATGCGAGCGAAGCCGCGGGGAAATGCTAGTATTTTTTATAAATGCATAGTTAAAATTAAAATATTAAGATTGGTATGATTATTACCGATTTAAATATAGTTAAAAGGTGAAAGACCACTATTCAGAATCGAAACGTTGCTTGAAATAGCTTAGCGGTGTTTGGTGATCAGATTTGAAGTATAAAAATTTGAAGTTTAATCAATACATATTATAAAATAAAGTAATAATGTGTGTGTCGCAAAAACTCAGAAACGAGTCCCGGTACGATATAAGGAGGTACATGGTGTGGTAGCCCTCTATCCAGAATCCACCGGCTTCGGGCCATTAAAACTCTTGTGGAGGGTGACCGGACAACTCAGAATCATGCAACAACACCTTATTTGAAAAGTCGTAGTGAAATTGGTTAAATAGGTTATGTTAGGTTATGAGCAATTTAAAAAATTGGTTGTTTGTAAAGTCGGTTTACGGACGATAACTTTACGTGATTACGTCATATAATAACGATTGGAAGAGAGATAGATGCGTCACAAGCCGAACGCTTAGGCCAAACGCTTTTTCCGCGCTCTCGCTCGCATGCTCGGCTCAGGCGGAACGTGACAATGAGTCATGCTTTTTCGTGAGTGCAGCCGGCGTTCATCGATTTATAAGACGTTATCACATTAAAAAATTCTTAATGACTAAAACTTTTAATGACTTTTTAAAGGGGGTTGCATGATTCTGAGTTGTCATGGAACCCTTGTGAAATATTCACATAAAAAAATTATCAATCTCTATTATAGGTCTCCAAATACATACTCTGAAATTTAAAAGCCAAAGGGGTTTAACTCTACGCATTATAAAATATTTCACCGCGAAAAATTCATTATCCGAATTTGCGAAAAGTTTTAATTCCGCCATACACGGCCCATTAATCAAAATATGGACGCCGAGAGCGATATTTCGCCGGAATAAAGTTCTTACAGCGTCAGCCAGCCACATTGTCCGCGGTAGATTTAATCATTTCTTTTTCACGCACATGTTTGCGGTTTGAGGGAGAGCAAAAATGATTATGCTTACGAGCAGGCAAGCAAAATTAAATTTAATAGTATTATAGTCATTTGTGTAAACTAATATTGTGATACGGGAGAAAGAAAGGACAGAATTAAAAGAAATAATTATTCAGATCAGTGACTTGTTCGCACCGTGCAAATATTATACTGGATTATTTAGTCCTGGTTTAATTTGTTTCCAAGCGCACCTCGTGCTTATCCATTTCCTTGTCATATTCTCCACTCAAAAACAATGATTACTTTTGGTATAAATGCTGTTAGTTTCACTTTTTAATGAGGGTTCTCCTGGAGTCGGTAAAAAGTATAAAAATATACCTAATTAGTAAAAAATTTACTCAATTAATAACTAAGGAATATTTTTTTTAAGTTTTTGTTACGAAGTAATAAGTAAAATTAATGAAATAACTTGACGCAGAGTATAGCAATGCATTGATTCACTCATATAATTGATTGTGCTGTGATCAGGTTAACTTATGTGTTAGACCACAAAGGTTAACCTGTGGAGACCCGAATTAGAAAATTTTTAGCATACACTCGAAAGTCGGAAGAAAATTCGCCGCGCCGCGTGAAAATTACCCTGACGAGTTGAGACTAAGAAATCGGACCAAAAACCACGATTTTTATATTTTTTATCGTGGTTTTCTCTTTACCAGATAACTATGACTTTTAATATATTTCATGTTTATATCCTTCCACGTATCCCCAGAATAGCTAACTTTATCTAAAAAAAAATTATCTCCAGTTTGGGAGACATCTGTCAAAACAAAATATACAGTGTTATTAAAGAAATAATGACCTTTATAATACTTTGAAAAAAAAACATTATTTTCATTTTTGCAACGCCTTTTTGTGAAAGCTGACATTTAGAGACTATTTGGTGAGCTGTCACAGAGGCTACATTCATGAAATATAAAGAAAAGTCGACTTTGTTATTAGCGCAAGCGATTCATTTTATTTTTTTATTTTTTTATATTAACTCCACACAGGAGGCCCTGAGGGAAATTATTTCCCTCAGGGCCTATGTCATCTTTGAAGATGCTGTGTGGAGGGTGCTGTTGAGGAGAGGAAGGAGTGAACATGGGTCTTGAAGAGACCCATATTGTAGGAGGGAGGAAACACAGAAGCCGGTTTTGTTGCCCTTTTTTGAAAACATAAAGGTTAAAATCGCATCGCAAAAAATTTCTTACGGTATTAATTAGAACGGGTCTCCGGAGCACTATCGGCAAATTCAGCCATTTAAAAAAAGGGTCTCCGGAGCACGATCGGCACACAACTGGTTGAGAGTAAGATTTATTGAAAGAGTATCATAAATGCTAATAATGACATAAATGCTGAAAAGCAAAAAGCTTCGTCCGAGTGAATCAGATTATGGATTACTCCTACTGTTCGCACTGGTGAAGCAATGAGCAATGTTTACCGACCAGCATTATCGTCAATCTGTTCGAGTGTTTGATGCATTTTCTCGTCACGCTGACGTTTAATCCGAAGCACCTTAATTAGCTGATTTATGAGCCAGCGCAATAAGTTAAAGCGCCGTATTCCAGACGAAATACAAATAATAAAACATCCTGCTAACAGTATTAGCTGCGGGGTAAATGAGTCGAGAAGTCCCGCTCTGGTCGGGACGTCGCACTCTGCATTGACTGCAGACTTCAGCTACTCGATTTCTGGATTAACTAGATTTGAATAGTTTAAAGGCATTTGTACATTTTAAACTCGCGTCTGAAAGGATATCAAATAATTAAATAGGATTTGCAGTTACAGAGTGAATTTCTAAGTGTATTTTAAGTACCTACGACAGATTTCATGGAACTAAATAATAAATACGTAGGCTATAATTTGTTTACTTCTTCCTTATTATAAATATTATAAGTTTTACTGTATTTGGTATGTATACTGAAATTCCATCTTTGAAAATAAATTTAATCAGCTCGTCTTCTAAAATGCAACGTGTTTCTAAAGTTGGAGTAACTATTGGTTGAAATTTGATGTAAGAGTATATACTAGCGTAATGGTTTGCATATTGTTACACAAATTCCTTTTCAATTAAGTATAAGTCACCAAACATGGCTAAAGCCATTTCAAGCAACGTTTCAATTCTGAATGGTGGTCTTACACCAGGGCGATACTGAGAGTATCTTCCACTCTGGAACGTGATGCAAATATACTGTATTAAATTTTTAAATTAATGTTGAAAAGACACCAATTTCTAAATAAAATTTATTTGACGACGTCGGGATTCGATCCCTAGACCTTCAGATTGATTATGAGTCGAGAGCCATACCCCTCGACCACGGAGGTCTGCTAAAAGCGAACAAAAAATAACTGATTGGAATTTAATCATTCACATTTCGTTTGGTTATCAGATGGCTACGCGGTCTGTAGTTGTAGATACGTATATGAAAGTTTCCGTACCACGCAGTTATATTATATATTTTGTTCTAATCATAACAAAAATAATATTCTATCTTCTCTTTTCCCTTCATAAACATTCTTATACGATGTCATCTGGTCTCAGACAACAAAATTAGGTATACCGCACGTCTTTCATTCACAACTGTTACTAAGGGACACATTATACAAAACATACATTATTTGTCATGATCAACTGAAATACTGAAACAGAACAAGGTGCTCAGCTTTCTGAGATTCAAAGAGTCAAATGTCATGTCATGTCATTCCTCGCTAGAAGCAAGAAATAAGGAGCTAAACTAACTCTGTGCACATGTGACTGCCTCGTGATAGCAAAAGTCCCCCTTTGACTAGGCTTATTCTTTGACTAGGATTTCCATGCTAAATGTTTGTTCAGCGCTTTGAATTTGGTACACCGGCTTATCGTCGCGTCTCATTGTCTTCCGAATCCGTGGGGTAGAAGAGTGAGGGGAAACGCCCTCTCTCTGTTTACAATAAAATGACATTCTCCTCCGCGGATATTTTGCTGAGGAGATATCAAGGGCTCTCGGCAAACGAGTCAGTTCATAGTGAAGAGGGGGAGAGTCGTAGTAGGTAGTAGGTAGTAGCTGTTGTGTCTATATATTTATACCAGCAAACATTTTATAGTGGAAGATACTCTCTGTACCGCGTTGGTGAGAGGCGGCCATTCAGAGCACGTCTCAACAACCTTCCCTTTCGAGTCATCCATTTCATTCCAACTTAAAACATTCCCCGATATTGTGTGGGCAATACCCCCACTGACTCCGGCCAGTCGGGACTCGGCACTTGTGCACCTAAGAAAGCCTACAAAATGTCAATCCCACGAGATTTTAATACATAAAAAGGAAATGATATAACTTAATGAATTTTTAAATACGACAGTTTTTTTTATAATACGCTCTTTTATGGCAAAAGAAGGTGAGCAGAGGCGTATTGAAGATACATTTAAACATTTCAGCAACTTGATTGGTACAAACACTTAATTTATTGGAGAACCAACATCTCAGGTCACCCCAAGCGGATGGTATTTATTTGGTAACTTAGCAGGGGTGCCCGGGTTCATGTGGGGAGGTTTGTCCGGATCTTGCCGGTGGATGTGTCTGCCCGCCAGCTGCGTGGCAGGCCGGATAGGGAGAGATTGGTTGAGGGAGACCTTTTGACCTCTCCTCTCTCTCGGAACTTCGCCTTGTAACCGTAGAAAGAGTAATGGATTCAACATTCATCACTCCTGCATACAATGATCCCCCAGATTCCTACCCACCCTCAACACAACATCTATAGAGATGACATAGGGCCTAGAGAGGAATTATTTCACTCTGTTAAATAAAATAAAATCAACACTTTTTTTTAATTTTTCTTTATTCATTGCTTTGATGGTTACATAATTTGTGGATTTTTCGACCACCATGCTTAGGCTCATGCCCGTGTTATGGTAGTCGACACTATCGTAAGAGAGGCAATGATATATTATATAACAATTACGCAGAGTGTTACGGGACGTACTTGACTCATTTCAAACAGTGATTCTTAACATCATTTAAAATAAAAAATGTTAATAAAATTTTGGTCTCTGGTGACATTTTTAACTAATAACATTAAAAAACACAGTAGGCATTTGATAGTTTGCGACGGGTGAGAGATTAGATGGTAAATCGGCTGAGTGACGACACATGGAAGAGATTATTTTGTTTAATTTTGAAGAAAACAAAATTGAAAAAAAAGACACCAAAAAAATCACCGGACACCAAAACTTCTTTTACATTTTTTACTCCAAATAATGTCAGGAACCACAGGTTAACGTAAGTCAAGTATGTCCCTTAACATTCTGTATAACATGGTGACCGGACAACTCAGAATAAAATCAACCCAGAACCTTCTTTGGAAATTCAGTGATGAAAAAAATATATGAAAAATTGGTTAAGGTTTAATAAAAAAAAGTAATTTCATAGTCTTTAATGACTTTTCAAAAAGAGAGTTGATATGATTCTGAGTTGGCATGGAACCGTATAACATACTACCATGATACGGGCAAGAGTCTAGTATGGTAGTCGAGAGAATTCTTATCAATGTATAAAAAAGGTAAATATAAAAATATCTGCAAAATAATATACATATAGTTAAACAATTTTCGTTGCATGGATGATTCTGCATTGTTCGAGTAAAATATATGTAATGCAGAGTGGTGATGCAATTGTGTCTTAAAGCTTTCGTCGACTTATTAGTACAGATAATTCGCGATGTTGTAAACAAGGGAAGCGAAATTCCAATCAGCAAATATTTCATGTAAGGAGGGTTTTACTAAATAGCAATGGCGCCGCGCCCCGCCAGTCGGGGAGAGGTGCATTGTATTGCAATATGTCTTGCCATCCCTACTGCGGTTTTCCCGATCGAGGATGCAGGATGAATTGAAAGTTCAGTTCGTGGAAGAAGTTTACCAAACTGCCATAAATGCTCCCGAATGAAATAGTAGTACGATGTTATCGTCCTACTATTTTAGCGAATTGTGAACCGATGCGACGGTCGGTAGTTTAATTATTATAAACAAAACTAGCTGAACATAGCCGGCGATGCCCGAGCCTTACGCAGAGTTTTTCGTAATCTAATATAGACAGTGACCTTACACTTGTTTTAAACGTGTGTGCAAAATTTCATCAAAACTGATTGTGTACAAATCGAACCTTCGCCGCCCGCGAGATGTCTTTCCGCCCGCCCGGTGTCCGTCCGCCCGCCACAGATTTTCTTATTTATATAAATATATAATATAAAATTTAACTATATACGGCAGGTGGCACGCGGCAGGTGACAAATAAAACTTTTTTTTTCTAATGGTCAATTTCAAAACAAGGTATGCAAAATTTCTTCAAGGTGTATCAATATTCTGCTTTATGGAGTGGAAAAAGGGGATGAGGATGGTTATTCGAAATCTCGTGTAAGCAGTAAGGGGCCATCCATAAATTACGTCACACATTAAGGGGGGGGGGTTAGAGAAGCGTGACAAGAGGTATGGGGGGGTCATCAGTTCTGTGACATCACATGTAAAAATCACATATTAAAACGCAAAAAAAATTTTGATGTAAAATTGCAAAATATGTGACGACACACTAGGGGGGAGTAAAAAAATCATGAAATTCGTGTGAATTTTGTGACGTGTAATTATGGATGGCCCCTAACCTTCCTCTTGCTTTGATAATCAAGTGTGCAAAATTTCATCAACCTTGGAATAAAACTGTCAATTTGTACATAAATCAAATCCATGCCTCCCGCTACAAACAGGCAATCAATTTTATATATTAGAAGATGATTTTCAGGAATGCGGAGCATACCCCGATAGTATTTTTATGGTCGCAGTCGTTGCATTATTTCCCACTGGCCCATACAACTAAGACACGGTTTAGCAACATATCTTCTTTAACGATCTCACTTACACCGCATTCAATGCATTCGTTCCCTTGTATTACCTATTATTCCAATGCGACAGAAGCGCCTAGATGTCTTGGTATGAGTTTGACTCATAATTTTAGATTCCATGTTTATACTGAATTTACTAAAACAGTGCTATCCACATACTTTCCCCAACTACACATAAAATTTTAAAAATCCAAAAGAAATATAAACATATTTGTAAAAAGCATAAACTTTGTGGCTCGCCATAATTTACAATAAAAACACATAAATTTGTTGTAGACCACTTTTATTTTATTACACTCTCCGGTTTCGGAAACGCCCTTCCTTCGTCAGGAGAATATTGTAACTATGCTCGTTTTATTGAGTTACAATATTCTCCTGACGAAGGAAGGGCGTTTCCGAAACCGGTAGCGTGTAATAAAATAAAAGTGGTCTACAACAAATTTATGTGTTTTTATTGTGAAATATTAACAATAAAACAGCGCGCCAACAACAAAAAGATAAACCCGAAAGGTGATTCATTCATTTCATGAGGCAAACAATGGAATCATGTGACTGTCCACTTCATTGACTTCAACAACTTCAAAAAATTTTCGATGTAAACAGAGAAAATATGCTTCACTGTCTAAAAATGCTTTGTATCACCTTAAATTGCACATTGTCTCATTTGTTAGTCAGAGTTCTATCATGACAAGCATGATGTTGGTTATTATGGTAGGTATGTGATAATATGAAAACATACATCAAAGAATGTATTATCCGGTACTTAACGATGAATGTATGTCCGTTCCGTAAAACATAGGTACTATAAAAGGGAAGACAATAAAGTTTGATGACGTTATTAGCACATGAGCTTAAAGACAGAATGAACCATTTTATCTTATCACATGTGCAATACATCCACACTAATATTATAAATGCGGAACTGCTCGAGTTCGTTTATGACGCTTTCACGCATTAACCAACAAAAAGACTTTCAAAATTCATTCACCAATAGAAAGATAAATTATATGCGAAGACTATAGTCTGTATATGATAGCAAGCTCTGGGGTTATGAAATTATACATATTAATATATTATATTTGTTATACGTTTTCTGTCGCTAACAAAAGCGAGTTTTTGCTAACGTCAGAAAAAAATCGTTTCCATGGAAACGATGTTGATATATTTGTGGGCTCTATGCTGGTAGGTACTCAGCCCCCTGGTCAGCACTGCTCCAGAAAATTCAAATATTAGAATATGTTTTGTTTTTTTTTGGACAAGCTTCTGTTTTGGAATAAATGTCAGATAAGAGTTCCTACATTAAAAATATAATTCGTAACGATTATAAAGACTGAATAATAAATAGTGTAATTTTTTATTATATTAACAAACCATCAAATATTTAATTAAAAATAAACATCCGGAAATGTTTGTAAGCGCATAAATTCCGAACGAATGAACAAAATTGGATAATTCTCTTTTCTTTGAGCTATAGCTTTATGAAATTTAGGTGGCAGGCGAGATGTTTGAAAACTGAATGTAAGGGAATGAATGTATGGAATGCGGAGGGATGGGGGTGGGGAGGAGGGGATAATTGATAAGTTCAACCGCTACAGTAATTTCCCGTAATACCATGCGAGCGAAGCCGCGGGGAAATGCTAGTATTTTTTATAAATGCATAGTTAAAATTAAAATATTAAGATTGGTATGATTATTACCGATTTAAATATAGTTAAAAGGTGAAAGACCACTATTCAGAATCGAAACGTTGCTTGAAATAGCTTAGCGGTGTTTGGTGATCAGATTTGAAGTATAAAAATTTGAAGTTTAATCAATACATATTATAAAATAAAGTAATAATGTGTGTGTCGCAAAAACTCAGAAACGAGTCCCGGTACGATATAAGGAGGTACATGGTGTGGTAGCCCTCTATCCAGAATCCACCGGCTTCGGGCCATTAAAACTCTTGTGGAGGGTGACCGGACAACTCAGAATCATGCAACAACACCTTATTTGAAAAGTCGTAGTGAAATTGGTTAAATAGGTTATGTTAGGTTATGAGCAATTTAAAAAATTGGTTGTTTGTAAAGTCGGTTTACGGACGATAACTTTACGTGATTACGTCATATAATAACGATTGGAAGAGAGATAGATGCGTCACAAGCCGAACGCTTAGGCCAAACGCTTTTTCCGCGCTCTCGCTCGCATGCTCGGCTCAGGCGGAACGTGACAATGAGTCATGCTTTTTCGTGAGTGCAGCCGGCGTTCATCGATTTATAAGACGTTATCACATTAAAAAATTCTTAATGACTAAAACTTTTAATGACTTTTTAAAGGGGGTTGCATGATTCTGAGTTGTCATGGAACCCTTGTGAAATATTCACATAAAAAAATTATCAATCTCTATTATAGGTCTCCAAATACATACTCTGAAATTTAAAAGCCAAAGGGGTTTAACTCTACGCATTATAAAATATTTCACCGCGAAAAATTCATTATCCGAATTTGCGAAAAGTTTTAATTCCGCCATACACGGCCCATTAATCAAAATATGGACGCCGAGAGCGATATTTCGCCGGAATAAAGTTCTTACAGCGTCAGCCAGCCACATTGTCCGCGGTAGATTTAATCATTTCTTTTTCACGCACATGTTTGCGGTTTGAGGGAAAAATTGGTTAAGGTTTAATAAAAAAAAGTAATTTCATAGTCTTTAATGACTTTTCAAAAAGAGAGTTGATATGATTCTGAGTTGGCATGGAACCGTATAACATACTACCATGATACGGGCAAGAGTCTAGTATGGTAGTCGAGAGAATTCTTATCAATGTATAAAAAAGGTAAATATAAAAATATCTGCAAAATAATATACATATAGTTAAACAATTTTCGTTGCATGGATGATTCTGCATTGTTCGAGTAAAATATATGTAATGCAGAGTGGTGATGCAATTGTGTCTTAAAGCTTTCGTCGACTTATTAGTACAGATAATTCGCGATGTTGTAAACAAGGGAAGCGAAATTCCAATCAGCAAATATTTCATGTAAGGAGGGTTTTACTAAATAGCAATGGCGCCGCGCCCCGCCAGTCGGGGAGAGGTGCATTGTATTGCAATATGTCTTGCCATCCCTACTGCGGTTTTCCCGATCGAGGATGCAGGATGAATTGAAAGTTCAGTTCGTGGAAGAAGTTTACCAAACTGCCATAAATGCTCCCGAATGAAATAGTAGTACGATGTTATCGTCCTACTATTTTAGCGAATTGTGAACCGATGCGACGGTCGGTAGTTTAATTATTATAAACAAAACTAGCTGAACATAGCCGGCGATGCCCGAGCCTTACGCAGAGTTTTTCGTAATCTAATATAGACAGTGACCTTACACTTGTTTTAAACGTGTGTGCAAAATTTCATCAAAACTGATTGTGTACAAATCGAACCTTCGCCGCCCGCGAGATGTCTTTCCGCCCGCCCGGTGTCCGTCCGCCCGCCACAGATTTTCTTATTTATATAAATATATAATATAAAATTTAACTATATACGGCAGGTGGCACGCGGCAGGTGACAAATAAAACTTTTTTTTTCTAATGGTCAATTTCAAAACAAGGTATGCAAAATTTCTTCAAGGTGTATCAATATTCTGCTTTATGGAGTGGAAAAAGGGGATGAGGATGGTTATTCGAAATCTCGTGTAAGCAGTAAGGGGCCATCCATAAATTACGTCACACATTAAGGGGGGGGGGTTAGAGAAGCGTGACAAGAGGTATGGGGGGGTCATCAGTTCTGTGACATCACATGTAAAAATCACATATTAAAACGCAAAAAAAATTTTGATGTAAAATTGCAAAATATGTGACGACACACTAGGGGGGAGTAAAAAAATCATGAAATTCGTGTGAATTTTGTGACGTGTAATTATGGATGGCCCCTAACCTTCCTCTTGCTTTGATAATCAAGTGTGCAAAATTTCATCAACCTTGGAATAAAACTGTCAATTTGTACATAAATCAAATCCATGCCTCCCGCTACAAACAGGCAATCAATTTTATATATTAGAAGATGATTTTCAGGAATGCGGAGCATACCCCGATAGTATTTTTATGGTCGCAGTCGTTGCATTATTTCCCACTGGCCCATACAACTAAGACACGGTTTAGCAACATATCTTCTTTAACGATCTCACTTACACCGCATTCAATGCATTCGTTCCCTTGTATTACCTATTATTCCAATGCGACAGAAGCGCCTAGATGTCTTGGTATGAGTTTGACTCATAATTTTAGATTCCATGTTTATACTGAATTTACTAAAACAGTGCTATCCACATACCATTTATCCATCCTCACTTAAAAGTGTAAAGGACAATGGGTCTATTTTGACGCCGAAATTAATATAATAGTTGGACTATGATAATGCAGTCTGCAATCTGGTGTGATAGGTGCAATGCGCAATCGATAGTAAGGCGCCCACAATACTACCCACAATAATTGATTTGCAAGACAAGGTGCGTTCCGTTTAGCAAACGAATTGTCTGAGGTAATTGCAGCTTGAAGTTATTACTGCCTCCAGTGCAGGTATGTTACCCTCTTCGGGTACCTAGTAATAGTTACATCACTCCAGACATACAACAGGTAGGCTACCTAATAATGCTAAGAATTTACCTCTAAGCATTGTTGCCTCCAGGTTGCTAGTGGGTAGTAACTTCACAGTAATGCCGCTAGGACGTGTCTGAAAGCGGTAAATCGGGCAACAGTGTGCTAAGCGCGGGTGCGGGGTTAACAATAATGCTCACCAATAACCAATAAAAATACAAAAGAGCCGGTGGATAGTGAGAATAGCCCCATTCTACTACGGGAGCTCTTTCCGCAATACATCTTGTGACTTTCACATTGGGAAATGTAATGAGAAGATGCATAATAAATCTTAGAATAAATTACGTTGCTAATGCTGCACCGCAAAAGTGACCATTGCTATACAAAATTGGTAACCCTCTATCGGATCGTGGGCTGTAAAGAGGTGATTTTTTCATAATTATTTTCAAGCAAACGATGTTTTTTTGAAGTGAAACTTCTATAGCCCCGTTGTGATTTGAAATTCGGATAAAACGGAAACGACGCATTACAGCATCTACGGAGCGTCAAACTGCTTATTGGCCGCTTTGATTATGATGTCACTTTTCAAGTTGGTTGAGACTGTTTTGGTAAAGTTTCGCTTCTACCGCGTGTGAACTACACTCGTTATTTTTTTTAATAAAACGTATAGTCAATATATACATACAGAATACTGTACACAAAGTTTTGTACTCGAATCTAAAGGATGGTTTGCCATGTACGCCGATTTCAACAGGACACTCCGACGAAATTGCTGCTCGGTGGTTGACAGCGATAAAGCCGTACGGTTCATCAGAAAAATAAATAAAAAAATAATTTAGAAACTATAGACACATAGGTTTATGTTACCAAGTAGAGGAATTCTGATATCTAAAAAAAATTGACGGACCAGTGAATTTTATTTCCGGTTTTTATGGAAAATTTTCATGGTTCAAAAAAAAAATTTAAGGTGGCCCTAAAGTGCCATAGAGACTGGATTTTCGAACAGTTTAAGACTTGGTGCATGCAAACCAGATATATAGTTTTTTTGTAATATGCTGTCAACCAGATTGAAAAAGTAGTTTCGAGAAAAACGCATTAAGGATAGTTTCAAACGGTTTCACATAAAATGCTGTATCTACGCCAATTTTACGAATTTCTTTAAAACATTTGGTGAGAGCATTCTTAACAAATGCATCTTTCAGAAAATGAAATAAATAAAAAAAGAACTTTTTTTTTCACAGTGGGCTGGCCTTAAAACTAGTCTATCAACAAGAAAAATAATAATACAAACTCACTCACCTACCGCATTATAAAAATATTAGGTAAGAATACATGCGACGTTTTACGATGAAACGTTTTAATAATTTGAATTATATATTGCTCCCTGAAATGACTACGCCAAAATAAAGTTTTTAAAACAGATATTCTTTTTTAAAAAATCACGATGTGCATCAATGAATATTTCGCATCCGGGCGAATAATTCGATTATACCGAAATCATATCACACAAACTAAAAACAATTTCGAAAAATATTTCATCAATCGTGTGCACGGTGTCGATCGTTAATAAAAGTATATATTGATTGCTGCCGTTACTAGCTGCGTGCTGAGATTAACTCTAAAGGCCCGTACAGATTAGGCTAGTAGTTTAGTCAAGTAGCGAGTATTTTAGTAACTAAACGTGTCCGAACACAATATATTTAGTAGTTAGTAGTAGCATTTTGGTCAGTCAAGTAGCGAGTTTACTCGTTACTGGTTACGTTAAGTTGGCGTGAGTAGTGCGGGCGGATGGCGTGAATTTGATTTCTTGTAAGTCTACAGTTTTATTTCGAGGTTGATGAAATTTTCAAAACAAGAGGAAGGTCAAAGTCTACATGAAATTTAGAAAAACCATCCCATCTTCCATTAATGAACAGAAAATGTGCTAAATACGAATATATAATTTATTTTAATGAAAACAAATAACTTTGTGTACACCACTATTTCACAAAGTGAATTTGCGAATTTTGAAGAAATATAATTTATAATTAGTTTTAAAATGATTTTCCATTCCCCTAATCACGAAATTGACCGCTGAATACAAATAGTCCTGACATTGGAACTTTTAAAATTCTTTACCGGACTATTTGAGATTGATGATCAATTAATGGCGTTCCCCATCGCTCGATGAATATCATCCATACTTATAAAATTAGACAATTTAGGTAAATTTCGGTGTTACGGAAGTATTTAACTATTTACGTAAATAAGATATGTTAGATTTCACATGTGACTGCTAGCGTCTTGGTGTAAAAAAAGGCACTATTCTGAGGCACAGCAAAACTTGAGCGGCAGATTTATCCCACTATTAAATTTGAGCAGTCTTACATGGCGAGGATACGGACTGACTGATATGCCGATCCTATGACTCATAAATATGGAATGCTGGAAGAATACTGGCCATTTCCTTAAAACAAAGACAGAAAATACACACGTGTTCATTTATTGATGGCTCACCGTCATGCATACACTACCCAAAACAGAAAAAAAGCAGGTCTTTGACCAACAGTCATTAATTTGAATAATTTTCCATGGCTTGCTAAAGTTGATATATACCTGCTTGCTAAGATTAATTTTCTTTCACAAAATTATTGATCAATGACGATCGAAAATTATTTTACGAGCAAAAGCTCTGCTATATATCCTGATCTGCCATGTGTAAAATAGAGGAAGAATAACAAGTGGGAATTCCAATACGCTAAAGAGGAGTGCTTCTCGATATGGATCACATTCATCTGATTATTATTATTATTGTATTTTTATTTATTTATCACGAAAAATATAATAACTTTTATTTTTTTATGATTGCCTCAATGAGAAATTCATTTCATTTCAGAAAGTTGAGACAGACGTAAGAGATAGATAAAGAATATAATATAATTAAATACAGAAAAACAGAATATTAAAAAAAAATATATCAGAGTGCGCAATTCACGCGTGGTAGAAGTGAAACCTTCAGAAAATTAAGAGAGACTACGAAGCATTTTTTTTAAATCAATAGATGATTTATTCCATATTTTTGACGTCGAATTCCAGTGACCAGTTTTTAAACAACTAATATTTTAAGGTTTCCATCAATTTTACGTTTCATCCTTCAAGGTTCATTCGTTTCATCTAACACTTTGATAGTAATAAAAATAATATGAAGTTCCAGAAATTTAACACAAAAACTAATTGAAAAAGTTAGTTATTAAAAATCAACATTCCTCGGTTTGTTTAATTAAAAAAAATAATTTAACAAAAGTTTTAACGGATCTCCAATAAAAGTTCTATTAAATAATTTGTGAGTGAGAGCTTTCAGCACAGAACTATAACAAAAAAATAAACACTATTCTTTTCGATTAAATACTTTAAAAATTCATAAACTTGTATTAGAAGATATATGAAAAATAAAGATTTAACTTTCTTATTTAAAATTCCAAACTAGACTGTTCGGAACTCCTGCAACGTATAAACCTACACAAACAAAATATGAACAACAAGAGACAGTACTCTATTTTACTGCAACCCAAACGCAACTATTTTGCTCATTCCCCGGTACAGCGGTTTCACGTTGTGGGAAACCGATATATTGGGGGGTGTTGACATGTTTAATGTTAACTTGGTGATTTTTGTGGATCATATTAAAAACCTATTCCAATCCTATTAATAAATCTTTCTGAACACTGTATTAAAAAAATTGTTTCTAGTATTTTTTTTTATCTATCGTAATTTGATTTTTATTACTCATTATTAATTTTACAGTTATATTACATATGTTTATGTGAAAGCTTTCGCAGCGCAAAATAAATAAACAAATAATTATAAGTGTCGGTCTCAGTAACTATATTGGCTATTGTTGTGGTAATAGACACTCGACAAGAAAGGGAGAAAAGTGGTAAAAAAATGAGAATGAAGGAAAGGGAAAGTAAAGAAAAGTCAGACTGTCTTAGTTTGTCTACGTTACAGAAATGTAATAATAATTACGTATCTCAAAAGATTTCCAAACTTTTTGTCAAGCGGACCCCTACACATTTGAATAAATTATCAGGTTCAAGTTTTTTTTATCTGTCCTAATGATGGACACTGCAAAGCGGATCGAGAAGGAGGAAGAACAATTATAAAAAAAACAGAGTGTGCGGACTCACACACGGTAGAAGTGAAACTAGAAAGTCGCCAGATGTCGCTTTCTTTTCTTTTGCGTGTTTATTTTAAAGTGGTTTGAAGATTGGATATCAATTTCAGAAAAATAAAAATGTTTATTTTGGATTTCGTAGGATTCGAGTTCCGTTCGCTGGATGTCTGTCTCTCTGGCCGCTTGGATTTGTCAGGCGCCTTAGCCGCTGCGCTAAGGGAGGTTTTTTTTTTTTTTTTACATGAAATACCGCACAAGAGTCCCAACTGCTCCCGTCTGGAGCCAGTGAGACTATGGCATCCCCAATTGGGGTATGTTGTGAGGCTGAAGGTAGTGGGGGGGGGGAAGGAGATAGGGAAGAGGTAGGTGGGGAAGTACCTGGCTATTCAGATCTGGTCACTAAACACGGCTAAAGCCATTTCAAGCAACGTTTCAATTCTGAACGGTGGTCTTACACCAGGGCGATACTATTAGTATCTTCTTCAAGTAGAGGCGCGAATTTAGCGCATTATATTAGAACCGAGTACCCATCGAATAAAAAAAAATTGTGACGCACTTCCGTTTCACCCGAATTTCAAATCACTAACGGGGCCATAGAAGTTTCACTTCAAAAATTTTTTTTTTAACTGAAACATTAAAGAGCCGTACCAGTTCGCCTTTAGAATAATACCTAGTCAATTTCTAGTTTTTTTTTAAGTAAAAACTTCTTAAGCACCGTTGTGATTTGAAACTAGACACTAAAAAGAGACACACATATAAACCTGTAAGAGAATGAGACAAAATAATCGGTCTTCTCTTTGTGCGGTGCTTCTTAATCTCTCCACTCTTGTTTTTTTACTTAAGTTTTTTGAAGGTTGCACTTCTACCGCGTGTGAATTGCAAACTTGATTTTAATTTGAAAAGTTACCTGAACCTAGCGTGGGAACCAGGTACATTATTGATACTTATTGCATTATGTAATAACATACCGATTTAATGATTGGCAATGATATCAATTACAGTCGGTAGAACTTCTTACAATTGTTGTATTATTTACACTTTTGACCTCGAATTCATCGAATAAGTACTTTTAAAATTTGCAAAGCATTAATATCAACACAAAATCGGAAGAATTCCTTTTTGATATTTTTACACCACCTGGCTTAAAAAAAGCAAATATCAGCAATAAATGATTTTGATCCATGTATCTGAAATATTATTTGAACGCCTGATGTTTGAAAAACGAAAACGGAAAAGCGTGTTTCGCAGAACCAAGGGGATGAAATTATCGATCTCCAAAGGCAGAGGAATAAAGTATTTGACTGTTCGATGTTTTTTTTATTGGAAACTTAGCAGTGGTTAGGGGTCAGATGGTGCGGCGATGGAAAGGGAGCAGTCTATGAACCGGTGCAATATGTTGGCATAAGGTTCAACTTCTACTAATTGTCATGAGCCAGGAGAATTATGAATACTACTTTATCACATTGCTGCAAATAATGAAAAATAAAGAAATTATTGATAAATGAATTACAAGTACATACCTGTTTGAGGTAATAAAATTTTTATAATATCTTTTGTAAGTACATTATTATTTTAATCAGTTTGGAGATCACCTCTTTCGGGTGAAAAAAGGGATCAAAGGGAGGGGAAAAGGTGAATGTTTTTTATCATAATTGAAATCTACCACGAATTAACAGTGCCAAAAACAAAATTTCAATTTAAAAAAATATTTTTTTTTTAAATAATTTTATTTTATTTTTTAAAAAATCGTCTTTAGTTTTTTTTTTATATATTTTTACCAAAAATCCAAGCAAATCGATTAATTTCATTCCTTCAAAATGCAAAAAGAGTAATTTTAAACAATTTTTACTTGCATTGTTCGACATTTGTAGATATTTGTTTCATACATGTGGATATATACCTACGTTTGATTGACCCGCTTGTTCGTAGCGGTTGATTGGACTAAATTGTAAAGTGGACAAGAGACAAGTCAAAATTTTACGTGCGCAGCCCGCCAGAAGCACGCGCCAAAAAAACTCTTGCTGTTTGTTCCCCGTCGCTGCTATTGCGATTCGATTAGCATTCAAAACCCGATGGTTCGACTTCCGATTTGGTATTAATTCGTCTGGTGACATCGGACCGCGTGATTCTGACACCACCGTGTCGATGCTTGTCTGGAGAAAGAATTGAAAGGGAATTACAGAAAGTAAAAAGCTCGGGAAGTCATGTATTTGGCAAGCATAATTTATCATAATCGTGATGAATTTTGAGGATCTCCATATGGCGGCGAAGTTATTTTTAGATATGTATATTTTTGGATATATTATAGAGGTATACATATTTTTTGAGATAAAAATTTACTTGCCAGAAAATTTTCAATTTTTATGTTTGATATCCCTAATCATCACAGTATTGGGTGCTAATTCCTAACAATTTCGGAAGTCGAATAATCTCTGGAATTCAAATAAAACAAAACGATGTTCATGAAAAACAATAGGCATTAAACATTAATATGTTGTTATAAAAGAATCATTTACTGAAAACAATAAATATATAAACATGAATCTAAACTTACCTTGAATTTGCTCAGATAATGACATAAATAGATACACTGTCGTTGATCTCCGGCCTCTTCAAAAGACTTAATTCTAAAATGGCTTGATAAAGATAATGCAAGTAATCATTTCAAAGAAAAATCAATTATTATAATAGTCGACAATCATTGTCTCGTGCTGGTAGAATTGCCAGGTGCAAAGGTCTTCTTTCTTTACCAGCTGACACGAATGCACACACTTATCCCTTTGGATGTGCGACATGTATATCTGTAACCAACGGCGCATGCAGTGGTCACACGGCTTAAGGGCGTAAAGTAGGTAAGTCGTGACTAACACATGGTGTCCTGCGCGTTGGCCCTGCGCGTTCGGCGGGGCGTGTTGTGCCAGCTGTGGGGGCGGCTGGAGGGGCCCCCGTCGTCCGAGCAGCTCGCGGCGGCCTCGGAGCTCGCGCGCCTTTCGCGCCCTCTGCAGCCGCGCATCACCGCCAACGCCCACCACTCCCCCACTTGCGGTCACTCCCCCACACTACTCTCTTTGCCAGACATCGGCACGGTCACTTCGAGCTCTTACCACTGCGAGTAACCGAGGGATCGGACATGCGACATCGCTGATTGTACTATTACCAGATTAGCTTATCCAACGAAACTGAGTGAAACTTATAAACAAAAGTCACTTTGTATCACTTATTTTTTACACAAGCATATTGGCGATGCGGTGAGCACTCTTCATTAATTTATTATTGTAAGACTTAATCAATCGTTCAAAAAGTACCATGCGCATGCAATGCTAAAAAATAAAGTAATTGTATGATTACAAATTGTGTAATTTTACATCCAGAGGGCTGCTCTCCTCACTCGACAAGGTTAAGTCATATTCGTAATTTTCGATTGATACGTTCATCGTTTTTGAGAAAGGTGAGTGAAATTATGATAGAGCTATTAGCGGTATACCATGGTGCCCAACGTTCAGACGAAATTCATACAAACCAATCGCCAACCAAATCACAGAGCGGAAATTTTTACACACAACTCAACCGAATCATCAAAGGGTATTTATTAAGGGCAATATTTGCAGCGGTGATGAAACTAAAGTGAAAACACGAGAGGCTGCCAGTTTACTGGAAAATATAACCGGGATGAATATAATATTTGCTGAAATATTCAGGATGCAATAAACCGACTAATTCTTCGTATTCTATAAATGGTCTGCTCATTATGCTAGAAGCTATTCTGTTATGTTTATCAGTTGAGATAGTTACAAGCTAATCGTCAGCTTATTTCGTAAATGCTATCCAAATGAAATATAATGTCAGAATCTGTATTATTTCCAACAACTTAACAAGAATAAATAATTAGTCGTAAAGCCGTTCAAACGATCTTTATTTTTCATAAAGGTTTAGCTTCGTGAGATTTCTCAGAAACGTGATATTTTTCTTTATTTCCTATATCTTCTTTGTATCAGTAGCAACGGGTGACCTTTTATAAACTTAAGAGAATATGCCACTAATAATTAAAGTCTCTTTTTTGTTTGAGGATTTTACGCCACTAGGGGCGCTCACCAAATTCCACCAAATCAAAAATGTTGTATCAAAATGATGGATGCCTCACTGCATTGAATATGAAAGGAGTTCAGATTGGTGGAACGTCAAAGGGCGTTTTTTTTCGTTTTGTATATTTTGAATTAATTCTTTTCAAAAATGTAAGTACCTAGCTACAATCAAACACTTAAAAACTAGTATATACTTTAGTTAAACTGTATGTAAACTCAAGTCCTTCAGATAGACAGAGATGATAGCGGGATGTATATACAGGGTGTTAAGGGACGTACTTGACTTACTTTAACCAGTGGTTCCTGACATTATTTGGAGTAAAAAATGTATATAAAATTTTGGTCTCCGGTGACATTTTTTTTTTTTTTTACAAAAACATTAAAAAATGGTAGGTGTTGGGACAGTTGGAGGCGGGGTAAAGGGTGGGTCGCCTACTCGGTGGAGTGACCAGTGACGACATGCGGAAGAAAATATTTTTTGTTTGATTTTGAAGAAAAAAAGCCACCAAAAAAGTCACCGGAGATCAAAATTTCATTTCATTTTTTTACTCCAAATAATGTCAGGAATCACTGGTTAAAATAAGTCAAGTACGTCCCTTAACACCTTATATTCGTGTATTGTTTATGTGTCAATATGTATGTATACGCATGTATTTATATGTTAATGTCCACCTGTGTGTGCACCTATATATGCATCTATGCTTACATGCACACATACTAAAAATCAAAGAAAAAAAAATTGTGTACATTTCTATAATCTAATGTTAATTTACTTCTTTTCTTCTTCCTGTTTTATACTTTTTACTATAATTTTTCCATTTTTAGCATCATTTATATTAAATTCATATGTTAACACTAGACTTCATTCAAAGTAACTATCCTCCATTGGTCACCATGAAACAGGCAGCTGCCTAGTGTGGTGATTTAATACAGCTACTTTATGTAAATATCACAATTATGTAACATGTATTGTATAAATAAATAAATAAAAAAGACATTATATTTTTCGTCAAATCTACCAACTTTCTTCGCTAAGTCAACCCTGAGTCACCTTCACAGAGTTCGTATGCGAGTTAATCTGTTCATTAAACCCGGCTAACGACAGATCACGCTTAGTCCGTAATTACTCGATTAGAATTGGAAGAAAATGCTATCACCGGGGAACAGTACATGTGCATGTGCACAGACAAAGGCAGTTTATAGAAAAGCGTAGGCAATAAACGAAAAGTAGCACGAGGGTAATTATTGCAATTCTTTTAAACTGCACAGTATAATCGCATGATCTAAATGGATTGTAAGTTAACTAATAACTACGGAACTTGCTAACTCTTTGTAAGCTGAGCGCGCTGGTGCATGTCGACTGCAACAATTGAACTATGCGTGATTGTTACTAGAAGAGTAAACAAATTACGTTGCTTGAGGTCTTACTTGATTTATCACAGATCGATCGGGACAAGTCGATTTAAAGATAGGCAGTTAATAGTTAGTTCCGAGAGATGTCAACCACTTTTTGAAGTGAAAACTTCTTTCCCAGTCCCAGTTGCAACCATTGTCTTTTTCTATTTTTCTGTGTCTTGTTCTCTTTCATATTTTCATTTAGATTATAAGTGTTATCTTCTTCTTCAATGATATATTACGTTGATGGGAATAACCTTCAAAAGTTATAAAAAGAGAGTTTTTCTTATAAAAAAAATTGAAAACTTCTTTGTTTATTTTTTCAGGTACTCCATAAAACAGTTATACACTAAAATATTATGGAGAAGATTACAAAAAAAAGTACATGGGGGGTAGTTTTATTATGTTGCGACTATGTCAAAAGATCATTACTGAACTCTCTGTAGGTCTATTCTGCCGACATTGAAGATGTCGATGCTCAATGCAGAATCAATTTAATTGTTCTGTTTAACACTCACCCTTGTGATTTGAAACTCGATGAAATAATACACCTATAGAATTTAGCCTGCGAGAGAATGCGATAGATTAATCGTTCTCCTCTTTGAGCGGTGCTTTGTAGCCTTCCCACTCTTGTCTACTTTAGTTTTCTGAAGGTCTCACTTCTACCGCGTGTGAACTGTACATAATTTTTTTTTTCTTTTAAACTAAAACCCACAGCATTTCTTTCAAATGCCAAATGAAGAGGGAGAATAGAGATGATAGATATCGGAAAACATCCAATCAACCATTTGGGCCTATCGTCGTTGTGTATGTTTTTGGTCTTAATGTACTGTCAGAATGATTGTTTTTTTTTTTTCCGTTATGCAATTAAAGCTCAATAAATGAAAAATTTCTAAACATAGCCAAATACTAAAAACTGTTTTTGAAAGGTGATGAAATATGCTTTAATTAAAATAAATAATAAAATTTGCAAATATTAAAATTTAGAATGCAAATGCAAAATGACTAACGTGATGTTTTTATGAGAAAATGGTACTAAAATCGCAAAAAAATTACTTATTTTATCATACAAATGTATAATAAACAATTTTATCACCTCATTTTTTTACCATTTCATAGAAAAATATTTTATAAAAAATCAATTAAGTCTAAAGGCGCGTAAGCGTTTTGGCGGGTGAAAACTGTTTCAACAAAATTAGTATTTTTCATATGGAGAACTTTGAATGGAGTTGTAAAGCGTGGTTTATTATAAATATTCTCCTTTTTGTTTTAGGGTTACCACTAGAACAAGAACAGAGTTATAATTTCTGTGGGAACAAACGCGTTAGCTTGAATACAAGCTTATTGGGCTTGACTGCTATTGACATATTGTCGTGAAAATAAGCTTAGGGGACGGAGTGGTTAAATTGCAAAAAGCTCTGCGCGTGTTAATTTCACATAGAACTCAAATAATATTCATAATATATAGAGGCAAACCTTGCGAATTTAACGTTTTAGGAGTGAAGTTTACTTTTACTCTGTAAACTAAATACTACACATCTACGTAATTAGAAACAAATAAATAAAAAAAATTAAAAGCAACAACAAGAACCCTATCAAACACGATATTTAATATCTCACCTATCATATATATAATAGGCAGGAGTCAAGTTGAACTGCTGCGTCAACAGGTGCCAGGATCGACGGAAATGAAAGACATGATCAATCAGGCTGGCATATCAATGTTTCGATTGAACATCTTGTTTGAACTAGTAGGAACACATCCTGTTTGCAGCATCCCTCCCATCACCCCCGCCCTTAGCATTCGAAATGCAAAATGACACGTTAAAGGATGTAGGAACATTTGACTACTAAGAACATGCCTTAGTATTAAAAATTCAGGTGTAAATAATATTTTATTGACACCTGAATTTTTAATTAGAGATGACAAAAACATACAAATTGCTGTTGTTGTGTTTTGCTCAATAAACAAAAGGTAATCGTAAATTTAGAGGGAACAAACGTTTTTTTTCTTCATAAATTATATAGCGCCGCATAAAATTACATTAATTTTTATTAACATCTAAACAATGATTAAGTACGGCAAGTGTATTGATGCGTTATTTTGCGGTGAAAAAAAAACGCAGCAATAAACGTAAAAACGAAAAAAATAAAGTACTGTCACACCCTTTCTTATGGACTTCAAATCTGAAACATTTGAAGAAATTGCTTTTTAGGCCACGCGGACTAGGAAAAAGGATGTAGATGACGATTTAATCAAATTCATAAACGTTTTCAGTATTCAGCGAATGCATTTACATTAAACTTTTTTTAAAATTAACCAGAGTAAAACAAAGAGAAGAAATTATGGACATCACCAGGACAGAATACTATTATTAGGTTACTGCGGAACCACTTTGAAAATTATGATTACTAAATGAATTCTAGCAACATCTTTAGTATCAACGGTTTCCACGTTTTCCAGCGACGTCGGAAGCACGTCTCCTTTTATTTCTGAGGACAACAGGGCCTAAGTGGCGTACCGTCAAACTAAACTGTCCGCCCCCGAGCGAGCCTGCTCATCGGCCCCCACGGCGAATAGGAAAACAAATATGATAATTAATCATTTCCCTTGCTGATATCCGTATAATTACGTATATATTTTTTAATTAAATGAAGACAATATAAGCAACTCAATCGAAAATCTGAAAACAGAAAAATCAGAAAAAGATTCACCTCTGGGACTCGAACCCAGGACTTCTCGCTTTCCGGGCGAACGCGCTAACCACTGCGCCACGGTGTCGATATCCAATTCGGTCACTTTTAACTGTATCATACTTCGAGTAAGAACCACCCATACTATCTTCATTTTTCTTAACGCATATTCTATTGGCAGCTACCTTTATCACATCTTACTTATTCCTTACTTAACATTCAAGAACGAGCGCATTCCGCAAATTTACGCCGCAGGCGAAAATTTGAGTTACTCGTATCTAAATCCAGAATAATGCTTTACCCAATCAAAGGTAGAGAGTTATTTGACGTGCAAATAAGTTTATGACACTATAATAACCGATCCACTTTAAATATGGATACGGTACGCGCCAAACTTAAAAGCCGACTTGAACTTGATACGATCCATTCTCGCGCAGTGGCCGTGAGAAAGAGAAAGATGCGTAAAAATACTTGCGACAGAGAAAGGCGTGGGCGGGGAGGCATGCCGCATCTGGACCTTAAACTCGCCTATTGCGACGATTCTTTTAACGTCAGTTCTCACTATACTTAAAACGCTGCTAAAATGAAGCGATGGTAGAGTGGCGTAGTCACATTCAAATTCATAACGTACCAGTTTGATACATGTATAATAATATTACATCGTGTAATACAATATTATTGACATATATTGCTCGTGTGTTAAGAAATTGAATCGCTCTACGCCACTGCACACATCCTGCCTTTTAGCCGCCATGTTCTCACTACACTGAATATAAACATATTAGTAATGAAAATGAATATACAGCGAGGCGCTGCGCTGGTTTGTCTTTTTTATGGAGGCGACATGTTTGTAATTTCAAGAATATTACGTCCATAGATCTTTGAATTACCTTTGTGAAATGAGAACAGCATTCAGTTAAAAATATAAACATTTATTTAGTGGAACTTTAATTTATGGGGCATTCTTTAACGAAGGTTATGGGCTATATGAAGTGGTAAGTTCTGGCGTCACGAAATTTGGATAAATGAAAATGTGTGTCGATTTTTTGTACTCATGCGCTGGTACATACGGTAAATAGAGAAACAGATTTTTCCTTGCTTGATGCATTTGAATGAAATTATTCGGCGGTACTCCCTCTCTGCACACCCCTACGGGGTTATTTAATTATATTTTGTGTAATTAGGTGTAACGTTTTTTCCCTAAAGCGACTGCACATTTTATACATATAAGTACACCGGGGGACCAATTGTCGGTGGATCAACTGTCATGGAACCATCTACGATACCCTCACATTAGGGAACATAGTAAGTTGAAACCGAAAAGGAATCCCTGGCTATTTAAATCTGATTAGTAGAATTTGAGGTCTCTAACCAGGGCTATATTCTGGGAGAAAACGCACAAAAATACGCCAAAAAATACATGTAAAAATCTAAAATAAATTCTGTGGTGAGTGTTACAAAAACAACACCTCCCTTGCAACGACTAACTATACGTAACTGACAACCAAATCAACATTTCATAAACATCCATAAAAATAAGCCAAGTACATTGTATTTATATAGCTTATATATATTCCACAAATACAGAAGGAATCGGAACTAATATAAAAGTCAAAAGTGTACCACAAGATAGGAGTATCAGTAGCAAGAAGCAATACTCATAACACCTCCCTTACCAAAGGCACAATGCATGCATTCGGGGCAAGATACTTTTGAGTTTCGACGCCCGCCGTCTGTGTCCGGCTTTTGCCGTCGCGGCGCCGCTTTTCCTTTGTCCGCCGCTTTGTGCAGCGCGCATCAGCCCAGACTAGATAGCGGCCGCACAGCCTCTCAGTCAGTGTAGTGTGGCAACACCGTAATAAACCCATACAGTATATAGCCACCCAGTCTGTTCTCACACAGAGCGCAGATAGCGCCGTGGCCGTACTCCGCACGGTTGCATAACTTTGCCCATTCAACAATATCTCTCATTTAACTTCATCGGTGCGGTGATAATTATTTGCTTAGAAATTTTGTTACTGAAACTCTCTTTGATTGGTGGGCCTTTATTTTTATCGTGCATTTTAAAGCATTCTTAACAAAGGAGGTATCTCGGTAATACTGATACTAGGCTGTTGACTGTTGTGAGCAAGTTAATCGCAAAAAAAGCAAAAGATTGAATCTTATTTTTTTTCAATATCAACTTTACTTATTTAGTATATTATGTATATTGAGGAACTTTTTGTAGTATTACCCCGAAATATTTGGTTAGGAAGGTAATACCAACAGCCTTGGACCCCAATAATATATTTTTTTTATTTCTTTACTCCTCAGAGATCGGGCGTATTTGGTAGAAGATCAAAATATTTCAGCTTTGCAAAAAAATCCAAATAAATGTAAAATTTCTGAACATATCCGGAAACTAAAAACTGTTTTGAAAGGTGATAAAATGCGTTTACAAATGCCATTATAAGAAATAAAAATATAAAATTTGAAATAATATTTTTTTAATGCAAACATAAAAAGTTTTAAAAATGGTTCACCTTACGTTTTTTACTATCCAAAATTACTGACAACGAAAAAAAGGAAAGCACACACATATTTTATTAGGCCACGATCAATTTATTATAAACGTTATGATCACCTCATGTTTTTGTCGTTTCAAAAAAAATTCTCTAAATTTTTTACATTTTTCTTAAATTGCTATCGGATATTTTTGGTTTCACTTTTAAATTTTTATATGGTTAAATTCTAGCGTTCTTGAATATAAGTGTAGAATTTTCTCTTTTCAATACCGTTTAAATCATATTTCTCATCGTCGACGGTAAGGGATGTACAAATTTGGTCTCCTGTGAATAAAAGGATTAAGTTTTCTGCCAACATTATGTTTATTGAGCAACACCCCAAAGATTTAAATTTTTATCTCATTTGGGTTACTTTACCCCGGATAGCCCACCCCTGAAATAGTCGGACGTCTGGAAAACGTGTTGTTTCAATGTCGGTCGATTATTTTCATCGATGGTGAACCGACAAGTTAAAATATCCCTTAGGATCCAAAACCCGTGGCAGAATGTACGTGCTTCTAAAGGCCCGTATCCTGCGCCACAATACACATGAACACTAGCTTGAACAGCACCCAAAACATCATTGAAAATTTGAACACTTCGTGTTCAAAAACCCTGCGTTCAAGCTTTACCACAGCCGACGGAAAACATTCATCTCCCGGGCGAAGGGGGAAGGCTGGCGGGGGGAAATGTGTTCATATTTTTACAAGAGCCGCGCGATGCGGTCATGTATGGAGAATCAAACCGAACAAGTTTTTGAGGTTATGCGCAATGAGCAAGCTTAATAATCACTAGTTTAAAATATTATGATACCTAAATACAATATAATAAATATATTTGATAATAAAATTATAACATAAAAACGAATATTAACAATATTAATATTAATATTATTTTTGAAGTGGGTGAAGCGGGAGCGGAAGGCAGGCGGGGCCGGCGGGGCCGGCGGGGCCGGCGGGGGGGGAAATAAGTTCATATTTTTACAGGAGCCGTACGAAGCGGTTGGTTGGTACCGGATGTAAATCGAATGACGTTTGGGGTTATGTCAACCGCGCGAGCCTAATACCTAATTATGACTTTAAATTCCAAATAAATACTGTCGTAATGATGATTATATCTTTCGTGATCTCACTTGTAAATAAAGTCTATTAATTTATAAATCGGTTTCAGAGACACGGAAGAAATGACCAATTAAAATAGGTATTCTATTCTTTCCCTGATAAATAAATACCTAATAAAAATCTAGTTAGGTAGGTTAGGTCTAAGTTGAAATCTGCGTGTTCTCCTTTATATTTCGTTTACAATATCATCGCTAAAGTTCTTAACAGAACTCGACTTTTGACGTTTGAATTTCGAATGCGTAATTAATTACGCATTCGAAATTCAAATACTGACTTTAGGTCATAATAATTGATATTAGTCGGAAATCTTTCCTGGTAAATAAACATCTATTAAAATATCTCTGTTTTCTCCCTGATGTAGCATCTCTTCTTCATAGGAACATATTTTAACATTTATTTAAACGCTAAACGTCAAATGTCAAGTCAGTTGCGTACGCGTGGACGCGTGGACTCGTGGACAGGCCACTAGCAAAGTGTGTGACCGCGCGAACTTCACACCTGTTCACACCAATCTTTCAAACCATGTTTAAAAAAACGCAGGAGACGGAAAACAAAGAACGTTTATAGTGGGGTTCAAGCTAGTTTTCATGTGTATTCTGGCGCAGGAGTTCCGCCTTACCGCGTTAAAATCAGATTACAAAAAAAAAACAAATTGAATAATAATAATACGGAATAAAGCGCCCCACGATCTGGGCTCAAATGCTTAAATCCTATCGCTATCGGTTTAAGGGTGGCTACGCAGAGCGTTAAATAACAAAGTTGCGAATAATCATTTTATTTAAGATATTTCTCGCTCAGTGTTGCATAACTACAGCAAAGGATTAGTTCGGCTCTAAGCCGAGGCTCATCCCCCGCTCAACTGCCCCCAGCCGGTGGCATCTGTGATATTATTGCAAACAACAAACAAAAATGAAAAGGTAAGTTGAACGTGCGTTGTAAACCAAGTAATCAGTTTTTCTGAACCCTAAAATATTTAATAAACTACCAATTAAAAATAATAACGTTTTTACTTCTAAAGTCAAATATAATCTAAGGAAATGGCTATTAGATATTGACGATTTGTATTGATGTCCCACTGAAGTCCTTGTTTTGCTAATTGGAATTTTACATTCTAAGGAAATGGAAAATCATTATAATTTTGTATGACCTTACGTATATTAAACTTTATTGATTATATTCATTGTCCATATTACATTCATTCGACCTTGTTTACTACAACATTATACATACATACTGTTAACCATTGTACCACGTTATTGCTAAAAATGTTGTCATTATATACCTGCTGACAAACTACTTGAGTAGTTTAGCAGGATTGAATGTTAATAAAAAAATAAATAAAATTTAAAAAAATTAAATTAAATTAAAAAATATATATATATCTAGAGCAAAACATCGCTGGTACTTCATGAAAACTGGATTTCGTTTATTCCAATCATGAAGAAAACAGTAGAATTATTGATGTACAGATACAGACTTTTTCTCTTTTCTAGAAGATCTTATTGAAATGGCGAAAAATTGCTAAATTGTACCGTATACAAATTAAACACACGATATTATCTTGGTCACACCACCAGGAGAACATAACTCAAATGATAATAGGGTACATTCACAAATTATGAATACCGTTAAAAATATGTGGAAGATTTAAAGTTTATCATTCTGATTGTGATCATTGTACTAAAAATGTGTATTTGGTAAAAATTTCATTCATAATATTCATTTCAAAAACCTCACATTCCGAAATAGTTCGAACCGGCTACAACGTCATTATGACATATAAACTGCCACTGGCTGGTGAGATGGCTGTCACAAGCGTTGTCTGTCCGGCGTGACGTCAACGCTGCCGATTCACAAATATAAACATGTCGTTTTGGCGGCAAATCGAAAACGGCACATTTTAATTCGTTAAGGAATACTTATTCATTATAGTTATTTTTTTCGAGAATAAAAAAAATTGAAAATACACTCACTAAATTGACGGTAAATTTGGTGGTGGACAAACCTAACTGTTTGCCCGGCTAATTATAACCTCCGATAGTTAAGATACTAGAATTAATTATTTAATTGAAGTTCAAGGGAGCACGGACCAAATGTTACCAAAAATAACAGCCGAAACAAAGCGTTCGTTAAATGAAAATTTCATAACAAAATAATTATTTGTACAATTAACTAATATTAACGTGAAATAATCGTCGAGATAAATAATTAATTAGTGATATATAATCCCATCATTACCATAAATTTTGATGGTTTAGTTAGTCTAAATTGGCAAAGCCCCGCATAAACGAGGCAAATAATTGCTCGCAATTAATTTTTCTACTGGCTATCTGAATCAAAGTTTGAATGAAAAACAAATAAAGTTATAACATCAATAAATAAAGCCACACGATTAAAAAATATATTTTATTGACTATTTTCAGGATTAACTCATTGAAGTTTATAAACCTCATGGTAAATATTCAATCTACGAAAATAATAATAACAATTTTTGACGAAAATAGAATAAACATCCAAAAAATATATGACGGTCGCAACTGGGACTCGAAACCAGATCCTCTAGTCTTACCGGGACCAAACTCTACCAAATGAGCCACTGTTAATTAAATTAAATTCGGTCATAAATTAGTACGAGGTACGCTACCAATTGAACTACTGAGACCTAATTAAATTCGGTCGCAGTTGCGACTCGAACCCAGAACCGCATTATCTTTTTATTTTCGGTGTCTTATTCTATTTTCATTGTTAAATATTATTGGCCGTATATTTAAAACATTGAATTTGGCTTAGTTTGTTTGGCCTTCGATCCGTTATCAAACTTGCGTTAGTAAAAACCACAAATAAATAGGAAATATTGTGGCTTTATCACGTCCTGCCCACATGTCTAGCTAATGCACCCGGGTGCATGTTAGGACTGCCATGCAACGCGGCGTCTCGATACCGGCTTTATTGCATTTCCACAGAGGTGTCGTATTCACGTTTCGTTATCTCCTTATTTCCTATATATACATTATATGCAACAGTGGAACTGCGGCGTTAGGTGTACGCAAGAAATAGAATTCACGGGAAATGCTTGACTGAGCTGACACTATAAATTCAAGAAGCTTTCAATAGTGCGCCGGGAAAAATATACATCTTCGGCTGCAATATATCGTGGTAGAATTGGGAGAAGGAACGTACTATCCCGCGGCGACTTCAGCGGTGTACGAAAAACAATTTGAATGCGGTTTTGGAATTCTGCGAGAATGCTTTGAGTGAAAAGATAAATAAAAAGATATGTCTTACATTATTACTTCCTATTATTGTTATTAATTAGGTTTAAGAACTATTGGCACACTCCGTATTGTGAAATTTGAGAACCAACCTTCCACTTTTACATTCCATGCAATTCATTCCATTCCTGTGGGACTAAGGCTTCTCCAATTCGTTGTACATTGTGAAGCTGAAAGGAATGGCGATGGGAAGATATGAAAGGAGAAAGATAAGAAGGCTACTCAGGCTTCACATTGGTATCATCATTGACAGCAACACTTTGATAAAATGCCTAATGTTAAAATTTCTTGGCGACTGGGTTTCTTACATTTTAATCGGATCACATTTTTAAAAAGCTTTGACAATCCGATTTAAGGAGTGCGTCGAAAAACTGAAAGTGTGTTTTTTTATTTGCATAAACATTTTTACATTACACTGGCGTACCAGGAATTATTATGTTTCTGAGAAATCTGGCAGCTCTCCTTCGACTTCTAGGTTTTATATAAACAATACGATTATGAAATTGCGTGAAAATACTTGAATAAACTTTTACTTAAAGTTAAGGTTAAATCTAAATATTGTACTTCACTTTAAAAGCATTTTTAACATAAACCATTACAAATAATGTGCACGTAACGTCGACTACTCGGGATTTGAATTTCGTAAAGTCATGACTTGATTGATGATGATAACCAAAATAATGTTACAGAATATGTGAAATATGCGTACTACTACCAGCGGGAGATCGAATGTGACGACATCGTTCTAGTATCTTCTGACTTTTTCGTTTACAAACAAAACTTGTGAGAAGTAAGACGAAGAACGTCGGTACGAGAACTCGTTGGGACTAGTTTAAGAATGAGATTTTGAGAATACGTCTACATAATTGAATTTCGATTTTTTTCTTGAACGAATGAATCCAAATATTGTAAGTGGAAATTAATCCGCTTCCCGAAACCTGATCGAGCTGAAACTCGGAAGATAGACTCGTTATCGATGACAATACATTTCGTCGTTTTGGTGGCACTCACGCACACACACGCATTTCTCTGAAATTGGATGAAATGATTATTCGAAATTTATTCGCTGTTCGAAATAAGCCGTGTTACGCTTCCGCCTTCAGTGCTATCTCCGATTATAAAGAAAACTGATGTCCCCTTACGTAAGACCTGCTCCTAGACCCTAGTCAGGCAAATGAAATTTATTATCTGCGCTTTCTTCGCTCGAATGGAAGCGCCCACAATACACCTCCATCGGTCTCAAAGTTGCGAATATTATCACGTATTATTTCTAAGCGAGGAATATAATAAAATAAATAATCTAACTAATTGACGACACAAAAATTTTAACAGTTAGGTACGTCCGGTGATTACGGCAGGTCGCGTTAGGCCAGAATATTGTCAAATAACAATCGGGGCCATCTAACTGTTACCCGCACAAGTTCGGGTTAGTCACTTGAACTTACTCGACCCACTAATCTTCATCACAGGTGTTTTGTTGCGGGTGATTCCAATCACCAACTCAGTGTTCTGTCATATCTGCCTCGCTCGATTCTATACTAAGCCCGATACTGCGAACACAAATTTGTTGAAACGTGTTAACCCGTTTAATCACAGGAGACCATATCACATAGGTCTCATAGAAATCGTTGTGCCTCTCTTACTATCAAAAAGTGAGAAGAATGATCTAAACCAGAGGTTCCCTAACTTTTTTTCTCGTAGACCACTTTAAAAATTTTGGTATCAGGGGGAAATTACTGTAGCGCTTGCACTTATCACTTATAGCTGGTCCACGGCATGCGTTGCGATGCCATTCAAAGAAATAAATTGATTCTTCCTGCATGTCCTTTCCCGTGCGTCCCCGCTCCCTTACGCCTTCCCCCTCCTTCATCTCTTCCCTCTCCGCGAACCCCACCTTCCCCCTGCCATTCTTCCCTGTCGCTTTAATATATGAAATACACACATTTTCATTTATACTAATTTCATAACGCCAGAGCTTACCATTATATACAGCCTATGTTACTCGCTGATAACGTAGCTTTCTATTGGTGAAAGAATTTTTATAATCGGTTAAGTGGTTTAGGCGTGAAAGTGTAACAAACAAACACACTCATAGATATAAAATCTATAGATGAGCAGAAAATCAGCGTGCTGAAGTCTGAACCAGCAAAAAATATCGAAATGGGAGCTCTAGCATCATAAAATTAGCACAGATTTTTCTGTCCGGAATTTGGAGATCAACGCAACGTCATTTCCGTCAAACTGTAAAGCTTTGGAATACATAACGGTCATAAAAATAAGATAAGACAAGACACCAAGTCGTTTGTTCCGCGTTTCACAATTTATTGATTTCAATAGGATTTCAAGAGAAGAATTGCAAAAATTCGGGCGTGGCTGAGAAGTAGACATTTTAGCTAGTAGTTTTGCTTTTGCTAATAAAAATATGTTAGCTGGATTGTTATAGATAACTTCTAAAAACAATAGGTAAGTTCTTTGAGAAACTAATTTATACCTAAGTACGAAAAATATTGTAATAATTAGATTTATTAAATTTAAAAATGTTAAATTGAAGACACACAAACACATTTTCTAAGCCTAATAAAACGTTATACATGTCTATGTTCGGTGTAGGACCAAGCCAGAAACGTTACTTCGTATCGGGAGAGAAAATTTTATGAATCGGATTCGAGCATTTGGAATCCTTATAGTCGGTTGTATAATGTACTGTACACGATCATGGATATTCCAAGAAAACCCGTAAAACTGAGAGGAATATTTAGAGCAAACTATGCAGCGTCAGTAAATTATTGCTCCTGGAAATCCTGTTCTAGATATTTCGATGCAATTTATTATGGCTGTGTGTCTACCCTCGGATAATATAATTCAGTGAATGAGGTATTTGAAAAGCCAATAATGATGGTACAAAAAGTCCCCAATGTCCCAAAGCGAGTAATTAAAATGGTAAAATATGGGGCTACTCTGTGAATACTTTTCACAAACATCCCATCGCGATACAGGATGATAATCAAAAAATAACAAGTACCTTTAACCAGTCAGGTCTATTTGTTCGGTTTTCGGAACAAATCATATATGTAGGTCTCATAGAAATCGTTGTATCTCCCTTACGATAATGGTTAGAAAAATGATCTAAACGGTATTAGAAAGAGAAAACACACATAGAAAGAGAAAATAAATCTAAAAGTTAATCGCAAAATAATTAAATAATAATAAATAATATAAACAGAGTATGCAATTCACACGCGGTTGAAGTAAAACCTTTAGAAAGCTAAAGTAAACAAGAGTGGGGAGGCTACGAAGCATCGCGCAAAGAGGAGACCGATTAGTATAATCGATTACCCATAGTTACGTCTACGTTACCGATAGATGTGCTTGTTTGTCTCTTTTTAGTGTTTCATCGAGTTTCAAATCACAACGGTGGTAAAGAAGTTTTCACTTAAAAAAACACGCCTTTATGAATCCAAAGTTTCATATCGCAATTTGAAAAAAAAAAGAAATTTTGAGGATTTTTCATTAAATATTTTTACTTTAAACGACAAAAAAGTGAGTTGACGATAACCTTTATAATACATTTGCCTATTAAAATGAGTACGTGCTTTATTTTCTCGTTATCAGTAATTTTAGTTAGAAAAAATGTAAAGTGAGCCGTTTTTAAAACTTTTTTATGTTTGCATGCAAAATTTTGTGTTTTTTTTTCGAATTATAAAATTTACATTCTAAATATTCCATTTATTTGGATTTTATTGCGAAACGGAAATATTTTGACCCTTTGACCAAAATCGTCGAGGCCTGAAGGGTTAAATAAATAAATATCAATGCTATGGAGTCAGAGTATTATAAACGTGTGTTCAAGTCATCTTGGGAAATATTTTCAATTAAATCAATACAAAAATTAATGCGGTAGAGAGCGTACGAAAACGAAAAAAATAAGTTTTCTCTTAAAAACATTGCATGGAATCAAGCTCAATGTATATTATATAGATAAAACTAAAAATGCTCCATATTGCTGCTAGAAATATCTCCATTAGCAAGCAGTGAAACAGTTATGAGCTCCGACATGCTACATTAGATATTTTACAACTAATCCATAACCCGCGTGCATCGTTATCTCGCTGAGTGAAATAAGTCAACCAAGTCAGACAAATAAGAAGTTTCAAATAATGGGACGGAAGAATCATAAAAACCCTGCCTTACCTACACCGCAAATTTCCGTTCACGCTCCATACCACACATTACCCCTGATACCTCAAATCCAACTATAAATCGATGAATACACAAATCATAATCAGTCCCGAATAACAAATATGAGCCGGCAACACATTGCAAATCGGATTCCTGCGTTCGACGAAATGGTTGATTGGTTAGATCAAAGCATAGGCTACCGAAATACCGATCCGGGTAGCGTTCTGTACAGGTAAATTATTGCAATCCAATGAATGCGTCGGTACCATCTGAACCCTCAAACAATGCGGGCCACACTGGCTAACTGCTACATTTGTAGGGAATCATTATATCATTTGATCAAAATGATATGATTCCCTACATAATATATCGACGCTATTGAATTCTGAAAATTAACTTATTAAATTAAATAAATAATAAAAGAGAGAGAACAGGCGATTAAAAAACGGAGCTATACAAAACAATCTTAAAAAGAAACATTGTATTTTATAGATTTGATTTGGCAAATTGGGATCAGGATTGCAATATTGACAGACCAATTAAACGAAAAAAACTCATTGGAAGTATAGAATTGAAGATCGACAGGGTAAAAGGTTAAAGAATTGAATGAGAAAAGAAATCAGAAAAGTTTTAGTATTATTTTAGAAACAATCATATAACGTTACCCAGAAAACCTGTTACATCTGAGATTTTTAATTATAAACCTGATCTATGAAATGAGATTAAATCGATCCTTCAAAGTGGCCAATACTTAGAATCACTCATCGACACGTTAGACAAACATCTCGAGACAGCAAGAGCGCAACATGAACCCGATACGTTCTGCCCCCTTATTCCGAGACACCGATAATCCTTCGGTCACGGTGCAAGCGAAGGGTAAGTGGGTTCAAAAAAATGAAGAAGTGTGGTGGAACAAAAAACAAACGAGGATGCAGAATTTATCGCCGTGTGACAACAGACCGACGGACGGATGTGGGTGTTCAATTATGGACAAATTCAAGCGGTTCTTGACTGGATACATTGTTCTACAAGGACAACAAATAATTGGACAACATAGGACAACAAATGGACGAGAAGAATCCTCGATGGTAGAACTAAGGCAAGTTGCAGATGCTTCCCCACATGACATCAGATAAGCTGGTGTAAGATAGACCAAGATAAGAAAGGCCCATGATTAAAATAGGTCACAAAGTAATGAAAATGTTAAACAAAATGGTGATAAAGATGACGATTCTTCAGGAAGTCGACCACAGAACAGACCACATGATAAACTATATAAACCTAATAATACTTTAACAGTCTATCTTAAGAACAGCCGACCCTAACAGCCTACCTAAGCAGTGAATTGGGACAGTGCAAGGAAGAAGAAAAAGAAGAACAAGTCTCTCTTAAGAACAGCTAAGGAATATGCGTATCATATGTGGGGTGCGTGTACTTTAATTCCAATTTACAAATGTACTTAATTGAGTTTGTACCTGCTAGAAGCGCAATGTCGTACTTTTCCAATTTGGGGTATTACATACGCTCAGTAGTTGTTCCCAACAGCTCAAGTGAATCAATTAAAAGCGACACCGTGGAACAAGAATTAGCGCTCCAAACCCAATAAGCCAGCGAAAGACTAACGAGTTTTGATGGTGGGTGCGTGGAAGGGTAATTGCAATTACCTCGGCGGGCTGCCATTACTTTCGAACGTTAAAAACCACGACATTTTTTTACGAAAGATAAGGTTTTACGACGTGGCAACCGATGTTGATTTTTGGCGTTTGTTGGCAGGTTTGATTAGCTGTGTACTGTATGGATATTCGTGATTATAACTTATAACTGATCAAGTAAGCAAAACCAACACAGACAAAAGATATACATTATCCACAGTGTGTCAATGTAATCGATTGTTTTCTGCCATGTAAGGACTAGTTCGGCGAAGTTAATATTGTGAAATATCTTCCAAAAGCGCTTTTCTGCGAATATCTATATAATTGACGACACGTCAACTCAACCGTAGCTTAAATAGGAAGCCAGGATTCACCGATCCAAACTAAATTACTTTCTGAGAATTGTCAGTAAGGAATGTCTGAAATTGAATGCCATTTAATTCGAATATTAGTTATTATTATTACCCAAGAAAATATGAAAACGTAGATACGACTATTGTTGGTGGAATCTCATCAGATCGATAATTTTACGAGATAACGTCATACAATAACGATGGAGTGGAAGAGAGGTAGATGCGTCACAAGCCGAACGCTTGTTCCGCGCTCTCGCTTGCACGCTCGACTCAGGCGGAACGTGACAATGAGTAATGCTTTTTCGTGAGTGCAGCCGGCGTTCATCGATTTATAAGACGTTATCACGTCAAAAAAACTGTAAAGGTTTTTAAATTAGACAATTTAGAATAATTTGAAATCAGGAAATTTTAAAATGAAAATATATCAGAATACTTAATTAATAATCAAATAAATGTATCTAATCAAAAAAGTACACCCAATAACCCTAAATTTAACTTGTTCCATTACATCCCTCCCGTACGTCACTGCCGGACCCACTTACCCCCAGATTCCTGCCCACCCCTCATATCTTTTTTCTTCTCAGATCTTCCTATCCTTCCTTTCCCAGCATCCCCTAAAATGACATAGGCCCCGAGGAAAATTATTTTCCTCGGTGCCTCCTGTGTGGAGCTAATGTAAAAAAAATCTCATGATATTATATATGTGTTATATTGTCTTTCTCGGGCGTTTAATTATTATTATTTATCTAATTGCAGTGTACAAAAACATCATAGGTTTATATTATTTATATATCCATTAACAGTTGTTTGTGCATTTACTTTTGATAAAATATGCATTGTTGTTTCCCCTCACTTATTTACTGTCACTTGTTGTAACTTTCAAATATTTTGTTTGAGTCTAGTAAATATTCTTTTGTAGTAGGTGTGTAATACTCTTTCTCCTACTGTCTTTTTATATACATATATAATCGATAATTCTGTCTTCGTATTTAATTATTAATAGATCCTGAAAAAGCTTGTTTTAAGTGAAACTGATCGATATACCAAACAATAAAGAATCGCGGTAAAAAGCGATATATTTGTTTTATTTAAGAAAAGCATTATTATTTTAGTAGATACCGCACAAGAGTACCAAATTCCAACTGCTACCAACCGCCTGGAGTCAGTGAAACTATGGCATCCCTAATTATTTGGGGTATGTTGTGAGGCTGAGGGAAGTGGGGAGGAAGAAAACTGAGAAATTTCCGATACTATCATTGTCACAAATACATTAAAAGGATTTGCCGGAATGTGGATAGGTTTAGGTACACATATTAGTAAAATAGGTTTATCGGCAAGCATGGAACAAAAGTTTATATTAAAAATAGCTCTCTTCGAAGAGAAAGGTAGAGAAGTACCTGAATTTAGTTTGTTTGGTTTTTTTTCACAAATATCTACAGTAGATACAAACGGCATTTCGTTCCTGAATTATGGTCTTTCTTTTGGGCGAAACAGAGATGAATAAATGTACCTACTAATATCAATCTATTTTGAGTGAGTTTAATAATGAAAAGGTCAGGCTTCCGTGGAATTTGGAAACCGCTACTTCTTCATTGTCAAAACCCTTTCCACTACGCCACGGAGCTCGTTAAAGGTCCCTCTGGAGATGCCAGGGTTATATATTTTAATAAATATATGTTTATGAAAAGCCACCAGTCAGTAATTACGAGAATAAGTTTTGTAATGGAAGTGGATAGTTTACGATACTGATAATGATCGAACCCTGGTGAATATTTTGCATGTAATTTCATAAGTTACATTAGATTAATATCGATATAGGGGGAAGTGCGCAACATATTTCAAAACTTTATTAATTTATTTTACATCGACTATCAGGTTTCTGGTACGTTTGGATTTATTTATAACTGGTGTGCGGTTGGCAGTGGCAAAAACATTGGGAATGTATGGCGAGCGATATGCTGAAATAGGCCAAAACTAAACGATCGTTTATAGCTGAGTCTGTTGGCTCCATAAAACAAATTTGACCGGTTAGATTAATTATATATATATATTTTTTAATATATAACCTTTACGAGAGTGTGACCACACGTGTGTAGAGGGAAAAAAATTAAGAATTAGAAATTATAATTTATACATATATGTACATACATAAATCAGATACCTAAACAAACAAAAAAAAATAATTGTTTTGCCTTTCATAATAGGCGGCTCTGGAATTTTCGGTTTGCCACCGCCAGCCGCATACTGTTTATAACAAAAACAAATAATTGACATAATTTTACAGGAAAATTTTCTTGAATTGAAGACATTTTTAATAAAAAAATGGGATTAGTAATTATGATATTCAAAAAGGTTTTTGGTTGCACGTATTGAAAATAAATGGCGGCTGTTGATTTTTGTCGTGCTAATATTTTATGGTTTAAATTGAAAAAAAATATCAAAGAAATTTTCAGAATAAAATTTATAAATTTATCTGAAAGATAAGTCTAAGATGAGACATTAAAAAAGAGTCTTGGCTAATCTTCTACAATAAGTGTTCTACATTGTCACCAATTCCAAGCTTGAGTAAGTTTTGCTATTTCTATCTGTAGTAATATTAGAAAATTCCTCTCCCACCATTCTTAATAATTTACGAACATTTTTTTTTTACAAAACTGTGATCTTATGACTACCACAAAATGCTAAGGAATCCGATCCGAAATACTCCACCCAATATAACAGAGCTTCCTAAGACTTATACTTTTGGATTACAAATTTGTATACAATTACATTCATCGTCTTGAATAATATGCGACCAAAAGTCATTTGTCCGTGACAAATAATACTGTATTCATCTATGCAATTCAAAGCAGGTTTGAATTAATCAAATAAGGCTGTAATGAAAAGACATTTTCTCTTTATGAAGGAGGGTTCATCAACCGCAGTTTCTTTATTGTGAATTTGCTCCAATGAGATTCAATATTATATAATAAATTAAATATTTGATTCATACCCAAGTAAAACTTTCTGAAAGAACTATTTATTCAATAATGGAAATATTAATAACGAACTAAGAGTCAAGCTATTTCTTCGTACAGATACGACCCCACACACTGCTTGTTTCAACTGCATTCATACATCTCAACAAGTTATTCAGACTCTTGACATGGCCCAAATTGAGTACTTTTAATTTGGAAAATGGGAATGGGCATAGGAAATGGAAACGGGAATGGGTACCGCCGTCCCGGGAGCCTTAGCCGGGAGCCGGGAACCAACACCTCTGCCATAGGTCACCCCAAGTGGTTCGCTACGTTTGGTGATTTAGCAGGGGTGCCCGGGTTCATGGGGTGAGGTTTGTCTAGGTCTTGGAGGCGGATGATCAGGACACACTGAACCCCAGATTCCTACCCACCCTTCAAACCCTTTTCCTTCCCAGAACTCTCCTCTAAATTCAATTCAATTTAAAAACAAAACAAAATTAAAATTTCAAATCGTTTTTAAAATAGAGAAAATATTAAGATTAAAGGATATTGAAATAATTTAAACAAATTAAACAATTTAAGCATTCATGAACAATTTAAACATGCATGAAGCACAATCAGACTAACAGCAATAAAGCTTGCTGTCTAAATTGTGCTTCTTTGATGTTAAACATATCGATATTCAAAGTGATTCTATTTAACAACAAGACTGCTCTCCATCCTCCAAAACCCTCCCCACAGCATCCCCAAAGATGACATAGGCCCTGAAGGAAATTATTTTCTCAGGGCCTCCCGTGTGGAGCTCATTTAAAAAAAATATACATATATACATATATTCAATTGATCGTAACCTTGTCTTTATAACTTCATAACGCTTAACACAAGCTTTGTATTCTTTTCCTATCTCCTCGCACGTTATTCGGTCATACATTGCTTTATAAAACACGCCTCAGGAATCTCATTTCGTACTTACTTACGCTCTACGCCAGATCCATACTTTACAGTCACACCGTAGTATTCGTATAAAAACACCGCTGTGGACCGCTGGCTTCTTTAGACAACTCAGAATTAGTGGAATTAACATTATTTCTTAAGAAAATTGTGTGTTGCTATGACACCTTTAATGAATTTCTACTAATATGTGTGGTTAAAGAATTAGTCTTAAACGAAATACAATTAATACTCGCACTAATTCATTGAGTTTTTAATAAAAAAAATTGATAGCAAGCGTACGTACCCAAATGATTTGATTTTAAATTATCACTTACAATAAATTTTACAAGCAAGTTTTTAAATATGAAAATTAAATCAAACACGCATACGATTCACACAGGTAACAACAGTTCGTGGGTGTTCATTCATGAAATTCGATATGAGCGCGGTGTCTAACGCGTGTCCGTATCGAATTCGCACATTTTCAGTCGGCGGCGGCCGATGAGAAATAATATACCTAGTTGCCAGAACGAGAGACGCGGCTTTCAGGCGTCGGTTCGCGTCGCAACTGACTAGAGCCAGACCACGTGGTCTGCCCCTGGTCTGCGGCGGGGGAGGGGAGAAGGGGCTAGGGGAGCGCGAAGGGCGGGCGGGGGATGGGTCCGCCGCCGTGGGGATGGAAAACTCGGGGGGATTTTGCAATGCGACAAAAGCTCCCATATTCGCGCAGTCAAACGTTCCCCAGTTCCGGCATTTCTAATGCCCGCCGCTCTCCGCTTGTACACTATACAACTGTACATGTACGATAATTAAGAAATATCTCGCATTGCATTCATATTGCTTTATAATTAAAAACGTATTAGCGTCGCGGTAGCGCTAATCTCTAATGCTGGAAAAACAATTAAACTTCCCGCTTACGCAAATGTTTAAACACGGTGTCCGCACCCCTCACTCTACTTGACAACTAACTGTTTATCATGACAATGTAGCATTAGCTCATTTATAATCAAACTTAACAAAAATATAATTGAATAATAATAATTTTCATTATTTGTTTTTGGGGTGTTATGCCGTGTTGCGCTACCTCCTTCTTTAGCCAACGTTTCGGACAGCGTTACAGTGTCCATCATCAGGGCAGATGTGTAATTGTGATGGACACTGTAACGCTGTCCGAAACGTTGGCTAAAGAAGGATGTAGCGCAACACGGCATAACACCCCAAAAACAAATAACGAAAATACTTTTGGCTGTGAAAATCTAAAAACTTATCCGAATAACAATAACGTTACATTTGTATAGCGCAGTTTTGTGTCACTTCACTTCAAGTGCGCTTAACTTAATAAATTAAAACAATAATTATAATAATAATCCTACAGTGATCCTTACGAGTCCATTACAAAACATTGATAAAATAAAATGAAACAAAGAATATACAGTATACACCTTACACCCAACAATAAAATTACAAAATATATTATGTAAAAATGTTTTCGAAATTGATCTATAGGTAAATACTGTAATATATAGAAATAAATAAATAAATAAATAAATAAACAGTATTTACAAAACAATGACAAGAGAACAAAATTTAACAAAAACCAATTGAACCAAAATTGAACCAGTCTATTCTGGGCGGTGAACCACTGGTAAAAAGTATAGTCATTTGTTTATGGTTTTAATCATGTGGTAAAACCATCTTATCGAATTGCTTGTAAAGCCAGGCCGATGTAAATGAAATGAACGAGGTTAAGAAAGGGACGCTTCGATGGTTTGGACATGTAAAGCGAAGTGGTTGGAAGAAGTCCAGAAGAATATTTTAGTACTAATGTAAGAGACGATGTGTGAATATGCATGCGGCCAGGCCAAAATTTTATTTCGTTTCCTTCGTTCTGCCTACGCCTACGATGAAATGGGCGGATAGTCATTTGAGCGTCATACAATACTAATCAGATTTATTTATAACAAATAAATCATCACAGCAATAATAGTAATTAGGAATTACACTTACTAAATTTAGACTGCGTCCAAAAAATATATCTGCCGTTGTGTTATGAACAGGCTGAATGATTTGCACCTAACCGAAGAAGACACAAGAAATGCGATATGGGGGTGTTATTTTTACAAAAGGCGGAGCGATCGGATTGGCTGTCTCAATTTAAGGTTGTTACGGCTGTCGAAAGGTTCTATATCAGTGGCGTCATCAGTTTCCATTCATATCTACATGGAAGGCATTTATATTGGAATGTGTGTATTATCTATTGAGTGCACCTGACTGATAATAAACAATGGCGTATTGTGCATTGTATTGCACCATATGATGATCTATAAACATAATATCGAAAAAACTATTGACAAAACATTAAAATAAAACTAAACGAAATTATGCGCCACATCTCCGAAGGATTCAAGCATTTTTTAAAACTAAATATCGTTTTAATGTGTGTATTTACAGATTTATTTAATAATTTTCAGAAAATCGATGGTATACATTTTATCAATTTTTACATAGATACCTAAATGAAAGGTTATAAAATATAAGAACAAATTAAATGTATAATAAAAGTATACAAAAAAAAAATCGCGCGTGGTGCGAAGATACTTTTTACTGTATTAGAACTACTTTTGACTGTATTATTTCTTACCTTTTAACTTTCTGAATCAATCTGTAACTTTTCATTATACTTTATATTTTATAATTTTATGCTTTTACTTTATACTTTCATTTATCTATCTTACTTTTTACTTACTGCTTACTACCTCAACTCCTTTTTTTACCCTTTGTTTTTATATTTAACTTCAATTTATGTTGTTACTTTCGTTTTGTTATTGTTTTATAATACATATTTAATATAATTTATGTTAATGGCACATGTTGTGCCGTATGTTTTTGAAATAAATAAATAACACGTAAGGACGATTCCGACACTGTTTGCAGTAAAAAATGAAAACGAAATTTTGGATTACAGCGACATTTTTCTTTCAAGTTATATAAAAATTCAGTAGGTATCAGGACAGGTAGGATGCGCGTGAGAGATCGGGCGGTCACTCGGTTGACTGACACGTGGAAAAAAATTGTGTTGTATGGTTTTAAAGAAAGAAAAAAATAAAAATAAAAACATAAAAAAGCCACTGGACGCCGAAAATTCATTTAAATTTTTAAATACAAAAAACGTCAGGAATCACTGATGAAAGTGAGTTAAGTACGTGTCCCAATACATTAAGATAAGATATTTTCATAATATATTATATCTAATAATAAGGCAGGATCTAAAATAAATTAAATTCTTCCCGGAATCATGTAAAACAAAAAACACCATGTCAGAAAAATGTTAGTTTATGGAGTATACACATTTTTATTTGCTTTACCAGCTTATATTTATTCAGCTCGGAATTTTGATGTTGTGTTATTTTAATATTATTACAAAGACACTCGAAGAAATGCAAGGAATTATTTATAAAATTGTTTACTTTTAAATTGATTAATCTATACTAATATTATAAATGCGAAACTGCGTTTGTTTTTTGTTACGCTTTTACGCATAAAACAATAAAACGATTTTAAAAATTCTTTCACCAATAGAAAGCTAAATTATAGTATAGCTACTATAGGCTGTATATAATGGTGAGCTCTGGCTTCATGAAATTATAATTATTAATAATAATATTTTTTATACGTTTTCTGTCCCTAAGAAAAGCGAGTTAATGATTAGCAAAACAAATCGTTGCTGTGGAAAACAAATCGTTGCCATGGAAAAAATGTCGATATATTTGCGGGAAATTTTATAGGGAGAAACAGTTTCTTTATTGAATGGCATATCAAAGCATGCCGGGTAACAGCTAGTAATTAATACTTCTCAAGCAAGCTCAAAAGTTTTAATTTGGTATCTTAGGAGATTAAAATTAATAATTGCTTATAAGTCTTCCGATAAACCATTATTCCATTTCTAGGCATTGCCCTGTAAAGAATATATACCATAACCTCCATCTATGAGGACTGAGCGGCGTGACCCCGTGCATGACGATTATGACGACGATGCAATGACGAGTTCGTTTTACTCATTTAATGAGTTTGAATTTGTTTTACTCATTTAATACCGATACCTACCGAACATACCCCCCTAAACATATAATAAATCTTAATTTGGAAAAAGTGATTATGTAAAGTTTATCTTCTACCACCGCGTTACAAATTAAGTCTGAACAAAAAATACAACAGAAACGTGAATATTGTCAAGACGTAACATTTTCTAACTAACTTAGTTCAGCAGTCAAAGTTAAGACAACTTTTAAAGGTTTCTTATACATCTTCACCTTCTCATTCTCAAAGTCTCAGGAATAAAGTGAAAAACACTAACACCTCATAACCAAAGCTCTGTTTAAAATATTACCATCCCATGGTTTCAATATTATTAACGTTTTGAGGTTGTCATTTTGGTGTTTAAAATTATGCTGTTATTTATGCGTGTGTTCATGAATTAAAAAATACCTTTAATTCCAGTGTTTCTCCAAATATCTATCATAAAAAAATCTAATTTTAGAAGATGCAAACTCAAAAACTTGGGCAGATATCAATCTAGGGGTAAGTACTTCAAAAAATTGAAAAACAATGCGAAATTATATCTGATATTATTAAATAAAGCTTTTTCAATTTGGAAGGAGGGATTGGGTACCGCCGCCCGGGAACCATTTATTGGATAAACAGCCCCTCTGCCGTGGGTCACCCCAAGTGGTTCGCAACATTTGGTTACTCAGCAGGGATGTCGGGGCGGCGGATGCGTCTGCCCACCAACTGAATGGTTGGGGGAGACTTTTTGGCCTCTCTTGCAGGACTCTCTGGGAACATCGGCTTACTGCACACTGATCCCCAGATTCCTATCCATCCCACATCATATATTTTACTTCACAGAACTTCATCTCCTTCCTTTCCTAAAAACACCTTCCATACAACAATCTAAAAGGTGACGAAGGCCCTGAGAGGAATTATTTTCCCCCAGGGCCTCCTATGTGGAGCTAATGTAAAAAAAGACATAAAAATTCAATATCTTGATCACGTTTTAAGGGACAGAGAATTTAAATTTCGTCGAACGATGATCTTGCGATCGTACCCTTGCAACTATACAGGGCGGTTCCGATGAGCAAGATTTATTATTCTCCATACCAGCATTTTAACATAATAACTCAATATCGGTTTTATTTCATTCCAAATTTGCTTTGATAAATACCTACATTCAAAAATGTTCAAAATTGTGATGATAAAACGATTAAAATTATGTACTTCTTGTAATTATTTTTTGATCACAAGTATTTATAATTTTTCAATAATGTCTAAGCAAAATAAGAATGATTTTTTTTATTAAATATATTAGTTTGTAAGACCGTTAATAAATAGACAAACTGAAGTATTTTCGTCACAAAACAAGGGCGCGGATCTTTTTTTATAGATTTTATTTGAACTAAAATTAAAATTCTGAAAAGTAGCTTTCCCAAATAATTTATTGATTTATTTTACTGCATGATTATATGATTTGAGATGTATGTTGTATAATACAAAATTTTGTTTGAAAATTAAACAAATTTGCCAACAACCTGCGGTAAAACCTAATTGTACTAAATACTAAAAATAAACATATTTTCGCAAAATTAAAAAAAGCTTTTCTAGATAAAAGAACAGTCTTTCGAAATCAATTTATAATTATTTGTAGAAAAGAGTCAATACGTATAAAATTTGATTTAAAAATGACAATTTTCCGGTTTTGTCTGGTTATTATTTCCTCTTAAGGAATTCTTGATCACGTAACACAATATATATTACCGAATTGATAATACAGGAAACCGTAATAACAGAGTAGGACTTGGCTTCAAAAGTGGCTTGTGCAGACTGCACTCTGCAGTTTGAAGAAAGTAAAGCCCAGAGAGGAGGTAAGTATGAATGAAGTTATCTGAAACATGACCCTGTTTTTAAATTGAATAATGGAGAAATTCTGCCAAAGCATTCAATCACTCCATTCCACAAATACCATCGTAAGTAAAAGCCATAAATAAGCTTAATTTATGTTTGGTTAGGTTTAGGAAATATGCAAAACTTTCCCTCGGAGGTAATAATGTGGGACACGCGATTCCAATATTAATCGAGTCCTAATCTAGCCGGCATCGCTAGGCGGGACAATGAAACACACCGACACACTGAACAGATAATTCCTAGACGAGTGATCTACACCGATTTGGAATAAAACTGATTGGTAGCCAATTAACAGAAGATCTTTCGGCTCGTTAACCTCAGACAAACAAATGAAACTGACTATGTCTTCAAGAATGCATTTCGATTTTTGAAATGTTAAATCAATTTCACCGAAAACATTTTTTTGTTTTTACATTATGTAAAAAATCCCTCAGGGCCAGAGTGGATGCCGTGTGTAGGGTCTTTTTAGAAAGGAATGAGAGGAAGTTCTGGGAAGAAAAAAGGAAAGGAGGTGTGTAGGAAGTTGGGGGTCGATGTATTCAGGAATAAAGAATGTAAGAATCCATCCCTCCTACTGCGGTGCAAGACGACGGGTCTAGAGAGTCCGGCTGGAGAGGTTAAATGTCTCCTTCAACCAGTCTCTTCCGATCCGGCCCGCCACGCAGTTGGCGGGCGAGAGCATCCACCGCCAAAACCTTCACAAACCTTACACCATGGACGCTCACACCCCCAAGTCACCAAGCACAGCGATTCACTTGGGGTGAACTACGGCAGGGGTGTTGGTTATTCAATAAATGGATCCCGGGGTGGCGGCATCCATGATTGGGGATAAAAATTGGATGGCTTCATGCCCACGGACACGCCCATAACACAATTCCGTCGATTTATCTCTTCCACTGACCATTCTATGTATATAATTGTGTTATGTAATAGAAGTATGTTCTACGGCAATATTAATGGTGAATAGCTCCGTCCTGACAGCGCTAAGCGTTCGGCGAATGACCTACAGCATTAGTTGAACATTAAAGCAAAGGTCCGAAATATTATTACGGTCACATATTGATTTCTAATACAAATGAATCTAAAAAAAATATGAAAAAGAACAAGACACAGAAAAACAAAAAGGTAACTGTCGCAACTTGCAGTTCAGCAAAGGAATCGAACTCAGGATCTATTATCTTACCGGGACAAATACCTTATCCAACTCGGCCATTGGGACCTGTTATTTTTAACCCCTCAGGTCTCAACCACATTTTGTCAATAAAATCCAAATAATGGAATATTCCTGAACGCATCCGGAGACCAGAAAGGTGATGAAATTTGATAATTCAAAAATAAATATTTTTGAAATATAAATATTTTTAATGAAAACTTAAAAAAGTTTTTAAAATACCCACCTTTCGTTTGTTCAAACTGAAAATTAATGATAACGAAAAAATACAAAGACAAACATTTATTTTCCTTTTATTTGTTATTATTAACATTTCAATAACCAGGCTAAACAAACCACGGCTTTTGTATAATAATTTGTTGGTTATTTTATAATAATTTTATTTCTTTCTCTTCTCCTTTTTTTTCTATTTTTCTACTATATTATGCAATGCATACACAAGTTATCTATATATTTTAATCCTCTGTTTTTAAGAACCCATATGTATATTAACTACTATGTTTTAACTTTTGTTACTATGTTTTAAACTTTCTAACTTCATTTTTTATTATTTCTCTTCTTTTTATTTCCTCTTTTTTGTACAAATCATGTTCCATATGTTCACACTAATCCTAATTTGACTGTTCTGAAACGGGAATCATCCTAGTTGGACAGTCAAAAAATATCATAAATAATGTTTATAAATGTATTATACCATACTAAATAAATAAAATAAAATAAAATAAAAATAAACATACTTTATTAGGCAAACGTATTATCGTCATCTCTCTCACTTTTTTGTCGTTTCATGTAAAAATAATTAATAAAAAATTCCGAAGATTTCGTAATTTTTTTATGGTAGCTGTTTGAAAACTGAATGTACTGGGACTGAATATATGGAACGCGGAAGGGGGATTCGCGGGACGTGGAAGCGCGAGAGGGAAGGCGGGGAAGGTGGAAGGGGAACGCGAGAGGGGAACGGAGGCGCACGGGAAAAGACATGCAGGAAGAAACAATTTTATTTTTTTTATTTATTAATACAAGAAAAGAATTTTAAATACAAGTTTAAAGTAGTCCCACAAAGCTGTCACAGCTGACGGCTTGTCTGTAGGTTCTACCAAATAATATATATATTTATTAATTTTTTTAATACACGTAAATAAAATATTATACATATACAAAATAATGTATCTCAATGTACCTACCTAAATACAAATTGCTTAGGCAGAATATGGCATTTCAACGCATGCCGGGAACCAGTCAGTGTTTAATAAAGAATTGCATGTTATGTAAGAAAAAAATCACCTCTGCCGTGGTTCACCCAGAGTGGTTCGCTACATTTGGTGACTAAGCACGGGTGCCCGAGTTCATGGAGTGAGATTTGTCTAGAACTTGTTTCAGGCGCACGAACACGTCCACACCATACGTTTCGGCCCTCGTCAAATTGAATATTCGAACCCGATTTCGAATAAGGCTGCAAGAGCCAATCCTCTGATAATTTCTTGTGATTTACTCACTGGCCGCTGAAACCGCGTATCAATTATCGCCATGAATATTCCCCGCCCAGACCGGGCTAATAAGTGAGGGAGTGACTTGTCAGGCCAGTTACCGGTGTTACGAGACGTAGTGTAGTTAAATGGCTGGCTCATTAATTAACATATTTATTCCAAAATGACCCGCTATCGACAAGGCAGGATTATCTACTAAATTAATATCGCACACCCCATAGAAAAGTGTCGTAAGTCAAAATTTCTATTTTACGTTTTTGAAGTAAAACTTCGTTACGCAGCTTGACTAAATTTCTATTTTACGTTTTTGAAGTAAAACTTCGTTACGCACGCTTGACTAAGCGTGTGAATGTAAGCTGGTGAATGCGTGACGAGAGCGTTATGAAAAGTGTCGGGCGAGGCGAACGGAAGTTGAGAGGGAGATATACGTTAGCGATGTTTTTCTTTTGTACTTTGTATTATTATTATTTAAGTCTTTCTTTTGTACTTCGTATTTTTATTTATTATCTTTTGTATTTTTTTGCTTTAATCTTTACTGATATATGTAATTATAGATACTGCTACCCGGCTCAGAACAGATATTGTCTAGTGAGTCGGGTAGCGCACATATATGTAAATGTAAATAACTCTTTATATTAATAAACGCCCGGGTTACCGGCACCTTTAAAAAAAAAATTATATTACTGTAGGGACAAGAGGTGCGAGCGTTTTCTTTCTCTCTTTTTCTCACAGCCAGTTACGTTTCGTATATCTAAGACACAGTGCAGGCCTATTGTCTGTATCACACTGTAGGAGCAAGAGAGAGCAGTGCGCGCGCACGTTTTCTTTCTCTCTTCCTCGTGTGGTCTAAAGCACACTCGTATTTTGACTTACGACACTTTCATAAAACTAAAGTAGACAAGAGTGGGGAGGCTACGAAACACTGCACAAAGAGGAGACCGATTACTCTTATCTCATTCTCTCGCAGGCTAAATTCTATAGATGAATGTGTTTGTCACTTTTAGTGTCGCTTTTTCGTTTCATCGAGTTTCAAATCACAACGGTGCTGAAGAAGTTTTCACTTCCAAAAATGAGCAAACAAAACTCGCTGTCTCTGATGAATTCCGTTCCATGCCAACTCAGAATCAACTCAACTCCCTCTTTGAAAAGTAATTAAAAGCCATGAAAAATAAAATTGAAGAAAAGCCCGTAACCTAACCTATTTAACCTTATATACATAATTTTTTTCATCACTTTTAATGACTTTCAAATGAGGTGTTGAGTTGATTTCATATATTCATATCAATATAACATATTCGCCTTTTATGGCGACATGTACCTGGTACCTGCCTCTATGTAGTTTTGCCAATTACATATTACGAGTAAATACGAGAAAGAAAACTTCCCAAGAAATGATCAGACTAAAGGCGAAGGACATGGATTCAACACTATTTGTATTCCAAAGGACTAATGGTGTTCTCCCGAAGGTGTTCTAGACTCTGAAACTTGGCCGTGGGTTCTGGCTCCGTCCCGTGGGAGGTGCGAGGAGATATGCTCCGCCAAGATTGATATCTAAATTAAACCAAATGCCGGATCGAGTCCTGAATCCAAATGTCTAACGTAATTACGGGTGCTTTGGGACACCTCTACACGAGAACGAATCGGTTATACACCGTGTTCAACAAACGCTAATACCGCGAAACTTCAAGGAGTGATTCATGAAAAACTAGAAATTCTTTTATCTCATTATTGTCGAAATAAAAAAAGGTGTTTAATGAAAACAAATAACTTTGTAAACGCTACTATATTATTAACATCGACATGTTTAAAAAATAATGTTTTTTCGTCAGGATAGACAAAGACGAATGATGGAGAAAACATTGTCAAGAAAACATAATATTAATTATCCTGACGAAGAAAATATTGTTTTTGAAACATGTCGATAATGTTAATAATATAGTGATGCTTACAGTTATTTGTTTTCATTAAATCAATAATTACACCAGAAAGTGTATTTGCGAAGTTTGAAGAAGAAAAAATAAAGTTTAAATTGTTATATTTGTGATTTATTAAGCGTCGGGTGTTCTACTGACCCTTTTTTCTAAATAGAATTGTTTCGTTTAAAAACTTAATGAGAATTTTTCATTTGCGAACTTGAGCGCGAGCCGAGCCACGAATTATGGGAAAGAAACGAAGCAATCTTAAGCGGCGCAAATTGCCACTTGCAGTTGCTTCGTTCCTCCCCCGTAATTCGTGGCTCGGCTCGCTTATGGGCAGCCTTAGATTATCATGAACCACCCCCCAATGTTTCGCGGTATGAGCGTGGCACGCTGTGTACAATCAATATTAATTTTATTAATTTAAATAACACCTACAGGAATTGTTTATTTCTTGTATTTATACTTATAACTAGTAGGCTGCTGGCGAAGGCAAAAACATTGGGAATGTATGGAGAGCGATAAGCTGAAATAGGCCAAAAACAATTGATCTTTTATCTTTTATAGCTAAATTTGTTGGCCCCAAACAACAAATTTGAATTAGACCAGTCAAATAACGATACTTTAATTGTTTTGCCTTTAATAATTAGCGGCTCTGGAATTTTAGTTTTGCCTCCGCTTTCCGCCTCCTCCTTATAACTAACTATGTATCTATACACTTGAAAAATTTATATAATCAAGTAGCTTAAACTTGTCAGTCACCTCCATACCAAATCCTTCGACGGCCTCCATGGTTGAGTGGTTATGATCCTTGGCCACGAATCCGGAGTTCGATGGTTTAAATCCCTGCTTGCGCAAGTAAAGTATATTTGTTTAATTTATGCTATTTCACAATTAATTCATTATAAATAATATAGTACAGCGATCGGGAAATTGGCGGCCCGCGGAACACATCTGAGGTAGATTCACACGAGTGTCACTCCTGGAAACCCCTGGACCCCCCGATTCCTACCCATCCCTCACACATTTTCCTTCCCAGAACTTCCTCTCCCTCCTTTCAGAGAAAAGACCCTCCACACAGCATCACCTGAGATGTCAAAGGCCCTGAGGGTAATTGTTTTCCTCGGAGCCTGCCGTCTGGAGCTAATATTAAAAAAGTTACCACTAAAAATAATAACATTTTAAAAATAATAACAATAAAATTATTAAAACTAAGAACTCACAATTGAAATATTACGACAATTTACTAAACAACTTTTGAATAAGTTGAGTAGTTAAGATGTTTCAAAAGATATGGTTTCGATTGTTTTGATGTTAACAAGCTCAAGAAACAATTATTAATCATTTTGATTTCATAGGAGAGGGGGGGGGGGTAAAAATAATTGATTACCGTAAATCAAGAAGGGCGGGGGAGTTCAAGGACACATAAATTCTAAAATACTTACTATCATCGTGTTTCTATTACATTCGATTATTTTAATTTAAATTTTAAATTTTAAATACATAAACGGCCTTTTATAAATAAACATATAATAGAGTACAAAAGTAAGAAAAATAATATCATTACATAATAGTAGTTTTAAACTTAAAAAATAACATACAATTATTTTGTGTATCACAACAAAAAATAACAAGAAATAAAAATGAGAAATATCATCATTTCATTTCAACATGTCCATATTGCGTATATAAAGTTACATTATGGAAAAAATAAAAAAACTTAAAAACTGAAACCTAAAAATAACATACAATTATTTTGTGTATCACAACAAAAAATAACAAAAAAAGAACAATGAGAATTATCATCATTTCATTTCAACATGTCCGTATTGCGTATATAAAGTTACATTATGGAAAAATAATTTTTGAGTGCATATTTATATTGCGCTAATTTTAAGAAATAAATGTCGCCGATGTTAGCATATTCATTTCCCAAAATGTGTAATCGACTGATTGGTGAGTAATAATGTGATAATGTATGTGTGTTATTATAGTAGAACGGTAGAGTCAGTCTATTGTTAGCGCGACCAGGGCAATGAAATCGTATTAGTTCTTATTATAAACCGATCTGAGTGAAAAATGATTAAAACCGGTATCAGACGACCTCGAAGCACCGAAATTAAATCATTTTTCTTGCAGGTTGAAAAATTTGACGCACACTAGAAACATTGGCGTGTGATATAAAAGATTATCATTCAGAATTGAAATCGTTATGAGAGTGAACCTCGAAGGACTTAAATAAGGAGGAATAGAATATATCATAAGCCTTCAGGACAGGGCGTCACGTGGGCTGACATTTAAAAAATTACACGACTCGTCGGACGGGTTTGGCGGCGGCGAATCGTGATGGCGGGATCGGGTGAAGATAAAAAAAATGCCCCTAGACGGGCGGCGCGGGCGATGTAACACGCTTTGAAGTCGGAAGTCAATATGCGAGTCCATACCTTTTTTTGGGGTATAATTCATTATATTGGGCCAAGGACTGTCAGTATATTGAGTGTCATATTATTTTTAGTGACAAAATTATAATAGAGTTATTTATTTAATATTGATTGATGGAAATCAATTTTTATACCACTTTTTATGGATTAACATACTTCTATGATTTTATTCCACTTTTTTATTGACCAGAGAGGCTATTCTCTAAAATTTGTAATAAGAGATCGTTCTCCCGCGAGAAGTGCTGTCAGATTTGTGTGATTTTCTACAGCTGTTATTTGCTTTTTCTATCGGCCGATGTCAAAATTTCAGCTGTGAGCTGTCACATATTTTAGTTTGGGTCGTTTTAAACACGAATTTCTGTAAGTATGCATGATTGTTTATTCATTGATAGCTGTACAAAATCACACAAATCTGACAGCACTTTTCGCGGGAGAACGTTGTCTTATCAGAAATTTTAGGGAATAGCCTTTCTAACCGGTTTTAAATTTTGACAGTTGTGTCATGAGATAAAAACGGCAAGCTGGTACAATTTGAACTAAATAAATGGTATATGATATAACATCGAAGACGTGAATGAACGTTATTGGCTTTATTCCATACTGTACAATTTTGGAACTTATTTTGTTTTATTTTTATAATTCCACTTAAACATCCCTTCGGGTGGGTTTGTTAACTTCCGAAAGATGGGTTAATTATGTTGGGTTGACTGAATCTATGGGTTTTTGTAAAATTTTTTTTACATTTGTGTTAATCTTAGGACATTTTCTTTTAAAAAGATTTGTATCAAAAGAAAAACAAACACATCCTAATTTCCAAGCAAATGCTTCATATATTTGTTTCTTTCTCTCAATATCGCCCTTGAAACGTGAAACACTACCATTCAGAATCGAAACGTTACTTGAGATGACTCTGGTTCTGCTTGGTGACCAGATTGAATGGCTAGGTCCGAATACCTTCATACCATACCCCGATCGGGGATGCCGCAATCCCACTATCTACGGACTGTCAGGAGCACTTGTGCGGTACGTACATTAAAAACACATAATTAAATTATAACAGCATTGCTAAAATTCACGAACAATTGGGTTTTAACTTCTACTCGCAGCTAAATATACTTTCGGAATGGCCCTAGCGAAAGACAGACGTTTATGATTGAAAAAAAAAAGACTTTTAACTGTGCTTAGTTATTGAAAATTGGTATATCCGTGATACTCAATAATCATCTACACATATCTCTAACAGTTTTATTCATTTTCAAAGAATTATTGTATTTAACACTCCATTTATTTAATGTATTAAAGGGGGGGGGGTAAGGTTTTAAAGTCCAAAAAGCATATTTTCATGATTCATTTTTGGAGATATGAATAAATGTTGCTTTATTTATTTTACATACACGTGTTATAGTAACACATCCGAAGTATCTTTGAATTTTTTTATTATTAAAAATATCAATAAACAAGTCCGTGAGAGCTAATCTCCGGAGGCGGCTCGAAAAAAAGTTGTTATGCGGTGAACATTATAACTCATTAACGAATCATTTAAAACAAAACAAAAAATTAAATGCGTTTAAAAGGTGATATGTTTTTCCAGGTAGTGACGAAGCGTTTTTTTTTTTTTGTTATGCAAAATTAGTGTAAAAAATTTCAAAAGAATCGGTTAAGTAAATTTTGAGTTATAATGTTCGCGAACTTAAAAAACTTATTTGCCAGAAAATCGATTTAAAGTTTTTTATACACGAAATATACTTGAATCGAGCAAGAGGGCCGGTCGCTTGAAACTCTGAATCTTCGTTAGTTTTGCTCCAATTTACTTTAAATTTTGAAACAACACTCTCGACATGTTGTACATTAAGAAAAAAAAATCAAAAATGAGTTTTAAAACCTTGCCCCTCCCTTAACACAATAAAAAACTTCAATTGTGCGTATAACTATTAAGCATACATTATCTTTATTAACTCGTGCTAAAGTAGTTTATATTAAAGTTCGTTTCACAAAACCGCATAAAAACTTTCCCAGGGTAATTCTCAAAGACATTTTGTTTTTTGAAGAGTTTTATTAAATGTACATTTGTTACTTAAATTTAATTTTTCCGCGACCGGTTTCGATACAACCGTATCATTCACGAGCAGAATTAAAACTAACTTAAAAATTAAATGCAAGTACCAGCCCTGAACAATGGATATGAACCTGAAATAATTGACCGCTTAGTTAATAAGAAACAAGCAAATTTTTTAACAAAAAAGTACATTTATAGTGGTAATAATATGAGCAAACCTGGTAACTAAGTACCCAATATATAAAAAAAAATCCTTTTTACAGGCGATTTATCCTTAAAAATATCCCGTTTATTACCAGATCATATTTCTCCAGCTTTCTATACTAATTCTAAAATAAAAAATTTGATAAATAATAAGGATGTTTCTAATAAATTTGAAAAAAACGGGATATACACTTTAGAATGTAACGATTGTGACGCACAGTATGTAGGTATGACAACTAGAAATTTCAAAACTAGAATCAGGGAACATGAACTTTGTTTACGAAATAATAATTACTCCGAATTTGCGAATCATTTAATAGAGTCAGGCCATAGCTTCAATAAAGAAAAAACAAAATTTAAACATTGCAATATAAATTCATACTTTAATCTTTGCGCTTTAGAAACGCTCGAAATAAACAAAAAAATTAAATCTAAAATTAATTTAGTGAATAAAATAATAGCGCCTTGCAAATCTCCTTTACTAACCATGTTTCCGTATAATATTGACTCCTCCCACCGCTTTCCCCCTCCCCCCAAAATCATCCCTCCCACTACTCCCACCTAATTAATCTTTGGTACTTGCATTTAATTTTTAAGTTAGTTTTAATTCTGCTCGTGATTGATACGGTTGTATCGAAACCGGTCGCGGAAAAATTAAATTGAAGTAACAAATGTACATTTAATAAAACTCTTCAAAAAACAAAATGTCTAGAAATTGTTACATAGTTAATGCCCAAGAAATACAAAAAATTAATTCTCAAAGATTTATGTTACATCTATAAAGAGCTGCATCTTTGCTTATTATTATTTAACATTTTTTACACAGGCCGATCGTTACAACCGGCAACATAAAATAGATGGCATTAATTTGCTTCGATCCAATCCGGCAGTTTTCAGCGCATCTGTTCGGAAACATCGTGTAATTGCTTATATTAGCAATAATGCGTGATGATACTTGGTTTTTAGTATTGCAAGAGCGGATAAATCACCATGTAAGTTGGGTTGGCAAGAATGGGCAGAATGAACACGGTGGCACGACGCGGTGTGTGTATGGCGCCACTGAATAGATAAAGATAGAATTTGATCTGAACAGATTTAAAAAGAAACTGATGTCGTCAATTTATTTTGTTTATTCATAGGCCCAAGACAGGCAGATGAGATCAATACATTGTATTTCAAAATGTTTAATTGATTTCAGCAGGAGTAAGAAAACAAACTTACTTCAGGCGTATATAAAATCCGACAACCGCTGAACAGATAATCCGTGGAAGTCTGATCTAAAAATAATGATTTAATAGAAAAGTGAGTAGCAAATGGTTGTTTTTCTTCAAAAAAATCGAGTGCAGTTTACATGTGATAGAAGTAAAACCTTCACCCCCACAATCTCAACCAATAGGAGCCTTGGAAAGTGAGCTCATAATCAAAGCGGCCAATGCGCCCAGCTTGAGCTTGAGCGCAACGCTACCTAGGTACGGTAATTTCATTCTATCTCATTTTCTCGCAGGTTAAATCCTATAGGTATATATTTGTCTCTTTATAGTGTCGTTTGTTTCTGTTTTATCGAGTTTCAAATCACCACGGTGCTAACGAAGTTTTCACTTCAAAAAGTATTGAATATAGCTTCTGTATGTATTTTTGGTGATTAATGTATATTAAACTTTTACAAACATGTGATATGCAAAATAACTTAGTGGAACAGTAATTATGAAAAAAAAAAATTAATAGAAATTATTATTATAGAACCCTTGCAGAAGAATAGCATTGTGCTAACATTTTTTATTATTGAGATTATGTGTCTTTCTTGTAACTATATTCCGTGCAGTTGAGCACATCTACTATTTCTGCGAAAGTATTGCCAACTGCATGGAACCTAGGTACAAGCGAGTCATCTTAATGACTCAGTCCTGATAATGTTCCTTTCGACTAGAATGAAAAAGATAATCGGTTCAAGAAAGAATTTCGATATTAGAAGATGTTTGAAAGTGGGTGTCCCAGTAAAAATGACAGACCTAAGAATATGGATTGGATTGCATGGAAGAGGATTAGAGCAGGACGGGAAGGACTAAGGAATGGAGACGAATGGCGAAAGACCGAAGCCAGTGGAGTACATTAGTGAAGACCAAGCTCCCAGCCCGGGGATATGGCGCCGTGATATTGAATATAAAACTGAGCTTGCTTCTATCTGTTAATCCCTTCGATGATTCAATTGAATCAGTATCAAGAGAATCGCTAGGAGTTAATACTTTTTCATAATATGAGATATTCAAAGAGAAAGAGTGTGCAACCAAAAAACAGTGCTTACTTCTGGCATAAGGTCACGCCCACAACACAATTCTATAGTTCACCTGTTCGGTACGTGGCGCAGTCTCAGCGAGTTCGCAGTTCGCAGATACCTGGGACCGGTTTTGGCCGAAACGGAGAACCGCGATGGTATTCTGCTCGCCTGTGCCTACTTGATGCAATCGCCGGGACATTTCTTTCGCGAGAGAAATTCTGTATTTACCTATAGTTGAACCTGCCGGAGTGGTGACTCATCGCGAACATGGATGATGATTCTAAACAACAACACCAAATCAAGCATCTAACTAGATAAGTACACATACAAATAATTAATAATTATAATTACAGTTTTTGAAATAATAACATAGATAATTGAACTATCTTTCAACAAACACAGGTATAAATTACTATTTTCGTAAATCATCAATGCATAAATATAATTACTAATAACCCATAGTTGACACAAGAGTTAAAACCCAAGGGAGACTTTTGGTACCGAAATATACGACAAAGACACCATATTTATTGAACCTGAAAAGCCCTCACGCATACAACTATCTGCCTGCACTTACTATACCAATAACGTAAATTATGCATTACTTCAACTAAAACATCACTGATTGTTATTTATTTTATGACTAAATGGCTAATGAGAAAATATCACAAGGAATTGAAGAGCTCATTAAATAGAACTTGTTATTCTTTATGCATTGCTAGTAGTGCAGTCCTGCATTTTAACTTTGTTTTGTTTTTTCATTTTTTAATCTTATCCTTTTTTAACCAGCTGAAATGTTGTACTATTTTTTCTCTTCTTTTACACATTACTTACTTTATACATTCCCCCGCTTCCCACATTTAAATTTAACGCTGATTTGTCAATGATATTTGTCACCGATATATTTTTACGGTATGCTAGCGAGTACCCGGCATGCGTTGCAAAGCTAGTTTCTCTCAGCGTGTCCTTTCCCGTGCGTTCCCGTTCCCCCCGCCTCTCCCTCCTTCGTTCCCCTCCCCCGCTCCCAGATTCCCCTCCCCCTCCCGCTTTCCCTTCCTAAACTATATGAAATGCATACAATTTTCAAACAACTCGCACTGTAATTTTTTTTAAATGTATAATAATACCAGAGGTCACCAAATAGACCTACCTTCGCGGGAGCGCGCACAACAAATCACCAAAGTTTCTTCGCGATCAGATGAATGGTATGGGAAATAATTTCATAACGCCAGAGCTCACCGTTATACAGAAACCTTCGCTTTGAAAGAGGAGACCGATAGGCTACGAAGCACCGCACAAGGAGGAGACCGATTATTCTATCTTGTTCTTACGCATGCTAAATCCTAGAGATGCGTTTGTCTCTTTTTAGTGTGGCTTTTTCGTTTCATAGAGTTTAGGAAGGTTTATCAAATCACAACGGTGCTAAAGACGTTTTTACTTCAATTCGTTAATCTTATCCTGACGAAGAAATCTTTGGTTTTGAAACGTGTAGATAATTTTGATGAAATAGTGGTGTTTTACAAGGTGATTTATTTTCATTTAATTAAAAATAAAATCTTAAATATTTGTATTTTTCTTCAATAACCGCAAATGCACTTTGTGGCGTCAACAAATCATTTTGTATACACCACTCACATATTTATTCATTATTTAATCAAAATTTTCAACAAAAAAATGGTTTCATTATCATTTTATCCTGTCAAAGAAACCATTCTTTTGGAAACATTTTGATTATTTTTAATAAGTGATTTGTTTTAATTTATTTGTATTTTTGTTTGTCACTTCAAAACCTCGCAGTAACGGAACAGTAACAATCTTGTAAACGCAATTATTTAAAGCTCACAATGTCATATTCATCACAAGCTATTATTAGCCTTTGAAGTTTCCATGGAAAATTACAATTAAACACGTCCATTCGCCTACATGGACACAGACTTTTGATGTGACAGGGTGTGCTAGTTTACGTGAATATCGTACAAGAGTTCGTACTTCTTATAAAACCTAGGGGACTACAGCAACTCCAATCGGGGTAGGTATGTTGGGAAGATGAAAAAAAGGGGACGGGAAGGAGATTGGGAAAAGGAATGTTGGAAAGTGCTCTGGAACCACATCTGAAGAGCGATTCTCTATCTTTTGTGGGATCGTTATCGAGATAACGCACGTGATCTTCTGTCAGATTTTCTATGTACAACGTAATGAATAAGTAATCAAGCATACTTGCTGAAATTCGTGTTTAAAACGATCTAAACTAAAATACGTTACAGTAAATTTGTAAAAATCACACAAATCTGACAGGAGATCACGTCCGTTATCTCGATAACGATTCCACAAAAGATAGAGAATCGCTCTTCTGGTCACCAAACTTGGCTAAATTCATTTGAAGCAACGTTTCGATTTCTTTCACCAGGGCGATGCTGAGAATACCTACCAGACGCTGGCAGATGAAAATAAGTTGTGTGCACTTCACAGAAAGAAAACTAAAGTAGACAAGAGTGGGGAGGTTAACCGCACAAAGAGGAGACCGACTAGTCTATAGTCCTTGTGGCAGGCTACATTCTATAGATGTATGTCTCTTTTAAGTGTCGCTTTCGTTTCAAATCACAACGGTTCTAAAGAAGTTTTCACTTTAATAATTCAACAAAAACCTAATCTAAGAATAAGAGTCAAAAGTTAAAACTGGCGTCGGATGGTTTTTGCGTTTGCCAAGCTTTGTAGAATCGACGTTTCGGACCGGCTGCAGTAGTCATAATCGTGCTATGAAGATGATACTGTGAAGCTGTTTGAAAAGTAGCCGCAAAGAAACAGCTCAAAACGACATGTTAAAAATATACGTAAGCCTAATTACATTCATATTTTCTATGTAAGCCCCAGGAAAAAATAAATATTTGATATAAAAAATAATCATGTTCTTGAATAAGCCATGTCTGCGCCACGAAAGCTTCGTCAATAGAATCAATAACACAAGGGAAAATATGAAATTATTTAGAGAAGTAAATGAATTCAGTATAAAATTTTCCATTTGCGATAAGCACGTCGTAGGGGAAAATCAGTAAGTTCCTACGCCCCTCCTTCACCGGCTTACGAGAATATTTCTTAATATATGAGGGACGTGATTCTACTTGTAGAAATTTATTATTTAAAGTGGAAAATAATTTTATATTATACGTAAAGACTGGAAAAGAATAATGGAAACCCGTTTTGGTAAGTAAATCGTTCGAAGAGAACGCGGTAGTTTTTTTTTCAATTTGAGAGGCGCAGTTGGAGGTATGGATTAACACGTCCTTCACTCCTGGAGACACTGGCCTCAGATTCCTACCCTTCCCACACGACGTTTTCCTTCTCAGAACTTCATCTTCTTCCTTTCCCCAAAAGTCCCTCCACACACAGCATCCCCAAAGATGATATACAATATAAATAAAGAAAAAATATAATCATCTGAAAGTTAGAAGCAGTACTAACAAACTCTTAACGATGAGGTTAAAAGTAGTTAAATTTGAATATTTTTCTTTGTGAAATTTCTGTGGAACTCAACTTACGACAGCTCTTAAAGCCATTTCCATCGTGAGCTATGAAGTTTCAAAATATCTATTTACCCTAAAAATGTTCAAATGTTAAAAGAAAACATTTGGTATTTGAATCTAGGGAGAACTGGATAGTAAATACAAGAACTACATAAATAAATGATATTTCGGAAAACATTTCGCTATAATTTATTATTTAATATGTTTAGAGCGCGCATAATTTAACCCATCAAGGCACCAGACTTAGCTAATAAATCATCTTCTTGGAAATATTATTACACTAACAATATTCCCCTCTCTAGCAGCCTCGTAAACTTGAAGGAACTTGACAATGAAGATTTGCTACGCAAGCCGCATTCGGAAAAGACGCGACTCAATTTTCGCCAGAATCTTCGTTCTTAGAATCTGACGGGAGTTTGTAGGCTGCAGGTGTTTTCACTGGGAGGATGTTAAACATTCCAAATGCTCACCTTGGATTCTGTAGATCCCAGAGACTACGAAGTGCTGGATACGTAAAAAGAATGCCAGCTAACAGGACATCAAAAATCATGGCAAAGTGGGTGAATCAGTGAATGTGACCAAGAGGCAGACCGAAGAAGTGATTAGACTGATTGGAAGAGCATTGAAACTGAACGGGAAATCAAATGGAGATCGTTTGTGGAGGACACATTCCATATATGTACATAGAATGCACTGTGAGAGCGTAACAACTATACAACTAATGGCATTTATTTCAAATATTATGCGTGGATAACATAATATTGTCAACTTGACATTCTCTTTAGTCCGTTTACGGACGATAATTTTACGTGATAACATCATATAATAACGATGGAGTGGAAGAGAGATAGACGCGTCACAAGCCGAACGCTTGTTTCGCGCTCTCGCTTGCACGCTCGGCTCAGGCGGAACGTGACAATGAGTCATGCTTTTTTCGTGAGTGCAGCCGGCGTTCATCGATTTATTAGACGTTATCACGTCAAAAATATTAATTTATTTTATATTAACTTCACACAGCAGACAATGAGGAAAATAATTTCCCTCATGACCTGTGCTATCTTTGGGAATACTGCATGGAGAGTGAGAAGCTGAAGGAGTGAACAAGGGTCTTGAAGAGACCTATGTTGTAGGGTGGCGAAAATATTTTGGGAGGCGGGTATGGGTACCGCCGCCCACGAGTACCGTTTATTGGATAACCAAAACTTCTGCCTTAGGTCACCTTAAGTGGTTCGCTGTGTTTGGTGACAGCCGGATCTACGGGGTGAAGTTTGTCAAGGACTTGGCAGTCGGTGTGTCTGCCTACCTGCTACGTGCCGGATCCAGAGAGACTGGTTGGGGAGGTCTTTTGACCTCTCCAGCCAGAATCTCTTGACCCATTGCCTTGCACCGCAGTTGAAAGGATGAATTCATACGTCCGTCACTCCTGGACACACTGACACCCAGATTCCTACCCACCTTTCATACCTATTTCCTGCCCAGAACTTCCTCTTCTTCATTTCCTTAAAAAAACCTTCCACACGGCATACCTTAAGATGACATAGTCGTAGAACCGACTCGTTCTTGAGTTCGCCAAATGTCAACCATGTACGAATGTTGGGCGCGCGTTCCACAGGTATTTCAGTTTCCAACTCCCACTAGTAGTGATGGTTAGGGAAAGGTAGGAACTGGATAAAAGACATAAACTCCTAATGTAAACACGCAACTAACATACCTCTTGTACCATAAAAGGCATATCGCTCATGTGAATGACCGAACGGTAACACCCACATCAAAAAGACTCGGCGCCGAATATTTTAACTCTCCTGTGAATGCGCCTGAACGGAAAAGATGAAGCGAGTACCTCGTCAGTTAGTAATGATATTAGTTTCGGAAAATTTATCGACATTACATATTTATGACCACTAAGACACTGGCTGGAAATATTTATGGTTTCATTGGCATTCAATACACCGATGTACTGAACGCCATTATGTAGAAATAGCCTTTTTCTAAATACTACACCAAAGGGTTTTAAGAACTAAAGTTAGGCGAAAATAATCAAACTAATGGTTGAAAGCGAAAACCTTTCCATTTTATATTGAAAATGGGTTTTAAGGAAGCCCTTCGTACGTTGTCTTGTAAAATTTAATAAATGGTTTCCACAACAACGAAACATCCCTGCTGAATATAAAAATAGTATTATCTACAATACAACAACTATTTTCTTCTTAAATTAAATCAAAATAAGAAAAAAATACATGTGTGCAGTTCACACGCGGTAGAAGTGAAACCTTCAGAAAACTAAAGTAGGCTACGAAGTACCGCTCAAAGAGATGACCGATTAGTCTATCTCATTCTCTCGCAGGCTAAATCCTATAGATGTATGTGTTTGTCTCTTTTTAATGTCGCTTTTCCGTTTCATCGAGTATCAAATCACAACGGTGCTAAAGATGTTTTCACTTCAAAGAAAATTGTGTGCAGTTCACGAGCGGTATAAGCGAAACCTTCAGAAAACTAAAGTAGACAAGAGTGAGGGGGCTACGAAATAATGCTCAAAGAGAATTTTGGCTCTTTTCAGTGTCGCGTTTTCGTTTCATCGAGTTCTATCACAAGTATTTAAAACATTCGTTCCAATTAAAAATATGTTGCTAGCGACAAAATCCAACTTTCTGCCGGCAGTCAGACACGAAGAAGCATGCATATAGGTGGTACCTCCCTTCATCCACAATCCACATTGAATGGTACTCGCGGCGAGTCTTAAGGCCCGTATCCTGCGCCACAATACACATAAACATTAGCTTGAACAGCACCCAAAACATTGAAAATTTGAACACTTCGTGTTCAAAAACCCTGTGTTCAAGCTTTACCACAGGCGACGGAAAACATTCATCTCCCGGGCGAAGGGGGAAGGCTGGCGGGGGGAAATATGTTCATATTTTTACAAGAGCCGCGCGATGCGGTCATGTATGGAGAATCAAACCGAACAAGTTTTTGAGGTTATGCGCAATGATTGAGCTTAATAATCACTACTTTAAAATATTATGATACCTAAATACAATATAATAAATATATTTGATAGTAAAATTATAGTATAATAACGAATATTAACAACATTAATATTAATATTATTTTTGAAGTGGGTGAAGCGGGAAGCAGAAATTGTCGGACCGCGCGAACTTCACACCTGTTCACACCAATCTTTCAAGCCATGTTTCGAAAAACGCAGGAGACGGAAAACAAAGAACGTTTATAGTGTGGTTCAAGCTAGTATTCATGTGTATTGTGGCGCAGGAGTTCCGCCTTTATGTGAACACAAGGATTCAAGCGATTATTCGCGATCCCGGCCGGCATGTCATTACAGTGGGAAACCTCGAACTGCAGCAGATTAGAGCGAAAATAAACAACATTATCCCGCAGATTCACGCTCGCGTACACGAATCTGGCGTATTGAAAACATTACATTGTTCGCTATTGTACGTTCGTGTATTATGACAGATAATTTACGAGACGGACGACGCGCAATTTATTATTGCCTGGAGATTACGGAGGTAGGCAAAGGTGTTTGACCCAGGTGCGGGATCTCCGACTAGTGATGGGCGCAATCCATCCGAAACATTTTAATAATCGAATTATGATTTAAAACAATCGCTCGGACAAGAACGCCGACAATTTGTACGCCTACAAGCAATAATTTCCTTCTGTCGCCCGTCGCATTCTCGCCGCAACGTCGTCATCCTTTTTTCGACACAATTCGTTTTCAATTGCAATATGTGTTTAACTGTTTCAAGAATAATAATAAACAAAAGACAACAATATTGTATTTTGATCATGGATAGCTAAGAATTGTGAAAACATATAACAAATTAAAATAACAACAATCCACATGAAGCAGAAAATGTTTTTTTTTTAAAATTAAGTTTTAATACATTTCTTTGGGCTATTTGACTTCCTATGATAAAGCGCCCCTGAATTGGTTTTTGTCAAAAATCCGCCATAAAAAATGTAATGGTGACCCGAAAATTGGCAGCTCGAGATGATAATTACTATAAAATTATAATTTTTTGTGTATTATTTACCAATTTCGTTCGTAAAATCGACTTCAAAAATACACTTAATTGCAGTACATTTTTTTGCCAAACCTAAGTTGGTATGAATATCAAACGAATTTATATACAATGTCGATTGTTTGTACTTAAACGCTGGTATTTACAGTACAATTAGATTTTTCCTTGAATAAAAATAGTTTTATATTTTTTTATTCGGCGGTATATCCTCTCTGCACTTCCATTTGGGGTCACTTAGTTGTATTTTGTGTGATTAGGCATACCACATCTTCCCTAAACCGACTGCACATTGTATATAAGTATGGCGGGGGGCCAATTGTCGGCAAACAACTGTTACGGAACCTTATGCACGGTCGTATCGCATCGCATCGATTCCTTCTGAATTATTTAAAAAAATTCGAATACTTTTTCAAACATTCGAATGAACTATTAAATTATCTTGAGTAGCCCAACGCTATGTAGGTACTTATTTCCTAGATAATTCTTTAGGTTGGGCACACTGAGCATTGTTTAGCTCGAATGGTAGCTTGGTCGCGAGCACTGGTCCATGACGTGTAGTACTAATTAACTTCTCATCGGAAATTCGCCGTATTCCTACGGATAAATAATGGCTAATTGAGGAGATTCAGCTGCGCTTTATTGGGACGGGAATCAAATGAGTATTTAGCGACTGGATTCTTATTCGCTGACATTGAATATTGCGGATCAAGGCCGAGACGAATCACTCAATTTAAACAACATGAGTGCTGTGTTGTGCGAAATGCGTTGCCTAATCGTGTTGATAAATGTTAAGGAGTGAAAAAAGAGCAGATATAGAAAATATAAGAATCGTTACTTTATCGTGATAATATTCGTATAATTGAATAGACCAGCCTATATCACTTGCATAATTCCTGTTTCTAACTGACTAACTAACTCACAATTGAAAGATTTTTTTCTGTGACAACGAATTGAAACAGACAGAAAAAAAATTATTTCTCTTTCTAATGCCATTTTATTCATATCTCCATATAACGAAAAAGAACAATTTTAGGAACATAATAATTTTATTTTTTAATGTACGATCGCCCGGGTCAAATATGGGCTTGCGGATTTGTAAAGGCTTTGTAAGATTGGTAAATTTGTAAAATTATAATAATAATATGGTGTTTGTGGCTAGAAATATACTTCCGAGACGTAAGGGGAATGGCTGCGCGGCCTTTATCATGCTGAACTTAAATTTGGATGTGATGCCAAAATACTTGACCAAAATAATTTTTTGTTTTTAAATAAAAGATGTAGAAAATATCTAGGACGGATAAGAGCCACTTTATTTATTTTTTATATTCATTATACATAAGATTTTAAAAGATTTTATTTTTCATGATTTTTAAGTTATTTACGAGTTAATGATAATGGGGTCGATCTTCTTTTTACCTTCGTAAAGTTGTCTCCACCAGTTCAGAAAAATTCAACAAAATTGCCAATATTATTATTAAATAATTACTTTAAAATCTACCGTACTAAAGACGTAATGACTGTGTGCGTTTAAAAAAACGTGTTTATATTTTTGTAGTAAAAATTACGTTACAAAGTTGTAACTCCTCGTGATAGAAGTGTTTTTCATATAAATCACAGTTGTCTTCTACCACCTCGACTTGCGTATATTCTATTAGGTATGTTACAAAAAAAATGATATAACGACATAAAACTATTTTTAAACTCCAAAAGGTAAAACCTATCAAGTAACAGCGATTATTATTTTTAATGATGTTTAATAAAATATTTTTACCTACAACTACAACTACAACTTTTATGTCGTACATAAATTCCGTCACGCGGGTTGTCATTCGAAATAGGTATACACGCAGCTCGTGTTTGTCACCGCCAATAGGCATTTTAGGCCTCCTCCCCCCCTTGCTATAATTTCCCCTCTGAGATCCAGAGAGAATTCATTTATTAAAAAAAAATTAAAATGTGACAGAGTGGTGGAAATGTGACAGAGTGATGGAAATGTGACAGAGTGGTAAAAGTTATGTAGGTTAAAAAGAAGAACAACCCAACTACTAAAAATAATTATTTTGCCTTTCCTATTATGTAAATATAAGAAAAAAAAATTGTTAAGAAAAGCATTTTGATGGGCTTAAATTTAAAATTTTGGCCAATAACCTTTTTTTTAATTGTTTTATTTTAATTTCATATTGACTTAGTTTGTTAGGCAAGATTTTTTTTCAAAATTATCATTAGTTCACAAAAAATTGTCAAGGTTGCCTCCAAAATCATGAAAAATTGTATATTTTATACTTTAAAATGCAGCTAAATAAAATAGATCATATCCGTGTACTAGATTTTAGCGTCAAATTCAAATGTAAGTTTTGTGTGAAACCATTATTGATATAACTCAATTGTTTCAAATTATTGATTAGGTTTGTGGAGCGTTCTTTCATTACTATTTTATGTTTATTGCGTGTTATTATTTAGTGTTTAACGAGACCATTCGTATCGATACACAATCTACAAAAAGTTGATATTTTTGTCCCCAACAAGCAAAGTATAAATCTTGCTAGACGATTGATTTTATCATATAAACTCGAGGTGTGCGTGTAAAAGGCTTACGTTTAAATTAATATATTAACAGTGTGACACGAACTTTCAAACGAAGGAAATAATATCGATATTTGAGGATAATCAACCAACAAACGCGGTTTATATTGAAATTTCAACCACCTTGAATTGAATTTGTTATATAAACAACTACAATTATATGTCAACTACTGAATTTATTACATAAAAATTAATGTTTCTTTATTTGTCCAGTAAGCGTTTCTACACCGTTTATCCGATTGCTACGAAACTTAGGTGATTTATTGTGCGCACGCCCGCGAAGATTTCTATTATAATGGTGAAGCATTATGAAATTTATAAAAAAATTATAATAGTTGACGTGAGTTTTGGAAAAATATATGTATATCATAGTTTAGCAGAAGGGAGGGAAAGCGGGTGGGGATGGGAATTCGGGAGGGGAAGGGAACGAGGGAGGTGGGGATTTGCGAGAGGGAGCACGAGGAAGGGGGGAAGCAGGGAAGGTGGAAGAGGAACGTGGCAGAGTGTCGCGGGGCGGGGGGATGTTGGAGAGGGAGGGAAGGCGTGAAACTTGGAAAGGGATGCGGGAGGGGAACGGGGAAGCATGGGAAAGTACACGCAGGGAGAAACAATTTCTTTCTTTGAGTGGCATTGCAATTAAGCCGCATACTCGCTGGTACATAAATAAACTGAAAAGAAAGGTCACCTAGTTAATTTGACAATGGAATCAGTTATTATCTAACAAAACGCCCACATGTAAAGACAAATTTCTAAATAAAATAAAAATATTATTTTCTTTCAGTACAAAAAATAATAAACATTTATATTGTCCAGAAATGTGCTTTATCCTGTAGGCGGGCATCTAGAAATAAGCACAAGCAGGGCTCTTAGCAATTCCTTGAAAAGAAAACCAATAGCAAAAAACACAACCTCTAGCCATCACTGCAGTGAAAATAATTGCCTGCATTTTAAAAGAACTTCGATTTTCACCGCGAGCTTACTTTGAGGTAGGCGAAAGAAGAACATTACGAATAATGATGTCACTTTTTGCATAAAATCGATACATGTTATTTTTAATAGAACTCCTTACTATTTATTCAGAACTTTGACGTAGTGATTTATTTGATTATGTTTAATTGTGCGGTTGCCATTGTTGACACTTAAGCCGCAAATTACATTTGGCGTACATAAGTCTGTAGAAAAGCACTTCAGATTGCAACAAAAATATCGTTAAATTATTAAAATCTACTAACAAAGCAGGTATGATTTGAGATTTTCACGGCCAAAGGTAATATTGCGATTTATTTTTACAGCGTTTTAGTTTCCACCATTGGGCAGATGTGGAAACTATAACGTTCCAACAAAGCAGTATGTTTATTTAAAATACGGTGAATGGGTACAAACAATAAGTTGCATAATACAGTGCTTTCGTGCAGGTGATATATTTTTTTTTCTTTATTTATTATGTTTTACTCTAATCTTGTGATTTTACCGGGTTTTAATTTCTTAAGATATTAGTGTACAAAACACTTATCAGACCAGTGCTCACGTACGCAGCTGAGACGTGGGAACTAACTAAGTGGGAATAACTAAGAAAGCACTGGACGTTTTTGAAAGGAAAATTCTTCGGACCGGTTCTAGAAAATGGATTTTGGCGCAGACAGTTAGAACAATGAGCTCTATACTCTGTTTAAGGAGCCAAACGTCACAAAATTTATAAAACTGGGAAGACTTCGGTGGCTGGATCTTGTGAAGAGAATGACCGAGCATCAAGCACCAAAGTCCCTGCTGAACTCAAACCTGGGAAGATTAAGATGGAGCGACAACGTCCTCAGAGACATATCTACCTTGGAGCTTCTAAACCGGAGAGCTGGCACAAAACCGAGAAGAGTGGAGGAAGACAAATTCTAGAAGTAACGACTCTTTTCTCCAAAAAAATTTTAAGCAATTTCGAAAGATAGTTATTTTATCTAGTAAAGTTATGTTTTAAATTTTGAAAAACTATTTTTATTTTTATTATAATAAGATTATACCGTTGGTCGTTGGCATATTTATTAAATTTTCAAACAAAATCTTGTTTTATATAACACACATTTCAAATCATAAAATCATAGAGTAAAATAAATTAATAAATTATCCAGGAAAGCTACTTTCTTTAGTAAGCCAAACTTTACAAAAATCCAATTACGTATTTTGTGACGAGAATGCTTCGGTTTTTATATTTATATACGGTCTTACAAACTAATATACTTCAATTTTTTTTTACACTTATTTTGCTAAGACATTATTGAAAAATTATAAATACCTGTGATAAAAAAATAATTACAAAACGTACAAATTTTAAACTTGCATTTTTATTGCAAACATGAATGTGGGTACATATGTATATATTAAAGCAAATTTTGAATGAAATAAAATCGATATTGAGTTATTAGTTCAAAATACTGGTACGGAGAATAATTAATCTTTCTCATCAGAACCGCCCTGTACGGTTCCAAGGGTACGATTTTAAGACCATCTTTCGATGAAATTAGATTTCTCGGCCGCTGGTTAATCGACCTTAATGACTTTTATATTCTGTCAAATTTCAAAAATTTGTAGCCGTGAGAGGTTAATGTAAATATTCGTTTTAAAAAACATAAATAAACTTTTGACTTAACTTAAGTACCTTGACTAACCCTTTAGAATTACCGCGGAAAACCAGGAAATTACATCTTTTGGACTCACATCATCATCATTAGAAGATGTAATTGAAGTTAATGACATGAAGGTTTATCATTGTGAGAACAGATCTTGAAGCGAGTTGAACCCCCTGGTTCCGCTTTGAATCACTTGATTAGAAAGTTATTAAGCTCCAGTTCAAATCCCGGCGTGCGCAAATAAGTGTTATTTCATAAATTTGTGTTTTTTCACAAGTAATTCACTAAAACATTTATGTTTATTGACTTTTAAGGGTGAAAGATTTTCTCAGTGTTGCCCTTGTGAAAGAGAAGAGCACCATTCAGAATTGAAACGTTGCTCAAAATGGCTTTAGAGGCCGTTCAAATATTACGTAAGTAGATTTTTGCAATTATTACCCCCCCCCCCCCCCCTCCTCAGCAAAAGTAAGCAAAGCTCGTACCCCCCATTTCATCAAAAATAAGCAAAGACCCCCCCCCTGTAGTGCTTACGTAATACTGGAATGGCCCCTTATCCGTGTTTGGGGTCCAGATCTGAATAGCCAGGTATTCCCCATTCATCTACCCAATCTCCTTCCCATCCCCAGTACATTCAGCTCAGAACACCCCAGTTGGGGATGCCATAGTCTCTCTGGCTCCAGACGTTTGAGAGCAGCTGGGACCCTTGTGTTCACATAAAAAAGCTCCGCTATAACGTATTTGTCACAAACGATGCATGTATCTGAATAAAATATATAACGAGTGTGAAGAAAAAACTTAATTTAAAAGAATCCAAACATTGCACTGCTTAACCCGTTAGTACTCGCGAAGGGTAAAAAAGACCCGAGGTCATTTTTAAATCACGATAAATGACAACTAAAAGAAAACTTCAAAGAAAAAAAAACAGTATTTTTATCGTGAACATCTCTGGTCTTTTTTACGTACTTCAAATTAGACGCGAGTGCTCCCGGGGTAAATACTGCAGTTAAGTTGTCTTCAATTCGCTCCTCCTGTCGTCAACTCCTGTACATACAAAAAAAATTATACAAAATTTTAAAATGCGTATTTTTCCAAGGTTGTGTCTTGGTCCCTCCGGAGTTGTTCTTGTCCGGTCGCAAGGACCATGTGGTCCGTCGCTGGAACTGGTGAGGTGGATTACAGAGTCTATGGACCGGTGCAGCCTCCCTTTCAAGGGCAAGTCCTTCCAACAGTCCCGACCGGTTCGAGCAGAATTCCCACTTTGAAATTTACCCAGAAACCTTTGTATTTGTTTCAAACTAGGCCTGTTCTAAGAAACTAATCATGCAGTGGTATGTTGTGCAAACATTTATGTTATTATAGATTTTGTAATCATAATGGTACATAATATCAGTATTCATAATATTATGGAGATGTTTCTAACTAATTAACTAACCATCATGCCGTTTATCCACAGAGATGGAAAGAGAGAACGGATCGCCAAACAACTCGGTCTTGGCACACACTCTTTGCCTCATTCACATTCATATATCGTCTCATACATCCTATGTTATTAGTCTGACTTTGACCCTCTTGACTGTACATGATTATATTAGTAACACTTTTATATAAGTTCGATTCAAGTACCTGATTCTCAATTTTCACTGTTTGATTGATCACTTGTCTTCCTTGGGCGTCCCCGATCTCTCCTACCATTCACATTTGCGTCACATATTCTCCTTACACTCATTTCTTCGTTCTTTCGCTCTACATGCCAAAACCATCTGAAGGTCCCTTTCTTAATCTTACTCATTTTACGCTTATATCAGCCTTGTATGATTTGCGGATCTTCAACATTTCTCACACGATCGTACATAGTTTTATCACACATACGCCTCAGGGATCTCATTTTTACAGCACACAGTCTACTTTCAACCTTCCTCTGACAGTTTCAGATTTTTTTATTATATAAGTAGGTACGTAAGTGCTATTATTATAAAAACAAAAACATTGTAAAATCGATGAAAATAACAAAAAAGTATAGATCACATACACAGTTATAACTTAATTTATAGTTCGGACTTAAATTAGTTGTAGCAATTTGGTAAGTTAGTTTTGCACCTGAGAAAAATCAGAAGCCTGTGTTGACGGCCTCGCGTGAAATTATGACAGAATCCTGTCTCAGACAGGATATATTACATATTATTTATTATCAAGAAAGCATTTAGAAGTTTATACACCACAAGCAGTAACGCGATATCTCTCCTGAAACTGGGGCTGCAGACACCAGATACCAATCATTCCCGAGATAAACGCTATCGTTACAATGAAGCGGTATTCTCATAATTAATGAGTCAGGGACTGACTTACAATAGTATCGCCGACAGAAACCACGTCATTACGACGAGAGGAAGGTGCATGATAGCTGTTTCGCCTCAAGTGGTAATTATTGATAATCTTCGGGTTGCGATTTTAATGCTGTTTTCTTCATTTTTGCAAAACCAAGTAAAACGTCTGAATGCTAAAATAGTATCGCAGATAATATTCGTTCAAGTGTTGAAGATAGAAGAGTTAAGTTCGTTCATCTCGTCACCATCACTCATTATGAATTATTATGACTTTTGAATACATGTTTTCTTTAATTATAAGAGAGCTTTATATGCACTGCACTGATATTTTTTTTTAATATTTTTTTTTAAGAACGGAGGTTTGCGAAATAAAACTGAAAATATGAAATAAAGAAACCGAAGGAATCACAGTAATCCTGAAAATAATCAATGAATTTTTTTTTCAAACTTAGCAAATTCACTTTGTGGCGTCATTCTTAATTAAATGAAGAAGAAAAAAATACTTTGTATAAATCTCTTATCCTGATGAAGAAAACTTGGTTTTTGAAACTTGTCGATAATATTGATTATATAGTGGTGTTATAAAACGTAATTTGTTTTCATTTAATTTATTTAATTATTTATTTTGGGGTGTTACGCCGTGTTGCATTACTTCCTTCTTTAACCAACGTTTCGGACAGCGTTGCAGTGTCCATAGATGTGTAATGAACACTGTAACGCTGACCGAAACGTTGACTAAAGAAGGACGTAGCACAACACGGCACAACACCCCAAAAATAAATAACGAAAATACATTTGGCCGTGAAAATTTTAAATCATTTCTAGGTACTTGACAAGAATAACTAACTTACTCTGGATGACAACATTTTTGTAAGTCTATGTACTTGCTTTTATATTAAACATTTTAAAAATGTTAATTTATAGTAAATATTTTCAACATCGATACATTGAAAAAACTAATTATGAACCATAATTATATTATGTACCTTGGTAGGTATGCTGTTTTATCTTCGACTTCGTCTACGGTCGAGTAAGGGGGCGCAGAAACTATATATATGTATAAATTGATATTTTTATTACTTTATGATCAAAGTGACTAAAATATAATTTTGGAAAACTTTCGAAATCACTGGATACGCTTAATATGAATATTTTTAGGAAAAAATATTTTTATTCATCTTAATTACTATAAAAGACAGAAATTATAAAAGATTAATCAAAAGGGTTTTTCTACAAAAATTCGTGTGATTTCGAAAGTTTGCCATAATTTTTATTGTGAGATATACTAGGTACCTACTAGAGTTAGAATGAAAAATTGACAAAATGCTCATTTGAGCACATCAAAAAATTCAAGCTGTACTGCGCTATTTTTATATAACATCAAACTGAACAATTTTTATATATATGCTTGTATTTAAAATAAAATTTTCTACACCCACCGATCACCAAGAAGTTTTTTAACAGGGAAAAAAATTTGAACCAATATTTTCTTTCCTTTTCAAATTAAATTTCTCTTGAAAAATGCGATATAAAATTTAATTCAACAATAAACGGGGGAATAACATTTTTAACAATTTTACTAAGTAAATATACGGAAAATAGAGACACGCTTAGGACGGGTTGTTTCAAAAAATTTGATGAGTTCATCAAATATTTGAAGTTAATTTTCAGGTTCTGTGTAAGTTCTTTTCGAGATCTGTTTTTTTATCATCATAGGCCAGCTGCTTCACAAAACTGAAATCATCACAGAACTTGAATAGAACTTACACAGAACGTGAAAATCAACGTCAAATATTTGACGAATTCGTCAAATTTTTTGAAACAACCCATCCTTAATTATTTACATTTAATTTTAAAAACACTTTGTTTCAGTTAGATAATAATGAGACGTAAGTATTTCAGTTTTCGAAAATGGAAAATAATGCATTTTAATAGTTTTGCATTAAAAATTCGTATAATTTGACGCCTTTTTTCACGCCACTCTATGACATATATTTAAATAGTTATTTAGGCAATTTCTTTTTTTTTAATAAGAACCTATTTTAGGATATCCCTATATAGGTTCATATTTGGGGTTAGTTTGTTTTTAAAATAGAATGTACAGAATAATCCCCATTTTCTGTATATTTAAAATAATAAATTTCTGTAAATGGTAAAATTGTTATTCCCCCATTACTTGTTCGGTCGAGTCACATTTTTGAATTATCATAAAGTATGTTATTATTCATGGAAAAAACGTTTCACGAATCGCAGACATAATGTTGTAATTTCAATAATAATTAATTAACAAAAAAATATATTATAATTGAAAACGCATTATATCCATATATTTGAAAACAAAAGAAAATGAAATAAATTAACGTACATATTCTAATTACTTTGAATGATAAAAAGGAGGTTTAAATTAGATGAATTGAATTGATATTTAAAATCAAGCCAGCAGTACAGACAGAAGTGACTAATGCGAAATTAAACGAATAATTTTGGGTACCTAGTAAAGCAAACATTTGTGAATTCCCAACGACAACTTTAATTTGCTGTATGAAAAGAACTTGCCAGAGAAACTTTCAAATATTAATCACGCAGTTTCAAATTGTTTAAGAGCCAAACAAACTATATTCATTCATAAATGAGAAGTAAATATTTAGTGGAAGACACAAAGAAATGAATAACACGGCATGGATCATTCCCCTTGTGTAGGTGGTATACATAGATGTCTCAGAAGGTACGTCAAAATAATAACCTTACAAAGCCAAAGGTTTAAAACTTACCGTGTGAGTCGAATACCTCTAGTAATCCAAAATAACTTCTCTAACACACATTATTGTCACTTTTTATCACATAAAACTGTTTTAATAATTGAACTTAACTACACAAACAAATAATTATATTAATTCGCGTTGAAATAACAACCCTCCGGAACCATGATGGCGTTGGGAAACTTCGGTACTACATGTGTTGCCAGTTTACCCGGCGAAACTATTTCACAATACCGAGTGCCGGCAGTACTTGCTTCCCTACTATGTTGCTCTGTGTTGCTCGGTTTCGGCGTGCGTACAACCTAAAGCCGCATTTACATTGTTAGCGTCCATGTCCAGAAGCTTTTGGTTTTACTTCTGACAAGTAGTCACACTCTGTGACTACAAGGGCAACATTTTATTTGTTATTGGTTGTTCAAAACAAAGCTTGGTGCATACTTGCACTAAAACCTGAAACAGACGATTTTCGGTCGCCGGATGAGCTTTTTTAGCCATAGAAAGGTTATCCAAAATGGTTTATTTATGCTTCGGAAAAGTTTTATTTGGTTTTGGATACTTAAAATGACCAAACAAACGACACAATTAAAAAATAAATTCATAAGCATTTATAAATATAAATTTTTAAAAGCGCCCTTCAGGTGATTTTCTCACAAAAATGGCGCTAAAGAAATCATCAAAAAATTATTATTATTATTATAAATAGATTTTTATAAATTGATTATATGTTTAACAACGGTATTCTGAGCAAATCTCTTGCCTTTTCGAATTTAATTTATTGTGCTTCTGTGTAGAGTTATATAAAATTATAGCAATGTCTTCGGTTAAATCCTATCTTAAAACAGTTCTCGGTACACAAAAGCGGAATTAAACTAAACCTTAAATTCAACGATACAAAAGCGATACCTACCTGTTCAACGATAAATGTTTTTCATTATTTTTTCAAAAACAACATCACCCAAACAAATAAATATTATTCATTGTACGGTGAGAAAATACATTACTAGTACAGTATTCAAAGCATTTATATTTTTATTTCACTTATGGATTTCATTATATCAGAATTTGGGTTTGCCTTGAAAAATCACTTTCTCGTTAAAGTATATTTTTTCTTCTTCAAAATTCGAAAATACTTTTTTTAGCGTCATTATTTATTTATTTTACAATTAGCTAATTTAAAAATTAGGAAAAGTGTTAACAGTGAGTTAAATATTATTAAAAACCAAACTTTTTTTTAAATAGCCATTTCTTAAATTTCTTTTCGTATTTTGTTATTTAGACTTCCTATTTTTATTGTTTGTTTTAAAAAAAATATTACGTAAATGCAATTCCCCCTCCTTTCTAATATTTTGTCTGTGTTCTTATTTGTCTATGCTTGTTTTTCTTTTGTTATTTTTATATCAACTTATTATCCTGACCAAGAAAAAATAGTTTTTGAAACAGGTCGTTAATGTTAATTATACAGCGGTGTATACAACGTTATTGTTTTCATTAAGTACATATTTTTGTTTAGAATTCCTAGACGGCTCTTTCATTATTAGTTTTTTTTTTAAATAGATAACCACCAAACAGTTCAACTCGTCAGGGTTTCCTAATTATAAATATGTAATATCTATTTAATAAAACGAAAATATTCTTGTGTCAGTAACCTTTGTTAAATGTTGTCTTTTTACTTTTTTGTTTCGTGTAAAGTAGTAAATAATAAATAAGTTTACAAGAAGAAAAAAAACCGTTGGTAAACTATTTAAAAAAACTTAAACTTCACTTGCTTTCAAATTTTTAATATTTTTGATAATCGCATACTCCTTTCAAAATCTGCATTTCATTCTGGGTTATGTTTAAATCAGTGATTCTATTGAATTGAATATTTCTAAATAAATGTATACACCAACGGATTTTTGAAGCTAAAATGAAACCATATTGTTGAGACAGCTTCTGAAGAAATGTGAGATTACTATTTAATTTATAGAAATATAAAATAAAAGCATAATGAGGAAATCTACAATTGGTTTCTCACTAAGGTAAATTATACATGTATGAATTAAACAAATTGTAAACTGTTATTTTCCCTTATATAAAATAAATAAAAAAATTCGACTTAACTTTGCTGTTTTTGTAGCGTTTACTGCCTACGAAGTCATTATTATTATCAATAACCTTATTAAATAGGCTCAGTTTTTACAGTTACAGTTTTTACCATGAAATACTTCATTTTAATAAAAATTAATAAAGCGAAAGCTTTCACTTTTTTCAACGTCTAATTTATAACAATTTATAAAAATACATAAGTCATATGAATTCGTAATAGACTTTATATTTCACTTCTCACTATGTTAATGTATATTTTAACGTCAAAGTTTTCATGACATACTTGTTTGTTGTTATAACTTTTAAACATTAAATCATGATTTTAACATTTTTACCTTATACTTGCATGCTTTAATTCGCCCTACTTGTATTTAAAATAGTATTTACAGTATTTATAATTTAAAAATGTGAAATCGGGTTTGAAGAGGTAGATTAACAATAAATGTTCAACGGTACAAGGAAATTGCAGCAAATTTCAAAAATAAACGAAGATTAAAATATCATTTATAAAAATTTTGTAAGTAGTCAGTTACGTTGAACTAACGAAGATATTTACGAGGATTCATTGATTGAAAGTAATAATTTGTAATATTTAAACGCCATATTCCATTTTCATTGACTGTTAATATTATATTTAATGAAACTGTACAATGGGTATCAGTTATTATTGTAAACACACTTGAACAATTCATGCCAATATTGATTTTATAAAACAAATACTAACTAAGGAATATCTTTGGAGCAATTCATAATTTTTTGGAAAAAGGTTTCAAATAAATTAATATTTTTGTTACTTCAAAGCTTGCTTTTAATCAGTTCGATCTTTGATTTAACTAGTTCATAATATAACTTAAGATGTAGATACATCCCCGTATCTTAATTGACTTTCAATTTTTTATACATTTTTTTCATCGCGCAAACTAAGTTTTCTCTAATTTGCACAGGGGGGGAGCATCTTTTACAAAAATCAATTCTGTATGATCGTCTGCTTTAGGTAAGAACCGTAATATGATTTTTGTTAGCATTTCATAGACAAGTCCATAGATGAAAATTTTGGAGTTTCTTTAACCAAAAACGAAAATCAATATATTCCATAGAAAATTTTCGTTACCGAAGTTTGACACTTGACTGCTAAAATAAGGTAGGTCAGGATTTTGTGCGAACCCCTGCAATGTTGTTATAAATTCATCTCGAAATTGGTAATATGTTCTTGTTTACAAAGAGCTTTAATCAATTTTGCTAAAGCAGAGCTTGGAGGGCATGTGCGTTACAAATATATATCAATTGTTATGTACCCTTGAGGTGAATTTCCTATTAAACGGCGCTATTAAATGTGTCAAAGTATCATTGTTATGTTTTGACTCTACAAGAAGATAAACCATAATTTTTCAGATTTTTTAAAATCGTAAATTTGAACTTTCATGTTATTAAAATCTTGACCCCGACTTGTCGATTGATTTGCGATTATTTTTATTTCTGACCATCAATAATGGTAATTTTTTGATATTGGCGGCCACGGCTATTACGAATAATTTTTAGAAAAAAACTTTAGATTTGCCTTAATCACTATAAAAGGAAACTTATTGCATCACGGCTGGCGGAAAATAATGCATTTTAATTTTCAATATCGTTAAATAAAATTTCACTTCGCGAATCGATCTACGACAGCCCGCCCGCTGCCGCTCGCCATTCTGTCAACTGTTGTGTTGTTGGTATCCTTGACTTCACACAAACGATTGTAGTCGACTTCGCGGGATAAATAATAAGGCGCGTAGGTACTGGAAGCGCGTAGGTACTGGAATGGAGACAAACCATTCAAATCCTGGGATGTTTTTTAAAATAAAGATAATATACACAAGCCCGCTACACAAACCCTGCGTAGCCAAATAAACCATTTAAAAACGTAGGCTGTTTTTTAAAGTAAAGATAACATACACAAGCCCGCTACACAAACTGCGTAGCCAAACAAACCATTCAAAAACGTAGGCTGTTTTTTAAAGTAAAGATAACATACACAAGCCCGCTACACAAACCCTGCGTAGCCAAACAAACCATTCAAAAACGTAGGCTGTTTTTTAAAGTAAAGATAACATACACAAGCCCGCTACACAAACCCTGCGTAGCCAAACAAACCATTCAAAAACGTAGGCTGTTTTTTAAAGTAAAGATAACATACACAAGCCCGCTACACAATATTTATTACAATTATTATTATACACATTTTTCATAATTACGCGCCCATCATGTATCACGCGAAGTTGCCTACAATCGTATTTAGTTGTGAGGTCAGGGATACCAACAATGACAAAATGGCGGGCGGCAACCGGCAGCGGGCGGGCTGTCGTAGATCGATTGGCGAAGTGAAATTTTATTTAACGATATTGAAAATTAAAATGCATTATTTTCCGCCAGCCGTGATGCAATAAGTTTCCTTTTATAGTGATTAAGGCAAATCTAAAGTTTTTTTCTAAAAATTATTCGTAATAGCCGTGGCCACCAATATCAAAAATTTACCTCAATAATAATATGTTAAGTTAAACACTACACGATTTGCACTAACTACTCAAACCGGATCTCATTTATTATTAACCATATTTTCAGTTACATTATCAATTTCCAAAAAAAGCATATTGCATACTTTTTGAACAAGAACTAAATTAGGTAGATAGAATTTAAAGTTCTCACAGGCAACAGTCTTATATAGGTTGGTGGTTTTTTGGTTTGCTGAAGCACGTTGCGCTTCTTTCTTACAGATTTCTGAATATTGAGACGACTATACATCGACATAGTATCAATGATATTCAAACATAAACATACATTGATGGACACAGCAAAGCGGTCAAAAACTTTGGCTCTGCACGCCTAAGCATAAGATTATTCGTAGTCATTTTCCGGTATACTTCTGGATGTGGACCAATCTCAAAGTCAAGTAATTAGGATTGTTAGCACCGGGTTATTTCACTTAGGATAGCTTGAATAATATATACTTGATAGCGATAGTCTGAATAAATCTTACTGTAGGGGTGACTTTTTAATATGATGGTATTTCACAATCTTACTACGGGAGCACTAGATACATCCACAAAACATTTTTATCGGTGTTTCTCTTCAGTGCACTGAACTTTAATTACGATTAACCCGCGGCCTGTTTAGCATTTCATAAAAATTTTCTTCTTCTGCAACAATTTAAGTTATCTTATTAACCACTCTGACCCGTAAGCGTGTTTACACGGGAATATTACAATAGCAGTCAAATACAATAAGCGTGTTTTCACGTCAACGCGTGTGTTCCCACGGAAATCGTTATAATTCTGTTATTGTTCTAGTGACAACCCTAAAACAAAAAAATAATAGATCCACATTGAATCAAGCTTCACATTTCTATTCAAAATTGTCCATATAAGTACATAAAAATATTTATTTTGTAGAAACAGTTTTCACTCGCCAAATCTCCTACGCGCCGTTAGACATTGTTAATTTTTTATTAAATATTCTTGTATGAAATGGTAAAAAAGCGAGGTTACGAAATTATTAACTATACATTTATACAATAGAATAAGGTTTTTCTTTACACAATCCTTGATTTTAGTACCGTTTTAACATAAAAACATCACGTAAGTCATTTTTACAATAATTTTATGTTTGCATTCTAAATTTTAACATTTACAAATGTTAATAATTACTTGTAGTATAAAATTTTGAAAGCTTATTTTATAACCTTTCAAAAACAGTTTTTAGTATTCGGCTACGTTCAGAAATGTTTAATTCATAGAGCTTTAATAAAGAAGTGGAAATAACACAAAGTTTTTTTTAAATCTGACAGTTCGTTTAAGACAAAAAAACTTGCATAATCGTAAATTACCGGAGTGGTTAAGTAATATTTCTTTTATTTTTAACTAGGAGGCGAAATGCGAGGCAATACGAAAATTCCAGAGCCGCTAATTATTAAAGGCAAAACAATTAAACTATCGTTATTTGACCGGTCTAATTTGTTTTATGGGGCCAACAGACTTAGCTATAAAATATAAAAGATCATTTGGTTTTGGCCTATTTCAGCATATCGCTCGCCATACATTCTCAATGTTTTGCCCTCTGCATTCCGCCTCCTGTTTATAACATTATCAATATATAATAATTTGTACAATATGTTCGTGCACTTAAGCGATTTCTGTGTGTTTATTATCACCTATATTGAGTTAAATATTATACATTTATTTCAAAACCTATTTGATATTTTATTAATTGCCAGGTTATGTTTTCAAAATTTAATCTGCACCCATCTTATTCCAATTTTATGTAGCTGTATGTACCTATACTTATTGTTGAAACTGTTTGCGAATTACGGCTTCAGATGCACTTGGAAATGGACTGTAAATACTAAAAATGAAATGAGACGAAATGGGATAATATGTGTAGGAAATACAATGGATGCAAGGAAAAAGGATAACCGAACTAACTAACGATACAATCAATAACCACTGTACATCTGCGAACGGGCACACAACACAATCATAATATACAGTTATATACATACTTCCACTGCAATAACTCGAGGTAATTATCGTCACAACAAAATGATTAAGCACTTAGAAATGTACTGTAAATACTAAAAATGAAATAAGACAAAATGGTGTTTGCTGGAATTGGGCGATAATATGTGTAGGAAAAACAATGGTTGCAAGGAAAAAGGATATCCTATTGTTATCCACTGTACCTCTGCGAACGAGCACACAACACAATCATAATACAGTTATATACATAGTTCCACCGCAATACCTCGAGGTAATTATCGTCACATTAAAACGATAATGTCAACTTTGGAGATTGTCAAATACCTTCTTTTTAGTTAAAAAACGAGATTATGTACACGAAAAACACCAATAACTTGCTTCCAAGGTAGTCCCAATTCTTCTTCTGTTTTTCACCGCATTCGAATTTGCTATTTTTCTTACCATTGTTCCAAATTTCAAATACTTTTCCAGTAAGGTAATGGTTAGGGAGAGGTAGGTACTGGATAAATGACATCCCGGTGGGAACTATGCATATTCTCATTTCAAAACTAAACACTTATTACATATTTTGTAATTATTTATTTATTAACATTTTGCATATTACATTTTTTAAATAACTATATGTATAACAATATATTAATGCGACATAGTATGCCTTATTGTGGCATACAATTTTGTTCTTATTTCTCATAATCGTTTGTAATTATTTGATATTTTTTTGGATAATTATAGAGAGCCTCCGTGGTCGAGGGGGTAATGCTCTCGATTAGCAATCCTAAGATCAATGTACATTTGCAGCGGTAGAAGAAACTCTCAGTACTACCCTGGTATAAGGTATTAAGGTATATCAGAATTGAAACTTTGCTTGGAATGACTTAATATGTGTTTGGTGACCAGATCTGAATAGCCAGTTACTTCCCCCTCCTTCCTCTTTCTCATCTCCTTCCCCTTCCTACTATCAGCCTCACATTGGGGATGCCATAGTCTCGCTGGCTCCAGATGGTTCTTGTGCGGTGCGATGGATTCTAATGCGGTATTCACATAAAAAAAAAGATATGATGCGTTTTCTGTTTTATTTTTCTAATTCATTTAAAACCTTCCTGAAGCGATTTTTTACAAAGAAAACAGTTCAGTGAAAATGATCCAGTAATTATTTAATAAGTTTGCATTTTGTCAATCTGTCATTTGTCAATCATTTTGCAATCTTGCACAGTAATGGGTTGAATTTATGTTATTTTCTTTTCAGGTAATTAAGGCAGCCATTGCCCCAGTTTTCCTCAACATGTCGAGCCCTAACGAAGACAATCTAAGGACAGTGAGTATTTTATACTTTAATTACCGAATGTATGACAATGCATGATGCTTTTGTAACTGCTGCAACTTTAGGTCGCACATAAAAGCTTGGCGAGTCGCATGCGACGACTGGTTGCTTATATCACTTGCGCTGACCAGAAAATCTCTAAAAGTACACTTTGTATTTTACCAATTTGAAAATACTGATGTCGCACTTTACAAAAGTGCTTTCAACTCCAGGGCCCGATGCAGACTAATGAATTTGACTATCAACTCGGGAAAGAATTAAGATATTTGAATTTTTTTTATCAATAATTCACCTGCGGTAAGAATAATAAATCTTACTTATGGTCCAAAACAAATTTGGTTTATCTATTCTGCAGAGTCATTGATGTCAATTATAATAATAAATGGATGATTTGTAGAGCGCCGTTTTTGTGAGAAATCACCTCAAGGACGCTGTACAATTTATATGAATTCGTAGGCTCTATTATTTACAAATAGATACCGAAAACATACTTATCCGGCAGGTCAAATCCAATAAACACACTTTAATTAGAAAGTTCATCCTTACGACTTTGCACTCAGAGAACAATTTAAAACACTGGATATTGCACAAGTTTATATTTGCTACCACCATCCCTGTTAATATTACATTAATATGAAGATTAGTGCCAAAAGTTGAATTAATATTTATTTTGAAAGACCGGAGAATTTTTCTGAAAACATACAAATAAGAATATTATCATCAATAACTATACATAATGATATATTAAAATAAATATAAAACTTTTTTTCACTTAATTTTTTTGTGACCGCAACCGGTTTCAGCCTGTTAACCCTTAGGCCCCCCGTTCAAGGAGATATTAACAAACTACGTGATTGTGACACAACCACAAGTACCCTGCAGATATAATACTTTTTAAAGCTGGTTTCCGTACACGGCGCTACCCGAATTAAACTGAACTTGGATCATTTTTCACGTGCAGCCGTGGAGTTAACACGATGCCAAACGATGTCAAATGACTTTTTCTCCAACATTAATCTATGCCTTCTCCACTAAATCCTTTCTTGCGTATTCTGGTAATGTAAAGTTATATAAACACGCATTTTTTTCCACTTCCAGAACAATCTAACATTACTTTCATGTTCAGACGCCATTTCTGTCTAACGTCAAACGAAAGTAGTAGACACGAATGTTGCAACGCGTAGCGCGCTACCGACTTCAACCCGACATCCGTCGCGTACCGCCATGTACGAACACCAGCAAAATTGTATGGCGGGTACCCACGAGCGGTGCGCGTGGTACGCGCATCAGGCTCGAATAGCTTGTCAGTAGCTCCATGTACGGAGGCGCTTAGCGGAATTGTGGTATCCTGGTGGGCATAAGTACAAAATAATTGTTTCCTAGAGTAGCATTGAGCTTTTCAAAATAACTCTATATGTTGAAGTAACTAATACTGCCAACTATTTGCCTATGCCAAAAACTTAACTTAAAAATATCAAAAACATCATATTTACCGATATTTTTGTCGTACAGTTCAAAATTTTGAATTTAAAAAAAAAGTCAAAAGTTCTGCTAAGGGTTAAGGCGATCTTCTGGTCACGACTGGTACACTTGTTTCTTTATCTACAGTTTATATACATAACATATGGGGGAGCGGAAGAGGGGTGGTCTGCAAGGATTTTTATTCAATTATAAGATTTTTCCCATGTTTGTTGCTTTGTCGTCTTTGACTATTGAATTTCTAATTATTTGGATATTACCAGTAGGCATAATAATTATGCCTGAAACAATTTCGCCCTTCTTCCATGGTCCAAAGCAACGAACCACCCAGAAATGAACAACCTGGTTGGGCCATCTCTTGAAATTGTAAAAATTTAAGAGAAATGACGGTGTGTGTGCGGGAGTGCCACCAGAAGTTGATAGACTATATTGTCGTTGACAACGAGTCTATCTTCCGAGTTTCAGCTCAATCGGACGTTGGGAAGTAGGTTAATTTCCACTTCCAAGATTTGCATTCATTCAAGAAAACAAAATCGAAATTTGAAAGTGAATTATTTATTTTTCAGTCGAATATGTACGATATCATGGATAATGACATCGAGAACAAGCCAATTCCACCTCCAGAACCGACGATGGATCCGGTCATGGAGTTATTCCTGAGGAGGGGCCTGAGACCCCACTTGCGACCTGCTCTCCCTGTATGTAAGTTGCACCAAAACAATCATTTATTTTTATTTAAAGTGGTCTATTCAAACCCACTGAATACAGATTAGTTAAGGTACGCAGTCAAGAGGCTGAAAAAAAGCGATTTTTCTTGAATTTTTCCTTGAAAGACATTTTAATTTATTAATGTAAAAATTTATGTTACTGTTATTGTAACTTTTCACTTTTTTCTGATATTTTTTTGTTTTAAAATAATGATTTTTGTAGCTGCTGTAGCCGATCTCCGGGAGGTCCCCTAAAAATGGCGTTTTACGTGAGCACAATATTTCTGGATTGGATCTTCTAAAATAAAAAGTAATTTTTTTTCATTAATATAAGACATAATCTAGTATTCAATCAAAGAAATAAGCAAAATATTAATTTTTAACAAAATTATGGCTTCTAAAAAAAAATTTTCTCAAAAAAAAATTGGTTGTCTGTAAAGTCGGTTTACGGATGATAATTTTACGTGATAACGTCATAAGAAAACATTGATGAAAAATTGCATTGATGCGTCATAAGCCGAATGCTTAGGCCAACCGTGCCTCTCTATCTCCCTACGCCCTCTCGCTTGCACGCTCGGCTCAGGCGAAATGTGACAATGAGTCATGCTTTTTCGTGCGAGCAGCCGGTGTTCATCGATTTATAAGACGTTATCACGTTCCACCCTCTCGCTTGCATGCTCGGCTCAGGCGAAACGTGACAATGAATCATGCTTTTTCGTGCATGCAGCAGGTGTTCATCGATTTATAAGATGTTACCACTTCAAAATAAAATTTTAGACAAAAGAATATTTGCAAAAAAATCGATGATAAATTAGGCCTTAAATTGTTTATAAAATGGTATATTTATCAATATGATAAAAAAAATTCGATTGATTACTAAAAATATATTTATAAAGTTTGTGTAAAAATTTTTAGACTGATGGTTTAGCCGTTTTTGAGAAATCTTGCTCACCGATTTTTAAAACACAGTTTTGAGAAAAAGTGTTCAAAGTTTCAAAAGCACTTTATGCATTGTATATTTAGCTACGAGATATCTGTACAAATATTTTTTTTTTTTTTTTATATTAACTCCACACAGGAGGCCCTGAGGGAAATAATTTCCCTCAGGGCCTATGTCATCTTTGAAGATGCTGTGTGGAGGGTGCTGTTGAGGAGAGGAAGGAGTGAACATGGGTCTTGAAGAGACCCATATTGTAGGAGGGAGGAAACACAGAAGCCGGCAAATCGTTCCACAGCCGGGCTGTTGAACTCAAGAACGAGTCGTAGAAACGACCCGTTCTCATGTGACTAATGTCAACCGTGTACAAATGTTGAGCGCGTGTTTGGCGTGTTTCCCGACTATGCACCGGTGCCGAGGGGATCAGTGACGCTAGTTCCTCGGAGCATCTTCCATTGTAATACCGGTAGAACAAGGACAGCATTCCCTAGCAAATATGCATGTAACTTTGAGAATATTTGTTGGATGAACGCGAAATCTTCTGTATAAATACTTAAATATATGTACATTACGAAAATGAAATTAAAAAAATCTTTTTTCGACCTCCTGACTGCTTATAATCCCTTAATAATTAAATAATGATTACGTTATAACAGAAACATTTTTCATGAAGATGTCGATCTGTGTATGAACTTTTAATGATGATAAATTGACAAAAGCAGCTAATCGCCGTGCCTATCTAAACATAGTTGTGTAAAAATATGATAGCTATGTAAAATAGCCACGTATTATAGCTTTTTGACTGTGCAAGATTACTTACTTCAATTAAATTATATTACTAGGCAATCACAAACATTATAAGGATTACATTGATACCAATTATTAATATAATAAATTGTACTTATTTTTTAGTGATTTTCAGCATTTTTCGGTGAACACTTTCATTCGGTCAACACAGGAACTATAATAATTTAATAGGCTTTATTTCTGAACCAATCAAAAATTTAGATTGCAATACCTGTTCCAACAATTCTGTAAAATCCATAAGCGTTCCAAATTATCAAAGTGACAAACTTGAATCCATGTTTAATGCAGCTTCACAGCTCGTAACCGGGGTCCTAAGTATTTGCACATTTAGAACACCTTCGTAACCTTCACTGACTTAAGTGCCCTGAAAAAATCCAGAAATTGTGCTGGACGGTATATGGAATATACGGACGGATGGTACCCAAAAATGAAATTGCCCCACCTTACATCTCTGAACTATGGTCTCAGAAAACACTGGTCGAAGGCAGTTTAGGCAGCTATAGGCAGGCTGATGAACCTAAGCGCAAGCCAAATACTAAGTTTGGAGATCACGCTTTTGGAGTATCTGGGCCTAAGGCTTGGAATAAACTCCCTTCAAAACTAAGATGTATAACAATCCCAACAGATCCAAACTATAAACTTACCTTTTTAGGCTCTCATACCCATTAAATATATCTACAAAAGAGTACTTTATTCTTATATTGCATGAAATATGTCTTGATTACACTTTTCTTATTGTATTAACATTATTCGAAGCCTCACACTTTAATCTGTCTTTTATCGGGGGTCGAATCACATTCAAAGATAAATATTCTTATCAAATCATTGTACTACTGTATCTCCCAACATAAAATTTTGCTTTTGCTTTCCCAAACGCTTACATTAAAAAATATATTATATGATATTATTAAAATATATACGAAGATTAAATAATTGCATTTCCAATAACCCAATTATGACCTCTGTATGCAAACTGTAAGAATAAAACATTGTTAATCTCAATGCAATGAGTGATCTCCCAAGTAAGTATGGGGCGTGTATATTTTCTGCCTGTACTGTATAAATAAAACAAATATATTCATTTTAATGTAACATTCTGCACATTGGTCAAATACATTGTACAAATATTTTTGTATTAGTGATCGACGATCAATTGTTATTTCAAAATTAATAATAAACTTAGTTTTTACCACTTTTAAAAACTTAGTAATAAAAACTTAATAATAAACTTAGTTTTTACCACTTTTAATAGTGGTAAAAACCAAGTTTATTATTAATTTTGAATTAAAATGGTGCCACAAAATAAGTTTGCTGTGTTTGAAGAAGTGACCAATTGTTTGTCGTAAGTTGTTATAATGTTAAGTAATTTTGAAGTAATTTTTCACAAAAATGGCGCTATAAAAATCGTCCAAATACTATTGTTATTATTTACATAGGACTCGATTTCCAGATCTCAACCACAATGAAGTAAATTATATTTACTCACGTTCGAATTATGCACAAACCACGAGTTAAATAGAATCTGCAAACCTTTATGATGTTGAAGAGAAATAAAATAAAGAATATGTATTGTTATTTATTTCGCTGTCTTGATATGTTTTAGCAAGTTCCCTTGGAGCTCATTGTGAAAGAAGGGGGCCTCACATTGTCCCTCCACCAGGAGCCACCCGAGTTCCCCCTCTGACGTCTCTCGGGGTAAGTTGCTTTCTTTCATTGCAATTACAGATACTAACATGGATAACATCATTGATAAAGAAAACTATTTTAAACTATTGAAATTGCATTTATATGACGCCATTATCGAATATCTTATTTTATATACAATATTCCAAATCAAAATACTACCAAACTCCTTGCTCAAAAGTATCTGCAAATTTTACAATACCCTAAGAAATATTGACATTTTCCACAGTACCCTTGAAACTTTTAAAATCGAATTAAACTTACAATGTACTTAAATCAAAACTATTTTTTCTTCTTTCTAATCATGTTTTACTTATAAAATGTACTATTTTAACTTTTATAATAAGAAAAAATATTATAAATGGAACTTAACTGGTTTATATTATAAACCATTATTAAATGTGCAATCACAATAATGGTATTTCACCATGATTAGTTTATCCATCAGTTTATGATTAGTTTATCCATAGAATAACATATATTAATATTAATTGCAATAGGTAGAAAACTTGGCTAACTTATCTGAAGAGCTATTCTCTATCTTTTGTGAGATTGAGATAGATCTCAGGCGAGATCCCATGTCAGATTTGTGCGATTTTCTACGGTTGTTAAATAAATAAGTAATCATGCATAATTGCAGGAATTCATGTTTAAAATGACCTAAAAAAATATGTGACAGCTCATAGCTGAAATTCTGACATCAGTTCATAGAAAAAGCAAATAACAGCCATAGACATTCACACAAATCTGACAAGTGATCTCCCTGTGATCTATCTCATTCTCACAAAAGATAGAGAATAGCTCTTCTGATGTGTAGCTACCATTCGTAGGTTCGGGTACTGGATAGTAAACTCAGACTTAAATAAATCGTAAATTGAAAATATGTGTTATCACACGGATAAACAATGTTAAATACCCCCTTCGTAGCATTTCAAAGTTAGCCCATTTCCACTTTGTGTTGTTAAGTGTACCCCATAGTGTCCATACTACTTTGCTGCAAATCTTAATTTCTACATATTATTGGTTTTAGGGTTGGGATGAAATAATTACCAAAGACTGCTCGTGTCTGCCAGAAAAACGTCCATATAGTTCAGGCTTCCTCAACTACATGAGGTATTCACACAAGACTACCACCGACGAGGAAAAAACGCCTTCTACAGATGTTTCCCAGAATTTAAATGCCGAAGCGGACAAATCACTTTCTATCGATCAATCCCAGCTTTATTCCGATAAACTGAAATCTGCCACTGGTGAACTTTTGCACTTGTCCCATAATACATCACTCGAGGATGGTGAGCCTCATTTCAAGAAGATGAAAACTGAGGTTGGTGAATCGCCTTCGCCTCATGCAGTTATTCCAGGTAAATAATTATTTATAGTGTAATGTCTCCTACAGAGATATTTATGATTTGTAAGTTCTGGGACCAGTATTCTCCTGTACTATATAGGATGCTTAACGAAAGACTTGGGTTCTTAAAAACACAGTGACTGTTTATTGATGTATCGTAATTTATAATAATGCTTCGGAGGACAAATGTCCTTACTGGCCGAAAGATAGGTTTTGTCTGCGGAGCTCCTGAACTGTAATGACACACGTTTCCGCAACACAATCTGCACAATTAGTACCCTTTACACACAGAGTTCGGAGCGGGACGTGCCCCACGCCACTTTAGGCCGCGGCGCAGAAAAGTAAAGACCGAAAGTAAGATAACGGTTTACAGCGCAGTTCACTGTGAGACTTTTTTGCGCGGCGGCCTGAAGTGGCACGGGGCACGTCCCGCTCCGAACTCTGTGTGTAAAGGGTACTATTATCTTCGGTAATGAGACCATGTGACCCTAAGAGCCCATAGACAACTAAAATAATGTAGGATCTAAAACATAGACTAATATGATACATTACATGTAGTGACGAACTTTCTTGCTTGACTGGCCTTTGGCAAACCTTTTGTAGTAACCAGAGCATCTAACAATTTAACAATCCAACAACCCACATCTAACAATTGAGCTCTTATACACGAAAAAGCATTATATGAAATAATGACTTCTGGAATATGGCCTATTAAACACTTCATTTGATTGTAGTGAGCATACATTACACACATTGAAAGTCAAATACAAATGTAAAAAGATAAATCATTGAAGATGAAGATAATACTAATAAATCTAAACGAAAATATGAAAAAGAACAAGACACAAAGTAAAAAGTTGCAACTAATCGAACCCAGGATCTCTCATCTTACCGGGACAAGCGCCTTATTCGGCCACTGAGACTTCTTATTTTTAAGTCATTTTTATCACTCTCGTACTTCAAATTCAGAATTAACAATATTATCTTCAGCAAATTTTTCATAATCCTGGGTTCGAGTCCCTGTTTAATCTTAGCTTTTTATTTTTCTGTGTCTTGTTCTTTTTCATATTTTCTTTTAGATTTATTAGTATTATCTTCTTAAATTAATAATATTAAATTATTCTAATAAATTTTTTTTGCGCACAAAGGGATTTGAACCTGCATCTTTCAGATTGCTAGTCGAGAGCCTTATCCCTCGACAACAGAGGCCATCGAAGGGTCAGGCTCTCGAAGGGTAAGGTTCTCGACTAGTAAGGTGTCAGGAATGTTCAATAAAAATATATCTTTGCAATGTTATTTTCAGATTAGGTGTTGAATTTAGATATGTGAAAAAAAAGAATTGATAAAGTATGAAGTGGGTAAAAGAAGAAGAAAAGAGTACATTTTAGACGTATGATTAAAAATAGAACAATTAGATAATAAATAACGTAATTTCACATAACTATGGTCCAAAAATCACTCCATCTTTTAGATTTTTCGTTATTTCAAAAGTATATCTTTAACCTCTGGTTTGCCGATTGCGCGCCCAGGACGCGCCATAAAAAAAAAATTAAATTTTGAGATGCGATTTTAAACCTTATGTGTAAAGAAAATGTATGAAGGACAAGGTCAGACAAGGTCGCTTGTCGGACAAGGTCGCTTGGGGCATTCTTGTTCTTGACGTAACAGATATAAGGAACACACCTAGCCTCTCAAATAATCATCTTTGCACATATCTATGACTTTCGAAATGACATTTCTGCCGCGATTTGAGCTGTCAAACTTTGAGCGTCGCATGTCATGAAAAGATCGATAAAACTATCAATTTGTCAAATAAACGCAAGTAATATTATTTGTAAGCATAGTTTATTGTTCAGGGAACGTGTTTCGGTAAATATTATATACGATAGCATAAAATAAATCCGCAAAATATTACGTCAAAGTCAAAACATCGCGAAATTTTCGAGTTACTTCCCTGGCATTTAAGAGGTTAAAAGGTTTTTTTTAAAGTGAAAACTTCTTTAGCACCGTTGTGATTTGAAACCCGATAAATCGAAAAAGCGATACTAAAAAGAGACAAACACATACATCTATAGGATTCAGCCTGCTAGAGAATGAGATAGAATAATCGGTCTCCTCTTTGTGCGGTACTTCGAATATTTTCTTTAATAAATTTAAGATGGAACATAATTGAGAGAATATTTTTAAATATGTCACATTATAGCAATCAATAATCTTTCAAATGAAACACGTTTATATTATAATCTTTTATCTGTTATTTAATGTGTAAATTGTTTACTAGATGTCACTAGTGTTTCAAGTATTGGTGTTCTAGTGTACGCGGACCAAAGTTGTGGCCTAGGGCCATAGTTGCATGAAATTACGGTATATAAAGAAATAAAATAAAATAAAGTGAAAATGCAAGACAATACCTTTACTAATGCATATTCAATTTCCTTGCGATCTTTTCTCATTAGCCATTCACTGTATTTTCATTGCAGGAAAACATATTAGTTATTGCTTTGGTGTAGTGGCATTTTGTTGTATCTCTTAGCAAAGGTTTTCATGTCAAAAATCTCCCTTGTGTTTTTGCTCTTTTATCTTTATTACGGGTTAAATGCATTGAATTGAATGACATTGAGAATTCTTAAATATTGTACTCTTAAAGTCATTGACCTCTAACTTATATAGATTAGAATATCATTCTGCTGACCACACAATAAACTTGATGCATTTTTAATTATGAATTTTAATTTCCAGTTGCTCTAAATAAGACTGTGGATGAACTGACCAATCACCTGTTGCCCGAGTGTGTCAGGGCTAACAACTTCACGCACTTCGCCTCTTTCTACCCTGCCATTGTGGACCTTCCCGATCCGGATGAGGAGGATACTGCAGATTCCAAACTTTTCTAAACATTATACCTCCACATAAACCGTACTCCCGCAACTAGATCTCCATTAAAAATCATGTGTTTTGAGTTAAATGCCATTTCTAAAATATCAATAGACCAGCGTCTGCTTTGTGTATATGCCTAATATGATAAAAGGACAAACTAAATATGTATAGTTATTTGTGCGAATACACCTTAAAGTCTGCAATTCAATTCCTTGTATGCTACCACATTATATCCTTTATGATTATTGTATGTTTTCTTTAATATGTTATTCTTTACTATGTACTTTATGATTATTGTATGTTTTCTTTAATATGTTCGTTATGTTCGTTCGTTCGTTTCTTTGCTATGTACGTTATGATTATTGTATGTTTTCTTTAATATGTTATTCTTTACTATGTACCTTATGATTATTGTATGTTTTCTTTAATATGTTATTCTTTACTATGTACTTTATGATTATTGTATGTTTTCTTTAATATGTTATTCTTTACTATGTACGTTATGATTATTGTATGTTTTCTTTAATATGTTATTCTTTACTATGTACCTTATGATAACTGTATGTTTTCTTTAATATGTTATTCTTTACTATGTACCTTATGATTATTGTATGTTTTCTTTAATATGTTATTCTTTTCTATGTACTTTATGATTATTGTATGTTTTCTTTAATATGTTATTCTTTACTATGTACCTTATGATTATTGTATGTTTTCTTTAATATGTTATTCTTTACTATGTACCTTATGATTATTGTATGTTTTCTTTAATATGTTATTCTTTACTATGTACCTTATGATTATTGTATGTTTTCTTTAATATGTTATTCTTTACTATGTACCTTATGATTATTGTATGTTTTCTTTAATATGTTTGTTAACCGCCCAGTAGGGTGCTATCACCTTTAAGCATTTATTTCAATGTCATGTGAAAAAGATTTGAAAAATGTACCTACATCAAATAAAAATATATGGAAAATATCATTACATACATCATTTAACAAAGATCTGGAAAAACATGGTTACATCATATTAAAAAGATTATAAAAGTGTCACTACATCATATACATATGAAAAAGTGTGACTACAATATCATATAAAAAGGTATGTAAAGGTAAGCATCATATTTTACTAAGGTAACCACACCGTATCTATATTAGTTAAAACTGAAGTGGTACTTATAAACTATGGTCAAATAACATCACATATAGAAGTTCTCAATTTGGGAGACGGGAATGGGTTCTGCCACCCCTGGAACCATTTAGCAGGGATAGCCGAGTTCACGGGGTGAGGTGTCTTGGCGGCCAATGCTTTTGCCCAACTACTGCGTGGCGGGCCGGATCGGAAGAGATTGGTTGAGGGAGACCTACCTAGGCCTCTCCAGCTAGTCTCTCTCGGCCCGTCGCCTTACCCCGTAGTGGGAGGGATGAGTTTATATGTCCATTACTCCTAGACACATAGATCCCCAATACCTTTTCCTTTCTCAGAACTTCCTCTCCTTCCTTTCCCTAATTACACAGCATCCTCAAAGATGACATAGGCTCTGAGCGAATGTTTTTCCTTAATGTAAAAAAAAAAGATGTGGTAAAGACAGATATCATATTTTCATAAAACATCATATGCCAGAGCACGGTAAATATGAAAAATATTGTATTAAGTAATAAATATGGTTTGATGACATAATAAACAAAAATATGTATATAATACGACACACCACTTTAAAATTTGTTGAAAAACATTATGTTTCTAAATTAATGGAAAATTATATGTTTATAAAATATGGTAAAAAAACCTTCACACTTCTAAAACATTTTATGGAAAAAATACATCATATTGCCGCTGGAAAGGAAAAATGGCTGAAGCAGCATACATCTGGAGAAGGAAGAATGACTTAATTAAGCGCCATTTATCATACACATAAAATATGGTAAAAAACATCAAGTTTCTATAAATACATGGAGAAAATACATCACGCACTTTTAAAAAACTTGATAAAAAGTCATCACATGTCTATAAATACACGGGAAAAAGAATTTCACGTATTAAAAGTTGTAAATCGTAACAACATACACACATAGTGTAAAACTCAATATGGAAAACTCAATTACGCAAAACTCAATACGGAAATGTAGAAGTGGTGAAACCACTTTGTTCTCTATGTGGATTCACTGAAGAGATAAACTTATAGAAGTGTTATGGACGTGTCTGTGTGCCCGAAGTTAGGTCAATTTCATCTTACGTCAGGTGAAATCGATCAAACATTTTTAAATATCGATATTCTATCCTGAACTATTCATTAATTTCTTTGGCCTGTTTGTAGCCAAGGAGCCGAAAGGCCTTTTTAATTTAAAATCGGTTAAAATCGCAATTCTATGGGTTGTCTGGTCAGGAGGGGGGCGGTCGGAAGGGTGGTCAGGAGGAGAGCAGATATAATAATATTAAGAAAATTTACCAAAACATATTTTTTCCTATAGTAGAACCTATGGGTATTTTATTTATTGTTAATTTACATGTACAACAATTTTATAGTAAAATATATTATCTACACTGATAAAGTATAAATCCAAGTAGCCCCTGGGGTATTGTGCGTAATCCAAAGTGTCTTAATTATAATATTTTGAAATTCAAAATTAGGACCCAAAGTTCAAGCATACCGATTATTGTTCCACACTGGACTGGGAGTTTTGAATTCCTGTGAAAATATTAATATTTTGATTAAGGCCAGAAACAAATAAATTCTCAAAACGACTATAGGTATTATGATTCAATCAAATAAAGGTTTTTGCTTGGATGCTGCAATGATGTTATATATATCCTAATCTTTCACCTAGTACCAAATCAGATGTACACAATCTTGAATTACCAGTAAACTTTGCTTAAAAATGTACGAAATTGCATTAAGACATTAAAATGTAAAACATTAATTGTAAATTTACCAATAACTTTGTGTTTGTAACATAAACCCTTTATTCATAGATGTTTTCAATAGCCCAGTTAGTACCCACGTACACACCCAGTACAGGTAAAACAGTGTTGCATAAATGACAAAATTCATCCATTCATTAAACTTTGGTCTTACTTTCATCTTGGCAGAAATCTACCGAGTCCCCTAAAAAAATTATTCATGTTTCTTTATTAAAAATCTTTCGTATCTCACCAAATACTGACTATCGACTTGGGAAATATCTCACCAAATGCGTTGTTCTTCTTTTTAACCTACATAACTTTTACCACTCTGTCATTTCCATCACTCCGTCAAATTTTGATTTTACAATAAATTAATCTCTCTGGATCTCAGGGGAAATTGTAGCAAGGGGGGAAGGAGGCCTAAAATGCCTTTTGGGGATGACAAACACGAGCTGCGTGTATACCTATTTCGAATGAAAACCCACGTAGGTCGAGGTGGCAGAAGACAGCTGTGATTTGTATGAAATACACTTCTATCACGAGGAGTTACACCTCTGTCACGTAATTTTTACTACAAAAATATCTTTAGTCTCCACTAACTGGTAAAGACAACTTTATGTAGGTTAAAAAGAAGAACGACCCAAATACTGATTCCATCGACTTCATTTCGACGGTCCCGAAAAACAATGTCGGATGTACAATTTTGTAGTTTAGCAGTATAGCTTTTCAAAGTTTCGTTTCTAGATTTTTACTGTTTTTGAGATCAAGAAATATAGTATTATTTTGATATTTTGCAATTCATTCATTTCATTCAAAATTTCGAAAATGGATTTTTAAATCGTTAAACGGATTTTATCGTCAAAATAAACCAATAAATAAGCCAAAAAAACAATTTTCAATTTTTAGCAGATCCGACATTGTTTTTCGGGACCGTCGATTTGATTCAGCACGAATGAAAAAAATAGTAATCGATTTTCACTCGACCTAGTTTGTTAACTTGTATTTTTCAAAAATTACACCGTCCTCCACCACGGTAACCCGACAGTTCATCCCCCAAAAAATTATAATTATTACAAAATTATATTTTGTATTATTTTCCAATTTCAAACCGAAAATAGATTTCAAAAATACAAAAATATAAATCGAATTCAAATAAGTTGGCATGGATATCAAACGATAGTGTCGATTTTTTGTACTTACACGCTGGTATATATATAGACAAGTAGTTTTATACTTGATGCATTTTAATGAAAATATGTTTTATACTTTTTTTTATTTAGCGGAACAACCTCTCTGCACACCCCATGTGACACTTATGTAGGTTTGACACCATCTCTTTTTTCAGCCCGATTTCCGTATAGACCAAAGACAACATTTTTCGCTTTATACAATCGCATTTTTCATCTCTATTTTCATATTTACGATTTGAATTGGCATCAATGCAAACAACACATGAACCATGTTGTTTTCTGTGATGCCAACTGAAATCGTAGATATGAAAATAGCGATCGCGGAACGCGAAAAATTTTGTCTTGGTCTCTATACGGAAATCGGGCTGAAAAAAGAGATGGTGTAAAACCTACAATAGTTATTTTTTGTGTAAGTAGGTATACCGTATTTTCCCAGAACCGACTGCATATTATATATATGTACGCTCGGGGACCAACTGTCGGGGGATCAACAGTCGTGGAATCTTCCACGACAAAATTTTTTGGGCGGAATCTGCAGATATTTATTTATTCTACCAAGACCAACTTTTTACAAATGCACGAATTTTGTGCATTTTGATTGTTATTTATTTTATGCATTTTGATACTATTTTGCCTTTACTAACCAGTAGATAACATAACTACTTTCTGGAATGGTTATTTAGTGATTTCGCCTACGCACTTAATGAAAATTAACGTTTTAAGATTTCATTTCGTAGTAGTAATGATATCTAGGGAATTTTCCGTAGATCTAGGGAAAGAGAAAAAACATAAAATCTAGGGAAATTTTAAAATTTTAGTTTTGTAGTCAAAATTCTCAAGCTAATCTTTGGAAATATTGAAATATTCAGGGGACATTTCTTTATTTCTGGAAAAAAGGTAATGCGAAAAGGTGAGGTGAGTAAGTAAAAATAATTCAAAGAAAACTAACCAATTCTTGAACTTTTTTTTCGAGCTTTTCCATACTTTGTATCACATTTTCCAATGTTGCTTTCATATACAGAACATTGATTCCTGGATCTGTGTAAGCGTCTGTTCCCATCATCTGTAAATATAAACAAACATAACGTTTTTATCAACAAGGAGAGCGCAAACCCATTACACTGCTATTTCACCGACAACTGACATACAATCGCTGCGCTGCAATACGCTTTTTTCAAATTCATATGTAGCTAAATCCATATTTTACTCTTTTAACATGTGTATAATTTCTGCGTAATAATGTAAATTCGTAACTACCTCCTACATATTTAAAAAAAGAAATGTAGGTAAGCATGCAATTAAAATATTTCTACGCAATAATTTATTTACAGGTTTGTTATGAAAAAAACATGTACCTAGGTATAAAAGGGGACCTGCAAGCAAAAAGCAAAAATATAATTAAGGTACTTTTACCATTAAAAATCGCAAGATGTATATTAGATTACCGAATTAATTGACACAGAAGATAAAAATACTAGGCCAACAAATATATAGATACGCCGCTATTACAAATGTGGTAATCGTGGAAATGTGAACAACCAACACAGTGACAAATCAACACACTTTTGAAAGGTGACATAAAGTGATGAAAAAACCTAGTTTAAAACGGTTTGGTAGGTTAGGTTAGTTTAGGTTAGAAGTTAGGTTAGTTTTTTTTCATCGCTTTTAATAACTTTGCAAAAGTGTGTTGATTTGCTACCATAGAATGAAGAAGAACACAAGATTATTTCGTAACGCAAATATTTGCATAATCAATGCTTAAATTTCCAATAATAAAACGTGTTTACGAAATTCATATGGGATGGAAATTTTGATGATAGTGTATATAGTGAGATAGAGCGCTGAGCTATTGGGCTAAACGGAATTCTAAAATTTGTTTCCATTCAAATTTGTATGTAAGGCACTTGTATTATAGTTTTCTTCTTTATTCTATTTTTGCTACTGTGTTGAGTTGACATGGAACCCACAAATGTGTTGGAATATAATGCACCACGTTTTACCTTTTCCAACTTGCGTATTCGCTTGTCGAGCATGTCGAAATCCATGTCTTCCGCTTCGAACGCTGTGATTTCAGTATCACCTGAAAGCCCATAAAAATGTATCAATCAAAAAAACAGTAGGAACCATTATTGAATGTAAGCTTGAAGTGAACCGGTCAACAACCAAAATCAAACACATTTGTATCTTGTATATCTGTGAACAATATTTTACTTTTAAACTATTTTCAGGTCTGGGTATGGTCAAAAATGATTTTTGTAACAAATTGAAAGGCTGTTGGTTGAAAATCATTTAACAAATTTTGAAATTGAAGAATAAAGTTAAATGAAAACTGCAGTAAGCCCAACTAAAAACAACTATGCTTTTACATTTTTGATAAGCTATGTGTACTGTATGGAAGAGCTGGGCATACAAAACTATTAAAAAGGATACCAACAACAACAGTTTTGCGAACTACGTGTTATCGTGTCACGATGTGTAACACGTAGCTCGCGAAACTGAGATCAAATGCAGTAAAACTCCGTTACTGAGAAACTGAAAGGTAAGAGACGCAGAGGAATGGCACGAAAGCTTTCGATTGATTAAAACTTTTATTGAAACGTCTGTTGCGTCACCGGCTCTCGTTGTGTTGGGATTAGAGGAATATCGTTTATCAGGATTATTGGCATATGCGCCACGATTTTCAGAAATAAGGGAAATACTAAAAAAGGAAAAAAGCATTAAGCCGCCGCTACCCGAATTTCTACCAATTTCTTACATATCTCCCTAAAACATTTAAAGGTTTTAAGCTCTTAAAAAAATATATATTATTTGAATATGAAGATAATATTTAAAGACGTTCCACACCGAAACGCAAATTATATGAAATTCCCTCGATAGAAAAAAATCGCAAAGTTTGCTCCGAAAATTATTTAAAACAAGTCTATTTCTATTATTTTACAAGTAATATTTGTGAAAAAATTTACAATGTTTCTTTAAATGATACCTTCCACGAGATTTTTGCTCTATTTTAAACGAGTCATGTTTTATTAAGCATTTTCACAATTTTCGCTTCAATTTTATCATTGAAAATATTAGCGCGCTCTGTCCAACATTCGTAATTACATATCTCTCCATTTTCTTCTTTTTGAGCCGGGAAGCGTTGCCTTAATGCACATAAATATAAATCTTAAATAAAACCAATCTTGAGGATAGTAGCAGGAATCACATGACTTGTACGTATCTAACTACTTTATAATAATGAGAAATCAGAGAAACGACTTCTGCATAAAATACTGGGAGGGTTGGAAAAAGCAACTCCAGAGATTGCGAGAGAAGAGGCTGAACCTGTAATGGAGTGAATAGACAAATATTGCTGACGTAGGCCATAATAAGCGCACCTGGAGACGCCTTGTCCTTCCCTATAGAAACCTATCCGAAAAGGACAAGGGAAATAAGGATGATCGCATAAAACAAAACAGTGACAAAGAACATGATAAAAAATAGATTAGGCTAGGTTAAGTTGGGTTACCTCTCCAGCAGCTTTGATTGTCCGGCTGCAGCGTGAAGCCCTCCTTGCACAAACAGTGGAAGCTGCCGAGGGTGTTGTTGCAGAAGTGGTCGCAGGGCTTGTTGAGCGCGCATTCGTCCACGTCCTCCTGGCATTGCTTGCCGGTGAAGCCCGGCGGGCAGGTGCAGCCCTGTGCGCCCGAGCACACGCCCCCGTTGAGGCACGCCTGCCGGCACCAGGCTAGGCCACGGGACATAGGAGTATTGAATAATTGATTCAAACAATCATTATGTTATCATTATCATCAGGCGGCCTCATACAAGGCAGAACGCTAGAGAGATAAAATATGCTTGTTGTGGGCTTGTCCGTGTATCGGAATTAACATAATTTATTCTTTACTTCTATTGAAATTGGTGCAAACATTATCATATACCAAAAATCTTTGTTGTCCTGTCTAGGGCCTAGGAGTCGAAAGATCCGTTAACGTAAACTCGCGACAGCACTTTTCTTTCAAAGGTACAGATCACACATCTTGGGACCGGTGACCCGACGGTTGATCCACCGATAATTGGCCCCCCGAAATGGTATTTACTATAAAATTATAATTTTTGTATATTATTTACCAATTTCGAACGTGAAATATTTTTGTAAAATCAATATCCATTCTTTAAACCCCTCCAAAATGAACAGGTTAAAGAAAACACAAAAGAAAACAAAATCTAGCGACTCCGAAGAAGAAACCACAAATACTAAAAAGGTGACCAAATGTACCGGAATTTGGCTACAAAAATAAGGAAAAAATCATCATTCACATTGATAAAAAAAAGCGCCCCGTAAACTTCCCACTCGTCTATTTTAGTTTTCTGAAGGTTTCACTTCTACCGGGTGTGAATTGCACACTCTTGGTTTTTTTGGTTGTAAATTATTAAATATAGCCCTCCAACAAACTGATTTATTTTTTTGTTTTTTGTTTTTGGGGTGTTATGCCGTGTTGCGCTACCTCCTTCTTTAGCCAACGTTTCGGACAGCGTTACAGTGTCCATCATCAGAAGGAGTAAGCGCAACACGGCATAACACCCCAAAAACAAAAAACAAAAATACTTTTGGCCGTGAAAATCTAAAAACTTATCAAACTGATTTATAATCCATACTAATAATTTAAATGCGAAACTGCTCGAGTTTGTTTATGACCTTTTCACGCATAACACAATATAAAGACTTTAATCATTCTTTCACCAATATAAAGCTTAATTATATGCGCAGACTACGGGTTGTATATGATGGTAAGCTCTGGCGTTATGAAATTATAAATATTAATATATTATATTTGTTATACGTTTTCTGTCGCTAACAAAAGCGAGTTTTTGCTAACGTCAGAAAAAAATCTTTTCCATGGAAACAATTTTGATATATTTTTGGGTTCTATGCTGGTAGGTACTCAGTCTACTGGTCAGCTACTACTGCAGAAAATTCAAATATTAGAATTCGTTTTTTTTTGGACAAGCTTGGAATAAATGTCAGATGAGAGTTCCTATATTAAAAATATAATTCGTAACGATTATAAAGACTGAATGATAAATAGAGTATTTTTTTATTATATTAACGAACTTCCAAATATTTAAATAAAAATAAACATCCGGAATGTTTGTAAGCGCATAAATTCCGAACGAATGAACAAAATTGGAAAAGTAATTCTTTTTTTCTTTGAGCTAAAGCATTATGAAATTTAGGTGGCAGGCGAGATGTTTGAAAACTGAATGTAAGGGAATGAATATATGGAATGCGGGAGGGGATGGGGGTGGGGGTGATAATTGATAAGTGCAAGCGCTACAGTAATTTCCCGTAATACCATGCGAGCGAAGCCGCAGGGAAAAGCTAGTTAATTATAAAGTCAATTTTGTAAAATATTTTTTTTAATTATGTAAGTACTTAAAAATCTTTTTCCTCATTTTTTTAAAACATGGAATAAATATAAAATGAGAAGTTTTTATAATAAGTTTTGAAGCAGAAAATTTTTGATCGTAGCCTCAAGGGATTGTGCTAAACAAATCACAAAGACTCTTTCAAAGACCATTTTCATAATTCCGCTTTAGTCGTTCATTTATCACAAGTCTGCAAAATAAATAAAATGTTCCTTTATCCAAGAATCCTTGGCAGCGCTTTTGCGAAATTAGCTGACCATTAAATGTCGAAAGAAAACAACCTTTTGAAATTCCTCAGAGGAGACAAATTAGAAGCGGCATCCGTTGAGCGGCCGCAGTCAAAGATATTATATAAAAAAGAGAAACAAAAAACTAACTAAATCGCTGCGAATTCGATACCCCCCGTAAATCCTGAGATACGTTTTTTTTCATGAGTGCATATTAAATATGTACCTATGTGCAGTGACTGTTGAAAAGGCTCTTGAAATGTTATTTCAATATTGGCACATCTCAAGAGAAAAAAAAAACCGGTCTCGGATGAATGATATATATGCCGAATAACACACTCAAAATCATTGACGGAAATTTTTTTTTTTTTACGTTAACTCCACACAGGAGGCCCTAAAATAATTAAAATGAGGGAAAATAATTTCCCTCAGGGCCTATGTCATCTGGGATGCTGTGTGAAGGGTCTTTTTGAGGAGAGGAAGGAATGGACATTGGTCTTGAAGAAACCCATGCTGTAGGAGGGAGGAAACACAGAAGCCGGCAAATCGTTCCATAGCTGAGCTGTTGAACTCAAAAACGAGTCGAAAAAACGACCCGTTCTCATGTGACAAATGTCGACCGTGTACATATGTTGGGTGCGCGTTTGGCGTGTCTCCCTACTATGCACCGGTGCCGAAGGGATCAATGAAGGTAGTTCCTCAGAGCATCTTCCATTAAAATACCGTTAGAACATGGATGGCATTCCCACCCGACGTCTGTGCTCTAAAGATTGCAATCCGTTCGTTAAGGTGGGAGAATCTATCAAACGGACCGCCCGTTTCTGCACAGAATCAAGGGAAGTGTGTTATTTCCGAGTCCGTGTACCCGGATTAAGCTATTTTTCCTCAACTGTAATTAAATTGTTCAAACATTTTCACATCAATTTTCTATCAAATTGGCCTTGGAATATTCTGTTCAGTGTCTAGTGCAGTTAGGGCCAATTGTTTCACAGAATTTGAAGAAATCATTAAATTTCAAAGTAAATTTTTCAGTTTCTTTGAAAGTTATATTAAAGTTCTGTTATCATTTCAGTTATATGAACATTCAGTTATAGGAAACCGTACAACTGGCCAATAATGATAAAATAACAGAACTTTAATAGAACCTTTACAGAACTTGAAAATCAACTTCAAAATTAATAGTCGATAATTATTCACAAATTTGAAAACAAAATTCAATCTCAGATTTTCGATAGCCGAGTTGATGGAATGTTCGACTAGAATTCTGGTGAACACAGTTTCAATCAACTTACTGTCCTTCGACCCTAGTAACGGTGAAGACACCTGAAATTACCTAAAGTAAATTAAATAAACATAATGTCATACATATTTTCTGTATAACTGTCCCTAAACGTACACAATGGACTGTAGCTCAAATAGTTTATACTTATATACGATTTAGTTCATTACAAGTGTTTATAATGTTTATCGTTATTTAAATTAAATAAGTATATGCAAGTCAGCGAAGTGAGTTTACAAGGAAATCGTAAACACCCCTGAATGTTATTAAAATTACGGAATCCTACTCCTCGTCCGTCGGGTGTCGTGTCCAGGATAAAATAGTCAAACGGAAATTTAAGCAGTAAAAGTTGTAGGATAATTACGTTTATTGCATCCATAGCTGACTTTACTGTTCTGGATCCAGCCTGGGCAGCAAACGAATGTGGTTGTAGGGACCGCCTTCTTCCTGTACACGTCTTTGTGCACCGTCTCGTAGACAAACCTACAAGATGTTTAAATAATAGTAAAGGCAGAATATTCCTACTTAAATTATTATAAAGGTGGTAATGAAATGGGGTTAATAATCATTAACTCCATTCACCTCATAGAATAAAGAAGAAAAATAGAAGTGAGCTCCATACAAATTTGAATGGAAACAAATTTATTCCATAGTCTTTGTCTCACTTGCACTCGCCTGACACCGTAGATCTCCATCTCATTTATTTTTCGTAAGCACGGTTATGTATTGAAAATTTAACACCCGATTGGACAAATATTCGGATCACGAAACACGTTCTCAAAGCCTTTTTTGTGTTCTTCTTTATTCCATGATTCACCTAAAACCTAAACTAAACCTACAATTGAAAAGTCCCGAAAATAAAGTTATCGGAACAATCGAATGAATGGATCTTTTAATAACTGTAATGTATCATAGGTTTCTTTTTTTGACGTGATAACGTCTTATAAATCGATGAACGCCGGCTGCACTCACGAAAAAGCATGACTCATTGTCACGCTCCGCATGAGCCGAGCGTGCAAGCGAGAGCGCGAAACAAGCGTTCGGCTTGGGACGCATCTATCTCACTTCCACTCCATCGTTATTACACGACGTTATCAGGTAAAATTATCGTCCGTAAACCGACTTTACAGACAACCATTTTTTTGTAAGTTAATTTTTTGTTTATTTTTATGGTTTGTTTTTATTAGGGTAGAAACAGCTATTCTGCCCTTTTGAACTGTAAGCAGTGTGGTCTTTACCCTAAGGAAAAGCGGGGACACCTACCCAAAGCTCTCTTCGGAGGAGGCCCAGGACTAATCACAGTATAGAAACATTCTCTTGTGTGTTTGTTGTTTTCCAAAATGTTTTTGGCTTCCAAAAAGGGCAACAAAACATAATTTAGAGCCCCCAAGAAGTGTAGGGTCGGCAAGGCGACATTCTGGAGAATTTTTTTTTCTTTCAAACTCTCTTGCCATCCCGTCCCCTCACCCCGATAATGAAAATGAGGATTCTCCCAAACTCAGTGTGCCCAAGAGCCCAGCTAGCTCGGCATTGGTAGCCACTGGTGTGTTTGTATTTCTTGTAATGATACCATACCGTGGCCGAGACACATCAGATCCCTCTTTAAGTACTCCTCGAATGACTTCGTGACGTTCAACCATATTATATTTCCCGCTGCACTCAACTGGAAGGGTTGCATCAAATAATCAGAGGTGGCTCTCAATTTGAACATGCGTGTTGAACTTACCGCACTCCTTGACATATTTGATTATTTTGACATCTTTGGGAGTAGGGTTTGAATGACGTTTTTGGAAATGCTTGCTGAGTTTTTTGAGATTTAATCACGTCCCTCTGGGATGAACAAACGTGTCTCCTGGAAAAAAGTGAATAAGTTAGTCAATAAATTGTTACAAAAAATGAAATATTTTAATCTCAACCTCCTAGCGACCGATTTTTTTCAAATTCGGCCTAAAAAATTACTATTTAGATTTACTCGAAAACGAAAGCTCAAATCAAAAAAAAAAGGTTCCAAGAAAACTCAGGACAGTGACAAATCAACTCATCTGTGAAAAGTGATAAACTTTTCATGACTTGGTATCACTTTTCAAAAGTACGTTGAATTGTCTCTGTCCAGAGTTGTCATGATTTGATGATCTCTAAATTATTTAAAAAAAAAAGATTTTTTCGAAAAATGGATAGAAGCCAAATGCCACTGTTGTTATTTTGTCAGTTGTAATAATGCTAATTGAAGTGAAAACTTCTTTAGCACCGTTGTGATTTGAAACTCGATGTAACGAAAAATAGCAACACTAAAAATAAACAATTCACATTGATAAAAACGTGCTTTGTAGTCTCCCCACTCTTGTCAATTTTAGTTTTCTGAAGGTTTCACTTCTACCGCGTGTGAACTGCACACTCTGATTTTTATTTACATAATGTGTTTGTGTAAATAATTCAATAAAAAAAAAACCATTCCAATATTTTTGAAACTATTTATTAACTTTGTGACGAAGTGTTTATATTCAAACGCGTCTTCTTTGTAAAATTATTATAAAAATAGGCAATATCAGTTTTAAAAATTAAACAAGCGAAAACAAATTTGCGGTCTATGGGTAAGGCTCTTGACTAGCAATTCCAAGGTGGCGAGTTCAAATCCAGGCATGTGAAAATAAATTTTATTTGTGTTATTTCACAATTAATTAATTAAAAATTATATATTAAGTATATTTGCGGCACTTTCCAGTGTGGAAAATACTCTCAGTATCGCCCTGGTGTAATACCATCAACCAGAACTGAAACGTTGTTTGAAATGGCTTTATCCATGTTTGATGACGAGATATGAAACGCTAGGTTCTTCCCTTCCCTCGTCCTCCCCACCTCCTACCCCTCCTCACTACCCTAATTGGGCATGTTGTGAGTCAGGCTGGGACTCCTGTGCGGTATTCACATTAAAAATATCAATTTTAATACCTCTGAGACTAGTTTTAAAACACCAAATAACTCATAATAGTGGTTATAAAAGAAAAAACATTATCTTCTTTTTCAGAAATCACTGTACATGTATACCCTCTTTGGCAACAGTGAGAAAATGATTATGATCCAGCTCAGTGTTTCTTAACCGTATTGAAAGAATTGTCCCCTATACCTGTGTTCCGCAAACTTTTTGTAATCAAGGTACACCTACCAAAACAAAATTTTTTAGAGGTACCTACATCAAAGAAAAAAACAATGTTTATTTAATACTTATTATTAAGATCAAGATAATATGAAAAAATGTTTAATGAGAAATGTGAGCCTGCTTAACTGAGCACAGGCGATCAATATTTGGAACAATCGTTGATAATGCTTCTCTCATCTCTTCGACGATCGTCCCCAGGGGTTCTCTTTTTTATATCATAGTGGGAATTCGCACAAATAGGTCGCGGCAAATGGTAAGATAATTGCAGTACCACGCTTTGAAATCAGTGGATACTCATTTTTTATGCGTAGCCAAAAATGTGCTAGCTCTTTTTAGGAAAATTTTTACTTTTAATGTCTGATCAGTTTTTGTCTTCAGAATTCTTCCTGCTCGTTCAGTAAGTGTCCAAGGGAAATGCTATCTACGAATGGATTTCTAATCCAGTCCATAGGTTGCAGGTCACACTTAGGAAAATACGAGTTCCTTTTTTCTGCTGTGTTTCACTAGCCTGTGCTTCGAGTGTTTCGCTTTCAAAGCCTGCACTCTTTATTGAATCGGCAGCCAAGACATCTGGGAACTTTTCGTTACTACTACCATCGGGCGTGGCTGATCCATAACACCAACTTAGCTTTCAATCTTATCCGATGACGTTCTTGCAAGAATTCTTGCCTTGCTTTTTTGGTTACGCTCATTTAAATGGACGAATATGTCCGCCTGGCCTATTTTACTACCGATCCGATAGTCGAATCGCCTAAGCTGGTGCAGCGTCGCAATGTTATTTTGTTACAATGTAGCATTGCTGTGAGGCACATCAACTAACGTCCACAGTGCCGCGGCACACACTTTGCGGAACACTGCCCTATACCACAGTAAAAAAATTACTATCCCCCTAATTAAATATAATTTAATTATCCCCCTCCCCGAAGCAATGCTTAAAATATACACGTTGTAGTTGGAAATCCAGGAGAAGAATAAATAAAACACATTATTAAAATTGACATTGATTTTATGCCTCAGTTTAAATTTTTGTGCGTGAAAGTGTAGTTTATTTAAGAGGACCGTATGCGCGGCGGATTTCAGTCCGTTTCATACAAATTTTAATTCCGGATTTTAGATCAAAATGCCCAACCAAACTGAAAAATTATTTTTGTAATCAACAGGTATCTATATCTAGTACGTATGTGAGCTATTTTATTTATTTTTGCTTTAAATAATTAGATACAGGTCATTCATAATTTGAGAGGCAATTATTCGTGAGTAAATAAAAAACAATAAAAAATAATTTTACTAAATTTGTCTTAAAAATATAAAATAAATAATACAAATTAATAAAAAAATCATTTTTGAGGGTGCAAAGTTAAAATACAAATTACCTATTTACGGCGGAACAAAAATTTGTAGTTTATACGCTTAAATTACTACTTACCCAAAAAATGCATTTTCACGGTGTTTTATTTTTTATTTTATTTTTCATTGTATTTTCAAAATAAATATAGTAAACATTTTTTTAATTATTTTTCACTTACTTACAAATAATTGCCTCTAAAATCATGAAGCATTAAAATATTTAATGACCTATATCTTACAATTTAAAGCACAAATAAATAAAATAGCTCACATTTGTAAAGATATTTAATATACCGTTTCATTACAAAAATATTTTTTTTGTTTGGTTGTGTAACGGTATAGTCAATTAAATAAATAAAATCCGCACTTTTATTCCGTAAACACAATTTGTCTTTATTTGGGTATAATCAATTTGCAAGCATACAGTTCAATAATCGTAACACACAGTAGTTTATCAATAAAAACTACCACAATAACTTTATGGGTATTTCTACACTAAGTAGCCCAAAGGAAACCAATTGTTCCCTAACCACTCGTCACCTTATGACAAAGGCTGTACGAGGACCTTTTCTCTCTACGGAGACCTGAAGCCGCGCGAGCTAACCTCGGAAGGCAGACTTAACATTTTAGGGTTTTGCTTGTCTTTTATATCGGTCCGCTACCCCAGCGGTGTTGGGTGTAAGGGACAAGCGATGTTAGAAAGGGAGAGCCTTCTATATTTCAACACTTATACGCTAAAATAATTAGATTCGCTACAGTTGGGTATTTCAATCTCCAATCCAGAATTAAGATTTGTATGAAACGGGCCGAAATGGACCGGGCAAACGTTCCACTTTAAAACTTGTCAAATCGTTGCACCTAAAGAAAGCGTGTCAATGTATCAGTGTGCATAGCTTGTGAATGAGCTTATTTTCTATATTGACACAATGCCCATTAGAACTTCTGCAGCGCCCCCTAAATGCTAAAAATTTAAAAACGCTCCGCACCCCTTCAAAACGCCCACAAAGGTGCGCTGGCGCCACCGTTAAGAATCACTGATCTAGCCTCTACTAAATAGAACCCAAATTTTTGACGTGCATAATCAGGCATTTTTTTGTAATTCACACCATTCCAAAAAAAGAGTTAAAATCCAAATTTAAATTTGTTTTCTGCAAATAATGGTTTATGTTATCCATACTTCCATACTAATATTATAAATGCGAAACTGCTCGAGTTTGTTTATGACCTTTTCACGCATAACACAATATAAAGACTTTAATAATTCTTTCACCAATATAAAGCTAAATTATATGCGCAGACTACAGGTTGTAAATGATGGTAAGCTCTGGCGTTATGAAACTATAAATATTAATATATTATTTGTTATACGTTTTCTGTCGCTAACAAAAGCGAGTTTTTGCTAACGTCAGAAAAAAATCTTTTCCATGGAAACAATGTTGATATATTTTTGGGCTCTATGCTGGTAGGTACTCAGTATACTGGTCAGCTACTACTGCAGAAAATTCAAATATTAGAATTCGTTTTTTTTTTGACAAACTTGGAATAAATGTCAGATTTGAGTTCCTATATTAAAAATATAATTCGTAACGATTATAAAGACTGAATAGAAGAAATAGAGGTTTTTAATATTATATTAACGAACTTCCAAATATTTCAATAAAAATAAACATCCGAAATGTTTGTAAGCGCATAAATTCCGAACGAATGAACAAAATTGGATAAGTAATTCTTTTTTTCATTAATTTATGAATAACCCGCCGCTTTTTTAATGTGCACAGATTTTGAAAAGTACACTACTTTTAAACTTAGTTATCACCAAAGACATCGGTTTCAATCGCGGCAGGTGGAAAAATATGTATTTTAAATTTACATTTCATAAAAAAAAATTTGTTCGTAATTTCTCGTTACGGCTGACATTTTATGTTATTTTTTTCGCAAACAATGATTTCCAGCAATTTCCAGGGGTACCAATCGATAAATATTTAAAAAAAGATTGCCATATCGCAATAATGGGATTATATTCGAGGAAGGTACTAGTGTAATGCAATTTTCGTATGAAGGTACTAATATGATGCAATTTTCATGTTATGAATAAATAAATAATTGAGCATATTTAGGATATACGAATTAAAATCAATGTACTATTAATTAGGTTAGGTTATATTAGGTTTGGTTGGATTAGGTTTGGTTAGGCTAGGTTAGGTATATAAAAAGGCGTTTTTAGACGACATCCAGAAATTAATTATTGACAAGTTTAAATCTGTTTTTATAATAAAAATGTATTAGAATAATTACACACCCGCTAGACAAACCCTGCTTGCCGTACAAACCATTCAAAACCTGGGATGTATATCTAAATGAAAAGAATAGCGCGTGCGCGTTCTTTATTTTCGTTCATCTGTCTTTTATTTTGCAATAACACATACCCGCTAGACAAACCCTGCTTGCCGTACAAACCATTAAAAACCTGGGATGTATATCTAATTGAAAAGAAGAGCGTGTGCGCGTTCTTTTAATCGTTTTCGTTATTTAAAAAAAAAATAGGTGTATTTGTAATGATTTTTGCGATATGGCAATCTTTTTTTAAATATTTATCGATTGGTACCCCTGGAAATTGCTGGAAATCATTCTGTTTGCGAAAAAAATAACATGAAATGTCAGCCGTAACGAGAAATTACGTACAATTTTTTTTTTATGAAATGTAAATTTAAAATGCATATTTTTCCACCTGCCGCAATTGAAACCGGTGTCTTTGGTGATAACTAAGTTTAAAAGTAGTGTACTTTTCAAAATCTGTGCACATTAAAAAAGCGGCGGGTTATTCATAACTTACCTTTTTTTCTTTGAGCTATAGCATTATGAAATTTAGGTGGTAGGCGAGATGTTTGAAAACTGAATGTAAGGGAATGAATATATGAAATGCGGGAGGGGATGGGGGCGGGGTGGGGGGGAGATAATTGATAAGTGCAAGCGCTACAGTAATTTCCCGTAATCCCATGCGAGCGAAGCCGCGGGGAAAAGCTAGTAGTTAATAAATAAATTAAAAACACGAAGAAGTCAGATGCATTAAAAGTGGTACTTTATTTAGTTATTCTTACTTTAGGTACTTTATTTTAGGCTACTTTATTTAGTTATTCTACGGTACGGTACGTTCTAAGAATTGGTATGTTTTTAAGTTTTCACGGCCAAAAAGTATTTTTGTTATTGTTTTTGGGGTGTTATGCCGTGTTTCGCTACCTCCTTCTTTAGCCAACGTTTCGGACAGCGTTACAGTGTCCATCATCAGGGCAGATGAGTGATCACTCATATGAGTGATCACTCATCTACCACGTTTCGGACAGCGTTACAGTGTCCGAAACGTTGGCTAAAGAAGGAGGTAGCGAAACACGGCATAACACCCCAAAAACAGTTCTAAGAATTGCTCTAATATGCATTTCTATGAATCATATCTTTTGCGAGTTTGTGCAGAAACTAATGCATATTTTCTTCGTTTGTGAAAACTTGCGGTAATAACGACAATCCAATGCTGACCACCCAGGATTATCATATTCGTTCCGATAGCGAGAAAATGCGAAGTCTCTCGTTGCATTTAACTGCATCACCTTTTCAACCGATGTGATGTTTTGTCAAAGCATGCGTGTTGATTACATAAGCTGTCTAATTGAATAATTATTATTGGATATGCTTATTACTTCAGGCGCTTCTCCTTTCAGGGGGCTATAAAAATTATTAAGTAATGAGCAAAAGTAACAACTGCTTCTAACCGTCTGAAGCGAATGAGACTGTTTCATACCCCATTGGAATGTTGTGTGCTGAAGGTAGGGAGGAAGGGAAGGGGATGGAAGAAAAAGGTGGAAAAGCACCTGGTTTTACAGAACCTATCACTAAATACGGATAAACTCTTCGATTCTGAATGATGGTCCTTTACCATGTTGATACTAAAAGCATATACCGCTAACGGAGAAATAACACGGTAGTTAATTCTTTACAATTTGAGAGGTAGGTACGAGTACTGTGCCGCCCCGGAAACCATTAATTGGATAACCAACACCTCTCCCAAGAGGTTCGCTACGTTTGGTGCCTTAGCAAGGGCCCTTGGGGGGTGAGGTTTATCCAGGATGACGGATGCGTCTGCAGACCAGTTGAGAATCGGGAGAGGCCCAGGAGAGGTTAAGGAAGACCCTTTGATCTCTCCAGCCGACCTATCGCTTTGCAGTGCAGAGGTAGTAATGGATTCATACGGTCATCACATTCCAATTTCCTATTTATGCTCTTTGCCTTCCCCGAACTTCCTGTCCTTCCTTTCCTTAAAAAGACCCTCCACACAGACGGCATGGACTACAAGGAAAATCATTTTCAAAAATCCAGTTAATTCAAAAAGAAAATACATAAATTTGAATTTTAAAGAAAAAATTTGGTCGTCTGTAAAGTCGGTTTACGGACTACAATTTTTCGTGATAACGTCATACAATAACGATGGAGTGGAAGAGAGATAGATGCGTCACAAGCCGAAAGCTTAGACCGATCGTGCCTCTCTATCGCTTGTTCGCACGCTCGGCTCAGGCAGAACGTGACAATGAGTCAAGCTTTTTCGTGCATGCAGCCGGCGTTCATCGATTTATAAGACGTTATCACGTCAAAATCTTTTCGTATGCGTACCGATAAAAATACTCAACTTCAATTTGATCAGGAAAATCGCTAAAAGTCAATGCACGACCCCAGTGTCTATAATTTATTCAATAATTCGCTGTGACTCTAGAATGTTAATGGTAATGTAAACAAACAACTACAATGTGTCCCATAGTATTTTGCTAAGGGTGGCATGTGTCGCATATTTTTGCGTAGAAAAGTACATGCTTCAAATCAGGTATGCAAACGACATTACCTACGTAGGCACCTACCTAGTATCTATCTGTATTGTTTTTGGATATACAAGTAGTGGGTTTTCCGCATCTGAATTCCTATATATAGGAGAGTGTTTCAAACCAGCTTTTAACCCCTCAGACCTCGGGCTTGTTTTGGCGGAAGGTCAAAATATTTCCGCTTTGTAATAAAATGAAAATAAATAGAATATGAATACGAAAGGTGATGAAGTAGGCTTTCAAATTTTATAGTTCGTAATAGTCATATAATTTTAGAAATACAAAAAATTTTTATGCAAACTTATAAAAGTTTTAAAAATGACTCATCTATTTTCGTTTATTCTAATTAAAGTTTCTAATAACGAAAACAAATAAAGTCACATGCGTATTTTATTAGATAAGTGTATTATAAATATTATTCCCAACATTTTTTTGTCGTTTCATATAAAATAATATAATATTTTTTTCTAGTTTCATAATTTTTTTGGTTAAGTTGCGATCTGAAACTTTGGTTTTATAAAGCATTGTAATTATTTCGTAGTTAATTTATATAAAGGAATGTATTTTTATCTAACCCCCTTAGAACATATTTATAACTACAAGAGTAAGGGAGACACAACGATTTCTACGAGACGTGTACGAGTTTTTCGAGCTTGAGAGATTAAAGTACTCGAACTTATGTATAAGCAAAATACTGTTTTTCTCATATCTATAATTTTCAAGATAGTTTTTCTCAGTGTGCGTGTTAACATTCCTTAAAGTTACTGGTTTTTATAATTTTGACGGCAGTTTTTCTCAGTGTGCAATGTGTGCATGTTAATATTCCTTAAAGTTACTGATTTTTATAATTTTCATGGTAGTTTTTCTCAGTGTGCGTTTTAATATTCCTTAAAGTTATTGATTTTTCTAATTTGCAAGACAGTTTTTTTCAGTATGCGTGTTAACATTCCTTAAAGTTACTGAATTTTCTAATTTGCAAGACAGCTTTTCTCAATGTGGGTGTTAACATTCCTTAAAGTTACTGATTTTCCTAATTTGCAAGACAGTTTTTCTCAGTGCGCGTGTTAACATTCCTTAAAGTTGCTGATTTTTCTAATTTGCAAGACAGTTTTTCTCAGTGTGCGTGTTAACATTCCTTAAAGTTACTGATTTTTCTAATTTGCAAGACAGTTTTTCTTAATGTGCGTGTTAACATTCCTTAAAGTTACTGTTTTTTCTAATTTGCAAGACAGTTTTTCTCAGTGTGCTTGTTAACATTCCTTAAAATACCCGATTTTTCTAGTTTTCAAGGTAATTTTCTCAGTGTGGGAGTCAACATTCCTTGAAGATACTAATTTTTATAATTTTCAAGACAGTTTTTCTCAGCGTGCCAGTTAAAATTTCTTACTGTTACTAATTTTTATGATTTTTAAAATATTTTTTCTTAGTTTACGAGTTAACATTCCTTACAGTAACTAATTTATACGATTTTTTAAATATTTTTTCTCAGCATTCATTCCTTGTAGGTATAATAATATTAATCATATTTATAATATTTAACAAATTTATGTACCTATACATACACCCCAACGAGAGTCCCAACTACACCGTGGCAAACCCAATTAATTTAATCTGTTTTGGGGTTAAGTAGGGGAAGGATGGTAAGGTTAAGTACTGAGCTATTCACATTTGGACACTAAAAACATTTCAAACAAATTTTATTTCTAAAGGTTGGTCTTTCACAGGGATATCTATTCACCTGGAACGTGTCATAATTTTATTTAAAATATTAGTGAAACAATTCAAATAAACAAATCCATTACATTTGCCTCGTCGAGATTCGAACCCGCGACCTCTGGGTTCATTACCAGGAGCTTTTCGCTCTGCCACGGAAGTTGTCAGGAGTATTAATACTATCATTTTGGTTATTCCATACACATGTGCGTACCAATAAATATGTAGAAAAAATGAACAATGAATCAAATCCTAGTATTATAACACAGAATGTTATAATACTAGGATTTGATCATAGCCTATCAAAAAAATAATTTATCATTCGATTTTTCAGATTTAGAACTATTATATACGAGGAGCTCAGCGGAAGAGTGGCCCAACCCACAAAAATTCGTAATCAACGAAAACGTAATTTGTTATACATTTTTGTCATTCAAAGGTCTTTTAAAATCAGTGAAAATTATAGTTGAGCCAATGTGGCTTCATAGATATGACAAAAATATATGACAAAATGAAGTTTTTGCTGATGTGGGTTGGGCCACTCTTCCGCTGAGCGCCTTATACATAATCAAAAGAAATGAAATACACATTTCAAATGTGTGTAGAATTATTCTATTATTCTTATTAATTATTAATACTTGTCAGTTCCAATTTGCTAAATTATGCCTTTAACAGGAACACGTAGGAATATTTTGGAGTCACTCTCTCTACTTTTGTTATAATTCGGAAATTGATTATAATTTACGTAATTAAAAAAATATTTTAAATACTCCTAACATGTCTCTCTCAGTGGAAAAATTTGAAGCGCCTTGTTGAATAACTCCAAAAAGATTATAATGAAGATTTTTTTTCCAAATGTAATAAAACTGCGTTGCCTGCATATCTTTTCAAAAATAATCTAGTTCCTGACCTTCAGTCGCCTACACTCTACGTTCTGTATAAACCTGAACCCTTTCACAACCCGCGACATCTGTAAACATGTAAATACCAGTTTTGTTTGTTCGAACTACTTGAATAACTAAGGATGGGTTGCTTAACAAAATTTAAACAATTCATCAAATTTCAAAGTTAATTTTCAAGTCCTATGAAAGTTCTGTTATTATTTAAATTTTGTGAAGCAACTGGCCCACAATGATATAATAACAGAACTTGAAAATTAACTTTTAAATTTGATGCATTGTTCATATTCTGTGAAACATCTGGTCCAAAGTATTAAAAAGTGATTGAACAAAGAGTTACATGATAAATATTTAGCCTCATTGGGTGGCTTTTACGATACAAAATTAAAGCTATGAAAATGGGTCACCGAATCATGTAACTTCAACACCTCCTTTGAAAACTCATTAAAAGAGATGAAAAAAATATATAAAAAATTGGTTAAGTAAATAGATTACGTTAGGTTATGTTAGGGGCTATTCTTCATTTTTTTTTCACAACTTTTAATGACTTTTTAAAAGGGAGTTGAAATTGCATGCGACTGAGCTGTCATGGACAGTAGTAGGTATTGTACAAAAGCTACACAATTTATTATGCATACGCAATTTTTGTTTGTTATATTACAATCTAACTTGATTATTATAAGCTGTACAACCAAACTAGATTTTTAGTAACTTATTATTTTTATATTAAAATAACACAATAATTTTGTTTGTAGTAATAAACAAAATTATTGTGCTATTTCAATTTATAATGTCAAACCAAAAAGTTACTGCTTTCTACCAAAAAAATATTTTTTTAAATTAACAATCCAATAACTTTGGGTACCTACAACGTTCAATGTGTTATTGGGGTTTCAATACAAATCTTTAATCATGAAGTATATAAATTCAAAAATATTTATGTATAATATTTTTATGGTCACACTATTTGAATCTAAAGCAAATGGGACAAAAATAATTTAATTTTGTTTCACTTAAGCTCGAAAAATTGTTGATAATAATATGATTGAAAATCTACGTACAATATGTTGCCATGTATTTCTGGTTCTCAAAGGTGGCGGGTTTAAATGCCAGGAGGTGGCTGTCAGTGTAAATATAACAATAGACTAGAGGATAATTATTACTATGCTCTCGCCTTTATTCTCAGAATCCTGCCACCGAGCTGTCCTTATTTCATTCCAATCTCATTTTCACTAGAATATTTTAAAGGAATTTGTCTGAATTAATTTAGCCCTTGACATAGGTATGGCGTATAACGTGACGTGTGAAAGGCGGTTGAAAATTTTATTTAAGATGGATTTATATAATTTTGTTTTGCATGCATCTACTCACAAAGGACAGGAAATGTATTTGAATTCCTAATGCATAGATAGCAGGTATACGTATCTCTCCGTGTGCGTACTAGTAAACATAAATACCTTTAAAAATACCGGCACGCGGCAGTTTCGTGACTAATGAAAGATTCCGTATGTACGATAAGATTGATACGTAATACTATGGTAAAATATAATGTAATACTATAAAAAAACTCTGGTTCAATGAACTAAGGGTGCTTGCTTTGAATTTTAGTATCATTTTAAAAATAGGAACTGTTTGTGTGATTTGAAATTAAAAGAGTGAGAGGTCAGAGGATCAATTCTTACCCGGAATGGTACTTGGTGTAAGTGGTGGTCCTGTTGTAGTGGGCGGAGCAGCAGCAGCACAACATCCACACAACGAGCGCCAGCAGCGCGCCGCCACTAGCCAGCTTGCTCGCCATGGCCACACTCCCGAGGATCTCTTCCCCGGAGTCAACTTCCCTCCAAGGGTGAATCCCCACCCTCTCTCCTCTGTGTTATGTTACGCCACGGAAATACGCAAGCGAGCAGCTTTAACTCCAAAAAACGACTGATGGTTAAGTTAATGGCGGTAACAATCCTGCGGAGGGAGTGCGAGCTCAGCCAGAGTGATTTATACGAGAATCCCTTTGGTTTGTAAAGCTTTTCTCGGTCGGAGAGGAGAATGAACCATTGTATAAATAAGTGGCGTGACGCGGCGGCAACCGGCGCGATCAGGAATTCTCCCTCGACTGAGCGACGGCGCGCGGGCCCAGACGGCTGTCGCATTCTTTACTGCCTACCGCGACCGCGGGCCGTTCTGCTCCTTGCGAACTTCTTTAATTCCAAGTGGGTAACAAACCAACAACCCGAGATCACCGCGCCTAAAGGAATGCACCATCCTTTCAGCCCTCCGCTCCGCCGCGGCCCGGGACTCGCCGGTTTGCGGAGCACCCACCTCGGAGCACTCCCCGCGTCCCCACGGAGCGCGAGCGCCGGAGGAGCATTTACACCGCGTAGGAAGTCACTACTCAGTACTCTGTACAACCAACCGGGTCGGCCCTGTAGCAACCGGGATCGCGAAAGCGATACAATATTAATTAATATTTTAAATAATTACTCAACGCGTTATCAGAAGCCTGCGAGGGCAGCGAGCAGTGGTTAATTACAGAGCAAATAGCTTTCTTATTTAAAAAAACAAGTTCGCCCATCCTAACCGCAGAACAGATAAAATAAATAGCTACCCGTTGAGTAAGAATGAATTTTCCATTATAAAGTTGGCGGGAATGCACATAAAAGTACAAAGGTCTTTATTGATCTCTAAAATATTACAAAGGATGCTTTCAAAATTTTATGCACGTCCGACCGCTCGTTTTGATTGTAAAGCAAAATTGCAGCAAAGCGATTATTGAAATTTCCATTAAAGTCACGTTCAGCTCCTCTGGCTCGAGTGTTATAAAGGCCATAATAGGTGCAGTCTTATTTTGTTTTTTTCAACAGCCTGATTTTGTTGCCTTTTTCCCCGGTAGTATAATCAATCATGTCAAGAGAAACAAAATACTACGATGCGTCGCGCGTCGGCATGTTTGATACTTACCTGTACATTGCACACGGACAATCATGTGATGTAGCTACTGATGAAAATTATAGGAAAATATATTAATTTATTAGTATTTTATAACCTGTGAGGAGCTACTAAATCTTAGTGTCCATTTAGAAATCAATCCTTTAATCCGTAATGAGGAACATCATCCTTTTTTCAATCATTAATGACCTTCAAACTTAAATCCCAGCATATTTATTAAATTTTTTTTTGTTAGTTTTAAAACTTAAAATTTGTTCTTAATTTTAAGTTTTTTTATATTGAAGAACACTAGGTAGGTTAAGACGGTCTCCTTGGTCGAGGGGTAAGGCTCTTGACTCCCAATCCGAAGGTCGCGGGATTGAATCCCAGCGTGCGCAAATAAATTTTGTGTTATTTCACAATCAAATCGTCAGAATAATATAAAGTATATTTTCGGCACGTTCAAGAGTGGAAGATTCTCTCTGAATGGCCCTGGTGTAAGACAAGTTGCTTTTCCTGTGTTTGATGACCAGATCTGAAAAGCCAGGTACTTCCTCATTTTCATCTTCCCCGTCTCTTTCCCTTCCCTACTACCATAAGCCTAAAAACAAAATGGAATCCCCAATTGGGGATGCCATAGTCTCACTGGCTTCAGAAGGGAGCAGCTGGGCTTATTTTTATGTGAATACCTCTTGTGAAATATTTACATTAAAAAAGGTAAAATGACAGCATCTCATCACTACTGATATTGTATTGTAGCAAAGATCAAAAATACATCCGTGAGCGCACATGATAAACAATTTATCATTGTTTCAAAACCTGCATTACTACCAAAAAGCATCGCATTACGTCTAAACAACCCGATGGTATTTATAATAAACCGATCACGACTACTGTGCTAAATCCCTTGATGATGGAAATTACAATCGACATTATTGTAAAGAAAATGTAAAATATGACAAGATCGTAATCTCAAACAGTTTAAAAATGTTTTTTTTTTTGGCAAAATATGACAAATATAAGATGATTTTCTGTCTTAAAAGCTTTTTTTTTCAAGAAATTCTGCACTTACATAGTCAGTATTATACTGAAAGAATAAAATAATCAAAGGGAAGGTTATCCAACTGTCCAATTTCTGTAATTTTCGACCGGATTTTAATTATTGATGTTCTAAATTAAGTTTCAATTCGGTCAACAATGTGAAATCTTTTAAATACAAACAAAATCCGAGATTAGTTGCCTTAATCTCCATATAAAACTACAATGAAATTTTGACTTGAGGACTGAGTTCCGTGACTCCTAACGTCAGAATCAACATAGATTCATTCGTGTCAACCAAAATATGTTTTTTAATGAGATGGTGTTTTATCCGTTTATAAATTACGATTTGTAAATACATACTTCGGATAATTTTGTGTTCAGAATTAGCGAATGTTGATCTATATGAATACAATTTAAGGCCGTGTTGTTTTTTACTGAAGTTCTTTGTTTAATAAGAAATTCTGAATGAAGATATAGTTACTATAAAAGCCCGTATTACATCTGCTAAGCCCGGTAAATCTTAAGATTTTCCAGTAAATTCTAAGATTTACCAACTTTTAATGGAAAAAGTCCGAACTGTTCTGTTCTGTAAATCCGAAGATTTACTAGTAAAACCTAAGATTTACCCATTTACGGGCTTTAACAGTAACATAAACACCAGAAAGTATTAAGATTTAAATTCATATTTATACGAAGCAAACATATTTTTACCGAGACCGAAGCGCACAATTTGATTAATAATTTATGAAATTTAGTCTCATGAGCATTTGAAGTTTTTTTTTGTTCCCTTACTAGAATAATCATTCAATCCCCAAGGAGAATTCCAATTCCCATTTGAAGTTAAAATTCTTATCAGAAAGAAGAAACGTTTATTTTTTTAATAAACAAATATGTAAGAATATTTTGTTAATTTTTCGTTTCTCGGTGCAAAAATTCCTTGAAATTGTGAATAAAAAATGTTTAGCCTTTTTATTTCATTTTACAATTCTCATGGAAATTCCTTCACTCCGATAGATATTGCGCATCTGAAAACCAATTAGGTAAATACGGTTAATATTCAAAAGGATTTGAATACAAAATTATAACAATATAACGATCATGACTCATGACTAACGATTCGCGCTCAATTACTTCACACTCCAACGGACAGACGAAAGGGTAAATGATCTAAAATTATTAATAAACATATATCTACATACAATCCAACAAATTTCTCTTTTTTTCGTTGATTACAATTTACTGCAACCCGTAAAATAATTTCATTTCAAACTACCCGTCAAACTCGACTAAAGCTACTCTTTCACTAAACGCAAAGTAAATCAAATTTTTATAGAAAATTATCGAGCGAACGTATCGACTCAGAAGAATTTCTTGTTATTCGATAGAAGTGAATATATTGAACAAACAAATTTTGCATGTCTTTCTTAAGTGCATATTATTGTCTGAACTATTAATATCTTAGACAAACTAATCGATTCTAGGTGAGTTTCAGCTTTGTATCAATTTGTAACAAGCTGGCAAGCTTTACAGCATGATAGTTGACTTCTTCTGCTGGTCACTATTCGTTCAAAAGCTGAAATTGACTTAGAATAGGCGTTTAACAGAAATCTTTAAACTGTCAAAAATACCAAATGGCGTTGAATAGTTATTTGATGACTTTGTAACACGTGAATTTCTGCAAAACAACTGAGCCTGTGTGAATCAGGGCTGTTAAAAACTCCATTAACAATTTTACAAATAAAAGTCTTGTTGGAAAGAAGTGTTCTATCAAAGAGTTTTAATAATTTTAATAAATTTAATTATTTCATCAAAGTGTTTCATGACGCCATTGGTCCTGATGGGTTTGTTCTGCTTCTCGCCAATGGCGAAGCCAGGATTCGACCAGTGAGACTGCATCTGAATAATGCGCAATCGAAGTGAAATAACACAAAACTGCGCTAGATAAATACTACGTTGTTATTATTATTATTAATCGATCGCAGCTTGCGTAAGTATTGACGTACTTAAATACTTGCATCAGTATTTAAACGCGTGTGAATTACAGACGAATGTTCTCACCGTTAAAAAGTATCATCATTACATGAACCAATTAATAACCAACCAATAGTGGGGGCACACTAGCATTACTTATATTAAATATATACAAAATTTACAAATTGCTATAATAATAAAATATAATAGCACCCAATATTTTATTTTAATAGCGGTTGCTGATGGTTTCACCTCTTCCTCGCATTCGATAAATGCTGGCGTCCCACAGGGATCGGTTCTGTCTCCGACTTTGTTTCTGTTGCACATCAATGACCTCTTGACATGTGCACCGATTCATTGTTACGCGGATGACAGTACAGTCCATGATAGCTTTTTGTTTGACAAGCCTCCAAAGGGCTCACAAATCCCAATGGCTCGGAGGGCTTTGAAACAAAGAATGGACGGTTACCTCGAGAGTGTTTTCTCTTGGGGTAAGAATAACCTCGTCGAATTTAATGTTTCAAAGACCCAATCATGTCTGATTACGTCTAAAAGGGATCGGAATGATAATCTAGTCTCCTTCAACGGAAGCAATCTCCCGAACAGGCCTTCCATTGATATGCTTGGTGTAACTCTAAGTGACCAGCTCAGGTACGGGGGCTCCATCGAGGCCAGAGTTAAGTTAGCCTCTCAGAAACTGAGCGTACTGTACAGGGCCCGCAGATACTTTAATAGTACACAACTGCTAACCCTGTACAAATCGCAAGTGCGCCCCACGGTTGAATTTGGCAGCCACCTCTGGTCTGGAGTCCCAAAATACCTGAAAAAAACCCTCTACTCTGTGCAGAAACGGGCGGTCCGTTTGATAGATTCTCCTAACTTAACAAATGGACTGCAATCTTTAGAGCACAGGCGTCAGGTGGGAATGCTGTCCTTGTTCTACCGGTATTACAATGGAAGATGCTCCGAGGAACTAGCGTCACTGATCCCCTCGGCACCGGTGCATAGTCGGGAAACACGCCAAACACGCGCTCAACATTTGTACACGGTCGACATTAGTCACATGAGAACGGGTCGTTTCTACGACTCGTTCTTGAGTTCAACAGCCCGGCTGTGGAACGATTTGCCGACTTCTGTGTTTCCTCCCTCCTACAATATGGGTCTCTTCAAGACCCATGTTCACTCCTTCCTCTCCTCAACAGCACCCTCCACACAGCATCTTCAAAGATGACATAGGCCCTGAGGGAAATTATTTCCCTCAGGGCCTCCTGTGTGGAGTTAACATAAAAAAAAAAAAAATTACAAACAAAGAAGTAATCTAAAACTACTGTTTGGTTCTGAGGGCCTACTTCCAATAAAGGGTCTTCTTTGGTATATTATTATAATGGATAATGAGGGAGAAAGCAAATACAAAAAGCAACTGGTGCATAATCATACCACAAGATTCACTGAAAATAAGGGCCTCATAACTCCAAGAATAACAAATAAGTATGGAAGCAGAACGCTTCAATACTTAATACCAGTGATTTTTAATAAATTTAATAAGTTTTTTAAACCTGTGAATAATGAGAGACCCTGCACCAATAACATTAAGCGTTGGATAATAAATGACGATTCAATGTATCTTTGAACATCTCAAGTACGTTGAGACCTTGCTGCCTAAACAATTTGTATTTAGGTAGGTACATGGAGATACATTATTTTATATATATAATATTTTATTTACATGTGTTTTTAATTTAAAAAATATGTATTTTATTTAATAGAACCTGCAGACAAGCCGTCGTGTGACAGCTTTGTGGGACTAAAACATGTATTAAATTTTTCTTGTTTTAATAAATAATAAAAAAATATATAAATAAATAAAAATAAAAAAAATTCTTGCACCGCCATAATATTAAGATTATGAAAGGTAAAAGTGTAAAGTAAATCTGCAAAACATGTAACACGCTGAGATGGGTAATCGCCGCCGAGGATTACCGTCGTCATAAAACATATTACACATCCGCCGTGAGAAAGTCCATGTTTAGTCCGTGACGTCCATCGAATACAATCCGTCGTGAAAAATCAGGACCATAAAATTAGAGAAAACTATCGCATTTGTATGAATCAATCATCCAAGAACTCTAACCTTCCAAGTGCAAAGCAAGTGCGAGCCCCAAAAATAACCACCAATGTGATTTACTTTGTTGTTGGTATTGGGGTATACAATTCGTTGGGGACCACGGGCAGTCAAACGCGCAGATAGGACAACACGCTCCTACTCTGACCACGTTAAAATGGCGCCGAACCGCGTTACTATACAATTGTAATTTACAGTGTCAGAACGAGTTTACAGTAAGTATATCTTGGAAATTTATGTTAAACTTTTTCGATGGAATCGGAGTGGATTTTAAAGACCAGAATAATTATTACAGAAGAATTACTTGTGTTCAACTGGACTTCGAAATAAATAACCTACGTACAGGGCCGGTTCTTCAAAAACTTCAAAAGTGCTGTGTTAGGTATTAGGTTATTACCAGCGCCTTGGCTCCACGGCGCCCAGGCTTCTTGGTGCGTTGAGAAGTCGGCGCTCAGAGCGACTGCTCCAATTGCGTCTGTGCAGGCCCTGACTACATATATTATTATTTTACATCACATAACACACGAACCTTCTGTTTCATATATAAAATAATGCAATTAACGTATGTATATTTTTGCGATAGAGAATATTGAATTTTGAATGTATTTTCCTCTCTTTCACTTGCAACTTTTCTGTGAAAGCGCATTTGGTCGTTAAAGTTTAGAGTAAATTCACACAACGCCGAATTCATTCATAAAGCTCGTTTGACCTTCAAACGTTAGAAAAAGCTTTAGCATTGACCCCTGTTTTCCGCATGACCTTAATCATGCCACGTGAAGAGTCAGGGGGAGGGGATTTCATTTCATTGCATTTATTGCTTCGGTGCACACAAAACAGATTTGGAAACTAAATTTTGCACATGTGACATTCAAAATAAGAGATAAAGATAAATATATATTTTTTTCTTTTAATTTAATCTATAAAAACAGTTTATTATAAACAAGTTCTGCTATGTAATTATTATTACACGTGACTAGTTCATCCTCAAGTTACCCTCAAGTTCTTCTTCAACTTCAGAACGCGAAACAGCTGTCATGCGTAATTATAATTAAATAGCAGAACTTGTATTTATAGGTTAAATAATAATATTATTGAATATATAAAAGAAATTAAAACTAAAACGGAGTTCTACAAAAAAACTTAATAACAATAAAAAATAAAAAAATATATAGTTAACACCGGGCAATATCGGGGAAATCAGCCAGTAATATTATTGCATTCGATGTTGAGTAAGTAGGTACCTAATTAAATATTAGTTTGTATTGATTTATCTTATCTAACATCCTGCTGGAATTAACTAGGTAATTAATGTGTGTAAATGAAGTAAAAAAATCGCTCAAAGGACTAACCAAAGTATGCTAAAAATACACATCGGATGCATGTTTCGCAAGTTCTATTGAAGAAATGTTTTCATTCTTTTTGCAAATGATTATCTCAGAGTGAATGAAAACTTTTAGAGCCCCGCGTATGTTAAAAAACCTGTTCATTTCTGTTTATAATCTCTTTGAACTTTCATTAAGCAAATATAGTAGTATTATTTGACTTTGACTTATAAAACAGTGATGGTCATCCTTTTTAAAGTTCAATTAGCGATCCGCGAAATTGATTTTTCCGGTAGTTAATTATTCAATATGTTTCAATACGTTTTAATATGTTTTATAAGCAGGTTCCCTAATATAATTTCGACCTTGCCGCACCGGTGCTCGCGCCGACATTTTGAAAAAAAAAATTTATTGTCCGTAAAATCGGTTTACGGACGACAATTTTACGTGATAGCGTCATATAATAACGATGGAGAGGAAGAGAGATAGATGCGTCACAAGCTGAACGCTTGTTCCGCGCTCTCGCTTGCACGTACTCAATACGGCTCAAGCGGAACGTGACAATGAGTCATGCTTTTTCGTGAGTGCAGCCGGCGTTTATCGATTTATATGACGTTATCACGTCAAAAAAAAACCAAATTCGACCAAAATAGTTTAATAAATTTTGTAGAACACAAAATTTCCTCCCCTTCACAATTTCATAATTTTTTGACGTGAAAAATCTTATAAATCGATGAACGCTGGCTGCATTCACGAAAAAGCATGACTCATTGTCACGTTCCGCCTGAGCCGAGCGTACAAGCGAGAACGCGGAACAAGCGTTCGGCCTAAGCGTTCGACTTATGACGCTTCTATCTCTCTTCCACTCATCGTCATTATATGACGTTATCACGTAAAATTATCGTCCGTAAACCGACTTTACAGACAACCATTTTTTTTTAATCTCTAATAGGTACTGAGATACAACGCTTTAAAAATGTTTCCCACTAACCTCTTTTACAAAACAAATCAGAAACTGTTGAATATTTTTTACCGTAAATTTTGTTAATATTTTAATAGCAAAATACAAAAAAATACGAAGTAGTTTGATTTTGACTAGGTTTTATTTTACGCACGTATCTTGTGTCAGGTGCAATTTCGACAAACATTTACAAATACCAATTTTAAGGTATCGAGGTTCTAATCCACTAACATCAGGTCGAAAATTGAAACAGATGTAAGTAGATATAGTGTTTTAAATTTGTTTATCTTCAATTTTTTCGTTTTTTTAAATTTATTGTTAATTGCAATTATCACCAATTACGTTTGGACAGATTTGGCGCGTTTTGGCTTATGTTGCTTTGGCTTTTTTTTTGAGAATGGCGGCACGAGCACAGCAGGGAACCTGTTTATAAAAAATATTAAAAAAAATTAACTAGCCGAATAATTACGACCGCGACCTCCTTTTTAGAGGGTTGGGTACATACAGCTTGAAATGGTAAGCTTTGCAGACGGTGGTGTCACAAACATATTTATATTTTACAAAATCGTACTTTTTTCAATAAAATAATCAGCATTCGCAGAACATCTTAAATTAAGCCAAATCAATAAATGCTTTTTTTATCATTCTAAATAAAGAACATATAAAAAAATACTTTGGAAATTTTGGGCGGCTAATTGAAAATAGACGGTCGCAAAATCCTTTCGTCTTTTTAATACAGATTTTGAAAACATAAAATATTTGGCCGTAACACCCGGATATCAGAACGATTGCGATTAAATAAAAAATAACAAAACTCTTTTGTTGCTCTCTGTTGTATTTTTTCGTAAAAGCTTTCTCTTATGAAATGCAAATAAATGCAAAATATCAATCAAAACTCGAACAAAAAAGCGCCGCGAGTAGGACTTTTGCATGTTCAAGGAAAAATCAATCGATGCTATTGATGTTTATTGTCGGATAAGTTAAACAAAATTTAATTTTTTACAAGAAAAACTCTCTTTTTATAACTTTTGAAGGTTATTCCCATCAATGTAATATATCACTGAAGAAGAAGATAACAATAATAATCTTAACGAAAATATGAAAAAGATCAAGACACAGAAAAATAGAAAAAGATAATGGTCGCAACTGGAACTCGAACCCAGAACCTCATTTCTAACCGGGACGTGCGCGTTTACTAATTCCGCCATGGCCACCCTCTGTCAAACGTCATACCGGTTCTGGGTGCGAGTTCTGGGTTCGAGTCCCAGTTGCGACCGACCATTATATTATTTATTTATTTAAAGAACTTTAAACTTTGAAAAAAAATTGTGTTATTTCATCCGCCGTGCTAGGGATGTCCCTGTGTTATGACCGGTGAAGTTTACAAATTGGTTACAGTTATTGAAGTGAAACTTCCTTAGCCCCGTTATCGATTCGGAATTCGGATGAAACAGAAATGTCGCGTACAGCACCTGCGAAGCATTATACTCATCAAGGCTCCTATTGGCCCGCTCACTGCGCTTGATTTTCACCTCACTTTTCAAGGCTCCTTGGTTCTTCATAGTTTGAGATTGTTTTGGTAAAGTTTCGCTTCTACCGCGTGTTAACTGCACTCGAAATTTTTAAATTATGCAATTCAGGTTAATAATAAGAGTTATTAAAAATTATAATTATACAATTCAATTAAATTATCTTTTTCTATTTTTCTGGGTCTGGTCCTTTTTCATATTTTCGTTAGGTTATTGTTGTTATCTTCTTCTTCAATGATTTAAACAAAATGTGGTCAAGAAAACTATTACTATTTTGTAAAACAAAAATCTTTACATGCACAAAAAGGTAAAAAATTTTGGTCGAAATTCTGTCTTTTTTAGGAATATGTAAAAAAGCTTATTATTTTGAGCCGCTGGCCGATTCAAAATTTTGATGGAAGACTAACTAAAGTTTTCCACTAACCCCTTTTATAAAAAAGATCGGAAACTGTTGAATATTTTTTACTGCAAATTTTATTGATATTTTTTAAGCCAAGTGAAAAAAAAAATGAATAGACCGTGGGCCGTACACCTCACGGTTTTGCGAGCTCGTAATGCGTATCACAGTTATAGAAGAACAGGCTAGGTTAGGATAGGATAGGTTGGGTGAGGTGGGTGAGGTTATGTGTTTTTCTTTCCATTCATTTTTCTTACAATATATTCTATTTTGTCATGGAACCTGTGATGATAGAGCCAAAGACCAAAGCGAATGAACTAGGTGTGTGGACACGTAAGAGCAATAAAGATTTACGATCCTTGAGCCATCAACCCTCCTATCCAGCAGCGTGAGAGTCAGCCGATTAGCAAGGATTGGTCATGTTTGCCGAGCGAGGGAGGACAGTCATTACGATGGAGTACGAACATAATCCAAGTTAGCCAGGCCATCTGGTGCTCGCACAATGCCTTTAGGTATACCACGATTCTTGTTGATCGACGAAAGGATTTCTGGACGGGTGTAAGTCTAAAAGTATAATACGAAGCAATAAAAGCACGTTTGTAGGGTTGAATTAATGATGGTAGGTACGTAATAAGTTCGACGCTATTCCATGAGGAGAAGAAATTGTTTTTGAAAACCCAATGTGAAAAGACATCTAAAAGTATAATGCAAAAAGCTTGTTTGCTGGAAAGTAATAATTAGGCTTAGAATATTGTATCTCCAAAAAGTTATAATTAGGCTTAAAATATTGTATCTCCAAAAATTTTGGTCGAAATGAGAAATGCTAAAATGTACCTAAAGAAGCCTAAATTTTTTTGGGTTTATAAAAATCCAAAGATATAAATATTTTAAAATCATGCATTCCTAACATTTTATTTCACTAATGTAACATATTTGACCGGTCAATGGCTAAGTTGGCATCGCGTTGGGTCTTACTCAGGCAAAGTGAGTTCAATTCCTCGGCTGACTTTTTCGGCTTACTGTGATGGTAGTAGTAGATTTTAATAAAAATTTAAATATTGTCAGGTCATTCGGAACCCGGGAACGTTTGCCTAACTATAAAAAACAGCATAGCATATAATCCGTTAATTAATTTTTAGGTTGATTTTAACCCTATTAACTACATTTCTTTGAATGTTGACTTTTTCTATTTACTGTGTGTATATACTTTTTTCTATTATATTTTTTATTTCTTGTGCTACGAGTAACACGTTGATTTATTTTGTTCCTACCTTATTTTCTAATGATTTTTATAGTGCCAAAATCACGTAGCTAGCAATAAAACAATTTTTATTATTATTACATGAATTCTAAACGCTAACGTAATTAAGACTTGTTTTATTTTATTTATTTACGCCCAAAGGGGGTAAATAAATAAATAAATAAAATGTATTGGAAATAAAGATACTGTAACAATATAATTTATTTTAAACGAAAGTCTGAAAATGAAAACAAATCACTTTGAAAAACATCACTATTTAATCAAAATTATCTATATATTTTTTTTACATCAGCTTCAAACAGAAGGCCCTGAGAAAAATAATTTTCCTCAAGGCCTATGTTATCTTTTGGGATACTGTGTGGATGGTCATTTTACGTTTAGCGTACTCAAGTGGTTCACTACCATATTGGATAACCGACACCTCTGCCATTCACTATGGCAGAAGTGTTGGTTATCCAATAAATGGTTCCCGGAGCGGCGGTACCCATTCCCGCCTCCCAAATTGAAATGTTAGAAACCAAAGGTTTCTCTGTCAGGATAAAACTAACGTTAATAAATAAATATTGTATTTTCTTTAGATACAGAGTGCAAACTTTCAATTCTATTTAATCAATATGTCTCTTCAAGACCAATGTTCATTCCTTCCTCTCCTCAAAAAGACCCTCCACACAGCATCCTAGATGACATAGGCCCTGAGGGGAATTATTTTCCTCAAGGCCTCCTGTGTGGAGTTAATGTAAAAAAACAAAAAAATGTATTATTATTTATAGAGATAAAATATTGTATTTAATAATATTTCAACTCTAAAATGCTATTCACCGCTACAAGGAGATATTAGAATTGTTCTTGAAAACAAAAATATATTTGTAAGACTGTAAAAACGTGTTATAGAGATAAAGAAATCTTTGCAGGGATGATTTGAGGATAGTAATATGCTATTCACCGCCACGAGGAAAGGTAATTGTTTTCTGCGGCACGTTGAATAACGCGAACGAGGTCCGGCAACCACAATGGCGAAAGACACAATACTGCACGCCACGAACGTGAGAGAAATAAGTTTAAGTTGGTCCTCGGGATTGACTCCTTGAATAAGTGGCTGCCGCATATTTACCACCTATAAATAATGCATGTTGGGTTTTTATTGGCACACGTGAGCGGGCCACGATCCCAACCGGTAAACCATAAAGAGGAACGGTCATAATTTTCACAAACACCCTGACTTATCGAATTGCGGATACTTAACGCAAATAAGTACACATTTTAATGTACAGTTTATTACAATAATATTATATATACCATAATATTTTAACGTGTATATTGTTATATTTAAGTGCACATAAAATCAGATTCCAATTGCTTGAACCAACAGCACAGCTTTGAGAAATGAAGAAATGAAAGGAAGGAAAAATGATTTTCAGCAAGTTTTTTTTATGAGTGACCCAACAGTTGATCCCCGACAGTTGCACACCGAAATTAAAAATATTATTAAATTTTAATTTTGGTTGCATTATTTACCAATTTCAAACCTAAAACCGACTTCAAAAATACCTTTAATAATATGTTAGTATGGATATCGAACGTATTTAAACGGTACATCAACCATATGAGGACGCTTACACTTAGTTATATTTTGTGTAATTTTTCCGAAACCAACTGCAGATTGTATGGAAGTTTGCCGGGGGCCAATTGTCAGAGGATCAATAATTGTCATAGAATAATTTTTATGTGCGAGTCTAAACTCACCATAGCCAGACTACGTATTAACCAATTTAAGTATGTTGTAGGTAGAAAAGTAATGCACACATTGCAAACAAAATGACCTTTTGACATTCTCCCTCTATACGCATGTGAAAGTTTGAGGTCGTGGAATTCATTCAGTGTGTTTTGAGAAACGGAAGTATGGAGACGCGTTCTAGTGCTACATCATTATTAACTGCTGAAAAAATTACTCCTACGGAGATTCATCTTTATTTAAAGGATGTTTTTGGTGACAATGCTGTTGGTGATATACCGTAAAATCAATGGATAATAAAATTTCGTGATTGCGAGCCTGGAAAAGCCTTAATTGTTGATGACCATAAACATCAAAAAAAGATAAAAATCGCAAAGCCTAAATGAATATTCAATTTTAACTACAACTACAACTTATAACTATAACTCTCTCTTTATATCTTTTAAAGGTTATTCCCATCAATGTAATACATCATTGAAGAAGGGAATAACTCTAATAATACTAGACGAGAAGATCTGTGTTGAGTCAGTTGCAACCCTTACCTTTTTATTTTTCTGTATCTTGTTCTCTTCCATATTTTAGTTTAGATTGTTAGTGTTATCTTTTTCTTCAATGATAGAATAATATCTTGCCATAATCGTCTAAATTCGATACATCGATGAGCCGAAATATAATTTCCAGTATAATTTGCAAAGTGGGCAGTGAAATTTTTTTTTTATTGATGCATCTTTTTTTATGATTTTCCAAAAATGCACTCTTGTAAATTAATAAAATAAGTACTTAGTTGATGCCCACCATTCTTTATTACTTTTGTGCCACTTTGATACAGTAAATTTCAGCATGGGCAGAGATTACATAAAACCGTAACGCGACCGTATATCCAGATAAACGTTTTATGGGATATGACGGTTGTTCCTTACTTAAGTAACACAATCTTTAAACATGCAAAGATGCAGGTAGTTAAGTAGCCATTTAGGAGCCAAAATTTTGTCTTGCTTGTTTTTCGAGATATTTAAAATGAGAAACCATAATAATAACAACCATGTAAGGAGGTGCAAGGGCAGGCGGGTTTATTGGCGTGATATTATTTTGAAACCCACTAAATACCAATCCAGCCAAAAATCTTTCAGCCACTTTGTACAAAATGATTTATGGTACTTTTTTATTTTATGAGCAGAGTACTTGTATTAAATTTTGCTTATAATGATTTAGTATAATTTTTGAAAAATTTATCATAAATGCACCCTTTAATCGGATGCATAGCTTTTATACATATTTATTTTTTACATTGGTTCCATACAGGAGGCCATGAGAAAAATAACTTCCCTCATGGTCTACGTCAACTTTGGGGATGCTATGTGGAGGGTCTTCTTAGGGAAAGCAAAGAGAGAAAGTTCTAATTTAGATAATCTAACTTATTTAGATACATCACATAATTTTCCCTCTTTTTTTGTACAAATCATGTTCCATACGTTCACACTAATCCTAATTTGACTGTTCTAAAACGGGAATCATCCTGGTTAGACAGTCAAAACATTTCATAAATAATGTATATAAATGTATAATATTTTACTAAATAAATTTAAAAAAAATTAACATTAAGATTGGTCAAAAATTAGTTCAGACCATTTTTTCCCAAAGCGACCTCCTCTTTATACAGCAACAACAACATATTAAGGAAATATTTTAAAAACAAATTGTTTGTGTAAAAAAATTTTCACATGCGATTCAGATACGATTTTGATTGTCTACATCTGAATTCTACATCTTTTATTAGTGTGCATGTTATATTGTTTCAATATTTATTGTTATCATGGTGCACTACGCAAATTAAATATAAAATAAACAACACCTGTTTGAAGTTTGGTTATTGTCTAACTTAAGAAAAACCATAATTGTTATCGTGCACAACTCTACACCTTTTTATCAAATGGGAAATTAGGCGTTATTATGTGTTCAGTCCTTGATATAATGTTTGTTCTGTTGTTTTGGATACAGACGAGCAGTATAAAGTATTTAGTTATAAAAGTCATCAAAAACGTTAACTTACAACTGACCATAATTTTTTTTATGTACGGGACTACATTCCGTACCGGCAAAACACAAAATAAAAAATCATAGAGTGCAATTCACACGCGGTAGAAGTGAAACCTTCCGAAAAATAAAGTAGACAAGACTGTGGAGGGGATTTTCTCCACATTTTTGTTGTCGAATTCCAGTACACCTTTTACTATATATTTGATCATATTAGTATTTGTGTTTTCTCTTGCCTATTCATTTTGCCTATTCGGTGTGAAGATTGGATATTGATTTTAGGAATTTTTTTTTTTTTGGATTTTATAGATTCGATGCTCGGTCCCCGTAGATGTCTGGCTACTGTTTATACCACTACACCAGACTGTGGATTTATCGTATTATATTGGAACCGAGTACCCGTAAAATAAATAAATACTGTATTGCTATCTCATTCTCTCGCAGGCTAAATCCTATAGATGTATGTATTTGTCTCTTTTAAGTGTCGCTCATTGCCGTTTTATCGATTTTCAAATCACAACGGTGCTGAAAAATTTTCACTTCATAATTTATATTAGATAGAAAAGGGCAAACGTATAATAATTTGAATTTCTCGCTTTTCAATTATTGTTTTTGCGAAAGGAAATATCATGCAGAAACATAATGCAATTTATGTAAGTATACATTAAATATAGTAAGTAGGTACCTACCTACTTAGAACTAAACTCTAATATCTTCAAATAAATTCTCAAACTTTTGTGCAATTGGTGCTAAAGATGTAATAACATCTTTTCTTTCAAATTGCATATTGATGTTTATAGAATACTCCAATCCCTCCACACGCCAACGTGAATTAGTTAATTAGTAGAACAACTAAGCAAAATTCATTAAAGAAGTTTCAGTTAGAAATTATTTTTTCTCAGATTTTCATTAGATTGTGTGATTCATCGTAGAAAATTAAAATTAGTAAGTAATGTCATTAGCTACATCTGCATAAATTTCAACAGTCATAATCATTTTCCAGAACAATGCGCAACGACACCATTAATTGGCGCATTGTGGAATATTATTAAATGTTTGCGTAATCACGTATGATACATCCATTAAATTGATAAAATGGCTGTTTGACGCATCATTACGGAGCTTTATATGTGCGTGGCGTATCCCAAGACTGGTTTTCTCGTTGATACATCTCCTGCAAATCTGCACTGGGATCTGGCGAAAATAATCCAGGCATGCGAACTTGTCACAACATTATCACGAGGACGAACCGCCACATTTCACGGTCTTGGCATTCGAACATCGAGTCCTTTGCGACCATTCGTCTTGTCGTAATAATACACGCTCGTCGTTTAACCCTTTTAATCACATGAGACCATATTTGTCCCAGCTCACGTAGGTCTCATAGAAATCATTGTATCTCCCTTACTGTCATTGTGAGCAATGTGGTCTAAATGGTATTGGAAAGAGAAAACAACACGCTTTATAAATTCAAATCTAATAGCTAATCACAAAATAATTCAAATGTACCTACTTATGAAATCAAGTTTCCGCTCGCAATTTGAAACTGAAGTTTGCATGGAAAAATTGTATTGTATTTAAAAAATTACATGAAAAAAGTTATTGTAAAAATTACATGGTTACTTTTTATCCACTGGAGCGACAGCGCAATTTAAAACTTTTATCACCGATTGCTCGACATTTTTCGGTGATCATTTTGAATATTTTCCGCTCAAATTAAAAAAAATCATACCTCCGAATTTTAATATGGAGACATACAAACTGATTATAGATCTATATAGACAACGAATTCACCAATCTTTTGTAGATTATCACATATTCGTAGGATTTATATAAAAATATTTTAAAATCGTAAACTTCTACTTACTTACTTACAAATAAGGGAAAATTTGTCAAAATTGGCAGCAGAGCAATCCGAGTTATTTTAAATAGTGCCATATTGTGGCAAAAAGCGCTCCGGTGGTTATAATAAAATTTGAAAGTTTATTTCAGCACCTTTCCAAAACAGTTTTAGTTCACAAAAATTGCATTTATATGGATTTTATTGCAAAGCGGAAATATTTTTACCTACGCTATAATACACGTTTATTGAAGGGTTAACGTGCATTTTAAAGGAAATAATGTAGGAGGCGGAAGGCTGTAAACTGGAGAGTTATTAAACTCCATATGGTGAGGAAAAGAGTTGATATAAATACCGCACGAACAGTAAAATCAAATTAATAGGTACTAGCTTGTGTTTAAAAAAAAGCGGTCGCCACACAAGTATTACAACGGGGAAATTCCTTTAGGCAAAATTAATTAATGGAAGGCAAAAAAAAAGGATTTGGAAGATTGGACATGGATTTAGCATGTTTATGCCACGTTTCAATTCTGACGCGCTGTCTTACCCGGAGCAATTCTGGAAGCATATGTCATTATAGCCTGCTAAAGGCCAATGCAACCAATTAAGAGAATGCCATGAGATTGAAGGAAATGGGGGACGGAAAAATATAGAAAAGAGAACGGCTTAAGAGAACCGGGAATTCAAATCTGGTTAATAACTTAAGGCCAATACAAGTAAATAATAATGTTTGAGTACAGCAAGGTTTTTTTATTTGATTTTTTTTTTTTTTTACTTTAACTCCACACAGGAGGCCCAGGTGAAAATAATTTCCCTCAGGGTCTATGTCGTCTTTGAAGATGCTGTGTGAAGGGTGTTTTTGAGGAGAGGAAGGAGTGAACATGGATCTTGAAGAGACCCATGTTGTAGGAGGAGAGAGGAAACACAGAGGCCGGCAAATCGTTCCACAGCTGAGCTGTTGAACTCAAGAACGAGTCCTAGAAACGACCCGTTCTCATGTGACTAATGTCAACCGTGTACAAATGTGAGACGCGTGTTTGGAGTGTTTCCCGACTGTGCACCGGTGCCGAGGGGATCAATGACGCTAGTTCCTCGGAGCAACTTCCATTGTAATACCGGTAGAACAAAGACAGCATTCCCACCAGCCTGTGTTCTTAAGATTGCAATCCGTTTGTTAAGTTATACTTGACGCCTTCCATGAGATTTTTGAGTCCTGTTTTATTAAAAAATTTCACAATTTTCGCTTCAATTTTATCATTTAAAATATAAGCGCGTTCTGTCATTCGTTATTACATTCGTAATTACATATTTCTCCATCTTCTTCTTTTTGAGCGAGGAAGCGGCTTTAAAAAACCATACCAAAATGCAGCACACTCAGCTGTTTTAGTCTATTTTTATTATGTAGTCACATAATCGAAAGCTCTTACCGTTCCGTCACCGAGCTCGAAAGATGAGCGCAGTCTTTCGGCTGATAATGACTCTGTTTAACTGTAATATTTCTCCCCTCTCACTTCAATACCAATCCAATCCCTAATTGGCACGAGCAGAAACTGGAGGATATAGCCCCTTTAAAGCGTAAAGCATGTAATTGAAGCCTAATGAACAAATCGCACTCGCGAATGATAATTCTGACGGCCGATCGATATTTAATGATGATTAAGGGTCGCCCCACCACCTTCAGTCAAAAATGCTGGCGAAATACGACCTTATTTACGCCGCCGATAATGCCATCGTTCAATTTTTTTATTGTAAGTTGTGAGAGACGATCGCATTATGCGCTATTTGATTGTTATTAATTGTGGCAACACTTGAGCGGACGGTTGCGCATTGCTTTACTGGGGAATATAAATCTCTGAACCCAAATGACTAGCAAACCAATGTACATAAACAAATAAACATTCAATAAATTTTCTTAACTTGAATCAACTCAAAATAATTTACTTTGCACTACGTCAACCTTTAATCGAGTACGTTATTACAGCCTGGGGAGGAGTAAACGCTGCCGCTATTGATCCGATCGTTCTAAAACTACCGATCTCAAGCAGTTCAGATAAAATCTGTGTTCTGAAACTAGACAACTTTACGCCAAAAACATACTGGCATATCTCCTCAAACACATAACTCTTTTTGAAAATTTTCAAACTGCTCGTGGTACTAGAACCAAAGGACAAATCTTTTACTTATCCATTTCTCTAAAACAACTTTTACTAGCCATTAGACGGAACACAAATTATTTTAAATGTATATCAGACACCAAATCATCAGCCAAGAGAGATCAAAAACCTAATTATAAGTAGGTTTGTATTTCCCAATGGTACGACGCTGATTGGTTTTCGTCTTTTATTTTAAATGAAATATTATTGTTGTTATTTTATTTTTGTGGTAAACTGCTCTTGCTCTCAATACCAGTTCCTAGAGAGGTAAGCATCAAACTCATTAACGTAATTTAATTAATAAAGATGAACGTGTATAATAATAATAAGTTATGTGTCTTAATTTCACTTTGGACACAACAAAAAAAATATATTGTTTTAGCTCATAACATTTCCAAAGTAATTGGAAAACGATATGAAAATACGTATACTTTCCATGTAGTAATAATTGCTAAAGTGCTTTGTTTTTTTATAATAATAAAATAATAACGCTCTCAAGCTTATTACATACGAAATACATGTAATATTGGTTCAAAATAAATCATGCAGTTTGATCCGGTAGTCTTAAAAAAATATAAAATTTTGTATGTAACACGCCCCCTTAGGTGCGATTTAATTTATAAGTGTACAACATAGTATTATACCCAGACCCCCTTACTAAAAATGTTTTTTAAATATTACACAACTGATAAAAAACTCCACACTTTAATGGTTATTAACCAGATCTGTAAAAAATCAAAGCACGTTTATTAGTAAAGCCCCGAATAAATAATACATGTACACATCTTAAATTTAAATGCTTTCTGTGGTGATTTGAATGAAAATTGTAATAGAAAAATGGTAGTAGGTATGTTTTGACTGTCAGGTCGAGACAGTCAATCAACCGTACTCTGTCTTTCTTACAATACCCGACATCGTATTTCTTGTGTTCTTCTTTATTTTTTTATCAATTTTCTATCAAAGAATATCATAATATCAAATGGTGGAAGGAATTTCTATTTAAAAGAGTGTATTATCATGTAATCAATGTTTGCTGTCACACTTCTAATGTATTTGATGTAACAAGTATAAACAAGATTCATCATAATACCTGTATATATGCAATGCCCGCAAATATTATCTCAAGGGTTCTTACTTAGATTGATTGCCCTGCGACCCAGCATCGCGCCAGGCCTGATGAGCGTGCAAATTTTAAGTAAGCACCCTCAATGTATAAAAGTGAAGTCTCATGTGGGGTCCACTGCAAGAGGGTTCACCTCAAAACTATTTGAAATGTACGAGGCAAATAAGTTTACGAAAGAACTAAAATGGCTATTCTTTGAACCCCGTATATTCAATATATTCGCGGCGCTTTCACACCCCTATCCTTACAAGATCCGCGTAGGTACAGTTACCAGAATTAAAATTAGTCAGGTATTTAATGCTGATAAACGACCAAATAATAAATCAGGCTAACAACTTGCCCTGTTCCTGATCTTACAGGATTTGGACAAATAAACGGCTGTATTTTTTAACCGGAATCCGCTGTAGTAATGATGGGTAGGACACGATTTTAGAATGAGTTTGAATAGTACTCTACTGATATGAAGTGTTGAGGTGTCCCACTTCAAATGAGGTGAGGTATGAGGCGTGAGATGTGAGATAAGAAGTGTGAGATGTGAGGTCTAAGATTAATGATAATGAATGGATACTTGAATTAACTTTTCTTTATTATTCCCCAATTTTAAATGAGTTCGGTAGATAATTACTGTAAAGTAGAGATAAAATAGTCTAATTATTACAAGTTTAATTGATTTTTTTCTCTCACCATCATCCTTCTGCGGTCATTGAGAGCTCTCTTGACTGTAACTTAAAAGAAATGTAAAGACGTTGCAAAGGAGTTATCAGCGGAATTCCCCTGAGTGAGAATTGTGTTGCGAGCAGTAATGGACAGAGTGCACAAAGCGGATACATTGACCGACGTGGCATGACCCGTATCGCCGCAATCGCTGCTCATTGGTCAAATGGACGTAAAGCAATGTTTCGGAATGCTAAAGGTATGAGATATGCAAAGTTTGAAGGATGGCGACTACTGCGTTTTGAAAAAAAAAACACTAAGGAATTATTAAACTCTTAAGCCTCGATTACATTGAGTGAGTTTACAAGCTACTAGGCGGCGAATTTCAGCGGAAATATTCTGACTTTCTGACAGAATGACCAAGAGGCCTGAGGGTAAAATTCCGAATTTGAAAAAACACACTCCTTACATTATTATCTGTAAAGCCTCGATTACATTGAGCGATTACAAGCCGGCAAATTCACTATCTGCTAGTAAACTCGCTTAGTATAATCGTATTTACTAGCTAACTAGCAGATTTTACAGCAGATAGTGAATTCGCCAGCTAGTAGCTTGTAAACTCGCTCAATGTAATCGAGGCTTTACAGATAATAAAGTAAGGAGTGTGTTTTTTCAAATTCGGAATTATCCCCTTAGGCCTCTTGCTCATTCAGTCAAAAGGTCAGAATATTTCTACTTTTTTTATATGAATACCACACAAGAGTCCCAACTGCTCCCGTCTGGAGCCAGTGGGACTATGGCATCCCCGATCGGGGTATGTTGTGAGGCTGAAGGTAATGGGGAAGGGAAGGAGATGGGGAAGAGGAAGGTGGGGAAGTACCTGGCTATTCAGATCTGGTCACTAAACATGGCTAAAGCCATTTCAAGCGACGTTTCAATTCTGAATGGTTGTCTCACACCAAGGCGATACTGAGAATATCTTCCACTCTGGAACGTGCCGCAAATAAACTATATATTATTTTAAATGAATAACTTGTGAAATAACACAAATTAATCAAATAAAATTTATTTGCCACGCCGGGATTCGATCCCGCGACCTTCGGAATGCTAGTCAAAAGCCTTACCGCTGAACTACCATCATTGCTTAGCAATGATGGTAGTCCAGCCATGCGGCCAGCGGAATGCCATCATTGCTTAGCAATAAAATCCAAATAAATGGAATATTTTAAAAATAAAAACTGTTTTTGCAACTAAAATAAGCTTAAAAAAATTATATATAGAGATAAACAAATATTTTTTTTTTTTAATTTAAAAGTAATATTTTTTTTTATATAAAATTAATATATTTTTTTTATATACAAATTTTTTTAATGAAACCAAAAAAAGTTTTAACAATGGCTCACTCTGGCTGACAAAATAGCTGATAACGAAAAAAAATGGATACTCTTACAGGGTTCCCAAATTGAAAATTTTTATGTTTACTAGGATACTAGGATATACCTGTGTCGAGACTGGCGTACCATGACCAGGCGTTTGTAAAAGCCTTTGTAGGTGTATAAAATAATCATTATACAAATATTAAAGAAAATAAAGAGCTCAAGGACACATGGGATTACACGGATGAAGTTGGCTAAGAAATAAAGATTTAAATAAGAATTACCTTTAACATGGGGTCCAATAAACAATCGATGGTAAATGCGTGGGGTTTGGGCCCTTGATGAAGTCAGGCCCCAAAAGTAGCAGCTTATCGGGAACAATAAATATCCGTAATTCAAATAAACCAGCGTGGTACGTGTTTTATTTTACACCGGTCGCCGTGTTGCATTATTTAACTGTCGTAGTCCGCTTAACAAACGATAATTGGTAGAATAATTAAAACATTGTTCTACAGAGGCTTACCTACATTATAATTTTTTTAAATTTTTTATTTTTTTATTAGCGACTATATACATCCATACTTAATACTTAATACTTAATACTTAATAATATTATAAATGCGAAACTGCTCGACTTTATGACCTTTTCAGGCATTAACCAATAAAAAGACTTTAAAAATTCATTCACCAATAGAAAGCTAAATTATATGCGCAGACTATATGTTGTATATGATGGTAAGCTCTGGCATTATGAAATTATAAATATTAATATATTATTTTTGTTACACGTTTTCTGTCGCTAACAAAAGCGAGTTAATTGCAAATGTCAGAAAAAAATCATTCCCATGGAAACGATGTTGATATATTTGTGGGCTCTAAGCTGGTAGGTACTCAGCCCCCTGGTCAGCTACTGCCCTAGAAAATTCAAATATTAGAATATGTTTTTATTGGACAAGCTGGAATAAATGCCAGATAAGATTTCCTACATTAAAAATATAATTCGTAACGATTATAAAGACTGTTTGTAAGCGCATAAATTCCGAACGAATGAACAAAATTGGATAATTCTTTTTTTCTTTGTGAAATTTAGGTGGCAGGCTAGATGTTTGAAAACTGAATGTAAGGGAATGAATGTATGGAATGCGGGAGGGGGTGGTGTGGGGAGGAGGGGGGATAATTGATAAGTTCCACCTGCTACAGTAATTTCCCGTAATACCATGCGAGCGAAGCCGCGGGGAAAAGCTAGTACAACATATAATGATGAATTTAATGTTAAATATTTATTTCTTAGTCCTCCTCACTAGGGGGTCCTGTGCCGAGGCGGACTAAAATTATTTTAATATATTTTATTTGTCTTCTATGTCGTTTTTAGTATCTCCATTAGGGTTTTTTCATTGACCTCTTTCAGCCATATTTTTATTCTTGATTTGTATACTGAATGTGTAATGAATTTTTTATTATTTTTATGTCTTGGGAAAGGATTTTAAATATCTTCACAGGAGGAGAGATTACGTTATGTAATTTAATTTTTGAAAATGTCTCTAAATTTATTTATTTATTTATTTTGAATTTCACGCCCGGCTGGGCTTTTACATGTAATTTTTTTTTAACAAAGAACATCTAAATATGCATAACAAAATCAAAAAACAAAAATAACAAAATCATAAACAAAAACAAAATCAAAAACGAAATCCAAATCACAAATTATGGTATGAATAATTGTAAATTTTAACTCAATTGTTGTAGAATCAAAGTAGGAACACTGAATCCAGATAATTATATCGACGAATAAAATATTCCCTGAAATGAAGTACAAAAAGTTTCTGCTTTCTTACGAAAATGATTACAATAGTCTGAAATGTGTGGAAAGTTTCATCAGTAATTCAGTAAAATTAGTCAGTAAAAAAATCATTGATCTTTACAAAACAATTTTTGAAGAATTTACGACCAACTTAATTAATAGGTACTTTGAGTTTTATTGCACTGAAGAGAAGATAACTTCCTGGGAAATATTTTCTAGGAAATCTAGTTTCGCGATAATTGATTATTTGAGTTTGACGAAGCATGTCAAATTCATAGATATTTGGTTTTGACGAAGTATGTCAAATTTAGAGGTTCTTACAAACCAAAATAACAACGTCAAGTTTATGTGAGACAATAAAAAACGAAAACTTCAATGTATATATATATATATATATATATAGGTTTATTTCGAAAAGTGCAAGCGAGGATGCAATTAGAATTTTCAGGCATGGATCTTTTCTTTGCTAACATCTTTCCAACTAGTACTACCTCCTTCGGGACAGTGGCGGATTTGGCCAAATGGAGGCCAGCGATTCCTGATCCATTTTGGCCATGGATGTTGATGGAACCTTAGTTCCTTAGCTATTATATTCCTTAGCTAGCTATTTTGAAGTAGATTAGAAACCTGTATGGTACAACTTTTAAATAAATATGAAAGTAAAAAATTTCTTTAACATCGCAGAGATTTGTTTGTTTTTGACGTGATAACGTCTTATAAATCGATGAACGCCGGCAGCACTCACGAAAAAGTATGAGAAAAAATGTTAGATGCAGATACCTGCATCTAACATTTTCCCCTGATTATTGTATACCTCCATTACAGATCCCTGCATCATAATATGTAGACAATACTAAGCCGCCGCTATCTGAATTTCTACCGATTTCTTGCATATCTCCCTTGAACATTCGAAGTTTTTAAGCTCTTAAAAAAATATATGTTATTTTTGAAGATAATAATATCTATACAATCCCAACGCTGAAACGCAAATTATATGAAATTCCCTCGATAGAAAAAAATCGCAAAGTATGCTCCGAAATTTTTATTTTCAAGCCTGTCTCTATTATTTAACAAGTTATATGTATAAAAAAATTCACAGTCTTTCTTTGCACGTTGTTTTAGACAACCCCCACGAGATTTTTGCACTATTCTAAACGAGTCGTGTTTTATTAAACATTTTCAGAATTTTCGCCTCACTTTTTATCGTTTGAAATATTAGCGCGCTCTCTCCAACATTCGTAATTACATATCTCTCCATCTTCTTCTTTTCGTGCTCGGATACGGGGCCATCAGGATTATTTTTGTCTCGTGCAATGGAGGTTGGGATAAATAAAATCCCTCGGCGAATGCCGGGCAGCAATATCCATGTTTTTTTGTATATTTTTGTTTAGGTACCATTTACATTTTTGATACAACATTTGGGCAGCTCTCTCATCGCTTCTATTGCCCATAAATATACGATCCACTTCTAACAGCAAACATCGTGGATGATTGATATTGGTAGGAAAAAATGCACTTAAAAACACAATACCGCTCTAGACTGTTGACATTTTCTGCCGTGTGGTCTACACATTTTATTTAATTAAATTTGGTATTATAAAAATTAATTACAATAAATGACATTACTTTTTATTTATTCTTATTAGTGGTAGAGAGTTCGAGAGGGCAACCGGGGCCTAGTTTATCATCCAAAGACACTCCAATCTACAATGTTAATATTTTTTTTACACCTACTGCTAATCATTATTTTACTGTTGGAAAATATACTGTACGACTAATATTAATGTAATATATAATAATCTAATTTTAATGTAAATGTATAACTTTATAATAAACGTCGAGTTTAAACATGGGAGGCATTTGGGAAGAAATTTAACCTTTTGGGTGGAGATAACGTAAATAAAATGGCTTCGGTTGATCGTTGATGACTTAAATCTCTTGACCCACAATCCGAAAGTCGCGCCATCGAATCCCGGTGTGGGCAAATATATTTTATTTGATTAATTTGTGTTATTCCACAATTAATTAATTTAAAAATAATATATAGTTTAATTGTGGCACATTCCAGAGTGTAAGATACTCTCAATATCGACCACCGTTTAGATTTGAAACGTTGCTTGAAACGGCTTTAGCCGTGATTGACCAGGTCTGAATAGCCAGGTACTTCCCCTCTCCACTACCTATAGCCTCACAACATACCCCAATTGGGAATGCCATACTCTCACTTGCTCTAGACGGGAGCAGCTGTAGGTAGGAGGTATTCACATAAAAAAGTGCGTGCGTGAAGTGAAACCTTCAAAAAACTAAAGTACTCAAAAGTGGGGAGACTATGAAGCACCGCACAAAGAGGAGAGCGATTATTATATCTCATTAAATACTCCTATAGATCCTTTAGATGTGTGTGTTTGTCTCTTTTTAGTGTCGCTTTTTCGTTTCATCGAATTATAAATCACAACGGCGCTAAAGAAGTTTCACTTAAAAATAATAATTCTTGAGCGCTACCTATAGATTACTCATTATCTTTATCGATAGTGCTTTAATTGATGAGAGATGGTTAAATTGGTTGCGTAAATATTATTTTGGTTTCAAACGTTGACTTGCTTGAAACGCTGTTTGTTTAATTCAATGCTCTCCACACTGCGTTAATGTAATTCGGCGGAGTTAATGTCTAAATATTTACAACGAGCCAGTGAACGACCATAACCGAGGTTTATTACTGTCTCGGAGATTGGTTATATTTATAGCATTAATTATTGTTATTATAACAAGTTTTTATGCCAGGATGTGGGGAGGTTGATGGAATACCAAACCAACAAAACAAAGATTATGATTTGTAAATCAGCAACAAAAATGTTGAGTTTGTCATATGCAATTCAAATGAGTTGACCAATCTAGCAGCTATAACTCTGCTTCATTTTCTTAGTGCGTAGCATTCTTGAGAGTGGATGTCAGGTGTGGGAGCCAGAAGACACCGCCTGTGTACTAATGGACGAGAAAATACAAAATAAATTTTTACGATACCTTTAAATGAGAGTGTTCGGTTTTTTACCATTTATCTCGAGAATGCTTGGTATCTGCAGCCTTAGTATCCTACCCTGTATAGTTCTAGGCTGTTTATTTATTGTCTTCTTTACCTAGTTGTTGCATTACTGCTGGTGGCAATTTTCTGAACACCAGGCATTCTGGATAAAATAAGGTTCTATGTCCCGGATAAATTCATGCGAGGCTGCCAACAGACTTTAGATTCTTTCCAGGTGCAGAAATAACTTACCAATTGGATAGGACCCTACTAAAGCCTATCTAATTGGTAAGTTAACCACCTTCTAGGTTAATTTTAGTTATTATATAATAGTTATTAACACTTACTAGGTTAATTAACTGCTTTGCAGGAAATGTGGATATTTTTAACATGTTCTCCAACGAATTTAATTTACGAATAAAATAAATTTAATTCGTATTTCTAAATACCATTCGATGCTTGAAAGATTCGGAATCTCGACTACCGTGCAGTTTGCCAGTAAAGATTTCGTGGATATAAAAAAAAACAGGACTTAAACACTTAATTAGTTCCTGTTTTGGCTGCCTTCAAAGATCATTAAAGTCCCCGATACTGACATACCAACCATGCTGGACAATAAAATATTTTCAAACGTTGTTCTAGAAGGTTGTGTTTCATCGTGATATTGATGCGATGTTCCTTTCTCGACAAGTGGCCTACTGAATTATGTATTAAAACGCACAATGGGAAAATATTATAAATGCATGCTTTTATAAAAGCGGCTACCTCTCCTTTGATCTTAGGTATTGTTGTGTGTTGGGTGTTGCCAGAGTCGCAGTATAAAATGAACTTAAACAAGCATGTTCAAACCCTCCTTAGAATTAAAAAAAATCATTTTATGAATGCTTTACATGTTTGCTTGTAGGTACTCATGATAACAGAAGGTTATCATTGGTTGGTACATAGATATATACATTTATGTTCAGACGACCTTCAAACCGTAACGTGATGATTTTGGTCTTTCTCTGATGCTCTTGAATGCAATTATTATTGAAGTTCGAAAAGCTTATTTTAGTTTACATGATAATGATTATAATATAAACATACACAATGCTTTTAAATATGTGCCAAGTCGTGAGGTGAAGACCGTTGTACAAATATTGCTAGTTGTAGTCAGTCATTGTTATAGGCAAACCTTTCTTTATCGTCAAGTGTGCGTTTCTTATTTTTCTTATTTCATCCTTGCTTTCTTCTTTCTCGTAAAGTATCTGAACACTAATCAGGTTACGATTACAATACTTACTTATTAATAATATGGAAAAATATAATTTTTCGTCTCTGCTTCCTTTTGTCTCATCAGGAGAATTAAAAATCTGACCGATACTCGAAGAAAATGAGCTCCTTTCTGAAAAACTGTTTAAAACTGAAAAGCCGCTTTAGAGAATTTTATGGAATAAAATGAAAAAAATTACACTGAAAAGCGATGTTCTTAGTACTCGTCCTACTTTATTTTACAAAAATAAACTTCAATGTCGGTAAATTTAAAAAAAATAATTTTGCTTTGTTATTAACACATGTTCTTAACGTCTGTTTACTATCTTTTGCCATTTTTCAAGCTCATGGGCTCTTTATTGCTTATGCAATTCTAATTTCTCACATTATAGTTTATGCCAAATAAATAAATTTATAATATTATCACCATGTAAATCTTGTGTATAATTTGCTTTTTAAAGTAAAACAAAATTAACTTTTAGGTTAAGTATCTAAATAATTTGTCTCTTTAATATATTATTGCAAACAATGATCGCCTGCCTAAATTTAGTATGGTGTCGAAAATTGGGGTAGCATTTTTCAGAAAGAGAGAAAATGTAATAATACTTTTCATATATTTTTGCTAATATTATAAGTATCACAATAAATCTTAAATAATAGAAAATAAAGCGGCTTTCTCACCGACATAAAGGGATGTTTTTAGTTCACAAAAAACCACTGACTTTCATTTGTCTTGTTAACATAACTTTTTTTGGGTTTAATTATTTCAATTTATTTTTTAATTAATTGATTTCATTACCATTTTTAACAAACGTATGCCTAAAATTAACTACATTAATTTGTATTTTTTATTTTTTACATGCCAATCAGTTCCACATCCCATGCAAGACAATTATTATTTTAATTGTCGGTAAAAGTTATCTTTTGTTATTAGTTATTTGTATCATTTGCTAAAAAATGTAACAATACGTGCCATTATTTTTCACAGTTTTTTTTTCACGCAAATATGTTTATGATTATATACAATGCTTTCCATCAAACCATGTTGACGTATCAATTAAAACTGTAGTTTTCAGTTATTTGTTTTAATAAATTATAACTAATGGAAATAGTAAAAAACACAAAATAGTTACCTTTGCCACCACGACCCATTTACATATTTGCAATATTGTTGTGCATTGTGTATTGTTGTCATACACCTTATAGATATATAATATATTTTAACCACATATTAGTACTCATACTCGTAGTTAGAATATCGTTTATGCAACCATAATAATGTCGTAGTTTATGTTATTTAAAATATCGTTTATGCAACCACAATAATATCGTATGCAACCACGTAGTTATGTTATTTAAAATATAATTTATAGAGTTTCGATAGGTATTGATAATAAAAATGAAAAAAAGGAAATAGACAAAACAAGAAAAATAATATCGTAGTTATGTTATTTAAAATATCGTTTATACAACCACAATAATATCGTAGTTATGTTATTTAAAATATCGTTTATGCAACCACGTAGTTATGTTATTTAAAATGTCGTTTATGCAACCACGTAGTTATGTTATTTAAAATATTGTTATAGAGTTTCGATAGGTTGATAATAAAAATGAAAAAAAGGAAATAGATAAAACATGAATATATCTTTATTCAATTTCCACTATGCTACGATTACAATAATTGTTTAATAGTAGAAACACAACATAATAAATATCATAAAAGATTTCAAGTTATTAAATATAAAGTCGCCATTACACCATTTTACGCAACTGATCCCATGAGCACAATACCGGTTCATCAAAAGAAGAAACATAAATAAGTGTGCTTTCTAAATAAATTTCAAAGTGACCAGTAAATTAATTATTTATTTACTTAAAATTAAATTTAAAACTTTTCTAATGCAAAGAATATTTTGTGCTGTATTTGAAGAAAAAAAAAGTGATCAAAAACAATTGTGCGTCAAAAGCTATGTGAAAAATGAACTAGATAAGTAGTTTTTAAAACCGATAATGTGCTTACAGTTTCTGTCAAAACAAAATATTATGTGCTTTGTCATTTTTCTAGAATGTCTTATTTTCCAACATTCTAAAAAGCTGCTTTTAATCGCCAAAATAAAACCTTCAAACAAGTTGTTTTGTAGGTTCCACAACAGTACTTAAAGAATCTTCTTAAAATGCAGATTTTCAATGTATTATTTTAATCAATATGAAATATTTCATATATAAATATTTTTGATTATGAAGGTACACGATGCGGTTATGTAGAAAAATGAGTAAAGATATCCATATTCAAGAACGTAGACTTATATAGCATGTTGTTTTGTACACCTTCCGAAGAACAAAATTAAATGATTATTTAAGTCACTTTGATTTTTAAACGATGGGGTATGTTCACTGATGGAGACGAATGAAGGAAAATATGGTATTGTAAAAATCTACGTTGTATTTGATTCTTCTATTTTCTAATGATACTTAAACTTACATCCATTACACAAATCATGAAGCAATCGCATTACCGACATCCAAGTAAAAATATTAGAAGAAAAACATTATTTTCTTCACACAAATTGACACATTATTAATAACATCTTAAAAGTGACTAGAATATTTCTTCTCGGCTGAAGAGAGTCAATATATTCAAATACTTGTATATTGGATTAAGACAAGTACTTCTCTGGTTGTAGTTATGTCAAAGATAATATAGTACACACCGTCAGATGCATATTTGAATATTTCTGCCACGGGTCTTCTATTCTGGTCCATGTCGGCAAAAAAGGGAATGTCTCGTCTACTCGTCACCCGCGAAGGACGGGCATTCCTAATGACATGTTCTGAAGTTTTAGTTTTAAGGTCAGTCTCCTGCGACAAAATGTTTTACAAAACATTCGACAAAAACAAAAAAATTCAAACAAACAAATCTTCAGAAAACTAAAGTAGACAAGAGTGGGGAGGCTACGAAGTACTGCACAAAGAGGACATTTTCTCGCAGGCTAAATTCTACAGCTGGATGTGTTTGTCTCTTTAGTGTCGTTTTTTAGTTTCATCGAGTTTCAAATCACAACGGAACTAAAGAAGTTTAAAAAAAAAGTGGGGCAGGGCCACAACGTTTTTTTTTTGTTTTCTATTGGCGACGGAAAACAAAAATCCCCAAAACCATCCCCAAAATGTCTTTGTTAAAACAGTCGCAGGAGATCGACCTTTAGATTAACGACTTTTTTCGAACGACAAAAATTGTTTGAAAAATTGCAGTTTTCAAGTGTCATTCAACAGAGTTGATCAACTAAAATGAAAACGTCTGAACGAGGCGTAACGGCAGGATTGGAAATAGGCACTCCGTTATAGCAAGTGAAGAAAATAATTTCCTTCAGGGCCGTTACATAGAGGATGCTCAAGGGATGCTGTGTGAAGAGTCTTTTTAAGGAAAGGAAGGAGAAGAAGTTCTGGGAAAGAAAAAAGTGAGGAGTGGGTAGGAATCTGGGGTCAATGTGTCCAGGAGTGACGGACGACCCATCCCTCAAGGTGGAGAGAGTCCGGCTGGAGAGGTCTAAATTAAGTCTCCCTCAATCAGTCTCCCCGATGCACCAAACATAGCGAACCATGGCAGAAGTGTTGGTTGTCCAATAAATAGCGTGTTTTATTTTTCGAAAATCATACATTTACTTCATGTAATTAAACATGTCAAATATCTTCAAATACTACACCGAAATCGAATACCCAGGTTTAATTTGAATGAAACTAACATGAAACGTTGAAAAGCGTGCATGTGAAAGTTCAAGGTGAGCGAGAGAGTGCACATTATATGTAGAGTAGGTAGATTAGTAGAGGGTTTGAAGTAAAGGGTGTTTTTTTTAGAGGTATATAAATTCAAAATGAAAAAAGACGCATTAAAATAATGATATTGGCTTTATTTAATAGATAATGTTATGCCATTATTGTTCGAATGACGCGCAATCGTGAAGTCCAATTTTCGCCAACTTTATCGAGGAACTGGGGCCATATAACGGCAACAACGCGGCAAATGTTGACTTCCAAATGGTCCAACGTCTCTGATTTATCAGCATAGACTAGTGACTTCACAAACCCCCAAAGAAAGTACTAATGGTGTTAAATCACACGATCGTGAAGGCCTGTTGACAGGTCTATTACGTGAAATTATGCGCTCACCAAATGATTCACGCAGTTATTGCGGGCCTGTGTAACGTTGACCTGTGAACTGGCCTTCACGATCGTGTGATCTCACACCATTAGATTACTTTCTTTGGGGTATGTGAAGTCACTAGTCTATGCTGAAAAAAAAGACATTGGACAATTTGGTAGTCAACATTCGCCGTTTTCTTGCCGTTATATGGACCCAGTTCCTCGATAGAGTTGGCGAAAATTGGACTTCACGATTGCGCTTCATTCGAGCCAGCCGTGGGCGCTCATATGCCCAAAATCGTATTTAAACAATAATGGCATAAAATGATCTATTAAATAAAGCCAATTTCATAGACATTTACATTATTTTAATGCGTTTTTTTTCATTTTGAATTTGTATACCTCTAAAAAAACACCCTATATAAGTTACAAAGAGAGAGAGGCAATGCGCCATCGTAACACAGTATATTATAATAATTCATGAATGAGCAATGAGTCGGGAATAGTTGAGGAAAACATTATTTTACATCAAAGAGATTGTGCCAGCGGGCGAGGAGTGGGCGAAGTTGAACCGCTGTGTACTAAACACCGCACTGCATTGTGTGCAGTTACAGAGCAGTGTGCAGTACAGCACTGTACATTAAGATGGGAATATAGGTGGGACGACTTTAATAATTAGTCTTCAAGGGAGCAGCACTTTTAACGATGATTGAAAAGAATATAAGAGTTAGCTTACACTTAAATTGTATAACTTCGAAGTAATCATTTTTAAGGCTAACAAATAATGAACGCTCAAAAGCGCATTTCGAAAGTGAAACCATTTTCTAAAAATGTGAAAATATGATTTTCTATATTTGACTCCTAATTAAATGGGATTAGTGTACGATTTTAGCTTACCATCAAGAATTTACATTAATTTATTAAATACACTACAATGTGGTTTGATACTGTCTCAAAGCTTTGAAGTATTGAATATCTACGCCAACGAAAAACACCAAACCCTGAAACAAAGTGTTGTAAATATATATTTCTATTTATTTTGAGAAATTCTCAATGCGATTATTATTTAGAATCACTATGTAATATAAAATGATTTAACACTCTCAACTTTGTACTGCGACAATTTTTTCTTGCTTTTTTATTGCCATCAATTTATCATCATTAATTTGTATCGTTCTATTAATTAATTTATCTATGTTAATAAAAATATATATTTCTCAAAAACATTCATAGACTTTATGGTGTTATTACGCTTTATTCGCAACTTATTGATTAGTTTGCAGTACCTCATCAGTAAAAAATAATCCAACACGCTTCCTGCAGTATGATTAATATTTGCTAAAAAGTGTTGATTAACAAATAACTGAATTCAAAGAATCAACAGAGGTTAAAGGATGCTGAGAACTGGATTAATCATTTCTGTAAAAATAAAGAACACATTGGCTAGATTCAGTTTTACAAGTTTTAACGCATTCAATAACATTGAGCTATAGTTAAAAAAAGAGATTTATATCGATTATGAAGGAAATATTTAGTTTTCAAAAAGGTTAAAAGATTCCGTTTTTATCAAAACAATTCTCTTTTTATAACTTTTGAAGGTTATTCCCATCAATATAATACGTCATCAAAAAAGAAGATAACACTAATAATCTAAACGAAAATACGAAAAAGAACAAGAAACAGTAAAATAAAAAAGATAACGGTTGCAACTGGGATTCGAACCCAGAATCTTTGGTCTTACAAGGACAAACGCCTCGACAAAAATGAGAGGTTTTATTGAAAGAGGAGATATACCTAATTAGTAGAAGCGTTTGTCGCGGTAAAATGAGAGGTTTTGGGTTTGAGTGCCAGTTGCAACCGTTATCAATATATTTTTCTGTGCCTTGTTCTTTTTCGTATTTTCGTTTAGATTATCTTCTTCTTCAATGACAGGTCAAAGATGTTACTTTTGTGTAGAATTGATTATGATAAAAAGAATGTCTGAATACATAATTAGATTTCATAACTTGAATGATTTAGGTTTAGGGCAATCCTACGGGGGAAGATAACTAATTGATTGTAGGTCGTCATTTAGACGTTGGTTTGCGATATTTATAAACCCATCATATTGTGCAAGCGAATTCTCACAGGTGGACTAGGATGTGGATAAGTTACACAATTTTTCAAATTTTTTTTTTTTATATTTCAGTTTCTTTTTTTTCGTTTGAGAGTCACTAATAATCTCTTCATTGATAAAATATTGCAATCTGAGGTTTTACTTATTAAGTTATTCCACAAATTAAAGAATAAAAAAATGAAGTTATTACAAATTGCAATAGTTCACATATATTAGTAAATGTATTTTCTTCTTTATTAAGATAATCTTTCCAGTCCGCAACAATCACTGAAAATGTTTATTTAAAACATTACTCAAACGAAAAATTATTTACAGAGAACTTTTAGAGTTTTTTGCAAGCTTTGTTGTACGTTGTAAGTTTGGAAGATAAATTCTATTTAAAAAAAAGATTAAATTTAGGTACCCATTACTTAACATTATTTCAATTATATTATTATTTGAAATTACTACTTTAATAAAACCTGTTTTTTTTATTTATTACCCAAAAAATCTAGAGTTGAAGTGAGAAGATTAAGTATAATTTTAAATTTTTGTTAATTTAACTTGATTACTAGTACTAGATAATGACAACTGGTGACTAAAACTAAAAATGAGATTTTTTTGAAAAATAAAAAGTTTTTGGCACTTTCATGCGAGCAACTTAAAAAAACCTTTGACACTTACATGATTTATGAAAGAAGTTTTTTTCTTTTAGATCGTTGACTATATTTCCTGCATTGAAAGTAGAATAAAAATCTTGACTTGAAATATCAATCACAAACCCTTTGTTGAAGACAATTCACTAGAAAAATAATACATGCGCATATTACGATACCAGTAGTTTATTTCCAATTTATTTGGAACTAGCGCAGACCCGATAAAAAATCACAATAATTCAAATTAACAATAATTAAAATTTTGAGAAACAAATTAAAAATATTTTTTATTAAAATGTTTTAATATAGGTAGGTACCTACATTATATTGCTTGTTTGAAATATTATAATATTCGTATGAGCCGTTCCGATTTTGAAAATGAACCAAATTTTAATTTCACGCAGGACTTTATAACCGAAATTATAAATAAATAAATACATACCCAAATGATATTCTATAATCAAACTTAAAATCTATGTCTCATGATTTTTTTCGAATAATTTAAATTGAGAAAGAACGATTTACCTAATGCCAGCCTATATTTTCATCAACGCGTAGTTCAAAGTTTTAACAAGTTGTTCTATAAAATGTTTAGAATATAAAACCTCTTTTGAATATTCATATTAATATGATATGAAATCTTTGGAGATCTTGAATAAAAGTATTATATTATTATGTTTGTCAAAAATTATTACCTACTGTTAAGTCTATTTGTAAATAATTCCTCTGCTAACACCAAAAATGAGCGCGATTGAAAATAAAGCATTCTGCAACGAAATTCAACTTTTAACGGTTTATATTACATTCGAAATATTGACCAAATCCTAAAGTACGCGTTTGAAGAATTCTATCATATTTAATTAGAAAAACATCAGTTATATCTTAAAAATGCCATTTAACATTCCGTAGTAGGTAGGTACTTTTCGTCTTTATCCGCACAGTAATAGTCTTTGTTAACAGTAAATACGTATTACAATAACAACATACATTACGCAGTTTCAACAGTCCCACTCTCTTTTTTTTTTTTGTAATGTCTAAACACACATCAAACGGAATCGCATCATGACTTGATATGACGAAATTTTCAGAACATTTTTTAATTTTTTTTTTATTTCTCTTTCAGGCAGTTTATTTATTTAAATTTTACAAAAAAAAAATTGATGATGAAACACAATTTTAAAAAAAAATTGATTATGAAACACAATAAAAAAAAATTGTTCTGTAAATCGCGAAATAAGGTCACTATTATTATTATTACTATCCCTGCCCTAAATTATTTGCAAAATTTTGCAAATAGAGGTATATTTTAAGGCATATGATGCATATTGTTTAACTATCTTTAGATACATACATAATACAGAAAAGGAGCAAAAAAGAACATGCCAAATCGCCAACGCATAAAGCAAAAAGTACGAGTATATTTTTTAAATAAATGCAATATTGTTTTAGGTGCAGTTCAGCTGTTCATAAATAAACAGAACATTTAAATCGAAATTTTTCCATTTCACACAATATTTCAGAAAAGAAATTGATAAATATTATGGAGCAAAACATATTTACAAAACGCAAATAATTGAAAGAAGGTGTTGAAAACAGTCTTTCGACCATCAGGAGAAGAATTCTCGTTCTTTTCAAATTCGATTTAAAGAGGCGCCATATCCAAATTTTAACCATTTGTGACGCTTTTATATTATATCAAAAAATATTGATAATAATAAAATCAAATTAAGAAATAGAAAAGATACATAAGAAAAGGATTATTGATGATACAGAGGATTTGAAATAGAGACCCAGCGTTACTGGGGCTTCAGACCCGCCAAGTTTTTCAAATGATTAAGGCTCTTTCAAGTTTTATTCCTCAAACACCCTCCAAACATTCTCATAAATATGTTCTCGCGAATACAGGGGGTAAGGGTGGAAAGTGGACTGACTTTGGGATGTGATTCTACACGTTGGTAGAAGTAAAAAAAGCTTTTTTCGAGATTCGTACACTAAATTGACTTTTGCCTGTAAACTACAATAAAAACTTATTTGTCTTTTTTTTACCTGTATTGCCCTACCAAAGTCAGTGCATTTAAAATCCTGAACACCTTGAATAAAATAGTCCCAACGGGAGGTCGTAAGGATCGTCATCTTTCTTCTCACACATCTTGTATGAAATCGCAAAAGAAAGAAGATACTATTACGATGACATCACCTGCAACCTCTCTCTGGGACTATACTCGTACGTACAAACTATGACGATTATTACTATTGTAGCAATACTAAATACTATATTCATAGTTATTTAGGCAGATTCGTAATTACTGAATTCGTAATTAATGTACGAAAAAAAATTTTCAACACCTTACTATCAATCAAGATTTCAATGATAAGTTTTATTCGATCATACGTATAAACAGAGATAATCTCAAAAAATTATATGTTTTTTTTTTAATCATCAAAACATAAATTGATATAAAAAGCGATATTTATTTTCTAAACAAGGATGTTAAAAGAAGGTGACAATTTCTCTCTAGAGCTGACGTCGCTGCATGAACAGTTAATATAATTGTTCACAAAGTGAAACGGTTTTTTCTCTCTAATGGTGCCCAAGCAACTCCAGTTAAGTTAAACGAGTTACTTCTCGACTAGATGGTGCCCAAGGAATTCCAGGAACGTTAAACATGTAGAAACTCGACCAAATGGTGACCAAGGAGTTGTAGTAAAGTTAAGCATGTAGAAACGCGACTAGATGGTCCCCAAGGAATCCCAGTAAAGTAAAATATGTAGAAACTCGACTAGATGGTGCCCAAGGAATTCCAGTAAAGTTAAACATGTAGAAACGCGGGAATATTCCGGAAAAACAATGACATGCGCTAAATTATAAATACCATTCACAAAAGATACCACTTGATAATCCTTCGAACCCTGCAAATAAGACTTTTTTTATATTGGAGTGTTCGATTTTTTTTTTTAAGAAATCCATAAAGCTGTAATAATATGTACAATATTATTACGAGTATGCCGGAATAGTTTTTAATAATAGTTTCATTGTTTAAAATCGCTGTATCTAACTTTGAAAAGAGACGCACATAAAAAAGTATTCATACATTTTTTTAGAAACATTGAGCTGAGATTGAAGTAGAGTTGAGTATTAATTATGTAAATAAATAAAGAAAATATATATGTAAAAATGGAATTTGAGATTAAATTAAAGATTATTTGAGGCTTTGAAATTATTTGTCTCTTATTTTTATTTGTAACGATACGCAATTGTGGCAATGTTTTTAGTACCTGAATGCAAAGTAAATTTTGAAATAACAAACAGTCATCCTAATATCAGAGTTCAGGGTACACGAGCATTGCACTCCCGAGCTTGCCGAAAATTCAAAATATTTATCTCAGTACAGAAATAGATGATTTACAATCTTAATGCGGTTTACTATATCATTGGAAATGTCTTGCACGTGTAGCGTACTGTGGATAATTAATCCATGCTTAAACTATCCAATAAAACTGTGTTTGACCTGACTGACAAAGTATATTTTTTGATACCGTTTGTATATAATTAAATAGAGTCTACGAAGTCATATTTACACAGCGCCCTAGCGATGATTTTTCACAAAAAACGACGCTGTGCAAATTATGCAATTTTAATTATTAATTAAAATTGTATAATGGAATTAATGCGACAGAGCTACCCCGAAAATAAGTTTGATAGAAGCACCTTTCGCGTTGTTGACACAAACGTACATATATAATATGTATTGTATTTCAACTAACAAAATAAAAGAAAATGTTAATGCATGCCTTATTCGATAACTTCGTGTTCCAACATTACAACATGAGCTTTTAAGAAAATCACTACTTTTAATCTTAATTTTTTTCACTGTCCAAAGGCCATTAATTAGTTCAAAGGAATACATTGTATTGCTTTGATCAATTTTTGTAACACGAAGATCACTCCAATATACCATTTTGATGAAATAATGTGACGTTATTTAACATTACAAAACGTTACTTGTTACATGAATAACTTCGATTTGAGCTGTTGCATGCATTCAGTGTTGCTATGTCCGCTCAGTCGGCGTCATGCAAGTTCTATCAGTCTAGTCGAGCGAGCACTTAGTCGTCGTTGTCCAGGCCGGCTAGCTCCGCCTGCAGACGCGCCTTGTTGCGGCAGCACGCCGTCAGGCACAGCAGGCGTAGCGCCAGGCGGAACTGCGGGCTGAGCGCGATCAGGATGAACAGCTTCCACAACGAGTTGAGCACGCCTATCCACACCACGGCGAAGTGCAGCAGAGGAAGTTGCAGCTCGGCGCCGATCATGTATTCGTAGAAGCGCACCCCGGCATACGGTGCCCAACTGAGCCAAAACACGGCCACCAGCGCGAAGGATGTCATGTGGCTCGGGTTGGCCAGGTTTCCCGCTAGCGCCGTTGCGTACTCCTTGTCGTGGATCGGCACCCCGCTGCGGATACGCCGCATCATGCTGAAGATGTATAGGTAATTGTACACGATGGAGATGACGCTGGGCCCCAGCACCAGGATGGCCAGGGTGATGGTGTAGGCCGCCATGTTGCCCCAATCCAACATGCAGATGAAAGAGTCGCGGTCGAACAGCGGCTCAGTGAACCCCAGCAGCGGCGGGCAGCACAGCATGGCGGCGGACACCCACGTGAACACCATCCAGCACTGGCAGCGAGTGCGCGTTTGCACCTGCAAGAGGACAACTTTTTTATTGCATGCTCCAAATTATTTAAGCCACGAGACTCGAGCAAACAAAAGTCTCAGGCTCTGTTTGTAAGAGACGATGCACGTTCATTACAAAAAAAACTACAACATCATTCACATAAGTTATTGCGCTGAGAAATAATATCATGTCATTCTCATAATGTTGTCAACTTTTGGTGTCGAACAAACAAATGCCGATGATTACTATTAGTGAAGCACATTCAGCGTATGATATATTATTTATTCTAACACATATAGATTAAATACGACATGTTAACATTAACATCGATAACACTTACTAATAAGCTGACACAATCGTTCCGCTCGTCACTGCCACTCCATCATTAGCACTCATTCCACACCAGCATCTTCCAAACACGGATGCATTAAATAATTATAATTAGAACTTGAATAATGTTTCGGTTACTTACATTTAAAACGTGCTGTCGGTGTCCAAAGAAGGAAAGAAAGAAAGACATAAATAAATAAAATACCTGATTAGGGGGTATCAGAGAATATCATTAGAAGGAAGACGCTACTCACGGTCTCGTATCGGAGGGGTTTCCTGACAGCGAGGTATCTGTCCACGGAGATCCACATGAAGGTGTACACGGACACGGCCCAGAGGGTGACCTCGAGGTAGCCAATGAGGCGACAGAGCACGTCGCCGTAGGGCCAGCGCCCCGTGAGCGCCGGGTATGCCGACAGCGGCACCACGAGCGCTCCGCACAGCAGGTCGGCCGCCGCCAGTGACAGGAGATAGTAATTGATTACCTCGCTGCCGAGACCTGCAACGGGGTAGACAGACAAGACATACAAAGCAGCCCTTATCAAGCCAGCCGGCGATCTAGGGCGATCGTAGCGCGCTGGCTATGCGGCGTGCACTGCTCGTGTTGCCTTGCCTTACATGTGCCAAACATAGTGCATCTATGAGTGTCCATCAGTGAAAAGGCTCATTACCTGCGCGAATTGCAAGCAAGCAAGGCATGGTGAGCTCAACTTGAACCAGCAACAACTTCAAGGGACCATTTAAAATCCCAAAGGCACCTGCACTTTGAATTGGAAATTCTATGTTTTATTTAATAACGACCGCTCCAATTTTTGGCGGAGAGAAATTGATTAAGTAAAATGAAGGTTTTTATAAACTTTGAAATTAAATATTTTACCGTTTTTCAAAATGAATGTTAAAATGTACCAACATTTAAACAAAAATACATAATTAACCAGTCTTCTATTATTACTCACTACTAGGAATGGGTGAATGATCTCAAACCAAGTTTAACTAAGCAGATATCTACTGCTTTTTTTATTTGTGATACGATGTGAAGACTTACCAAACATAATCATTATTAGGTACTGTACATTTTTACTAAATTCACTAAACTAAACAACATTATTACTTTATCAAAAATCATAAATTCACTGGGTGTCGTCATTTTAATTTAATGAAATAAATAACTTTGTATACATAACTATTTTTTCAAAATAATCGACATAATTCAAAACTAAAAATATATAACAGGTAACATAATATGTAAATGTGATAAATACAAACAGTAGCGTACACAACGTTATTTATTTTCGTAGTTACAAATTAATACAGATAATACATATTATCATTTGCTGGCAGTGGATTTCTGACTATAAAAGCTGTTCTAAAATTGCATACACAAAAGCTTTTCACAGTCAAACGCGTAATTTGTCTGTTATTTATTTTACATCTTACCCAGTAGACAGTGACACTTCTCCTTTCTAATGTTTCCATCAAATTTTCTGATTGGAGAACCAACTTATTCACTATAAAATATTTATAATTCTGAATACAATAAAAACCCGCACGATCCAAGATAAAAAAAATAAAAAAATATATGTTAACGTGTTTCCCTTTTTTCAAAACCAACAATTATATAACGTCAATCCGCAACTCTGTTTCGTGAAAATATTGATCGACCCATGACTATGGAAGTTTTAAATTTAACTCCATTGTAAATATGCTCGAAGTAATCGATGAATGAAAATCCACATATTTTTACAATTTTTTAAATCTACCTTATCTACTTGCGGCTGTATAATTTTTCATATAAACAATGTTTCCCCTTTTTTCAAATTGGCAATTAAGGGGAATAAAAGTTCTCCTGGACAAATGTTATGAATGTCACATAAGAGCTAGGTATTGTTACCTCTTGTTATTATTATTTCCTTAATATTATCTACTTAATTTACTTACTTTTTTTATTTATTATTATTTACTTATTATTACTTACCCGTAATTATTTACCAATTTAATTTTAATTTGCTTATTGTTATTTTTTATTCCTTATTTTTCATATTACCCCTCTTGTCATTGTCAGTATGATGACCCTATGATTGTGGCTGATAAGCCACCGCAGATACCCGTAATACTTATTTAGTTTACAATAAAATGTAATTGTTGCAAACTAATAAACGTACTTCCAGGTGTAGTTTTAGTTCGAATAACTGTATTTGCAATTTGGGAAGCGGGAATGGGTATCGCCGCCCCGGGAACCTTTATTGGATAACCAACACCTCTGCCATAGGTCACCCCAAATGGTTCGCTATGTTTGGTGATTTAGCAGGGGTGCCCGGGTTCATGGGGTGAGGTTTGTCTAGGTCTTGGAGGCGGATGACCAGGACACACTGAACCCCAGATTCCTACCCACCCCTTAAGCCCTTTTCCTTCCCAGAACTCTCCTCAACTTCCTTTCCTTAAAAAAAACCCTCCACACAGCATCCCCAAAGATGACATAGGCCCCGAGGGAGATTATTTTCCTCAGGGCCTCCTGTGTGGAGCTCATGTAAAAAAAAAAATTAGTGTTTCTTTTGTAATAAAAAACTTATATTTTTTTATAAATTTATGTGTGTGTTTTTTTTTAAATATTTATAATTGTGAAGCTGCCCATCTCAACACGGAAATGTCCTAGTGAGATGAGCGACTCATGATTGTAATTTTACTACACTAAAAAATTTTATGAATAAATGTATATATTTTTTTTATACTGTCAACAAGATAAAATAATAAGTCACAAAATGTACGTAAAGTAAACATTTATTACGCAATCATAATAACATTTTTAATCAATATTAAAATTTTATACCTGAAAATGCAATCAGAGATCAGCTAAAATTCACATAGAATTTCCTCTGAGCCTTGAATGACGCAAGAATTTCAAATCAAATGTCTATCCAAAACCAAGCTCTGGAGAGTATAAAGATTGGTGGGTTGTATTAGTGTTCCTGGTAACAATGTTTCCTGCCAAAATATTCCCTGTAAAAATGTCCCCAATTAAATTGTTCCCTACCAAAATGTCCCCGCTCAAAACGATCCCCGTCTTTCAATGGAAATATTCCACGCGAGCTAGTTTCAGAGGAACCCGTAGAGATTTTTAATATCCACATTGAGATGAATCGCGGTGGGTTTAGAATGAATCAAATGGCTTAGAATCTAACTCTTGCTTGCTGTTTTGATTTTGCTTCAAACAAAAGAAAAGACTCTAGAAAAGTACTTATTTGTATTTGCGCTTATCTGTACTGGATTGTTTCGCGTGTTTTTTCCCAGGGATAAAATGTAAAAAAATCTTTATTGGATTTAAAGGAAATCACGTAGAATCATAAATCGTTTTTCATCATTCAAAAATATGTATATTTTTTGTTATGTTTTTAAAACAATACGATTTCAATGAAGTACCTTTTATATCGTAACATGTAAAACGAGAAAATGTGCACGACGACAGTGACCTCTTTTTAAATGCGACATGTTTGTAAAATTATGCACCAACATAAAAGGTTGAATGTTGGAGGTCGGGGCATTGAAAAAAAGGTTCACTGGCGACCATAGAGTAAAAACTGCATTGAAACTATGTTTATATGTAGATAATATTAAAAATATGTACATTGACACGAAAGCATTAATATTTACAATTAACATACATATACAACAGAACTATTACAAAAAAATTAATCATTTTCCACCTATAAATCTATGCATTGTACCTAAAATTAATTATTAAAACCATATCGTAGTTCGTTTTCAAACCACCCATTACAATATTCGTTTAACACACTGTACAACAGATGGCGCTAGGCAATGTAAACCAAAGCTGGTCAAAATAATAATTGAAAACTTAATACGAGATAAAAGAAAGGGTAAAAATTAATTTCATAAATTTTCGTTATTTGTTTTTGGGGTGTTATGCCAAGTTGTGTTACCTCCTTCTTTAGCCAACGTTTCGGACAGCGTTACAGTGTCCATCATGAGGGCAGATGTTGAATCTAACACAGCACACTGTAACGCTGCCCGAAACGTTGGCTAAAGAAGGAGGTAGTGCAACACGGCATAATAACCCAAAAAATAGCGAAAATAGAGAAAATTTTGGCCGTGAAAATCTAAAATCGTATCTAATTTTATAAGGTAAATACTTATTAATTATGGTGTAAATAAATTTAAAAAAAAAATTAAGAAATAGAAATGTTTTTTTTTTACCTTAATACATCTATGTATTTACAAATATCTTTTAAAACTTTTTTTTTAGTTTTGAGGATTGAACCTTCTTACACAGGAATTAGGGCCGATATAAAAAAAGCCAAAAATATCATCTTACAAAAGTAGGTTGGATTTTTTTAATATCTCGTCACATTTTTGGCGATTTGACGACCAGAAAATCGATCAATCTACGTTATTACACTTTAAGATATTATCATCATGATGGTAATGTTATGCGATAGTTATAGTGATGCGTTACGTTATGTTATCGACGTAGAATCGGTGTTTAACGGGGATCGTAATGTCAGAAATGAAAAAAAGGCACTGATGGTCATCAAATAATGTGACGACAGTTTGAAACAACCCAAACTTATTAAAAAAAGTGTTCGATTTAAGGTTGGGTTATTGGAAAAATCACTTAAAAATTCGGCGTGCAGAGTGCAGAAAGAGTAGTTTTAATTAACCATCACATCATTTTCCCGCAGGGGTAAGCAAAAAGAAGATACCACCACAAAACTCTTTCTCAACACGCACTTTTTTTTTTTTTTTTTTACAGTAAATACCGCACAAGAGTCCCAACTGCTCCCGTCTGGAGCCAGTGAGACTATGGCATCCCCAATCGAGGTATGTTGTGAGGCTGAAGGTAGTAGGGAGGGGAGGGAGATAGGGAAGAGGAAGGGGAGGAAGTACCTGGCTATTCAGATCTGGTCACTAAACACGGCTAAAGCCATTTCAAGCAACGTTTCAATTCTGAATGGTGGTCTTACACCAGGGCGATACTGAGAGTATCTTCCACTCTGGAACGTGCCGCAAATATACTATATATTATTTTAAATGAATAAATTGTGAAATAACACAAATTAATCAAATAAAATTTATTTGCGCACGCCGGGTTCGAACCCGCGACCTTCGGATTGTGAGTCGAGAGTCTTGCCTCGGGACCACGGAGGCCGTCAGCACTACTCGCATCATTCGCTACTTCACTACTCGCTACATTTACATTGTTAATAATACTCTTCACTAATACTCTTATGTTATTCTGACTCTAGTAATTGATTCATCTGATCGTCTTCCTCTGGCGACTCCGATTGTTTCTACCATTAACTACTAAATACTATCAATATTCTACTTACATTCCTTTCTTCGATCATCATTCGTTTTCATCACTTTCAATCTTTACCATGGTGCTTTTACATCAGTCATGTATTATTTCCGGACCTCAGCCAATTTAATACCGTCAAATAAAGACTTACCACATATACACCTTATAGATGCAATTTTTTCTACAACATTCAGTCTGCTTTCATCAATTATTATTTTTTTTTATTCTCTGAATTACTATTTGGTTCAAGAACCAAGGTTTGCTGCAGAGCTTCGAGTTATTTCCCATCGCGTTTTGCTGAGGGTGGTAGCTGATATAACCAGTGAAGGTAACGCGTTGCGACCCTGACCCCCTGTGAGAGAAAAAACCTTTTATAAAGGATATTTCTGCTTCGAAAATGTGAAACCTGTCTCTTGTACTATGCATTATATTTTAATGTTATTGTTGATTCCCAGTCTGCTACGAACTGAACTGCATCATAATTTAAGTGTTTGAAAGTGGTTTTAAAAAAATATATCTGAATTTAAAATTTTCAACGGAAAAAAGTGATATAAATGTATGTTTTTACTGTGTAAAGTATTTTTTTTATCTTTATGACAAATAAACATAACAATGGTTCATGCTATGCTTGTCTCACTCGAGACGATTTTAATTAAAAAATCTTATTGCAAATAACAGAATGAACACAAGATGTCTGTATTTATATATGTCTCTATTTTTATATTATAGAACACTTGTTATTATTACAATTATTTAAAACGGTTTTGATTTACTGAATAAAAACAGGACTGGGTTACTACTGTAACATTTAATTTTCACGATGTAACGACCTGGAAGTAGTCGAACTGACATAAAAATTCCAAAGAGAAAAGACTGCAAATTTCACGACGCTAGAACTCCCAGTTTGATAGATTGTCCAGATTCAAACAAATCAATTAAAATTTCTGTTTACACTTTTGGTAACCTTTTCAAGTACATTTAATATGTGCATTGATTTTATCTTACTGAAGGGTATATAATTAAACCAATCTAAAAATAAATAAACATAACTAACCTACCTTCTAAACTAGTCCCAACGGAAGATCGAAGACGTCATCATTCTAGTATCTTGTGTATTTTTCGTTTTCAAACAAGATGACATCCGTACGAGCTCTCACTGGGATCAGTTTATTCCGTATGTAGTACTCTGTTAGCGGTATATCATTATACTAGGTTACTAGTTACTTTATAATACAGAACATGAAATTCATAGGTCAACTAAACAGGGAAAGGAATCGATCATGATGTTATGCTTTCGTGGACGGATGACTAATTTAAGTGATATTTCCTTTTTGCAATAAAATTTAAAAATTTAAATTTTATTTTTCAATATTTTTCCTTCAAATTTAATTTTTAAAATAAAGATATAATTTTTTTAATGCAAACATAAAAAGTTTTTAAAATGGCTCACCTTACGTTTTTTCGATAACTGAAATTACTGATAAAGAAAATAAAGAAAACCACACATACATACATTGTTAGGAAAATAAAGTAGTAATATTATAAAAGTTATGGTCAAGGTTCTCTTTTGTCGTTTCATGTGAAAATAATTAATAAAAAACTCCCAAATTTCTTAATTTTTTTTCATAAAGATGTACTTTTAACTATTATTAGATTTAAGAGTAGTTCTTTAAGCGTTTTTTCTTTTTTCCTGATAAAAATAAAATTACCGGGAGATACAACGATTTCTTTAAGAACTATGAGAGTTGTTCCGAAAAGCGAACAAATTAGTCTAACAGGTTAATTTTTTCACTTTAAAAAAAAATTAGCTAAACAATTGGTCAAAAATATTGTGAACTGTGATATGTATTTACCGTTTTTCTTATTCTAAAAATAAATCGTTGGTTGGGCGCCCCATTAAGTATTGATTGCGTGCTGCGCAAAGGGGATGCTAAAGGGTATTTATCCTGCGTACCGACTCCGGCACACGCTCCACTTGTATACTGCCCGAGAAAGTTCAATGTTGCTGAAAGTCCCATACACGAGCATCAAATATATATATTTATGTAAATCTATTCGATAGAAATTAATTGCCGACTATTTTCACGTGGAACTTTCATTGTTGGGTAGTTTTGTGAAATAGCTGATAAACTTTTATTTTAACTGGAGTAATTGATTATTGTAGTTACATAGGTAGTAGTCGGTCAAGCTGGTGTCTAATGTAGGTTTTACACGATATTTTTTTTTCAGCCTGATTCCCGTAAAAAGACCAAAGCCCTATTTTTATCTCTAATTTTCATATCTACGATTTCAGTTGGCATCATAGCAAACAACATGGTTCATGTGTTGTTGCTGTGATGTCAACTGAAATCGTAGATATGAAAAAAAGAGAAGAAAATAGCGATCGCGTAAAGCGACAAATTTTGTCTTTGGTCTCTATATGGGGAACGGGCTGAAAAAAGAGATCGTGTAAAACCTACATAACTTAGGGCGTGCCTCGACGTCTTTGTTAGTAGTTTACTATATTTAGCACCATTAATGGAGAGAAAAATAAATAATGGAGAGCGATCAATAGATACGTACCTATTGATCGCTCCTTGAAATGCTTCGGAATAAGAAAAGAGACAATTTTTTTTTTAGAATATCTCCACATAAGGGGCCCAGAGGAAAATTATTTTCCTTAAAGCCTAGGTATGTCATCTTTGGGACACCATGTGGAGGGTTTTTTGAGGAAATGAAGGAAAGGAATTTAATTGGAAGGAAATTGTATGAGGGGAGGGTGAGAACCGCTGAGGCGTCAATGGGACTAAGTGCTAACCAGCAGTAATGGACGTACGAATCCATCCCTCCCAGTGCGGTGCAAGGTCAAGAGAGGTCTGGTGGAGAGGTCAAATGGTCTACCTCAACCACTCTCTCCCAATTTGGACCGCCAAGCAATAGGTGGCATCCCTGCTAAATCACCATCACATATCCGCCGCCAAGATCTAAACAAACTTCTTACCCAACGTAGCGAACCACAAGGGATGACTTTTAGCCGAGGTATTATTATTTTTTTTGATTTTATTTATACATTATTGATAATTGTTTGCATCAACGCATCATAATTGTAATTTTCTGGGACATAATTAACTAACCAACCATCACGACGTTTCCCCGCAGGGGTAGGGTAGGAAAGGACGGACCGTCAAACAATTCGGTCTTGGCACACCCTTTGCCTAACTCACATTCATACATTGTCTCATACACTCTATTCTATTATTCTGACTTTTGACATGGTCCGACTCAAGTATCTGATTCACTCGATTACGCCATGTCTTTTTCAAAAGTATCTGCAGGCCAACTCATATTTCAACAAATGGGACGCCCACAATTTGTTGTCTTTATCGTTCTTTCTATATTTCTTTATTTAATAAACACATATCATAGTTACTATTTATTCAAGATACTAAAATCAGGCTTATTTCTTCCGAGTACTTTTTGTTAACCTTTCAATCTACCTATACTTTCATTACCAATAAACCAACATGCAATCCCGATCTCATCTGACATTCATCTTATCGTACAAACTTCTTTTTGTCAAAAGACCTTTGCAAGCTGTTCCTCGTTATAGTTTACATTTGCACGATTTAACTCTAGTAAGAAAGGTGCTCAGAGAATGGCAAAGTTGAGGAAACACTTTCGAGTTTCAACGAAAGATAGAAATACAGATGCTTTCTTTCATGTCGAACCATTGTATCCAAACTACTGACTTTCCACCATTTAGTGTCCATTTAGTTACCAGAATTGTGATAACCATGGCACTAAATTCAAAGTGAGAGCTGAAACATTCAGACTTTAAAATAATGCAGGTTATACAAATAATTATATTTCGAAAACGTCTGCTTGAGGAACGAAACATTGCTGTTATTACATGAATGTATATAATGCATTTGTCTTCGTGTGGAACATTCAGGGAAAGGAAAAAAAAATGTTAAAAGGATATATTTATTGTACACTCTATTATATAATTATGAAATTACTCCTACACCAAGCTCAAGAGCTAGCTCTTTTAATTGGCGTAGAAATCCTTGAAAATGTGAATTAATATCATTATTTTGTTTTTGCCATAAACTGTAACAATGCTGTAATTTAAACAATAAAAAAATGTAAAACGTATTAAATTTTTTTGCAAGATAGATACCGTAATATAATGGAACACGGTTTGATACTTGAACAAAAATCAATAAAGTTCGGAAAGTTTTAGAGCGGACGAAATTCTCTCAGAAACACAATAATGAGAAATGAATAACTAAACAAATTGAAAGATTGAGAAGGCGAATTATTTCCGCAATAGGCCACTTGCATGGATTTCACAATGACTTGGAAAAAATCGTATGGATAGATTTTTTTACTTAGATTACAAAAATGTAAGTAATTTTTTTTTGAAATTTATGGTTTAATTTTTAATTAAATAAATCTGTTTTTGGGCTCGTGATGTCACTACATAAAAAATGTTCCGTCTCCGATAATGTTCAATTGATTTTGTAAAATTCCACACTGATTTTTTAAAAATATATTGCAACACTTTGATTTCCGGCAAATTTTTGAATTTGACACTAATGATACGCCCACGCTGGGGCCAACTTCCTACTGCAAACGTTTGGACGAATTGGCCCAACACATCAGTCTGCTCAATATTATTACGGGAGAGTGGTAAAAAAGATTATTGTGGCGGATAAAAGGTGTTTAAATGTTATTTTTTTAGTTTATCGAAATCAATATTACACAATTGTAGGCTACTGATAAGATACAGCGCCAAATCAGCTGTTCGATGTCCGCCATTTTGGAGTTCGAAGTTGGAAAGTTGGCTTTGGTGTGGAAGTAGCATTAAATTATTGCCTGTGAACTTCGTTACAGGTACTTTATAAATTATGTCCCGTCTTTCCGGTTTATAAAAAATGGTCCGATTTTTCGGATTGAAATTTTCAAAAAATCGCCAGGGTTTCAAAAATACATTAAAAAAATCGGAATGTCTTAGAATATTTGCTCAAAACGGAATTTAAAAAAAAAAATATGCAAGTGGCCTATTATGAACACGATTCGAGACATTCACATCCATACACTATTTCAAGCTTTTGGTAGGTTCAAATTCATTTCTTATAAACATGAATGTGAACAATCAATCAACAATACAAAATATTTCAATTAATTTATGCAAGTATGCATTTATGTAACCACAGCACGGCTTGAGAACAATTTGCCAAAATTTAAGACGGTAGAATATTGCATTAATAAAAACACATCTGTAAAAACAAGAATGAGTGAAATTACAATTCTCAATTACATGAAAAATGAGAGGAAAGACAGAGAAGACAACTTAACATTACTATGAGCATTGAGATTTGGACAAAAAAATGTAAAATTTAATTTAGTCGGTAAGGTAATTTTGGGAATTTAGAGCCTTGGAATTTTTTTAAATTAACATTTCTAAACACAAGAATGACTAACAATCATAAAATCAGTTGAAAGGTTACAACTTTTGCAATAATAAAAACAGTTTAAAACGTGAAAAAAATTAAAACATCTGAGAAATGTGCTGAAGAAATTCACTCCAAAAATACATTTAAAAACACAATAATGGGTAATTGCTAAGTAGCTTACGAAAACATCCAAACAAATCAACTTCTAAAAGGTTTTTCTATATACACTTTAAAACATTCAAAAAAAAGTATTTTAATTATTAGTTGGGTTAAGTAAGGTTGGGCTACTTATGGTCTAGTAGTAGTTAGTGGTTAGTTCGCTATGGACTATGAGCATTGGGTTAGGTAAGGTTGGGTTAGGCTACTGGTAGTGATGCTCTAGTAGTAGTGAAGTGGGTACCTCTGAAGTTGAGGAAGGCGGCGATGATGAGCAGGTTGGCCAGCACGATGGCGGCGCCCGTCACGCAGATGGCGGCGGATTGGGCCAAGGCTTGCGGCTCCACGCCCAGGCCCATACCCGTGGACACGCTCGCCATGATACCCTGGAATCATTTTCACACATTTCAATAGTCATGAATAGTGATATGCACCCGGTTAATACCTCTTAATAAAATACACAAATTCGACAAAGTTGGGAATATATTTTTTTATCGAAAAAAGTTATTCTGAATGATTTTGTCTTTTTTGATAAGGAAATTTATTATATTTAAAGATTTAATAATGAGAATAATTTTTTTTTTTTTTAATCTCCGAAAATTTATTAATTTTATACTCTCGTAACATGAAATTTCGTTGTGGGAGACAACAAGGATTTCACTACTTGGAAGAAATTTGCGCAATATTCCCCATTTCGGGAATATTCCCCAAAAATAAACTTACTAGAATTTACCTATCAGTAGTTACAACAAAATGACTACTTAATTTTTCAAATAAAAACTAAACAAGACTTAAAAATCAAATAAATGTTCATTTTCTTGTTTCTTCACTGTTCTTTAGAATACTATAAAAATAAAATTTGTAGATCACAGCTTATTCTTTGGTATCTATTATGCATACATATCACGATACATATCAACATATCACGATATGCGTTTTTGCGAGATATTATTATTATAAGACGTGATAACGTATTATATTATTATAAGACGTGATAACGTATTATATTATTATAAGACGTTATCACGTCTTATAAATCGATGAAAGCCGGATACACTCACGAAAAAGCGTGACTCATTGTCACGTTGTCACGTTACGCCTGAGCCGAGCGTGCAAGCGAGAGCGCGGAACAAGCGTTTGGCTTGTGATGCATCCATCTCTCTTCCACACCATCGTTATTATATGACGTTATCACGTAAAATTATCGTCCGTAAACCGACTTTACAGACAACCAATTTTTTTATTTAGCACAAAAACCTCCATATTACGCCTATAACAAAACACATTGAGATTTTTTTTGGTCAGCGCAATGTTGACCCAAAACGTCGACCAAGAAAATCCCCACTGAAAAAAATGAACAAGTATTATGAAAGAAGTCTAAGGATGGGTTGTTTCAAAAAATTTGATGGATTCATCAAATATTTGAAGTTAATTTTCACGTTATGTGTAAGTTCTTTTCAAGTTTTGTTATTATTTAGTTATAGGACAGTTGCTTCACAATACTAAAATAATCACAGAACTTGAATAGAACTTACACAAAACGTGAAAATTAACTTCAAATATTTGATGAATCCATCAAATTTTTTGAAACAACCCGTCCTAAGTGTGCTAATTTCATCCCTGCGCCATCTAGACAATATAGAGGATTTTTTTATTTACTATTGAATGAATGAGTGCGATGATGTTAACTGTTGACATAAAAAATGGATTTTACAGCTAGCAAGTAACATTTTTCATAATAAAAATCAAATTTTTGAGAGCTTGCAAATAGCAAATGCTTTAAATAATTATTATCACAAGTTCATTTTCAATGTTTTTTAAAGCACTGGCAATTCTAATTCATTAGGATAGGTTTATCTATGTGTTGTTTATGTGTATGAACATAATTCGTAGAAATCTTCGTATCTAAAATAAAATCTAAATAATGCTTCTTCGCAAACAATGCATTGGAATACTTTTCCATGTAACCATAAACTTGATTAATTAATTGGATTATCCGGGATGCCAACCGCATAGAAAAATGTCATAGAAGGGTATACTTAAAAGAATTTATAATCGGCCCATTCACGAAATGGTGCTACCTTTTTAGGAAAAAACACTTTTCGTAAGGTATGCTTTAATATATTAGGAGGAATTATTTGTTTGCGCACTTCCACTCGCATTAATAATATTAGTGAATAAATTTTTTCCTTATACAAACTCTATTGCTTCAAGAAAGGTACACAAATACAATATTGTATTGGTGATTCAATCCAATAATGTATTAGTTTACCTTTCTTGATATAATTAAGTTTGTTTACTGACAAACTATTCATTAATTTTCATTTAAAGCATACTTTTCTATTTGCGCCATCTACGAAAGAGAATATTAAGAATTATTTTAAGTAGAAGGCTAAATTTGAAACTGTATTAAACCGTAAACAGTAACAAAAATCGATATTACTAGGAATAAAGTTTTCGCTATCAATCACCTAGTCCTGGACTAATGTTATAAGAAAAACAATACAGGTAACTTAAAATCAGAGGCTGCTTAAAAACAGAGGTGAAAAAAGAAAAAGTGGCACAAACAACTGATTTACCTATCAATAATTCATAAAAAAGGTGTTCTTATTAGGCATCTTTCATTTGTACCTAGCGACTCAGCGTAATATTTTTAATAGTCCTCAAAGAATATAATATGACACGCTCGGATGCACACAATGAAAAATCGAATTGAAATTTTTGAGGTAAATTTGTGGTCAATTGAATACCTTTGACACTAAAGAAAATATATTTCCTCTATAACTTACTAGAAACAATGATAAATTATAAATAATATCAAAAGTTAACGCATATTTTGCTTTGGGGATACAAAACTGATGACTACGTTTTGTGTAACTTAAAGAGATTTATGGTTAGGTTTTCTGGCTACACTATGTGTTGAAATATACCTGACATTCTTTAATCAACGTTTCTTAAAGCATATTTTTTCTGAATTTTTTTGGGGTGAAGAATATGCCTAAATCTTCTGTGAATTTTTAAGTAGTATTTTTATTTTTCAAATATAAAAATTCGAAAACATAAAATTATTTCACTTATCGTCACTCATTCAGACCAACATCCCCACCCTCCAACCTGACCCCAAATTCCCAATATTTTTTAAAATAATATTTGGTGTAAAAACAATAAAGTGGACAAAAAAGTTACCGAAGACCAAAATACCATCTACTTTTTTAATTTTTGTAATAAAAAACATAATACAAAAAATCAGATTGTGCAGTCCACATGCGATAGAAGCGAAAACCTCAGAAGCACCGCCCAAAGAGGAGACCAATTAGTCTATCTCATTCTCTCGCAGTCTAAATCCTGTAGATGTGTGTGTTTATCTCTTTTTAGTGTCGCTATTTTGCGTTTCATCGAATTTCAAATCATAATGGGGCTAAAGAAGTTTTCACTTCAAAAACTAAGCAAAAACTTATAAACGCACGTGAAAGTTACTTCACTTTGTTTCAGACGCATTTGGAAGTAAACTTCGGGTTCAAGAACTTAGGTTCATTGTTTTCTGATTGTACGGCTTCTGTGGCAGCACTCATAAATTTCCATATAAACGCGCTGCTTTTTTGCGGTCTTGAATTAAAAAAATGACAATAAATTACAATCAAGCCGAAGTTACTGGAGTGAGATGTTACTTTAATAAATTACATGACAATTTACTTATTTTTTCATGGCCAAGCATTTGTTGAACATACTTTGTATTGCTACTTTTGTCAAATATTAATTTATTGATTTAATGAAAACAAACTTGTATACACCACTATTTAATTAACAATATCGACATATTTATAATAGCGACAAGTTAATAATAACTTATTATCCTGACGAAGAAAACATAGTTTTTGAAACACGTCGATATTGTTAATTAAATAGTGGTGTACACAAAGTTATTTGTTTTCATTAAATTAATAATGACGCCACAAAGTGAATTTGCGAAGTTTGAAGAAATTAATTTATTGATTTAAAAAAAAAATATTCAATTAGCGGTGGTAGTTTCTGCTCATTTGAAAAATATTACAATTTTAATGATTTATAAAAACAGTAATATAATTTCGTTTTCTTTTACAGAAGCTTTGATTTATTTAATTTTCAGATCAATACCACGAAAGCCATTTTCAAAATAGATATTGTATTCACGAACACCGTACGAATTAATAGTGAGTCAATCGATGCTCCGCAAATGAGTCGGTCACAATGAGTTGGCATATTGTGACTTGTCGAATTAGGCATTAATATATACTAGCTTTGCCTGTTGCAGAGGCAACCAAGGGGTTAAACACTACACGATATGACGTGTGAACGCGGATGAAGCAAAGAGTGTGTGTAAAATAAAATAGGTGAAGAAAAAACGATGTTTGAATGTGGATAAAGCAAGGAGTGTGCGCCTACAAAAGGCACAGGCAGTTGACAGCCCGATTTCGTACATCCGCTCTCGGACTGCTTCGGTCACCCGGTTCAAGGCGTTCAGTACGGGCCTTTTCTCGCAAAAGGAGGCCAAGTAGCTTCCTGCTCAAATTTTCACTGCGCCATTTAGGTTATGCAGGTCGATACGCGTAATTTGTTACCCGAAACGTATAGTTTACTGTTGAAAAGACTCTTACCACAGTGCCACTTTGGTCGCCGATACTTTTAAAACGGCCCAGGAGCTTACCGCTCAATTCAGTACTGAACCAATCCTGCCGCCCGACTCAGGGCGTTCAGTATTTCATTTAATTTAAATTAGAAAAAACCATTAGAGCTTTATCTCAAAAAATGGTCCTAGGAGTTTATCGCTTATTTTTTTCACTCAGCCCTTCGGATTGTGTAGATCGAGACGCGTAATTTGATACCCATCTCGGGTACTGTAAGGTGTAATTTAAAAAAAAATAAATTTTGGATTTTGAAAAAAAAATTGGATTTTGGAAATTTTTTAATTTTGGAAAAAAAAAATTGGATTTAGGAAATTTTTGAATTTTGGAAAAAAAAATTGGATTTTGGAAATTTTTTAATTGTGGAAAAAAAAATTTGGATTTGGAAATTTTTGAATTTTAAAAAAAAAAATTTAATTTTGGAAAAAAAAAATGGATTTTGGATATAAAAAAAAAAATTTTGCCCTTGCACTAATTTAAAAAAATCGGCGCTATAAAAATGTATTATTCAGAATATTTTAGAAACTTTAAGCACAACTGGGGATGCCGTAGTCTCACTGACTCCAGACGGCAGTAGGTGGGACTCTTGTGCGATATTCACATTGAAATTTAATTTAAAATGTATGAACCCCTACAGTATTCAAAAGGTACCTACACCATTTGGCAAAAAAAAATTGACCATTGTCGCAGGTGGAGTAATCGTCATTTCCGTTTCATCCGAAATCCAAATCACAGCAGTGCTATAGAAGTATCACTTCAAAACTCCCGTCTTCGGATGTTTCTTTTTATTTAAATTAATCATTTTTGTCAATGAAAGAATTGCCTCCCTGGTCTAGTAAATAAATGTATCGTCTGTAATATTTTACTCCTGCGTATTATGTGCTCCTGGTAGATTTTCAATATTGTTCGTCACCCTTTTTGTCATTTTTCACAAAAACGGCGCCATTAAAATGTATATTTCAAAATTATTTCTTAAATAATAATTTTAATGCAAAATCGTTCATATAAAAAATAAATCAGGGTAGGTACCTACACATGAGTGCACGGGTAGGTACTTGGGGCCCTTGTAGTATTTTTTCAAAAAACGGCGCTATAAAAATGTGTTATTCAGAATTTTTTAGAAACTTAAACTTATTTTTATTCCAGTAAAAAAATTACAGAGAAAATATTATTTCATAGTGCGCGAGTAGGTACTAAGTTTCCCTACAGTAATTAATAAAAACGGCGCCATTTAAATGTATATTCAGAATTTTTTGTCAAGTAATCACTTCAATGAAAAAAATTTCGCAGAAGTATTTATTTTTATAAATAATACGAATCCTAATGTTGAGCTATATTGGAGCCCAATTTATCAGTTAAATCCGTTTATCGGGTACCTACCTAGTTCATAATTTGCAGTTTTACAATATTCTGTATTTATATTTTTTACACATGCAAGACCAACTCACAAACTTGGACTAATCCCGCTTGAATTTTAACCGCACCAAGCCGTAAAAATTGAAATCCGCCATCTTTAAAAAAAAATCTTCATACAAAAACGTATTATGGGGTGATTTCGTAAGTTCAAGAGGGTTATGGAAAAATTTTCATTTTCGGTGTTGCAATATTGGAGAAAATTTACCCAACCTGATTTTATTTGTAAGAAAATTAGGTTTTATACTGGCTAGAAAGCCAAGAGATATTTTAGAGGAAAATGCTTTTTACGTAAAGTGTCAAAACATGTCATTGTGAAATGCACTCTTGTGTAACATTTTGAATGGAAAGCGAACCATGTCACAGTTTTAACTGCTTGTAGTAACTCTCTACTTAAGATTAATTCAAAAACATCTTCGACCACGCAATGTACGTTCGAAATGTCAAATTTCCGCCCCCCTCGCCATAAAATAAAAATAGAATAAATTCGTGTGAATTTTTCTTATGAAAATAATCAGTACTTACATTCTTCACCGCTAGATGTCTCCCTGTACATATTTTCTACAATTTTGTATAGAAAATATGTACTAATCGAGTTAATTTTAGCCTTCTGTGAAAGTTCTGTTCAAATTCTATTAAAGTTCTGTAATTATTTCAGTTTTATGATGCGACTGGCCTATAACGATAAAACAACAGAACTCGAATAGAACTTACACAGAACGTGAAAATTAACTTTAAAAACATTGTTGAATTATTCAACTTTATTGAAACAACTTTACCTTAGTATTGCATTAAAACCTAATTTATTGTGAAGCTACCTATTCGTGAAAGTACCTACGCATTTCTTTTCAAATTTTTTCAATGAAGTACGTCGTCGTCAAATAAGTACCTACCCAGGAATGAAAAACTAAAAATTTCTAAGCACGTGTTTTTCGTGGAAAAATCTGATTTTGTTTAGCTTGCCCTGAAATATTTCACATGCGATGCGTATGTAATGACGATCGAATTAGTTGAGGAGACATCTAGACTATAATATTTTTCAAAAACATTTTAGCCAGGATCGATTTTTCGGCCGTAATGCCGTTTGTCGTAAAACAACAACCGAAACCGCTGAGAGGTCCGGTTTGTTGACAAAAGTTTGACATGTGAGTTCACGACCCACCCCACTTGAACTCTATAGTGATACATCATGTGCTCCTGGTAGATTTTCAATATTGTACGTCATCTTTTTTGTCATTTTTCACAAAAATGGCGCCATAAAAATGTATTTTTCAAAATTATTTAACAAATAATAATTTTAATGCAAAATCGTTCATATAAAAAATAAATCAGGGCAGGTGCACATGAGTACCTACATATTTTTTGAATAAATATTACGAATCCTAATTTTTTAATTTTGAAATTTGGTTTTGAAATGATAGGTACCTATCGACTTTGGCAAAAAAATACGACCATCTTTGTTTGTTTCTGTTTATTTGATATCATGTTTTTTTTTATTTTTAAAAGAAAAAAGTCCCTAGGTATTTAAGTACCTACCTTGTCTAGGAAATAAGCATATTTTATTCAATATTTTACTCTTGCAAAATGTGTATTCCTGATGGAAACTCAATATTGTACAGCGCCCTCATTGTCATTTTTAGTTCGAATTTTTACTCACACAATCATAAAAGAAAAGTGTTTAGCATTGTATTTGGACCCATCTTACTTCAAAAACGTTCCGATTTATTTAGTACTAATTTCCTTCATAACTACAAAAGTCTACATACCTGAAATAATGCATTTTGGCAAAAATTGCGACCATCCCGAGTGATTTCTTTTATTTCAAATCATTAATTTTTTATTTGATATCTGAAGGAAAGAACCGATGCGTAAGCCGGTACCTACCCGGTTCTTACGCAGACAAACAATATTGATGTAGGTACCTAAGCATTTCCTTAAAAAAATCCGTTCATCTTACGAACAAATTTGTAATAATTCAACGGAAATGTACCTACCCTGTAATTAAACGTGTTCTTTTTATATGGCCAGCAATATATTCTCTTCTGTGGGATTTTCAAAGCACGTTATTTTTCTCAAACGTCATATTTTCCGTAGCGTATAGTGAAATATTTTTAATGGTTTGCGTATGTTACGACCGTTGAAAATGTTTTTTTAATCTCTCGACCTCGATAATATTCAAAAACATTACAGCCAGAATCGGTTTTCGAGCCGCAGAGGCGTTTTCAAATTGTCGACTCCGAAACAGGCTTGAAGCCGTTATTTTATACGGCTAAATCATAATTTTCTCCTAACTGACGTGTCTTGAAACTCAAGATTGTTTTTTATTATCAATTATTAGTCAATTTAATCGAATTTAAGTACCTACTCGACGACTTATTCTACTGGCCGCCAAATTTTTCACTTTCGACGGTAGTGAAATCTTAGCAAATGTCAAAAATAATGCAAGGTATTTTGGAATATTGCAGAACATTTTGGATGAAATGCGTTACATGTCGCAGTTTTAAAAGTTTGATAAAACCCTCTACTTCCAATCTGTGGTAAAACATCTCCACCAGAACGCGCTTTTTCGACGATATCTCGTACCGCGTGTCGTACCTATAAAATGTCATTTTTTAGCAGCATCGCCATTAAAATAAAAGAATAAATTTCTAGCAAATTCGTTTCGCGTAAAGGAAATAGTGATTAAGATTTCTTATCTTTTTTGCAAATGCGAACCTGTCGGCGGGAAATATAACCTGGCCGATTTCTTCGTCGATGAGAGATTCAGCCGGAGGTTCCAGTTATCGCCGCTGATTTTGTATCAGTTTTTTCCGTTGACTTTTGGCGTTTCTAAAATAAGAATTTCGTGTGAGTTTCCTGTCTTGCGATAGTGGTCTCTGCGGTCGGTCAAACTCGAAGAGCGGAGAGGTCATTTTGGCGTGGGAGGCCCTGACTGAAAAAAAAAGCCCTGTTTTTCAAGCGAAACTGAACCTCGAAACGGGTAAAACTTAAGGGGCGGCAAGGTCGTCTTTTGCCTAAATTACGAAAAAAGTGAGTTTTTCAAAAACTGTGCATTAATATATACTAGCTTTGCCTGTTGCAGAGGCAACCAAGGGGTTAAACACTACGCGATTTGACGTGTGAACGCGGATGAAGCGAGGAGTGTGTGTTTAAAAAAATAGGTGAAGAAAAAAACGATGTTAGTAATTTGTTACCCGTAACGTATAATTAAGTGATGCAAAGACTCCTACCATTGTGCCACTTTGGTCGCCGACACTTTTAAAACGTCCCAGGAGCTTACCGCTCAATTCAGTACTGAACCAATCCAGCCGCCCGACTCAGGGCGTTCAGTTTTTCATTTAATTTAAATTAGAAAAACCAATAGAGCCTAAAAGGGTCCTCGGATTTTATCGTTCAATTTTTTCAGTCAGCCCTTCAGATTGTGTAGGTCGAGACGCGTAATTTGATATCCATCTCGGGTACTGTAGGGTGTAATTTAAAAAAAAACAAATTTTGGATTTTGAAAAAAAATTTTTTAGACTGGAAATTTTTGAATTTTCAAAAAAAAAATTTTTGGATTTTGTAAATTATTGAATTTTCAAAAAAAAAATTTTTGGATTTTGTAAATTTTTGAATTTTCAGAAAAAAAATTTTGAGTTTTGGAAATTTTTTAATTTTGAAAAAAAAACCTTTTTTGGTTTCTGGGAATTTTTGAATTTTGAAAAAAAAAATTTCGGATTCTGGAAATTTTTTAATTTAAAAAAAAAAAATTTTTTGTTTCCGGAAATTTTTGAATTTTGAGAAAAAAAAATTTTCGGTTTCTGGAAATTTTTTAATTTAAAAAAAAAAATTTTTTGGTTTCTGGAAATTTTTAAATTTTGGAAAAAAAATTATTGGATTCTGGAAATTTTTTAATTTTGGAAAAAAAAATTATCGGATCTCGGAAATTTTTGAACTTATAACTGAAAGTAATTTTTCAAAAAACGGCGCTATAAAAATGTATTATTCAGAAATTTTAGAGACTTAAACTAAACCCAACTGGGGATGCCGTAGTCTCACTGATTCCAGACGGCAGTAGTTGAGACTCTAGTGCGGTATTCACATTGATATTTTATTTAAAATGTATGAACCCGTACAGTATTCAAAAGGTACCTACACCATTTGGCAAAAAAAAATTGGACCATCTTTATTTAAATTTACTCAATTTATTAGAAATGTTCAGAATAAATAGTATCCGAGTAGGACGTTGTCAAAAAAAAAATTCGAGTGCAGCTTACTGTAGTTTTTCAAAAAACGGCGCTATAAAAATGTATTATTCAGAATTTTTCAGAAACTAAAACCAAACCCAACTGGGGACGCCGTAGTCGCACTGACTCCGGACGGCAGTAATTGGGACTCTTGTGCGGTTTTCACATTGAAATTTAATGTAAAATGTACGAACGATTAGTTCCCGTACAGTTTTCAAAAGGTACCTACACCATTTCGCAAAAAAAAAATGGACCGTCTTTATTTAAATTTACTCATTTTATTAGAAATGTTCAGAATATATAGTGCCCGAGTAGGTACCTACGTACGTTGTCAAAAAAAATTCGAGTGCAGTTTACACGCGGTAGAAGTGAAACTTTTCCAAAACAATCTCAACTAATACTTGAAAAGTGAGGTCACAAAAACGGCCCTATAAAAATATAATTTTCAAATTTTTTGTATACCCATTTTTATGAGGTGTTGCTCATCCAACAAATGGTTCCCGGGGCGGCAGTACCAATGCCCGCCTCTAACGTTGAATAATTAACCCTTTTTGTCATTTTTTACAAAAACGGTCCTATAAAAATATAATTATCAAAATTATTGTGTACCTATTTTTATGAGGTGTTGCTCATCCAACGAATGGCTCCCTGAGCGGCAGTGCCAATGCCCGCCTCTAACGTTGAATAATTATCATTAAGAAGCAAAATACAAAAAAAGCGTTATGTAACTTTAATATTTAAAAAAAATAAATCCCTTAAATATCTAGGCTAAAGACGAAGGTAGCGCAACACGGCGTAACAGCCCAAAAAATTATTACAAAAGAAATTATCCTTTCAACTTCAAATAATTTCATTACAAATTTCCAAAAAAAAACATATGCAATTCCCATATTTATGATGATTCCGAGTTGTTATGTGCAGGTACCTACCTACTCAGATTCTCAGTTGGTACACCTGCACATACGTAAAAAAAAAACACGCCATTAAAATGTATATTCAGAATTTTTTATCAAATAATCATTTCAATGAAAAAGAGTTCGCAAAGTATTTATATTTATAAATAATACGAATCCTAATGCATCGGAGCCCATCTATCAGGTACCTACTTAGTTCGTCATTCGCAGACGTACAATATTCTGCAATTATATTTTCATCGCTGGCAAGACCGAAACGAAATAATGTCTTCACCACCTCGAGCACGGCCTGAAAATCGAGTTGTTTTTAACGTTTTCCATACAAACAACGCTGTCCTGGCCTGAATGAAAACTTTAGTTGGCGAAGGCAAAGCTCTCCGCCATTTGTAAAATTTCAGAATCGAGTGTTACCAGGTGTGAGAAAATTTACCCAACCTGAATTTATTTGTAAGAAAATTAGGTGTTCTACTGGCCAGGTAAATTATGCACTCTCGAGAAAACTGCGAGTTTTGCGAAACGTCAGAAAATATCATTTTTCCGCGCGCTGTCGTGTAACATTTTGAATGGTGACCGACATATTTGTCGATTTTAAAAGCTTCCTTAACTTCTATTCCTCCTATTTATTGAAAAACATCTCCACCAGAACGCGCTTTTTCGACGATATCTCGTACCGCGTGTCGTACCTATAAAATGTCATTTTTTAGCAGCATCGCCATTAAAATATTATGAAAAAATTTCTAGCAAATTCGTTTTGTATGAAAATAGTGCTTAATTTTTCTCCGACTTTTTCGAAATGCGAACCTGTCGGCGGGAAATATAACCGGGCCGATTTCTTCGTCGATGAGAGATTCAGTCGGAGGTTCCAGTTATCGCCGCTGATTTTGCATCAGTTTTTACCGTTGACTTTTGGTGTTTCGGTTTCATGGTTTTTTTTTAGCTTCCTGTCTAGCGATTATGGTCTCTGCGGTCGGTCAAACTCGAAGAGCGGAGAGGTCATTTTGGCGTGGGAGGCCCTGCACTGAATCGCATTTCAAGCGAAAGCGATCCTTAGGGTGGGCGAACTTAAGGGGCGGCAAGGTCGTCTTTTGCCTGTATGACCCATGTGAGTTTTTCGAAAAACTGTGCAATACTATATTAATAGCTTTGCCTGTTGCAGAGGCAACCAAGGGGTTAAACACTACGCGATTTGACGTGTGAACGCGGATGAAGCGAAGTGTGTGTGTTTAATAAAATAGGTGAAGAAAAAACGATGTTTGTAATTTGTTACCGGTAACGAATAATTTACTGTTGCAAAGACTCCTACCACTGTGCCACTTTGGTCGCCGACACTTTTAAAACGTCCCAAAAGCTTACCGCTCAATTCAGTACTAAACCAATCCAGCCGCCCGACTCAGGGCGTTCAGTATTTCATTTAATTTAAATTAGAAAAACCAAGAGCCTTATCCCGAAAAAGGGTCCTCGGAGTTTATCGTTCAATTTTTTCACTCAGCCCTTCGGATTGCGTAGGTCGAGACGCGTAATTTGATATCCATGTTGGGTACTATAAGGTGTAATTTTGAAAAAAAAAAATTTTGGATTTTGGAAATTTTTGAATTTAAAAAAAAAAAAAAAAAATTGAATTTTGGAAAAAAAAATTGTGGATTTTGGAAATTTTTGAATTTTGAAAAAAAAAAATTTTGAATTTTGGAAAAAAAAAATTTTGAATTTTGAAAAAAAAAATTTTTGAATTTTGGAAAAAAAAAATTTTGGATTTTGAAAAAAAAAAAATTTTTTGGATTTTGGAAATTTTTGAATTTTGAAAAAAGAAATTTTTGATTTTGGAAATTTTTTAATTTAAAAAAAAAAAATTTTGCCCTTGCACTAATTTAAAGAAATCGGCGCTATAAAAATGTATTATTCAGAATTTTTCAGAAACTAAAACTAAACTCAACTGGAGATGCCGTAGTCTCACTGACTTCAGACGGCAGTAGTTGGGACTCTTGTGTGGTATTCACATTGAAATTTAATTTAAAATGTACGAACAATTAGTTCCCATACAGTATTCAAAAGGTACCTACACTATTTGGCAAATTTTACGAATCCTAAAGTAAATCTAGCATCTCGCAGTATCGCCCTGTTGTAAGACCACGCCAACAAAGGGCACAGGTAGTCGACCGCTCAATTTCGTACACCTGCTCTAGGGCGTCAGGTTCAAGGCGTTCACTGGCAGAAAATGTACAGGGCCAAACTTACCTGGGGGGTCACTTGAGATTAACATGGTTTATTGTTTATTTAGAGAAATTTAGATACAGTTTGCACGCAGAGAACATAATTAAGAAATTATGTCGAGTGATAAACCCAATTTCATCCTTTGATTGCAAATTGCCATGTAAGAACAATTGAACTGTTTCTTTATTATTATGAAATATTGTTACTACTAAGGCAGGCCGCACACATTCGATTTTGCTTTCTGGTTGTCCGATCAGACTCGATCAGAAAGGCTATTCCCTAAAATTTGTGATAAGAGATCGTTCTCGCTTCACCATTGGTAAGTTAGTTCTGCACTGAGAAGAATCAAAAGCCTGCGTTGGCAGTCTCGCGTGAAATTATCCGGGACATAAAAATCTATTTTAGCCAGAATATCTGATACCGATATAAAACCATTTAGAAGCTTGTATGTAGTAAGCAGCTGGCAGTGGAAAAACAACAATTCTAGAGTAAAACAATTAAATTATAGTTATTTAATTGGTCAAATTTGTTTTATGGGGCCAACAGATTTAGCTATAAGAGATCATTCGGTTTTATGAGTAAAAGTCTAACTCTCATATAGACGTATCGTAAAAATTTCTTCTGTATTTTTTCCATCTTTAGTACATAGACGATGTCCTCTAGCTCCCCATATCTGAGATTTACTCTTGAGAATGTTAAGCACCAAGTTTTAAGTAAAGCAGCCTTAGAACTGTAAGATTGGTCAATTCCTTTGAATTATGTGCGACAGAACCCAACATTTTTGTGGTTAATCTTTTTAATTTGAGCATAAAATGTTAAGCGAGTATCATACACAATTCTTAGGTCCCCCGTAGGGATGTGCAGAGAGGATGTACTGCTGAATAACAAAAGAGTAAAACATTTTCATATGTATAGTGAAATAAATGCAAACTTACTCTCCTTAAAACACCCTATCCCCAAAGATGATAGACCCTAAGGGAATTTTCCTCAGAGCCTTTTGTGTGTAGAAGAAAATATGATTTCTTTCTGCGGGGTGGTTTGTATACAAATAAATTGAAATATAAGAGATATGCTATGATGGTCGCTCAACTGTCGGCGGACTACGGTCAAATGGTTCTAATCTGAATACAGAATTTAGTTGATTTTTTGAAGGTGTGTAGTAGTATTGGTCAACAATATAGTTTGAATACAGAAAGAATTCATTCATTTAGTTGATTTTTTGAAGGTGTGCAGTAATATTGGTTAACAATATTAGTGACACCAGGAAGCATAGTATGAACTGTAAACTACGGTAAAAATTGCACATCTCTTATTTTTAAATATATTTGATTGTACAACATGTAAGGCCTCTGTTTCCTCCCTCCTGCAACATAGGTCTCTTCAAAACCCATGTTCACTCCTTCCTCTTCTCAAAAAGACCCTCCACACAGTATCTTCAAAGATGACATAGGTCATGAGGGAAATTATTTTCATCAGGGCCTTCTGTGTGGAGTTAATGTAAAACAAAAAAAACTGACATCCTTGCTTGTCCGGTGGAATAAAAAAACATTTCAATGTCATAAAGTTTTTATTTCTAAATATGCTTGGTTAAAAATTTATCTTTTATTGTCAGAAAAACCAAGCAAAAAAACTGACGATATTCTGTTAATTAAGACATTTTTGTATTTATTTAACATTAATATGTAAAGTTAAAGAATGGTGTATACAATTACGCCCTATATACATACATTAGAAATAATATATAAAACATGGAACATAATACAGTCAGTGGATACATTTTCGCTCATATGATCTAGTTCACCTTCTAATTTGCATGAGATGATCCACATTTTCGTTTTCAAAAACTTCTGAATTGACGAATACACTTTGCACGAATAAGTTATGCTTAACCCCCTATGCTGCTGGCAAAATTTTGCAAATATCTCGATATGAAACTGTACTTGTTTCTACCAATTTTTTTTCTTCTTTGGAATGTTAATGGACAGTAATGAAATGCCTAAAAACTTCTAAAACCTAGCTCCACAGATTGTGCACTGCAGTACACCTCAAGAAATTTACATTTTCGTTGGACTGCAAATGCAGTCAGCCGCACTGTGGGGGTTAAGGATTGAAAATCGATCCTGTCTTGTGTTGTGCAAATTAAATGAAATCATAAAGAGCAAAAAAAATTACATAAAATGTATCACTTCAAGGAGACTGAAGAAATATAACTTGCTATGTTGTTGTTTTTTTTTTATATGTACAAAATATGCATCAATTGTTTGTAGTAATAATAAAATCGTTTATTCATCAAAAGATTTTAACAATTTTTGTTGTTTATTTTTATAACATTGATTCTATTGACAAAAAGGTCACTGTTCAGTCATACTTTCAGGATTTCTCCTGGAGTAGCTGATGTCCTGCAGTGCCACTAATTATAAATATAATATTACATCACATTCAAATTATTATAAAACAGGAGGGTAATTATCATAATAATAAAATAAGAATGTACATTAAACCAAGTATGTACAATAGCAAAGACTATTTAGTTATAGAATACATTTGTGTTAAAATCAAAAAAGAATATGAATTCTTCATATATAGAGGGTTATTCTTATTTATAATAACAGAGGTTTTATTTAAGCAGAATAATAATAAGTAAATAAAGGTGACTATAGAAAAGTTGTCAGAGTATATATAGTTATATCAAGTATAATGTACTTTAATTCTATTTTTGCATATCGTTGGATTTTAGAAATTGAAAAACTCTATAGTTATTTAATTTTGTTGTTATTCAGAGTTAACTTTGTTGGAAATGACTGCACAGGTATATATTGCTAATTGGCTCTGTTATTTCAATGCTGTCAGTTAGAGTTTTAATAATATTGGTTTAAAAATAATAATTTTGAATAAAATAATACATTTATCTTAACTTCATTTATCTTAACTATTTTTTCTGATAGTTAAGATAAATGAAGGAAGTAGTTTGGAATCTATTGTAAAGTATGATAAAGAAGCCGTGCAGACAAATATTATTATGCCTAACATTGATTGTTGTGATTGAAGTATGTTATTATATATGTTTTGTGAAAAATAACCTCAAGGCACTGTGAAAATGATTTTTTTATACTCTACTTTTACATTATGTTCTATGCCCCGAAGAAAACAAATCCCTTGGGGTTTATGTAATCTTTGAGGACGCTGTGTGGAGGAATTTTAGGGAAAGGAAGGAGAGGTAGTTCTAGGGAGGAAAAAAGTATGAGGGGTGGGTAGAAATCTGGGGCCAGTATGTACAGGAATGATGAACGTATGAATCCATTCCTCCCATTGAGGTGCAAGGCAATGAATCTAGAGTCTGGCTGGAGACGTCAAAAGATCTCTGTCAACCAGTTTCTCCCAATCTGGCCCACCATGCAGTAGGTGAACAGACACATTCGCTGCAAAGACCTAGACAAATTTCGACCCATGAATCCAGGCACCTCTGCCAAATCACCAAATGTAGCGAATAACTTGGGGTGACCTACGGCAGGGATGTGGGTTATCCAATAAGTGGGACGGCAGTACCGACACCCACCAGAGGCAGTTCCTATATACACATATTGTGGGTGTTGCGTTTTCCTTCCTGTGTATAACAAATAAAATAATAATTGTTATTTATTCTGAATTAAAAAAAAAAAGCTTTGAGTTTATTTTTTTCTAGTGGTAAACTACGGTACAATACCGTAATTAACAACAAAACCTCAACCTCAGGCAAAAAACAAAACGCAACATGCGTACCGGGCCATAATACGTATAAAACCATTCTCGGTACTCATGTGTCGAATGTCGCGTAAACGCATTTATGACGGTGTAGTCCAGCGATAAGGCTCTTGACTCGCATTCCGAAGGTCGCGGGATTGAATCCCAGCGTGGCAAATAAATTTTATTTGATTAATTTGTGTTATTTCACAATTTATTCATTTAAAATAATAAATAGTACATTTGCGGTACGTTTTAGAGTGGAAGATACTCTCAGTATCGTCCTGGTGTAAGTCCACCGTTCAGAATTCAAATGTTGCTTTAAATGGCTTTAGTCGTGTTTGGTGACCATAATTTGAATAGCCAGGTACTTCTCACCTTCCTCTTTCCTTCCCCACTACCTTAAGCCTCACAATATACCCTAATTGGGGATGCCATAGTATCACAGGCTCCAAACGGGAGCAGTTGGGACTCTTGTGCAGTATTCATATAAAAAAAAAACACCAGCAACAGTGGATTCCATAAGTGGATTCTCTGCTTCATTCTATAGCCACGATGTTAGAAAGAATATATTAGCATATGCGCATTTAGTTCTGCCTGCCTAGATTTGTCGAAGCCGAATACGCATTTGATAGGAGCATCCAACGATGCAAAAACGGCAATGCGCAAAGGTATAGTGAACAGAATAGCATAACTAAAATGCGTATAGTACTTCAGTACGTTTTAGATATTTGTTTGCACAACAATTTTGACAGATTGGCTTGAATAACTGAAGCAGATTGATTCTTGAACATCTTTCGAATATCCATTTAATTAAGAACTGTAAAAATCATAGTTAAGCATAAAGGATTTATATAGCTAATTTGACATACCATTTTTGTAAGTAATCACATCTCGTTTGTGGGTTAGACTACAGATTTTTATATTTGATATCAGGTATATACTTTAGCATCCCTTATAAAAAAGTTACCGACCGCCACTGAAACTACCCCCCAAGTTGTCAAACAGACTAATTTCTTTACGTTAATGATGAGCAAACTGTGGTTCGCAAGCCGGTGTTCGTTGCATTTTAAAGGTTTCTATTTTATAAAATATAAAAAGTTTTCTTGACTAAATTTTGTTCAACTTTTTGAATGATAAAAATCAAAAAATCGACAGTTGCTGCAATTGCAAGTAGGGATTTTTTTAAAAAGGTTCCTTCCTTTCTAGGAGTATAATAAATGTAAAAATAATCGTTATTTATTCTGAATTTTAAAAAAAAGCTTAGAGTTTATTTTTTTCTAGCGGTAAACTACGGTATGATACCGTAATTAACGATATCGTCCTAACCTCAGGCAAAAAAACAAAACGCAACATAAGTACCGGGCATTCTCGTTACTCATGTGTTGAATGTCGCGTAAACGCATTTATGACGGCGCAGTCCAACAATAAGGCTCTTGGCTCGCATTCCGAAGGTCGCGGGATTGAATCCCAGCGTGCCAAATAAATGTTATGTAATTAATTTGTGTTATTTCACAATTTATTCATTTAAAATAATATATAGTACATTTGCTGTACGTTTTATAGTGGAAGATACTTTCAGTTTCGCCCTGGTGTAAGTCCACCGTTTAGAATTCAAACGTTGCTTGAAATGGCTTTAGTCTTGTTTGGCGACCATATCTGAATAGCCAAGTACTTCCCACCTTCCTCTTCCCCTCCCCACTACCTTAAGCCTCACAATATACCCCAATTGGGGATGCCATAGTCTCACTGGCTCCAAACGGGAGCAGTTGGGACTCTAATGCGGTATTCATATAAAAGAAACCACCAGCAACAGTGGATTCTCTGGTTCATTCCGTAGCCACGATGTTAGAAAGAATATGATATTAGCATATGCGCATTTAGTTCTGCCTGCCTAGATTTGTCGAAGCCGAATACGCATTTGATAGGAGCATCCAACGATGCAAAAACGGCAATGCGCAAAGGTATAGTGATCAGAATAGCATAACCAAAATGCATATAGTAATTCAGTACATATTAGATATTTGTTTGCTCAAAAATTTTGACAGATTGGCTTGAATAACTGAAGCAGATTGATTCTTGATTGATTGACGCAAAAAAGGATTTTTAAGCTAAAACTGTTAAGTTGGTATTGTAGGTACGTCTTCCAAAACTTCAACAAACTACGGGCAGATGTCAATAAAAGCCACTTCTAATTAAATAGTTTCTTTAAATATGACGGTATTTGAATGTGAATGAAGCACGAAATGTATGGTAAGTATGGAATATGCACCGAGATCAAGTTGCTTGGCAGTCCATTTGCTTACCTAAAAAATACATGCAATTGACCGTGTGTAAATATATGTTTTGAGAGAAAAACACCAATCTGACAAAATCATTTAAAAATGTAAAGATAAAATTAATTATCAATCAAAATATACTAATTCATAAGTGCGGCCTCTCCTGCAAGGGCTCTACTGGTTCAACCGACGTGGGTTCCAATCCGCATGATAGTGTAAAAGCATTCGGCTGGATTGTGTCATTTTGCACAAAGCCCAGCGCAAACATAACCAAATTATTCCAATATAGAAAAAATTGTCACAACCGTGCGACACCCGTGGAGTAATTAACGAACAGCGTTAGAATCATTTGTGTCATTCCGAAGAAATTGAGCGAATTATTTCTTACTTAGGGTTTGAAGGAGATAGTAAGTAATGTTTTGTTTTCAATGGATCACTTTATATCTCATATCTCATCTCACAACTCATTAAGCAAGTATTATTTGTAGTGAATTTATTTTATCATGGTGTTTCTCATTTGCGTATGTATGATCAATGAGAAATATACGATCATTCTACGAAGTTGACAGTTAATTATTTTCAACCGCTTTTATTGTTTAAAAACTAACATGTTTTGTAAGCTATGCTTACTTTATCGATGTTGACATTTGCATACTACAGACAAACGCGCAAAGTTGATAGATTATTATTTTCAACCGTTTTTATTGTTTAAAAACCAACACGCTTTGTAAGGTATGCTTACTTCATTGACGTTTGACTTAAAAGTTTTAAATTTTTTTGTTCGTACTGGGCAAGTAGTTAATCGAGTGGCTTGCTACTTGTATACTTATGTATAAGTATACTTGCTACTTGACTGGCCGAAAAGCGTTTTCATTACTATCATGTAGAGTACATTAGTGAGCGGTGCGTTGCATATTGTTGTGGCTGTTACGCAACAAAATAAATATGCTAATTAAGTTGATTGTAATGTTTATTTTTGAAGAGGTGGAAGAATAAATAAGTGAGATAAAAATGAATAAATTGTACACTGAAATATATATTTAAAAAAAAAAAAAAAGCAGCCAAAATAAAGAATTTTAGAGAAGAATCTTCGCTCCAATGGCGTGACATATGTGTCTCTACTAATGAACTTTACTAAAACAACTGGTTTGCGCATGTCAGTACGCAGGGGGCCGCTCCTCATTTGAAAAAATAGAATGGAATGATAAATTTGACCTGACAGTTAATCCCACGATAATTGATCCCCCGAAATGACATTTACTATAAAATTATAATCTTTTGTGCATTGTTTACCAATTTCAAACGTAAAAGATATTTAGTTTGATTTCCAAAATGCCCTAATAAGTTGATATGAATATCAAAGGAATTTATATACAGGGTCGATTTTTTTGTACTTATGCGCTGGTACATACAGTAAATAGAGATGAAGATTTTTCCTTGATGCATTTGAATGAAAATACAGTAGAATCTAGATAAGGGGCCGGCCATACTTTGTTGTACTAACCGAATGACGCACAAAACGGTCAGATAATTAAAGCTTGTTTTACAGGAGACATGCCGAACTCCTTCGCGAGGGTTACTTTTGATGGGTTTTTAAAAGGTGTAATATAGAACTTCTTTTTTCAATTGAAAAACTATCGCTCCACAGAACTCATCGTGTCGAACTTTTAACTTAGTCACAACATGATACACATCGATTGTGATTTATGAGTGCTAATAAGGATAGGTGTTAGCGTGTGGAGGCATGGAAAGGTATTGGTGCCTAGGTTTTGTGAACAAAACACTGCGCGCCGTTCTCACTGGACAAATTATCATTAAAGTGGGTCAAAATAGGTCGCTTTAAGTAGCTGGTCGCTTAAAACGGGGTCGTACTAAACGGATATGTTTTCCTGGTACCTAACTTGAGTTTCCATTGTCGTTGCTAAAAACGGTAAGCCGTTATAAACAAAATCGTTATTTGCAAATTCTACTGTATGTTTTATTCTTTTGTTATTTGGTGGTGAATTCTTTTCGTCACATTTCTACAGTCACTTATTCGTAGTTATATTTTGTGTAATCACAACGTATTTTCCCTAAAGCGACTGCACATTGTATATAAGTACGCCGGGGAATGAATTGTCATGGAACCGTTAGACATATTTTTTTAAGTCGATTTCAGGTTTGAAAACAGTAAAATGTGTACAAAAATTTTATCTTTTTAAGAATTATATTTTCGGGGGACCAACTGTCGGGGGATCAACTGTCGGACTACTTTATCGTTACTGGTCTAGGCAGATATTAACCGGCTAGTTTCTACGTAATTAATTTGGCAATTATACCGTGCATTGACACAATTTTCTGAAGAGAGGGTGAGTTATAAGTTTGCGCACTTTAGTCTAAAATCTCTCTATAAACGATATTTTGGGTTGTAACTCCGCTTGCATTTGCTCCCTGACGTGTTCCTGGAACTATTTGAATTTTTAGATTATTTTCAGATTTCACTCTAGAGCAAGCTACATACAATTGACCATGCGTAAATACAGGTTCTGGAAGGAAAACGCCAATCTGATTAAATGTTTGACCTTGTGATTTGTTTATGGTCATACCGTATGCAAGCTGAACCGGGAACTGGCGCCTGTAAAGATTGAAGGGAACCGTTACGTCTGCAGAGGTATCCAGCGTAATTCTAGGTAAAAAATGAATGCTTCCTCTTCTATCTCCTGTGATTGTTTTTACTTGCAATACATTATCTGTAAAACCTATTACGATCATTCTTGTTCCGTTACAGAGGGAGCTGTTAATTGACAGATTTCGGAGTAACATCACTATCGAGCCCAGCTTTAAATTAAGGGCATGGGGTGTTAATCCCGGCGGATTGAAAGAGTTTAAAAATTCTAAAGGGAATCTCACCTGTTCCTCAGGATCTGGATTTCCTCTCTGGTCTCTCGCCGAATCAATACTGTAAAATGTCTTCAAGGGACCTTCCAATTTTTCTAAAACCTTTTCGTTTATCTTCCTCGCATCGATATTTTTGGGACATAATATTGCCCTGTCACAGAATAAATTTGCGTCGGCTACTGAATGTGACTCTCCGTAAATTGCGCTAACAACATCCTGGCAAATGGTACTCGACGGTAAAACAACAGAAGACGCGACACAACCTTGCGGACATGGAAGAGTTCCGTTACCCAGTTCCAACAACCATTCGGCAAACGCAGTCTGGTCACTTGCAGCCCGCATGTTAGCATTAAGGTGGACCACTTTAAATAACCTCCAAAGCCCGCTCCTTTTGATAGACGATGCAACAATTTTCCCGCGAGCCGCTCTGCGACAAACAGGTAAAACTTGTCTAAAATCCCCACCAAGAACGACAATTTTACCCCCAAACGGCAAATCATTATTCATTACATCCCGTATGGCACATTCGATCATTTCGAAAGCTGTTATTGGAGCCATCGGGGCCTCGTCCCAAACGATCAAGTCAGAATTCCGAATAATAGTTTTATTTGCTCTTGAAATTTTACACGCGACAGAGCTATTTAAATCAAAAGGTAAATTAAATGCATTGTGGCATGTTCTGCCCTTAGGAAGTAAAATTGCCGCTATCCCAGTCCAAGCTACGCTCAAAACATTTTTTCCCTGCGATTGCAATGTGTGAATCAAAGTTTTATACAAAAACGTTTTCCCCGTACCTCCTGGTCCGTCCACAAAAAAGCATCTTGGAGAATTTTCGTCTGACCTATCTGAGAGAACTTGAACGATTGAATCAAACACTTCTCGTTGTTGGATGTTCAACGATGACTGCATCTCCACTCCCAGGTTTTCTTCATTGACAACATCTGCACGTTCTATATCTGTATTTATCGTTCGATCAGGTTCCGGCAGACCTTGTGCAGTGCAAGAAGAACCTTCGTTCAGAAGGGCGTCACTTATTTCGAGAAGTGCGAGATTTATCGCCAAGTCTGCGCTCTCAACATTTCTCAGAAAATCCTCCGACATGGACGTTTTGAAAGAATTCCATATTTGTAACGGATCTGATGGAAGGCAATGAATTAAAATGACAACAAAAAGGTTTCGAAGTGCCTTTGGCATCATGAAAACAACCCCTTCTTCTAAACACTTAACCCATTCGTTGATGTTGTCTGTCAGGCCTAATTCACGCGCCGCATCACTGAAAGTGGGAAGAACAACCCCGTCGACCGTTCGGATATGTTCGTACGAAGTCGCAGCTTTAACTTTAAGTAGCAAAATACGCAGGTGATAAAGTTCTCTATTACGTGGAGACACTGAAACTATCCTACCGATAATTTTATCACCGCCTTGTTTACGTTTTTTCCAGATTTTATTTCGGTTAAAAACAAAGAAGTTCGGAATATCCTGATAAAAATGAGAATGGGCAGAATCATCCAATCGATTTAAATTAAACCAACCCGTTAATGTGGTGATGTGGGATAATGCTAACGCCTCTTCCTCGTTACCTTCTCTGAAATACACTTGTTCTCCGCCTGGCAAATGTACGCTGAGTAAAACTAACGTGTGCGATTGACCGTGAATGGGATTTTCAAGTATACGCCAAGCAGCTTCTGGAGCGCTGATGAACCGACAGTCTAGAAACTGACTAATTTCATCATGGACGATTGTACTGGTGCTGTCTGCTGCTTCTTGAAGAAGTCGTAATTCCATGCGAGCACAGTCGTGACCCTTGGCGAGATACTTGTGGATGTATTTAATGGCGATGACGGAGGAACAAATTTCTGCGTTAATATGTGCGTTGAATTTTTTAGTCAAATACGGATTGAACGGGACGACGAATTTGTTATCAATTTTGAACCCTCTACATACGTGATCTTCTGAACTATTGTCGCGTCGTTTATAAACTGGGTAGCCGTTAACATCTGCTTCGGTCTCATCTCGAAATGCTTTTGGGAACTTCTTGGAACACTTTCCATCAACCATGCAAATTGCTTCAGGATTGACGGTACCACACGGGCCATGAATATTATGTTTTATAACCGCACTATACAAATCCTGGTCCCTCTCTCTGTCAGGTAATTCTGCATTGATGACATTGTCTATATCCGAAGGGGAATATAACTTGTCTGAATCACCGAGAGTGAACAGACCGTGAAGATGCGGCAAACCTCTCTTTTGTTCCTCAATTACGTAAACGTAGGCCAAAACTTTACCAAACACCTCCTTTTTTACTATATCCGCGATGAATTCATCAACCTTCAGCTGGAAGACTCGTGCAACTAAATCTGGCCTATCGGAGGCACTTTGCCATGGATGGAGTTCATTTTTGATTTCACGCCATTTAGGGTTGCAGGTGAAAGTGATAAACAGGTCTGGACGACCGTATTTCCTAACAACAGCCATTGAATCCTGGTACATCTTAGTCATGTGCCTAGGACTACCGGTGAACGTGGACGGTAAGATGACAATATTTCCTGCACGAATGTCACGATCCACATGCCTGTTGTTTAAATGGTCCAACAGTCCCTGGTAACACTCCACGCGCAATTCCTTTTGGTGTAGCCTCAAATATGTAAGCCTGCTGGACTCGCAACGAACATACGCATTGACGATATATTGCTGAAACAGCTTTCCCGAAGAATGAATGGGATTGAAAATAGCACGCCTAACAGCAATTTTATGTGAATAAAATTGGAGCAAAGTGACATTATTTCGAACTCTAGTCGCAAAATCTGGGTGATGCTGAAGATCCACGGACCAGCCACACTCTCCTGCGGGAAAAAGCAAAGGAAAGACCATCGAATCCAAATGTGGAGATAAAATGCTGATGCGTTGCGTATTATGCGATCTATTCGGATAGACAGCTATGTCGACGTCGGCTGGCAGATTCCCTTCGTGGTCTGCAATGAAGACCATTCCGACATCATTTGTAGACGACGGAGCATTGTAACGCCTCTGATCATCGGATGAAGAACGCGAAAACAATAAACTAACTATACGCTGTGGATCACCGCTTTCTCTGCAACGCGCCTCTTCATCTTCAACAGCAGTTCGAAGATTCCGGTAACTACCTGCATAAGGACTTACTTGACGGATTATCCTATCCACAGTTGACATAATCTCCTGAAAACAATTTACGTTGGCCGGATGATTCATACGTAGATTGACAGCTGCATCCGTGTCGTAAACGTAGAGCTGCGCATAACACGGGACCTCGTTGTCTCCAGCTTCCGGCATCGTCGAGGTAAGATGACATATTTCTCCTGAAATTTTTAAACAAAAAGGGCCCCTCCCTGGTATGTCAACTACTTTTGCACCAAACGAAGCGAAGGCACTTGCATTGTTGTATTGTCGTATAAAAGACCGGAAATTTTTCGCGTTCGCGCTGTCACTTAACAAAAGATCTTTGAACTGGGCTGGATACTCTGGCTGTAAATTTAGAAAAACTTTTCCGCTATGACAGCAGCTGTGCTTCATTCGACTGCTCTCAGCTGCAAAATGAACCGCCCGGCAGTGGTCAACGGTGCACTCACGATCTAAAACACCTAAAAAATGAACAGAAGGAGACGTAGCGTTCGGCGTTCCTGCAATGGCACATTTGAATGTCACCCGAGAAAATCTAGGGGAATTGGGGACAATGTCTATTCTCGGCACAGAAACCGTTTCAATATTCAAACCTTCCTCAGCCACGGATCCTGTCACCTCTCTCGCTGCATCAGGAACTCTTCCAACGGGTACAGAAACCTCTTCCACATTCGGTTCTTCCTCAATCACGGATTCAATCACAGATTCTACCACTTCTCTCGTGGATGCCGATGGACTTTCACGCGTCACCTGTTCTATAAGTTTGCGTTCAACTCGTCTTTTACGATCGTATTCTTTTTTTTTTTCTTTTGCTTTCAAATCGACTTTTTTTGGTATTTTGGCTTGAATTTGTTTTATTTTTTCGGCTTGGATTTGTTTTCTTTTTTCATATGCTAATTTGTTCTTTAATGCCTTAGTGTTTTTACGTTCCTGAGTTTGTACATTCATTCTCATCTCCACGCTTTCAGCCCTTTTAAGGTCAAATTCTGCCTTTTTCAATTTTACAATCTCTCGTTTGTCTTCCACAATCAATTCCTTTTTAGCTACTTCTACTTCTTTTACTGCACTTTCAGCTCTGCTTTTACGATAATATTCTGCATTATATTCCAATTTTTTCAACCTTTTAAGCTCGTCATTTCGTTCTTTATTGTTTTGTTTAACATTCTTACGCTTTTTTTCAGACATAGATGCATTTACTCTCAGTTTTTCATTCCCAACTGTCACATTTTCGTTTTCCCGCGCATTATGCGTCGCTCCGGTACTTGAACCGGCAACACATTCACTCAAACGATCAATATCTAACTCTCGTTTTTGCACAATTTTATAATCATCTGGCATAATATTCGCATCACCAATCTCTCTTACAGTCGACATTTCATTAGTTAAAAGACCAAGTTTTTTATTTGAAAAATTCTTCACTCGCTTACCACGTGCATTTTCCTCGTCCATATTTCGTCTTCCAAATTAGTATCACTTTTACTCTCATGCACAACTTGGATCCGAAACAATATTTCACTTTAAATAACACTTTTAGATATCATAAAACGCAAAAAAACCAAGTATAATCTCCAGACAATATATAAAACGGCGTCTCAGGGTGAAATTTCGAAAGCAAAAGAACCATAAACTAAGGATTTCTAAAATCAATAAGGATGACAATATACTTGTTACATTGTGACGGTGACTTCGTCGTCACTGTGACAAAATGAACGAAATTTTTTATTTTCTTGAAAATGGTCTAACAGAAAATATATAAAATAAATAATTTATGGAAATAATTTTTTTTAAATGTTGCGTAACGAAATAACACTAATCGGTAAAAAAAAGTCTTGCAAAATAATCGCTGGGTTATGAAAAAGTATATAATTTTAGTTTTCAAGAAAATTTGCAATAACCTTACACACAGTTTGTCAAATAAGAGTAGAAAACATAAGAGGGCGCCACTGTTGTTCAAATGGCTATACCAAACATATAATCATGGTGGTAATCTAAAGCCGCGTAACCTACATTTTTATTAAAAATTAAAAAGGCACAAAAGTGAAAAAAATATTTTTTCAATGCAATAATAGATACCCACTGATTTCAAAATTAGAATTGCATTTATGTTTATTATTATTATACCTTTGCAATTTTGTGTTAGCATAATGAAGAATAGCAATATTGTAATAAAATATAAAGCACACTATAGAAATTGCTCACATTTATTTAATATTAGCAGTACTTAGCATTGCCTGGGCTTTAGATCATGTCTCTAATTTTAGATCTGAATATATTTAACTTATTCAGATCTTAAAGTAGTGTTACTAATGAATTAATGATTCTTCCTTTCTACTTACTGTTAAATTCAAATTAATGTTTAATTAAATGAAAGCCAATCACTTTGTAAAACACAATTCAATCTAATTTATGTCATTAATTAGGTACCTTAACAACAGCACTTCTTGGATTTTTTTCTTTTTTTAGAACAAAAAATGTTTTTTTTTTAATGTGTATACAGTGTTCTATATTTTCAGTGTAATTGCACTAATAATATTTGACAGGTAAATTGGTGTTGCCAGCCTACAAATTTTGTAGTTCCATTTTTATATTTTCTACTCTTATTTGATAAACAATATTTGGTATATTTAAACTTTTATTTCATATTTTTATTTTTTTGTGAATTGCAATAAAGGAAATGAAGGAAGGTTGATATCTTCGTTTTGATTATATTGTCCGGCATTGTCGATTAAATTGTCCGTGACAAAATGAACGAAATTTTTTTATAAAACGGTGCTACAGAAAATATATTTCAATATTTGGAAAATAATCGAACAAAACATTTGTTGCATATCGGTTGCTTTGTCGCAGTGACTTGAACGGTGACACACGTAAATAATTTAAGTGATAATGAAATGGCTTCGTTTTTTCCCAACGGTATTGGTTCATTTATGATACCAACCATAGACTATAAGACTTAAGTGCTTTCGGTGCTTTCGGTGCTTTCCGAGAAGTGTGAAAGAAAAATTTATATTTTTTTTGAATTTATGAAAGAAATTTAGCACCGTATTTTGTGTATTGCTTGCGAAAATATTACTTGGAATACATCTGGTATACTGACAATTATATACTACTGTTTCGAATTGGAATTCAAAATATGCATATTTGACAGGTTGACGTTTCTCGGAATTCAATATTATTTTATAGGTAAAACGTCGCATGTTTCTATTGAAAGTAATAATTATATTGTACTTGCATGGATAATTTGCAGTTGAGGTTCGTTCCGAGGAAAATATTATCAAATTGTATGGTTCAGGAAAGAATTACTTCCTGGTGTCAATGTTGGAAGGACCGCAAACCTGAGCTCCTAGCATAGGCATCCTAAATCTATAAGGATTGGTAGGATAACTTTCGGTAATTTCTCACCGTTCCCTAGCATGATTGCAGATCGCTAACGAATAAGTCAACAGTATAAATATACCATAAGCAAACATATTACAAAATCTTAGGAAACGTATTAGAAACAGTAAATAAAGATTATGACAGATAATTATGGCGTTTGAAAAAGAAATGACACCAGGGATGCGAAGTCATTAGTGTTTTTAAAATTTATCTTTATTTCCTACACTTGTCAAATAATGTATTTCTTAAATAAAAATAAATACCATAGTAATAGTTCACAACGACTGAAGTTGTTCTTTATATTCGACGTCAACTATTGTTTGTATGTTAGCGATCTGCAGTTAGAAAACGAAGAGAAGTTACTGAAAGTTATCCTATCAATCCTTATCGATGACCTGTAGGACCCCTGGTATTTCGATATACTACGAACGAAAGTGTCTTTTTGTTGATAACTGTTCAACTAATTTAATAGTAATTGTTGTTTTGTTTTACAGATATTGAATTACTATTGGAGAAGAATTCACCAGGCACTTATTATTGAATTTAATGAACTTGTTGCAATTGAAGTCAACACACAACAGAATAATATATGTAATTTGGATGTAATTCCTTCATTTCTATCGGCCGCAGGACTGAAGGAAAAATTATTTCATTATTTTTGGAAAATTTATATTAAATACATAAATACGACTGCCGTACAGGATGAAATTGATTCATTGTTTCCTAGCACAATTGCAGATCGCTAACAAATAAGTAATAGTTCACAACGACTGATTGTTCTATTAAGAACGTCGACGTTAATAATTGTTTGTATATTAGTGATCTGCAGTTGTCCTAGAGAACGATGAGGTTAGTGAAAGTTATCCTATCAATCTTTATCGATTGAGATTAATATACTACAAATGAAAGCGTCTTTTTGTTGATAACTGTTCAATTAAATTAATAACTATTGTCTTGTTTCACAGATTTTGAATTGCTATTGGAGAAAAATTCACCAGGCATTTATTATTGAATTTAATGAACTTGTTGCAATTGATGTCAACACACAACAGAATAATATATGCAATTTGAATATAATTCCTTCATTTCTATCAGCTGCATGACTTGAGGTAAAATTGTTTAATCATTTTTGGAATAATTCTGTTAAATAAATAAATATGACTGTCGTACAGCATGAAATTGATGTTCTTATTTTCCAGCGATACTATCTTCTTCAGAGAATTGTTGGAAGCCGAGGTTAACTGAAAAAACTCTAAAATCTAGCAGCTCATAACAAAAACAAACGTAATCACGTCAGCTACTCAAGTGGACGTTATGAATAACATTCTACATTAGTTAATAATTTATAAATATTTATATTTGTTGAAATTTTATTATGTATCTATAAATACAAAAAAGGTGTGTGCTTACAAAAAATTGAAACATTTAAAAAAAAATAAAATTATTTTTTTTTTAAATGTTGTTTAATTTAAAAAAATTTTTTACGTTAACATATGAAAGTATTATAATGTAAGGCACACAGTAGGTCCAATGTGGAGAATAAATAGCTATAATTCTAACTCAAACTACTTGAAACTGGTAAGGTAAATGCATGCAAGTGAGTTGAAAAAACAAACTAACCATCACCAAACAACTTGGTCTTGGCACACATTCATCCATACACTCTTATTATTCTGACTCTGAAATGGTCCAGCTTAAGTATCTGATTCACTTTATCGTTCTATGTCTTTCTCAGGCGACTTCGATTTAGTCTACTCAATGTCAATACATTTGCGTCATTTATTTTCCTTACACTCCTTTCTTCGTTCATTCACTCTACATGCGCAAACCATCTAAGTGACCCTTTCTTAGAAATGTTTGTTTCACAGAATTTGAACAATTCATCAAAGTGCAAGGTCTTTGAAAGTCCTATTCAAGTTCTGTTATTATTTCATTATCGGCTGGTTGTTTCTTTTTATTTGGATAATAACAAAATTTTGAATATTAACTTCGTTCAAATTCTGTGAAGCAACCCTTCCATAATCTTATTTTTGAACGTCCCTTTCTTAATCTATCTTACTTCTGAGCGTTTCTTTCTTAAACAATCAGTTTGCTAAAACCGTTCAAGCTTCATAAAGTAAGGCCAGTCTTCAAAATAGGAAAGGTCAAAACCTTAATTAAGCCACTTTTTTTCATTCATTAATATTTATCACATTTTTATGTTATGTTATTTTATCAAATAAACATTTATGATGTTCGTTTTCAACATCTCTTGTAAAATTTTCATTTTATGGCTTGAAGATTTGGTTGGAGCTTGAAGGGTTTTACCAAACAACAGTTGATATAATGCAAAAAAGAGAAATTAACATGGTATTATTTTTATTTTAGAAAAACATTAATTGATAAGTGTAGGAAATAAAGATAAATTTTAAAAACATTAATGACTTCGCATCTCTGGTGTCATTTCTTTTTCAAACGCCATAATTATCTGTCATAATCTTTATTTACTGTTTCTAATACGTTTCCTAAGATTTTGTAATATGTGTGCTTATGGTATATTTATACTGTTAATATTAAATAAATAAAATAATCTTAATTCGTGTCTCCAGCGACATTGAACCAAATGTTTGTGCAAACATGAAATATTGAGGCATGGAGGGAAAGTTTTTTGTTTTCCGTGGCTGATGAAAAAAATAACGTGGCCCCAACCAAACACTTTTGTTTTCATTGAATGTTTTGAAAACATTTGGTCGCTGGAGACTTTATACATACATGTACTTCTTGTCTTGTTTTATCTTATTTAAAAAAAAAAAAAGACACTTAACAAAATACATAATTCAGACAATAGATAGGTACCCCCACGAAGCAGCCACAATGAACGTCCTTTTCTTAATCTATCTTACTCTGAGCATTTCTTTCCTAAAACAATACGTTTGCTAAAAGCTCGAGCTTCATAATGTAAGGCGAGTTTTTAAAGTAGGAAAGTTCAAAACCTTTCAAGCCACTTTTTTTTCTCTGTTAATATCTCATTTTAATGCTATGAATCAAATAATTCTACAACATATCAGCATTTTCCATCAAATAAACTCAATATACATGCATTAATATTAGAATTAAAACTTATTTATAATATCTTTCATTTGCCTCTTTGTTAATTCTGTTTTTTACAATATTACACATTTTGTTTTTTATCATTTATTCTATTGATGAAAATATCACTGCTCAGCTACAATTCAGGATTTCTCCTGGAATGCAGCCGGTTTTCAGCAGTGCATCCATATAAATTTTTCATTCTTAAGTCGCATTTTTACAATTTTCATTCTTAAACTCCCATTTTTCTCAAAAGCAAAGTTATTTTGAGCTTATTAAAAATCACTGGTACATCCATCTCCAGCGTTCGGCTTCCATACTTATTTGCTTTTTAAGATATTTTCAGGCCTTTTTTTCTGTGAAACGCCGTGCTATGACTATGTACCTGTGGTTTCTCATAAATAATCTCCCCAGTTATCCTTAACCTTAGGAACCAGAATATATCTTCCTTATATATATGTATAAACTTCCTTAAAATATTGATGAATCGCAAAATACTTTACACTTCTCAGTAAACTACAGGCAATATTTTGTTATAAAATAATATTTGAAAAATTGCATTACATGACATTTCAACTTTACAAAATAAGCCGATCCTGAAAACCCAAACAGAGCCTGATGCAAATAAAATTTTGACATATCTTGTAATATAGTTATGTAAGATTAGTTATATATTTCATAGAATTTGAATTTTGACATTGGACTTTTATAGCCATTGTAATTGAACGATATATTTTTCTGAGTTTTGTATCATTTGTTGAAATAGTTTGAAATGTGTAATGAAAACCCAGTTTTTTTTTTCTCCGGACGTGAAAAATTAAGAAAGCATATTGTATTAATTAATCTTATCTTTCTTTTTATTTAAATTCATAATTTTTGTCAATGAAAGGATTGCTTTAACTCGAACAATTTAATTGCAGTAAAAAAATTACAGAAAAATATATTCTTTCAAAGAATGGTTGTAGGTACTTATTTAATAATGTCCAAAGAAATCGAATCCTTACTAATACAATCATAAATGAAAAGTGTTTAGCATTGTATTTGGACCCATCTTACTTAAAAAACGTTCCGATTTATTTAGTACTAATTTCCTTCATAACTACAAAAGTCTACATACCTGAAATAATGCATTTTGGCAAAAAGTGCGACCATCCCGAGTGATTTCTTTTATTTCAAATCATTAATTTTTTATTTGATATCTTAATGAAAGGAACCGATGCGTAAGCCGGTACCTACCCGGTTCTTACGCAGACAAACAATATTGATGTAGGTACCTAAGCATTTCCTTAAAAAAATCCGTTCATCTTACGAACAAATTTGCAATAATTCAACGGAAAAGTACCTACCCTGTAATTAAACGTGTTCTTTTTATATGGCCAGCAATATATTCTCTTCTGTGGGATTTTCAAAGCACGTTATTTTTCTCAAACGTCATATTTTCCGTAGCGTATAGTGAAATATTTTTAATGGTTTGCGTATGTTACGACCGTTGAAAATGTTTTTTTAATCTCTCGACCTCGATAATATTTAAAAACATTACAGCCAGAATCGGTTTTCGAGCCGCAGAGGCGTTTTCAAATTGTCGACTCCGAAACAGGCTTGAAGCCGTTATTTTATAAGGCTAAATCGTAGTGATCTTCTTTGAAATTCGGGATGGTTTTTTATTATCAATTATTAGTCAATTTAATCGAATTTAAGTACCTACTCGACGACTTATTCTACTGGCCGCCAAATTTTTCACTTTCGACGGTAGTGAAATCTTAGCGAATGTCAAAAATAATGCAAGGTATTTTGGAATATTGCAGAACATTTTGGATGAAATGCGTTACATGTCGCAGTTTTAAAAGTTTGATAAAACCCTCTACTTCCAATCTGTGGGAAAACATCTCCACCAGAATGCGCTTTTTCGACGATATCTCGTACCGCGTGTCGTACCTATAAAATGTCATTTTTTAGCAGCATCGCCATTAAAATAAAAGAATAAATTTCTAGCAAATTCGTTTCGCGTAAAGGAAATAGTGATTAAGATTTCTTATCTTTTTTGCAAATGCGAACCTGTCGGCGGGAAATATAACCAGGCCGATTTCTTCGTCGATGAGAGATTCAGCCGGAGGTTCCAGTTATCGCCGCTGATTTTGTATCAGTTTTTTCCGTTGACTTTTGGCGTTTCTAAAATAAGAATTTCGTGTGAGTTTCCTGTCTTGCGATAGTGGTCTCTGAGGTCGGTCAAACTCGAAGAGCGGAGAGGTCATTTTGGCGTGGGAGGCCCTGACTGAAAAAAAAGCCCTGTTTTTCAAGCGAAACTGAACCTCGAAACGGGTAAAACTTAAGGGGCGGCAAGGTCGTCTTTTGCCTAAATTACGAAAAAAGTGAGTTTTTCAAAAACTGTGCATTAATATATTAATATTTGTATTAACATTACAAGTTTTTGTAATGTGCCCTCCTTCACTGAATTAATAATACACACTAGAAATGCCTTCCATGCGGTTTAGAATATAAATCACAAACACATTGCATTTGTACCTTTTGATTCTAGCTCATTTAGCGCGCGCTCTATTTTCCTTATACTTGTCTGACATCGTATATCGCAATCCCATATGATGCGCTCAGCGGAAGAGTGGCCCAACCCGCATCAGCGAAAACATAATTTCGTTATATATTTTTGTCACATCTGTAAAGCCACAGAGGCCCAATTTTAGTTTTCACTGATTTCAAAGGATCTTTGGCTGCAAAAATATATTACAAATGATGTCTTCGCTGATTACGAATATTTGTGGGTTGGGTCACTCTTTCACCGAGCGCCTCATTTGATCGAAATGAAAATTTCGTGACAATTAAATGACAATGAAACAGAGTAGTTGTCCTTTTTGAAATTTTAGCAGAGAATGATTAGTCTCACCGCCGGCGTGTTCTAGCGGTAAGGCTCTTAAATTTTATTTGCTTAATTTGTGTTTGTTCACAATTAATTCAAATAAAATAATATATAGTATATTTGCGGCACGTTCCACAGTAGAAGATACTCTCAGTATCGCCTGGTGTAAGACCACCATTCAGAATTGAAACGTTGCTTGAAATGGCTTTAGCCGTATTTGGTGACCAGATCTGAATAGCCAGGTACTTCCCCACATTCCTCTTCCCCACCTTCCTTTTCCCATCTCCTTCCCCTCCCCACTAACTTCAGCCTCATAACAAACCCCAATTGGGGATGCCTTAGTCTCATTGGCTCCAGACGGGAGCAGTTGGAACTCTTGTGCGGTATTCATGTAAAAAAAGTCTTTTGGATCACGAAGCACACCCTTAAGCCAATTTGGCTGAATTAATTAATTAATTTATTTAATTAAAAATCGTACACATCGGTTACACACGTGGTCATATAAATATCACAAAATATATAGCAAATAAAGCTTAAAAATAAGAGTGTCGTATCAGGTAAGTTTCTTGTCTGCATCTGTAATCAAAACTATAAATCAGAGACTGACAAAAATACCCAACTTTTATTTAACAGTCTAAAATAATATTTGTTACCTAATATTTTAAAATAGCCAGCTCTTAAATTTATTTACATATTTGTATTTTTGTTATTTAGAAAAATTGATTAGTTTTGTTCATTTATAATTTTTTAGACATATAAATGTAATTATTAATTATTCTAAAATAATTGGTATATTTTATTTTATACTAACCGGTTCCCGCAATGAATTGCAATTTGCAATGACATTTTCAAAGAAATAAATTGTTTCTCCCTGTATGTCCTTTCCCGTGCGCTTCCGTTGCCCTCCCGCGTTCCCCTCTCGCGTTCCTCTTCCATCTTCCCCGCCTTCCCACTCCCCTCTTCCGTTCCCCCGTCCCGCCAACCCTCTTCCATATATTCAGTCCCAGTACATTCAGTTTTCAAACAGCTCGCGTGCCACCTATTACATTTTTTTAAATTTAAAATTTTCAATTTTCATATATTACAAATATTAATTTTTGTATATTATAAGAACAATCAAATATTATAAGAACATTCAATCAAATTTGGTACCTAACATAGATTTGTATTTAAAATATCTGTAATTCTTGATTCGATTCAAATTATCATGTGAGTACTTAAAATTAATTCATTAATTTAAAAAGTTTTGAAAATTGATTTTTGACTTAACAATCATTATTGAAAAATGTCGTTCTCAAATTTTTGACAGTTTCGCAAGAATTTTTGTGATGATTAAAAAACATTTTTTTAGATCCAGAAAAATTCGCGGAGGTTTAAATAAAATATTTTAAAATGTGTGCCTAATATAGCAATACATAGACATCCCACTAATCCCCAAACACATTTTGATTTTTATATATACATATATATATATTTATAGATAATTGTTTAATCAGCTTTTTGTCTGCAGGTTATTTTTTGTCTGTCCTTATTTGTCTGTACTAATTTATCTATTATTATTTTCGTTAATTTTAATTTTATTTATTTTATTTATTTATTAATTTTATTTTAGTAAATTGTATATTTAAGTTTACAATTTGCTAATTCATTATAATATCATTTCATATTGCAAACTATATTTTTTCTTATTTTATGTAGAGCCTACAATACATCTTGAACTTTCCAATTGGTGTGGACATAAAAGATTCTGGTAGAGTGTCATATAACTTCAAACTAAATATCATATTTATCCTGACTAAAACACCATTGTTTTTGAAACCCGCTGATAATTTTGATAAAATAAGTGATGTTTTACAAAGTGATTCGTTTTCATTAATATTTTTTACCTCACTTACTTAAAACTATCTGAAATCCCTGAAGACCGGACTTTACAAAGTGATTTTTTAAAACAGACATAGACAGTGACCTTCTTCTTGCTTTGAAGGTTAAATGTGCAATCTTGGAATAAAACTGTAGATTTGTATAAAAATAAAACCCGCTGGCTGACACAGACAATCTTCTTTATATAAATAGATGTACCTGTTCCTCAGCACGTGAAATCCCAGCGACGTAGACAACTTTTATCAAAATAAATATTTATATAAATAAATGATAAGAAATAGCAAAAAATTGTTCATTGAATGTTAGATATTATAGAATTATAAAGTCTTCTACCACCTAAATCAGTGATTCCCAAAGTGGTACAGGTGGACCACCAGGGGTCCACGGGAGACCCGACGGGGGTCCACGTAGGCGCGTTAAAGAAATGGGGGTCCACAAGTTGTAAGTGGGGGTCCAAGAACTGGTTTCGATTGAGAACCATCTCGTGCCCCATAGCCATATCCCATCCCAACCCCCGTCTCATATCCCATTACGCCCCCTCCATAACAAAGCGACTTGCGTACAGGGCAAGTTTTTCTACCGGTCATGCAAAAGATCTTAAAAAGGGGTGGAGCGTAATGGGATATGGGTGTACTGTACTGGGATGGGAACATACCCCCCCCTTCATCCCATATCCCATTACGCCCCCTCCGTCGTGGCAAATATAATCTCGAATACACTGGTCCATTTTGCCCCCGTTTGAAAAAGTCGTCACACCTCGCCATTCAATATTCAGTACAACGTGTGTCGAGTTTTGGGAATATGGTAGAAATGTACCAGCAGGGGGTCCACCGTGAACAATAAAATTTTGAAAGTGGTCTACGAGAAAAAAAAGTTTGGGAACCTCTGACCTAAATGCCGCTCGTTTACTAATGGTGAATACCGATTGTGGATTAGTGCAGAGTTCTACTCATAATGAAGACATATATATATATATATATATATATAACTTATGTTCTAGTAAATTTTTGACTACCGTCACCAGATTTCAGTACACGCGACGCATTACTGGCAAGATCTTCGGAGAAAATTTAAATAAACTAGTGGTCGCCCAATGGTCGAAATTCGACCATAATTGTAATGTTTTTTTTATGTTTGACATTCAGTAAGACCATAGACAAATAATATTAAAGACAAACAATATTAATCTATTCTCAATTTGACCATAGACTTTAACAATAAACAATAGAGTAAAGACGCGAGTGTGTGTGTCAAATTCATGGTAGTGTGTGTAATGTTTTTGTTTTTGATTTAATCTATTTTTATGCATAATTTTTAAAAAATATTAGCATTTTGCACTCCTCCTCTATATAAACTATAAGTGTGCGAAATTTCATACTCCTCCGTCCGCGCAATTTTCGTAAAAAGGGGTACAAAGTTTTGGCTTCACGTATTAATTTATTGATAAATATATATAAATTACCAATTATTAACTAAAAAATTATAGGTTTCAAGTGAGATTGAATTAAGGAGGGTGTTAATAGTAGGGGCGACAGGAGCCAAAATAATGGTTCACCGTTTACAGATTAGGCCTCCGTGGTCAAGGGGTAAGACTATTGACTCGCAATCCGAAGGTCGCGGGATCAAATCCCCGCGTAAGCAAATAAATATATTTGATTAATTTGTGTTATTTCACAATTAATTAATTGAAAATAATATAAAGTGTATTTGCGGCACGTTCCATAGTGGAAGATACTTTCAGTATCACCCTGGTGTAAAACCACACTCAGAATTGAAACGTTGCTTGAAAGTCTTTAGCCGTGTTTGGTGACCAGATCTGAATAGCCAAGTACTTCCCACCTTACTCTTCCCCAACTCATCCCCCTCCCTACTACCTTCAGCCTCGCAACATACCCTAATTGCGGATGCCATAGTGTCACTGGCTCCAGTTGGGAGCAACTGGGACTCTTGTGAGGTATTAACATAAAAAGGCAATAAAACTTAATTGCTTTACATATGCAACTTAACAATATATCCCTGGTTATGTCCAACAACCTTTTTGTCTGGCATGTTGGGTATTAATAGCCTCGCCGATAGAAGGAAAACTGCTTTACTGACAACAGCATATAAACTTCTAAACCGTAACTTCTGTATTCCCGATATAATACAAAAAATGGATTTTATGTCCCCGACAACTTCACAAGAGAACACAGAAATTTTGTTGTTCCGAGATGCAAAACTAACTTATCATTAGTAATGCCGATCGGAAAAATGATTCTGTTACTAAATTACCTGTCCCCTAATATAGATATATTTCAACTAAATATTCAACAATTTAAAAACGCTATTATTAAAATAAAATGTATGTTTATTGTTGGTTATGTATAACTGTTAATATGAATTTAAAATAAAATAAATAAATACACAATGTTTATATCATCGGAGAAAAAGATAATAAACCATGTTTATATAATTGCAGAAAAAGATAACACACAATGTTTAATATCATTGCAGGAAAAGATAATACATACACATATCATTGAAGAAAAAGATAGAACACAATGTTTATATCATCTCAGAAAAAGGTAATACACAATGTTTATATAATGTCAGAAAAAGATAATACAATGTTTATGTCATCGGAGAAAAAGAAAATAAACAACGTTTACATCATTGCCGAAAAAGATTATTTATTTATTTATTTATCAAAAGTATACAATACAGAATATAGTATATTATATAAAGCATTGTACTCCCAGGAGTTAATAAACTCATTGCGGGAATGATACGCATTACATGAAACATATAGCTGTATGTATTAAATTGACATATGATGGGGACATACACAACATTATTATTTCAGATAGTCATTAATAAGATGAAGTTTGAGCATGTTAGTTTGGGTCTTTTTACATTGACTTGCACGTTTGATCTCGTTGGGTAGTTGATTATATTTTGTGTGAGCTATGTATTCTAGGGATCTTAGTCCATATTTTGTTGATTTGATTTTTGATATAAGAAGTTTGTTGTGATTTCTTGTGTTGTGTTGGTGTACGTCGCAATTGTAATAGAGTGTAGTGTTGGAATGTGCCGAGTGTTGAATTACTTGTAATATAGTTTTAGTTATTTCAAAAGTGGGAATAGTATTAAAAGGAAGTATTTGGGTGTTTCTGTAGATATCTTTGACATGTGTGTCCCAAGGTAGACTGAAAATATTTCGCAGGGCTCTATTTTGAACGACTTGGACTTCTGAAATCATTTTTTTTGTAGCAAATCCCCAAATTCCGGCGAGATATATTAGATGTGAGTGAATCATAGCATGGTAAATCGATTTTAATAGAGAGGGAGGAAGTAACCCGCGAAGTCTATATAAAACACCAGTTATAGGAGTAATTTTGGATAGAACATGTTTAAATTGGTGATTCCATGTGAGTTGTGAATCAATGAAAAGGCCAAGATATTTTGTAACATCAGCCCTTTCAAGGCGGTTATTATCAAGACTTATATTAAGACTTACATTTTTTTTATTTGCAAACAGTATGTAATGTGTTTTTTTTATGTTTAGGCTAAGTTTGTTTAGTCGCAGCCAGTTTGCCAGGCAAGCTATATCCCTTTCCATTTCCTTTTCAAGTTCGTTTAAATCATTATTGTGATAAAGAATCACTGTATCATCTGCATAGAGTTGTATTGTACCCTTAAGTCCCCATTTAGCAATATCATTTATATATATTAAAAATAGTAATGTAATAGTAAAATAGTAAAATAGTAATAGTAATAGTAAGTAAAATAGTAATAATTATATTATTGCAATGTTTATATTATTGGAGAAAAACAAAATACGCAACGTTTATATGATTGCAAAAAGATAATATACAAAATTTATATTATTGGAGAAAAAGATAATACGCAATGTTTATGTCATTGGAGAAAAAAAATACACAACGGTATATCATTGATCAGAAGATAATAAGTACACAATATTTACTTGATTGTAGAAAAATATAATACACAATTTTATATTGTTGTAGAAAAAGATAAAACACAATGTTTATTTCATTGGAGAAAAAAAATACGAAAGATAATAGGTACACAATGTTCACGTGATTGCAGAAAAAGATAATACACAATATTTTTATTATTGTAGAAAAAGGTAATACACGATGTTTATACCATTGGAGAAAAACTGGTTGTCTGTAAAGTCGGTTTACGGACGATAATTTTACGTGATAACGTCAAAAGAAAACATTGATGACAAATTGCATTGACGCGTCATAAGCCGAACGCTTAGGCCGATCGTGCCTCTCTATCGCTTGTTCCGCCCTCTCGCTTGCACGCTCGGCTTGCTGGCGTTCATCGATTTATAAGACGTTATCACGTCAAAAAGATAATAAATAATGCTTAAATCAATCTTCAACTCTATTGATGACGGAATGTCCCTTCATAATGAATTGAAATGAAAAAAATATTTGAGTCTCATTAAAATTTTTACCCAATTCAATAGTCTACTAAATAAAACTAAATTTATCGAATATTACTATCTTATCACTGAAAGCACATACAACAAACCTCCAGCAAAAACAAAGCTTAAAAGTAATTGGAATCAACCGCGCGACCAACAGGGCCAAATTCCGGGTTCGTAAGACCGAAATTTACATGGCATTAAGTGCTATAATGTCATCTGTCCGCGTGTCTGCGTGATTGCCACCAAAATTAAAAGAATGCATTGTTGTATTATCAGTTTATTTGCCGAGTTTTATCGAATTCGGGAAGTGGAATAATTTCCACTTTCAATAATTTAAACATTCGTTCAATTAAGAAAACAAAAATGAAATTCAAAAAAGTGAAAAAAAAACAGATATTAATTATATTGTTAATATTTTGTTTTCTATAACCTCATTGTATATTTTCGTTAATTTGAATCATATAAGTAATAATAATAATAATTATAATAATTGGACAATTTGTAGAGCGCCGTTTTTGTGAAAAATCACCTCAAGGGCGCTTTACTATTTTATTTATTTATTTATTTTTTTAATATTCTTAGAATCTATCTAATTTTATTGTTTACAAAAAGATACAGAGCCATACTTACCTGACAGGTCACTTCCGATAAACACACTTTTTTAGAAAGTTTTTGCTTGGGGAAGATACGACTTAGCACGTGGAGGACATTATATTGAAAACACTGGACATTGCATGAATTTACCTTTGCTACCCCCATCACTGTTGCTTTTACATTTATAAGAAGATTAATGCTAAAATTGAATTAGTATTTATTTTGAAAGACTAGTGAATTTAGAGCTCTCTGGGACTGGAAATTTTCATAAAATGACCTTTACAAAAGATTAAAATAAGAATTTGGTTATATTTTACACAATTAGTTATTTACAACGTCGTGGGCCGTGAAGGCGAAGGTGAAAGGTTTTTTTAACTTATGGATAAGACTGTCTGAAAAGACGAGTTTTGAGTTTAGCTCTAAATTCCGCTGAATCTGTGATCATTCTTAACTCGTGTGGAAGTCCATTCGAGGCTTTAGTAAGTTAACATTTTTGATGGTTTTTTTAATGAAAATGATTTATTTATTTCTCGGTATTTAAAAGTATGTTACCGTAAATAAGTAAATAAACAAATATTTTATTTGCCTTAAGTTTAAAATAAGTGGATTTTTATTTAATGAAATACAGTTGACTACTGGATCGAATATACCACAGAGCTGGAAGAATGCTTTCGTGTGACCAATGTTATGTCATGACATTGGAATACTTACTTTTAACCAAATATCTAACGCTTAAACTAAGTTTTAAACTTTTAAGGTAAGGTTAATCGTTATTCTGTACTTGTGGCATTAGAATGTTATTTACTTACCAGTTTGTTGATTTCAGGGTTCTGTTTGGGAGTGTAAATGGGGTGTTCTCAGCTGAAACATTCTCATACCAGTGAAACGCTTTTGGGCGGATCGATTTCCACTTTCAAAATCTTCATCGAAAAATTCATAACTTTTTTGAACTGAACAAAACAGGGAAAAGTTAGTGTGTGATAGAAAATGGTAATGTTAAGAATTTTATGTAAATTTTTTTTTTCAAGGTTGTCGCCCGAAATGTGGCGTCAAGTTCCGTCAGTAGGTAGCCGCAAGTCGCAGGCGGCCGCTCGGTCGGTCGGCGTGCGGGGTGCGCGGCGAGAGACGGCTCACTCGGCTCGTGTGTTCCGCAGACTACCCCAGCTACCCTATACCCTAGCCCCCTAGCGGTCGATGTCAGGGAGCACGGCGCAGGCGTACCCCTCCCCCGGCGCCGGTCTTCGCAGCGCCAGCAGTCGCCACGCTTTCGCCAAATATTCCAAACCAACTCCCTCTGCAACAGACTCCCCCGATCATCCAACAAGCCCCTTCTCAGTTGGGGTCGCGAAGCTGAATTTCTTTCCGAAACTTTTCCAAAGTATTTCAATGATTTTGGAGAGAAGATGTGTCCACTTTAGTGAAAGAATAAAACCGACGACTTTATGCTTGACCCAGTGGAACTAAGTCAATGTAACTTTTCGACAACTTCTATCGTGTTTTTTTATCAGTGGAAAACCGTACCGACCGAGTTAAGGAACTTTGTGAAATAAACTGCGTGACTCGTGGCGTAAACAAGACAATGGTTTTCTGTTATCACATGTCGTGATGAGATTTTTACGCAGCATTGTTCCCTTTAATACTTTCGGTTAATTTCTACACAAGTCAACGATTTAATGATTAAGTACTGACCACAAACAATGCTGGGAAATTTTCTTTTTCGGTAATTGCCGAAAGTGAAATTACATTTTTTCGAAGAAAAAACTAAATGATGTCTTATACGCTTTGATAGATATCCAGTAAAAGAGAGAACTACGCACCATAACAAATCATAGTTAACTTTTCCGTTGGGAAACAATAAACTGTCAAAGCGGGTTCCATGCCAACTGAGAATAAATTCAACTCAACACCTCCTTGAAAAGTCATTAAAAGTTATGAAAAAAATAATTTAAAATTAGCCGATAACCCTAACCTAACGTAACTATTGAACCAATTTTTTTATAAATATTTTTTATCACTCTAAATGATTTATCTGAGATGGTTCTGAGTTGGTTTCTTTCCGAGTTATCCGGTCACCGTCAAATCGTACCTACCTACGTGCTTTACTCCTAGACAAGGATTGGATTTTGCGCCGACTATACATATTTTAAATACAGTCAACAGTTCGGAAAACTGGCAGATTTTTAGTCAGAAACCGATACATGTTAAAATTGAAATAACTTATTTGTTAATTGGTGACATTTTGTAAAACAAATACGAAACTATTTTGGATTATCAAATGAAGGGTTTGTTGAAGTGGTGTTGATTTAAAAAAAGGCATTTTAGTTTTGCTAAGCTGTGACCTTGAATCAATTGTTTAGTTTTTGTCTTCAGGCAGAGAAATTATGATTTTATGACTTCGTAACGCACCACTAACAAAAATTAGTCAAGTTATATAAATTTTTTTTTGAATATTGTAGTTTTGTGTATGTTGGTACATTTTTGAAGTAACTTTAAAGAAATAGAATAAACACATTTTTATTAATTATATTGAAATACATAAAATAAAGCTTTGATAATATTGTCTTGAATATGCAGTCTATAAAAAAATCATGCGATTAAAAATAGTGCACGTCATTTTCAGTTTTTTATTTGGATTTAAATTTACACCAAGTCATACTGTACCTACTGATGAAAATTTTAATTGTATGACTCAATTTGGAAATAAGAAATAAATTATCCGGGACTCCTCACAACGCTGCTAGTGATAGAGTTCCCAAAATTCAAAAAAGGTAGGGACTATTGAAGGCGCCCAAAGAAGCGATAGGTCCTCGTAAACTACCAGGAAAAACGGTAGAAAATGCACAATGAATTATAAATATTACAAAAAGATAAAACTTAAAAAAAATTTGAGTGTGTAATTCACACGAGCTAGAAGTGAAACATCCAGAAAACCAAAGTAGACAGGGATGGGGAGACTACGAAGCACTTTTTTTTATCAAAATGAAAATTGATTTTTTTCCAATTTCCTATATATTTGGCCTCTTATTAGTATTTGTGTTTTCTTATTCGGAGTCGCTAGATGTCGCTTTATTTTGTGATTTCTTTGCCTGTTCCTTTGGAGTGGTTTGAAGATTGGACATTGATTTTACAAAAAATAAAAATAACAATTTTTTTTTTGGATTTCGTGAGATTCGATCCTTGACCTGCTGAATCTTTGGCCGTAAGGTTCGTCAGGCGCTTTAGACTAAAGGAGATTTTCGTGGCACGGTGGATTTATCGTATTATACTGGAAGCGAGTACCCGTGAAATAAATAAATATTTTATTGCTAACTCATTCTCTGGCAGGCTAAATCCTTTAGATGTATGTGTTTGTCTCTTTTTAGTGTCGCTCGCTTTCGTTTCATCGAGTTTCAAATCACAACGGTCCTAAAGAAAATTTCACTTCAAAAAATTCAAAAAATAACGGCGTAACCGTGAACTGGCTCAATAATGGATAAACAAAAATGAGATACTTTTTCAATATCATACTATTCCCTAAACGTTTCACATCAACACGAATTTTATTATTTAAATTTATTTTTTCCTAATTTAAAAAAAAAAACAAGAACTAATCTCTTGATTCAGCGGAAACCATTCTTCAAATTGACGTGTGATTGATACAATCTATTATAGGGACATGGCTAGGCGTTGCAACATGCACCGCAAATTTCGTTTGCCTGATAAAATATGCTCGATATCTGACCCTGGCAGAATATGCCCTATAATAGCTTGGCATTGATTTTAAATTTCCATGATCAATGTCGGCACGCCGATGGAGTTGCCCAATGCCCATACATCCAATAGTGCAACATTCAATAAAGTTAGGCTCTATATCAATTTCAATATGCATGGCTCGATAGAATATTAATTAATTGTTTATTCGTTAATGTTTTTTATTAATTCAGCCAGGACAATAGGTACTTAAATACGAAATGATATAACCGTACTTAAAAATGCCATTATTTATGAAGTTCAAGGTCTGAAAACATTTGAAAATAATTACTTGTCCTCCTCGGGATATAATGGGTTTAATATCGTTGCAGTGCATTTTATTATTGCAATGAATTTTATTATATCTTGTTTAATTTGTTTATTTTATACTAGCGTATACCAGTGTAAAATCACGGTGTATTATAGTTATTGTAGGATTAGTGAGGCTGAAAATATTTAAAAGATATCAGCCAAATATATTATATATTATAATATTTTTATAAGCCACACGATCATTGCCTTTCAAAAACAAATATTGTAAATTTTCTTTAAAAATGTCATTTGCCAAAAATTTAAACAAACCAAAAAGAGAATTATTTATATAGTAGTACAAAACTGAAAAAAAAGGTTGTCTGTAAAGTGACGATAATTTACGTGATAACGTCATATAATAGCGATGGAGTGGAAGAGAAATAGATGCGTTACAAGCCGAACGCTTGTTCCGCGCTCTCGCTTGCACGCTCGGCTCAGGCGGAACGTGACAATGAGTCATGCTTTTTCGTGAGTGCAGCCGGCGTTCATCGATTTATATGACGTTATTACGTCAAAAACTTGCCTTCTTTGCCTCTTGACTGATTGATTTACGTACACTTATCAGTTCCAATTTTTTAAATCAAAGTAATTTTACGCATTGCGCAGGAACATTTCACATCACTTCACTTATGCACCCATGCACCTAAAACCAAAAATAAAATGTTTATAAATCCCCTTAATAAATCTTTGATACAAAAAGGAATGGGATGGATTATTTTATATTTTTTCTCTTTTTAGGCCACAAAATTAAATCATTTGATGAATTTGATGAATTTGCACGTTTCAAGCAAATGAAATTGAAACAGTGCATTTTATTTCACTTGATATTAATAGGGTAACATTTTATATACATATTGATGTATTTTGATATTTTATATTATTTGAAATGTTTTAGATTGTATCGAAACTAGAATATTTCAAATTATATTTTGTCCTACCTTAAGTTAAGAGGTTGACAAAACACGTCAAGTCTTGTTCGTAACCCAGCACCCCACTCTAAAATTTTTCATTTCTTTTCTGTTTTTGACGTCTTATAAATCGATGAACGCCGGCTGCACTCACGAAAAAGCATGACCCATTGTCACATTCCGCCTGAGCCGAGCGTGCAAGCGAGAGCGCGAAACAAGCGATAGAGAGGCACGATCGGCCTAAGCGTTAGGCTTGTGGCTGTAAAATTCTAGTAAAATGTTTTCTTACGACGTTATCACGTAAAATTATCGTCCGTAAACTGACTTTACAGACAACCAACAAATTTTTATTATTTGCACCTGCAGTGTTATTTTGTGTAATTTTTTGTTATTTTTTCGAAACATGGAATGTATTGCTTTCCACTACCCCTGCACACATTCTGGAATAAACTATTATTATTATTTAAGATTTTCCAAAAAAAGAAAACAGTACATAAAGTACAGACAGTGGCGGTCGCTGTCCTAAAAATGAGATGGTTCACTGACAATCCGTACCTACTTATGACAAAAATTTTAATAAGCAACATTTTCTAAAAATAATATCACCTACCTTATTTATAGAGAAGGTCTACTACAATTCTATGTTATTTTTGAAAAGCGAAATAATCAAGCTTGGGACGATGTGGACTAGAATTTTTGATGATTTATTTGTCGTTATTATCTCTTATATATATTCAGAACTGATTACACAAATTATTAAAATAAAGTTATCAGTATTTAACAAATATGAAAATAATTTTGTCACAGGTCACGGTAACGCCACTAGACTAGAAACTAGAATGATCCATATTATTATGATATCATTGATAAATTGTCTACAGAATGATCTTCGGCGAACTCTGGTTGTATTCGTGCAATCTCGGGTCATTTACGATCGGTAAACTTCGGCAAGAGTCGGATTATGTCGGTTATATGTGACACGAAAATAAAGCTAATTTTCTGGTAAAAATGGCTAGCTTGACACGTTTTCTATGTTTTAAATAACACACACAAAAACATAATTTAGTAAAAATTAAACGTACATGGTAAACGTCTGTACACGACCGATCCGGGCGGCGCGCCACGCCACATTATTTGGGGACATTGTAATCTCCCAGGTAATAATATTCAAAGCATTTTATTGGTTAAGTAATATTTTTAAAGAATTTATAGATTTTATAATTTTCAGTAAGATATTATAAAATAATTTGCCAGTGCATATATGAACATACTGTGCGACCAGCCACCTTTAGTAATACATGCCTGCACCTGAAAACCTTAACATTGGTTTAGTTATCAATACTTCAGTTTGAAGCCAATTTGGGAGGCGAGAATGGGTACCGCCGCCCCGGGAACCTTTATTGGATAACCAACACCTCTGCCATAGGTCACCCCAAGTGGTTCGCTACGTTTGGTGATTTAGCAGGGGTGCCCGGGTTCATGGGGTGAGGTTTGTCTAGGTCTTGGAGGCGGATGACCAGGACACACTGAACCCCAGATTCCTACCCACCCCTTAAGCCCTTTTCCTTCCCAGAACTCTCCTTCACTTCCTTTCCTTAAAAAAAAACCCTCCGCACAGCATCCCCAAAGATGACATAGGCCTGTGTGGAGGAGCTCATGTAAAAAACAAAAAAAAGCCGCAAATTAAAGAAACTGTCAAAAACTTCTTAAATTCCAAGTAACTTTCGACAAATCAATGTAAGTTACAAGATTGATTTTAAAATACGAATTTTAATGTTACAATAGTGCTACCATATTTGTGAAATATCGCTCGACATAAATTTGACACGCTAGAAAGCCACTTCCCAAGCCCAAACGTTTTCCAGGAATTTTCTGCATGGATTTCACATTCAGTTTTCGTTTTCATTTGTTTTGCAACCTGGTGTGCATTAGGTATTGATTAGTATTAAAAAAAGCATTAGCGACTTTCGCAAGACTAAAATGCATTAATTATTCATGCTGTAGCGTAGCGTTAAAAGAATTCTTAGATTATCTATGTTTTTAGACAGTTTAAAACGAATAAGCCCGTATATACTTTATATTTGAGAGTTCTAGTTTCTAACTGATTTGCAGGCATTCTGTGGATTGGTTGGTATGATCATTTATTCAACAGTCAATCTCTCAGTTGCATTTGAATTTTGATTCTGTGTAGCAATTCAGTTTCACTTAAGACAAAATATCACTTGCCGGAGACAATTGGCTCTGTGCGGTTGTGCACGACCAAACTTCCGTCTATTAACCCCCGATAATAACAAACATATTTTAGAATTTATATTGGAACACAATTCTTAATTTACAGATGATACGCCTTTGAAACGAGCTGCCCTTTCATGATAAAATGCTAATGTTTTGGGGGTTAAAGGCGATAAACGGGAACGTGGCAAAATTTTTAAAAATTTTTAAGTGAACACTTCTTTAGCACCGTTGTGATTTGAAACTCGATGAAACGGAAACGAGTGACACTAAAAATAGACAAACACATCTATAGGATTTAGCCTGCAAGACAATGAGATGAATATGAATTTGCTTTAAAATACTCAGGTTTTTAACATTTTTTTCACTTTTATTGCCCCAGCTCAGAAGTTATTCAAAGTTTGCGAATGAAAGTGCGAAATACTAATATTTGAAATATGCAAAAAATAACTGTTTTGACTATAATATTTTTAATTAAATACATTTATTACGGCTAATAATTTTTTGAAGTGGAAACTTCTGTAGCACCGTTGTGATTTGAAACTCGATGAAACGAAAAAGCGACACCAAAAAGAGACAAACAAATTAACACAATTTTTTTTCGTCAACAAGTTGCATGTTGAACAGCATTTTATTAGTTAGAATATAGTTTACTTGAAGCTTAGAATTTACGTTGTTATTAAGATTAAGAGCAATATATTAAAATTAAACCACATTTTTTTTAAAAATTATTAACATAATCGAACAGTGGTGACGTCTGCGTGGTTGAATTTCAGAATCCAGTTTCGCCATACGCGTCGCGCCACAAATAACACCTGTGTGCGTGGAATTTCAAACGAAGCTACCGTTGTAATAGGGTTTTAAATTTAAAAAATTCGCCACAAGATGTCACTACTTCCGTCAGCAGGTTGGTATGGACGTGCTCCAGGCAAGTATAAGTACTACGATTTAGTGAACTAGCAGTATCTCTCCGAATATGGAAAGATTGACGGTAATACTCAGTTGTATCAAGCGGCTATATATTACATTTTTCGACATTGCCTATCTCGGTTACTTTGTCCCGGTGACTATTACTGGATGACAGTGGATCCGAGGAACAGGCTATTTTTGGAGCCAGTTCCTATTGTATTTATAAAGTGGCCACAAACACTAACTGGGCGAAGCCGAACCAAAAGCCGCTCGCAGAACCTGTGGAGCGGGTTTTTAACTGCTAGTCATTATGTTATGCTTACCTTTTTCAATCTCCAGTTCTTCCAGTTATTCCAATTTATAATTTCACGACAGATTTTTCAAAAATTGATCCTTGCATCATCACACTTTGTAAAAAGTTATGGATTATTTTAATTTGAAAGTAATGTTATTTACCAGTAAGATATCAGATTTGATTTTTACAACCCATTGTCTTGAATTTTACTTTTTTCATCGATTTTAATATTAGACCAGTTCATTGTCCGATCTAATAAAATGTTCTCACAATAGACGCCAGCCATCTTATAAATAAACAAAGCTTTTTGTATTGCAATAAATACTTTCCATTGAAAGGTTACCCTCCAGATTGGTGCAGATAAATCAATCGCACTTCAAAGTGCCAACATTCACATTCCCCCACGTTGAATGTTAGGTTTCTGAATAGGTACAGTTCTGGTAAAACACGACGTAAAATACTAGTCATCATATAAGATTACCAATAAAATACTGGTGACCGGAAAAATCAGAATCAACTTAACTCAATACCTTTGAAAAGTCATTTAAAGTGATTGAAAAAAAAATATTATTATAAAATTGGTTAAAGGGATTACGTTAGGTAAGATTATGGGTATTTTAATTTTCGATTGACTTGGGGAGTAAGCTGGTGATTGCGTGACGAGAGCGTTACGAAAAGTGTCGGGCGAGGCGAACGGAAGTTGAGAGGGAGATATAAGTTAGCGAAGATAGAAAGAGAGAGAGTTACGTTTCGTATATTACTGTAGGGGAAAGAGAGAGAGGTGCGAGCACACATTTTCTTTCTCTCTTTCTCTCATATCCAGTTACGTTTCGTATGTCTAAGACACAGTGCAGGCCTATTGTCTATATCACACTGCAGGAGCAAGAGAGAGAAGAAGTTTTACTTCAGTCATGTGGTCTAAAGCACACTCGTATTTTTTTTCATCGCCTTGCACCGCAGTGGGAGGCATAGATCCATAGGTCCGACACTCTTGGACACATTGACCCACAGAATCCCACACAACTGTCATCTTTTTTCTTTCCAGAAATTCTTATTCTTCCTTTCCTAAAAAGTACCCTGCACAACATCTCCAAAATGACTTCGGCGGAAAGAATGTAAGAAAACATGTATATATATACTCAACATACACACAAAATACTTGATTGTTACATATATTGTAACATTTTTGAGTGTTGCATATATTGTTACTTCTTGTTACTGCCATTTTGTTTCCTGTCGGTTGATTAAATAATTTTTTAATTCAATCTAATTTTTTCCTCCTTATTGAAAATTTATTTTATTTTAAAGTACCTACATATTTTTAAAATTCGATTTTGTTTTCTTGAATGGGTGAATGCAAATCTTGGAAGTGAAATTAACCCACTTCCCGACATCCGATCGAGCTGAAACTCGGCAAATAGCCTCCTTGTCGATGAAAATGCATTATACCCACATTTGGTTGCAGAAATTGGATGACATTAAATTTAAATAATTACAGCAGTTAACACACAAAACTTGGATGATTTTTTTAATATTTATTGTTTCACACCGCAATAGTACTACTATACCATATTTTATTTTTTCCAGCATCACTTACTAAATTTAGAGCTGTTTCGCGTGAATTGTTCCTAAAACCGGAATTTTCGCCACAAAGGATGCTGTTATTTTCCAAGCTTTACCAATTGCCCAGATGCCATAGTCTACTACTAGTCTTGTACTAGTCTTGTCTCTAGTCTCCGACTAATCTTGTACACCTACTCCATAGGTGCCAATATATTTTTCTGATTTTCGGTCTCCAGATTTTCGATTGAGTTTCGCTCATATTGTCTTCATTTAAACATTACAATTTGAGATTTTACTAATTTAAGCACTGCGCACAACTAAACGTATAAGATGACTAACAAAAAACTATTCACGCAAATCTGTATAAAAAAGTCGTAATAATCCGATCATTACGAAAATTCTTCCGTAATTGATTAGATGGGAAAGTACTCGTGAATACTTTCTTTTTGGTTTGTTGCAAATACTGGATATTAGAACCTTAAATAATTTGGGATCGATTACGCGGTGCACACGCGAACCGGTTATTACGCGTAGGTTAAGTACAAATAAAGACTGTATCTAGCTACGTGTAGATAGATGCACGGTGTTAAAATATATATCGCACAATCGCAACTACACTGCTCTAACTCAAAATAAGATAACGGACTTTGAAGTATTGAATCTTCACTACTTCACACAATAAGGATGCGCAAATATGAACCAAGATATTTGTTTTTTGAAAAACTTCTTTAGTGCCGTTGTGATTTAAAGGTCGATGAAACGGAAGCGAGTGACATTAAAAATAATCAAACACATATCTACAGAATTTTGCTTGCGAGAGAATGAGATAGCAATAAAATATTTATTTATTTCACGGGTATTCGGTTCTAATATAGTACGATAAATCCACGGTCTCACGCAAACCTCCTTTGGTCTAGTGCAGTGATTCCCAAAGTGGTCCAGGTGGACCCCCAGGGGTCCACGGTAGACTCGACGGGGGTCCACGAAGACGTGATATAAAAACGGGGTCCCAAGTTGTAAGTGGGGGTCCACGAAAATTTATCTGCAGGCTTATTCTCTATCTTTTGTGGGATCGTTATCGAGATAACGGACGTGATCTCTTGTCAAATTTGTTTGATTTTTACATATTTACTGTAACATATTTTAGTTCAGATCGTTTTAAACATGAATTCCTGCACGAATGCATGATTATTTATTCATTTAATGTACGTTGTACATAGAAAAAGCAAATAAATCACACAAATCTGTCAGAAGATCACGTCCGTTATCGAACAAAAGATAGAGTATATAAGCTTGCTGGTTTCGATTGTAAAGAACAAAAATCTTGGGTTGGCTTTACCTGTCAATGTAGGCAGACAGTACACTAGTATTTCGGTGAAAAATTGTCATTTTGAGACCCATCCCATCTCGATCCCATCTCATACCACATTAATCCCCCCCCCCCCTATTGTGACAGACCACAACTCCAGCGTTATATTCGATATTCAGTACAACGCGTGTCGAGTTTTGGGAATATGATAGAAATGTTGCAGCAGGGGGTCCACCGAAACCAGTAAAATTTTGAAAGTGGTCCACCAGAAAAAAAAGTTTGGGAACCTCTGGTCTAGTGCTTTGAAGAGCCCGATGAACCTCAGCGGCTAGACATTCAGCGGACCAAGGGTAAAATCCTACGAAATAATATTTTTTTTGTAAAATCAATTCATAAAAAAAAATCTAATTTTCAAAAAAAAAAATTAAAAATCAATTATTTAAGATGAGTATGCACAATTATGTGTTAAAGTGAATTCTCTATCTCGTACAATACTCAGATTACTCATAAACTGCACCAAATCAGAAATGCAGAAAAACTTGAAGTGAAATAAACAAATCGCGCGTCTTATTTGCACGAGGCAAGTAAGCGAAAAAGTGGTTTTTATTTATTTGGTGCATAATTTTATAAGAATGAAAAAAGTTAGAACATACGAAACCTCCAAAATAGTCATAGCCATAAAGGGACATATTTTAAAAATTGTTTCTTATATCACTTCATAGTTAAGGCATGAAAAAACATTTTCTTTAGTCTACGCTTATATTTATCGATATGTAAAAAATAATTTTATCGTAATTTCAATTCATAGAAAAGCTTGTAAAAGCTTCAATTTATCCGTAGCATATATTTTGATGTTCATATTGTAAACCGATTCGTCGTAAAGATGAATCTAAATAGGATTTCACGTATAGCTTCATCTTAACTCAAAACTCAAGGTTTTTGACTTGTAGCAGTGCAGTTGCGGTAGTGCGATCATGTTCTTATATCTAATGAATCGCGCTGTATGTAGTACATGTTCGGCGTGTTGGGACCCTTGTACAGGTAATGATTACATACGTAATAGTGCGCCGATAAACTTTCGCTTTCGCAACTTTCTCGAGTGCGAACATCCTTGAGTGTGTCGGTGTGCTGCCGGACACGGACAGCGTGCTCTCGCGCTGCCCGCGGGGACCGGGTGAAATGGCTTTTTATCGATGATACAATTCACCGCCTTAATCGACTTACGTCGGCTGCCCGCGGTCAGGTTCACTTGAACACATTAGCTGTACTAGACCGGCTATTCCACTAACACTGGTTATACTACTCTGACACTGGATTCACTGTACTGCTATAATACTACACTGGCTCTTACAATAATACTTATTACACTACATTGGATTCGCTATATTGGCTCTTTACTTCACTGGATATACTTTTCTACATTACCAACACTATTAGCACCGTTACGCCATAGTGACAATACTACTATTATACTACACTGGCACCACTACATGTATTACATTATACTTATTATACTACTAACATTGGCCATGTAATTTTTTTTCACGTTACGTTACATTACACTATACTAGTTACACTACTAACATTAGCCACGTTATTTTTTTTCACGTTAAGTTACAAAAAAATTATACTAATTATACTACTAACGTTGGCCACACTATGTTGGCCGTACATGCGTTACACTGCACTAGTTTTACTACTAACACTGGCCACATTGGCTGTACATTGGCTGTACACTAGTTATACTACTAACATTGGTCACACTACTGTACATTGGCTATGTGTACACTAGTTATACTACTAACATTGGTCACAATAGCTGTAACGGTCACACCACATTACACTAGTTATACTATTAACATTGGCCACACTACATTGGCTGTACATGTGTTACACTAAACTAGTTATTAGTTATTGGTCACACTACATTACACTAGTTATACTATTAACATTGGCCACACTACATTGGCTGTACATGTGTTAAACTAAACTAGTTATTAGTTATTGGTCACACTACATTACACTAGTTATACTATTAACATTGGCCACACTACATTGGCTGCACATGTGTTACACTAAAGGAGTTATACTACTAACATTGACCACACTACATTATCTGTACTACACGAATACACTGGCTCCACTACATTTGTTACACTATGCTAGCAGTTTTACTACTAAGAGTGGTCACACTACGTAAGGTGTACTACAGTACACTGGCTACACTGCATTGTCTGTACTACGCTCAGCCGGGTCTGCTCTATGTCCACGGCCAGCCTCTCCTGCAGGTTGGGTGGTGGGTCGGTGTAGGAAGGTATTACGTTGAATAATCTGTAAGGTACTGGAACAAAACATAGTAAATTTTACATTACTTTACTTTGACCCGATATATTTTGCCTGAGAAGGTAGTGTGATTTAAAAATGAACCACAAATAAAAATATATTCACTTATCAATTATTAAGAATTTAAAAAAAAATATTAATCTCTACATGTTTTTTAAAATCAATAAATTTACAATAGTTATTACATGTTCACAGTGTATCTGTTGTATAGTAAAATATAAAAAATGACAGAATTTAAAAAAACTAGACTTGACGTCATAAATAAAGAACACCTTGACGTGTACCTTCTATGTGTTGATGTTGACGTGTACCTTCTGTATGTTGATGTTGACGTGTACCTTCTGTATGTTGATGTTGACGTGTACCTTCTGTATGTTGATGTTGACGTGTACCTTCTGTATGTTGATGTGTACCTTCTTTATGTTGATGTTTGAGGCCCTTATAGATCGGGTAATTACAATTAACTTGAACAACTTTCATAATTAGGATTATGTGTAAAGGGCGTATATAAGGAGGGAGGGGGGGTATACGGGGTTGAAAAAAGCATGTGTGCACGCGGTAGAAGTGAAACCTTCAGAAAACTAAAGTAGACAAGAGTGGGGAGGTTACGAAGCACCGCACAAAGAGGAGACTGATTAGTCTATCTCATTCTCTCGCAGCCTAATTTCTGTAGATGTATGTGTTTGTCTCTTTTTAGTGACGTTTTTTCGTTTCATTAAGTTTCAAATCTAAAGAATTTTTCACTTAAAAAAAGTATAATCTGGATTAGATTCCTAGAAAACACAACAATATTATTTGCACCGTATATTTTATCAAAGTGAAGTAAATAGTAAGTTATGCCAAGTAGAAATCACATTTTTTTCCAACCCTCCCCCTTTCTTCCTCGCTACACCCACTCTTAGTGTCGAACCCCGCCCCATGTATTGTTATAATGTGATAACGCACGAGTGTTTCAAAACTCAAAATCAACGAAAATAGAATAAATTTTCTTTGTTCACAATGGTCATTGAGATCACAGGATCCCCAAGTAAGCGAGTGGCGTGAGGCTAACGGAAATAAAAAAAATCCTCGCAGCAGTTTTAACAATTTTTTACTTAGGGATAGGTGGCAGAAAGAGGAGAAAATAGTCTAATTGGGAATCACCTGATTCGTCTGATCTGGTCACTTGACACAGCTTCACCAGTTTCAAGTGACGTTTAATTCAGAATAGTGGTGTTTCATCAGGACGATATAGAAAGAAATATACACAGCGGCGTAGCGTGGGTGTCAGCCGCCCGGGGCGGAGGAAAATTTCGCCGCCCCCTTATTTAGGCACTTCAATTTAAAAGACTAAAATATATAGTCATTCGAAAGAACTTTTCGGTAAGAACAATCATCAGTATGTGTGTTGTATAGGTTATAAAATAAAAAGTCATGTTTATATATGTTTTACAATATAATAATGACATTTGTTACAAATATTCTTACAAATATTCTTACAAATATAATTGTCAAAGTATCATCACTCACGGATATCACTTCCCTGGAGTCATTCTCGCTGAATATTAGTCATAAGTCATGAACAAATCAAGCACAAAATAAAATAAGGAAAATCTTGCAATTAACTATAGACGGTGTTGCCAGTTGCTACAATGAGCAAGCTGTCATTATTATAAATTCATTAAAGAATGGGGATCCCCGGTTTCGTCAAAGAATAAGTAATGAAAAATTCCGTTCTCATTTCAATCGGTCCGAATCGTAGGTGCGAAAAAATTAGAAATTAGATAATCCAAATTTTTACAAGATATTATAATTATTTATTGTGAAAATTTGCCGCCCCTTAATAGTGTCGCCCGAGCGAAATACGTATACACAATAATCGAAAAGCAGTTTGCTAAGATTGCTCGCAATGAAAATAAATACCGGAATTTGGCCACTCCAATCTCCTCCTACATAAACAATAAATTCATAAATAGATTTTAGCAAAAAATATGCATAAAATATCCGAGATCACTTTCTTTTTTATGCAATAATGTCAAGATAATAATATTATAAGTTCTGGCCGGTCAAAAGTGGTATAGCTTAAATTTAAATCAACTTAAACGTCTCTGCCCACGCATTGGTAGCGAAGCCGCTGATACATATAATATGGCAATAAAACTAATTTGGAGATTATAATAGATTCCTTTGCATGTATAATTTTATTAAATTAAAACGTACTTTGTTCAGAGTGCTGGCAGGATATTGATCCATTAACCCGTCAGGTGCCGACACAAATTTTTTGTCGTACGTACGCCAGCTGATTCTATTTCATAATACATTACCTTTTTGTCAAAACGATGTTTTTATAAATTGGACCGTTTTACCAAATATGTGTTTAAACATTATTTAATAAAAAGAGTGGGAATACAATTTAACGTAAGTATTTTCTATGGAATAGCTACTTATCATCATCATCATCTTCATGTGGGTCCCTTATCCTATTCGGATCGGGGACCCACTGCATCGATAATGCTCCTCCATGCATCCCTGTCTTGTGCTGACTGTTCGGCCTCCATCCAAAGCAGTCCCATCCTCTTCTCACACATTTTGTGGAGTTGCCTTGCCCAGCTGTGTCTGGGGCGGCCCACTCTACCCTCTGGAATCGCACTTAGTATTTTCCCCGTAACTTGGTCATCAGACATTCTTAGTACATGCCCAAGCCACCTCAGTTGCAATTTTTTGATCAAGAGTAGCATTGGTTCAATGTTTAGATCGTTTCAGATCGTCGAGTTTCTTTTTTGATCCCATTTCGTAACCCCTGCCACTCCTCTCAAGTACCTCATTTCGGCAGCTTTGACTCTAGAGCGTGTTCGTTTGCTTAGCATCCATATCTGGTTGCCGTGAGCGTCGTGTGGTATACCGTTTAGAACACTGCCATATTTGTCTTGATATTGAGCTCGGCTTTCCTAATCACTGAGCTGTAGAGAGAATGCAACACACCGCTTGCCGCACAATATATATAGCTACTTATGTAAAGAAAAATGATTTTTTGATCGTGCAAATCGTATTCTGTCGCCGACGGTCCACGACAGGTTTAACGAATATCACGAACACAACGAGAGTTCCACTGTTCGTAGTCATGTAATGAATATTGTAGAGCTGAAGGAAGTGAGGAGAGGGTTGAGGTAGGGAAAAGGAAGGTTGAGAAGTACCTGACTAATCAAATCTAAAAACCATACCAACGAAAAACGTTTAAACCTCTTACTTTCAATGATGAAATGATATACATTCATTTTAAAAGCCTCACTCGCCATTATTGTGTCGCTACGCTTCTATAAAAATAATTGACAAGGTTCATTAGATTTTTTTAACTCTCAACAATTACACCATTATTAGTGTATAAAACTAAACGTCTGAAGTCTGATTAGATCATAAAAAGCCAACACGAAGCGGCAATCAGAGAGAGTATCGAATCGGAAGATTCCGAGAGTAATTTTGAGCATGACCACGAAATGTGATTAGATGGCGCATGACTGCTTCGTTAATACATCCATCAACTAGCGATCGGTCTTTTCTCTGCTTTCTCGCTTGTCATCAATCAAACTCACCCAGTAGGTATCTTCGCGGGTTTCCTATACGGCGTTACGTACCTTCACACTTGTTGTTTATATTGTGCTAACATCTCCTCCTTCCTCTTAAATCACGGATGGGTAACCTCTTTATCGTTGGCGGCCATTTTCCAGGCATGGGGGCACTTTAGGCCGCACTAAGATTTTCAGGCTTGAGCTGTGGGCCTTCCTTGTCTTTGCATAAATAACTATAAATTATTCATCAGTTTTTTAATTAATTTTTAAATTATCCGACATATCGTGAAAGAAACCCATTCTCAAAGTTCGCGAGCTAAATGATTTTTTTTGTGGTTTTTTGACGCACCAAAAACTTCGCGGACCGCAAGTTTCTCATACCTGTCTTAAATGAAGCATGTTACCGATGGAGGGGTCACTATGAATCACTGGGTAACAAGGCTGTACCTATTGGTAAACTTTTTAGTCAAAGCACTGTACGGTCTGAACTGTCGCAAGTTTATAGCATCGCTAGATAGCACGAATTTTAAATATATCACTTACCTGTAAAGATTATTTAAAGTTTACTTTAAAAGCGAAATATTTCTTAAGCATTGCTGAAAACAACTGCCCTTGGTAGTATTTCATAAAGTTGCTAGTTTTCCAGATATCGCATAGGAAATACACAAAACATTGATAACGTAGCATCAGTTAGATTTTGACTCACACCGCTGTTAGCTCTATTTTTACATCTCCCTTTTTCCGTCAAATGAAGCGTTTAACAAAATAAGAGATCATAATGAAGTCTCCGAGATTCCGTTGTGAGCTATCCTTTTTTCACACCCATGAAAAACGTAACAAAAGGATACTTACGTAAAAAGTTTTTAAGTTTTTACAGAGATTTCACCGGATTCTTAGGCCCGATTTACCAGTTAGTCCGCATCCTCGCTATGTACGACATTCCTCGCTCAATTATTTTAAGCGAGCTAAAACGTCTCAAGCCCCTATAAGCTGCAATATCTTTCAGCTCCTTGTTTAGATGCTGAGGCGCTAGCACTCACATATCACATCTGTTGTTATCATAAATAAATGTATAGTTTAATCTCATCTAAATTTCAAATTGTCTAATTTATGGGAGTTTGTGGAGGAGCATGAGGAATGTCGATGTTATTTGATAACGTGATATTAAAAGTCTTAACGTCAGGACAAATTATATTCAGCTCTTCCTCATAATTTAATGCAAATACTATTTAAAATTAGTATCCTCGCATATAGCTCTTTGGTGTTTGAAGTGGGGAACTTTATCAAAAACCAACTTGTAAATTAAACACGCTCAAAGGTAAACTCCTGTAGTTCACATTTTAGAAGATCGCGATTTCACGATGGCAATAGAAAGCATTGATATACCACTTACGTAGAAAGTAGATTGGTTTTATAGGGATGAACACGTTCCAATCATAGAAAATACTTGTAAAATTGTTGATATTGCTGACAACCATACCTTGTGGATTATGTTCCAAGCCGCGCTAAGCTCGACATTCCATCCAAGACGAGCGTAAAATTAACTGATACACCGGCTATTAGAGTGCCATACCTACTGGTTGTTTAGCAGTTAAGATTCGAATACACGTGCTGGTCTTGTTGCGCTATCCAAATTTTGACCCCCAACAATTTCGCCGGTGAAAAATTGCCAGTCAGCACTTAAATAACAAGTCGTGGGCACAATGAGAGATGCTATCCACGAAACCCACACTTATCGAGACATGGCGGAATATCATTCGGTTAAAGTATTGCGTAATATGGACAAACCCGAGATATCACATTATTGTTATTAGTTTTATTATTACCATTAATTTGACGTAGGAACTTGTCAAAAGATTTAATGCTATATTTTTAAAATGTATAACGAAAATTTGTTAGAGATCAGGCTTAAGAACTATAACTTTTATGAAGCCAGAGATCATATTCTTCCAGCTTTTGTTGATAATTTTATGTAATTATCAGTAAAGATAGAATTACATATACGTTACGAATTACGTATTTTACAAATTTGTTTTTTTTTTAGATAATATTAAAGAATCATAAATATATTGTCGGCTAAAAAATTATTAAGTTTTTCTTGTCCTCTTGTACACACAACTTTACTAAAAAAATATCTGCAGTTCACACGCGATAGAAGTGAAACATTCAGAAAACTAAAGTAAACAAGAGTGGGGAGACTACGAAGCACCGCACAAAGAGGAATTCGATTATTCTATCTCATTTTCTCGCAGGTAAAATCTTATAGATGTGTGTGTTCGTCTCTTTTTAAGGTCGCTTTTTCGTTTCATCGAGTTTCAAATCACAAAGGTGCTTTTCACTCCAAAAACGTCGTGATTTTTTTATGCAATTGAATAACCACGTAAACCTTTAATAAGGAAACTGACAGAAAATAGTCCTTGAAAAGATGTACACATAGCTTACTTAACCAAAGAAGGTTGCTTTTATGTAGTTTTCTCAGTTTTTAATAATAATTTCTTCGAATTTCGGAATTTTCCTTTATATTTCTTATGTTTGAAGATGTCGTAAAAACATATACCATTTTAGAAACTAGATAATTTTACGTTGTAGATTTTTGTATTTGAAATATACTTTAGTGTTTAAAAATTGCAATATCTCAGGTATCAAATGAGAAAAAAGCTGAAAAAAAGCTTTCTATAAACATTTTCACGACATTTCAAACAAACATTGAAAAATTTCAGAAAATATTGATAATTAAAAAAAAAAGTTTTATTTTAGGAAACTTTACAAGAACTTAAACTTCTTTTCAAGAAAACTGTCAATTCACTTTTCCTCACAGAAAAAAAAAATTTCGTTCATAGAACAAAAAAAAATTAAAAGTTTGTTTTTAATTCCAAAAAATAACATTACTCAAAAATACAATATTTTTTTTTACATGAAATCTGTCATTTCACTTTTACCTTAAAATTTTTCGTTCATAGAACAAAAAAAAATAAGAAAATTTAAAGTTTGCTTTGATTTCCCCAAAAAAAAAAACTGACATTTTGAACGCATTGTTTGCACATCTTAAAACATTTATTTTTTGATACCAGCACATGAATAAAAACACTTTACTCATGAAAGTCTTATAAAATTAAGACCAAATAATTCAATTAGAATATTGGTATAACCTGAAACCCCATTTTCTGACAACACGAAAGTTCAATTTCCAACATGCAGTTCTTGACTAAAACTGACGAATGACACGAAAAGTTGTACATATTTTGAATTATACAAATACAATAGTGAATTAGTCATTAGAATTGAAATTATGAACAAAAAAAATTGAATCACACAAAAAAACTGACGGCAAACTTTTGACTTTTATTGACCAGTATCACCAAATGGCGATGCCATTATATCAAAAAGCAATGTAGCCAGTTTTACCACAGCAAGTTAAATATATTTTTAATTAATTAATAACAATTCAAAATAGAAAATATACAGACTTTATTCAATGTGTAACTGTGTGGAGCTGAAGTAAAAAAAAAACTAAATCACCGTTTAACGATTGGGAAGCGTTTTTTTATAAGCAAGGCTGAAAATGTTTTAGTCATCGACCGTGCATCGTAATGAGTGTTAAGCTATTTAGAAAACATTTTTCACAAAAAATATACATTTACATTTCGCAAAAAAGTAAGTACGTACCAGGAACGTCTCAAAAATCCTATGCACTGTAATGAAATGCTATGATGTTTACTCAATAATTATCAATAAACCAAACTTAGCCACACTGCGCCATCCTAGAAAAATGCGATTTTGCAACTGTATTTTAATTGCAATCTCTCTAATAAATGCACGGTGGAGTGAATCCCAAATAGAAGATTGCTGGAATAAATTAAATAAATTTTGTGGGTCGAAAACGACAGATATTTATAATGCAAACAAATATTGATTGAAATCGAAATTCATTCTAATTCAATCAAAAAATGATACTTCAAACTCTCCCGTTACTCGGAGAAAAGAGAATAATCTCAATAAAACATTTCACCTAGTAACTGGATAAGATCAAAGTAAATTGTCCACATCATAATGCAATATTTTACCGGCAACCTCACATATTACAAACGAAAGTTTTGTTTGTCATTTTGGATTGATGAAACGAATTTTGATTTATATAAATTGCTGTGCAATATTAAAATGAAACCAATTTGCAATAAATTGATTCGTTTAGTATTGAAAACATTTTCTTCTAAAAAACTGTGTTTTTTACGTGTGGATTTTTTTACTCTAAATAAAAGAATATGGTTCTGACCAAAGATATTGGAGTACATCTATTAAGAAAATTACATTATTACATAACTTTTAAACTGCCGCTTTCTTTAGTAATTGTTGAGCATGGAATCGTTTTCATTAGAAACAGGATTTAAATTGATTTTATAATACTTTGTTTCTGACAATGTCACAATTATTCACAATTCTCAATGTGATGCCGAGTATAGGTACCGCCGCCCCGGGAACATTTATTGAATAACCAACAGACCTGCCATAGGTCACCACTAGTTGTTTGCTACGTTTGCTGACTTAACAGGGATGCCCGGGTGAGGTTTGTCTAAGTGTTGGCGGCGAATTCGTTTACCCACTTACTGCATTGCGGGCCGGATCGGGAGAGACTGATTCACGGAGGCCTCCCCTGCCGTACTCTCTCAACCCGCACCTTGCACCGCAATGGGAGGGTTGGATTCATACGTCCGTCATTCCTGGACACACTGACCCTCAGATTCCTACCCACTCCTCATATCCTTTTCCTTCCCAGAACTTCATCTACTTTATTTTCCTAAAAACACTCTCCATACAGCATCCCCAAAGATGACATAGGCCACGTGGAATTTTTTGTTCTATCCTGTGTGACAAAAATTGTCGTATTTATTATATATTACGTATTATAATGCTTCATCCCGTTATATATTAACTACAAAAGTATACTATTTAACCTTTAGATTTTTATATTTGAAATATACTAAAATATTTAAAAAATTGCAATATTTTAAACTTCAAACATGAAAAAAGTTGAAAAAAAGCTTGTCACAAACATCATTCATTGAAACGTCAAAAAAATTCAAAATATTAAAAAAAAAAAAAAACAGTTCTTTAATTTAAGAAATTTGAAACAAAACCGTTACCTCACTTTCTATCTAGTGCATACAATTAAACATTATAATATTAAATTCCCCGAGAATAACCAAAAAAATATGACATCTCGAATTTGTATTTATTTACGGAGTCATAAGGCATTTATGTTATTAAATAACAAAACTTTCATAGAAATTTTATTAAATTCATGCGGCAAAAGTCAATTAAAAATAATGTGTCAGAAATAACCTAACCTTTTTCCGATGGCAAAACTAAATTCACAATATGAAATTTTTAATAGATTAAAACTGAAGAAATTATATATCTGAAGACTTCTGAAGAATTGTGCAAAAAATGACACCATTATGGATTAGTGACCCCATTATAAAATGTGTATCAAAGGTACTGCGATGTTTTTTTCTATTAAAATCTAAACATCAACGATGTTTAGTGGTCAATCAAAATATTTCATCAAAATTTAACTTAAAAAAAAATAAATTAAATTGTTGAAATGACGAATCAATAAACATATTTTTTACAAAAGGAATGAATTATTGACACTTTCATCGATCCAACAAATCACCCGTTAACTTCTCGTATCCGTAATGTCTCCATTTCAATTTGAATAATATATAAAGTCGTGAAACGGTGTCAAGGTTAACTCAAATCGACAAACATAATATTTTATAATATGTAAACAAAACGCTCAGCTTTATTTGACACTCGTAAAGCTGACATAATACACTCCGAACCCGAATGCCAGGTTAACGGGCTTCCTCGCTCGCGCCGTTGAAACACGAGATCTTGCTTTAGATGACCAAATAATGCAAATTTTATTATTAAAATATTTGCGTATTTCCTATTTTACGTCGGAATTTTATGGATGTAAACAACATTTTTAGAAGACGATATTCGTAATAATAAAGTAACGGTTAAAAATGTAAAACTTATTTTTATGATTTGTACATATTTTGAAGTGAAACTTCTTTAGCACCGTTATGATTTGAAACTCAATGAAACGGAAATGGCAATAAATAGCACACAAACCCATACATCTAGGATTTAGCCTGCGAAAGAATGAGATAGAATGAAAACATACTTACTTACAGTACCTACGAAGCGTCAAGCTGCGCTTATTGGCCGCTTTGATTTTGAGGTCACTTTTCAAGGTTCCTATAGGTTGAAATTGTGTGGGTGAAGTTTCACTTTACCACGTGTGAACTGCATTCGATATGTTGACGTGGTAATAACGTCTTATAAATCGATGAACGCCGGCTGCACTCACGAAAAAGCATGACTCATTGTCACGTTCTGCCTGAGCCGAGCGTGCAAACGAGAGCGAGGAACAAGCGTTTGGCTTGTGATGCATCTATCTCTCTTCCACTCCATCGTTATTATATGACGTTATCACGTAAAATTATCGTCCGTAATGCTTAGTTCACACTGAGCTATATATCTGCGAGCAGATATCTGTTGATTCGCGAGCGCTTATCTTTTGTCCTTTCACACGAGGCTATCAAATATTTCTTCCTGTGGTAGGAGAGGGGGTCAGTCGAATTAGGGAGCGACAACGGAACGCATATTTTTTGTACTGAAATCTGTCAACTTGACATCTGTCATCCACGGGTCTAGGCAGCTCCGTAATTACAATGACCCCCTCTCCTGTTTTAGTCGGAGAAGGGGAGAGTTATCTTCTGGGATATCGTTATTTGGCGTGCTATGATCTTTTATATTTGATAGCTGAGTGTGAACCAGCTCCAAACTGACTTTACAGACAACCATAATTTTTTTTATTTAGTATTTTTTCGACGGGAGATTTTTAATTACAGAACCCCATTTTTTCGTACTTCGTTAAATTAAACATCACTGGAGACATTACATGTTCTTTATTTTCTTTAAAGACATACCTAACATTGTTTGCAGTTTTACATTTAAACATAAAAAACCTCTTTTTATTTTGCACTCCGGCGAAATGCGAGTTTTGGAAAATCAACGATATTTTGACATATTTTTAAGCCTACTGAGGTATAACGGTTTTTTATTGAATCTTTTTTGTAGTAAATTTGGTGTAATGGTGTAAACCAATACTTGCAAAAATTTAAGTATTTTTCATTCAAGTGATTCAATAGCGGCTTTTAAGAAAAGGTACGAAATTATTGTAAAATATATTTTTTCAAGCTGGGCTCTGAAGTTTCTCCCAATATTTACAACAAACAATTAAAAACATGTTACGAAGTTTCGTTTAAAAATAATTATTTTATTCAGAGCTCGACTCTGCAACGAATTGAGGACACACGGCAAGTTGTTTTCTCCTTGATAAGGTTTCTATGGCTCCCTTTATCACTAGGCGAATGAGAGAGAAAGTCAAATAAATGACTTAGTCAATAATCCCATTTCGAGATTCACAATTTAAAAAAAATCCTGGCAGGTCTTTAAATTCATGACCAATGGATGATGATTTATAAAGGTGTTTAAAATAAATGGATATTTGAAAACTAAAATAGATTTAGTGGAAACTTTCGCTTGCCGGGCTGGTGTGTTATCAATATCCGATCCCATATTCTGTACTGTAGTTTTATTATCAACAATATGTTTGCTGCCAATCACTATAATTGATAAACAATTAATGAATTAAGAATTTTTTTTAAGAAATTTGCAACAATCTGTTACTTTGTTTTTTATCTGGTGCACACATTAAAAAAAAATAATAATAATAAGTTCCCCGAGAATAACCAAAAAATATGATAACTCCAATTTGTATTTATTGACAGACATAAGACATTATGTTATTAAATAACAACATTTTCACGAAGTTTTGTTTAATTAACACTGCAAAAGTCAATTAAAAATAATAAGTCATAAATATCCTAGCCTTTTTACGATAGCAAAACTAAATTCACCATATGAAATTATTAATGGATTACTGACGAAAAATTAAACATATTGTTAAAAATATAAAATATTTTGAATTTTACTAATACAATAGTGAATTAGTCATTGCATTAGAAATTATGAACAAAAAATTAAATGAATTACGCATCAAAAATCAGTAATCAAAACTCTCATTTGCCAGAAAACATCCGCGCATGCTCCAAATGCAATGTTGCCATTTCTACCGCAGTAAGTTAACGACATTTTTTATTTTTTATTAGTAATAATCCGAAATAGAGAATGTACTAATGTTTTTATTCAATCTGAAACCCAAACATCGTTCAAAGGTTAGGAAGTATTTTTTTAAGTTTCTCTACAAGCGTATTCTCTATACGTTACAGGTATATACTTTTATTTAAATTGCCAAGCTTTAATATACCAGTACCTTTTTTTAAATTACAATGTAACTAATGAGTTAACAAAGTATGGGTATAAATAAAATATAAAAATAAATGTAATAACTTAATAACTTAATAACGATTAAACAGTACAGTTATTAAGTTATTACATTTATTTTTATATTTTATTTATACCCATACTTTGTTAACTCATTAGTTACATTGTAATTTAAAAAAAGGTACTGGTATATTAAAGCTTGGCAATTTAAATAAAAGTATATACCTGTATTATGTAATCACAAGAAATATGCTTCATAATAATATCGTCATACTTTATGTAGTTTTGTTTTATTTGGAATACGAATATACTTTAAATAGAGAATTTGAATTTAAAAACAAATGAAGATATTTAGGTACACCAGAGAGAATTTTATTATAATAAATGTGGAAGACAATCTTCTAAGGAAAGCATTTTGATTCAAATTTGTTTTACAATGTTTTTCATTAAAAAGATGGCACGAACGCCTGTGCTGAGGTACTTTCAATTCCATTCATAAAATCTTTGAAAAAAGTTTTCTCATAAAAGATCTATTTAAAAAATTTTAAGAATTAAAAAAAGTAAAATAGAAATTACAAAGTAGAAATGAAATGACCTAAATGATTGTATCAAATTACAGGATGATTTAAATAGCGTAGCTACATATTGTCAGAAACACCAGTTATTTTTAAACAATTCAAAGTGTCACTACGTGATATTCACAAGAAATGACAAAAAAATTATACACCAATATATGTTAAATGAAAACAAAATTGTAACCGACTCCAATATTCGCGATCTAGGTGTGACTCTCGATAATAAGTTACAATATCAATGTCATATCAATCAAATAACAAATAAAGCAGCTAAAATGCTTGGTTTCATCGTAAGAAATACAAAAGAATTCACAAACATTGTAATTATCAAACAACTATACTTTGCATATGTGCGAAGCCATCTAGAGTTTGCGTCAACTGTGTGGTCTCCATTTTATGCATTACATATAAACAAAATTGAATCGATTCAGAAAAAAATCATAAAATACATTTCTTATAAGTCACACAATCGATTTAATAATTACTTGGATGCAACAAAATTTTTCAAAATTGATACATTGAGTGTACGTAGACAATTCTCAGATGCAATGTTGCTATTTAAAATCGTAAACAATATTACAGACTGTCCTGAATTATTGAACAGAATTGATTTCAAAGTACCTACACGGCACACACGTTCATGTAATATTTAAGAAAAACTCTGCAATACAAATTCAAATAAAAATGCTTGCCTTTAAGACTGTGTTCAACGTATAATATTATTCTCTCTGAAATAGATATCTTCAATTGTGATGAAAATAAATATAAAAAATCTATTAAAAATGTATTAAATGAGTACAAAACTGCATGATATATTATGGAACGACTTATATTATGTACTGCCTCTTGTTGTAATAATGTAATTTCTCTTAGCTATTGCAAGATTACTTTTTATTTATAGATACATAATGTAATAGTATAATGAGGAAATCTATAATTGGTTTTTCAGGTAGGTAAATTAAACATATATTAATTAAACAAGCTGTAAACTGTTGATTTCCCTAAAATAAAATAAATAAATAAATATTATTATATTAATAATTCAAAAAACTGTCTTCTAGGTAGGTAGGTACCTTCTTTAGAAATATTAGGAAGTCAAAAATTATTAGTTGTAAATAATAATTTATGCTAATACTTTTGACAACAGAAGTCTTGATATAGCAATTTAACGTTGTCTGACATCATTTTAATTCGATCAAAAACAAATTAAGAATCTTATAAGGATGTGGCCGTCCAGCAAATATGTTGAAAGGGAAAACGCTAGAAAGTAACAAAAGAATCACGGTAAAATGATTCATAATATGTATTTGTCATTTCTTAAGGATATGTTTTTGCAACGAAAATCGATAAAAAGTAAATTTCTCTTTATGGTGCAATGTGCAATACATTAATCGGTGTAAAAGTGGTACAATGATTTGGCAATGGTCACAGGTCTTCCAACATTATAGGTATTGATTGGGTACTAATAGACGTAGTGTTCATTAGCAGATAATACGGGACTTATAGGTTGGTGCCTACACACCTGTATTGCGATTTTATTTTAAGGGTCCACTATTCGAATTTCGACCGATTTCTTACATATCTCCCTTAAACATTTTAAGTTTTTTAGCTCTTAAAAAAATATATGTTATTTTTGAAGATAATATCTACATACGTTCCACGCCGAAACGCATATTATATGAAATTCCCTCGATAGAAAAAAATCGCAAAGTATGCTCCGAAAATTATTTAAAACAAGTCTATTTCTTTTATTTTACAAGTTCTATTTGTGAAAAAATTCTTTAAATGATACTTAAGATACGTTCCACGAGGTTTTTAAACGTTAAACGAGTCATGTTTTATTAAGCTTTTTCTCAATTTTCGCTGCTATTTTACGACTTAACATATTAGCGCGCTCTGTCCAACACTCGTAATTACATATCTCTCCATCTTCTTCTTTTTCAGCGCCGTGCGTTTCAAGAGTGTCGCCTTAAGACTTAAGATTTGTTTTTTTTGTGCATGCTGTAGCGAAATTCATGATGGGCACTTCATAAGTAATGTCATACATTTTTTGAACATACATAAATTAAGATAGGTTAGGTATTTATAATAAAACCAGGCAGAGGTCGTATTGACGTCAGCACGGAGCATTTGAAATTAACGTACCTGGTAGCTTGCTTCTTTTAATATCGATGAGTGAAAATAACATTTTTTCTATAATTCGGGACCTTTACAATATAATACATATTTATATTAATAATGTAAGGTCAATAACTATTTACATCGATGATTCAGATGTATAATACTTTATTTAAATGTATTTAATGCATTTGTGGATTCGAAATAAAAATGCGAGTTTTTACAAGAATTTTATTTATTTATAATCTCATTATATACACTCGTTCGGTCTAAATGTATGTTTGAAGAAATAATTATGAGTAATGCAATTATATGAAAGTGAATATCGAAATAAGATTTAAATAGTTAAAAAAATACAAATAATAAACACAATGTCGTTAAACAACATTTTCACAAAAATAATTATTTTCTCAAGTGTTCAAAAATTTAAAAATTCAAAATCGGGTGGTCACATTACCATTTCATTACATGACATTTGATTACAAAGTGTTACAAATCTAAAAATAAGACTTATCGGACAGGAACTTTTATACTTTATAATGATAATATCATATTATTTTTACGTTAAAATTATTAACGATTAAGTTAGTAATTAATATTAAATGTCTACTTCGTCCTGTGCTAATTTTATTACCACATTGTGCGTTTCTTGAAATAAAGCATATTTTATTTTTATTTTATTGTTTTTGTAACCGGCACCAACAAAATAATTCTACTATTTGAAAGAAAGATACGTCCGTGAAATGTTTGTAATAATACGATTGAAGACATTCGACATTCTAGTATTTATTTATTGTTTCTTTACATTGCAGGTAAAAATGTTTACAAAACATTTTGCAACCTCACTAGGACAAGCCTGTGTTGAGGTTAACAATTCTACAAATTAACAAAATAACACAAAATTATACAGATTTTGAAAGAACAATATTGTTGTATTTCTTACAGGTTGAGATTATTACTAAACTGCTGGCGCTAGGTCAGTATATTCTGTCTTTTTCGTTTTCATATAAGACGTGTGAGAAGGAAGGTTTTTAGGACGGCGACTTTTAGGACGATCGTCGATGAACAGCATACAGTTAGTACGTACTTATTTGTCAACCTACGTTTTGGTTGTTATTTTAAACAAATTACAAATTAGATAGAAACTGTATGGCGTCTAATGGATGTTTCAAAGCTCCCTAGATTGCGAGTGGAATGATTCATTCACGCAAAATTCATTCACGTGAAAACTTCGTAATACCAGAACTCACGGATTGACAGTTTTTTACTGGTTCAAACAAGCAAACAGATATGAATATAATACGTATGCACTAAAGAGAAATTCTGGGACTATCTACCATATGTATTCCTCTTTGTCCAGAATACTCATGGAGGGAAATGATTGTACCAAGTCAGTGGAAATTTTCAATTTATCTTTAAACAAATATAAAATATTGTTACTGAGGCAATTCAATTATGTACAATACATACTGTATATTTCTTTTTATTCATGTGTAAAAGCCCCCAAAAAGGGCGTTAATAAATAAATAAAGGTATTAGGTACCTATATTACCATTAGAACTTGATTGGTTTAAAGTGTGTTCGTTCTTTTTATGGTAATTTAATTGTAACTGTTTAGTTTTAAAAAATTGTAAAATTATTTTATAGTTTCGAAGAATTTCTCTTGTATTAAGGTTTTCATTAGTAAAATGACTAATTTACTAATTAATGTGGGTATTTTTCCATGACCAGACATAACAAACCTATATTAAATTCTTTCTCCATTTATAGGTTAAAAATGCTGTCAAGGATGTTGCGATTCAATTCAATTTTACTGCAGTGGCCTTTATTACATTTTGTGTAGGATATAAATAATATCATAAAAACATATTTATTCACTTTAAATTTATTCAAAATTTAAAGCTGATACTGAAATAATTTTTTTCATGTCCGGTAAATTCACCGCCCAATATATTCACCGACCATAATTCACTGTCCACAATATTCACCGACCACAATTCTCCACCCACAAATTAGGTTAGGTTAATTGCGATCGTGGTTCATACTTTTATTATATTCCGTGTAAAAGTCTTAAAAAGGTGTTAATAAATAATAAATAATTTCAGTTAAGAAAACACTCTTCCAAATAATGGCTAATAATTTTATTGTAGGCGATGAATTTTTCCCACGGTGTATTGTGACGGGTGAATTATTGCGATCGGTGAATTTTTCTAGAACAATTTTCTTTGGGCTTAGATGAAATATGAAATTTCATTGTAATACATGTGATATGATGACGTCATCTTACTGTAATTTTATTTTGAATTTTATACAATACCATGCAAGAGTTGCAGCTCCATGGAACCAATGAATCTAGGGAATAGTCAATAATCATCTAGGAAATGGGGATGAAGGGAGAGAAAAATAACCCGAAGAAGAATTATGGGAAGCAACTGGCTATTGTCATCTGATCACTTAATGTAGGTAAAGCCATCTTATGAAATATATTGAATCTGAACTGTGTTGTAGGTATTTTTCTATAATTTTTTTCTCTCTGGGCATCTGGATCCTGGCTTTTCCACAGATGTCAGCAAAAACCAGTATTCGCATTTTTTATAAATTATTTAAGAGATTTTGTTTTAAGGTAAGAAAACAGTGTTTAAATAGATAAAAAAACATTTATTTCAACTAGGAAATAATAACGGTAGGTACAACACATAACAATAATAATATAAAAATACAAATAAACATGAACATAACATCCGCGCAATATAACAGCGAGCAGAATACAAACCGTTAAATTGCACGAAGTGGTAACTTTTTACACACAGGTAACTTTTTTAAAGCAGTGACAGTCAAGTCAGTCGTATTTCGTCAAATGGTGTATTTTCTAAAGGAAGCGCTACATACCTCGGGCTGTCGTACATCCCCAATGCTCGCTAATTAATCCTTGTTTTCCTCGATATATTACAGATATGGGACGCATTAATAATATTTACAATACATATTGTAATTTGTACAACATCTTCACGACAGTCAAGGTCCATACGCTGGTACGACCATACATTTGTTACATCCAATCGCTTTGACAATAATAAGGCGAATATTTATCATAAGGTGAAAAGAGTCATAAATCGATGAATAATACTTAGCTATCCTAAAATATAATTAGATTTTCCACGATTTAAAAAGAGGTCTTCTCACGTAAATCACGAACTTCAACAAAATTTTTAACAGTTTAAAGTAATGACTAAACTTTCGAGTCCCGTTTAGATTGACTATGTTTGGTAGTCAAAACACGCACTGGATTATTGTCTCGGCCACAAGACCCTTGCGGGGTCCGTGGGCAAAGACTGGGCGGCCTGCTGCGGCGCAGGCACGGCGGGGGCGGGCGCGGGGGCAATCACCCCCTTGGCCTCGGAGCCCTGCGCCTGTCCGTCGGCTCTGTCCGCCCATCCATGGTGGTGATCGTCGTGGTGCTCGTGGTGGTGGTCGTGATGGTCGGGAGAGGGGAACCACTCAGAAATCCAAACTGGCTTCCAGATCTTCTTCCACGCGGGTAGCCAAATCTCTTTCCACGCTGGTACCCAGATCTGTTTCCAGGCTTCCTTCCATTCCAGCTTCTTGTCAGGAACCCAGATAAGCTTCTTGCTCGGCTTCCAGATCTGCTTCCACGCCTCTTTCCATTCAAGTTTCTTGTCTGGAACCCAGATCAATTTCTTGGACGGTTTCCAAATCTGTTTCCACGCTTCTTTCCATACAAGTTTCTTGTCATCAACCCAAATTTGTTTCTTTTCTGTTCTCCAGGTTTGTTTCCATTCATCCTTCCATGCCAATTTCTTATCAGTTACCCACACTTGCTTCTTAGCTGGCTTCCAATACTTTTTCCACACGGATTTCCAAACCAGTTTCTTCTTCCACAAATCATGAGAAGTATACTCCCAGCCGTCATGGTCTTTGCCAAGGAACTTTTCTCCAGGAATTCCGACCTTAACCCATTCTGGAATCCAATGCTGTTTCCAAGCGGGGACTTGAATTTCTTTCCATGCGGGAACTTGAACTTCCTTCCAAATCGGAACATGAATCTTTTTCCAATCAGGCACCTGGATTTCTTTCCAAGCGGGGACCTTTATGTGTTTCCAGTCTGGCTTCCAAATCTTTTTCCAGTCGGGTACTTGAATTTCTTTCCACGCTGGCACTTTGATTTCTTTCCAAACTGGTTTCCATATTTTCTTCCAATCTGGAACTTGAATGTCTTTCCAAACAGAAACCTGAGTCGGTACCCAAATAGGCTTATAGATTTTTTTCCAATCTGGCTTCCAGATTTGTTTCTTGGCCGGTTTCCAGATTTTCTTCCATCCTTCTTTCCATGTTAGCTTCTTCTTCCAATAGCCGGGATCGTGATGTTCGTGATGGTCGTGATGCTCTTCATGATGGTCATGGTGATCGTGGAGATCTCCTCCTGATGGGCCACCGTAGTCGTACCCAACTTTCTTTTCAGCGATCTGGGTTTGCTGCAGTGGCTGTTGTTGATCAACGACTGCTTTCGATGTGATGAGCACGACGTGAAGAATTACCCCTAGGGTAACCTGTAACGAAGAACAGTTTCTTATATATTAAGGAGAAATATTTACAAATGTTAAAACTAAGAAATCAAAACACACCAGATGCGTATTATTCGGCAACACACTCATTCCCTCATTGTGTGTAGGATAATCACCACAATGACAGCGATGATTTAAATCTATTTTTCATGACAACATCGTCCCATACAAGATGATGTATTGTTATTGTAATACCCGCACCACACAGTAATGGGTGTTATACAATCGGCTATATTTTCGCGGATGCTTAGTGGGCGCATACTCGTATTTGCCGGTTTGTGAAAGCTAGAGGCGCCTGCGCCTTGGAATTACGCAAGTGGACGTGATCGGTCTGTTTATCTTCCTTCGATTGCACAGCTATTTTCCTTGCAGTTTGGAAACTTACTCGTCGACTACCGACTTACAATTTACTACGACCTACTCAAATGACTCCTTTTGACACCTTTCGCTTTCCAGATGGAAAGTGAATTTCGAGTACGCTAAATTCCTTTCAGAATATAAAGGATTTTTTATGCAATGCTTTTGAATAACAATGTTATTGCAGTCAAGTTCTTGATCACGTGATTTAACGGTTATTACGATGAAGTGATAGTGACTACTTGTAAAACTTTGGTCGAACAAGTTACGTAGCAAGTAGCAAGGTATGCCGTACTGACAAAACAACTTTCCACGGACACCCATGTATGGTGCCCCTTTGTACGGGACTTGGATCGGGTACAGTTTACCTGCAGCTTGCACTTCAGAGTACAGTGAAACGAATTCATGTTTTGGCACGTTCACTTTTGTATGTTTGTGAAAAGAAATCGCGTCCCCAGAATGACGTGATAATTAATTGTTCACGAGGGACGAAGCTATTCGTAATGCCATTGAACCTGAACGGAAGCGGACTCGGCGAATGTTCTCTTACGTGACCAGTGTAATCGTGTGAGATATTTCAAGAAGATGTACGGCTTCTTAAATTAACTAATTACATTGGTATCTCCGCCTCTTAAGCTAATTTACTCGTAGTGACATGGATAAATAATATTATTATTTGAACCGTGCGCAGTAAGCGTTGAAACGAGGTGATTTTGGTGAAATTAATCGTTACTTATTTTAAAGTCAATTAGGATAAAGTGTGCCGCTTTGTTTTAGCAGTTTCACTAACCGGATGTAGAATTTGACTGAAGCAAATCACTACGAAGTCTTCTCGTGAAGTCTTCACTTTTGTTACGAAAAAACTAGATTAATGTCCCATTTACATAATATGTGAAGATAGAACAACTTGCACTTGAGAAATATATTTAAGGCGTTGAAACGTGTTCATTATTTCGGGCAGCTCTAATGACTCCCATTATCTTTCAAAACAATGAAATGTCGCGCAGGTCACAAGACTTCCCGTCAGTGGTGAGCTGCACAGCACAGCACAATGCTCGGCAAGATCAGTTCACAGACATTATAAAGTATTTATCCTTCACAAATAGCAAATTAGGTTGTTTTTTTGGCTTTTTGTATTAACTATATTTTCGGTTAGTTAGAAGAAAAATTGTTGTTTTAACTTTTAACCCAGAATTTTTTTTTCTAAACACTTCCAATATATAAAAGATAATACAGCAACCAGCAACACGATGGAACTATAATCACTGTACACTGGAAAACACGCTTAAAGATACATGTTAAACAGAATTAGCGAAAAGGACCCACATAACACAAGTGTGCCCCTATACTGTATAAACATCAAATGCACATTCGCAACGCATCGAGTGAAAGTTTTTCATACCTCCAATTCTTCGATGCATTTATATTTTAATCAGTGAATAAATTAAAGCAGGATAAATTATGTCATTTAGATCGAGCAGCAAATACATTTTAAAGAAATCGCAAGTAAATACAAACAGATAGCAAACACATCGCTAGTGAATATGATATAATACAATAATTGTCAGTGTTAAACAAGAAAAGAAAACAATTAACAATAATCCAGAATCCTTTAAGGCCATATCTAATTTGCATTGATTATAGCAATCTGATACAATCCAAGATGATTCACCGAAGACAATATGGTACTAAATTGATGTCAAAAGAAAAAAAGAAAGTATCTAATACGGTGATCTCCGAAAAAATACACGCTCACGAACCTGAGAATGTTAATGAATTATGTATTCGGAGTACCATGCTGAGCTCGTATACATAATAGATGCCTAAATAATTGCTCACGATTTGGAAGGCGCAATACGACATTGCATATGACTGCTTCATTTAAGATTTCACCTTGTCTTGTTAGTCTAGGTTGATTGATGATAAGTGCGATTCGCGCAAGGCTTTCTTTTGCTGATATTTATATCTCGTTACATAAACATATCTTTCTAATCAGAACACACATTTAACATTCTGACAGACGCAAGCCCGAGTATGTTATGTTCGACGTTACGATACACTTGCAAAAAATAGAGAGATTACACTTTTTATTATAACACGATGTTCATTGAATTTATTTAGATGTGCAAAGGTTATTTCATTTTCACTTAAATCAACTTTTTTACACAGATAGCCAATTCATAAAAGAAGAACTTCGAATATATATTTTTTGATTTCCTGTAGTTTTCAAAAATGTTGTTTATTTCACGTTACGAAATCAATTTAACTGTGTTAAACAAACCATGATCTAACGTTAAATGCATAACCAAAACAAATTTAAAAAATCACAATAAAACTAAAATAAACACTGCAAGCCCTGGTCAAACTGCAAACTTGTCGCGGACGACTGAACAAATGTCAGAAATGATATCCGGTTAATGGGAAAATTGTTAAAAAAGCGAATCAAAATCTTTTCAAGTTGATTGAACTTTGGATGAAAAAGATGCTTTATTTTATGCGGAAGTCGTGGAACTATTGTGAAGAAAATAATATGGTGTTATCCAATTGTTGTAAATTGAAGATTGAGATCAAATTTAGAAAATTTGGTTGCAAGCTTAAAGCTTGTGATGAAGGGGTTGAAATAAAATCAAAAACAAATTGATTTGTGTTATTCACTGCTTTAGAGTTTGTAACTTGAAAATAATTGAAGTTCATCGAGAGATGAATTTGAATATTGATAAGAAGAGTTAGTTAGTTTGACCGGAGCTGGTAGTTTGGTTTGTTAGATAGTAATGTAGGTTTGTTTGACTGACCAGTGTCAACTTGCTCGCTCCCATGGTGTGAAGCGCGCGGTGCTGCGGTGGCGATGCCTGTGATGTGTAGTCGGTGCGGCGGGCTCTTATAGCGCTGGGCGGCCTTCCCTCCCCAAGGCCGCGCAAGGCTACCTAACTTTCCTCGCGGCCGCGGCCAGCCAGCCAGCAGCCAGCAGCCAGCAGCCAGCCATCCTCTCTAACCTGTCCTGTCCTCTCCATAGCATCTGGATGTTCCTAACTGCACTTCCTAAGTGCACTTCCTTGTTTTGGTGCCATCGCGTTGCTCTTCCTTGGCGTGTCTAGGTTTCCACAATACATTGTAATATGTACGTTATGTCGAGCTGTAACCCAAATGCTTTGTGATTTTGTTCCTTACTTTGGTTTGTACGATGGATGCACTTCGGATAAACTAATCTGGCCTTAATAAAAAGGGGGTTAAAAAGCTTACTTGTTTTAGAACGATAACACCGTTCATTCATAAAGCAGGTCGCGACATCTTAGTCTACAATATTCACAACACCAGAAATACTACTTTGACGGCCGGCGTAGTCACGGGATCGAATCCCGGCGTGGCAAATAAATTTTATTTGATTTTTGTGTTATTTCACAATTTATTCATTTAAAATAATATATAGTATATTTGCGGCACGTTCCAGAGTGGAAAATACTCTCAGTATCGCCCTGGTGTAAGACCACCATTCAGAATTGAAAAGTTGCTTAAAATGGATTTGGTTGTGTTTGGTGACCAGATCTGAATAGCCAGGTACTTCCCACCTTCCTCTTGCCCATCTCCTTCCCCTCCCCACTACCTTCAGCCTCACAACATACCCCGATTTGGGATGCCATAGTCTCACTGGCTCCAGACGAGAGCAGTTGGGACTTTTGTGCGGTATTCATATATAAAAAAAACTACAATATTATTTGCTAAAACTACTTGGTTTTATCACTTTGTGGCAATATTATTATTTTTTATTATAACTACCTACCAAATTCACAATTTGGGTACCGCCGCCCCAGGAACAATTTATTGGATACTCATAGATCTTTCCATGTGGTTCGCTACGTTTGCTACGTGTCCGGGTTCAGGGGGTAAGGTTTGGCCTTGTTTTGCGCCTGCTCACAAGCTACGTGGCAGGCCAAATCGGGATAGAAAGGCTGAGGGGGACCTTTTGACCAATACAACAGGACTCTCGGAAAAGACAGGGATGGATTCATTCCTGGATACATTGACCCCCAGATTCCTATCCACCCATCATACCTTTTTCCTTCCCAGAACTTCCTTCCCTTCAATTTAAAATGACGCTCTTACAGCATTCTCAAAGATGAAATGGGCCCCGAGGGAATCATTTTGCTCAGGACCTGTATAGAACTAATTTAAAAAAAGTGTTCTTCAAACTTCGCAAATTCACTTTTTTATTTTTTTTATTTTTATTTTTTTATTTATGTCTATTCTTAAATACACAATTTTACAATTGATTACAGAGGTTTACATAGGAGTAAAAAACGTTAATTTTCAGTAGCAGTAAGCAAAAAGATTTTTTTTTTTTTTTTTAGTATTATGTTGTGTGTAAGGTATGTTTTGTGGCGTCATTATTAATTTAATGAAAACAAATAACTTTGTGTACACCACTATTTAATTAACATTATCAACATGTTTCAAAAACTATGTTTTCTTCGTCATATACAAATAACTTTGTGTACACCACTATTTAATTAACATTATCAACATGTCAAAAACTATGTTTTCTTCGTCAGGATAATAAGTTATTAACTAAGAAAACATAGTTTTTGAAGCAAGTTGATAATGTTAGTTAAATAGTGGTATACACAAAGTTATTTGTATTCATTAAAATAAAAAAAGTGTATTTAAATACATTCTTATTTTTGGTGATTCTGCAAGGTATGTTCAGGTTTGTTTTTGTATAATTATAAATGATCACAATGAAAGAAAGCTTTATACCTTTAAAGATATTCATAGTTTAGTCAGTGGGACGTTAAGCCTATAGATAGGGTGTAGGCTAACATTACCCAGCATAATCTAAAGTAAATATAGCTTTGAGTACTTTCTTATTGTACGATCACATTATTCGTCCTTGCGGTAGGTCTTGCAATTTTTTTAAAATTATAGATATGATTATCTGATGACTCGAACAGTTATCGTTTGTACGGTGAATACATTTAAATAAAATCTACACTGTGACGCCATCAATTGCAAAGTTAACCACGTCAAGCTGATGGTTCCCTACCCTCTGCCACCACTTACTTTTTTGAAAATAATTGATGAATTGGTCTTCCGGCTAAAAAGGTTGTGCATCCCTGGTTTAATATGTTATTGTCTCAGCAGCAGCCGCGAAATGTCGGTTATGCACACTAAAGAACCGCTATAAAAGTTAACATAAAACAAAAAAAAATCCCCATAGTCCATTATTAAAAACACTTAATGATCTCGGTGTGTTAGCAGATATTAATCATGATTGATTCCCTTTCCCTAAGAAAATGGAAGGAGTAAATCTACTGGACCATAACACAAGTAAATGGTATACAGACAATTTCCACGTAATGGAAAATGGTGGAAAAACTTGAATGGATTTGACCAGGCCAAGTAACAAAACAAAATATTGGTTGGTGCAATAGACTAATTGGAGACAGAAAAAATCGGAAACAAAAGGAAAGCAGTACAGATAGAGTTTAAAATGATAGACCTTGGCCAAAAATATATAGGAAGGACGGAAAGGGGGACTAGGATAAATGTGGTGAGGGTGTAGAAGGAAAACATTTGTTTTATTGTGAAATAATATAATAAAATTAATGTATATTTCTTGGATTCATAGGGGCAATTCCTGTTCTACTTTAAGATAAGGAAAATGTAATTAACCTTTAATAAAAGACTTTTTCGCTTACCGCGATTCTCTCTAGGTGACATTGAAAAAGTTGTTGATTTTAAGGTTTAGGATAATTCTGCTGTCATCCGAGAGAAATAGCATCGCAGTTAATCGTAAAAGTCGTTAATAATTTTAAAATTGACCACTCGGACCCATAAGCTTGTTTTCAGGATAGTATAACATTACCAGACATAATATGTATGACTTTTGAGGCGTAGTAACGTGTAAGGACAATTCCTTATCCTTTCGTGGAACCGTAATCTCTCCCAGAGGAGTGGGTTCGAAACCCGTGATTCATCTCATTCTCACTACCATTTAGAATCGGGACAGTGCTTGAAATGACTTGAGTAATGTTTAGTGTTCATGTATGAAGTCTTAGGGTGGCAATTATTAACCTTTTTGACCCATTCTCCTGCCAGTCTTCCACTTCCTTAGCTTAGTCTCACACAAACATTTCCCAAACGAGGTAAGAATAGCTCCACTGACATAGAGTAGTTAGACAGCGTTAATTTTTAAGAACATGTTTTAATAAACGTAACACAATAAAATTGATCACAAAGAAAATAATTAAAACAACACTTATATTTAATAGCCATCCAGAACGGTGACCGGGCAACTTGGAATGAAACCACTCAGAACCATCTCAGATAAGTCATTTAAAGTGATAAAAAAAAATATGTATAAAACATTGGTTAAATAAGTTACGTTAGGTTAGGGTTATCGGCAAAATTAAATTGATTTTTTTCATAACTTTTAATGACTTTTCAAGGAGGTGTTGAGTTGAAATTATTCTCAGTGGCACGGAACCTTCCAGAAAATATTAAATCTCTATTTCCTTGTCTACTTTTAAAAAGATTGTTAAATTATTTGTGTCAGCTAAGGATTGCCAAAATACTATTTTAATCTTCGTAATTTTAAATTTAATAGCATTATATATTACTAGCTTTTCCCCGCGGCTTCGCTCGCATGGTATTACGGGAAATTACTGTAGCGCTTGCACTTATCAACTATCTCCCCCCCCACCCCACCCCCATCCCCTCCCGCATTCCATATATTCATTCCCTTACATTCAGTTTTCAAACATCTCGCCTACCACCTAAATTTCATAATGCTATAGCTCAAAGAAAAAAATAATTACTTATCCAATTTTGTTCATTCGTTCGGAATTTATGCGCTTACAAATATTTCGGATGTTTATTTTTATTTAAATATTTGGAAGTTCGTTAATATAATAAAAAAAATACTCTATTTATCATTCAGACTTTATAATCGTTACGAATTATATTTTTAATATAGGAACTCTCATCTGACATTTATTCCAAGCTTGTCCAAAAAAAAACGAATTCTAATATTTGAATTTTCTGCAGTAGTAGCTGACCAGTAGATTGAGTACTTACCAGCATAGAGCCCAAAAATATATCAACATTGTTTCCATGGAAAAGATTTTTTTCTGCCGTTAGCAAAAACTCGCTTTTGTTAGCGACAGAAAACGTATAACCAATATAATTTATTAATATTTATAATTTCATAACGCCAGAGTTTACCATCATATACAACCTGTAGTCTGCGCATATAATTTAGCTTTATATTGGTGAAAGAATTATTAAAGTCTTTATATTGTGTTATGCGTGAAAAGGTCATAAACAAACTCGAGTAGTTTCGCATTTATAATATTAGTATGGATTACAATTAAAATATTTATACACAGCCACCCTACCTGTTTTCCAAATTACAATGAATTGGCCTCCTTCAGTTTAGTGGGTTCATATAATTTGTAAGAAAACATATTGAAACAACGTTATTTTTTCAATATATTATTTTGTGTTATTTTTAATATTTTATAATTTTTTTGACCACTATACAGGCTTGCTTAGTGAGGTTAAATATAATATAAACAATACTACCATGTGAAGAAACATTATATAATAAATTTTTTTAAATTTAAATATAATTTTAAAAAACATTAATTTCAAAAAATATTTATAAGTATTTCATTGAAGAAGAAGATAACAATAATAATCTAAACGAAAGAATGAAAGAAAATAAGACACAAAAAAAAATTAAAAAAGATAATGGTCGCAACTGGGACTCGAACCCGGAACCTCTCGTCTAACCAGAACATGCGCCTTTACCAATTGTGCTGTTGTCACCTTCTATCAAACCGTCACATTTGTCAATTTTTAAAACTTTTTAGAATTAACAATATTATCATCGATATTTTTTTTCCATATTACAGGCAACTACCCTTTTTATTGGAAACAATCATTATAAAAATTAGTTAGTAACCTAGATAGCGTATACGGAACTATTGACTATTTTCTATTTTTGTGTGTGTTGTTCTCTTTCATACTTTCGTTTAGATTATTATTGTTATCTTCTTCTTCATTGAAATATTATATTGATAGGAAAAACCTTCAAAAGTTATAAAAAGAGATTTTTCTTAGAAAAAATTATAAGTATTTGTTTGTATTAAATGATTTTAAATTATCATTTTTCTTCTATAATTCTCAAATATTGAGAATACTGTGATTATTTCAGTTTTGTGAAGCAACTGTCCTATAACGATGTAATAACAGAACTTGGATAGAACTTACACAGAACGTGAAAATCAACTGCAAATATTTGATGAATCCATCAAATTTTTTGAAACAACCCATCCTAAGTATTCGAAATATTTTAAAACCAAAGATTTCATCAGATTATACTCAATTAGTATACTTTGTATCTCGGTGAAGAAAATTTGAAAACTTTTGTTACAAATGTTGATTTAAAGCAATAGTACGTTATTTTCATTTAATTTATCATATTATTGTTTATTTGATAAAATATGGTGGTTTAAAACAAAGTTTGTTACTGTAGGTTAATTTATTATATTTCGTTTATTTGACAAAAAATGGTGGTTTAAAACAAAGTATATTATTTAATTTAATTTATCGTATTGTTTTTTTTTGACAAAAAATCTTGGTTTAAAACAAAGTATGTTAATGTTATTTAATTTATCACATTATTGTTTATTTAACAAAAAAATGTGATTTAAAACAAAAAACATTATTTTTATTTAATTTATAATATTATTATTTATTTTATTAAAAAATCATTTCCTCTAGAATGACAGAGAAAGTGCATATGTTAAAAATAATATTTAGTGTTCATTTTGAATTGCCAACTAAACATTGTAATGGGCCTACTGATCATACAACGAGTTTATTAACTCTATACCCACGATACAAATGCATTGTATGCTTTTTGATAAAAAAATAATATTATATCGAGGATATAGAATGACTAATTTTATTGAGCCACAGGCTGTTGTAATCGTGGAGTGCGGTCACTTAAAAAAAAGATTATTTACGTATTACTAAGAGCCACTAGAAAATATTATAAATATACTTCAAAAATCCTGGGTTGGGCAAGCTATATCATCATGGCGTGACTAAACCCGCATATTATCGTAAAGAGGTGAATAAAAAACAGTTTCCAGTGAAAGAAATTCCTTAATATTATGCATTGTAGAAATTGTGAAAAGAAAGGGCGAAACAACAAATCATATTTTAATGGTACGAAATATGAATGAAATCATAGAGAAGAGGATTATTCCCCTTTTTCTCAAAACAAACTAAATACGCCATTTTGTTCAGAATCCAGTGATTTTTTTCATTAATTTACAATATAAGTTAATAAAAGAGTTTTTTTTGCGATTAAAAGATGGTTTGAATAAAATGCCTACAGGATAAAAAAGGAAATTATCCAGGCGCTACTGGAAAACAGAAAGGATTGCCAGTTTATAGTATGTACTATGTTTGAGCTATCACCGAAAGCCCGATGGTATGATTGCCACTGAAAAAAAAATTTTATGCGTAATAAATATGTGGTAACAAAGTCTAAATATGTATTTTTTGATATGAATGTATTTTGTTCATTTTAGATTCAGATTTTTACTTTACAATTAATTTTATTAATTACAATTAATTAATTATAATTTCGATTGGCTATTAAATTTGTGCTTATGTTTGTAAGTTTATTGTTCTTAATCTTGCTTTTATTTAAATGTTAGAAATACCACGGAAAAATCAACCGGTAAAAACAAAGCTTTTTTATTTTTATTATGAAGTGAAATGGATCATCATTTCATCCAATTTCAGAGAAATGCGTGTATGTGTGAGAGAGCGTACCACCAAGTTAATAGAATGCATTGTCATCGATAATGAGTCTATCTACCGAGTTTCAGCTCGTTTGGATGTCGTTAAGTGGGTCAACTTCCACTTCCAAGGCTGGCATTCGTTTATTCATTTACGAAAATAGTCCAGGACAATTCTCCCTTTTTTCCCTCGTATTTCTGACACTTTCAATTTATTATTATTTTAAAGTTAAGTGAATGAGTTTGTTTATTTATTCATAATGATAAATAAATTGTCGTTAAATTTTGTCTCTAATATCGCACCTTTCAACGTTTTAAAATTTTATCCTGAATATTAATATTAATATAAGTTGGGTATTCTCAGATGTATAAATATATTTAATTTTTTTTTTTTTGACGTGATACCATCTTATAAATCGATGAACGCCGGCTCCACTCACAAAAAAGCATGACTCATTGTCACGTTCCGCCTGAGCCGAGCGTGCAAGCGAGAGCGCGGAACTAGCATCTATCTCTCTTCCACTCCATCGTTATTATATGAAGTTATCACGTAAAATTATCGTCCGTAAACCGACTTTACTTTTTTATTCCCGGGTTACAGATAACACAACAATGTTTGAAAATCTCCTATTACCACCACAGTAAGCCGAAAACGTTGCTTGAGTCGTGATGGAGGACTTAGAATACTTAGAGGATATACTTATATCATTTATGTTTCTAAAGTGTTTATGTTTAGTGGTGTCCCGCAAGGGTCCCACCTCGGCCCAATATTCTTCTTAATATTCATTAATGACATTGTAAATATATTTAAAGATGTACAAGTCCTACTTTTTGCAGATGATCTAAAATTTTTTAAAAGAATACGAAATATACATGATTGCCTAATTTTACAAGCTAATTTAGATGAACTTTTTAAATGGTGCAAACAAAATATGTTATTTTTGAACATTGAGAAATGTCAAGTAATTCGATTTTCCAGAACTCATTCTCAAATCTTACATGAATATAATTTAAATAATGTTAAATTAACACCAGTATCACAAATTCGCGACTTGGGAGTTATATTCGATTCAAACTTAAATTTCACAGCACATATAGATGAAATAACTAATAAGGCTTTAAAGATGCTTGGCTTCCTTTGTAGAACCTTAACTGATTTTAAGTCCATGGATTGCATGAAAACACTCTATATTTCATTAGTTAGAAATCAAGTGGAATATAATTCACCTATTTGGTCCCCTTTTTATAAAGTACACTCTAACAAAATAGAACGGGTTCAACACAAATTTCTTAGGTACTTAAATTTCAAGCTCAAAATCCCAATAGAAAACATTAACTATATAAGTTTGATGAATCGACTTAATTTAATTACGCTATCTGACAGAAGAATCATTTCAGATTTAATTTTATTATACAGAGTCATGAACAACCTAATTGACAGCCCTGCCATTGTTACTACCATTAAACTCCATGTACCGACAAGGAATACTAGACAAAATATTACATTCTTTTGCAACACATACACAACCAACTATCAATCACACTCACTTACCAATAGGATGCATGATTTAGGCAACAAGTTTGGTGATATTGTAGATATATTCGCTGATTACCTTTATAATCTAAAATGCATTTTAAACCAACACTTTGTGGAATCCTACAAATTATTGTAACGTGTGTGTAATATATTTAACGATTTGATGTGTTATTGTAATGTTTTATATTGTATTTTATTCTATGTTATTGTCAAATGTTATATTGTTTCAAATATTTCACGGTTTTTTTACGCTATATTCTTCAAAAACTACCTTTATATTTTTAAAATGTTTTCATTTTTATAAATTTTGATTTAAATTCTATGTATGTATAATCCTCGATATCTTAAATATTATTGTATAATCTACGTAAAAGCCCATATGGGCGTATAACAACAATAAATAAATAAATAAATATTGTGAAAAAAACACATATTTTGGCGTTTTTCAGATAAACTCTATTTCTCTGCAGGGGTAGGCAAATACGATCAAATGCCATACAATGATGTCTTGGCTTATATTTCTTCATATTATGTACAAGGTTAGATACTCGTACATGATAATCTGACGCTTACATAATCCTAATCTAAGATTTGTTTCTGATCGTTTCGTGTTTTCCCGGGCGTCCCCGACATCTTCTGTACCAAATAATATATTACTGATATTAATGCTACTACTTTCCCCATTCGTCTGTTCATGTAATCCATGTCCCTATCTAAGCGTCCCTTTCGTAATATTTTACATTGTGCTTACACCGGTCTTGCATTTTAATTCAAAATATCTACATACTTATTCGTAATACGTGGTCTATGGTTTCAGATACTAAGATTTAGATCCTACAATCTCATTGTTGAAACAATATCGACAGACACAAAATAGAATAATTCCAATGGAAAGGTATAAGAACCACCTTTTTCATTTTTTTCACTCATTCTGTTACAATTAGAGGTGCTGTGCCTGTCTCACTAGGAACTCCTGTATTGAGAGCAGGCGCAGTTATGCCATAAGCAGTTCATTATAACAAAAATAAAAATAAGAACACAATATTACATATTGTTTAAATAAAAGATAATCAGCATCGTACCATACGAAATGCTTATTAATAAGAGAAGGCGCAGTTCATAGCAAAAATACAATAAAATAACACAATATTACAAAGGTGAAAAATTACAGGATAGTCTGAAAAATTGACAATTCAGTTCACTTTTAGAAATTGGCATATTTTTCTATAGAAATATGAAATCTTCACGCAATCAGTTCCTATTTTTTTTTGTTTGTTTAAATTCAAATTCAAGAAGAACAAAAATTTCCGGGTTCTAAAAGCTGACAATATTTGAAATTTTTTTCCTACCACCACAGTAAGAAGAAAATGTTGCTTGTTTCGTGGTGGAGGACTTAGCCAACCGAGGAATCGCACACGCAACGCCTAGGTGGGACCAAAACGCGATGCCAACTCAGCCACTGACCTGTAAAACGATTCTTAAAATTCATTTCAAATTTGATTTCATTCAACCAGAATTACGGAAGACACAAAAAAACCGAGATTAGTATTTTTGACGATGATGATATCACGTCAGTAGGTATTACGGATGTTTAGGAGGAAAAAATAGTTTCATTTTTGGAAAAAATTGACTTCTGTTATTGTGGTCAATAAATAATTACAAAGTATTATTTTGGTGTTACACAAAGTTATTTGTTTTTCATTAAATTACAAAGTAGTTCGTTTGTTAAAACAACCAGTTATATTCAAACTTCGTAAGGACTAAGCACCAAGAGCTGTCAATGTGAAATTACGCTGAGAAAATTAATACATTCCTTGAGCATTAAGATTTCAATAAGATTTTCATGATGCATACATTTTAATTCCCTCAAATTATTACTAGTCTCTAGTCTAGACGACCGGCATAGTCCTGCGGTAAGGCTCTTGACTCGCGTTCCGAAGGTCGCGGGATCGAATCCCGGTGTGGCAATTTGATTAATTTGTGTTGTTCACAATTTATTCTTTTAAAATAATATACAGTATATTTGCGGCAAGTTCCAGAGTGGAAGATATTCTCAGTATCGCCCTGGAGTAAGACCACCATTCAGAATTGAAACGTTGCTTGAAATGGCTTTAGCCGTGTTTGGTGACCAGATCTGAATAGCCAGGTACTTCTCACCTTCCTCTTTCCCACCTCCTTCCCTTCCTCACTATCTTTAGCCTCACAACATACCCCGATTGGGGATGCCATAGTCTCACTGGTTCCAGACGGGAGCAGTTGGTATTCTTGTGCGGTATTCATAAAAAAAAGTCTCAAAACAGTATTTGCACTTTTAAATATATTTCGCCAAATTTAAAAAATATTTTCTTCACGCAGATTAAGCCCCCGCGAATATTTGTGGATTATTACAACCAGATGGCAATACATGAAAAGTTTTTTAATCGTCACAAAAAATCTTGCAAAACAGTAAAAAAATTATATTTTGCAAAACAATGATTGTTAAGTCAAAATTCAATTTTCAAAACACTTTTTAATGAATTAATTTGAAATACTTACATAATAATTTGAATCGAATCAAGAATTTTAGATATTTCAAATAGGTACCTATGTTAGGTACCAAATTTGATTGATTGTTCTAATAATATTTTAATGTTCTGATAATATACAAAAACGAATATTTGTAATTTATGAAAAATGAAAAATTGAATTAAAAAATTGTAATAGGTGGTACGCGAGTTGTTTGAAAACTGAATGTAATGGTGTTGAATATATGGAAAGCGGGAGGGGGGTTTGCGGGAAGGAGGAGCGGGAGAGGGGAGTGGGAAGGCGGGGAAGGTGGAAGGGGAACGCGGGAGGGAAAGGGGACGCGGGAGGTTAACGGGGATGCAGGGGAAAGTACATGCAGGGAAAAATTTATTTGTTTGAATATGGTGTTGCAACGCATGCTAGTTTATAATAAACCTTGATTTTGCGAATAAAAAATTCACAATTCTAAATTATTGGTTTTTCGTTTTACTTCTATTCGAGGAGCTAAACAGAATATTGCACGTAAATAAAATAAAGCTTTTTTAACATTATCTCCACGCATTACCTACATCATCTTTGGGGCTGTATCATTCACTCATCAGCTGTGGGGAAGGGTTTTTTAAGGAAAGGAAGGAGAGGAAGTTCCGGAAAGGAAAAGTATGTGAGGGTTGGCGAGGAATCTGGGAGTCAAAGTGTCCAGGAGTGACGGGCTTATATTGACGCATCTCTCTTATTGCGGTGCAAGATGTGGTGCGATGGGTTGTGAGAAAGGTCAAAAAGTTTCCCTCAACCAGTTTTTCCCGATCCCGCCCGCCACGCAGTAGGCGGGCAAAATCATCCGCCGCCAACATCTAGAAAAACTTCACCCCAAGAACCCGGGCACCCCTACTAAATCACCAAACGTAGCGAACCAGTAGGGCTGGCCTGCGGCAGGGGTGTTGACTATCCAATAAATGGTTTACGACGAGGCGGTATCCAAACTCATCCCAAATTGAATCATCAAGCTTAAACTTCTGCTCATTACACAAAGCTACAAATAAAAAAAAATTCTGTCGTAGTTTTTTAAGGGAAAAGTGCTGAGTCAGTGCAATAATTATTCTCGGAACACTTAATTACTTCAATGTTGCATAACATTAGCATATCAATAAGATAGCTCGGGAAATCTTTGCAAACAAACTTTGGTCTTGTTTATCTTTTCCACTCATTCCATTCAATGCTCTTCTACTCTGAGCAAACCGAGATCCAGAAGATTGTAAATAATGAAAATCCATGTTCTAAGAATTTGCGATGTATATAATCTTACCTCAGTAATATGGCTCACGGCTATATAAATGGCTCACCTTACGATTTTTCCAACTAAAATTATTGATAATGAAAAATATAAAAACATATACATATTTTTTCAGGCAAATAAATGTACTAAAAGTTATCTCGTTTAAAAATTTGTCGTTTAAAAATTGTCGTTTAAAAATTCCCAAAATTTCATGATTTTGTCAAATTGCGGTCGGAAAATTTGTTTTATAAATGTGAACATTTTAATTATTTTTATTTATTTTTATTTTTTTTAAATATTTAATTAAAATTAAATTTGATGGTTTTATTATCAAGTTCTGCAAGTATTTTATTATGTATTTTAGTTACAGCTGTTTCGGTTTTCAAGACCATTTTCAAACTGTTAAAACAGTTGACAAAAAAAAAAAAAAACTGTTGACAGTTTGAAAATGGTCTTGAAAACCGAAACAGCTGTAACTAAAATACATAATAAAATACTTGCAGAACTTGATAAAAAAACTATCACATTTAATTTTAATTAAATATTTAAAAAAAATTAAATGGAGTTCTACGAATTAAACAAAAAAAACAATTAATATTTTAATTATTTGCGATAAACTTTTAGACTTTAATGTAGAGCGTGGTGTTTTCTCTTTCTAGCACCGTTTAGGTCATATTTATAACCATGGCAGTAAGGATGACACAACGATTTCTTTGATACCTATTTGAGTTACCGAACAATTTAACCTGAGGGGTCAACCACTAAGAGCAAAATAGACGGGTTTAATGATGGGCTTACGAGTGTAAAGGAACAATGAGATGGGAATAATCCAGAGTTCCGCAAAAGTCATATTTCCTTCGATTTTAACAAAATGAACATTTTGGATTGTAAAATTTTTAGAGATCCAGTCGAATTATTGACTCCGACCGGTAAAAAATTGGAAAAAATCGGCACGAGACTGAAAAGGCGTTGATTTAAAAAAAAAATTCTCAAGCATTTTCTGAAAACCACAACTTCTATTTGTAAAAAACTGACAAGTTTTTCTAGTAAATTAATTAATTAATTAATTAATCTTAAAATTAAACCATATTGACCAAATGTAATTAAAGTTGCCGACCAGCTATAGAATGAATTATTTTCTGTGCGTTTCTAAGCAAATTTTATCATAAATAAAATAAAATTTATCATTAAAAAAAAAACCATAATTATAAAAATATATCTTTTAATAAAAGGAAGACAATATTCATAATTCACTTATATAATCAGGGTATGAAATATAAAAAAAATCAACAAAAGGACTCTGAATGATATAGCATCAAAAATATTGATAAAAAATCTAAAATAAGTTTTTTCAGGGGTCCTGAAAATCACTTTTGTTTTAAAAAATGATAAAAGCAACTCATCAAATAATCTTGAAGTTATTCTATCCTGCTTGTAGAGCCATTGAGAAGCAATATGGAGAGACTGACCATCATTACGAAGTCATCTGATTCAAAATAAAATGAAGCTATTAAAACTTCATGTTTTAACAAGGCAAAACTTTAAACAAACATTTTGCCATGATATATATTTTTAAAATAATAGAAATTTAAAAGCACCTGCATAGATAAATACGTTTCGCAATGGTCAAGCAATTTCGCCTTAAAATATGGAGTAAACATTTTCATTCTAGGAGCGGTAGACTTAATTTGAGAAGCGGGGAAACCGAACTGGCCGTCATAATTTTTTTTCGAAAATTATTAATTAAGAAATGGAATTCTTTATTTCTATAACAGATGCTTTCCAAAAAAAAATATACTTGATATATCTACATCCGCGTTTCGGATTTTTTATACTGTATTTATTGCTTTATTTTTTGGAGGTTTCATTCCCAAGTAATAGCGCTGAGAAACAGTTAAATATTTTGAATTTTTTATGTGAAAATCCCACAGGGGAGGAGAGTAGAGAGAGAAGGCTTTGTGAAAGAGGAAAGTTGGGTTAGTGATTGGTAGTACCGGGTTATTCAGGTGAATGAAAATGACTAATGATATTTCAAGCTACGTTTCGATTCTGATTGGTGGTTTTCCACTAAGACATTTTGTACATTTTTTAACAGTTAATTCATTTTTCAAAGCGCCAACATTTTTAACTCCAAAGTTTTGCTTGCCAGGTCAAAAGACATTTAAACTTGTAAAATGTTATTTTCTCTGTAATCATTTTTATATTTTTTTTTAACCCTGAGTGTCTTTTACAAATTGTAATAAATACTTCGCTTTTTACATTCTGTTTTACACTTTTACTTTTATTTAAAAAAAAAATCAATTTAACAAAATTCTAATAGGTTGGCCTTCAAATACATTGGAAATTAATAAGTTGGCCCTCCGGCTAAAAAGGTTGATCATTGCTGTTTTAGATAATTTAATAATGGAAAAATAATTGTTTGAATAGTATTTTGACGACATAGACAAAGACATATTTAACAATTTTATTATATTGAAATTTTAAAAGAAAATTGTGCCAAATTACTCAAAAATTTGATAAAATAATATATTGAGTTTTACTTCTTTCAGTGACAGAGAGAAAACAATAGTCTATAGTTCAAACATACTCAGCATCTATTAGTGTTTTATAGAACTGTGGCACGTTTTCCTAAAACAAATAAATTATGCCAATTGAATCGACAGAATCAGGTATTCACGATTGAAACTTTCCATGATGGTAAAGTGCAATCCATTAGTATTCATCATTTCAGAACTGTAGTCAGCATTTTGGTTTCTTTTAAAATCGATCCCAGTAATTAAAAACCACTGGACACTTGTTTTCTTTTTTATTCAACGCTACCAACCTCCAGCGTCTTTTCTCAAAAGCGAGGGTTTTAGCATTGAATGTTGAAACGAAGAAAATTTTCAAATATATGCGTGCTTGCATACAGTATGTATCAAGAAAATTCCCGTGAAATCAAAAGTGAAACTATTTAAAAAACATGTTTTTTTTGCGAATAAAAAAATAAAAAGGATTCCCTGTAATTTTTTTCCGTAATTTTCCAGTATTCCAGTAATTACTAATAACTAATTCTCAGTAACTTCGTAAGGATATTGCTGTCAAAAGTATTCGAGGTAATTTACCTCAGATTCAAAAGATTGTTTTATTTTTAGTACTTAAAACTTCCAGAAATATTTTTTTAGAGATGTCTATTTGAATTTCGATTTTAGTTTCTTGTTAGCGCATTCTTGGAAGTGAAAATTAACCCGCTTCCCGATTACCGACCAAGTTGTCGATGACAACGCATTCCATTAATTTCTGGTGGCATTCTTGCGCAAGGGCACACACACGCATTTTTCTGAAATTGAATGACATTTTATTTATAAATTTACAGCATTTAACATACGAAATAAATATGCGGCGCTGTATGCCGTATTTTATCAGTTGCCTACGATTGTGCAGGCGTTGCTTCGGTTTCGTTGACTGAAGATGGAATTCCTCCCCAATCCATGGGGATAAAGGTTCAATCTTCAGTCAAACATTTAAAAAAAAATTTTAAATTTAAAAATGATTTGAAAATAAACGAAATTTTTTTTTTCGTGAAACCTGGAAAAGAATACACTCTACGCCACTTGTAGGTAATTAATCTAAACGGTAAGCAGTAAGAATGCACAATTATTTTTGCTCGCTTTAATAGGCAGTGATACCACTAACGAACATTAATAATTTACAGCTTAATAAACATAGGAGAAAAAGGTAGGACGGATCAAAACTAAGAAACCAAATGAGAGCTTGCGCAAATTAGAGTACAAATCACGATTTCACCTGCATAATTTCTATCAAGTTCGTAGAAACACGTTTTTAAAATTTATTTATTTAACAGAAAACAGCAAATAATTATTACAGTAATTTGAATTTATACGGTTATAGTGATGATTTTAATTATAAATGAGCATACTTTTCATCTCAACATTCTTTTGTGAAGTTTAGTTACAATAAGTAATAAAATATTAGATTGCAGGTACGTAAAACAAGGAGGATCTAAATCAATTTTTAGTAAATACATACATACACATTTACGTATTCATACACACACAAAAATATGTAAATGCATACGTTTGCATACTGTACGTATATATATTAAGGGAGGGGGGGTAAGATTTTAAAGGCGAACAAAGGCATATTTTCATGACTTATTTTTTGGAGATATGAATAATGTTGGTTTATTTCTTTTATATGCACGTTATAGTTTGACATCTGAAGTATCTTCGAAAAAAATTTAATTTTAAAATATCAATAAATAAGTCCGTGACAGCGAATCTCCGGAGGCGCCTCGAAAAAAAAGTGTTATGCGGTAAACATCATAACTCGTTAACAAATCATTTGATACAAAAAAATCGAATTGAGTTTAAAATGTGATATGTTTTTCCAGGTAGTTTTTTTTTATTTTCTTTTTGCAGCATGTTGAAGTCAAAAATGCGATTTATGCTAAAATTTTCGGTGAATTTGTTTTTATAAAATGGAAACAAATTGTAAAAAATAACTCTTCGTCACTACCTATTTACGTGTAAAAATAGTGTTCAAAATTTCAAAAAGATCGGTCAAGTAAATTTTGAGTTTTGATGTTCACGAACTTTAAAAATTTATTTGCGAGAAAATCGATTTAAAATTTTTTTATTCTCAAAATATAATTAAATAGAGCAAGAGGGCCGGTCGCTTGAAATGCTGTATCTTCGTTATTTTTGCTCCGATTTCCTTGAAATTTTGAAACAATACTCTCGACATTTTGTACAATTAGATTTTTTAAGATTTTAATGAATTTTAAAACCTTACCCTCCCCCTTAATACTGTATATAAATTAATACATGTACACATATACATATTATAGAGCCGACGCATACGTAGATGAATGTTACAATAATTACAAAGATGCATTAAGTGGGAGATCGTCAGATATATACAAATGCAAGGATGAGTTTCTTCTGACGGTAGTGATTGAGTATAAAAATATATCCAGTCTTCACAATCATACTATTTATTATTTACATTAGTTCCACAAAAGAGGCCACGAGGAAAATTATTTCCCTCGGGGCCTTTGTCATCTTTGAGGATGCTGTGTGGAGTCTTTTTAGGAAAAGGAAGGAAAGGAAGCTCTGAGAAAGAAAAAAAGGTATGAGGGTGGGTAAGAATCTGGGGTCGATGTATCCAAGATTGACAGACGTACGAATCTCTCCTTACCACTGTAGTGCAAGGCAGTGTTCCGAGAGAGTCCTGCTAGAGAGGTCAAAAGATCTCCCTGAACCAGTCTCTCCCGATCCGGCTTGCCATTCAGTTGGTGGACAGACAGCATCCGCTTTCAAGATCCGGATAAACCTTTTTTTTTTTTTTTTTACGTTAACTCCATACAGGAGGCCCTGAGGAAAAAATAATTTCCCTGAGGGCCTATTTTGAGGAGAGGAAGGAGTGAACATGGGTCTTGAAGAGACCCATATTGTAGGAGGTAGGAAACACAGAGGCCGGCAAATCGTTCCACAGCCGAGCTGTTGAACTCAAGAACGAGTCGTAGAAACGACCCGTTCTCATGTGACAAATGTCAACCGTGTACAAATGTTGAGCGCGCGTTTGGCGTGTTTCCCGACTTTGCACCGGTGCCGAGGGGATCAATGACGCTAGTTCCTCGGAGCATCTTCCATTGTAATACCGGTAGAACAAGGACAGCATTCCCACCTGGCGCCTGTGCTCTAAAGATTGCAATCCGTCAGTTAAATTAGGAGAATCTATCAAACGGACCGCCCGTTTCTGCACAGAGTCAAGGGTTTTTTTCAGGTATTTTGGGGCTCCAGACCAGAGGTGGCTGCCAAATTCAACCGTGGGGCGCACTTGCGATTTGTACAGGGCTAGCAGTTGTGTACTATTAAAGTATCTGCGTGCCCTTTTTTTTTTTTTTTTTTACATTAACTCCACACAGGAGGCCCTGAGGAAAAAATAATTTCCCTCAGGGCCTATGTCATCTTTGAGGATGCTGTGTGGAGGGTGTTTTTGAGGAGAGGAAGGAGTGAACACGGGTCTTGAAGAGACCCATATTGTAGGAGGGAGGAAACACAGAGGCCGGCAAATCGTTCCACAGCCGAGCTGTTGAACTCAAGAACGAGTCGTAGAAACGACCCGTTCTCATGTGACTAATGTCAACCGTGTACAAATGTTGAGCGCGCGTTTGGCGTGTTTCCCGACTATGCACCGGTGCCGAGGGGATCAATGACGCTAGTTCCTCGGAGCATCTTCCATTGTAATACCGGTAGAACAAGGACAGCATTCCCACCTGGCGCCTGTGCTCTAAAGATTGCAATCCGTTAGTTAAATTAAAGTTAAGCCCTGTAAAGTATGCCCAGTTTCTGAGAGGCTAACTTAACTCTGGCCTCATCCCATGAACCCGGGCACCCCTGCTAAGTCACCAAACATTGCGAACCACTGGGGTGAAGTTAATTTTGAATCAATGATTAAATAATATAATTTGAGGTTTTACTCATAAGTTATTCCAAAAATAAAAAAGATTATATTTTGTATTAAAATGTTTATATTTTGAGTCACAAATTATTTAATACAATATTGCGTAAATAAGGTTTGTGTACAGCTGCAATAAAAAATCAATCGTTTTTAAACTGTGTAGGTACATTACTGTTTATATTCCATTCTTTATTGTACATTTATTTAAGATATACATATAATCCTGAGGGCAATTATTTTCCTCGGGGCCTCCTGTGTGGAGTTAATGTAAAAAAAAAAAATATCAGAGATTACACAAATTATGGATTTTAGTTTAACGTAGTTTTGTAAATATCGTTTGTGTTTCTAATAAATAAAATAAAGTTACTACGACTTCTTCTTGTTTTCAACAGCTCGCCTGTGGAATGATTCACCAGCCCCTGTATTTTCTCACTCTTTTAAGTTCATATATTCAATGGACGTAAGAAGGAAGAATCCTTTCCTCAAAACCACTTTTCCATAGGGAAAATATTTCTCTCAGAGCCTCACGAGTGGAATTCAAGAGGTGAGGTTTGTCCGGGTCTTGGCGGATGCGTCTGCCCATCAGCTTCATGGTAGACCGGATCGGGAGAGAGCGGTTGAAGGAGTCCCTTTGACATCTCCAGCCGTACTCTTTCAGAACATCGCCTTGCACCGCAGTGGGAGGGATGGATTCATACGTCCGTACATACGTGGACACACTGACCTCCAGATTCCTACCCACCCCTAATATCCCTTTCCTTTCCAGAAATTCCTCTCCTACTTTTCTAAAAAAACTCTCCACACAGCATCCCCAAAAATGACATAGACCCTGACGTGAATTATTTTCCTCAGGGTTTCTTGTGTGGAGAAAATGTAAAAAAAGAAAAAAAGTTATTGCATTTTCAAATATTGGATTAATATAATTATATTATGTGAATATTGTTGGAAGCATCAGTCTATATTATATGGTTTAGGACAGTGACGTAACAGGATCTAGGCAGTCTGGTAACCAGTGCAGTGCTCGGGTTTAACAGCCAGGGTCCGTTTTATTGGTTTTCGCCACTGCATCTGACCTATTTTCATTTTAGTACCCGATTCATTCGTCCGCATTTCCTCCAAACGCTTTGCACAGTCGACTAGTAGGTGCCACTCTGACATAACGCAATATTATTTATAACAACACAAGTACTCTTTCGTATTTTTTGTACTTAATTCTGATCAATTTTCACGCAGTTAATTCGGGTTATTGAATGAAATGCAAAAAAAAACGGTGAAAAACTTTGAGCTAGACATTAACATTCTAAAAGGATTCACCGCAAGAGACACCCCATCTACTTTCCCTCACCACTACCTTCAGCCTCACAACAAACCCCAATTAGGAATGCCGTAGTCTCACTGACTCTAGACCAGAAGCTCCCAAACTTTTTTTCTCGTAGACCACTTTCAAAATTTTATTGGTCACGGTGGACCCCCTGCTGGTACATTTCTACCGTATTCCCAAAACTCGACACGCGTTGTGCTGAATATTGGATTGCGAGGTGATATGTCACAACGGAGCAGAATCGGATCTACGACTTTTTCAAACGGGGTTAAAATGGACCAGTATTCAAGATTATATTTTTTACGACAAAGGGGGCGTAATAGGCTATGGATATGTTCCCATCCCAGTACAGTACACACGTATCCCATTACGCCCCCCCCTTGCCTAGCTAGGCATTTTAAGATCTCATGCGTAACCGTTACGCCAGCCGCTCAGTTATGGAGGGGGCGTAATTGGATATGAGTCGGAGGGTGGGATGGGATATGGATATGGGGCACGGGATGGGTCTCAATCGAAACCAGTCCAGTTCGTGGACCTCCACTTACAACTTATGAACCCCCATTTCTTTATCGCGCCTACGTAGACCACCGTCGGGTCTCCCGTGGACCCCTAGGGGTCCACCTGGACTACTTTGGGAATCACTGCTCTAGACAGTTGGGAGTAGTTGGGATTGCTGTGCTGTATTCATGAAAATGAAGAAAACCGTGCAAGCGCTTTTCTTTCTGATTCATTACCACTAAAATGGTGTTATTGGGGTAGATAATAATTACTAACTAATTTCATCCGTATTCAGTCATTTACCAACCAGAGTGAGATACTTGGTTCACCCAAACGTATTAAATGCTTTTGATCAAAGAAACTGTTATTACATTTAAAAACTGCAAAAATTAAAACCGATAAGGAAAGTGAAAATAAAACAATTTAATAACTACTTGATTAAAAGAAAGGATTTTTGAAACAAACTCCATTAAATCCAAACCTGGCCTATGGAGGACTATGAAATGAAAAAAAAATCGAAACTGTTCGTTCGTTAAGAAAACAAAAGGCATCTCTACTTTGTATTTGACGGTCAAGGCAATAAATGAACGAAACATTTAATTACCTTTTACAATGCGTTCAAGAACAGGCCGCGTTATGTTAACTCTCACGGTCCAATATCTCGGCGAATCTTAGGTGTTCGATAACTGGATGAAATGATCTTTGCTTCTTTGATTTCTAATTCGAAATGCTGTCTATAAATTAATTATCTCGAGACGGATCGCACCCAGAACTCTCGGAGAAAGACAAACGCCTGGACAGGGTCGTGAGAAAGAGGAAATGTAAATGACAATGAAAGATCTATACTGAGTCTGCCATTGTGGCTGAAGGTGAAGGCAGAAATGGCCTAATCACGATGTTGGTATATTATTGTCTTCTATATTTATCGGGCCTTGTGTTTTGTGTATTGTGCATCCAAGCGAAAACGCGACCGGTCTCGTTGTTTATGTGCTTTGGTTAGTGATGATAATCGAAATGATCGATTATTGAAAACATTTCGATTCTAAAATTAATTTAATGAATGAAGGTCAATGACATCCGTATTTGATTATGGTGTAGCGTGGTTTTTTAATGGAAAAAGTGGAAGTAAATAATAATCGAAAAATATGAAATTGTTTTTTAGACTTTCATATTTTAGACATAATTTCTTATCAAAGTCAGAAATCATGGGCGCGGTTTTCAAAATACCGAACATTCTTGTTTTTGAATTGAAACTTCTTTAGCCACGTTGTGATTTGAAACTTGGATGAAACGGAAATGACGCATTACAGTACCTACGAACGGACAAACTGCGCTCATTGGTTTCTTTGATTACGATCTCACTTTTCAAGGCTTCTATTAGTTGAGATTGTTTTGGTGAAGTTTCGCTTCTACCACTTGTGAACTGCACTCGATATCTCAGTTACCCGTATAAAACGCATGCATGGGATAGACGTTGTGAGGTGGCGACAGTAAGGGATATAGGTTTTGAAGATGCCCTCTAATACCTTATGGATGTAATACGGAGACTGAAACCACTAGTTTACACTATTATGAATAAACTATTGGTCTCCCAAGCAAAAAAACATCTTTGACATTTTCGATTATTTCAGCGTTTGATGACGCACATCACTATATTTAGCCTTTGAAGTGAAATTCATAAACAAGTGGTTTCAATTTTCTTTCTGTTATACAATACCAATCGGAATTTTATTACCGTCATGTTATGGCTATTGTTTTTGCGACTTTTTGTTACATAACAAATTAACTTCTATTTTTATTTTAAAGTAAACTCTATTTATTACTCACGTACATAGGCGCAATTTACTATTTGAGTTTACAACTTTTCACGTAGCCGTTGCCCAATAATTTTTTGGTTATTGTTTTTTTGTTGGTTTCTGGTCATAGAGTTTTGTCAGAATTTAGCTTACGATCTGTGATTTTATTGTTGTTGTATGCTTTGGTATGTTTGAAAATTCACATCGAAAGAATTATCTGGTAAACGCGTGAGAATTGATAATTGTCATACAGATCTCTTCGTTTTGAAGTGAAAACTTCTTTAGCACCGTTGTGATTTGAAACTTGATGAAACAGAAACTAAAAGAGACAAACACATACATCTATAGGATTTAGCCTGTGAGGAAATGAGATAGACTAATCGGTGTCCTCTTTGTGCGATGCTTCGTAGTCTATCCATCGTAGCCTCCTCTTTGTCCATTGCTTCGTAGAATAAAATGTAAAATAATTTTTAAACTTTTAAAAAATATAATAAATAATAAACCCTACAATTATCCTACTCCTGATACTCTGCACGGTCTCATTCTCTCGAAGTTTAGTTTTTTGAAGATTTCACTTCTACCGCGTGTGAACTGCACACAAGATTTTTTTTAAAGTTTGCTACTTATGTCGGCTTTTTATATTTAGTTCACATTCATTAAGCAATTAGTTATATATTTTTAAACGCCTATCTTATATAATATTATCGAGACTGTCTACGTTTCTTCAATAAATGAAAAAAAAAAAAAAAATTGTTGGTTTGTATCTCATCTTAAGTCTTCAGGGACTCTAATATAACTTTTAACGATCTTAGCCGCAAAAATTTCTAATTTGTGATAACTCTAAAAATGTGGCCAAAGAAATTTATGTAATTATAATAAATAACGACAGCATATTTAAATTGCTCTAACACGTATTTAGTACGTGGGAACTGCCAAATATGCGGTTACTGCCCCTTAGAACAGTCACATAATCGCGAAAGATATTAACAAACCAATTTACTACAACAGGTCGACAGAAACATCATTAAAGACAAATTAATAAATTGTGGCATTTAATTAAAACTCTGTGAATATTTTTATATCTTTTTAATTTTAAATGTATTGAAATATTGAAGTTTTCAGTATTTTTTTATAAATAGGGCATTTTTTAAAGATAACCATATTATGTATGTACATATCAATCATCCAGTTGATTAGTCGGAAATCTCCAAATATTAAGTTTTGAGATAATGACAAAAAACATTTATTTTTATTTTTTTTATTTAATATAGATATATAAGTGTACAGTGGTGTTATATAAATTACATATCGGTAAAGAAATTATTTAAAATTGCAATCTCACCAAAGAAGAAGCTAGTTCTAGTGCTTGATGAACGTACCATATTCGAATATTTACTTTTCCCTAATGGAGAAATCGAAACCAAACTAAAACTGATTGGCAACTACAGATTGCAAACTGATGGCAACCAAGCTTCTCTCATAGCGCAACTCAACTTAACGATTTCAGTAATAATCTCAGCTTGTTTGACCATGGAACGAACGAACAATTCAGTTGTCATCTGCCGCTGTCATCTGCTGCTATCATCTGCCGCTGTCATCTGCTGCTATCATCTGCCGCTGTCATATGCCGCTATCATCCGCCTCTGACATGTGCCGCTGTCATTTGCCGTTGTAATCTGCCGCTGTCATCTGCCGCTGTCATCTGCCGCTGTCACCTGCCGTTGACATCCGCCGCTGAATCTGCCCCTGTCATCTGCCGTTGTAATCTGCGGCTGTTATCTGCCGCTGTCATCGCTATCATCTGCCGCTGACATTTGCCACTGTCATCTGCCGCTGTTATCTGCCACTGTTAAATTGCGTTCCTAAATGTCTGAAACGGAATCGTCAAGAAATAAGATCAACTAAGAAGTAAGATCTTCGGTTATCCAGTGCAATCCATGGTAATTTCAAAACGATAAAAATATCTTCAAATAATTATGCAACCTTCAGAGATTATCCTTATTATTTAACATTTTCTTTATACTTACACCACAAGCAGCACTTTCGTGCTCCTGGATTAGTATTGTGCAATATTATAAAAAAATAAACAAATATTATCTGGTAAATTAACTGTCTTTCCCTTCGCACTAAGCTTCTCCCGTTATTTGTTTATTTATATTAAAATAGTACATATTATAATATATACGGCAGTAAAAAATGTGCTAACATAAACAAATTTACAATACTATATGGTAGTAAATTTACAAAGTGTAGTAGGTAGATAATTAAAATTAAAAATTGGACTTGACAAAGTATTAAAATTATAAATTTGTATCTCTCTGTAAGTAAATGCAAGATAATTTATCATCCTCCTTAACAAAATCGATGTTTTCCTGCTCGGACAAATCGCAACGTATCGTGCCAGTGGCAACTGAAATTTGCTGGCAACTAGAACGGCGAGTTGCGAGTGACTGGTTGCGTCGCCATTGACCACTGGTCTTTGAGAAGTTGCGTAGTGTGCGGATCACCATTGAAATACACAGGATAGCGACTTGAATTGTAAACTGGTTTCCTTTAAGTTGCCTCGTGAGCGAATGCACTAACAAGGCCTTCTGGAAATTATTAACTAAAATACAATGCCTCCCGCTTTGGGAACTAACTAAATTGCCAATCCCTAAAAAAACCCTGTTAAAAATGTCTTATAAAAATGGATATTCAGGAATTGCAGGTGAATTTTGTGTAGGACATATTCCATTGTGCATCCCTGAACGTGAACGTAAAACTTGCTTTCCTTCGTGTTGACTCTATTGTTGTATTGAATAATTTCACTCTGGTAAAAACATTACAAATGCTGTTAAATTTGAACCAGTCGACATTTGGTTTAGACTGATAACAATGGCGTGCTTTCATTTATTTTACGGCTAGCATTTGCCATTTCGCTGGACATGTATGTAATTCAAAGCCTCAAAAGGTACTAGAATTTTCATAATTTTATACGTGTTTGTTCTTCGTACTTCTTCTCTTTCTAATTTATCTACAGTTTGGTCGATTGTTGGTATCTCAAAATGAATTTATTACGATCTTTCTATTATACAGCATATTATTAATTTGATTAAATGGTGTTTTGCAAAGTGATTTGATTTATTTCTTCAAAATAGGCATATTTACTTTGGGGTGTCATCATTAATTTAATGAAAAACAAATACCTTTGTATAACACCACTATTTTATTAACTATATCAACATGTAACATAACATAACATGATTTGATTTAATTTAATTTAACATATATTTGAATTTAACAGTAGATAGAAAGGAAGAATCACTAATGGTGAGTTAAGTTACACTACTTTTAGGTCTGAATGATGAATATATTCAGATCTAAAGCCCGGGCAACGCTAGGTACTTAAGTTAGTATTAAATAAATGTGAGCAATTTTTAAACTGCGCTTTATATTTTATTACAATATCGTTATTCTTCATTATGTTAACACAAAATTGCAAAGGTGTATTAAACTGTTATATTTTGCGTATGTTAGATGTCAACTTGAGTACAATTCGCCCGTCTGGAATCCACATTATAACATACATGTACAAGCTGTTGAAAGAATACAAAACAAATTCTTACGTTTTCTAAATTTCAAAATGGGGATTCCAACAATAATGTTGAACTACAACACTCTGTAAAATAATATGAATATGCTCAATTTGTCAGACAGAAGAATTTTCACTGACTTGGAATTTCTATATAAAATTCTACATAATTTAGTTGATAGTCCGGTATTGCTTGAATTGATAAGCTTCCGGATTCCACAACGTAATACAAGAAGTCAGGATTTATTTCAGTGCAGAAATTCTGGGACTAACTACCATATGTATTCCTCTTTACCCAGAATACTAATGGAAGGAAACAATTACACCAAGTCCATGGACATCTTCAGTTTATCTTTAAACAAATATAAAATATTGTTACTGAAGCAGTTCAGTTATGTACAATAAATATTGTATTTATTACCATTAATATGTAAAAGCCCTGAAAAAGGGCGTTGATCAATAAATAAATAAATAAATAAATAAATAAATAAATAAATAAATAAATAAATAAATAAATAAATAAATAAATAAATAAATAAATAAATAAATAAATAAATAAATAAATAAATAAATAAATAAATAAATAAATAAATAAATAAATAAATAAATAAATAAATAAATAAATAAATAAATAAATAAATAAATAAATAAATAAATAAATAAATAAATAAATAAATAAATAAATAAATAAATAAAAAATAAATAAATTAATTAATAAATAAATAAATAAATAAATTAATTAATAAATAAATAAATAAATAAATAAATAAATAAATAAATAAATAAATAAATAAAAAAATAAATAAATAAAAAAATAAATAAATAAATAAATAAATAAATAAATAAATAATAAACCTATATACGATTCTAATTTTGAGATCAGTGGGAATCTATTTTGCAAAGAAAAAATTGTTTTTTCACTTTTATGACTTAAATTTTTTATAAAAATGTAGGTTACACAGCTTTACTTTAACAACATGAGTAAAATATTTAGTTTTGCCATTTGATCAGTAGTGGCGCCCTCCTACATTTTTTACTCTTATTTGACAAACTGTGTCTATGCACACCGATAGTTCGAAAGCTTAAAAAAGTTTTTTGAACTAGTTTGAAATAACCGCCCGCAGTTCTTTCTTACCCCGCATTTGACCAAAGATTGGAAGTATCATTTCCACTGCGTAGATTTGCGATTTTTTTTTTAAATATGTTTAATCAGTTTTAATTTTACACTATTTTATTTTACAAATCTTACGAAACTGATCGATCAGTTTGATTGTAAGAAATCTTGTTGATTTAATTTAAATCGACATTGTTGTTTTAATGTTACTTGTTTCATTCTTCCGCTTCCAAACAAAAACAGAATAATTAATAAATTGAATTATATTTTGATCCATCCAGTGAACAACTGTACAAGCTAGAATCTCTAAATAATTTACTTCCACCAAGTTTTTCATTAAGATTAAAGTTATAAAGCTCGTTCCATAAACGTGATCTAACATCTGACACTTGCGGAACATAAACATGTAATTAGCAATCAATTAATAAGGCGCCCGATAGCTGGAAAGTTATACTGCCATTTAAAACTATTCGCTAGCGTAATTGCCCGTCAAAGTTTGACAGGTTCGGATATCGGCCGCTGGGTCCGAGGCGCCGAAAGTCGAGCTTCAATTCTAAAGCGGGCAGCCGTTTCAATTATTATTAAGAATGTTTTTAGATTGAGCGTTAAGAGGTTATAAACAGACGCAACTAAAAATACTTACAACATTTTAAAATCAAATTCTAGACGTAGTCGTACCTACCGACTCTTTTCTAAATAAAAAATAAATTCAATTTTTTATAAGAAAAACTCTCTTTTTATAACTTTTGAAGGTTATTCCCATCAACGTAATATATCATTGAAGAAGAAGATATCACTTATAATCTAAATGAAAATATGAAAGAGAACAAGACACAGAAAAAGATAATGGTCGCAACTGGGACTCGAACCCAGACCTCTCGTCTAACCGGGACGTGCGCGTTATCCAATTTCGCTATTGCCACCTTCTGTCAAACCGTCATATTTGTCAATCTCATATTTCAAATATTTTTTAGAATCAACAATATTATCTTCAACTAGTTATAATATGGAAATATAGTTATAATATTTAATATGGAAAAAAAGAACTCTTTCATATTTTCATTTAGATTATAAGTGTTATCTTCTTCTTCAAAAAATAAATTGTTGAAGAAAAAGATAACAATAATAATCTAAACGAAAATATGAAAAGGAACAAGACACAGAAAAACAGAAAAAGATAATGGTCGCAACTGGGACGAAATTGGTAAACGCACGTCCCCGATGGACGAGAGGTTCTGGGTTCGTGTCCCATTTGCGACCATTATCTTTTTCTGTTTTCTGTGTCTTGTTCCTTTTCATATTTTCGTTTAGATTTTTATTGTCATCTTCTTCTCCAATGATATATTAAATTGATGGAAATAAACTTCAAACATTATAAAAAGAGAGTTTATCTTTTAAAAAAAGAAAATATAAATTGATTTCGAACGATTGTTATTTTGTTTAGCTTTTAAATTTTAAATAAATATGTTTTTTATTATAATAAGGTTGATTATTAATTAAGGTTGATATTACCGTTGGGAAATCATGAAGGAAAGCTACTTTTCAGAATTTAAATTTTAGGTCAAATAAAATCACTAAATAATCAAGTACGTGTTTTGTGTGTTTTGTGTATAGTTTGTCTATTTATTCAAAGTCTTACAAACTGATATACTTCAGTTTTTTAACTTCGTTATTTTGTTCAGACATTATTGAAAAGCACAAACGTGCTCTTCTTCTTCTTCCTTGCACTCAACTAATTGCCTAGGTAGGCTTTTGGGGTCGGCTCTTCTCGTTCTCGAGCTGTATCTTCTTCGCTTCTGGGTATCGCTTTCTTCCAGGCCTTTTATCTGTAATATTTTGGGAGCATTGAGTCATACAGAAGTTTTTTGGTCTTCCTCTGGATGACTGTCGATGAAGCTCCATAGACATTGCTTGCTTCACTGTGTGGTCTGGTGGTCTCCGTCTTATGTGCCCACACCATCTCAACTGTCGTTCCTCCAGCTTACTGTTTATGTCCATGACCAATGCGTAAATACTCGCTTTCCTCCACTTAATTTTGCTTGCCCCTGGAGTCCCGCAAGCTGGCCCTGACACGATGTCAGTCTCTGGATCACCGAAGACAAAATCACCCTCGCTGCCAGACGCAACGTCGGGATAAATCATGAACGTGACGCACGATAAACTCCCTGCTAGCGAAGACCTCAATCATTGCAAAATCAACACATCCCACTTCTGATGACAGGAGTAGAAAGAATTCACATATTAACAGGTTATTCGAAGTTTGGGAACGATTGTTTTACTTAAAAGAAATACAAACGCAACACAAATATCAACGTCAAAAATGCAATTACACCCCGGTATATAACGTCATTGTTACACTCTATTTTTAAATAGGTTCCCAAACTAATCTGTTCGATGTAAGGGCACGTTTTGTAAGTACGTATTGGATTCTATTTCAAATTAAATATTTTTCCGAATAGTGTTCCAGAGTCGACCAACCGCCTGACTTACCCTTATGTCTATTATAATTTTATCAAAGTAGGTCAAATTTAAGGCTATTGTTAGAACCGGCGCAAGTAGGAGGAAAGTCCGTAGGCTGTATGGAGGGGAAAGGGTGGGGTTGGATGTAGAGAATGAATGGTAGAGGGAGGGTGGATGAAGCCACCCACCGGGACGCCTGCAGCTGGCTACGGCCAGTGAGAGACACAAAATAATGTCACAAAGAGATCTAGGAAAACGGGATACGAGCTGTTATATAGATAATTATTTAAGGATTTTTGAGAAAAGAAACGAAATCTGATTAGGTCTAAAAATAACATAACGTGACTATGTTTTTTTTAATATTATTACCTTGTTCTGCTCGAAACTAATTATTTTTTTGTTATTAAGTATAAAATCATAACAAACAGAAAACCTTTTAAATGCAGAAATGTTTTACTTAGGTATCTGCAACAGCAAAATAAAATATTTCGGTGTCTGGAATATCTTGGAAAACGCAAAAAAATTACCATATCATGAGCTAACTGAAACGCCCAGTTTTTTAGTGTTCAGTTTGTTCAATTACAAGAGGGATATAACTTTACCTAACCTAAAAAGTGATCGGAATCTCCCAGGAAAAAAATTAACTTGTCTTTATAAGATGGTGTTATATAAAGTATCGGAAAAACTGCATACGATTTTCCGACTTTCCAAATACGTCAGCGGGGAGTGTACTTAACCCAAATTAAATATTTACCATCGTTCTGACTGGCTACTTTGGTCGGACTTTCCAGTATCGACTGGTGTGCGGTGAGCAAAATGGGGAAAAGTTGAGTTTTTAAAGAATGTCGATTTTACGATAACTTCTATTTTTTATGTCTATGCCAAAGTTTTAATTCGTAAAAAATGACAATTCTTTTTTCTCAAACCGTATTGTATTTTCTACCAAAAAAACATTTTTTTTTCACTAGCTTGGGATTGAGAAACTTCTATTGGTTCTTCAAAACTAAAAGTAAAAACTACATCAGAAAATTCTTCGAGGGCGATCATTTCACAATAATATAATATTCAATTCTCCGAAACATTGTGATAATTGCACGTGCACATGGGTACAAACTCACTCATTATTATGCCACAGACAAATAATTCATGATTTATATATTCCTGACAAGAATCTATTAATTATTTAAAAATATAAATTATGAAATTTATTTTTTAATAAACCTAAATTCAATTCAAACAAAAATTTGAAACTGAAAATCAAAAATGATATAGTCGCATCTAGGAATGGACATCGCAGAACCTCAGCTTTCCTGGGGCTCCCCTTGCCGGGCTTCGCTCTCTGTCCCGGCAAGGCTAAAGTTAAGTTATTTCAAAAATATTTTTATTTGATAAAATTCAAGCGTAGTTTGAAATGCGTTTATTTTATAGGCATCTAAAGTAATCCGAGGATGCCTTGCTCTATTTTTCTGAAGTCCGTAGAATAATTGACAAAAAATAGTTTCTTATTTTTTTTTTGCCTTTGTAACCTTATTCTACTATTTAATTTTAATAATATTACGAAAAATTTTTGGATAAAAAAACAATTAAACAGTAGAAGCAAAAGAGTTCCTACGGGCAGGTTTACTATGCATCTGAATTTAAAATGTCGTCATTTTCTGAAAACAAGAGATGGATTACACTTACATTAATCGCATGAGTTCATTTTATCATCTGCATAAAATGGGAGATATAGTAAGATCACACTGTTGTAATATTCAAAAGGTTTCCAACGATGAAATAAATCATAATCACTGTTTGCAATATAGTACCTAACACATTTTGGAGAAAAGCAACCTTGGATTACGGTAGAAAGATAGTTTTGTCCCACTTCACACAAACTGTTTTAATACTCAAAAGGTTTCCAGAGATAAATAAAAGACAACCAATATTTGGAGCAAAGTAATAAATTTGGGAGGAAAGCAATCTCGGATTACGGTAGAGAGATAGTTTTCTCACACTCCACACAAACTATTATAAAATTCATAAGGTTTCTAGAAATAAAATTAATCATAGTCACAATATTTGGGCCAAAGCAGTCCATTTGGGAGAATAGCAACCTCGGATTACGGTAGAAATATAGTTTTGTCTCCACACAAACTGTTATAATATTCAGGTTTCCAGAAAAAATAAAATTAATCATAATCAATATTTGGAGCGGAGTAACATTTGGGAGAAAAGCAACCTCGGATAGGTTTATCCCACTCCGCACAAACTGTTATAATATTCAGAAAGTTTATAGAGATAAAATGAATCCTAATCAATATTTGGGGCAAAGTAATACGGAGAAGGTTTCCAGAGATAAAATGAATCATAATCAATATTTGGAGCAAAGTAAAACATTTGGGAGGAAAGCAACCTTGTATTACGGTAGTAAGATGGTTTCTTCACACTCAGCTATAATATTAATTTATGTTTGGAGCAAAGTAACATTTGGAAGGAAAGCAATCTCGGATTACGGTAGAAAGATAGTTTTGTCCCACTCCACAGAAAGTGGGCGTGAACGTGGTGGTGCAGGTATGATATGATATTTACGCGGCCCAAAGTGTTATCGTGATTTATTTTTGGATTTTTATGCCGTGTTGCGCTTCTTCCTACTTTAGCCAAAGTTTCGGACAGTATTACAGTGTCCATCATCACGGCAGATGAGTAATCGAAGATTATGGGAAGTCGGCGAAACCGACCATTGGATTTGTTCTTGAAGTCGTGGGAAGACCCAAAACGCATAGGGCACGCCTAATTACGAATGCAATTTAAAATCACAAAAATTCGATTAATATTAAAAAAGACGACGAAGCTAAGCTCAATAATTAGCCGGTAAATGACGGGTACAACAAAACTAAACGCAGAAAATCATTTTAAATTATACTGTACTACCAGCTCTTGGAGGGTTGGGCCTGACAACACGGTGTCGCGTCTATGTTCGTAAGCACACATTTAACCAAAATCTTCGATTACACAGTTGACCTGACGATGGACATAATGCTGTCCGAAACGTTGGCCAAAGAAGGAGGTAGCGAAACACCGCATAATAACCCAAAAATAAATTCTGGTGACGCAGATTTAATTCATACGCATTTGTACCGAAATCCAGTCCAAATACAAAAAAAAATGTGTGCATTTCACACGCGGTAGAAGTGAAACCTTCAGAAAACTAAAATAGACAAGAGTGACGAGCTACTAAGAACCGCACAAAGAGGAGACCGATTATTCTATCTCCTTCTCTCACAGGCTAAATCCCGTGTTTGTCTCTTTTTATTCACAACGAAATCACAACGGTGCTTAAGAAGTTTTCACTTCAAAAAGTTTGAAAAAGTGGAACATCAAAATAACAAAAGCGAAATAATATTCAATTAGTTGCAAAATTTTAAATTTGTCGCCAGCCTGATAGGTTCATAATATTCACATTGTCGGTTTGGTTGGTATATTGTTAGTTCTTGTAATTGTTTGTGAAAGCAGGTTTATCTCATCCGTATCGGAGTATGCAGCTTGATAAAGCTATGTTGGATAGGCGATAGTAGGTAATATGTGAGAATGGCCCGCAGCTATTGAGCGGGAGCTTCCGACGTGCGCTTTGCCCGGCCGAAAGCGACATCGGAAACATCGATCCTGCAAGGACTGGGGCCGTCCCGGCAGAACGCCATACAATGTTGCACTGCATTGAATATCATTGCACTATACAAAAGAACAAAATGTATATTTTTTACAACGAATTCTTGAATATGTATTTAAGCCTTTTTCGTGCTGTAATTAATTTAAAACTCTCATATAAAAGTAAGTGAAGATAACATGTTAGATTTTGAATTATGTTATCACCACGATTTAGGTTGCTCGCTTTAAAGTAGAAAATGATCAGTTCCACGATAATTATTCTACAATTTGGGAGGCTAGCATTGGTCGCGCCGCCCCGGAAGCCATTTATTAGATAACCAACACCTATGCCATAGTTCAACCCAAATGGCTCGCTACGTTTGGTGACTTAGCACAAATGCCCGGGATCATGTGGTGAGGATGTGTCTGCCTACCATCTGCGTGGTAGGCCGGTTCGGGAGGGACTGGTTGAGGGAGATCATTTAATCTCTCCAGCAGGACTCTCACGGAATATCCGCAGTGGTAGGGACAGATTCAGATAGGGACAGATTCACATATCTCACTGGAAAATAATACGACCTTCAGATTCCTTTCTTAAAATGACCCCTCCACACAGCATCCTCAAAGATGATTTGATGAGATTTTTTTTTCCCTAATTTCTAAATATATCTTTTTTTTATTTTTCTGATGAACCGTATGGCTTAATCGCTGTCAACCACTGAGCAGCAATTTCGTCGGAGTGTCCTGTTGAAAGCGGCGTAAACCGCAAACCATACTTTAGATTTATGTACAAAAATGTGTGTACAGTCTTCTGTATGTATATATTGACTTTGAGTTTTAAAAACAAAAATTCCATTCATCGTTTGAAAACAATTAATTAAAAATAAACCCTTTAAATCGTAAAATTCGTACGTTGTTGTAAAACTTGCTGGTTTTAAATATGTTCAAAAAACACTTTAATATTGGTAACAACACTTTAAAAACCGTACACAAATTTTGTACGCGCGCTGTGCTATACTAGTGATTACGTTTAACCCGACAATGTTTGAAAATCTCTTACCACCACCACAGTATGTGGTATTTACACACGGAAAGTTTTCCTCTATAACAAATTGGATATCTATCTTTCTTATTATGAAAATCACAAGAGTGACATAAAAAATACCACATGACGGTTTTTACTACGACTCAACGTAAGTAATTATGATGCAATTGACCGATATTGGGAGGCGGCAAGAGAACCGCCAATAAGGAATCAATCATAATATTTAATTATGCACTTGTTGCGTAATGACATGTCATCAAGTGTTCGTAGGTGAACACCATTGCATATTACGTAGATATTAGTGTGAATTCCAAGTGAAATAATGCATAATAGGCGTGCGGCGCCACTGTCATTCACCCATTAGGAACTGTCTATTTTTTTACCCCGCTAGTAAGATCGCTTTCAAAGGTCACGCAGTCAGTCTGGTCCAGTTGTTCCAAAACTTGAAGGCGAAAGTTATTCGCATAAAAATAATAAAGTTGTTAGTTATTACCCGGAATCGGAAAAAAGATTTTACATAGAAGACACGAATTTTAGCTGACTTGCCAAGATTGTACTCGTAATTGGGAAATTTTGTTTCTACAGAAACAACAAATTTTACACAAATGAAAATAATACTCTTGTAAAATATATTAGGTACTTTATAGCTTTCTGGATTTTAATTTTTTTTTTTTAAATTTGACCACAGACCTGTGAAAAAATCGCGGGACATTTTAAAATTACGTTCCGAATGATAGTAAATTTTTCATATAACGATATTTTTTAAAAAATTTAAACAAAACAATTTCATAATTTATAAAAAGAATTATTCAGCCACACAAAACCGGAAATATGTCATTTTTAAATCAAATTCTAGACGTATCGACTCTTTTCAACTTAAAAAACGTAAATTTATTGTTATTTTATCAAGTAAAACTGTGTTTTAAATTTTGAAAAAACATGCTTATTTTTATAATTTCAATAATTTTATCACCACGCGGTGAGCATTTTTATTTCTAACTTGAATTTAGGTATGTATGAAAGCAAATTTTGAATAAAATAAAATCAGTATTGAGTTATTGGTTCAAGATGCTGGTACGAAGAATCTTTCTTATCAGAACTGTCCTATAACGTTGAAAGAGTGCGATCGCAAGATCATCTTTCTACGAAATTTGAATTTTCGGCCGCAGGGCCTTAATTGCAATAAAATAATTTTAGTAACTACCATATCACTTTTATCCACTGTGATATAATACTTACCAAAGACGATTCTCAAAATTCAATGATTTTTGATTTCGAATAATTTTACTTATTACGCAGGAATACGTAAAATATATTTCACACCACGCATGCACCGACAACAGAAATTAGTATTTTTAATATTTTTCATAACACAACTCATTTCTACATATGTTCCAAATTTGAAAATTTCATATATTATGCTTAACGAAATAACATTTAGTCGAACGAGTCATCATATTTTAATAGTCTAGTATGTAAAGGTTGATGTGTATCTACAAATTTTCGTTGATATTTAACGTCTCTTTCAATTCAATTAAAAAAATAATTGGAAATTGAGAAAAAGAAATTCTTTTCGAGGCAGGGATAGGCAAGAGAGGGGGGCACATTATAGAACATGTATATTGGTGCGCACTCCCAAATTCATTCGCATTTATATCAACGTAGTAACAATCATTTATTCTCTTACGTTTTTCAATTATCTCCCTGATTCGACCTGAGTGATTGATTCACAGGATTGTGAATGCGGTGCATTCTTGTGGCCCACCTTTTCTCTCACATTATAATGTGCGTCATTTTTAGAAAATCCCAATTTCATAACATGATGCAATATTGAAGTTTCTTATAATTTAAAAAGTTTTGGAAGCTGCAACAACCGGACTTAAAAAAACAATGACTTTTTAACAAAGACTGAAGAGGATAAAATATCTTTAAGATTAGCATAATTTAGTTCAGTCGCATTTTTTAAACATATTTAATTGTTTTTTGTTGTTGTATTTTGCGGATTGGATATTATGTGAAATGATCTCCATATGAACATTTTTCAATACACAGCATGTGGCAAGAGTTAGGTCACATACCACAATGTTTACTTATAATTTTTTCCTTCTTTCTATTTGAGTTGTATTGAATCTTATATTTTTCATTATCTAGCTTTTTTAATTTAAATATTGTGTCATGGTATCGATCAATTTTTTGTGGAATATTTATTGATGCCAATCTTGATCCCTTATAGCTTGTTTGCATTGGGCAAGTAGTTAGTCGAGTAACGAGTATACTCGCTACTTGACTAACCAAAATGCTACTACTTACTACTAAATTTATAGTGTTCGGACACGTTTAGTTACTAAAATCCTCGCTAATCAACTACTATCCTAGTCTGTACAGACCATTACAAAGTAATTGTTACTGTTATAAAGTATTTCAATGCATAAATTTGCAAGCTTTTTTAACATTAAATAAAAATGTTTTTACCACACAAGTTGGTCCCAACTGCTCCCAACTACATGGAGCAAGTGAGACTATGTCATCATCAATAGGGTATTTTGTGAGGGTGAAGAGTAAGGAGTTGGGAAGTGGAAGGTGAGAAAATATGTGATGATTCAGATCTGGTCACCAAACACGGCTAAAGCCGTTTGAAGCAACGTTTCAATTGTGAATTGAACCAAAACGATATTAAGAGCATCTTCCACTCTGATAAATGATTAGATTGCTTTAAAATATGGTTAAATTTTGAAAAAAAAATGACAATTGAGAATTATTTTTAATAAAATTTACTTGCGTACCCAAGATTTGAACCGCCGTCATTTTGTCAAAATGTATACTTGCGGTGAAAACATATAATTTATATCTATTATTTTTAAAAAAATCGAGTGCAGTTCACAGGTTGTGGAAATGAAACTTTCACCCACACAATCTCAACCTCTTGGAGCATTAAAAAGTGAGCTCATAATCAAAGCGTTAAATGCGCGCAGCTTGATAGAGCACCTAGTTAAGGTTCCAATCTATCTTATTCTCTCACAGGCTAAATTCTTTAGATGTATGTGTTTGTCTCTTTTTAGTGTCGCTCGTTTCTGTTTCATCAAGTTTCCAATAACAACGGTTGGAAAAAAGTTTTCACTTCATAATGCAAAATATTTCTAAATACCTGCTGAATGAGCTAAATATAACTACTTATATGAGATTCTCCTTTTACATCAAATTCTGTTCCATGCATTATTCAAATTGCACTATTTGTCATGCTGACTCTTTGCTTTTAATAAAACCTTTATAAAACCCAAGTAATTTGATTTCGATAATTCAAAAATAATATATGCAAATGCAGCTAGTATAGCTTAAGGTATGTGAGTGTTTAAATCCATTCTTTAGACTACACTAGGTTCACATTGGCATCATTTCAGAGGAATGCAATAATGTAATTGGAATCCTGATTTGGTATGGAATATGAGTGGGAGTTCACACGGGAGTTGCGGCCTGCGGCAGTTCTATCCTCTGCTGGATCTATAAATAGAAGCCTGGAGCTATTTTGACTCTCAATAATGCATAACAGGATATTACGGGTAATAAATATTTACGTACTTACCATTGCAATCCGTGTACAGCCGCTTTCAGATGTGAGCAATAAAGGTAACCGGAGAAAACGAAAAGGTACCTATTCAGATGGTACTATTTTAAAGGCATTACGGTTTATTTATTTTTGGGGTATTATTTGCGCTACCTCCTCGATGATGGACCCTGTAATGCTGTCCGAAACGTGGGCCAGAAAAGGAGGTAGCGCAACACGTCATAATACCCCAAAAATAAATTAAGATTAAACTTATTTCAGATTGTCAAAGATTTATCTAATTTAGCATTGCAGAAAAAATATTTTTAGTTTGTTTTATTATAGGCTATAAATATATGTCACTTTGTTTAATGAAGGATTTACATTTACGTAACAATTTTGGAATCCTCTTTTTTGTCAAGCATTTATCTAAAATTGTCTCCGCGCCATTCAACGTTCCCTCTCTATCTAAACTCCTTTACAATTTTAATTCACATTTCCTTTCTACATCTAAAAAATTGATAGAAAATAACACTCTTGAAGGGTGACGTGTTATAAATTGTAATAATACCTCCAATAAACGGTAAAAAACAAGTGTGCTTTAGACCACACGACTGAAGTAAAACTTCTTTATGCTTCGTTCGCCTCGCCCGATCACATTTTTCGTAACGCTCTCGTCACGCATTCACCAGCTTACTCCCCAAGTCTAGCGTGCGTAAAGAAGTTTTATTTAAAAAAAATAAATTATAAATCAATAGTTGACTCTTATCCATGCTGTGTCGCTTTTTAAAGTGAAAACCTCTTTAGCACCGTTGTGATTTGAAATTTGATGAAATGGAAGCAAGCGACACTAAAAAGAGACGAACACTTTCATCTATAGGATTTTGCCTGCGAAAGATTGAGATAGCAATAAAATATTTATTTATTGCACGGGTACTCGATTCCAATATAATACGATAAATCTATTGTCCCACACAACCCTTCTCTAGTCCAGTGGTATAAAACGCCTAACTAACTAAGCTGCCAGACATCCAGGGGATCAAGGATCGAATTCTATTAAATAAAAAAAAAAAAACATTTCAATTCTTGTAAAATCAATATCCAATCTTCAAACCACCCCAAAATGAGCAGACAAAAGAAAACGACATCTAGCGACCCCGAAGAAGACCACAAATACGATAAGATGACCAAATAAATGTATAGGAAAAGGTGCACTGGAATTCGACGACAAAAAATGGAAAAATAATCCTTCACTTGATAAAAGAGGTGATTCGTATTCTCTCACCCTTGTCTACTTTAGTTTTCTGAAGGTTTCACTTCTACCGCGTGTGAATTGCACACTGATATTTTTGACGTGATAACGTCTTATAAATCGATGAACGCCGGCTGCACTCACGAAAAAGCATGACTCATTGTCACGTTCCGCCTGAGCCGAGCGTGCAAGCGAGAGCGTGGAACAAGCGTTCGGCCTAAGCGTTCGGCTTATGACGCATCTATCTCTCATCCACTCTATCGTTATTTTATGACGTTATCACATAAAATTATCATCCTTAAACCGACTTTACAGACAACCAATTTTTTTACTCCCGTTTAAAAGCAGACTAAATTCATATTTCAAACTGAATTCATTCTAACAATGTTCATGGTTTACGGGAGCTCTATTGGAGAAGCAATTTTCCCAAGCGAATTTGACGAGGCAGTTTTTTAATGTTCAAAATGGAAAGGAAATATTCTCTTCCATTTTGTAATGGAGTCGGCAGATACTAACAGCTCAAAGCTCTACTACCAAATTAAAAGCAAATACTGAAATTATCTGCATAAATTTATGAATGCAACTAATTACGGTCATTAACTAAATTCTCAAATATGATCTATATAAATTTTTTTATTTTTAAATTATTTCCGTTTCTCAAGCGGTGTTAAATATTTCCTTCAGTCACTCTCCTCATGTTCGTGACTATGTTTTGAATTTAAAAAAAAACGAAAAAGCTGAGAAATCCAATTAATTAAGAATGTGAAACGTACATGGCGTCACGAGCCGTTATATAAGTAAAGGATGCCATAAATTATGCATCGTTACATTATGCATGGTATAACCTTGCCGTCTTTCTGTTGTTCAATTAAGGTAGGTAGGTACTTTAAGCCATAAGGAAGATTTTAAGTAACGTTCTGCAGAAATAAACCGACCTAAGAAAAATTCGGGTAGAGCCTTCAGGCATCTTTTCTTCCAAAACGGGACGGTTCTTTAAGATTTTTTTTACAAATTGCATATGAAGAAAATATATATTTTTTAAAAAGAATTAAAAAAACAAACTATTTTTAAAATTATTATTTAGGGGAAATTACCGTAGCGCTTGCACTTATCAATAATCCCCCCCCTTCCCCCCACACTCTCCCTCATTCCATACATTCATTCCCGGTACGTTCAGTTTTCAAACCTAAATTTTATAACGCTAGAGCTCAAAGAAAAAAAGAATTATCCAATTTGGGCAGTGGCTCGGAATTTATGCGCTTAAAAACATTTCGGAGATTTATTTTTATTTAAATATGTGGAAGTTTGGAAATATAATAAAAAATAACACTATTTATTATGCAGTCTTTATAATCGTTACGAATTATATTTTGAATGTTGGAACTCTCATCTGACATTTATTCCAAAACATAAGCTTGTCCAAAAAAACAAAACATATTCTAATATTTGAATTTTATGGAGCAGCAGCCGACCAGTAGGTAGGGGGTTGAATACCCACCAGCATAGAGCACAAATATATCAACATCGTTTCCATGGCAACGATTTGTTTTCTAACGTTAGCAATAACTCGCTTTTGTTTTTTTTTGTTGAAAACGTATAACAAATATAATATATTAATATTTATAATTTCATAACGCCAGAGCTTACCATTATATACAGCCTATAGTCCTCGCATGAAATTTAGCTTTCTATTGGTGAAAGAATTTTTAAAATCGTATTTTTGTTTTATGCGTGAAAGCGTCACAAACAAACTCGAGCAGTTTCGAATTTATAATATTAGTATGGATGGATAAGAAGCTTTTTAAAATATTACCATAGTGAGATACCATCAAGCTGTACTTAGGGAACATATCAGAAGAGCCAGATATTACCCTAACTTCCTTTTCCCCTGTCTTTCCCCATTCCTCGAACTCTACAAAATTTCTCGTACGGGTTACCATTGTCCAACTGGCCCCGGACAGTGGGAATCCTTGGTAGGAAGTATGGCGCCGTTTCTCCGCAGGGGTAGGCAGAGATGACTGAACGCTAAACAACTCGGTCTTGGGACAGACTCTTTACCTTATTTACTTTCATACATCGTCTCATATATACTCTTATATTATTCTGACTCTTGACATGGCCCGACTCGATTTAATGATTCAAAGTCGTGCCATGACTTCCTCGGGCGTCTCCGACTTCTTCGACTATCCACATTTGCGTCATATATTTTCGTTACACTCCTTACATTCGTTCATTCGCTCTACATGCATAAACCATCTGAGGATACCTTTCTTAATCTTACTCATTACGCTTATATTATCAGCATTGCATTCTGTGTGGATTTCAACATTTCTCATACGATCATACATGATTTTGCCACAACTACGCCTCGGGGATCTTATTTCTACAGTATTCAGTCTACTTTCATCCTTCCTCTGCCAGTTCCATGCCTCACTGCCATACGTCAGGATAGATACCAGCACTACATTTTGGACTGCTAGCTTCGTTTGTTTAGACAGTTTTTTGTTAACGCCAACTACATTCAGTCCTACATTAATGGAGTCACCTGCTTTTACCCTTAGGCAGTAGGTATTATGAGTACAAATATGTTGTTCGGGTTCTTCCTGCAAAATCAATGCTTTGATTTATTCAGAAGACCCCGAACGTCAACAAAAAACGATTCTTTTCAAATCGAATTAAATTTATAATTTCAACAACACCAGCAAGTGAACGTAAATATACATACTAGATATTTCTGTGCAACTTTGCATGTACTATGTATGTAGCCGTTTTACCGGTGTTATAATAACGAAGAACGGAAATCATGGAGGTATTATGTTTGTTAAATATTAACTTTCTAGTTAACTTGTTATGCGAACGCTGGCGTCTCTCTTGCAATAGTTTAATCTCTAATGTAATTACAGCACGGAAGATGCGCTGGGGAAGATGACCCGATAATACGCCATCGGCCCGGAGCGGAACTGGTGATTTAAGCCGGGGCTTAACTTAGTTCGCACGCTATCGGCACGATACTATTAAACATACAGGTATAGGAAGTATGGGTAATGCTTCTAAAGCTCTCCAAGTTGTCGCTAACTTTGCTAATATATTATAGGAATTGTTGCTCCTGTAGATAGGAGATACTGAGACACTACATCGACTCGGATAGGAACGGATTTTATTTTATACGTAGTCAACCTTTCTAAATACATACTACAATTTGTCAAACCGAGATAACGGCCTCTTGCATGAAGTTTTGTATCTCCATTATTGATGAACGTAACTATTTTTATCTACTCTTGTATTATTTTTTGCAATTCGAAAACATGAGTGTCAATATTATCTAGTTTAAGAGCAGGCATGCTCAACTTGTGGCCCCCAAAATCAATTTTTCTGATTTCTACGTTTGGGATTTTGGTATTACTGCAAAAAAGGAAAATAAATCTTTTATACTTTATTTTGTGAAATGAGAATTTTCTTGGTATTAGATCTCGGACTCTCGATGGGTTCTAAATTTATTGCTTGAAAAGTGCCGGGCGCATGGCCGCACCACGAATTTATTTTCGCAGTCAATTCCAACCAGTATATTAGCACATTTCTTGGAAAATCGAATGCAGTTGATCTGATTTTAAAAAGTGGAGGATGAGTGCAAAGGACTAGGTGTGTATAATCAGTTTATGGCTTTTAGCATCCGAGGTCACGGTTTCATAATAAAAACATTTTTAAAGTGAAAACTTATTTAAAACCGTGTGATTTGAATGAAAAAGCGACACTAAAAAGAGATACATCTATAGGATTTAGCTTAATAGTAGAGAAAAATCGGTCTCCTTTTTGTGTAGTGCTTTGAAGCCTATCGCTCTCCTCTTCGTGGGGTGCTTCACAGCCTTCTAACTCTTGTCTACTTTAGTTTTCTGAAGGTTCCACTTCTACCTCGTGCGAACCGCACACAAATTTTTTGTTCTGACATTTTGCAAAACTATTGAAACCATTCCACCAGGAAAAGGTGCACTGGAATTCGACGACAAAAACATGGAAAAAATCATCCTTCAGATTGATAAAAAAAAATGCTTCGTAGTCTCCCCACTATTGTCTACTTTAGTTTTCTGAAGGCTCCTCTCCTACCTCGTGAACTGCATACAATTTTTTTGTTCTGACATTCTGCAAAACCATTTGTTACAACGCAACATTTCTGATTTTCAGCAAAATCATTACACATTTTCAATCTGAATGGCCATTTGCTATATTTTGCGTAGCTTGGCATAACATTTGTTAAATTTTGCGATCGATTAAAGTATCACATTCTGTGTAACTACCTGTTCACATCATTCTTTGTTATATTTTCCAAAAGTGTTAATGCTATGCAATAATTAAACTCATCCTGCAAGTACCATTTCACACAGATTCTAGCGAAATCTACAAAGCATTAGAAGTCATGTCAATAAGACAACTTTATGCCAAATCTGCTATAATATACCTTGTCCAAAACAAACAACACATTCCAATTCAACCAAAAACCATAACAAAAACCAGGTCCTCAACAAATAAAACACTGAACATACCGATAACCCACACCACACATGGACAAAGACACTTTCAGTATTATGCAACCAAACTTTTTAATTGCATGCCCATTACTTTGAAACAAATATTATCTGCAAATACATCTACAAACATTCATAAAAAATATATCACTGACTGGATTAAAAATCAAGATATTAACTTTATACAAAACATTATTATTCCCAACCAAACGTAACAAAACTATAAAAAGTATAAAATTAAATAAACATAAAAATTAAGTAGTTTTTCAAGTATCCAACAACTATACATACGCTTACAATTTATATATGTGTGTACATATATGTATGTGTATGTGAATGTGTATGCGTATGTATACGTATGTTTATATATATTTATATGCATGTGTGCAAATACATGTATTTTTATGGATGTGTATGTTTATAAATATATATATATATATTCCTCTAATATATTTAAATACTTTTTTTTGCTCTTCTAAATAACCAATGTAAAATAAATATTAAAATTTGAAAAAAAAAAAATCATATAAAACTTTCTATTACAACACATAAATACTTGTCATACATAAACATAAATAAACACGTAAACACCTCAGCACAGGTTCTCCTAGTGAGGTGTTCACGAAACATACAACAATACCTATCCACAGTTTCACCTTCACAAACCTACCTTACACCCAACAATAAAATTACAAAATATATTATGTAAAAATGTTTTCGAAATTGATCTATAGGTAAATACTGTAATATATAGAAATAAATAAATATGCACACTTCGAATAACAACAATACCTGTTACCGTTTTATCTTATAAAACCCGATTTGAAAATGAACCTTTAAAAAATTGGGTTTTACCATGTTATTGAATAAATACAGTATGCAAATAACATTTGAACACTATTTCCATTACGTCCATACCCCAGCTGACGGAAAATAATTGAAGTTCAGCAAAAACATTTTTCATCTACCAATATGCCAGCTTACCGGAAGCTTATAATATATTATGTATGTCCAATTCGGTTCCATGCCAACTGGGAATAATGTCAACTCAACACCTCCTTTAAAAGTAGTTAAAATTTATGAAAAAAATAATTTTAAATTAGCCGATAACCATAACCTAACATAACCTATTTAACCAATTTTTTATATATATTTTTTTATCACTCTAAATGACTTATCTGAGATGGTTCTGAGTTGGTTTCATTCCGAGTTGGCCGGTCACCGTCCAATTCATACAGTCAACTCATTTGCTACTGTGACACTTCTATCGTATCAATCTCTTCGTCGACATTTCAGAATGATGGTTTTTTTTTACATCTAAGCTGTAGTTTAAAGTGTAAGTAACTTCAGTATAAAAATTATACCTTTTAATACATTCATTAAACGTATGATTAATCTGAATATTTTTTATAACCTGATTATTCCGTGGTTTTAATATAAGATGTTAGTAGACACCATTAACACTGCAGCTGAGTTGCGACAAAACATCTCTCGGAAATCGTTCAGCCATGGGATACCTACCATGGATTTCCATTACTTCAACTCTAGCAGGCTTTATAAAACTAACTAACTAACCATCACGTCTTTTCCCCGCAGGGGTAGGCAGAGGACGGACTGCCAAACAACTCGGTCCTGGTACACACTCTTTGCTTCACTCACATTCATACATCGTCTCATACATGCTCTTCTATTATTCTGACTTTTGACATGACCCGACTCAAGTATCTGATTCACTTGTCTTTCTGTTCTGAATCGTGCCATGTCTTCCTCGGGCGTCCCCGACTTCTTCTACCATTCACATTTGCGTCATATATTCTTCTTACACTACTTTCTTCGTCCATTCGCTCTACCAAACCATCTGAGGGTCCCTTTCTTAATCTTACTCATTATGCTTACATCAGCCTTACATTCTTTGCGGATCTCCACATTTCTCACACGATCATACATGGTTTTACCACACATACGCCTCAGGGATCTCATTTCTACAGCATTCAGTTTACTTTCATCCTTCCTCTGCCAGTTCCATGCCTTACTGCCATACATCAGGGTAGGTACCAGGACTCCATTGTGGACTGCTAGCTTCGCTTCTTTTGACAGTTTTTTATTAGTGCCAACGGCATTCAGTCCTCCATTAATGGAGTTACCGGCATTTACCCTTCTTTCGATATCTCTATCAGCCTTCCCATCTCTCGTAAACATACTACCCGGATACACAAACTCATGAAATTTGATTTTAAAAGCCAAACTAAAATTGGTGTCAAGTAAACAAAAAAAGTATCAAAACTTTTGGCTGCACAAAATAACGGTGAGACAAAAAGAGATCTGCATGAAACGCGGCGTTGGAATGATCGGCGTCGGATGAACATTTTCGTGCTCCGTTTTGTCTTTTTCCGACTGACCTACTTGCATCCAAGGGATGTGAACACAGCGATAGCTCCAGAAACTTTTACGCCATCACGTCACTCCTATTTTTTTTAATTTTGCACTCCTGTAGATGGCGGCACCGGGTCGCCTCGTATAAACCTCACATTAAATTGATCCGCGCTGAAAACTATTATTCATGGAAGATTGTGCAAAAAAGGTGTAAAATTGTGTTCCGTTTCATCACCAGAAAAGCTTTTCGTTAAGCCTCGATGGCATCGAGTTTACAAGCTGCTAGCCGGGAAATTCACTATCTGTTAGTAAACTCGCTCAGTGTAATCGTATTACTATCTAGCTGATTGTGGACAATCTACGAAAAAAGTTGAAAGGCGGTCAACTTTGCTCGCTACTCGCCAGCGTGCGCTTCAAGATAGCGAACAATAGAATACGAACATCCAATTTCGTCAGAATTAGTTCTCGCAGGAGTCGATATTCTTGCTACTGGCTAGCGTGTGGCGCTAGCTGCGAGCTCAAGTTTTCTTCAAAACCTCCACAGAATTGTTTCGCGCGAGAGTCGTTATTTTAGCTGCTACTGTCGCTACTGAGCGAGTAGACAGGTGTGTGTGTCATCATGACAATCTCACTCGCCGATTCACCCGCTCTTAAACTTACTAGCTAGTAGCTTGTAAACTCGCTCAATGTAATCGAGGCTTTACTGAGTGGTCAGAGGGAAAACGAAGTTTTCCAGAGTTATTTGATTTTTTTTCATTGTTTGCACAATATTGTAAGTATTTTCATAGTTTTCATAAAATGCTGTTTTCATATTAAAAATAATTCATCAAAATCAAAGCCCGTCAAAACGACTTGCGAGATACGCGTGATTTCACAGGTAGGTAGGTTTAGTTTGTTAACAATGAGGCCCTTCCCAAATAGGTCGGAATGAAATCAGCTAATCCCTAAATAAATTCTGTGGAATTAAAAAAAAATACATTTATGTTACCCGTAAGGAAGCGGTTGGAAGTCTTGTTAGAACTCACCTCCGACCAATCATAGGATGTAAAAAATTTCTAATGTTTCCAATTGTAGCAACAATTTTTGAAGTGAAAACTTGTTTAGCACTGTTGTGATTTGAAACTCGATGAAACGGAAACGAGCCACACTAAAAAGAGACAAATAGATACATCTGTGGGATTTAGCCTGCGAGAGAAAGAGAGAGCAATAAAATATTCATTTATTACACGAGTTCTCTGTTTCAATATAATACGATAAATTTACAGATCCACTCAAGTCCTTTGGTGTAATGCTATAAAGCGTCTGACGAACCTCAGCGGCCAGAGATTTAGAGGAGCAGGGATCGAATCCTACGAAATAAAAATAAAAAATAATAATTTTTGTAAAATCAATATCCAATCTGCAAACCACTCCAAAATGAATAGACAAAAGAAAATCCAAAAGAAAGCGATATCTAGCGACTCCCAAGAAGAAAACACAAATACTAATAAGATGATCAAATGTATAAGAAAAGATCCGCTGGAATTCGAATGCGGTTGCCTATTTTAGTTTTCTGAAAGTTTTACTTCTACCAGTGTGAATTGCATGCTGGGATATTTTTTTGCCCTTTACTTATCACATGTATCTGATTCGTTTGCGATTAATTTAAAGCCCGATACAATTCTAATGCTATTGATTTGAAGGTAAAAGTTGTTTTTTTCAAACCCAAAGCGATAATTTCATGTGCGTTGTCATCTACCTACGTTATGTATCACATCTAGTTTCTCATTCTGCGTACCATTGATTAAGTGTCTATAAACGGTGAAAAGCAAAGGCGAATAACTCATTCGGTTGAAACTTGGGTAATAATAAAGGCTCCTTTTGAGCTGGGCTGTACATTTGGACACCTCGTTGAAATCGTGAGTATCGTGACCAAGTTTTCGGTGCTTGTTCCGAGATCAACAAAACTGGTTTGTTGATGTTTGGACACGCAACTCATTTTTGGCTTACGAGACTAATAAATTGTTTGAACGGAGCAAGGCTGGCAGTTGTTTCAAGAACAGCGAAGAATCCATTGATTGGTATAAATTATAAATAATCATTAACGATTTTGATTATTATAAATTCACTTTAATTTTTATAATGATTATTAATTATGTTACTTAAATGATGGTGGGAAAAGCAGTAGGAGGGGAGAGAGGGATTAAAAAACGTTTTTGTGTACCTCCGTAGACACTGTAAAACAAATGAAAAACATTCATCTATTTTTGAAGTGCAAACGTCTTTAGCACCGTTGTGATTTGAAACTCGATGAAACGGAAACGAGTGACACTAAAAAGAAACAAACAGATACTATTTCCATATTTATAGGATTTAGTCAGTCAGAAGGATTTTTACACGGTCCCACGCAAGTCTCTTTTGATTTATTGGTATAAAGCGATTGACGAACTTCAGTGACGAAATTCAGCGGAAGAAGGATCGAATCCTACGAAATCCAAAATATATATATATATTTTTTGTAAAATCAATATCCAATCTTCAAACCATTTCAAAATGAAAACACGAAAGAAAGCGACATCTAGCGTCTCCGAAAAAAAAAACATAAATACTAATAAGACGACCAAATGCACAGGAAAAGGTGACCTGGAATTCGACGACAAAAATATGGAAAAAAATCATCTTCTTCAACAAACAACTTCTCTGTCAAATATTGAAACAAGAAAAATGTAGTTTTTACCTGAAATTATTTATTTTCTTCAAAATGGTTAGTTCTTTGGGCAAACCCCTAAAACTATATTTACCAATGTGTTATTTATTTTGATAATAATAATAGGAAATTAAGAAAGATTAAAAAAAATCGAGTGCAGTTCACACGCTATAGAAACGAAACTTTACCAAAACAGTCTCAACGAATAGGAGCCTAGAAAAGTGAGGTCTAATAAAAGCGGCCAGTGCGGGCAGACCTAGCGTCATTTCCATTTCACATCACAACTAGTAGGAACCTTGAAAAGTGACATTATAAACAAAGTGGCCAATGTGCTTTGTAGGTACTGTAAAGCGTCATTCCCTTTTCATCCGGATGTCAAATCACAACGGGGCTAAAGAAGTTTCACTTCAAAAACATAACTAAGAAGTTTTTGACTGGGCAATAAAAGAAGAAAGTATGTTATAATAGGAAACAAGACAAAAGTCCAACCATGTTTTGATTTTTTCCCCTTCATCAACAGTTTGTTATTGATGAAACGAAGAAGGCAAAAAAGGCAAAGAAAAAGGTGAAACTTTTCCCACGCGTACTAGAACCTTCCGGGAAATAAATAAACTGCAAGAAATTTATTATTTTATTGGTAAACGTTGATGTTTGTGCTGCTTACTATCAAGATAAATAAAATGCCTCCAAAATAAAATACTATCTTCATTGTGGAAAAAAGAAATATGTTGCTTTTCCAACAGATTCAGTTGAATTATGTATTCTCAACGAAAATATTAGGGAAAAAAATATGAACTGGACGACAATATTAGTGGGCAAGAAAATTGGAGAGAAGAAGGAGATGGGAAAAGGAGTACAATGGTTCTATCTAGGGGTAAGAGCGACTTCTTTCTTTCTGAATGGTGAAATCCATCTGTACGAGTTCAAAATCACTTAAGCACCAACGACTTAGGTACTAGCAAACAAACAAAAGACTATACAACTTGATTGATCACTATTTACCTCGTACATTCAGTTTCGCTTATAAAACTAGTCGATCATTAGTAGACAATAAAAGTTTTCATTGCTTTGCGGAATGCGGGTACAACAAATAGTAAAACACCTAAAACACGACGCGCGACACCAGTTTTTCCTTTCATAACTTTGGATCGGAGCACGTACAACTATAAATACATGCGTACCTTCTCGTACTATATTATTATAGGAAATGTTTCCGTGCAACAGAAATGATATCATACGATTTCACACTTTCTTTTACGAATTTTCGTTATCCGTTTTACGATTTGTTATTGTATTGGCTTACTGTGGCCAACCTTGCAGAGTTGCAAAAAACACTTTTTTTAATAAAATGTCACCAACAGTGAAGTTTTTGCGGTCCCCTAATTGCTTTGTTTTTAGTGAAAAAGGACAGCAAGTTAATGTTGTTCGGAAAGTTTTTATAGTTTTAAGAGAAGTTTGACACTATTCTTTTATAATCCATAATTCATATTATTTTTTATAATTTCCGTGGAATTTTCTTTTTTATTTTGATTTCAGATTAAATTAATGAAAGCAAATCACTTTGTAAAACACCATTTAATGAAATTTATGTCATTAAGTAGGTACTTACCAGCAGTGCTTCTTCGATTTTAATTTTTTTTCTTTAAGAAAATAAAAAAAGATTTTTTATGTGGTTTACAGTGTTCTGTATGTTCAGTGTGATTGCTCTTTAAAAGTATATTTTACAGTTAAATTGGTGTTACCAGCCTACAAATTTTGTAATTCCATTTTTAATATTTTCTACTCTTAATTGATAGACTATACAAGCAATAATTGTTCTGTGCTGTTTCAGGTTAATTCTGGCTGCTGTTACCTGTAAACATTCCTGGGAATATTTCCTAGGATTCTCAATGTAATTTAACGGTGTTTTTGAAGTAAAAACTTCTTTAGCAGCATTGTGAATCAAAACTCAATGAAACAGAAAAGCGACACAAAATAGACAAACACAAACATCCATAGGATTTAGCCTGGGAGAGAATGAGAAAGACTAATCGATCCCCCCTTTGTGGGGTGCTTCATAGTCTCCCAACTCTTGTCTACTTTATTTCGGAAGGTTTCTTCTACCACGTGTGAACTGAACAATATCGCCGTCCGATCAGGCAACATTGGGAGTCAGGTTAAGGTGAGGGCTGCAGAAAAGGATTCATTAATACGGATCAAAGAGGTCCGGATCATATGAAGGTGGAAAAACCATCCTTAATGAGCCCCGATTTTTTGGAGCCAGTGGAAGTGGAAAATGCACTATTTGAAAAGTAATGCTTTGACTTTGCGGCTAAAAAAATTGGGTACGCGCGAAGTAGAAACGGATAGAAAGGAAAGAGGAAAGTTAGGAAAGATTAACGTCACATACATTAATATCTAAATAAAAATCAATATCTTCATTAAAGATAATATAAACTGGTCAGCGTTTTTGTTTAATCTAATAATTTAATCAGTATTTTAGTTCACCGACGCCGCAGATCTTTTGATACAACTGTCAACAGTCCCGGCTGTCGGTAGTTCTACAGTTAACAAAAAGTTGAGTGTTGACAATATGAAATACGGCAAGCGCATGTCAGACTGTCATTGGGGTGAGCCTTTGAAATTGGCATGATTAATAATATCGCGTCAAAATAAATAATCCAGAATCATTTCCACCAGCGAGGTATTTACACTAGTGACAAGTGACAGGTGGATATGTGGGTACAGCAGCTAAGTTGACATGAACGAAGTATACATATATACACACATATGCATTGCTTGCATACACCATGTTTGAAATTCGACTTCGAAAATTCTAATAAAATTGGAAGAAAGTACATAATCCTTCTTGCTTCTTTTTGTATCTTGTTGGCTCTTTTTATCTCTTTTTGGTTCTTCCTGCCTCTTATTGGATCTTCTTGGAGTTATTACTTCTTCTTGCCTCTACTTGGTTCTTCTTATCTCTTCTTGTTATATTTTCGCTCTGCATACCTCTTCTCGTCTCCTATTATCTCTACTTGGCTCTTTTTGCATCTTTTTGTCTCCTCTTACTCTTCTTGACTCGCCTTTGTTCTTAATGCATCTGCTCGAAAATTCTCGTCCATCATTAAAACAATAACATAAAAAAAAACATTAAATATTTATGTCGCAGTTTTGTGTTATTTCGCCTCAAAAGTGCTTAATTATAATAAACTTAAATATGTAATAAGCGTCAGCGTCTTTTTTGTCGTGACGTTTCGTTAGGGCATCAGGGTCTAAAGTGTATTCATATGCACCAATACACACGTGTGTTTGAGATATTCTAAATTACGAAGATTTTTTTCTTCGTTCATATAAACAGAATGAAAGTTTTCCGATACTTTAGGTTCTTAACATTGTGATTGTTGGTACATAGATGTTTTGCAAAAATCCATTGCGTGCCATCCAAAGCACGATCGTCTTAAAACTCTCCACTATAAATTATCCGGGGTGTGTAAACGTAAACCCGTTTTATCCATATGTTGGTTATTCCATCCATGTATAAATTATTCAAAAAGTTCAATAATTATCTCTGCATTTTATGAAATATCAGTTATCCTTGTAGAGATATTAATTTAGATGAGACACGGACAAAACATGGAACCACTTGGATTTCGGACATTCAACGTTCTCCAAGATTTGAATGTATTAGGCAGAAAGTCCGAGGTCTAATATCAAGAAAGTTCTAATTTCAGAAAATATAAAATAAAAGTTAAAATTTACAGAGTACGATTTTTTTTCTTTTTTTGTATAACAAAATCGAAAGCAGAAAGCTGAAAACATAATTTTCGCCAAAAAAATCTTCGATTGGGCCGTTTTTGGCTCCTGACTCCTGTTTGGGCAGTCTGCACTAGGAGAACCTATGTTGAGATTTCGCATGTTTTACATAAAGAATATATTCGGTCAGTAGCAGTTAAATTACCTACATCATAATAATATGTAGACATAGTACTAATGTAGTGAAAGAAAAAACAAAGGATACTAATTGGAGTAAACGAAATGATTAAGACGAAAAAAGAATAAACTGAAAAATATGCAGATGATAGATAATATTAGGAAATTCATGGGATTATAAATTACATTACCCACCCTTAGAACTGAAAATATGGCTCACGAAATAACATTGTATCCCGATTTGGGAGGCGGGTATGGGTACCGCCGTCCCGGGTACCGTTTATTGGATAACCAACACTTCTGCTGTAGGTCACCCCCAGTGATTCGCTACATTTGGTAACATAGCAGGGGTGCAAGGGGTAATATTTGTTTAGGTCTTAGTGGCGAATGCGTTTGCCCACCTACTGCACGACGGGGCGGACCGGGAGAGTCCGATTGATAGAGACCTAACCTGAACCTTTCCAGTTGGACTCGTATCGTCTTGCACGGAGGATGGATTCATACATCCGTCACTCCTGTACACATTTTCACTGAAGATTTCTACCCACTCCACATACCTTTTTACTCCCTAGCTAACTTCCTCTCTTTCCTTTCCCTCAAAAGACCCTTCACAGAGCATCCCCAAAGGCGACATTGGCCATGAAAGGAAGCTATTTAAAAAAAATGTATATATTCTTAATCGAGCATAAAATTTGTATAGTTTCTTTTTATATTTAGAAAAAAAGACAACACCCATTTTTTTCTAAATATTTCAGTTGTCATGTAAAAAATATTTTCCAAATAAAGTGTTTATAGAGTTTGATGTTCAACAAACATAATAGCGCCTCACTAATTTTCACGCAAGTGTTAAAATAATTTTGGGCGGTAATTGACATTTATGGTCAATTTGATATTAATTATTACTTATTACCACCGTATAACTCCAACTATGTGACCGCTTGACAGTGTTTTTGCATATAACCGTACCTGAGGACAGGATAATAATATAAACAGTGGTTTAACATGAAATTTGTTAAGTATTACTTTCCAACCACTTTTGCTCGTTGATTACGTACGGCTTTATAGCCTGTTGACTCGATTATTCCACGTCCGCCCGGTATGCAGGAAGAATAATATTATTGATAAACGCTTATAGCTTCACACTTGGCAATAGCTTGGTGTAGCCAATATACATACCACATTTGGCTGTACGTTGTTTGCTGTATTCCGTAGAGTTGAATTAAAACGATTTGTTTTTCGTACCTTCGGCACCTTGCTCTTTTAAGTTACAGATTTTTTGGAGTGAAAACTTCTTTTGCACCGTTATGATTTAAAACTCGATGAAACGAAAAAGCGACACTAAAAAGAGATAAACTCTTACATTTGTAGAATTTAGTTGAAGGTACGGTGGACCTTATAAGCTGTGAGGTGGTGATGATATAAATATTAAGTTTCCTGAATAAATGCAAAGATAGAATTTTTTTATTACATTACAGATAAAAATAATTTGCTGGCTTTGCCACTAAAACCATATTTAAATCCTGTAGATTTATTGGTTTGTCTCTGTTTAGTGTGGCTTTTTTCGTTCCATCGAATTTCAAATCACAACGGTGCTAAAGGAGTTTTCAAAAATTAAATAAATTTTAAAACATAAGCCCTGCAAACCTTCGTCACCGACTGTGTGGGCGAGGAGAACAGGCGCTAACGCCGCATTTGTCAGAGAGATACAGCCTAAAATGCATGATGTGTTAGTCGAATCGACTGAGATTAGTTTTCTAGGATTAATGATCCGAGATGCACCGTCCATGGTGAGTATCTGCTTACTGAGGATAGTAAATACTCATCTTTTCTTGGAATTCTATAGCTCGGAACAAGGAGCCAACTGTCGGGTTGTGTTGTAAGCCTGTGGAGAAATGAAAAAAAAACGAATGTGCGGAAAGAAATCCTTATATTAAAATAATAATGTTTTAACCCTTGTAACGAATACTTCTCTTTGCCAGCAATATATTTTAATACTGTTGTTACCGAAAAGAAGTTTTCACTTCAAAAATTAAAATGATTGAAATATTTTTCTACATGAAGCTTGTTTTCTAAACTTTAACCGCTTTGCTAAGAGATTTCCTTAATGAAATTGTTAAAAAGCGTTAAAAGATTAAATCAAAGCTTACATTGTATAAATGTTTGCTTCAACCCCTCAGGCTAATTTTGTTTGCTTTCTCAACTCAAACAGGTCTCATAGAAGTGTCTCCCTTACTATCATATTAAGAAATATGAAATGAACGGTGTTAGAAAGAGAAAACACCACGCTTATAATCAAATCTAAAAGTTAATCACAAAAGAAGTAAAATGTACAAAAGAAGTAAAATGTAAAACCAAAATTTCGAATCGCAATGAAATCGCAATTGAAAAAAAAAAATGAAACTTTTAGAAAATTTTATTAACTATTTTTAAATTACAAGAATGTCAGATGGCAATAACTCTTTTAATTCATTACTCATTATCAAAACGTGTAGGTGTTTTTTTTTTCTTCTTATCAGTAATTTCAATTAGAGATAACTTAAGATCAGCCATTTTTAAAACTTTTTTTATGCTTGCATGCAAATTTTTTAAACTAAAATAATATGTTTATTTCAAACGAGGGCGTATTTTATCACCTTTCAAAAACAGTTTTAATAGGATAATAATAATATTCCATTTATTCGAGCTTAATTTGCAAAGCGGAAATAATTTGACCCTCCGATAAAATGTGGTGGAGGCCTAAGGGGTTAACTATGTAACTTAATTCGTTACGTAATTGTCAAGCATTGAATACCACTTTAGACTGGCTCGTAATAATTGATTGAATTTGCGGTACCTACTTTAGTTCATTTTACATGTGATGCTATTCTTATCGAGCGAACGATGGGTCGGCAGCAGTGAAAGTGGAGTTCGGAATAGCACTTCAAACCACATAGCGCAGAGTACATATACATTACAAAAATGTTATAAAGTACATTACACCTACAGCCAATACAAATTTATAGTCAAGTATGGCATAAAGCATACAACCTGCTATTGCCAAGTATGGAAGCACAATCGACTTTCAAAGGCGTTAATCTCCCTGCATTCCGTTGGAAAAACACGTAAAATATATACAATTAACTAGGCATCCACATCCCTCTCAACTCTTTACTTCGTGATATGTAAAAAAATTACCCTTAAAAATAAACTTTTCTTTGTAAGTCAAAAAATAAAGCATGCCCAATTCGCAGGCCTGCTTAAAGAAACTCTAATTGACTTTAGGCCCATTAACCAGCGGCCGAAAAATTCAAATTTCGTCAAAAGATGGTCTTGCGATCGTACCCTTGCAATTGCAACTGTACAGGAGTGTTCCGATGAAAAATATTGATTATTCTCCGTACCAGCATTATTGACTTATAAATCAATATCGATTTCATTTCATTCAAAAATTGCATAAACTGCTCTATCTTAGATGACGCTAATTTAATTATTTTATATAAAAAGTCAATACTTTCAAGAAACGAATACAAATTCAACATTGGATTGAGTCACATTACAATAGATCACACAAGTTGGGAATTCAGTTGTGGATTGTATTTCCTTGGCAAGTGTTGTTATCGACGTGAACCCCACTGGAAATACTAATACCAAACCCTCTCATGTCTTCCGTAACTATCTTCTGTGTGTACTTTGAATTCAGTCCGTTTTCAGCTCCAAGATAAATGTAGACAGCTCCCATTCCGTCATTTTTGTACGGGGCTCCGATAGCAAAATCTACAACAGTAAATTTACTGGTAATAGGTAAATTTTAAGCAAAGGTAAAAGTCATTGATAAATAGTGAGAATAGTAAAGGGCCAGCATTTGACCCTTGGGGAACTCCAGAGTTTGTGATAAAGTTGGTTGTGTGGAAAATACCATTTGTTGTCCAGTGATTGTGTCTTGAATTCAGACAAGCGTTAAAGTAACTACGTATATAATAAAATTTAAAAAAAATTGTTTAATTCTAAGTATTTGAAATGTGTATTTCTTTTAATTAAATTTCTTATTTCTAATTTCTTACAGTTTTTCAATAATGTCTGAGCAAAATAAGCATGTAAAAAAAACTGAGATTTTTGTATTCGTTTGTTAGACCGTAAATAAACAGACAAACTGAAACTTTCGTCACAAATCATGTGCGCGGATTTTTTATGATTTTAGTGCTACTAACATTAAAATTCTGAAAAGTGGCTCTCCTAGATTATTTATTCTTTTATATTACTGTATGATTATATGATTTAAAACGTGTGTAGAATAACACAACATTTTGTTTGTAAAGTTAAGAAATTTGGCAACTATCAACGGAGTAACCTTGTTGTAATTAAAATAAACATATTTAAAAAAAATTATAAATAAAATTTTACTAGATTATAACACTCATTCTCATTAAATTCATTGATCTAAAAATGACATGTTTTCGATTGTCAGGTTATTTAAAAGTTTACAATTTTTAGAAAACCGATCAGTTCGTCTTGGGAGTACCAAAATGGATGAAAGTTTCCCAACATTGTTATTTTGTGACCCCGCATTCCGAAATTCTACTGAAATATTATAACATATTTCTCTTCAACTTTAACTAGTCATTGAAAAAAAAAGTATCTAATATCTTAAAAAAATGTATTTGTTATTTTTTAAGGATAATCGCTATTCAGAAAATGAGAATGTAATTAGATGAAATTCCCTTCATTAATAAACATTGGAGGGTATGCTCAGAAAATAAATAAATATAAAAACAAATCTTCTATGAAAACGGTCGCAGTGGTTTTTTAAAGGCTACTTATCTCAAATGTTATTGATTTTTGACCTATTTTAAATAAGTCTTATTTTATTAAAAATATTTTCACTAATAAAAAAAAAACATAATTTTCATGCTAAGAAAGTACATAGTGCTCTTCCAAATGAAATTAAAAACACCATGAAGATAAAAAAGTTCAAGAAAAAAATAAAATATGGCTCACTGAACATGAATATGAGGAAAACAATTACAAAGTAATGCCAACATTACCTGCGGTCAACCAACTTAAATTTTTTAATTTTTTAAAATCAACATATTTGAAAAAGAGGAAGTCATGAAGTAATAACATTCAACAACCTACACTCCACCTCGGAACAAGGATCCCTGATGAGGATGACTGTGAATTATCTACTTTACTTTGTATTTTTAACTAATCATTGGAAAAAAAAATACAATATACAGAACAAATATTTAAAAAATGCGTGCAGTTCACATGCGTTAGAAGTGAAACCTTCAGAAAACTAAAGTAGACACGAGTGGGCAGACTATGAAGAACTTTTTTAATCAATGTAAAGGATGATTTTTTTTCATATTTTTATCTTTGAATTACAGAGCAACTTTTCCTATAAATTTGGTCATCTTATTAGTATTTGTGTTTTCTTCTTCGGAGTCGCAAGATGTTGCTTTCTTTTGTGTTTCCTTTGCCCGTTCATTTTGGAATGGTTTGAAGATTGGATATTGATTTTACAAAAATTAAAATAAAGAAGTTTTCACTTCAAAAAATATCAAGTTGAAAATATGCATCTGTAGTGGATCGTTTTTCGACGGAACGCAGGCGAACAAAAACGGCCGTGGTGCGATTTTAATTGCCGCCGTTTCAAGTTGAAGTTGAAGGTGGGAGAATTCATTCAATTCGTTGCAAAATACGATTTCAGAGCAGTTTAATGGAGATCGTTGAATAAAGATCACGATTTTCACTGGCTATGAAATGGAAAATAGTAAGGTAGTATGTATTATAGTAACATAGATGAATATTATTTCTTCAATGGATTTCTGACTTATGACTCTTATTTTATTTAGATCATTTGGTTTTGGCCTATTTCAGCATACACAATGTTTTTGCCACCGCCAGCCGCATACTATTTATGAGGCACGAAACTGACAGACAATGAACGAAAGTAGACTGAATGGAAATGAGATCCCTGAGGCGTATGCGTGCTAAAATCAATTATGTCTTTAAAAAAATGCAAGACATAATTAATTAATTAGAAAAAAATTAATTTGAAATTCAAGTATATTTTGAGGAAGGAACGCTTGTTCCGAAACCGGTGGGCGTATTTAAAAAATAGTTAATTTATTTATAACAAAATTACTAAGTTTAAGAAGAAAGCAATTTTGTTTAAATTTTTTTTAGGTGAATACCACACAAGAATCCCAACTGCTCCCCTCTGGAACCAGTAAGTCTATGGATCCCCAATTGGGGAAAGCTGGAGGCTTAAAATCCCAAAATTTAATACCAAGCTTATTCAAAATACTATTTAAAAATTAAAGAAAACTAACCAACCAGTTAAGTCTAAAAAATTTTTTTTTTTTTCAAAATTCGCAAATTCACTTTGTGGCGTCATTATTAATTTTATGAAAACAAATAACTTTGTGTCCACCACTATTTAATTAACAATATCAACATGTTCACCACTATTTAATTAACAATATTAACATGTTTCGAAAACTATGTTTTCTTCGTCAGGATAATAAAAAAACAAAGAAAACGTAGTTTTCGAAACATGTTGATATTGTTAATTAATTAGTGGTGAACATGTTGATATTGTTAATTAAATAGTGGTGTACACAAAGTTATTTGTTTTCATAAAATTCGAAAACTATGTTTTCTTCGTCAGGATAATAAAAAAACAAAGAAAACGTAGTTTTCGAAACATGTTGATATTGTTAATTAAATAGTGGTGTACACAAAGTTATTTGTTTTCATAAAATTATTTATTTTTACTTATTTATATATTTTATTTTAGGGAAATCAACAGTTTACAACTATAATCATATCAACTATTATTATTATCGAAAATAAAGATGAATTCCAGCTTAAATTGAATAATTATCTAAGATTTCTGTAAAAGTTCATATCTATTATTATCATTTCTTTAATATCGTGAAATCTATTATTGAGTTTTGTTAATTTACCTTTGGTTATTATTTGCAATATTTTATCATTTAACCCCACCAAACACAAGAGCCTTGTCTCTTTATGGTGAGGAAAGGCTAGTTTTATATTCACTTATAGCACTGTATAACAAATAAAAAATCGAATGCCGGAGGTTGAAGTGAAACTTTCGCCCACACATTCTCAACAAATAGGAGCCTTGAAAAGTGAAGTCATGCGTTATTCCCGTTTCATATCACAACAAATAGGAGCCTTGAAAAGTGAAGTCATGCGTTATTCCCGTTTCATATCACAACAAATAGGAGCCTTGAAAAGTGAGGTCATAATCAAAGCGGCCAATGAGCGCAGTTTGACGCTTCGTAGGTACTGCAGTGCGTAATTTCAAATCACAATGGGGCTTAAAAAGTTTCACTTTAAATTTTTTTTACTTATTGAAAACATACAAATAATATATAAAAATATGTATATATTTTCACGGCCTTTTCATTTCCAATCAGGAAACCACTTCATCTTTTTATGATTGATTTGCATGATTTTCATTTAGATACAGAATGTCATTATGAAATGTCATGCGCCAAAAAGCACTCTTTGAGGACTGAAAATATGTATTTGATTAGAAAGTTTAGTATGTATACGTTAAAGTTCTTTGTTTCAAAAATATGTATTTATTCTAGCACAGAGATTTAGTTTTATGCAAATTTATTCATTGAAAAAAAGTTATTCGTATTAATTGCTATAATATACAAGCTATTAAAATATTTTATGAATTAAGTTCCTGCTAATGTGTTAACTAAGCTAAATAATAATTGTCCGAAAATTAATTAAATTTATAAATTTATGCTTATTTCTTGGCCTCGTGTTTTCAGTTACGTGACGTAATATGTACCTACGTACCAACAAACTACAATTTTTTTTTTTTACTTGAAAATATCCTTACGAATTAAGAAAGATTTAAAACATTTTTTATTAGCAATTGGGTATTTATTAGCAGGCGGTTATGGGTACCGAATCCGAAACATCTTTTATTATTAATTAATAATATTTAATCAAAATTGTATTAATTAAAATATCTACAAAAGTTGTAACCTACGATTATTTTTATTATTAATTTTTTTTTCTCTTAAATTTTACCCAATTGTAAACCACTGTAATGGGAGAAATTATTTTTTTGCATTTATTAGTAAAAAATATCTATATAATCTATATCTATACTAATATTATAAATGCGAAACTGCGTGTTTAACAGAGCAAACAGTGTTTGTTTGTTATGCTTTCACGCATAAACCAATAAACCGATTTTAAAATTCTTTCACCAATAGAAAGCCACATTATATGCGAGTAATATAGGCTATATATAATGGTTAGCTCTCGCGTTATGAAATTATAAATATTAATATATTATATTTATTTTACGTTTTCTGTCGCTAACAAAAGCGAGTTATTGCTAATGTCAGAAAACATCGTTGCCGTGGAAGCGATGTTGGTATATTTGCGGGAAATTTTATTTCAGGCGTCGTAGTTAATATCTATCTATCCATATAAATAAAAATTAATCTCAAAAATGTTTGTACGCGCGTAACTTCCGAACGACTGCGCCAAATTGGATAATTCCTTTTTTACTACTGGTGAGCTCTGGCTTTATGAAATTTAGTTGGCACGCCAGCTGTTTGAAAACTGAATGTCCAGAATGCGGAAGGGGGGATAATTGATCAGTGCAAGCGCTACAGTAATTTCCTCCTAATACTATGCGAGGAAGCCGCGGGTAAAAGCTAGTAAATAAATAAACTTAAATAAAATTAAAAATAAATTACTAAGACTTTTTTTAGTGCTTTTGTCGCACTGACGATAACCAAAGATATCGAAATACGGGTATAACTCTTCTCTTTCAGCATGTTTTGAGGTGTTGAGTGGTATATTCTACTATCGGTGTTTATGCACAGAAATGATGGATTTATTGTGAATAGGTCAAATCTTTGAGTGAAAGTACAGTGGATGCATTAAGTTGCCGGAAAGACCGGATCCCAAAGATCTCAGCTAAAGGTGGATTATTCGTATAATTTTCATGTTTTATACGTGACTCCCAGCATGCTGCGGTAATTGAAGAAAATTGCGTTATTATGTAACAAGGATACGAATTTTTCGAGAATTTCACATACTTTGAACATGAGAGTTATTTTTCCTTTATGAAGCTCTTCGTTTTAAATGCTTTAATTATAATAGGTGACTTATCGTAAAATACCAAAATAATATTGAAAAATAAATTTAATAAATATCATACAAATCTTGAAATATACACAGTTCATTTTCCGTGACGGCCGGGCGGCGTGTATTTGATTTGAATACAAAACTACAGTTTTATTCCGCGATTGATGAAATTTTTCACACTTTCAAAACAATGTAAAGGTCACTGCTTACACGAAATTTAATAAAACTATCCCATTTCCATTTCACACCCCTTAAAACAGAATTTTGATACTTTTGATGAAATTTTGCACACTTGACTTTCAAAACATTGGAAAGGTGACTGTTTACATTAAATTGCAAAAACTACCCCATCTCCATTTCACACCCCTCAAAGCAGAATTTTGTGCCTTTTAATGAAATTTTGCACACTTGAGTTTCAAAACAAGGAAAGGTCACTGTTTATATTAAATTACAAAAACTACCCCATCTCCATTTCACACCCCCTCAAAAAAGAATTTTGATACTTTTGATGAAATTTTGCACACTTGACTTTCAAAACAATGGTAGGTCACTGTTTACATGAAATTTCTAAATCAACCCCATCTCCATTTCACACATCTTAAAGCAGAATTTTGATACTTTTGATGAAATTTCGAACACTTGACGTTCAAAATAAGAGGAAAATTACTTTTAAAATACCGGATGGTTCAGCTAAAAATTTATAAAATAGCGCCCAAGAGAGATTTTCCTATTTTGGAATCAAACCAATGTAACACAATTGTAAAGGATTGATTTTAACATTTTAATTTGCACTTTTCGTTAACGCATGCTCTCTCGTTAAGTATTTTGAATAAAATTTACATGACGTGTCAAGTTCAGACGTCAAATTGTCAGATTTAGTTTTATTAAGACAATACATACTTTTTAATGTGGAGACAGTTTTCAAGTTCGAATTTGACTCGAATCTGACAAGTTTTTTAAAATTCATTGTCATACATCGCTAACAATTGGAATTGTTTCTTGTGTTAAGCCTCGATTACATTGAGTGAGCTTACAAACTACTTGCCGGTAAGTTTAAAAGCGGTAAGTGAATCGGCGAGTGAGATTATCATGATGACACACAAAACTGTATACTCGCTCAGTAGCGACAGTAGCAGCAAAAATAACGACTCTCGCGCGAACCAATTCGGTCGACATTTTGTAAAAAGCTTGAGCTCGCAGCAAGCACCTAACGCTAGCCAGTAGCGAGAATTATGGCTCCCACGCGAACTAATTCTGACAGTTACGAAATCAGCTGTCGGTAGGCCACCATCTTGAGCAAGTAGCGCGTAAAGTTGACCACCTTTCAACTTTTTTCGTAGATTGTCCACAATCTGCTAGTTAGCAAGTAATACGATGACACTGAGCGAGTTTACTAACATATAGTGAATTTCCCAGATAGTAGCTTGTAAACTCGCTCAATGTCATCGAGGCTTTACGATGAAGACGTGTTACAATGAATTGTGATACCGTCTGAAAGTGAAACCAAAGCTTCAGACCATTCATCTAAAAGTCTAATACACACCTAACATGCGATTTGATAATTTCGTAAAATAGTCTTTATCGTGTATTTAGTTCGGATATGTCATTGTAACAAACGTCTAATTTGACGTTAATGGCCTCGATAGCGATCAAAGGGGCCTTCTTTCAAAGTTTAATTATGGTTATTTTTCCAAGTGTCCTATTTGTGATACCAAATAAGTAGTTGATAGGTGTTAAGCCGAGGAAATAATTTTTCTACAGCACTGGGGTATTCATAAATGAAAATGAAAAGAAATATTAGATTTCGCCCAATGATAGTTTCAAAGCGCAACATGTTCAGGATTCAATTATCCAGGAATAGTTCCCATCATCGTTTTTATATCGATCACGTTCACCGCATGGGTGACAAATGCTTTATTGTGTCATTATCATCCAACAAACAGAATTATTTTTTGAAGTGAAAATTTCTTTGGCATCGTTTGATTTGAAACTCGATGAAGCGAAAAAGCGACACTGAAGAGAGACAAACATATACACTTATAGAATTTAGACTGCGAGAGAATTAGATAGAATAATCGGTGTTCTCCTTGTGCGGTGCTTCGTAGCCTCCCGGTTCATTCTATTTTAGTATTCTGAAGGTTTAACTTCTACCGCGTTTGAACTAAACACATTTTTCTTACGTTGGCGGCCATGAGGAAAAAAAATTCACCTCAGAGCTTATATCACCTTTGAGGATCTTTTTAGGGAAAGGAAGGAGAGAAAGTTTTGGGAACGAATAAGGTCTGAGAGTGGGTATGAATATGGGGCTCAATATGTCCAGGAGTGATGAAAGTATGAATCCATCTCTCCCACTGCGGCGCACTGCCATGGGTCAAGAGAGTTCGGCTGGAGAAGTCTAGATTAAGGTCTCCATCATCAGTCTATCCCGATCCGCCACGCAGTAAATGGACTTATAAATGGATGCCGCCAAGACCTAGACAAATCTCCCGGGCTCCCCTGCTAAGTCACCAAACGTAGCGAATCACTAAAGCAGGGATTTTTGTTACCCAATAATGGTTCCCGGTGCGGCAGTTTACATACCCACCTTCCAAATTGAGATTTAAATACCACCGTTTAAACTAGATAGCAAGACACTAGTTAAATTTAAGTTCCTTTCCAGGAACCATTGCGTAAGCTGGCCTTGATGACCCAATGATTCAAATCATTTCCTGGAACAAAAGCTTACACCGTGAAATTCACATATATATACACGTAGCAGAAATCCCTAGATGGGTTTATATAAGTTTTCCGTTGCATGATGATTTCTCTTATTTTTTTAAAAGCAGTTTCGCTTTCGAACGGTTATTCGTCGATGCTTTTTTAAGTATTCATATCCCGGGTCAATTATGTTTGATGCGACCGACGGGTCAGCTGATGGTAATGATGTAGCAAAATTTAACATTACAAAAAATTGTTAACCTTATGTACAAATTGACGACTTATTTAACATAGTCATTAATGCAAGTCTATGAGCTTGCGGAAAAAATGCCTGCACTGATGAGGTTTTGTTGGCGAAGTTTAAATAATGTACGTAATGTTTTTTGCGCTCGATGGAGATATTTATCAAAATTATTCTGGTGAAAGACAACATTTAGTAACAAACTTTGAAAATTATTAATTAAAGGTTAGCACAAATATAACAAACCCAATACAAACCACAAAAATGTTTGGCAGGAAAGGTGAAAACTGAAGTGCTGAAGTCTCCACTATCCAGAAAAATACGTTTAATAATTTCTTAAACTGCCTCTTACTACCAGCACTGATACGATCTTCAATACTTTCAACGAGTCAAAAACAAAGAACTTCTCCAAACTCCTTTTTCCAAAACCAGCTTTGGACAAAGACACTCCAAATACATGGCTTGCAAACTATATAATACATTACCAGCTACAATCAGACAAACTGAATCCTTGATAAAATTCAAACAAAATGTAAATAAATGGATTGTAAGTATTGGACGCCACACTCTGCAAACATCTGTAAAATAAATCACACATAGACAGAAATAACAATTTACATACAACCTAATCCATATAAAATAAATAAAAAAATAGAACATATCAAATTTAATTCCATAAACAGATTTGACCTTTTAGCACTTTACTTCATCTCTTTCTACATTTATATGATAACTCTCTTTACGGTATTTACCTACATTTCCAATCACCTTTCTATTTTCATTGTATTCAAATTAATATGTATTTATCCTTAAATATTATTGTAACTACCAAATATGTTCCTTAAATAAGTACATTTATGTACTTCTAAGTACATTTATGTACTTCTTGTCTCAACACAAGTATAACCTAGTGAGACAGGCATCGAAAAACCCAATGTAAACATACTTTATATAGATAAATAAATAAATAAATAAAATAAAATAAATAATATATTCTTTCGACGAATATTTTAATAAGTCCTGTGGTTCTATGAAAATTATAAATGTTAAAACTGTAATAAAACTAATACAAAAATTGTTGATTGGAATTTTTAAAAAATGTTGATAAAAATGTGTTTTTTGATTTTGAAAGTATTGCATTCCTGTATATTATTATATTATACATACCAGAGAACAAGTAACTCGGATAAAATTAAATGCGAAACATTAACCTCTTATTCTATTCACAATTGTAGAATAATTGTTCCGTTAAGTTACGTAATGCCTATTGTATGTTCGGTAAACAAAACTAAACAGACAGATACCAACAAAACTTTTCCTCTTCCGTTGGCATTCCTCTCTCCCGTTTCCTTCCGCATCAAAGTTTGTATTGTCGTATCTAGTCTAGGGATTGCAATCCCGCAGCTCATTAAATCCCGCGGGATTGATATGCGGGATTACTCAATCCCGCACGGGATCCCGCATCTTTGAAATTATGTTATAAAAATCAACTTTTATTAAACATTTCTTACATTAAGCAATAGAAATTATTTCATTTCTTTTAATTAAGTATAAGTAATTAGTAATCTGTTTTCTTAGATTTGTCTTTAAATGTTTGGCGTAGTTTAATAGTTTTGTTTAATTTTACCCTCACTCTTAACAACAGTTTTATATTTTTAATCCAGTCTTATTCATATAATGACTAATAATCAAATCACAACTTCCTCTTAGATGCTATTACTATGAAATCAACCTATGGTGATAATATTTGAAAATACGCTCTTAAGAAGCAAATGGCATTTATTTTATTGTATCATCTCCGAACCTGCTTCTGAGTGAACTGCAAATATATTCTGATGCTGAAAACGCTCTCTCGGCTTCTACGCTAATAGGCTGAACCGTTAGGATATATTCATAGACGAGCGTCAGGTACTCTCTTCTGATACCATCGGATTCAAAGAACGTAATTTCTTTCTAAAATTTTCTAAAATTTCGTAAAATTTTCTCAAAGTGCTTTTGCTTGTTATCTGGCTTTTTTTTAAATATTTCTTTTTCTTGTTGAAGCTGTTTTTCTAATTCTTCTTTTAGCGTCAGAGTTGGATCGGTATAAGTAGCAGATGTTCCAGCTATAGGTGTATTTTCGAAGACGTCATCTGCATATGTTTCTTCGTCTTAAACTAGGACTCTTTCTATTATTTTCTTTATTTCTTGGCGTATTGCAACTTTTCTTGGCATAAAGAATGTATAAGTACGATCTCTATTTTTGCGGATTTTGCAAATAAATCAAAACTCCTGTTAAGTCAGTGCGGCGTTCTTGAATACGTTCATGTAGAGTCTGTGACAACTGGTTACTCAACACCGTGTTTTGTTGTTGTAATTTATCCAAAATAAATCGAACTGTGTTGTGTCGCAGTTACAAGCGTTGACTCTCGCCTACAAAGAGCCTCAACTCCTAATTTAAAGGGCTGCAAGTTAGCAATGAGATTAAACGAAACATTAAAATATAAGTATTTACGTTAAACGCCGGATGATGAATACAAAAACACTCGTCACCTATAGAAAGACGTGCGCAGCGCAGTGCCATTTGTGAACAACTGACAGGACAGCGGACAGCCCGCCAAACGTCGCGCTACTCTCGATTTACGCGAAAGTTTTAGTGCCAATTTTTTTTTTTAATTTGCGGGATCCGCGGATCCGCGCTTTCAAGGTGCGGGATCCAGCAGATTAATAAAAGCTGCGGGATCCCGCGGGAATGCGGGATCCCGCTTTGCGGGATTGCAATCCCTAATCTAGTCCTTTTATGGTGTTCGTGAAATTAAAATAGTCCTTACAAACGTGTTCGTTAAAAAAGACTTTAATTACGTATTCCAATGTAGTTCTTTTATGGTGATTCAAGGCATTTATTGCAAAAATCATCACACATTGATGCGGCTTAAAGACGCCAAGTAGGGGACTGGGCGACTTACACGGTGCTGATCGGACGCTCGCGGGAACTAATGTGCCAGCGACCAGTGACCAGTGACAAGTGACAAGTGACAAGTGACCAGTGACCTGGGACCAACGCCCATCGTTACGTTGACGTTGTTGACACTAGAACTGTATCAAAACCAGAATTTAAATACTCCGGGCGCAGAGAGAATATTATTAGATCACTTGCAGATAAAAGTTTCTCGACTATTTCGTAACCAGCAAATTGGAATTAAGTACTCGCCATTGGAAAAGTGACCTGACCATAGAACGAGCCTCTCGTAGAGACGTATTTAATTATAAAACCAATAAACTTTTACTACCTCACGCATTTGTTTTTTATGAGTTAAGTCGGTACTTGGTTGCTCAATTCAATGAATGTACATATTGTTGTCTCTAAAGGTACAAGTACCAGAAGGGCACTTGTGAGGCTTTGTTCCTAACACGCATTAAGCAAAATACATGAACCATTATTTCACATTGGTTTTCACTCTATTGAGGGTCGGGGATACATTGACTTGGTAAAGCGAGGGTTCCAACTTGCCCTATTTTGGTTGCGTCATCAGCCAGTCCCAGTAGTTTCTAGCACAGACTTACAGTTTGTTTTCTCTTTTTATGTCTGACAACCAACAGGATGCCTTCCCTGTAAAATTTATGAGAGATTTTTTGACCGATAGTTGTTCTAAAGGTATTCAGAGAACTTGCCGAAGTTGACCTAGCTGATTTAAAAAAAGTGAAGATCAGCTGTGGTTGATTTTGAAATTTTATATACAATTTTGTAAATTCTTTAGTTAATGTTATATTTCAAAAAAATTTATATCACAAAATCATTAAATGTTTACCACAAGCAACGGTGGTTGTAACTTACGGTTAACAATATGAATTTTCGATGAACATCATTTTTCTCAGCATTTTTGTTTTAAAAACATTTTCCTGTGAAGATTATATCCCCAAAAATACAATTTTGTTCTTATTCGTGCTGCAAAAAAACCTTATAATATTGCAAGGAAAACTGAAGCCTTTAAAATATTATATCAAAAAGCATTGTTTTTCCGCTGACGAATGCAGAAAATGGAATAATGCGTCCGTATTCGAAACCCTTCAAGCAGGAAATTCCTACTTTTGCAAATAAATTCTGAAAGCGAATTGTTGGAGCAGTTTAAGTCCATACATACCATAAATAAAAACAAAAAGCAACGGAAATTTGCGACAACATTTTCAAAAGACCACTTTGCTTGTGTAATGCAGTTGATATTTTTGTCGTTGTTCATGCAAAATGCAAATTGTCATGTTCAAAAATAAATATGCTAATGTGTTTAAAAATAAACTTCTCACACTTTTATATTAATATTAGGATGTAAATCAATAAAAGAAAAACCGGCGTGTGGCATTATTTTAAAATAAAATAATATGCTCTGTTTACTTTGCGTAAACAAAGTTTGTTATTTTATTTAATTTAAATATTTGTTTATTAAGTTCAACCAATTTGCGTATTTAACAAAATCAAAAGGTGTTTATTTATTCATTTTATATAAACATATTCATGAACGGGTTGTATAAATATGTGATAATTGCCTGATGGCAATTTCTTTCAGCTAACCCGGATTCGAAATATAAAAATGATAAAAATATCAATTTTTATTGATGGTTTGTAAATCTAAAACATGATTTAATTTAATAAACACAATATTGTCTTCGAGTGAGGTAATGGGGAGAATTGTACGTAGAAGACCTGCAAATCTGCAAGATGATGTTAGAAAATTGATGATTGCTGACCTCCGATAGGCATTGGTACAATTTGAACAAAATAAAAACATATTCTAACCAATTATTGATCAAATAAAAAATTAAAGGATTTATAGTACAACCTAGTAACATAAAAAAAACATCTGACGTAAACAGATCCCATAAAATTATGGAACTAAAGTACTATTCCTAAGCAATTATTGGTCACATCCATAATTAAAAACTGGGTTTATGGTTACAAAACCCAGTAACCTGAAAGCAACTTCTGATATATATAGGTTTACATGAAAACCAACCTAATATTATGCAACTTAAGTACTATTAATGATCAATTATTGATCACATCCAAAATTAAAGAAAGTGTTTGTAGAATAAAACAAGTTCTTTATTTAAAACCACTATATTTAAATTTATATTCGTCGACCGGTTTCGGTCGAACTCGACCTTCTTCAGGATAATAAACTTATAAACTAAATTAGAGTTACGATAGACGTTACACGTTACTCTGTGCTTAAAAGAATATATTTTATACAATTTTGCTTTTTCAGTCGTACTCACTGATATTAAATAATCGAAGAAAGCAAACACTTTGTGGCTTGACATTTTACTGAATGAAACAAGTTCTTTGTTTAAAACCACTTTATAAGTGTTTGTAGTTATATCACCCAGTAACCTAAAAAAACCTCTGACATAAATGGATCCAAATGAAAACAAACCTAATATTATGCAACGTAGGTTAAGTTATGTATATTTATATCAAATAAACACGGGTACCTGGCGATATAATGACGAATTCAAAACAAAAAAAGTTTAACCATTCATTAAACGTTTGTCATAAAATTGTCCGATCAACGCATTCAAATGTTCAAATAAGCAGCCATTGCAATCACGTTTTGATGATCAAATGCCAAACAAACGCTTGGTAATGAGGATATTCGTAGTATTTGCATTTATAATACCAAACAATCATCATTATTTCACGTCGTACGCAACATGAAATGTGCAATCAAAAGCGTAATTCGGTCTGAAATTAATTTCTTTTCGAGACGCTTGTGCCAATGAATAAATAATAACTAAATAGTAATTTTGAGGATTTTTTGTTGTACTTTTATAGTATTTTTGCATCTGATCAACGTCCGTTTTTACCTATAGAAACATTATATCGAGTAATTGCAAGTGAAAACTACTAATTTATTATTATTTATTATTTTAACTTTATGAGTAAAACCTCAAATTGTAATATTTAATTAAATGAAGACATTATGAGCGAAATATTGGCACATATTGGCACCTCTGGGACTCGAGTCCCAGAGGTGCCAATATCTTTTTCTGATTTTTCTGTTTCCAGATTTTCGATTGAGTTTCGCTCATAATGTCTTCATTTAATTAAATATTACAATTTGAGGTTTTACTCATAAAGTTAAAATAATAAATAATAATATTCATCCCAGACTTGCAGAAGAGTCAATAGATGTCGCACATTAAATAAAATGGATAATAATTTATCCAGACACCATCTAGATTGCATTTAGTTCGAGTTGAATCTTGCAATCATTCATAAAGATGGCAGCCAATAAAAATATGCGTTAAGAAAAATGAAGATAATATGGGTGGTTCTTAGTCGATGTATGGTACAGTTAAAAGTGACCGAATTGGATATTCGACACACTCGATTGGACACCTTAGCTCAGTGGATAAGAGCGCCCAACCCGGAAAGTAGGGAGGTCCTGGGTTCGAGTCCCATATCTTTTTCTGATTTTTCTGTTTCCAGATTTTCGATTGAGTTTCGCTCATAATGTCTTCATTTAATTAAATACTAATTTATTACTGAAAGCTCCGGTTAGAACTCTGACAGAACACAGTAAAACAGAACAGAATTTTTAAAACTTTCAAGTCTTCAGAAAGTCTACTTTCAAGTATAGTAGTAAAAAATATTTTATTTCACAAAAAAAACGAGTGCTTTAGACCACACGACTGAAGTAAATCTTCTTTATGCTTCGTTCGCCTCGCCCGATCACACTTTTCGTAACGCTCTCGTCACGCATTCACCAGCTTACTCCCCAAGTCAAGTGTGCGTAAAGAAGTTTTATTTAAAAAAAAGAGTGTGCTTTAGACCACACGACTGAAGTAAAACTTCTTTATGCTTCGTTCGCCTCGCCCGATCACACTTTTCGTAACGCTCTCGTCACGCATTCACCAGCTTACTCCCCAAGTCAAGTGTGCGTAAAGAAGTTTTACTTCAAAAAATATTCCTGAATACTCCACTGCCCAACGTAAATACTAAACCATGGCGATAAGCCAAAACATACTGGTTACTCTGAGTTTGAACACAGGACAGAGAAATATTAAATTATATGCTACGAAACTATATAATGCTCTAGCAATTCTTTCATTCACATTCATACGTCGTTTCGTTTCTACGATTAGATACCTCTTCTTCTGTAATTTCGTACTCTTGACATGGATTTATTACTCAGGTTCTATCTCACTATAGTATTATTTTATCATTTGATCGTGTCATGTCTTTCTAGGGTGTTAAAGACTTTTATTTGTAATTGATTTGAAAGTCTTAAAACAAGTTTAAATTTTTATTTTCTTGTTATTATATTTCAGGTTGGCTTTTCAGTTTGATTTGTTGAACTTTGTGCTTTTTGTCGGATTTCGATGTTTTAAAATTAATATTACTAAGCGTATCCTTAATTTATTTTTGAAGTGAAAACTTCTTTAGCACTGTTGTGATTTGAAACTCGTGATCTGGAAACCCAAAAAGCGAGACAAAAAGACACGTACATCTTTAGGATTTGTCCTGCGAGAGAATGAGATAGTATAATCAGTCTCCTCTTTATTCGGTGCTTCGTAGCCTCCCCACTCTTTTCTACTTTGGTTTTCTGAAGGCTTCACTTCTACCGCGTATGAACCGCACACATTTTTTTTAATGTATATTTTTACAAATTATTATTAAGTTTTGCAAATATTTTAGTTTTTAAGTGAAAACTTCTTTAGCACCGTTGTGATTTGAAACTCGATGCACCGAAAAAGCTAAAAAGATACATACATCTATAGAATTTACCCTGCGAGAGAATGAGATATTATAATCGGTCTCCTCTTTGTGCGGTGCTTCGTAGCCTTCCCACCCTTGTCTACTTTAGTTTTCTGAAAGTTTCACTTTTATTTTATTTTTTTTATTATTGAGACGGCTATTTCGGCTTACAAACCCATTTTCTAACTTGTCAGCCTTGTAAGCGGAAACAGCTATTACAATAATAAAATACTTGCAGAACTTAATATTAACATTATTTTTAATAAATTAAATTGATTTCTACGAATTAAAGACAAAAACAACGAATACATTTCCTTTATAGTATATTATTTATTCAATGCTGGGCACATATCGCCACGCGTTCTGCGCTTCTCACTAACTCGCTAATGAATTTATTTAACAGTTTTTAAAGCATTCCTGTAAACGGTGGACGGCCATTTAGTACATAAGAGATATTTTTTTATGCATGGCATTACTTTTCCGTATATCCACAGTAGGTAATTAAAACTATTATATTTGCGCTGAGGCATATCACTTACATTGCCTTTAGTATGTGGGCTACATTGGTATAGAACGCTTTATGGTTGTCCAGGTCTTGGTGGTGGATGCAGGTCTGCCCATCGTCTGCGTGGAATCCGGATCGGAAGAGGTCGATCCAAAGAGACTTTTGACCTCTCCAGCCAGGCTCACCCGAACCATCGGGTTGTACCGCAATGGAAGGGATGAATTCGTCACTCCAGAACACACTTACCTCCAGATTTATATCCAATCCTGACCACACTTTTGTCTACTTTAATTTTTTGAAGTGCAACCTTCAGAAAACTAAAGTAGGAGCACTTTTTTTAACAATGTGAAGGATGATTTTTTCCAAATTTTTATCGTCGAATTCCAGTGCACCTTTTCCTATTAATTTATTATTAATATTTGTGTTTCTTCTTCGGAGTCGCTGGATGTCGTTTTCTTTTGTATGTTCTTTGCTTGTTCATTTTGGAGTGGTTTGGAGATTGGATATTAATTTTACAAAAATAAAAATGTTTTTTTAAATCGTCAGGCGCTTTATACCACTGGACTATAGAAGGCCTGCATGGGACCGTGGATATATTGTTTTATATTGGAACCGAGTACCCGTGAAATAATAAAAATAATAATGTTTTTATTCCAGGATGTGGCGAGGATAGTGCGATCCCACATGTCCCATATAATTATACATATTTACACAACAGATTTTTTGAAGTATAACTTCTTTACGCACGCTTGACTTGGGGAGTAAGCTGGTGAATGCGTGACGAGAGCGTTACGAAAAGTGGGATCGGGCGAGGCGAACGAAGCATAAAGAAGTTTTACTTCAGTCGTGTGATCTAAAGCGCACTCGTTTTTTTAAATAAAGAACTAGGTATATAGAATAGGAAAAAACAATCTTTTTTTTTTAAATAAATAAATAATCAATTGTGGGGCGTGGTTTGGGGTGAGCTCGGGCCCAGCGCTCACTCAGGAGCGGCGTTTGGTACTGGAACGCTGCGATCACCACTGTTTTGTTGGAAGGCATTAGCCGCATCCTGGCTCCAGTGACCCGATGTCTCATCAGACCGGCGAATTCGTGCAATCCTAGCTTCGTGGACATTGTCGAAGCACTGTTATACCTATCTTCTGAATCCAAATATAATTCTGCGCGCACATCAATGTGAAATAAATAAATTTTATATTGCTATCTCATTATCTCGCAGGCTAAATCCTATGTGTATTGTGTATGTGTTTGTCTCTTTTTAGTATCGCTCGCTTCCGTTTCATCGAGTTTCAAATGACAACGGTGCTAAAGAAGTTTTCAATTCAAAAATTTATATCATCCGATAGCCAAACAACATGTATTTAGGAGTATTTTTGTACACTGTAACATTTTTACGTGTGTTCATCATTCCCCATAAGCGCCGTATTAAAATATGTTCTCATTGTAGAACTTTACATTATTTAATATTAATAGCACTGATTTTAGCATTCATCATAGTGATAATATATTATTCATAATATTCCTTTCTAAGCACCCGTCGTCTTATTATGTTAATATACTCCACGCTTAGATATTATGATTTTAAGCTGTTATTGTGACTTTTAATACTAGATTAAATCTGTTTGAGCTGGAATTTTATTGCTCGCATTAGTTTACATTTTCAAAATGTGTGTTACGTAGTAGACACTTAACAAACTTTCCTACGTGACGAGAAACAAGTTGCAAAAAATGTATCCACTATGAGGATGTGCGCTATAAAACAACACAGCAGGACTGAAAAAAATATGGTAGGGGTGCAGATAATCAAATTATCGAAATCGAATAAAAAAAACTCAGACCTAATTCATAAAAACACGATAGGTATCAGATTGGATAATTTAGAAGCACTAGAACTAAGGAAAGCCAAAAACATTAGTAGTACGGTAATTAATAATCAAATAAATTTAAATAAAAGTCCAATTCTAAGGTTGTTCCCTATTGACAAAGAGCATTCCCTTTCCCTTCCCAATTCTCCATCTACATTTACCCCTACTTTCTCCTTCACTTGAGTCCAGCCAATTTTGTTTTGAACCATATGTAATATTATCTATAACACTTGTAACTTTTTATTTTTTTAAATTTTATATATATTTTTTAATTAATTTATTTTATAAATCAACAAACAAGTCCCGCTAAGCCAATTGCAATTGGCTTGACAACAGGTGCTTATAATTCACTTACATATATATTTAAAGTTATAATTTACATCTTTAATCTACAGTTTAAACATTTTTTCATAAATTTTATCATAAATATCAAAATAAATATTCTTTTCCCAATAACCAATTTTTCACCATATATTTAACCTTATTCATAGAATTATGTTGCTTTATAGTGTCAGGTAATAAATTAAATATCTTCGGTATTGTATTCAAACGTTCTCTAACCATACTTATTATTAAATTTCGGAACTATTAACCCGTCGTTGCGCGTGAATCTAGTGCTATATTTATGTTGTAGTTTCTCTTTATGCTGCGGGGTAAATATATGCTGAATTATAATTTTGTACCATAGTATTGCCTTAACAGGTAAAATTTTTGCACTCTGAAACAGCAACGGAGTATTGTGCCTCTGTTTGAAAATATTAGGGACAACTAATAAATTTACAATTGCGTTTTGCACAACTTGGACTTGTTTCAGATTGGTTTCAGTAGTATTTCCCCATATTGTTAATCCATATCTTATAATAGATTCTGCCAGTGACATATAAATTATTTTAAGTGTATCAATTGATAGGAAAAAAAATTAATGTGTACATTCTGGTAGCAATTGATCTGAGTCTTTTACAGGTTTTTTTAATGTGTTTGTCCCACATAATTAATTTAATTTAAGTATAGTATTATACTGCCCTGAAGAAGCTACTGTTGTAGCGAAACCCGGTCGGCATAAAGTATAAAAGTGGTGTTTACAAAGTTATTGTTTTATTTTTAAATTATAATGTCACATCACCAAGTATCTGCTTCAACTGAACAAATATTTTTTCTACTTCCTTTAGTACTAGGTTTCGTTTCCTTCCCCCCTTTTATTCCTTTTGGATAAATTATATATTTTTAAATATTTCATTGCATTATTGGCATTCCCATTGATTGTAAAACGCTACATTAATGTATCAAATCTCCCCAAGAAACTGAGTTCAGTGGAAGAAATTTCCACCTGCACTGCGCTCACCTTTAAGGCGACGCTTCCCGGTCCAAAAAGAGGAAGATGGAGAGGTATGTAATAACGAATGTTGGACAGAGCGCGCCAATATTTTCAATGACAAAATTGATGCGAAAATTGGGAAAATGCTTAATAAAACATGACTCGTTTAAAATAGAGCAAAAATCTCGTGGAAGGTATCTTAAGTATCATTTAAAGAAACATTGTGAATTTTTTCACAAATATAACTTGTAAAATAATAGAAATAGACTTGTTTTAAATAATTTTCGGAGCACGTTTTGCGATTTTTTTCTATCGAGGGAATTTCATATAATTTGCATTTCGGCGTGGAACGTATCTAGATATTATCTTCAAAAATAATATTTTTTTTTTAAGAGCTTAAAAACATCAAATTTTTAAGGGAGATGTGTAAGAAATCGGTTGAAATTCGGATAGCGGCGGCTTAAGCAACTAGGTATATAAAGTGTTTCAATAAATTGATCATAATGAAACAAGTAGTCTGTACCAGAAGAGAAGATCGTGATAGAATTCCAATTTCTCTCTCTAACCCTGCGGAAAAAGTACGTGTAATTAATTCCCGTCACGATATTAAGTTACTTATTACAACAGCAATAGAGCAATTTTTATAAGGTCAATCAATATTTAACGCCTTGACCTGGCAACACCATGACATAATACACGATAATGATATTGAAATCAAATTCGCTTCAAATATTGACGTGAGGAACTATTCAAAAACTTCAATGCTGAGTAAATATTATTTTCCGTGTAGACTAATAAATAGTGCTAACTTACTTTCTTCCGCTGTATCAACAAAACCGTCTCTCTCGAAGTAACGATTCATTTTCATCCATTATTGTTTAGAGTCCTAGATACCTTCTCTCAGTCCGGATAAAAGATGTGACTTTTAAATGTTTTTGACGTGATAACGTCTTATAAATCGATGAACGCCGGCTGCACTCACGAAAAAGCATGACTCATTGTCACGTTCGAGTAGAGCTTGCAAGCGAGAGCGCGGAACAAGCGTTCGGCCTGAGCGTTCGGCTTGTGACGCATCTATCTCTCTTCCACTCGGAATTATATGACGTTATCACGTTAAATTATCGTCCGTAAACCGACAGACAACCAAATTTTTTTAATACAATATCTATAAATTTGCCATGTCGAAACCGTAAATATATGAAATTTCCTCGTTAGAAAAAAATCGCAAATTATGCTTCAAAAATTATCACAAACGTTTTTTTCTGTTATTGAAATGAAAACTTCTTTAGCATGATGAAACGAAAAAGCGACACTAAAAAGAGACAAACACATACCTAGGATTTAGTACGAGAGACCGAGATAGAAAAAATCGGTCTCTTCTTTGTTCGGTGCTTCGTAGTCCGTCGGTCCCCTTTTTGTGCAGTGCTTTGTAACCTCTCCACTCTTGTCTACTTTAGTTTTCTGAAGATTTCACTTCTACCGCTTGTGAGCTGCACAGAATTTTTTTTTACAAGTTAAAATGTATGAAAAAATTCGCAGTGCTTCTTTAAATGCTCTTTAACACATTTCCTACGAGATTCTTGCTCTATTTTACACGAGTCATGTTTTGTTAACAAACGAGTGTGCTTTAGACTTTAGACCACACGACTGAAGTAAAACTTCATTATCCTTCGTTCGCTTCGCCCGATCACACTTTTCGTAACGCTCTCGTCACCAGCTTACTCCCCAAGTCAAGCGTGCGTAAAGAAGTTTTACTTCAATAAAGTATATTTTTTTAAGAAAATTAATAGCTTAAAGTGTTCAAGAGAAATATTTTATATACCGCTACTTAATCTGTTTTAAAATGCTCAATTAGCATTTTTAATTGAGTTCTGCAGTCTTCAAAGTTAATATAACACCGAATAAAATATTTACTACGGTAAGTTTCTACCCACAAAGATTGATTGAGTTCATGATTTGTTTTCGACGAAATAAATAATTATTCGAGATACCACGTAATTCATTATGCGAAAGATAAAAAACCTGATTTAGAAAATAATGCAGTGCCACAGACATTTACGTTGAACAAATCAGGTAATAAATTTGAACAGTTCACAACAATAATTTATTTTCTTCAATTTTGACGGCCTCCGTGGTCCCGAGGCAAGACTCTCGACTCACAATCCGAAGGTCGCGGGTTCGAACCCGGCGTGCGCAAATAAATTTTATTTGATAAATTTGTGTTATTTCACAATTTATTCATTTAAAATAATATATAGTATATTTGCGGCACGTTCCAGAGTGGAAGATACTAATCAGTATCGCCCTGGTGCAAGACCACCATTCAGAATTGAAACGTTGCTTGAAATGGCTTTAGCCGTGTTTAGTGACCAGATCTGAATAGCCAGGTACTTCCCCACCTTCCTCTTCCCTATCTCCTTCCCCTCCCCACTACCTTCAGCCTCACAACATACCCCAATTGGGGATGCCATAGTCTCACTGGCTCCAGACGGGAGCAGTTGGGACTCTTGTGCGGTATTCATATAAAAAAAAAAAAAAAAATTAGTTAAGCTATTTTAAAAAAAGTTAGTTTATTTTTGTTTATTGGATGTTATAACGGAAATAAATTGTATTTTGGCATAAATTTATGAAAATGATTGATTTGCGTAGATATACATTTTTCAAAATAAAATGAATATTTTTTTGAAATTGTTTTTAAACTCGCAAAGATTTGGGTGAGTCGTTAATGTGCTTAAAATGCTTAGTAATATTTAGTATAATACGTTTTTGCGGCGCGATCCAGAATGGATGATACTTGGTGTTAGATTAATCTTAGCATAACGACTGGTTGTTTCCCCAATTTTTGGAAACTCACGCGTGTAAGTCCAATTTTCAAAGCTGGAGACAAAGCTGATATCTAGAATTACAGACCTGTTGCTGTATTGTCAACTATACCAAAAATATTTGAAATGATTTTTTATAAGAAATTACATCACCAAATTGTGCCATTTCTAGGAGAAAACCAACACGGTTTCATGCCGAGAAAATCCACGGTTTCACATTTGTTAACATTTTCGCGATTGGTGGCCGTTGGATTGGATTCGAGACAAAACAGATGTAATGTATACGGATTTTGCCAAGGCCTTTGATCGAGTTGATCATGACATTTTACTACTTAAAATGTACAAAATTGGTTTCGATCAACAAACACTTACATTCTTCGCGTCCTATTTAAAATCTAGAAGACAATATGTAATAATAAATGGACATGAGTCCAAACAATTCCCGGCATTATCAGGTATTCCCCAAGGGTCAAACCTTGGTCCTCTGTTATTCCTTACACTTGTAGATGACATTCAGGTATGTATAAAATATTGCAAATGTCTTCTATTTGCGGATGACCTCAAACTTTTGATGGAAATAATCTGTCACCAGGACTGCTTAAAAATGCAATCTGACCTTGATGCTATAGCAGAATGGTCAGATAAAAACAAATTAGAATTCAATATTAAAAAATGTGTAACAATGACATATACCCGCTCCCAGAAGCCCGTAGTTTTTGAGTACACCATTAAAGAGAAAACGTTATGTAGAGTTAATAGCTTTAAAGATCTTGGTATCGTCTTTGATCCCAAACTGACATTTTCCGATCACATATCACGGCTCACTCCAGCATGCTACAAACTCCTGGGTTTTGTCATCAGAATATGTAAGCAATTTGATGACCCAGATGCAATGATAGCCATGTTCGATGGCGTCATAAGAAGTAAGCTGGAGTATGCTAGTGGTGTGTGGACTCCGCACCAGACTAAATATATTAATATGCTGGAACAAATCCAGAAAAAAATCCTTAGGTACGTCTATATGCGAATGCACGGAACTTATCCGAGGTTCATGCACCATATGGAGTTACTTGAGGCAACAAATAGATTTAGTTTGGAAACTAGACGTTATGCAAATCTTGCAATTCTTAGTTTTAACATAATCCATAGCTATATTGACAGCCCATTCCTCTTGGAATGCTACGGTTTATACGTGCCTGAAAACTTCAGTCGTAGTCGTCGACACGACTTGTTCAAAATACCATACGGCAGAACAGATGTTCTAGCACAGCATAGCATTATAAGAGGAATGGTACTGTTGAACGAAATATCAAAAACACTAGATGTATACAACTCTTCTTTAGATAGCCTTAAGATTTTTTTTGTATAATGATCATCTTCTTAGGTGTTAAGATTGTCAAAATGAGAAAATTGTACGGTAATTGGATTATTTATCTGTTGTACAATTAAAAAAAAAAAAAACTCACAGAATTAAAAATTTGCTTAAAATGGCTTTAGCCGTGTTTGGTAAACAGATCTTAATAGCCAGGTACTTCCCCATCTTCGTTTTCCCCATCTCCTTCCCCTTTCCATTACTTTCTGCCTATTAACATATCCTAATTGTTGATGCCATAGTCTCATGACTTCAGAAGGTTGGGAGCAGTTAGTACTCTTGTGGGGTATTCAAATAAAAAATCAGAGTGTGCAGTTCACACACGGTAGAAATGAAAGCTTCAGTAATCCAAAGTAGACAAGAGTTGGGAGACTACGAAACACCGCACAAAGGGGAAACCGATAGGTTACAAAGCACAACACAAAGAGGAGACCGATTATTCTATCTCATTCTCTCGCAGGCTAAATCCTATAGATTTATTTGTTTTTATAATTTTAGTGTGGCTATTTTTCGTTTTATCGAGTTTCAAATCACAACGGTGCTCAAGAAGTTTCACTTTAAAAACCGTTCTCAATATTTTGGTAATAAAATTTTAAAAAAATCAGAGTGTGCAAATCATACACGGTAGAAGTGAAACCTTCGGAAAACTTAAGTAGACAAGAGTGGGGAGACTACGAAGCACCGCACAAAGAGGAGACCGATTATAAAACCTCATTCTCTAGCAGGCTAAACCCTATAGATTTATATGTTACATATTTCAAGAATGCAATGTGATAATATTATTATTAAAACTTTATCGATTAAGTGCAATTAAATGCAAGTAAAAAAAAACTGTTTCCATATAACTATTTGCTGGGTATTTCATAAAACCATTCCCATTAAAAGCTGGAGTTCTAGCACCGTGAAATCGATAACTTTACAATACCGGATTGATATGCGTAACTTCCGATTATTTTATATCTCGAGCACAGTTTCACCATGACAGTTGAACAGATATTGAAAGGGAATAAATAAAAAATCGAAACGCCAAACCTGGAATAAATGAGAAATCGAAAACACCGAACAATTACGTAAAAATTGAAATACTAACCTAAATATGCAAAATTGCACTTTGGTTCTTCAAAGATCGAACGGAATAAGCTGAATTCTTTAAGACGACACAATACCGCAAAATAAAGTCAGAATCTTAACGACGTACTGTCGAATTTGTCTTAGTAAACACTTAAAAATAATTTGGGAATCTTAACGACGCGTGCGGCCCGGCGTGGCCGGTGGATAGGCCTACGGTTGAATCTGCCCTAACAGGCCTGTAAACTTGATCTTTCCGCCTGGTTTATTTTAATTAATTCTGATGAACGTGTTACTAATATTTCATATGTTTTTTAACCAATCCCTTCAAAAGATATAATTCATCGTCTAAAAAAATAAAATCTGGTGCTTACCGCAAAATTTATAGTTGAAAAAACGGGTTATAAAATTATCAAACCATTTTGCGTAAAATATATCACGGTTAAGGTATTGTTTTTATTAATTTTAAGAATAAATAACTTATATCCCCGGAGATCGCTTTGAAAAAAAAAAGTTTTTAGAGTTACGAATTCGTCAGAATTAATTTAAAATGTGAGCTTTGAGCTTATTGGTATAATTAGGGTATTGTGCCGTCTTAATACTATGGATCGCTTACACGACTTTTTTAAATTCTAAATGCTTGGTAAATTGAACTAAATGAACCAGTAATTTTGCATAAAGAACGACATTATCCCAATAAATGTCTTTATTGACCGAAACATAGATATTGATACTATAGAATTCGGGCTAAAATTCATCAATCGGTCGGAATATTTCTTACCAAGTGTTGACCGTGATCGCAAATATTGATAACTAATCGTAGATCACGAAATTGGTCAATATCGATCGACCAAACTATACCTCGTAAAACAGAAATTGTCGAAGACATAATAACTAACGATTTTGTTCACAATTTGTTTATATAATTATTCAGAGACACTTTTTTATCAATGTTCATTTGAAACCGTTTAAAATCCACTTAAATTGCCAATTTACCTAACCTGATAGGGAATCTATTTCTTAAATTCTATTTTTCCAAGTTCAAAGTTGATCACATTCAGGTATAATTTCCCTAGCCCTGGTCTAGAATGAATGTCAAGTGAATCCCGCAATGGCAATGCTTAGGTCACTCCGCGCGGAAGGTTGCAAAATAGACCTCCGACGCACTTGGACTGAGCGAATCGATACCATACAAGGCTGCACCCCACTACGGAGAAATGAAAGTATTGAACAACGCTTTTGGACACAGGAAATTTTATTACATCAGGATTACACGAGCTCTCTGCGATCGTGATAATATAATATGTTATATCTGAATATTATACCCACCGACCTTTTTATTGTACGTGTACACAAGAAAAGAAATTGACGCAACACGGTTGTTATTGTTATGGTTCGGACGAGTGATTTGTGGCGAATCTGCATACGTCATGGTGTTATTTATAATATACATTATAATAATAGCGTTCTTCTCATAGATGCGTTGATACCACTCGCTCTTTCCAATAGACTAAGCATGTAACAGAAAGAGTGGTAACAGCGGAACTATCAATGGCATGATATATTTACTTAAGTATTCATAATGGATGTTTAAAGACCATTCTAATTGTGTGACACGCAATCTAATGGTGACCAAATTGTTACGTATTTGTAATTTGTTTTTCAAGGATGTTAGTTGCGCAATCAAAGAAACCCCGACGAGTGCGCAATGTGAAAATGCAGGTTACGCGATGATGGATCGCCCATCACCGGAATGTTTAATGAGAGGTGGAGTTTAGCACTGTCAAATGTGTACTGTAAGTAAGTGTGCGGTGTAAGTAGTGTGCGGAATGGCCTATGTGTGCAGCGGCAAGTCGGTCAACAGTAGCCGCGCCGGAGACATGCGATAGCCCACGTGAACCATATCAATGATGCCCATTGTCTCTTCGACATGGATGACGGGTGTTGGGATGACGGGCATTGGATGGTGACATTGGTGTCTGGTGACCCCGAGAAACTGCACTATGCCAAAATAACAGTGGCGTGGCTTGTATTAGTATTTTAAAATGACAACCAAATAGTATCTAAAGATACAAACAGTAGGTAAACTCACTCAAAATTTAAAAAAAACTCACTATCAATAATGCATTCACTTTTATCAGCAGGTATGACTCATCTGTAGATTGATACAACTTAACTCCATCATATTTCACACTTCTTACTCCATTAATCAATGCACATGAATACTTGAATAGTGTTATGTTGAGACGTTTAGGATAACTATTGCATTATGTACATCGTAATTGTTCTATTATGGTGATTCCGCCATAATTAAAATAACTAAATGAGGATCTAGAGTGAAAAATATTATGCTTCAAACATATTTCTTTTCACATAGATAAACAAACGCTGAATATATAAGCTTTATTATATATAGTTCCGAGGAATTAGCGTCATTGATCCCCACGGCACCGGTGCGTAATCGAGAAACACGCCAAACGCGTGCCCAACATATGTACACGGTTAACATTTGTCACATGAGAACGGGTCGCTTCTTCGACTCGTTCTTGTGTTCAACTGCTCGGCTGTGGAATGATATGTCAGCCTCTGTGTTTCCTCCTTCCTACAACATGGATCTCTTCTAGACAAATGTTCATTCCTTCCTCTCCTCAAAAAGACTCTCCACACAGCATCTCAGATGACATAGGCTCTGAGGGAAATTGTTTTCCTCGGGGCCTCGTGTGTGGAGTTAATGTAAAAAAACGGATTCCAATTTTGAAAATGACACAATAAATCGCCATTAATAAACGAATAAAACCGTAAGAGCCCTGTGGTTGGTTGGCCGGATCCATCAGAACTTACACCGCTACCTCCTTGGTCGGCTGGTTGCTTAAATTAAGAATGAGGGCAATTTTGTGCCAAGTTGCGCTGCTTAGACTCACACGTGGTTTCAATCTGAGCTTTCAAGTTGGAATTTTTTTAGGGCAAATTTAAAAAAAAAGCTAACGCTGAGGTGTTAATATTAACATTCACAAAGTTTCCCGCTTGTACTGCGAATTTCCGGACTAGGATATTTTAACAAAATCCTGTAAATCACTTTAAAAACGAGTTTTAGGTTATTGCTTTGCTCTTCCATCTCCGGTAACAGTGTTTCAAAAGAGGTGCGGCTTATATTGGGGCAAGTGCATAACGTAATATATATATATCATATTAACCTACGGGCAAGAAATAAGTACTCGCGCTATCGCTATGATATTACTCTCTTTACTTTCGAAAACCGGTTCCGTCCCGGAACGCCCACGGGCCACTGTCGACTGGCTTGGCGCTGGGCCCGGAGCCAGTGCCGGCTCTGGCGATGGTTCCGAGTAAGTACCTACGTACTGCGACTGTTTATAGCCAAAAAAACCGGACCGAGATAGAAAAATAATGCAGGCGTGACGGCCGTTGATTAACCCTTTCAACGTGGAGGGCGCAAAGATATGTAAAAATAGACTAAGCAGCCCGTACAGACGGAGACTTAAAACTGGGTTCCATTTGGTTTAGAGGAGATATGTTTGGGTGCGAAGAGGGTGATATCGCATTCAAAATTTTCAAACGCATTTCAGTGTGTAAAAAAATGTAGTTCATAACCTTAAAGATTCCTGTACTTGAAAATACTTCTTGAGAGGAACGAATGCGCTAATTAAAAAAAAGTTTTTTTTGGATTTCGTAGGATTCGATCCTTGGTCCTCTTAATGTTTGGCCGCTGAGGTTCGTCAGGCGCTTTTACCACTAGATCAGGGGTCGAAATTAGCGGCTTGCGAGCCGCGTACGGCTCTTTGCATAGGTGTCTGCGGCTCTTCGGCTCTTCAGACATCAATTGCAATTTTACCTCTTCTCAACCAGCCTTATGAGATTGAGCCGCCGAACGATTATTTTTTTTTCACTCCGAACACAAAACTGGTTTTAATTTAATAAGGAATCTATGCGCGAGTCTGTTTATAGAAACATTTAAACGGTCAGAGTGTGATATTACAGTAAGAATGTAGATAACAGAAAGCAAATCGTAATTATCGTTTCACCACATTTTTACCACAGTACGATTACAACCCCCCTCCCCCCGTTATAATATGGCGCCCTTATATAATTGTTATCCTGTTTCTTTGACAAATTGGCTCTTCTCACTTGATAAACTACCGACCCCTGCGCTAGACCAAAGGAAACTTGCGTGGGACTTATCGTATTAATTTGGAACCGATTATCCGTGAAATAAATAAACATTTTATTGCTAACTCAATCTTTCGCAGGCTAAGACCTATAGATGTACGTGTTTGTCTCTTTTTAGTGCCGCTCGTTTCCGTTTCACCGAGTTTCAAATCACAACGGTGCTAAAAAAAATTCACTTAAAAAATAAAGCAGATTATTGAAGGTAGTAAAACATCATGGATCGTAGAAGCGACAATCGAAAATGAGGTATCAAATTATCGTGTATGACACAGTCGCGTCTATGGGGTTAAGATTCCGGCAAACACCACAACTGTTTGCCGGAACATAACCGTCTCAGTATCGCTACAGCTGTTATTAGTTAAATTGTGAATTTGTAACCCGCCGCGGGAACTAACTAACGGAACCGCAAACTGGTCGCATATTTGTTTTTTTTGCAAGTCAATTTGCACTGATTACCGCCGCTTTGTAATACATAATACGTATAATAGTTATGGCAGCTATAAAAGATAATTTCAGACAATAACGATTAAACGCGTTCTGAACCTGGCAACGTTTTTATGTGGTTTATGTGTTTAAATTTCTAAACATGATATTATTTCGAGCAGTATAGTGGGGGAGTAGGAAACTATTAAGACTGTGCTTTGACTTTGATAAATTTTGGCGAAGAAAGTTCTAGGTCAAATGATAGGCTCTTTCGCTTTTAAATTGATGAGAAATATTGGTTGTGGAGCTTTTCTAAAGAATGTATCAGAGCATATTCGATAGATTCCTGAGCTCATTTGGAATAAAATATGTCATTTTATCTTTACAATCGTTTCTTGCTACAGAACAATATTGAAGAATTATATATCTCACAAAATTTAAGAATTTACAAAACGTAAATGGGAGGTTTTTTACGTAGGTAGCCCTACCTATGTACTTAAACACAAAACGCAATTTACAAAAAAATGCTTATACATAGCTAAAATTAAATAACTTTAATAGTATACAAATATAACGAAAACATTAAAAGCAGTAAAAAATTAAACACGATAAGATAATTGGGTACTTATTTACTTTCAAATAAACTTAAAATATATTATTTCTTCAAACTTCGCAAATTCGCTTTGTGGCGTTTTCATTAAGTTAAAATATATTCTTTAAAGCATTTCTTAATTTATTTAATATTTAATTTATTTAAATTGGCGATAATCGCTTTGAGTGCTACTTTGAAAGTGGTTTTTTTGTTATTAGTTTAGGGGGTGTTATTTTTATATTTTTAAGGTGATTTTTGAGTATAATCTCAATCAAATTTTTGCTCCAGATTTTTTTAATGATGGAAGTTTTATTTTTTGTGTATTATTTTTGTAAATTACTAAAATGATAAATTTTTGACATGCCCACTATTTGTCATTTTATGTGAAACACGCCCTCTGAGACCTAAAATTCTTTAAAATGAAATTTCCAAGCGATATCTTCCAAATCATTGAAAGAAAACACCAACAAGCATCAAATATGTTCTGCCACCGTCAGTTTTAATTCAGGTCTGAAAGAGTTAAACGCCACAGAGGTGATTTTATTACAAAACGATGCAATTTAAAGATGACCATTTATTATTTTTCCTTTTTATTAACGCCTACCATAAGTTTGCTAAGGAATTGCAGTTGTCTTCGTACTATGTCTAATGCAATTCATCGGTACACGTAATACGACGATCAGCAACGAGGGAAAAGCCAGATGAGAGAGTTCGGTGTATCATCAAGTTAATTTTTAGCTCCATATTAATTACACCAATTCGAACTTTCAACCGTTACGTAATTTGAAGATTTTTGTGATGGCCACAAAGAGTACCAACCAATCAGTAAAGTGCAATTACGTACAAAATAATGATTTATTATAATTAATAATTAATAATAATTTATTGTGATCCAGATGCAAAAATTTGTCCATTCTGTGAGAGCTTAGACATCAATAATAGACTCTCAACAATCTGCCTAAGACGTTAAAAATAAACATATTTTAAGACACTTTGGATACGTTGCTCGCTTAACCGAGGACTCAAACTTGGAGAAACTCATGGCCACTGGCAAAGAAAAAGCAGAGAAGATCACCAATGCGCTGAAGTAACACTGGCGCCACATACGTCGGTGTCCGTGCAGTTCTGAAGAGGAGGAGTCTTGTCCACCATGGAAATTGAAGTAGGCGTCACGGTCCTATGCAATAAAGAACCATGGACTAAGATACACAGAAATTCAGATAAAACACCCATAAAGTCCCGCCAACCTACAGCTGCATAAACTATAAATGTGGTAGGATTGCTGTGGAATAAAATGCCCTACGGTCAACTTTTATCCATTTTTAAGTCTCTGACAATGTTCCAGATGCTTATGTTAGAAGTCAGCTTGAATACAATTCTCCCGACCGGAATCCACATTACAATACTCACGCCGTGCTGCCGTTTCATGGTCCATTATTCCTGCGATATTTTGGCGTTCACGTGAACTGGGAACACAGCGTCCATTCTAGTCCCCTAACATGTATCTCCTAACATGAAAAACGTGTTATCGTCACGAAAGATCATTTTAAAAGTTAAAATAATTTATTTGTAGAAGTTTTTCAAGAAGAAAGATACTTGGAAATGTTCCTGCAAATCTACCATCATGAAAAATACAAGAGTACATCGATTAGTCTATCTTATTCTCTCGCAGGCTAAATCCTGTATGTGTTTCTCTCTTTTTAGTATCGCTCGTTTACGTTTCATCACAACGGTGCTAAAGAAGTTTTCACTTCAAAAAATTTGTGTGCAGTTCACACTCGGCAGAAGTAAAACCTTCAGAAAACTAAAGTAGACAAGATTGGAGAGGCTACGAAGAACCGCATAAAGAGGAGACCGATTATATCTACTATCTTATTCTCTCGCAAAATAAATCTTATAGATGTATGTGTTTGTCTTTTTTAGGGTCGCTTTTTCTTTTTATAGAATTTCAAATCAAGACGGTACTAAAGAAATTTTCAGTTCAAAAAAGTATTAGCTAACTTTTCTTTATGTGCCTTCAATCCCAGGATCATGTAGAAATAATATTTATCTGATGAAAATGTTTCTGCCAAGGAAAATGGTAAAATGAAAGATTGAAGCCTCGAGGATTTACGAGTATGGCTGAGTAACAGGAAATCATTTTCCGGTTCGAATACAAATCCGATGCACCCTTACATAGTTGCATGGATACATAATGCATTCCTTCTAAAAGTAATATTATACACTCGTATCACGAATTTTAAAGTTTCACATTATTCGTATAAAGTGAAACTTTATGTGCAGTTTTAATGTAATATGTGGATACAAATACTTAGATTTCTTTCTCATGAATTTGTCAGATTTTCAGACATGAATAATTGTGTAAATAAAAGGTAAAAGGACGCGCGCAAGAGAAACAAAGGAGGGGACCGAGAACAACATGGTTTTAATCAGGAACACGTGGATTTTGGTAGCTGCTACACTTACCTAGATACGTTAGGGTTAAACAGATAGATGACTCTCCCGCATCGATTTAAGAAGTGTCAAGGTTCTTGACTAATAAATAAGATTTTCCTAACACCTAAGATCTTATCTCTATCCTTTCATCTTAATTACAAATTATACAGAATTTTCCTTAGTTAGTGTGTACCTACTACTATTATTGAAGGTTGGCTATAGGCAATTTATTTTTTTTAAATTATTTATTGATGCTTTAGCCTAGTAATGTGGGCCTCACTGAGTGCCAACCTGATCTGAGGCCCTCATTTTACAATTTTGTAAAATTTATCTAGGTATATATAATATATAAAAATGAAAATATGTTTGTTTTTGTTTATGTATATATATGTATGTATGCTATGCGTTGATACACCATTCATCCGATTGTGATGAAACTTCGGGGATTTGATGTGCGCATGCCCGCGATTCTTACTATATGTAATAGTGAATTCTGGCATCATGAAATTATGCATTGCTAACAGTTCATCCGATTGCGATGAAACTTTGGGGTAATGATGTGTGCCTGCCATCAATGGTTTCTGTATATTCTGGTGAGCTTAGGCATTATGGAATTTGCATAAAAAAATTGTAATAGATGGCACGCGAGCTGTTTGAAAACTAAACGTAATGGGAATGAATGTATGGAATGCGGGAGGAGGGATGGGGAACGAATCCGGGAGGGGGGAGGGGAAGTTGGGAGGGGGGAGGGGAACTCGGGAGTGGGTTCGCGGGATGGGGGAAAGGAAAGCGGGAGGGGAAGGGTAGGCGGAAGGGGAACGGGATGAATGGGAAAGGACACGCAGGGAGAAACAATATCTTTATCAAGTGGCATAGCAACGCATGCCGGGAACCTGCTTGTATAATATATTTTATTTACTTACATATTTACATTACTTGCTTACAAAATGGACTGTACTGAAATTAAATGAACTTAAATTAAAAATCAAGAAATAAAATAAAGTTATAAAAATAAAATAGTAAAGGCAGTAAAAAAGAAAGCAATATGTTATAATATGGAATTATGAGATACGGTTGTATATAATATGTGTACCATGTAAATTTTATTCTTACAAATTTTTTTTAATATCGCCTTTTTAGTTCCTTAATCTACATCTTAATTTTAATACCTTAATTTTTGGCAAAAATTATAAATTCCATTTTTTTTTTCAATGTTAAATGAATGACGTTAATCATTATACTTTTATTTATAAATCTTCAAAGAACTTTTTTTTTTCATCACCATATTTAACAATTTTAAATGTTATGCCAATTTTGCTATTTTCATAAAGAAGTGGAAATATATGATTTTTAATTAATAAATGTTACAATTTCTCATCAAACTAAGTTACAAAATTAAATTATTTTGAAATTCAGTACGGTATATCAATTTCAAATTCAACGTGCCATAAATATCTTATATTATAATTATACACACGTAGGTACATAAATACTTTAAAACTTGTTTAAGAAAACCTGCGGAAGGTTGCTCGAGTAGGAGTAAGTAACGCTCCTGGCGTTTGTGACCATGCGAGTATTTGGAAGGGCTATCGACCCAATGTCCCGGAGCATTAGTTACAGCTTTCCAAATAACCAATTTGTGCAACAATTGGGCTTAGCACTTCAAAATTGCGACAATGATAAAATTGTTTACCGCCACTCTATCACCACATTTATGGTGGACCGGAATACCTTTGCCTACAACGGCGGCTCTTTGATCCATTTATTGGGCTACGATCAAGAGCTCTATTCATATGCTTACTTTCCCATTAGCACGTACTAGTAATAATGATCGAATCATACCAAACGACCACTTTTGTTTAGTATATTGTGTGTGTTTGTAATAATAATAATATTGGTCTTTATTCCAGAATGTTGGGAGGTAAGTGCACACATCGCACATTTATAGGCAATATACTTACATAAACAATAAAAACTAAAAACATGAGTTTGGTGAATTTTTTATAAAGTTGTTTATGTGGAGCCCTATTGAATGCCAAGTAATTTTATGCTTCGAGAGTGTAAAATCGTGGAGCTGTAGCATTTTCCTTTACATTCATATACTTTGAGAGCATAATCATCAGTTGGCTAAAATCATCACGGTCGATCGATTAGGATTGTATCGATAACTTTCGGTAACTTCTCAACGTTCCCCAAGACAACAGCAGATCGCTAACATACAAACAACAGTTGACGGCGAGAATATTAAGAACACTTAGGACGGGTTGTTTCAAAAAATTTGATGGATTCATCAAATATTTGAAGTTGATTTTCACGTTCTGTGTAAGTTCTATTCAAGTTCTGTTATTACATCGCTATAGGACAGCTGCTTCACAAAACTGAAATAATCATAGAACTTGAATAGAACTTACACAGAACGTGAAAATCAATTTCAAATATTTGATGAATCCATCAAATTTTTTGAAACAACCCATCCTTAGTCATTGTGAACTGTTATTTATTCTTTGGCGATCTGCAGAGATACTAAGGAATGATGAGAAGTAACCGAAAATTATTGATTGAATCCATGCCAGGGGTCCTGGGTACCTAGCATGGTCGATCGATATAACCCTCCATCAATACGATATTACATCTATGGTCAGTTAACAACATTTGCAATCACGGTCAACAGGAAGAGTCACGGTAAGAGGAATCCCGACCGACGATTGACAAATTTTAGCCCGGATTCCATAGTGTCAGATAAGTTTCGGTTAGCTGTCAATATATGCATTTATTTGAATTATGTCGTTCATTCATATTATAATCAACATTACTTGCTTATTTAATGAAAATATCGAACTAACGCAGATTTTTGTATTGAAAGAAGTCATATACGCATCCACAGACTTTATAATTCCACTAAGACGCGACCAAATTATTCCGTTCGAATTTTGATAATCTTAAGTGGCTAAAATATGACTAACGAAATACTGAACTTTTTAACTTCCGTGTAGTGTCAAAAGGTAAGTGCGGACTGCCAATGCATATTTACGTTTTTAATTCAATTCAACATTGGCAAATTCATATTTTTACGTATTTGACTGTAAATTTATGGACAGATCCGACATGGTTGCCAGAGTATATCAATTTCTAATTTATTCCCCGCCAATATCGGTTTGGCTATCAACATTGAAATTGTGCTAGGGATATCGATATAAAACCATCGGAAGTTACTCCTAACGATCCGATATTGTAAAGTTATCGATTTCACCAAGCTAGAGCCCCTGGTCGCTACAGAAAACGTCAAATATTTTGTTTTGTTAACATAAAGTGTAAGCGAGTTTTTTGCAGGAGTGAGACCGCGTTCAGTTCATTTGTTCGGGGTTATCCAATTACACTCATTAAATAAAAATACTGGCAACATCTATGATTATTACTTTGGAGAGTATGTTGCAGATCGTTATAAGATTAGGTATTTATAAGATGGAAAGTAATGTAATAAAAGTAATACAAGCCCTAAGCCACTACCTTGCGGTACACTATATATGATGGGGACAGGTTTAATTTTTTGCTTATCAAATATGTGATCACTTTTACATGCATAAGTGTAGTTAGTTGTGTTTGATGTCTCAATTTTTTAAAGATTTGTAAAAAGAATGTTGTGGTCTATCATACTAAAGGCTACTAAGAGAATAACCATAAGAGGGAAGAATTATTTTTTGATATTTTGGGGAGACTTATTTTGATATTTTACATGCTAATAGGCTCACGTAGAAGATAGAAGAAGAATCCTTACTATTTTACTTTTAAAATGAAGTTCCATTCTATACAATTGATTAATTTATCTTCTGTAATGTGGACATCATTACGGTGAGATCGTTCATACAACGAAAGCTTGATTAAAGGAAAAAGAAAAAAGAGGGGGTAGCGTAATAAGGTTGCAATGATCAAACGGAAATTGTTAACTATTTATTTAACATTACATATGCACACTTATGCATCCGCGTATGACGTAGACAATATATATATTTTTTAAATCATCTATAGTTAATTCGTTAAAATTGACATCTTGCTAACAGCAAAATCTTTATCATGAAATGCGCCTTGTCATGAGAGTTAACGACGTTATATAAAATGGAAAACAAATGAACTACCACAACAAAACTGAGCGAGCGCTTAACGACGCAAGGTAAACATAAAATAACCAATGGGTAGAGAATTCAATTCCATTTATAACAAACGTAGTTAGGTACAATCATCTTTAAGCTTTTATTCACGAACTTATTGCTCAACTTTTTTTACTTTTTTAATGGCATATTATTTTTAGTATCGTTATTATTTTGTCGTCGTAATACCGTTACCCAGCAAAAAGCAATGTGTTAAGAAGTTTATAGCTTAGTGGTTGTTATTATAGGAGAGTAAAATGCTCATTTTTAAGGCGGTAAAATACCCTATTATTGGGGGTTTACTCAAGGCTCACATTTTAATAAATTCCGACGAATTCGTAAATATAATAACTTTTTTTTCAAATGCATATAGGGATTTAAGTTATTTATATTTAAGATTAATAAAAAACAATACCTCACCATTAATATAAGTTACGTAAAACACTTATGAAAATTTTATTTCCCATAAATAACTATAAATTTAGAGGTGAGCTCCAGATTTTATTTTTCTAGACGATGAATTAATAACTTTGGGAGGGATTAGTTAATTAAGGAACATCTTCAATATTAGTAACACGTTCTTCAGAATTAATTAAAATGAACCCGGCGGATAGGTCGAGTCTCCTGGCCCGCTGGGGCGAATTCGACCGTACGTTCGTCTAATACACCTCGACGTGGACGTTATATTTGTTTACACGCTTTCTTCACTTACGTCATTAAGATTCCCACAGTATTTTACTTCTTCTTTTCTTTGATAGGGCAAATTTGACTGCAGGTCCGTCCAATACACGGGTCGCGAGTCCCAATTTGTAAACACGGCTTCTTCTCTTCTTACGTCGTTAAAATACTGAATAAATTTTAGTCGTATTGTGTCGCCTTAAGTATAGTTACAACTGAGCAAAAACTGTGCTTAGCCTCATTTATGCAACACCATCTCAGTCTCAGTCGTAGGCACATACTCGTACGTATCGGTTTGTGACACTGAGATTGTGCGATCGAGCAAAATGTAATCCTAGCGATCGCTAAGTTCGATTGGTGAAAGCGTTCATAATATCTACCTATATATTCAAGCCAGACAAACATTTTCAAATAGAAGGCAAATAACATGTAAATGTTGTATACTTGTTATGCTCTCATTTCGTTCACAAATAATCAAGCTACCATAAGATATTTAATATTATGCTATGTTGATTTACCGGTATTGTTGATTTGTTTCAGAGAAGTAGTCGATGGGTTCGCCCGGAGAGAAAAAAAGAAAAGCAAAAAAACACTACTCGTAATAAACGAGTTGTGTTTTTTGTGATTAATTAACATCTATCATTAAATTTGTTGTCAGAGATTGTAATTTAAAGTCAGTTGTGAAAAAACCAACGTTATAAAAGAAGAAGTGAGCTTACTTAATAATGAATCCACTTTGTTTGGCTTTTATTGGTTCATTTAGAGAACATGAATGCTTTTAATTAACGACGATTTTATTTGGAACATTTTTGCATTCGGAATGCTTCAATTAAATCCTTTCACTAAGTAAACAAAGCTCACTTTATGTTTATCAATATCTCGGCGATTTTTTTAAGTTAAACTTCTGTAGCACGTCTGTTATTTGGATTTCGGATGAAACGGAAATGACGCTCATCGGCCGCTTTGATAATGATGTCGCTTTTAAGCGCTCCTATTGGTTAGGATATGAAACGGTTCGTTTCCACCGCGTATAAACTGCATTCGATTTTTTTTTCTTATATATTAACGACCGACGCGACGTTACATTTTCCAGTCAGTGTTTTGGAGGTTTCATTCACAATATACATTTGTTATTTAATTTTTTATGTTTGCGATTGCTTAAATTATACATAAAAGTAGATGTTATTAACGCATTAACAATCAGCACTATATATATAGTAATTTCTGAAATTGGAGTAAAAAATGTGAATGATATTTTAAATCTCCCGTGACATTTTTTTGTCAATTAAAAATATTTATAAAATCAGTAGGAATTGGACAGTTAAGGACGAGGAGGTTGGGTAGTTATTCGGCTAAGTGATAGTGGCGATAGTGGAAGAAAAAAAATCGAGTGCAGTTCAACGCGGTAAAAGAAAAAAAATTCACCAAAACAATCTCAACCAATAGGAGCCTTGAAAAGTGAGATCTTACGGTTTGTGTACTGTAATGAGTCATTCCCGTTTCATATCTCAACCAATAGGAGCCTTGAAAAGTGAGATCATAATCAAAGCGGCCAATGAGCGCAGTTTGATGTTTGATCAAATTCAAAATAAATGGCATTCAGCAGCTCAACGGATAGTTGCGATATTTTTTTCTATCCTAATATTATTTGAATAATTACTATCACGATGGAGCGAAAAGCCTTAACAATATTTTAAATTTAAAAGAAAGCTAATATTTTCCAAAGGTACCTACGTTAGCAGGTTGCCTGGTTAGGTATTTAATTTAAACCAGTCCAATACAAGAACAACCCGTTAAAAGTAACATCGACTCTCCTCGAATGCCAACAAGTAGTAACAACTGACCAAGACCTTAAACGTCAGCCGTTAACTTTTCTCGCAATAGTAACCAGTCAGCAGTTTGTTGTTTTACGATTTTCGTTGCGGCGATTACGCAACTAACGCAAATTCCAATAAATGTATCTCGTACCGGGAAAACAGTTTCACGGCGGAGGTCATTACCTAACCGTAGTGGTCATTAGTCAATTGTGCATGACTTGAATGTTACTTACCTAATCTAATTGCCTGCCAGCGATAGGCTGGTACTTTCATGGGCTGGGTGGTAAGAATTCAAAACAAAGAAATATTTATCGGTGGATGCTTGGTTGGAAAGCTATTTCAGGTCCATAAATTTCTGTATTTTTGGCATAACACTAAATACGGGTTTAAACAAAAATTTTACCTATCCAAAACGAAAAAAGTTGATCAAGGAAACATATGAGAAGGATGTATACTGATGAAGGAGGTACTTTCATTTTTCCGCACCCGCCCTATCCACTTTTATTCATTTTGACGTGATAACGTCTAATAAATCGATGAACGCCGGCTGCAGTCACGAAAAAGCATGACTCATTGTCACGTTCCGCCTGAGCCGAGCGTTCAAGCGAGAGCGCGGAACAAGCGTTCGGCTTGTGACGCATCTATCTCTCTTCCACTCCATCATTATTTTTGACAACCAATTTTTTATCTTTAAAAAGGTTTTTTTTATTTTTTTATTTTTGTATGTAAGTATATTAAAACAAAAAATAAATATTTCAAGGACATCAAATCTTGGCTTAAGAAACTATTGGAAAAATACAAGTGTATCAAATCTAATTATTATCGAGCATATATGGAAAGTTCTTCAATCTTGAATACCTTCTCATTCCCGCACCGCTTCGTATCTTACTTAATTAGGGGTGAGGGACGCTTTCGGTTAGATTTTTCACCCATCGCTCAGGCTTACAGATGTCACAGCTGGTCTGACCGATGTAAGGTCATGTTTCTAGAAACATAAGTTTGCCTCCCGGTTCTAACCGCGCAGCTTCAGGAAAAAGTCTCTGGAATACTCGTAACCCTTTTTTTAAAAGGTTAAACGAGCGTTTGTAGGAATAACAGAGTTCCTTTGGGAGTGAACCCGTAGAGAATCGTTTTTGTCTGTCTTACTATTATTGAACTGTATCATACTTGCAAAATGATTTTGTTTAATTATCTCGCTACACTAGTATATTAAAAACACATAGCATTTTCTAAAAAATCCTTACCCAAACCTCGAAGTTGTACCATAGAAGTCGCTGAAAACTTTTCCAACAATATAGACCCCCAGCAGTGATATCATAGTAAAGAGAACTACAAAAAATAATCTGCGTATCTTTTATTATTATATTTACCATGTATCTTACTAATATTATAAAGACGGAAGTTTGTATAGATGTATGTGTGTTTGTTACTCTTTCACGCAAAAACTACTGAATGGATTTTAATTAAACTTTACAATAATATGGCTCATACATCAGAAAAATATAAAGGCTATATATAATGGTAAGCTCTGGCGTTATGAAATTTGTATAAATGAAAATGTGTGTATTTCATACATTTTAGCTGCAAGGAGGAAAGACAGGGGGAAGGGGTACGGGAGAGGACATGCAGGGATAATCAATATATGTATTTGAATGGCATCGCAAAGCATGCCGGGGACCAGCTTGTCTTCTACAAATGTAAAAAATAAAGTATCGTTATTGAATTAAAATATATATATTTTTTAAATTTACCTATATATATTTGTGCTGCATTTGCAAATTCGCAAAAATACATCTTCAAAACGACTGTGGTCCAACAAAAATCTGTCTCTTTTTTCGAAAAAGTCGTATTTACCTACAATAATTATAGATTTCACAACATTTTTATGAATTATTTTAAAAATTCTCTACGACTTCAATCCAAAAAAAATGTTCGGAAACATGAAAATATAGTTATTAAGAGAAAAAGATCTCATTTTCCCTTCTAAAAAATCACTTAGTGAACTGGGGAGTGATTATAAGGGGATTGCAGTAAATTATTAGCTCAGTGTTTTTCGTGTAACATAACTTCTTTTTTGTCTCAAATTATTTTGTTTAGCGTTCACAGAGTTTGTAAAGTTTAAGTAACGTTATTTTTAAACCTAATTTTGTTTATCAATAGATGCTTTACTCCGTCACTGCCCCTCACTTTACTAGTAGGGCTTTCCTAACTGGCGTCGTCTAGAAAAGAAAGTGAATCCTTCACCGAACTGCGCAACTCTACTCCACTGCCCCAACAGCTGTCTTGATCGTGCTTTAACTGAATAACCTACGTTAGCACTGTGAGGCGCAAAGCTGGGCTGTAAGGCTTACTAAATATATTATCTTCCGGCTCTTTGGTAAAGTATCAAGGTGATATTGTTGTGAACCTTACCTTGCGTAATTCGCGCTGACAGGAGCCTTGCAATTTAGCTGATCCAATGAAGTACAGAAGTTTCAAGGAGATTAGAATAGAGTATTGAGATAACTAGAGAAAATATTACTTGGAAAGCTAACCTAACCTTTATCTTTAGTAAATCATGCTGACAGGATAATGATTTCATAATAGAATATTTATTCAATGTAATATTAACCATTGAAAAAGATGATACTAATGAATCTAAACGAAACATGAAATGATTTTTTTTTTTTTAAGATTAACTCCACATAGGATGCCCTGAGGAAAATAATTTCACTCAGGGCCTATGTCATCTGAGATGCTGTGTGGAGGGTTTTTTTCGAGGATAGGAGGGAATGAACATTGGTCTTGAAGAGAACCATGTTGTAGGAATGAGGAAACACAAAGGCCGGCAAATCGTTCCACAGTCAAGCTATTGAACACAAAAACGAGTCGAAGAAGCGATCCGTTCTCATGTGACAAATGTCAACCGTGTACGGGCACGCATTTGGCGTGTTTCCTGTCTAAGCACCGGTGCCGAAGGGATCAATGACGCTAGTTCCTCGCAGCATTTTCCATTGAAATACCGGTAGAACAAGGATAGCATTCCCACCCGACGCCTGTGCTCTAAAGATTGCAATCCGTTTGTTAAGTTAGGAGAATCTATCAAACGGACCGCCCGTTTCTGCACAGAGTCGGGTTTTTTTTTAAAGGTATTTTGGGGCTCCAGACTAGAGGTGGCTGCCAAAATCAACCGTGGGGCGCGCTTGTGATTTGTACAGGGTAAGCAGTTGTGTACTATTAAAGTATAATATTTTCTGTATTCTTTTGTACTGAAAATAAAAAAAAATAGCGGTCGCAATTGGGAATCGAACCCAAGATCTCTGTCTTGCCAGGTAAGGCCTTCAACCACTCGGCCATTGGGACCTCTTTATATATGTCATTTTGTCGATTTCATGTTTCAAATTTCATTTAGAATCTTGTATTATCTTCTTCTTCAGTGTTTATAATAGAACCTTACACCTCTGCTGCTCTAAGGAAATTATGATAGTGGATTAGCTATGGCCCCACTGTATTCGTTTCGTCATGCCCAGAAAGACGAATTCGGTAGCCGTTATCTGCGAGCTCGCTTCACAACGTGAGGCCAGGTGTCCGCTGATCCGCTTAAAAGGAATTGACGATTGATGTAGACAGGAACTAATGTAAATATGGGGAATGAATGCAGTTAAGAAAGTAAAGAAATTAACGACCTTTAATATAATATTTTGTAAAATATATACGTATGTATGTAACCCATATTTTTATTAGGTATTACAATAAAACAAAATTTAAAAAAAAGATTAGTATTGACAAATTGCCAGAGAAAAGTACAAATTTTTAAAAATGATTAGATCTTTAGCTGTGTATTCTGGATAACTAACGAGCTTAAAATAAGTTTTGATATGGTATACGTCTCAACCCCGTGTTTTGCACTAACTTTTTTTTATTTATGTATTTGGAAAAATATACCTTCATTTTGAATGTCCGCAGCGAACAAAATACCCGTTAGGAAATTATTATATTTTCTAACATTTGGGTACCAAGTTGTTGTTGTGAATTTTACCTTGTGTAATTCGTGCTGATAGGGTAATGAATGATATAAAATAGAACCTTACACTTCTAACCTGTAAGTAAGAGGAAAAACAGAATGAATGCGATAGTATAATTGGTCTCTTCTTTGTGCGATTCAATTAGTTTTACATGGAGGAAACAGATTTCAGAGCAACTCATACAATAGATAGTCTATTGGCACATTATTTTATCAGTAAATCCGATAATAAATCATTTTGGGCAACAACAATTTAAATAGAATCATATAAATAAGTCGTCTCTATGTGGCTAACCGTAGTTTGAAATTGGCCTCGAACGCCGAAACACCTATCAAAATAATAATAAAAAACATAAATACTTAGTTATTTAATTTAATTTTTTTAAATTAAATAGGATGTTAAAAATTCGTTCATTAGGTTCAGAATTTTAAAATTTTCTTTTGATCACCCTTGTAAGATTTTCACCAAACCACTGTCCACAACATGGTAGTAATCTTTTGTCAGGGTCTGTGAGAAATGTAATTCGTTTTACTATAGCTACGGACTAACAAACGTTTCATAGCAAATGTGTATGCATTGACGGCCTCCGTGGTCCCTAGGCAAGACTCTCGACTCACAATCCGAAGGTAGCGGGTTCGAACCCGGCGTGCGCAAATAAATTTTATTTGATTAATTTGTGTTATTTCACAATTTATCATTTAAAAAAATAATATGCAGTATATTTGCGGCACGTTCCAGAGTGGAAGATACTATCAGTATCGCCCTGGTGTAAGACCACCATTCAGAATTCAAACGTTGCTTGAAATGGCTTTAGCCGTGTTTAGTGACCAGATCTGAATAGCCAGGTACTTCCCCACCTTCCTCTCCCCTATCTACTTCACCTCCCCACGACTTTCAGCCTCACAACATATCCCAATTGGGGATGCCATAGTCTCACTGGCTCCAGACGGGAGCAGTTGGGACTCTTGTGCGGTATTTCATATAAAAAAATACATATTTATATTTTTATTCGCAAATGACAATCGACAATGGCTATAGATTTTTGTGCAATATCATGAAAAATTTAATGAATTCCCTTCCTTCAAAAATAAAGGGCAGCAATGTTGATAAGTTGGTTGTTTAAGCGACAACTGAAAAAAGTAGAGAAGCTGCGGGGTTACATAAAGTTGAAAGATTGGCTGAAAGCCTAGCAAGTAAGATAAGGTAATTTGAACAAGAAACCCGCATTTCAAACATTCAACAATATCTTAACCCGGCGCCATTACAAGCCAGCCAGAGATACTCATATTGTACTCAACGGAGACGAGCTTACGTAACTAATGAGGATCGGGCTTTCCTCGCATCACGAACTTTACCTGGAAGCGAGCAGCGAGTAGCATTAAGCGCTTTCCAGGTCGTGAGCCGCACAGAAAGGTTGGCGACAGGGTCACAGTCACTAGGAAGCCAACTCAACGAGCGGGGTACCGCGGACTGCAGTCCTCCGGAGAAAGAACGAGGAAACACCGTCACGACCGCCAGCAGGGAAAGTGGTTGAGTCAGTCAGTATTTACATCAGTGATGCACAACCCGCCCGGCCCACTTTAGCATGCATTTTAATCTTCATTAAAAACATTTCTAGTAACTACCAAATACCTCCACCTCCACTTTCGAAGGCAGTGCGGATAGCTTCCTTGCAACGGATGTATCACATTTATAAATATGGTTCATTATTTGATATTCAATACAATTAAATAATATCTTTTATTTGTGCCACTTGCATGCATTGCCACAAAATTCAGACCAAGGCCAATTCTTGTGATATATTAGAGTCGATTGTTTTTTCTACAATTTTAAAATTGTTTAACATTCTAGGAAGCTTTTGCATGATAACGAGAAGTGTTTTAACCCCTCAGGCTAATTCTAACAACTCAGATAGGTCTCATAGAAATCGTTGTGTCTCCCTTAACCATTATGATTAGAAATAAGATGTAATTAGTTGTCAGAAAGATAAACCACGTTTTATATTCAAATTAAAAAAAATAAACCACAAAATAATTAAAATGTATAACCTCTATGGATCCAAAGTTTCCCGCCGCAATTTGAAAAAAAAATTTTGAAACTTAGGGATTTTTTTATTAATTATGTTTTCATGAAACGACAAAAAAGTGAAATGACGATAACGTTTATAAGTTTGCCTAATAAAATATATGTGCGTTAATTTTTTTTTCGTTATCGGTAATTTTAGTTAGAAAAACCGTAAGGTGAGGAGTTTTTAAAACTTTTTATGTTTGCTTTCAAACAAATTTGTATTTATAAAAACGTATTTCACCGCCTTTCAAAAACAGTTCTCGGTTTTCGGAAGCATTAAAAAATATTCCATTTTTTTGGAATCTTGGCAGAGCCGAAATATTTTGACCTTCCGACAAAATAGGCCCGAATGGTTTAATTCATGACTATTTTTGTATTTATTTTTCTTTATTCATTGCTCTGATGGTTTGATAATTTGTGGATTTATCTACCACCATGCTAGGCACATCATACCATGTCGGCACATACCATGTTATTATGGTTGATTACATTCCTTATAAAGTAAATAAATTGGATATCGATATTTTTTTCTACATAACTTTTAGAATTAGCAGCAATTACAGAAGTATTTTCATATTAATCTGTTGGCAGAATTCTAAATATGTGAGGTACATAATACATAAGAAAGTAGAGAATGGATTATTGTGAAATAAAATGTTCTTTATTTATTCTTTTCCACTATCTACATTCTTTAAAAATACAGGTTTGTCTACTTGTATTATTTTCCAAAATTTATTTCGATATGATCGTTCCATTTCAAACCTTCTTAAATCTTGGGACTAAGTTATTTTTTTCAGTGCCTAACCTTTATTCCATGTTCTGGTCCAGAAACCCATTCTGAACTAATCTAACCTAATCCAACCTTCCTTTATCACATCTCGTAACCCACCACTCACCCGGATTCATGGAGTGAGGTTTGTCTAGGTCTTGGAGGCGGACGACCAGGACACACTGAACCCCAGATTCCTACCCACCCCTTAAATCCTTTTCCTTCCCAGAACTCTCCTTCCCTTCCTATCCTTAAAAACCCTCCACACAGCATCCCCAAAGATGATATAGGCCCTGAGGCAAATTATTTTCCTCAGGGCATCCTGTGTGGAGCGCATGTAAAAAAAAAAAAAACTTCTCCCAGCTTCACAACATACCTCAAAATGGAGGTGCCGTGGTCCCACTGCCTCCGAGCAATTGTGACTCCTGTGCGGAAGTAACAAATTAAAAAGGTTGTGCATCGCTGATTTACATGGTCAAGATGATAAAGCTGCGGCCGCACTCTTGTTTCATACTGGTATCGAGTGCGTTTTCATGGCGGGTACGTAAATTATTTAGTTACGTAGGTATTGCGCGCTCGCACTGGCACCGGGAGAAATTCCATTTTGCTCTGCAGAACATTGGCATTCGCCGAGAATGATCTCGTCCGGTTTGTAGAGTATTAACTTACCGGCATCGGCAACGACATTGCTAACAAGCCATGTACGCGCATACCACAACGAAAGATATTAATAATTATACCTGATGGCGTTTTTTTTTTTCATATTTTTTGCGATGAAGCACGCCCCCTTCAGTTTGGTGAAATATTAAACTTCTTTTCTTTTCACAATTTTTTTTCAGTAGCAGAAGATTTTGTGGTTGAATTGTTTAGCGTTGAAAAACTGGTGGGTACCTACTTTTAATTTTAATATTACTTGGAAGTAATATTAAAATTAGTGTTACGTGGAAGCATTTATAAAACTAACTTGTATCCGATAGTAATAAGACAAAAAATGATCATTGAAGTAATTCTTAAGCCAAGAAATTTTCCAACCAGTAATTTTTTTCATAAATTTAAGGCCCTCCCGGCTTTGAAATTGTTTGAAAAAAGTGCTATTTAAAAGTTTTGAAGAATCAGTCTAGTCCTACTAATAATTGTCCTCAATGGGAAGTTTAAGACCTAGAACTTCTAGAAATATATATTATGTACTGGCTTCAACACGACATCTGCACAAAACCATTACCTAGGGCATAAGCTATTTAAGGATTTACCTGATTTGTAAAAAGTGAGAAAAGCTGTTTTAATTAATACTGCTTCATTTTACCGATGATTTTAAGATAAACTCTGTTCCTGTGATTGTATGTGTTTTTACTAATTGTCTAATATTTTTTTAAATATTTTAGATACTGTTTTAGATACAGTTACAATTTTTTTGTAATTATACCTACTATTTGTAAGTAGTATGTTGTATTATTTCTATTAGTAAATAGACTAGCTGGAATTAGAACCGAGATTATTTCTCTTCAACCGGGTGATTAAATGATTAAAGAATATTATGTAAAAAAATTATGTTTTTATAATAAAACATATATTCCGTATATTAACTTTTAATTTCCAATAAAAATATCAATATTGTACTAAAGACGTAGGTATTCAATATATATTGATGGTATGTTGTGCTTTAGCTTCTGGGTAATAATTACTTTGAGTAATAATTTTTATTTTCATAGGAAATACAATGAATATTCATGAATACTGTAAGAGGGAATATAGTACTTTAATAAAAGTTGTTAGGGGAAAGGAAATTGAAGGTCCAATTAGATTTGCTATCTTGTGTTTAATTCGCTGATCTCATTTTCAAACTGCGGCTAAACCACATTGGGTTGGGGTATTTTTAGTTTACCCATACCCTGTATTATATTTGAATAAGTTAGAAATGTTTACTTAATATTTTCAGTAAAAATTGATTTAATTAGAAAATCGATCACAATGGAAAATGGCTGTGAACGCTGAAACAGTAACTATTGTCACAATAATAAAAAAATCAGAGTGTGCAATTCACACGCACAAAAGCGAAACCTTCAGAAAACTAAAGTAGACAAGAATGGGAAGACTACGAAGCACTTTTTCATCAAGTGTCTAGGATGATTTTTTCCATATTTTTGTCGTCGAATTTCAGTGAACCTGTTCCTTTTAGTATTCGTGTTTTCTTCTTCGGAGTCGCTAGATGTCACTTTCTTTTGTGTTTTCTTTGCCTGCTCATTTTGGAGTGGTTTTAAGATTGGATATTGATTTTACAACTTTGCAGAGATGCAGATTTACTACTTAGTCTGTTCAGGAAGCCAAAAGAGTAGGTATTAACGAACGAACATATTGTGCAAAATAGCTACATATTATTATAATAACTAAGCCTCAAGTGGTATTGATTAGTAAAAAAATCTGGTAGGTGCTCATAATTTCTTTTTATTTATATTCCATTCCATTCCAATCGAAAAAGCCGTTCGTACTTGTTACATCACATGACTTTATTTCACACAGAATTCATTTTCCCTCCCCCGAATCACTTCATAGAAGATCTATTTGACTGTGAAGTTGCAATGCTCCTTTGTGTCGTATTCTCAAATGGCTTTATTTTCATGCCTGTAACCTCTCTGCAGTCTACTGCAATCATCCACTGCAAGAGCTCTCAGTTCCAGCAATATCACAATATAATCTAACTTTTCTTTCAATAGATGTCATTTTTCATATCAACTCTGAGATACACTTGTAACGAAAACTTGCCTTTCTCGTGCGGGCATTACTATGTATCTCAGGTTTTATTTAGTTATTCTCTAGTTGTGGCTAAGTCTTTATTGCCTTAGTTTGCATTTTAAACCGGTGAAGGCAGTTTGCTGTGTTTTTATTTCTGTATTATCTGTTCTCTATTCTTTCTACGACTTGAGAGCGCTCACCCTGTCTGAATGCATTATAGACAAACGAGGTGCTGTTTTCTTACAAATGCTTTAAAAAACAGAGCCCGCATGTCCATGACTTTATAATAAACAAACACTTAACATATACGCAGTCCAACAGATATAAATCTTTTTATGTGAAATGTTTTTATGTAGAAACAAATCAAAAATACTGTATTTGTTTCAAAATTTTATTTCAATTCAGGTATAATTTAATGTTAACTTTAATAATATGAACTGTAATAATTTTTGGCTTATACAACCAAAACTAAAACCCGGTTGTTCAGAAAATCCATGAAAAGTGGAAGATGAGGTTTGAAAAATTTCATGCCAATTAAACGCTGCTGTCATTTGAATTAAAACTTTACTTAAGGATCAAGAAAAAAATACAAATAGACTTGCATACCGTAACTGTAAAACCATAAAAAAATTAATTAAAATTTGAAATCAATTTGAAAATCATTAAAAAATCGTTTACGCAAAACAACCAAAACGTATTAAAAATCAATAAAAAATATATACAGGCACCAAACATGGTATTTTCATACAGTTTTAAAAACCATGAAGCAAACCAAAAACTTACGTTGACCGTATCCCGGGTGCAAGAGTATCCCCACGTACTTGGTGACAGGTCGGCAAGCTAGCAAGGCCCGCGAGCGACCAACGACCTATGCCCCTCTTGTGCTGCGTATGAAAACTTAGTTTACGCTAACCAAACCCCGAATTACGGGAAAAGAATTAGTGTTGAGTACCTCATACAAGAGGCACCTCAAATGTCCCATACAAAAACGTAAAATGTCCCGCCATCTCACAAAATGTATTTGTACCAATTTTTTCTTTGTTTTACTACAAATGTATGAGATGTGAGGCAAGAGGTGGTTGGTGTAGTACACTACATGTCATGTCACGTATGGGACAAATGTATGAGGTGGTGAGGTGTGAGGTGGTTCGTGTATTGTATGACATTTTTGTATTTGTACACCTGCGTACGGTTCTAGGGTTACACAATGTTAAATCACATGAAATCTAAATCATGTTCGAATTTTGATGAGATACTTTTCAAAAACGTGTCTAAACTAGGCCCAGCGAGAGCATGTACCGACGTCATCGACGTTTGTCCTCTTCCTTCTCACGCGTCTTATTTGAAAACGAAAAAGACAGGAGATGCGCTGAAAATGACTTCACCTACGATCTGTTTCTGGGACTACACTATATGTATACACCGCGATCAAGATGTGGTAAAAATGTATTTTTTGTTCATATGAAGCAGATACTTTGTGATGTGACATTATAATTTAAAAAAATAAAACAATAACTTTGTAAACACCACTTTTATTTTTATGTACTTAATGCCGACCGGGTTTCACTATCACCGTAGCTTCTTCAGGGCAGTACAGAACTCTACTAAAATTAAGTTACATGTGTTATAGATAATATACATATGGTTTAAAACAAAATGGGCTGGACTACTCAAGTGGAGGAGAAAGTAGGGATAAGTGTAGATGGAGCATTGGGTAAGGAAAGGGAATGTTTTTTGTCAATAGGGAACAACCTCAGTATTGGATTATTATTTAAATTGATTGTAACTTAATTTTAGTAGAGTTCTGTACTGACCTGAATAAGCCACCCGAAACCCGGTCGGCATTAAGTACATAAAAATAAAGTGGTGTTTACAAAGTTATTGTTTAATTTAAAAAATGTATATATATATTTTTTGATTTCCTATTATCAGAGAAAACTGTTACAAGCAAATAAAGAAGACAATAAATTCGAAAATTTGCAGAATCGAACATTCCTTAGTGGTATTTTATGTAAATCTGATATTAGACCGCGAATAACTTTACTACTTAAATGGTAAATTTACAATATTTAACACTAATTATTATGTTTAATAGTCCATTAGTGGCCGTATTCAAACAATCCGGACAAACGATTGTAACCTATTACTGAAAAGTATTTCGTTTTCGATCGATCTTCAATTGTGTTATTTTATTTTGTGTAAATTTTATTGCAAACGATTTGACGAACATTTTGTATCGATTTCATTGTAAGATATCCGCTTCTGGATGGCGAATTATCTCACTCATTAAACTGTTCTTACAATTTTCACCAGGACCTGACAAAATCTTTAAGCACGTATCAAGTATGAATGAGGTGAAAGTAGTTATGTATCAGTACGGTTACAATAAGTACGGCGTTTTATCCTCCGCCCACCCATTCATATCTTGACGTGTTGGCATGAACCATAGAATATAGAATAATACAAGAAGTGCCTTGTGAGCGTGTTTCGTAGATCAATTGTGTGCAATTATTTTCAATTTGAGGCGGGAATGGGCAACGCCTCCACGGGAACGATTAATTGGATAACAAACACCTCTCCCGTATGTCACCCCAAGTGGCAAGCTACGTTTGGTGACTTAGCAAAGGTGTCCAAATTTACGAGGTGAGAATTGTGTAGGTATGCGTCTGCCCACTTACTGTGTGGCGAGCCGGATTTTCAGAGGCTGGTTGAGGGAGACCTTTTTACCTCTTCAGCAGGACTCTCGCACTTAGTGTGAAGGATCGATCCCCCAGATCCCAACCAACCTCTCATACCTTTTTGAAGTGACAACTTCTTTAGCATCGTTATGATTTGAAACTCGATGAAACGAAAAATAGCGACACTAAAAACAGACAAACACATACATCTATAGGATTTAGCCTGCCATAAAATGAGATGATATAATCGGTCTCCTCTTTATGTCGCTTCGTAGCCTATCGGTCTCCTCATTGCGCGGTGCTTCATCGCCTCACAACTTTTGTCTACTTATTTTTCTCAAGGTCTCACTTCTACCGCTCTTTTTTTCTTACTAGATCTTTCTTCTTTCTTTCCTTATAAAAACTCTCCTGACAGCATCCCCAAAGATGACATGGGCCCTGAAGGAAAATATTTTCCTCAGAACTTTCTGTGTGGAGCTAACATAACGAAAAAAAGTGCCTTATTCCGGCCTATAATTCCTCACAAAACTGTGTTTCAACATAATTGCGAAATTCATATAGGATGGCAATAAATAAATTCTAGGCAAGTGTGAGGGAGTTAGACTGCGTGATAAATGGTCTAGAATCAAAAGATACTAGGTCAGCGGCACATTTGTTTCCATTCAAATTTGTGTGGAAGGCACTTCTAATTATATTCTTTATTCTATGGCATGAACCTACTCGAACTTAGCATTAAATTCATAGTGGTGATGAGAACATGTCCAAGAGTTTATAATGCATCACATTATATCATCGTGATTTCGAGGTAAAGCAAGACAAAGGGAGAAAGTGCTAGTACGTAGGTAGGTACGTGTGGTAAGTTATAAATAACACGTGCAAGCTGAAATTGAAAATGTGTCAGGCTTAAAAAAGATTATCGCCGGTGATTCACATCGTGTACCTTCGTGGCTCGTGGTACATCAAACATCAAGATCAGGGCCAGACTTCAAAACTGAAGAAAATTATCGTAAAACATTTAGCATTATTTCACAATTAATTTATTTTTGAAGTAAAACTTCTTAGCGCACGCTTGACTTGGGGAGTAAACTGGTGAATGCGTGACGAGAGCGTTACGAAAAGTGTCGGGCGAGGCGAACGGAAATTGAGAGCAGATATAAGTTAGTGAAGATATAAAGAGAGAGAGAATTGCGTTTCGTATATTACTGTAGGGGCAAGAGAGAGAGGTGCGAGCACACATTTTCTTTCTCTCTTTCTTTCGTAGCCAGTTAAGTTTCACTGATCTAAGACACAGTGCAGGTCTATTGTCTGTATCACACTGTAGGAGTAAGAGAAAGCAGTGCGCGGGCATATTTTCTTTCTCTCTTCCTCTCATATGGTCGTGTGGTCGTATATTTTCAGTTTTACATCGAAGTTAGGTTACAGATTGGCGTCTTTAAGTAGGTAAATACTTTTGGCATTGCAAACCGTAAGGTTTTTTTGCTTTATGTGGTATACACAAATTATGTGTGTAATCAGGTAGTTCGTATGTATTTGATAATAATTTTGAAACTAAAGTACTAAATGCAAAAAAATATATGGAAAATTTCGATACTCGAGCGTTCGTATCCAGCGTCCAAGATTTCTGAAAGTCCGATTTAGAAAATTCCCGCCCTCATTAAAAAATCCCTCCGAATTTTAATACGTAGACATCCAAACTGCTTAATGGATTATAGTGTTAGCAAGCCATTGAATGCACCTTTATTAACCGTTTGTTCAATATTTGTAGGATTTATAAAAAAACATATTAAAAAAATCGTTAAATTTATGATCGTATGAATTCTGCAAATTATTTACTTTAAAATTGGCGTACATAATACCTATTTGGAGAATATTAAATTTATATTTATACTTTGTTTATAGCTTAGTTGATAATCACGTATAAATTTAAATTCGAGCACGCATTTTTTCAATATGTATCACATGGTATGTTTTTAGGTTTTCACGGCCAAAAAGGATTTTTGTTATTGTTTTTGGGGTGTTATGCCGTGTTTCGCTACCTCCTTCTTTAGCCAACGTTTCGGACAGCGTTACAGTGTCCATCATCAGGGCAGATGACACATCATCTGACAGATGACGGTCATCTGCCCTGATGATGGACATTGTAACGCTGTCCGAAACGTTGGCTAAAGAAGGAGGTAGCGAAACACGGCATAACACCCCAAAAACAATAACAAAAATGTATCACATGGTTTAAAATATTTCAATAATTTCGTTTCGCGAAGTGTCAATAATAAATAATTTGGATGAGATGCGAGACATCTTTTGTTGAAAAGTGAAAATACCGATTGATCTTTGTGATTAATCAAAATATACAACGCGTGAACACTTTTGAAATAATTCCAATAAATGTTTTAAAATATCTTTTTAAATTGGCTACATTCTTGCCAGCGAATGCTGGTGGGTGTTTTCAGATATGCAATACCTCTTTTCAGTGACAATTGCAAATTTCACGTTGCTAATAAATAAAGTTCACAAATTTACGACACTAAATGAATAGAAAATAGATGATAATTGAATGCACGTATTTGAAAATGCCAAAAAAATTGCCTGTTTAATACTGTAAAAATATTGTAACGTAATAATCGAAAAATAATTTTTCAAATAAACCATCTATTTATCACGCAGATTTCCCAACGTGTTTATATGTATGTTATATATTGATAAATATAGCATATTAGCGTAGCATATGTATGTTATATATTGATAAGTATTACCTCATTCCCTCATCGCTTCAATCAGGCTTATGGATGTGACCCCTGGAAAGGATTGCACAGTTGGCATGTGTGCTAGAGAGCAAGTTGCTACCGGTGTTTACCGTGTAACTTCAAGTGAACCTCTGGTAGGACCGACCCAAGAGACGCTTCGTAAACCGTCTGCCTCGAACATATTGAAAATACTCGTCGAAAACCTTTTGGTAAAATGAAGGGTTAAGGGAATAATTAGGTTTCCCTTGGTAATATCGACATAGGTGTAACCTCAGAGAACCCTTAAAGTTATGGTTAAAGTTTATAACACTGTCTCACTCTTGTTGAACTGTTGTAAATACGTGTCATATCTGCAAATTGATAAAGACTAATTGTGTTCACCGTTAAAATTGTGAATTTATTTAATAATCCCGCTCGAGTTTTATTCTTTATAAGTGGGCATTGCTAGCAGTCATTTAATTCCGTTTTTTATATGAACATATTTTTTTACCACTGGAAGGGACTTTCATTCATTGTTCCGCCTCTGTCTGAGCCAGACTTCAAATTTTAAAACCTTTTATGGCTACAGGTCACGCGACTTTATTTAGATTGCGCCCGGAGTGAGTCCTCAACTCGCGGGTACACAGTACACACGTTGGCGATGGCAGTATTTACATACGAAGGAAACTACTGTGTTCTGTCACAGAGGTGGCTTTAGTGCAACTAATTTTATTTTTATGTTATTTCATAACTCTTTTAACCAGTTTTTTACGTAATTTAATCCCGGACATAAAATATAGGTTACAAAATGTTCTGTCTTATATTCTGCAAGCCCAAAAATGATAAAAAGTATATTAACCTTAAAGAAGAGTTACCAGATTAATTAAATATTTTACCAGCAAAAGTGTAGGAAGATAAAAATCTTTCCACGATACATAAAATCTTTGTGGACCAGTTAAAAAAATAGTTATAGCCTACGACGAAATTTATACTTAGGAAATTCTAAAAAGTTGTTTTGTTCAACTTTTTCTTTTTCTTAACTTTAGGTAAAAAAAAACTGCTATTCTATTAACACGGATTTGTTTTTTATTTAAGTATCATTTTCAAAATTTGAAACGATTGTTAAGAATTCCGATAAGCCACAATGAACTTACAGTTAATATAATATTTTATCAGAAAATTATTGGAATTGAAATTGATGTGTCGAGGATTTGGAAAAGCGATAACATACCTATCTGCCTACATCATTTTAGACCAGAAAATTATTTTTATTCTTTATTTGAAGCATGCATTTATTTTGTGTACATTTTCCACAGCGTGAATCTTGTTTCGTGATTTTTCAACTTACGTGCAATTATCACAACTAAATTATATAATATTCTGTGATTTTACCAAGGTTTGCCATAATATTTACTAATATTCAATATCTACTGGGTATAAACTATAAATACGTGCGGCCCGTATTCATTAAAATAGCCTAGGATGATAAAACCGAATGTTTGTGTAGTAGGTCAGAATACAATAATATTTTGCCTAGCCACTAAAGTGCTTTTTGCCAAAATGTGGCCCTTTTTACAATATCTCGGATTGCTTTGCTGCCAATTTTGGCAAAAATCCTACGAATATGTGACAATCGACAAAAGATAGGTGAATTCATAATCAGTTTGTATGTCTCCGTATTAAAATTCGGAGGTATGATTTTTTTAATGTGGGCTGAAAATATTCAAAATGATTACCAAAAATCTCGAGTAATCCCAGGAAAAAAATTTTAAATTGCGCTGTCGCAACAGTGGTTAGAGTCCTAGAGATTATTTGCACAAATAATGAGGTTCAAGACTCATCTTGTACATACAGCAGTTGAAAAGCCACTTGTTAAGCCCACAAAACCCTCAATACCACAAATTATGTTAGATTCGTTGCGGCAATCAATGATACTAAAAAAAACACATTTTAGTTTCCCAGACTAAGAACCTTGGCGAAACCGACCCCGACCCCTCAACATCCGAAGCCCTGACAAGGTCGTAATACCAGACAGGGTTCCTAGATCTTATTGAATTCAAACATTTTTCTGCATACCTAATAATATTATAAATATTCGTTACCTTATTTGGACATGGCTCTAACTCTTTTTTCAAAAATAACCATTGAATGTAGATACTTAGAACTATTTCTTTCGCTCATTTCTACAACCAAAATAATTTTTAAAACCGTATGGCTTATAAGGCTTTGAAAAATGGCTAACATCACTTTGAACCGTTTTCAATTGCCATTTTGTTTGTATCTGACAGTATATGGTATTAACAAGGCGCAGAGAGGTTCATCACTTTATGGTGAGGGTTCTAACTTTGACTCACCATGTTCGGAGTTGTCAAAGTTTGCAAGGACGAATTCTAGTAATTTATTTATCAATTTCTGTTTTTAAGGTTCAATATTGTGTAAAATATTTTAGTTAAACATATTTTAAAGGAAAATATATATTTGGAACGTAGCTTTATCTAGAAATGGTATTAGGTATTGAAGATCTCAATTTAGGAGGCGGGTATGGGTATCGCTGCCCCGGGAACCATTTATTGGATAACCAACATCCCTGCCGTAGGTCACACCCCAAGTGGTTCCCTACGTTTGGTGACTTAGCAGGGGTGCCCGGTTTCATAGAGTGAGGTTTGTCCGGATCTTGGCGGCGGATGCGTCTGCCCACCAACTGTGTGTGGCAAGCCGGATCGGGATAGACTGGTTGAGGGAGATCTTTTGATCTCTTCAGCAGAACTCTCTCGGAACACTGCCATGCACCGCAGTGGTAAGGACCCCAGATTCCTACCCATCCCTCATACAGTTTTTCCTTACCAGAACTTCCTTTCCTTCCTTTTTCTAAAAAGACCCTCCACACAACATCCTTAAAGATGACATAGGTCCTGAGGGGAATTAATTTCCTCAAGGCCTCATGTGTGGAGCTAATGTAAAAAAAAAAATAGAATATACTTAAATTAATATCATGCCTTAGCTGGTTGCAAAAGGTTATATCTGTACGTCTAGTTGTGTTCTAAAATAGTTAGTATACGTCTTACCTAAACATTCTTCTTTAAAATATATTAAATTAAAAACTTTTCACAATATTCAACCTAATAATCGGATATTGGTAAAAATATTATAAGAAATCGTCTTTGCAAACTTTGACACCAGATACAGAACAAGATAAAGTGAAGTTAGAACCCTGTCCAACCAAAGTGATGTTTTTTTAGATTTATTAAGTTAGTGTACAATTTCCCAAAAAGTGTATTTCTCCTACATTTCTTTTCTAAAAAGGGTCTTGGTGAAAAAAGCAATACATCTAAATACTTTTTCATGGACTTGAAGCTCTAGGTGCTTGTGTGTATTTATTTATATACTTTAATATATATTTAATACTAATTATATATTAAATACTTTATATACTTACCTGGTATTTTTAAACCTATCTATCTATCTAAAAAATAAAACAATTTAAAATAAGGAAATAACAACGGTAAATTATACTAAGAGAATGCATTATTATTTTATTCAAAATACAAAGCGAACCGTGAATATGTAATAATTCAACTCATTTCCTCCATGTCATAATTTAAAAATTCTTTGTTTAAAACCACTTTGCATAATATCAAGCCACAAAATGTTAGATTTCTTAGATATTTTAATATTAGTGAGTACGACTGAAAAAGCAAAATTGTAGTTTTTCATTTTTATAATGTCAAGCCACAAAGTGTTTGCTTTCTTCGATAACAAACGATATTATTTCTAGACTGTTATATCTTTTAATAACAGACTGATTGCCATCTCTAATGCACAGACGCAATGTGGGCATGCTGAATCTGTTCAGCAGGTATTTTAATGGAACCTGCTCTATGGAGCCAGCAGCTTGAGGAAAATAATTTTCCTCAGGGCCTATGTCATCTTTGGGGATGCTGTGTGGAGTGGTTTTTTTTAAGGAAAAGAAGGGAAGGAGTGTTCTGGGAAGGAAAAAGGTTTAAGGGGTGGGTAGGAATCTGGGGTTCAGTGTGTCCTGGTCATCCGCCTCCAAGACCTAGACAAACTTCACCCCATGAACCCGGGCACCCCTGCTAAATCACCAAACGTAGCGAACCACTTGGAGTGACCTACGGCAGAGGTGTTGGTTATCCAATAAAGGTTCCCGGGGCGGCGGTACCCATTCCCGCCTCCCAAATTGTAAACACCTGTTTACATTCAGAAAACTAAAGCAGACAAGAGTTGGGAGGCTACAAAGCACCTTACAGAGACCAATAATTCTATCTCATTCTCTCGCAGGCTAAATCCTATAGATATATATGTGTTTGTTTTTTTTTTAGTGTCGCCATTTCGTTTCATCAAGTTTTAAATCACAACGGGTGCTAAAGAAGTTTTCAATCCGAAAAAATTAAAATATCGTGTTTGCAAGCAGTGGGAAATAGTGTATGGAGTATTTCTTTCGAAGGAATTTATCTCACATCTCCCAAATCACAGGAATTTATCTCACATCTCCCACATACAATAATGTAACTATAATAACTACCCCAGTGGTAGTTATTATAGTTACATTATGAAGCATCATATGGTTCTTAACCTATGTTATTATTTTGTATGAAATTGTAAATTAATATTTTAATAAGCATCGACTTAAGGGCACTGAAACTGAAACTGAATTATAGCAAAAATATTTTGATTCGTTTCGCCCCTGTAGCCTCACAAAGTTCAATAAAGGAAACATTTTTTAATATTTTATGATCAAAGGCACGAACATTAATCTTCAACTTGTAAGCCCTGTTTGCATGCACCGTACACCTTGCATAATAATAATGTTGGTATGATGTTCGCTCGCAACCCAACCCAACGCAACCCAATAAACCACATCAACCCAACCCAACCCAAATGGAGTACAAATTCCCAAAAAACAATAAGTACTTCAGAATAAAAAATTATTGTGAAAAGAACAATGAGTAGATAAATCAAATAGAAAAATGTTGTCGACGTTTTCCAGGGCCTAAAATAAGCTCAATTTTTCTTCTAACTTTCTTTAGAGAAAAAAATTAACCACTGAACTGATAACGCCTTTAAAAATGATCTATGCTGATTTGTAAGAAAAATGATGTAGCAAATGTACATTAGGCTCTTTGACTTCTAGGCCCTAGGCAGGCAAAAAAAAAGATTTTTTATTAAGATATAATATTTTTTTTAATGTTTGACCAACTTTTTAAAATTTTTTTTATTTAAAATTTACGGCACAAAGTGCAATTTACAAGCTTGTGTATATTTAATTACAGTCGTAGTACATTATACAGGCATTAAAAATAAACAATAATATCAAAAACTCATTATGTAGTGACCTCGATAACGTATAATTGGCTGAAATGTTCGATCAGTACAACCTTATATTTCAGTATGGAAATATTAAAAATATCAGCCACATTGGCATAAAAATTTCCAATGGTGTGTAATCTATTTACAACTGAATTGGAGCCTGATACCGACATGTAGTTGTCACAATAAATCAAACTAGGGAACCTTGATTTTATTGTAGGTATATGAAAGTGAATCAATTTTAATATATCAGGGCTATCCAACTGATAGTTAACGATTTTATACAAAAATATCTGATCAAAAATTTTTCTTCTGTCACTTAATTTCAACAATTTTAATGAGTGCAACAAAAAATTATAATTTATTGATTCTAAGGGAATTCCAAGTCTAAAATTAATACACCTCAAAAATTTGTGTTGGACTCTTTCAATGGTATTGATGTGATTGTTGAAGACAGGTGACCAAATTGTTGAATTATATTCAAGAATGCTTCTAACGAGAGATGTGAACTTCACCAGAAGTCGTGAAAAAAGCTTACTTCGGACACAGGGATATACCTTCCCTCAGTACACTTGAAACGGTTTGTCAACTACGGCTCTCACTAATGATTTTTTTTTAAATTTACACAATGATAAAACACCGTTTACCAAACTTTACGTGTCAATTGCGTAAAATTTAAAATACTTTCATTCGTAAGGCGGTGGATAAAATGACGAAAGTCTGCAATGTTCAATTTGGGAGGCGGGTATGGGTACCGCCGCTCCGGGAACCATTTATTGGATGACCAACACCCCTGCCATAGGTCACCACAAGTGGTTCGCTACGATTAGAGTCTTGGCGGCGGATGCATCTGCCCACTAGCTGCATGGCAGGCCGAATCGGGGGAGAATTGCTGAGGAATGCCTTTGACTCCTACCGTACTCTTTCGGAACATCGCCTTGCACCGCAGTGGGGTGGATTCTTACGTCCGCACTCTTGGACACACTGACCTACACAGATTCCTACCCACCCCTAATACCACTTTCCTTCACAGAATTTCCTCCCCTTCCTTTCCTAAAAAGACCCTCAACACAGCATCCCAAAAGATGACAAAGGCCCTGAGGGGAATTATTTTCCTCAGGGTCTCCTGTGTGGATGTAATGTAAAAAATGTCTGTCTGGAGCTTAAGAGTCGAAAGGTCTTGTGTAAACTGGCGTCTACAGTTTTCTTTCAAATCAGTGGGTAGGAAACAACATATTTCTTAAGATTGTCTGTTCGATGAAAAATCTAATAATGCACGTCGCAGTGCTCTCATTCAGAAGTACCCGGAGAGAATACACGGCTTTTCGCCGTACAGCCCATTCAGCTCTTATCCAGCGAGTTTCAAAGAGTTTCCTGAAACCTTTCGTTCAATTGAATTTCCCGGAAACCTTTAAATTCAAACAAAATGAGCTTCCACGTGATGTGCTTTTTTAAAAAAAGGTAAGAAAATAATATTGACATCGTCTTACGTAGAGGAACTCGATTGCGAAGCAAATTGAATAGTTATGAATCGAAGCGGAAACGCTGTCCTCCGTGCACATCGCAATTTTCGCAGATCGGCTCGCATAGTTAGGACGCAGCGAGTTAAACAGTCCTAGGTTGATCGTTTTTGATCTCTTGGACGTAAATGGTAAAAATTTTTATGATGCATTTTTAAGATTTTACATTTTTTACACCCGAAAACTTGTGTTAAACGACAAGAAATTAAATTTTAAACGCACTAGTACTCACCATCCGATTTAAAGCACTGCTTGCAGAACTACGAGCAGGGTCTCTGCAAGTTGGATCGTTTGTAGACAAAAACCGACAACTGAATTTTCATTATTTCCTTTATCGGGCCGTCGAAAAAACAATAATTCGGTTAGGTGTTCTGCCTGCAGAAAATCGGATGGTGAGTAGCTCGTTTTAGAAAAGTACTTGCATGATGTTTGAGAAAAGTTTTAGTTTTTAGTACTTATGTTTAATAAATGTAGTACTTAGGGGCCATTCACAAATTACGTCACACGATTCATGATTTTTTTATCCCACCCCGTCCCTGTCACACATCGTCACATTTGTGAGACCTACCCCCCCTAGTGTGATGTCACATATTTTGCAATTTTACATCTAAATTTTTTTTGCAATTTAATAATTTAGATTTTTACATGTGACGTCAAAGAGCTGATGACCCCCCTATACCCCCTTTCACACAATGTCACACTTCTCTACTCCCCCCCCCCCTCCCCCCCTTAAGGTGTGACGTAATTTATTGATGGAGTGATCCTGCTGGATACGATAAGTTAGCGTTGGAAAATTTTATTAAGTTAGCGTTTAATTAACGTTAGCGGAAAATTTAATTTTTAATAAAAAAAACATTGTAACGCATATTTATGAAACCTTATGCCTATCGTAACCTTCCCAGAAGATAATCTAAATCTATAAATAGTTTATAATTCAATGACATAATGTCTAACGAACTCATTTAAAATTCTACCGTGCGCATCTCGGAAGCTTTTACTTTGTCAGCGAACCGGGCAAAGCCACCCCTAAAGGTCACACGTGCCGTGTTTCTCTGAACAAGGTCAGCATAGTTCAAGGCGATAATTTATTGCAAGGCACGCGCGGGTGATGCACCATTCAAAGGCAAAATGGTGCGTTAGCGCCATCTAGACGAAGGATTTCTATAAATTGATAACAGATGTCGGTCATTTGGTTCGTTTCTTCGCTAACCAATATGAAATTTTTCTTCCGCAAAAGCGATTTGAGCTAGCTCACACAGATGGCAGTATCACGGCCGCGATCTCATAATTAATACGACGAAAGCAAAATTCCAAAGGTTTGAAAGTTTACCAATAATACATTATATGTATGTACTTTATCCTTTGTGAATCAGTTCCAATTTTGAAATAAATTCAAAACGAATCATTATGTTGATACTCTATGTACAAACTGAAATATTATCATTAGAAAAATGTTATCCACAAATCTACTTTATTTAAAACTTTTTTACGCTCATAAAAGTTGTTCATGAATCTTTGCAATAATGTGCATAGATGCCGCTAACTTTACATCACAATTCTTACCAAGAATTTATACGATTTGAGAATATAATATAATATATTTATTGTATTAATATATTTTTTAACTATAAATAAATTATAAACCATACATTTAAAAACTGTGTTTTTTTTATCTAGCTGTCGGAATTCACCGTTTTGTTACCAGGTCTTATCGATTGCATTTTTAAATGATTATTTTAGAATTTTAGTCGAAATTTTTTTGTAGAATTATTTCAATAGGTGTTTTCAATAAAAAAAATTGGGATGAACAATAACCGATTTTGGAAAGTCAGAGTGGTAGATTCGGGGAAAACTGATCGACTTATTAACTGATAACATTAGTAACTACTCGTACAAAAAACTAAAATCTTTTACAGGGGTATTCTAGTCTAGAAGTGTGAACAATTGTAGGTGTTTTTTCAGGTACAATAAAAAAAAAAACAATTATATTTTTGTAGCCATTATTTTTACCAAATATTTACTAAACATTAAAGAATACATAAAAAAATCAAACGAAAAAAAAAATGTTACAGGGTATTGAAGTGGGGGGTCTCAAAAATATGGCGCGCCCTGATTGACACGATTGCAACCCTCCTAGTAATCTAATCTAAAAAAAAAAAATATCCAAATAAACGCAGCTATGGCATGAACCTCGGAGAAGTCATAATTTTTTTTTCGCAAAATGGCGGCTGTCTGAAATAAAAATACATTTTTTTACCTGTTTTTTGACTTTACCGAATATTTTTAGAATAGTTTAAAGTAAAATTTTGTTATGCGATAAATGCTAGTTCATGCGATAAAGTAATGTATAGAGAAGGCTCACACCAAATTTCAAGTAAATTGGTTTAATAGAACTTGAAATATCGTGTCAACTGTCTCGAAAAAAGAAGTTTCGAGAAAAATGCGTTTAAAGTTTTGTTCTATTTAGATTCGAGTTAAATTCCATCTAAACCGTGACATTAAAATGGTTATAACTTTTAAAATAAATCCTTTTAAGGAGATATTTTTGAATATTTAAACTTTGGAAATATGAAGAAAAAAATTGTTTTTTTTTTTAAATTTTAATTTAATCAACTTTAGTTTATTAAGCTAAATTCGGTTGAATTTATGAGTTTTATTTTGTTTTTAAACTAATAATAAGGTGAAGGGAAAAGGAAAAAAAGGCTAAGGATATGCAATGCTCTCAATACATATTATACTCACGCATTGATTTGTGATCGTACGCAATACTTTGGTTCGATATTCTCGAAGGTTATTGTTTCGTTGTTTGTTTACATACATTCTTGATGACCAGATTTAAATAACAAGATACTTCCCTAACTTCCTCACCGCATTTACTTCCCCTCCCCACTACCTTTATTCTCACAACATACCCCAATTGGGGATGGCTTAACCTCACTGACATCAGACTGCAGTATATACTCTTGTGCGGAATTCACAAACAAAAAGTCTTAAAAGATGTTGAATGCATTGCACCCGTGTTAACATTCCATTATAACAAAAGAATGACTGGAACAAGTTTGTCACCTTTGAATAAGTCGGAAGTACATTAATATGTGGTGGGAAAGTGAAGTTTGCGTTTAATTTTTATTGATGTGCAAATAATGGGTGCGCTGGGAATAGAGCGGTTCACTAAACCCAAGCTCGCTTCTTGCGGACATCATAATTTTATGAACAACTAGCTTACATACTTGCCTACTCAATTTCACCCGTGTTTTGCTACCGGTTTTATCGATCCTTCCACTATTGATCATAGACGACGCTTTCTTTTGAATTAGATATATGAATCTGCCTTCTAACATAGGATATTTTGTAGGATATCTAACATAGATGATTAAAAAAAATCATGACGTGTGTTAGTTCTAGCGGGAGATGAGTTCCAGCGGGAGATCGAGACGATATTGTTCTGGTATCTTCAAGGAAGAGAACGAACGTCGATGACGTCCGTTCGAGCTCTGTAGGCCACGAGGAAAAAAAAACTTTGAACCAAATAAAAAAATGCAGTTGGAAGTTGCAAAAAAATTAAACCTTCACTCATACAATCTCAACCAATAGAAGCCTTGAAAAATAAGCACATAATCAAAGCGGCCAATGCGCAGCTTGACAGAGCGCGATGCTTCGTAGGTACTGTACGTAGGAAAGGTTTCATTCTATCTCATTCTCTCATATGCTAAATCCTATAGATGTATGTGTTTGTCTCTTTTTAGTGCCACTCTAACCCTCATGGTCTTTGATACCTTTGGGGATGCTGTGTGGAGATTCTTTTAGTGAAAGGAAGGGAGAAAGTTCTGGGAAGGAAAATGTATGAGGGGCGGGTAGGAATCTGGGGATCAATGTGTCCAGGTGTGACAGATGTAAGAATCCAACCCTCTCACTGCGGTACAAAGCGATGGGTACAGAGAATCCGGCTGAAGAGGTCTACGTTAGGTTTTCTCAAACAGTCTCTCCCGCCACGCAACAAGCGTTTTAGCGATCTACACACGACCTCACCCGTGAACCCGAGATCCCCTGCAAAGTCATCAAAGGGAGTGAACTACTTGGGGTGACCTAAAGCAGGAATATTGGACATCCAATTAATGGTTCTCGGGCCGGCGGTACTTATACCTACCTTGAAAAATTGGGTAAGTACTGTAGTAAAAATTAACCCATCGAAGAGTTATTCAAGTTTGGCAAAGGGAGTACGTGGGAAAATCGATTTAGCAGGCCCATGGCAATGTAAATTCAATGTTATTGCAAAAAATATAGAAATTTAAAATTGATAAATTATATCTATTTCGAATTGATTGGCCTTAGGTCAAAAGAAAATAATGATCTCCTTGATCAGTCTCAGTGTGATATTAAAAGTGAAAGGCAACGACTGTATTATTTCTTTTTGTGATCTGTGAGAAGGTATTTTCTACATATGTACGCACAAATTTCCAACCATCTTTAAAATACAAAGAGAAAATTATTCATTCGCTAAACTTGTGTAAAAGTTTATTTGAATGAATTCCTCGAAATGATATTAAAAAATTTCGAATCGTAAAACAATATTTTCAAACTCATCCGAATAAATCCGTAAGATCTAATCGTAATAATATTGTGTCGCACTAATGTACAGTATCCAAAAATTAATCGTGTAACTAATCATTGTTTTTATTATTCTAAATTAATAAATTTTGAAATAACACACATATTGGTTGTCGTCATATATTGTATGATACTCTCAGTTTTACACGGTAGCAGACCGCCATCAAGATCGAAACGTTATGTGCCTGCTTTTCAAACATCACATTTTTCTTTTATTTCCTCTTCCTCACAATCTTTAAAGGATATTTCACCACCCTCATGTTAGATAGAAATAACCACTATTCATAAGTTCGAGTGCCCAATAGTAATCTCGGAATTTATAAATAACTAAAACGTTAAATTGTTAATTGAAAATATAGGATATTCTATGGATAGTGCTTTTGACAGCTTATGTAGAGGTTGGAAATACCCCTTTAGTTTTACAACATTACCGAACGGGGTTGTTAGTTAAAATATTTTTATAGCGGATTTCTACTCAAGACACCTGTCTTCATGCATATATCGGCTTTTGTACTACAGTCGTATAACCTCTTTGCATACTTACTTGAAGAAATAACCTTTTAGGAGATCAAATGTCCCAGGGATCAATTCTCAGAGGGATCAATTGTCCGGCGGGCCAACTGTAGGTGGGCCAATTGTCTTCGGATCAACTGTCGGGTCACCATATATATCATATACATCGTCCTGCCGCTTAGAATTACGTTCTTTATTTACAACATAGCTATCTGTGATTAAATTTTTGTAAGGAAAGTAGTTACTAAGCCTACATTATGCTAGACTAGGTATTCTACTACATTCACTAATTATAGTTCGTGTTACAATTGGATGACTTTACACTGTTTTGTGTTTTACTTAAACAATTAAAGAAAGGGTCATTAATTAGTTGTAATTAAACAACGTGTCTATTTAGTTTTAAGTCTTTTCTGAGAATATATTACTTATACAGGCCGCTCTTTTTATAGCTGTTTAGTTTGTGTTTAAAAAAAATGATCGACTTTTAATCTCTTGTTGAAAATATTTCTTCTGAGTTTTATGAAGAATAATTATTGGTTTAACTGCCGTCGTATAGGGTTTTAAGGGACGCATTCGCCTTACTTTAACAAGTGATACCTGATATTAATTGGAGTAAAAAATGTAAGAATAATTTTGGTTTCCAGTAACTTTTTTTACGCATGTATTTTTTCATATAATTATTGTTTTTTTTTATTAAACTTCCACAGTTTTATTTATTTATTTATTTAATTACAGATAACGTCACAAAAAGTGCCATTAACATAATTGACAAATCATATAAATAGTACATTATGAAGAATGACAGTATAAATGTAAGTTAAATCTTTAAACAAGGCAAAAAGTAAGGAGTAAGTAAGGTAATAAGTAATAAATTAAAGATAAAATGTAAGTATAAATATAAATTGTAAAGTACAAAATATAAAGTACAAACAATAAAATGAAGTAAAAATATAAAGTTAAAAGTGAGAAATAAAAAGTAAAATGTAGAAATATAAGATATCTTTTAAATGTACAAAGATTCAGAAATAAAATATAAAAAGTAAGAAATCCTCAAAAAAGCAATAGAAAAAAAAAAAAAAAAATGTTCACTGGTCACTCTACCAACTAACTCATTAACCGCCCAATCCCTCACACAGACCCTAACTATCCAATAGGTACCTATACTGTACTGTATTTAGGTAGATACTGAATATAAACTGTTTTTTATTCGAAAAAAAGCAAATACTTTATTTATTTATTTTTATTGTTTTTATTTCTTGCTAACTAATCGAAATTAAAAATAAGTTAATAATTAAATTTAGGTTCTTACACTGCATCTGGGAGTTAATGCTAGAAATGACTATGTCCTTGTTAATGTTCCTTAAATAAATAAATAAATGTCAGTTTTTGGTAATTTGATTTAGGCACCAGAAAAAACTTCTAAAACTTCCCTTATTTGAAAGTTATTAATACCTATGTCAGGTGCTCTAGATCAAGAGGTTATCACCTGCCTACTGTAAAAGTCAAAATATTATTTCGGCATTTTGTAAGCCAATAAATCGTCAAACAATATTCCTACCAAAACGACTTGACATAGACACTTCTAGTTTTGTTTCAATTTTTTATTAAGAGTATTATCGATTAATTTTTATCGAACCCGATATTGAAAATAATTTGCTTAACGATAAATAATTTTTCATAAAAAGTATTATTTTTCAACGGTAGGTCATGGGGTATAAAGGCTGAATATTTGTGGGAAATAGGATGGTTAGAGGAATTGTGAATGGATTTATTAATCCGGTAAAAGTGGTGTATCACAAAGTGTGTTTTTTCATTTAATAAAAAATGTTAACCAGAATTCAGCGGAAGAGCACCCTGTTTGTTGCCTTGTAGCTGTAAAATGTTGTATTATGCGTATCTGATTAGAGGTAAATTATCTTCAATAGAGCAATACATTCTACCGGTCCCACGCTCTTTCACTGCTTGTGAAAAGTCGTTCTGCATTGTTGGTAATATTAGTAACATTACGTTGTTTTTATACGATACTTTTGCTTGGGTTCAGATTTGTTGATTGTATATATTATGCCCAAAAACCAATGACCTTAAGTATATTTCCGGCAGTGAAATTTTGAACCCTTTGCATACTTCAATAATTAAATTCGTTTTACAAACAGGTGGGTCCGTCTAACAACATTTGACGAATTTTACTCGGGATTCGAATCTTACCCCAGGGAACAAATGATATATTTTGATGGAGTCTTTTTCACATATTAAACTGAGGGTATTAGTGGTAGTTTATTATTTTATTTTTGAGAGTTTGAAAAAAAAGTGTTTTTGATTGAGCCGATCTGCAAAGGAATATTTTAGGATGAAAAAACTGTTCCATGACAATTAAATTAGGATAATTAACTCAGAATCATACAATTTCAACACCCCTATGAAAAGTCTTTAAAAGTTATACAAAAAAAGAAAAATAGCTCATAACCTAACCTAACCAATTAACCAATTTTTTATATATTTTATTCATCACTTTTAATGATTTTACAAAGGAGGTGGTGATGTCGTATTATTCTGAGTTGTTCGGTCAACGAAAAAAATAATGATATAGAGACTCAGTTGGAGAGTGTTGTGAACAATGTAACCTTAAGTGTAAGACTTAAATGGAAACACTGTATTTACGATAATATGTCGACGCCCTGCAACACGAAACCATTAGGTACCTATCTACTATGTATCTTCGTCCGAGTTCTGGCAGAAAATAAGTAGTGACTGCAATCCGTAAAAGCTGAGAAGTTGTGTCTAACCTAACAAAAAAAAAAACCTTAAACCGAATGAAAAGTTATTAAAAAATTGAGTCTAATTTCTCATAAACTTACGCTTATAAAAGTACGCTCGTTAATCATTAGTTAAATTATTAGCTCATAAAAATTTATATGAACAAAGGCATAATGTTCCGTACTTTTACCAAAATCTCAAAATTCTATCAGTAAGAACAATTCTTTGGTATAAAATTATATTTTCGCATATGAATAGCCCCATATACAAAAATAAACTGGACCACACTTACAATACTCGTTTTACCTTAAATGAAGGACTTATTGTACCTAAGCATTTAAACAAACATGGACAAAGAACGCTGGACTACAAGATACCTAATTGCTTAAATATGTTACCTGCCGAAATTAAAAAATGTACAAATGGTAAAACAAATATTTTGTTGAGAAATTGGCTTGCCGAAAGAAATAATTTGTATTAGACTAACACAAAAATTCTAACTGCATTTAATTATGTAAAATAAGTTTTTATATATCTCCAAAGTAAAAGTACCCATCGACAAACTGCTAAAAAGTAGTTTATTGGGACTTTTATTTTTTTGTATAATATTTTATGTCATATTGTATTACTTTGTATTTATAATAAATAAATTAAACCTTGAAAAAAAATCGGTTGCCTACAACTATCAGCGAAAAATGAAAATAAATGGTATTATTAAAATATTTTATGCACAATAAATTCATACCGAAAATAGAGCAATATTGTAATTACAGGATAAAGAGCAATTAACGTTTTTTTTCAATGTTTTATTATCTAAAAAAGGGTGATATAATTTTATAATATGTCTCTCAGATTATTATTTCACACACCCTTTAACCTTTTGGAAATACTTTCACATCCTGAGAGGTAAAAATTACGAAGTGATATATCTGTGATAAGTGATAAGCGATATTCATATAACGTCTTCACTATCGATCTATTCAAGAGAGATCGAACAAACCGAACTACCTAATGTCCGAGAGTTTTGTCGCAGACACGCTAGTAACTTGCTCAAAAGCATGCCAGTATCGATCTTCAGCGCGCTTGTGTATCGTGTTGCTGTTAGTAACTCGCCTGCTAGTAGCTCGTATGCCTTTTAATCGCACGTCGTTTGAATACGCATCATGTCTGAACTCGCTCAGTCAGTAGCTAGCAGAGAGAATCTTGCGTACGCTATTTTGTAGCTTTTTTTGCAAGACTATCAAAATGGCTGGGTGGGGCGATGAAAATACTCTATTATGCTCTGCCGCAACTATCAGTACTTGTGGAATACAGGTTCCTCGCTTTACAAAAATAAAATTGTTGCTTGTTTCTTATTTCCTTCAGGACCTCCATCTCAGCCAGAAAACACACACGAAACTAGATATTTGAGAAGCCAGCATGCCTGTATCCAGTAAGTTTGTGTATACTGGCCTACAAGCATCTGAGTAGTTGGCATGCCAGCTACTCGCCACTTGCTTTTTCACTGTAATCTGTAGCCGCGGAATGATTCCACTTCAAGTAAACATAATAACATAAAACTCGTAAATTGAAAAAACTGAAAATTTTATTTTTGAAGTAAAACTTCTTTTAGCACGCTTGACTTGGGGAGTAAGCTGGTGAATGCGTGACGAGAGCGTTACGAAAAGTATCGGGCGAGGCGAACGGAAGTTGAGAGCGAGATATAAATTAGTGAAGATAGAGAGAGAGTTACGTTTCGTATATTACTCTAGGGGCACAAGAGAGAGGTGCGAGCACTCATTTTCTTTCTCTCTTTCTCTCATACCAGTAACGTTTCGTATATCTAAGACACAGTGCAGGCCTATTGTCTTTTTCACACTGCAGGAGCAAGAGAGAGCAGTGCGCGTGCAAATTTTCTTTCTCTCTTTCTCTCATAGAAGTTTTACTTCAGTCGTGTGGTCTAAAGCACACTCGTATTTTTTTACAATTTCTTTATTGGATAATTAAAAATAGGTATTCAACGTGTAAGTTTTATTGCTTTTCAATAGTTTTTTGTTAACTTTCAATAATAAATAAGTTTTTGTGTGATATTTTGACCACTCACTTTTATTTGAAATAATTACACACCTTCAAAATTAATTTCTCTAATATTATCAAACCGTACTTAGCACGTCCGTCCACTTGGTCATATTTATTGTGCAAATGCAGTGCTATGTGTTTTTTTTTCAAGTTGATAAGCATTTCAAAAATTATTTTATAGCTGTCCCAAGAAATATTGCGGTCGGAATCGAAAACCAATCTCAAATAATTATTGCTTTCAGTTTACGATACTGTTAATTTTGACCAATGGATACCGCTGCAATTCTATATATTAATTGATGGAGAGTAATTAATGTGAATGAATTACCAGCGAAATTGAGGAAATTTGGTGGGGTCACCATTAACAATTAAATTAATATTCTCTTTCACCACACCACACAAGGAGACACTACAAGTCGAAGTATGAGCTATTCAAAGATCGCCATCACAATATCCCTGATCTGGGTATTAACTGGTGCATCTGGGGAGAAGCAGATTCGCTTACATATATATTTATTAAAGCCTCGATTACGTTGAGCGAGTTTACAAGCTACTAGCCGGTAAGTTTAAAACCGGGTGACAACGGGATGACACACAAAACTGTCTACCCGCTCAGTAGCAGCTAAAATAACGAAATTCGGTCGACATTTTGTAAAAAAACTTGAGCTCGCAGCTAGCGCCACACGCTAGCCAGTAGCGAGAATTACGGCTCCCGCGCGAACTAGTTCTGACAGTTACGAATTCAGCTGTTGGCAGGCCGCCATTTTGAGCGAGTAGCGAATAAAATTGACCACCTTTCAACTTTTTTCGTAGATTGTCCGCAATCTGCTAGTTAGCAAGTAATACGACGACACAACGAGTTTACTAACAGATAGTGTATTTCCCAGATAGTAGCTTGTAAACTCGCTCAATGTCATTGAAGCTTAACTCTACACACGAGGCTACGGGGAAAATAATTTGAGGGTCACTGACGTCACACAGTTTCTTTACTATGTCCAAAGCTTGACGCTAAAAAGTCACAAAGAATAAATAATGAAGTAAAAAAAAAAAGATCACCATTATCAAGCCACGATGCGGCATCTACAAGTGAATCGATGGCAGGATTTTTTGAAGTGAAAATTTCTTTAGCACCGTTCTGAACACGATGAAACGAAATAGCGACACTCAAAAAAGACAAACACATACCGTCGCCTCAGTTCTCATTTGTCCAATATACCATTTTAGTTTGTGTTCAATCTCCACTTTAAATTAAAAATGAAGTATAAAAAATGATAGTTAATCACTTGAGTGAGGATTATTTAAACTAATGAGACCTTCACTTTTACGGAAATAGTTTTATCTTAAACACTTATCATAATATTTCATTGAAACAATGAAAGAAAACCTTCTCCTCCTGTAAAATTTTCTAATGGTCTGTAGGACAAATACGTACTACGGCAACGATACATCTATAGGATTTAGCCTGTAGAGAATTAGATGGAATAAAAGGTCTGCTTTTTGTGCGCTTCGTAGCCTCCCTGTGTAATTTAAAGTTTCACTTCTACCGCATGTGAACTGCACACAATTTTTTGAAGTGAAAACTTCTTTAGCACCGTTGTGATTTGAAATTCGATGAAACGGAAACGAGCGACACAAAGAGACAAAATTATAATACATCTATAATATTTAACCTTCGAGATAATGTGATAGTATATTCGGTCTCCTCTTTGCGGTGCTTCGTAACCTATCGGTCTCCTCTTTGTGTGGTGCTTTGTAGCCTTCCCACTATTGTCTACATTAGTTTTCTGAAGGTTTCACTTCAACTGCGTATGAAATGCATACTACGATTTTTTTTTGTAAATTCTTACACTTGATACTTTTCAGACGGTCAGCCATCTCAAACAACTATTTCAGGTCGGGTTTTTTCAGTTCGCGCCAATAATTAAGTCTCGCATCTCTCTAAAGGTGAGGGGACGTTAATTGTTTAATATTTTCTTGTAACCTTGTCCAATAAGTGAAAGTAAATATCAAGCGCGTGGTTAAACAGGCGGTTAACGCTCTGGGTTAAATATAAAGTACCTACTCTCATTCATAAATAATTACTACATCCAGTTCTTTTTCATACATTTCGGCTGGAGTTTTTAACCACGCACAACTTTCAGAAAATGCTCACATGACTGGGTTTTTTTCGCAAACGCTTTGGAGAGACGCGTTTAGTCGGAATGTGCATGTGGTTGGTAGGCGAATTTATGTCACATTTGGAGTTGATTTTTTTGGTACAACTTTTTTGAAGTGAAAACTTCTTTAGCACCGTTGTGATTTGAATTTCTATTTTATTTTTACATGAGCTTCACACAGGAGGCCCCGAGGGAAATTATTTTCCTCATGTCATCTTTGGGGATTTTTTTAAGGAAAGGAAGGGGAGGAGAGTTCTGGGAAGGAAAAGGGTTTAAGGAGTGGGTAGGAATCTGGGGTTCAGTGTGTCCTGGTCATCCACCCCCAAGACCTAGACAAACCTCACCCCATGAACCCGGGCACCCCTGCTAAATCACCAAACGTAGCGAACTACTTGGGGTGACCTATGGCAGAGAAACTGATAAAAAGAGACAAACACATACATCTACTTAGCCTGCGAGAGAATGAGATAATATAATCGGTCTCCTCTTTGTGCGGTGCTTCATCATCTGCCCACTCTTGTCTACTTTAGTTTTCTGAAGATTTCATTTCTTCAGCGTGTGAATTGATACCTTGATAAATATATATTTATTTTTTGATTTTAGTTTTCAAGTAAATCGGCTTAGAAATTGAAATTTTTTTAAGCCAAATTTTAAAATATTGATTTAATTAATAAAGACAATGTAAGCAACACTCAATCGAAAATCTGAAATAAAAAAACTCAGAAAAAGACATGATCACGTCTAGGAATCTTTGCCTTGCTGGGGCGGAGCTTTACCATTGAGCTAATGTGATCCTATCCGATTCGGTCATACTTAACTGTATAAAACTTCAACATTAACTTCATTTTCTTTTTATTGGCTGCTAACTTTATGTATGATTTTTCTGTTTCAGACTTTCGATTGAGTGTCTTCATTAATTAAATATTACAGTTTACTCATTAAGTTAAAAAATAAATAAATAAAAAAAAATCGTTCGCTAGGGTGTTTATCTCAGCAATCAAACATCAAGTAGATTCACCAGTTTTAAGTCAAGATAAAATAAGTATTATCGCGAACGTTGCTTAAAGTATATTATTTCCTTTGTATAGATTCCTGACATTATTTGAAGTAAGAAAATGTAAACGAAATTTTGGTCTCCGGTGACTTTCAATTTCTTTTTGTTGTGTAGAAATATATATAAATTTGAGTGTGCAGTTCACACGCGGTATAAGTAAAACCTTCAGAAAACTAAACTTCGAAAGAATGAGACGAATGCAGAGTGTCAGGAGTAGGATATTTGAAGGGTTTATTTATTTTGACCAGGCAGTGGTTGAGTGGGCATCGCGTTTGGGTCCCACCTGGGCGTCCCGTGTTTGATTCCTCGGCTGGCTAAGTCCTCCATCACAATACAAGCAACATTTTCGGCTTTCTGTGGTGGTAGTAGGAGATTTTCAAACATTGTAGGGTTATTCGTAACCCGGGAATGTTTGTCTTTCTTAAAAAAAAAAAAATTATAATATTGTTACCTAGTTTAAGAATCATTTTTAATTTTATTTTACGAAGCATCGCACAATGAGGACACCGATCAGTATATCTCATTCACTCGCAGGCTAAATCTTATAGATGTGTTTGGCTTTTTTTAGTGTCGCAAATTTCCGTTTCATTGAGTTTCAAATCACAACGGTGCTAAAGAAGTTTTCACTTCTTTAGCACCGTTGAAACTAGAAAGTCGCTAGACGTCGCTATCTTTTCTTTTGACTATTTATTTTAAAGTGGTTTGAAGATTGGATATTTATTTTAAAAAAATAAATCGTTATTTTTTATAGATTTCGTAGGACGCGAACTCCGTTCGCTTGATGTCTGGTCTCTCTGGCTGCTTGGATTTGTCCGGCACCTTAGCCGTTGCGCTACGGGAGGGTCGAGCCGAGATGCGAATTTAGCGCATTATATTAGAACCGACGACCAGTAAAATAATAAATTTTTGTGACGTATTTCCGTTTCATCCGAAATTCTAATCACTTACGACGCTAAAGAAGTTTCACTTTAAAAAAAACATGAAAGAAGTCACCGGAGACCAAAATTTTACTTACATTTTTTATTCCAAATAATATCAGAAATCACAGGTAAAGTAACCTATCAGGAAGTATAGTAAGTACATATATCAACGTCGGGATAACGCGTTCCATTGACAGTTTTCAATTATTGTCTTAAAATTTTCGAGTACCTAATTCAAATATTTTTGTCAAAAATTGGTTCTAGTTGTTAAACTTTTAACATTTCATATAATTACTTAGGTCGGTAGTTACCTTACTGCTTTGTTTGCTGAATGGTATAGATTGGTAAAATATTTGAGTATTCCAGAGGGTAAGAGATAAGATACTAGCAATCTGTCAAATCAAGTTCTGTACATTCTTACTCCCTTTTGAACATTAAATATAGGTTGTTGGTGGTGTTACTTTAGTCCGCAAATTGTTAAAACGCAATCAAACGCATTGTTTAAATATGTGAATTTGAATTTAATCAATGCCAAAGTAATGCCAGCGTAAAGACAATTATTAAATCACGAGCGGGGAATCCCGGAATTTGCAAATCAAATGAGAAAAAAACGCCAAAGAGAAATCTGACAAAACCAGTTCAGAGTAAGAATGTACGGTCATTATTATGCTGCTATTTGGTTACTAATGTTCTATAATATATTTATATTTAACTTTTGAATAAATCACGAGAATGCACAGGTATTAAATAAATTTGTGAAAACTGTCGTTATTTATTATTTTACTTGATAACCCCGATCCAAAGTACACACATAACTCAATGTCGAACTCATACTTTGTACTCTGCACTGAGTCAGCGATGGCGAGCCGATGCACCGAACACAGGTAGGTGTCAGACAGCAGGTGTCGATTGAGAGAAATGAACTTTTTTTAGACAGTAGAATTTCATTTATGGCAGTGTAAATAAATTAAATTGTTGATTTATAAAAAAAATAAGTGTAATAAAAATTAAGAAATCTGTTTTTTTGAACCAGTTAAACTTGTGAAATGGGAGTTACGGCGTCATGAAATTTTTTCGTCTTTTATGAGTAGAATTTTTGAATTTTCAAAAATATTTATTGTAGTTTCCTTTTTTAAGTTCAATTCTCGGGTAAAGCAAGGTTGAAGTATGAAGCTTTTTAAGGTGATAATTAACAAAAATTGCGCCATTTTTTGTTCTCTAGACTTTATGTCCGGGTTAAATCTTCCCCACAGGAAAAACTTAACCCTTCCACACACAATCCACGCTATGCAATGCACTGTATAAGTATAATAAATACAAAACAATACAAGAACAACACGTCAACCTACCAGAGACCAAATGGGAAAATAATTCACCGACTCCAGATATTTTCATATCAGAGGGTTCGGCTCGATAGAACTCCTAACTGGACCGATAAATCCTACTGATCCCTCAATATAAATATTTAAAAAATCTTTCGTAATCCTAGATGTATTTAATATAACTGACTTTTGCTTTTTTATATATAGATTCTTTGACAAATCTATTAATATAATTGCCCTGAACACAAGAAAACACATTATTTTTTTTACATTAAATATATAAACACTTTTTTTTACTTACGATATTTTCAATTAAAAAATAAATGTGAAAAAAAAAAAAATTCTATAAATAAAAATAATAATTGAAGAGCGCCGTTTTTGTGAAAAATCAACTCATGGGCGCGTAATATAACCTGTTATAACTAATAACAGCGAGATTAATATTTATTAATAAAATAACGCTACTAGGTTTTTTATTTCATACGAAGTGTCTTTTACGTGGGTTAGTGGTTATTAAAATTTTAATTTTTTATTCAGTAATTTAACTAAACTGAGTTAGTTAGTAGGTTACTAATTGCAAATAGTCCGATAAGTTTGTGTCATTAGCAATAAGTTTAAGTAATGGAGCTAATAATGTAGCTCAATTAAGTTTTTATTGTCTTTGGGTAACCTGACTAATTGCAGCCAATGAAAACACTTTCTTTGTTCTACAATACTCGCTTTTTCGCTCGTAGCAACTAAGACAGAAGATACACGTGCTTCCAATTAAGCGATGACTCACCACCAACAAAAAAATAAAGCGTTGTTTGACTGCCAAAAACCCAAAATAAAATGCCATGGTCTTAACTAATAGTGCACTTTTCTAACAATTTGCGAGAACGTTAGAAACAACGTCTGTGTGGGCAGGAACAATAGAAATATGAAACTCCGTAATAACAATCTAGAATAACTAAAAATAAAGCAACACCTCTTGGCATTTGGTATCGGTACTTACAGAGATAGGTGCGTGGTTTTTGTATAGGTAGATATGCAGTTGGAACAAGAATTCTAAGGAAAGTGAATGGATTGTATCCGGATAGGACTAGTAAAAGTAACTGGCTAAAATAACCAAAAGGAATAAAACAACTTACGTAGTAGAAAAAGATTTAACGGTACTGCTAATGTAAGATACATTTCTAGTTATCAACATTTTGTGCTGTTGATAGATGTGAAAACGAATTTGTATGTGTTGTGGAATTAATAATATGCTGATTGAACACGATGCAAGTTATTTTTAATTGTGATTCTCTTGTCAATAATTAAAATACATTTTTAATATAGAGAAAACTTCAAAGAATCTATAAATAGTGCTAGGCATCTTTGTTTGTGAAGTGTGTGTTGATTTTTGAAGTAAAACTTTTTTACGCACGCTTGACTTGGGGAGTAAGCTGGTGAATGCCTGACGAGAGCGTTACGAAAAGTGTGATCGGGCGAGGCGAACGAATCATAAAGAAGTTTTACTTCAGTTGTGTGGTCTCACATACTCGTTTTTTTTTTAAATATTTTCGATTTTCCTTTTGGATGGCCGTTACATAGTTTGTTTTTTTTTTCAAATTGTATTTGATCTTTGAAAATAATATTAACAACTCTCAATGAAAATAGAATAATAAATCGAAAGTAAATTAATTAATCTTCATCAAGCAAATTTAAAATACATCGGATCTTGTTCGGGGGGAAATGGATTGTAATAAAAACAATTGATTTAATTAAATATTTTAACAATTTATTATACAATAATATAATACAACAACAAATTATAACAAAATAAGATTAGGAAGAAGTGTACAGAAGAAGAAAAGGGTGGAAAGATGGAAATGATATTCGTACACGTTCTCGTAGGTACTTGGTAATATTTGACTTAGCTTGCGACTCACGTCGTTCAGTCGTGCAATGGATGTGATTGCTCTCTTATCTGATCTTTATTTGTTTTCTCACTTATTGATAAATTCTCGGTTGAACAATCTATCCATGCATTCGAGCGAAAAGATGTATTTACAGGTGAAATGAAGATAAGAAATACGGAGCTTATTTCTTATAGTGACCACCTCCCCCGCCCCCGCCCCCGTGACCGCCTCCCACGCTGTAGGAGTCCAGGCCGTGCGAGGAGCCGGTGCCGCCGCCTATGCTGTAGTCGTATCCGCCGCCCCCACCGCCGCCGCCGCCGCCGGAAGAGAAGCCGTGTCCCTCGCTGCTGCCGCCGGAGGAGTATCCGCCGCCGCCGCCGCTGGATGAGAACCCATGGTCACCGCCTCCTGAAGAGTACCCTCCGCTGCTTCCTCCTGATGAGTATCCGTGATCTCCACCGCTCGAGTATCCGCCTCCGATTCCGCCGGAAGATGAGAATCCTCCACCTCCACCTCCTCCGTGTCCGCCTCCTACGCTGTAGCTGTCAAGGCCGCCTGATGAGAATCCGCCGGAAGAGTGTCCGCCAGAGTATCCTCCTCCTGAGATTCCTCCTGAAGAGTATCCACCGTGACCGCCTGAAGATCCGCTTGAGTATCCACCGATAGAACCGCCACCTCCGTGTCCACCGCCGATTGAACCGCTGAAGCCTCCATGACCACCTCCGCTAGATCCTCCATGTCCACCTCCGAATGAAGCGCTGTACCCTCCGATTGAGCCTCCTCCGCCATGTCCTCCTCCTCCAGAGTATCCACCGCCGATGTCACCTCCGTGTCCACCGCTGCTGTATCCACCGCCGAATCCGCCTCCAATGTCTCCGCCGCCGTGTCCACCACCATATCCTCCTCCGATGTCTCCGTGACCGCCTCCGAAGCCGCCTCCGAATCCGCCTCCGATATCTCCGCCATGTCCGCCTCCGTATCCACCTCCGATATCTCCACCGTGTCCGCCGCCGAATCCACCGCCGATGCCGCCGCCGCCTCCGATGTGGTCGATCAGTCCTCCGTGCAGATGGGCGCCGAAGTCTCCGCCGCCGCCGCCTCCGCCTCCTCCGTGAATTTCGTAACCGCCGCCGCCTCCGCCTCCTCCTCCGTGGATTTCGTATCCGCCGCCATGTCCGCCACCGCCGCCGCCGCCGCCGCCTCCGTGTCCGTGCCCATGATCGTGAATGATCACTTCTTTCTGATGATGGAAATCATGGTGTTCCTCGGGTAGATGAACTCGGATGTGAACACTGCAAAGAAGAAAAAATGTTAAAAATGTGAAGCAGATTTAAACAACTCTTTTAACAGTAAGTACAAGAAATAAAAAAGATTTCATCGCTTACATTCAGCAAATTACAATCGCACACAATAGATTATTGATTGAATAGGTACAGCAAAATATAATAACAGAGAGTACAGTGAATTATGTATTGAGCCATGTGAGATGACGGGGCGTTCTAGAGTTGGAATGAAAGGGAATGGGCGGATGAAAGTGATTGCAGAGTATGTGAAGGTATAGGTAATGGTGAATACTAACTGTTCATGTCCACCAAATGTAGCTTCGCAAGCCGCTAATGTCGCTAGCACCGCACAGGCAAACTGAAATTGAGCAATAAATATTTGCAGTTTGATATAAATGAAATAGATACATAAAAATAAATATAAAAGTAGCGCTATAATGCATCTTTACAAATAGCAAAACAAAAAACTTCACAAGATCCAACAGACTTGCAAAAGTCAAGTTCAACAAACTGAATTATTCATGCTTTAAACTCAGATATAAAAATAGTTTCACAAGAACTTTAATTGCTTTATTTTTGCAAATAAAGTTAATTTTTAAGTTGTCAAAGTGAATAGCAATTGCATAATTTGGACAAAAAAAAAACAAATAATTTTAACGTAACATTGGCATATATATTCAGACTTGACAATTGTATTAAATATTATTTATTTTTATAATTTTTAAGGTTCAATTTATTAGACCTTTGGAAAAAAACTGTGACTTGAATGAGATGACTCTAAACGCAAAACTTGAATTGAAAAGTCAATATAAAATACATGCAAATAAACACATATTATAATTTTCTGAGTTTTGCTGTAAGAAACTTCGCACATGACGATGCTACGCATCGTTAAACAAACCGTGATCTGATTGCAAATACTGTTTTATCGATTGACTTTGGCATGGCAACAAAAAAAAACTTGTAAGAAACCGACAAAACTATTATTTGATTGTTATTCAACCGCAAACGGCCAAAGGACCAACAGTGAGCTTTCTACCGGCACACGTGATGAGATCACCAAGACCAACCACTAGCCAGGCTTTTATGCATTAGATATTAGCTGGTATATTCCTAGTGTCAGTTTGTTTGTTTGTTTGTTTACTCACAGTGATTATGGAAGTCATCGTTAAGCTTCTGAGCAGCGGAATTTGAGTATGTGACTGTAGTGTCTTCCTCGTGGCTGAGTACGCTTTGTTGCTGATGGTCGGGCGGGCGCAGGTTTTATACCAAGTGAGAGTATCCCCGCGGAGGGGGGCCGTCCCTGACCCCGCAAATCGTTTTCTTTTTGCAATCACTTTTCATCTCTTACATAGTGGAGAAAAAAAAACGCAAATAGTGGTAGATCAAACTTTTGCTTATTATGTCTGGCCGTTTCGGAGAGATTATATGTCCAAGATCATGCAACTCACCCGAATGCGTTTGCTCGATTATATAGTGATGAATGTTATAATACTTCTTATTACAGCAGTTTAAAATTCAATGTACCTTCCTGAGTTATTATTTGAGCATTTTTTAACTATTAGCTTTTTGGTTAACAGGTGCAATTTACCCGACTGCTATTGTTTGAAGTAAAATAATTAAATTGCAATTTATCGAAAAACTGTTCCTGTTAGAGTTACCAGTGCAACAAAAGAATGCAATTGCTCTTCTTGAAAGCTAATGTAGATTATGTATTTTTTAATGCAGTTTCAAATGCATCTGAGATTTCTTAAAGTAGAAGTTATTTTGGGAAATTATGCCGCTTAACCGAATGCGATCACCCCTAAGCGGACTACCTCAAAGTTCTATTTATATATTTATTACAATTAGGGGCCATCCATACATTACGTCACACCTTAAGGGCGGGGGAGCGAGTACAGAAGTGTGACATTGTGTGACGAGGGGTATGGGGGGGGGGTCATCAGCCCTATGACGCAACATGTAAAAATTTTAATTTTGATTATTTTTAGAAGCATCACACTAGAGGGGAGGGGGTCTCACAAATGTGACGATGGGGCGGGGGTCGAAAAATCATGAAATTCGTGTGACGTAATTAATGGATGGCCCCTTACAAGGATTTTTTAAAAAGTAGATCCAAACAGGAGGTCCAGGAAAAAAAATCCCCACGGCATTTGTCATTTTTGGGGATGCTGTGTGGCTTTTCTTTTTAGGAAAATGAAGGAGAGGAAGTTCTAGGAAGGAAAAAAGAATGAGGGATGGGTAGGCCCAGAGGGTCAATGTATCTTGGAGTGACGGAAGGACAACCTATACCTTGCACTGCGGTGCAAAGCGATGGGTCGAGTCTAGGTTAGGTCTCTCTAAATTAATCTCTCCCGAGCCGGCCCGCCATGCAGCAAGTGTCAAACACCTTTGGCCGCCTAGACCTCAACAACACCTCGGGCAATCCTGCCCAAACGTAGCGAACCACTTCACGATGGTTATCCAATAAATGGTTGCCGGGGCGGCGGCACCCATAACTCCTCCCAAATTGAATAGATGAATACATTTATATAGCAAGTATAAATAATAATACGAAGTAAGTACATAAAATTGAAAAATAAAAATATTTATCTATAAATTTGTATCTGTTACTTTCATGTCCTTAAGAGCTTTTATTCTTTGTATACTTTCTGATGTCACTGTACGATTTAGTTCAAAAATTTAAATGTTACCTAAAATTATTTTTAATATTTTCTTATGCTTGTATTTAAGTGAACATGCAAGTGTTGTTAATTTTATATTTATACTGTTGATATTAAATATAAAAAATGTAAAAAGATGTGTAAAAGCGGTATTTCTGGTCAGGTCGATATTAGTTCCTAGCAAAGCACATTGCGTGTTCTAGGAAACCAAACGGTTCAGGTTTTATGTTACGTACAACCTATTATTCTGTAGGTATTGTTTAGCTTCAAGAATTTTATTATGATTAGGAATCAAACAGTTATTCATAGGTTAATTGAGTTGTAAAATAAATGTATGATAAACCACACAAGACGAGGGTAAGGTTTTTGACCAGCGATCCGGGTATCACGGTTTCAAATCCTAGCACGCGCAACAAATTTTATGTGATTGATTTGTGTTTAAAATAATAAAAGATAAATTTGCAGCACCTTCCAGAGTGGAAGATATTCTCAAAATCTAAAAAGTGTGCACTGCTAGTGCAAGTGAAACTTTCAGAAGACTAAAATAGACAAGAGTGGGGGGGCTACGAAGCACCGCACAAAGAGGAGACCGACCATTCAATCTCATTCTCTCGCAGGTTAAACCCTATAGATGTATGTGTTTCTCTTTTTAGTGTCGATTTTTCGTTTCATTGAGTTAAAATCACAACTGTGCTAAAGAAGTTTTCACTTAAAAAAAAAATAGGTTTTCTGTAAAGTTGGTTTACGGACGATAATTTTACGTGATAACGTCATATAATAACGATGGAGGGGAAGAGAGATAGATGCGTCACAAGCCGGACGCTTAGGCCGAACGCATGTTCTGCGCTCTCGCTTGCACGCTAGGCTCAGGCGGAACGTGACAATGAGTCATGCTTTTTCGTGAGTGCAGCGGGCGTTCATCGATTTATAAGACGTTATCAGGTCAAAAAACCAACTAAAATTAAATAACAGTGAAAACAGTAAAAACCAATCTATAATTTTTGTACCTATGTATATTTTCAGCTCGATTACATTATTATTATTTTTTATTTTGGATTATATCTTCTAAATCTGTTATAGTGGTCCCAGAGGGAGGTCGTACGTGACACGATTGTTCTTGTACTCGGTTGCCGTGTTGCTCCTCGGGACCTTTTTTCTTTTTTGAAGTGACTTCTTGTACCTATTAGTTTTTACTATAAAGTTTCGAGATACAAATACGTATATTTTTATGTATTAAAAAATGCTGATGTGTGCTATCTGGATGTGGAAAAAAAAAAGACGATCTATAAATATTTCAGTACTGAAACTACCAACACACTAAGTGATGGTGGAAATATCCAACAAGCTGATAATAAATAAACAAATGCAATATATTTATTTTCCTTAAAGAGTGAGTGTTATTTTATGTTTTTGAAAGAATTATTAAATTTTTAAAATTTTTTGTTTGTGTATACTGCACAAGAGTCCCAACTGCTCCCGTCTGAAGGCAGTGTGACTATAGCATCCCCAATTGGAATATGTTGTGAGACTGAAGGTAGTGGGGAGAGGAAGGCGATAGGGTAGAGGAAGGTGGGGAAGTACCTGGCTATTCAGATCTGGTCTTACACCAGGGCGATACTGAGAGTATATCATATATTATATTTAATTAACTAATTAGTGAAATAACTCCAATTAATCAAATAAAATTTGTTTGCAACCGCCGAGATTCGTTCCCGCAACCTTCGGATTGCGAGTCGAGATCCTTAGTTTTAGCGCATTTGTCTGGTTTCAGTTTCATTTTGATTTCGATGTTAGTATATTTTCTATTTCAGATCTCACTGTATTTTGTATTGCTCTTTATTTGGGTTAATAATTAATGGGGATTTACTTAGGAAATTCATGGATCACCATTGGAGCGTACTTATTCCTGACCACGATTCCAGCTGGCATAACTGATTTGCCGACTGTAAATCTCTTCCGAGATCGAAATATTTAGCGTCAGTGAGGACGGTTTCAAAAGGAACATGATATTGATTCTTGACAAAGTCTCACCAAAAAAATTGTTATTGTTTTGTAAATTTATTTGTAATTATCTTATTTTATGAAAATATTATGTTGCGTCATTTCTTCTACGTATTAGCGCTTCAGAAATTTGGCGTATTTTTCAGATGGTCTAATTATTTCCGCTTTACAATAAAATGCAAAGAAATTAAACATTTCTGAAAAACTGTTTTCTGAAAAAAGTTTTAATAATGACTAACCTTATGTTTTTTCTAACTAAAATTACTGCTAATGAAAAAAATATAATACAGATATTTTATTAGACAAATGTACAACAAACGCTTTTCACTTTTTTCACGCTTTTCATTTTTTGTTGCTCCATGTGAAAATAATTCTTTTTTTTCAAATCAAGATTTAAAACTTTGGTTTCATTAAGTTGTACCTCTTTTAATGGTATTTTTTTAGATTTGAATATAAAACGTGGTATTTTGCCTTTCTTACACTATTTAGAACATATTTCTCACTACGATAGTAATGTAGTTACAGCGATTTATATGAGACCTGTGTGAGCTGGGACAAATATGGTCTCCTGTGATTTAAATGGGTTAAACTAAAATTTGTAATTGTGTAAGGAATTTAATTAACCCTGATTTGTTAGCTTTTGGGAACAACAAATAAAGGTCTCATAGAAATCGTTTTGTCTATCTTACATTCACGGTTAGAAATATGATCGAAACGGTGTTAGAAAGAAGAAATACCACGCTTTGTATTCAAATCTAAACCACAAAATAATTCATATGTATACCTTTAAGAAACCAGAATTTCTGACCACAATTTGAAAAAAAAAAATTATAATACTCATACATTGCCTAATAAATTATGTGGATTTTTATTTTTTTTCGTTCTTAGTAATTTTAGTAAGCGAGCCATTTTAAAAATTATATATTTATTTCAAATAAAAAAATTTGAAATCGTATTTTATCCCCTTTCAAAAACAATTTTTAGTTTTTGGATGCTTTCTGAAATATTCCATTTATTTGCAAAGCGGAAATATTTAGGCCTTCCGACAAAACAGGCCCAAGGCCTTAATTTTTTCTGTTTCATTCTTCCGCTTTCAAACAAAAACAAAATAATTATAAATTGAATTATATTTGAGGCTTCGGGGGTTAAACACTAGTAATGACCAGCGAGCTCCCGGCAAACTTTGCAAAGCCACTTAAATAAAGAAATTGTTTCTCCCGGTATGTCCTTTTCCATTCGTCGTCGTTCCTCCATCCGCCTCCCCTTCCGCTTCCACCCTCGCTCATTCCTCCCCAACCTTCCCCGCCAAACCGTGCTCCACTCCCGCGTTCTCCTTCCCACTCTCGCGTTCACCTTCCACTTTCCTCGAATTCCTCCCGAACCCCCTTCTCTTTCGTTTCTTTCCGCCCCTCCTGGACTCCCGTCCCCCTCCCTCCTTCCCTCCTTGCCGCTAAACTATTTAAAATACACTTATTTTTCAAACAAATCACGCACTATTGTAAATTTTTAAATTCAAATTTCAAAACGCGAGTGCTCACTAGCGTATATACAAAACTTCACGGGCATGCGCACAAGAGCTCACCAAAGTTTCATCAAAATCGAATTAATGGTATAGGAAATAATTTCATAACGTTAGAGCTAACTAACAGAATTCATTAAAACATCCCAAGTACACAAACACTTTACACGACAACACGATAACAAACATTTTAACACCATCCACACTAACTATGGTAAACAATCCATTGGTTACGAGGGGGGCAACTTATATAATTGCCTACCAAACGACATTAAAAAAGAAAAAAAAGGTGAGTAAATTTAAAAAAAAATTGTTAATGTATATTTTTGATAAACAGAGTCATGAAATGGAGTGGCGATGTATTACGGTGTTTAGTTTGATTTAATGTATTTAATTATTTCTGGTTAAAATAATGCAATTTTCTTTTTTACTAGAATAAAAAAAAAAATTAAAAAAAAATTGTTACATAAAGAAATCATCGAAAATCAAACCATTAAAGTTACACCTCAATCGGATGAATGGTTTGGAAGCGCACAAGGAACAAGCAAAGAAACATTCGTTTTTATATATTGAGATAACAATAATAATTTAAGTTAAGTTACAGTACGTAATAAGCAATCTTTACCTTAACCAACAACAATTATCGTAATGGGTAATAGTTTTTATTTCCCATTATGATAATAGCTGGCTAACCGCATAGCGACAGCGAAGTTGTTATGGCGCACCACGTGCGGGTGCAACTACTCCGCACGATGATACCTTCTGCGTCACGGATCAGCGGCGCGGGAACTGGTCACTAGACCAGCGGGTATTACGGGGACATTGGATAACCCACTGAAGAGAAAACACACATCTTCAATGCCTTCCATGTTCGTAGAATCATTTAAAACAGATTCTTGCTTGCAGGTTAAGATTTTTGTGAATGAGATGGTAAAATCGGTCTACTCTTTGTGCGGTGCTTCGTAGCCTCTCCACTCTTATCAACTTTAGTTTTCTAAAGGGTTCACTTCTACCGCATGTGAACCGCATCCAAATATTTTTTTATATATTGATATTTCTATGCAGGCTTAACTATATTCCTACATCTCTATAAAAGTGAAATAACTAGTTAGGTATATAATGTAAAACATCCATATCTTATTTCAATGTATCTGAGTATCTCTAATAGTTTTCTGAAGGTTTCGTTTCTACCGCATGTGAATTGCACACTGTGTTTTTTTTACATTAGCTCCACACAGTAGGCTCTAAAGAAAAAAATCCACCAGTGTCATCTGTAGGGTTGCAGTGTGGATGTTTTTTTAAAAATATATTTTGTTTTTATTAATTCTATGTGGATGTGGATCTATAAAAGAATACTTAAAATAAGTTGGATTGACAGAGTTACGAATGAAGATGTTATGGTTCGGATGAATAAAGAAATATAAGTTATTATAACATTAAAATCCGAAAACTTCAACATCTAGGATATGTGATGAGACATCCAGAGAAGTTCGAGATCTTGCATCACATAATTGCAAGAGGAAGAAAGAGAACATCATGGCTGAAAAACCTGAGACAGTGGTTTGGCCAGTCTACTGTAGAGCTATTCCAGGCCGCAGTAAACAAAGTCCCCATTGTCAACATGATAGCCAACGTCCGTTGAACGGACAGGGCACGAGAAGAAGAAGAAGAATTAATTCATCTTTATCATCGAGTGTCGCACCCCACAAGGGAAAGAAAAGAGCAAAATGTAGTTCTAGGAAGGAAAAAGTTAAGAGGGGTGGGTTGGAATTGGGTCAATGTGTTCAGGAGTGACGGACATTTGAATCCATCCCTTCCACTGCGGTGCAAGGCGATGGATTGAGAGAGTCCAGTTAAAAAGATATTAATTAGGTCTTAGGTCCACCACGCAGTAGATGGGCAAACGAATTCACTGCCAACTTCTAAAAAAACCTCAACCATAAACCCGGGTACCCCTGCCAAGTCACCGAAAGTAGCGAAACACTAGTTGTGTATTGGTTATTATTAGTACAATAAATGGTTCTCGGGGCGGAGGAACCCATGTCCGCCTTCGAAATGGGAAATTGGAAGATGTTCAGTTTGAAGGAACCGTTTGAACTTCTTGCGGTGTACACAAATCTGCCTGTGGATTTAATTTACCGACTTCTTCTCTCATTCACTTCGCTACACTACTTTCTTTGTGCACCCGTTCTACATGCCCAAACAATCTAACCATCCATTTCTTAATATTATCGATTATGCTTACCTCAGCCTTGTATTTTTTCCGTATCTGTACATTTTGAACAAACATGGCATGAATTGAAGAAAATTCACCAAAAAGTTTTATCTTTAATACTATTAATGCGTTTGCTGGCCGCTCATCACATAAGTTATATCTGACAGACAGATTTTCTAAATTTAAAATAGGGAGGATATCTGAAACTTTTGGGTGTTCATTGCTTTTCTTGTATACTTGTGATGACTTGACCAACGCGCGGTCGATGAGGTGGTTTATAGACGATATCACACAACCGTTGCTCCGTTCACCGGGTCAAGAATCAAGATATCTACGTCGAATTTTTGAAAGTCGTTTATGCCTTTAGGCCACTCGTCTATTATAATTATATTAATGTGTCCCTACTCCCTACCACAGAATTTTTAATAACGTACCAACCCACACTACATGTTGCTTAAAAAATCTTAATAGGTAGGTTCGTAGTACAACGAAGTATCAAAAATTGATCATTCTTAGGTATTTATTAGAAATTTATACGGCATTAAGAATTTTATTGGAATTCATTAAAAAATTATGCAACACGAGATTTCTAACGTGTGAGTTTATGGAACTGTAAAATTTCTATTTGGGGATGATGTGAGGCTGAAGGAAGTAGGAGAGATGAAAGAGAGGGGGGAGAGAAATAGGAAGTTTGGATAAGTTCAGATTAAGTTACCAACCACACTTAACCAGCAGAACGGTTGCTTGGGAACCCATTTGGGTGATATTGTAAGACTGAAGGAAGTAGAGGTTGAGAAAGAAAGAGGGAAGAGGAAGAAGAGGGTACAGTAAAGTTAGGATAAATTATCCATTTGCAGTAATGTAAGGAAAGGGAAGAGGATGTAGGTGATGTTTGGAAATATGTTTCTTGCAATTTTGATCTGGTCATCAAATTTCAAGTAACGCTTTGATTTGGAATGGTGTGGTCACTCGGCAGGATTATACTGAGATGAAAAACGAGGCGAAGGCAATTATACGGGGCGTTGACCTACCTGACCTTCAACCAGTGATTCCTGACTTATTTGGAGTAAAAAAAAAAACAGATGGCATTTTCGTCTCCAGTGACTTTTTTTTCAAAAAAAATAGTAAATTTATTTATTTGCAAAAACAGCATAAAACAAATTCTTTGCAAAAGCTGTAAGAAAAGATACATAATAATTAAATTTACAGTTAAAGTAATGTATTTACTTTTCTAAATGTATTTCGTTAAAACATATGTGCTATTTCACGCTTAAAATCGATGTAGGATATGTGGAAAATATCCACATTTCCTGCATGGCAGTAAATCGACCTAGTGAGTCTTCCCACGGGCATCACCATTGGTAAGTTAGTTCTGTACCTAGGAAGAATCAAAAGCCTCTGTTGGCGATCTCGCGTGAAATTATCCGGGACATAGAATACTATTTCAGCCAGAATGTCTGTTATATAAGATATGAAACCATTTCAAAGCTTATAAGCCATCAGCAGTAATGCGACATCTCTTCTGGAACTAGGGCTGAAGATACTCAGCATTCCCGAGAAAAATGCTGTTGGAAACAGCCATTGGTAAAAACCCAACTCTCACATTTAGAGGTATCGTAAAAATTTCTTTTGTATTTTTTCAACCATAAATAAGTACATAGACTATGTCCTTAGGACCCCATATCTGAGATCCACTCTCGAGAATGCTACGCACTAAGCTAAAGTAAAGCAGCCTTTTAACTATAAATATGAATCAGTTGATGGGCGGTAAGGGGTGAGTAAGGGATTAGGAAGATAATTGGCTTAGTGACCAATGATGTTTTTATTTATATTGGGTTCTTACAGATGTCCTTATCCAGTTATACAAAAACTCAGTTAATTTAGATAGGTATATAAAATTAAAAAAAACCTACTGAGTAAAAGATTACATAAAATTAAAAAATTTAAAAAAATATAAATTTTCACTCAAATGATAAATAATACAAAGAGAGGCAAAATACAAAAGGGAGACAGACATAAGTTTACATTTGAAAAAAAAAATTCACCGGCGACCAAAAGTTCGTTAAAATTTTGTGTTTAAAAATAAACAATGTTAAATAAATCCGTCCCCAGATTTTTTGCTTAGGGGGTTCTAGAGCCAACGAGCATACCGCTATAAAACGAATCTCACCACGTGTCAAAACAGTTAAGCCGTCAATCAAAGTGTTGTTCAACTAACTGATGAGCAAAAATAATATAAATGCAAATTAACTCCAATAAATATTTACAGTTTTGGTTATAAAATTGTTACGTATTTTTATAAAGACAGCTTATTTAGCACACTGTAAAACTATTAACGTAAATGAAATAAAAAACACATCACACGTAGGTAGCATTTAATATAAATTTAATAACACGCGTAAAAGCAATAAAATCTTTATTTTATTATTTTCGGAAGCAATTTATGATTAGTTTGTGAACAGGCCTTTTTTTATTTTACCTATCAATGATCATCGAATAGAGCTGATTTATTCACTGAAATTTTTAAATTCTGGATGTGCAAAAGTACGTTTGTTAATGGCTGATAATTTTAAAAAAAATTTTATCTGTCTTTCTTGTTAATTTTTATCAACATATTTTGTAAATATACAAATGTCTATGTAAAAGTTTATTTCAGGGGGGTAAAAAAATATGCATTTGCTGCCAAAACCTAGACATACCTAACCTCATGAATCCGGGCACCCCTGCTTAATCACCAAACGAACTACTTGGGGTGACCTATAGCAGAGGTGTTGATTTCCAATAAATGGTTCCCGGGGCGGCGGTACCCATACCCTCCCCCCAATTATATTACGATAATGTAAATACAAAGTAACATGCAAAATGCTCTATCCCATTTGAATTTCGAAATCACAGTTTCGTATCAAATTGTAGGCCCAAAACGGGCCTATAATTGGATCGCGAAACACGTCCACAGGGAACTTTTATGTTATACCTACTTAATTCCCATATCGACACAAGTTATCCTTAGGAAAAAGTCTAAACCATAAATCTTTAAAAAAGTTAAAAAAAAACGAGTGTGCTTTAGATCACACGACTGATTTAAAACTTCTTTATGCTTCGTTCGCCTCGCCCGATCACACTTTTCGTAACGCTCGCTTCACGCATTCACCAGCTTACTCCCCAAGTCAAGCGTGCGTAAAGAAGTTTTACTTCCAAAAATTGATTGTCTCTAAAGTCGGTTTACGGACGATAATTTTACGTGATAACGTCGTATAATAACTATGGAGCGGAAGAGAGATAGATGTGTCACAAGCCGAATGCTCAGGCCGAACGCTTGTTCCGCGCCCTCGCTTGCACGCGAGGCTCAGGCGGAACGTGACAATGAGTCTTGCTTTTTCGTGCTTGCAGCCGGCGATCATCGGTTTATAAGACGTTATCACGTCAAAAAACTTATTAAAAATAATTTAAATTTTTGTGAAGTGTGTAAGGCGAGGTAGTAATTTTGCATTAGCAGGTTTTTAACGGAAAGGCATGTTAATTTATTTATAACTGGCGATGATATTAAAATGTGTAATGTTATTCTAACTGGCGACGATATTTAAATGTGTAATGTTATTCTAACTGGCGACGATATTAAAATGTGTAATGTTATTCTAACTGGCGACGATATTAAAATGTGTAATGTCATTCTAACTGGCGACGATATTAAAATGTGTAATGTTATTCTAACTGGCGACGATATTTAAATGTGTAATGTTATTCTAACTGGCGACGATATTAAAATGTGTAATGTTATTCTAACTGGTGACGATATTAAAATGTGTAATGTTATTCTAACTGGCGACGATATTAAAATGTATAATGTTATTCTAACTGGCGACGATATTAAAATGTATAATGTTATTCTAACTGGCGACGATATTGAAATTTGTAATGTTATTCTGCCGATCTAAGATTAAATAGTCGTATCATGTCCAAAATAAATAAATAATTTGATAAAAACAGCCCAAACTATTACACTTAACTTTTCAATATATTTGTACAACTAATTAATCGTATTTCATAAAATCCAACAATGATTAACATCACTCCCCTGAAAATGTTGCTTTTTGAGTGGTTACCGACATTTTCCCAGTCGGAACAGATATGTAATTACATTGGTTTTAGGCGTAAAATGAATTCTTTAAACTTGCGTTTCATGTCACTGTAATCTACAATTTTAATAAAATACATAACTAATTGTTTTAAAAATGTTTTTAACGACCTTGCCCTTTATAAATTTTCCACCATTACAAAATTAGAAAAATATATTAATTTATGTGTAGCCAAGTTTGTTGCGAACTGGCCATCAATTTTTCTAAGTAATCAATAGGAAGTTTCACTAGCTATTCACTACATAATTGATTAGTCTCTATGGGATTAAATATTAGGAAATATCGTAAGGTTTTATTCGATTCTGTGATTTATTTCAAAGCATGCTTTCCCTTTCGAAATATCTTTGGAAAGCGTGATGTAAAACAACTCTGAAAAATATGATATCAGCTTTTGAATTACTGTAATTAAAATATATTGTGTTTTAGTATGCGCTTATTGTCACATCTCATTGTTATTTTTTTTTAATTTAATTAAAATTAAATTTACCGTAAAGCTACTTACATCGGACAAATAGGGTGAAGCATTCTCAACTAGATTCAAAGAACATATACGAAGTTATAATAATAAAAACACTTGACTTCAAAATTCGCAGAACATCTCTTAGTGAATAATCAAGTTCCACTCAAAAACCGTAAGCCTAAACCATTACATATAGAAAGGAAGGGTCTTAGATTAAATTTGCTTGAACAATTAGAAATCAATAAACGAACGAACAACCCCAATGTAACGCTAATTAATTAAGTAAGGAAAATTATTTATTCCCTATACTTCGTATGTTTACAAAACTTAAAAAATATAAAGCACTTAAATGAGTCATAGCAATAACGTCATTATAAAAAATTAGGAAAACCTTAAAACTTAGTTGGGGAAACAGATTCCGAACTCCACATAATACACTCTCAATTAGTGTTTCAGCAAATTGGTTTAACCGGTAATAAATCAATACCTTCAAAAATGAACATTTCAAATTTATTTTTTTGGTAGAAAGCAGTAACTTTGTGGTTTGACATTATAAATTGAAATAACACAATAATTTTGTTTGTAACCACGATTTATTTAATTTTTCCACTACCGACCGGTTTCGCTTTACATCAGCATCTTTCAGTTTAATTTTTTTACCCTGAAGATGCAGATGTAAAGCGAAACCGGTCGGTAGTGGAAAAATTAAATAAATCGTGGTTACAAACAAAATTATTGTGTTATTTCAATTTAAAATTTTATAAATAAGTCACCTGATAGTGGACTAACCACAGTTTGAAAATGGTCTTGTAAGCCGAAACAGCTGTAACAAAAATACATACTAAAATACTTGCAGAACTTGATAATCAAACTGTCAAATTTAATCTTAATTAAATTAAAAAAAATAAATTAAATGGAGTTCTACAAATTTTACACAAAAACAATTAATACATCTTATTATTATTTACCTACTCTTATAATATTATGTGAGCTCTTCTATTGTTAATATAAATGTTAGAACCAACTCCATGTACTAATAATTAAATGCATTAAAGTTAATTTTATTTCCACAACATCTATGTTCTCACTTTTATTTTTTGTCTATTTTATAGTATCTTTAATATGATTCAAGTTCATAACGTAGTTTTTTTATCATGGTATTCAAGTTTTTTTTTTTTTTTTTAATTTTTACTTCAAATAATCGTATATTTTCTTTACCGTATTCCATAATGGCCGCACTCCCCAATTTAAAAACGAGAAATTTTTTACCTATTGATAATTTTCTTATTTCTAGAAAGAATCAGGAACGAGTTAATGAAATTAGATCATAGATGTCATTTATATGCCATAAATCCGGAGAAGAAGATTAGAGGCATGTATGAGCATCGGTGCATGCAATCTATTCACATTTAAATATTATAAACAACCTACATAATGTGTAAAATGCTAAGCGAATTGTAATTATTTCATATTTTATCTGTGTTTGCTAAACTGCCATCAGTTACTCTTATTTTAATGGATAATAAATATTTTTTATGTTACAGCACTCGAGAAGGTTTATTGTCTCTAGAAGTAATAATTTTCATCAATATTGAATAAACCGAAAGTTACACATTTCAAACCAGCATTAAAACAATTTTGATTGTTTAAAAAAATTATAATTTAAAAAAAATTAAACCAGTCTTCAATTGCATTGAAATATCCTTATTGTAGCAAAATGACACTAATACCATCCAATTTTCGTGGGTATTTTTCCGGATTTTTTCCGGAACAAAAAGGTATTGGTTGCCGAAAATTATGATGACGATAGTTCGTATTACGTAACTACGTGTTAACTAATTATCATTTTTAAAAATTGTAAGTGTGAGGCGTAAAGATATTGTATTTTTGAAATAATATTGAAGTTAATTCGGCCTCCGTGGTCCCCACATAATTCTCTCGACTTACAATCCGAAGGTCTCGGGTTCGAACCCGGCGTGCGCAAATAAATTTTATTTGATTAATTTGTGGAATTTCACAATTAATTAATTAAACATAATATATAGTATACTTGCGGCACTTTTCAGACTGGAAGATACTCTCAGTACCGCCTTGGTGTAAGACCACCATTCAGAATTGAAAAACCCCAGTTGGGGACCCACACACAATATCCCATTTGGGGACGCCATAGTCTCACTGGATCCAAACGGGGGCAGTTGGCGACTCCTGGGCGGTATTCATATTTAAAAAAAAAACTAAAAAAACGTAATCACTTTTTCTGTTTAAAATTTTTAAAATATTTTTTAAAATAAAAAAAAAATCATCCAAAATCATTTTTAAATTTTTTGTGTGAATACCTCTCAAGAGTCCCAGCTACTCCCGTCACTGGAGCCAGTGAGACTAAGGCTTCGCTATGGCTGAAGGTAGTGGGAATGGAAAGAAGATGAGGAAGAGGAAGTTGGGGAAGTACCTGGCTATTCAGATCTAGTCACCAAACACGGCTAATGCCATTTCAAGCGACGTTTCAATTCTGTATGGTGGTATTACACCAGGGCTACTGAAAGTTTCTTCCACTCTGGAACGTGTCGCAAATGTGCTATATATTATTTAAATTAATAAAATTTAAATATTACACTAATTTATCAAATAAAATTTGTATGAACCCGCATCCTCCAGGTTGCTAGTCTAAGACCTTGCTCCTCGACCACGGAGACCGTGTAATCAATTAATAAAACATTATGAGAGCACGTATAAAATTATTCTAACGACGCGACGCAGCAGAATTTAGTGAAATCTTCAAAATGTATTCACAATTTGCACCAATTACTTTCACGATGTTTGCGTTTTTAAGATAAATACAAATTTTTATCATACAATTAAAATAACACTTAATTACGGCAACCTCAATTTAACAGCATTTTTTCATTATTTACATAATTGAAAGTGGTATGAACTTCCTGTTCTTACTTTATATAGGTACCTACTCATCTGTTTTTACCAGGTAAAAATGTTATAAATGAAAACAAATAACTTTGTGTACACCACTATTTAATTAACAATATCGACATGTTTCAAAAACTATGTTTTCTTCGTCAGGATAATAAGTTAATAAAAATAACAAAAGACAAACGAATCAAAAAAGAAAAACAAGTATAGACAAATAAGAACATAGACAAAATATTAGAAAGTAGAGGTGATTAATTACTTAAAATATCATAAAAAACAATTATATAAAATGAAAAATAAAAATTATTTTAGGATGGGTAAAAAATTACATTTACATAGTAAAAAATCTTTTGAAACAAAACATGAAGTCTAAATAACAAAATAAATTGTTATAAATATAAGTGTTAATACGAAAATAAATTTAACAGATGGCTATTTTTAAAAAACGTTTGGTTATTTATTATATTTAATTTATCATTTTGTTAGAGTTAAAAAACGCTAATCTAATCTTGGATGAAGCCAGGTAATAACAGTTCACATAGACTTCTATAATTATAAGCCATTTGTTCCAAAAATCTCAACATTTTTCCAGAAACAAACGATTGTTATTATTCATTGTTGTTATGATTACGCAACAGACGCGTAATTTCAATCCACTTTTATACTCTACTATTAAAAACGAGGCGTTGAAAAAAAGATGTAACAAAGTTGAGGTTACGCGAGAATATCAAAGGTCAGCCTTAGAAAGTTGACATTTTGGTGATTAATCCAGTCGGCTAGATTGAAGTTATTACTAAAACATCCGTTTAATGTTATTTGATAGCCAATAAGAAATGCCTCGAACCAAATGAAACTCATCAACAACGTAGTGCTTTTAATTAATTTGCATTTTCGTAACGGTGACCGTTGACTGTGGATTTAGTCGCATTTCAACAACACGTGGTTGTTTGCAATCGACAAGTTTATTGAATCAAAAGGCAAATTTTATACATTTCGGCATTTTTATTGGTGGAGCGTGTGGAAAAAAAGTGATTCAATATATTTTCACTTTTTTTTAACATTGACTCCAGACAGAAGGCCCCGAGAAAAAAATCCCCTCAGGGCCTACGTCATTATTGGGGATGCTGTCTTGCATGTTTTCTGTGTTTAATGGATATTAATGTGTCAAATTAAATTTAGTTTTGTGATGTATTCAGGATATAGATTTTTATATATATGGATTGCTGTAAGTATTAAAAACGACTTTACCAGGTGGAATCGGGCAATAGGTATATATTTTTAACAATTTTTTCATATAATGATAATTTGTATTGTCCCAAAAACATACTAAAATAATAAAGTTACGCTAGATACTCAAAACTACTAACTGTGCGGCGGTATCAAATTAATTTCTCTCTGGAATATTTCTCGGCTTTTTTATGCCTGTGGATACCGCACAAAATTCCTGGATATTAATATTTGGTCACCGAACACGACTTAAGTCATTTAGAGCAACGTTTCGCCTATGATGCTTTATCCACCCCAATGTTATTGAGGGTGGATAAAGGGAGGATTTGGAAGAACCTATCTAACTTTTCAGTTCTCATCACCGAACATACCTGCTGCTGCGCGGGTTGGTACCTATAATGTGAAAAAAACACCGCTGCGAAGATAGTGAAATATCAAATCAATTGCCAAAAAATGACTTTAATATAATATCTGTGAGAAATATTGTCTGTAATAATAGTGTTTTGAGAGAAAGGAAATTACTCTCTTGGGAGAAGAATGGTCTTTCTTCTTGATCATCTTTGGTATGGGAAGTGATTTGCATTTAATTCCAATCAAACATGCTTTTTTGTTACGCAATACTTCCTACATAATGTTACATAAAGTAATGATTTGCGGTTTAGTAAATATTTTCCGCAAATTCTTAAATTCTAGACAAACGTCTTAAATTCTACAGCACATGCCTAAACTGATATTTAAATTAACAATCGTTGGTTTAGTAGAGATAGACGACCTCCGTGGTCCCGAGGCAAGACTCTCGACTCACAATCCGAAGGTCGCGGGTTCGAACCCGGCGTGCGCAAAAAAATTTTATTTGATTAATTTGTGTTATTTCACAATTTATTCATTTAAAATAATATATAGTATATTTGCGGCACGTTCCAGAGTGGAAGATACTATCAGTATCGCCCTGGTGTAAGACCACCATTCAGAATTGAAACGTTGCTTGAAATGGCTTTAGCCGTGTTTAGTGACCAGATGTGAATAGCCAGGTACTTCCCCACCTTCCTCTTCCCTATCTCCTTCCCCTCCCTAATACCTTCAGCCTCACAAAAAAATACCCCAATTGGGGATGCCATAGTCTCACTGGCTCCAGACGGGAGCAGTTGGGACTCTTGTGCGGTATTTCATATAAAAAAAAAAAGATAACTATTAATTTTATGTTGTGGTCTATTCGTTTCGATGAGGCGTCGCGGTCGCTTAGATGGACACATGTTTATCTTTTGCCCCATTTGCTTTAAGTAAAGTTAAGTGAAATTGCATTTTGTATAGTTACGCATTTAGGATACTTTAAGTCTACAACAATGATTAAAAAATAAACTTAAAAATGTTAATAAAGTTAAGAAATGGTTATAAATTCTTCATAGCGAATGATTAATAAGAGTTGGGTTCGATTTTCGCGCAGTGCAAAAACACGACCGGTCAATGGTTGAGTGGGCATCGCGTTTGGGTTCCACTTGGGGAGTAAGCTGGTGAATGCGTGACGAGAGCGTTACTAAAACGAGGCGAACGGAAGTTGAGAGGGAGATTTAAGTTAGTGAAGATGGAAAGAGAGAGAGTTACGTTTCGTATATTACTGAAGAGGCAAGAGAGAGAGGTGCGAGCATACATTTTTTTCTCTCTTTCTCTCATAGCCAGTTGGGGTTGATATGGTTAAAACAGTGTCAAATGACATTTTTTACATACTACAATTTCAGCCTTACTAAAAAAACGTCATGAATGTTTATTCAATTGATAAATGACTGTGCATTGGTAAACCTGACTAATAAGAAACTGACAAAAAAATAGTTCATGAAAAGATATTTACATTGTTTATACAACCAAAGGGGCATGCTTCTAAAAAATTTAATAAAAATAATCCGCTATCGAATTACGGAATTTTTACAAGGTATTTTAAATATCCTATATATTTCTTATATTTGAAAACGTCAAAAATAAATAACATTATAGAAATTAGATAAAATTATCTTTTAGACTTTTGAATTTGAAATATACTTTAGTGTTTAAAAATTGCCTTATTTTACGAAACACGAAAAAATTTTGAAAAGAAACTTACCAAAAACATTTTATATCAAAATGTAGAGAAATTTAAAAAAATACGAAATTTAAAAACACATTCCTTTTTTAAAGTATTTTATCTCTTTCATCCAATAATTTATTCTTTTAAAGTTTTCTTTTAATTCCCAAAAATTAACAATAAAAAATCTGACATTGATGCATTGCTTGCACATCTTCATAATATGTTTATTTCTTTGATATGTTTACCAACACATGTATCAGACATTTAAATTATGAAAAAACCCAATTTTTAAAAAATTCTCATGAAATAAACACCCTCAAAAGCAATTTGAATATTAATAATACAACCTACAAAAATCATTTCTGACAGTTTCTGAAGCGATTATTGTATATTAACTTGACTAAAACTGACAAAAAATTACGCAAATCGGTTGAAAAAATATCAAGTTATCCGGATATATTAGAAAATTGATCATTTTACAACCAAAAATGCGATTTATGGAAAGATTTCTAGACATAAATATTTTTAACACAAAAAACGCTCAGCGCGGCAAACATAATAGCAATCAGCGCGTGCGTGATTCTGTGTTGCCCCGTGTGAAAATTATAGTTGGAAATTTTTGTTGTTAGGAATAAATCGAATTTAAAAATGTACAATATTTGAATAATGTGTAATAAAAACACCGTTCAGCGGTCGTGAAGTGTTTTTTTTAAAGTAAGACGGATTCTGTTTTATAATGCGTGAATGTGAAAGAAGCAAGGAGCGTGTACCAAGACAGTGTTAGATGGTTAGTTAGTTAATTAGTTATGTTGTTCGCTGTTAACATTTTCCCACCATACACCGGAACAGTTAAAATAAGTAAGTATGAACGGAAAGTAGGTAGACAACGTGTGCTGCAGATTAATTGAAGAGATTAGATTTGAAGGAACCAAAATCACTCACTTGCTATCTACCGCTATACAGTTGTAATAAACAAGTCCCAGTGAGAGCTCGTACGGACATCATCGACGTTCATAATCTTCCCTCTCATGCATATTGTTCGAAAACGAAAAAGACAGAAGGTACTAGAACGATGACATCACGCACGATCTCTTGCTGGGACTAGTGTAGTAGCTTTTAACGCACTATGATTCAAATAATGGTTTAATTACATACGCATTAATTTTCAGCATTTGTCTTGACAAGATACATTTTTATCAACATGATAAAAATGTATCTTGTATAGACCCAAACTAACATGCTCAAACTTCATCTTATTAATGACTATCTGAAATAATAATGTTGTGTATGTCCCCATCATATGTCCATTTAATACATACAGCTATATGTTTCATGTAATGCGTATCATTCCCGCAATGAGTTTATTAACTCCTGGGAGTACAATGCTTTATATAATTTACTATATTCTGTATTGTATACTTTTCATAAATAAATAAATAAATAAATATTAATGTGTTTGAATGAATTCCGCCTTCTGATAAATGAATTTACTCTCAACGTATAATTTAGGCAGTACCAAAATGTAAGTGATAACTTGATATAATGCTGTAACAAAACCACAGACATTCAAATTGACAGACGAGCCCGTCAGGGAAAAGGGAACAAACTAAAATACGCGGAGCGGGGTGCATAAAGCATAAAAATCAAAGCATAAAGGCCACTCGCATTGACAGATTCGTTCGCGAAAATAAACTCTCCTTACGAAAAACTAATCCTTTTCACAATGGCGCATAAATTGCTGGCTGTGTAAAAAACTTAACTACAATTCCCAAATCGGATGAACAAAAGTCCGATCTTGTTTCCAAAGTTGAATATTTTGTTTCACTATTTAGTTAGAACCTTTTACAAATGTGTTGTAATTTACCATCTTAAAGGTTTTAGCGTCCAATCCTATCTGAAGGTGGTACGGTTTTGTAACATCGAATCAAACCGTTACCCTACTTTAGTTTTCTGCGCAAGGTTCAAAATGCGACTGGTGTCGTAGTTTATCCAAAGCATTCTCGAATCCTTCTGGTGCCAAAAATATGGTCATGGTTTGTCACCAGCTCTTCGAAATGATCCCCAGATTTCATGTTAGTCTATCAATTTGGATGTCTATGAACAGTACTAAGAAATAACCCATAATAAAAATTTTGTTACGCAGATAATGTATTTTTCTAGCTTCGTGTTGGTAAGTGGTTCAGTTATAAACATTATTCGGTCACGCCAGATTCTGAAAAAAAATCGGAAAAAGCAAATTTTTCTAGAAATTTCCTACGTATAAAGAACGTAAGCTAGGTACGTAATCTGGAGTGAAATCGTTAGAAAAATATATATTTGCATTTACCCTGTTAAATAGTTTCATAATAAAATGTAGAGTTTGGCACTATTTACAATTTTTTCTTGTTGTTAAGACTTATGAATTTATGACTAAAGTTTTGAATATAAAAGTGTAATCGACTTTACTCGAGTGAGAGGGGTGATTTGGCTTCCTTGAGTTTTGAACAAAATAGTTTTTTTTGTCAAAGAAAAGTAATGATTTTAAAAAAGTTTTTATTTTATTTGTTATTTTTATTGTTGAATTTTCTGATACTCTTTTTACCTGCTCGTACTTCCTGTAATGCGTCATTACGGAATTCCAAATTATAATATTACGCTTCCCTGAGCCTAGCTGTTTTCTGTATGTTCGTTACACGATCGACTTCATCCTACAAAAGGCCGAAAGGCCATACTTTTTGTACGAAAATATATTGAAATCAATTTCACCGTTGACCATCACGCGTAAACGTTTAGATGTCTTGCTTTTACTGTGTTCGGGACCGTTAAATAAAGTGATATTACTCGTATAATTATAGAATATATTTAAGTAACGTTTATGGCGTTATGATCAACGGTGAAGAGAGACTCCCATACAAGACATGCCCTTTTATACCTTAATTCATGTCCAAACAAAGAATCCCAAACATTATTATTTTGTTCCTATTTAAACTTGGATCCACATTTATTACAGAAATGTGGATGCGGCGCATCCACATTTAAGTACATCCTGAAAATCTTCACGAAAAATATCAGAATTTTCAAAAAAAAAAAAAATCATTTTCAGCTACAACAACATCAATAACGTCGCATTTTTCAATCTTAGCACTCTAGCACACTGAAAACTCACGGACCGCCACTGATAGATATGTCAGTTTTTATTTCATCGAGTTATAAATCACAACGGTGCTTAAGAAGTTTTCACTTCAAAAACTGCATAAGCCCGTGAATTTTTTTTAAACGAATTTCTGTTTTGTTTCTCAACGTATCATGGGATCAACATTTGGCGTAACGTTATTCAAGAATAAGTAAATAAGATTTTAACGCAAGATGCAACGCGGTGTGAATGACCCCCTGATTGGCCGCTGGGCTGGTTGGCTAACGAGCGACGGAACGGTGACTTTGACTTTGGCGAGTCAATGAAGCGATGAAACGGCGCAGCGAGGCGGTGGGCAGTCGTAGTGATGTGATAGTAATGCGACCGTAATGCAGCGTGACCGGCTGGCGTAACAAACCGTCGCGTCGTGTTGCTGCAGAAAATAACTGAACAAGAAGTACGTATAAAGAGAACCGATGCAATTCATTATATCGATTCTTCAGAACAGTGATAAATAAACGGAAACAGATATTTCAAAGTAATTATTTTCAGCCTTGAAAAGGACCGCCGAAACGAAGATCACGCTGATATAAAATTAAAGTCAGTTTTTAAAAAGTAGTTAAGGCGGTAACTAAGTAATGCAAAATCATGTGTTTTTGGTTTGAAAATTAGATCGCTTACAAATATTGTATGTTCTTCCATTAAATACTGCAAATTGAACACATTGAAATAATTGATTGTATTTTTATTTGTCCAAAAAAATATCAGGCCTCTAAAAATTGCTTTTAAAGTTTTAAAAAAAATGTGGTAGTAGCAGTGAAAAAATTAAAGTAGACAAAAGTGGGGGGGCTACGAAGGACCGCACAAAGAGGTCACCGATAGGCTACAAAGCACCGCTCAAAGAGGCGACCGATTATTCTATCTCATTCTCTCGCAGTCTATATTCTGTGGATGTTTGCGTTAAAAAAATATAATAATAGTAAATAAATAAATTTTATTAATCTTCAAGATACAATTTTTTTTAAATTTTAATTTTTCGGTTCTGTGAAATATTTCCAGGTTTTATTGGATAGACAGTTGAAGGTTTTACGTGTTGTTACCCTTTAATTAGGTTTGCCTCATTTTCTGAATAGATTATTTGAACTTTTCAACCTCGTTCATCTTGTAGTTTACTCTAAAGTTTAGGGTTCGCACTGCCCTGAGCCAGTGGGACTATGACTTTCTCCAATTAGGGAATTATGAGGTTGAAGAAGAAGTTTTGCAGGGGAGAAGTATCTGGCATGAAGGCTAAGATATTCAAGCAACATCTCCCTCCAGAGAAAAAACTCAAATTTTGAAAACCTGGGAAACTAGAATTTTCCACTTCGTATGGGGTTTATATTTTATGTAATGACTATAGCCCGGGAAGCCCCAATTCCAGAGTGTTGTATTGGAAGGACTCGGGAAATACAAAGGGGTGTAAGCTTTATTTTGTGAATTTTTATTTTTTTATTTCTAATATTTATGACCGTAAGCTAAAAGTAAGTTTAGATGAAAAAGGCCAATTTTTTGTGTTTTGGAACAGCTGTTTGAAGAGTTTTACCAACTGGTTAGTTGAAGACGATGCTAGACGATGCTGTGGACTGTAGGCTAAAGCAGTTAATAAACCGGCTTCAGTTCCTCTCGGCAGAAAGAGTCTGGTGACCGCGCTGGTCTCCGCGCTAATTGCCGCAACTTTTGCTCTAGTTACCTAAGAACAAAATAAAACGTCCACTGATTTAGCGCGATGGTTTGATGCATTTCATTGTAGCATGTATCACAGAGCAGAAATACACCCACGTTAACAACATATTTAGATAAAAATCTTTATTTTTCTGTCAAAGCTTAGAAATATTTTCGTACCGATAATAAATCGTATTTAAACATATTAAATTAGATAAATGATTAAACACTTGTTTAAATTAAAAAAAAAAACACTTTATTTACCGATTTACAAAATTTACTGATTTGCAAGAACATGTTTGTATCTTTTTCGCTAAGGCTGATTATTATACCATTGAAAAAGGTTGCAATTCTTAATAACCAAATCTTATGGTAAATTTATTTTACATATATTTTTAAGCAAAATGAAGAAAAAATAACCTTTTTATATTGATGGTTTGTTTTTCAATATCATATATTTCAGCTAAACAGGATTAGAATTTGAAATCTCGAAATCTTTGGAGGAAGTACCCGCAAAGATCAATGATATAAAGATCGAGTATTTAATGCCCAAAGTAGTATCATCTTTGTCTAAATTCAATTACATTTAATTAAGGGTTTCAAATATAATCCCGAAATAGGCAGAGTCATAAAATGGACGCCTTTCAGTTAAATTTTTAGACAAACAACTCTCAGTCAGGGGAGCCTGAGCGCTGATGTAGTACTTGGCAAGCTAAATATTGAGCTTTATACCATATGCAGCTTTTCCAAAGTTATTCGGTAATCCAGATTGGTAATTTTTTTCTGTTGACCCTGCCTCCTCCTAAAATTGTTTTCTGCGCATCAACCAGCAGCGCATTCTCTTGTTTGCCAGTAACATGCTGTGATTTCAGTTTCCGTTAATATACAAGTTCGCGCCAAGAGCAACGTGAAAGGGAAATTAAAACAACTTTCCTGTTCTGCGTTCTGCCATGTGCTAGTAGCCAGCAGCTCCACATCTGACACTGTCCTGGCTGCAGCCATCTACTGTCAGGGATAGCAGGAAATCAGACAAGACACTTGCAAAAAACGCATTACTATTTGCACCTTCGACTATCTCATGCGGAGTAAACAAACAAACACGCTGGTTAAAAAACATCAACTCGTTTTCATTCTTGTACAAATTCCATTCAGAGTATAAAAAGCCTTTTTATTCAAGGTACTGCAACATCTATGTGATCAGGAAGCTAAAATATGCAAGTTTACAAAAAGGTTCAGAGATGTTGGGGGTTCATGAATATATTCATTGTCCTTATTGTTGTTTTTGTTTCATGTGCCATTTACTTTGAGTAACTTCGTTTTGGGTGGGATTCATTGCTTTGACGAAGCACGTAGATCTCGCACTGGGTGTGTCCCGGGAAGAGTTGTTGCTTTATGTAACCCACATAAGTGATGCACACACCGTCGTAACTTAAAAACGGAGATGGTGTCAATATTCACGATTAGAATGAAAATTTCGCAGTGAATCACCGTGAAAGTAGAGGGATTTGTTTCTGCAGTTCCGCAACCAAAAAACTAGTAAAGAAATTAAAGCGAAAAAAAAAATTTCTCTCCAGTTCGAATCATGCATTTGCTACGCGGTGTTTAAATATTTTGCTATTCAAAGAGGTGCATTGCTTTTTCAAGGCGTAGGTGATTTTTTTTTTATTTCTCTATTAACACGGTGGGAATTATGATAGTAACAATGAATTCAAAGGTGGGATAAAAATAACGTTAATTTCCTCATTCATTAGAAAATGTGTTTTTTTTTGTGTGAATGTCTAGGAACATAAGAGTACCACTGTCCAACGGCAGTGTGTACCGGGGGGGGGGGGGGGAGAAAGAGGAAGTAGAATGTTTAGCTCATTTCCATAAGAATCGTAGGCGATAGTGTAAGTATGTTTACTCAAATATTTTAAACTGAAACAAATTAAATTTTTTTGCGCACAAACATAGGGGTTTCTATTACCTATATTGTACCTATACCTAACGGATATTTAGATAGCCTTAACCTGGTGAGTATGGTTAAGTGTATACGACACTAGACTCCAAGCTTCTTTTAAAGGTGTAGTTGCTTCTGGCACAAATTTTATGTAGAATGCTCACAGAGATTGCATGGTGAGGAGAATGAAACTTGCAGCTTTGTCGATGTATTTATTTTCAATAAAATTGCTTATTTTTATAAGCAATAATTCTTAAAAGTAACTGTTTGATATTGTTATTATGATTATAAGATTAATATAACTATGGTGTATTTATATTATATTTATAAAATTCCAGTGGCATGGCGTTTAAATAAGTAATCTGTCAGACGGTGATAATTATTCCATATTCGTTCTTATCGTCGGACCAGTAGTAATTTCACCAGACATGTGATGTCTACCGTTAGATTTCGCAGTGTACTGAAGTTAAAGGAGCGATTTCACAAAGAGCTACCACAAACTGTTTTTTTATTATTTATTGTTATTTTCTGTATAGGCGTCTACGAAATAGGAAATTCAGTATTTCAAAACTAATATAGTTAGTTATCCACAGTAACAGAAAATGATAATTTTTACAAACTAAAATATATATATTTCTACATCGGTATAAAAGTGAAATAACTAGGTAGATATGTGATGTAAAATATCTTATGTAATGTAAGAAAGCTAAAGTAAACATTTATTCTTATTTTTAAACAATCATAACGTATTTTAGAACCAAAATGTTAGAGATATTTCGTTGTGTGAAATTTTTTTCAAATATGTAGATATTTCTCCTTAGCAAAATTCTCATTTTTCGACTTCTTTTTAAATAAAGAAGGCTTTTCACAAATGAATTAATCTTTCTTATTATAAAAATACTAATTTAATAATAATAATACTTATATGATTTTTTAAATATTTATTTAGAGGGATCAGTAGGATTTATCGGTCCAGTTACGAGTTCTATCGAGCCGAACCCTCTGATATGAAAATATCTGGAGTCGGTGAATTTTCCCATTTATTCTCTGGTAGGTTGACGTGTTGTTCTTGTATTGTTTTATATTTATTATCCTTATATAATGCAATTGCATAGCGTGGATTGACTAGATGATCATTTGTGGAAAAGTGTGTGGAAGGGTTAAGTTTTTCCCGTGGGGAAGATTTAACCCGGACATAAAGTCAAAAGAACAATTATTCTTATTGCACGAAATTTGCATGATTTATAACTACAAAAGAAGTACATATTCAGTGTTTGTTTACAGTGTTTATAAGATACATTACAAAAGGTTAACAGCAGAAAATAATATACATATATGAAAAGTAGGTATTTGAAGAGTAGACATTATTCATCATGTATAATAGTTATTGCTTATGATATGCTTTTAAAGATTATAAAATATTGACCAACGAACTGTCCAACGAAAAAAAAAGTTTTTGTCGATATTTCTCTTTGTGAAAAGGCTCCTCAATAATATTAATGTCTAATCTAGCAAAATATACACAATATTGGCACCAAAATGAACATGCGCGTGAAATTAAAGATTATGTTGGTATAAAAATACAATAATTTGTTCTTTAGGTCAATTTGTTACTTTAAAGCTTAAAACTTGAGATATTTTTTCTTAAGGCCAGTTATTTGGCCAGCAAATATGAGTTACATTTATGTAAACATATATTTCACAAAAATATTATAGCGTTAATACTTATGGTGACCGGACAACTCAGAATCATGATAATTCATGAATCATGATAACAACCATTAAAAGTGATGAAATTTTTTTTTTTTTTAAATTGGTTACCTTAGATTAGGTTAAAGGCTATTTTCAATCAATTATTTTTTCATACTTTTAATGACTTTTCATAGGGCTGTTGAAATTGTATGATTCTGAGATGTCATGGAAACATTATGTATGCTCACCATATAAAGTATTATTAGTCAATTAAAATACTATATTAAAAAGCATTAACTTTGTGGCTCGCCATAATTTACAATAAAAACACATAAATTTATGTGTTTTTATTGTACTTTATTTAAATACTAGAAATGTAAAACCATGGAAATCAAAATCAAGTAGGTACAAAAAATTGAGTGCAGTTCACAAGAGGTAGAAGTGAAACCTTCACCCACACAATCTCAACCAACAGGAGTCTTGAAAAGTTAGCTCATAATCAAAGCAGCCAATGCTCGCAGCTTGAAAGAGAGCCACGCTTTGTAGGTACATCTCAGATTATATCATCTCATTCTCTCGCAGACGAAATCTTATAGATCCTTGTGATTGTCTCTTTTTAGCGTCGCTTGTTTTCATTTCATCGAGTTTCAAATCACAACGGTGCTAAAGAAGTTTTCACTTCAAACAGCTATTATATAACAATATTATGCTAGGTCATTGAACAGAAAGTTCGAAATGTAGATTTATGTAGCTTTTCAAATAATTCAAGTTCATATACACACGCTCAGAGTTTAATCACAAGGAACGACCATAATATATTACCATACTAAAAGCCGTCCACCGTTTAAAACCAGATTCGTTGCATAATATTGGCATTAAAATCTGTATCGTTTATCTAAAATTTCTCCATGCTAATACTGAAGATAATCTTTGATTTCATCGTCAGGCCGATACTTGTAAGATATACCGATATGTAAGTAAGCACAGGAATTAAATTTACCCTCTGAATTCAAATCAGTCTATAATTTACACCATATTATAATTAAGTTAAATGCTTACCTGCTTATTGCGTGTTACGTTTCACGCTAACCCTATACGTGCCTTTGAAGAAAGTAATAAAAATAATAATAAAAATTAAAAATAATAATAATGAAAATAAAAAATTTAATTTAGGAAATGAGATAAAAAGATTTCTTCAAAGATTAAAAGAATTTGGCATTCTCAGACTATAAAATTATTACCATTAGTTATTTTGGCTACTGGCATTATACGTAGCTCTCTCATTCAAAATTTAGGCTTATTAGATTTGTCAAAGAATCCATATATAAAAATGCAAAAACTAATCGTTTTGAATACATGTAGGATTACGAAAGATTTTTTTTAAATACTATATTGAGGGATCAGTAGAATTTTTCGGTCCAGTTAGGAATTAGGAGAAAATATCCGGAGTCGGTGAATTATTTTCCCATTTGGTCTCTGGTAGGTTGACATGTTTTTTTTTATTTTTTATTATTTATTAATACAAGAAAAGAATTTTAAATACAAGTTTTAAGTAGTGCCACAAAGCTGTCACATGACGGCTTGTCTGTAGGTTTTATCAAATAATATATGTATTTTTTTTAAATTTTAATACATGTAAATAAAATATTATATACAAAATAATGTGTCTAATGTATTTATTTTACTTATATAGTACACTGGTGTAGCGTGGATTGACTAGATGATCATTTGTGGAAAAGTGTGTGGAAAGATTTAACCCGGACATAAAGTCATAAAAAAGGTAACAATAAACAAAAATTAATTATAATAATAATGCTTGCTTCCAGTATGTGGGGAGGTCAGTGCAATCCCAAACGTCGCATACGGTTTTACATATTTTTTCAGTAAATTTAAGTAATAAACAAAAAGAATAGAATTTAAACAAATAATAATAAAATAATTAATCAATTCTGTAGGGCGTGATCTTGAGTGAGCTCGGGCCTGGTGCTCACTCGGAAACTGCGTTTGGTGCTGGAAGGCTGCGTTCAACCCTGTGTTGTTGTATGCTATTAGCCGCATCCTCCAGTGACCCGGTTTCTCATCAGGCCGGTGTAACGTAGTCTAATATTACTATCCGGACTCCTATCCGGATTTTCTTATTGTGTTATTTATAATTCAGAATGTTTTTTCTCTTCTTCGTTTGGCGGACGAGAGTTGGCGGAGATTGTGATGAAAAACCGAGGTTAAGCTACCTGTCGACGGTATCGGAAGTCAATATTATTGATTCAGCACAGTTGTGTCCTGGGGAATCTGGTGGTAAACATTCTTCTACGATATTTACTGAAAATTGTATGTGTCCATGTTCACACAATACGGAAACTTTTTGTGCATAATATTAACCGCACAGCTAGTACGACTGTACATTGTTTGTTTAGTTTAGTTGGACATTTCTAAGGCTGCATATTGATACGTTTGTATTTCCGCGAACCATACCATGAATCACGAGAAAGGAATGAAGCAATTGGAAGCGGCATTTCGCGCCGTTTGCCGTTGCTTCATTCCTTTCTCATAATTTGTGGTTCGGCTCGCGTTCATGTTCGTGCATGTATACCAGCATAAGAGATATACAGAATCCTGAGGGGGAATTCCGGTTCTACTTAAGGATAAGTAATTGACTTTTTCTTTAACTACGGGCGATTTCGTTCTACTTAAGGATAAGGAATTGTCCTTAACGTTAAAATAAACGACGTTGTCTTTAACTACGGGCGATTGCGGTTCTACTTAGGTTGAGGAAATCGCTCTAACCCTAAAGTGAACGTAGTTTTCATTAACTATGATTCCAGTTCCTTCGGAAGACAGCGAGAAGGTTGTTAATTAAAGTTTAAGTCAATTTTTTATCTTCTAAGTAGAAAAGAAATTCAATTTTTTTAATAAGAAAAACTCTCTTTTTATAACTTTTGAAGGTTATTCCCATCATAAGATTATAAGTGTTATCTTCTTCTTAAATGATGTAGAACAGAAATTGCCCATCTGGTCGTTATACAGTTTTTTTATAGAAATTAATTGTTATTTAGATCAGATACTAGAAAGAAGTATGAGAAGATTGTCATCTCATTGCACATGAGATTCAATTCAAGTCTAAAACAGGATTTTATTAGAAGCACTTACGTTATAAATTCTTCAGTGCATTACCTCTGTGCAGTTAGTTTTCTCTATTCTGAGCAGTTAATTCAACATTTCCTGTAATAAAACACACTAATTTTCGGTTTATTATACTATTGTAAGTGACCGTTTAAGCCGACACGTTATAATTTTTATCAGAAACCACCATCAAACTGGTCACACACTGGTAAAAGGCATAATAGACACGTTTCTATACATATGACTTAATCAATACTTAAATGTAATAGACTTTCTACAGCTGATGTCTTTACGACGTTTCTACCTATGTAATTACTATTTTATTGACGTTTATACTAAGCACTTGAATATTTACTGCTATTTGCTAGGCTAGTGGTAAGTTGTAAAATGCGTCGGGTTCCCACCGAGCCAAGTGGGTTTAATTCTAGGTCAATATTGGTTATCATTGCATAAGCAACATCTTCTGTATTTAAATATGGAGCAGGAAATTTTCAAATATTGTCAAATAATTTGTCGTCCGGGAATGTTCATTATTAAAAAATACATGATTAAACAATTAGGTGTGAATAAGTAAGGTAAAACCACGTGTGACCGTGTGAGAAATGTGTAGATTCGCAAAGAATGGAAGGTGGGCATATAATTTATTTAAATTTCTCACCGTGTAATTATTTATACGCTTAATATTAATTATTGAATAGTTTGTATTTCATCAATACGTAAAATTGATATGACATCTTTAAAAGGGAAAATAAATATATGGACTGTTTTGCCTCTCTTTTTCGACATTTCCTGAAATTCTGTAAAAATAGTTTTATTATTTTATTGTTTACACCGAAAGGCTTTTTGTTTTGAAAAATTGTGTATTTGTATAAATAAGATAATAAAAAAATTATTTAATCTTTCTGTCAAAAGAATAAATGTGTAAATAAAATGCATCAATATGTAACAATCTGTTGTCGAATAAATGTTTTAATTATTAATTTTTTTTTAATTTTTATTTTATTTTTTTTAAATACATATTTAAGAACATGTAAACAATTATACCAATACTACTCTTCCTCGGAAGCATTAGCTTGTGGCTTAATATTACGATTGTCTGTGGCGTTTGTTTGTTATTCAGTTTTACTACTAGATTGATGAAATTTTGCAAGTTTAACCTTCAAATCAAGAGAATGATCTGTGTAAGGCTGATTTAAAAATTGTGTTTAAAGCCCAGGCATTCAATATTTCATCAAAAAGTATCAAAATGCTGCTTCAAGTGGCAGGAAAAGCAAATGGTTTAAGGGTGGTTTTTCGAAATCTCATAGTATGATGGCCTCCGTGGTCGAGGGGTAAGGCTCTCGACTCACAATCCGAAGGTTCGGCGTGCGCAAATAAATTTTATTTGTGTTATCACGCAATTAATTCATTTATTTAAATAATACATAGTATATTTGCGACACGTTCCAGAGTGGAAGATACCGTCAGCACGGTACCGGTGTAAGGCCACCATTCAGATTTGAAACGTTGCTTAAAATGGCTTTGGTGAACAGATCTGAATAGCCAGGTATTTCCCCACCTTCCTCTTTTCCATTTCCTTTCCCTTCCCCCTATCTTCAGCCTCATACCATAACCCAATTGGGGATGCCGTAGTATTGCTTGCTCCAGACGGGTTGTGTGGTATTCACATAAAAAAAACAGTGGAACTTTTTATACGTTTTTGATTTTCGCGGCCAAAAGTATTTTCGTTGTTTGTTTTTGGGGTGTTATCCGTGTTGCGCTACCTCCCTCTTTAGCCAACGTTTCGGACAGCGTTACAGTGTCCATCATCAGGGCAGGTGTGTAATTGTGTTACACGGCAATGTGTAATTGTGCAACACGGCATAACACCCCAAAAACAAATAACGAAAAAAAGAAAAAAAGTCGAACTTTTTATTAGTTTGGTGGCCAAGTTTTAAAAATTTCATCAACATTGGAATAAAACTGTAAACTTGAATATTAATCAAATACACGCCACCCGCCCGCCACAAACCCACAAATGGACAATCAGTTATGTATATTAGAGAAGAAGATTTCAAACCATTCCAACACTCGCATCTGATGCATTTTCATCTCAATTATATCTGAATAACTTCTATCAATCGCAAGGTATACATAAATATTTGCCGTGTAACATGTATCGCTAGTCGTGGCAGAAGCAGGAATGTACCAATACAAGAAGAGGGGAAGTCATTATAATTTCGATTGTAAGAGAGAAAGACGTCCGGTAAGATTTTCACATTCGTACCACACCAGCGGGAAGAGATATTATGTTGTCTGGTTTAAAAAAAATAACTTAACTACGCGACGGAATGCAAAACGATCAGCCTATAAAATCGAAGAGCGGGAAGGTGAAGACGAGTTTGTAGAAATCGTTGGAAAATTTTTAATAGCTAGAAGAGTCCAGCTAAGCTAATAATTAATTAGTCTATGGTTTGGTGTAAGGTGCATTGGTGACTATCATTTTATTGTGTTGAAAATTCTTCCCACTACCTGGTTTTGCTTTATTTGTCATTCTTTTTTGTCTTCTTTATAACCTACTCTTTTCACTAAAAGGGATTTATCACTCTTTTTACGAAAATATGCTGCAGAAAGAGTCTTCCGTATTACATGTCCTGTGCAATCGATGATAAAAGAATACAATATTCGAATTTTAGTAACAGCTGGATACTAGCGCTAGCGTGAAAAATCAAATTTATACAATTTTGAAAAATAGTTACTTAAGTATTTACTCTTACATTTGAAAAATTTAAGAGTGAATTAATTTTTTTTAAATACCACGGATTATAACGCAACCCCTATCTATTGCTTGGAAGACAACTTAACATAACACCACCAGATATTGAGAGACGGCCTCCGTGGTTGAGGTGTAAGGTTCTGAACCAGCAATAATTCTCCATCAGTTCAAATCTCGGCGGGCGTAATTTGATTAACTTGTGTTATTTCAGAATTAATTCATTCAAAAATACAAGTGCAGTTCACACACGGTAGAAGCGAAACTTTACCAAAACAATCTCAAGCCTTGAAAAGTGAGGTCATTATCAAAGCAGCCACTGAGAGTAGACATAGGACTTAGCGTCATTTCCGTTTTATTTCGCAACCAATAGGAGCCTTTAAAAGTGATATCTTAATCAAATCGGCCAATGAGCGCAGTGTGATGCTTCACAGGTGCTAACGCGTAATTTCCGTTTCATCCAAATTCCGAATCACGAACGCCGCTAAAGAAGTTTCCCTTCAAAAACAATATATAGTTATTTGCGGAACGTTCGAGAGCGGAATATATTCTCAGTATTGCTCTGGTGTAAAACTGAAGACAACCATTCACAATTTATTGAAAGGTTTCTTGAAATGGTGACCAGATATGAATAGTTAGGTACTTCACTACCTTCAGCCTCACAACGAACCCCAATTGGGTACGCAACAATATCACTAGCTCCAGATGGTTTGGAGCAATTTTACAAAGTGCAAAATAAAATTTCATTAGTGAAGTTAAAAGTATCTACAACTTTCGTTCTTATTGTATTTATGAAAAGAAATCATCAAATACTCTTTTTAACACAATAAAATATAACCCATGAAGAATCATGAATTGCAATAATGAATGACATTAAAAATGCATTAAAAGTATTAAAATGTAAAAACTTAATGAAATCATCCGTCTTCACTTAATTTTGGAACAAAATTTATTTCTCAGTGCACTTAATTAAAATAAGTTATTGTCGATTTTTCACTTGCATCAAATTCAATCAGAAGATTGATACTGTTGTTTTGTGTTAGTGAGGTTACTTACATGCTTACAGACATCACCAAGTGTATCTCCTGAAACGTTCGTTAGGCACTGAAACATAATTCACTATTAACTTTTACGTGTTTAAATTTTGAAGTGAAAACTTCTATAGCACTGTTGTGATATGAAACTTAATGAATCGGAAATGAGCGACACTAAAAAGAGACAAACAGATACATCTATAGAATTTAGCCTACAAAAGAAGGTAATGGCAATAAAATATTTATTTATTTCACGGATACTCGGTTCCGTAATAATACGATAAATCCACAGTCTCACGCAAGTCTTGTTTGGCGTAGTGGTATAAAGCGCCCGAGAACCTCAACGGCCAGACACTTAGCTGAACAAGGATCGGTCCTACAAAATCCAAAAACACATATTTTTGTTTTTGTAAAATTATTTTCCAATCTTCGAACCACTGCAAAATGAACATGCAAAAGAAAACACAAAATAAAGTGACATCTAGCGACTCCGAAAAAGAAAACACAAATACTAATTATATGACCAAACGTATAGGAAAAGGTGCACTGGAATTCGACCAAAATATGGAAAAAATCAACCATCACGTTGATAAAAAAAATACGAGTGCAGTTTACACGCGGTAGAAGCGAAACTTTACCAAAACTGTCTCAATCAATACTTGAAAAGTGAGGTAATAATCAAAGCGACCAATGAGCGCAGACCTAATATCCGTTTCATATCCAAACCAATAGGAGTCTTTAAAAGTGACATCATAATCAAATCAGTCAATGAGCGCAGTGTGATGCTTCGCAGGTGCTAATGCTAAATTCTAGGTGCTAAATTCCAAATCACTAACGCCGCTAAAGAAGTTTCACTTCAAAAAGTGCTTCGGGGTCTCTTCACTCTTGTCTACTTAGTTTTCTGAATGTTTTACTTTAGTGAGAATTGAAAACTCTGATTTTTTTTTAATTTGAATAGTTTATTTTTATTTTTACGAATTTATCAATTGGCGAATTACGATGGTAATTTTAAACTGTTTACGTTAAAGGTTGAATTATATTCTTTACACTTATTGTTTCTTTTTTCGACCAAGTATATCCCATCGATATTAGTTATTGTATCGATGGTTTCGTTACATGATATTGTTACAAGTATTCGCCGAGGATAAGCTTCAATACACGCGTGAACACATTATGGCCCAGTCAACAATAGTTTCTAACTAGGCGGTGCCTGTTGTAAGAAAAAGTTACATTAATGATTGACATTTCAATGTTTAACCTCACTAAGATAAGTCTATGTTGAGGTCAATAGTTTCATACAATAATATTAATAATAAAAAATATACTGATGCTCACCAAGCGACGGCCTCCGTGGTCGAGGGGTAAGACTCTTGACTCACAATCCGAATCCCGTTGTGCTCAAATAAATTTTATTTTTTTAATTTGTGTTCACAATGGATTCATTATAAATAATATATAGTGTATTTGCGGCACGTTCCAGATTGGAAGATACTCTCAGTATCATCGCCCTGGTGTAAGACCACCATTCAGAATTGAAACGTTGCTTGAAATGGCATTAGCCGTGTTTGGTAACCAGAGCTGAATAGCTAGGTACTTCTCCGCCTTCCTCTTCCCCATTTCCTTCCCCTCCCCACTACCTTAAGCCTTACAAACCCCGATTGGGATGCCATATTCTCAATGGCTCCAGAGGGGAGTAGCAGGGGGACTCTTGAGAGATATTCACATAAAAATAAAAATAAAATCGAATATTATGTATACGCGATGGTGTTTTACATATAAGTTATGCTATAAAGTAATACCAGCAGTCAAAACGATCCGGTACATTAGTATGTCATTTTGAAATACGCAGTAAAATATTAAATGGCCAATTTTGTCAATATTTTGTGTAATTTACAATAAGCTCAACTACATTAAAAATAAATTGTTGGTGTTTATGAGTAATCTGAGTAATGTACCAGATGAAGAGTACACTTTTACATATGACTGCATATTCAACTCAAATTTCGATTTTCCGGAGATGTCCCACTGGGCAATCGGTATGCGCTATGAATGCTAATAAAATGGCAAGTACATTGAGGATAAGCTGCAATACAGGCGTGAATGCATTATGGCCCAGTCAACTTTAGTTTCTAACTAGGCGGTGCCTGTTCTAAGAAAAAGATACATATAATGTTTCTTACAAATTATAAGTGAAGGAAACTAATACATTGTAATATTGTAAACATGTAGGGTGACCATGTGTTGATATTTTATTAGAAATAATTATAGGTTTTTAATTGAAAAAGAACAAAGATAAAAAGAAAGGAAAATTTTAATGGCTAATTATTAATCTCTCAAGTTAACCATGGCGGGTGGAGGTTTCCACAAAAATAATTGTAATAATAATAAAAAATTCGAGTGCAGTTTACACGCGGTAGAAGCGAAACTTTACCAAAACAATCTCAACCAATACTTGAAAAGTGAGGTCATAATCAAAGCGACCAATGAGCGCAGACCTCGCGTAATTTCCGTTTCACATCCTTACCAATAGGAGCCCTTAAAAGTAACAACATTATCAAAGCGGCCGATGAGCGCAGTTGATGCGTCGCAGGTGCAGTAATCGTCTTTTCCGTTTCATCAGAAGTCCAAATAATAGCCGTGCTACAGAAGTTTCAATTCAATAAAATAAAATAAATATAAATTGAGGGCAGTTCGTTTGCGGTAGAAGCGAAACCCATACCCACAAAATCTCAATCTCATTTCCGTTTCATCGAGTTTCAAATCACAATGGTGCTAAAGAAGTTTTTACTTCAATAAATAATCAATTATTATGTAGGGCGTTGAATGGGGGTGAGCTCAGACCCAGCGCTCACTTAGGAGTGGCTCTTGGTGCTGGAAGGCTACGATCACGCATGGGTTGTCGGAGGCCATTAGCCGCATCCTGGCTCCAGTGACCCAGTGTCGGCGAATCCATGCAATCCTTGCTCCCTAAACGTTGTCGATGCGATGCTGTACCTCCTGTATCCAAAAATAATTCTGCATGCGTTATTTTATTGGATCCGCAGTCGTTCCATCGAGCTGATTCGGTAGTTACACCATGTTTCAGACGTAAACAGCCTAAAGCAAAATGTATTGAACAATGTTTTTGAAGTAAAAACTTCTTTAGCACCGTTGTGATTTGAAACTCGATGAAACGAAAAAGAGACAAACACACACATATATAGGATTTAGAATGAGATAGTATAATCGGTCTCCTCTTTGTGCGGTGCTTCATAGCCTATCGGTCTCCTCTTTATATATGCATAGCGCGCCCTTACACCAAACATGAAGAAATTACTTAAAGCCTCTGTAGTATACAAATACTAAATATGTTTACCATTATGTTTTATTTTAGATTTTATTTTATTATGTTATTACATCTTATTATGTTTTTTTTATCCTATCTTGCATATCCCATTTAATGTAATTATTTAATGGAATTTTATAAATGTATGCTTTTATATGGCTGACAGAGTATTGCACTCACCGCTCTGTTCGGCTGAAATAAACACTATTATTATTATTATTATTTATGCGGTGCTTCGTAGCTTACCCGCTCTTGTCTACTTTAGTTTTCTGAAGGTTTCACCTCTACTGCTTGAGAACTACACACAATTTTTTTTTACATTATTGCTGCATTGGAAAAATCTTGGAGTGGTGGAATGCGATTAGTTCCGTCTTCTTAGGGTTGCATATAATGTCTTTTGTTAGTGGCGTATTCTATAGTTTATTATTATAGTGTCATATCAAAGATATTGAAATATAAAGAGATAGGCTGTGATGTCCGCCCGACTGTCGGCGGATTACGGTCTAATGGTGCTAGTTTGAATACAGAATTTAGTTGATTTTTAGAAGATTTGTAGGAGTATTGGTTAACAATATAGCCGGAATACGGAAAGAATTCGTTCATTTAGTTGATTTTTTTAAATTATGCAGTAGTATTGGTTAAAAATATCGGTGACACCAGGAAGCACAGTCCCACCCTGCAAAAACTGCCGATAGCCCATCTCCTTATATTTCAATATCTTTGAGTCATATATTAGAGTGCTATCATAATTTCATTTTTATATTTTGTGGTAGATACTTTTTGACTGTAAATCTTTTCTTTAAACTACCCACCAGATATTATGTATATATATCTTGTGAGGTTGAAATTATCCAATTTTAGCAGAATTCTCGTTTGGTCTCATTAGTTCTAATTAATAGGCCAATCTTGTGAGTTGTATATCAGTCTGAAATGAAATTTATAGTTAAGGCAACGTAATTTGCATTACGCTAAATACTCATTGCGGATCAATGATTACGACTCTCCGTACATCATCGCTGTTAATAACACGGAACAGTAAAGCCGGCGTTATTACTCCGTACAAAAAATCCGTCTCAAATTACGATTTGAAGATTATAATACAATAGTATTTTTTGTTACGAGTATGCAGTCGGGTTTTACCGTAAATCTCGCAATTATTATGTAAAATACTTCTGGTCACCTTCTCATATTGTATCATTTATACTGAAGATATTAACTGGTAACAGTGTGGCCTATCGTCTTTGGGAATGCTGTGCGGAAGGTATTTTTGTAGAAAGAAAGGAATAAACCTGGGTCTTAAAGAGATACATGTTGAGGAAGGGATAAAACACACAAGCCCTCAAATAATTTCACAGTCAAGATGGTCAACACAAGAACAAGTCGAATAAGCGCCCATTCTTATGTGAACAAGAGCTGGGCGTGTTTGACATATGGCCCGGCTGTGCTCTGGTACCGAAGGGATCCACGAACCAAGTTCCTCAAAGTATCTTTAATTTAAATACCAGTAGAACAACGACAGCATTCCTTCCTGGCGTTATGCCCATCCAAGCGTCGTGTGTCCAATTCCTCAGCTGGCCAAGCTCTCCATCACGGCACAAGTCCTTCACGACTTAATATATTAGTTTTTTAAGACCGTAAATAAATAGACAAACTGAAGAATTTTCATCACAAAACACGTGCGGTGGTTTTTAATGATTTTATTTGAACTGAAAGCAAAATTCTGAAAAGTAGCTTTCCTCAATAATTAAAAATTGAATTATTTATACATAATTTGAAATGTGTGTTGTATAATATAACCTTTTGTTTGAAATTTTAACAAATCTGCTAAATACAAATAAACATATTATTTAAAAAATTTAAAAAAAAATTTAATGGATTAAAAAAACAATATTTCATAATCAATTTATATATTTTCTTCTGAAAAAAAGTCGATACGTCTAGAATTTGATTTAATAATTACGTATTTCCGGTTATGTCTGGTTATTCCCTCTCGAATTGATCATCATTTAGCCGTATATTTTATTATGTAAAAAATAGTTAGTAGCTCGACAGCGTTATGGCGTAAGAAAGCTGCTCGGGAGGCAATCTCGCCACACCGAGCGTTATTGAACTTGCGAGTCGTGAGCCACGGCCGCCGATATTCCACTATTATCGAACTTTCCGTTATTGTGTAAATAATGTTGTCCAGCACGTCTTGCAATAGTAAAATAAGCCGGCTACAAAGATCATTCACTCCTTGTAATAAGTATGTAGGTATATTCCTATACTGACAAACTAAGCTCAACTTTTCTTGTAGCTTGAAGGAAAAGCAGTTACTTCATTTCTTGGTTTGTTTTTAAGCGTTGTTTAAAAATGGTGTAAGTGTTTAGCATGAGAGTAGAAAACTTAATTTTTAAGTATTATTGCTAAAGAGTTAAGTCGGTGAAGAGGTACACCAATAGAGAAGTGTGACGTGGGCTTGTCTGGAGTACGATCAATTTTCAATTATTTAGGACGTGTTCTTTTCAAGTTCTGTTATTATGCATTAATGCCAGTTGTTTCACAAAACTAAAAAAACGGTTTTCTGTAAAGTCGGTTTACGATAATTTTACGCGATAACGTCATGTAATAACGATGGAGTGGAAGAGACGCGTCACAAGCCGAACGCTTAGGCCGAACAATTGTTCCGCGCTCTCGCTTGCACGCTCGGCTCAGGCAGAACGTGATAATGAATCATGCGTTTTTGTGAGTGCAACCGGCGTTCATCGATTTATAAGACATTGTCACAAATGATAACAAAAAATAACAGAACTCAAATAGAACTTTCACTAAACTTAAAAAATAGCTTTGAAATTTGATGAATTATTAAAATTCTGTGAAAATACCTGCCCTTAGTGTAAAATTATTGGCATCCCCTTTTCAATTCTGAGAGAACGAAGAGAATAGGAAGGGATGGAGATGGAATAGAGGATGGTTTGAAAGCTTCAGATCTGGTAATCAAATACAGCTTTTTTAATGTGAGTACCGCACAAGAGTCCCAACTGCTCCCAATCGGGTGGATGCCAGTAAGATTATGGCATCCACCATTGTGTTTGTTGTAGGGATTAAAATAGTGGTGGGAAAAAAAAATGGGGGTGGAGGAAAGTAGGGAAGTAACGGTCAGGCTATTCAGATCTAGTCACCAAATACGGCTGAAGCTATTTCTAGCAATTTCGAATGGTGGTATTACGCCAATACGATATATCGACCAATCTCGAACGCGCCACAGGTATATTTTTTAAATTATTTTAAGTGAGAGAACTATAAAATACCACCAATAAAAATTAAAATAGTAAAGAAAATGTAATATAATGAACAAACAAAACAGAGTGTGCAAGTCATACGCGAAAAAAAAAGACAAGAGTGGGGAGGCTCCGAAGCATCTCACAAATAGGAGATCGATGGGCTACGAAGCACAGCATAGATAGGAGACCGATTAAACTATCACTTTCTCTCGCAGGCTAAATCCTATGGATGTATGGTTTGTCTCTTTTTAGTGCCTCTCGTTTCAGCTTCATCGAGTTTCAAATTACAACGGTGCTAAAAAAGTTTTCACTTCAAAAATGTAACAAAAAAAGCATAAAACATATTACAAGGTAGGATAAAAGGTTATTGTAAATGTACATATTACCTGTTAGAGGGTATCGTGATTCATGATGCATCGTATTATCTGAAATTATTCCATTTTGACGATCGCGTTTGCTATTTTAAATAATTAGCTTGCATAATGCTTACTCCATAATTCGCGGAAACAATTTCCAAAACGCACGAGGAGCGAAAACACACAATTTTCCCATTTGATTTCAGCGGAAACCGGAATGCGGAAATCAATAACGCTTGTTTTGTTTTTTGACATATTATTATTCCTGAGAAGGGGGAAGCGTGTCACACTACAACAGTAAGTAATTAAAATTCTTAATAATGGTTTATCTGCGGCATGAATCTATGTAGAGTATGTATTCAGAATATGTGCATGTCTTCCGTTCATTCTATTATTATGATGCCTGTAACACAATGATCGGACGAACTTTAAAGCATGAATATTAAATTAAAGTTATGTTTATTGAAGCCAATGATCTTTAAACTTGAATTTATTAATAAACGAGCAGACTGATGAGGAGATTTTGGGTTTTGACGGCCAAAAGTATTTATGTTATAAAGTAATGACAAGAATAATAAATGTAGAAAAAAAATAAAAATAATATTTTAAAAAATCTGAATGATAAAATTTTTAAAGAAAATAGATGTAAAAATATTTGGATTATGTAAAAAATATTAAGATAAAAATAAATGCAAAAGTAAGAAGAATATTAATATTGTAAGAATTTCCTTTCGAAAGAAGTCAAAATCACAGTGTAAAAATGGATAAACATATTTTAATCGGGATGTATCGCGGGAATAAGGATTTCAACCTAGCAAAAAAAATAGACGGCATTAGGTACATCTTTCATTAGGATTTCTTATACAACACCACGCTATGGGAAGATTTTTTCGAAGTGAAAACTTATTTAGCACCCTTGTGATTTGAAACTCAATAAAACGGAAACGAACGATACTAGAAAGAGACAAACACATACATCTATAGGATTTAGCGTGCGACAGAATGAGATAATAATAGACATTTATTTTATTCAAGAGTATCGAATACCTAATAGGGTACCAGGGATCGAATCCTACGAAATCAAAAAAAAAAATTGTAAAATCAATATCCAATCTTTAAAACATTCCAAAATGAACAGGGAAAAGAAAACACAAAAGAAAACGATATCCGAAGAAGAAACCCTCAAATACTAATAAGATGACCAAATGTATAGGAAAAGGTGCACTGGAATTCGACGACAAAAATATGGAAGAAAGCATCCTTCACATTGATAAAAAAGTGCTTCGTGGTCTCCTTACTCTTGTCTACTTTAATTTTCTGAAAATTTCATTTTTACCACGTGTGAATTGCACACTTTGTTTTTTATCTTCGTATTACTAAAGATATTCCAAAGTGTCCAAAGAGTCCAAAGCGCGACAGGACTTTAAATTATATACCTACAAACACATTTAAACAATCTGTTCGTCACGCACTTCCATTCCCAATATCTACGGCTTAATCCGTCATTTTGTAATTGTATTGTATTGTTATTATTTACATAAATGTAAAGGGAAATCGAATCCGTAACATTTAGACTTATGTAAAATATGCAGATACATCGACGCACTAGCATCGATGTTTGGATACTTATAAACCATTCGACTAAGGATGAGATTGACTTGCCTAACTGCTACCGATCGGTCACCCGAGTTACGTTACTGTCGGTAAATGTCAATATTATCTGACGTAATAGTTGCGTAAAAACATTAATCGTTAAGCCTTCTTTATATGTCTCCCACACCGCTAATAAAATTAGATGTCTGAAGAGACTTCCATTGTGTTTATTTTTATTGTTGGAAAAGCTATTATAAATTCACAATGCTTTATTTGACGCTACTGGGTGGTAATAAAAAGGGAAGATAATTGATTTTTTCATTATTCTAAGAAGTTTATTCTCTATTTTAATTATTGTTAAATGAGCGAAATCCGTTCCTAAACCTGTAAAACAAATATAATATATTTGGACACATTTTGATCATCATGGCGCAATGACGTTATAAAACCACAAGACGTATACTAATTATGCTAATCGAAAAAAAAACTAAAACGCAATACATTCGTCAATTTTTCGGATTTCTTTAAAAAAATTGGTGAGATCTTTTTTAACAACCTCATTTTTTAGAAAATGAAAAAAAATATATTAAATAATTTTTTGTCCAATTACTACTTACCCTGGAGCCTTAAAGTCTTGTTTAGGATTTGATCAAGGGAACATGGAGGCGTTTGGAGGCCCCCCAGGACCAGAGGCCCGAAGCGGGCCACCCTTTTGTTCCGCCACTGGAAATATGCATTTCGAATAAATTATAATTCATTCGTATAAATGTTTGATAGGTTTTTTATCTCTTGTCTGATATGATAAAAGTTCCAATTGGTATCTAGTTAGAATTTAGGAAATTAAAAGTTCATTGAACTTCAAAATACGCTGTAATATTCACATTACTTACTTACCCGTGCATCAATAAACAAAATTATTATGTTTATTTTATTTTTTTTTTTACAGTTAATACCGCACAAGAGTCCCAACTGCTCCCGTCTGGAGCCAGTGAGACTATGGCATCCCCAATCGGGGTATGTTGTGAGGCTGAAGGTAGTGGAGAGGGGAAGGAGATAGGGAAGAGGAAGGTGGGGAAGTACCTGGCTATTCAGATCTGGTCACTAAACACGGCTAAAGCCATTTCAAGCAACGTTTCAATTCTGAATGGTGGTCTTACACCAGGGCGATACTGATAGTATCTTCCACTCTGGAACGTGCCGCAAATATACTATTTATTATTTTAAATGAATAAATTGTGAAACACAAATTAATCAAATAAAATTTATTTGCGCACGCCGGGTTCGAACCCGCGACCTCCGGATTGTGAGTCGAGAATCTTGCCTCGGGACCACGGAGGCTGTCAAAATGTTTAATTAAAATTTTACAAAAAGTATCAATTGTTCCTGAAGGAAGTGAAAATTTATAAATATATTTTTTAAAAAGTGTCCTGGAGATGTGAGAGAAGTAACCGAATTCACAGATATGTGTGAGGGGGGGAGGTAAGGTGGGAAGCGAAGCATTTTTAAATATATCTATTTTAATTTCGATTTTCTTTTCTTGAATGAATGAACGCTAATTTTGGAAGTGAAAATTAAGCTATTTCCCTACACCCGATCGGGTTGGAACTCGGCAGATAGAATCGTTGTCAATAACAATGCATTCTGTCAAAGTGGCAATCACGCACAAGCACACACAGACATATCTCTGAAATTGGCTACTAGCAGCCCCAAAGATGGCGCAACTAGGTCGAAAATTGAAAAAAAGTTATATTTTTAGAAAGGGAAAATATCTATAAATATCTTTGTCTAATCACGGCATGAACTAAAGGTTGCTTACAACAGTTGCTAATTCTTCCGGCTCCCGAGGCACTGCAGCGTAACAAAAATGTACTTGCAGAATATTGTGATTTTTTTTTTTAATAAAACGTCTAGAACGTCTAAAATAGCACTTTAAGATAGATTGAATTTTTTCATACATATAACTTGTAAAATAACTGAAAAAACGTGTTTATAATAATTTTCGGAGCGTATTTTGCGATTTTTTTTTTTATCGGGAGAATTTCATAAAATTGCCGTTTTGACGTGGGAAGAGAATAGATATTATCTTCAAGAAAAACATATATTTTTTTAAGAGCTTTAAAAAAATTATTTAAGGAAAAAATGTAATAAGTCGGTTGAAATGCGGGAAGCCGGGCTCTAAGAGCAATTCTACTTTATTATGGAAATGGGAAGCCTATGTATTCATTTACCCAATTCATTATAACTGTAACAAAAGGCCAATAAATTACCTCGATGAATTCATTAAATTATTTCTCATTCTACCATAAGTTGAATACATTAAAATAGATTATTATGTACATTATTCGAAACTGCGTCAACCAAATGCGTATTTTTTCTTCCCAGTATATCTTTTTTTTTTTTTTTTTACATGAAATACCGCACAAGAGTCCCAACTGCTCCCGTCTGGAGCCAGTGAGACTATGGCATCCCCAATTGGGGTATGTTGTGAGGCTGAAGGTAGTGGGGGGGGGGAAGGAGATAGGGAAGAGGTAGGTGGGGAAGTACCTGGCTATTCAGATCTGGTCACTAAACACGGCTAAAGCCATTTCAAGCAACGTTTCAATTCTGAATGGTGGTCTTACACCAGGGCGATACTATTAGTATCTTCCACTCTGGAACGTGCCGCAAATATATCATATATTATTTTAAATGAATAAATTGTGAAATAACACAAATTAATCAAATAAAATTTATTTGCGCACGCCGGGTTCGAACCCGCGACCTTCGGATTGTGAGTCGAGAGTCTTGCCTCGGGACCACGGAGGCCGTATATCTATATTTAATACATTATATTTATGGAATCAATTAGAATTGGTAGGTAAAGCGGCTTCTAAGACAATTTGTTTTAAATAATAAATATAATTCATGCTACGTACATATTATTTCCCACAGAATCAAATTGTATTTTTTAGAAATCTAAATTATGCTAATATTTGCACACCTTTCTCGAACAGTCGCTACGTTTTGAGGTAAGAGAGAAATGTTTAAAATTTGCTGCATTTTTAGTTGTGCGCATGATGTTGTTGCGTTACGTGTGTGTGTTGGTTCGCGCTGAAAGCGATGTTCATTACGGACAAATGATTGAGCATTTCGTTGCCTACTCTTCATTCTGAAAATGGTGTGATCCTCAATGCCAACTCAACCGTTAAACAAAATTCGCTTTTTAGAGCAGTTACGTAAATATTTGATTTGGCAGAATTTAAATACAAAATATTGATAGACAGTTGTTGTTTATATAAATATATTTACTATTTTGCTGTCTTGCTTCGCTCTGGAGTAGATTCCAATATTCTTATAGAAAATAAAATCAGAATTCCGCGCAATAGTCTTAACCGACTGTCTGCAGCCAGTTCCATACAACTTAGCCATTTCAACACCCCTTTGAAAAGCCGTTAAAAGTTATAATTTGTATTTTTTTGATCAGCTTACTTTTTAGAGCACCGCAAGACCTACACGACGACGCACGAATAATTCATGGAACTCTTATTTGACCCCCCTCTCCACTACATGATGTAAGCCTCTACTTTAGAATACGGATGCTACTTGGCGCCACAACCATTAGGCCACGAGAAGTATTCAAATATTTGGTGACAACAAGGGCGTTTCATCGCTAAACACGATGGTCTTTTCATAAACGTTTTTATGTTACAATAAAAATTAATCGGAACTTCAAAGAAGCCAAGTACAAGTACAAGTATCTAAAAAGAGTAGACAATTAAGTATTTTCATAAATAATGCTACTGAATTGCGATATGGGAAAACACATAGAACAGAAACTTTCTTCCATTTCGTAGAGATAATAATATGACAATTGGAAGGAATGGACTTGCACTATACATAATTACTAGGTACTTCGCCGCCACGCCTTTATGTACGGTAAAATCCCAGCACGTTCAGATAAATGACATTGTGTCTACGAGTGTACGACTGTATCATAGTACCAGTGCAGTGGCGTAAAGAACCCCGGCTACCCAATCAATTCCATATTAATCAGACTTGGCAATAGGTAGAATTCAAACAATGTTTATCGTCACCAATTAGTGCCCAAATTAAAATCCAGTCTCTTAGAATATTTATAATAGAGCTATTAATTTCTCGTATACGCACCTTTTATCATTATATTAGTTTAACTGTGTTCTGCAAAACACCCACCTATATTTTACCTGCTTATATTTAGTAATATCGTTATTATATTATTATATTACAAACTTATCGAACTCATTTTTACTTTCCTTAAAATTTATTTATTTTATTTTTTATTTTTGTATTATTTTAATATTACATTGGTTACATTAATGACATATTGCCCATCTCACTAGGTGTGAAACAGCAATAGCAATTTGCATAGTGGCTGTTATCCAGATTTATTGTTTACATAGTACAATAATTTAAAAATAATAGTTAATAATAACAGTAAAAATGAAATATGTTCTTTTTTTACAATATACAATTCAAGTATGAATATGTTATGTAAATGTAACCTTTACATTTGTTTTAAAACTATGTTTGTTTCTACAGTAGGCATATTCTTATTTTTTGTATAAAAGGTTTGTACCTAATACGCATAAAAAACTATTGTATGCGTATATGTATTTAATTACTTTTATGTGAAATGTGGTTATTATGTTATTGCTATTGCTATTACTCAATTTATATTTTTTATAAACTATGTATCTACAGGGTGGTCCTTAACTGTGTTCGCGGTTTGTTTCGTTATTTTTTCAACAATACGTGGGGCTAGCGCAGTGCGGGGGGTAGCGTTAGACGCGCTATTTCATGGAATTTTTAGTCGCCATGGAGCCGTTGATCGAAGAGCGGCGTGCGTTTTGTGTTCGTGCGTATTACGTAAACAATTATTCTGTGACGATTTCGAGACGAATCTACCGTGTTCATTTCGGTTTACGAGACATAACTCAAGCACCAAGCGCAAAATCTATTCGGAAATGGATCAAAATGTTTAAGACAACCGGCTCAACAGTAAGGATAATGAATGAAGGTCGCCAGAAGACAGCGAGGATACCAGAAGTTATTCAGCGTGTTGGTGAATCAGTAAGGGAAAATCCACAGCAATCGACTCGCAAGAGAAGCCAAGCCTTACTCATCAAGAGGTTCACTTAACAAAGAATTTTACGCCACGATTTACATTTAAAAGCTTATAAAATTCAACTGACGCGAGACTTGAAGCCAAATGATACCGATCTTCGACTTAATTTTGCTGATGTGATGCTAGAACGTTTTGCTACTTTTTTCAACATAATATTCAGCGATGAGGCCAATTTTCATATCAATGACCAATATGGCCATATTAATAAACAAAATTGCCAGTATTGATCTGAGAATAATCCCCGACAGAAGCATCAACGTCCTTTCCATAGCCCAAACGTCGTTGTGTGGGCTGCAATATCAGCTAGGGGTATCATTGGCCCATACTTCTTTGAATATGAGAGAGGAATTACTATGACAATAAAATCTAAGAATTATTGTCAGATGCTTCAGGAATTCTTGGTCCCAGCTCTTCAAGAATTTCAAGGCCACAATTCCAGGACCTGGTTTCAGCAGGACGGCGCCACCTGTCACACGGCTAAACTGTCCATGGACCGTTTGAAGGAGATGTTCCCCGGGAAACTCATTTCAAGAGGAGGAGGCATTGAGTGACCCCCACGGAGCCCGGATCTCAGCCCGTGTGATTATTTTTTGTGGGGATACTTAAATCAAGAGTCTATGAAGACAATCCAACAACAATAGATCAATTAAAACAAAACATTATCCGGGAAATGAACGCCATCCCACGGGCAACTTAACAACGTGTTTTTGAAAATTTTCGAATCCGCCTTAGACAATGTCAACAAGCTGATGGAGCTCACTTGGATGATATAATTTTTAAAACTTAGATGTCATAAAAATTTCCATTTATTGTAGTTTTTGAAAATAATAAAATAAATAATAATAATAAAACACACCTAAGTTATACCATTATTTATTTTTTGTTAATTGAAACTAGGTATACAGTATGGGCCACCCTGTATGTTTCTATACATTACGAGTAGCATATGCTTATTTTTTGGATAACATATTTGAACCTACTACGCATAAATAACAATTGTTTTGCAAACTTGCTGTTATTAGTCTTATTGTTATTATGTTATAGCTATTTGTACCTTTTATAAACTTATAAAATTAACTTTTTTATTTGTATCTTTCTGTATTGACTATTTATAGTACTATTTCTTCCTATTATGTACTAAAAATATATTTTTTAACTACATATGTATGTTTCTTTACCTTACGAGTAGGCATACCTATACTTATTTTTTGGATAACATATTTGAACCTTCTACACATTAAAAGCTATTGTGTAGCATACTTCCTATTAATATGTCTTATATTATTTTACAACTATTTGTACCATTTACGAACTTATAAAATAACTTTTTTTTAATTCACGTTTGCAAATTTGCAAAGTTTGCAAATTTTCAAATATTATTTTTTTCATAATCAGCATGAACTATTTGCTTTTATGTGTCATATGGTTATTACGTTAATACCTATTATGTACCTATAGTTTTAACAGTTTTTCTTTTTTTAAATTATATGTGTAAAATCCCAACAAGCGTCTAATTTAAATAAATAAATAAAATTCAAAGTATTTCACACATTCGCCACTGATGGGATTGGGATTTTAGAGATATTTATTGTTGCAAAAAGTATCAGAATTATTCACATTTCCGATTTCTAATTATGTTCTGTCCAGTTGCTACGCCACTGAATAGTGTGTATCCATTTGTAACTTGCAACTTGCAACTTATGTCGGTGTCCAATGGTTGTTAGATGTGCCTTTTATTTGTTTCTAGAACATAATAATAATATAATTGGATAATTTGTAGAGCGCTCTTTTTATAATAGATCACCTATCCTTTTGTAATAGATCAAGGCGCTGATCAATTTATTATAATATCATAGGCTCTATCTTATTTTATTATTTACAAACAGATACAGAAACAAAAACAAACAGATACATACTTATCTGGCAAATCATTTCCGAAAAACACACTTTTATTTGAAAGTTTATGCTTGGAGAAGATCTTGAACGCAGAAGACACCATATTTAAAACACAAACATTGAATGATTTTACATTTGCGATAACTACGTTTGCGCGAAGATTAGTGGCAAAAACAGAGTTGATATTTATTATGAAATACTGGAAAACTTTGGGACTGAGGAATTTATAATCTTAATAAGCTTACATGTTCTTATGCGTTTTTTTAGAGATTAACATAGAGATTGTTGATGTTAAGGTTTTCCCATATTAAATAATAGTATCTCTACACTACCGTTACTTTAAAAAAAAAATTTATTTTACTCTTCAGAACACCTCAGGATCAACGCGACGACGCCCGAATAACCTGTAAATATCTCTTATTATCCTCCCCATTCGGGTGTCTATTTTTATATTACACACACTTGGCGCCACAACCATTGGGCCAGATGTATTTAAATATTTGGCGAGAATATGGTGTTTCATCGCTAACTAAAAAAAATGGTTGTCTGTAAAGTCGGTTTACAGACGATAATTTAACGTGATAACGTCATATAATAACGATGAAGTGGAAGAGAGATAGATGCGTCACAAGCCGAACGCTTAGGCTGAACGCTTGTTCCGCGCTCTCACTTGCACGCTCGGCTCAGGCGGTACGTGCCAATGAGTCATGCCTTTTCGTGAGTGCAGCCGGCGTTCATCGATGTACAAGACGTTATCACGCCAAAAAGTTATATTTACCTTGCTGGTTGAATAACCTATGGTGTCCTGAAATCTTTTATATTCAATTATTGAAAGAAGGTCACGAAAAGCCACGAAGGAAAAACCATAAATTATTTTTATTTGCGGTCGCCATAGTTGAATACGTTTGCTGTCTTTATTTTCTGCTGTCTTCTATGAATGCTTTAAAATTTGCTTTGCTGTAAAAAAATATGCAGTTTACACGCGGTAGAAGTGAAACCTTCAGAAAACTAAAGCTGACAAGAATGGGGAAGCCGCGAAGCACCGCACAAAGAAGAGACCGATTAAACAATCTCATTCCCTCGCAGACTAATTCCTAAAGATGTATTTGTTTGTCTCTTTTTTGTGACACTTTTTCGTTTCATCGAGTTTCAAATCACAACGTTGCTAAAGAAGTTTTCACAAAAAAATCAGATTGCTATTCACACGAGGTAGAAGTGAAACCTTCAGAAACTAAAATAGACAAAAATGGGGAAACTACGAAGCACTTTTTTATCAATGTGAATGATGTTTTTATCCATAGTTTTGTCAATTTTGTTGAATTCCAGCGCACCTTTTCCTATACATTTGGTCATCTTATTAGTATATATATTTTCTTTTTTGGAGCCGCTAGATGTCGCGGTCTTTTGTTTTCTTTGACGATTCATTTTGGAGTGGTTTGAAGATTGGATATTGATTTTACAAAAATAAAAACGTTTATTTTTTTGGCTTTAATAGGATTCGATCCTTGGTCGTCTGAATGTCTGGCCGCTAAGTTCGTCAGATGCTTTATACCACGGCTTGCGTGGCACCATGGATTTATCGTATTATATTGGAACCGAGTACCCATGCAATAAATAAACATTTTATTGCTACCTCTTTCTCTCGCAGGCTGTATCCTATAGATGTATGTGTTTGTTTGTTTTTAGTGCCACTTTTTCGTTTCATTGAGTTCCAAATCACAACGGTGCTAAAGAAGTTTTTACTTAAAAAATTATGCTGCATTATATGTCACATATTCATTTGTACACATGCAAGTATCTAAATCGATGAATTTATTATGGTAGCATTATAAATTACAATACCGTGACGATGGTCAGTTGGATATCCAAAATCATCACAAATTTCTTCAAAGACATTCCGGAATAATTTAACTATCAATTAATAAGGCTTTATATACGTAGTTAGAGGCACAACATTTCAAGAGAATGTGAAAATAGTTACATATGTAATAAAACCTGTTCCTTCTATAAATGTTCTAATTTATAAAAATTAACGCATGCGTACACAAAAGCACCGCGTTAACACATTAAGTGGGTTTATCGGTGTTCATGTATAAATTAAGTGACAGTGAAAGGAGTTAAGGCCCTTGGTCTTTTTTTATGATTGGCGATGAGAACTTTCCAGCCGTTTGTCTTTCGTAATGCGTAAAGGGTACTCGCACTATTAAAACAGTGACTTTTACTTACTCGAAAGTTCTACAGGTCCAATCAAAACCATCTCAACAGTGATTAATTAGTCAATAATATTAATGAAACAGATACGAATATTTAAATATCACAGACCTGGTTTGCACTAAGAGGCTTCCGGAGCCAAAAGGTTACAGATTTTGAAGTGAAAACTTCTTTAGCACCGTTGTGACTTTAAACTCGATGAAACGGAAACGAGCGACACTAAAAAGAGACAAACAACTATAAGATTTAACCTGCGAGAGAATGAGAAAAAAAATTTTTTTACTATTCCGGTTCCAATGAAATGTGTGGAATATCACCCTATGCAGATAAATCCATACAAGAAATTGGCATCTTAGTAAGTTATTTTTATGATAAACACAATGATACAACTTTGTTTAATTCCACTTTATTATTTTCTTATCCAACTGGTTTCTGTTCAACCTGAACCTTCCTCGGGGATGAATACAAACATACTACCAGTATACCAGTATATTTTTATTCATCCCTGAGGAATGTTCAGGTTGAACCGAAACTAGTTGGATAAGAAAATAATAAAGTGGAATTAAACAAAGTTATATCATTGTGTTTATTATAATTATATGTTTATTATAATTATAATTATGTATTCCCACAAAGTGTTTGCTACATGTGAAAATTTATTTTTATAATCTTTTTAATTTTTAACCAATTTGAGAGGCGGGCACGTGTACCGCCACCCCAGGAATTATTTATTTTATAAACAATTATATGTCACCCTCTATGTCACCCTCTATGTCACCCTCTGCCATAGATCACCCCAAGTGGTTCGTTACGTTTGGTGATTTAGCATAAGTGCCCGGGTTCATGGATCGGCGGGTGCGCCTGCCCCCGGATACATGGCGGGCCGGATCCCCTCTTAGATACCCAACGATCTCTCCAGCTGGTTTCTCTCGACTCATCGTCGTGCACCACAGTGGGTGGATGGATTTATACGCACACTCGGACCCCTAGATTCATACCCATCCCCACTGAGAGCTCGTGATTTTCGGGTGTGCTGGAAGAATGCTAATATTAAAAATATGGCATTATTGGTGTTGTAAACGAAAACTTATTTTTTTCAAAAATTCTTTTTTGTGTGAATATTTTCTGAAAATCCGGTGCAGTGTTCCCGACAATCTTCACACGAAAACCCGACTTACAAAAAAGGTTTTCGGCTACAATAACATCAATAATGATTTTTTTTAAATATTAAACTCTAGCACACCCGAAAGCCACGAGTCAAGCCTCATATCTTTTTCCTTCCCAGAACTTCTTCTCCTTCTTTCCTTAAAAATACTCTTCACACCGCATCCTCAATTATGACAAAGGCGCTGATGGAATGGGCCTCCTGGGGTTAATAAAAATGAAAAAAACGCTTTACACCACATGACACCACGATGTAAAACTTCACTGCTCTCTCTTCCTCCTACAGTGTGATACAGACAATAGGCCTGTACTATGTCTTAGATATACGAAACGTAACTGTTTTTTTTTTTTTACATGAGCTCCACACAGGAGGCCCCGAGGAAAATTATTTCCCTCAGGGCCTATGTCATCATTGGGGATGCTGTGTGGAGGGTTTTTTTTTTCAAGGAAAGGAAGGGGAGGAGAGTTCTGGGAAGGAAAAGTAGAGGTGTCTACCTCCTGGTAGAGGTGTTGGTTATCCAATAAAGATTCCCGGGGCGGCGGTACCCATTCCCGCCTCCCAAATTGAATTGGCTGCGAGAGAAAGAGAGAAAAAAAAGTGTTCTCGCACCTCTCTCTTGCAGTAATATACAGTAATATACGAAACGTAACTCTCTCTCTTTCTATCTTCACTAACTTATTTCTTCCTCTCAACTTCCGTTCGCCTCACCCGATTACACTCCTCGTAACGCTCTCGTCACGCATTCACCAGCTTACTCCCCAAGTCAAGCGTGCGTAAAGAAGTTTTACTTCAAAAAGTTTTCATAATAAGTTTAAGAAATAAAAAGATTTAAATGGTACGGATGTTCTTACTTTAAACAAGGTTAAAAGGTTGAAGAATAATTTCCTGAAAATATGTTTTTTTGCGAGAAATATTAGCTGAAATACTTCGAATTTTTTTCTCACAAAGATATTCGCAAATCAATTCATTTTTACGACAATAAATTTAAAAATAAAAAATAATCAATAGAAACATAATTTTTTAGAATCACAGAGAATATATTTTGTATGAGCGCCATCTCTGCCATAGCCGCAACAATAACGCCACTTTTTGAGTGATCGTGGATTTGCTGCAAAACTGTAACAGCGGTGCATTGCTTTATTTCCGCATTAACACCTCGGCTGCAGACAACTGTAACATTTACGGCATTTTCTGCTGCCGTCGTATTTCATACAATGGAAAGTATCTCAGAAATGAACCATCAGTTTTATAAACTCTAGCAAACATGACGTGTTAATTTTCATTGTATTGATTTATTATGGGAATATTACCTAGATACACACGTAAAACACTAATAAAATGTTTAGATGCTATTTTACGCACACTTTTAGGTCGCTGTTCTGCTAAACTAACCAAAATGCATAAGGGTCGATCTTCTTTTTAACCTTCATAAAGTTGTCTACAGATTAGTGGAGAAAAATTCTACAGAATTATCAATATTATTATTTTATAATTACTTTAAAATCCACTGTACAAAAGACGTAACGACTGTGTGCGTTTTAAAAAAATTGTGTTTATATTTTTGTAGTAAAAATTACGTTACAGAGTTGTAACTCTTCGTGATAGAGGCGTATTTCATACAAATCACAGTTGTCTTCTGCCACCTCGACATAATGTTACAAAAAAATGAAATGACGACATAAAACATAAAACTATTTTTAAACTCCAAAAGGTACCTATCAAGTAACAGCGATTATTATTTTTAATGATGTTTAATAAAATATTTTTAAAATTTTCAAAAGCTTGTCTTGTTTAATTGGTACGTTAATTCTGTCACGTAGGTTATTATTCGAAATAGGAACACACGCGGCTCGCGTTTGTCACCCCCAATAGGCATTTTAGGCCTCCTTCCCCCCTTGCTACAATTTCCCCTCTGACATACAGAGAGAATTCATTTATAGTAAAAACAAAATGTGACAGAGAGGTAAAAGTTATGTAGGTTAAAAAGAAGAACAACCCATAAGTTATTTACGCACTAGCTTTGCCACCGCCAAGAATTTTCCATCTTGCACTAAGAAAGAATAGGTGTTCCTTAATTTTCATTTAACACAATTTCGATTTTTGTGAAATTTTGTTTACTTATTTAAAAAATATACATATTTTATGATAGTTGGATAAAAATTACCAATTATAACTAACATACCATAAAATTTTATTTTGCTATTAATGTGGTTCTTACAAATTATTTTGAATTTATTACTTGGTGTAGTTTTTATAATTTTGAGTAGCGTATTATAATATTTCTTCCTTTTGTAGAGTTAACTGTTTTGAGAATTGCCTGTCTTTTTATGGTAGTCGGGTTTCATCGAATGCTCTTATGATATGTCTGTGAATATCCTTGTTGTGTATAATTTTGTTTAAAAGGTTCTTTGATATAAGTGCGTAACTTACTTAATAATGGTGAAAAAGTGTATAACTTACTTAAATTGTAACTTCCTGCCTTTCTAAGCGCAGAGTGCGATTATCTCAATAGAGTAGAGGTGGTGGCCATTTCCATTCATCATCCCTTTCAACGTAACATTTTTTTAACATGTTAAAAACATTTCAAAACCAAAAAAATACTGAACAAATCTATTTTATCCTTCAAACCTTTGTGGGAATCTTTTCATTCTTTCATGAAAGTCATGTGGATTTCCAGGGGGGAATTTTGTCGTAGTTTTTATTTTGTTAACTTATTTATTGAACGCTACACTGTTCTTTCGTTACTTAGTTTTGTTCAATTATACCCTGATCATCTTTTTATTCTTTTCACACATTTAAATTCGTATTATGCCAAACATGAAATCCACGTATAAAATATCCATTTGAGAGGCGAATATGGATATTTTCTATTCTGATTTATTTTCCGGAAACCATTTATTGGATAACACAAACCCCTGCCATAGGTCATATACATAGTTTACTACGATTGGTGACTAGGCAGGGGTTTCCAAGTAAATAGGCTGAGGTTTGGTTGAGGGAGACCTAATCTAGAGCTATCCAGCCGGACTTTCCCGACCCTCGCCTTGCACCGCAGTGGGAGAAATGTATTCATGTAACTCCTGAACGTATTGACCCCAGATTCCTACCCACCACTTTTACTCTTTTCATTCTCAGAACTTCCTCCCTTTCCCTAAAAGACCTTTTTTTAAGGAAAGGAAAAAGAAGATATTTTTTCTCCTCAGGACCTAATCCATATGGAACTAATCCAAGTACAACTGCATTTGTCAGTTCCATTTATCACTGCATACCTCAAAGTTGTTACCAGAACTCCACTGAGGACTGCTAACCTTGCTTCTTTTAAACACTTTCTATTAACATTAGGCATTGTTCCTTTAATTTATTTCAAAGATTAGTTGGGAACAAGAAAATGTTTAACAATATTTTATGTTGGTAATGCCGGTATAAATTAAGTGATTTTTGTCTGATCATAATTATTGACGGGTTAACCGATTAAAAAATTTCAACATTTTCGCTACACCCATTTCCGTTTTACATTAATTAATTTGAAATTAAAATATTGATTATGTTAAAATGAGTTCACCCAATAAACGCTGACCACTTCGATTGGTTTTATATTACAAAGTAATTTGGTCAATTGATCATGCTGGATAAATACGCAGAAAGTAATGTTAGTTTACTTTGACAAATTCGAGGTAATCTATATTGAATTTTTTATAAGGTGAAAATTATATTGAAAAATAATCTCATTGACTCCGATGTATTTGATCCTACTAGATTCGGAATATTTCATCATTGAAGACAATATTAACGACTCTTGACAAAAAAAATCGTTTGCAGTTCACACGCGGTAGAAGCGAAACTTCACCAAAACAATCTCAACCAATAGGAGGCTCGAAAAGTGAGATCCTAATGAAAGCGGCCAATGAGCGCAGTTTGACGCTTTGTAAGTACAATGCGTCATTTCCGTTTCATCCGAGTTTCAAAGCATAACGGGGCTAAAGAAGTTTCAAAAATGTGAAACGGAAAAACAGAAAAGATTCGGTGCATTTAGACCAAATCCTTTTCTGATATTTCTGTTTCACATTTTTTGACTGAGGTCGCTAATATTGTCTCAAATGAATAAATATTACAATTTGAGGTTTACTCATACGCGTTCTTTTATCGCAATTCATATAATATTATTGTTTATTGCACATTTTGAATAGTACCTAAATCTGGCATTCAATAAATAATAATTTCTCAGTGTTTTTTTTTATTGTTTTAGCATAAAATTGACAGTAAAAACGGTGGAAAATAGAGTTTAAAGGTGCAAGTTGATATCCAAAATAAATTTTTTTTTCACCATTTTAAAGGGTTATTTTAGGTTAGAAAAAAAATTCGTCGTATTTCGATGGTTTAAATATTCAAAAATATCTCCTTCATTATAGGATTTCTCAAATTTCTAATTATTTGAAAAGTTAGAGCCATTTTAGTTCGACCGGTTTAGACTGAATCTAACTAAAATATAAATAGAGCAAAACTTTAAACGCATGTTTCTCAAAACTACTTTTTTCGAGACGGTTGACACGGTATATCAAGTTCTTCTAAATCAATTTACTTGAAATTTGGTGTGAACCTTCTCTAAACATTGCTCTAACTAACTAAAACTATAACAAAATTTCAATTTTTACTATTTTTTAAAAATTTGGAAAGTCAAAAAAAAGGTAAAAAATGTTTTTTTTTTCAGACAGCCGACAGACAGCAGGTTTTAGCCGACGACAGACAGCAGGTTTTAACTTAAGATTGATTTTGCATTAGAGAACCAAAATAATAATTACACATAGCCAATTTTAAAAATTTTGCAGCGTATGGCATGCAACTCGAATGTAAAACTTGACTAGGTCCACTATGAATGTGCAACTTGTTATTTAATTTATCGTTATATTCTGAACACACTTGTGAGTGGAAGATACTCACCCACCTTCCTCTTCCCCATCTCCTTCCCTTCCCTACTACCTTCAGCCTCACAACATACCTCAATTGGGGATGCCATAGTCTCACTGTCTCCTGACGGAAGCAGTTGGGACTCTTGTGGGGTATTCATATGAAAAAAAAAAAACTGGTTTTAAATAAATCTCTATGGGGTGAATAAAGACTACACTTAGTACACGAAAATGGTTTCTCTTTGATTCTGGCAGAACACACATAGTCCGCAACTAGAATTATTTTATTTTATTTTTTAAATAAAATAAAAAAAATAAAAGTTATAATTTATTGTGAAATTTTGCCGCCCCCCCCCCCCCCCCCGCTCCCCCACGCTGCGCCTCTGCCCCCTTAAGCAAATAAAATCATGAAAATCCCCACTAAAGCTGGTTTCATCAAAAATAACATCTCAAGACGTGGTAACAACAAGAAGAACTATGAATGAAATGCTTAGAAATATTTCATTTTCTCGGTAGAAAGCTGTTGGTGTTTAGATCCGGCTTACCACAGGGCGTAATTTGTCTTGTAATCCTTTAGATGCTCCGATATCCGCCAGCTAATCTCAGACATAATAACAAATTAAGCGGCAATTTGCTAATACCCGCTTACCACACTTTTTCATTCAAGAAACCGCTGCTCCATCTCTCGTATCATTTCTACAATGGTGAAATATCGTATATTCAACTAGTTTTTTATGTCATATGGAGTCCACAAATGTGAGCATATTATTAATTAGAATAATTGTCCTTTCATATGTATATTCGAAATTATTACTAACAAAACACCGCGGCAACTTCATAATATACATGTATTTATTTATTGGTGCTGATGCGATAACAACACAAAACTTTCTTCAACATTATTTGCAAGTTATTTGCTTGACGGCAAAACATTTTCATGTCTCTGCGTGACCATTGTTGTTATTGTTTTTTTTACGTGGAGGTTCAGGCTTTATTTATCGAGTAGGTGGGCTTCTATCTCCTCTATCTCTGACTTCAATGAAATCCCATCGGCACGACTGTTGGCGCAAAAAAGTAGTACATGTGCCTTGGGGAAAATCATTTTGAAGAACGCACGTTTGAATGTATTGGTGCACACCGATAGTGTAGTAAGCATGCGTCAAACCGCCGTCCTTAGTCCTCTCTTTCCCCGCAGTAGCACCACAGTACACTACTACACGAGCAAAAATCTCTTTATTCTGATTTATGTGTACATCAGAGTAATCGCTGTCTTTTTTTGTCTTTTTCTATTTTTCTGTGTCTTGTTCTCTATCAAATTTTCGTTAAGATTATTTGTATTATCGTTTTCTTCAATGAAAAAAATAATTATTCAATTTGGTTGGGTATTTTGGCCTCAAATCCAAAATAAAGTTTTGTACGAAGCAGGCCGCGCAGCCGTTCTCAGAAACTCACCGACATTGATTAAAAATGAACATATGTGTATATTTTTTAATATTTGTTAGCTCTGCACCGGAGGAGAAAATAATTTCATTCAGGGTCTATGTCATCGTAAGGGATGCTGTGTGGAGGGTCTTCTTATGGTAAGGAAATTCTAGGAAGGAAAAAAGGTATGGTAATCTAGTGTGACAGTGTGTCCAGGGGTGAAAGACAAATGAATCCATCCCTCCTACTGCGGTGCAAGATGATGTTCCGAGAGAGTCCGGCTGGAGAGGTCAAAATGCCTCTCTCAACCAGTCTCTTTCGATCCGGCCCGCCACGCAGTGGGTGGGCAGATCATCCGCCGCCAAGACCTAAAAAAACCTCACCTTGACCCAACCAAACCAAACCAGACCTTGGCACCTTGCTAAGTCACCAAACGTACACTTGGGGTTACCTAAGGCAGAAGTGTTGTTTATCCAATAAATGGTTGATGTGGCGGCGATACCCATACCCGCCTCCCATAATTCTGTATAAAAAATTGGTTGTCTGTAAAGTCGGTTTAAGGACGATAATTTTACGTGATAACGTCATAATAACGATGGAGTGGATGAAAGATAGATGCGTCACAAACCGAACGCTTAAGCCGAAAGCTTGTTCCGCGCTCTCGCTTGCACGCTCGGCTCAGGCGGAACGTGACAATGGGTCATGCTTTTTCGTGAGTGTAGCCGGCGTTCATCGATTTATAAGACGTTATCACGTCAAATAAAAAATATTTACATAAAAGTATTGATTACGTAAATATTAACTGACAAAGTACCCAGAACGTAAGTACCTGTGTACAGAGACATTAAACGCATATTCAGTGATAAATTCTTCCACGTGGTTTAAGCAGCTGCAAACGCGTTTTTGACAGTGAATGTCGGATAATAATTTCATGAAAAGGTTCAAGTTTACTTTCATCTGGTCAACAACCCGCAGAGCGAGAAGGCAGTCGGGTGGGAGGACAGCTGTATGGCGAGAACTCATTACTTCGCTGCAAATGTGAACGGGCCGAATTCTGCATCTTGCGTAACGTGTTCCTCGTTATTTTCGCCTCGGACAAACTATAACAGTGAACACGTTTGGAAACGGTTACGTTTCCTCTCTGCGCTTTTTTAACACTTTTTGTTTACAGCGCCGTTTAAAACATTCATAGTAATAATAATTTAATATGATGTAGGAGATAAGCAAGCAGCACGTGACAAATTCGATAGGAAAGTTTTTAAGCACTGATTGATATTATTACAGGAATGTTTGATCGCCGAATATTGGAAGATATTAGGACTTTGATTTCACTGTGAAACATTACATCTATATTATTAATACGTTAGCGTCTGTCGTACACATTCGCTCCACTAGATGCAAACGGAAGTGCTGCCATCTGTAATATTCAATTAGAACTATTAAAATTTTCATACTACAGTTTTCCTGCGGAAGCGGGTTTTTACCTGCAAGTTGTTATGAAAAGTGAATATGCGAGGGTTGGATGGATTAATTGGAATATAAACCCGTTATGAAAAATCGCTTCCTAAAATGATATAAGTTTTTTTAAGTGAAAATTTCTTTAGCACCGTTGTGAAATTGTTTGTGAAATTCGATAAAACGAAAATTAGCGACACTAATAAGAGACAATTATACGCATCTATAGGATTTAGCTGCGAGAGAATGAGATAATCTAATCGGTGTTCTCTTTGCGCGGTACTTCGTAGACTATCGGTCGCCTCTTTGTGGATAAAATAGTTAATATGTGAATAAAATGTGATTAAAATAGTAAATAAAATATTCGTAGATTAAAATGTAAAATAATTTTTAAGCTTGGTAACAATATTATAATAAATAAATCCTACAATTATCCTACTCCTGATACTCTGCATTCGTCTCATTCTCTCGAAGTTTAGTTTTCTGAAGGTTTCACTTCTTCCGCGTGTGAATTGCACACTCTGATTTTTTATATTATTTTGTTGTTTGTGACATAATACCTCACAACAGTGCCCCTGTCAGTGTAAAGGTATGAAAACTGTGTCGCAACCCGGTTGGGCAGCATTGTGAGGGAGATTTATTAATGCCGGTCTCGAAGGAGGAAATTATGCGCGATTATAAAGAAGGAGGAAAAATAGATACCATTAGTTCATTCCATATACGAGCCGACTTACACATAAACAAGTCGAAGAAACAACCCGTTCTCATGAAGCGAACACGAACTATGAATGGGTGAACCGCTCGTGTCCTTCGAGTTTGACGCACATCCACCGGTGCTAATGAAAGCAGGCTCCATTAAAATACCTGTAGAAAAGACTCAGCATGCCCACTATTCGTCTGTATATTAGAGATGGTAATCGGTCTGCTAACAACAGATTTAAGACGGACCGCCCTCTTTTGCCGAGAATCAAATATTGTAGGGCTCCTCTATTCAATTTTCGGGCGTACTTGAGATTGGCTGAATTGAAGAATCTGCCCCACAAGACCAGAATGAAAATGATATATAAATTCATGTATTATACTTTTATTATTATATTATATTATTTATTAACCCCTCAGGCTAATTTGTTTGGTTTTCGAAACAATTCACATAGGTCTCATAAAAATCGTTGTGTCTCCCTTAATATCATGGTGGTAAATATGATACAAACGGTTTTAGAAAGAAGAAACACCACGAATTATCTTCAAATCTAAAAGTAAGTCACAAAATAATTAAAGGGTACACCTTTATGAAACCAAATTTTCCGACCGGCATTTAAAAATAAATTACGATACTTTGGGAATATTTTATTAATTATTTTTATCCAAAACGACAAAAAGTGAGTTGATGATAAGATTTATAATATATTTATGTATAAAATATTAAAGTATGTGTGTGTTTTAATTTTTTTCCATATCTGCAATTTTAGTTAGAAATAACGTAATGTATGCCATTTTTAATTCTTTTTTATATTTGCATTGGAAAAATTTATATTTAAAAAATTACACGTTTATTTGATTGTGAAATTTGAAAGCGTATTTCATCACCTTTCAATAAAAGTTTTTAGTTTTCGGATGCGTTCAGAAATATTCCATGTATTTGAATTTTATTGCGAAGCAGAAATAATTTGACCTTTGACAAAATAGGACCGAAGCCTGAGGGGTTAATCAAATCTACTTAGAAATCTTCCCGACTAAAAACTCCTTGTTTGTTATATACTCTTAGGAAAGCAAACTGCTCTATTAGCTTCAATAACTACTTTCAAATGATCAGCTTTATCGGACGAAAAAGATTTATACTAAATCCAGTAATTTATTGATATTAAATGGTCAGTTCTCTTTTTAGAACGCTTTATGCTACTGTAGAGATCTTTATTAAGGAGACCTGATCAAAGTGATCCCATAAATAAGTCAAGCTCGTTAAGGGTCTATTCGAATTTCGACCGATTTCTTACATATCTCCCTTAAACATTTGAAGTTTTTAAGCTCTTAAAAAAATATATGTTATTTTTGAAGATAATATAGATACGTTCTACGCCGAAACGCAAATTATATGAAATTCCCTCGATAGAAAAAAAATCGCAAAGTATGCTACGAAAATTATTTAAAACAAGTCTAATTCTTTTATTTTACAAGTTATAGTTGTGAAAAAATTCACAATGTTTCTAAATGATACTTAGGACGGGTTGTTTCAAAAAATTTGATGAGTTCATTAAATATTTGAAGTTGATTTTCAGGTTCTGTGTAAATTCTTTTCGAGTTCTGTTTTTTTATCATCATAGGCCAGCTGCTTCACAAAACTGAAATCATCACAGAACTTGAATAGAACTTACACAGAACGTGAAAATTAACATAAAATATTTGACGAATTCGTCAAATTTTTTGAAACAACCCATCCTTAAGATACGTTCCACGAGATTTTTGCGCTTTTTTAAACGAGTCATGTTTTATTAAGCTTTTTCGCCATTTTCACTGCAATTTCATCTCTTAAAATATTAGCGCGCTCTGTCCAACATTCGTAATTACACAGCTCTCCATTTTCTTCTTTTTCAGCCGAATAGCGCCGCCCTAACAGGATAATCTTAAATTTCTGTGTCACTTGAAATCACAATCTTTTGAAAGAAATCAATAAAACACATATTTCTGTACACAGATATTTATACTGCTGGCTGGTTGTCTACGTCTGCAGCTGCTTTTCTCTGGCGACTCTGACCAGTAGGTACCCGCAGTGAGGAAATTAGTGGATGAATAAAAATTTAACTATTACGGTTAACAATGCTTTGTCACTGTTAACATCTTAGTCAAACATCGTAAAGATCAAATTAATAATACTAAATAATTTTCCTACTTTTTTTTTTCATTTTTGGGGTGTTATGCCAAGTTGCGTTACCTCCTCGATGTGGCCCATCTGCCCTGATGATCTTCTCTGTAACGCTGTCCAAAACGGTGACCGGACAGTTCCGAATGAAACCAACTCAGAATCATCTCAGATAAGTCATACAGAGTGATAAAAATATAGATATAAAAAATCGGTAAAATAGGTTACATTAGGTTAGGGTTATCAGCTAATTTTTTTTTTTTTTTCATAACTTTTAACGACTTTTCAAGGAGATGTTGAGTTGACTTTATTCTCAGTTGGCATGGAACCGTCCTAAACATTGGTTAAGGAAGGAAATAGCGTAACACGTCATTACACCCCCAAAATAAACAATGAAAATACTTTTGGCCGTGAAAACCTAAAATCATATCTGATTTTTCATAACAATCCAAAAATTTACGACCAAATTTTTTTCAATAATCTTTTTAAAAATATCAATAAAAACCTTTTTATAATGTTGGTGGTTGTCCACCATTTGAAAGCAAATTGACTGTTTCAACCCTTTGGAAATGTTTTGTTCTGGCCAGTGGATTGATGATTATGAATTTGTAGAGAAAATTTGTAGAGTAAAAAAAATGTTAACAACATTCTGTTAACAACAAGCATCCCCAAAGATGACAAAGGCTCAGGAGGAAATTAATTTCCTCGGGATCTCCTGTGGGGTGTTAATACAAGAAAGGACTATTAGTTACATACATGAACAGTTACATTAGATCTTGCCTCCAAAAAAGTTTATAATTTTCTCTCATTTATAAATAAAAACCATGTTTCGGTGCTTTAATACTTAATTATAAACCAGAAATATTTTGCGTATCATTTTTTTTAAATAAGGATAAAATATACATTTTTCCAAAGAAATGGTACTATCAATTATAATTAAGTATTTTTTCAAACTTGTTGAAGGTCGGTAGAGGTAACATAATATTGATTATTATTGTTATTTTTTGGTAGAAAGTAGTCATTTTATGGTTTCACATAAAACAATAGCTTTGTTTGTAACCACGATTTATTTATTTGAATTTTTAATGCCGGCCGGTTTCGCTTAATACAAGCATCTTCAGGGTATACAAGCATCTTTAAGCAAAAATAAAAATTAAACAGTTTAATTTTATACCCTGAAGATGCCTGTGGTAAGCAAAACCGGTCGGTATAAAATTAAACAAATAAATCGTGGTTACAAAGTTATTGTTTAATTTCAGATTATATTGAATATTCCAAATTGATAGATCGCAGTAGGAATTTGTGGAATTCTCACTGGAAAAATGGTAGTATCCGCCATCTTGAACCGGAACCGTAACGTAACAAACAAGTTAACATACAGAAGAAACACCAAATGGTCGAGTCAATTAAGTTCAAGACAAGCTCAGTCAATTACCAACCAACTCTTTGTTGTGAAGACAATCAGTAGTACCTGATAAAAATGATCCCATAAACAAGTCAAACATCGTAAAATTTCACAACACTTGAATATGTAACCTTTGTAAGAATGTCAATAAAAAAATACGTAATACAATAAATTCCTCGGTTCGGTTATTGTCTCATTACGGTGCTGGAGGTGTACCCGCACTTATAGCATGTAGTTGGGTAAATGCGTGCTATTCAACAATGAAAGTCTGGGAACCTCCAGCGGTCAGTGAAAGTAAAAGTGCAAACTTCGAAGTGAATTTTACACGTCTATCGCGTGACGTAAGCAGGGTGACTGACAATCCACTTATACTCGTGACTCGTATAAAATACATCAATCATTTATATGTACGTATTAAAATATAATGTGCGGTTGTATGTGTGTGATGTGAAACAACTAATAATATCTCTGAAAAGTCCAGATGATTAGAGAGTTTTAGACGACCACTTACAGAAGCGCGTAAAGAATAACAGCCTGTTCCGGTGCGAGCTACTATTATTTCATTCAAACCAATAAATATTATCTAAGATGTTATGAAGTACGACTTCAAGTTTTTTTTTATGTAATGGACATATTTTGGCATGTCTGATGTATAATTATTATTATCATTTTATTTATTGAAATGTAACTAATTTACGATTATCATTAGATTTGATGATGTGTGATTCAAATTATGTTGAATGTTAAATATAAGTAACTTGCTAATTAACCATCATTCCATTTCTCCACAGGTGTAAGCAGAGAGTATAACTATGCCTCTGTACACACTAATTGCTTCATTCATATTAATATATCGATCGTCCAGTTGATTAGTCAGACATCTCCGAAAAATCTAAATTTGTGTTGGTTATTCAGTTATATCTAAAAGTGCACCCTCTATCTGGTACAATACTCAGATTACTCATAAACACCACCAAATCAATTATAATGCAAAAAAACTCGTAGTGAAGTAAACAAAAAGTTGATGTTTTCAATTAGGAAATTTCAAAATGTCATATTATGTTATGCCTCCCGGTGTTATTTTATAGCATATTTAATATCTAAAATACATACACATGTAAATGATTTTTGATTTATGGTGAGCATCTGAATATTGCTTTCCTCACTATCTCAAAACTTAGTATTTGGAGAAGTCTGACTAATCAACTGGACGATCGTTATTATTGTCCTTTACACAATCTTTTGTTATTTTGACTCGTGACAGGGCTTGACTTATGTATTTGATTCACTTGATCATAGCATGTCTTCCTCGGTCGTCACCGACTTATTCTACCTTTAACTTTCGCGTCCGTATTATCTTCACATTCTTTTCTTCATTCATCCGCTCTACCATTTGAACATCCCTTTCAATCTTAACCATTACGCTTGCATTAGCCTTGCCCCATTTTTAACACGTTCACACAAAATTTGGTAAATGTATTATTATAATATTTTGGTATTCCATTCAGAATTGAAATATGCTTGAAATGGCTTTAGCCGTACTTGGTGACCGGATCGGAATAGCCATGTATTTTCTCGCCGTTTTCTTACCCGTATCCTTCCCTCCTCAATACCCTGAGCCTGAAAACATACCTCAATTGGGGATGCCATAGTCTCACTGGCTCCAGACGGAAGCAGCAGGACTCTTGGGCGGAATTCACATAATAAAGGTAAAGTTATACAATTTTATAAATTACAGTTTAAAATTCTTATATATTAGACACGTTTTATGTACCGTTGCCTCTTTAGTATACTAAATCTTAAACATCATATTATAAAGATAAACACAAATTTAACTTTTTACAAGTAAAACGCTTTAGGAAAGCTTTTATAATTTTCTTTCTGGTCCCTAATAATTTTAACTACTGTGGTCTTGCGTGATAAAATTTCACTTATCAGTAGAGTGTAATGAGTTAAAGTTCTTACCTTATTTCAAATAAGAAATATTATCTTGATAACTAGGAACAATAAGTTTTAATCTACATTGTCAACAAATATGAATTTTACCAGATATTTTTTGCAAGTGTACACAAATCCAAGCTAAGCCCAAGATCCAGTCTCTTTTTTTATGAGGTGGGTACAACGATCATGTATAAAACTTGTTTAATGCATTCCATCCTGTTATTCTTACAAAAAAATGAGTAAATTCTAGAAGAACTATACTCTCTGCAATCAAAGGTTTCCAAGCGCCATAAATAACGTCACATAAATTTTTATTGCTCATAAAATGCTTTTATAAAACAAGTAAGCAATTTACGGACACAGATTTTCCACTGGGTAAAACAAATTATGTTTAAATGATGTGGTTATTTTTACCACTTGTTGACAACACGGCGCAAATATAATGTTATTTTCCTTTTCATTTCAATACTTAACTTTGTTCATCTTTGACCCATCGATGATGTGTAGTGGCTGATTTCGTATTTTCAAATAGTTTATAAATAAAAGCTTTACGTATTTGTGAAAATATTTCACAGGAAAACTCAACTTAATCTTGTATTTTCTTTATTTAAGTATCTACTTCTGAGACGTCTCGTGCTACTCCTTTCTTTAAATATATATCCTAAGCTTACCTTTATTTCTTGATCCAATTATAATTAATCTTAAAACCATGTTCTCTAAATGTTGTTCAAGAATTTAACATCCGTCTTGTATCAAAGACGAAATTGCTCGTCACTCTAAAATATCAAATTAACGCAATAAGCAATCTATGAAACAGACACACGTATACATAAATTTATTAATTATGCAAAGAATGCTTCAGTAATTTAAGAGGCACTTGTCAAGAAGTGATAAAAAAGTGACTTTCAACGACCGATATTATCAAATTGTGGCGCTGTTGATCGGCAGAGATTCCAAACTCCTTTTACTTTTTATTTCTTAGGTAATCGAGAGAAAGTTTTTTCTTGGAACAACAGGAAAGAATTCTTTATTTGCCCTCAAAGTGCCCTAATTAGTTTTCGATAACTTGTATGAATATTATGGTACATTCTTTCTTAGCAACTTCTTGTCTTACCAAAGGTTAGATTTTTTTTTCTAAATCTTGTGAAAAACTTGAGCTAGGAAATAGAATAGTTTTTCGGTGCCTTCTTTGTTTCTTAAATTGAAGTAATAGGTGAGGAAAACCTGAAATAACACAACATGATAAACATATTTAATCATATAATAAAATAAAATTCGCACATAGTAACCAGAATAAATAAACATTTTTGGTATAACTTTTCGCAAAAATAACATATAAAATTATTTGGTTTAGAAATTATTTCATGAGTATCTTCATTTCGATAAGGAGAAAAGCCAAAAACATTTTTATAAAAATCAAGGAAACTTACATATCTGAAATAAATATGTTAACATTTGTGTTTTATTTTAATTACACTACACTACAACTATTCACTATGTAAAGTCAACATATTAGGAAAAAAAATTTCAATAATATTTTAATGCTATTCACTTTTATAGTAAACCTTATGTCAAAGCTATTTTGTTTTTGCTTTTAATTGACTATAACAGTGAATAGCATTAACATTTATCTTATTTGTGTACACAGAACATAGATAATTATTTTAAATACTTATTAAGTAGACTATAAATAAACATAAGTACTAATAATTTGTTTACTCTGCCTACATAATTATAAAACACCTAGTTTACAGTGAGCATAGTAAGCAAGATATTTAAAACCACATCGGCAAAGCACTAAGGTACATCGGTAGTGTTATTTCCCTTCGAATCAATATCGAGGCTACAGAAGATGGAAGACGTCTTCAGACGAACATCAAGTTATCATATTCATAGTCGTATCTCTCATTCAAGCGGTCTCCGTACTTGAACTTCCCCCTGGCGTTAGAGTAACTGGTTTGGGATGTTAGAGGGTGTTTATCAGATTTCTGAACCTGTTTAGTAACTGACGACTTGGTCTTTTTATTCTTCGATTCGGGTGATTTCTTTCTATGCCTTCTTGGCTTGTTGGTGATGGTAGTAAAGTCGTTGGTTGTTGTGTTTGGGTCTATCGATGTGGTTGTTTCCATTACTTCAGTGTAGTTTGTAGTCTCCATGGTTCTCAGTGACGGGGCCTCCACTATCTGTATGTTGGTATTGGAAGCTTCCGGAACTTGGTTGGCGTCGTCGTAGCCGTTTATCGTTCCGTAATCATAGGGATCTTCAGGCGAGTATTGACCATTCCCCGGTGACACGCGTTTAGCTGCATCGTTGAAACCCGCGTGGATTGTCGGCGATATGTTGGAACCTTCAGCAAAATGGTCAATTACAGACTTGTGGTCCGCCCTTCCAAAATTAATGTTTTGAATAGAAATTGATTTCTTCGGTATTTTCTTTCTCTGGTGTCCAGAGAATGGTTTGTTTTCCTTGTCGGGATAGTCATCTGAAGAAAATGAATCTCTTTGTAGTTTCTTATTTCTTCGTGAATGTGATGAAGTATCTGCCAAGTCCCTGAAACCATTATTTCTTCCTCCGCTATATGAATCTCCACCTATCAAAGAAATTGGTGTACTGGAAGGCTTATTGTCGATTGATAGATGTAATTGAATTTTATTAGATTTTGTTTTCTTTTTACCATTATTGTTGATAACTATTCTGGCTATTGGTTTGGCGTTCGGTTTCTTTCTGTTTTCATTTCTACTGTGGGTAAATCCTGAATGTGAAGGAACGTCAGTAGTTAGATCTCCAAAACCATGATCTGATGCGATTATTATTTCTTCATCACTCGGAGCATGTTTATTGTGGTGGTTTTCATTCAATCCATTGAAGGGATAATAATTTTCATTCAATTCTGGGCCTGTGCTTACATTTTCCTGAGGCACCCAAGATCCCTTTTTATTACTTTGAGATGTGTGGTGTTTTGAAGAATGTGCTTGAACGGGATTTATTTTGGCGTCATTTGTCTTTGTAGGACGGGGTGTAGACAATTTACTAGAACCAACATTAGTATTCCCATGTTCATGGTAAAGGTGCCTATGTGAAGCTTCACGAGGGTTGTAATCCATGTATTCCAAGTGGGCAGGGGTTCCTAGTGATCCAACTGAACCAATAGACTCCAAATTCATATTCTCAAAATTATGAGGTAAAGCCGTACCACGTAAATGATCTGAAGGTCTGGAGCCAACTTGTATCGAGGCTTGAATCGGGTGGGACATAGACTCCTGAATACCGTCATGATCAAAGCTCCCTGGGTATAGCGGATGAACTAACGTAGATACGGAGGGATGCAATCCCGGGGATAGAATGGAGTGTCTCATCGGGATGTTGGTGGGCATCGGAGGAGAGTGCATGGCGTGGTGAATGGCCATGTCGAGAGGAAGCAGAGTGTGTGGTGGAGGCAGAGAAGCGACATTCGAGTAGAGAGGTACCGAGCCATGTGGCAGCGCCGCCGCTTCCAAGCCTTCCGGCTTTCCCCCCTCTGGTGGATTGTCGTATACGATCTGATGTACGTGCTCTTCGGAATACGTATGAATGTGCTCAGTGTCGCCATCTATAAATTTCTCCACGCGTTTCGGCTTACGACCTTTTTTGAAGGAGTTAATTTTCGGGCGGCCGTCTGGATAAAAATTACTTTGGTACGAAGTACTGGTGCCGGAGTCTTTGTTATCTTTATAGCGAGGTTCGTCCCGGATGATGATGCGTTTGGTTTTCTTCAGTTTGGCGTAAGTTTTCTTACGGGGCTCTATGGTTAGGATCTTCACTCGCTTGGAGTTTGAGGTTCGCTTCTTGGGTGGACGCGGCTTCGGCTTGCGGTACACAGGTGTCGGGCCGTAATGGCCGCGCGCGCGATACAGCGGCTGCAGGTTGGGCGACACGGTGGACTCGGTGCGCTCCGATAGCGGCACGAGCGCGAGCGTGGGCACGCTACCCGTGCCCAGGAAGGCGGGCGCGTATTGCTGTGTTGCCTCGTTGTGCTCCGTGTACAACGGGGTGGGCTGCGTCTGCAATTGGGTGATGAACACCTTCTTGAAGTGATGGATGTGCTTTACCTTCTCGGGGACATGAATGCGAATCTTCTTCCTGAAAACAAATCTTAAATTGTGATTTCTCCTGTTTGATTAAAATTCTTTATAAAATCTTAAAAAGCACGTTGTCACACACTGATGACATTTTTTATAAGCACTTAACGCGATAAACATACGGCAAGTCTGTCAATAAGTAAGCGCCAACCATAAATTGTACTTATTGTTTATCAAATTTCACCAACATGCGGTCGTTGCACTTATTTCCAAGCACATATAAAATTCGAAAGATTAACAATTTTGTGATGGTGGAACATTCAATTAGATACATGCAATTGGAATACGCAAATGAATACCACAGGTCATTATTTATTATTTTACAACATTCAGAAGAATGATTAGTGGGTACAATCGCAAAACAAAAATATATGGCTATACAAGCAAATTAAACAATAAAAAATTTAAGACGCTCAAAATTATTTTACAAAACATATTATCGCATGGCAATAGAAGGCTATTCATTAAAAATAATAAGGCTATTATCAATACTTCGCAACACAAGAATAAAATAATATAAACAGAAGGGAAATAAAAAGAGATCAGGTAAAAAGATATACCTAAAATAACGGTATCTAGGACTTAGGACGTCCTCTTTGATGTTATATTGTATAAGAATATTAGAATTTAACAGTGATGCATTTATCATGTATGACTGGTATCACAGTTAAATTTTATATTATTATTTAAAAATATTAGAATTTAACAGTGTATAAGAATATTAGAATTTAACAGTGATGCATTATATAATGTATGACTGGTATCACAGTTAAATTTTATATTTAGGTGTTTGTTTTTGCAAATGTGCGTTAATGCGAATGTTGCAGAAGGATTATTCTAGCGACATTTGTATTTGAAAAGAAATCATTTTTGTATTACCTACATGTTAAATTAATAATGTCCTCTTTCTGTCTCAAATAAATAAACCCAAAACCAATACCATGGATTTTTTTTTTGTTAATTTATATTATATATAAATGTATATACAGGGAGTTTAGGGATAATGTGCACTATACTTCTGGAGATGATTCATGAGGGTAAAATGTTTTTTTGAATAAAATTACATTGTCTTTTTCCCCTCTTTTTTCCAATACAACATGTAATTTTTTTACCTTAAAACTACCTTGAAACGTTGGAGTTTCAAAAAAAGTTATATTTATTTTTTATTCATTCTATCGTGTAGAATTGCCTCTTATAGTAAGTGTAGTTTACCTGTGCAGATTGATATAAAAAGAATTCTTAGCTTACTGAACTTTTAATTTTTTGCGTGTGCTGACTACACGCAAAAGCTTTATCAAAATGATTAAAAATTCAGACTATGACTTGATGACAACGATGAAACCTTAGTTACTTGTAAAATAATGTAAAGAAAGCAACAATTTATGATAATACAAAAATTTTACTTGAAATATATAAAAAATATTTATAATTTTCTGTTATTTATTTACTGTTCTTTCTAGTGATTTTTAATTACGAATATGCTAATCGTCGTTATCTGCGGGTGTTGCACTTTTTCTATATTCAATATTAACTTACTGAACGCACAAACAAAATTAAAAATAACAATGATCATGTAAAATGGTATAAAACATCGACATTGGTGGCAATTTCTAAAAACAATGAGTATTGTTTGAAGGGTGAGAAAACGTTTTCTCCTTTATAATTGACGTCGATAATGGTGTCCTATGATTCCCATTGATTGAATCGGCAACTTCTTAATTAAAGAAAAAGATGTGTGGATAAATATAAATTTTCGAAAATTATGAATGAAAGTGTTTGTTTTGTGTAAAATAATAAAAGTTTTAAGAAATTCAGTGCAACAGAATGTATTTTCTCCTTTTTTGTATATTTAGTCTTATCAGTGAGTATCAATTTTTAAATATTAACTCTTAAAGTTTCGATCGCTTTATTTTTAAATATATTTTTATTGAACCTAATAATACCTTGATGCAGCGACCGGATCTCCACTTATGAATATTAAGAGAAAGGAACCGAAGACCTGGAACAAAAAAAAATCTTCATTATTCAAAAAAAAAATTTCAAATTATCGACAAGCCTCCAAATCACGATAACGTGTATTTCTCGGCACAGAGCATATTTTAGATTAGTTTGCAGAAAGTTATCAAACATACTTTTTCGGTTTTATATGCGTGCGTGAGTTAGTCCTGAGTGAAATCTGGTTCACAAATTCAGATAAGCGATAAATACGATATAGTACCTAGATATAAAAAAAATCATGTTATTACTTTAAAAAAATAATACCGATTTGTCGAGAAGATATTAAACCATCCCGTGATTTTGATTCCCGATCTGCGCTAGTTGATTGATTATTAGAAATAAAGATTTTACATACATTCAGAATCTTTTAATCAATTTTCGAAAAGACTTTGCAGGTGTCCAACTCAAATGATGCATAAATTTTACTCATATAATTCAGACCAGATATTTTTTTTATTCAATTGTGTTTAACCATTTCTTCATGAAATGTGATTTTTCAGTCCGTATACAAATATTTGAATCATCATAAGTATTGTTTTAAATTTTTATTTTCAAAACCCGTTCAAAAGTTATTAAAACACTTAAAAATTATTATAATGTACAAATAATACTCCAGGCTTTCCAAAGAAGAAAAAAGTCCAAAGGGAAAGAATTCAGGACCTCTCGTGTGAAGTTCATATAAACAAAAATCAAAACCAAGAAACATCCAAACGAACAAAATTGGCTGTATTTTACAAAAAAAACGTTTAAGATATCACTATAGAACCAAATAAAATGTCATTACCGATACGATAATGTCTTTATACGATAAATTTAAAGCGACTATTATGTTAATTTCGTCAAACAATAACAACATCCAATTGGCATTTTTTTACTGTACACAGTCCCGACCGACAGAATTTCTATAGAATGTTGGCAACAACACAAATCACACGCATGCGCATGTCAAATTGCCACTTGAATGTGCAATTAAAATCTAAGTGATTACAATGAAAAATCAATTTTAAAACATCACAATAAATTCTTTTCAACATTTCTAGTATTGCCATCAATTGAAAATAGAAATCAAAAGCTTGTTAAACGAAAACAGGCGCTCAAAAAAATTAATAATATAATATTTTGATGTTGAATTATCGTCACAAATTACATATATTTTTCGCCAATAAGGATCTTTTGATGAACAATTTCCTTTATGGTTAATAGTTGTTTATTTATCGATAACGCTAATGAAATTCCACATAAATTGTATTGTGATTTAGTAGGGTTAAGTATGCTAATCGAGATCAATACCAAACTTTCACATAAAATTCCTCAAAGAGCTGTTTTTATAATTTGTTGAAGATATGTGAGAAATGTTACAACATCAAAACGCTTTAAATTTCACTAACACTGATGAAAACGATAACTAACAGCGTTCACGCTTTTGATCTAATTTCGTATATCTATTATATTGTAGGCTAATAATCCCTATCATGGCGCGGTTTCCATTCGGGTACCCGAGGAAGTACAGTTGTTAGGCGCACCGTACATTCTGGTTCGCCCTATTCCAGTTCAGTTGAACCATTTGTGGTCATCGAGGGCTCGGAGTTTTGCCCGCAGGCTCTCACCACTTAGCGCACCGTTTACTTCCTCCACGTAATATCCAAAAACATCTCCCCACGAACCCATAAACAATAATTTAAAATATCAGACTCAGGTGTAAGTCCATAACTTTGAAACGAAAGCAGGCTCTTGTGCCGCAAACGAAAATATTTCACCGATTAATACTATTTTTTTGACGTGATAACGTCTTATAAATCGATGAACGCCGGCCGCACTCACGAAAAAGCACGACTCATTGTCACGTTGTCACGTTCCGCCTGAGCCGAGCGTGCAAGCGAGAGCGCGGAACAAGCGTTCGGCTTGTGACGCATCTATCTCTCTTCCACTCCATCGTTATTAAATGACGTTATCACGTAAAATTATCGTCCGTAAACTGACTTTACAGACAACCATTTATTTTTTGTAGTTGGTATCACTATTTTATCCTTTGAGCACACACTTAACGTTTTCACAGTGCCGGAACCACGTGATCCTGCCTAATGTTGACGGAATGACGGAATCCTTTACTAACCAGTGTCAGCCAATCCATGTTTGGCGGGGCACAAAACTGAGAAATCGGGACGAGATGTGAATTGGCCGCCTACCCCAACCTTGAATGATGCACTACTGTGGAGTGCGCTCAATATTTATAACATTTATAGTTTTACGCTTGAAAGGGTCCGTATGCGAAATCACAATAAGCCATGTAGTTCGCACACCGGTGAAGATTGCATACGGATAATCAGCATTGTGAGCGTGATGCAAAAAGTGCAGTTCACTCGTTTGTAACCGCGTCTATTATAATTCAGTCGATTGTCAGTCGGAGATTGCCGTGGCTAGTACAGTTTCATGCCTCGTCACTCCGGCTGATCCGCGGCCCCGGCTACCTGCTCGCGTGCCGCGACACCTCACGCCACCCTCTGTGCTTTACCGTCACCAATATTCGGATTACTGATACCTGGATTGTCGCCAATTACCGCGTCATTTCACTTTCTACTGGTTAAATGCTCTCTGTTACGATCCAACTGCTAAGCACTCATGTTAATTACCTGATCTTACCGCGACTACCGACACGTTTCAGGGTGGTGGAAGCGCGGAGGAAGCTTGCAACTTCTTGTTTATTGTCGAGCAATTCAACCTTGGAATCCATCACTTTAAGCTTTAAATCTTTAAATATGGTTAAAATTAAGTTTGAAGTCAGTGAAAACAGTCTTACAATGTGGACCAGGTGAATTATCGTTAAACGGTTCCGAATGAAATCAAATGAAGATCAATTTCATTGGAGAACAAAAACATACTTTTTTACTAACGCACCAGGTCTGAGGAGTTACCAAAAATGGGAGTTTTATATTGAATACTATCTATTATTCACGTTAGGTTAAATATTCAAGGACTCCCACTGCACTCCCAAGCACTGAGGTATTCGGTAGGTTGTACGAAATTGAATTAACTCAAGGACTAGGGCTACTAAACATCGCTTTTACGAGTAGGATAGCGCTGATTTAAAAAAAAAACGGTGCTTTACAAATAATTCAAATGTCTTTATTATAAATAAAAGGCAATGTTCCATGTAGAATCAAAAACTAATCGAACGACGAAGATAGGGGTGTAAGGAGAATGCATGACGTGGAAGTGAGTGGTAGAAGAAGTCATGGGACGATCACGTGAAACAAATTCTTGTCCGTTCAGTGCTAAGTTGGCATCGCGTTTGGGCCCCACCCAGGCGTCCCGTGTTCGATTCCTCGGCTGGCTACGTCTTCCATTACGACCCAAGCAACATTTTCCGCTTACTGTGATGGTAGTAGGAGATTTTAAAATATCGTGGAATTATTTTTAAAAAAAAAATTCTTTAAATTTTAAACTTTTTCAGTTATAAAAAACAACGATGCTGCACCCAGTTTTCAGGTAGAATTCACAACTTTAAAAATTTACTTTAAACCGTTTATAACTCCGATCAAGTCGAGAATACGTCAGTTAATAAATAAATAAACACTGCACTTGAGCCCAGTGCCAAAGATTTAACATTTTGTCCAATTATACGTAGTTTAATGTATTCTGGTTTAAGATATAAGAAGGCTTATTTGTGAAGCGTACTTCAAAAAAATTGTATGACCGTGTTAAAAAGAGGACATAGGAAAATGTAAGGTAATGAGTAATGATAAAGGGACGCTCAGATATGTTGAGCATGAAAAGATGGAGGAAGAAAGGAGTATAAGGAGATTATGTGATGCGGAAGTTAATGGCTGAAGAAGTCGGTGACATACGAGAAAGAGATGGCGCAATCAAGTAAATTAAATACATGAATAACAGAAGAGTATGTATGAGATGATAAAATATCTATTATTGGGAATGAAGCAAGGAGTGCGGAGGAAATTGTACGGCGGTATATCCTCTCTACCTAATCCTGCGGATAAAAGGCGTGGTTAGTTAGTCACAAAAAAATATCGCTTTTTTCATTACAATCATTAGTGACCATAAATTATGATGAATCCAAAAAATAATCCACCGACGTCACGCAATGTATGTCTGATATATGAAAAAAAGTCGTATTAACTACTACTCTCTTGTGTATTGATTCGAAAATAGTAAAACAACAACAATCTTGGCAATTTCCATTCATATTCGTGCAAAGAGGAGTGCTGTAAAGAATATTTTATCATTTTGTCGATTTGTTTGTTTTACGTTAATTATTAGCAAACGTTTGGAAATGGCTTAAAGCCAGCTAATTTTCAAACGAAGAGAGCAACGAGTGTACACAATGTTGGTGGAGTTGAATTTTTACATTGGCTTCGCACAGGAGGTCTTTGGAGATGTTGTGCGGAGGGTCTTTTTAGAGAAAAGAAGAAGAGGAAGTTCTGAGAAGGAAAGAGTATGAGCGGTGGGTAGGAATTTGGGGGTCAATGTGTTTAGGAGTGACGGACGAATGAATCAATCCTCCCACAGCGGTGCAAGGCGATGGGTCGAGAGAGACCGGCTGGAGATGTCTAGGTTAAGTCGCTCTTAACCTATCTCTCCCGATCCACGCAGTAGGTGAGCAAATGCATTGGCCGCCAAGATCTAGACAAACCTCACCCCGTGAACGTGAGCACCTCTGCTAAGTCACCAAACCAACAAACTACTTGGGAGACCTGTGGCAGGGATTTTGGTTATCCAATAAATGGTTATTTCGGCTACTGGCATTATACCTATCTCTCTCATTCAAAATTTAGGCTTATTAGATTTGTCAAAGAATCTATATATAAAAATGCAAAAGTCAGTCATTTTAAATACATGTACATTTTAAATATTTAAAGATTTTTTAAATATTTATATTGAGGGATCAGTAGGATTTATTGGTCCAGTTAGGAGTTCTATCGAGCCGAACCCTCTGATATGAAAATATCTGGAGTCGGTGAATTATTTTCCCATTTGGTCTCTGGTAGGTTGACGTGTTGTTCTTGTATTGTTTTGTATTTATTATACTTATACAGTGCAATTGCATAGCATGGATTGACTAGATGATCATTTGTGGAAAAGTGTGTGGAAGGGTTAAGTTTTTCCTATGGGGAAAATTTAACCCGGACATAAAATCTAGAAGACAAAATATTTCGTATTTCCCGTTTTACGAACATTGAGGGCATTTTTATTTATTAGTGAAAAGACCTAAAATAAAATGAAAATGAGGAAATTTAATCGAACTCAATTTTTCTCACAACCTAACACTTATAACTAATTCATTAGTATTCACTTCACTAATTACTTAACAACATTTTCTGCATGAAGTAAGATTGTATGCATCGATGCTTGCATAAATATCAATTGCACTTGATTCGCATATACTTAAAACATCTGATCACATATGACTGATTCACATGCAATGATCTATAGATAAAACACCATCTTTGATGACTGACTTCGGTTACATCAGAAATAAATTTAAGGTTACCTAATTGAAAATCTTCTATTTTTTTACGAGAAAAACTCTCTTTTTATAACTTTTGAAGGTTATTCCCATCAACGTAATATATCATTGAAGAAGAAGATAACACTTTTAAATCTAAATGAAAATATGAAAGAAAACAAGACACAGAAAAACAGAAAAAGAGTCCCAGTTGCGACCATTGTCTTTTTCTGTTTTTCTGTGTCTTGTTTTCTTTCATATTTTCATTTAGATTTAAAAGTGTTATCTTCTTCTTCAATGAAAATCTTCTAGATTGAATCAGTTCTGTTTGTGTTTCAGGACGGACTGGTTGCGGCGCACATCTTATCGTAAAAAAAAAATTTATATCAGCATTTTACGCTTTAAGCTTCATATTATTAAAAATTTGGTTGTCTGTAAAGTCGGTTTACGGACGATAATTTTACGTGATGACGTCATATAATAACGATGGAGTTGAAGAGATAGATGCGTCGCAAGCCCAACGCTTAGGCCGAACGCTTGTTCGCGATCTCGCTTGCACGCTCGGCTCAGGCGGAACGTGACAACGTGACAATGAGTCATGCTTTTTCGTGAGTGCAGCCGGCGTTCATCGATTCATAAGATGTTATCACGTCAAAAAATCGTTCCATTCTGCTCAGTGAATAACTCTTTTCAGCTTGGCAACATTCAAAATCAAAACTTAAAAGATAGTTAAGGATGCAACAATCAACAATATGAAAATATAAGTGAAACTCAATCGAAAATCTGGAAACAGAAAAATCAGAAAAAGATATTGACACCTCTGGGACTCGAACCCAGGACCTCCCTACTTTCCGGGTTTGGCGCTCTTATCCACTGAGCTAAGGTGTCGATATCCAATTCGGTCACTTTTAACTGTACCATACCTCGACTAAGAACCACCCATATTATCTTCATTTCTCTTAACGCATATTTTTATTGGCTGCCATCTTTATGAATTTTCTGTTTTTTCTGATTTTTCTGTTTCCAGATTTTCGATTGAGTTTCGCTCATAATGTCTTCATTTAATTAAATATTACAGTTTGAGGTTTTACTCATAAAGTTAAAATAATAAATAATAATATTCATCCCAGACTTGGAGAAGAGTCAATAGATGTCGCACATTAAATAAAATGGATAATAATTTATCCAGACACCATCTAGATTGCATTTAGTTCGAGTTGAATCTTGCAATCATTCATAAAGATGGCAGCCAATAAAAATATGCGTTAAGAGAAATGAAGATAATATGGGTGGTTCTTAGTCGAAGTATGGTACAGTTAAAAGTGACCGAATTGGATATCGACACCTTAGCTCAGTGGATAAGAGCGCCCAACCCGGAAAGTAGGGAGTTCCTGGGTTCGAGTCCCAGAGGTGCCAATATCTTTTTCTGATTTTTCTGTTTCCAGATTTTCGATTGAGTTTCGCTCATAATGTCTTCATTTAATTAAATATTACAGTTTGAGGTTTTACTCATAAAGTTAAAATAATAAATAATAAAATATAAGTATTGTCTACAAGAGTATAATAACAAAAAAAAATGTCTTAAAATGTTACATCCATTCGACAGATGCATAAATATAGGTTTAAAGATAAGAATTAAAAATGCTGTTAATTTATGACGAAAGAGGGAAGCTGTTTTTGAAAACATTCATAATAATGAGTTTTGACTGTGTTTGGTCAAGCTGCCTAGGTGCTTTTCAAGAATCCTTTAACAACTCCATTCCATTTTCATTTCACTCAGCTTCACAAAATTTAATAGTCACACACCTGAAGCAATTATAAAAAATATATAAAGTAAAAAAATAAAAATGGAATGGATTTTATTATTGAGTAGCGTATTTAAGAAATTAACTTTGTCAGTTGACCACGGCACGAGATCTCAGCAATCAGACAGACCGACCATTAAACAAAATAATAATTAGAAGAAGAGCATTGGGCGATCCAGAACGCAACAAAACGCGTGTGAGCGATGGATGCTCGAGTAAATCTCAGGCCGCTGGCTCATTGCTGAGACAGGTGCTTCAACCGAAATGATCGGTGACATCACTAAACGAGCGGAGCACTAACCTCTCCAACGGGGCGACTTTCCTCATTAATTAAGTTTTAGAGACTGGGCCGCATTATTATGTGAAATTCGTACGGTGCACACGGGCGGCGGAGGCCAGGGTAGCTATTCTCCAAGCCCTCGTCGCTCGCAATTGCCGTCGAAAGTACGTACATTGGTCGACGTGGTTATTCTTGAGCCAGTCGACGGAACATTTTTAGACGCCAAACGCCAAAAGTCATTCGCCACAACAACGAGTGGGGTAGACCAGTAGAAACGGAGAAGCGAGTGGTTGTTTATTTGCGTGTCTATGTAATTGGCTGTCAACATCTAGTATTATCGTTTTCCCGCGCGAACTTTCGCACCCGCAAGACGTCGAATATTGTTATAAAGTCGTTTTAAGGTTACATATTACAATGGCTAATTTTCCGCTCATTATTGTTGATCAGAACTAACTAGTTCTATGAGCAGTTGCTTTTGATTATTAGTTATATGGCCATTTCGAAAATTATCAACCGACCCAACAAATTTACCGTTTCACTGTTTGATGTTTGACATTTCAAAGTTACACCATAGAAATCTCAAAAACATTAGGAACATAGACAACATTTACAGGGCTACCAATATAATCATCCTTGCGACCGCTCGCCGTTCAAGAATACGTAAATATGAAACATTCGAAAAAGTTGGTCGCGACGACGAGAAATTTTTCGCTCGCAGCTGGCGCATGGCGAGTAACGATTGATCGTTACTCTCGGGACGGCCTCTAAATTTGGGTTTCGCTTCATTCAATTGTCAATGTTATTCGTTCATTTTCATTAATTTCAGATGATTACAGGTTTAAAAAACACGCGAGAGGTTAACGCGAAGTCTTATTCAAATATATTTTTTTTTAATTTTTAAACAGAAAAAGGCATGAGAGTTGATGCATGTAGTGAAACCATAATATATTGCTGAATTACGATTGAGTAAACACGAAAATAATGTAAGGCCAATGCAAGCATATAGATTTAGAAAAAAAAAATGTTGTCTGTAAAGTCGGTTTACGGACGATAATTTTACGTGATAATGTCATATAATAACGATGGAGTGGAATAGAGATAGATGCGTCACAAGCCAAATGCTTAGGCCGCTTTCGCTTCGTTCCACGCTCTCGCTTGCACGCTCAGCTCAGACGGAACGTGACAACGAGTCAAGCTTTTTCGTGAGTGCAGCATTAATGCATCAATCTGAATATCTCTTACCAATTCTTGACCGTGATCGCAAATATTGAAAACGGACCACAGAAGACAGATTTTGTCAATTTCGTACTGATATAGGGTTTTATCAATCGACCAGCTAGACTTCCAGGGCATTTTAATTTCATGATAAAAAACGACAGGATTGAAAATGGATCGGCGGTCAAATTGGTAAAAACCTGCGAAAACTTTCTTTTCTTGATGGTTACCTAAGGTAAAATGTTTTAATTAATTTAAATAATATTAGTTATATGCTTGGAAGCATTTTTTCATGCACGGGCGCTGTACCCCCTCGTGTGGGCTCTGTCTTCGTATATAGATAACATCTCAAATCTGAGTCAACTGCACCGTGCCGACCGCTCGTAACTTCTCACTCTTCACGGGAAGCGTATTAAACAAACACCGAATGAGATGCTTATCGTATGCGCTTTAATTATTATCGGCCACATGTAAAATGATGCAGCGGTCTTCGGCATTGTTGCTACAGTGTATGGGGTATTCTTGCATTGTCTACGCGACGGGAAATTTAACGGAAACGTTCGCAGCCACAATAAAAACTATTGTTGACTTGTGATTGATGCGGTTGGTTTAATTAAGCGTAGGCATGTGATTTCTAAGTCAAAATGCATATTCAATTGAATTGATTTTTCATAAGTGTACTTTTTTTTCAGAAGGTGTAGCAGGTGGAAGTGAATTCTCATCGGAATCATCGATCAGAAATGTTTCACACTACCACGAGTGGTGTTTGCAGTAAATAATATATCCACGAATCTCAAATAATTCACAAATTAGAGGAGGTGTCCACGAATCTCAAATATTTCACAAATGGATTTAACTAATTTAGGAGATATCCACTAATTAGAGGAGATATCCACGAATCTCAAATATTTCACAAATGGATTAAACTAATTTATGAGGTTTCGATGCCTTCTTTTGACTCTGGCTTTTAATAATAATAATTGGTTACTTTGTAGAGTGCCGTTTTTTTGTGAAAAATCACCTAAAGCCGCGAGTTTACAAGCTACTTGTTAGCAAATTTAAAAGCGGGCAAATCGACGAGTGCGATTGTGATGATGACACATTCCATTCGCTCAGTAGCGAACTAGCTAGCGAAAAGCTGAGCTAAAATAACGACTCCCGCGTGAACTAATTCTGTTGACATTTTGTAGAAAACTGAGATATTTGCAGCTAGCTCATCGCTAGTAGCTATTTGCAGACTACTTAACAGATTGAACAACGAATAATCCAAATCAAACAGTAGTTTGACAGTTACGAAATCAGCATCTTGCCATCTGCCGTACACGCTAGCGAGTAGCGAGCAAAGTTGGCCCCCTTTCAACTTTTTTGTAGATTGTTCACAATCTGCTAGTTAGCTAGTAAAGCCTTTATGACATAGAGGCTTTACTGCGAGTTTACAAGCTACTAGCTGGAAAAATCTGTTAGTAAACTTGCTCAGTGTAATCGTATTACTAGCTAACTGGCAGATGGACAATCTACGAAAAAAGTTGAAAGGTGGTCAACTTTGCTCACTTTGTAATTGTCAAAATTAGTTCGCAGGGGAGTCGTTATTCTCGCCACTGGCTAGCATGTAGCGCTACCTGCGAGCTCAAGTTTTCTAAAAAATGTCGACAGAATTGGTTCGCGTGAAAGTCTTTATTTAAGCTGCTACTGTCGCTACTGAATGAGTAGACAGTTTTGTGTGTCATCATGACAATCTTTCGCCGATTCACCCGCTTTTAAACTTACCGGCTAGTCACTTGTAAACTCGCTCAATGTAATCGAGACTTAAAAGGCGCTGATTTTAGGATCAATTTAAATAAATAAATAATGTATCATTGAAGAAGAAGACAAAACTAATAAATCTTTAAAAATACTTCTTAACTAAAAACCTACTTTTTTGGGCTCTCATACCCTTAAATGAAATATACCTGTGAGAGATCATACCTGTATTGCCTATGTTATATATCACACTTTTCTTTTGAACTAAAATTACTCGAATCCTTCACATAAATCTGTCTCTTGCTGAGGGACGAATCACATTTAGGAAAATAAATGTTTTGATCAAATTTTGAGTTTGCTTTCCAAAGAACGCTCAAAGAATATATTAAAATATAATTAGAGGTGTGTAGAAGCAAAGGCAGCAATCTCCACTTTCGTTTTTTTTTTTTTGAAAAAAAGGCAAAAAACACACTGATATCTTTGCCTTTGATACATATTTTCAAACTCTGATTTTGAAGGGAGAAAGCTGACTTTGTAACGAACCAGATTTGCAAATTGAATTTAGGTTCTCAATTTGAATCACTATGAAACTGCATTAACAACTTTTTTCCGATATTTTGGAGATCGCTGCCTTTGCTTTTACAAACCTCAATATGTTATTATTAAAATATACATCAGGAAAAATAACATGAGCGTGGAAACTGTATCTAATTTTCTTTGAATAAACAATAAACAGTGTTAATTTCAAGTGACCTCCCAGGTAAGTCCAGTATATTTTCTGTCTATACAGAGTATGAATAAAAATATATGTACACTTTTAAGCAACGTCGCATTCGTTGGTCTAATCATTGTACATATATTTTCGTTTCAGTGATCGATGAACCGGTGGATGCAATTTTTTAGCAGAGAGTAGTTTTTAATTGTTTGTCTAGTTTGTAATTGGAAGTAAGACTTTATATATTATAAGTTCGCACAGCGCCCTTGAGGTGATTTTTCACAAACATCGGTGCTATAAAAATCTACCAAATATTATTAATATTAAACGCAATATAAAACAGAACAGGACAAAGAAAAATAAAAAGGTAACAGTCGAAACTGGTGCTTAAATTGGTTAAGCCGCCGCTACCCGAATTTCTAACGATTTCTTACATATCTCACTTAAACATTTAACGTTTTTAAGCTCTTAAAAAAATATATGTTATTTTTGACGATAATACCAAGACTCGTTCCATGCCGAAACGCACATTATGAGAAATTCCCTCGATAGAAAAAAATCGCGAAGTATGCTCCAAAAATTATTAAAAACGCGTCTGTTTCTATTATTTTACAAGTTATAGTTGTGAAAAAATTCACAATGTTTCTTTAAATGATACTTAAGATGCCTTCCACGAGATTTTGGCTCTATTTTAAATGAGTCATGTTTTATTAAACATTTTCACAATTTTCGCTTCAATTTTATCATTTAAAATATTAGCGCGTTCTGTCCAATATTCGTAATTACATATCTCTCCATCTTCTTATTTTTGAGCGGGGAAGCGCCGCCTTAAAGTGCTGTGTCCCGGTGAGACAAAAGATCTGGGGTTCGGGTTCCAGTTGCGACCGTTACCATTTTATGTTTCCATGTCTTATTCGGTTTCATTTGGATCTAATAGTATCACCATATCCTTCAATGATACTTATATTATTTTGAAAAATATAACATTCAAAAATTATTCCAATAAAAAATATTTGGAAAGTACCTACCTATTTAATACGTCGCAATTTCAACCTTCCGTTTATAATAATGGTAGTAAGAGGTATTCAAGTGTTTTTAAGTCATTTGTATTGTTTGAGAGTACATATTGGATGCTTTACAAAAACAGATTTTGAAATTTTATTGTTAAGATAATAAAAATAATTCCCCGTAGTTAATGTCGAGGCCATTAATACAGTATTAAAAGCCGTCGTCCTTTCGGATTTATGTGGCCCTTGAGACAAATTAAGCAGCTTTTCTTGGCCGTAATAAAGTGTTTTATGAAAAGTTTAACGTCTCCGACTGATTCGGATAACGAGCTTATGAGGGGTCCTCGCGGAAGGCTTTACTAGTCGCGTGGGGTCGGCGGTGACACGGCGCAGGTCGTTAAACCGTAGATAAGTTTAATACCTATGAACTAAATCTTATAACTTTTAGTGAGTTTTTATTATTATAATTAAATAGTTTAACGGGGTAGATTTTAATGTTCCGATAAATTTATTTAATGGATTTTCAAAAGGTATATAGGTAGTGACGGCCCGTGAGTTTTCAGTGAGATAGAGTGCTAAGATTGAAAAATACTACGTTATTGATGTTGTTGTACATATCTCATTATACATATCTCTCCATCTTCTTATTTTTGAGCGGGGAAGCGCCGCCTTAAAGTGCTGTGTCCCGGTGAGACAAAAGATCTGGGGTTCGGGTTCCAGTTGCGACCGTTACCATTTTATGTGATTGATGTTGTTGTAGCTAAAAACGAATATAATTTTTTTTTTTCAAACTTTTTTCGACTTGTTTGTATAAAGATATACTATGAAAATCTTTAAAAAAAATCGAAATTTTGAAAAAAAAAAAATTCATTTTCATCTACAGTAACATCAATAACGTCGTATTTTTCGATCTTAGCACTCGAGCTCACTGAAAACTCATGGACCGCCACTGGTACCTACTTCCCCTACTACATATTTGAGTATCCTCCTAAAGATGTCACCGAACGTAGTGAACCACCGGGGTGATCTGTGGCAGAGATGTTGGTTACCGGGGTAGCGGCATCCGTACCCGACTCTCAAATTGATATTCGTTGTAGTAGTCTGTTTAATGTTTGATTGTTAATTTAAAAGAAACCAGAAATTTTTGTTTTATAAAGCAATTTTAATCGAAGTGCTAGAACCTACTACCTTATTAAGTACCTAAAAAAATTAAGTAACAACCCGCACACTACATTCACATATTTATCGTTAATTACTAATACTAAATTCGATAAAATAAATGTTTTTTTTTAATATTTATTACTTATTTCATAAAAAAATAAGATATTATAAATAAATCTTATAAAATCTAATCACAATTTCTCTATATTGCGGAAAAATAATAATTAAAATAGTATCTAAGAAAAATCTTTATATACTTCTGAAATTTATTTATTGTAGTTAAGTCCTCAATCACGATTCAAGCAACATTTTCGGCTTACTGTGGTGGAAGTAGGAGATTTTCAAACATTAACCCGGGAATGTTTGTCTTCCTTTAAAAAAAAATCTCAGGCAAAAATACATGTCACCGATTCCGATATGTGCAGAAACTGGGTAAACAGAACTACAAATACTTCTTAAAACAAAAAAAGCTTTTATGAAAAATTAAAAGCGTATAATAAAAACAACAACAGAAATACAAAATATATTATATTCTTAATAATAAATTAATAGCACCTTCCTGCCATACTCGCTCACGCAAGGCTTTTTATGGGAGTAAATCTTTAAAAGAAAAATATGGATACAAAATTACAAAAATGAAATTATTACTGTCATCAATTATGTTTACATTTTAAACAAATAAATTTCTTTTAAAAAAGCATTTAGAAAAACAATTCATAATTTGTTACAATTAGCTTGGTAGGTTCACAAATCTTTATTGTGTATAATCTTGATTGTCTTTGTTTTTGTTATATTTCTTTTTCTCGTGATTTCTGAACTCCGAACCCTTGACACTGCAACCAAGAATAAGTACACCGTTCTGTTACCGAGTAACTTTCCGAAGCTCACCTTTTGCCGGTACTTCTTTACCAAGATTTTTCCCAATGTAACAAACCAAAACAATTAGTAGACGTCTTTATTTTTCACTTATTATAAGTATCTTCCGTACCTACTATCTTTGATATTTATTAAACAGTAATGCACTTATACAATGAAGTCAATACACATATATAGGTAAAGAACCCAGGTATATGTAAACATCATGTATAAGTAGATACCTACTCCGTCATCACCATTTATTCAAGCATTATGGACCAACCAATCCCCCGCATGATAGTCTTAAGTAGGTGCTCTGGTCAAGTGATTTGGGTTCTACCTCCCAGGGTTTAAGATGACCATGTCCATGTGACATGATTGTAATCAAACGTGCGTTGACAGGAAACCCTCCAGTTTTATTGTTTGTTCTAGATACAAATAACGGTGGAATATAGGAATACCAAGATAACTTAAAAAATTAAAGACACTTTACACGATTAAAAATACACTAAAACAAATAATAATAATGATGTAATAACAACTAACGGTACAAATAAAAAAAATAGAATGAAATAAAATTAAGGATTACGAAAGATTTTTAAAATATTTATATTGAGGGATCAGTAGGTTTTATCGGTCCAGTTAGGAGTTCTATCGAGCCGAACCCTCTGATATGAAAATATCTGGAGTCGGTGAATTATTTTCCCATTTGGTCTCTGTTAGGTTCTTGTATTGTTTTGTATTTATTATACTTATACAGTGCAATTGCACTGCTTGGATTGACTAGATGATCATTTGTGGAAAAGTGTGTGGAAGGGTTAAGTTTTTCCTGTGGGGAAGATTTAACCGGGACACAAAGTCTAAAGAGCAATTAAAATAAAAACAGTGGAGGAAGCGAATATGTTTTTGGTGTAAAAATAAATAACTTTTACAACAACCAACAACTGTCCTTATGTACGGGTAAAAGCCCCCTAGATTCTAGATAAGAGAATCCCAATCTTTTTGGGCCCATTGCTTACTTTTCAATTATATCCCAAATTGTGTTGCGTTAGCTGGAATAATGTGATTTACCTGTAAGTTACACCTTTTGTTCTTTATGTATTGTTGTGCAATAAATGTTTTTTGAATTTTGTACTAGGCCCATGCACAAACCAATAATTTTTGTCACGAAATCTTTTGGAATTTTGAATTGCACCAAACGTAGATTTCACCAAAAAATTCAGAATTATCTACGGTGTTTACAATAAATGTTCCGTATAAATTTATTTTAACACCCTAGATCAGAGGTTCCCAAACTTTTTTTTCTCGTGGACCACTTTCAAAATTTTACCAGTCACGGTGGACCCCCTGCTGGTACATTTCTACCATATTCCCAAAACTCGACACGCGTTGTACTGAATATTGAATGGCGAGGTGTGGTCTGTCACAATGGAGCAATACCGGATCTACGACTTTTTCAAATGGGGGCAACATGGACCAGTATTCGAGATTATATTTGCCACGACGGAGGGGGCGTAATGGGATATGGGACACGGGGGGGGTATGTTCCCGTCCCAGTACAGTACACCCTAGTCCCATTACGCCCCCCCCCCCCTTGCCTAGCTGGTCGTTTGAGGAACTCTTGCATAACCGGTACAACAACGTGCGCTGTACGCCAGTCGCTATGTTATGGAGGGGGTGTAATGGGATATGAGACGGGGGGTGAAATGGGATATGAATATGGGGCAAGTGGGGGTCCACAAAACCAGTTCGTGGACCCCCATTTCTTTATCGCGCCTACGTGGACCCCCGTCGGGTCTCCCGTAGACCCCTGGGGGTCCACCTGGACCACTTTGGGAATCACTGCCCTGATAATTCTGATTTTTTGTTGTTATTGAAATCTACGTTTGGTGAAATTTAAAATTCCAAAAGATTTCGTGACAAATATTATTGGTTTTTCCATGGACCTAGTACTATGCACAAATTGTGCCTATCGCTCTCCAAATCATTTAAAATCGCCATCCAAAGCACTTTAACTGTTGATCGCCCCACAATCTCAATTTCCCATGTTGGGAATCACTGCTGTATGCAGGAATTTTCTCACAACAACATTTTTTTTCGCAGGGTAGGCAGAGTAGAGGCAATGTCACACAACTCCATACACATTCGTTCGTTATAATGTGCAATTGAATACAATTCTTTGATTTATTTCATATTTGTCGGGCATCCTCAACTTTTCCTTCCATCCACGTGTATCAAACGTCAAATTGTCACTTGTGCATCAAACGATAAATTTTGCAATAATTTTACGCAAATACTAGATTCTATTTTTATTTATTAATATTTTTTTATTTGAAATGTTGCGAGTATCAAATACAAAATTGGCTATAATTTCCACATTGAAACCACATCATGAAACAATAGTTCACAAAGCAATTAGTTCATCATACATTTTTACGTTGATATCATGTTTCATACTTTATTTGGTTTTTAGCATAATAATATTTTTATGATTATTGCGTTCAATTTTTACTTTCTACTGTAAGAGTATTCAGCGTTTTGAATGTTTAGTTATAACACTCTGTCTGTGCACACACATTTCAAATGCATATTACGGTATTTTGAAGAGAGTTTCATGCGAGTTAAAGACTGATTATTGATGTAAGGGATTGTCTTGGAAGCAATTCAGTATATTTAGATGTGGTTTTAAAGTGACTCTTTAAAATGAAGGCATTTTTTAAACAAACCTTCACTGCCTCATCTAACGGTGGGAAGCCAAGTTTCGATAACACATGGCAAGCAGTAATGGAGTCTTGTTTATAAATAAGTATCATACCTACAAACTTGCTTCAGTCAGATGAGTTACGTCAGTGATGAGCAACCCGTGGCCCGCGAGCCCATTTCATGTGGCTCGCAAGGCTTTTCGTACATCCCACATGGCCAAATAAAATATCAAAGTTTTCAAGTTTTTGGTAAAGAATATTCAACGGTTTCTGTTGTTTTAAAAAAGGAATCGGCGGAAAACTTCTCCCTTTCTTCAAAATTTTGAGTAAGCCTCTAAAAAATAATATATATTATGTTTAGACAAAATTTTGTGTAGAAAAATAAACCACGTTTTTACTTGTTAAAATTTATGTTTGATGCATTTTAAAGGTTTTCGTTTTATAAAATACCGAGTTTAAGTTTTTTTGAGTAAATTTTGTTTAATTTTCTGAACGAAAAGTCAACAGTTGTCCGAAACTGCAAGTACGCATTTTTTGTATGTTCTTTGTTTCAGAATCGTAAAAATCGTCAGCTTTTTTTTATGAGAATTTGGAGGCGTAAATTTTTCGCCTGCGGTGCTTTGTTTTTGGCGTTCTGTAATTGGTTTATTAAATAAATTACCAATTTAAAAAAGGCTCATAGGTTTGTAAAACCACCGACTGCAAATTTAACCATGCTTTCTATAGATATAGGCACCCCACTCCTTGCGGTCCGCGAACAAATTGAAAATGGATAAATCGGCCCTCCAGCTAAAAAAGGTTGATCATCACTGGGTTACACCTTCAATGAAGGAATGTATTTAGAAAATTGCATTTTTAAAATGTTAGTAACTGTTATAGTTGTTGTACAGCATTAATAAAGGTAGAGTTTGTTCGAATCTAAATGGCGTGGTCCAAAGATATTGAAATACAAGCGTAGACATACTAAATTTTGTGGTAGATACTCTCAGTATCACCCTGGTGAAAGATCAGTACCATTTAAAATCGAAACATTGCTTGAAAATACCGTGTTTGGTAGATTTGAAAAATCGGTTATTTTTTTTAAATTTTCCTTTACTTATCTCTTTCTCTTCCCGACTCCCTTCAGCCCCACAACACACCACAATTTAGGATGCTTGTATAGATGGGCCATGGGATTAAACATGAAATAAATAATTATAAAGCTTTGAAATAATTATTTAAAATACGCTCTTTTTTAATTTTTAAATATTTTGTATAACATTTTTGAAGCTTGCAAGTAATAATGTCGTTTATTTGGCTATTTTATCTCGACCGTTTGGAATTTCATTCTTCTGTAAATCTGTTAGTGGTTTCTGTTTCCAGTTAAAGGTGGTGGCCATGTTGGATTCTACCTTTTTTTCCTGCCAGAGTTCACACGAGCGTGGATTCTAGCACAGCTATCAAATCGGAATAATTAGTATTATAGTTCCTAACCTTCATTTCTGAAGACAGTTTGAAAAATAATTGTCATTGAGATATTGACGTTTCTTTGGATAACTTCTTTTTAAAATTAAAATATTTTTTTACAAAAATTATGATTTCAGAGGAAATTATGTTTTTTTCTAAACATACTTTTTTGAACGCACTGCTGTTCACTAAACTACTTGGTTCATATTTTGATCCAGCATTAAGGATACTTTCATTCAAATGAGAAAGATTAACATTTGAACTATTATGTTGGATGAAATAACTGTGCCCGTATACACTTGTACTTTCTTATTTTCACTCCTCTCAAAACATATATATTATATGCCAAGTAGTCCAGTAATAGGCACATAAACGACAATTTTGCAATTATTCCGATTTAGCAGATTTGCAATAAAATGTGGACAAAAAATCGTTGGAAAGGTGGTGTTAAAAACACCAGTGTGCAATTCACAAACGGTAGAAGTGAAACCTCTAGGAAAGTAAAGTAGATAAGAATGGGGAGACTAAGAAGCACCTTTTTTTTATCAATGTGATGCATGATTTTTTCTTTATTATTATCGTCGAATTCCAGTACACCTTTTCCTATACATTTCGTCATTTATTAGTATTTGTGTTTTATTTTACGGAGTCGCTAGATGTCGCTATCTTTTGTGTTTTCTTTTGCCTGTATATTTTGAAGTGGTTTAAAGATTGGATATTGTTTTTACAAAAAGATTTTTTTAATTTTTTTTGGATTTCGTCCGCTAAGACTCTTCAGGCGCTTTGTACTTTATACTTGCATGGGACCGTGGATATCGTACTATATCGGAACCGAGTGTCCGCGAATTAAATAAATATTTTATTGCTACCTCATTCTCCCGCAGGATAAATCCTAAAGATGTATGTTTTTGACTCTTTTTGAGCTCGTTTCCGTTTCATCGAGTTTCAAATCACAACGGTGCTAAAAAAGTTTCGATTCTCAAAAAAAGCGCAAGCAACACCCGCAAAGCTCAAACAATTGTTATCTAACACACAACATATCCATTTAACAATTCACATTTTTCCAACCACTTAAAAAACTTTAATGCTTTTATGTTCTCTTATTGAGGGTCCGGTAAAAACCGTGATTAAAAGAAAAGATTACAAATGCTCGGTAATGCCCACTTCATGATTACCATAAAATAAAGGCCGGGGCATATTAGTGGCGTTTGTATCGGTCAAAAATTATTTGAAATACAGAAGATGAAATGTGTTTTTTTTTTCGTTTATTTGTACGTACGCCTTCCAGGAAATATATATCGTAGGGCATATATTTAAATGATATCATCTCCCAGTGATAGACATCTGGTAATAATGTAATTAACGGTAAATTATTGTTGGGGTTGCATCCTGTTTTTGGTCCGTTAAGTGCATGTAGAGTGCAGACGTCCACTTGAACAGAAATTATACGTTACGGCAACTACCTTCATTTTCGGAGATGTGTTCTGACTAGTAGTAGATACTAAAATTAATTCAACATTTCATGTGTTATCAAGAATATGTTTGGACTCAGGCAGTGGCGTTTCAGTACTTAGGCAGTCGCGTTTCTCAGGAGATGAGTTGTACCCCTATTTATTGTAATGAATGTGGATCGAAGTTTAAATAGGAACAAAAGAATAATGTTTGGGTTTCTTTGTTTGGACACGAATCAAAGCAAGGAAAATGTCTGGTATGAAAGTCCTCTTCAGCCGTTGACCATCGCGCGATAAACGTTACTTAAATATTGTATTATTATACAAGTTATTCTTTTTATTTAACGGTCCCGAATATAGTAAAGGCACGACATCTTATTTATTTTGTCATGGACAATTTATTTTTACAGTTACCATTAGCTTGTTAATTAATAAGGTCTCCAAGGTGTTGCCGTCGTGAGGAACAATTTTACGCGCAATCCGGCAACACTAGCGTGTAGCCCGGTAACTCCAAGTCACTCTCTGCGACGTTTAGTCTCGGCATGACAGCCGTTCGCGGTGTTTATTTCACTCGCCACACCCAACAGGTGTTAATTGCGCTCTGCAATTTGTTTTGGAAACCTTATTACGCGGAGTGCGTTTCGAATATGTTATTTTTATCAATTTTCTGCACTGTGATATATTTTTAATTTTTTTATATGAATACCGCTCAAGATTCCCAGCTGCTTATGTCTGGAGCCAGTGAGACTACAGCATCCCGGGTATGTTGTGAGGCTTAAGGTAGTGAGGAAAGGAAGGAGATGGGGAAGATGAAGGAGATGGGGAAGAGGAAGGTGGGGAAGTACCTGGCTATTCAGATCTGGTCACTAAACACGGTTAAAGCAATACCTAAAGTAAATACATTTATATTTAAATAACGCTTTGTTGTAATAAAATTACTAATTGAATATGATGTTTAAAAATGCATCACGTAGTTAATTCTAACATTGGCTAAAACAATTTATTTTACTACAATGACATTATGAATAAACTTTCAATTTGGAAGGGGGTATGGAAGAATCGCTACGTTTGGTGATTTAACTTATTAGGGTCATCCAGGTCTGGGCGGCGGAAGCGTCTCACCTAATGTGTAGCGGGCCGGATTTAGAGAGATTGGTTGAGGAAAACCTTTTTTCCTTTCCAGCAGGACCCTCTGACCCACCGCCTTGCGCCAAAGTGGGATACACTGATTCCCAGATTCCTACTCACCTCTCTTCCTTCCCAGATCTTCCTCTTCTTAAAAAAAACCTTCCACCCATCATCTTCAAAGATGACATAGACTCTGAGAGATATTATTTTTCTCAGAGCCCTCCGTGTGAAGCTAGTATGTAAAAAGAACTAGGATTTTAATGCTTTGTTAAATGATGGCAATAAATCATGTCAACTCGTGCATTTCTGCTATGGGTTGTTCCGTTATATATACAACTTTCTATAGTTAATGAATATTTAATCAGTTTCACTTTTAAACACTAGACAATGTTACTTTTCCCAGAACAAAACAGAGTAGGTATCTTCCTCTTACATCAATCTATTAAAAAGCCATTAGCAAACGCAACTAGCATTTTCTTTCATAACAGTCTTCTTTTAATAAAATAAAATACTTTTTTGTTTAAAACCACGAGATTTATTAATTTTTGAACCGACCGGTTTCGCTTAACTTAAGCATCATCAGGGTACAAATTAATACTAAACAAGAAGTACATAATGTGTGCTTATATATAACAAAATATAGAGGGAGACAACGTGATACAAATATTACAAACAAATAAACGGTCATAAAATACATTAACATAAGTACTCAAGTAATGGGAAAAACAGAAAGATAATTATGTAGACTAATGGGTTATAATAATAAATTTGGAGAAACAAAGCATTAACTGGCATGGTGATAAGGAGCGCTGGGAATTTTTATTTTTAAGGGTTTATTGGAAACAGACCTAATATAGGACTGCTTGATATGTCTAATTGATTATTAAGTATATGACTTTTGGTTTTTACAGCTTTTTTTATTTCTAGCGCCTCTAGATTATTTAGTCTGTTACCATGCCCGTTTTTATGTAAGATGTTAGCACCGGTGCTATGACAGAACGTATGATCTTTATCGATCAAATGATTTGCGAATTCAGAAAAACCGTTATTATTGAGGCAACGGAGATGTTCCTTTATCCTAATATTGACACTACGTGTTGTCTTACCGATATAAAAAGCCGAACAATTATTGCAATTTAATTTATAAATTCCCGAATGATTTAATTTGTCGTCCTTATCTTTCGAATTAATTAGAAATTTACCTAGATTGTTATTAGTATAAAAGGCCGGTCTGACTTCAGAAGGGAGGTTTTTTACACTTAAGGTAGAAAAATTATTAATGAATAAAATTCGCCGCCATTGATGATTAATATTATTATCATTGATTTGAGGACAAGGACTAGCAAATAAGAAGCGATTAACGGCTATTTGTTTTAGTTTTTTATTTAAGATTAAATCTATAAAATGTGATTCATAGCCATTATTTACCGCTATTTTTTTAATTATTTTTAGTTCATTAGCAAAATTATTATCGGACATTGGAATTGTGACCAAACGATGGACCATTGAATGGAATGCGGAGTGCTTATGTGAAATAGGGTGATTGGAGGTGCTGTGTATGACAATGTCAGTATAAGAGGGTTTACGAAATATGTTAAAATCAATTTTGTTATTAACGATCGATAAGGTAAGGTCTAAATAATTTAAGGTTGAATTGTTGCCTATCTCTAACGTGAATTTAATCTGATTATGAAAAGAGTTTATAAGATTGAGGAAGGAATTAAGTTGACGTTCAGTCCCTGACCATATACACAAAACATCATCAACATATCTTTTCCAGTACAGAACGTTTTTAATAAGAGGTGAGGTACTAGATAAAATTTTATTCTCTAGGCTATCCATGAATATATCAGCAATCAGAGGACTGGTAGGGCTGCCCATAGCCAGGCCGTCCCGTTGCTGATATATAACATTATTAAATTGAAAATAATTTTGATTCAGGCACATATTAAACAAGGAAGTTAAATCTTTTATTAAATCTGTAGAGAGATCAGAGCTATTTAGCAAATCAGAAATTAAACATTTACTCTCTTCTATGGGAACATTGGGAAACAAATTTACAACGTCAAAAGAAATTAGTTTAGAATTACTAGGGAGAATCATATCTTTTAATTCTTCTACCAATGAAAAAGAGTTTTTAAGGGTATGTTTAGGTGAAAAAACATTGGTATTTTGAAACACATTAGTAATAACTGATGATATTTTAAAATTTGGGGCATTACAACACGAAACTACAGGTCTGATGGGGCAATGATTCTTATGTATTTTGAGGAACCCATATAATTTAGGAGTTTTGGGATTTTTATTTAAAAATTTTACTTTGTGATACGATTCATCTTGAAATATTTTAGTTTTACATGCTTGAAGAGTTTGTTTCACATTTTCTTGGAACTTAATGGTTGGATCTTTCGTCAGTATTGTGAAATTGTCAGTGTCGATGAAGTCCGCCACTTTTGTATTGTATTCAGTTCGAGGAATTATAATTACTGTATTCCCCTTGTCCGCTTTCGTGAGGATTAAATCTTCATCAGCTAGTTTGGCACGAATATTCTTCATTATTTTCAACTCAGGATTTGGGTTAGGTTTAAATTTAGGGATTATTTTTTGTAAAGTTTCAGCACTTTTGTAACAGAATTTTTTTTGGTTTATTACATAGAGCTGTGTCTATATCCACTGCAACCTCTTCTATTGCAGCATTAAAATTATTATTAGAATATTTAAGGTTATATTTTAATCCCTTTGCCAATAGGGACGTCTCTTCTGGAAGAAAATGTACAGAAGACAGGTTCTGTACACGGTCAAAAAATGTATGGACCGGCTCTGGGTTACTATTATTAATAATATCCGGATTATTTACATGGCACAAGTTCTTCAGTTTTTTATTTACTGTGTTAAGTTTATTAAAAGATTTAACAGAAGCTAAGTGTCTCACTTTATCGTCAAATAGGTCCCATTCGACAGGGTGCAATTCATACACTAGTTCAGTATGTAATAGTTTTAAATTAAGTTTTATATTATTACGTTGTTTATATGCACTTTTTAGGTCCTCCTTTAACCACGTTAATTTAGCTTTATGCATGGAAGATTGAGATATTGATGATTGATTTTTTGCGCTTTTGAACTGCGCATTTAAGTAGTTAGGAAACACTTTTGTTTTAAGGCACTGTTTCAAAAAGTATATATTAATACACATCACTTTATACTTAATTGAGAAGTTTTTATACATTTTTGCTTTTTTGGCCGTACTCGCCAATTTAATATTATTGTAGAAAGCAATCACTTTGTGGTTTGACATATTTAATAAAATAAAATACTTTTTTGTTTAAAACCACGAGATTTATTAATTTTTGAACCGACCGGTTTCGCTTAACTTAAGCATCATCAGGGTACAAATTAATACTAAACAAGAAGTACATAATGTGTGCTTATATATAACAAAATATAGAGGGAGACAACGTGATACAAATATTACAAACAAATAAACGGTCATAAAATACATTAACATAAGTACTCAAGTAATGGGAAAAACAGAAAGATAATTATGTAGACTAATGGGTTATAATAATAAATTTGGAGAAACAAAGCATTAACTGGCATGGTGATAAGGAGCGCTGGGAATTTTTATTTTTAAGGGTTTATTGGAAACAGACCTAATATAGGACTGCTTGATATGTCTAATTGATTATTAAGTATATGACTTTTGGTTTTTACAGCTTTTTTTATTTCTAGCGCCTCTAGATTATTTAGTCTGTTACCATGCCCGTTTTTATGTAAGATGTTAGCACCGGTGCTATGACAGAACGTATGATCTTTATCGATCAAATGATTTGCGAATTCAGAAAAACCGTTATTATTGAGGCAACGGAGATGTTCCTTTATCCTAATATTGACACTACGTGTTGTCTTACCGATATAAAAAGCCGAACAATTATTGCAATTTAATTTATAAATTCCCGAATGATTTAATTTGTCGTCCTTATCTTTCGAATTAATTAGAAATTTACCTAGATTGTTATTAGTATAAAAGGCCGGTCTGACTTCAGAAGGGAGGTTTTTTACACTTAAGGTAGAAAAATTATTAATGAATAAAATTCGCCGCCATTGATGATTAATATTATTATCATTGATTTGAGGACAAGGACTAGCAAATAAGAAGCGATTAACGGCTATTTGTTTTAGTTTTTTATTTAAGATTAAATCTATAAAATGTGATTCATAGCCATTATTTACCGCTATTTTTTTAATTATTTTTAGTTCATTAGCAAAATTATTATCGGACATTGGAATTGTGACCAAACGATGGACCATTGAATGGAATGCGGAGTGCTTATGTGAAATAGGGTGATTGGAGGTGCTGTGTATGACAATGTCAGTATAAGAGGGTTTACGAAATATGTTAAAATCAATTTTGTTATTAACGATCGATAAGGTAAGGTCTAAATAATTTAAGGTTGAATTGTTGCCTATCTCTAACGTGAATTTAATCTGATTATGAAAAGAGTTTATAAGATTGAGGAAGGAATTAAGTTGACGTTCAGTCCCTGACCATATACACAAAACATCATCAACATATCTTTTCCAGTACAGAACGTTTTTAATAAGAGGTGAGGTACTAGATAAAATTTTATTCTCTAGGCTATCCATGAATATATCAGCAATCAGAGGACTGGTAGGGCTGCCCATAGCCAGGCCGTCCCGTTGCTGATATATAACATTATTAAATTGAAAATAATTTTGATTCAGGCACATATTAAACAAGGAAGTTAAATCTTTTATTAAATCTGTAGAGAGATCAGAGCTATTTAGCAAATCAGAAATTAAACATTTACTCTCTTCTATGGGAACATTGGGAAACAAATTTACAACGTCAAAAGAAATTAGTTTAGAATTACTAGGGAGAATCATATCTTTTAATTCTTCTACATTCATTTCATTTGATCGATAAAGATCATACGTTCTGTCATAGCACCGGTGCTAACATCTTACATAAAAACGGGCATGGTAACAGACTAAATAATCTAGAGGCGCTAGAAATAAAAAAAGCTGTAAAAACCAAAAGTCATATACTTAATAATCAATTAGACATATCAAGCAGTCCTATATTAGGTCTGTTTCCAATAAACCCTTAAAAATAAAAATTCCCAGCGCTCCTTATCACCATGCCAGTTAATGCTTTGTTTCTCCAAATTTATTATTATAACCCATTAGTCTACATAATTATCTTTCTGTTTTTCCCATTACTTGAGTACTTATGTTAATGTATTTTATGACCGTTTATTTGTTTGTAATATTTGTATCACGTTGTCTCCCTCTATATTTTGTTATATATAAGCACACATTATGTACTTCTTGTTTAGTATTAATTTGTACCCTGATGATGCTTAAGTTAAGCGAAACCGGTCGGTTCAAAAATTAATAAATCTCGTGGTTTTAAACAAAAAAGTATTTTATTTTATTAAATATGTCAAACCACAAAGTGATTGCTTTCTACAATAAGTCTTCTTTTAGGTATGGAATTTTATTTATTTTTTTAGAGTATCGCGGTAGCATTTTTTTTTTTGATAAGGGATTAGTCTGTCTTAAGAAGTAATTAGATCCAAAATTTGGCATCTTAAATGTTTTGTTTTACAAAAAACATGTCTCAATAATAAAATGAATTAATTTACATAATATGACACATTTGAACCTTGGACAAAACGTTTGGTAAAAAATCAGAACTTTATCCGACCCCGTGAAGAATAAGTTAAAAGGTAGGAATCTTTATATTGACACAGTTTTATGATAAATCAGAATCGTGATAAAATAGAACACTTTTGAAAAGTGAAGAAGAAAATGAACTAAAAAAAACAGAGCGTGCAATTCACACGCGGTAGAAGTGAAACATTCAGAAAAATACAGTAGATGAGTGGGGAGACTATGTGGTATTTTTTTATCGATGTAGAAGATGATTTATTCCGTATTTTTTTGTCGTCAAATTCTAGTGCTCCTTTTCCTATACATTTGGTCATTTTATTAGTATTTGTGGTTTCTTCTTCAGAGTCGCTAGATGTCGCATTATTTGGCTGTTCGTTTTGAAGTGGTTTGAAGATTGGATATTGATTACGATACGATTTTTTTTTCTTTTGGATTTCGTAGGATTCGATCCTTGGAACTCTGAATGTCTGGCCGCTGAGGTTCATCAGGCACCTTATACGTAAGTGTCTTACGTGGGACCGTAGATTTATCGTATTATATTGGAACCGAATACACATGAAATAAATAAATATTTTATTGCTGTCTCATTCTCTCGCAGGCTAAATAATACAGATTATAGATGAATGTGTTTGTCTCTTTTTATTGTCGCTTGTTTCCGTTTCTTCGAGTTTCAAATCATAAAGATGCTAAAGAAGTTTTCACTTCAAAACCAGACAAAAAAACTATTCTAACCTAAAATTTTTTTTCATCACTTTTCATAACTTTGTATCACTTTTCAAAAGTATTCTGATTTGTCGCTATTCTGTTTTATCCGGTAACCGTTTAACAAAACAAGGGATCTGGTGCTAACTGTACTTAATAAACATTCATCTTTCCTTCATGTACTGGATGGAATTGCTTCCTTGGACATCATTTTACTTGCAATAAATGCATGAAAGAGGAACACACGACTTTCAAATAATATTAAAATTATGAAAAAACTTAAGTAATATTATTAAAAATTGATTAATGTAATGTTAATAATGTCTTAGTTTCAACCACCACTGCACTGGTAACCTAGTGATGTCCAACGCACATGCGCGGTTAGGCAGGTCCTCTCACGCGGGTCAATGTCCCCTCCCGTTATCTCCTCTATTCCACATTCCGATGTCATTTTATAGTAGGGATGAAGCGACTGGCGACCTCTGCCCGGTCCTGGGGTCCAGGGCCGGCGGCGAGCCTTAGCGCACTTTAAATAAACCCCCGACATTAGTTATCTCCAGATGGGCCGCAGAACGCACGTGAGTCGCTCCAAATCAGCAAATAAATAATTGAGCAAACAAAAGGGCAAAATAAAATGTATGAAATCAATTGTCATGAAAACAGTGTATTAGGACCTTCTCATAAATGTTTCAGTATTTATTAACTTACTTTCTTGCTAGAGCGGTGCGTCTTTTTTTATATGAATAACTCTCAAGAGTCCCATCTGCTCTCGTCTGGAGCCAGTGAGACTGTGGCATCCCAAACCAAGGGGTTTGTTGTGAGGCTGAAGGAAATGGGAAAGAGAAGGGTGGGGAAAAACTTGTCTAATCAGATCTGGCCACCAAACACGGTTAAAGCCATTTCGAGCAACATTTCAATTCTGAATGGTGGTCTTGCATCAGGGCGATACTGAGAGTATCTTCCATTCTGGAACGTGCCACAAATATACTACTTATTATTTTAAAAAGAATTAGTTATGAAATAACGCAAATTAATCAAATAAAATTTACTCTCCGCGAACCCCATCTTCCCTCTGCTTTTCCTCCCTGCCGCTAAAATATATGAAATCCATACATTTTCATTTACACACATTCGGTTTAGTGGTTAAGGCGTGAAAGCGTAATAAACAAACACACTCACTTTCGCATTTATAATTTTAGTAAAGATGATAATTATGTATTCAATGTTGACAGTTCGCCAAACAAAATTCTATAAAATATGTTTTTTTTGCTTAGAAAAATATTTTCTTTGACTTTAAGTAATTAGATTTTGTGAATTTTGACATTTGGTTATTTATTTATATTATTTAAGTGAGGTAAATTCGATGGAACGCAACTATAATCATGTCATTGATATAATTTAGTTTCATTTGGAACAGATTTCTGTCTTTGTTTCTCTTTAGAGTAGTTAGGCCTTATCTAGTGTATTCTAAATCAATGCTAGATTTGGCCAATGCATCAACGTTCTCACGTTACAAATTGGGATTGGCTTAATTTTGATCCTGGTCGCTGTCTACATTCCTCGGAGGAATTAAGTGTTCTACTGCCATCGAACTGTAAAGGGCGACTGCAGTGATATAAGATAAACTAGGTGAAGTGAGTCCATTTCAGTCAAATAAAAACTGATATAATTGTGACACAGGATCCAAATAGTTAACAAACACCTCTATCAGATTTGTTATTGGTGACAATGCAGGTAGAATGGTAACTCCAGAATTACATGTAACAATGTCTATTGGATTCTGGAAAAAAGAAGACACCTTCGCCTAGATGGTTTTACTACAAACATGGGTTGCGGATGGTCACAGAAAATAATCAAACAAAGTTAAAAAAGAACTACTCAAAAAGACTTACCACGATTGAATAAATTAAATTAGAAAAAAATGAATCAAATAAGTTGAACCACCAAAGAGGTGTTTAACATTCCATCTTCTCTCTGCTTTTTTGTTTGCTCAAAACTCACATTTTAATCATTTCCGGCGAATTCGTAACTATAATAACTTTTTTTTCCAACAGACTCCTGGAGATGTAAGTTCTTTATATTTAAAATTAATAAAAATAGTACCCTACCATTAATATATTTTACGTGCAACTGTTTTAAAACTTTATAACCAGATTATCAACTATAAAGTTAGCGGTAAGCACCAGATTTTATTTTTCTAGGCGATGAATTAATAACTTCGGAAGGCATTTGTTTAGAAACATCTTAAATATTTGTAGCACGTTCTTCAGAATTAATTAAAATGAACGCGGCGGAAAGGTCGAATCTCCACGCCCGCTAGGGCGAATTCGACCGTACGTTCGTCTAATACGCCGTGCCGTGGGCGTATATTTGTTTACACGCTTTCATCACTTATGTCGTTAAAATTTCCACATTATTTGTCTTCGTCTTCTTTTCTTTGATAGGGCAGATTCAACAGTAGGTCCGTCCAATCCACGAGTCGAGAGTCGCAATTTGTATACACGGCTTCTTTACTAACGTCGTTAAGATTCTGATTATATTTTAGGGTGTATTGTCGTCTGACGGTAAAAAGTCATTTTTTATGTAGCTTGATTCTGATAACTTGATTCCATCACGAAAGTTAATTCTGAAGAATTCAAATATTTTGTTTTGCGTACGTACTAAAACACCAATCTGATGTATTATATTTCTACGGAAAGTCCTGTTTAATGGATTTTAAGACTTAAGAAGACGAGGTGGTACTTTTGAGCATCTACCTTCTTACGGTTTATGTCGGTTCCTTTTCTCTGAATCTCCCGACCCAAATGCGGCGCGTTACGCTCCCCTATCAATCAATCAAAACGGTCAGATTAATTAATAATTAATTTCATACATTCAATAAGCGCTTGTGTATTTTAAAGGCATTTAATCTGAAAACAATATTATAAGTAAGCCCTTTAACTCTATTGTGCCACCAATGTGTAAAGCGGTCGAAGCGTTTGGCTTAGATTCAGAATGACCGAAGTTCTGTTTCCGCGTAATCCAGATAATATTACAAATATTCCGTAATTTTTATTAAAAACTAGCAAGTTCCCGGCATGCGTTGCAATGCCAATTAAAAAATAAATTGTTTCTCCCTGCGTGTCCTTTCCCATTCATCCCGTTCCCCTTCCACCTTCCCCTCCCATAACCCCTTCCCCTCGCGCGTTCCCCCTCCACCTTCCCCGCCTTTCCTCTCCCTTCTCACCCGACCTACGAACCCCCCACGCATTCCCCTCCTCTTCCGCATATTCAGTCTAGGTACATTCAGATTTTCAAACAGCTCATGTGCCACCTATTGCAGTTTTTTTTTACAAGTTTTCATTTTTCAAATATTACAAACATTCATTTTTGTATATCATAAGAACAATCAATCAAATTTGGTATATAACATAGATACATATTAAAAATGGTAAGGTTCAAAGTATTTGATTTTAGTTAGTACCATAGGCGAGTACTTTAATTAAATGCATTCATTTAAAGAATTTATTCCAAAACTGAATTTCGATTGAACAATCGGTGGTTTGCAAAATGCCATTCGCAAATTGTGACTTCTTTGACAGTTGCGTAAGAGTTTTTGTAATTAAGAGGATTTTTTTTAGATGTATTGTCATTTGATTGCAGTAATCCAGAAACTTTCGCTAGGGTGAAAAGAAGGTACTTTGAAGGTTTCAAACGTTTCCTATGCTATAGCAATACATAAACAACGTACATGTACTTGCAAGCAAGCGAACATATGTCAATGTCAGAATTTCAGAATTTAACCTTGCAAATAATATATCGATCGATAATCTTAGCTATGATCCATTTAATCTCACTCCTACCACAGAACAAGAAATCACTGACATTATTTCATCACTCAAAAACACACATTCAACTGGAATCGACAATATATCCACTAAATTGATCAAACACCTCAAACCAATCATCACTAAGCCCCTTAAACATATCATAAACCTAAGCTTTCAAACTGGCCTCTTCCCAAATTCTTTAAAACACTCAACAATTATTCCTATCTATAAATCAGGGGACAGATCATCAGTGAATAACTATAGACCAATATCCTTGCTGAGTCCGATATCAAAAATAATTGAAAAAATGGTAAAACGAAGGCTATACAAATTTCTTGAAGACAATGACATTTTGTCAGGAAATCAATATGGCTTCCGCAAAGGTCGTAGTGCCGCAGATGCAATTGCAACTTTTACAAAAGCAATCTCTGATAACCTCGATAAAGGCCGCAAGCCGCTTGCTGTTTTCTTGGATCTAGCCAAAGCCTTTGATACTGTCTCTCACCGCATACTTTTGAAGAAACTCCTTCAGGTAGGAATAAAAGGTACTCCCCTCAAATGGTTTGAGAACTATCTAACAAATAGGTCACAATCGTCTCTTGTAAATTCTGCTAAAGAATACAGAAGTACAAGTTTACCAATCACGTACGGTGTGCCTCAAGGCAGTGTATTAGGCCCACTTCTCTTTCTAATATATATTAACACTTTATGTAACTTGGAAATTAATGGAACTATAATATCCTTTGCCGATGATACGGTAATCATCTTTGAAGCTGAAAATTGGAACTCAACTATGGAAAAAGCAAATAAGGGCCTAAATAAAGTAAAACATTGGTTAGACGACAACCTTCTGACTCTTAATATTGACAAAACAAAATATTTACTTTTCTCCATACGTAAAGTCACTCCTCCTCAAAACTGTCCTAATCTTATCATTCACTCATGCTCACAGAACATGTACTTGCAAGCAAGACCATATAAAACAATCCTGTAATAAACAAAATGAATAAAGAAAATTTAAAATTTAAAAAATATATTGTTTTTTATTTTTAATTAAAATTGATATATTATGGCTGCAGCTTAATACTCTGATTTGCATTGTTCTACAAAAAGTACACATGTAATGTGATAACGCTTATAAAAATATTAGGTTTTCTTTTACCAAATATTATAAATATTAATTGCCCTACTTCACTCAAAGAACCTAATTATGTCAAAAACGCACGTATCGTACACATGGTGCACAATAAATCGATGAATCGCCTACATGACATGATTATTTTTACTATCATCATTGCGGATGACGCCATTTTATTTGCCATTCAAAGTAAGTAGCTGCTTTTTATCGCCTGAGAAAGATTGTTCAATAACTGTACTGAATAAAGGTCAACACTCTTCACATAATGCATAATGCTATATAATACAATTCATTGAAATTGTGGTATAAGAGATGTGCTCATTTAATTTATATTAAATGTAAATAAAATTGAAAATATTTCAGATATTTACCAGATTAATGAAAAAAAGTGCGATTTTCACTACAAAATATGTTAATTGCAATAAAACAATAACTTTGTTTGTAACTACGATACATTTATTTAATTTTTTTAATACTGACCGGTTTCACTAAACACAAGCATCTTTAGGGTCTCAAATTTTGATCAGTTTAATTTTATACCCTGAAGATGCTTAAGCAAAACCGGTCAGTATTTATAAAATTAAATAAATAAATCTAAGTTATTGTTTTATATCAATTAATGTGTCAAATCACAAGGTGGCTGCTTTCTACCAAAATTAACAAAAAAAAACAATAAAAAAAAAATAAAAAATTTAATTAAAAAAACAAAGTATGTTCTTTCTAACACTTATTTAAGAAGTATACCCCTAACAAATGTAACAAAAGTAAATTCTTAAAATTTTGGAAAGATCATCACGTGCTGAGAATTCCTTTGAAAGTCCAAGAAAATCGTGTAAATAGACTGAAAAAATTTAAACGCTATAAAAGATCGCACGCTTTTGGACATAAAATAAGAAAGATGTATGTAATACCTAACGCAGAAGTGGTTCGTAAGCATCATATGTTCTGGGTAGAATCCAGAGTCCAGATATTAATGATGATGTTCAATCCAATCCTCGATAAGAGCGTAAAGCAACGTAACAGAAGTTGAAGAAAAGGATGACAAAAGAACTTAGGTGAAAAATTCATGTTCTTTCTAATAAATTCTCCAAAAGTGAAATAAAACACAAACACATTATTTTCTGTGAAAACACATCTTATCGAAAATCATAAAATTCCGGTGGTCAACTTATTATTTAAATTCCATCACACAAAAGTGAAATTCTTCTTGAATCCACAATCTACATAGAATATTTAACATTCTAAACAAATAACGTTATCTAAAAATAAAAATAAAGTTTTTAGAATGGCCGATGAAATTTACGAATAGAACGCAAATTTCATTAAATTATTTTATAAAAAACAGCCGCAAAAACTGTGTCAGGGTTTGTTGATTTTGAATTCAATTCAACAATCGGTTAACGTCCGTTATAATAATAATAACAAGGAAAAACCATTCGTACCAATCGCAAGAAAAAGTTCTACCTTCTACTTGAAAACAATGTGAAACCCGTTCATGTAAATTTTGTGGTAAGTACCTATTCTAACCAAAACTATTAGAAGAATACAATTCGAGCATTTTATCTAGAAAAAACTGAACAATTATTATGAGTAATAAAGTTGAATTTTCACATTTCCTGAAATATGTTTATCATAAGTATGTAGCAGCTTTGTTATAGCAGCATGAATAAAATGAAACAATACAAGTTCTGCAGTATATATAAATGACATGGAGGAAGAGTATGTTTATTGCCTTGTATAGTCAAGTATTCATTATGAACTTGTTACTAGGTCAAATACTATGCGCTCGTTTACTGGGTCATAATGTCAAAAACTTGTTATGAACTTGTTTGCTTATCATATTTTTAAGCAAATTGTTAAAAACTTTGTGCTTTATAATTGATGCGCTTGTTAATTAGAAAAAAAATATATTTTGTTTTAGAAAAATTATTGGAAAAAGATTTTGCCGGATTATTTAGAGCGGTCGAATGATAGTTTGACAAGTCAAAGGTCAGATATGATATAAGATTTTTGTAGCCAAAAGTATTATCGTTATTTACTTTTGGGGTGCAAGCTACTATTTTGTTGCCCGGCGTCCGCGGGTTTTTAATTGCTAGTTTTTATTACTAAATAACATTACTTTCATGGAAATTTTATTAATCTCGATCGGAAATATCCTTTAAAAAATAATGGTTCAAAAGAAAGGAATAAAATTGATAAAAAATAACACAACTTATTGTAATTATGTTGAATTATACTAATATAAGAGTGAATTGGTAATTAGAATGGAAAATTTGTACACAAACTGTTCACGCTTCTATTAGATGAATGGCGCGAAAATATCAACATGTCAAAACCGTATTTTCGACGTGCGTGAAATAAAACAAGGTGGATTTGCGCATGCGCTGACTTACCGAAGTTCAATGTTGCCAACATAATAATGACATTTTTTATAAGTAACGCTCAAAAAAATAAAATGTACAGTCTTTATACAACTTGCAGAAAAACACCGTTTAAATGTTTTTTTTATTATAAGTAAGGCTGTTTGAATTAACTGTTCGTGTATTTGCATTCAGACTCTATTATTATTAAACATTCTAAGAGAGGCACAAATGCATTCAATCAACTTATACATAATGCTGTTGTTTACAACGCAAAAAGTGTAATTTATTACAATTTTCTCCGTATTTAGATCGTGTACTCGTACCTCTCGGAACAATTAGCACAAACGCCGTAAAATAGGATGATCGATGTGAACTGTAATAGAGCATGAAATAGAACTGAGGTTAGGCTGCAGCTGTTCCGCCTTCCTGTTTACACTCTGCCTGAAGTATATAGGCAGTTATTACATTCACTATCCAATACGCCTTCACACCCCTTGAGTAGTTAATCTATTATATCAATATAGTAGCTGAACTCGGCGGCGTTGCTCAAATTTAAAAAAAAATTCAAAATCAGACTTAGATAGTGTTTGAACGTCAAGTGTGGAAAACTTCATCAATCTCAGGATAAAACTCAAACAAAAGCCGGCAGTTACAGACAATCGTTTTTACAGCAAAGTGAACCTGACTTTGCTCGGGTTTATAAATGGCTTGGAGTAAAATTTTGGGGTTTTGAATTCTAGTAAGCCGGGTGTTGTTTTGAAGGTGGAAATAATACTATTGTTAATTATTAAAATGTTAATTTCTGTAAATAGTATTTGATTCATTTCATCGTGCAATGTCTTTCTCGGGAGATCGCGACTTCTACCATTCCTTTCCACGTCGAATAATCTCATAACTCATCTTTCTTCTTTCATCTTTTCTGCATGCCCGTATGATCTAAGCATCCCTTAATTAAATATCCCCATTTTTAATTTTAACCGCTTCGTTTGCAACAGCTTGCTTACCACAGATTAGTAACCATTTGTTTCGTGTCTTCCTCGGGCGACCCCGACTTCTTCTGCCATTCACTTCCACGTCAATTATTCTGCTTACACACCTTACTTAGTTCATCACATTCAGCACACTTTACCTCGAATAACGTAAAAATTTTTTTTTTAAATTTCATGATGCTAACCACGATGAACCTGCGTAATAACATTTTTTTTTATTAGATTGTACATTCCAAAGGAAAGAAAATAATCTTACCGGGGTACCACGTTCTAATTTCAAATTGTGCGTGGTATTGTAATAATGTAAACATCAATTTAGTGTTAAATATGTGTTTTTTATTGCATGGCGGTAATAATATGGTTGTGAAGCGAGAAAAAACTTCGTAAGACAAAATTATAAAATACATGTTGCAGACAAGACGTAGACCTTTGAGAAAAAACATGGAATTGTTAAAAATAAAGCTAACAACAGAAATATTATATAAAACTAAAAAAAAACCATAGATTTAACCAAAACAACAAAATATAACCCTTCTTCCAGAAGGGAGTATACCCCCCCCCCCCCCCCCCCCCCCGAAGGTATATTCAAATGTAATAAAGCCGCTTCGCCTATAATCTGCGTATCAGTAACAGTACCAGTTGTACCATTGTATCAGTCTGACGATGTCCGTCGTAAGGTGAAACTGATTCGGTCGTTAATTAAAAAGTAGAATAAAGTTATAAAAATGTTTTAATCCAATAAAGAATAATGTTAATGACATTGTGCGATTGTATTTCATTACTACTAGTGCAAAGGAAAACAAAATTAATTAATATTGTAGGCGACAGCATGCCGCTATAACATTGAAAGTACGATTATTCAATTGTCATTTCTGTTAATATTTATGCTAGTCTGTAGAAAATGCACATTCCTCGAAACAAATTCGTTTTCAGCACAATGAAAGTATAAACAGCATAGTATTCGAGTTTACACATTCCAGAGTCGGATTAGAAGAAATGTTATTTCTTCTAATAGAGGTGAAACTAGAAAGTCGCTAGATGTCGCTTTATTTTTTGGCTGTTTATTTAAAGTGGTTTGAAGATTGGATTGAATTTAAAAAAAATAAAAATATTTTATAAATATATTTATTTTTTTGGATTTCGTAGGATTCGAATCTCCGTTCGCTGGATGTCTTTGGCCGCTTAGATTTGTCACGCGTTTTACGCCGCTACGCTATCGGAGTGCTGGATCGTGAATTTATCGCATTATATAAGAACCGAGGACCCGTCAAATAATAAATTTTAGTGACGCACTTCCGTTTCATCAGAATTTCTAATCGCTACGGGACTAAAGAAGTTTTACTTCAAAAATTATGTAAATATATGAATTAAGTAAAATATAGGATCAGGATATTAACAATAACAAGCCATATGTAGATTGCGATAAGGTATATATTTCCATTTAACACCAGCCGCCCGTTTTGATTTATTCACGAAATAAACAGCGCCTAAAGGCTTGGAAAAAAGGATTTAATATTGATTTCGTTTCATCTTCGTTTGGTTTAATCAGTGTGATGAATCGATTTTAGTCAATTATAAAATAATTTTTAATGTGATAAAAAATTTAAGTAAGTGTACTGCACTATGAGTTGTCATAACGACCCTTTGGAATAACAAGGTTCCATCTATCAAGGTTAGGTCATGCGATAATGGGAAATATGTTGTGAGCTATTATAGAGTTCATTACCACGACAGATGGAACCTTGTTATCCCAAATGGTCGATATCCGAAGTTAAATTATTTGTATGTACAAAAATAATCCCAATTTTCTCTGTGACGAATAATTAACACACAACATTAAGAGACGCTGAAACTGTGGAAACGATAAATAAATTGGTTTTAGTATATTTAGTAGAAGCAAAACTTCACCAAAACAATTTCAACCAATAGGAGCCTTGAAAAGTGGATCATAATCAAAGCGGTCAATGAACGTAGTTTGACGTTTCGTAGGTACTGTAATGCGTCATTTCCGTTTCAAATCACAATGGTACTAAAAAAGTTTCACTTCAAAAAATCTATTATATGGATCCGAAAATGAAAATTGCTTTCAATGTAAAGAATATAATGTTTTTATACATACCTGTCGATAGAAACAGCAAAGGTTTTGTGCTTTTCCGACCATTGACATATTTTACTAGTTCTATTGCGACAACCGCACATATCTCATTTAACTCGCATAACATATGAGTAGTTGAAAATCAAAAGGTACTTATTAACCACCATTTTGATTTTTTTTGAGATTTGAATGCCAACTTTCTTGGCCAAATGTTCTCTTGGATCATAGCTATGTTTGAAATATTATTTCAGTGCAAAAACATGGTTAAATCCTTAGTTATAGCTTGTTAAAAATCGTCTTCAATTTCAAAACGTACCTAAATCCAAAATCATTTGTTTTCAAAACGTACTCCAACTCAACTCAACTCCAACAACCAATAAGGGCCATGAAATTGGCAGCCATATTGGTTTTTTAACCAATCAATGAGCTACTTTCTGTGCAAAGGACACCATTTCAAGAAACACATATTTTGAGAGTGTTTTTGAAGTTGATGTGATCGTGATTTTTGTGAGATATATAGATACACAAATGTGTATATAAATTATGTAATATCTTTACTACAGTCCTGGCAGAGAAGTATTATCAAACACAGTTTATGAGTCTCAAAATGTGACTAAATTAAAAGGCTCCACTTTCAAAATGTATCTAAATCCATGGTTCAATATAAAAATGTATGTAAGTCCATTTTTAAATATTAAATAAGTAATTAAATATTTATTAGATTTATATTTCAAATATGCATTTAAAATGTTTTATTTTACCGTTATTTTTACAAAACATTTAATTTTACTTTATTATTCTTAAATGCTATGAAACAATTTTTTGCTTTTGCCAAAAATTTGGTTCGTGGAGATAAGTACGTTTTGATATTCAACTACTCATATCTTACATAATAATACATATTGTATGTACGTCGAAGATAAGAAATGCATTTATTATAGAAACATAAAAGTTATTGTGGAAACGTAAAAGCGTAGCCGCTGCTAATGTCATGCGTTGGAGTTGAAGAAATATTTTTTTGTTTGTTTTAGAATCTTTAAAAAATATTATTTAAGTGCTCTAATTCTCATTACGTTGATCATGGAAGGTTCAACAATTGTTGCAATTATTGCGGCCCTGTGGCAACGATGCAATGTGCTGTAATGGAAAAGCTTTGCGTGCAACTGATACTCGCACCTGAAAATTGTGCATTTTTGTATTCATAAGAATTTTCGAATCGCTAGAGCGATATATTATCTCTCAGACGCGGTTAAGAAGCATACAGCTTGGCAGTGTTTAACCGTAGGTGGATAAAGCTACGCATGTGCGCAATTAAACCCCGTCACATCAAGGAAAACCGCAACTACCAGCAAATTAACCATTGGAAAATCGGTTGAAGATCATTTTTTTTGTTTTGTACTTCGACCTGAAGACCAATCAATAACATGGAATCACTGAAGATCGTCAAAGTTTTTGAGGTTAGTCTAATTTATCGTAAAGTTGAAGCAATAATCAGGGTGGGGGGGGGGAGGGTGACACGCGGAAAGAGTGAAAGTCGTTGTTTATAATTTTGATCATGCAAGTACATCATAGTCAGATTAAGGAAATTCTCTTTCGGACAATATTCTCTAAAAAAACTTTTCTAATTAATCGAATGCGTAAAAGGTTTATAAAATTATTTAGAACAGTCATATGTACAACGACTAAATGTAAAATGTATATCTAGTTTTTTATTAGCGTTATTAGATAATTTATATTGTGTACCTAATTGCTGGACATGTCATATCTACGTATTTTGTTCCGTTAAGTGGAACAGCTTAGCGACATTTTTTCTACTAAGTTAAAATTTTGAATTTGAGGCCTTAATACTTGACTAAACTGAATAATTCTCCTTTTGATCAAAAGGTGCATCAAAAATCTCGTACAAATATTTGCTACTTTATTTATTAGTTTCTTAAATTATAAAATATAGGCCTTTATTTTATACCTACTTAAAGTGTGATTAAAGGTTCCCATTGGCGGGTGCAGAGAGGATATGTAGCCGAATAACAAAAAAATAAAACTTATTTTCATTTAAATGATAATAAAAAAATAATACTACTGACTTTATACTGTTTATGGTTCCATCCCAACTCAGAATCAAGTCAACTCGACACCTCTTTGAAAAATCAAACAGGTGTCGAGTTGGATTAAAAAAAAAAAAATTGAATAATATCCCGTAACCTAACCTAACGTAACCTATTTAACCAATTCTTTAAATATTTCTCATCACTTTTAATAACATCTCAAAGGAAGTGTTGAGTTGCTTTCATTCTGAGTTGTCCGGTTACCACTGTATATATCTATTTAAATACAAAAAATTGACACTGTAAATTAATTTGGGTTGATATTAATACCTAACGTTTTTTTAAATGTATTTTTGAAGTCAATTATAGGTTTGAAATTGATAAATAATGCACAAATAATTGTAATTTTATAATTATAATTTCGGGGAACTATCGGGGGATCAATTTTTTTATTTTTATTTATTTTATTTTATTTTTTATTTATGTCTATTCTTGAATACACAATTTTACAATTGATTACAGAGGTTTACATAGGAGTACAAAACGTTAATTTTCGGTAGCAGTAAGCAAAAAGATATTTGTCGTCATACTTAAATGATGACTAAGCAATGCGTGCATTATTTAATGATTTCTATTTTAAAACCCTTATTATACCCTATTTTTACTTTATGACCCCTCCCTATCCTCGACCAATGTAAGAAAATTATTACGATCTTTCCTATAAACGATACTAAAGAAAAAAAAATGCATTCTACCACATTTTATGATGAACTTAATGCGTGCTGCATTATCATAATATACACAAGACACCTCTTTTGTTAAAAACATGACGAATAAAAGTACTGCTATAAAAAGCACTACTTTCCATCAATACGCGCGTATTATTTATGGTCAGTCATAAAAACAATCGACAAAGTGCGCTCTATATTTATGTAAAGCAAACCGCCCACCAAGGACATATCAGCTGACTGGTTTATGAAAGTAGAAGAGAAAGCACGCAGCATATTATCAGAATAACAGAATGTTGTTCTTTACGTTCAAAGGGTCGATAAAACGTCCATTTCACTGATTGAACAGGCCACATAACATAACATTACATTAACATAGTCTCATAACAACTATTACTTATAACGTACAAATATTAAGTCGTTTTAAAGTGATGCTTATTTATCTAATATCACGTTATATTTATTAACTTTTATCTTATTGAACTTATTAACTTTTATCTTATCTTTATCTTTTGTGTTATCTTCTTCTTCAATGATATATTACGTTGATGGGAATAACCTTAAAAAGTTATAAAAAGACAGTTTTTCTCATAAAAAATTGAATAATGATAATTGTTTAGAAGAAATGTTTTTAGTGATGATTTGAATTTGAAGTTATCTTGTATTTGTTTAATGTTTTGTGGAAGGTTCTTATACAATTAAATGGTCATGTAATATGGTCCTTTTTGTGTCATATGTGCTTCAAACTTTTTTATGACGATGAGGACTTCTTTAACTCAACATTTTTTTTCCTCTTACCCTTAAATTCGGTGTATTTTCTACAAGCGCTAAATTTAGGTAAATAAAATAAAACTTTTTATTGTTTTCCTCGAATTGATTCTAACGCCATCTACACATTTTTTCTGAAACCATCTGGCAGAATAATTGAGATTGGAGCTGACGCGGCGGTGATAAAAAACCGTTCTGTCTTAGGTATATAATTATTTTCACTTTACGACGTTCTGCTCACGTTGCTAAATTATTAAATGCATCAACATTATTTCACTTGATTTCAGTCGAGAATATTTGTGCATGAAGATTTTTGTACACCTGTGGACAAAACAATCAGGCTTTTGAACTGCTTAGGATTAGGAAGCTTTTGCGTTGTATAAGTCAAAAATAGGTTCTTTTTTAATAGGCTTAAATGACAACTAATATTTTTGTTTCTATCATAGATCTTTTATTTTGTTTTGTAGTATAATATAATAATCGTAATAATTCAATAATATTATTTGACCTGTTTATATGTACATAATTCCAGCAATTTCTATGTTGCGATATCTATTTTGCAAACATGATATTATTTTTAAATAAACAATAAATGTCAAAGTACCTACTAAACGTTGTGTAAAAGTTTTTGTGCTTAGGAACATTAATACAGTCGGTACAAATAAAATAAAAATGTAAATTGTATTGCCTTTTTTGTGGTTTGTCTTTACAAAGATATCTTATATTTGAAACACACAAATGAATTAATCAAATACTCTGTATCAACTGCAACAATAAACAAAAAATGGGTCATTATGAAAATATGTCACAATATTTAATAATATTTTTACGTTGGATTGTTACTTCTTTGTATGGATGTATTTGGAAATTTTTGAGATTATACAGTTATTAAAAAAACTGTTCTTACGATTGCCTCCATAGTTCCTTACTGTATTCTTATAAAAAATTAAATGACATTTTTTTTCAAAAATTAAATTTTAAAGCAAAACCATTTTTTGTAAAAGCAAAAACAATATTTTTCTAACCTATCAGTGTTGTATTTTTACAAATTTTTACAAGTTTTTAAAGCTTCCATTTATTTTATAAGGTTCTAACGTCACCTTTTGCAAATGTTATTTTGTTTGTATTTGAAAGTTTATCGTTTTACGAGGTGCGTTATTGGGATAGGGTTAGGTTAGGTTAGATTCCAACTTCGCCCAACTATGTTCTGAGGTATCAAAATTTGCAGAGACGAATTCTCTTAATCTATTTAATATTTTCTGGTTTTGAGTTTACTATCTTGTATTTTAAAGGAAAATATTTAATTAGAAAGTGACCATCTTAGAATGGCCTTAGGGAAAAATAGTTACAACCTTATGCAATGAATTTATGCCCAAGCTGTTACATATCCTATATGCACGTTTAAGTATGTTCTAAAATGTTTTTTTGCACGTTCACATCGTTCGTTTGAAATATTTTACACAAGATTCAACCTCAAAATCAGAAATCGGTAAATATATGATGAGAAATTATCTTTGCAAGCTTTGACATCTGAATCTCAGAACAAGGTAAAGTGAAGTTAGAACCCTGTCCAACCAAAGTATCGATTTCATTGAACTCTGTCCAACAATATCTATTCAAACTCGGGAATATGATTTGTCCACAACTTGTAAAAATATTTGCTCACTAATTGGTCCCCGGCATGCGTTGCAACTCCATTCAAAGAAATAAATTGATTCTCCCTGCATGTCCTTTCCGTGCGTCCCGTTCCCTTCCACCTTCCTCGCTTTCCCCCTCCCTCGTCTCTCCCCTCTCCGCGAACCCCACCTCCCCCGTTCCACTTCCTCCTGCTTTTCCTCCCTGCCGCTAAAATATATGAAATACACACATTTTCATTTATACATATTTCATAACGCCAGGGCCATTATATATAACCTATATGTTATTCTGATGTATGAGCTATATTATTGTAAAGTTTCATTAAAATCTGTTTAGTAGTTTTTACGTGAAAACGTAACAAACACACATACATCCATACAAACTTTCGCGTTTATAATATTAGTAAGATAATTAAAAATACACATAAAAATAGATATGTTTCTTTCAAACACATTTACCGTCGTGTAAACATTACAGAAAAATAATAAACCAATTAAGTACTTACATATATGTATAATTAATAAGACGCCATTTCGAAAGTAAAAAACGGACATTTCCGACAGAACCAAAACAAAATAATGATCATTGCGTTGTGTGATGTAACTTGTCAAAATATCGTCGTAATAATCATCAAGTCTGGCACTTGAAGATTATTCTAGCACCAAACAGGTTAGAGAGGCGACCCAACAGCGCCACTGCTGACCTACTCAGAACGCAATACTAATAGAATCAACCTTACATTATGTACTTTTGATGTATCTTGTCAGAAAAGTGGTTACGTCGGATGGAAGAGAAAATGTTTCCTGTTATCGATTAAACTAAACTTTTACCAAAGCATTTAGGGTAGATAAATTTAAACTTATTCAAATGATCGTCTTTCGATTGCGCTACTACAAATACACCGGCAAAAATAGCTTTGAATTCAATCTCGTTGACTATTACGATTGTGATAAGGAACTAGAAAATATATGAACGAACATTGTGCCCATGACTGCTAATACGCAACATTAGGATACGACTTAAGCGTAATATAAGCGCTAGAAATATTTCGATTCTCATGCCTTCAAAATTTAAGATCGTGCGTCGTATTTGCACGAGGCAAGTGGGCAAAAAAGTGGTTTTTATTTATTTTGTGCATACTTTTATAAGAATGAAAAAGTTAGAACTTACAAAACCTCAAAAATAGTCTTAGCCATTAAGGGGTATTTTTAAAAATTGTTTCTTGTAGTACTTCATAGTCAAGTCATGAAAAAACATTTTTTTTTGTGGTTTATGCTTATATTTTTTGTTATGTAAATAATAATTTTATTTTAATTCCAATACAAAGAAAAGCTAGTAGAAGCTTCCATTAATCCGTAGCTAATCCGTAATATAAGATATTGATTATTCCGATTAGAAACTCCTATAAGGACCACGATAATGCGAACTCTGGCGGGATAAAAGGGTAGTGTCCAACACAACCATCATCTTGAACCGGAATATAATCAGAATGTAACAAACAAATAATGACATATGAAATACCAAGGGGCGAGTTTAAACAGAACTTTGCTAAACTCAATCAATTGTGCTGAAAATAGCACAAAATAATGTTATTCTACCATCGACATACTAGTATGAACATGAACTACTTGGTCGATGGATCTCATCTATTGGTGGTAACAGACTGCTCTCCAGATGAGAAATGACAAAGTGCATCTAAAATGCTTACAAACAAATAAATACCTTAATCATTAGTGGCGACCTGAAAATTTCGCGTTATTTTTCAAAAAGCAAAAATATTTTGCAATAATTGTGGCAGTATGCCGTTTGTATTATTATAATTTTTTTTTATTCAAAACAATCGAAAAATAAAAGACGGTAAGCATTTTCAAGGTGAATTTAGCGAAAATTGTGAAGATGGCGAAATTCCCGTACAAATGACGGATTTTGCTTAAAAATTGGCGTTACCGCAAAGGCGAAATTTTCAGGTCTCGATTGATTAATAAAAATATTTTAAAATACTAAACTAAGAACTGTGTAGGAATGAATGCGAAAATTTATTGATAAGGCCAGGCTAGAAGCGATCTTCAATCCTTGGGAACTTAAGATATTCTTAAAGATTAAATATGCGATTAAGTTGCATCCTGTAAACTTTTGTAACATTAGTCAAGTTAGACTGAAAAGAAAATAAGTTAAGAAAACCGAGAAAAGAGTCACGAATTTTAGTTTGAAAGGCAACGAAATTTAGAAATCCGTTGCACATGTTTCTGTTTTTAAACACATGTAAAATTGTCAAATTTTGCATTATTTGGCAAACAACAATGTAACACAATAATATTTTCAATGGGACAAAGTAATCTTGACATGATTTCTTTCAACAATTGTTTAAAAAAAGAATTCTAGGTCTAGTTGAACAAGATTTCGTGATGTGATCATTAATTATTTGCTTCCGTTCCAAGTGTGAGAGACGCGCCATCACTGTTACCACTCCACTTGTACTTTTTATTTGTTTGTTATCTGCATGTTACAATTCAGTAAGTTTGCTTTTTAATTCATGCGAATGACTAATAATTCCAGCGAGTGGCGTTGGTGCGACCACTCGCGGTGCGTGCTTTGACAGAAATCGAGCAATTCACGTTCTCCGAAATTGGGACACCACACCCGCATTTTTTATGTCACCAATTAAGACGGAGAAATTACAATAAATACAATCACCCGTGTTCATCTCTTTCACAAACTGCACACTATCGGTATAATTTTTCAATTCCGACCACCGCGCATACGCACCAGTAATTTGATTAAAACTTTCTGTGAAGATAAATCTATAAACTTTTAGAAATTTCACTTTTCCACTGTTGCTTTACACTTTTTTTTAACACATTAAGCGAAAACTGGCGATTTTCGTTTTACCATCTTGAATTAACTCACCTGTTATTATTTTCGTTGAAATGTCCTCAGTCACTCAGTCAACGGTCAATGCCAATCAATAAATGTATATGTATATAATATAATTATTAAACATCTTTTTTTTGTTTTTAATAAGTATAAGTTCATAGCATTTATAAGTCGTTTTTGAAGTGAAAACTTCTTAAGCTCCGTTGTGATTTGAAACTCGACGAAACGATAAAGCGACATTAAAAAGAGACACATATATCTTTAGGATTTAGCCCGCGAGAGAATGAGATACTATAGGACTTAGCCTGTGAGACAATGAGATAGTATAATCGGTCTCCTCTTTGTGCAGTGATTCGTAACCTCCCCACTCTTGTCTACTTTAGTTTTATGAAGGTTTCACCTCTACCGCGTGTGAACTGCACATATTTTTTTGTAATTATTACACAATAACCCAATTTTTTTGAATTTTTTTTATTCAATATTGATGAAAATACAAAATAAAAAAGCGAAAACACCGCCGCAAAATACCAAATAAATTCAATTTGCCGCCATTCGAAGTATTGTCAACGTCTTTAAGCTTTACTAGCGTCTCTAGTGACCAGCGTTGTTGATAATGTTAGTATTTTAGTGGAGTTAGAAGTATTATAATATAAAATGTATTTGTAAATATATGTTTCCAAGCTTTCATATTCTTTTATAAATTTTCCGTAATTAATTTAGTTTCGAAATTTTTTGGTCTTTTTAGTACCGGTAGCAGAAAAAAATTTAATTTTGACCAGCTCAGGCACGGGGATTGCATCGAATCCAGAGACATATATATACATGTCTCTGGATTCTGGTCTCTAGATTTTATAAGCATATTTAGGAAATATTTTATAGGCATCGTATTATGTATTTAAAATTGCTAAATTTTATCGTGCAGAAAGGCCACAACACGATGAATTGTAATTAATTACTTACTATTGCATAGGATGTAATTTACTGCACAAATTTGGCTACAGCACAAAATGTGAGAGAAAGTGGATCGGAAATTCCCGTCATAATTTTAAAATGTTTATATAATAGGTGGTTCTTAATCTACCGAGTTTGGTTTGTCGCAATTAGTTTGTTGTTGTCGGGAGACGGTAGTTAAATTATTATTATATTTAAAAACCTTATAAATATACATTTTAACAGCTGTACACCGGGAGGTGAACTTTTTGACTCTAGGCTCTAACTTTTTTGATAAATTTAATTTTTAAAGTAAAACTTCTTTACGCACGCTTCGAGACGAACGAAGCATAAAGAAGTTTTACTTCAGTCATGTGGTCTAAAGCACACTAGTTTTTTTTATGAAAACTTCTTTAGCACCGTTGTGATTTGAAACTCGATGAAACAGTGAATGAAACACGAAAAAGCGACACTATAAAACATCAATTTTACATACATCTATTGGATTTAATCCGCGAGAGAATGAGATAGACTAATTGGTCTCCTCTTTGTGCGATGCTTCGTAGCGTCTCTACTGTTTATTTTTCTGAAGGTTTCACTTCTACCGCAAACTGTACATAAACATTTTTCTCAAACGGGTTTGGAACGGAAAAATTACAGATGTAATTCGGAATTAAATAAGGAAGTCACGAATTTAGCTTGTTCTGAAAAATAGGTAATTATTTCACCAATTAGGCTGGAAATTTTGAAATAGTACCACACTTATTCAGACTCACGACGTAGCATTGACGAGCTGGATCGATGGTCCTCGCATGCAGCGGGTAACAAATCCCTAGCGGGTGGCACTATAGCTCTTCATTCATCCACCTACATACGACGCGCGACGTTTATGACAACCTAGATGGCGTTTAAACAATACCTTTTTCATCATTTTCAAAGGGGAGATTACAGTTCCCATAAAGCAAACATATTACAATTTATGATTTCAAGGGTTCTCTAGTAAATTGAATCTCTTTTTTTTATATTTGAATTAGCTACCACTAACCGTTCTAGTAATCACGTAGTTAGAGAGAAAACGAGTTTTAGTTTCCGGCAGCTTCAAAATCTTTTATTTATTTTTTCTAAAATGTGGCACTAATAATGTTGTTCCAATTTTTCAAAATAATTTTTATTTTTGATTTGCACCAGCGGATTTCATTTTTCCAGAGCACTCATTATTATTGCGTAGGTAATGTATACAGTTCTCTATCAAATCGAAGTGAAAATCCCAACGCGGAGCCGTAAAGTAATCAAGTTGACGTTCTCCGAATTTTATCGAAATGAGTCGGCAAAAGTGAAAAAAGTGAACTTTAATTTAATGACGGCCAAACCTCAACATTTGGAAAGGAAAGATGAATAACCGCACGATCCAAAACACTGGCCCATTCACATCTTATGTGTCTATTATTTGGTAACAATCTTAGGATACGTACTACCTACATAATTGTAATTGGAATGTAAGGAAAAGTTCGGTTTTATTCTGTGGCTTCCTAACTATAAATGGCAGCTGCCATGAAGCAGGTATTTTTTGTACTTTGCAGGTGAAGAATTTTTTTTGTCTAAATTATATGATTCAAGTAAAAGTGATCAGCGGATCGATACGGTTCCCTCGTCTTTAACACAATAAACCAATTATTTGAAGATTATAGCAATTTGTTTTTATTGTTGAGGTACACTTTTCTTTCATAGATTCTGGACAAAAATATAAACCGATTTTTTAAGTGAAACTTTTTTAGCGTCGTTAGTGATTAGAATTTCGGATGAAACGGAAATACGTCAGTAAAATTTATTATGTGACGGGTCGTCGGTTCTAATGTAATGCGCTAAATTCGCACCTCGGCTCGACCCTCCCGTAGCGCAACTTCAAGCGGCCAGAGAGACAGACATCGAGCGAACGGATTTCGAAATCTACGATATCCAAAAAAATAAACATTTTTATTTTTGTAAATAAATATCCAACCTTCAAACCACTTAAAAAAACAGGCAAAAGAAAAGAAAGCGACATCCAGCGATTTTCTAGTTTCACTTCTACCGCGTGTGAATTACACTCTAATTTTTTTTTTTTTTTTTGTATTTTTTTTTAAATTTATTTACGCCTTGAAGGCTTTACATTTAACATTGGTAAGTTGTATAGAAGCATCATAGCAAGTATGAACTAATAAACTGAGCAGGAAAGACATAAGCAGACACAACACAAGTTGGTATAAGTATTCAATAAGTAAGTTGAATAAAGGAGTTCAACAGGCAGATTCGTATTTGGGCCCAGGCTTACAGTATGATTCAGCAATTATTGTCACAAAACTACTCAAAACATGATTCCAGTGCAGCTCAAGTACTAGAAACATACTGGTGGCAGTAAAACATGTTTGAGCTATTAATATAAAAATAGTTAATTTTCTGCAATTGTAAATGTAATTTAAAGTTTTCTTACATAACAATTACATATTTAAAGAAGTAAGTTGGTACTATAAAAGCAGTTACAGAACAGTGCGAATTGTATTTGTTACTGTTACTGTATTGCGGAATAGAAAAGTAATATGTTTATTTTAGAGGAATAGCCTCATATTTCAATTCGGTAGGGTACGTCTCCGTAGTAATATGTTTATTTTAGAGGAATAGCCTCATATTTTAATTCGAGTACGAGTACGAGTACGTCTCCCGCGTTACCATTAATTATATAATCAACCCCTCTTAAATAGGTCACCCAAGTGGATCGCTAAGTTTTATGACTTAGCACGGGTTTCCGGAATCGTGGGGTGAAGTTTGTCCAGGTTTTGGCGGCGGATGTGTCTGTTTACCAACTGCGTGGTGCCGGATTAAGGGAACCCGATTGAAGATCTTTCGACATTTCCAGCTCGACGCTTGGCCTTTCACCTTGCACCGCTTTAGGATGGATGATTTCTGAGTTTCGTCACTCCCTTTCGTTTTCTACCCACACCTCCTTACCCTTTCGTTCGAATTTCCTCTCTTTTCTTTCGCCTAAAAGACCACCAACGGATAACAAAACAGGGAAATTACGAGAGCCTTACACATACCTAATCAAGGTGCAAGGCTCTCGAATACCAATCCCAAGGTCGCGGGTTCGAATTCCTTCGTGCGTTAGTAAATTTAAATTAATTAAATTATGTTAGGTATTTCACGTTTTGATAATTAATTTATGCAGTAATAAACACATACGTATAATTGTTTGTTTATACCCCAATACTAACTAGCTCTTATACATTACACTGTGTTTTATTTCAGATCTAATTGTTGATAATTTGTATATATATATATATATATTTTAAGCTAAATTGTATTAATTTTTTTTTTGTAAGTGCAACTTATACTATTTAATTTCTTTTAATCTCTATTATAATATTCTATACATAACGAGTTAATTGCATTCTTATATATTCTTTTTTATTGATTTTTTAGAACACATAATTAATATTGTGAATATAAATTTCCTTCTATTCATGTAAAAAAAAGCCCACCGGGACGTAAATAAATATAAATAAATAAAATAAAAACAAACATAATGGTACCTTTTGTACTTGCGGAACGTTCTAGATTGCTAGATCCTCTTAGTATAATCCTGGTTAAAGTTCACCATTTAGAATCGAAACGTGGTTTGAAATGTCTTTATTCGTATTTGGTGACCAGATCTGAATAGCCATGTACCTCTTCACCTTCCTATTTCCCATCGTCTTCCACCCCCTACACCCTTCAGCCTCACAACATACCCGAATCGGGAATGACATACTCTCTCTGGCTTCGGATAGCAGGGAGCAGGGAAAGACTTTCAGAGTGAAAATAAAGTTTTAAAAAAATAATTTAGAAATTTCGATTGACGCTTCTGTTGGGATATAAAAGCATTCACCCAGAAGGTGTATACATCAGTCGGAACCGGTTTCTTTGTCTGGCTAATTTTAGATCACACTGTAGGAAGGTTAATGAAATCTTTAGAAAACATAATATTATGAGTACTGCCTACGCCCAGTACTATATTTTATAAATAAACTTTCTTCTAATATCTACCATTTGTACCCGGCCTGAACGGGTTTATTATTCTAATTTTATCTTATCCTTCAACAAGTAGATCCTATTTAATTGTTAATACCGCACAACGATCCCAACTGCTCCCATCTGGAGACAGTGAGACTACGGCATCCCCAAATGAGATATGTTGTGAGGCGTATTGGGAGGATGAAGCAAATTGGGAAGATGAATGTGAGAAAGTGCCTGGCGATTCAGATCTGTTCGTCAAGTTTCAATTCTGAATGGTGGTCTTACGCCAGGACGATACTGATAGTATCTTCCACAAATATTTTCTATATTATTTTCAATGAATAAATTGTGAAATAACACTAATTAATTAAATAAAAATTATTTTTCCCATGCCGGGATTTGAATCCACGATACCCGGAATGCTAGTCGAGAGCCTCAATCCCTTCCAATTTATTAAATAGTTTTTGGAATCTCTACTAGCACAACATTTATTTTATATCACACAGGTGAAAGAGATAATGCAAATAATATTGTTATGTTTTCTAGTTAATCTACGAGTTCTGTTTTTCCTGCGTAATACTGAGGCCGATGAGGGGGTTGAACCCCTAATTCCCCCCCCTTCCATCTGGCCCTTGTATAACGCTCTTGTGACATTGCGATTGTAAATTAATTCCGAGAAAAGCAATAATAATTATAAGCTTTGTTCCGTGTGTGAAAAACAAAAATTAAACCTTCAATTTCTTAAAAGAACAACACTCTTTTTATAACTCTTTTAAGGTTATTTACATAAATGTAGTATATCATTGAAGAGGAAGATAACACTAATAATCAAAATGAAAAAATGAAAGAGAACAAGACACAGAAAAATAGAAAAAAATAATGGTCGCGACTGGGATTCGAACTCAGAACCTCTCGTCTAATCGAGACGTGCGCCTTTACCAATTGATTACCGTGTTTTCATTTTACCGTCTTTTCATTTTACCGTGTTCTAAGCGAAAAATTAAAATAAATCCTCTTTTTAAAATTTTTTGCTTAATTTTAAATTTAACTGATTTTTTTTATTTATTTAAGTGGCATAAAAATTTATCTCATAATGCTTCAGTAAGTACCAACATGTCTTGTAAAAATAATAATTTGTTCCGATCCAACTTAGAATCTTGTTTAGAAGAGAATGGTCAACGTTATTATTTTTAAAAGGCGTGGTTTTCAATGAAATTGTGTAACGATATAAGCAGCAGAACGTACATTATGTAAGTACGTTCATGCAAAAGAAATTGGAATGAATCGGTATAATTGATATCAGATGGTATTATGTTACATAGCTATGAAAGCAAAAAATACGAAGGCTTCATGCTTTGGTCCACTTCTTTACGATAGGTTAGTTATATGCGATATATAGTGTGTACATTTTAACGCAGCATCACGTTCATTGGTCGAATGCATTGTACATTTGGTTTTGTATTAGTGATCGACGAACCGGAGGATGCCATTAGTTTTTTTTTTACATTAGCTTCATAAAGGAGTAGCTGAGGAAAATAATTTCCCTCAGGGACTACGTCATCTTTGAGAATGATGGAAGCAGGGTCTATTTAGGAAAGAAAGAGTAAGTTCTGGGAAGGAAAAGGGTAAAAGAAAGAGGGGTCAGTGTATCAAGGAGTGAATGGATGAATCCATGAAGGCGACGTTCCAAGAAAGTACGCGTGGAGATATCGAAGGGATTCTCTCAACTATTCTCTCCCGATCCGGCCTGCCATGCAGCTGGTGAGCAGACGCATCCGCCGCCAAGATCCAAACAAACCTCATCCCATGAACCCGGGCACCCCTACCAAGTCACCAAACGTAGCGAACCCCTTGGGGTGACCTACGGCAGATGTGTTGGTTATGCAATAAATGTTTCCCGGGGTGGTGGTATCTATACTCGCCTACCAAATTGAAGATTTTTATAATAGTTTGTCTGGTCTGTAGGTAGAAGGACGATTGTAAAAATATATTTATGTGATTTTTCACAAAAACGGCGCTGTACAAATCATTCTAATATCATTATTAATTTGTTTTATTTTATACGATACGATTGTAACCCCAGCCAGGAGCATTCCTGTCCCGGTGAGACCTGTACACCGAGGGGCACTGATTTGTTAGGACGTGCTCTGAGGATGGAAAGAAGGTTGAAGTTTAATCGATCGTTATACATGGCAACCTAATAAGCCAATATTGAAATTTAGGAATAAAGGAATGAATTTGAGAGTTACGATTTTTTTAATCCTTTTTTTATGGCTCCCTTCTTCTTGCCTATTCTTGGCTCTTCTTGGATCTTATGGTCCATTTCTGGCTTTTCATGGCTGGTCTTGCCTTGATTAGAAATTTTGCTATTATTATTTTAGAACCAAAGAACACTATGAAAATACACGTGTAAGAAACATCGTAGGATGTTTCAAAAAGTTGGCCAAGCAACTAAATAGTAATACTTATTCCATTTTTGGCTAAAATTGATGACTTTAATACAAAAATTATGTTCAATTATGCTGCCAAAGCTTGTTAATAGATCTAGTCCATGATACCATGGTCGAAGCGCTGCAATAGCGGGGGTGCCAAAAATATGTTTTTATTCTGTGTTGTGGTAAACTCATGGTTTGTTGTGTGTTTTTTATTTATTTCTAGACCATACATACGTAGCTCTTAGTTACTGAACATCATTATACTAAATGACTCAAATATGGAACTTTTCACTTCCGCACTACAGATACAGATATAACAGGAGAGTGACAATGTTAACATTCTCCTCTGCACTTCTTCATCTCGACGATATTGCACTATAAATTGTAACAACTTTTGTTGACCTCGTTTGTACAATAGTTCAGAACGAGTAGATCAACACGACAGTACTTAAAAGTTAAACTTTCTGCGGCTGGGAGAAAGATCATCAGTTTATTATGTTGTGGCAATTCACTACTAAGGTACGCGGTAATTCACTACTAAGGTAGGTAATGCACTAATGTAATGTAATGCAAAATATTAAGGTAATGCAAAATCACGTGATTTTAGTCAAATTACATCGCTTAGAAATATTTTGGATGCTTTAATTAAATACTGCTAATGGAAAACGTATTTGCCTTTAAAAATAATCGAGCATTTTCTTTTTTAGTCTTTTTATAAGCTCACAAAAAAATTAAGTATAAAATATATAAAAATGGCTTTAAAGTTCAAAATCTCTTACAAACCTATTTTTGGTTATGGTTTTATTGTAAAATGTGGAAAATGATTTTTTTTTAAAGTAATCGTAACAGATTTAACCGATCTTGGATATGTTCCCATTCAATGTCCGTTCTTTTTTCCCCACTCACTCGTCATTAATCCTTAGCCACGCCCCCACCCCTACCACAACACTTAGTAATAATATATTGTACCAACCCACTGTTTTGTCAAGTCGTTATATGTTTGCCCTGAGGAAGAAAAGGTCGTTCCGAAACCGGTCGGCGTAAATAAAATATATTAGTGGTTCTAACAAAGTTATATTGTTTCATTTATTTGTAATGGATAACCACAAAGTTATCTTCTTCTTCTTCGTGTGCCCTATCGGGTTCCCCCGACGTTGGCGATCACTCTGGAAAATGTCTCTCCACATTGTGCTGAGCACATAGCTCCTCCGCACTTCTAATGCCGGTCCACTCTCGTATATTTCGTAGCCAAGACATTTGTCTCCTACCAGGCCCTCGGCGACCTTCTATTTTCACAAAGTTATAGCTACATTCAAAAGTATGTAACACATTTAAATACATATGCCTGAGTTTTTTTTTTCTTGAAAGAATCAAAACAGGCGGCTGGTGTTAAACAGGAATTAAAACCTTATCGCCATCTTTATAAGGAGTGTTATTATTTGTAGCCTGATCCCGAATTTTACGAGACTTGTGTGCATCTACTTAACTTAAATTTGTCAAACAGTATCAAATACAACATTTAAAATTAACTGAATAACAGTCCACAAGTCAGATAAGAATTATTTTCTGGAAGCTGTTCGAAAATACCTTTTTTTTATAAGTTGTTGGTATATGAATTTACACATCCCAGATGCAGTTCTGTGCTATTAAACACCACAATCTCAACTCCTACTATTTCCTTCCGGGTAAATTTTTTACACTTGTACACTAAATGGAAAATGATAAATTCATCACAAAAACCCCTTTCTCAAGTATAAACAATATTACTTGCGATTGCATTAACCTCATTACTTTTTAAATCAACTCCTACTGCTAGATGTTTTTATTGGCATTGATATCTCAGCTACCTACGTACATTAGTTATTTTTAATGACAAATCGATAGATTTCTAAACAAATAATGCATTTTTTAGAAATTGTGAGTTAATATTTTAAGCTCATACCAGCGATTTCACGATTATGTTTTTGTCACAGATGTTGCGTTAAATTAGACTCGAATGAGTAGATTTATAATAAAAGTATCGAAATCAGTAAAAAAAAGCATCGATCGGCTTTTGTGGAGAGAATAAAACATTTATTTTTCGATGAATGGGAGACAGTTTAAACAGTTTAACTGAAGTTTTCTCAATTTCATACTGATTGCAAAATGAAACGCTCAAAGCGTGATACGATTAATTATTTCCGATATCCAATTAGACGTACATACCTCCGCATTAAAAATATTTAAAATTAGGTCAATAGTTTATTTATGAACTGTGGCGGGAATCGAATGCACAAACTCTCGTTATGAATATTTTCATACATCATTTCTTAATTCATTTATGAATTAGTTGTTCCGTGAACAGAAGACGTTGATTATTCTGAGTTGACGCTCATGCGTTTTAGCGGACTAAAAAGGAACTATCAAACACGGCTATCTAAGCACTCTTTTTAGGGTGAATTGTCTACTTGAAAATTTAAAAAAAAAAAAACATGTGTGCTGCAGTTCGCATTTGGTAGAAGTAACCTTCAGAAAACTAAACATCGAGAGAATTAGAAGAGTGCAGAGTATCAGGAATATGATAATTGTAGGGTTTATTTATTTAATATTTTTACTAATTTATTGATATTCTTATCTATTATTTTATTCTACGAAGCATCGCACAAAGAGGATACCGATTAGTCTATCTCATTCTCTCAGGATAAATACTATAGATGGATGTGTTTATCTCTTTTTAGTTACGCTCGTTTCCGTTTCATTGAGTTTCAAGTCACAACGGTTGCGAAGAAGGTTTAACTTCAAATTTTTTTCAGTATTGACCGGACCCGGGCACACAATCAAATGTACAGACGAAATGCAAAGTGGTTGAGTCAAAACAGGACTTCGCTACGCTTAGACAATTGTTTTACGACCGTTTTGGGCATTTACTTGAAAGTGATTTAAGTGTAAATAAAAGTGTTTAAATTACACGTGTAAAATAAAATATAAATATATTATGAAAAATGAAATATTTAGTAAAGAATAATATTAAAATAAAACTTTCCATTTAAAAGTTGAAACAATAATAAAATAATACACATAGTACATTTCAATTACTAATTATAAGTTTTTTTTTTAACGAAACTAAACTTGCACAGCATCAAACTTTTGTGTATTTTAAGTGGAGAATTGAAGATGTCCACTGAATTAGCATAACTGTTGTCCTTGATTAGTGTTCTGCACAAAATAAAACAATCTGAAATCCATTGGGATTTTGGGTCAGATTACAAATGAAAATTTAATGATCGTTAAAATTTCTATTTTTTCGATCGTCTTAGGGTTAACACCTGGTGGTGAAATATTGCTGTAGTTATGTATTATGAAGACTCTCTAATTGAAATAATTAGGAATTAATAACAGAGTAATGCTGAATCTTATTAATAGTTCATACAACTTAATAAAACAGATTAAACTCAAAAGCTAGGCCATTTCCACTCAATACGGAAGTTCCATCCGATGTGAAAATTGCGAACACAACAACTGCTGCAACCGCACTTGGTAGGCGTTACTAATAGTGATGTAAAGAATCATGCTTTGGTTATTATTTCGATTTTTTAATCGGTATTCAACGTATTGCCATTTTAAAATAATTATTACAATATTATTTTTACGTAGGAAGCAATAAGATGACCAATTTTTGTAACTAAACTGCAGAATATGGCATACACAGGCCAAGAGGAAAGTCACTAAATACCCGCCAATTCAAATATTTTACTTATGGCTGTATCGATTTTTAAACAACTTTTCAATTCTGTTGATTGTTTTGAAGAAGAAGAATACTGATAAACTTTTCCCATTGGTAGCTCACGATGTCATTCACGTTCGTCCTTTTCCTTCTCATGGTCTTCTTTAAAAACAAAAAATACAGAAGATTCTAGAACAACGACGTCAAGTAAGAGTAGCCTGGGACTAGTAAAGTTTCTTCCATTCAAAAATATAGAAAAACGTGCAGTTGGTGGGTATGTTAATAATGTTCGGATCACTTGTTATTTTTTTGAAGTAATAACTTCTTTCTTTTTCTGACACTAAAAAGAGACAAATTCATACGATAGGTAGATATAGATGAAGCTGAATTGTTAGATATAAGAAAAATTTACTGTAAACAATGTTTAAAATATATATTTACACGAAGTATTATTTTTACAAAAAATGAAAAGCGTTTTAGTAATTGGTTAAATAATGTATTTGAAGTTCCACTGTGTAAAACTAGGCTTGCGCAAAGACATGCATATTTTATTACACCAAAAATATATAATGCTTTCTTTAAGGCTACAGAAATTGATTGTAAAAATATATCCACCTACAGCAAATATAAAAATGTATTAAATTCTTGGATAAATACCATCGACACAAACATTTACTTGCTGTAACATCTGACCTGCTGTAACTTAACAAAATATTTATTAATCTTTATGAACTATGTTACTTTTATTATCTTTTGAATATGTATTTCAGTAAACACTGAATCTTTTTTTTATGTATTTAATTTAATTTAATTATTTTTATTTTTTTAAGCTTCTGCAAGATATTGTATGTTTATGAGTAATTTTCTGTCTTAAAAACTCTCAAGTATACCTATGTGGGATTTTTTTGGTTAATCTGCTAATCTATTTATAATATTCTCTACTTTTTTAAAACTGTTTATATAAAAAGTTTGTATTACAAAATTTTACCAATTGTACCAAAAAAAATGTTAATAAATTTAAAAAAAGATAGATGTATGAGTTTTAGTGTCGCTATTTTTCGTTTCATCGAGTTTCAAAGCACAACGATGCGTTGTTAGGATTAAGCCTACGAGAGAATGAGATAGTGTAATCGGTCTCTTCTTTATGCGGTGCTTCGTAGCCTATCGTTCTTCTACTTTATTTTCTAAAGGTTTCACTTCTACCTAGTGTGAATTGCACACTCTGATTTTTTTTACGCTCCAGCAAGCTTTTACTTGAAATTAATGTAATAACATAAAACAGTTGTGTAAACTATTTTCTTGTGTATAATAACAACAATGGTAGGGCAAATATTTGGTTTTGATTTATAATAAGTGTGTCCAGGTGCTGAGCCATTTTATTTTAAATTCAAAAAAATAATAACTGATTATTTTAATCTTCACATGTTAGGCTTTGAATCCGGTCGAGCAAATTTCGAGTGAAAGTGGGATTCCCCGACTGAGAGAATAATTTTGATATTTTTTTGTTTGTTATTTAAATTTTATTATTATAATTTAATTTGTTTATAACACTGAGTTTATTATTTCAATGAAAGAAAAAAATAATTGACGGATATTTATACATAACTTAAACAAAACAAGATATCGAATGAGTTACAATTACGATGCATCAGAATCGTAATCGTTACATCACTAGTCAGTCATACGTCGGATATAAGATTATCCTTTCACAAAGAGGAAGTGAAGAAAATAATTACTATTTCGATTGCGCCATCTGATGAGAGAATAATTGAATAAAATTAGTTACTCTATTTTTGGATATTCTGGCACACAGGAAACTGTTAGTAATTATTGAATAAGAATGAGTTAACATTATTTTGTATCGATGAATGCATTATGTTTAAATTGTATTGATATTTATATGTACATGTACATACATGTCAAAATGTGGTTCTGATTCAAATACAATGGAAGGTTTAATATAAACCGAATACAGGCTTAATGTTTGGCCTCTTTGATGTCTACTAAAATATTATGATGAAAAATTATGTTTCTTATAAGTTGACTGTAATACCGGGTAAAAGGAAAGACCAGTTAAGGTTTCGTGTTTCCTTACACTTAAATAAATTAATAAAATACATGCATTAAAAAATCACAATAATATTTATAGATTTCATGAATTTCGGAAAGCCAATTTTTTTTTATTCCGAAATCAATTTTTTTATCGAAATTCACGGACGCATTAAATGCAAATTTAAAATGATCAAAATAGTTAGATAGTTTGGAAACAATAAATATTTTAAGATCTTCGTGGTACTGTCTCTTATTCTAGTATTTTTTTAAATATAAATTTAAAAAAAAAAAAACAGAATCAGTATTTGATAAAATAATACCACACAAGTTTTGCTCGAGGGAGAGTAAGTCTTGTAAATTTAATTATGAACTGAAATAATGAAAAGTAAATATATGTTTATATTTATTTAATTAGGTCTGTACTTTATTTGCGTTTTCACTTGGCAATAAAAATAAGAAGTACATATTTAGTACGTTATATTATAATTAAAATATATTAAAATTCTATTCTATTTTAGTTAACGCTCATAAATGAGATAGAGGTTTATAAATAAATATCACAAGTTCACAGTCATTCTTTTATCTACGTGAAGGAACTAATTAGGTATGTAATAAATCTTTCTTTTAGATCAGAACATATTTATAGTAAGTTTTAAAAAAAATACACAATTTGGTACATGTTAAATTTTCTACACACAGACATTCCAATAATGGCATTCAACATTTGTTTTTGCATTAAATTTGAGTTGAGTAAAAAGTACTGTATTTGTAAATGCTGAATTTATAAACAAATAAAGGTTTTTACAAGATTTCTTTACTCTGTAGGTACTCTGCTTTACTTTCACAACGTATGAAGTGAATTTGGACTAAAAGTGGCATGTTAATGCGCTTGGACATTGACGCCAATTTTTGGAAAGCCGCGGTGCAAATAATGTGAAACTAAATCTTGACATCAATTTTTTTTTAATAAAATAACACGAGTTGAAGATGGTTGCAGTTAATTTCTACCAGATTATTATACAGCTTAAAATATTTTTATTGATTTTTATCTAATAGGAAATGTTTGAGCAATTATGTTCACAACTTTTGAATTTATTAAAAAAAAATTTAACTGCGATTACAAATAATATTTTATTACTTTTAATGAATAGGAAATGTTTGAGCAATTACGTTCGGAGCTTTTGAATTTAAAAAAATAAATTGTATCATCGATTACACATAATATTTTATTGCTTTTAATCATTTTTACCGACTAGGAAACGTTTGAGCAATTATGTTAACAACTTTTGAATTTATATAAAATAATTTGTACTTACTATCAGACTTAGAAATAGGTATTGATCAAGGTAAATAAATGAAATACTTCTTCTGTCATCGTTAGAATTTTTTTCCACTTTAAAAATATTAATTTAGTATTCAGTATTTTTTGGGCAAAACGACACTTTATAAAATACCATTTTAATATCGTGGTTTAAAACAAAACATTACCTTAACTTATTTATTACGAATTATACTATTGTGCATACAAAACCAAAATAAATTGTGAATACCAAAATAATAAGCGCATATTTTGCTGACTTTGAGAAAAGTGTTGCAAATTTTATGTTATGAATCAATAAAATATTTTAAAATAAATTAATATACTAATTAATACGTTCTTAATTTTCGTAGTTAGTAGTTTTAATTTTTTAATTACGAAAAAAGACTCAAAGAACCTACCTGAAATTAGCTTACCAAAAATGCATTTATATAGCTAGAAAATATTATCATTTATGAAAAAATATTTTTTTCTCAATATAATTTATTTTATAGTAGGAGAGTAACTGCCATGAAACAATTCCGATAAAAGTTACAGATACAATGCAATATATTGCTAATTAAATTTTTATATTATATTTATCTCTAAAAGTAATTCCAATAAATAATGTTGATTCAATTTGGTTAGAATATAACCATTATGTATCTAATTTAATTTTATATACTTATAAGGATGAATATATATAGGTACAAAATCCTACGTCAAAATTTTGACGTGAAATCAAGATAATAGGAAGTAAAATATACTATTTAGTTTGTCAGCAAGAAAACTGTTTTTAAAATCAACAAATTACTCACTCGTTGCTTGATAAAACACTGTTATTTTTGAGCTTCAAGTCCACTTCACAACCAAACATTTTATTGCGAAAAATATCCGATTATATCTAACAACCTCAGTGTGACCCATTATGATGTTCACAAAAAGGATTTATTAATATTTTCAAAGGATTCTAGCAAGTTTACCGGAGCAAAATGTGCATTGCTGAAATGCAATATATTGCTACTCCTCCGCCCGTGTGTCACTGAGCTGTAGTTTGCTGTCGCTCCTCGGTCTGTTTTTTCGTCGCCGGGCATAAGACAAATAAAAACAAAACCCGAACATTTCGATCGCCTTTCATCCGCTAGTAAAAGTGACCGAGATGAAACCGTAGTAGTAATAGTGAATGCTTTGGATATTCGTACGGATTTCTTATGCAATTATTTATTGTCACTACGGCGGAACGGCGTAACCTGGAGAGCGCGTGGAGGAGCCGCTGTTGCCCCTACTCAGGGCCTTTGGGAACTTTCAATTCGTCATATAAAAGCTGGCGGCGGTAGCAAACAGCATCATTACCTGACTGCTGCAGTCGGATACAGTTCAAGTCACTTCCTTCGCCAAATTCATCACTCACATAAGATGGCTGCCCGCTTCTCGGTGAGTTGTCTCCTCACTTCTATCTACCTTCCCCTACACCCATCCAACCCCAAGCGACCAACAACTTCTATCTTCCAACAACTATTCAGTGTTTAGCTCAATTTGCGTTGTTCATTGTTACATTTTGTTTCTACTGAAAAGAGAGCAACATTTTTAATAATGTGTTTCTCTTATTATTATTATAACAATAATGTTGCGTTATTTTGCACTTGATTAGCGATTAATGTTTGTGAAAATAATTTGTTTTACCACATCCACAAGGAGCAGGAGGTTCAAATCTTGGAGTTTTTTTTATCAGTATTGTTGTCTGTCACTTAAAAGTATCTTGTCCTTCATTCATTATTTTGTTTCAGATGGTGGTACTTGCCTGTCTGGTGGTGGCCGTTGCGGCTGGTGGCGGCGGCGGCGGAGGACACAAGAAGGTCATTATCCACGTGCCTTATAATGTAAAGCACCATCACCACACGCACACAGTGTACAAGCACATCCACCACAAAGGCGGCCATGGAGGCGGCGGCGGCGGCGGCGGCGGGGATGACTACTACGAGGTGTTGGGCTACACCTACGGTGCACCGCACGAGGGCGGCGGTGGCGGCGGACACGACGGCGGCTTCAGCGGCGGCTTGGGACACGGAGGCGGTTGGGGCGTGGACAGCGGCTCCTCCTCAGGCATTGGCGGCGGAGACCACTCGAGCTTCGCCGGCGGTCTCGGAGACCACAGCAGCTTTACCGGAGGACAGTCCAGCTATTCCAGCTTCAGCGCGTCTCACGGAGACTCTTACGGAGGCGGCGGTGATTCCTACTCCCACGGAGGCGAAGATTTAAGCCAGTACGGAGGCGGTGGACACGAAGACTTGGGAGGAGGATATCATTGATAAAATAGAAAAAATAATAGACTAATTCATCACATCATCTATCAAGCATCTCCATCTTTTTAGCAGATTGATTCCATTTCAAGGTAATAATAATAATAATAATAAACAATTAGCATTGCGAATTTGCCACGTGCGTTGTAGCAATTGTTTGCAATTCAAGTTTGTGTCGCGAGTTTTAAGTGCGTTGTGATAATAATATTAAACTAGTGTTCAAGTTTCACCCTTTAAATCATTCAGTTCAAAATGGTGGAATCAATCGCTAACTCACAAAGCATACATCATATCTGCACACAATATATTGTCAATTATTGATACACCATCAAGTCTGACTTCAAGCGTTCATTTCATCGAAGTGGCGATTAATTGACTAATTTGATATCGCTTAAACACAATAACACCCTGTACCTACTTCCTTCCATGTTATAGTGTAATCAACTATGCATTTAGTTCCATCAATTACGTTTAAACTTGTTGTATAGTATTTAGAATGTATCGTACTTTGTATTTCATTCAATTATTTGACTTGCTCCAACCATCAAGTTATTTGTAAATATTTTTTTTATGAATTCACAGTATTATGCCATTTGTTTTTGTTATGTTTTCAATGGTTTTTATACATAAATGTTATTTGTTGCTTATTTTGTAATTTTACAAAGAAAAAATAAAACACATTTTTAAATGTTTATAAGATTTTTTATTCTAACCTTTTTAAAATGATTTGATTTTCTTATCCCTCGATTCTTGAAATAGTTAAAGCAATTATAAAGTAAGGTAAGATTTAATTATTACTATCTGAAATGGTGGATCAATATCTACGGGTCTAAAAGTTACCACATAGCTTACTGATATAGAGTAGTTACGCATTTGGCAGGAGATCCTCTGATTCTTATATTTTGATACTTATATGGTGTCAATAATTACTTTCATTCTTTCTTAGATATTCAAAAATAATATCTCCATCCAATAGAATTAAGTACCAATATAATGTCTGATAATTCTAAAAGTTTGATCTATATTCTCTCCATGAAAGTTTTAAAAACCATTAATTCATAAAACTATAAAATAGTTGAGTCACTTAGGATTCATGCAAGTTAAACTTATCATTATGCTGCCAATGTTATCTCTTCGTCTGAAAGTGGTATGGACAATCCAACAACGATGCGTCAACAGCATCAAACTGCATTCGTTACAATCGCAGCCGCTGTTCGTAAATGATGCAAAAATTTTGCATTAAGGATTCTGAATTGCGTGAACATGGATAAAGGAAACTATTTGTTGGTGTAGCATAGCCACACCAACGTATCAACAAAAGGGTCTGATTCTATTCGAATGTTGACAAATAATAATAACAATGTTATAATAGAAGGGCTCTAAATTCAAATATAATGCGAACACACTCCATTTGCCTTAAGTTTCGCTTTGAAAACTAATAAACTTGGTACCCGGAATCACAAAAAAAATAGCTGCATTCTTAATTGTTCCTTTCACTCTGAAGTAGCAATCCTCCGTGTTCATAAACCATTCGTGTATGCCTACTTAAATGTCTTCTACATAGGTACCAATAATGTAATATGCATTATCACCTAGAGACGTGCACGGATGTTTATTCCGATATTGCACATCTAAAAGTTGGCAGTGACTAGATGAGTTAAAAAAAAGGTTTTGTCAAAGAATGTCGGTTTTTAATTGCTATTTCTAACTTTTAGCATTGGAAATTTGAATATGCTAATTTTGCAACTTGTCTTTTTTTCATGAACAAGTAAAATTTATTGAAAAAAAATGTCAAAATTGAATTAAATGTCACTGTATACCACTGCTATCGTCCTCGACATCAACTTTCCGCATAGTTGGGCAGAGGAACTGGTGCGCCACGCATCACGACCATGACACACGATTTCTATCATTACCACTCTCCTTGCTCACTTAATTGGTCCATTTCCCATTTTTATAATGTGAAAGGTTCATCATAAACTCTATCCGCGGTTTACCATTTGCATCGCTTTGTTTTATTTTCAAACGTTTCACAAAAACTACTCACTCGAAATAGAAAGGTTTGGACATCACGAACAGCAAATTTGATGTAAAAACATCAATGGTTTAAAAAGTTGAAGCAATAAAATAAAAAAAACACTTTCATTTTGGTATTCGTTTATCAAAACTTAGATTTTTCATAAGATCAGTATAACACTAAAAAACAAGTTGCTTGTTTGTATATTTTTTAATCACAACTTTGGCATAAATATTTATATAAAATATTCTTTAACTTAACATAATTTCGCGTTACATGAATACAGGTACACAGTTCCTTAATTCTATGAAAGCAGATAAAAAAAACTTCCTACGTTCGCATCGTTCGCATACATTACACACTAGATTTATTATTATTATTATCATTATAATAAGTCAGGTGGTTTTAGTTAGGGAGTTAAATATAGGTAATGCATGTTAACATAAAATAACAAATGCGCATCTAAACGGGTAATTTGTAATGCCCTCCTTGGGTAAAAGTGTGCCGGATGGTTTTAGTCTTTTTATCTCCATTGTTGTTAGTAAATTTGTGCATCCGGTCATCGTAAGCCTTTATGACCATCGCGTGGTTTATATTCTTAGCGAAGGTCTTGTGTTGTTGTGAGAACCCTGGAATATTCTCTTCGAATTCTCCATCTATCTGGGACCCTCCGTCATATCCACCGAAATGACCACCGTAGTGATTCGGTTCGTTGTCGAAATCGTATTCCCCTTGGAAACCTTCGCCTTCACCCTGACCCTGTTGAGAAAAGGCTTCATCGTAACTTGAGCCTCCATCTTCTGGAATGTTGTAGTTATTGTTATTGTCGGCTGCTTCAACCGACGCCTGCTGATGTTGATGATTTTGTATTGTATGGTAAGGAGATATGTCATAAGACGATATAGCAGGACTGACGTAATGACCGTACTGGCCATACTGTCCTCCTTGATGCGTTGCGGGGTTCATGAAGAACTGTGCATTGTACGACTTGGGACGTTCAGAGAATTGCTGACCACCACTGTTGTAGCCTAGTCCTTGGGAGGATTGTTGACCACCGAGTTTAAAATATTCCATTTCATTCTGAGGTTCATATTCATCGCCAGAACTTGAGTAGTCATCGAATGCGAAGTCCTGGTGGCTTTCAAACTCAGGATCAAAATTCTCAGTTACTTGATAACCTTGGTTGCCTATTCCAGAAGAGTATCGACCGTCGTCATGTGTGAACGGGTGAGAAGATTGATCGTGCGCCTTAGTCTTGGGCATGTGTGTTTTATGCGGTTTTGGAGCTGCTTTGTGCCCGTGGGTTTTGTGCACTGGCAAAGGATGTTTAACATGGTGAACCATGACAGGTTTTCCCACTGAATGTCCGTGTTTGGTGTTGTGTTTGTGAACATGAGGAATGTGCCAGTGGTGTTCAGGCATGTGGGTATGTTTGTGGTGAACATGTTTAATTATCTTCTTCTTTGGCGCTTTTTTTGGTGCTTCGTGGTGAATGAAAACGTAGTGGGTGTGGAACCGATGCTTGTGAAGTTCTGGGACGTGTATCTTTAAAATATCACTGAAACAAGAAAGCTTTCTGTAAAAGTATTCATTAGGACATAACAAAAAACATAGAAATAAATCTTCATAATCGAATGCACGTAAGCATAAAACTAATTTTCAACAATTACATTACAACTTTTTTATTCCAGGCATTATAATTTTTCTGGATCTTGTAAAAAATAACAATAAAGATTTGGAAAAAAAAATCATTGTGTTAGCTGGAATGAAAATTATAACTGCCTGAGATAATTATTAACGTAACGGTAAAAAACAGGAACATTAGACTGATGTTGAGCCGAAGTAGCATTGCTGTGAAAGCATAAAAATATGATTTGTAGTAATTACTAAAAGACGCTTTTTGTAAACAGATCTAGATACTGTGGGACGTAGCGTGAAATGGTTTCATTGTTAGAACAAACACTTAAAATGTTGAATGATGGGGGATCAGATTTTTAATAACATCAGGCATTTTTAAACGTCATTGAAAAGGGAGTGGAGTGGAAATGAAAAAGGGGATTCGGTGTTGGAGATTTTCGAGACTGAAGGACGTTTGTCAAAAGACAGATTTAAATTTAGTTAAAGCAATTATTCTTCCGGTTGGGTGAGAACCAGCAGGGTTTTTCAGGAGTTTCGCAATATTATTTAAAGACATGAACATCGCGGGTAAGTTTCAAAGGCAATCGCAAAACACAATAAATAGCAATAGTTAAACAATAGTTAAATAATAGTAGAATTGGTCCTATCTAAATATATGTACAAAGAATTTTTAATTTGTGCATGGCAAAGCTTTGTGATATTTTACAGAAGTCACTGGTTTTTATACATTATTTATATCAATAAGAAACAGTTGAAAGTAAACTTACTGACTCGAACCCTTCCCCCCTCCTCCTCCGTGAGATGCGCTCAGGTATATCATCACCAGAAAACAGACAATTAGGTTCATTATAGATATGCTACAAATCCACAGCAACGAACACAATAATCACATGGAAGAAACACAGTTGTAGTATTATCTTTTTATTGCTTATTGTTCAAATCCAAGAAATTTTCTATGTTCTTTTGTTTTGTTTGAAAAACGTCCAAAACATTCATCAATAACTACGTGATTTGATTCAATTTGACTTTCTATAACTTGTCGTTAGCCGAGGGAACGATATTGGATTAGTGATGGTAATTTGTCGGTATTAAGTTAATTAATTGATGGTTCCGTGTTAGTATTAAGTTGGTACAAAGTCAAGACCGAATGAAGGCTGTGCTGTGCCCGAGATAAGGCTCTGGCGGCGACTGCGAGGTTATTGAAACGCGGGAAACAGGCACTCGGACATTTATCCAATTTCTCTCTACAATTTGAAAAACGAATTAAACACCGAATACCGAGTGCGATGTTGAGTTAATTCAGTTATAGCGGCAGTCACGTTCAGCAGGAGCATTATTGTTGCGATTTTGCATTAAAACGTAGCTGTTTTTTGTTGCTTTAACCACATTAACACTTTCTGTATTCATAACTAACTATTGACAAATCAGATACGTTTTAAGAATCGTTTTATAAAGAAGATGTACAAAACAATATCGGAATATTAAATTATGTGGTGATTATAATATCGAAATTTGTTAATGAAAAATTCTCGTCATTTATTTTTGGGGTATTATGTCGTGTTGTGCGTCCTCCTCCTTCAGTCTAAATAAACAGGCTTATACTTTTGATAACTCATCGGTAAATCTCAAATCATATGGTAATAAAAAAAATCGAAGCGAAACATTACCAAAACAATCTCAACGAATAAGAGCCTTGAAAACTGAGGTTATAATCAAAGCGACCAGTGAGCGCAGACCTAGCGTCATTTCCGTTTCATATCTAAACCAATAGGAGCCTTGAAAAGTGACATCATAATAAAAGCGGCCAATGAGTGCAGTTTGATATTTCGCAAGTGCTGTAATGAGTCATTTCCGTTTCATCTTAATTTTAATTCAAAAAACGTCTGAAAATGGTAATTTATATGGTTATCTTATGTTTGTGTTTATTTACATTGCTTAGAAACACATCGATTTGTTTTTCCTATCGGGTACACATACACATCCCAATTCAATTTGTGAAAATGTTTGGGATCGGAACTGATTGTAAATTTGCTGTACAAATACATACGGTGATTCTATGGGAGAGTTCACTGATGGTATTGCTATGGCTTCAATGAAATATTACTGTCAGGTGCTACAGAAGGACTGGAATAACTTACATATACTTTCGTAAGTAATGACTGTGGATTTGAATAAATTAAAGAGAATATCATTAGTGAAAACAAAAACATATCTAGCAAACCCCGAACTTTCAAAGGACAACGTGGCGATTTCCAAAATTTTAAAAGATCTATTGATGCACTCTTGGAAACCGATACATTTTAAAAAACCGGACCGTGCAATTCACATGCGGTAGATGTGAAACCTTCAGAAAACTAAAGTTGACAAGAGTGGGGAGACAACGAAGCACTTTTTTTATAAATGTGAAGGTTATTTTTTCCATATTTTTGTCGTCGAATTCCAGTGCACTTTTTCCTGTACATTTAGTTATCTTATAAGTATATGTGTTTTCTTTTTCAGATTCTCTAGATGACGCTTTCTTTTGTGTTTTTTTTTTGCCTGTTCATTTTAAGATGGTTTGAAGATTGGATATTGATTTTACATACATTTTTTTTTTAATTTCGTAGGATTCGATCCTTGGTTCGCTGAATTTCTGGCCGCCGAGGTTCGTCAAGGGCTTTATACCACTACATCAAAGAAAATTTGCGTGGGACTATGGATTTATCGTATTATATTAGAACCGATTACCCGAGAATAAAATAAATATTTTATTGCTACTTCATTCTATGATGTATGTGTTTGTCTCTTTTTTATTGTCGGTCGTTTCCGTTTCATCTGGTTTCAAATCACAACGCTGCTAAAGAAGTTTTCACTTCAAAAATTGAAACGATTAAAGGGTCCTATAGCTCAATCGATAATTTCGTTGCGAATATTCGTACATTGCATTCTTTTAATGCTCATGTATGAAGTAGAAGCATGATTCCTGTCAAAAAGACACAAAAGAAAGTAAAATCATTTGAATTCTTGGTATATCGTTGCACGTCAAGAATTCGCCGAAATGTACGGCAAAGAATTTTCTGGCAAAAGGCCAACTTCATGACTGAAGGAAATCCGAGAGTGATTTAGCATTCTGAGCAGCAAAGTCAAGAGTTCAGGTGTCACTGACGTTGTCCAATATATGATAGAAACAGAACGCAAAGAAGAAGTACATTAAAAAAATCAGAGTGTGCAATGCGGTACAAGTGAAACCTTCAGAAAACTAAAGTAGACAAGAATGGGAAGACTACGAAGCACCGCACAGATAGTAAAAAATATTCTTTACAAAATATTGATCAAATAATATGAAACAAAGATTTTACTGTACATCAAAGCAATGCCAAGAGAACAAAAATAACAATAACACTGCTGTTTTGGCACAGCTGGGTGGCACAGATAATGATAAACAAAATCTCAACAAACAGGAGCCTTGAAAAGTGAGCTTATAATCATAGCGGCCAATGCGGTAAGGTTTCATTCTATCTCTTTCTCTCGCTGGCTAAATCCTATAGATGTATGTGTTTGTCTCTTTTTAGTGTCGTTACCATTTCATCGTGTTTCATTTCAAAAATATGGTTTGAATTATCTTCCTAGCCGCGGAAGAGATTAACCGACAAAATAATGTTGTGCGCACGTCCGTAAGCTCGAAGTAAAATATTTTTTTCTTAGTCGGTTTGATCAAACATTTTCATTTTTTCATTCATTTTTACATTTATTCATTTTTTTCATTTCACGGCATTAGAAGTGCGGAGGAGCTATTCCGGGCAACACAATGTAGAGAGACATTTTCCAGAGTGATCGCCAACGTCGGGGGGACCTGGTAGGGCACACGAAGAATAATAAACATTTTCAAATTTCGAAATTCTTTCTCGAAATGGTAATCAGTTTCATTGACTAGATATTTCACTGTCAGGAATTACTGGTTAAAGTAAGCCAAGTGCAACCTTTAACAGCCTGCATACAGCTTATTTAAATAATGAGAAAATTGATAAAAAATAATCATTTTATATTAAACAGTATTAATTGCCTTCCGTCTGCGTGGTTGAATTTCCCAACCCGACTTCGATTGCTTGTCTGACGCCACGCCTTACGCTCCGCGCCACAAATCTGTGTACGTGGAATTTCAAAGGAAGCTACCGTTGTGGTTCGGTTTTTAATTAAAAAAATCGTCACAAGATGTCACTACTTCCGTCGGCAGGCTGGTGTGGACGTATCCTAGGCAAGTATAAGTACTACGATTTAGTGAAAATATGGAAAGATTGACGGTAATACTCAGTTGTATCAAGCTATATATTACATGTGACGTCACTGCCTAATCTCGGTTACTTTGTCCCGGTGACTATCACTGGATTACAGTGGATCTGAGAAACAGGCTATTTTTGGAACAAGTTCCTATTAGATTTATAAAGTGGTTACAAAGACTTACTGGGCGAAGCCGAACCTGCGAGCGGGTTTTCAACTGCTAGTATATTATATATTATGGAAAATTTTATTAGTTTTGTCCTGTATTTTATTAATTACGAATCTCTGTTATATTACCTACACGTAAATCGATCATCCAGTTGATTAGTCAAACATCTTAATTCAGTATTCAGTTATATGTAAAAGTGTTCCCTCTATCTGATACAATACTCAGATTACTCATAAACACCACCAAATCAATCATAATGCATAAAAACTGCGAAATAAATAAAATGTTAATGTTCATTAATAATAATAATAATTGGGTAATTTGTAGAGCGCCGTTTTTGTGAAAAATCACCTCAAGGGCGCTGGTAGAATATAATTCAAAACGTCGTGGTAATGCACCGGAACGACATTACTCTTGGTATTATTTTATAGAATAAGATTTATGGTGAGCATTCGAATATTGCTTTCCTCATATTCTCAAAACTTAGTATTTGGAGATGTCTGACTAATTCAACTGGTCGATCGATGTGTTCTACCTATTTGTGTTAGTGATTTTGAGAAAGTATTTTATAATACTAATATTATAATACTAATTTAAGTTTAAATTGTTTTATTTAATCTGAATTTTTATCGTTTTTGAATTATATATTAGAGGCACTGCTGAAATCATCAGTATTCCGGATCAGGAATGTAAATCTGAGCACTCTGAGCAGTGACCTTTTTGTCAAGCTAAAAAATTTGGTTGTCTGTATAGTCGGTTTACCGACGATAATTTTACGTGATAACGTCATATACTAACAATAGAGTGGAAGAGAGATAGATGCGTCACAAGCCGAACGCTTAGGCCAAACGCTTGTTCCGCGCTCTCGCTTGCACGCTCGGCTCAGGCGGAACGTGACAACGTGACAATGAGTCATACTTTTTCGTGAGTGCAGCCGGCGTTAATCGATTTATAAGACGTTATCACGTCAAAAACATTACGATGTATAACGAGCTAATGATCTTGTGACAAATATGTTTTATTATTATATCTGAACAATCCCAATGACCAATCGCATTCTAGTGGATGAAGACTGCGGTTGAATATTAAAATGATTCTTTTTTTAATATTTTATTTTATTCTATCTTTCCTCAGTACGATATCCCGAGCAACCGTTTACGTGTATTATATCGGCGTTGAATAAAAAAATAAAGAATTAGGTACCTATATCTAAAATGGCCGTCAATGATTTTCTACAGGAGCCAGTCAAGCGCGAAGATATCGACGGGAAAAGTGAAGACTTATTACGCCAACACGTGCTCTTTTCTCCGCGTAACTTTACCTTGATAAATTAACTAGAAAAACGGCAACAAACCGACCAACCGCTTTCAGAGGGAAAAAATTATATTACAGCGTCAGTAATTGCTCTATGCAATGTCAATATTAAAACTAGAAGAAAGTCAAGTGGTAAATAGGTAGGTGTGCTGACATGTGCAACAATGCGTATGCAAATCTGCAGCATTTCATTATTCTCATTTTATCCCACGTTTGCGATGATAATTTATTTGGTAATAATTGATTTTATTTGATTTACTAGATTCTTATATTCTTTGAATTCCATGAATCATTTAAATTACTGAATTTAAAACTACTGTTCTGTAAACGAATAGAACGGCATAATTTGCGCCTAGCAATTTTTACCTCATGTGGGTATTTATGGCTATATAGACTTGTATTTCATCGGTAGAGAAAAATTGTTATCTAAAAACCCTACTAAAATTGCATGTTTTGCCCAGCACCAACATCAGCAACCATCAGCAGCAGCAGCCGGGAACCATATATGAATACGTGTCTGTTTATGTTATGTTGGAAGTGGGAGGGAGGCGTTCATGTTCTTTATTTGGAGTTCTTCCGCATTTGCCTTCGGGGATAAAGAAACCATGAAAAACATTATCCAGGAAGATTCGGCCGGCAGTCAACATGAAACTGAATGGACTTCAGTGATATCAGTGTACGATATCCTGCATTTTGTGGTGAGGGGTGTGTGTCTGTTTTTTTTTATGTAAATACGTATTTTATAAGGAATATACATACGTATAAATACAAATCATACAATAATATATAAATAGATATGATGAATTGAATCAGAAAAGAAAATCAACACGACCGTTTGTTTCACGCTTTGTGAAAACACACATTATATGTATTTATTTGGCCGAATGAAATACAAGTATATCTATTGTTGATCAGATTGTGTGTAGTGAAGATATTGGTTCTCAAATAATAAAAATCATGTGTGCAGTTCACACGCGGTAGAAGAAAACTATATTTCGAGAGAATGAGACGAATGCAGTGTATCAGGAGTAAAGATAATTGCAGGGTTTATTTACTATAATATTGTTGCCCGGTTTAAAAATATTTTACATATGAGCACATGAAATTAATGGCTTTATACGTAAAATCTTTTATATAAATTTCTTTATTTATTTAAAAAATTGAAATAGGAAGTGAAATCATGTTGTATAATGTTACCTATATATTAATATCATGTTTTAAATCTGAAAATTTTGTCATTAAAATACAATTAAAATATAATATCGCCGAAAAAAAAACAAAATTATTTATTTCAGCCCTTTATTTTGAAATAAACCTTCTGGAATAAGATTTTTCGGTTTCTGGTACCGCGCTCCAGCAATTTTACAAAAAAATTTTTTTTTACGTCTGCAATAAAAAAATATTTTATTTTTATGTTTATTTTATATTTTTAGGGAAACAAACAGTTATACATATTTCATCAAAGTAATTACATGTTACGTGGTTGCATGAGCCAGCAAAGTTTCCGCATAAAAAAGTCATAGAAAACACAAAAAAACAAAACGAGATAATTAAAGTAAACATAAAACAGTAGAAAAAAGAAATAAGAACACATAATAAAGTATATAAAGTACATAAGATGAAATGAAACCATGTACATATATATATAATGTTAACTATAAATTACACCTTTAAAAAAAAAACTTCTTAAATTTTAACAGACGCCATTGACTGAACCAGTGGATTAGACTCAAAGTTAATAAATGTTTTCAATCATAATATTACCAAATTAAAAATAATTTGGCATAATCCTAACGGGTCTTGAATGGATGCCCTATAATATATTTGAGCTGAGATAATGTGGAGAAGAGGCCTGACCGTGTGTAATAATTTATGGTGCGGTGGGAACTTGGAGCCCCGTCAATACCTGCCCTAATATTGATTGATGCCTGGCATCTTGTTATCTTCTCAGGAATTCCCCCGCACCCCTCCCTTCCACTCCTCCACCACACCCCACCGGACCCCAGGGCCAATTACATTATAGGATATAGGTTATAAGCACGAGTTATGTTTTTTGTACGTGCTCATTTTTATTTGAATAACTACGGTTTATTACGGGAATAAGGACGCTAACACGGGCGGACATGGGTATCCCTTGTGGACGGTTAAAAATTTGAGTGATCACGGAATAAAAACTGATACGAGCTTTGTATTCAGCTCAATTCTTGAAAGCAAAGACGATGTATTATGACTTTTGCAATGCCTTTAGTGAAATATGGAAAAAAATTGTTGCGAAGCAAAAAAAACGGAGTGCCCTCTAATAAATGTTGGTATCATTTGGTATTCATGTCTAGTCTTTCTTTACTCATAGTTAAAACCTATCTGGTAACATATTAATATCCGTATTCTTTCTTCATAGTTGACGTTGATTTTTTTTTACTGAATAATGGGAAAAAATGACTAATGCCAGTAAAATTGATCAGCCTTACTAAAACAATTCGTGAAAATTTTATTCAGTTGATAAACGACCGTGGATGTGAAAACATTACTAATTGAAAAATTACAAAAAATTGTTCATCTAAACATATATAAGTATGTACTGCTTATACAGTCGAAGGGGGTTGTTTACCTATTGTGTACGCTTGTTTTATTAATAATTATTTCTAAAAGAATTTTCTGATTTTTCCAAGGTATTTTAAAAGTATTGTATATTTCTTATTTGTAAAGACGTCCTAGAAACAAAAACTTTTATAGAAACTAGATAAAATTACATTTTAGATTTTTGTATCTAAAATATATTTTCATGGTTAAAAATTGCAATATTTTAAGCTTCAAGCATTAAAAAAAAGTTTTAAAAAATAATCTTTTCCAAAGCATATTCTATTAAGACGTCGAAAATTTTCAGAAAATTCAAAATTAAAAAACACAATCCTTTTATTTACAGAATTTGCAACAAAACTATCACTTAACTTTTTATCTTGTCGAATTCCCCAAGAATAACTGAAAAAATTTGACATTATGGATTTATTTTTACAATATTTGAATAATGGTTCCTAGAATTTGTTTTTATTTATACACGAATAAGATATTTGGATTATTAAATAACATTAGTTTAAAAAAAATAATGGTTCAGAAAAAAACCTATCTTTAACCGTTTTTAAACTAAATGATCCACCAAACATTATGCAAAAAACTAAATCTATAAAAAATAACACAAATATAATAGTGAATTGGTCATTATAATTTAAAACGTATGATATATTGCTGGCGTGCAAAATATCATACGTCAATACTTTTCTTTTTTTTTTTAAACATGGCGCACCAGGCGAACGCGCACACGCGCCGATCCACCTGTTTTTTATTAGTAATTTAAAAAATAATAGTTTAAATTTATTTAAAGCGATCACCTATTTGTGTCTTACATGTCTAGGGTCAAATATATTTATTATATGATTGACCCGATTCAAGCCAAGAGTGGGAATAATTACAAGTTTGACTAATAAATTTTTGAACTCGAATAAAGTACTAAATGTGTACGAGGAAACAGTTGTAAGGCGTTACATCCTTTCTGGGGAAAAACTTTTATGCTTAAGAGTTGGTCGGGGCATATGATTTAATTTCAGATGAACAATAATTAGGTGTTTTAAATTTTGAGATCAAAAATAATTACGTGTATTAAATATTGAAAAAATAATATCTCACTAAAAAGGGTGTTGAAGGCCATGTTTTAATTAAACCCGTTGGTGCTAACAAAATGGTACAAAAAACGTTAAAAAACTTTTACCGTTTTGTTTCTTCCAGCAAGCTCAACGGTAAAGTTATAATCCAAATTCTAACTGTGAATAGTGCCCAACCGGACTATTCCTATGAGAAGGGACCGCAGTAAGATAAATAAACGTATAAAGGGCAACCAAAGAGTCACGTCCTCACATAAGGTAACATTCCGACCAATTGAAGAGTCAAAATTAATTATTCCAATATCTTAGATCTCTCGGGTGATTGGTGTACCTGACAACAGGTGCTGCTTTCAGAGTAGACTCCTATGACGTATCATTATTACTTAGATGCTGACTTCCGATTGGTATTTTAAAAAGTTGTACGAACAATAATTTAGGTACCTACCTAAATCTTCTCAAGGGCGCTCCATATATCTAATATAATATGTGAATTGCTAAAAATTATTTTCTTTCACAATTATGTATTTCTTAAGAAAATATGTATTTCTTCACCAATCGCGAAGTAAGTTGGCACATATTTATAGAAAGAAATGTGTGCCAATACTTTTTGACGTGAAAACGTCTTATAAATCAATGAACGCCGGCAGCACTCACGAAAAAGTATGACTCATTTTCATGTTGTCATGTTCCGCCTGAGCCGAGCGTGCAAGCGAGATTGCGGAACAAGCGATAGAGAGGCATGATCGGCCTAAGCGTTCGGCTTGTGACTGAAAAATTCTATGTAAAAGTTTTCTTATGACGTTATCACGTAAAATTTTCGTCCGTAAACCGACTTTACAGACAACCAAATTTTTTTATAATTATTTCAACGGAAGGAGTGCTTTCACATAATATTATTTAGTATAATTTTTTTTCGGAAAACGCAATCAGAAATAAAATTAAAATGCACCAGACTGAATAAAAGACAAGATAGAGAAAATACAAATAACGTAAAAATAGTTACTCTGCAAATATCTACCAAATCAACGATAATGTTAATAAAAAAATAAATGTGTTAAACTGTTGTTAACAATAATTGAGTAAGTAAGTAGAAATAGTTCACGCGTCTCTACCGCTTTTGAAGTTTGTTATCATTGTCAAATGCATCCATATCGTTTAAACATTTGTTGCCATGACAGTATAAACTTTGTACATGGAAGTGCAAACCATAGTTGGATTGAAATACAAACATATAAAATGTTAATTTCTGTCTAGTCGTTCGTTTAGACACGGATAGAATGATTAAATTCAGGGGTTAGAACAATCGATGGCCCGGCCTCCCGAATTTCTACCGATTTATAACATATTTTCCTGAAACACTTTAAAGCTCTTAAAAAATTATATGTTATTCTTGAAGATAATATCTATACATTCCTCACGCCAAAATGGCAATTATATGAAATTCCCTCGGTAGAAAAAAATTGCAGTGTGCTCCAAAAACCGTTATAAACACGTTTTTTTTCAAAATTCATGGTATTTTTTTAAATGCTATTTTAGACATTCTTTGTGAGATTTTTGCTCTATTCTAAACGAGAGATGTTTTATTAAACATTTTCACAATTTTCGCTTAAATATTAGCGCGCTCGCTCTAATATTCGTATTTACATATCTCTCCTTCTTCTTCTTTTTGAGTGGGTACTACCGGGCCTTTTTAATCACAAGGTCGTTTATTTTAGCGTACATTTCTTCGATAGATTATTATTTGCGTATCTACTATCATAATAAAATGACTATTATCACTGAAGACATAAACCGATAGAAGTTCACTGTTGCTGTATTCATGTGCCAGAAATAAGATAATTTTGATCTTAGTTCCGGTGAAAATGAAACTTTTTAAGTTATCAAAATTTTTTATTGAACCATATAATCATTTTAATTAATAACTGAAACACGAAATACAAAAAAAATGATTATAAGTAAATACCAAATATTTTAAGACTTTTAAATGAAATTTTGGTTCAAATAATAAGTCATCATCATCATCATCATCTTCGTCCCCTTATTCTTTTCGGGTCGGGGACCCATTGCATCGACAAGGCTCCTCCATACGTCTCTGTCATGAGCTGACTGTTCGGCCTCCGTCCATGGCAGTCCCATCCTCTCGTCACACAGTTTCTGGAGTTTTTCGCCCAGCTGTGCCTGGGGCGGCCCACTGGACGTCTACCCTCTGGAATCGCACTTAGTATCTTCCTCGGAATTCGGTCATCAGGCATTCTTAGTACATGCCCAAGCCACCTCAGTTGCGATTTTTCTATGAAGAGTAGCAGTGGTTCAATGTTTAGATCATCTCGGATCGTCGAGTTTCTTATATGATCCCATTTCGTAACCCCTGCCACTCCTCTCAAGTACCTCATTTCGGCAGCTTCGACTCTAGAGCGCGTTCGTTCGCTAAGCATCCATATCTGGTGGCCGTAGGTGAGCGTCGGGCGATATACCTTCTTGAACACTGCCATCTTTGTGTTGATACTGAGCTCAAATAATAAGTATAACTGGATAATTTGTAGAGCGCCGTTTTTTGTGAAAAATTACCTCAAGGGCGCTAATACTTGTATACGAATAAATATTTCTAAGGTACTTGAAAAGTCCTTAATTCGGCCGTGGAAAGAGAATTGCGGAAGATGTTGAAATATATTTCTTGCAAGACTTATCACTCTCATTATCAAGAAATAGAAAACGCCAGGTAGGCATTACTACTACCTACTAAATTAGGTATTGTATAAAGAACTATATATAGGATTTACTTTATCATTGCCAGATCTTAATTCTTTTTACGTACCCATAAGTTTCATAATCTACCTGTGAGTATGCAGTAAACCGTTTGATTGCAATAGAAATTGCAACTGACCAGCAGTTAACATGTACAAACAATCTTGGAAAAGCCAACAGAATAAATCGTTGTTGTTAAATAATTAGGTACCTACTACCTAAGTGCGCATTGCAAATATTATTGTTTTATGAGTCGTTTCTTCGTTTGCTTGAGTAAGCATTAGAAGTTAAGCCTTATTTTATATAATAATAATTGGATAATTTGACGGCCGGCGTAGTCCAGCGGTAAGGCTCTTGACTCGCATTCCGAAGGTCGCGGGATCGAATCCCGACGTGGCAAATAAATTTTATTTGATTAATTTGTGTTATTTCACAATTTATTCATTTAAAATAATATATGGTATATTTGTGGCACGTTTCAGAGTGGAAGATACTCTTAGTATCGCCCTTGTGTGAGACACCATTCAGAATTAAAACGTTGCTTTAAATGGCTTTAGCCGTGTTTGGTGATCTGAATAGCCAGGGACTTCCCACCTTCCTCTTCCCAAAATCCTTCCCCTCCCACTACATTCAGCCTCACAACATACCCTAATTGGGCATGCCATAGACTCACTGGCTCCAGACGGGAGCTCTTGTGCGGTATTCATATATAAAAACAACGCCGTTTTTGTAAAAATCACCTCAAGGGCGCTGTACAACTTATTAAGAATTCCTAGGTTCTATCTAATTTAACTATTTACAAACAGATACAGAAACATACTTACCTGGCAGGTCACTTCAGAAAAAAACACTTTAATTAGAAAGAGCTTGCAGAAGATACGGCTTTGCACGCGGAAGGCATTATATTTAAAACACTGGACGATGCATGATTTTACATTATTTGGTATCCCCATCACTGTTAATATTACATTTATTAAAATACTAGCTTTTCCCCGCAGCTTCGCTCGCATGGTATTTCGGGAAATTACTGTAGCGCTTGCACTTATCCCCCCTCCTCCCCACCCCCACCACCACCCGCATTCCATACATTCATTCCCTTACATTCAGTTTTCAAACATCTCGCCTGCCACCTAAATTTCATAAAGCTATTTCTCAAAGAAAAAAAGAATTATCCAATTTTGTTCATTCGTTCGGAATTTATGCGCTTACAAACATTTCGGATGTTTATTTTTAGTTAAATATTTGGAAGTTTGTTAATATAATAAAAAAAATTACACTATTTATTATTCAGTCTTTATAATAGTTATATTTTTAATGTAGGAACTCTTATTTACACTTACATTTATTCCAGAACAGAAGCTTGTCCAAAAAAAACAAAACATATTCTAATATTTGAATTTTCTGGAGCAGTAGCTGACCAGGGGGCTCAGTACCTACCAGCTTAGAGCCCACAAATATATCAACATCGTTTCCATGGAAACGATTTTTTCTGACGTAAGCAGAAACTCGCTTTGTAAACGTATAACAAATATAATATATTAATATTTTTCATTTCATAACGCCAGCCATCATATACAGACTATAGTCTTCGCATATAATTTAGCTTTCTATTGGTGAATGAATTTTAAAAGTCTTTTTATTGGTTAATGCGTGAAAAGGTCATAAACGAATTCGAGCAGTTTCGCATTTATAATATTAGTATGGATTAGTGGCAAAAGTAGATTTGATATTTAGTTTGAGAAACTGGAGTGTTTATACTGAATATACCAACTGTTGACTTACCAAATATGCGCTGCTATTTAAGAAAGGCAACTTACTAAACCTTTACAACGACTGACTACTTTCTGACAACTTTCATCGCATCTCATTTTCACACTCTTGACTTAACCTAATCGGGTCAGAGACCCTTCGTCCATACTGCACCAAGTCTCTCCTCGCACAGCCTTTGGAGTTACTATCAACCATTACTGAAGACTTAATTACCTATTTTACACTCAATTCCTGAAAAGTTGTGAGGAGGGAGGAAACGGAGAACGGAAAAAAGAAGGCAAAGTCGTAGATTGTTGTTATTGTTGTTATACGCCCATATGGGCTTTTACGTAGATTATACAATAATATTTAAGATATCGAGGATTATACAAACATAGAATTTAAACCAAAATTTATAAAAATGAAAACATTTTAAAAATATAAAGGTAGTTTTTGAAGAATATAGCGTAAAACCGTGAAATATTTGAAATACATTGCTCTCAACATCTAGTTATATGACATAATCAATGGTTTCAGAGGATCTTTGCTGAACTAGGTTCTGCTGGTTTCTAATCAAGATGATACTGAGCTCTGGAACGAAGACAAACAAAGTTTTGCCAAAACGAAGGAGGTGAGAAATTTAATACTGATATCATTAGAAGATCTTCTCAATTAAGTTCATTAAATGACCAAACAAGAAACATTTTTTAAACATAAATTTTTGTGTACTATGAAATATGTTTATTTAACAATCAAATATTCATTCTAACTCTCAAGGCAGTTCTACCACTGTAGCAACAATGTCAGGAAATTACTCTTTAATACGTGCTGCGCTTCCCTGTACACATACATACCTGTTGACATAATACATAGCAGCGCCATGGGACAAGCTGAGGGTGTGCTACAACAACGCATACAGGCAGCTTATGCAACTCAAAGGTTCTGCAGAGCCTCCACGATGTTCACTGAAGGAAGGGTGCACTAATTTCTTACCTTACTTTGACACTGACTAGACAGCTGCAGGGACAGGACACGGAAGACGAAAGTCAATAAATGTCATTGTCGTGGCTGCTTCCGAGTGGCTCAGCTCTCCACTCTTTGAGCTATGGATACAAATGATGCGTGGACCTCCCGACGATTCTTTAATTTTATTATTTATTAAACTTAGGTATTTATTTTATTTTATCATTAGATAGGCTTATTTTACGTTATCGTTACCTACCTATTACGTTTCGTATTTTTTTCTCTTTATGTAATAGTTGTAGATATACCTTGTAATATGGCAGACTGGGACTGTACTATCCTCTTATGTGCTGTTTAAAAAGTTAAATAAATATAACACATAAATAATAATTGTAAGATTTCCATGAAATCTTTTAAAGTGGACGGGTCGATTTATTTAAAAAATATAAACAGGCTTTTAAAGATATATTCATATATCTTCATTGATCCTTTTTGAAATAAACCTGCTTCGGACAAGTAAGTGGGTAACAAATTCGTTATAAACAATGAAGTGTGAAATAATTTCCATAGTTACATGACATTGCTTAAAAAAACTGTTTTCATAATCTGTCAACAGTAGTTACAAAATAATGTTGACAATGTTTGGCAAAGGTTTTGTTCCGAGAAAACAACCTTGAGTATAAGACTATGAATCATGAACATAAAATAAGGTTTTCATAATATCAAAGCTAATTTTTCATAATACTTGGTAAATATTTATATTGCTAAATACGATCTTATACTTGGGTCAAGGTACGTAGGATAGAACGAGAAAAATCTCTACTTGTATACAATTTTATTCTTTTCTTCACACCCTTTAACACTCTGTTCTCGGAAAAAGAATCATTTTCAAGAACACTAAACGTTGGTACAAAGAAATTAATAAAATGTTTTTGTGCTATTTTTAAATGTCCAGTACAATATACCACTTGCATGGATTTCATGATTCAACGACTTGTGGATAGATTTTTCTACTAAGATTACGAAAATGTAGCTAAAATTTTTTAGAAATTTATAGTTTTTTTTTTATAAATAACCCAACAATAAAAAATAACAAAACGATAAAAAAATTCACTTGCTTTATTGTTTTGTAGCTTGCGAGCTTTGTTACAGGTACTTAACAGGTGCTTTTGTACGGTGGTTACACGAATCCATTTTTAAATAACTAAAGTAACGCACCGTCAGAATTCGCATTGAAGAATTTTGATTTGATGTTTTGACAGATAGCGGTTTAGAAGCGTAATGGTCATGGTGCTGATTTTAACAAAATCAAATTTTATAATAAATTATTACTATAATAATTTACAAGAACAGTTTTATAACAAGAACAATTTAACTCAAAACTTTTGGATAATATCAAACAAGAGGCACAAGATCAAGTTAAACGTAAACAATATTTATGAGATAAAAATTTTCGGTATGCCTCGTTACTCGTTATTCTCCTCTGCTATTCGTGTGGAATATGTCAGTTTTTTTAAAAATGATTTTCAGCTATTTAATTATTGTTTTTTCGCACCCATAAAATCATGCCCCGTCATTCCGGTTTATAAAAAATGATCCGATTTTTTAAATATTTGTCTAAAACGGAAGAAAAAATTTGATTGTGATGCAAGTGGCCTATTATTTTTTTTACTGCTCATTCCTTATTGGTGACTGCGACACAAAGCAAAAATGGTACAAGGCTTTTTCTGCCCTTTGCAAAACCAGTCGAATTATTTCCTATTCAAGTTACTTGTAGATATCAACTAAAATGACGAATTACACAATTTCAATGTAAATATTTTTTTGTAAAATAGACAGATCCTCAACTACAAGAAATTAAAGAATGCAAGTATTTTATAAGAAATGGTATTTCCTAGCTAATTCCATTAACTAATCCCAGGCCCACTAGCTCAATTTTAGAGCACTTGCAAAATTTTCAGGGTTTATCTCGGCATACCATCTATACGTCCTCAATAAATTGTGGAATTTTTAAAATAGATAGATACTTTAAAATGTTCTGTCGGAATAAGAGTATATATCTAAATAATCTGTAAAATCTAAAAACGCGTTGTTCCAACGTCTGAGAACATTTTAATGCATTTGTCGTGGTTAGTCCGAACGGGTTTCTTAGTCAACCTCATAAAATATCGTATCTTTAAAAAGTAATGTGGAACTTAACACACAATTATATGGTGAGGATGTGCGTACTTAAAATTGAATCTTGATTAGTAAATAGTAAAAAATATACATTGTCTCAGAGAAAATTTTTGTCAGGATGCACTTAAAACGGTATATTCATTTGAGGACAAAATAAACTGGGGTAACTTTAATGAAATAAAATAATTTAATATTGTTTACTAGCGGTAAATAAAAGAATATTTGTAAAAAATATCAAAATTATCAGCGGGTGTCGGATAGAAGAAGGAACTAGAAAACTAATTTTGGTAAGATGGGTCGGTATTAATGATAAAAAAAATATGTATATCTATATTTACTACAAGCGAGTTCCCGGCATGCGTTGCTATATCACTTAATAAAGAAATTGTTTCTCCCTGCGTGTCTTTTCCCATTCGTCCCGTTCCCTTTCCGCCTCCCATTCCTCTCCCGCGTCCCCTTCTCATCACTCGTTCCCATTTCGCCTTCTCCACCTTCCCCCTCCCCACTCCTCTCTTCCGCTGCCCCCGTCCCGAGTTCCCCACCCCCCTCCCGCATTCCATACATTCAGTCCCTGTACATTCAGTTTTCAAACAGCTAGCGAGCCATCTATTACAATTTTTTTATACAAATTTCATAATGCCAGAGCTTACCAGTATATATAGCCTTATCGGGCGTGCTCATATCGGATGAAGGGTTTAGCAACGGATAATTTCATGACACCAGAGCTCACTATTATATATAGGAACCATCACGGGCATGCACACATCAAATCCTACAAAGTTTCATCGCAATCGGATGAATGGTTTAGCAAAGCATAGACATCACATATACTCAAATAAATATACCCAAGCAAGCACATGAGTATTTTGCAATGGAAAAAACCTATCTTCAATAAATAAAAAAATATCACTTTTGTTAAATAGGATCTCACGGTTAGCATTTTCTACAACACGTTTTTAACAATTTTCACCACAAAATATTATACTGAACGTTAAAATATTTTGACTGTATTGAATGTCTACTTTATTTACTCAAAAATGTAATCGACAGAAGGAGCTGGAAGAAGACCGCAAGAAGGTAGGCATTTGTCCGCAGCGTATGCGTGATCATCCGATTTTTTTCTTCCGTTTTTTAAATGGAAGTGTGAAATGGGCGTCCAACATCCGATTTTTGACATTCCGTTTTTTAAACGGATGTTTGAATAGGGCGTCCGACGTACAGTTTTTGCCCTCCGTTTTTTAAACAGAAATGGGGACGGGCTCTTACTCTGAATCTTCACATGACCCAACTCAAGTAATTGATTCGCTCGATCGTGACTGTCTTTCTCTTTTACCATCAACTTCCTTGCACAATTTTCTTCGTTTATCTGCTCTACATGCCCAAACCATCTAATCGCCTCTGCACACATCAGCCTAGCGTTTTTTTCGGGACGTCCACATTTTTAACACGGTCATACAAAGTATTTTCACAACTACTTGCACTATATCATTTCTACAGCAATCAGTCTACATTCATCCTTCCTCTACCAGTTCTATGTCCCAATGCCATTATTTAATCGGTAACACCGAAAAAATGTTATATTTTTGAAAGTCAACGTTGTTTCCAAAGTAGCCCCAGAGCACGCTACTTAAAACTGTATCCAAGGTAGCGCATAAAGGGCGAGTGTGTGGGCGGTTCAGGAACCGACTGACGTTATCTCCCGAGATAAAATTACATGAATTGTAGCCCTGTAATTTGAATTTTAGAGTATTTGAGATAATGCGGCAATCTTCTGATATTTAGACACCGGACCGGCACTGATACACTTCGTCCAATGAATCCTTGACCTCTGGAAGTAATAATACTTTGTAATGTGAAGGATGGGAACGGGGAGTTTCACATATTTAAGTGTGTTTCGACGATGAAGTGTGCTACATAAAATATGATTTAGATCAATTAATAAAACCCTTTGTGTATTCACAGACGATAATTTAAAAAAATATATTATTTTAACTTTATGAGTAAAACCTCAAATTGTAATATTTAATTAAATGAAGACAATATACGCGAAACTCAATCGAAAATCTGGAAACAGAAAAATCAGAAAAAGATATTGGCACCTCTGGGACTCGAGCCCAGGACCTCTCGCTTTCCGGGCGAACGCGCTAACCACTGCGCCAAGGTGTCGATATCCAATTCGGTAATTTTTAACTGTATCCATACTTCGACTAAGAACCACCCACACTATCTTCATTTTTCTTAATTTTTTTTTTGCATTAACTCCACACAGGAGGCCCTGAGGAAAATTACTTATGTCATCTGGGATGCTGTGTGGAGGGTCTTTTTGAGGAGAGGTAGGAATGAAAATTGGTCTTGTAGAGACCCATGTTGTAGGAATAACTATGTCAATAGGTGTCGCATATTAAATAAAATTAATAAAGATTTATCCAAACACTATCTAGATAGCATTTAGTTCAGGTTTGAATCTTGCAATCATATATAAAGATAGCAGCCAATAAAATATGCGTTAAGAAAATAGAGTAGGTGAACCACCTACACTATCTTAATTTTTTTTGTTTGGAGGTTTCACTTCCACCGCGTGTGAACTGCAAACAATTTTTTAAATAAATACAATATAAGCGAAACTCAATCGAAAATCTGGAAACAGAAAAATCAGAAAAAGATATTGGCACCTCTGGGACTCGAACCCAGGACCTCTCGCTTTCCGGGCGAACGCGCTAATTACTGCGCCAAGGTGTCGACATCCAATTCGGTCATTTTTAACTGTATAATTCAAACACAAAAACATGTACAATGTGACGTTTGAACGGGGTACCGCATAAGGACACATTCTTTCCTAAAATATTATTAAAAAAATAAAAATAAAAAGAGACCACGGAGGCCGTCGAATATACTTAAATAATATGATGTAATATTATATTATGTTAAATTAAATAAGTTTTATTGATCTTTTATGCATTATCAAGCAGATTCGGAGCTAAAACTCAAATAATTGTTTTTAAGAAGAATAATTTATTTTTTATAATTTATTTTTGGGGTGTTATGCCGTGTTGCGCTACCTCCGACTTAAGACAAAAAAGGAGGTTTTAGTCTAAAGAATGGGGTAGCGCAATACGGTATAACTCCCCAAAAATAAATAACAAAAATACTTGGCAGTGAAAATCTAAAATCAGGAATTATTTCTTTAAAATACGTTCATTGTTATTTAGCTTTTGTGTTCAAATTATGATTATTATGTTTTACTAAATTTCTGTCCAATATAGACATACTCACTTAAAAGTAATTTATTAGCAATTTAATTATCGTACGAAGGACATGAAATGCATACTTATTTAACCTGTCAGGCTAATTTGATTGTTTTTTGGAACAACCCATAAAGGTGAAAATAGTGAGAAATATAATCTAAATGGCGTTAGAGAGAAAAAAACACCACCACCACAAACAACACTACAATCAAATCTATAATTGAATCACAAATTCAGTAAAATGTATATCTTTAAAAACCAAAGCCTCGGATCGCAATAAAAAAAAAAAATACTTTGGGAATTTTTTATTAATTTTGTTTATAATACATTTGTTTGATGAAATACGTATTTGCTGTTATTATTTTTCTGGTTATCAGTAATTTTAGTTAGAAAAAAGTTAAGGTAAGCCATTTTGAAAACGTTTTTATGCTTGCAAAATTTTAGTATTTTATAAATTATATGTTTATTTCGAATTATAAAATGATAGCGTATTTATCACCTTTCCAAAACGTGATTTTATTGCGAAACGGAAATATTTTAACCCTCTGAAAGAATATGACCGAGTCCCGTGGGGTTAAAAATGTGGACATCTATGGAGGAAATGAAATATAACAACATAACGTAATTAAAAAAAAAAAAAAAAAGTACGCAATTCACAAGCGGTAGAAGTGAAACCTTCAGAAAACTAAAGTAGACAAGAGTGGGGAAGCTAAGAATCGACGCACAAAAAGGGAACCGATAGGTTACGAAGCACCGCACAAAGAGGGGACCGATTATTTAATCTCATTTTCCCGCAGGCTAAATTCTATAGTGTTGGTCTCTTTTTAGTGTCACAATTTTTCGTTTCATCGAGTTTCAAATCACAACGGTGCTATGGTAGTTTTCATTTCAAAAACTCACTTTTTTTGCTATTTATAAAACATTCAACTTATTTTCTAGATCCTAGAAGTAGCGAAGAGGTGTCTAGATTCACCAACTTCTTATATTTTGAGCTAATTAATCATGTAATAAATACATACACATATTTTTAGTCCCTTTTAAACAAATAAAAAGTTAAAAAAATAATAAAATATGCAATTTGGGCTCATTACAGAAGGACTTTCTGTTGGTTTTCTCCGGAACATTCACCCCGACTGACCCCTGTCTCCCCTCCTCCCTTTCTGGAGTAAGCGGCCAACGAACCCCGCGGTAATGGAATTCAACGCATTATTTATTTAATGAAGCGTAGTTTTACTCCACTGGGCCGAGATAACACATAAAAGTTTCGGAGGTAACGAGCGCCACACGAATTTCGGTAAATATTTGAATAATGCGTAAATGGTGGGCTTATTCATATTTAAGTAGTGTATCTTAGTAGGTTGAGAATATCATAAAACAATAAAGCTTTTCCACGTGCATTACTTTCCGTTTACTTTTGTAATTTCTTCTTACAATATCCGCATTACTTTCTCGCGTTTTTTTGGAGACAGAGATACTTTTCTTTTGACGGGTGAGGCTTATTTAGTAATTAAGTTATATTAGATAATGGTATGTAACAAACGCAGGTAAGCTACTTTTTATTGTGTTTCATCCACTGGAGCGATTATGGTCGAAAATGGACCACTTTTATTTTTCTGCGATTGATCGCGGTCCGAAATTGGAGCACATTTTCCTACCATTGGTAAAACGTTTATTGTAATTATTTAAAGCATTTCCATGGCCAGCCATTTATTTAAAAACGAAGCTATTGAAATGCTTTATCTATTATAACCATACGTCGAAAATAAAAACTTCGTAGACTATTTTAAAACGATGTTAAAAATAATTTTTTTAAATATTTTTTTCACGCAGAATTTCTGATCAGCGGTTTACGGTTAAAATTAAGCCCCTTTTCCATAGATTTACAACCTTCATTATCAAGTATACCACAGACAATGTGGAAATCTAAAATATTCTAGGTTGACTCGAATAAGTACCTCTCACGGAGTTTCAACGTAACAAATACGCAGAATTCGCGCGGTTTTGATTTTTTAAATCTTTTTTTATAAATCCTACAAATATGAGGTAAACGATGAAATACAGGTTAAGTCATTGGATATATATAGCACTTAAATAAATTTTTACGTCTCCATCTAAAAAATTGAAGGTATGATTTTTTTATGTTTGCGAAAAATCGATCAAAAAAGGAGGAAAACCAATGCGCCCAGTAAAAATTAACACTAACGTAATATTAAAAGTAGGTTCAATTCTCTCAGGTACGGTCCACCTAACACCTGCCATCATTTTCGTCAACTTAAAATCGTACAGGTAATCGTAATATAAAAAACATAACAAATAATAAATATGAAAGAAAAAGATTGTTGATGAAATATGAAATCTTTCTTCGACCCAACTGTAAACTCTGTAGTTGGACATTATGTACGACAGTCTGGTGATAACCATCTTATGGTCAGGAATCCTGCGGTCAGAGGAAGGAAATGTATAATTTGATGCATTCGTCAGACGGAGAAGGAGATGGTAATGCGCAGTGGCCCGTGCTTGAGGAGGGTGGAGGCGACAGGACAACATATCAAAATTCCAAAACATACCATCTTATTTCATACCAATTAAAAATAATTAGAGGCAGATAAAAATATCTGTGGATATTTTTAATAATTATTTTTTCAAAAAATGTTTTAATAAAATGTAATGGTAAAATGTGATACTTTAATTTGAAAATATATAAGTGGTATTATCAAATAAAAATTATTATTATTTCATAAATATTATGGCAAGCCAGCCTTAAAACCATTTGGATCGAAGAGATAAACGAATTCCGCAGAAACAAATGGCGGCGCAAAGTAAAAACTCAGAATAATAGAAGTATTTTGGATTCGATAGACAGTTACGATCGGTTATGATCTCACAACTATTTTGGAAGTAAAACTTCTTTTACACCGTTGAGTTTGAAACTCGATAAACAGAAACACACATAAATGCACACAACGTAATAATCATGGGCATATTAATACATATGATTTTATGCATAAAATCAATGGATGCTAATAAGTAGGCGCTTAGCAACAATACCTATCAAAATAACTGTTTTTGACGTGATAACGTCTTATAAATCGATGAACGCTGGCTGCACTCACGAAAAAGCATGACTCATTGTCACATTCCGCCTGAGCCGAGCGTGCAAGCAAAAGAGTGGAATAAGCGTTCGGCTTGTGACTCATCTATCTTTCTTCCACTCCATCGTTATTGTATGACTTTATCACGTAAAATTATCGTCCGTAAACTGACTTTACAGACAACCAATTTTTTTTAAACCGGTATATTTATTACTTAATTTGTCAGGGCAAAATTGGACTTTTATTAATTAATTATTTTACCTGATAATAGAAGGATTCTTCCAATTCTTGTTGACAGTCTGACTGCTTAAGTGGTTTAAAACAATTTTATAAATAATTTGTTTTTTATAAATCTCAGCTTAAAACCACGTGGTAAAAGATATTTTTACAAATTTTCGCAAAAAAGTCTCGAAACGCCGCTAGTTGATCAATAAATTGTGTGCATTTAAAACCAGTTATAAGTAATGCACAGTATTAATTATATATTGGAATGTTTTCTTATAATTGTTAACTTGACAATTATTCAATCGTCTGCTTTCCGGAAAATGTTAAATTTTAATGTGATCATTTAAATATATGATATTATAATCGTAAAACTCATAATTGGCTGGAAAATACCAAAAAAATTAGGCTGAGCAACTACAAAATTTTTGTAAGAACTTTTAAGAGTTTTTCATTACGTTCATATTATTAATTTTTTATTAATTAAACTTTGAAGTTACCGTGCGAGTCGAGCGTGCAAGCGAGAGCTTGGAACAAGCGTTCGGCTTGTGACGCATCTATCTCTCTTCCACTTCATCGTTATTATACGACGTTATCACGAAAAATTATCGTTTGTAAACCGACTTTATAGGCAACCAATTTTTTTGCATTTTTTGAGATCACTAGAGATCACTTGGTGTAATTTGATTCGCTTTTTATAAGAAATGGTACCTTATTAAATATCGTAGATACAAGAGAATTGAATGTTAGTTGGAATTTTTGGAATGGACCCGCCTTAATTTTGACTAAATATTGTGATGAACAGAAAATATTATGGTATATACAAATTCCTAAATATTTAACATAATATGTATTACTGAAAAAAAAACACGAATGAAGCCGGTATCAAAAGCTAGTGATTTATAAAAAGTTGGGTGGAGTTGTGGGAGGGCTCATGCAGTATATTCCACTGCAATGCCCCATTGTTTAACACTGCCTTAAACTAATTCCCATGCCCTAACCTATTTATCTTACCGTTTCCATTTGACCTAATCCGCCAGATCTTAAGCGATCGATGCTCAATAATTTGTGTGTTAAACTCCTCCACTTCCCAGTCTACAGTATTCCTGCACAGTGTATGGCTGAGAACAATGGGCTCATTCCCCAGGGCAGGAACAGTTCTGAAGAACATTAACATCCAAGCCATTGTCAATTAAATTCTTATCACGACATAAATCAACAAATCGAAAACGCCCAACGCTCCATTATAGATAAGGATTTTCTTCTACGTCCTTTATATTCTTTATAATGCCGATTCTAACTGTTTTTTCTCATTCCACATCATTAGAAAACCCGTTTTTCGATAAAACATCTTATAATATCGGTCTCTCGGACGTGGTACAAAACATACTTCGACGTATTATTGAGATGCATTCTGGCAGGGGCATTTTGGGTATCACGAAAAATACATTATTATTTTAATCGGATATGTAATGGTATGCCCTATCACATTATTTTATGTTGTATGTTCGATGTATAAGTAATAATCCAGAGTTGGAGTCACAAATTCTTGGGCAATCGAATTCGACTCTTTCAATGTAAAATTCTATCTGAAACTTAAATTTCTTTTCGAAACACTGACGAAAATATCAATATTAAAATTTTACACCACGAAGTAGAATGAACATGTACCTACATGTTATCTGGATTTTATTTTGAACTAGCGAGTTCCCGGTATGCGTTGCAATGACACTAATAAAAAATAGTTTCTCCATGCGTATCTTTTCCCATTCGTCCCGTTCCCCTTCCCCTCCCATGTCCCCTTCCCCTCACGGGCTCCCCTTCCACATTCCCCGCCTTCCCTCTCCTCTCTCACGCCTTCAATATATTCAGTCCCTGTACTTAGATTTTCAAACACCTATGGCAATTTTTTTTACAAATTTTCTATTACAAAATATTCATTTTTGTAATAGAAAATTTAAGAACAATCAATCAAATTTGGTACCATTGGTTATTTTATTTACGGGTACTCGGTTCCGGTAAAAGACGATAAATCCACGGTCCCACACAAGCTGCTGACAGACATTCAGCCGACCAAAGATCGAATCCTACGAAATTCAAAAAAGATTTTTTTTTTGTGAACTCAATATCCAATCATCAAACCACTCCAAAATGAACAGGCAAAGAAAACACCAAAGAAAGTGACGTCTAGCGACTACGAAGAAGAAAACACAAATACTTATAAGATAACCAAATGTATTGGAAATGGAGCACTGGAATTCGACGTAAAAATATGAAAAAATCATCCTTCTCATTGATAAAAAAATCGAGTGCAGTTCACACGCGGCAGAAGCGAAACTTTACCAAAACAATCTCAACCAATAGGAGCCTTGAAAAGTGACATCATAATCAAAGCGACCAATGAGCGCAGTCTGACGCTTAGTGGGTACTGTAATACGTCATTTCCGTTCCATCCATGAATTTCAAATCACAACAGGGCTAAAGAAGTTTCAATTCAAAAAGTGCTTCATAGTTTTCCCATTCTTGTCTACTTTAGTTTTCTGAAGGTTTCACCTCTACGACGTGTAAATTGCTGAATTGAAGTGTAAATTCTGATTTTCTTAGTATAAATTCTGATTTTCTTAGCATGAAATTAAAAATACCTCCATAACTTTTTGTTTATGACACCCTACCCACAATATTTCATTGCGAATTAATTTTCTATGAATCATTTTCTAAGCAGCTTTCAAGCGAAACGCATGTGAATTAATTTTAGTAAATTTTCCGGTTGAATAGGATATTTTCACACGTTAAAAATAAATATTCAATCGAAATAGTGAAATATGTTCAGCACTACTGATTTCGAAACAATCCGGTATGTAAATCAAATACATCATTCAGAATTCTTCCAACGAATTTAATTAAACATTTATATTAATAATCTCTAAAATCCAACCATCAAAGAAAAGCTTTTTGTTTGCATTTAATGTTTTATTAGTTTTAGAAAAGTTTTTCCAAAAAGAGACAACCATGAATGAAATGTTTTCAATATAAAAGAACAAAAATACCTATTTTGACTAAACGAATTTATGTAAGTAGTTAAATCTTAATTATTAAAGCAGTTTGAATGACTAACATATTCGCAGAGAGGCAATAAATTTGGCTTTGATTCCAAATGTTTGTTTCAAAACGTATGAGTACCGCCGCCGCGGGAACCATTTATTGGCTAACCGACACCTCTGCCTTAGGTATCCCCAAGTGGTTCGCTACGTTTGACTTGATTACGATACGATGACTTAGCAGGGGTGCCCGGGTTCATGGGGTTAGGTTTTTCCAGGTCTTGGCGGTGGATGCGTCTGCCCACCAGCTACATGGCAGGCAGGATCGGGAGAGGATGGTTGAGGGAGTCCCTTTGACTTCTCCAGGCGTATTTATACGTCCGTTACTCCTGGACACACTGATCCCTTTCAGATTCAGATTCAACCCCAGATTCCTACCCACCCCTCATACCCTTTTCCTTCCCAGAACTTCCTCTCCTTATTTTCCTAGAATTACCCTCCACACAGCATCCTCGTAGATGACATAGGCATAGACATTAAAAAAATATAAAAATAAAAATACTTTTTTACGCCCACAAAATAAGCAATGGGTTTAGTTACCAGATCTGTACAATCAGGTACTTCCTAACATTACTCCTTCCTTTCTACACAGAAACACTGGTTTGGGGCGTTGGGACTCTTGTGAGGTATTTAAATGGTGTATTGGACGTTCACCCATGTGTGCGAAAGAAATTATTGCCAACATTCTACTTATTTCAACCATAGTATATTTTTTGTGAATATTGCTTTTTTGTGGAAAAGGCAATGTAGAAAGTACTTGTAAATAAAATTAAACGTCACGCTACAGTTAACGGAACATTATTGTCTGTTATTATTTTGTATTAGAACAATGAGATGTGAGGAATTCATTTCAATTATTTTATTAATATCTTTTAATTTTCACTTGGATTTGAATAGTCACTTTTATACCTACTGCATTAGGTAGTTACTTGCAAGTAACAATGTCAGAAAATCATAAAGAATTATCAAGTTTAATTTTTAGAACTCCATTTTAATTTTAATTTCTTTTACAAATTCATTATTATTCAATTTATAAAAACAGTTTATTAGTGAACAAATTCTGCTTTGTAATTATTATTATGCGTGATAGCTGTTTCGCCTTCTGAAGGCATTATCAAACTGTGGTCATGCCACTTACAGACGATGTATTTATATTGTTTCTAGAAAGGTATTTACGATAACTAATTCCTGTGTAAACTGACTGAAATTATTAATTCTTATTATTCTATTTAAAATTTCCCCAATTACCTGCATTGCTTAAATTCGACGGAAGTATACTGACCTTGTGTACTCTAATCATAATGTGAATTACTCCCAAATGATGAATCATGGTTTTTTTTGTCTTAGTTTTTGAAATTTGCTGAACATATCTAACAGCGGTGAGTGAATTATATTTGTTTGTTCATTTATCAAAATAGCTTTAGAATTATTGATATCTTTGTTATGTTCTAATTGCTATAAAAGATTGAGTTTGCTTCCTTTATTTTGTATATGTGTAAAGGAGTTGGCTGAGTGAGTGATTCTCATCTAGGAGATGTTTAGCAAATTGTGACTGTATATGTACATCGTCTGTAAGTGGCATGAACACAGTTTGATAATGCCTTTGGAAGGCGAAACAGCTGCCACGCGTAATAATTACATAGCAGAACTTTGTTAATAAACTATTTTTATTATTGATTATATAAAATAAATTAAAATCAGGAGACACACCTACAGAAGAAACACCTTAGCCTGGAATTATTGAAGTCAATGTTAGCAACTCACAAACGAAAAGTTGAAACGAAAAATTAGACAAAGATACGGTCGCACCTAGGAATTGAACCCAGGTCCTAAACCGGGGCTCTGCTCTTGCCTCTCAGCCATCTACTTCGATCCGATTTACTTCCGTCGTATTTATACTTCGCTATTAACATTATCCTCATTTTCTTAACACATATTTTATTAACCGCTATGTATGGTTGCAAAATTATGCCCGAATTAAATTTAATCTACAGTGTCCTATAAATGTGTACCGCATATTCGCATCCGTTCAAAAACACACCCCACGACAGAGACGTGAACGTTGAGAACTTTTTTCTTTTTTTGTTGATTCTCCGGTTGCCTTAATCTCTGAGATACAAAATGTCCATTTCAGCAATGACTCACGGCCACAAATAGACTGCTTGTCTATGGTTCCGTGATAGTTGATCCACCGACAGTTGGTCCTCGGCATACTTACACATAAAATGCAGTCAGATCAGGGAAAATACGTATACCTAATTATGCGAAATATAACTAAGTGACCCCGAAGGGAAGTGCAGCGAGGATGTACGCACGAATGACAAAATTATAAAACATATTTTCATTCAAATGCATCAAGGAAAAATCTTTTTGTCTACGTACTGTGTATACCAGGGTACAAAAAATCGACACTATAAAAATTGGTTTGATATTTATATCAACATTGTTAAGGGTATTTTTAAAGCCAATTTTACCTTTGAAATTGGTAAATATTAAACATAATTTTATTTTAAATTGGCTAGTTCCCGGCATGCGTTGCAATGCCACATTCAAAGAAATAAATTGTTTCTCCTTGCAGTCCTTTCCCTTGCGCCATGTTCCCCTTCCGCGTCCCCTTCCCCTCCCGCATCCCCCTTCTACCTTCCCCGCCTTCCCTCTCCCCTCTCCCGCTCCACCATCCCACCAACCCTCCTTCTGTGTCCCATATATTCAGTCCCAGTACTTTCAGTTTTCAAACAGCTCGCGTGCCATTACATTTTTTTAATTCAAATTTAAATTTTTCATTTATAACAAATATTCATTTTTGTAAATTATAACAACAATCATATATTATAAGAACAGTCTATCAAAGGTACCTATTTAAAATATCTATAATTCTTTATTTGATTCTGTAATAATAAACTATTATGTAAGTATTTCAAATTAGTTCATTAATTGGCGTTTTGAAAATTGAATTTTGGTTTAACAATCATTGTTTTGTAAAATGTCATTCTCAAATTTTTGGCAGTTTCGCAAGAATTTTTGTAATGATTAAAAAACTTTTCAGATATATTGTCATGTGGATGTAATAATCCAGAAACCTTCGCGGGAGTTTAAGAAGGTGTTTGAAAGTTTCAAACATTTCCTATGCTTAATATAGCAATACACAGACATCTCACTAATCCCCAAGCATATTTTGTTATATGGAAGATAAGATATTATTTTGGAGGACCATCTGTCGGCGGATCAACTGTTGGGTCATCCTTGTCTATACAGCTGAATGTCGTGTCAAAAAAATCAGTTACTAGCTACTACTTACGAGAGTTTCCAAATTTCACATAGGTGCATTACATTCAAACATTATGTCGTAAGACAACAATGATGATATAAATCGTTGTTGCTATTACTGCAGTGAATTGGTCTTATTTGGACAAGTCAGATCCCATTCGGCGCGCAGAGAGGAGGCCGCACTCTTTTAAATGGTCTTATTGAAACCGTCTCAATTACATCGATTCGGTAAACAACTTTTACCGTCTGTGAGAAAAAACTTTCGTCTACGTGACATTACAATGTTAAAAGTTAAGGCGTTTAACGTTTACTCTGCTTTAGAACACAGCGGCGGATTGGAGTTCATATTTTTAATAGTTCTGATATTTTTTAGACATTGAATGTAAAATTGAATGTAAATTTTTGCAACTACCTATAAGTGACTTTTTTTGGTGTCGTTTACATTGGTAATTTAATTTTAAAAAACTTATGTATGTAAGGGCAGCCTTAAACGTGTTTGCACAGGTGCTCATAGTGTGTTCACAAAACAACACAATTTACCACTATGCATTAGTTTTTTTGAAGTGCAAACTTTTCTTTCATCTTTGTGTTTTGAAACTCGATGAAAAGAAAAGGCAGCACTTAAAAGATACTTAAACACGTACATCTATAGGATTTAGCCTGCGAGAGAATGAGATAGCAATAAAATATATATTTATTTAACGGGTGCTGGGTTCCAATAAAATACGATTAATCCACGGTCCCACGCAAGTCTCCTTTAGTCCGGTGGAATAAAGCGCCTAGCGAACCTAAGCGTCCAGACATTCAGCGGACCACGGATCGAATCTTACGAATAGCCTTTGCTGTTGTATAGGTAGAGATAGCAAAGGAGACATAGTAGCGGTAGGGCATAGATGGCCAAGGGTAAATTTGGGAAATTCATGTTTCCCACACGGGCGGCTGTTTGTGGCATGTGGTTTATTCGTGTACGCATCAGACAGAAAAAAAAACGAGTATGCTTTAGACACACGACTGAAGTAAAACTTCTTTATGCTTCGTTCGCCTCGCCCGATCACACTTTTCGTAACGCTCTCGTCACGCATTCACCAGCTTACTCCCCAAGTCAAGCGTGCGTAAAGAAGTTTTAATTCCAAAAGCAAAAATATTGTGTATTCAAAAGCACTTAAAATACAAACACTTTCTTCGAATGGAATTGCAACGCATGCCGGGTACTCGCTAATTAATCAAATAAAATTAACTTGTGTAAGGCTAAGGACACTGTTCTTTGCAAATGATTCAAAATATATTTTTACTCCCTTTACAAAATCCGTTAAATCTAGTCCGGCCCTGCTCAAATTGGTTGAATGAATTGGTGTAACGTTTTTCTCAAGTTGAGGTAATTTTGTAGAATAACGACCTGTCTTTCAGATTAATTTTCTCTTTAGTCACTATTTCGTTTTTCTTTAATTTTTGTGAAAATTCCGATGGCACTCAACGGAAGAGATTTTTTAACTGATATCAACAGTTCCGGTTTTTTTATATTTAAAAATCAAATTTATTTAGTTATTTCCGATTTTAAAAACACTTTCACACAACATCTTATCTATATATTATTCTACTTCGCCGTTTTCACTGAGTGTTTAATGTGGTAAACTATTACTTTTAATTACAATGGTTAATATTCATGAAAGTTATTTTTTATTAATAATTATTCATAAATAAAATGCTACAAAGGCATAAACTGTCTGCTTGGATAGTTTTGACTGAACTTCATAGTCATACTATTTTATATCCAATGTCTGCTTGATGTTGCATGTTTTATAATATTCGGGATATTATTTTCGTAACAAAAGCTATTATTTAAACATGAGTATGGTTGTAGTATTTACGTCTAGTACTGTTATCCTATTTTCATAAGATCGAAAAAAGCGACACTAAAAAGAAACAAAAACAAACATCTACAGGATTTAGCCTGCGAGAGAATGAGATAGTATCTATAATCGGTCTCCTCTGTGCGGTGCTTCATAGTCTCCCCCCTCTTGCCTAATTTAGTTTTCTGAAGGTTTCACTTCTACTGCGTGTAATTTGCAAACTTTTTTTTTAAAGATAATTTTCGTACAATTTAGTAAAAAAATAATTTTTTACTTTTATTAGTATGTTATGTGTTATGTGGTGTAATAAACAATCGTTAAAATCAACCCGTGAAAAAAAAAATTACTGTAACTGGACTATTACCAAATGCATTTTCATATTTAAAAAAAATAAGAAAATGACTGAGATTTGAACCTTCCTACCCAGTAATCGGAATCAGTCGGAATTTAATTTCTTAAAATTTCGGAAGAACGTGAATATGTTTATGTGTGTGTGTGTGTGTTTGTGTGTGTGTGTGTGTGTGTGTGTGTGTGTGTGTGTGTGTGTGTGTGTGTGTGTGTGTGTGTGTGTGTGTGTGTGTGTGTGTGTGTGTGTGTGTGTTTGTAGAGGCATTACCCATCGACAACAAATATATCTATCAGAATTCTGTGATCATCTGAGTTTCAGCTTGATCACAGAATTTGAACCACTTTCACAGAATTTGAACCATTCATCAAATTTCATTTATGTTCTGTAATAGTTCTGTAATTATTTCATCATGGGCCAGTTGTTTCACAGTACTTGGACGGTAACAAACCCTGAATAGGACTTGAACATTAACTTTTAAATTTGATTTATTTATTTTTATTTATTTATTTATTATATTATATACAATTAAATAGCAAAATAACATAATAACATAATAATATATTTCAAGATAACTGTAAATATTAAAAATGTGTACAAGTGTTATTATGTCTTGTAGGTCAACATAGTTCCTAGCTAGGCAGATTGCCTGTTCTAAGGAACCAATTGCTGATGAAAAAGTCAGACATGTATTTTGTGATAAAATGTTGTTTTTATTTATTTTTTTCTAATAAAATATGTACCAAGTTTATATTTACTGTGCCATTTTTAGGTAACCATGTAAAACTTTAAGTGACATTATTTGATGAATTGTTCTATTCTGGGAAATAACCCGTCCTTGATGAATTACATTTTGAACAAGTCCAGCGAAAAGATGGAGAAAGAAAAGTCAGAATAAAATATTAAGGAGTAGGTGGATGAATAAAGGAAGCATGGCGGTAACGTCCCAGACCTGGCATGAAAGCAATTTTGTTCTACAGTATTAGAGTTAGCTGCATTCTGATGAAGGATTAATGAGAAGATAACGGATTGTGTACTGTTTTCTCAATTCAAACTAATATTGTAATTTCAGAAACTTATGATTTATTGTTCCCATGGAGGAAAGAAATGATATGTTTTGACATCAGCGATTACTTCGATTTTAAAATTTACCTACAAGTCAGTAAAATGGATAACCTCTCGTTTATGAGAAATAAATAGAGAATACAAAACTTTATTCGTCTTACTACTACAACCAGATTATGTTTTCGATTTACTTGTCAAATGATATAATTATAATAATACTTTAATAATGATATATTTATCGCCTGAAATATACATACTTTTTTATAATTTATTTGTACCAAATATTAACATAATTGATATAAGAGTACTAATTACAACAAGTCATGAACAACCTAATTGACAGCCCTGCCATTGTTACTACTATTAAACTCCATGTACCGACAAGGAATACTAGACAAAATATTACATTCTTTTGCAACACATACACAACCAACTATCAATCACACTCACTTACCAATAGGATGCATGATTTAGGCAACAAGTTTGGTGATATTGTAGATATATTCGCTGATTCCCTTTATAATCTAAAATGCAATTTAAACCAACACTTTGTGGAATCCTACAAATTATTGTAACGTGGGTATAATATATTTAACGATCTGATGTGTCATTGTAATGTTTTATATTGTATTTTATTCTATGTTATTGTCAAATGTTATATTGTTTCAAATATTTCACAGTTTTACGCTATATTCTTCAAAAACTACCTGTATATTTTTTAAATGTTTTAATTTTTATAACTTTTGATATAAATTCTATGTACGTATAATCCTCGATATCTTAAATATTATTTTATAGTCTCTGTAAAAGCCCATATGGGCGTATAACAACAACAATAAATTACGTAGGTATATAATGTATGAAACATTTCGTTTTCATAATTTTGTATCTACAATATTTTATTTAGATGTACTCCTATTAAAGGCTATGTTTGTGTGTTGGTAGGAAGGTATTATTTATTTAGTTACTAGCTGGGGTACCCGCTCAGGGAGTTGATATGAGATTGAACTGACGTTCGAACCCACGACGAATTTTGCTTTATATACCCCTACCAATGGGTAGCCTCACCCACACAAAAAAAGGCTTCGAATGATCCACATTGTTCCAGAACATTCCACAAAATTCGAGAGTGTTCCACAATGGTTTAGAATATTCCAGACTATTTCCGAAAATTCCAATATTCCAGAATGTTCCGGGATGTTCTAGAATGTTTGGAATGCTCTTGAATGTTTTGGACTATTCTAGAAATTTCTAGAGTGCAAAACTTTCAGCCCTTATATCTTCAAAAGCACGCCCTTCAGGTAAAAACGGGAACCTTCTTCATGGATAGGGGATAGAGGACTACCACACCATATTTTTTTTTAATTTTTATATGAATACCGCACAAGACTCCCGACTGCTCCCTTCTGGAGCCAGTGAGACTATGGCATCCCCAATCAGGGTATGTTGTGAGGCTGAAGGTAGTGGGGAGGGGAAGGAGATGGGGAAGAGGAATGTGGGAAGTACCTGGCTATTCAGATCTGGTTACCAAACACGGCTAAAGCCATTTCAAGCAACGTTTCAATTCTGAACGGTGGTATTACACCAGGGCGATACTGAGAGTATCTTCCACTCTATAACTCGCTTGATCGTACCGGGACTCGTTTCTGTGAGTTTTAGCGGCACGCATATTGTAGTATATTTTATTTTATAATATACATTGATTGATAGAGAATTTTTTTTTAAATTACTGTTTTTTTACATTTATAATATCTAATTTTCAATATAAATTATATGTTATGCATCTTATTACAAACTCGTTCGTAACATTTTTTTTAATCCTGCTCTGTAATATTCATTTGCAAAGAGTTAAACTCATGCAAGAAAAAACACAACACAGATCCAACGACTTATTTAGAATACCACACTGTAAATCCAAATTTTTCAAAAAATCTTTTATTGGACGTATCTGTAAAACACACAATGCCTTACGAGATGTAGACATTTTCGACTGTAACTTGAAATCATATAAATTTCAGCCAATTGTTTTTTGTGAAAATTATGTTATCAATTTCTTTCGTTTCGTTTTAATTTTTTTTAAATGCAAAAGTCTTTAATTGGACGTACCTGCAAAACTCACAACGCCTTACGAGATGTAGAAATTCTCACTTAACGTGAAATTTTATAAAATATAGCACACTAAATTGAAAACTTAATTTTTGTGAAAATACGTTTAATTTTGTGAAAATAATGTAATCATTTTCTTTAGTTTATAGTGTTGCTTGAAATAGTACAATCATGCGAAAACTATATTTCTTTATAATATTATGTGTTTCTTAATAATGTTTTTTTTTTCATATTTAAGTAACACATTGTGTTGGTACAAATAAAACTTAATAGAACTTAATTGGTCATAACGTAATACACGAATCTTTATTGTTTATATTTTAAATTATATCCGTTTGTTTCCTAAATTATTGAAAAAAAAATTATTACTCTTCGTTGTTAATACTTACCTTATGGGTTGGGAATGAGTTAAGTTTACAGGGTTATTAAACTTGAATATATTAAATAAAAAATATTTTTAATTTCAGCAATTCTGCCGTATTACTATGTTGTAAACAGTAGCCGTTGGTGTCATGAAATTTACGGACAGGTAATTAAAGAGAAATGCGGTGACAGCGATATATCTGCGTTGGTATTGGTAGGTTATTGATAGCTATGTAATGATTTATACGAAAATAAAAACAATTTTAGAAATTATTATTTATAGGGTCTTTTAAAGTATTTAACTGATTTTTTATTTATATAAACTAAGGTATAACTGCAAGCAGAGATATTCGATGAATCTGGTTTTATTTTAATGAAAAGTTGGTAATGATTACAATCCTCATTTATGAATTTAGGTGTATAACGAATATTTATGGGGTGTTAAGGGATGTACTTTACATATATATTAAACAGTAATTCATGAATTTATTTGGAGTATAAAATGTGCGGAAAAAAATTTTCTCCGGTGACTTTTCTGATTTTTTTTTCAAAATCAACATAATTAAATTCTTCCACATATAATCACTGGTCACTCAGCAGAGTAATTAACCATCTCTTCACTCCGTGATTGGATCCTATTGGATGTATTGGGTTCTAACTGTTCAATAGCTAATGATTTTTAATGAAAAAAAAAAACTCAAAAATGTCACCCAAGAGTAAAATTTAATTTACGCTAAATAAAGTCTGGAATCACTAGTAAAGATTAAATACATCCCTTAATACCCTGGACATATATATAAGGGGTTAAGGGGTTGATTTTAAACCATAAATCCTGACTTTATTTGGCGTAAAAATGTGAATGAAATTTTGGTCTCCTTTGGTGACTTTTTCGATGACTTATTTTTTCGATCTTTTTATCTTCAAAATCAAACAAAAAAGTTTCTCTGGCATGTCGTCACTGGTCACTCAACCGAGCAACCCCCCAACCTCTTACCCCACCGCTAAATGTCCAACACCTACTATTTATTTTTAGTACAAAAATAATAAAAAAATATCAAAAATGTCACCGGAGACCATAATTTATTTTAATTTTTTTACTGCAAATAATGTCTGGAATCATTCGTTAAGGTAAGTCAAGTATGTCCATTAACACCCTGTATGTTAAAGTTTTCAGTGAGTTTTTTTATGGATGTTGTTACAATATATTTATGTACTTCGATGCTCTGTTTTCCAAATAATGTTCGCTTCTGGTCCTCAGCCAATAGGTGCAATCAGTTGGTGAAATTAATGTAGGTACCTAATTGCAAAAGATGTACAATACATAATTAAACAAACATTGAAAAAACACACACACAAAAACACATAAAACGCATAAAAAAATATTTTTAAAAAAAATGTAATTTTATTAAGATCGCTTAGACTACATCCTTAAAACATTTTTAAAAATATATTCTGAAACGAGTTTGGTGCAAAACAATGTTGAGAGCAGTAACAGTTGGTAACTTTACACATGTTGAACCAGTGGGTACTTCGTATTAATAAAAAATACTTCTCATAAAAGTTTAAGTGTATCTTACTATATACAAATAAAACAACACTTTTAAAATGTTACTAATTATAATCGTAAACAAATTGCCAGCCGCCATTGATCTCTAACAAAATAAACGCATATGTAAAAGAAACGAGGTGCAACAAAAATTTTGTAAACTTTATTTGGTCAATTCATAGAATACAGTGAATTTTTCAGTTTAAATAAATCAAGACCAATATATTTTTTTTAATCATTAGATTTGTAAGAAGGTACCTACTTAAACCCATACCTGCTTAATTATAAACCATTTACATTATTTTGTATAGTATTTTTTATTTTCATTTGATTTATACAATTTGTCCAAAGATACGTCTCTATCCCAATGATGATTCCTTTTTAAAACTTTCTACAGGTAGGTGGGTATGTACCATAATATTAAAAATAATAAATAAGACAGCCAAATAAAAACCGCGATTCACATACAAATTTGAAAAAAATAATCTTTACGTTCTCCACCATCTTGAACCCGAACAGAACGTACAAAAATTACAGACGGACGAAATACAAAACGGTCGAATTAAAATAGGACCTCGCTACATTCAGTCAATAATAAATGTTAATTTTTAAAATGCAGATATGCAAAAATGGCAATCTATATTATATATATAACAACTTGTAAAAATGGGTTGATTTTAATTGCTGTTTCACCAATTTTAGGAAATTAGGTCAAAAAGATCATTCTGCCGAAAATTCCACATAATCAATGGTGGCAAAATATTAAGATTTGCAGGAGTTTTCAATTACAACATTTAATTATCACTTAATTTATTACAACATTTATTCAAAGGAGCATAAAAAATGAAAAATAAATATATTTTAGGGTATAAAATTATCAATTTGATCAAGAAAATTGCGATTCAAAAAACACTGCACTGTACTGCTTTGTAAGTAACATAAAATTAAATCATAATTCTAGTAATCTCAAGAAAAAATAATGACAATAGAAGTATGTAATGTAATAATGACAATAGAAGTACTTTTTGGTAAATAATCAACATACTATAATTATATTACCTATTGGCTAAACTACATAACGTCCTTAATAATAGATAGGTAGTATGTACTCATGGCAAAACATTTCGGTAACTTCAAAGTTTAATTAATAAAAAATTAATAATATGAACGTAATGAAAAACTCTTAAAAGTTCTTACAAAAATTTTGTAGTTGCTCAGTCTAATTTTTTTGGTATTTTCCAGCCAATTATGAGTTTTAAGATTATAATATCATATATTTAAATGATCACATTAAAATTTAACATTTTCAGGAAAGCAGACGATTGAATAATTGTCAAGTTAACAATTATTAGAAAACATTCCAATATATAATTAATACTGTGCATTACTTATAACTGGTTTTAAATGCACACAATTTATTGATCAACTAGCGGCGTTTCTAGACTTTTTTGCGAAAATTTGTAAAAATATTTTTTACCACGTGGTTTTAAGCAGAGATTTATAAAAAACAAATTATTTATAAAATTGTTTTAAACCACTTAAGCAGTCAGACTGTCAACAAGAATTGGAAGAATCCTTCTATTATCAGGTAAAATAATTAATTAATAAAAGTCCAATTTTGCCCTGACAAATTAAGTAATAAATATACCGGTTTAAAAAAAATTGGTTGTCTGTAAAGTCAGTTTACGGACGATAATTTTACGTGATAAAGTCATACAATAACGATGGAGTGGAAGAAAGATAGATGAGTCACAAGCCGAACGCTTATTCCACTCTTTTGCTTGCACGCTCGGCTCAGGCGGAATGTGACAATGAATCATGCTTTTTCGTGAGTGCCTCCGGCGTTCATCGATTTATAAGACGTTATCACGTCAAAAGCAGATTCGGAACTCTTACGGAAAGGTAAATGATTACATTTTTTTAAATAAAAAATCGGCATTTTCAAAAAAATTGATTATCAACTCATGTTATTTCAAAAAGTATGAAAAATTGAATAGTGAGTTTTTTTTAAATATTTCAATCAAAACGCCCCAATCTTAACCAATAACCAATTAATGATTTAATATTTTTTGTGCTTGGATGGTGGTATGATTTTCCCATGTTTATCCACCTTGTGTATGTGATGGTGATGAAAGTGTTCGTGTTCATGTTCCTCGGCTTCAGCCTCTATTTCCTCGTGCTCCTCAGGAACCTCCTCGTGTTCCTCTTGGTCTTCGTGGGCCTCGTGGACTTCGTGCTTCTCCGGGTGCTTATGGATGTGGATGGTCTTATAGACTGTATGCATGTGCTTCACGTTCTTTATCTTGTATGGGACGTGGATGACAACCCTGTTGCGTTTGCTGTGAGAACAAACATTAAATAAACGTCAAATAAATATCAAATAAACACCAACATTAAATATTTTGTCAAAGTAGTCATCGCCAACGCAGATTATTAATGATTAAACAGCAAAGTTTTATTCAAGTCGCATTATTTATATTGTCACATCATGTCGCCAACAGCAAAGATTTTCCTTAAATAATCATCATGATAAAAATTATCAATATTTAAAAAAAACTTAAATTGGAAATTAAATTTAAGTGATCTCTTCAATGATTGCATGTTCTTATATACTACAATATATTTATACTAAAATAGTGTTGTGCAAATATTAGTTGTCAGAAAGGGTGATATTGTTGCTTTTTAGGTAGGTACCTACTTAATAAATTCAATACACGGGTAGTTTTTAAATGTATCTAATAAGAAATATATATCATAAAATCACTAGGAATAAGTCACATATACATTAGAATTTGACTCAATTCGTATTAAAGAAACGCCAGAAACCATCACGTCACTTACCCACAGTCGGAAGATTGGATCATCACCGCCAATATGAAGCAAAGTAACACCAGCTGAAATAATTAGAAAATGGTTGCATAATTATTATTCTTGAACTTTGTAAATTTTAAACTAAAAATACCGAAAGAACAATTAAACTACACTTATCTACTGCGATCATCTAATCTATTAAATTTGAGTGACAAAAGAACTGTTTTCGATATAGTATTTTTATTTAAAATCTTGTATAATACATTTAACAGCCCTGAATTACTGGCACTCATAAATTTTAATGTGCCAGCCAGAAACACAAGGTCAGTTCTACCGTTTTATTGTTGCAATACTGCGACCATGGCCCATTTCAATATACCACTACATAGAATTCAAAATTTAGGCATTATGTATTTGCACATAAAATTTAAAGACAAAATATTGAAATCAATTATCCATAATTCAAGTACTCACTAAGGAAGTTCTTTAGTAAATTTGTGAAATAAATTTACCTAATATATTTATAACATATCTCTACGTATCGAATCGTATTAATGCATCTTAGTAATTAATTGTATGATTTTTAGTAATTTTATAAACCATCACAATTATTAAAAAAAAAAAAAACTTTTTTTTTTCATCATTGTTACCAACCTACAAATATTCGTACTATCTTACAATGGTGGCTATTCTTATAATTTCGTTCACAGATTTTCTTAACTTTATTGTTTCATTGGAGATAAGGTTTGTTTCCTAGCTTGTAATATATTTGACTTATTATTTACCTACCATTAAACATTATCAACGTACCTCTTAAGTTAAGTTATTTGCAAATATATCATAATTAAATATATTTTTTCATTTTTGCAATACTGTAATATTTAAATGTACAAGCTCACTTGAGCTTTATTTTCATGTTGTTGCTATACCTTATCTATGTTATTATGTAAAAGCCGAATGGCGTTAATTTTATGAATAAATAAATAGTTATGATTGCTAATTTGTTCATAACTTAACCAAGTCAAGTAAAAAATTTAAGTAACAAACGTACAAAAAATCAAAATGTTCAGAAAAATTATTATTATGATAAACTTAGTAGACGATAAGCATCTGTATAATTATTTCTATTACTGCTTTGAGAATTTAATTTCTTGGCGAAGATGTCAGCAAACGAATTGAAACGCTCAATAAACTTTTTGTACTGGGAACAAAAGCTAGGCATTCAGTCGTACCTCAACAATGCACAAATTGACTCCCGCTATCTAGGAGAATAATAATTAATGATTCTTGTGCATGGCGTCTAATCTGTTTTAAAGTAACAAGAAACGGGCACACAATGGTGCAACTGCGAGTCATTACTATTTCTTCTTGATGAAAGTCAGATAAAAGGAGCAATAATTGTACCTGCATGTACATGGTGCAACAGTCCATGTACCTACCTGCCTAGAATTTTATATAAAAACTCCTGTAAAATATGTTCTACTCTCAATCTAGATAATAAATAAATAAAATGAAATGCCTTTTATTTCTTGCAAATGGGTATGTTACAGAGTTATAAAAATTATAATTAATGCTATTTACAATCTTGTTGAAAAATGTAACATAGATATCTTAAATTATTCACAAGCAAGAACCCCTCTCTCAGGCGAAGGTGAAGGCCTCCTCTAAAGAAAACGTTCCTTTTTCATTTTTAAATACAGTTCTGACGTTATAGGTTACTATGTAAAGCTCATCTTTTGTTTTGTTCGTTGGGTTAAGTATTTCTTGTGTTTGTGTCACTTCTTGAATTTTTGAGGATGTTTGGAATTTCTTCTTCAGAGGGTTTTGGTCTTGATCTTCCACGGGTTGGAAGATGAAGTTTGGTTTTTAGTGGTGTTTTTTGCATGTTACCTGTGTTCAATGTAAATAAGCCTTTACAAATGTGCCCAAAATTAAATTGCTAAATAGCAAAACGAATTTTTTTTAGCCACGTTAACCGCGTGGTTGCAAAAAATATCACATCATCCACTCATCTATCGTTGTAATTTTTTAAGTGAAAACTTCTTTAGCACTACTGTGATTTGAAACTCGATGAATCGAAACTAAAAAAAGATAAACACATGCGAGAGAATGAGATAGACTAATCGGTGTCTTCTTTGTGCGATGCTTAATAAAATAAAATATAAAATAATTTTTGCACATGGTAACAATATTATTTATTCAGCATATTAATACGTGAAGCAAAAACTCTGTACCCCTTTTTACGAAAATTGCGCGGACGGAGGAGTATGAAATTTCGCACACTTATAGTTTATATAGAGAAGGAGTGCAGAATGCTAATATTTTTTTAAATTATGCATAAAAAAACACATAAAAAAACATTACAACTATGGTCGAATTTCGACCATTGGGCGACCACTAGTAATAAATAAATCCAACAATTATCCTACTCCTGATATTCTGCATTCGTCTCATCCTCTCGAAGTTTAGTTTTCGGATAGTTTCACCTCTACCGCATGCGAACGGCACACATTTTTTTTAATTTTTAATGAACAATAATTAGAGAGAAAAGGCACGAACCTACCTAACTCATTTCCTAATTCATTCTTAAAAGTATATTAAAACTTGTTGTTTTTCAGTAGATGATTCTGTAGTTCTTACATAATTAATCAAGTCCTCGTTAAATATTATGAGTCGCTTTAAATACACGTCAAAACACAGAAGTCAGTCTTGCAGGAAATAACAGTAGGTAGTAATGGCGGGAATCCATGTAATTATTTAAACCAACAAAGCGTGTTTATACGCTCGGAACACGCCACCGCCTCGTACTTCCTCGTCGGAACCAAACTCCTCTTCTTCCATTGTACACTTTCACTGGAGGAGAAAAAATATACATTCTTACGGGGTGCATCGTGTGTGATGCTAATATTTGAAGAGTTCATTAATTAACAGTTATCTGTTCATATTTTAGTTCTTGTACGGAAACTACTTTCATAGCATGCGATACCCAACTTACATTCCCAATTGATCATGAAATTCTTTAAAAACTTAACAAAAACCTAGAAAATATTTTGTTAATATTATTTACAGTTGTTGTTCAGTAATTAATTAATATTAACCTCTCAGGCCACGAGCCTATTACGTCGGAAGTTCAGTTTCCGCTTTTCAATAAAATCCAAATAAATAGAATATTTCTGAAAGTGTGTATGAAGAATGGGTGCCAAGACCGAGTTGTTTGGGGGTCCGTCCTCTCTGCCTACCTCTGAAACGGCGTGATGGTTAGTTAGTTAGTTTCTGAACGCATCCGAAAACTAAAAAGTGTTTTTGAAAGGTGGTGACGCTTATAATTCGGAATAAACATATATTTTTAAAATACATAAATTTTGAAAGAAATAAAAATGGCTCATTTTACATTTTTTGGAAATAAAATTACTGAAAAAGAAAAAAAAAATAAAAACACACATTTTTTATTACATCAGTATTCTAAACGTTTTCGTCAACTCCCCTTTTTGTCGTATAATGTAAAAATATATTTTTTTTAAATTCCCAAAGTTTCATAATTTTTTTTCAAATTGCGGTCGGAAACTTTGGATCCATAAAAGTTAACATTTCATAAAAGTGTACAATTTAATTATTTTGCAGTAACCTTTAGATTTGAATTTAAAATGTGCTGTTTTTCCAACACCGTTTAGATTATATTTCTAACCATGCCAGTACGTATTTACAATGATTTCTAAGAGATGAGTTGTTCCGAAAACCGAACAAATTAGAATTAAAAAACTGCTTTTATTTGGTCTAAGAGATTGATGCAGGAACTTAAACCCCCATGAGGCTAGACAATACTAAGTACCTACAATATCACGGTAGTTACAAAATTTGCCAGATTAGATCCTAATCTAAAAATATTCCCGCTTGACGTTCAATTTCAAAATTTGTAACTTATATGGAAAAATTTTATATGCACGTATGCACGTTCCAGAGTGGAAGATACTATCAGTATCGCCCTGGTGTAAGACCACCATTCAGAATTGAAACGTTGCTTAAAACGGCCTTTAGCCATGTTTAGTGACCAGATCTGAATAGCCAGGTACTTCCCCACCTTCCTCTTCCCTATCTCCTTCCCCTCCCTACTACCTTCAGCCTCACAACATACCCCAATTGGGGATGCCATAGTCTCACTGGCTCCAGACGGGAGCAGTTGGGACTCCTGTGCGGTGTTTCATATAAAAAAAATAAAAAAATATATATATATGCAAATAGAAATATTTGTGTTCTCTCTAAAACTGTTTATATCATTTAAGTAAAAACAAGTATAGTATCAGGACGTAAGGGCGGAACACGATTCAACAGCTATTGATGTTTCGTGGCATCTACTTTATTATTTATTTATTTATTTTATCATTCTTCATAAAACAGTATTACACCAGAAAATTACAGAGAAGATTACAAAATTTAAAGAAAAAAGTGTATGGGGAAGTTTTACTATATTGTGTCGTATGTCAGAAGATAGTTCTGAACTCTCTGTAGGTGACATTGAAGATGTCGATGCTCAATGCAGATTCATTTAGCATTTGAATTACTCTGTTTAATTTCGCAATCTGATAGGAAGAAGTTCTCGCTTTCGCAGCATAAAAATATGCGTGGGATCTCCCACGAGTGTACGCGTTAGTGACATATAAGTTAATCTCCTTCAACATGGGCGGATTCAGTATAATGCCGGAAATTAACTTAAAAAAGTGTTTACCCAAAAATATTTTTCGAAGGTCTTCTAATGTATGAAGATCGAGCATTCCTGTTAAGAACATCGATGGATACAGGAATCGATAGTATGTGTATTCCCTAAAGGTAACGCATAAACCTTTTTTGAACTCTTTCCATTTCTAGGATATGGTTTTGTTCAGAGGGGGCCCAAATGATGGAGCTATAAATCCAGGATGTTGCGGACGAGTGCTTCATGTGTTCTCCGTATTGCAATAACAACGATAATAATGTATTGTCTTCTTACTCATAAGTTCTGAAAATCATAATTATTGAATTGTCGAACAATCCCGTCGTGCTCGCCTAAGAAATAATTAAAATTCATATAATACACGTTTGCCAAAGAAATAATTAAAATTCATATAATACACGTTTGCATTTGAAAACACATTATGCATGGAAATTTTAATCCCGCTGTAATAAAAATAATCTGCATTTGTAATTATTACCGGTGCATCATATTCGTGTTACCATTTTTTAAAATTGATTATATCGATATTTATTGGCTTCGTGTGCACCGCATATGTGTACGACTTTATACAAGACTTGAATGCTAAATGCAAACAATGTGACATGTCATGTCCTGATTAGAATTTTACTCTAAATTTTATTCTAAAGAATTGAATTTGAACTTGAATTTTAATTCTGAATTTCATTCTAAAGAAAATTCACACAACCTTGTGTACAATACATAATTTACATAAGTATGATTACACTTGTGTTCCTTTGATGTGATTTTATTTAAGATGTGAGGAGTTATACAATATTGGTATTTGAAAGTAGTGAGAACGGATCTGCTACTACACTACGATATGACGCATTCTCATCTGATATATTCTCTAACCTATTTAATAAAATCTGTGGAATAGATCAGTGAGAACAGGTTATTATATTTCTATATAATATTCTTCTTGAAACCAAAAGTTGAATTTACTTCAACTTTCGCTCTATAAATTGACCATAGAGTCTCATAGATTTTCAGGTGAGATCCCGGCTTTATATGCACACATTATTTATTATATACTTAATATGCGAAGTTTTTTTTTCGATTTCATTTAAGATCAGTGTCTAATTAGCAACAATCAATGCTCCTAATTACGTACGTAATTTTTAAATAAATATATCGAGATACGTAGGTAGATACAGTGTAATAATTCTGACAAATGCTACCAACAGAGGTTTTTCAGAAAAATCTTGAAATTTGAGATATTGCTATCTGATATTTATTCTAAAAATAACATAAAACTTGATTTGTGCATCAATAAATATTCTAATAAACCATTTTATATTAATATTTTACGGAGATAATTATTTAGTTCTCTAAATTTAATAATTTATTCTACTTGGTGATTGTGTAAATGAGTCTCACTAATAATTGATTAAAGTCTTAACCATATTTTCTCGCACATTTCTTTCCGTGATGATTAGTTTCACAATCGATTGACTCCTAGTTAGCCTAATATTGTAAGCAGGGTCCATCTGGGAGATTTTTCGGTTGTATTCATCCATTCGCTTCTGTCATTCGAATAATATAAATATTTTGATACCATATAGTGACCCCTCATGACAGAAAATATACAAATATTTTTTTTAATTAGGACAAATTATTTTAAGAAAAAAGAATCTACATCCATTAACCGAATAGTGATAAGAATAAAGATAAGTATTGGGTAAGAGTTTTAATCAATCTAGGCAGGAAGTACTAAGATGATTCTAAGATAATTAGGGGGCTGTGCCATCTCAAATCGTGAATTTATATTTTAGTATATTAAGATATCATTATTACATACGCGATTATTAAGACGTACTAACGGCCGAGAATTCAAATTTCGTCGAAAGATAGTCTTGCGATCGTACCTTTTCAACTGTACAGGGCGGTCGACTAGTTATTTTCCTACCAACGTTTTTTAACTAATACCTCAATATCGATTTTATTTAATTCAAAATTTGGTTTAATATATACCTATATTCTAATAAGCAATAAAAACGCTCAAGCGCGTGATGATAAAATTACTAAAATTATGTATTTCTATAAATTATTTTTTGATCATAAGTATTTATAAGTTTCCAATAATGTCTAAACAAGATAAGAGTGTAAACAAATGTGAAAAACGTAAATCCATGGACAAATAAAGTATTTTCGTCACAAAATACGTGTTAATTAAAGTGGCTTTCCTAGATAATTTATTGATTTACTTTACTGTATGATTTGAAATGTGGGTAGCATAATTTAACATTTTGTTTGAAAATTTAAAAAATCTGCCAAGGACCAACGGTATAAACCTTAGGGGGTATTTCACCATCCTCCTCATAGATTTTTCATTCGGTAACGTACATTTTAGATTAATTATACAGGATTTATTTATTCAAAAAGTCTGAGTTTACTATTCGGTACTTGCACCTATGAATAATGGCTACATATATGATAAGTTAGCCGAGTTTTTTACCAGTTGCGAGTATTTATTTGTTTATTGATTAATATTCGTTATGTGTATGGATAAGCTATGAGGAGGGTGGTGAAATACCCCTTTATTATAATAAAAAAAATAATAATATATTTATTACAATAATATATTTCCAAAATTTAAAACATAATTTGACTAGATAAAATAACAATCTTTCTAAATCAATTTACATTTTTTGTAGAAAGGAGTCGATACGTCTAGAATTTGTTTGTAAAATGACAAGTTTCCGGTTGTGTCTGGTTATTCCCTCTTATGTTTATCTTGTTCCGTTAATTCAATTACAACAAAAAAAAAACTGCATTAACGTAATTTCCTTCTGACGCTAGTTAGCTGTTCGACTTAATTATAATTATGTAGATATAATCGTCGGATACATATCTGCATTAAGACATTAATCTATTAGGCATAATTAATCTCACATATTAAAATATTGATTACGTACACCTATTAAGATCAACCTCATTAAATTTCTTCCCCATTTGCAAAAACACTTTGCCTGCTGGTGATTGGCTTTTATGGATGTAGACACCATCATAATTATTTAAGTGATAAACGCAGGAATTCTGCACGCAGTTGTTTTATTATTTCGACGGATCAATGAGGTGTGTATGTTCATGTATGTATACTTTATTTAAATAAATAATATATTTACTAAAAAAAAATTATAATGTTAATTTCGTACTGATTCCTCTATTAATCTTCTAAGAATTCGTTGGCCATTATTTGTGACTGACCGTGCACTTGGATGCACATTCAAAATCGCCTGATATCTTTGAATCCTTTTACGGATGGCCGGCGTGGTCTAGCGGTAAGACTCTTGATTCGCAATCCGAAGATCGCGGGATCGAATCCTGGCGTGGCAAATAATTTTTATTTGATTAATTTGTTTTATTTCACAATTAAATCATTTAAAATAATTTATAATATATTTGTGGCACGTTCCAGAGAGAAACTCTGAGTGTCGCCCTGGTGTAAGACCACCATTCAGAATTGAAACGTTGCTTGAAATGGCTTTAGCCGTGTTTGGTAGCCAGATCTGAATAGCCAGGTATTTCCCCACCTTCCTTTTCCCCATCTCCTTCCCCTTCCTACAATCTTCAGCCTCACAACATACCCCAATTGGGGATGCCATAGTCTCACTGGCACCAGATGGGAGCAGTTGGGACTCTTGTGCGGTGTTAAAATAATTTTTTTTTTTTAAAAACGCATGTGTTTTTTGTGCACACTTATAATCGATGTGAACATGTTTTTCCTCAGATCTCACTACGTTATAATCATGAAAATAATTCATTTTCAAATTTGTTGAGCAATGATATTTTTTCAATCGGTACAAATTTGGTTTGGCTGATTCACATTAATTAATAATAAAAGTAATTGTTTCATAAAAGCTTGTACAGAAAGAGCGCATTTCAATAAGGCTAATCGCATAGGGTTGCATATAAAAAATATATAAGAATCACAATCAGGGTACAAGGGTGAATATATGAAATCGTAGATTCTTAATAACTCAACATGTATGTTAAACATGTTGGGTAATATCGCAACCTAACATTAAATTAATGATTAACTTCCTGAAAAAAGAAAAATACAAAAACATTTTTTCAATATTCAAAATTATACAAAAGATTGAATATTCTGAATAATTCCAAAATTAAATTAGAATTCTGTTGCTGTCTACGTCTGCCATTACCAAAGTAACTGCGAAACCTCAAATTCGTTGACAAATAAAAAACAATAACAGCACACATGCTTACCGCAAGTCTGATATCCATTCTGTGTGTTTTTTTTTTCTTTGGGAACCTCAGAACAAAATACAAGCTGTTCGCACTTCAGTGAATCGATCTTGAATGATAAATCGCAATCGGTGGCCGTTTATTTATAGAGCCCAACCAATTATTGTTGCCCAGTTAATGGAGGTTCCTTCGGCGAACGTATTTCTAAGCAACGAAGAAATGGTAATGGAAAATGTACGGAAAGTCTGTTGTGTTACTAGGAAAATTACTGCTTCTTGAATCGGAGAAGATTTATTTATTCATATAAAAAGTTTGGTCACGGTGCAGAAGCGACTCTTCCATAAAATGATGTAAGGTGTCATTGTTTGATAAGGGATCTGGATTGGAATACACACATCAGTGAATCTTTGCACCACTGCTGTGATAATTGAATCGTGTATTCTGTGTATACTTTGGAAAGACCACTTTGAGTTATGAGTCTATTAATTTCGCGTTCAAGCGTGCTTTCAGGGTAGTAAACAAAACACCGAAATTTAAAGCTTTCGAAAAATAGTAACACAAAATTAAGTGTCTTAAGAGGAATATTAAAGCTAGAAATATTTCGATTCTCATGCCTTCAAATTTTAAATCGAGCGTCTTATTTCCACGAGGCAACTAAGCGAAAAAGTGGTTTTTATTTATTTTGTGCGTAATTTTATAAGAATGAAAAAAAGTTAGAACATACAAAACCCCAAAAATAGTCTTAACCATAAAGTTGTATTTTTTTTTTTAAATCTTATATTAACTTCATAGTTAAGTCATGCGAAACATTTGTTTTAGTGGTTTACGCTTATATTTTTTGTTACGTAAATAATAATTTTATTGTAATTCCAATACATAGAAAAGCTAGTAAAAGCTTCAATTTATCTGTAGCATATTGTTTAGTGTTCATAATGTAAACCGATTCGTCGTAAAGATGAATCTAAATAGGATTTCACGTATAGCTTCATCTTAACTATAGATATGTCGCATTGAGAAGGAACTGCTCAGTCGTAGAATATATTTTTAAAGGATTAAAATGTTCGTAACTTGAAAAAAAAAATACAAACAAAATATTCCGCTGCGTCTACAGTTTGAATTAAGAACAAATACTGGAGCCCTAAAAAGATTATATATATGTAAAATCTTATATATAGTTATAAGACAATATTACAATCAAAAATCTGAAACAGAAACTTCAAAAAAAGAGACAGACATATCTAGGAATCGAACCCAGGACCTTTAACTTGTCGGGGCGGAAACCATTAAGCTAATGTGATCCTATCCGATTCGGTTATATTTAACTGTATCATATTTCGACTAAGAACTACCATCATCATTATCTTTATTTTGCTAAATCATATTTTTATAGCTGCTATCTTTATTTATGATTGCAAGATTCAACTGCTACCTAGATGGTGTAGTGGATAAATTTCTCCATTTTTTAAAAAAATGCGACATCTATCAACTTTTCTGCAAGTCTAGGAAGTATATCATTTTTTAATTTATTTTTAAATTAATGAGTAAAACCACAGATTGTAATATTGTCTTAATTAATTAAATATTAATATTTGAGGTTTTATTCATTATATTGGGATTTAAAAAAAAATTAAAATCCCAATTTATAAAACCTATAGATGCAATGTTATTAATCTACTCAATTCCCTTCCTAGTGTCTTAAGAAATACTCAAACCAAAAGTTCCTTCATAAGTAAGATCATTGATCACCTTCAATAAACCTATCGTATGTATCTCATAACAGGTAATTATGAATGTGCATTTAGGCAAATATGTGGGAAACTGGTGAATCTAATTCGCATAGGGAATCCGAAAATACATTTATTTATATCTGGGCTTTTAGAAATATATTTTACTTTTTCCCTTCTATCGGCAACTAAATGGTTAAAAAAAAAGCCTTGCAGTGACCGATTTATTTCAAATTTTTCCTCAAATTTCCAACTTCTGACTCGACTTCGGTACTCGAAAACGAAAGCCCAAATAAAAAGTTATACCACAAAATCGATTCTAAATGTAAAATATATATATTTATATATTAAACATAATATTTTTTTTTCAGTTTAAAGTGCTCTATGGTTTCTAGTATGTGTTAACATTTTCTCTAAACTTAACGCCAGTTGAAAAGGAAATAAGCCTGTGGGCGATATGGTATTCGAAAACAATAAACCATCCCTTAATGTTTTATTGATTTGAGGTTTCAGACTTGGTCTTTTGGTTTTGTGGTGGTGCTAGATATCATTGATATTTGAATTGCAAGAGTAAAAGCTAAAGTAAGGAGAAGTTAATTAAAACAATAAATCATTTTTTAATTGTAAACTTAATAAAGAATGTGTTTCCAGTTAACCATGCATAAGTGGAAACGCAAGATTGCAGTTAATCTTGGAGTATAACCTATCTTATTCATTTCCACGCTTTTATTACATAATTATAAAAAAGGCGTAAGCGCTAATAAGCATTAGATTATTATCAATCATTCGCGAGGAAATAAAAACAGTAATTACAAGCAGCAATGAAGGTAAGAGTGTTTCCGTTTTACGTTTCTACGCAAATTACCGTTGCCAATACCTGTGAGAATTTCCACGATGAAAATAATCTAATCAAAACATACTTACTCAAAAAGTATTAAGGTTATGTTAACATTACTCGATTATAACTTTCCAGGGTTTAAGGTAAATGCACACGATGAGGGTAATATGTAAATATAAGTGGGTCACATCTCACAATATCGCTCGCTGTACAATATAGACTTTAACACAACTTTCAAGACGGAAAGAAAATATTAGACTAAAAATAATGAACAAATCAATATCGCAAAATTGTTTACAAAAAAAAGCATTAGTAAGAATTTGAAACAGAAAATTTAGTATTTGTTCAATGTGCAGCTAAAATACTGTTTAGCAGTGTTTTAGTTACACAAGTTCTCCTGCAAAAAATCTTGTAAAAATTGCGTCTAAACTAAAGGCAACTGTGTAACTGCCTTTAGTTGCAAAATTACACTTATATTAAATATGTTACTTTCTAACTCTATTGTTTTTTTTTTTTATCTACAGCATAAGAATCCCAAATGCTCCCAACCGCCTGGAGCCAGTGAGACTATGGCATGCATCTCCAATTGGGGTATATTATGATGCTGAAGGTAAGTGGAGAGGGGAATGAGATGAGGAAGAGGAAAGTGGAAAGTGGAGAATTACCTGGCTATTCAGATCTTGTCACCAAATTGAAACATTGCTTGGTTAAACCAAAGCAAGGATGCACAACAATGTTAATCGAACAAATAATTTTTTCATTGGCCAAACATAGTTAATATTATATGAGCTTGTTTTTATAAGATTCATCATACTTGGACACACCAAATTGATTATGCACATATATTAAGGTGATGCATAGCCTGTTACACGCGCATCATCCAGCTCGAATCACATAAACAGTACCGACTATAGGTATTTACTCTTTTCAACACAAGTTGTGATGGAGAAATGGGCTGACCAACAAAGATTCACTCAACTTGCCGAGGAGTGAGCCACCGACGTGAGGGCCTGAGAACGGGTCATTTTAGTATATAAGTAGGATATCCGGCGTAGAATGCAAAGACTTCGAGAGGTTATTCTATATTATGGTAGAAGTAAAAAAATATATATTTCTTTCGAAATTCTATTGTCTTTATCCAATACAAAAACATTTTTCCATTGAAGATTTTTTTCCATGAAAACAATGTCACCAACTTTTTTTGCCTAAAAACTTAATTAACACATTGGAATTTCGATAAAAACTGATCAAAACATACTTACTATCTCATAACATATTCAAAAATTTTACTTTGACAATGTACAAATACCTCTCGGTTAATGCAATTTACCCCCGGACACTTTATGTACATCTATCAACGTGTTTTTGCACAGTGTGGTGAAAGTGAAATCCTATATCTCCTGGTTGCATCCCGTAGCAGTGCAAATGAGCATAAATATCTCATTGAAGTAAGAGATATCAATAATAATCTAAATGAAAATATGAAAGAGAACAAGACACAGAAAAATAGAAAAAGACAATGGTCGCAACTGAGACTGGAACCCAGACCTCTCGTCTAACCGGGACGTGAGAACGAGAGGTCTGGGTTCGAGTCCCGGTTGCGACCATTGACTTTTTCTATTTTTCTGTGTTTTGTTCTAGTTCATATTTTTGTTAAGATTATTATTGTTATCTTCTTCTTCAATGTGTATTACATTGATGGTAATAACCTTCTTCAAAAGTTATAAAAAGGGAGTTTATCTTATAAAAAAATAAATACCTTAATCTACGAATTTTCTTTACATGTGATTAAACATCTCTGCGACCATGCAGGTAGGTACAGACAAAAAGCAGACACTTAAGTGAGTAGTCTTCCCGTAGATTTTTTTTGTTTGTTAAATTACACTCATTCTGCATTGTGTTTTATTCCTTCTGACTTCTTCACACATTTTCATGGTCGTTGTCGTTTGGTGGGAACTCTTAGGCTTCTCTTATAAATGAATAGAATTTGTACCGCGCTCTGGTTTACTCTAATTTGTTAACATTTTTTTACAATGTTTATTGTTTATTTACATGGTAGGTAGAATTGTTTATAATTCAATTTTTATCCTCACAAGCCTGTGTTCAGGTTTGTAATTTTATCACGTAATAAAAATAACACACAATAATAAGGGTATTGAAAGAACATGAATGTTTCTTAAAGATAATGGGTATCTTCTAAGTTGAAAGAAGCTGAAACATTATAATGCAACGTGTAGGGTGACCATGTGTTAAATTCGATTTTAAACATGAATATTGTTAATAGTTTGAAGGTGACTATTAGTTTAATTAACTGTTTAGATTACAAAAAGACGTGGAATCACTCGAAACAAATAAATTCTCTATTTCTTCAAACCTCGCAAATTAATTATTAATAATTATGATAATTATTTGTATTCAGTTCAAGATTTTTGTTTGTTTTTTTGGAATCGAAAAGTGCTGAAATAATTGCATTATACCAAATAAGGCAAAGCATTATACACCCTTCCTAGTGAGCCAAATCCCTGCGAGAGTAAATGATAATATGCTGTTTTTATTTGTTTTTCTCACCTTAAGAATCTATTTTTTTTTGTCTAGACCAAAGTGAGAAATGTCCTGATTATCGACTGAAACCACCGTCACCGCTCAGAATCAAAACTTAGCTTGAAATGGCTAAAGATATTACATTTTAAGAGGAACATTTGCGCGGCCCTTTTCATACAAATCTTAAATTTGGATTTGAGGCCAAAGTACTTAATGAAACTGAAAATTTATTTTTAATTCAAAGTATTGCTGTATTTTTAATAAAGGTCAGTCAATTTGGGAGGCGGGAATGGGTATCGCCGCCCGGGAACCTTTATTGGATAACCAACACCTCTGCCATAGGTCACCCTAAGTGGTTCGCTACGTTTGGTGATTTAGCAGGGGTGCCCGGGTTCATGGGGTGAGGTTTGTCTAGGTCTTGGAGGCGGATGACCAGGACTCACTGAACCCCATATTCCTACCCACCCCTTAAACCCTTTTCCTTCCCAGAACTCTCCTTTCCCCCTTTTCCTTAAAAAAACTCCACACAGCATCCCCAAGGATGACATAGCCCCTGAGGGAAATTATTTTCCTCAGGGCCTCCTGTGTGGAGCTCATGTAAAAAAAATATATATTTTTAATTTATAACACAAATAAATAAAAAAAGCACATATCCGTACTAGTTATTTGCTACACCTTTTAATTGATTTTTTCTTTTTCTGTTTGGTTAGGTGTTTTGGCCTCAAATTCAAATTCAAGTTTTGTATAAAAAAGGCCACGCAATTCCTCTTCGTAGTCAAAACGTTTCCCATGTTGAGGATGCAATAATTCCACTGAGACTATGCCATTTGGACTAAAATTGTGGGGTAGTACATAAGAATAATAATAAAAGGGAAAAACGTATTTAAAACACAAAAGTAATTTTATTTTATAATTGACATCTTTATTTGAATATTCCTACACACAGTAGCACTCAATACGAATTATCAGTCATTTATTAAATATATCAGTCTCCTAATCCAATGCTCTACATAAGCTAAACTAACTTTAAAGATCAAAGCGTTTCTAATTTTATCAAAAAGATCGCTGATTAAGAACAATAATAAATAATAATACCTAAGCTGAGATTTCCAGAACAACATTATTTAAATCTAAATTACCAGATGTGTTTTTGGTAGGTTCTCAACAGTTTAACATTACATAAAGTTATATCTGAAAGGTATTTTAAATAAATAAACTCTTCAAAAGCGTGAAATATTATGTTGCACGCAAATACGTCAACAATATTGATATTAATCACACCCTTTTCAACATAAAGCTATCTATAAAACCAAATTTAATAAATAAATTTTTAATTTATGGAAATTTATACTGACCACAAAAATATTAACAATCGAGTGAAGTTGAAATAAGTTGAGTCGAAAAGTGTATATTTTTTTTTTTTAAATAAATTAATCTTTATTAGTACTCTGAAAAAATAATCAATAACCAATCAAGTGATTTTGATACTAGTTGAAGTTTGCGGATGGCCCAAGAGGTAATAAGTGTCAAGCGCTAGTTCAAGGCCAGTCGCAAAGACATTGAAGGCTGCATCAGACACCACATCCCCTATGAGTCAGTTCTTGTTGGACTGGTCGACGCTCTGAATCGGCTGCGCCTGCGTGAGGTACTGTTGTTGTGCCGGCTGCGCCAGATAAGGGCCTTGCGCCTCGTGGAGTTTGTCCGCTTCCTCCGCCGATACGGGGCACATGCAGGGGACGAGCTGCACGTGCTGCAGGGACACGGGCTGCAGGCTGGCCTGCAGGGGGACGCTGATCGGGATGGGCGGGTAGTCCACGGCGGACGGCTGGTAGGCCTTGCGCTGCTCCCACACGCTGGGCGAGTAGCCGTAGCCGCGGTAGGCCTGCGACACCTGCGCCAGCTGGCCGGGCACCCAGGCCTTCGGGGACAGGGACTGCCTGTAATATTGCCTTCAACATTATTGTGAGATCGCGCCTACTTTCCAATAGACGTACCCAATAGACAGGTCCAGTTGTTTCACACAAATTCGCGTGTGACAAAGTCATCAAACGGTATTTCTGCGCCATTCTGTTTTTTTTACATTTAATCTAGGTGTGTTTCAACTTTCCATCAAATTGTAATAAGCTGACAAGTTTACAAGCATGATAGATGTCCTCGTTTGCTAATCACAATTTTTCAAAAGATGAAACAGACTTAGAATCGGCGTCTAATGGGGACATTTCAAAAAAACAAATGGCGCTGAATGGGCGATTGATGACAACGTTACATTTGAATTTGTGTGAAACAACCCGTCCTTAAGCTTATTATCATGAGTTTAGAGAAATATAAAGGTGAAGACAGCAATCTAAAAAAATGTATTACAAAATGGTTATTTTGAAGAAATTATGAACTTGAGGTGTCAACATAATTCGTAGTAACAATTTGAAACAATAGTTTTCTAATAAGTTTAATATTACAAAAATAATAAATATGCTCGGTGGAGTTTGCGATCTTCGTGTCTGTACCACTCAATTAAAATTTCAACTGTCAAATCCTGGAGGATTCCATCGTAATAATAAAAGCATTTTTTCGTCAATGTTCATAATTTCAACTCTTTCTAACATATAAAAAATCAGAATGTGCAATTCACACGCGGTAAAGGTGAAACCTTAGAAAACTAAATTAGTTAAGAATGGGGAGGCTACGAAGCACCTCTTAAAGGGGAGACCTATTATATTATCTCATTCTCTCACAGGCTAAATCCTATAGATGTATGTGTTTGTATATTTTTATTGTAGCTGTTTTTTTGTTTCATCGAGTTTCAAATCACAACGGTGCTAAAAAAGTTTTAACTTCACAAAAACGTTAGTTCTAACGCATTGGATTATATCCATGTTCCAATTTTTGAGAAACAGTCGGTGGTAACTGATGTGATAACTCTCGAACAAACCTCACTTTAGCAATGCCACTGATGAGACGATCGGGCTTTCTTTACTTTAGAGCAAATAAATTTTATCTTTGCAACGAGCATCTTTAGATAAGTATACTTTAAAATATAACTAAAATCAATCAGGGAATAATTCACCATCCTCATGATAGATTATCTGTACGATATAAATAAACAAATAATTTTTTTTTTTTTTTAATTTCTTATTTTCTTATTTATGCCAGATAATATCCAACCAGCTTTTTACGCCAATAACAAATTAAAAAATTATATATTAAATAACAAGGACAAAGGTGTGTTTTTGAACAAATCTGGGGTTTATAAATTAATTTGTAATGATTGTAACTTTTTTTATATTGGGAAGACTTCTAGGAATTTTAACATTAGAGTTAAGGAACATCTAAGATGTTTAAATAATAATAATTATTCAGAATTTGCAAACCACATTTTGGAAACAGGTCATTCTTTTGATATTAATAAAGGTTTAAAAATTTTACACACTAACACAACGGGTATACAATTAGATAATTTAGAAATTTTAGAAATTAGAAAAAGTGTTAATAGTAAATTAAATATTATAAATAACCAAACGTTTTTTAAAAATAGCCATCTTTTAAATTTATTTTCGTATTAATACTTATATTTATAATAATTTATTTTGTTATTTAGACTTCTTGTTTTTCCTTTTAAAAGATTTTTTATTATGTTAATGTAATTTTTTTTTTTTTTTTTTACCCATTCTAAAATAATTTTTATATTTTATTTTATATAATTGTTTTTTTATGATATATTTTAGGTAATTAATCACCTCTCCTTTCTAATATTTTGTCTATGTTCTAATTAGTCTATACTTGTTTGTCTTTTGTTATTTATTATTGACTTATTATCCTGACGAAGAAAACATAGTTTTCGAAACATGTTGATATTGTTAATAAAATAGTGGTGTTATACAAAGGTATTTGTTTTTTCATTAAAACAAATAAATACTCACAACAGGTAAAAAAAAGCTCAGCTTTATCCTAAATACAGCCAATATTCAAATTGAGGTATTAAAAAACTTCAAAATGCATTTGTGTATAGTACTATAGTTACTTATTAATTTTCACTGAGTAAAATAATTATTTATCATAGAAGAAGAAGATAATTCTTCATAATTCATAATTTCAGTTAAGATTTATTAGTAGTATCTTCATCTTCAATGAAATATTACATTGATGGGTATACCCTTGAAAAGTTGGCAGAAAAATAATCCCAACAAAAAAGTCGAACAATTAAAATTGTTGAAAGAATAATTAGTAGTAGTAATACAAAATGTGATAAAACTTAACTGGTTTAAGAAGAAGATATAACACTAATAATCTAAACGAAATTACGAAAGAGAACAAGACACAGAAAAACATAAAGATAACGGTCGCAACTTGGACACGAACCTAGAATCTCTCGTCTCACCGGGATAAACCCCTTACCAATTAGACCAATAACTCTTATTTAATTTTTTTTTTTTTTTCAAACTCATATTTCAATTATCAGAATTAACAACATTATCCTCAACAATTTTTTTCTAAATTATTGGCAGCTACCTTTTTCATTGAAAACAAGTGTTCGATGAACTAGATAGTGTCTCGAATAAATATATCCGATTTTAGTTACATGGAGTACCTTTAGAACTTTTTATAAAATTGTAAATAAATAATCGGTTTTTATTAGAAAAACTCTTTGGTAACTATAACTATTACTGGTTTCGTTTTTTAAATCTTTTCAAAACAATAAAATTTTGGATATACGTTATTCCGGGCAAGGACTCAAATGTTGATTGCACTATTTCCAGTTCCCACGATCAATTCCAAATATCATAATTAGACGAAAAGGGTTCAGGTTTAATATATTCATGAAATGCATGACTTACGGTTCAGCGCCCCATCTCAGGAAGAAGGCATCAGCTAGAGCAAAGAATGCTAGCGCCAAACACACATGAATCTGAAACAATCGAAGTAGTTGATTAGAATCTGACTCTCTCTCTCTGACATTTGTTATATTTTACACAATACAAATTATCGACAAATAATAACACCTAATCAACCTAATTATATATTATTAGTAGTCACTTTCAATAATAGAAAGACAGCGTTTTAACTGCACATTCGTGCACGAAGAAATTATATTTTTTTGACACAGTAATTATTATTACGTATTAAAAATAAGTGACTGAATATTATCAAATTATTTAATTTTTTAACTTCCCTGAAGAAGTTACGCTTGTATCCGAAACTATGTAAAAAAATTATGTATGGGCATCAAAAATATAATATTAATAATTTAAACTTATTCACACTCATATAATGCTCAACTCAACTATAATGCATTATGTAATAATTACACTTTTAGCCACTAAATGTTATGATAACACTTGATATTTAATATCTCACTTGCCAATACCGAATTTATGTGAAAATTAATGCCGGATAAATGATTATTATACAAACGAATAACTTCATATTTATAAACAAGACATTGTGGAATTAATCAGAGAGCACGATGCAATTATTAGAGTTATTATAGTTACACATTTATTGATACAAACAATCGCCAAAAGGGTGGTAAATATCGCTTAATGTAATTAATTATAGTTTTCATTAGGTGGGTACTTCGCTAATGATACCAATAAAAAAAAACTTTTTTTGTAATCACTTAAACTTTAACTGCACGTTCAAAAAAAATATTGCAATCACTTAATTTAAGGTATTTTCGTGTGTGCGTAATATTATTTGTAAATGTTTTTTTTTTTGTAGAAAAGTGTCCGATTGGAAAACTTTAAACGAAAATATTTTATACATCATCACAAAAATGTTATTCATGTGAAATGTCAATGAATGATTGAAAAGCGCAAAATTAGTGCAGATGCAATAATAATACTTAATTATGTAAGTTGCAGCAGCAAATTCAATTAGTGAAAATTATAAGAAAATATTTGGAAAATAAATCGCAAAAGATATTGGTAATATAATATGCAAAAATGAAAAATAATTTTACAAAACGCCATAAATACACAGTAAAATTAAGAAACAAATTAAAAAATGTTATCTTACCGTTATCCTGATGTCCGTATTCATTGCACAAATTCAATTGAAACTGGTACAAGAAGTTAAGATATTCTAATAAATAGAATATGTAATAAATTTCAAGTAAGAGCAGATAGTTTCGTAACTCTGGTGAGCTCAAAGGTCCAGGAACGAATGATGGTTAGGTTGAGGAGGATTCTGGTTTTATACGGGTCTAATCTAGCCCTTATCCCCTCCCCTCTCTGTTCCTGCCCTCCGTCTAGGGACATCCAGTCATGTCCGATCGTATCACTAATTCTCTAAGATCTGAAAGCCTAAGTGTCTTTTTACACGTAGATTATTTGCACCTTGGAGCGCACTTAGTACAAAAATGTATATAATTCATAAGCTTTATAACTTTAACACTTACACTTACCTTTATTTTTGTAGCACGTGAAATGTTAATGTTAGATCTTCTTTTAAATGACACAATAATAATCTTGGTAGATAGATATTTTTAAAAGTAAATCAGTATTTTTGAAGAGAAAACTTCTTTTGCACCGTTGTGATTTGCAACTCGATGAAATGAAAAATAGCGACACTAAAAAGAGAAAAAAATACAAACATCTATAGGATTTAGCCTACGAGAGAATGAGATGGTATAATCGGTCTCCTCATCGCGCGGTAGCCTCCCTCTCTTATCTTCTTTAATTTTCGGAAGGTTTCGCCTCTACCGCTTGTGAATTGCACTCTGTTTTTATTTCTCATTAACTAATCTGTGGAGGGATTAATAAATTGCATATTCTTATTTCTGAAAAATGACGCCACAAAGTGTATTTGCAAAATTTGAAGAAGCAATATTCTTGTGTTGTAATAAAATTTATAAAAATAAATGAAATAAAAAGTTTTTTTGTTTTTAAATAATAGAAGTGTATTTTTAAATAATAAAACGTATTTTTAATTAATTAAAAATACGTTTTATTAATTTTAAATTAAAATAGTACCACAAAATAAGTTTGCTGTGTATAAAGAAGTGAAATGATTTGTTTGAAATGACTATTTTTGGTTTTTGTATCTGAATATCCATGTACCTTCCTAATTGCCAATCAATCTCTGTTTCTTTCTCACCACCTTGTCATTTCCCTTTCGCCTCACTACATTTCCCAAGAGGTGAAACATTATTAATTACTGCTCAGGAATAATAATATCCCGTGAAAAATCACGGGATATTATTATTCTAATTTTGAAAAGGACAATTGAAATAATGTTGAGTTAAGATATTATATTACGTACAGGTAGATAGGATCATTTTTATCGGATGTCTGAGGTTTTCACACAAACAGTTCCAATTTTGAAAATATCATTTAAATCCAAAGCAAAACCGAATTCTAGAATTCATTCAAGGTTCCAGATAAAGTCACACAACCGACATAGTATTCTTATGATATCAAAATAACAATGGTCCAGTATACTAGTTCCAGCAAGAGATCGTCTGTGACGTTATCATTTAAGTTTTAGTCTTTTTCGTTTTCAAACAAGACGCGTGAGAAGGAAGAGGACGAACGTAGACGACATTAGTACGATCTCTCACTGCGACTAGTTTACAAATAAGAACTATGCATTTTCTTAACCTAAGTCCTAAATGAACAAGCTCACAGCGGATGTTTATAAATTTAATGTCACTCTTATCCGGCTTAACATATCGTGGAAACGAAATCCATTTTAGTTAACTTAATAATTAAAAAAAGCTTAATTGTGTAAATTTTGAACAATCATTCATTTTCTTCGTTGAAATTCTAGCATCATAACAATACAAGTTCCTTTATATAAGGTTTTTATAATTTGCTCCTGTACTACGCCAAGTGGAACGGTCTGTGGGTATAATAGCATTCGTATATATGTATTATGTAGTTATGACCACAACATATTAAGTGTCTACCTACCTACCTGGGTGCATGTGCTTGGAAGTAAGTACCAGGTACATAGTACATAGGTAAGTGGGACAGGAAGTTAATGCGCCTTGTAAGTTACAATGTTGGGGAGCTTAAATGGTAGATACTCAAAAAGGTGAGCTTAGAATTTTACTCATATTTTATAAATATGATCCAATGATTCTAAATGCCATAAAAATTATATGTTCGTAGAACTTGCAAGTTAAAGTTCGATATTGATCATTTTATTGATATTGTCAGTGGTTTGTATTAATAATAAAATATTATTATTATTATAACAATCAATGGATAAGAAAAGAGTTAATGTTTTTACAAACCATTACGAAATCAACATGTAAAAACAACTCGCAAACATCTTCTCCAACCTATTTTTAAATCTCTCCCAAAAAGAGGCGGGGATTCCGATTTCAGATTATTAAAGGACTAGTGGATCACCTTAACAAAAAATGTTAATCGCCATTATTGAATTACCCTTCACCTTATTTTGAAGGTTAGAAATCATCGCTTCTATTGGTCACTTTGAGAATGCCTATCGCAGAACGTCAATGATGCCTACCGTGTGTCCTGGATGAGTTAATTTTTTTTTTACATTAACTCCAAACAGGAGGCCTAGGGGAAAATACTTTCCCTTATAGCCTATGTCATCTTTGGGGATGCTGTGTGGAGAGTTTAAGCCGCCGCTACCCGAATTTCTACCGATTTCTTACATATCTCCCTTAAGCATTTGAAGTTTTTAAGCTCTTAAAAAATGTTATTTACTTAAAATACCTATATGTTATTTTTTAAGATAATATCTACCCCCACGGGGTTCCCCACGCCGAAACACAAATTATATCAAATTCTCTCGATAGAAAAAAATCGCAAAGTATGCTCCGAAAATTATTATAAACGTGTTCATTTAACTTATTTTGAAAGTTATATGTACTTATGAAAAAATTCACAGTGTTTCTTAAAATGCTATTTTAGATGTTCCCCACGAGATGTTTGCTCTATTTTAAACGAGTCGTGTTTTATTAAACATTTTCACAAATATCGCCTCAATTTTATCTCCAGGCGCTCTCATGGTTCTTGTTTGTAAGCGGCAGGAAACGCAGAGGCTAGCAAATCATTCCACAGTCGAGTTGTTGAAATCAAAAAACAATAGTAGAAATCGCCTGTTCTCATGTGACACAAGTCAACCGCGTGCTCTGCGTTTCCGGCCTCAAACAAGAACCATGTTAACTAGTCTAAAAAACACTCCACACAGCATCCCCAAAGATGACTTAGGCCGCAAGAGAAATTATTTTCCTCTAGGCCTCCAGTTTGGAGTCAATATAAAAAAATAGAAGTGAAACCTTCAGAAAATTAAAGTAGACGAGATTGGGGAGGCTGCGAAGCACCGCACAAAGAGACAATTTATTCTATCTTTTACTCCCGCAGGCCAAATCTTACAGGTATATGTTTTGTGTCTTTTTAATTTCATCGTGTTTCAAATCTCAACGGTGCTAAAGAAGTTTTCACTTCAAGAAATTAAATCCATACCTTACTTAATGTAATACATGCAAACGGTAAAGAGTTGGTTTCACGATCTCTCGAGAAGATAAACAAATGATAAATCTTACATAATAAGTTACAAATAATAGGAGATCGAGCAAAGGTTCCATACATCGACCAAGTATAAGATTCCATAGCATAAACATAACAGGAACCGCGTTGGGCCTCTAGCGTCCGTAAATACGCATTATGATAATTTTATGATCTCAGTGAAAAAAATGTATAGACTGGCTTGACGACAATATCTTGCTTACATCTCTATGAAAAGACGTTTATAAATTGGGAGACAAGCAATTATTCCAACAAATCGTGTTGGAGCTTAGAATTAAGAGAAACTTTGAGGTTTCTTACATGTATGCGTATATTCCAAAGGTGCTTATTTTATAATAGCTCCACACGGGAGGCTCTGAGAAAAAATCCCTCTGGGCCTACGTCATCTTTGGGGATGCTGTGTGGAGATAATTTTAGGGAAATGAAAGAGAGTAAGTTCTGGGAGGGTAAAAGGATTCTGGAAGTCAATGTGTCCATCCAAATCCATCCCTCTACTGCGGTGCAAGGCGATGGGTAGACGGCTGTCCTGTTGAACAGGTCTAGGTTAAATCTCCTTCAACCGGTCTCTCTCGATCCGGCCCGCCACGCAGTAGGTGGGCAAACGCATTCGCCGCCTGGACCTAGACAAACCTCACCCCATGAACCCGGGCATCCTTTCTAAGTCACCAAACATAGCGAACCACTTGGGGTAACCTACGGCAGAGGTGTTGGTTATCCAATAAATGGTTCCTGGAGCAATGGTACCCATACCCGCCTCCCAAATTGAATAGACTGACCTTTAGACTACATTTGACAAGCGATTGTTATGCCTTTTCCCTGTCGTGGTGATGTAAGGCACACTTAGAAAATATACATTGTTGGCTTGTGACTTCCTCTTAATGAGGAAACATTGCATTTGTGTCATTGAAACTTGACACCCAGTTATGGAGAATTTATGAGGCGCAAGGAAATGGGAAAGGAAAAGGGAAGTGAAAGAGAATAGATGAGAGGTGAAAGGGTATTCAAATCAAGGTGCTAAACATATCTATAACAGAAGAATTTTGAGCACATGTTTGCTCCGAAGTTTTTTATTTGAAACCGCACTAAAGTCCCAAATGTTCCCGTCTGGAGCCAATGAGTCTAAGTCATCCCAAATTGGGATATGTTGTGATTCAGATCTGGCCACCAAACACGGCTTAAGCCATTTCAAGCAACCTTTTAATTCAGAATGGTGGTCTTCCAATCTGGAACGTGCCGCAAATATACTACATATTGTTTTTAATTAATTAATTGTGAAATAACACAAATTAATCAAATAAAATTAATTTACGCATTTTGGAATTTGAACCCGCAGACTGCGGATAGCTAGTCGAGAGCCTTACCCCTCGACCACGGAGAAAGTTAATCGGTGTTTTGGACCCGAAACTTCAGTACCCAACTGCAAATATCTTACCGTTCTGCTACAGATTTTTTCAACAAAGCGGCTCAGTAAAAACAAGAAAACAAGCTATGTAAAGTTACAGGAGTAAAAGAGATGAAAACGGAAGCCAAGACAAATAAAAACAAATTTTAAAATGATTAACATTTTATAATCTCAATAAGTTACAAACACAATAATATCGTTATGATTACTTGTCAAAATTGAATCTTCTTCCTCCGTCGAACCTATAGCCGTAGGCGGCCGAGTTCTTGGCGTCGACCAGCGCGGGGTGGCGGTGCTTGAAGAAGGTTCCGTGGGCGTGCGGCGCTCGCGCAGCGCTGCCGGTCACCGCGTTGGGGTAGAAGGCCTCGAACTGCCCCTTGGGGAGCAGAATCTCCGCTATTTCCGGGTCATCGGGGTCGTACGCACTCACGCTCAGCAACACCAGGGATAAGACTATTAGGATGTAGGGCGCCATCTGCCGTTTTAAATAGTAAACACAACATGTTATAAACTGCAATATAATTCTCTCTAAAATCTCTAGCTTTTCGCGATCACCACACAAGCGTGCCAACTGCCAGGAGAACTATGGAACACCCAGTTTTTTACAATATTGTGAAAAAGAAGAAAACGAGATAGAGTAAAAATAAAGAATCTAAGATAGTTAAAATATTTTATTAAAGGTAAGTTTTAAAGTTCCTAGAAATATTTCGACGACGCAAATCGAAAAAGAAACAAAATCGAGAGAGAAAAATAACATATTTAACTCTTTTTTGGATTAATTGTACTTTACAGCATTTCAAATTTCCGCTATATATATATATATATATATAAACATTTTTTTTCTTTTTTGTTATTGTTTACTGCAAGGGGAAAAGGGCAGGAACGTAAGGAGCGATTTAAAAAAAAAAAAGATTTTTTTTCCTTAATGTGTACATTGCGAAAATCTTTTTAGCATCTATGAAACAATCGTATGATGCTAATGTTCATTTTATTATATTTGGAAAACCAACAATTATAATATTTTATAAAGTATGGTAAAGATGTAAATTAAGTTATGTTTAAATTATTCAACTAATAATTCACTGATGTAAGCTTGTGTGTTTTTTCATTAGTTAAATAATGTCATAATAATTACAAGTATAACAAAAAAGTGAACCCTTTCATTCGTTATTACAAGCAGAGATAATATCTAAAGCAGTGGTAAGCAATAACACCGCGAGCCTTTTCGAATGATAAAAATTATATTTCAGAATGATAAAAATCGACAGCAATTATAGGTTCATTAAAAATTTACCATTTTAACTAAGATAAATATGATTGTGACACCACCGCCTTCAAATTTAACAATGTCAATGTGGGTATCCTCCCCCCTGCACGAATTGAACGAATTGTAAATGGATAAATAGCGGTCCGTCAAAAAAGGTTGTTCATCACTGATCTGAGGCGTAATAAATAATAACTGGGTATTCTCGTACCTATCTATATCAATGTACGCAGGAAAATAATGCCATGAACGTGCAATGTATTTACAAGGCGAGAAATAAGCGTGTCGGCGTTTAGACAGTCAATAACGCGGTAATTACAAGTTCAAAACGCGAACAAGTGGAAGTCATGTAGCGAGCAATGAGACAAGCGAGCGGCAGCAGAAATCAGCCAGGAATATTGTTTCCGTGCTTTCACCCTCGCAGCTTGCAGACAGAGCCTTTTGCTGCTGGTTATTTTTTGCTCTAACCTTGACTCAGCATTGTGCGTATTTGTATTGTTTCTATACGTAAGTAATACTTCTAAAGGTTATATACGAAGATAGGAATTCGTTATGTTAATATAGTAACACATATTTCAATAAATTTGTCAGGCTAATTTGTTCGATTTTCAAAACAACTCATGTAGGTCTCGTAGAAATTGTTGTGACTCCCTTACTATTGTGGTTGTGGTTAAAATATGATTTAAACGGTGTTAGAAAGAGAAAACACCACGTTTTTTTATTCAAATCTAAAAATTAGCCACGAAATAATTAAAATGTATCTACACCTTTATGAATCCAAAGTTTCCGATCTCAATTTGAAAAAAATTATGAAAAGTTTGGAATTTTTTTATTAATTATTTTTACATTTAACGACAAAAAAGTGAGTTGACGTTAATAATACATTTGCCTAATAAAATATGTGTTTTTTTTTCGATATCTGTAATTTTACTTCCAAAAAGCGTAAGGTGAGCCATTTTTAAAACTTTTTATGTTTTCATTTAAAAAAATATATTTTAATTTTGAATTATAACATTTGAGAGCTATTTCATCAGCTTTCAAAGACAGTTTTTATTTTTCGGTTGTGTTCAGAAATGTTCCATTTTTTGGATTTTATTTCAAAGCGGAAATATTTTATCCTTTCGACAAAATAGGCCCGCGGCCTGCGCTTTTTTTTTAAGGACAAACATGCCAGGGTTATGTATAACCTGACAACATAGAATAAATAAGAAAACTAGAAGTGCCTTCCATACAAAACTGAATGGAAACAAATTTAACTCCAAGGCTCTATTTCACTTGCACTCACCTGACATCGTAGATATCCATCCCATTTGAATTTCTTCGATGAAAGCCTCGATTAGGCCAAAATTTTGATGACGAAATACATCCACAAAGTAATTCTTGCGTTATTCTAGGTCTGGTATTTGAACATTTTCTTCCACCATCATCATTAAAAGCGAAAGAAGTTTCTTTTTTTTTACATTAACTCCACACAGGAAAATAATTTCCCTCGGGGCCTATGTCTCCTGGGATGCTGTGTGGAGGGTCTTTTTGAGGAGAGGAAGGAATGAACATTGGTCTTGAAGAGACCCATGTTGTAGGAGGGAGGAAACACAGAAACCGGCAAATCGTTCCATAGCCGAGCTGTTGAACTCAAAAACGAGTTCTTGTTACTTTCCGAAAATAAATAATACTGATTATACTGCTTTTACTTCTCATCCATTAGCATTGCTTTAAAGATAACTTAAATAACTAAGGTCGATTGTATTGAGAATGGGAGATATTCTCAATGCAACGCTTGCGAAAGCCTATTTTATTCAAAATATTATCTTTAATTAAAATTGTTTTAGTCGCTTTTTGTGAACAAATTCAACTGTCCGGTGTTTATATATCTAGTTTATTTATCTAGATATCGAATATTATTGTCGTTTTTGCTAAGTCTATCGAGATTCTTTAAAAGTCCCACAAACACCTTTTCTGCAAACCCTATCCCAAATTCCCTTCCCCTTCAAGATTCAATTTGGGAGGCGGGAATGGGTACCGCCGCCCCGGGAGCCTTTATTGGATAACCAACACCTCTGCCATAGGTTACCCCAAGTGGTTCGCTACGTTTGGTGATTTGGCAGGGGTGCCCGGGTTCATGGGGTAAGGTTTGTCGAGGCCGTTAACCAGGACATACTGAACCCCGAGAACTCTACCCACCCCTTAAACCCTTTTCTTTCCCCGAACTCTCCTCTCCTCCTTTTCCTAAAAAAAATCCTCCATACAGCATCCCCAAAGATGACATAGGCCCTGAGGGAAATCATTTTCCTCAGGGCCCATGTCATACTGTGTGGTGCTCATGTAAAACAAAAAAAAAATACGTTCATTGGCAGTTGGGACTAGGGATTGCAAACCCGGATTTCTTATCAAACAAAATCCGAATTTTGTTTTGTAAGAAAAAGGAGGAAAATAATTTCCCTCAAGGCCTAGGGGATGCTGTGTGGGGGTTTCTTAAGGAAAGGAAGTTCTGGGAAGGAAATAGGTATGAGGGGTGGGTGGGAATCTGGGGTTCAGCGTGTCCAGGAGTAACGGATACGGTATGAATCCATCCCTCCAACTGCGGTGTAAGGTAATGGGTCAAGGGATTCTGGCTGGAGAGGTCAAAAGACCTCCCTCAACCAGTCTCTCTCGCCACGACCTGGACAAATATCACTCCATAAACCCGGGCAATCCTGCTAAGTCACCAAACGTAATGAACCAGTTGGGGTGCCCTTTGGCAGAGGTGTTGGTTATCCAAGAAAACGTTCCCGAGGCGGCGGTACCCAAACCCGCCTAACATAGTGTGGGCCTCACACATATTATATTAATTTTGCTATTAAATTTCTCAAAGGTTGTTCTGATTTGTATCTTGAATAAAATATTGATATATTTTTTGTTGCACTCATTAAAATTGTTGAAATTAAGTGACAGAAGAAAAATTTTTGATCTAATATTTTTGTATAAAATCGTTAACTATCAGTTGGATAGCCCTGATATATTAAAGTTGATTAACTTTCATATACCTACAATAAGATCAAGGTTCCCTAGTTTGTTTTATTGTGACAACTATATGTCGGTATCAGGCTCCAATTCAGTTGTAAATAGATTACACACCATTGGAAATTTTTATGCCAATGTGGCTGATATTTTTAATATTTCCATACTGAAATATAAGGTTGTACTGATCGAACATTTCAGCCAATTATACGTTAACGAGGTCACTACATAATGATTTTTTGATATTATTGTTTATTTTTAATGCCTGTATAATGTACATTGACTGTAATTAAATATACACAAGCTTGTAAATGGCACTTGGTGCCGTAAATTTTAAATAAATAAATAGGTAGATGATACTCCCAAGATTGTCCATAAACATCGTGTGGGTGTTTTGACGAATACATGTATACAATTCACCTGAAATTGTATACATGTATACGTATACAATTCACCCAAAACAAATTTAATTTCATTGTCTTTAGACCTTTTAAATTGGAATAAAATCTAGTCAAACAACGTAGGTACACCATGCAACTATTTATGGATAAAACAAATCATGACTAGGTAGGTACATACCTTACAAGTACTTATTTTTAATAATTTTGTGTTGTGTGGTAGATATTAAAAGTTTCTCACCAAGTAGTGTTTCAAGGCTATTGTTCGTAATTTTTCGTACCAAGAGATATGAATATTTTGTTTGCAAATTTGTACTCACCAAATGTTTTAATTCTCTTTGACTCTATCAGTCCAATTATTAGTTGGTAGATTTATGAAGTAGACTGATAAATATTTACATTGGTGTAATTCAAGAATATAATAAATACAAAGGATACAATCGTTTTAAATAATTTTACTTAAAACTATTTATTTCCTAACCAATAAGAACCTTCAAATACGAATGTAAAAGATTTTTCTGAATGCGTTTGCTGTTAAATAATATAAACGTGAAAATCATTTTACCTTTAATGCTTGGAATGTTAAATCACCTTTCGAGTTCGACTAGACACATTAATTATTAAACAATCTTTATAATAACGACAACATCTTGGACTACTGAGAAACAGTGCGATTATTATAGCAAACCAAAACCAAAACTTTCTCTGTTCAGTGGGTGGGGCCACTCGCCCCTGAACTTTTTTAAATCAGCAAAGGCTCGAACCATTTTTTTTTTATTAAAAAGTTTACAGCTTTTACACACTGTACATAGATGTCACTAATGAAATATTTTGCCAGTTATTATGGGATAATTGCCATATTATTTGCCGGATAAGGGAGGATATCTGATTCTGATACACCGTTGTGATTTGAAACTCAATGAAAAGAAAAAGTGACACTAAAAATAGACAAACACGTATATCTATAGGATTTAGCCTGCGACTGAATGAGATAGAATAATCGGTCTCCACTTTGCGCGTTGCTTCGTAGCCCCCCCACTCTTGTCTACTTTAGTTTTCTGAAGGTTTCACTTCAAACTAAACTGTACACTTGTAATTTTTTTATACTTATGAAGATTTATTTAACTTTATGTGAGCATCAAGCAATATTTGCTTCGTTGTTATCAAGTAAATGATTAATGGTTTTATTTTCTTGTTTTTGCATTCCAATAATTATTTTGTGTTTGAGATTTTGTGTTTCAATGACTTACAAATTTTTCAAAATGCACTAATTTTTAAGTAAACTATAATTTCTTGCCTAAAATTCTTCGATGCAACATGTTATAATTCTAATCCTCAAAAATGTTTTAGTTGCATTGTTGATAGGTATACGGCTCACGAACTATCAAGTTTTGACATGTCAGATCAGAAAAATATCGATTTTGTTAAGGAGGTTGATCGCAATTGCGTTGAGAACTGTTTTTTTTCAGTTTCTCCATGATTATTATGAAGAAATTTAAAAAAAGCAATAACAAAATTCTTGTAGATTCTAAAACTTTGGCCAAAGTAGACAATATTTTTGCATTAGGGAATCATTTTTTTTTGGGGCCTATGGCATCTTTGGGGATGCTGTGATTAATATAAAGAAAAAAAACTTTAATTTTCACAATGGAGAAATCAAATCTCATTTTTTTTTAAATTACATTAGCTCCACGCTTGTGGCCATGAGAAAAACAATTTCCCTCCGGGCCTATGTCATCTTTGAAAATGCTGTGTGGAGGGTATTTTTAGGGAAAGGAGGGAGAGGAAGTTCTGGGAAGGAAAAATGTAAAAGGGATGGGTAGGAATTGGGGTCAGTGTGTCCAGGAGTGACAGACATATGAATCCATTCCTCCCACTGCGGTGCAGGGTGATGGGTAGATAAAGACCAGCTGGAGAGGTCAAAGACTCCCTCAACCAATCTCTCCCGATCTGGCCCGCCATGCAGCAGGTGGGCAAACGCATCCTATGCTTAGACACACCTCATGAACCCTGCTAAGTCACAAAACATAGCAAAGCACTTGGGGAGCCTTACGGCAGGGGTGTTAGTTATCCAATAAATGGTTCCCGGGGCGATGGTACTCATATCCACCTCCCAAATTGTGTTCTGACTGCAGCTGATCACATCAAAGCACTGGCCATCCCTGCATTAGAGTCTGTAAATATAATATATCTATTTTTATTATGTGGTGAAACAATTTCGACTTTCCGCCAAAACGACTTTCTAACGGCACAACCTAGTTGCGCCCTCATTTCATCCAATTTCAGAGAAAATGCATGTGTGTGCGTGAGTTCCACCAAGAATGCATTGTCAATGACAACAAGCATCAACCAAAACAAGTCTATCTGCCAAGCTTCAGCTCGATCGGATGTCGGGAAGCGGATATATTTCTACTTCCAAGAATTGCATTCATTCACGAAAACAAAATCGTAATTCAAATAGATGTATTAAAAAATATAAATTTAAAAGATTCAACTTGAAACAATCGCAGTAAGCCAAGTTTAGCAAATTAAAACTTGCTCAAAGAAGAAGAAAGAAAATAAAGGGTATTTTTAGTATCACGTTTATTTATGAAAAATATTTAATTAACACAATTTAAACTAGAAAATAAAATATGTTATATAATAATGTACTCATCTTGATAATCACATATAAGATACGATTTTTTTAAAAGTATGTTTATGGGATACATTCAATGAAGCTAAAAACTTGACTAATGATGACCATAATAGATTATGACTTTATATTAATATACATTACACATATTTTTACACACATTTAGAATCAAAGTTATAACACAATAATATAAACTGGAATTTTAGCATCATCTTGTAATGACAATACTCACTGCAGCTTGTTACACATGAGGAATATAATATGTGGGCGAGGCCTACCTAACGATATCATCTCAGTCATCACAGACATGTAATATAATATATCTGTGACGGTTGTAAGGCATCGTACAGCCCCGCCCAGAAATATTTATATGTTATATCCCTCGTATATAGCAAGCTTTATTTGTACATTGTATTATTAGAATATAAGTTTCATACATTCAAAACGTTTCGTCTTAGCCGGAAAGCCATCTTTCTCTGGTTGACACTTCATTAGTCAATTATTGAAGATTCTTTTAAATATACCTACCTAGCAATATCTTACTTTGGAATTTTATACCATACAGAAAAATACTTTTTATGTAGTAAATCTAAATAATTTGGATCTTATGTATATATATATATATATATATATATATAAACCAGGGCCTTTTCAGGGGTAATATTTTCATATTAAAAAAAAAAAAAAAAAAAAAACACCAACAAGAATCAACTGTGAGAGTAATATGGCTTTTGTCATTGCATAGTATCATTCACACATAATATTGTTTATATTTGATGATGTAAAGAATTTTTATATATAGAATGTATATACATAAGTCTAAATTAATGAGTTCGGAAGTTAGGGAAATGAATAGTAACTTCAAAACAGGCCACAATTTATTAAAAAATAACTAATGCATTTAAAATTTAGATGGAATTCTGTTGACTATTACCTCTGCTTACATTTAATATTATTTATGAACAAAAATGTATGGGTGACCTTAATCAACGATTCTAACACATCAATTTTGTTCGGTACGCATAAAACTGCTTTGTTGTGCAATAATTAAAAATAGGACTGGAGCAAGTGAATCTATCGTTTGACCTTTACATTATTGTCTTTTTAATTATATAAATACTAAATTAAGTGAAAGCAGGACAGTGTGTCGCTTCTGTGTGGAATTTTTTATAGTCTATGCTTTTCTTACGTCGCACAGCAAACATAAGCAAAAGCAACTAATATTTTGCATATGAATGACGCATGGTAGCAATACCAGAGAGGGAGACTATATGAGGATGTGACATATTATTTAGAATTTTCATGAAAACATTTACAATATACCTACATAAACTAACGAATTTGCAGGTATTTTTTTAAAATTTGTAGTTACTCAATATTTACAAATAGTGTTCCAATTTATTAAAATAGGAGTAATTTTAATTTTATTAAAATAATAATTATTATTATTAAGCAAAGTTATAAGTTGTTCTTGTAAATTAAAAGATTTTTACGGTGTAGGACTCTGTAAAGGACGAGTCGATTTACAGACAAAAAAATCCTCCCATCGGTTAATCAAAGATTTCCGAGAGAAAGATTTGATGATACATGAATTTTTACCAACAGAAATAGACTGATACGCAAAACGTATTTTGTATTATGAAAAAGAATGCCACTGTTTTAATTACAAATTATTACATAATTATAGTATTAACTTTCTTCAACTATCTAAGATTTAAAATATATTATGTATGTACAGTTATAACTTCTACTAAGTATTATGAATAAAAACATCAACGCACGTGAATACATAAAAATATAATGATGTTAATAAATAAATAAGTGTTCATGTACTTTCAGATGTAGGCCAGCTGCCTTCCAGGTGGACCCTGGGGGTCCCCTATCACCCCCACAAAGGACCAGAAAATTTAAAGGACCAGACTAATTACCCCTCTTAATCAGTTTTTGTTTATAAACTTAGGCCCCTATGAGAATTACTCTAACTCATGATAATATTTAGAGAATTCTTCTCGCAGAGAAAAATAAAATTAAATGCATATTGGTTGAAAGTTTAATCACTGTAACCAAAAAAAACTGGCTTCTAATTTGATGACCTATCAACAAAATCACCGGGCGCCACTAATATTATCTATTTGTATATGCCACAAATAACAGAGCGGCAGCAAGTGCACACCAGATACTTGGTTAAATGAAAGAAAAATTAGTTTTTTTTTATAAGAATAACTCTCTTTTTATAACTTTTGAAGGTTATTCCCATCAATGTAATATATTCTTCTTCAATGTTATATTATTACATTGATGGAATAACCTTCAAAAGATATGCAAAAAGAGAGTTGTTCTTATAAAAAATTTAATATTCATTTAGACTTTTATAAAAAGGTCAATAGTTCCGTATAAATAAAATCAGATATATTTATCCGAGACGCTATCTAGGTTACAAACCAGTTCTTAGAACGATTGTTTCCAATAAAAAAGGTAGTTGCCCATGATTTGGAAAAAAAAATTAGTTTAATATAATATGTTAATTCTAAAATTTGAAAATATGAGATTGACAGTTTGTGATGGTTTGATGGAAGGTGGCAATGGCTGAATTGGTAAAAGCGCACATCCTAGTTAGACGAGAGGTTCTGGGTTCGAGTCCCAGTTGCGACCATTATCTTTTTCTATTTTTCTGTGTCTTGTTCTCTATCATATTTTCGTTTAGATTATTAGATCTTCTTCTTCAATGAAAGAAAAATTCTCCAAAACACTTAAGTTTAGTCGGAAGCAGTGGAAAAATATTTTGTATTTTTGAGAATACAAGCATGTGAAAAAATAAAGTTTAGAAGACGATGGGTTAAAAATGCCTTAACCCGTCAGGCTAATTTGTTCGCTTCTCGGAACAACTCATACAGGTCTTATAGAAATTGTTGTGTCTCTGGTGTTAGAAAGAGAAAGCACCACACATTATATTCAAATCTAAAAATTAACCACAAAAGAAGATAAATGTACTCCTTTATGAAACCAAAGTTTTGGATCATAATTTGAAACTTTCGGAATTTTTATTATACATACAAAGACAAAAAAATGAGGTGACGTATATAAGAAATACATTTCTCTTATAAAATATAAACATGTTTTTACTGTTTTTCTTTATCAGTAAATTTAGTTGAAAAAACTAAGGTGAGACATAAAACTTTTTTATATATCAAAAATTATATGTTTATTTCGAATAAATATTCCATTTATTTGGATTTTATTGCAAAGTGGAAATATTTTGACCCCCTGACAAAGTATGGTCGAGGCCCGAGCGGTTAATAAGGTCTCTGTTATCTCAGAATAGTTAACTCCAACAAGTCGATGTTTTTCAGCAAAACTGGGAAAATATTAATTAATCTACAAAATTGTGTGAAGAATGCTTCAATTACATATGTGTTTATATAATACATTACATATGAATACTTAAAAAAATATTCCATTTATGTTGAAAAATATTCATGAAAATATTGTAATGGGTGAACGAAATTAATTAAGCTCCCCTGTTTGAGAGAAGTTGTTATGTACTTCTGACGGTGACCCGACAATTGATCCCCAGACAGTTAGTCACCACGAAAATATAATTATTATAAAATTATAATTTTTTTGTGTATTATTTACCAATTTTGACAAAAAAACTTCTTTAAAAATAGTTTTAATAATAATAAGTTGGTATGGACATCAAATGAATTTATTTACTCTCTCTCCGATGGCGTTACATCCCATATGGAGCCTTGGCCTCTTGCAACATGCGCCTCCAACTCCTCCTGTCCTCAGTGGCTGACTTCCAGTGTGCTACCTGGAGAAGCTGTGCTGCATCGCCTCTTACCTCATCTTTCCACCTCAGTCTCGGTCTTCCCAATTCTCTCCTTCCACCTGAGTGTCCAGTCATAATTCTTTTTGGGACGCATGCGTCCTGCATTCTCCATATATGCCCAGCCCATCTCAACTTAAGGAGTCTCATATGGGCTGAGTTAGGCGCCTGGCATATATCATACAGTTCATTATTGTGCTGGATGCGCCACTATTCCCCTCTTTCACAAGTCCACATATTCTTCTCAACACTTTTCTTTCAAAAGTATCCAGCATTTCAGCCATTTTGCCATCAGTGTCAGCGCCTCACATCCATATGCCAATACAGTTCTAACAATGGTCTTTTATATGGATAATTTGATTTTCCTGTGAACGCTACGTGACTCAAATACTGGCAGCAAAGAGAAGTATGTTTTGTTGACTGCTGTGATTCTCCTTCTGATTTCTGCTGAATCCTCATTGTTCTCTGTTAGACTGGAGTCCAGGTAGGTGAATTGATCGACCACTTCGAATAAGTAGTTGTCTTTAAATTGTGCACTGCCTCTTCGTCTATGTGAAGGGTTTTTGTATCATCGTTTTCGTTTTATCAACATTAATCCGCAGTACTACTTCCCGCGCCGCTGTTTTTAAAGAGTTGAAGAACTTATTTAGAAAAAGAATTTATTTACAGTGTCGATTTTTTGTACTCATATGTATATACAGTAAGTATTTATATGTATATACGCTGGTATATATAAAGTATATAGATAAGTAGTTTTATACTTGATGCATTTGAATGAAAATATGTTTTATATTTTTGTTGTTACTTTGGGGATACTTCGTTATATTTGTGTAAGTAGTACGGTAGTATAGCAAGGGAGGGGGGCAGTCCGTCCCGGGTACGGGGCGGACTGCCCCCCCTGACTACGGGCCACCCGAAGGGGGATGACACTCGACCGTTGAAAAAAAATTACGAATTACGGAACGCAGTAGAGCCGATACCTGCACCAACTATTCCATTCCACCCCATATCCCATTTTGCCCCCTCTGTTGTGGTAAATACCTAGCTACGCCACTGAATAGGTACACTGCATTTCCCCTAAGCCGACTGCATATTGTATATAAGCATGCCAGTGGGGCCAACTGTTGGGGGATCAACTGTCATAGAATCATTTTTGACTAGGTTTTTATGAATTTAAATTCTTCTTAGTACATACAATACATTTTACCCACACGGACCATTTAATATTATATACGGGCCACTGAGAGAATTTTCAGCAGTGACATCAGGAAGTACGGTTTACTCAGTACTAAAAATATTGAAAATTTTGAAATATATATATATCCTGATTTCACCGCAAGAAATCTCTTGAAGGTGGAACTATATACACATTTTCTTGAAAACAAAACATCAACTAGGTAAGGTAAGATCTAAAATTAATACATTAAACTTACGGAATTAATGGTGTTAAAAGCTTTGATGTAATTCTTACACTTACTCGTACATAAATATTTACATTTAGTTACATACACGTATATAGAATTCATTCATCACTGAAAAGTTTTTTTCTAAAAACAATATTCTTTCACATTCACTATGTTGTAGAAATTATTTGTTCTATTGAAAAGTAGTCTAAAAACTTGATATTTAATTAAATGACAGTGAATTCAAAAACAAAATATCATATAGAATTCTTTGTATTGAAGTGAGTTCAATAGAAAATTTAAAGATTTTATACAATTTTTAAAATTACTTCAAATTACAATATTGAATATATAATAAAATTTAATGTACTTAAAAACAATATTAAAATTAATTAGGATACATCACAAATAATTGCTGTATAATTTATAATTCAGTTAAAATATTACTTTTTGATATTAATATACTCTATAAAACTGTTTAACATATTTGATTGTAGGTACTATATTAATAACAAAATGCGTAGAAAAGTATGTACTTACATAACATAATAAAATTAAATAAATAAATTAAAAAGCAGTTTGTTCATCGATTAAATCAGAGGAAAAATAAAATTTAACATCAACTTAAAAATAACAAGCATTATTTTAATTCTTAATTGAATACTGATAAAGGATAAGATTTAAATGTAAACGGAAAATAAATAAATCTTGAGATCGCTTATGTTTATTTGTTATTGATGTTTGAAAAATAAATAAGAAAGCACGGAACAACGTAAAGGGACTTTTAATATTTCCCGAACAGTACATCCACATTGTTAAAAGTGTGATTAAAAATTTGATCAAATGAAATGATGTCCATATAATATTATGTTTTTTGCATATGACAAGTTAGCAGTGGCGGACTAACGTCGGGGGGGGCGGAAGGGGCGGCCCGCCCCTGGCCTCTGGTCCTGGGGGGCCTTCAAACACCTCCGTGTTCCCTTGATTAAATCCCAAACAAGGCTTTAAAAATATGCTTAATACCTACATAGAATGTTTATTTGTCGAATTTAAATTTCACTTGGAAGATTTTAACTAAATAAACATAAACACTTATACATACAAATGTGAACTCAATAAAAAGCTTTTAAAATTATATCAATTTCTTAAACTAGGGGGGGGGGCTCATTTTGCCGCCCCGGGTATCTGATGCAAGTCCGCCACTGCAAGTTATTATCATTGCTCCTGCGATTGCCTCCATTGCTGGTAAGAGCTGTCAGCATTATTAATCAAAAAAAGTCATTGGGATTGATATTAAGTACAAATACACAGTGGGCCAATAAAAATTACACTAGTTTAAAATCACATTTCTGCGGTATAAAAGTTTATGTACATATTACCAGTGAATTTGTAAGATGTGGAAAACAATAAAAGTAAGGATACACTGGGCCCAAGTACGCAATATTTGTTATGCTATGTTCCCACTCTTATTCCGCATACGCAATGCCCAATGTGTCTTTATCTTCAAACTGAAAAATCGGGTATTTTAAAATAATAAATAGCTGCTTTATCGAAAGATTATAGCAGCGAAAATCATAGCGGCCAATGATAAATACTATTTTAAAGACACCCTCAACTGAGTGCATGTAGCTAAAGCTGAACTCAAATTCACAACTCAAATACACAAATATACTCTTCCCAACTTGTCAAGCATTACTAAATAAATCACTTAGCTGATCGGAGACTCAGATCGATCGAAAAGTTGGGAACAAAGGTCGTAAGACTCAAGCTATTATATCCCATACTGAACTAAAAAGTGACGATTTTATTTTGAACAGTACATAATTGTAAAAATGGATAATAAGATTATTTCGACGGTCTCGAAGAACAATGTCGGATCTGCTAAAAATTGAAAATCGTTCTAATGGTTTATTTATCGGCTTATTTTGTTGATTTAAAAGACTGTATTTTCGGAATTTTTAATGAAATCTGTAGCGGTAACGTCGATGTTGGGATCTGCAGTAAGCTACTTTAGAGTTCATTATCGCGTGATATTACCGCGACAGATGAAACTTCTTATTCCAGAGGATTGGAATATCAAAACAATGTATTTCTTGATCTCAAAAACAGTAAAAATGCGGAGACGAAACTTTAAACAGCTCTACTGCAAAATTACAAAATCGCACATCTAATATTGTTCTTCGTGACTGTCAATTTGTTAGCTAAGAGATCTCTTAACTGATGCCTAAATAAATAAAATAGAATTTAAAATGCAATAAAAAAATTTATAAAAACAGTGATTAAATAATACACACTACAGAACTGCAAGAATGCAACAAAATTAATATTAAATACATAACTATCACTTGAATAAATTTGCCCACTGTGTACATAATAACATGCAAGCATTTAACATGTGTTAACGCAGATATTTACATACAATAAAAAAATTATGGAAGAAAATAATGTAGTGTATTGAATGTTATAAATATCAATTTACTCTGATGAGTTAGCAAAATGGACACACATAATACAATAAAATAAGCATTGATGATGTAATATTTACATAAAGATAAAAAAAATAGCGCCTAAAATATTCTAAGAATATATCGTGAATAAATAAATTAACGAAATCCAAATGGATTTCCGGCCTAATCAAACGCAATAAATCTGTACATTACACGAGGAATATAATAAATATTAATTTATACTCTAAAGAGTCAACATGTTGTAAACACTAAAAGTTAAGTCTTAAATTAACCAGTCTCAGCCAACTAATAACACAATCTACCTTCCTTCATAGTGTATATATGTGGCCCAAAATAATAGAATATCGTGTTAGACCGTCAGACTGCAGAAGAGTGACTGCTTACGTCAAAACTATTTTGCACCTCCGCAATACCAAGGCAATTATTCCACCAGGTCCGCTAGATTTGTTGAAATAAAGCCCTCGTAAGACTTAAGGACTTAAGAAAAAAAAAACAATCGATACATATATATATGTAGCAGTCTGAGGGAAAAACACCAAGTACGGTGCACATATTCCAATAAGAAGTTAATCTTATAAGTGAAGTCTAGACATTTTGAAGGTTATCGTACGCCATTCCGGGGAAGTCAAATGTATACAGTGGAATAGCGGGCTTGGTGAAGGGAGAGAACCATCCAATGGAAAAGCGCCCAAACACAGACTGAATGCTCTTCCAATGAGATTGGCGCTGCCACTTGGCCTCTTCTTTTTTCAGTTGTTCAATACCCTGAAAATTCATTAAAAACATGTTAGATCAAAATTGCAACAGTTACATTTTGCAGTCAATCTAAAGATTATCTTCGAAGCTTGTTACAGTACTTAACCCATTGGCCACAGAATTATTGAGCTAAAAAATTGGCCTTCACCACTGAATTAATTTTATACCAAAAATTGAAAACCTGTATTGATGTACTAAATCTATTGTAACTTTTGAACCACAAATTCAAATGAATTAATTTCTTTAAATTTGTTTACATATTAGATTATGGTAAAGAAAAACATAAAAATAAAAATTAAAAAAATATTAAAATTATGTAAATAAGGATACAAATATAACCTTCTCTTTTTTCGTAAGTTTTTTTTCACATTTTTATCCACAAAGTTACAAAAAAACATAATATTCATAAATCTTACATTAATGATTTTTGTTTTTTACATACATGTATACTAATAACTAATAAAATAATATGGTATGATTGTCCTCAAAGCAATCAGGGACGTGCAGGGTCACTACAAAAATCCTAGAACCACTCGCAATTTTGAAGAAATTAAATGGCGGCTGGCTACTTACAAAACTTGTTATACAAATATTAGGGGAAAAACCTAAGAATTTTATGATTGCCAATTCTACCAAATGAATGGTTTGTTATCTACAGAACGTTCAGCATTTAAAGTTTTGTTCAAAGATGTCACTATCATGCTCCTTTTTACGTTTTTTGGCGGGCATACTCTAGGCCGACGGCTCGCCGGGGTTTGTGGTAAAGTATCTCAGTTGTACACCCGGCAGGACGCCGGCGTTTGTGGCCAATGGGTTAAAGGGTATAACAGGGTGGCCATATGATATCACAAAATTGTCACAGATATTATATGTATTATACAGGGCGCGGCAGCATAACTTCCTTTTTTTAAATGTGCGCCATTCAGTCAGTTCACGTCGTAGCAGAAAAATCATATCTGTTTGTCAAGATTTTAACTCGATAAACAATGGCCAAACATTTCAAAATTCAATTTTGAAGACCAAATGATTTCTTACCGATGATCTGTTAGCCAGTTTTTGCAGATTGACCGGCTCAAACTCAAACATGAAAGATTCATCTTTCTGATCATCGTCGTCTTGAGGTGTGGGATTAAAAAATTGATGATAATACGCTTCATAAGCGTAGTGTACATATACGGATTCCATTCGTATTTTTCCTCTATAGTCAACTACTTCTTCTTTCCAGAATTGATAGACTTCAGGAACATCCCAAAAGTCTATTTCTTCTTTTTCTTGCAACTTTTCGTATACCTTTAACAATAATGAATACTCTAAATATGGTAATAAACATAAAACATAATAAATATAAAACATAATAAACACAAAATAACTAAAAGGGCAAGTTACTGAGCTTTCTAAGGTGGTTCTTTTGTCAGAAGAAGGATTTTTATTAATGAGTTAAAGCAGAGCATTAAAATATGATTTAATGAAAATAAAAACGCACATTTCAAAAAATAAATTACAACCAGCACTAAAAGATCAGTATAAACAAAATGTGGAAAATAAAACCGATGATAAGATGGGTGCTCATTTATGAATTTATGCTGTTGTCAAAACAATGGCTGGTCGAAAGGACGCTTTACTGAATAACAAAAATTACAACTGAAAAGATTTTTATGTTCCGTTCAGCTCATCAACCAAAAATCTTCAGCTTAATATTTATTATGTAAATCTACGCAACTGATCCAAAGGCGATAAAAAAATCCATAGTTTATATTTGGGTTGCAGATTAAAAAATTAAAAAACTTTTGCAACTGAACCCAATATGCAGATAAAAATGCTTTACTTTGTGAATTACAAAGCTTTTCATACTTTTTGGCTCTTCTGAATAATTTGCAGAATTTTAGATAGGCATTTTGATACATAGTCAGGCATTTTGACAATGTGCAAAGAATTAATACAAGTAAGTACTAGAAATTGACAAATTGATAAAATAAAGTACAGATATCAAAATAAATGATGTGAATGAAAAAATTAAAATAAAAAATACAGTGAAACTCTCTTAAGAAGTTTTCCAAGGGACCGGAAAAAAAAAATACTTCTTCGGCGGGTATACCTTATACAGTGAAACCCTCTTAAGAAGTTCTCTCTTAAGACATTTTGTGGCTTAAGAAGTTTGGTTTTTTCGGTCTCTCGGCTCAATATTGGCCCAGTTTTTCCCATATATAAGGTTTTCCTGCTTAAGAAGTTTGTTTTTGAAAAAATTACATCAAAATAATGTAGATAAAACTATCTTTCTGATGATATCTCAAGTCTATTCTTTCCATAATGAATTTATATCAAAAAAAAATGAAAGTATGTAGAGTTTACTTTGCCAAATTCTGCCATCGATATAATTTACTTAATCCAAGATGGCCGCCGTGGCCTTATACAGATGGGGTCCATAGTACAGGGTGACACAATCATGACAATATAAATAAAATTTGCTAATATTTTTAATAAAATTTATTTCAATTTTATGTACAATGAAAATACGCGAAATACATTTTTTTTAAATTCAGACACTGTGTGGTTCAATAAAAATAAAAGTTGAAGATATTTTTTTCATAAAATTGATTTCAGTTTTATAATACATGAAACACGTTTTTCAAACTTTGGTCGAGAGGTAAGGCTCCGGACTACGAAAAAAATCATTTTACACATACATAAATTTATTATTATAATATTCAAATTTTTAGATATTGTTTCTGTCCTCAACAAAAGTGGAAGATACAATGAATGGACATGAAACTTCAACCAATGCAAAGATGCACAATGCACTTGCTTCAGTAAACATTTTTATTCAAATGATGCATAAATACATGTGCAATAAATAATAAAAACACGGTCTGGGTACAATCAAAGAGGGACAGTGACGCACTATACATATATCAGATGCCAATTGCTTCCTGAATGCACGGTGAAGAATTTGCTTCCCTGTGTCTTCTTGGTGAAGTTGCCTAAAAAACACCATGCTATTCAAGATGCTTTGAGCAGGCGACGAAATACCTTAATTGTCCATTTGTTACCCCGCGTTCTCTCCAAGCGGTAAGAGGATAACAGCGAATCTTTGGTATCCACTCCCCCCCATGAAGCGATTCAACTGGACCACAGATAGAGGCATTTGTTATTTCTCTAACCCTCTTTGACCCTCGACCGTGTCGGTGTTGTGGTAGGTAGACACCATAGTGACTGTCATTCCAAGCAACGACTGACATGTCACCACAGAGCCTACCAATAATGGTAAGCCGTGGCACACTCTTCTTCATGTTCTTAACAATATCAGGTACCATCTTTCGATTGCGATTGAGGGTACCGATAAGATCGGTATTCCTCCGTTTCAGGTACCTAGTCAATGGCATGCTATTATAAAAATTGTCCTCTCCATGAGTTTGAGTACAACTTTAGAAGTTTTACTCGAAAACCCAATATGGTTCTCTTCGATTTCTGTATTCTTCCCTGAATACATTATAAAGCGGTACAAGTACCCTGTTGCCAATTCGCACGGCTCGTAGGTCTTAATGCCGAACCGAGCCGCCTTAGTTCGGATGCACTGCTTGAACGCTAGGCGACCCTTCCAGAGCAACAGGGACTCGTCTATGCTAATGTCTTCATGGGGAGTATACAGACTGGAAACTTTTCATTCATCATATCCATTAGTGGTTTAACTTTTGCAAGCTTGATTTGGTAACCGACTTTAGAAATTTTATCATCGTCAACAAAGTGTAGGAACCGAATTATCAGAAGAAACCATTACGAGACATTAAAGATCTGAATTTAGCCATCTCTAGAATGTCTGTTGTCCAGTATTCTGATATGCAGGCTCTGTTACAAATGGACATGTATATTAACATAGCGAATACTACGTACAGTTCAGGGACCGTAACATCTTGCCACTCCTTCAACCTGGAATGGGTGGACAGATTTAAAAGTCCATCCTCGGTGTTTACCTCGTCCAGTGCTTTCCATGCGTATTTATTGGTCTCCTCCACGATATAGGACATGGTTTCCATGTCCCATATTTTGGAGAAGACATCATAAGGTGATGTAGCCACTGTCGGAGGGAACACCTCTGCTGATGGGCCAGGCTGAAGGACGGCAAAATGCTCACGCTGGCCCGCGAATGTGGAGAAATCCCCGGACCATGTGAAAACCTGCTCTTCCGGGTTTTCTTCGTCCTCCTCCTCCAACGGCTCCAACTCGTCCTCAGATTACCTTCCTTCCTCCACCAACAGTGGAGGATCAGCGGTTTCGAGCGCGTCCTCATCGTCACTGAAGCCTTCGAACTCGAATTGGATGCCGGCAAACTATAGACAGAAAGAAAAGAAAAAATTATATAGCTATGTAAAGCACCCTTGAGGTAATACAAGACAAAAATGGCACTGTAGAAGTTAGCCAAGTGTTATTATAATTACCTGAGTCGTCGGAGCCCGTTACGTGGAGAATTTTGAGGGTGTTGGATCAGCCTCCGCATATTCCACGTAAATGGTCCTCGCCCGCTTCCGCCCAGGAAGCTGAAACTATAAACATTTATTGTTACACTAATGTCTTTCAATTTTGGAAAGGATGGCGTACAACCAACCTAATAGAACTACTACTAATAAACAACATACCGTGGCGAGGACCCCACACCCATCCGTCACCACCTCACAGACAATTTCTTGGTCTGCCGTTCTATAACAATAGAAACAATCATGTATATCATATCATATAATCATCAATACGCTTGTATTTATAAAAAATTTATAATTTTTGAAGAAAGTTCTCTGAAAGAAAAATTTCGTATTTTTTTTTCTTCTTCATAATATAATGTAAACAAAAAAAAAAATTTTAACACACCTAACTGATATTATTTTGTGATATTTATTACTATTCATAAAACATTGAAAAATTAACTATAAATAACAAACAGTATTTCGTATCCACCCATTACGATCCAGTAAAAACGTATGGAGAATGCAAATTACACGCAGTTATCACCAGAGGGCAGTACAGGCTTTCAAAACTTCGACAAATGCCCGTTCACGCACACAAGCAAAGAATATCAATGTATGTGTGCGACTGGCCAGCGTGCTTTATTTATTTAGAATATTTTTACTAAATATTGACGAAACAAATGCTTCGATACATAATCTAAATAGTTTTCTCTACATAATGATGTACAAATCTTTATAACATTACGCATTTTTCACGTAAACATCAACCGACAAAGACAAGAAATTTTATTTAGCCGTATTTGGAGAGCCCGTGGCCCAGAATTTCATTTTTCGTAAAATAAAAACAAAATATGAACATATCAAAGGCGTTGATATATTATCTCAATTGATTTTTCTACAAAATGAAAGACTAAACGTTGCAAACTGTACGTAATATTACTGACAAAACTCAAAACAAAATTCGAAAATTTGTCAAACACAAAATGTCATTTACTTTCACGTAAGTTTGTCGGTTTATTTTCATTTATCGTATTTTATATTTACCGCAAAACATTCTATGGACAGTAAAATACATATAAAAACAACATTACTTACGTTTATTAGATGAATTGCTAGGTTTTCGGAGATTTTCACTGCAGTTTGGGCGCTACAAACCGACTCCGATTTCGGCAGTTGAAAAAGATGCTTCCAGAAGCGTACGACCGACCACAGAAAAATATTTTAAAATATTTGGGAATAGACTAGGCAAACATTAGGTTCCGGCATTGTGAAGTACAAGAATAGCGCAAGCGATTCTGACCTTGTCTTTCATACGTTTTCTTTATAATTAAGGGTTAAAATCGCATCTCAAAAAGTTTTTTTTAATTTTTTTATTTGGCGCGCGCGGGCGCGTAATCGGCAAGCGACCGGTTAAGAAGTTTTCCAAGGGACCGGAAAAAACAAACTTCATAAGCAGGAAAATCTTATATGTGGGAAAAATTGGGCCAATTTTGGACCGAAGGACTGAAAAATCAAACTTCTTAAGCCACAAAACTTCTTTAGAGAGAACTTCTTAAGAGGGTTTCACTGTATTAATGGATGTAAAAACAGGTAAACAGGCATTTACCGTTTCGTCAGTCCAGATGGCCTGAAGTTGGGTCCCCAACATTGCCACAGTGAAAATGGCAAAGACAAAGGCCTCAATGATCAGCACGATCAGGAGGGCCATGGTCGCTGTGGGGGAAATGTTGGAGCACTCCTTCCATTCGATCTTGACGCAGGACGCTATCTGCAGGGCAGCTAGCACTAGGGAATGGATGGAGATCACAGCGATGTAAAGCTGAAATCAGAAAAAATTACTTTAGATCAACTCCAACAAAATAATGTTCACAATAACGTATCAAATATACTGATTTGAAAGAAAATGATTGTCGCATTAAGATTTGTTTTTAGACAGGATCAATGAATTCCAATATATATTCAAGAAAGAATTTCAATATTTGAAAATGGATTAACCGCACCTAAAGTAAGACAAAATTGACTTCATTTCGGGTGCGAAGATATGTCCATAATGCACTTCTATTGGTTTACCATTTCAGTAACATTATGATAGAGCACATTAACTTAGCAACCACATTGTCACTTGCAAATCATTCATACTAATAAAACTGTAAAATGGGGGCATCAGCACGGGCAAAGCACTCGATGAGGCTCACATTATGAAATTATTTATTTTTATATAGTTATAATTATAAAGTCATTGTATCGATTTAAAAAAAATAAAAAGGACCAATAAACCCTGAGAATCAGAATTTGTGTTAAAAGGGGAGTAACCGTAGGATCGGGGAATATCGAACATAACCCGTCCAACTGCCGTCAAGTGTCCTACCCACCATTCTACCGACCACCGCGACTTGACTCTACCCATCGAGAGAGCAACCATCAAGACCATTGCTAAAAGTGGGTGATTTGGCATACTGAACCATCCAACTCAGTTTCCCGGTGAATGCACCAAGTAAATCGATTAGCTGCCGAACGTCTTTACGGAATATGACAGCAGGCCATTTGGCATCTCGATCCTTCGATGGTTTAATTTAGATCAGACAGGCTTAAGGACGTATTTGCGGCTCTCAGGGAAACAAGACAATGGCAGAAACTTTGTAACCGTAATTCAACCAAATTATTTTAATAAATATTTAATCATGGTTCATCGTTAACTTTCTTTTATTAAAATACTTAGCCGTGATGTATAAATGGCATGGCACCCTAAATAGTTTCATTATCTACATTAAAACAATGTGACGTTGAATAATTTAACTTAATAAATTCCTCTTCGAGATTCATCACACCCTGAGACATTTATAATCAATAGTCTTTAGTTCATTTTATATAACATTTATAACTTCTTTAACTTCATATATTATTGAATAAAATAATATATCATTCATATAATCTCTTTCATTTCATTTTTAATTAGTAGGATTTACACTTTATATTCATGCTCACCCTACATTAGGGTGTCCCAAGACATAAGGAAGAATTTTTTTTTCACGAATTTAAATACGCATACCCTCTTATTTTTTTCCATTTGATCCCAATAACTCATATAATAAATATTATTTTGATTAAACACCGGCAACCCGTGCCGACTTGATGCCAAACATATGGTACAAGAATTTGTACCGAGTTAATTTGGAAGGATTTTAGACTTTAATTTTTGTCGGATAAATAAAACTAAAAAATGCATAAATGTTCAATTATGTAATATTTTATACGTAAAAATGTTTTATTGATTACATTTTCGCTTCAGAATTTGTTTTTACAGTCAGGGTAAATCTTCCGGGGTTCCTGAACGCATCGTAACAAAAATTGTTTTTGTTCCTGATTAAGCTATGAAAATCTTGCATTAACTTAACAGCTCTTTCAGCTGTATCATTCACTACCCTCAGCGACGACACCTTCTTTCAGGCTTCTTGATACACAGCATTATTTGACTGTTAAGACAACTGGCATCTATTTTAAGACTTGCTTTTGACTGAAATAAAGTCGTAAATATTTTCTATGAAAAAAAAATCACTAAATTGTCATATGAACAAAAACCTCAAGACAAAGCACAAATGTAGCTACTTATTAAACTTACCATACAATTTACCATCAATAATCTTCGATGGGATGTAACGTATGTCGTGGGTTGATAAATTATTTTTGGTTATATTTACAAGCATTTGTATTTTAGTTGTTTGATCCACAGCGTCGTCAAACTGCGATAAAATAGATACTTCATCAGTCAAATACCATAAATGCTTACTGAACTTCTGTAAAGCCGTCTTTCATCGAATTCGGAAGCGGTTAGGTGCAATGTGAGATTTTCTCTGTTGCACTGAATTTTATCGGGATCAACATTTTTCCAGTTATTTCGAAATTTTTTGAAGAGTGGAATGTCAGGGCTTGTAGTCACTTGACTGATTTTTACTTCAAACACGCTTTTAATACCAACTCATACATGTGATGGCGGCAAGCAAAAATAAACATTTCTCTAAGTTTTTGTTCAAGAAGCACACGAGCACCATTGAAGCGACCTATATTTGAAGCTGTAGTATCAATTGTGTATTGACAGAATTTGCACATTATCTTCCAGATTCCAGTCTACAATCGCATTCCATACAGCCTGCGCTTGTTCGCTTCTTTAAGAACTTTCCAATCGTGACACAGCCATAAGTTGTTCGTTATTCTCATATGATATAACAATTGGAAGACGTTTTTCTTTTGATTTTTGAGGATCTAAAGCAGGCAACAGTTTGACGTCCCAGTGAAGAGTCACAACATCTGGTACCTTGTTTTGAGAATGAACTCTTATGTCCTCCGAGCACGCCTTTCGTTTTTCCTTTCGAATTATTTAAGTTGAAGACTTACTTATTGGAAACTGATCAATATTATATTCAAGCGCCTCAATAGTAGCTTCAAGAATGAAAACAGAATCGCTCATACTTAACTGGCACCTGTCTAGCGCTACGACTAACTTTGGAGTAGGTAATTTAGTTTTTTCGCATCGACGTTTTACTGGTTTCAGGTTGAGTGTTCTGTAGCGGTTTTGGCAAATCTTCTAAATCCATGTCTTCATTAGAATCAGAAGATGAGTCGTTTTGTAAATGTTCGTAAGACGCTGTCGAAGGAGTTGGCGAGATAAATATTTAGTACACCGCTTTTCTTCCTCGATTGTTCTAAGGCGCGCTCTTTCCTCTTTTTGTCAGTTTTTGTCCACCCCCGCTAAGTAGCCAGGACAACCTGGCTCTCTTTGCCGCTGCAAGAAATTCTATCTTCTTTTATTTTTATTAATTCAAGGGTGTCGGCGTGTGCAATGTCAAATAAAGTATCTAAGGTTTTGACAAACCCTTGACGACGTTGTTCAAATATGTCTTGCGTTTTCTACGCATTTTTTTGCAAGTTCCTCCAAACTTGATACAAGTTTACAAGTTTCTTCACACAATTAGGTAAAGATTTGGTTGGTATACGATTCTTTTCCCAATAGATAACACACTCGCGAATATGAGATTAGAACTTTCATTGACAGTTAAATTCACTTCCCAGATTTTGTAGAACGATACTTCAAGAACTTGTCCATTAGAGGGCAGTTTAGAAGCCGATATTTGGTGTTTGACGACTCCTATTAAAAATATACTCTTTTTAGAACTGCGTAAATCTAACGACATCTTGCCTGAATTCGTTTACTAACAAAAAAAAAAGTTACTACAAGCGCATCAACACGTTTGCTCGCGGGCGTCTTAATATACGAGTACTAATATGTTTCGATGTAAGTCGGCACGGGTTGCCGTGGTCCCAGGTAAACGAAATTTTTTTTATAAGTGTTTTGTCATTATTCAAACAAAATTAGAGGGTATGCATTGAAAAATAACGACTTTCATTTTTTTGGGACACCCTACCCTACATACATTATTGTTTACACATTATTATTTAATCTTCTTCCTTTTAAGTGTGACTTCTTTAGCACTGTTGTGATTTGAAACTCGAAACGAAAAAGCAATACTAAAAAGGGACAAACACATACATCTACAGGATTTAGCCTGCAAGAGAATAAGATAGAATAATCGGTCTCTTTGTGCGGTGCTTCGTAGCCTCCCCACTCTGGTCTACTTTAGTTTTCTGGCGGTTTCACTTCTACCAAGTGTGAACAGCACACAATTTTTTTTTAATTATTACAAACTCTCATAATTGTGTCAAAACTTTTGCGAAGAACTCATAATTCTCATGAACGTACACATCAAAATTTACAAAAATATTGTAAAGATTATTCACCGTGAACAGTACGAAGAACTTTTGGTTGTTCTCCCCAACGCAGTTGTTGACCCATGGACAGTGGTGGTCCATCTTGCGTATGCACCGCTGGCAGACGGAGCAGTGATGCGCTCGGTCCGGCTTGATGCAACAGCACTTGGGACACTTGAACACCACCTGCCCTTCCTTGAAACGGATGAACTTCATCATCTCCTGAGTGGCTGTGCCTTTCGGAACGGAACCCTGAAAACACACGGTGAAAACATTTTAGATAATTTAATATGATAATTAGAATAGCATCGTAAATGACAAGCATAACATCATGACTCGTAAGCTTAACCGCTGGTCACAATTTGATCAAAAGCTGAAACTAGCCGATCATTGGTGTTCGAGCGTGGAATGTTCAAATTTCAAAAAGGCTCTGATTGTCGGTTTAACGCGTCATCAAATGTAATGGATTTTGAAACACTCCAACTTAATTCTACCTCAAAGCCCATATTCTTTACTAAAAATTGTTGTGAATATTTTATACAATTGATAAACAACAGTGTATGTGAAAACCTTGCTAATTAGATATTGACCAAAATTAAGGAAAGATTTATTTTTTATTTCTTAAAACAGTGTTTATTCAGTGTGTAACAAAAACACTGTTTTATGTTTGGGAAGTGTTTTTTTATAAGTAAGGCTGGGTTAAATCTGAAATAAGTGTGTTATATCTCTCTCTCCGATGGCGCTACAGCCCATATCGAGCCTTGGCCTCCTGCAACATTCGCCTCCAACTCCTCCTGTCCTCAGCGGCTGACTTCCAGTTTGTTATTTGGAGAAGCTGTGCTGCGCACCTCGTCTTCCCACCTCACTGGGTCTTCCCACTTTTCTCTTTCCACCTGGGTGACCAGTCAAAATTCTCTTGGGGACGCGTGTATCCGGCATTCTCTGTATATGTCCAGCCCATCTCAACCTGAGGAGTCTCATGTGGGCTGAGATGTTAGGGGCCTGATATATATCATACAGTTCTTTGTTGTGCCGGATGCGCCACTGTTCCCCCTTTTTCACGGGTCCACATATTCTTCTCAGCACTTTTCTTTCAAAAGTATCTAACATTTCAGCCATCTTTACCGTCAGTGTCAGCGCCTCACATCCATATGCCAGTACAGTTCTAACAATGGTCTTGTAGATGGTTATTTTGGTTTTTCTGTGGACGCTAAGTGACTCAAACACTAGGAGCAAAGAGAATTATGTTTACAATAAAAACACATAAATTTGTTTTAGACCACTTTTATTTTATAACACTCTACCGGTTTCGGAAGACCCTTCCTTCTTCAGGAGAATATTGTAACTGAGTTACAATATAACTGAGTTACAATAGTTACAATATTCTCCTGAAGAAGGAAGGGTCTTCCGAAACCGGTAGAGTGTTATAAAATAAAAGTGGTCTAAAACAAATTTATGTGTTTTTATTGTAAACATAATTCTCTTCGAAACCGGTAGAGTGTTATAAAATAAAAGTGGTCTAAAACAAATTTATGTGTTTTTATTGTAAATTATGGCGAGCCACAAAGTTAATGCTTTTTACAAATATAGAATTATGTTTTGTTGGCTGCTGTGATTCTCCTTCTGATTTCTGCTGGATCATCATTATTCTCTGTCAGACTGGAGCTCAGGTAGGTAAATTGATCGACCACTTCATATGAGTAATTATCTTTAAATTGTGCGGTACTTCTTCTTTTGTGCGAAGGGTTTCTGCGCTGTATCATCATTTTCGTTTTGTCAACATTAACCTGCAGTCCTACTTCCCGTGCCGCTGTTTCTAAAGGGTCGAAGACCTCCTTAATGGCTGAAATTGTTCTTCCGACAAGCGTGTTATATGCATAATAAAATAATTGAATAATAATTGAACTATTTTATTTAAGAACTCCGCACTGATTTTGAGTCCTAATAATTAGCTACCTCATTGACAGTTGCAATGTTTCAAAAATTGGCAATATATTGGGCCAGTATCCTTGGAATGAATTTCCTCGCAAACTAAGATGGCATTGAAGCACTAGAAATACAGAAAAAATATTATATTGAAAATCAGGCTATAACTTATGTGGTGACTCGGATTGAAACCAACTCAGAACCATCTCAGAAAAGTCATTTAGAGTGATAAGTGTTGAGTTGACTTTATTCTCAGTTGGCATGGAACCAACTTTTGTACGCCTAATAATCATGCACATGTATTTTTATTTTATAACTAAATAAAGCTTAAGACATTTTTGCGAGCTTTGTTTGAAATTAATTCAGGAATAAATTAATTAACTGGAATAAATAAATGACATATACAATAAAACGATTATTCGAGCAACGATCTATTGAAATTTCACTGTATACATATTGGCAGTCATTGTATAAAGAACTTACTGGATCAGTGAACATGGTTCGGATGTGTGAGGCAAAAGCCAGTACAGCAAACGTCTGGAAAATGGCCATGTTAATGTAGCTGTAGACAGGGTAATTGACAGAAGCGGGGAGAAGTATGTGGCACATCACCACAAACTCTGCGAAAAACATCAGTATCCAAGTCATACCGGCACATATCATCCCGCAAATGTCCTGTAAATACAAAATATTACATATTAACAATGTGTTAAAAAATTACGAAGCATATTTTTAAGCACATTCGGATAATTTTTCATAAAAAATGGTGTTATACAATATCACCGACTCACTTGTAAAACCTCTGATATTTAGATTTTAATTTTTTTTAAATAAATGCAATATATAAAAAAATGTACTTCGATAATATTAGCCCAATATAAAATAGTATATCAATCATTTTCATTTAGAAATTTAAGAAAATGAGTAAGTTTTACAAGTAAGTGAGTGGACAATGTAAAACTAATGGACAATGTGTAACTAATTCAATTATTAGTACAATGTAGGTATATTGAAATTTATGTTTAGAGAAAATAATTGCGAGGCTCAGCGGTTACTATGTCTAAAACATATTATTTATTAGTTGAACATGCCAAAACACATTACAAAGAATTTATTGAAATAAAAGCAATACAAGAAACTCAGGTCCGAGTCCTGGACCGGAGTCTCTGGGAGTAGTCGATGACTAATGCGTGGCCGCATTATGATAAAAATTCCTAATACTGTCAAACATGTAAAAAGCCAATAATGTATAAAGACAGTAGTCTCTTTTCTTTGAATATTATCAGACATAATTTCAATATTGGGATGGTCCGACGCTCTGTAGGAAACCCGCTTGCACAGCGCGGGTGTAAACTGTGCGACCTAAAGTTTAAGTTTAGACTTACGGAATTCAATACTTCGTTTGTGTGAAAGCACTATGAAACCATACATGATTTTACTTCAATGGCAAGCCAGAGCATATTGATGTTAATCTAGCTGCTTGTGGATTTAACATAATTAACAAAGATGTAAGTACAATACAGCACTGATAAATTATCATAATAGTTTTCATAAAGGTAAACACTTTTTCAATGGAAATCTTTAGCGTAAAATATTATTGAGTTGTAAAGTAATAATATTAAACCTATAGTACCTTGACACACCAAGCATATCCGCAGCAACGGTTTTGCATATCAATCTCATTCCTATAGCTGTACGAGCCTAGGTTATCCATTGTAGCTGCTCGGATTCAATGATTATCTGCGTCAAATATAAACACAAATTATAAGTTTCTGGAACAAAAAGCAGAAATAATAACAATGTACAAGAACAGCTTGATCTAACGTTTCGCATATTACCTAATTTCTCAGAACCCTTAGATCGAGGATTCACATTTGGAAAACATTTTCATCGCAGTCGCAAATATTTGTAAAAAAATGCAACAATAAAAAGTAAATAATGCCAATAATTTACCAATCGTTGGTGAAAATCAAAACATCATGAAATACAGAAATTCTGTGAATGACAAAACTGGAAACATTAAATGAAGACATGTTTCATCAAAAAGCTTTTACATTCTTTAAAAAGACATTAGTTACAACGACACATATTTCGCCACATTGAAAAATATATACATGCAAATGTGTATGTATTTTTCATTACATTTATATATTAGTATATTTTTACAATCTACAAGACATAAATTCCGTTCCGTTCTCCAAAATATATTATAGTTTTACTAAAGAAAATATGATATTGCATAAGTTCGTCTACCGAGTTATTTGCACATTTTTTGCACTATAAAATTCGTTCAAACATTTGCTCCATAAAGTGTTGATATTGTAATCTTAGCACACAAATAATATGGATTGGACACGGTATCTAAATATACAATTTTCCATTTACTTAGAAAATCAACGCAAACATATAAGACTATTGGAAGGAAACGGGAAAAGAAAAAGAGATTGGAAAGGAATGAAAAGACAACAGTTGAAAACTAATATGAAATCCCCACCGTCTAAAAACGATATATCACTTGACCAACCTTTTGACAAATACAAAATCCCAACCCACAGTTTGTCAGAAACGACATGCCATTTGACCCAAAAAGTCTTAAAAAATAAAATGGCGACCAAAATTTTGACTAATGTGAAATCCCTGCCATTGGTTTTGTCAGAAACGATTGTCATATTTTTGTCAACAAAATGTTGACAATATGAAATATGAAATCCCTACCCCTGGTTTGTCAAAAACGATATGACCAACCTTAGAAAAGTTTAGACTAAAAACATGGCGACCAAAATTTAGTTAATATGAAATCCACACTCGGTTTGTCAGAAACGACATGTCACATGACCAAACATTGAAAAGTCTAAACTAAAAACTTAACAATCAAATTTTTGACTAATATGAAATCCAAACGCACTGTTTGTCAGAAATGACATGTGACGCGACAAACCTTTGAAGTCTAAACTAAAAACATGGTGACCTAAATTTTGACTAATATGAAATCCCGACCCTCGGTTAGTCAGAAACGATATGTCACTTAACTGACACTTAATTTGAAAATTCTAAAAAAATCAGCATGGAGACCAAAATTTTGACAAATATGAAATCCTCACTCTCGGTTTCATGTCAGAAATGACATGCCACTTGACCAACCTTAGAAAAGTCTTAAAAATAACCAAGCGACAAAAATTTTGTCTACAATGACGTCCCCATTCTCAGTTTGCAAGAAACGATATGCCACTTGACCAACCTTTCAAAAGTCTAAAAAAACAACACTGGCAACCAATATGAAAACCTCACCCTTAGTTTGTCAGAAACGATACGTCACATGACCAACCTTACAAAAGTTTTTTTAAAAATAACATGACAAAAATTTTAACAAATATGAAAACCTCACTCTCGGTTTGTCAGAAACGATACGTCACTTGACCAACCTTCGAAAGACTACCATACTAGACTAATGTCTGTGTGTGGTAGTCATACATGAAATAATTCATATAAGAACTAAAAAATATTATTTTATAGAATCATATAATAAAACATAAGAAAGAAAAAAAAACATGTGTTAGGGATAAATAAAACTAGATACAAATGTAAAAATTAAAAGTAAGCTGAAAATAAAGAGAAAAAAAAGTATGTTTACATTAGATGTCCACGTAGGTATGGAATACATAGATAGATATTAAGCATTGCACAGATAAGTTGGTATCACAACATCTTGTAGTAGATAATGCTGGTACTTTTATAGTAAAATCAGAGATGAAGTGGCTTTATGATGCTATCAGAACGCCCAAAAATCTAAGATCGTTTTACATCGATCAGTCTTTGTTACAGCGTAGGTGTAGGTATAACTTATCTTGGTAACGTAGCAATATAAAAGGAGTAGGACCCCTAATCATGGGTACGTGCTAGATTAGTAGGGATGAAGAGTTATTATTTATCGAGTACAAGAATTGTCATGTGCCAACATCATTGCGCAAAATATTTAGAAATATGCATGCTGTCTCACTCAAAAACACTTATTATTAGAACCGTTCGAACTAACTGTAAACTGAAAATCAACAATCACAAAAAGCAATATTCATTTAATTTTTAATAAAAATTTATTGATTTCACAACAATTATATTAATATGAAATCATTATCAAACTAATTAATATTTTAAGAAAGTAAGGAACAACTGAAGACGAAATTAATATTATTTACAAAGAAAATAACCTAAACAATTGAATGTGCATTAATTATTACTTTGGGTGGAAATGTTAATTTAACTTGTTGCGATAATGTTAATTAAAACATCTGCCTTAGGGTCACGATATAATAATACAACAATAATAAAACCCCGACCTGACGCAAAAAACGGTGTGCAAAGATTAGCAAAATATAACATGAATCAAATTAAAATCTTACAACAATACAACAAAATGATAAAATCGCATGACGTCAAATATAGTGTTTAATTGAAAAATTACGGCAAAATGCAAAAACAAATTCATTAATAATCGGATGTGACTTACCAAATTGAAGACAGCGGGTTGCTTGTGATAGCAGATGACAGATCTGCAATGATTTTTCACTAAAATTATGGACACTTCACTTATTGGGGGCGAAATCCACGACTTGGACGTTGTAAATTAAAAAAGATTAGGTTAAATTTAACCTATTTACGATGAAACACGATAAAAGAAGTCTGGTATTGATCATTGATAGCAAAATTCAATAAATTACGGCAATAATGTTGTAAAACGGGCGCTGACGTTAGCAACCGACCGGCCGAAATGACAATACAAGACTGAAGCGGCCTTCTATGGTTAGAACAGTGATGGGATCGCCCAATCCAAAAGCCGAAATAGGGATGGATCACACCAAAATGTTTCCTTAAGTTTTATAAAAGTACTAAAAAAATTACAGCATGACACAGTTGTATTTGTAGTTAAAAAAAATAAACATACTTATGTTGGTTGTAGATGCATGCGTGCGTGATGTGAAATATTTCAACGCAATGATAAATTATTTAAAGATTGAAATTGTTAACCACGGAGTTGATATTCATTTATTTATTCAATTTTTAAAATTTGACGCATTTACAAATTGACTATAATAAGCTTCCAAGTTTTTGAAGTAAAACTTCTTTTTCGCACGCTTGACTTGGGGAGTAAGCTGGTGAATTTGTGACGAGGGCGTTACGAAAAGTGTGATCGGGCGAGGCGGACGAAGCATATGCATCTCAGATTTCTTATCACAAACTCTTGACAATGGTGGCCAGATGGATATTGCTTATTTTGACCTGGAAAAAGCATTCGACAAGGTTGATATCGACATTCTTCTAAATAAGCTAGCTTCATTTGGTTTTTCCAATAGACTACTCTGTTTTTTTGCTTCATATTTTCGAAATCGTAGACAGTTTGTTTATTATAAGGGTTCCAGTTCTTTTGAATTCGTAGTTTTTTCTGGAGTCCTCAGGGGTCTATCCTTGGACCACTTCTGTTTTTGATTTTTATTTACGATATTGGTTCAGTCATCACACATTCGCTGTACTTACTATTTGCAGATGACTTGAAACTTTATCGCTCAATAAAAAATATTCTTGACTGTATTCTCCTGCAACGTGACATTGAATGCGTCTCAAACTGGGCCAAAATAAATGGCTTGAACTTCAGTACACCCAAGTGCAATATCGTCTCTTATACAAGATCAAAGAAACCGCATGTATTGGAATATACAATTAATGAAATTATTCTCCAACACCTAAACCAAATCAAAGATCTAGGAGTTATTTATGACAGCAAACTAACTTTTCACCAACACTTCGATGATTTAATAAGCAGAGCATACAGGCTTCTCGGCTTCGTAATTAGAAACTCAAATCCGTTTCGTAACACAAAAACACTGACGTTATTATATAACACACTAGTCCTGAGTGTACTTGAGTCAAATTCGATCATCTGGGCCCCACACGAATTAACATACACATTACGCGTTGAAAGAGTCCATAAGAAATTTTTAAGGTTTTTATTCTCGCGGCTCTATGGACGTTACCCTTGGCTTTACCCATCCATTTATATAAATTAATTAGTGGTAATTGGTCATGCCTAATATATATTAGGCATGACCAATTACCACTCCCTAGAGACACGTAGAGGTATTGCTTTGCTTAAATATTTTTTTCAATTAATGAACGGTCACTTATCTAATAATGAGATACTGGCCCAATTAAATTTTTATGTACCAGAGTCTCACTCTCGAGGACGTCATCACACCTCCTATATAGTAGAGCAAGCCGCACTAATTTATTTATGAACTCACCTCTGGGGAGAGCTACGTGCTTTTTGAATGCGGTGGATAAAAAAATAGATTTATTTTTTGTGTCCTATAGCGCATTTGTAAGATTTTTGGCATTGCATTTACACTGCATAAATGGTACAATTATAAAGTCTTAGGCTATATTGCCTGTAATTGTTATAAATAAAATGTACAACTTATAAATATAAATAAATAAATAAACTTATATATATATATATATATATATAAATAAAGACGTTTTACTTCAATCATGTGGTCTAAAGCACACTCGTTTTTTTTTGTATTTTGGGGTGGGGAGGCATTGGCACAAGACAGAGCGACAGGGCTCCTACCAAAGAGCAACTTGACGGACCTAAATCTCTCTAATAGCGAGCATGAAACATTATGTGCTCGTCGATAATATTGAAATCCGAATCCGTCCCTTTCGGAAAAGGTTTTGGATGTTTTTCGATGACATCTGGATCTAGCTTTTATAATAATTGAGTTGACAACAATGTCGGCATGGTTATAAGTGATGTACAGGTTCAACCGGAATAAGTTCTTGAACCCGAGACATTTGTGAGAAACGGATCGCACTACTACTCCTTTTTCAAATCAACTACTCCTAAAGAACTCGGACCCGAATGCCTCTAATCAAGCACTCCTAGAAAATTAAGTCCCGAATGTTCCTAGCGCTCGGCAGTGTAGCTGGCACCCACATCTCCCGTAACCACATCATTCATGGGAGTTCTAGAAGAGTGGTGACTTTGGCCAGTCTTTGCTTATAATATAGTTAGTAGTCAATTTTGTTTACGGACTTTATGATGAGTGAAAGTTGTTGATTGTTCAATAGTATTGGAGTTATATGCGATTGTAGATTTTTTTTTCGGTACCGATGAGTTAATATTATTTAAACAGTAATGTCAACTGACACGAACTTAGAATTCAATACCAGCAATAATTATTTGAGCAAAAGTAAAAAAAAGAAATTTTTATTGTTAATTATCAATCCGGGACCAAGTTCGGGACCGGAACCTATATCTCGGCACCCGCCACGGCTCCCAGTATCCAGTTCGTATCAAGAACTCGGAATCTGGAACCACTTCTAGAACTCGAGTTCTTAAAAGGAAGCCACCGGCAAAACGCGGAGCCTACTCATCGCTAAATTGGTTATGGTGTAACGGATGTAAGAGTGTTTCTATGGAATTGGTTTTGTGTTCGTTGTCGTTCGGTCGCTCGCTGCTCGCTGTCTACACTTTATTTCAACTGCCTTCCGTCCAACGTTTTGTATCGTGTCATCCGACAGCGAGACAGTTTTAACTTGCCGAACTTGCCCGAAGCCTGTTTACCATACAATAATGGCAGTGAGTATACGAAAAAGCGACTATTATACCATGTTTCGATGACTTGAACACGTAGCATGGATTAACTAACATTAGAATTGCGACTAAATAATATCATATTATGTAAATATACCCCTTTCTCCTTAGAAATTACTAGGTGTTTACCACAAGGGTGATTTTAATGGTATCAAAATTTGATTTATTATGTATGAAAATTGCTGCGTTTGCCAACGGCTTGTTTAATATCCAATGATTTTGTTTAATTTCGAAGAAACCATATTGTTCCTCCGATGACAGTTCATGTTGTAAATTTAAAATAAAAATCAAAAAATAAGTTTTTTCAGATTTCATCCACGTGTATTGGTCCTCCATTACCGCGTCCACCCAATAGTAATATAATTTTATATCAATATTTCTTCATTATTTAGCCATTTTGCCAAAATCGTACCTAATGATGAGAAATTTTATAATGGAATATTGAAAGTCTATACTAAATTATTATACCCACTTCTTTAAGACGTAAACTTTTCTAAATTTGCCCGATTTTCTAGCACTTTGAATGTTTAATCAGTGTAGGATATGGCCTCACACAAATGTTTTCTACTGGCTGCAGTTCCTCCCCAATCGCCTCCAGTCCTTGGACCTTCCCGTCCTGCTTCAATCCTCTTCCTCGGTCTGGCTCTGTCTCGCTTCCATTAGGACATCCACCTTGTAAATTTTTCAGCATCTGGCATTCTGCCTCAACACTCGGTTGAGTAGTCAAGAAATAACTTCTGGACTCTCACATCTCAGAAGTTGAACAGCGCTTTTGAACATTGAGTATTGAGATATGACTTATGACTCTGGCCAAAACTTTCATGATTAATGATTTTTGGGGGAATGAGCCATGTTGAGTTTTCTTCTCCTTCAGTCGACGTTTCGGACAGCCTTGCCGAGTCTAGTGTAGTAAAAGATGTGTTTATTTGTGTAGAAGTGCTATCATACCGCGGTTATTAATTTTATTATTTTTAATATGGTTTTCAGCAATCATTTTTAGAATGACCATCCAAAGCCAGTATTCCTACCACAAAGTATTGTGTTTAGCCCTGTCGTCCCTATTAATGTTAAGAGAGTTTTTATGTATTTCTATTGCTTCCGTATTTAGATTAGCTTGGCTTATCTCTAAAATCAATGATTATCGGTATTGAGGATTAGTTGAAATTAGTCAAGTGAATGTGATTTGTCACAAACCGTCTGTTCGTGTTCCTAGAGCTGTTACTACTGAATCATCGGTACATGCATCATAATGCATGCCTAGTGGTCCCTTCCTGATCTAAACAAAAGCAACAGGATTTTAATTTTTTTTGCCATTATTAGCAGTTATTTTTAATTTAATTTTGTTACTACCACAATATGAATAATAATAATTAAGCAGTGGTAGCTTTAATTGAATGGCTTCAAATGTACATATACGATAAGTGGAATTCTCATTTGCATATTATGTATGATAAATGCTTTTTATTTTTTATTATTTTTTTAACTGAAGAGAGATCAACCACCTCGCTGTGGCTGCGAATCGCTAGAACCTTTTCCCTGTTTGAATGTTCCAATGCATAAAGCTTTGGCAAAAGAACCTGCTGGTGAATAATATTTTTGGCGCAAACAAATTGTCAAAATTTACAGTTCTCAGTTTGATAATGTTTTCGAAGGGAGAAATGACTGTCACGAAATATAATAACTTAAACTAAATATTTACAAAAAACTGAAATTTGATTTGGTGTAAGGATGTGTTACAAATGCGTTTTGTTATATATCGAAGTTCGAAAGATAAAGTGACTTGAAGAAAAGACACGTCTTTGCTCAGTTTCAATTAATCTGACTAGCTTTCCAACATCGATGTATCTATTTCATGCAATTGCTGTTATTTAAAAATTATGTGCGACTTTATAAATTTTTATGTATTCCCGCTATTGATTTTTCTTTTTCTTTTAGCCCCAAAAAGGAAAGCAAGCGACGAAGGGAGCCAAACAAATTGTAGAAGAAAATGTTGCGACTCTCGTGTTCTTTAGAAACATGGGAATGGGAGCATCTGCCATATATTTATTAGTAACATTAGTATTTTTCTTCGATAGTTTTACAACAAGCATCATTGTAAGTTACTTTATTTTTATTTGTTATTATCCTTGCATATTTAAGTGATGGCTTTGTTTTTTTTGAAGACTTACGTTCATTACCATTGTGAAACCTAAAACCTAAAAAGCTCGACTGAAATGTCGATTTCTGTTAGCAACAATGCTGTTTTGAAATATCATGGAATGATTTTGATTTTATGACAACTGATGAAATGATTTATTTATTGTTTGTTTTAGTTCCTGTTTATTCTGGCAACAGCAATCCACTTAGTCTGCTTTAACCTTCTGCGATTTGCATCTAAAGCAACTTACGGAGAGACAGGGCAACTGCTGGACTGTGGAACTGACCTTAATATGGAAGGTGGAATAGCTGAGTACGTATTAATCCTGTCCATTTAACAAATAAAATGCAATGAAAGAAATTTTGTCAAAAACTAGGGATTTGTGACACTAACTAAGTTATCACTGATTAAACGCCATTACAGTTATCACTTATTTGTTTGTGAAACTGCTATTTTCATTTCAATGCCCTTAACTCGTGAAATGCCACAAAAAAATGGGAACAAACGAGAAAATTTCCCGATGTTTTGACTTTTACGTAATATTTTGCAGGTTAATTTTATGCTATCTTATGTAATATTTACTGAAACACATTCCTTGAATACTAAACTATGCATAAAACAACATTACTTGCGTTTATTCGCTGAATTTATACGTTTTACGATCTTTTCATCACCGCGACGACAGACGCCAATCTGACAGCCGAGAGGCGGGAAAAATCTAGGCCCGTGTCATAAACAATTCCAAAGAAAAAATATTGCTGCTCTAGGTGGGTTCACGGTATCTTATACCTTATGAACAAGAATGCCCCAAGTGATTCTGACCTTCTTCATACGTTTTCTTTATACATAAGGGTTAAAATGGCATGAAAAAATTATTTTTTAGTGATTATTTTGGCCTGCACCGTTGGTGCGCCGGCGCACAAGCGGCAATCTAGCGGTTAACAAGTAGCTGAAACGGGAAAATTACAGCACTATACATGTTCTATTTCATTGCATTCCCATGGTTGGCTATCTGTTTCTAAATCTTCAAGTCCTTACAGATGCCCCCAGGAAATTGTACAAGTCATCACATGTGTGAAGGAAGCCTTCATAACATCAATATTACTAAAACATAATTTCAAAGATACTTGTTTCTAATCTATTGCTTAGTTGACAATGCTCCAAAACATAGTTATCTTTGCCTTTTTGTTTACAAAATATTTTACGGGTGGAGTTTTCATTTTCAAAGCACCTATGCAGGCCTCAGCGATTTGCCAATATGTGAAGGTCTTGCCTGTGTCAATTCCATCACTGTTGAAGCAAAAAAATGTGGAGTTCCTCTCAATAAAGATTTTCCGCACAGTAAAAAGATTGCATATGAGCATTGCCATTTTTGACGCCACAATGACACAATGACTAATAATGTTCCGCTCACATTTATGACTATCGTTAATCGAAACCAAGCATTTAGCTACGAAATATAGTATAGTTTTGAAATAAATTTTGAAAAACGATCAATTGAGCAAAACTGCATGCTTTATTTATTTATTTATTTATTTGAGACACAAACAGGATATTTACAGAGCATTATTTTGGTTAATGTATAACAAATTAAGATACAATTATAAATATCCCTAGACTAATGTGTCTACAGTAATAACATTAGCGTATTCACAGACACATGAAAAACAATGTAAGTATTTTTTACATAATTTAGAAACTTAAATAGAAAATTTGAAATACATGATAGCTACATAATATTTAAAGTGTTTATTAAAAATAATAAAACAACATTCTTTTTTTTTTTTTTTTAGTTGCACAAATCACGGAGATATGTATTATTTATTTATATGTATTATTTATATTTTATTTATTTATATGTATTGCTTCATAGTGCTTTCACACAAATAAAGTGTTGAATTCCGTAAGTAAACTTAAACTTTAGGGCGCACAGTTTATACCCGTGCTGTGCAGGTGGGTTCCCCTCAGAGCATCAGACCAAACAAACAATTAATGCAGTAAAATGAGACTTGGGGAACGATCGATGCAATATTTTTTTGCAAGTTTTTTTATAAAATTAATTTAGGACTGAATGAAATAAACAAATGCCGGAAAACTTTTATTCGGGAACGATGGATCAAGATTTCACTGTAGATCCAATGCTTCACTAGAGAATATACCACATCAAAAAGGCTCATCTTTTAGTAAAACTATGATGATCCGCCTTCGATGATCAGGGTGCTATTCTCCTGTCAGCTTCCAAATGTATTTTGGGTCTGTAAGTTGACACAGCAAGATGACCTTATAGGCCAGAGCATGAGCTTATATCTTCAAAACCTGTCTTGGTTTTCCAAAGATGTGCTGCAGAATTAGTTTCCGCACAACGTCCCCATAGATTACAGTGATGTGTGGAAAAACCTTTTGGTATGCATTTTAATCAAATTCAATTCCTGTAGTTGCGTGCAGGAATTTCACTGACTTGTTCAAATTAGAGAATTTCTTAGTTATGATTGGTTTAGAGATGTGGTCAGTGAAATGCAGCATCCATATTGGTTAATTAAAATGAATTTTCTACAATACAGGTTGTAGATCGCCTGGAAACCACAACTACCCTACTAGGCATAGAGAAGCACAAATGTTTATTGTCAATAAATCTCAAAATGTATACGGAGATAGAACAAAAAGTCATAAAATTCCGGAAATATTTAACGCATTACCTGAAAATATCAAAAATGAGACATCTTATTCAAAAATCAAAACAAAAGTTAAATCTTTCTACCTCCGAAGAACATGAAATCAAATAAAATAGTTCCTATCTATTTATTTTCTCACCGTATGTTTGTACTGTGTAAAATATTTTTACTACAACGCAATTCATAAACATTAAAACATTATAATAATTAGTTTGTCGTAATAATTAGTATTTTAATATTAAGTATTATATTTAGTATATACTATGTAAAACTGAAAAGTATACTGTATTAAATAATTAGAAAAAAATGAGAGATTTCTTACAATCAAACTGATTGATCAGTTTCGTAAGATTTGTAAAATAAAATATTGTAAAATTAAAACTGAATAAACATATTTAAAAAAAAAAAAAAAGAAGAAAATCCCACATTCCTAGGATTACGTGAAAAATATATTTAAAAAAAATATGGTTCAATAAAGATTACTGCAACCAAGTAATAACTGTATCTTTTACAAATAAAATTGATTTTAGTATTTTATCTATTACAGACATGTAAAGGACATGATTATCCTGGTGACTGGATCCCAGCTTCTTTCCCTGACCACCAACTACTTCTGGCTGCTATTGTTCCTGGCTCCAATCCGAGCAGTGTTTATGCTCTGGCGATCAGTCCTGGCTCCGTGGTTCTTCCAAGAAGGCGCCCCACAGCCGGAGATGGATGAGAAAAAACAAAAAAAAATGGAGAAGAGGAGGATGCAAAAAAATTGATATTCAGTTACCTAAAATCAATATCGTTTCAAAGTTTTTAATTTAAGTTAAAAATTTATTCTTTTTTTCTTTTTTAGGCAAGTTTTACGCTGTAAAATAAAATTGATCTTATTATTTTGGTCTTGGATTTTTTTAATAATTATTATTTTTAGCTAATTTAACCTTGTTACAGAAGATACATTTTTTAATGAGCCGCATTGTACAAGGTGTAACAATACGTATCCAACTGACTTTAACCATTGATTAGTCGGGTACTTTTGTTACACCTGTATATATAATTCATCAAACTTGTGAAATTTTGACCTTAGTTGTGTTCATTGTGGAATGTATATTCTAATTGTTGACTTTTGAATAGTTTAATATTATTTTGTAATGCAGGTTGTCTAGTTTCTACTGGTCATATTTTTATAAAGAAAATATTACAAATATTTTTTTCAATTGGGTATATAACAAATGTTGATTCCACCTGGAGACTATGTCGATTGAATAGAGTATCATTAAAGAAATATGTTAATATAAGAATTGTATTTGACCTTTTGATCTAGTAAATGAATGAAGACTTGAATTCTTGAAAATTTATTTTTTATGGAGTGCTTGTGTCATGACAGTGTTATCACTCGGGAACAGTGTTCTAAATATTTTTAATATTCAAAATAATTTGCATTATCAAAAACTGATTAGTTAAGTTTTCTCAAATGCGGTATTTTTTTAGATAATATTAAAATTTATGTCCTCCATTCGCATAATTTTTAGTACACTTAAACTACACCTTTTTGTGGACTCATTTCAAAGTCAATTTTTTTCCATACTTCTTCAAATGTACTTTCAAATTGCTTTGAGCAGTTTTTTACATTTTCAAATCTTTTTTGTCAATATACATATTATACATTATTTCGGTCACAATTCTTGTTACCTAGTCAATTAATTGTTAAATATTTAGTTTACCTATAATATTTTGTTCAAGACATATTTCGAGACATTTTCTAGGCTTAGTCTTTTATAAATTTTTTATTTTTCATATTTCTATAATTTAAAAAAAAATCTTTTCTTTAAGATCAAGCGCAAAAAACTATTACGTATGTAAAAGTATCTGTTCAAATATTTACGCTAGATCTATAAAAGTGAAATATTTTATATTATTTTGTTTATAATAATATTCAAAATACCTTGGTATTGTACTGAGACATTTTTTTTAATTAACTTATTGTTTTTCCTTGAGTTATAATAACTAATTAAAGTTCTTATGATTATCTGAAAATAGATGGTACATATAATATATGTACCTACTATTATTTCTCCCAATGGTTGTTGAATGAATATTAAATATTATTATAGAAAATTATTTGTTTTATTTATCTTGGCAAATTTTAGTCCAATCGGCATTTAGTTTCGTCCAATGGGCACCGAGCTACATCGTATGATGCAAAAATGCGGAACTACGCCATACCGAAAGTTGCTACTAACACTGCAAATGTAATATCAAACACTAGTGAACATGCACACATTTCACAAGCAGTTTTGTGTAATACAGCTGAACAAGAAATAAAGTAAGTATTTTGTTGGTGAATTATGGATATTCATACCAAAAAGAAACAATCGATGGCCAAATCCAGATGCCCGGATGCTAATTAAAAGGCAAAAAAATCAGAGCTTTTCAGAAATTGTTCCTTTTGGGCAAGGATGCTCCATGCAATATTGGTTATCAGTCGAGGGCATCCACCACTTCCGGACCGGTTTAAGGACCAGAAGAGCTATTCTCTATCTTTTGTGAGAACGAGATCGTTCTCCCCGAGATGTTCTGTGAGATTTGTGTGATTTTCCATGGCTGTTATTTGCTTTTTCTATCAGGCAGGTGAGCTGTCACATATTTTTGTTTGGGTCGTTTTAAACACAAATTCCTGCAAGTATACATGATTATTTATTCATTTAACAGCTGTAGAAAATCACACAAATCTGACAGGACATCTCGCGGGAGAACAATCTCGTTCTCACAAAAGATAGAGAATAGCTCTTCAGATAGGTCCCTCGATTCTCACATCAAAACTCTGTTTTTGTTTTTAAAACGAAGTTGCTATGAAATATGATGAATTATGATTCTAAAAGCCCCCGACTGTCCCTACATAGCACAACATACATTTATACATACCAAAAACTTTTTAATTGTTCTCCTCCGGGGCAGTTTGTTCTTGAAGCTGTATTCATATGGTGGAACATACATTGGAAGGTAAAAGCAAATTCAAAAAGTTCCTACGGCAGCGTACAACACAAGAACAGCACTAGAGCTTCTGGCAAGCCACAGGCAGTCCCGAGGAGAGACAGTGAGCAGTGGGATGGGAAGGTGGTCCTTCAAACCCTTCACACCATCTCACGTCCGCCATAACACAGGGACATCCCTAGCATGGCGGATGAATTAACACAATTTTTTGTTCATTGTATAAACTTCTTTTAATAAATAAATAAACGTCTGGCCACCGTCAGCACAGTGGCCAGACGTGACCCCTATGAAGATGGTGGGATAATAGAGAAGAGGCTTCTGAAGAACCCAGGGGACTAAGTAACTCACTCCAGCTGACAAGACCACAAGGAAACTGGAGATCAGGAACCGCCCTTCATTGCTACCGCTACGTCAGAGGTGGCCCAGTGCCAGTGCAGGAAACTATGCAGTATTGGTTAGGAGCAATTAGAGATTCTAATAACAATCGTGGTTAATCATACAGAAGGGTCTGCGTATAGCAATGTAAATATTACCAATACCAGCAATGGAAGGGGTCAGATAAAAAAAAACAGACATTGTAAAAACATTTATTTAGGCCCTTCCAAAATGATCATCGCACTACTGCCGACAAATATCTAGAAAACTCTATCTTGAACCAGTAATATAAAGCAAACTACAATTGGATCGTATTTACGAGCAGTAAAGCAGTAAAGAAAACGTATTTCCAGTGGCTTCCAGGAAGCTGTTTAGTGATGGAGAAAATATTTCCATTTTCAAACTGAATTAAGATGAGTACGACTTGTGCTGTGCTTATAAAATGGGAAATATATCTGATGACCATTACAACAAACATACAAAGCTCAAAGTTTCAGTTAGAGAGGAAAAATTTAAAGATAAAGAGTTGTCTGTATCTTATCTTATCTTATCCACGTCTTAACAGCAGATTTACAAACCGTAAAACTATGTCCCCACCCTAGTACCTTTATATTTTGAGACACAACTTGTGGTTCACAATTTTACAGTTTGCAACTAGGAAATAATCATGTGAAATGCTATTGGTTCGACAAATCGGAATCTGATTTAAAAGCAACGGCGTAAGCTGCAAAGGAACACTGTTGTTTCCATTGCACTTTTGAGAATAGCAATGCAGAAAAATGTCACAATTACTTAATTTTTGACGTGATAACGTCTTATAAATCGATGAACGCCGGCTGCACTCACGGAAAAGCATGATTCATTGTCACGTTGAACAAGCGTTTGACTTGTGATTCATCTATCTCTCTTCCACTCCATCGTTATTACATGACGTTATCATATAAAATTATCGTCCGTAAACCGACTTTACAGACGACCAATTTTTTAAGAAAAGAGTTAGACAAATAAATGGTGTGTGAGTAATCTTTTTGCCAGGTTTCGATTACTCAAGAGGCACGGCTAAAACCACAACCGTGTGAAGTTGTCCGGATGGACCACAAGTTTTTCGAGGATTATTCTGATAAACGATTTTTGGTTTATGAATCGAAGAGACCAGTCCGTTCAGTGGGTGATAATGTGGTTGTTGATATCAGGGTTCTGAAATACAATCCTATCGGATCAATCGATAGGTAGCATTCGACGGAGAATATTGAACTCTACCTAGATGTGCAAAGAGTGTCGCCAGCTAACAGGATATTCAGCTAAATCCATTTCCGCCTTAAAATCACCAAATCAAAGTTCAACCATTTTCAGGAACTAAAATCTGCAATTCCAGTAGAATTTAACAATTTTTACAACAGTTTAAAATAAAACTTTTTTTGTGATTTTCACAATTTTTTTTCTCAGAGTTCCGATATCTACGATCGCACCAGGTACCAAAAAACTTGTGTTCCTTGTATAAAGCTTCACGATTATCTAGTGAAGCGCGAGTTTTCGAAGTGACAACTTCTTTAGTACTGTTTGCGCCAATCAATGTTCTTTTTTGTTTGATTTAGTACCGGAAAACTGCTTATTCCTTTGCTCAGTTCCTTTACCCAAGCACCTACCTTTCCACCAAGTACCTACCCATCCCACACCAAGACAAAACGAAATAAAACATTCGATTTCCGCATTCACTTGTTTTTATTGACTTGTTGAAAACGCACCCGTTTCGAGTTCGGAAAATTTGTGCATCCTTAATTGAAAGTAACGCCATAAGTTCAATTTGGGAACTTATTGGATCACCGCCGCGGCTGCAGAAGTAACCGTATTTACTTATATTATATTGTATAAGTGAACTATTATAAAGACAAAGGGAGAATTGTCAAAGGACCACAGAACTAGCGGCAAATGTCTAGTGAACTCGATAAGTTTTGGCAATGCCTATCCTTTCCTTTCCTTTGAGTAGTTTTTCAGTAATTGTTGTTTTAGATTCGCACCGCACCCGCCTGCAAACGAATTGATTTGCGCAACCAAGTACTGTTGTGATTTGAAACTCGATGAAACGGAAACGAGACAAACACATACATTTGTACAATTTAGCTTGCGAGAGAATGAGATAGACTAATCGGTGTTCTCTTTGTGCGGTGCTTCGTAGCCTAACGGCCTCCCCTTTGTGTGGTGCTTTGTAGAATAAAATGTAAAATAATTTTTTAAGCTTCTCAACATATTAAAATAAATAAACCCTACAATTATCCTACTCCTGACACTCTGCATTCGTCTCATACTCTCGAAGTTAAGTTTTTTGAAGGTTTCACCTCTACCGCATGTGAACTGCACACATGATTTTATTTTAAATTTGTGTACTATGAATCCTGTTTAGTGGTTAAAGACTTTTGTAATTGTTAACAAATTTGATTGCGTCAAGTTCAATTGAGAGAAAATAAGTGAATAACATTCATATCAAGCATAAAATGTGCATAAATTAGTAAGATAACTTTATGTATGTATTATTTCTTTATTTGTCAGATAATTAAAAATGAAACGCCTGTGTGAAAAAACAAATAATTTGTTTCATTTAAGCACAAATCTTGCATGATTCTAAAAACATTTAGTTAGTTCAAAACAGCATTAAGCAAAGTGCATAGTTTTGTAGCCAAAATCAACTAAATAGAGACCGTGGGACCGAAATGAGTAACAAGTAGAGTAGAGGAGTCAAAATCAATTTACAAAAGTATTTTAGAAAAAAAAAAGTTTTTTGTTCCTCTAAAAGTTTTGCTACACTTATGCGGTATCTCTATTTTTGGTTTTGCAGCTTTGCAGTATCACCAACGATATTATGTTATCGGTTTTATGTCTTGTTGGCAATGATGCTACTCATTTGTTTTTTGCTGTGCGTTTGGTTCCCTTCATTGTTAAACATTCCTAGGTTATGAATAACAATAATATTTTAACCGTCCCTGCTTTCATCATAAAAAGGGAAATTTGTTGCTTGGCTAATGATGGAGGACCTACCTTGCAGAGGATTGAAGCTGCGACTTCTCGGTGCAAACATGTGCTTTGGACCGCTCGCCTGAATACCACAAGGTAGTGGGCAAATACTTTATATATGCAGGGTGTCTGGGGACAAAGTGCACTAACTTCGGGAGATGGTTCTTCATGATGTTGGAAGTCAAAAAGAAAAATAACTTTTTTCAAAATTCCATTATTGTTTTTTAACCAAAAGTATTTTTCAAAATATTTTTTTTAATTCAAAAAATTCAATTCATTCATCTAATGTTATATATGAGTTGTTCAATTTCTATATCCGCTATATCGACTTTCGTTGATTTGGAGAAAACCGCAAAAAACAAAAAAAATTATAAAAAAATAAACACTTTTAAATTTTTTTATCTTACGGAGTAATATTATAACGAAAAGTGTTAATTTTTTATGCATGTCTAGCATAATTTAAGTAATTTCGATAAATAAAATGGATTTTGATACTTTCGTGATTTACCCACGATGCTTTTGAAACTCAACTGACCTGACGCGTGAATTTCTAAACTTACCATCTTGGCAAAATAACTGCTCGTGATTGGTTGAATTCCGAACGGGTTTTGATAGTAACTTTTTGAATGATATAGTGGGTTTTATTTCTCACTCGCTATAACATGGTTTTTGGTCATGGTAAGGGTGGTTTTGAAACTCATTTTTAGGTTCCTCTTTTTCCTCGCAAAAATATGTACAAGTTGTCATACTCAGATCATTTTGTCAAAAAATCGCATATAGCAGGTATTGATATAATAGGACTCATATATTAGTTACGAAAGACGGACGTAGAAAGGAAGACGTTGATGGAGATTGGGAAAGAAATATTGCAAACCAAAGTATTTTTATATGTTTATTTTCATATATGTATTTTCTAACATCGAACAGTTATAGATATAAATGCATAAAACGAAGACAGTGAATTTTATCTATCATAATATGTAAATATTTATGGCATACATACTGAAGTGGACAATGTTCTTATTTATTTATTTCTAGGTATAATATAATTTTATGTACACATTACATGCCCCTGAGGGGTAGACATACAAGACATAAAAGAGGTGTTTAAAATTTTCATTATTTCTTTTATTTTAATTATTTATAAAATAAGGGCATATTCTTATCTTTCAAGGTTGGAAGAAAACTAATTCATAATTCGGTAGAAATCGTAAAAACGTAGATCCAGAAACGTAGAAAATATAGAATTTTAATCCAAAGGCAAATCTGCTCGATTTAGAGATACAATATTGTGATTTAAAATATTTTTTCGTTGTGAGTTTGTTGAATATTTCTGTGAAATAAGACTTGCCACAGAACTTGAACAATTCATCAAATTAAGTTAATATTCAAGTTCTGTGAAAGTTCTTTTATTTTCCATTTTGGGCTATTTGTTAAAGAGTACTTGAATACTTCGATTAAATTCAAGTTTTGTGAATCACCGTAGAAAATCTCCAATTTTGTAGGTTTCTCTCGTTTCTAATTTACAATCAATAGAAAGGCAAAAAATATGCAAAATTTATGCCTTTTTGAATAAATTTTAATATTTGTATCCTTAAATTAGCATTTTGCTACTATTTCGACTTATTAATCTTATACATCACAATGGGTTTTCATAGATTGGTCACAAATGTTGACATTATATAATATACAATACTATTGACATCATTAGGCAATTGATGAGCACAGCTTGCTTAGCACTAGTAGACAATACCGTGTTAAACTTCACTTTCCACCAACCAAATGTTTCTGGTGTCAAGTATTTTTACTAAAATAATTTTTTGGTAGTCAACCACATAATGTCATAATATGCACCATCGAAACAAATTTATAAATATTTTACTTAGTTCGTTAATGGTTTATAATAATATACTATGAATAAAAGGAACTGTGGGATGAATCAAAATAAGCTCCGAGTACACTCAAAACTAATTGTCCTTGTTATGTTTTTCAATTATTGGATCACATCGTTCCTAGTCAGTTATTTTACAATTTTTTTTTTTTAATTCATCCCAATGCCCCTTTAGCACACAGATGTAGATATATTTTTTTTATAATTTTCTATATCCAAAATATTTTCTTCAATATTTTTCTTCATTTCCAGAGTCAAAAGACACAGCATATAATCCTTTTTTTTAAGGAAATGATTGAATATGATAATTTATACAATATGTAAACCTATGTTCGTCTGATGAAACATTTTTTTGTATTTTAACTTAAATGATATTTTTGTCACTTATTATAAGTAGCATATCTATATATTATGTAATACTATAATACTTAATTAATACATACCTTAAAATGGATCAGAATAAATTGTGTATAATATACAAATATGTAACAATACATATGGAATGTAAATATATAAACGAGGTATAATATGAATGGAGATTGAATATAATAAAATGTATTTGTGATAATTTAATTATCCTTACATAAATAATGTACTCACAAGGATTATTGAACACAAAGAAATAATTCGTATAACAATATATCTTTGCGGTGAACCCTCAATAAATATAAAAAATATATATCTTTATATGAGTATGTACATAACTACGGTCAATCCTGTCAAGATGGTAGCTGTGCTTGATAATACCTTTTTATTCCACCAGAGCGCATGAGTGTTGTGACTGTTGCGAGCTGTCAGGTCGGAGTAATAAACATTTCGCTAAATCTACTGTTCTCACAACTACTAGTAATATAATTTGTTTTGGAAGAATAAATAATATCTTTATATCTATATACGTATATATCTCTACACTTGTAATATATAAACAATAAATTCACAGGATTTAATTATGAAAATGATTTTGTCTTTTATACTAGAGTATAATATATAGATATTTTTAATAAAATCAGTGAGGAAGATTCATTAAAAAAATACAATATCACAATGAAAAACTTTGTATGTGTATATGAAAATAAAATTAGCAAATTACAAAAAATTAACTTCATATGTTCTTCACACAGTTTTTCAACTTTAAAAAATATTACTTGTCATTTATTATATTGAATAACAATAAAATAAAGTTAGAAAAAAGAGGTTTTGCTTTATTAATATTTCACATATATTAAATACATATAGCTACCAATTAAATATCTATGTAACACATAATAATAAAATCTGATAATTGTATGTTTGTATCTTATATTTTTTTTTACATAAAGGTTTTATAGTGGGATAGTTTTTACAGGTTATAAACTAAAATTTCTCAGTAAAATACGTTTTGAATTAACGTAAATATATTTATGTACATTTGAAAAACCTTATACATAACGCAATCCATAAACAATTGTTAGTGTACGTAAACATGAATATTTACATTGATTGCATATTTGCTCAAAGTCAATAAAGGCAAATATATTCAAGGTCTGTTGAAGCTATCATGTTTCTGCCATTGCATTTAATTAATAGAGTGTGATAAAGAACAAAGGCATCGAGGCTAAAAGAAAAAAGTACCCCATAACGGTGAGTCACATTTAAGTACAAAAATAAGGAAAAAATATATCTTTTTGGAGCAATTACTACAGCTTATAGCTTTGAAATTTATATTTTTAGAGGTTGATGGTTGAGCTACAGCAATGATACCAACATAAGCAAGCTGGTGAAAAAAAAGTTTTTCATTAGGTACTCAGTGATTAATGAGAGCCGGAAAGTCTTCAGGATAAGTCTAGAACGTAATTTTAATATTTAAAAATGAATCTTACTTTGTTTGTCCTTTATGCGGTACCTAAAGCATTCTCAGATTGCGATAAAACTTTGGCGATTTGTCGTGCACATGCCTGCAAAGGTTTCTATGTATAGTGGTGAGCTCCAGTGTAATGAAATTATTTCCTATACCATTCATCCAATTGCGATGAAACTTTGGGGAGTTGTGATGCATACACCTGTGAATGTATTGATCATATTTGTATTGATCATGTATTGATCATATTTGGACAAAAGCTGACATAACTACACAATTAACACCTGTCATTTGGAAAACAAATATAACTGATCACTTTGCGTGTTTTTTAATTCTTGATTTTAAAAAAAAAATATCCTTTTCCTCAACTGCATTACAGCAGTATAATATAAAAACCATTAACACACAACTTCTAGAACAAAAATTAAAATCGGAAAAGTGGGAAGAAATATTAAATACCGAAGATGCCGAAAAATCTTCAATTAATTTCGAAAAAACACTTCGCGATCACATAATAAATGCAACTAAAGAAAATAACGTCAAACTAAAATCAAAACATAGAAAAATTAAACCTTGGATCACCCATGGAATAGTTACCTCAATTAGGAATAAAGAAAAACTATTTTATCAAACCCGTAAACAACCCAATGACTTTATTTTATTACAATTATATAAAAAATACAGAAATAATCTTACAAACTTGATTAAAAAAACAAAAGAAAATTACTTCAAAGAAAAAATTGAAGATTGTGGTGAAGATAACAAAAAAGTCTGGGCTACAATTAATAACATCATTGGCAAGGGTAATAAAAATAAACAAATAAATAAAATAACATATGACAATGAAACAATAGAGACAGTAAAAGAACCAACTAAAATTGCTAATATTTTCAACAACTACTTTGCAAAAGTCGGTGAGAACCTAGCCAAAAAAATTGACGCTGTCCAATCTAAAAAAACTTTCAGTACATCCACACAAACTTGCCAAAATATTTTCAAAAAGTTTGAAAAATGCACACAGATAGAAATAGAAAAAATAATAATGAACTTACGAGTGTCAGCGAGCCCTGGTTTCGACCATATCACAGTAAATTTACTTAAACAAATGAGACAACTAATATCAAAACCAATAGCACATATCATAAATAACAGCATGCAACAAGGAATTTACCCGAAAATATATAAAAATACAATAATAACTCCGATTTTCAAATCAGGAATTGCAACCGACATCTCAAACTACCGTCCCATATCTATTGTATCAAACGTAGCAAAAATATTTGAAAAAGTCGTAAAGTCACAATTAACTAAGCACATCACTTCAAATAAAATTATTAATGATAACCAATTCGGCTTCAGAGAAAATTTAGGCACGCAAGATGCAATCGCAAAAATAACCTCAAGAATATATAATGCTCTTGACTCGGGAAATAAATGTTTAAGTATATTCATTGATCTAAGAAAAGCTTTTGACAGTATATGCCACAAAAAACTAATCAAGAAATTAGGAAATATTGGAATTCAAGGAACAGTTATAGAATGGTTCAAAAGTTATCTACATGAAAGACACCAACACGTGAAAATTAACAATACATTGAGTGAACCCACCTATTCAGAATTTGGAATTCCTCAAGGGACAGTGTTAGGTCCAATATTGTTTATCATTTACGTGAATGAAATGCTTACAATACCGAAAATTGGAAAAATCATATCTTTCGCTGACGACACAGTCTTAATCATAGAAAAAAAAACTTGGGATGAAGCCTACCGAACCGCAAATGTAGAAATAAACAACTTAAAACAATGGCTGGATGACAACTATCTTTCCTTAAACTCTGACAAAACCTACTTCATGACATTTACACTATCAGACAAATTCCTTCCAATTATAAATTCCAATATAACTATTCATAGCTCTTGTAAAAATTATACTGACAACTGCAACTCATCTAAATGCACAAAAATTTCAAAAAAGAACTACATTAAATATTTAGGCATAATAATAGACCAACATATTAAATGGACAGAACATATTGCACAAACTATAAACAGAATACGTAAACTTTTTTACGTATTCCTCAAACTAAGAAATATACTTCATAAATCTATACTACTGAAGGTTTACTATGCATTAGCCCAATCAGTTCTGCAATACGGAATAATAGGTTGGGGAGGAGCGTATAAAACCAACTTAGCCCCACTTGAAATAGTACATAGAAGACTTATCAAAATTATACTAAAAAAACCTTTAGACTATTCAACTCAAAAAATATTCGAAGAATTCAAAGTTTTACAAATAAACAAAATCTATCAAAAAAATGCATTACTCCAAATCCATAAAGACAAACTAACAATAAATTCATTTAGCACCAGGCCGAGAACAACAGGACAAATAATAATCCCTAAACTTAATACTACAACGGCCCAACACCACTACACATACTCAGCCATAAAATGCTTTAACGAACTCCCTAAAGATATTCAATCCGAAAAAAATTATAAAATTTTTAAGAAAAAAATTAAAATACATTTCACCAGTAGGTAATTTCATGTTTGTGTTATATTACGCCCACTTATATTTTCAATGTGTACACAGGTTTTATATTTTATAATTTAATTTAAAAAAAAAAAAGTTTCTTCCTGAAATAGTGCACAGGTATATAATTTTACATACATGTTGTTTTTATTTTATTTTTTCATAAATACGCTCATGGTAGCATCAATTAAACATACATCAAAATATCAATTGTGTTAGTACTCCCTCCCTAAACACGAGAAATTCTCAATTAGAGAGGTATTATTACCACCATTAAAAAATATTTGCATTACATGTACATAATTAAAAAAATAATTGTACTTATACCTAACTTTGTAAAATTGTAAAAATGGAATAAATAAATAAATAAAAAAAAAAAAAAAAAAAAAAGAATGTTTCTATGTATGGGACAGGGGCCGAGAGAAAGGGGGAAGGCAGGGAAAGGTAAAAGAGGAGCGGAGGAGAGGAAGGGAACGTGGGAGCGGAATGGGAGCGGGCATGGGAAAGGACACACAGGAGAGGGGTGGGGGACAAGGAGCCGAGTATTCGTATTCGCTAGTATATAATATTTTAGTGACTCTTTCAGGGTGTAACAGCACATACCCGTAGGATTTTACTCAGCGATTCCTGAGCATTTTCGAGTAAAAAATGTAGATGTTGTGCTGTCTGATGATATTTTTTTATAATTTTAGTTCTCTGTTCAGCTTTTTCCTTGCGACCAATTGGCGATTCAACACTAGTCGGTACCGTAAACTGCCACCATTTTAAAATTTATTAGGTGTAGTATAATCTAAACTGTAATACCGACCTGACATTAATACAGAAAATGTTGCAATAGGCAAGTTTAAGATACGGAAAGCGGCTTGCCTCCTAGCCCATGCACATATGTTTTACGCATCTTTCTCTTTTGCTTACGGTCATTGTAAAGTCAATAAAGTGACTGTACGTGCGCGAGGATGGATTGTATCAAGTTCAGGCCCCCTAGCACAATCGATTGGTAAGGATTGATAGGATAACTTTCGGTAACTTATCATCGTTTCCTAGGACAACTGCAGTTCGCTAACATACAAACAACAGTTGACTTCGAATATATTAAGAATATTTAATCTTTGTAAACTGTTACTTATTGTTTGCAATCTGCAGTCATGCTAAGGAACGAAGAGAAGTTACGGAAAATTATCCTTATCGATTGACCATGCTAGAGGGCCAGGTTGCCATTTAAATTTGGCGCGTATTATACCAAAACATAGATGGAAATTTTTTTTCAAGGGGTAAGATTAATTTGAATGAAAAAAAAAATTGGAGGGTGAGACACCTTCGGTATGTACTGCACAGGGCGCTAGATTTCGTGGAGCTGGCACTGCCTCTGAGAATCGATATAATAGAATTTTAAAATCAGGTTAAATAATAAATTAAGAATCTTATGATGACAATATAAATATATCTTTACTTATCTCAATATTTATTTAAGTACTAACCACTATACCATCTGTATTTACATAAAATAAATTTACAACTAGCACCAATGGATGCACTATAACATCAAGTATAGAAAACTATTACAACTTTTTGCAATTATAACTCTTCAACAATATTATCGATTGAGTGCACCCGTGCAATACTTCTAGCATCATTTAGTACGATTCAGCATTCTACGTACATCACTATAAAACATGAAACACTCATCCGAACATATTAACACATTGTAATCTGATCACGTATTAATACGTGTTTAGCAAATTAATGCTAGAGAGCGGAACACGTATTTATACGTTTTTGATAGATTGTTAGTGGAGCGCGGGTCACGTTAAAATGCGGGTTCCAATATACTTGAGTTTTCGCTATATAGCCTCTGTAGGGTTGTAGCCATGCAGGTAAAAACCTTTTGAGAACAATAGATGGGGTGTACGGTAGGTACCGAGGTAGTGTAAATATTAATTTTTTCATAACTTTCCTGCTTTATGTGAAATTCTGCACTAGTTTAACGATAAAGAATACATTTCTAAATATAATAAAATAAAATGAAATAAAATAAATAATTTGCAAAAAGAATTATTGAAATCAAACAAATATTTTTGAAGTTATCGCAATTTTTCTAGAGGTCTACGTTAGCGCAAAATTACGCGAAAAATCACCCGTTACCAGCACGATACGCGGCCGAAAACTGCCCGATCACAATGTGTTAACACAGGCAGGACATATTGTTAAAATTTGTTTTTAAGTTAGTTTATTTTATTTTAACACTGTTTTGTACATATTATTTTTAATTTGGCTTTTTGTATATTATAAATAAAATCATATATTTAAAAACCTATAAACTCTTTAATTAAACGGTGACCGGACAACTCAGAATCGTGCAACTTCAATACCTCATTTGAAAAGTCCTTAAAAGATGAACAAAATATATAAAAAATTGGTTTTGTAAGGTTTGGTTACGGGCTATTTTTAATTTTTTTTTAATAACTTTGAAGAAGTCAGACTATTCAAAGGGTTATTGAAAATGCACGATTCTAAGTTGTCATGGAACCCTTTAAACATGTGACATTTCGATGTTAGTGTACTTTTTCATCGATACATGCTAACAAGAAAACTTTTTAATGCTGTGACGGGGTACAGTCGCTCGCAACCCAACTGCTGTGATATCTGCAATCTATCTATCTACAACAATTTAAAACCCATACACATTAAAATGAAAATTATGAATTTGTCTAATAACAGATTTGTTCTAAAAGACTATCTTATACTTCATTTACTTATAGTAAAACAATAAAAAAACAAACTTTTATACACAATATGAATTAATCAGCTATTAAAATTTAAACTTCATTCAGCAACAACATATCCCAATAAAGGAAACTTTAATAATATAATATGTAGGTACTATAAAATAATATGTAGGTATTATAAAAGTTTTTGTGCTAAGGATTTTAGGCCTGAAGTTTGTTGAAGAAGACTTATACAGAACACAGAATTGAGGGGTTAACATCAAAAGCTTAAAAATGGATAATCAATCCGATATAACAAGTAGTGCAAGTACACACTGAAGGGTTTCCGATAAGGAATTTTTTTTTTCAGTAAGAAATGACTGAAATTCAGCGAGAGAATGGCTAATTTTATGATTCAGTGGTTGACATTCTCAGATTATGAGTCTTTCAATCATGTTAGAAAATGAGGATTTACTTGTGATTTTTCTTCTTTCCACCCCATTTCTTCATTTTGGGTCCTTTGGAGTCCTTTTCATTAGACTTGCCCGGGTTCTTTTTGCCTTTTGCAACTGGCTTTTCAAATCCAGTTGAAGCGGATGCGGTTGGCGTAGCTGCAGGTGAAGAAGAAGTGCTTGGACTAATCTTATCTTCACTTATGGTTGCTTTAGGATCTGCCTTTTCGTCAGTAGTAGAAGCTTTGGCATTTGTGTCGCCAATCCATTTTAATTGTTCTTCAATAGTTTCGTTAGCGTAATCTTTTACAATAACCTTTGAAATTGATAAAAAATTATGTAACTTCATATTATGAATGAATCAAATGCATGTAGATGGATATACAATACAGTACACTTTCTCAGTTATCCGCCGCTGGATTATCTGACAATTACTATATTCCTACAATTACTGTATTATATACTACTATCAGATAAAAACCCACTTTGAAGGTTTTTGCTGCTAGTCCCTGCGTGAGGATTTTGGTTTGGCTTCGCTCAGTTTGAGTGTTGATGACCGTTTTATAAATCCGATAGGAACTGGTTCCAAAAATGTTAGTGACAGCTAATCACTGGGACAAAGTAACCGTGACAGGCAATGACGTCATATATAATAATATATGGATGCGTGGTATTATTATTCACAACTGCCAGTTACAATACTACTGTCATAAATCTCTTCATATCCGGAGAGATTCACGAAATTACAAATCCCATAGTACTTACGCCTGCCAGGCGATGCTCCTCACGCTAGCTGTTACGTAAGTGGCGCCATCTTTTGGCATTACTTTATTTCGGTTCTATTACAAAAGTGGATTTGTATACAAACTCCACCCACGAAAACGGTTTTGCGCAAGGTATGGCGTCAGAGTTGATGGTAACCAAGCACATGGTAATGAAACGAAAATGGCACTAAAAGAGACAAACACACACATCTATAGGATTTAGAGAGAGTGAGATAGAATGAAACCTTACCGCATTGGCCGCTTTAATTATGAGCTCACTTTTCAAGACTCATATTTGTTGAGATTGTGTGGGTGGGTTAAGTTTCATTTCTACTGCGTGTGAACTACTGCACTCGATTTTTTTTAATGCAGTTTACTTACGAAATCGAATACAATACAATTGCCGTCTTTGGCTTATCACTTTGGGATTTCTACCAAGCATCTATATATTATTTATAACGTCATTGGCTTTGACATTATAATTTATCTGATTACCGGGTTAATATGTATGTCTAGTTTTTTTAAAACAATATTCACTTATTTTAAATGTCTACGCTATTATAAATTTACAATGATTGTGCCATTTTTTTTAAATATATAAACATATTTGATTTTATTTATATGAGACACTTTTTGACGTATTTCTAAAAATCTAATTATGTGGGAGTTTTAGGTCACTTTGTTGCTTCGAAGTTAATTTGTAAGTGATGTTAAAAAATAGTCTAATATGTCTGGAGCTATTGGGACTATGCCATTTTCAAATGAAGGGAAGTTAAGCTAAAGGAGAGGGATAAAATAAATTTGGGAAGAACTTGGAACTTTGGACTTTTAGAGGGCGATTCTAAAAGTGTCTTCCAATCTCTGACAAAATAGTAGTTTATATTTATTGTGTTTTGATTTATCTATGTCAGATAATGATAAAAACCATCAATTCTTACTTTTTCTTTCTGCTCAACCTGATCTTGGTCCACCGCTATGGTCAAAGGCTCATCATTGATGACGTTGTGCTCGATATTCAGGTCTAAAAAAAACAAGGATAATATAATCAATATATATTATAAAAGAAAATATATGACAGTGTACATCCCGCTAAAACTCAGAAACGAGTCATGGTGTGATCAAGATATAAGGGCTGGAAATGTTGTCCTCTAGAACAATCCAGAACATTCGAAAGTATTCGAGAGCATTTCACAACATTCCAAAACATCTCGAAACATTCTGGAATGTTGTGGAATGTTCAGGGATGGTCTGGAACATCCCGGAACATTCCAGATCTTTGTGGAACATTCCAGAATACTCTCGAATGTTGTGGAATGTTCTGGAACATTATGGACCATTCAAAACCTTTTTTGTTTGGGTGTGGCTACCCATTGGTAGGGGTATATATAGCAAGGTCCGTCGTGGGTTCGAATGTCGGTTCAATCTCATATCAACTCCGTTAGCAAAGCCAGGTACCCCGGCAAGTATACGAAATAAAATAAGTTGAAAATCGTAAAAAGGCTCTACCAGTCTCTTAGACGAATAGCTTGGATGACCTCAATGAAAGCCTGCCAAATCATCAGTATTGTGCCAAAGTGGTCGGTGCTTTGTATACTGTAAGAATATCAAGTATAATGACTGTCCCTACTACTTCTGTGACAAAGTCAATCAAGGCAGTCATGCTGAAGAGTTTTATTTTATTCAAGGGTATTTATATTTTTCCTTCAAACACAGCTAACTTATTTTGTGGCACCCTTTTAATTCAAAATTAATAGAATACTTAGTTTTAACCGCGTGTGTTGTTTAAAAAACCAATATACTTACTTCATCAGGGTTTGCTTAAAACCAATTACACAAACATACATAGACTTAAAGGTGTCAATGGATAGGCGGGAGTGGGGAGGGGAAGGTGGTTAATAGGGCATAATTTACAAAGCGAACAAGTTTAATAATGGATCATTTAAAAAAAATTGCATACAAATATATATTTTTTAAATATATACAAACATATTATTTATTATATTAAAAAAAGATAACAAATATTGATATATTAAAAATATTTAATTTACCCATTATTAAACTTGTTTCCTTTGTAAATTATGCCCTATTCCCCCTCCCGCTTCCCACTCCCGCCTGTCCATTAGCACCCGCCACTTCGGAGCGTTCGAATCCTGCGCCACTTCAGGCTGCTCCACAGAAAAGTAAAGCATAAACTCGGTCGCTCCGGAGTGGCCGTGTGCAGGGTGCTATTAACAGCTTTAAGTCTATATCTATTGTTGTAATTAGTTTGTAGTAAACCCTGATGAAATAAGCATTGCTTACGAAACATATTGTTTTTTTTAAACAATAAAGGTGATTAAAACTAAGTATTCTAATAGTTTTGAGTTAAAAGTCTGAAATGAACTTTAGATGACCACTTATTGTTCAGCATTTAAATTATTGCAGTAGTTTCAGTCTGTAGTATATATTTTATAAATGTGATTACCATTTGAGTCATCCTCCCCCAAAGTCTGCCATTGTTCGTCGGAGAACGACACGTCTATCCCTTCAAAATCTGTAAAAAAAAATTTTAAGATCTAATTTTTGTTCAGGATGCTTTTAGAAAAGGCAAAGTTGGAGAAATAAATCACATCAACAAAAGCCTCTAGAATTCATTGGTGATGGAACCATTTTTTGGAAAAACCCTGTGGGACTCTAAAGTTCATAATATGACTTCCCAAATACTGAGAGAAACAGGCAGATTATAAGGTTTATAAACCATTGTATCAAGTCTCGCTCTCTCACGTCTTAGCTCTCAGCTAGCCAACACGTTTCGATAATCTGTACTCTGTTCCAACAATAAATGTAATCTTGAAAGTTTGCGCATCATTCTCCATTCATGTGATACAAGTTTAACAATGGCGCAGCCTATATAGGATTGGAAAGGAAGGGTGAAGACTGAAGATTGGATGGGATCACAAGTACTAAATATGTTACCTTATTTTATATGATCTTGTTTTCAATTTTATATTATGGAATTTTTATAGATGCATACTTTTATGTGGCAGACAGAGTATTGGACTTACCGCTCTGTTCAGCTGAATTAAATCTGTAAAGCTGAATTAAACAAACCTATTATAACTACGCGTAAGGGTAAGGAGTCAGAGGGTCACAGGAGCAGAGCTGAAGTGGAGCAAATCGACGGAGTGGTTGGGAGCCGTCAGAAAATCAGAGGGTCAACGGATTGGTGATTTAAGGCGAAGCACCAAGAGGCCGAGGATTTGGAACCTGGACAATGGGTCGTAGATCAGATACTTTCTGTTTCTTCTTTTTTTTCTCCTCTTGACCAGATCTGTAGAGTGGAAGCATGGAGTCGAGGGGTTTGAAAATATTAGTTGTGACTAGGGTCAGTTTTCAAAATTCAATTTGAAATATCGGCAGAGTGGGATTCCAACAAAATAATTTTTTGAAAAACTTTTTTTGAGTTCAACTTAAAAATTGTCTTGTACAATGGTCAAAGTCACCTTGATTCATATTTAGTCGAAGGCTTGCACTATCAATGGCTCGGGTGGCTTTCATCAGACTCCAAGATTTGCTCCATTGTAGATTTCAAGCTGTTTCTTTTATTTGAAGAGTTAATGAAGTTTTATGAAAATTTTATGAAATGGATGGGATAAAATGATATTATCAACAGACAGAAAAATGATTACAAAAATAATATTTATACAATGAATAGAAATTATAGATGAATTAATTGACTAAACACGAACCGATAGAGTTATTTAAAAATCGATAAGTGATTTCTAAACATTCTAACTAATACCGCTTTTACTGTGCCTAACATTTTAGCTAAAGGAGTAAGGTTGTTTAGTGTCATAGTATCAAAAATCTCAATAATCAAAAATAGTCAAGAGCGACTAAAAGTACTGACTACACTATAAATAATTATTCATAGATATTATTCATTAGATTATTCATTAGATATACAAAATAATAAATTCGTGGTTTAAATACAAAGTGTTTTAATTATTTTAAAAATAATTATTCAGTTCGTTCATACTTCAGATAAATCTGAACTTAAAAACAAATCTGGGAATATATATTATATAAAAATATTCTGGGAAGGGGGCCTCGAAAACCGCGTGCCACAGGCCTCACATTTTCTCTATCCGTAAGAATTCTTTTACTTGATCAATACTTTGGAAAGTAGCAAACTTCTCCGCTGCTCTATAGAGGCCTCCCTTTCTGTCTCCCCTTTCTTGGAAAATTTTGTTTAATTGGCAACTATGTTTCATGAAAGTAATATATTATTATAATTAATATTTACCATTAGGATCTTCTTCCAAACTCTGCAAGTTGACGTTTGAAAATGACATATTGATGTCCTCGCACCCTAAAATTTTTATTTAAAAAATACCAAATGTAAAAATAAATCGAATGGCTAAAATCGACTTCGTGGAATAAAAAGGTTCCATCTGACAGAGCATTATTAAGCGATTAAGAACTAATTCTATCCAGGGTTCATTATCGCATAATATTGCTTTATCAGATGAAACTTTACTGATGAAAGTGGTTGCAATAGAAACAGTGATCAATAAATGAAATGATGTATGGTTGGATGCTTGGAGAAAATAAGGTTGAATAACACTGATGAAATGAGATATTTAGAAAGGAATAAAAAAATTTGGAATTATTTTATATGAGTATATTTACCATCAATGTACTCCTCCAATGTCTGCCAGCGTTCATTATGTGGAGAAGTCATGTTCTCTTTTAATCTATAATAATATACAATACAAAATGCATTAGAATTCAATGTTATTTCATGTATTTTAAATATGCTAACAATATAAACGACATTTTGCTTAATCAATCGGTACAATGCATAAGTCTCAATATCTACTAAGGTAAATTTTTTACTTTAATTCTTCTGAGGTTTTGTTAGCGTAAAAGTAAAATCTATGAAATATAATAATCTAGGGCCTTCGTATACTCAATATAATACATTGTATATTCTACAAACTTTGTTAAAAGTATAATTAAATACCTACACGAATTTAATTAAACACAGATACATAACTTGATTTTTAATCAATTATTATTGAGAACAATGAAAACATATGGGACACAACAAAATATAGAATCAAAGGATGGTGGAAGCTTCAAAATGTTATTATGACCTCATTTAACCAAATACCGATTTTTTTCACACCTGCCAAGAATTCTTCGAATCAAATAAAAAACAGTTGATTAATGGGTAACCAGACGCAATGTATCTTGAATATTTACCCTACGCTCGGAACACAAGACTGGTTTTAACACAAGAGTGAACCTGTACGCGGGGACTCGCTTTGATTAAAACTACACCCAGAACATGATAACGGTTTTCCTCGGCTTCTGGCTAGAATTTTATGACTCGACTTCGAGTACGAGAATGGGTTCCTTCGAAATGTGTTAGCAGATGAATCTACAACTAGAATTTTATAGTTGCACTCTGAACAGAAACTGATTTTAACTTTGGAGCGAATCCGTATTAGTTTTATAACTAAAACTCAGAATGTACTAACAGCTTTCCTAGGAATTTGGCAGCATAATGATGTGTAACTAGATTTTTATACCCCACTCAGAACAAAAGAACGGTTTACTTCGAAATGCAACTGGAATTTTAACTGTGCATTCGGAACCAATGAAAATTGGTTTTATCCATAGTGAAACTTTGGGCGAGTCTCTAGTTTTAATTATTATTGAACCCAGAACACAAAAATGGTTTTCCTCCAATATTTGAGGCACATAGTCTGCAACTAAAATTTCATAAATTGCACTTGAAATAATCCATATTAACCCGCAACTGAGATTATTTTATGGTTACATTTTGAACACAAAACAGGTTTTAACTTAAGTATGCGAGTCCCCGGTTTAAATTTAAAAACAAACAAAAAAATATGGTGACACGCGGAACAAGCAAATAGTTTTCCTCAGATGAAATTTCCTCAAATTACAATTGTAGACTGCACTTGGAACTTTAGAACGGTTTAGAAATTTATCTGGCTTTTGGAAAATAAACTGGTTTTAAATTTAGAGTGGATCATAGAACTCGAAAATGGTTTTCTTCCGATTTTTTCAGCATGTAGTCTGCAACTTGAATTTTATAACTGCACTTAAACACGAGAATGGTTTCTTTCAAAATACGTCAACATATCAATCCGCTATTGGAATTTCCTTCGGGCATTCTAACACAAGACTGGTCTGCGATGAATACACATCCACCAATATCAATTGTCCAACAGTCCATAAGCTTAAATTATGATTGCGAAATGAAAACGAAAAAGATTTTATTGTTATTTACTGACTTAAAAATGTATCTAACATACTGTGAAAGAGAAACGTTCTCGCGTTCTGAATGTATTTCTTTTTCGTTTCTTTAAACACGGTGCACCAAAAGAGCACCCGTTGGTTGCATGTTCAGGGCCCATATTGAGTTTTACAAGAATAGTTAGATACACCATACACCACCATTTTACAGTAACATACACCATCATTTTACAGTTGATGAGTGGAATAACAATCAGATGACATCGGAGAGATTATTATCATACAATAATATTGAAACACTATCATTATAAAACAACATTGAGAGATAATCATCACACAACAAAAAATAAATAGAGAGAGAGAGAGATTTGTGTCATACAATAACATCCATTGGTAAAATAATAATATCACAACACAGGGAAAGACATTGTTCATTGGGACGCGGAATCGCCACTCCTCTGAAATTGCTATTGCGATTCCGGGTCCTACTTAACTAATCATAATCTGACAACATTGAGTGATTTTCAACACTGAGCCTTGTTGCAGTGGATATCTTCATACAAACATAAAGGGTGAGTATCCACAATCCACAACTTTGAAAGTTTATCATCATAGATCATTGGAGCATTTTCTTCATTTGACAATATTGAGAATTAATCATCATACAAAACAAACTTTGAAAACTTATAATCTAAATAAAGTACCTACTGATAAATATATTTTAACCCTAAAATAACACAGAGGATTAATTATTCTCTTTTGACAATTTGTGTGAGAATGATTATTATTAAATAATAAACAAAAATGAGTCATTTTCACTGCTTGAAAACAGTGAGGGGATTATAATATAACGATGATTTTGACAAATAATCATCAAGAGATTTTCTTTATTTAAAATCGATAAGAGAAGTGTACTTCATCATACAATAACATTGATAGTTTTTTCTTACCCCGATTTAAAACCGATAAGAGAAGTGTACTTCAACATACATTGATAGTTTTGTCTTATTCTGATTTAAAACCGATAAGAGAAGTGTACTTCATCATACATTGATAGTTTTTTCTTATTCTGATTTAAAACCGATAAGTGTACTTCATCATACAATAACATTGATAGTTTTTTCTTATTCTGATTTAAAACCGATAAGAGAAGTGTACTTCATCATACAATAACATTGATAATTTTTTCTTATTCGACAAAATTGAGGGCTATTCATAATACGACAACAGAGAGAGATTATCATCATTACGATAACACACAGAAATAATCTTTGCACAACAACATCTAGATATTAAACAGTGATTAGGAAAATGAGTGATTAGAAGTGGATTATATAGTACGCCAAAAGCAAATCTAATTAGAATAGGATTTTCTTCTTCTTTTTACTTACATTATGGATCTGGGTAGGATTGTTAGTAAATTTAACCTGGCGTGGTCCTGATCCAAATTCTGAACGACATATTAGTTTAATAGTCTTGGGCAGGTCGTCTTCATATTTTACTTGTTGGTCCTTGCTTGAATGTGTTGTTGGAACCAAGTAGGAAGGGTTCTGGACCAAAGCTGCTCAATTTCCCACTTCATTAATTTAGTCCTCAACAGCTAAAATAATGATTCGATTTGTTATCTTATGATTCATTTTTACAATTGTAGTTTTACAAGAATGAAATTATGACAAATAAAGTTGTAACAATACGTTTGCCTTCATATTAAGAGGAAAGAGGGTCGTTTTGTTAATACAAACATATTCCCCAATTTCATCTCTGAATTTTGACACTACTGCATTTTTTTTCAATATAATATAGATATTGACCACGCATCGCTACGTTTTGCTTTTTTTTGATAAGTTACTTCTTATGGGAGTAAAACCCTACAAAAATCGTTAAAATCACCTTGTATTTTTTTAAAAGCAAAGCGTATAGACGCAGGGTATTTTATTTTAACACTGTTAGTAAAAAAAATCTTAAAAATCGCTCCTCTTGTAGAGAAGAAAAATGGGGAAGACAGAACTTCGATACCGATGGTTTTATTTAAGGATCTCTGCTTGAGGTGCAATTATTCTCTTCGTTTAGTATTCGGGAGAGTAAGAGCGAAAGTGACAGCAACAGTTTGGTAAAATACCTATTACTCAAATTTCTCGGTGACCGGGTTTCCTCTTAACCTCTCCGCGAGTGAGTTTTGGCGGACAAAACTGTACGTGAGGAGTGAGTTTTTTTTGGTTGATTTTTTTAATATATTTTTTTAAATTATCATAGATTAACTAAAAATTATAATATATTTTGAATTAAAACGTTGTCGAAATCAATCCACAAAAATAAATCAACATTGACCAAAAAAATCTCCATACAAAAAAACTGCTTCCTTCCTCTGACGACCGCCAAATGACGCAAAAATAATTTTTAAATTAAAACTGTGAAGTTGGTATTGTAGGTATGTCTTCCAAAACTTCAACAAGCCACGCACAGGTGTCAATAGAAGCCACTTCAAGTCAAATAGTTTAATTAAATATGACGGTATTTGAATAATAGCCACCGACGAAACGTTTCGTCCATACTCTTCAGAGCATTTTTTCGCTGCGACGAACCGTTTCGTCCATACTCGTGGAGAGGTTAATAGGGTATTTCACCAACCTCTCGGTAAGCACTTTCCACAGTACTTAAAACGTATTATTTTCGATTTAAGCTCCTGCATTTTCATCGATTTACAACTTGTCTTAAACACTCGCGAAATACAACAGAAAAAAATCGCTCCGAAAATATAAAAAAAATGTTTGTATTTAACATGTTCTAGGTATTAAAAAATTCACAGTGTGTCTTTAAAGGCAACTTAAGCATTTATCGAAATTTTTGCTCTACGTTAAACGAGAAGTGTTTTGTTAAATATTTTCACTATTTTCGCTTAATTATAATCGTTTTTTTTAATGTTAGCGCGCTCCCTCTTATTTTCATATTTACATATTTCCTTTTCTTCTCCTTTTTGAACGCTTACTACCGGACCTTAACGAATTATGTATTTGATACATTTGGTACTTGAATGTGACAACATATATCTGCTACATGGGCGTAGTCAGGTTTTGATTTAGGGTGGAGCAAAAAATAAAAATATAGACTAGGTCCCGAAAAAAGTAGGCTTTTAAAACATATTCATGCTTTGGGCTCTATGAATACAAAGAATATGAACGGAAGAAGGTAAAATCATCCTACGAAGTGCTGGAAATATGAAAACGCGACTCGGTCGACAATACCAAAAGTCATGCATCGGCCAGTCAGAGTGGGGCAAACGCCCCACCTTGCCTCACCGTGCCTACACCCATGATCGGTTATGATTAGTGGCTATAAATATCGAATAAATCAGCCGAGCTCTGCTCTCTACGAACATTAATTTATTTAATATAATGGATAGTTATCGAGAGTATGATGAAATACCCCTGAACCTTACGAGTATATCTAATGTATACAACCATTATTTTACATGAACCTCTAAAACTGCTATCGATGCATTTAACTCCTCACTTCATAGAGAATTCAGCATATCTTTTTGCTATCCTGTAATGCCAGTCTCACACGAGCACTATACTCTCATAATTTATGTGGGCTTGGCCTGTTTTACCATTTTAATTTCCCTATGGGAATGAATGGCGAGCGATACGGTGATATAAATAGGCCTAACCCTTATATATTATGAGTGCTCTTGTGAGACAATTTTTAGTGGATTTTGCAATTGTTCGGAGTAGCATTTTTTTTTAAATTTGGAAATTATAAGAGCGTAGTGTTACACAATATCTCTTCGCCAAGTATAGTTGTAAATAAATAATTGGGGTAACCATATTAGTTTAAAAAAGGCGTGGTTACGATCAATGTTTTTGATTTCTTTGGAATGTTTAAATGTCGATGTCGCATATTGACAATCAGCGCTATTTTCCACTTCTGTAGACCACAGATTCTCAAATCTTGATAAGGGTTGAGAAACGTCAGTTAACGGGAATCTTTCAAATTTAAAAAAAATCAAAATAGAGCAATTTTAATCATCAATTTGTGAAATTTCAGTTTTAACTTGAAACACCCCAACAATGGTAGTTTTTAAAAATTACTCCTGGTGACAATTTTACTTGATTATCTATTCTGAATATTAAATTATTTCAGTAAAAAAAAGCCTTAGTTATATTATTTGAACCAACAACTTGTTACGTTACAAATTGTCACGTGGCGGGATTCGAGAATAGACTTCTCCACGGACTGGAGAATAAGGCGCCAATATAGAGGCGCGCGCATTACCCCCTCCCGCGAGCGACAAACCGAGCCGCCGCTAGACCAACTCTCGAGCGGCAGCCCGGCAGTCTTCAGCAAGCGAGCTTCCAGGGCCCACGTTTCGCGCGAACATGGGCGACACCAGTTCAGTTTCGCCGTTTGTGCACTTCCGGTCCACGCTGTTGGCCCATAAACCAAACGTGAGTCAATTACCATGTTACCCTTTGTGTGCAATTAAATGTTTTAGCCCATAAACCACGCGTGATAGAGAGTAGAGACGGACATTCAAACTAACTTTCAGCTAGGATCGTTCCTTTTATGTATTATTGTGTCTCCTAGAATTGAATAAACTGTTTATGTGATAACCTACCGTGTTTTGCTTGACGAGGGAGGCCCTGGGAGAATGGAGAAGCGTGAAGTTCCGAACCACAAGCACTAGCCTTGAGGTTACGAGAAATCCTGCTTGCACCGAATCCTGAGCTAGTTTTTATTTGGGGCAGATACAGCAACTAATTGTATTAAATATGTGGGAGCTTTCTCCAACCCTGCCGATAGCATCAGCACGCCCGTTGACGCTAACACTGGCGCTAAACGTGGGGCCATTTAAATTTTTTTCTGTTCCACCACGGCCTCGTTCCCAAGCAACAATTGTAAACTCTGAAATGTTATTATGATGTATTGTTTATTCCCAATTGTCTAGCACTTCCAACAGGAATCTCGGCGCGAACGTAATTTCGAATCACAATTTAAATTATTACGGGCGCGATTTTATCATTTGTGACTCGTCACTCGACAAAATATTACCGGTATTCCAACGCAAGGTGCCCAACCTAGGAAGTTGTCGCTGCGAATAATACAGTGATTACAAAGTGTCGGCCGATTAAAATTGCTATTTTCAATACAAGTGAATAGTGGAAATAAACACAAATTAAAGAAGAATTTATTCAACAATTAAAATCATGTACATGATAAACAAATCATCCGCTTGGTCTCGAAAGTGCTAAATATTTTTAATAATATACTATATTGCAGCACGCTGGTACGTCTCTTAAACGGACACTTGCTGACACCTAGGGAACAAGTGGATTTAAATTCTTTCTGTCATTTGACAATTAAGTATTTTTGACTCTGTCGTCTGATGATACCGGGTCATGCCGAATCACATTCGAATAATGCAAAAAATACTAAATTCGCGTTGACGTGGATTCCTTGACATCTGACACTATAATACCTTGTCAATTGACAAAGAAGGTAATATCTTGTCGAAAAGACGAAGGGAATTCGCGTGTAAATACCAAAAATTGGTGCTGTTTAAAATCAGGCTATAGGAAGCCGCGTAATGAAACCATGCCCCCAAGATATTGTTGAATTCTCAAACAAATTACTTCCACGAAAACTTGTGAAAATTTTTTCGATTTTTCCTTTTTTCGATTTTTTAATTTTCGAAATATTTTTTTTCCAAAACGCTTGGAGTTTTTCTTAAAAAACGCAGTGCCAGAGGAAAATCGCTGCCCAAATTTTCTCCAGTTTCGGACTCTGAAAATTTTTTTCGATTTTTCCTTTTTTCGATTTTTTAAATTTTCGAAATATTTTTTTTCCAAAACGCTTGGAGTTTTTCTTAAAAACGCAGTGCCAGAGGAAAATCGCTGACCAAATTTTCTCCAGTTTCGGACTCTGAAAATTTTTTCGATTTTTCCTTTTTTCGATTTTTTTTAAATTTTCGAAATATTTTTTTTCTCCAAAACGCTTGGAGTTTTTCTTAAAAACGCAGTGCCAGAGGAAAATCGCTGCCCAAATTTTCTCCAGTTTCGGACTCTGAAAATTTTTTCGATTTTTCCTTTTTTCGATTTTTTTAATTTTCGAAATATTTTTTTTTCCAAAACGCTTGGAGTTTTTCTTAAAAACGCAGTGCCAGAGGAAAATCGCTGCCCAAATTTTCTCCAGTTTCGGACTCTTGAAAATTTTTTCGATTTTTCCTTTTTTCGATTTTTTTAATTTTCGAAATTTTTTTTCCAAAACGCTTGGAGTTTTTCTTAAAAACGCAGTGCCAGAGGAAAATCGCTGCCCAAATTTTCTCCAGTTTCGGACTCTGAAAATTTTTTCGATTTTTCCTTTTTTCGATTTTTTAATTTTCGAAATATTTTTTTTCCAAAACGCTTGGAGTTTTTTTTAAAAACGCAGTGCCAGAGGAAAATCGCTGCCCAAATTTTCTCCAGTTTCGGACTCTGAAAATTTTTTCGATTTTTTCCTTTTTTCGATTTTTTAATTTTCGAAATATTTTTTTTTCCAAAACGCTTGGAGTTTTTCTTAAAAACGCAGTGCCAGAGGAAAATCGCTGACCAAATTTTCTCCAGTTTCGGACTCTGAAAATTTTTTCGATTTTTCCTTTTTTCGATTTTTTAATTTTCGAAATATTTTTTTTTTCCAAAACGCTTGGAGTTTTTCTAAAAAACGCAGTGCTAGAGGAAAATCGCTGCCCAAATTTTCTCCAGTTTTCGGACTCTGAAAATTTTTCCGATTTTTCCTTTTTTCGATTTTTTTTAATTTTCGAAATATTTTTTTTTTTTTTTTTTTCCAAAACGCTTGGAGTTTTTCTTAAAAACGCAGTGCCAGAGGAAAATCGCTGCCCAAATTTTCTCCAGTTTCGGACTCTGAAAATTTTTCCGATTTTTTCCTTTTTTTCGATTTTTTTTTAAATTTTCGAAATTTTTTTTTCCAAAACGCTTGGATTTTTCCTAAAAAGCACGTGGCCAGAGGCAAACCTCTGCCCAAATTTTCAAATAACCCAAACACTTACAAATACGCGTTTTTTCGCAGAAGCATTTTGTAAAAAAAAAATATATATACGTCCCCAGTGGTCAATCCCTGGCAAAAATTTCTTTCCAATTACGGATAAAGAGTCGAGTTCTCGTTTTTCTCCCAACGTAAGGTCACCCTGACACGACCCTATACACTATGGAAGTCCCTCAAGTCACGCTGGGTATAATCCCCCACATTTCTACGTCAAAAAAGGAAGAAGACATCGTCTGGAGGAGAAACAACACTCTGTCACAAGGTGCGCTGTACTTCTCTGCCAAATTGGCACCCCGTTTTGTAAAGACGAAAGTCCTAAAGAAAATCTCAGACCTGGTTTACCGATTGTCCGACATCTCTGGTAAACACATAGGTAACTACCATATAAAGGACATTGTAAAAAGTGGTAACATGGAAACAAACTCCATTGCCACGCCCGTATAACCCCAACGGTTATTCCTTGACTCCTAGCAACCATTCGTCTACACCGTGACATGGATCACTATGGAAGTCAACCCTTTTGTTTCGTCACTAATGAGCGGCCTCTCGTAAACGATTGTCACTCATTGGGACACTCAAACGAAACCTTTCTAGCTCTGGCACAGTGTTGTCAACTGTAGCCAAAGTCATGGAAGAAATATAATTCTCCCTTGTGGTTTCGTTTCATTTTATTTTATTTTTGTTTGTATAAATATCTCGTCATCATCAGTCATTCGCCTCTAATTGCTGCCCCAGGTGTCAAACCTTGGAAACATCGTTTTTTTTCTAAGCATGCACACCTCTACCTGAAATTGATCACTTCGGAGAAAGGAATTCCCTGTGGCTTACTGCAAGTAGTCAGAGACTACGTGCCCAAGGTTTTGTGCATCGTCACAACTAGCAGCATCACATTTTCACATCATCATGTCATACCTCGTCACCCCTTTCTAAATGTTAGAAAATCTTTTTTGTACATTAAATATCGGGTCCTCGCCAAAGTGCATCTAACCCTTATGTCATATGTAGTTAAATTAGGTAAGCAAACCTGTGTAAACCCACGGCGGTATCAGATGTTTGCTACCCGTTCTAAGTTTTTTTTTCTGTTTTTTAAGAAAATAGAATGGCGCTCAATAAATAACCCTAATTGCTCTAGCTCTCCCCAGAACTGAATGTGGAGTCTGGAAAGTATCGTTATAAAAGGGACAACTTTCAACGTGCCTCTTCATTAACGATAAATTTTTTTACAACATTTCAGCAACATTGAGCCACCCTGGGTCTCAACTGCTCAAACTGAAATTTTGGGGTTGCCTTGTTGTGACTTATCACGTGCAAAGTACGAGGTCACAACAAGAAGCCAGGTCTCCAAGTGAACCACCCTGTGAACAACCCATCCCATTATTATAATTTTCATAACACCAAGGTGTGTCCATCGCAGTCTGTTTAAGTAAGTAAAACCTAGAAGGTCTTAAACACTCAAATCGGACCAATGTAAATAATTTTCCTTGTCAAACAACGATAAGCGCATGTCTTGTATTGTTGCTACCATCGTACGTGTAAGTACAACAAAAGTTGTACCATCACGATACGATACTCTGTGCGTAACCAAAAGGGTTGTACCACAAAGGATCTCTTTTGCGGTAAGCTTAGATGAAATTCACATTCCATCAGCACGCCAGAAATTTTTTTTGTCCCTTAATTGTTGAAGTATAAAATCTTGGCCAGATCTTCAAATATGTTTTTGCCTTTGTGCAAGTCTTTAACGTACGCTAATATGGATTTATTATGCTACGGTATTGTTGTACTAAGTACATCAGTATGTCTCGCCGTCTGTATTGAATAGGTACCTTTATATGAACGTTAACCTTTGTTGCCATCATAGGTGGGAACCTTATAAAATCTGCCGTCATAGATGGGAATCTCAGAATATCTACTAAATGCGATACGGGGAGCCCGTTATAATTACTCTGTGGGTTTTTGTCAGAAATGTCATAAATACCTAGTCTTTTGCACCTCCCTTCAATACTGGGCAACCCAGTTGTAATTCGTTCATTGTTATCCGTGAAGACGTTATAAAACTTACTTGCAAATCTTTTGATTTTGCAATCTTGTACGCTATACGTGAAGACGTTACAATACTCACCATGAATCGTGCGAACGAAATAATATCAAACCTTTATGTGTGAACTACTCAATGTAGTCCACACCCCTTTTTTTGTAATCATTAATATGCCCGTGGACTTCCTGTCACAAGAACCCAGGAACTATCTACTATCTCAAAAGGACTAATCATACGCTTCACTCATGATTATGGGGCATCGTGTCGTGGGAGTTAAGTTGATGGACACAAAAACACCTAACTCGTTGTCTGGGAGACGAACAAAGAAAATCCCCAGGTTTGTGAGATTTGAGCAAGGGTCTGTCATTTCTCGCAAACAAGTAGGAGAATAAAACGACCCCTAATCTTCTGCCCAATACACGTAGAGGATTAGACTTTTATGTCAGTGTATTCTTTTGTCCAACACTACCAAATATTATTGTAATGTGCCAGGATGACTGCTGTAGACCTTGTTTCACCTCCACCCAGAGGTCGAATTTCGGAAATAGCCGAGTCCCCAGCAGTTTTCTTCGTTCAAATGTTCCCAACTATCACCCCTCCCCTTCCTCGAAATTATCCGTGAATGGGGATATATGCGTTACGCACTTGGCGTTTCGTTTGTCAAATGGGACAATCTTCATACGCGGATCCTTTCAACTTCCTACTCCTTTCCCAGTTGTCATTATTGTAATGTGCCAGGATGACTGCTGTAGACCTTGTTTCACCTCCACCCAGAGGTCGAATTTCGGAAATAGCCGAGTCCCCAGCAGTTTTCTTCGTTCAAATGTTCCCAATTATCACCCTCCCCCTTCCTCGAAATTATCCGTGAATGGGGATATATGCGTTACGCACTTGGCGTTTCGTTTGTCAAATGGGACAATCTTCATACGCGGATCCTTTCAACTTCCTACTCCTTTCCCACTTTGTTATAACTAATCTTGTACGCAATGTTTTGTTTTTCGAAAGTAGAAAAAATGCTACCGTATAGACGTGAGCATAGGTCATGGAAGACCAACTTCTTTCGAATGGGGAATTTTGTTATACGTACAATCCCTCAACCACGTATTCTTGGAAATGTATTTGGTAAAGAAAAAAAAACCAAAAGGGGTTACACAGAACCTGTCCTTGAATACGTACCTTTGTAACATGTATTAGGAATTAGCCACATTTAGTTAGCTCTCTCTCCGTCTCTCTCTCTACACGCCAAACGAATCCAACTTTTTCTCAACATGCACACTTGTTTCTCTCCAAACTTTTTTCATCATTGGTCTACTAGGCAGGTAAACTTCAAGAATTTTGTTCTAATAATAATTTTTGCCGGATTTTAAAAAAAAACCAGCAGCTCTGCACCCTATCTACATCTGCGCCTCTTCATGCTGCCCTCGCTACCGTCACGGAGGTCCCTTGCCTTCAATCCCTGCGTACCAAAAGCACCCGACCGCATCTAACATAACCTAGTGTGAGTCGTGCGTGTAGTTGCGAATTGTATCACCACAAAGAACCGACACTCAAAACAAACCCGAGCACGCCAGCTCTAGGTTGGTTCCTGTTTCTGCTGCCATTATGCAAATATTCCTGCTGCATAATACAAAATGTTCCTGTTGCCCTTGTGCAAATGTTCCTGCTGCCATTATGCAAATGTTCCTGCTGCATAATGCAAATGTTCCTGCTGCCATTATGCAAATGTTCCTGCTGCATAATGCAAATGCTCTGCTGCCATTATGCAAATATTCCTGCTGCATAATACAAATGTTCCTGTTGCCCTTGTGCAAATGCTCTGCTGCCATTATGCAAATGTTCCTGCTGCATAATGCAAATGCTCTGCTGCCATTATGCAAATATTCCTGCTGCATAATACAAATGTTCCTGTTGCCCTTGTGCAAATGTTCCTGCTGCCATTATGCAAATGTTCCTGCTGCATAATGCAAATGCTCTGCTGCCATTATGCAAATATTCCTGCTGCATAATACAAATGTTCCTGTTGCCCTTGTGCAAATGTTTCTGCTGCCATTATGCAAATGTTCCTGCTGCATAATGCAAATGCCCTACTGCCATTGTGCTGATGCTCCTGTGCCCTTGCGCAAATAACAATACCAACGATTGTTCACAAAACAATCCCACTACATACAAAAACCAGTGTACCAACCACCAATTACGATTCCACTCTCCAGTACTTCAATGGTTTCGTACTGGCTCACCCACAGGATCCGGAAGCAGTTACCCTTTCGACCTCTGTGACAGGTAGAACTCTCCACACCACCTAGAAGCCTCATCATGTGTTCTCTTCCTCGTAATTTCTTAAAGGCCCTAGTGTCCCTTGAGTGTAATCTCAAATGGGCCAGGTTACTGTGACAAAGTAACCTTGTAACTTCAGTGAAACGTTCAACCACCCCAGACATCCTACGCAAACCACGTTCGCAAACATTAGCTCACAGACCAATGATACAATTTTAGAGTTTTTTTTTTCTATCACTGCATAACCCTTGTACCTTTCTTCAACAGATCCTTGTTCTTTGCAACTGTATTTATGTATGCCACTGCCTTTATATACATTTATTGACAATTCCTTGTTACACCATGTATCTTCTCTTTTGTGTTCTGTTCATAACTATTCTCCAGCTAGGAATCTCTCTCTCTCTCTCTCTCCTCGTTTCTCTTAAATGTTTTTGGCACAAGTGCTGAAAAGGTAAGAGGATTTATTAGTCCTACAGCTCCATTACCACGTCGCTTTTATTGCGGCGAGGGGGGAAGTGTTACGTTACAAATTGTCACGTGGCGGGATTCGAGAATAGACTTCTCCACGGACTGGAGAATAAGGCGCCAATATAGAGGCGCGCGCATTACCCCCTCCCGCGAGCGACAAACCGAGCCGCCGCTAGACCAACTCTCGAGCGGCAGCCCGGCAGTCTTCAGCAAGCGAGCTTCCAGGGCCCACGTTTCGCGCGAACATGGGCGACACCAGTTCAGTTTCGCCGTTTGTGCACTTCCGGTCCACGCTGTTGGCCCATAAACCAAACGTGAGTCAATTACCATGTTACCCTTTGTGTGCAATTAAATGTTTTAGCCCATAAACCACGCGTGATAGAGAGTAGAGACGGACATTCAAACTAACTTTCAGCTAGGATCGTTCCTTTTATGTATTATTGTGTCTCCTAGAATTGAATAAACTGTTTATGTGATAACCTACCGTGTTTTGCTTGACGAGGGAGGCCCTGGGAGAATGGAGAAGCGTGAAGTTCCGAACCACAAGCACTAGCCTTGAGGTTACGAGAAATCCTGCTTGCACCGAATCCTGAGCTAGTTTTTATTTGGGGCAGATACAGCAACTAATTGTATTAAATATGTGGGAGCTTTCTCCAACCCTGCCGATAGCATCAGCACGCCCGTTGACGCTAACAAACTTAAGATAAGTATAAAAAATGTTCATAAATGGTTTGAAAAATTATTAAAATATGTACGAGTATTATAAAGCCCATCTAACATCTCGCTTTTCATTATTGACTATTCCCTAATAAGTCTGATTCTTTATCAGTCGTACAAATATTTGCTCATTAGCATTAACCTATAATCTATTCTAATAATAATAATATTATAAAGGGAAAAGATTTGATTGTTTGTTTGCATTGAATAGGCTCCGAAACTACTGAACCGATTTTAAAAATTCTTTCACCAATAGAAAGCTACATTATCAGCGAGTAACATAAGCTGTATACAATGGTAAGCTCTGGCGTTATGAATTTTGTATAAATGAAAATAGGTGTATTTCTTAAATATTTGCAGGAGGGAGGAAAGGTAGGGAGAAGGTGGGGTTCGTGGAGAGGGAAGAGACGAGGGAGGGAGAAGGCGGGGAAGGTGGAAGGGAACGGGGACGCACGGGAAAGGATAAGAAGGGAGAGTCCATTTATTTCTTTGAATTGCGTAGCAACGCATGCCAGGGACCAGCTAGTCATCTATAATTTATTAAAGTTATAATAGTAAAACAGCAACATTAAAGTGAAATTTATTTTTGTCTAGGTTTTGATTAGGTTGCGTTAGGTAGGAAGGGGTGGTCACAATCTGTCCCAAAGGGTCGCAATAGGTCACAATAGGTCGCAATAGGTCGCAATAAGTCGCAATAGGTCGCAACAGGTCGCAATAGGTCGCAACAGGTCGCAATAAGTCGCTGTAGGTCTCAATAAGTAGCAATAGATGGCAATAAGTCGCTATAGGTCGCAATAGGACGCAATGGATCAAGCAGTTCGCAATGGGTCTTAACAGGTCACAATATGCAGCAATATGTCGTAATAGGTCGCAACAGGTTACAAAATAGACTGCAAAGAAGATTCCTGGGAAATTAATTTAATAACTTGAGTCAGAATGATGCAAGAAAAAAATTATTTGTAAATATTGCCTCCACAAAGTTATATGGCAGTCTATCCTCCCTGCCGACTCCTCGAGAGAAACTGCTTGACGATAAGTCAGTTAGTTGGTAAGTTTGAGCTTGACTTGCGCAATACCTGATCAGCCTTACGACCACATACACCTTACACCACAAGGTAGTTGTGTTGTTCAGTGCAATCAATTTTATGCATGGCGTCCACTGACGATGCTTTGCTGACATAATAGTTATAATATTATCTATTTTAAAAAACCAAAAAACAACAAACTGTGTAAAGTACCCGTGCGTATAGATCAACAACGTCAGTGTAAACTGGTCGAAAACAAGATTATATTCACGTACAAATTTAAACAGTGAAATGAAATTCACTCCAAAATACTGGCCCAATATTTGCGCATGAACGAGAATCTGATTTGTGGCTTCTCTCATTAGTAGTACACCTTTAAAAATTGACACTTCTCCCGCGGACGTACACGTAAACTTTTGGAAATGCTGTTTGTGCAACTACACTGATTGAAAGTAAAAAAAATTTACGACAATCATGTAAGTCAGGAAACTTGATTAAACTTGTGTAATATTTGTCCTATACTCTCGAGGCGTATGACCGGTCTTAGGATCGCAGGGGATTGTTGGAAAAAATAACAATCATAAAAATAAAAAGGTCGCAATCGAGGTAAAAAATATGAAACATAATGGCGCAGGCAGAGAATTCGTTTACACAATGTAATGGCGTTTTTTAAGCTAATTAGATTAAAAATAATACTGTATACATACCACTTAAGCAAACTTTTGCTTATGTAATCCATAAAATGAAATAAATTCTTCATCCAAATTTCGTTTTCATTAATTATTGGATTGCACTTCTCCAAAAATTGTGTGACACATTGAACATATCTCAATAGGTAATATGTCTAGGTACAATGTTTTCCCTGGCTTGACATCATGGGTGTGTTGGTTTTTACATTGTACACGGGGTATTTGACCACATTTATCAGTTCGCAAGGCAAAAAATGTGTTTCTTTCATATTGTATATTTGATTTTGAAAAATATTAATGGTTATAAAAAACATTTTTCAATCAGAATTTGGAATTTATTTTAATCAATCTTTTATTTATGAACAACACTGACTATTTTGTTCAAACTAGTACAAAAAACACAACGCATTTCATTCTCAATGGTTGTTGAGGAGCATGTACGATATTCCAATCTAGTCAGCCAAAAACTAATTTGGGAGCTTCGTATATCATAGTCTAAAACTGTGTGATTTTTTAAACATTTCACAAATTTCTATCAGATTTATCCACAATTATTCCTGGTCAAATGAGACCCTAATATTCGGGCCAACAGAGCATCATAAATCATATTCACAATCAACCAAGACAATCGCAATTAGTTCACGGAAATTAAAGTAATCCTTGTATAAGTAAGTGTATAATTTGACTAAATATATTGATGACAGTACGCAAGTGAATCGAAAAGTAATTAAGTTAAGTTATTATAAAATCATACATATCTACATAGTACATGGTGCCTAGATATATCTACACACAACATCTTCCCAATATTGGAGCATCTATTATTCAGAATATTATTTATGAGTTAGATTCCTAACAGTCTAGTAAGGAAGCTTTGAACAAGAAATTCAGTTATGAGTCTTCGTTGGTAACCATACCGAATTCATGTCACAAGTGATCAGAGCACCAAATAGGTAAGTCCTGCATTCACTGAAATGGACACAAGCTTGCTGTGATTGAGTGGAGCAAAGTGCTGTTTTGACTATGCAACTTTTCGTTTCGTTCGTCTGTAAAATTGTTTGTGTGTTACTTGTCTGATCAATCCTGTCAAGGTGGTAGCCGTGTTTAATAGTACCTTTTTATGCCGCCAAAGCTCATGAGCGTTGTGAACTCCAAGTCAGAGTATTCAACATTTCGCAAAGTGGACCTACTGTGTCACAGAACTGTTGGTAGCTAACTATTAACCTTCACCCTGTTTCCTGAGAGGGTAGGAAGAGAAAATAGTCTGCCACACAACTCTGTCTTGGAACACATCCTTTGCTTCATTTACCCGATTGATGCTCAAATAATTCTGATTTCCTTTTCTTTCGTTTCGATGTCGTCTCAATCTTTTGCATTCTTGCACACCTTTCATTTTTTCAAATCAATTACTACATTTCTAATTTAATTATAATATTTTTTTTTAGTAAAAAAAAATTGTTTTCGTGCACAATGTAAGAATTTGAATAAGTCAATGCATACTACCCAAATTTAACCAAAATTAAAAAAAAAAAAAAAATTAAGCGGTAGATTTAATGTGCATAATATTATTAAGTTGAATAAGTATAAGTTGCTTATTGTTTTTGGGTTTAATTCAAGTGAAAAAGGTCATTTTAAATTCTGCAAGCATTTTGACACCAAAACTAAAATACTTGCAGGACTAGTATAAGTTGCAGCCTCAGATATGTTTTCAGTCATAAGAAGTATACATAATATCTTCATAGAATTGTATTATCATCATTGGCTCATAGATAAGCGTATTGATTAGATAATTTTGTTTAAGACCATTTTATTTTTATTATACACTTTATAAAAATAAAGCAGTCTAAAACAAGTGTAGGTACATGTTTATAATTTAAATTATGGTGAGCCATAAAGTAAATGTGTTTTTTTACAAATACGTAAAAACATTTTGTTTAAAAATAATAAATTTTAATTTTGGATAAATCTAGCATTAGCATAAGCATAAATTCTTTCAGAAAATTATTAATTATATTTTTTGTGTAAGAACCTATTCCACGCATCATCATCCACTATCACCATTGACTGTTACACACCGTCACACCTCGCACCTCATTTTCTGTAATTGCGTACGGTAGTGTATTGTGCATCCACGAACAAAATTTCATTTTCTTTTAATGATTTCGATAGGTAAGAACTTCTGCCCCATCCCAATGGCAGCTAAAGTACTGTCAAAGCAGTACCACCTATCGCTGTTCGTGTCTTCGACAACGGTTAAACGGTTGCGATGAGGGAAGCAGGCTTCAGTAGATGAAGCAAGCCTCCGCCCTTAGTCTGCAGCAGCTTGAGAACTAATTACTCGTCAGTTTTGTCAGGACGTCTATCCAGTGTAATATATCATTGTTAATATTCACGAAAACAAATAAACATAAAGTAACCAATCAATGATATTTATTGGAAGATGTTAAAGAGAAGAGATATGACACACATCCTTATTCACTGTCACATATATTTATCCACGTCACATTTTCTATGCGTAGCACCCTTAGTTCCATGGGTGCCATGACAATTCAACAAAGTGAAACACTCCTTTGAAAAGTCATTAAAAATTATGAAAAAAAATAGCCCATAACCTAACGTAACACAGTTTTTCGTTTTGTCACTTTTAATGACTTTTCAAAAGATTGATGAAGTGCCACTTGTGTTGAGTTGTCCGGTCACCAGTTCCATGAAAGGCGTAAAAAAGCTTTTAAAACAATGTTCTTATCTAGGTTTCTAGTACGGGCACGAGCAGACATTTTAGTATATATTTATGGACTTTTTTGACAGATTAATAATAGAAAAATGAGTGATATGTATCTATATATATATATATAATATACTTCTTTCCCGTAAAATCTCCCCATCATTGACAATTTACTTCTTGTTTCTTATCCTTCATATATTTAAGTAATTTGTTAGATGAAAAATCAAAACTAAAACTGTGCACACTTCAGCAAAAAAAAAACAAACGTTTTTTTGAGTTATTTGTGCCGTTTTTTTGTCCAATGTAATCATGACTTCGCTCTTAAATCTTTTAAACAATTTGTTCTTTAATCGGTTTTGCCATAGTAAGGAAAAAATTTAGATCCATTTCATTGATTTTCTACATTTTATTGTCAAGTTCTACCGACTAGGTATATTGTGTGAATATTAAAGTGTGACGATTACTAAAGGAATAAATAAAAGGTTGCATTCTCTTTCTGTGTTTAGTATCCCTGAATTCTTTTCTGCTTTCAAAAAAAAAAAAAATCTGGAGACCATGTTATTATTTTATACTCCAATACTGGGGAAACGGTGCGTACTACATTGCATTTTGCAATTAACATCGACGATTGATATACATTTTTCAAATACACCAGTCGTAGTTGATACTTATTTACTAAGCTAAAGAGAATTGAATAATATGTAGATACTGTCTATACGGGAAATCTAAGAAGTTATAACTATTTTTAGAAAATACTTATAAATTTAGCCAAGCAAGATAAGCAAAGTAAAAAAGAATTAACAATCTAGTGCACAACATACAATTTTTATGTAATAAAAAAACAATTTGTCGTCAGTTATGAGAGCGACAGATGGTTATATAATATTTTTAATGATCAAGTGTTCTTTAAAATGTCCTGTTTATCCCAAAAACATTGATTTATAGTAAAATACCTTGTATCTATAATTACCACGGGGATTAGGGGATCGCGGGCGGAACGGAGAGCTAAGCTGTGGTTACAATTTGATATAGAGAAAAATTACACCATTATTTGTCAATTAATACGTTTTTACTTATATCTCCACAAAGAAACTCAAGCTGAACTTCTCTAAAATTAATATGTATTTACAATTAAAAAATTGCGTCTAAAAAAAAGGGAAATTTCTCCCTCTGTCTCACTCCTGGGACATAATGGGATACTGATTATTCAATTACGATTCTTTTTTTAGCTTAGTTTTCATTTCTTTGGGTTTGTTTTCCTTTAATCGTCAGATTTTATTTCATTTTTTCTTCTTTCAGTTCTTTCATGTTTTGTGTTTTTTTAACAGATACTTCTAATTCATTCCGGAACGGGGTATACCCCATTGCGCCCTGACGTAACGTTAATTAAAATTTAAAACATGAATGACATGGCCGTTATATTTATTATCACTAGATTTTAAACAGGCAAAAGTATGTGGAATCAAACCTCTAATGTGAATTTTAGAAAAAAGAATTTTGTTTTTACCACGGTACTGCAGAGCAAAAATTAGACTTTGTATATTTTTTTCTCCGACCTTCCGTAAAATTCAAACTAAGCGCAGTCTCACAATAACGGCGATGCCGACCCATTTTATTTTCATTATATTACGAAGGTAGTAGAAGGAATTAAAATATTATCGAGTAGGTTTTTGTAAAAACAAAGATGAAAATCATTGCTCCTCTTTTAAGTTCATATAATGTCGAAATGTTATAAGCGGATCGACCCAATGTGATGGCAGATGAAAATAATTGCATAAATCAAGTATTGAAAGATACAATACAACTAAGAGCAAACAATGGGCGAAGTCTAATAGGAAAGCTCGTGCGCCTAGGCATAAAACAAATTTTAGATAAAGGTATACGTAGTACCAATAGTATAAGACGCAAAGTGTTTTAATTTATTTTCTTTGACATAAATATAAATATTCTATGAATTATTATTAGTCATAAGCAAAGAGGCCGATTCTGTATGATATGCTAACCAAAAATTATCATTAATATATCCCAATTTTTGTTAAAGGTGATATCGGACGCACTATATTATTTTATTTTATTTAAATTGTTAAAAACCTGGTAGTGTTAATTTAATATAACTTGTATGTACATTATCATATTATGTACACAGTCCGACACTAAACAATCAAGTGCAGTTAAAAAAATCACCGCATGCATGGCTGTGGAAACAATTTTTCAAGCATAAATATGGTCATTTGATTGTCATTGAAATTTCATAATCTGTCTTACTAAATTAAAAATCTTCCTTATAAATTAAAAATCTTGGTACCTTTTATTTGACTTCGAAAAAAATTTGGGTCACAATATCAGGGAGGCAAAAAATCGAAATCTAAACAACAAAAAAAACATAATTGGCTTCGGCGAGAGCCAAACGAACACTGCACGCACGAAATTTGTACAACAATATTATGAATCAACGAACATTATAACATTATACACTGCTCTAATAATGAAAGTGACATTTTAATGACCCACTTCGAAAATATATTTTACCATCAATCATATAAAGCTGAAATAGTGATGAAGCCATTTATTCAAAGACAGGCAATATTTATCTACTAAATCATTGTCCCATCAGCACTGGTGCCAATAATAAATTTTTGGTGATAATTTTGTATTCCACTTTAACTCATTCTTGTTTGTCATTCACTCTTGCATATTTAGCTAATTATTTTGGTTACAATTTTTGTTTTAATGTATATAAATTTTTGGGTCACATGCCTGTTTTATGTACTTAAATAAAAATAAATAAATCAACTCGTGTTGCTCTATCTGTACGCCAATAAGAGATATAAGTCTTGTCTTGTCCTACGCTGTGTGAAACTATTCGAACACCCTTTAAACAAAATTGCTACGCAATAATTTGGTTCTAAAAATCTTCATTCACTATTTGCAAAAATTACAAAGTGTCGGTACATTTTTAAACTTCTATCGCCATATTCCTAGATTTGCAAAACTAACCAATAATACCTAAGGCTAATAAATACAATATTGTAAACAAGCTAAACCGAGTTCCTTGTGTACTTACTGCGATGTGCCACCACACATTATGTTTGACTTACTCTTTTTAATCGGATATCTCTCAGTCGCGTATATCATCTTTCCGTTGCGTATACCATATTTCCGCGTTCCATTATTTAGTAGGGTAGGCCATATTTCCATTGGGCCAAGTATCCATTCAAGAGATGGTTGCAAGTTTATATTGTCTGTCAGCACATGCAACCAAATTTAATCTTACGGTCCAGGGGTTGGTAGGCCTAGAGGACAAGAAGATTTCGGAACTTAGAAAGCTCCAAAGTCTTAAGGGTCTAAAGCTAATCATCCCCAGTCACATTGTGATTTAGGAAGGACTTTAAGAAGATTAGCAGATAATTTATTATAATTTAAAAAACTGAAAACAGGACAAGATTTCATAATTCATAGCATACCTTTTTTAAATAAATTTGTTAATGTTATCATTAAGTTCTGCAAGTACATGTTATTTTTGAAGTAAAACTTAATTACGCACGCTTGACTTGGGGAGTAAGCTGATGAATGCGTGACGAGAGCATGACGAAAAGTGTGATCGAGTGAGGCGAACGGAAGTTGAGAGGGAGATATAAGTTAGTGAAGATAGAAAGAGAGAGAGTTACGTTTCGTAGTATATTACTGTAGGGGAAAGAGAGAGTGGTGCGAGCACACATTTTCTCTCTTTCTCTCATAGCCAGTTACGTTTCGTATATCTAAGACACAGGGCAGGCCTATTGTCTGTATCACACTGTAGGAGCAAGAGAGAGCAGTGCGTGCGCACATTTTCTTTCTCTCTTCCTCTCACAGAAGTTTTACTTCAGTCATGTGGTCTAAGGCACACTCGCATTTTTTTTATTGTGTTGTTTCGGAGTTTTAGGTTATTTTCAGACTGTGGCTTGGCCTGGTTGAGACGACTTATTTACATCTTTCTGAATGATTTATTACCGATTAAATCGATTTACTGACACAATAATTGTAACATTTGCAGAACTTAAAAATAACATTATTAACTTTGATTTAGATTAAATTAAAAGAAATACGTTAGATGGAGTTCTACGAATTCACACAAAAATAATGAATAGCGCACAATGATCAGATTATAAATATTGAAACAAATATTATTATCAAATTACACTTTGTGAAAAATTACTCTAATTAATTAAAAGAAATTTTAAACGATCAAATTTTCAAAACACGTTGGTTGATTGGTTTTTTACAGTGGGTCTAAAGGTTGCCCAAATAGACAATTTTCTAAATGTTTATAATGTGAATACAGCACAAAAGTTCCTACTGCCCGGAGCTTGTGGGAATGAGGCATCCCTAATACAGGGTATAATACAGGGTGCGGCAGCATAACGTCATTTTTTAAAAAGCGCGCCATTCATCGATTGAGGTCGTAGCGGAGTGCTTGTGATCTCGTTCGAGAGCCGGAACTGTAAAGTTTTGTCCCGACATAGTTTAGTCGTCATTAGTATATTTATGGTCGGCATCATGCGTTCGCACAGTGAGGAGTGTGCGTTTGCCGTTGAGGCCTACTTTTCGAACGGATGTTCTGTGATCGCAACCCAGCGAAAAGCGAGTAAAATAATTATTTATTTTTATAAATAAAAAAGAAAAGGTTTCCCCGAAATTTGTACGAAACATATTGTTTCAATATTTCGTAGCTCAAACAAACTTGGTTAAGAAGGTTATTTTATTCACAATTGAGCATAAAGACAATGGTCACAAACAGTGATTGGTAAATGTACAGCGAAATTCTATTGGAGACATGCATGATACAGGAATGTGATAGATCTAAAGGAAGGGTTTGTAGTAATTCAAAGGGATACCAAAGGTCCGGAAACAGGCACAAATTAAAAAAAAAGCACTCTGAAAATTTTACATATACGATAATAATCTCTCTGTCGTCGTTTTCATTTGCTATTTGAATTTTACGCATTTATTTTGTAATATATAAAATATAATTATTTTAAAAATATGTTACAAAAATATAAATATAATGTATTATAAAAAATACGTTAAAAGTTTTTATTTATTTATTTACAATGTACATTATGTAGTCATACATTGATGGTTTCAAATTAAGTCGGTTGTACATGTTCTATTTAGAGATTTTCCAAATGTTAATTTTTACTCTGATTCCATACATCGCATATTGTTAGATTTCCACAGAGACAATCTCCGCACAACTTCCCTAAAGAAGACATCGGTATCTAGGGAAGTAATTTCTCTTCGGACTTCCTTTCTGGAGATAGTAAGGTAAAGGAAAAATGCGACCATGACCCGGAATTTCAGTTGATCTTGGGCTTGCCGTGAGACACATATATTTAAAAAAAAATATATTTTACATACATTATTATACAAGTACATTATTGATGACAGAATAATATTACACGTATTTTAATAAATTATCCGTCTTCCTAATTTTATACATATATTTAAAAGATGTACTCCCATAATGTTCGTCATGTTTCTCTCTGACAATTTAAGCGAACAGTACCATTGCTAAAATGACTATATTTTAAATTCTTTATTTTTTCCTATTATTTTCAGATAGGAAAAGCATAAGAACATACATTTGCAGAGTTAGCAGATAAATTTGTAACAGAGTTGTTTAGCGGTCCATCTTCTCTGCCGACCCCTGCAGTGAAACTATCTGATGGCATTATAGTATATTGTGATGACTGAACTAATAGGTATGGGCTTGTATATGTAAATGTGGCAGGGTATGAATGCAAGGAGTGTGCAGTAGATGACGAAGTATGTATTGCTAGTTTTAATTATTTATCAAAATGTACTGTAACTGTACTACTAATGATCCCACAATGAGTATCTTAACTTGGGAATATAATGCAAGCTTTGTTAACGCACATATTTAATTAATATTAAAAAAAATTCTTTATAATTACGATCGTCACCGTCACTTAAACAGAAAGAGCAAAGAAGCGCGTTGGCGACTGAAACGGTATAGGGTTTGTTTTGCAAAATCACATTACAAAATCTATCCCTTTCAGTTGCCGCCGCGACCGTAATGGTAAAGGGTTTGTAAGGTGATTTTGCACAACAAACCCTATCCCATTTTAGTCGCTGCCGCGACTGAACAGTATAGGTTTTGTAAATACGCAGCCGGGTACCCTTCTAGTAATACATATATAAATGTAAAACAAAATTAAGTAATGGGAACCCAAAAAGGCTGTTCCCGTGTGTTGGTAATATAACAAAAAAGGACACATGGTAGAGTATAGAGGCACAATAGAGATAAACAAAGTTAAAGTAAGTTGGGCTAAAATTCAAATTACGTCTATTTTACCCATACATAATATGTAGAATTCATGATTAAGGGCCTCACACATTTTAAATATAACTGTTTTAGATTTTAAACAAATGATAAAACAACCAATAATGTATTATCAGTTAATAAATGGTTATCAGTTGTGTTAAATTTTAATTATATTTTTAGTAAGAGGATAAGTGTTTAAAATAAAAAAAAAAACAAGAAAGTACGCAATTCACATTTTGACGTTACGGTATATAAGTGTATCAAATATTTTAGTGGAAAAAAAATACAAATAATTTACAAGAAAAATATTTCATGAAATTCAATTTATTTAGTAATGAAATATTCAAATATTCAATTTCTAAATTAATGCAGTCATAATTTTAAATATTTTACATAGTGTGACATTTTATTGGTCATTTGAATTTGTTTTGATAGAAGATTAAACAATGTACGAGGTCAAATAAAACTGCTGTGTTTTTATTAATTTGGTGTTGGTTTGGGCGGTAAAAAAATATTATTAGTCCTTTTGATAATTCTGCTTAATTTTTTTTCGAAATAGTTTTTATTTTTAAATAAGTACCTACCTACATGTTTCATAGTTTGCAGTATAAATAATTAACGGATTTTAAATATTTTAATTTTTTTATATAATATGTCAGTCAAGAGTATTTCTATTGTGTATAACTTTAATTCTAGGCTTCTATAACATAGGTTTCAAGACCTACATTCAATCCTTCCTCTTCTTAAAGAGGCCCTCCACACATCATTCTCAAAGATGAGTAGGTTCTGAAGAAATTATTTGCCTGTGGAGTTAATGCAAACAAAAAAATGTTTTTAAGTTATTCGTGAAGGCTAAGGACGAATTGTTTCACAGCGATTGAATAAGTCATCTGATTTCGTAAAGTTAAGTTCTGTGAAAAATCATATTGAAGTTTTGTACTGATGAAATAATAACATAACTTGGATACAAATTTTATAAAATTTGATTTTTAACTCTGAAATTACATTATATTAATTGTTCAAATACTGTAAAACAAGCCGCCCTTAGTAAATATAAAAAAAAAAAACTTTATGATATTGGCGACGTCTGAATTTTGCCGTACGCAAAACGAAAAACGGAAGCCAAATAGCAAACAAGATGGTATAATGGTATTTGTAGATTGGTATTGGAGTATTGTTTTCCGTAAAATGAGACTTAGTTTACTTGCTTTCTTTTACCTACTTTTTTATATCGCGAGCACTACTTATTAATAAGAAAGAATGTGTAAGACAAATAGGCAGATATGTCGTCACCGTCACTTAAACAGAAAGAGCAAAGAAGCGCGTTAGCGACTGAAACGGTATAGGGTTTGTTTTGCAAAATCACATTACAAAATCTATCCCTTTCAGTTGCCGCCGCGACCGAAATGTTGGACAGTCAAAACATTTTATAAATAATGTACATAAATGTGTAAATATTTTACTAAATAAAAATGAAATAAATAAATAAATAAATGTATATAATTGATCTGTTTATTTAAATGTGTGATCTTATCGCAGTCTATAAATGCAACTGGTAGGTTTTCCAAATAGGCACCCATTAAGAACGTAATATGTGCATTGGATACAGTAGGTCCCACTAATAGCACAATTCAGAACAAATCATCTGTGAACATGAGAATCATCAATTTAATAGAAGTGTCAATATTATTTTCAATAAACATGTACACTGTAAAAGATCCCACTGAAAAGTCACACTTATGCGAGCATCGTTTATCCAACAGGTTCGTAATATATTGATGTGCCCAAAGTTCTCAAGTCCAATTCGTTTGAAAACCAGCAATATAGGTTGACGCCAGATGAAGATTTGAAAGATGAGTACTTACACTAAACTCCGAGCAGATACAATAGAACTTTCGATATTTATGGTCTTGATGCCACCGGTTGATACAAATGTTCGTATTTGCAAATTTCTTCTGGGAAAATTAACTGCACTCGTAGCACTTGACACAATAAACGGAATAAAAATCACTGGCTTTTCTGTCCAATAAATGTCGTTCTTTGTTAATGTCAATTAGAACTGGATAAAATCTGACCCGATTTACGCGAGGAGCAGGGCGGCAAAGAGCGACCCAGTCCGAGATAGTTCACTGGGCGTAAAATGCATTTGCGCATGACGTGATCGATAGTCGCAAATAGTGCGACGCGTACACAGATTGCAAGTTGCATCGGCGGCAGCGTCTGGGATGACTCGAGGCTGGGCGCTGGCGTTGGGGTTGCCGGGTTGCTGGGCGCCGGAACCGGGAGCCGATAAGGGTAGGGGAATCCCGCGATTTCTGAAAAATAATCACATTTAGGATCTGATATAATACAAGGCAAGGCATTCATACAGATTCTAGATGATCTCTATTCAAATAATATAATGGAATAATAGAATGAAAATAAAATTGATGAATACTGAAGCAATATAATATGTTCTACGACAACTCAACAAAGTGGCACTTCCACACCCCTTTGAAAAGTCATTAAAAGTTATGATTTTTTTTTGAAAAATAGCCCATAACCTATTTAAAAAACTTTTTTTTTCATCACTTTTAAGACTTTTCAAAGGTGTTGAAGTTGCATGATTCTGAGTTTTCCGGTCACCGTACTTATTATTATTTATTTTTTTATATGAATACCGCACAAGAGTCCCAACTGCTCCCGTCTGGAGCCAGTGAGACTATGGCATCCCCAATTGGGGTATGTTGTGAGGCTGAAGGTAGTGGGGAGGGGAAGGAGATAAGGGAAGAGGAAGGTGGGGAAGTACCTGGCTATTCAGATCTGGTCACTATAGCCATTTCAATTCTGAATGGTGGTCTTACACCATGGCGATACTGATAGTATCTTCCACTCTGGAACGTGCCGCAAATAAACTATATATTATTTTAAATGAATAAATAGTGAAATAACACAAATTGATGAAACAAAATTTATTTGCGCACGCCGGGTTCGAACCCGCGACCTTCGGATTGTGAGTCGAGAGTCTTACCTCGGGACCACGGAGGCCGTCAAGGCCGTTAACAGCGACGTTATTTCGTTTCCTTTGATTTCCATTTCTGCATCTATGACACAGGGTGAAAAAGGTAAAAAGCATGAAAAGACCTTAATTTCTTATATTGTAATAAGTACATCAAGCTTTTACAAAAAACGCATTGATCCAAAAATACAGAAAAATGTTGAAGCATGAATTTAAACGCCTCATCTTCCCATTTTCTTTGATATCGATTTCTACCCCTGTGACAAAGGATAACAAAAGATAACATAACAAAGACGAAAATATTTTTTTTTCTTATATTATAATAAGTACATAAAATGCTCTTACTACATCAAGCATCTACAAAAAAATGGATTGAAACCAAAATACAGAAAAATGTTGAAGCATGTTCATTTCCTTTGATATTATAACATTAAAATATATTTTTAAATTTAACAATATAATACGTTCTTTAATATTTTAGAATATTTTTAAAACATATTATTGAAAAAAAAATGTGTGCAGTTGACATGCGGTAGACGTGAAATTTTCAGAAAACTAAGGTAAGGACGAGAGTGGGGAGGCTACGAAGCATCGCCTGAAGAGGAGACCGTTTAGGCTATCTCATTCTCTCGCAGGCTAAAATCGAAAGAAGTAGACGCGAAGTAGATGTGTACGTCTCTTTTTGGTGACGTTTTTCGTTTCATCAAGTTTCAAATCGCAACAGTGCTAAAGAAGTTTTCGCTTTAAAACTTTTACTTGAACAAATCACGAAACACAGATATTTAAAGTTGATGTTGCAAGTCCAGAGGGTTAATATCGCAACTCAATTTACATTATAGTTTTAAATACTTCTAAATATAATTTGGAACAAAGATTCCCGAAACCCAATTCGTTTTGGTTGGATTCCAAAGTTTATTACCAACAGATCCCAGCATTCTTACAGATGCAACACTGAAAGAATTTAAACATTTGGTTTCATTCTATAAAAATGATCAAAATCATAGGTGATTTTGATCATTTTTGATCCGCGACCCCATTTAGTGAGGCCGCAAGCTTCAAACCACTCCAAAATGAACAGGCAAAATAAAACATAAAAGAAAGCGACATCCAGCATTTCCGAAGAAGAAAACACAAATTAATAAGGTGACCAAATTTATAGGAAAAGGTGCACTGGAATTCGACGACAAAGTATGGAAAAAGTCAACCTTTCACATCGATAACAAAAGTGCTTCATAGTCTCTCCACTCTTGTCCACTTTAATTTTCTGAAGGTTAGTCTTCTACCGCGTGTGAACTGCACACTTTCATTTTTTTCTGATTGTTCTCTTGCTTTATTTTGATCATGATTTATGTTGCTTTTGATTGGTAAAATAATACATATTAAAAATATGTGAAAGGGGCTTGACACCGAAATTAGGGAGTGGGGGGAGGGTTTAACCCAACTCCGCCCCCCCATGGGTGCGCCGCTAATGTCTTAACGTTTTTAAAGCTGTTATTTCTCTGTTGATGGCGTTCAAAACTAGGCAAATTTTATGATTTTTGAAAGGTCCTAACTCCTATAAGAAGTAATTTATCAAAAAATTGTGTGCAGTTCACACACGATTGAAGTGAAACCTTCAGAAAACTAAAGTAGACAAGAGTGGGGAGGCTACGAAGTACCGCACAATAAAGACCGATTATACGACCTCATTCTCTCGCAGGCTAAATCTTGTAGTTATATGTTTTTGTCTCTTTTTAGCGTCGCTTTTTCGTTTCCTCGAGATTCAAATCACAACGGTGCTAAAGAAGTTTTCACTTCAAAAAGCAAAACGTAGTGATATGCCAGTGGTTGATATCTATATTACTATAAAAAAATGTTGGCCCTGCAGTCAAAATCCAGAGAGGAAGTAGGGGAAAACGTTTGCATGGAAAAAAATGCCGCCCGGTTGGGTTATTAAAGAAGGTATCCGGTACCTACTGATAAAGAAATATTTGTTTAAGAAATGCATCAGGTGTGACTTTTAGTTTTAGCAATCACTTAAGGTGCGGTCTTGTGGGTGTGATTATTCGAGGTGCAGTTTTATGTGTGATATCCATTATACGAGTAGCGATCCCTTGTTCCCGACCTATCAGCACCGACACCGGGCAATAGAAAATACGTTTTAATTTTTCGTAAATTTAAATAGCGTTTCGCAATAATTTATTATAATTTTTGACGTGATAACGTCTTATAAATCGATGAACGGCTGCACTCACGAAAAAGCATGACTCTGTCACGTTCTGCCTGAGCCGAGCGTGCGAGCGAGAGCGCGGAACAAGCTTTCGACCTAAGCGTTCGGCTTATCTCTTCCACTCCATCGTTATTATATGACGTTATCACGTAAAATTATCGTCCGTAAACCGACTTTACAGACAACCAATTTTTTCACTCAATTTTAACGATTAAATCAATCAATCGATTTATCAAATTCGGTCACTTTTAACTGTACCATACTTCGACTAAGAACCACCCATATTATCTTCATTTTTCTTAACGCATATTTTTATTGGCTGCCATCTTTATGAATGATTGCAAGATTCAACTCGAACTAAATGCAATCTAGATGGTGTCTGGATAAATTTTTATCCATTTAATTTAATGTGCGACATCTATTGAATCTTGCAATCATTCATAAAGATGGCAGCCAATGAAAATATGCGTTAAGAAAAATGAAGATAATATGGGTAGTTCTTAGTCGAAGTATGGTACAGTTAAAAGTGACCGAATTGGATATCGACACCTTAGCTCAGTGGATAAGAGCGCCCAACCCGGAAAGTAGGGAGGTCCTGGGTTCGAGTCCCAGAGGTGTAAATATCTTTTTCTGATTTTTCTGTTTCCAGATTTTCGATTGAGTTTCGCTCATAATGTCTTCATTTAATTAAAATATTACAGTTTGAGGTTTTACTCATAAAAAGTTAAAATAAAAAAATAATAATATAATTTTTAGAATAATGCGTCTTCCTCTTAATTCCGTTTCACAGAATTTAAACAATTAAGCAAAATTAAAATTTTATTTTCATTTTCTGTGTTAGTTCTAATCAAGTTCTGTTTTATTACAGTTATGTAAACCAACTGGCAAATAATGATAAAATAACAAAACGTGAATGGAAACTCTACAGATCTTGAAAATTAACTTTGAAACTTGATGAATTGTTCAAATTTCATGAAACAACTGGCAACTTCATTTCAACATTGTTCAAAATGTTCGGATAAAAACAAAACCATCTTCTCAGTTGAAGTAAATGTGATTTCGAGTCAATTTCCACTGTTACTATACACGGTATCCGGAAACTAGTGGTAAATGGGAGAAACTGGGTGAATCTACATCACAAAGAGAACAAAAAAATGTTTTTTTTTTTCATTTGATCATTTTAGTTTTTTTCCAAATATTTTCGGCAAGGGATTACAAAAGTTTTTTGCAGCCATACAATAAATAGCTCTTACTGACCGACCAAATATTTTGAATTTGACTACACGAAATTCCAACTTCGGACTCGAATTGCTCGAAAACGAAAGCTCAGGCCAAAAAAAGTCATACCACAAAATCGAACCCAAATTTACTAGCTTCCCACTTATACCACGAGTTTCCGGACACCGCGTATAGTGAATTCCCTATTAAATGATCAAATCTATTAGGTAAAAGTTTATTTGTCTAAAACCTAAAGATCAGTAATTAAGTGTGAGGGAAGTTTTTATTTATTTATGCTGTTAATACCGTAGGTTTCAAAGAAATTTCACTAAATCTATTTCAAGAGACTTGATGAAACAATATATGTTAAAATGTTTTTTATAAATTTATTTTTTACCCTAATAGAAATTGAAAATAATTCGTGGTAAAAAAGTAATTCCATTTAATGTCTAATTTTATTTTCTCGGAAAAGCGTTTCGTACTCACGTTTCTACTTTATTAAAATGTACATTGTGAGGCGATATTTCATTTGTCTGTCAATATTTTTTAAATTTAAAAAAAAAAAAAAATTGCTAGTCCTGAGTAAGTTTTTATTAATATGCCATTCAAATAAAAAAATAGTTCTCTCCAACACGGTATACATTACGAAACAAAAATTTATTAGAACAAATTATAATTAAAGCTACACTGCCGTGAGAAGTGTGCCGACAACTTTAATTGTTTCTGTCAGTATAGTACACTATGAACATGTCGATCATGGGTAGGTACTTGTGAAAAACAGTGATCAATTGTTTATAGCAAAAATCCCACCTTAAATCATTACTTAAACATTACCTTCCGTACTTAAAAATCACCTTAGGTATTTAAGTGATTTTTTAAAATTAAAATGAATTATAAATTAAACTTTAAAAAAAAAATGTTTTTCTAAACCTAAATGGTATGTATGAACAGTGAATTCATTGGCTCTGAATCGCAGAAAGCAGTTTATATGTTGCCGTATCAATATTTGGAGATATGATAATATTAATTTGATTTGAAAGGTGATTTGAAAATACGCTTTTTCATTTTATAATTCGAAATAAGCCTATGAATTTAAAAATATTAAAATTTTGATTGCAATCTTTGAAATAAAATTTAAAATATACATACTAAGGGAAAAAATAGACTAACACATATTTTAATAGGCAAATGTATTATAAATATATTTATTAAAGTGTTATAACACAAAACTACGCTACACAAATATTACGTTATTATTATTATAAACTTTATCTTCAACTCACTTTTTTGACGTTTCATAAAAAAATAATTAATCAAAAATTTCCAAACTTTCATCAACTTTTTCCAGTACAAATATTTTAGTGGCATACATACTTATAAGGGAGCCAAACACATGAAATCTATAAATTGCAGCAGTTGGAACCAAAGCGGGTAGCGTCTTTTGGTTGTGAAGGTTTGTCATAAGTTTGAATAACTTAACATTATTTACGTAAAAGGGCGTTTATTTATAAATAAATAAATAAATTATTGATCTTGTTTGGTTCAAAACGATTACTTATTTTTTGTTTTTCACGAAATTTCAGTTTGGCAGTGTGCTGCACCGATCTCCATACAAAACACAGAATTTTAGAAAAAAAAATGTTTTCGTGTAAAACTTTAACAAAGCCATTTTTTAGCACTCTAACACATCCAAAGGTAACGAGCCGGCACTGATTATGTTAAAAATGAATAGGTATTTTAAATTATCTTACTTGTCTTGTAAGTACAACAAATTTTGAAGGCTTTTTACAGGCTGTAAAATAATTCAATTTTTCATGATTTTATTGGCGGTTTTGGCATTTTTTGTGAGAATAACAATTTTGTGAGAATAACAAAAAAAATACTTTAACTTCAATATTTTATAATATAATCAATAAAAAAAACTACGTAGAAAGAGCGTTTTTTGGCCGAAATTTTAATTTATTTAGATGCGACAAATATGTGTTCAAAATTAATTTATGAAATAACTATAATTTATGAATGAAGATTATAAAGATATTTTGGTCGATCATCTATTTGGATTCAGAAAAAATGTACAGCGATTGCTGAAAAATATTTTATATTGATTATGAATCATTTATATCTATAATAATGTTTTTTGTCTTGCCTCTCTTTGTTATTTGACATTTGAGTTAACTTTATATTTTTATAATGTTCTAATTTTAATTGTTTTTTCTTTTAATCTTATTTTTATTTAAGATATGTGTTTCAAATTTTACCAATATGACTGATTGATTTTATGTAATTTTCAATCTATTTGTCTTTTTTGTATAATTAAATGAGTTTTTATAACTGGGTTAACAATCTGTAAAAACCCAGTATAAATAAATAAATGAAATAATTATCAAAATTGCCTCTAAAATGAAGAAAATGAAATTCTTTGATAGCCTGTATATACAATTTTTAAAAACAAATAAAAATAAATAAAAAATTGTTTGCAATTCATAAGCTGTAGAAGTGAAACCTTCAGAAAACTAAAGTAGACAAAAGTGGAGAGGCTACGAAGCACCGCACAAAGAGGAGACCGATTATTCTATCTCATTCTCTCGCAGGCTACATTCTATAGATGTATGTATTTGTCTCTTTTTAGTGTAGCTTTTTCGTTTCATCGAGTTTCAAATCACAACGGTACTAAAGAAGTTTCACAAGTTTTTTGAAAATAATTGTAAGTAAATAATTGAATCATTAAATGATTGAAAATAATTGTAAGTAAATAATTGTTTCGACAGGCCGCACGTGATTGAAATCGCAAGCGCCAAAGTTTACAACCCTTTGACTTTTGCGTGCGGCGACTGACATGCGCCGGGTGACAAAAATCGACCGTGAAAACGTCAGTCGCAGGCGATCACTAGCTGCATATACTTGTTGCTGAACGTGAACAAAATTTAACGTTTTTATGTTGTTTTATTCTACGGGTATTTCTTGAATTACATGTGTCACGAATTATTTCGACACGAGCATGTAGCATGTCGGTCCTGCTAAACATTTGCAAAAAAGAGCTAGTCGCACGCGATATTAATCAACTGTGAAAATGAGCTACGACACGACGGGCGACGGGGTGACCACGACAAAATTCGACTAGTAAGTGTAAATCTCTCACTAATGCGAATAAACAAGGAGTTTGTACCGGTACTGAGTTGTATTCTCTTTGATAACCCCTGTAGAGTGATAGTTAGTAACCTAGATATATGTATGGCAACCAGAATTAAACCAAATGCAGAACCTTACAAATACTTTGGTTTCATTACCCATGTTTAAAATTGTTTTTTTTTTTACTTCGGAAAAGAAAATCCAGTGAAAACTACGAAAAAGTTTATCTCTTAAATTAAAAAAAATAAATCACTAAAATTTTCCGAATAATTATCGTAAAAAACTTATAATCCATACTATATACTATACTATACTATAATATACTATAATAATAATAATAATACTATTAATTAATTAATACTAATATTATAAATGCGAAACTGCTCGAGTTTGTTTATGACCTTTTCAGGCATTAACCAATAAAAAGACTTTAAAAATTCATTCACCAATAGAAAGCTAAATTATATGCGCAGACTATATGTTGTATATGATGGTAAGGTCTGGCGTTATGAAATTATAAATATTAATATATTATATTTGTTATACGTTTTCTGTCGCTAACAAAAGCGAGTTAATTGCAAATGTCAGAAAAAAATCATTCCCATGGAAACGATGTTGATATATTTGTGGGCTCTAAGCTGGTAGGTACTAAGCCCCCTGGTCAGCTACTGCCCCAGAAAATTCAAATATTTGAATATGTTTTGTTTTTTTTGGACAAGCTGGAATAAATGTCAGATAAGAGTTCCTACATTAAAAATATAATTCGTAACGATTATAAAGACTGAATAATAAATAGTGTAATTTTGTATTATATTAACAAACTTCCAAATATTTAATTAAAAATAAACATCCGAAATGTTTGTAAGCGCATAAATTCCAAACGAATGAACAAAATTGGATAATTCTTTTTTTCTTTGTGAAATTTAGGTGGCAGGCTAGATGTTTGAAAACTGAATGTAAGGGAATGAATGTATGGAATGCGGGAGGGGGTGGGGTGGGGAGGAGGGGGGATAATTGATAAGTTCAACCGCTACAGTAATTTCCCGTAATACCATGCGAGCGAAGCCGCGGGGAAAAGCTAGTTATAGAATATTTGGCTTAGATCATCCAATCCTTTGGGCGTAAGCAAAACGAAAAGAAAACGTTAACGAAATTGTTTTCCTACAAATCGCCTGTGTTTTGGTAAAACCATTACGTTTTGTTGTAGAATAGTCGTCAATTTTTTTCAATTATTTACTTACAATTATTTTCAAGTGAAAATTCTTAAGCACCGTTGGGATTTGAAATGGTAAAATAATTTTTGCTGATTTAGGTATTTTTAATACCAAAAATAAAATTTATGGGTAAATTTTTTTAAGTTACCTATTTCGAAAAAACTATAGATAAAATTATTCAACCCCCAAACCTTTCACAATAGAAAATAAAATAGCAATATTTTACATCAAAATTTTGAAAAACAAATAATTACTTTCATAAAAATTCTTTACAAGAACAACTCTTTTTTTATAACTTTTGAAGGTTATTCCCATCAATGTAATATATCACTGAAGAAGAAGATAACAATAAAAATCTAAACGAAAAAATGACAGTTGCGACCGTTATCTTTTGCTATTCTTCTATGTCTTGTTCTCTTTCATTTTTTTCGTATAGATTATTGGTGTTACCTTCTTCTTCAATGATACTTTCATATAAATTTTAAGATTTTTAATAAGTTGTACGTTTTTGTAAATATTCGTTTTTATCGTCTCTTGTAAAGTTTTCGTTTTGTGGCTTAGAGGATTTTATCAAACCACAGTCGATATGCATCAATACACACAATCCTAAGTAGGTATGTATAATATATATATGTAATTTCATCAAAACAATGAGCCGTAATGAGAGTGGTGAGAATATGAGTTCAATTATTGAGTAAGCATTTTAATTTCCTGTAAGTCAACATGTGCGCATAGTTCACTTACACTCAACTTGGAAAAAATTACATAACATGTTGCAAGGTCTTCAATTATTATAAGACGAGTGTGTCTTAAAGTAGTGATAATGGATCACACATACCGTATATTATTATATTTGATTAATTCAGGCGAACCGATGGAGATGCAATAAAGTGAGAGAGTGTTCATAAAAGGATTTCGCCATTCCATTATTGCGGAAGGAATATCTTCGTATTGGAGGTAAGGCACCCGGGCACTCAGTCTGCACGCGGCCAGCAGATCGCCGTTCATTTAGTGCTGAGCTTCGTCGTTGGTTCGTTGGTGGCACCGTGCTTCAACTTGTGTTTTCCACTTTTCTTAACTTTTCACATTAAAAGTTTTTGTTGTGTTTTTGGAATAATAAAAGGTATGAATTTTTTATCTACCTGTGAATATTTAAATATTTATTTTTCATATATTTTTATGCCATCAAAACAATTTTCCACAAAAAAGTCATTTCTCGTTTTTCTGCCTTTATGAAGAAACTTTATTATTGCTGTTGAAAAAGCTCATCTGTAAGAAAATTATCAAAGAACATATTTTATGAAAAAACTGGGCAATCTTGTTTCTCAAGAATTATATTTTAAATATAGAATAAAAATAATGGCTAGGTTTAATAAAAAATATAAATAGATACATTAGCGTTTGTTTGGATTGAAATGATTATTTTAAAATTTCTTAACACATCGATTGTCCAGTTGATTAGTGAGACATCTTCGAAAAATCGAAATTTGAGTTGAGTATGCAGTTATATGTAAAAGCGTACCCTCTATCTGTTACAATATTCAGATTTTTTTTTTTAAATATGAGTACCGCACAAGAGTCCCAACTGCTCCTGTCTCGAATCAGTGGCACTACAGCTTCCCCAATTGGGGTATGTTGTGAGGCTGAAAGTAGTGTGGAGGGGAAGGAGATGGGTAAGAGGAAGATGTGAAAGTACCTGGCTATTCAAATCTGGTAACCAGATTACAAACAAAACACGGCTAAAGCCATTTCAAGAACCCTTTCAATTCTGAATGGTGGTCTTACACCAGGGCGATACTGAGAGTATCTTCCACTCTGGAACGTGCCGCAAATATACTATATATAATTTTAAATGAATAAATTGTAAAATAACACAAATTTATCGAATATTTTTTTTTGTCACGCCGAGATTGCGAGTCAAGAGCCTTATCGCTGCACTACGCCGGCCGTCGTAGTCGTCATTAGCATTCGCTTGGATTGAAATGATTATTTTAAAATTTCTTAACACATCGATCGTCCAGTGGATAAGTGTGACAAATCCGAAAAATCGAAATTTGAGCTGAGTATGCAGTTACATGTAAAAGTGTACCCTCTCTCTGGTACACTGCTCAGATTACTCGTAAATTTCACCAAATCAATTAAAATGCTCAAAAACTTGCAGTGAATTAAACAAAATATTGAAGTTGTCTGGGTCACTAGTGGGATATTTCAAAATGTCTATATTTATATACCAGACCGTTACGCCTCCCAATTTTATTTTATAGCATATTTAAAATGTGAAACACAGATATAATATTTGACTTATATGGCGACCATTCGAATGTTGGTTTCCTTTTTATCTCAATGAAACATTGAAAACATTGAAAATGTCACACTCGTGCAAGATTGTGCTATTTTCAGTGTTGGAGATGCTTACAATTGAATGTGCGATTTCTTATTTGTTATTTGCAGTTGCCGCGAAATTACGTAAAAAGGTTAAAAGGTTTTTCATTAAAAAAACTGCCATCTCCATTCATTTTCAATTTGTAAACAGAGATTACAGGGAACGATAATATTATGGAAATATTGTATTCCCATGGTAAATAGCAGGTAAATTTGGTTTTTAACAGAAAAATACTACCCATTGAAAGGGTTGCCCGGATTAGCATTTTTATAAAACGGTGCTTGTACTCCAACATAATATTATGCAGGTACTCTCAATGAGTTAATAATTTTTTCACCGAGATAATATTATGTTCGTGGCAATAATAAAATGTATTAGGTAACTGCTCCCACGAATGAAAAAGTCGTATTCTCTTTCAGAATTCTTCAGCTTTTTTTGTGTTTTTGCTGGGAAACTTATTCTATCTATGCCACTTTATAACAATACTAGCTTTTACCCGCGGCTTCGCTCGCATAGTATTAGGGGGAAATTACTATAGCGCTTGTAGTTCTCAATTAACTCCCCCCCTCTCCCTCCCTCCTACCGCATTTCACACATTCATTCCCGGTACATTCAGTTTTCAAACAGCTCGCGTGCCACCTAAATTTCATAATGCCAGAGCTAACCGGTAGTAAAAAAAATAATTATCCAATTTGGTGCAGTCGTTCAGATGTTATGCGCGTACAAACATTTCGAAGATTCATTTTTATTTATATAGATAGATAGATATTATCAACATCGTTTTCACGGCAACGATTTGTTTTCTGACGTTAGCAATAACTCGATTTTGTTAGCGACAGAAAACGTATAATAAATATAATATATTAATATTTATAATTTCATAACGCCAGAACTTAAAATAATACACAGCCTATATTACTCGCATATAATGGAGCTTTCTGTTGGTGAAAGAATTTTTAATATCGGTTTATTTGTTTATGCGTGAAAGCGTAACAAACAAACTCACGCAGTTTCGCATTTATAATATTAGTATAGATATCGTCTATTTCTTACATACCTATATACATTGTACATCTGGTCAAATCAAAAATACTAATTTCGGTTGCGTGTGTATCTTTTGTAACTTTTTTTTACATTCGCTCAACACTCCACACAGGAAGCCCTTTGAAAAAAAACTCAATAACTTTGAGGATGCTGTGTGGATGGTCATTTTAGGGAAAGGAAAGAGATAAAAGTTCTGGGAAGGAAAAGGGTATGGGGAGTAGAAATCTGGGGGTCGACATGCCCAGTAGTGACAGACTTGTGAACTGCCATCCCACTGCCATCTCACTGCCATGCAAGGCAATGGGTCGAGAAAATCCGACTGGAGAAGTCAAAGTCTACCTCAACTAGTCTCTCCACGCAGTGTGGGCAAAAACATTCGCCACCAAGACTTCGACAAACCTCACCCCGTGAACCTAGGTACCCCTGCAAAGTCACCAAATACTGCGAACCACTTGGGGTGACCTATTGTTCAGTTCAGTTAATGGTTCCTGGGGCGGCGGTACTCCTCTCAAATCCTGTGGTTTAAGCTCTGAACTGAAACTGAAATTCCGAACTTTAGAACAGATTTACTTTGAATTTAAATGTTATTTGTGTTTGAAGAATTCAGATAAGCAATGAAGTATCTACCTACAATCCAACATTTTTAGCAGAAAATTACTTTCATTTTATCTAAATTGGAACGGATTTATCGAAAATTCACGTTTTATTTTATCATCAAAATCTGATTGGTTCGAATATAATATGCGTTTACTGTGAATGTATGCTTTTCAAGTCTACGAGACGTATTGTTACCATTTGAATATAAAACCATGTTATTTGTAAAGGGACTACTTTCTTTCATAAGAAAAATATGATGACATTGAATTGAGGACGTAATGAAAATCCTGTGGAGCTAAATTAGACAGAAAGCTTCAACAGTGGTTTGACCATGCAAGATAACTCAAAGGAAATAAGTAAACTTCCGTTTCCGTTTTAAGATGGTGGCCGTTAACCCTCGGGCCTGGCGTCCATTTAGATCAAAATATTTCTACTTTGCAATAAAATTCAAATAAATGGAATATTTCTGAACGCATCCGAAAACTAAAAACTGTTTTTGAAAGGTGATGAAACACGCTTTCAAATTTTAGGACCCAAAATAAAAATATAATTTTTTGAAAAATAAGATTTTTGAAACATACAAAACATAAAAAGTTTTAAAAATGGCTCACCTTCCTTTTTTTAACTAAAATTACTGATAAACGTTATCGTCAATTCACTTTTTTGTCATTTCACAAGATTTTTTTAAAAATTGCGGTTGGATTCTTTGAATATAACGCGTCGATTTTTTTCTTTCTAACACCGTAGAGATCATACTTCTAACTATGATAGTGAAGGAGATACAACGATTTCTATGAGGCCTAAATGAGTGGTTCCAAATGCGAACAAATTAGACTGAGGGGTTAAGGTAAAATCGTTATTTTTATTTGTCGTATTATATTAGTTTAAGAAAGAAAACTTCGGGAGGTATTTTAGGAACTTAATTGTACTTAAGTTTGTAATCAATTAAATAACATTCAGGATCTGGTTATGCATGGTATTTACCATATATGTGTTCATGTGTGACAGCTGTTTCGTCATTAGAAAAGAGCTCAGCTGGTAAAGCATCCAGTAAGGGCCACATTTGCAAAAGATAAAGTGAGAAAAAAAATCAGAGTATGCCATTCACACGCGGTAGAAGTGAAACAGAAAGTCGGTAGATGTCGCTTTCTTTTCTTTAGCCTGTTTATTTTAAAGTGGTTTGAAGATTGGATATTGATTTAACAAAAAAAAAGTTTTTTTTGGATTTCGTGGGATTTGAACCTCCGTTCACTGATCTCTGTCTCTCCGGCCGCGATTTGTCTTCGGCCGCGATTTGCCTTAGCCGCTGCGCTATGGGAGGCTCGAGCCGAGCCGCGTATTTACTTTTACAAGCAATGTAATTCTTTTTAATATGTAATAATAAACGAACTGCCTAAAATTTGTTCTCATTGATAAAAAATAAGTAATTCTTTTAATTATGAACGCGAAATTCCATAAGTCACCTGAAGTAAACCAATCAACGAGGCCACCTAGTGGGAAGTAGTCATTTTGTTTAATATTGTTACGCAAGCTATGTAATAATAGGGACGCAATGTATCATGTAGGTTCAAAGAAATGAGAGATTCATGATTAAATTTCCGCGTATGAAGAAGTAATGGAATTGCGGTGGATTTGAAATTAGCAGAGCTATTATCTCATTACGTTTACTAGCCATAATTCATCGTGAAAGGATTATGGCATAGGCAAGTGCGATTGCAATCTATGATAAATGAAAACTCTCTTTAGCCTCGGTGTTGGACGTTGTTACAACACCCACAATGCAGATTTAGATCAGGCTGTCAGAAGTGTAACCTACATTACGAGATGAGTCGGCTTAATTATTGTTACAATGATAATTGAGTAAGTTGGCGCAATATCCGGAGATTTGTTGTTGTTGTTGGTGATATGGTGAGGTGCGCACTCTTGCAAAGCCTTAGGCTGGAAGATTGGGCTCAAAGTACTTACATTAAGAAAGCGGAGGGAGCGATAAATACCTTATTGTTTCGTAAGCCCCAATTTTGACAGATTGTTCACATTGTAAATTGATAACAATATTTTTAACTCATGGATGTTAAAAAAATGGCGGCTCTAGTAGCTAGCTTATTTGGTCCTATAAGCAAGCAAATAAATAGTATTATTATTTAGATCGCCGAAGTTCAATTTTTTTTCTTCTCTGAATCGTAATTAACCCAGCAGTATCCATAATGTAAAAATAGTCTACATTGCTCTTTCAATCTTCCACATCTCCGTAAATTCATTTAATATTAAATCCATATTTCAGGTATTCCTAAAACAAATATTTTTTCAACCATTAAAAATATTTAAAAAATTGCAACTTCAATAAAAAAACATTTTAATTAATATGAACCCATTTCAATGTTAGATGCTATTGCAAATAACAAATTTCTTTGGAGTAGACAGAGAAAAAAAAATTGTTTCTGCTTTCAATTTGACATCTTTTTTTAGTCATTAGTCAGAGAGAGATGTAACATAAAACGTTAAAAATTATTAATTATCATTGAAGTCTCCTTTTTTGCCTGTTGAGATGTGTGCAGTCTTTTCTCTTTCCAACGCATAAATTTGATGTTTCTAAAACAGAGATGTCAATATTTGGTACCTGCGACCTTACAATAATAGTAGTGTTTCTCGCCTGCGAACTTAGAGTAGGTCGTTGTCAGCCTTGCAAGTAGCGCGTTCCACAAACATGTGGCGCCCAGAAACAACGGTCTTTCTCGAAGGTAGGTCGGCAGTCACAGTCGTGCCTGAAATTGGGCTTTGCAAATATTTTTTTATTATTTATTATGAATGATTATTTTTTAAATATTTAATTATAGGCACAAAATCGATATTCTTTTCCTTACAATAAACTATTATAAGCCAATGAAAAAAATATTCACATCATTTTTATAAAAAAGTGAAATAATTTTTAAATCCCATACATTAATGCTGCGTTACAAGGCGGCTTGTTGATGGTACTTAAGCACGGTGTGGGTGGGTTGTAGGACCATACGAACAAATATAATATTTGATCGGGGCCATGCAGTGAGTCAAAATAACAGAAGAGCAAATTTGAGACGATTATGAGTGTGGATGAAGCAAGGAATTTCTGCTAACACAGTTTTAAAGAGTTTTTTGTGGCAATTCAATTTATTTGCTTGTCCATGCGCAAATGTTTTTTTTAAATTTGGTTCGTTACTCCAAATAACGACGTAAAACGATCTTATCATTACAACAGTTTTTGTAATATAACCACTGGAGCGACAGCGCATTTTAAATCTTTTTTCTCCCTTTGACCAGATTTTCAGAAAATCATATTTTAAATTTTTCGCCAACATTAAAAAAATCATATCTTAGAATTATAACATGGAGACATAAAAATTTATTATAGTGCTATATAGCCAAAGAATTAACCTGCATTTTACATTTTATCTCATATTTGTAGGATGTATAAAAAAATATTAAAAAAATCGTTAAGTTTACAACCGCGCGAATCTTGTGTGTTTGTTACTTTGAAACTCCGTGAGAGGTACTTATTCGAGTCAACATAGAATATTTTTGATTTCTGCATGTTGTCTGTGGTATACTTGATAATGAAAGGTGCATTTCTATGGAAAAATTACCTAATTTTAACCACGTAAACAGCTGATCAGAAATTCTGGGTGAAAAATAAAATTTCAAAAAATTATTTTTAACTTTGTCCTAAAATAGTCTACGAAGTTTGGATTTACGACATCTATGATCATAATAGATAAAGCATTTCAATAGCTTCGTTTTAAAATAAATGGCTGGCCATGGAAATGTTTTAAATAATTTCAATAAATGTTTTACGAATAGTAGGAAGAAATGTGGCGGAATTTTGGACCGCTATTAATCGCAGAAAAATAAAAAATGGTCTACTTTTCGACCATAATCGTTCCAGTGGCTAAAGACTTTAGGGGTTTTGCACACACCAATCAGCAGGGGACAATGATGACATTTAAAAAATTTCATTTGATTAGATAAATACCTTATTCTTTTTCGCGTTCTTCCCTAATTCTGTGAGCTCTGAGGTGGCTAAACATGCCGATCTTAGAACCGCAAACACTTTCACACTTGGGGCACGGATAAACGAGTGCGGCCGGGCGGTGGCTCAGTCCCGCGGGTGCCTCCCTTCGCCGCGTCTTCCTGTCAATGGCTCGGCGCTCCCGTTCTGTTTGGAAATCATCAGGGATCATCGTTCTTTAGCCAGTCCCCTGCAGATTGACAGATTTTCAATATTACATGGTAGAACTGTATCCGCGTAGTGCTTGTCCACACGACGCGATTTGACTAGCAGACAATTGAAATTCGCAGTTTTCGAGGTAGTAGGTGCACTATTAACTATCCACATGATATCATACGCACTCGCACACGCGCTGAACTCTCGACGATCAACTGCGCCAGTAAAATCGCGTCATGTGCAAGGGTGCGATCGACTTAGTGTGAATTTCTAGTCATATAGTAAAGTATAAAGTATTTTAATGAAAATTTTACTGAGACTGTCCTGACGCCAAAAAGCATTGACAAGTTTCCTTGTGCCAAAAATAGGATTTGAGAAATAAAAACGCAGAGTGCAAATTATTATTCTGACGAAGAAACCATTGGTTTAGAAAAAATGGTTGTCCGTAGAGTCGGTTTACGGACAATAATTTTACGATGATAGCCGTACGCTTGTTCGGCCTAACGCTCGGCTCTGGCGGAACGTGACAATGAGTCATGTTTTTTTGTGAGTGCAGCCGGCGTTCATCGATTTTTAAGACGTTATCACGTCAAAAATGTCTATCATTATTATTGTGCATACAGAGTGATTTATTTTCATGAAATTAAAATTACGAAAATTAAAATGAATTAAATTATTTACTTTAATTTTCGGTATTAGCTCAGATTGTAGGTAAGATTTTTCGTACACATACTCACACTAAGCCGATTGCGTCCCTCCGTGGAAACTATTCTTCATTTTATTATCTCTCAAATCCCCTTCTTAAACTTACCACATGCTTTTTGGTATCAGGGCATTCTCAGGAAATCTAAATGCGCATTGGTCTCATTTGTTAATGAAGCCTCAGAATAACCTAGAATAGTTTCAATACACCAGGGCCCTTGGATATGTTTGAAGTCCTGCTTGTGGCCCTTGTGGGGTTGTTTTAAATGGTTCCATGCCAACTAAGAATAAAGTCAACTCAACACAACACCTCCTTGAAAAGTCATTAAAAGCTATAAAAAAATAATTTTAAATTAGCCGATAAACCTAACCTAACGTAACCTATTTAACCAATTTTTATATTTTTTTTATCACTCTATTTATATTTTTTATCATCCCGAGTTGTCCGGTCGCCGTTTTAATTAGCCAGAAGATTCTGCTGAATTCTGATATTCACCATTTCTGAGTCCCTAATAATGGGGTTCAACTGTCATACTTAATAATAAAAAACAGTCTTCTGAAATAGCCTGTGCTTACTAAAGAAATCTGCCAATTTAAAAAAAAAAAACAAAAAAAAAATTCGATGGCGAGTAGATATATTATAGGCTTCTTCGGAATATCGGACTGATACATAGATACTTTTACTAATACAAATGATTCCATTGCTGCCAATGCCTTGTAAACAAGTAATTTGTAAAATAAATTTTGTTATTTTATGTTACTGCAAAGCACTTAGATAATAATATTGAAGCTTATTATCCTTTACTGCACACGAGGCTGATCTCACCTATTCTAATGACGCCTTCTTCACGAGCCTTCTAGCTTTTGATATGTAATGATACCTCAATTGCCAGTAATATAAAATAATTTACGTTTGCAGCATTGTTATCATGATAGTGTTTTGATTCAAGGAAGCAATGAAAAGCGTTGTTACAATTGAGTAGCCGCTATAAGCGTCATTATTCTAGATTATACAGTAAATTACGGAAATTTAATAAAGTAGAACTTAAATCTGACAGCACAAAATAGGACGATTTCGAAACAATTATGTAATCAGGCATGAGATTATGCTAGAATCCCGAATCTGACAGTTTTAAAATTTACAGAATTTTTTTTTTTTTTAACTTTTCCATTTTGCTTAAAGTGCGTGTCTGCAGCTTTTTTTTACCATACCGCACAATAGTCCAAACTGCTTCCAAACGGCTGGAGCCACTGAGACTAAGGAACCCCATCGGGGGTATGTTGAGAAGGTAGTGGGGAGGAGAAGGAGATGAGGAAGAGGAATTTGGAGACTTCCCCACAAGTTTTTATTTAGTTCTTGTTTTGATTTAACATCTTGGCTTATTTGATACATTAAAAAAAAAACCTCTTCTCAATGCATGTGCCGCTGGTTTCTGAACATCGTGTAACATAATACCTGTTTTGTGTCTAATTTTAGTAACTCTTATTGTATTCATTCTCTTATTGTTCATTACGTAGACCGGTTATCATGTTACAGGTTGATTTTTTTTTCTAATTTAATTACTTCAAATAACATAATTTCTGTACCTATTTTACAACGGCACTACTCCAAAATTTAAATTCGAGAAATTCGTTCTCTATGAGTTTCTCTGTTGGGTAGCTTGTTAACAAGAAATTAATATATTGTAATTAGTTTAAAGAACCATATTTTTTCCTTTAAATCTGTTATATGTATGTATTTTAAATAAAAAAATAATAATAATGTGAAAACACGCAAATTGTACCACAGTAGGTAGGGAGATATTTTTTAAAAGCTACATACGTTAAACTTTGAACCATACCGGTATTGGCAAAGAAATGTAAACGATTCTTATATTTTTCTTATTCTTACATTCTAAAACTTATATATTTTTTTTTAAACGATTTTTATTTTTTGACTGAGCAATTAAATTTTTTTAACTATATTATCGGATAGTTAAAATTAATGGATTCACATTCAAATACACGTTGTTCAATCTTGGCTAAGATATCCATCAGATATTCATAAGATATTCATCTTGTGAAAACATAATTTTTTTCTAAAAATTCAAATATTTCCAAGATAAATAATCTGGAAATAGTTACTCGACTATTTTAAGAAGAATTTTTTTGTTTTGTTAATATGATGTTATCTTTTGATTTAAGGTAGCAATGGAGACCGCAAGGCTTGTACTGAGTAGCCACTTCGGGGGTAAGTTTTACTCTGAGACAGAGGGCTGTTTGAAGGACCGCGTGGAGCATCTCGCTAAGTCTGAGCTCCGGGAGACCAAGGCGGCGAGGGACCATGGCCTGGAGCAGATCAAGAAGTGGATCGAAAAGAATGATGACATCAAGAACGTGCGCACAGGTAATTAATATAAAACCATTAATTAACATGGGTTAAGCTGGGCACGCAAGCTAGTTAGTTGTGCTAGCCGGAAGGCATGAGAAGCAGATGTACCAATGATGCATTCAATTGATCACGGGCGTCCGGAATGTTGGTGTCATGGTTCTCATTGCAGAGAAGAACCGTGGGGAGTTTATGTTGAGTTGAGCTGAACCTGGTTCACAAGGCCGATTCGAATGGAGATCAATATTTTCAGCAATGAGGATCTACAAAAAAAACCATAAGTCGATTTTTTTGACGTGATAACATCTTATAAATCGATGATCGCCGGCTGCACGCACGAAAGAGTATGACTCATTGTCACGTTCCGCCTGAGTCGAGCGTGCAAGCGTGAGCACGGAACAAGCGTTTGGCCCAAGCGTTCGGCTTGTGACGCATCTATCTCTCTTCCACTCCATCGTATTATATGAAGTTATCACGTAAAATTATCGTCCGTAAACCGACTTTACAGACAACCATTTTTTTGTGATGAACGACTTCAAAATTCACATGAGATGCACAGCGTGGAGAATTTTGGTAAAGATTGTTGGACCTTTTTCCACTGTTTGAAAGATGCTCTCTTCGCTATGTTGAGGGATCACCAATCAGAATGAAAAAGTCACAACGCTTGGTTGAAAATTGTGATAAATCTATGTTTAGTTACCAGATCTGTATAGCTAGACACTTCTGTGTACATTTCATTACCCTCGCCGTGATGAATCACGGCGAGGGTAATGAAATGGAGTGGAGTTGTATGAAATGGTAATGGTAGTTGTAATGGTAAGTGGAGTTCCAAATGAATTTGGAATTCAACTTGGAACCCTTGTGTGGTATCCATCAGAAAAAAAGGTATTGGTTTTCAAATTATTATGTAGGTACTGCGGTTGACGGATTGATACTTTGGTTTCAATGCCATACGGATTCCGTCGTCCGCACGATAACTCTTCTATCGTTACACAATTATTTGTATTTCTTAAAATAAAGTTTGTTGAATAATAATTAAAGACATGGTGTCGTTGAGTAATTTCTAATAATTTATATCTGTCAAAGTTACAATACATTGTTCCCTGCTGTGTAAAAAAACCAGTTCAAGAATTACTCAACGTCGTTCAAACCGAAAACAAACATCTACAAAAGACCTGCGTAGAAAAAAATTGTGCCTTTATTAATCGTTAATCTCCATTGATACGACTCAAACAAGTTTATGTGGTTTCGGTGGCTCGATGAAAGGTGGATTTATATTTATCTGACTGTCGTGTCGTGATATGCTCTGACGTGATGGCTGGCATTCACATGAATGTGTCGAATTCTGACGCTCTCTGAAGCTTTTTGGATAAACAATACAGTCGTCAAACACAGCACTGGCTTGTGCACACTTGTCTGATCTGTCGTGACGCGGCCGCTCCTTCGCACCCGCTTCTGACGCGACACCATAAAACGCATCAGCGACACACTAATATAAACCTCAACACACTAAGGGCGGCTTGCACCAACTAGCGCTTATTTTATCTTAAATTGTATTTAACTAAACGAATTTAAGTCACTAAATACATTTAATTTAAATTCGTTTAATTCCATCTTGCACCACACAGTCGCAATGGCTATTTAGTTAAACGTCGTTAAGCGTCAGTAAAACAGTTACCGCCGTTTGGCGAGGGGCGTAATGGGATAAGATGGGGCGGGATGGGATATGGGATAGTGAAAATATTCATCGTAATTTTTTTTTCGGACTGTGTCTTGTTCCGCCGAACCCTTGAGACTGACTCACCGAACCCCAGGGGTTCGATCCAACATAGGTTAAGAACCACTGCTCTAGACCATTTAGCTAGCGATCTGTCTCTTCAAGTTTGAAGAAGCAGTTAATATTTACTTATTGGAATGTATCAATATTATATACCGTGTTAAATTAATTAATCAACTTTTTTCTGTTGTTTTGAAGTTTTTGTGTCCGAGGAGAAATTAAAAGTATTTGCCAATAGGATATCATATTTCCATGGGATAATAAATATATTACGAAAGAAATATATAATTCACATAAAGGTCATGAAATTTATATAATAACGATGGGTCTAAGATGCCACATTAATGTCCAGAAGCAATGTGAACACGAGTCACTCAAAAAACATTTTTTTCTTTGTTGTCCAAGAAAAAGATTTCTCCTTAAAGATGTTAATGGATTTGATATTTTGTCGTTATTTGATTTTTATTCGGGCTCTTGTGAAATTTCGACAGACACATTACCGTATCGTACCTTCATAAATCATTACGTCATTGTACCTTTCATCGTGCCTGAAGCTCAAATAAAGGCACTTTTAAAGATTTATAATAAATAATATTATGAATAAAATGTAGACTTTTGGTAGTTAATTCAATTCCAGACTTTAAGGAAATTGAACCTCGAACTCCGAACTCGAAGTAATACGTATATTTTGACGGCCGGCGTAGTCCAGCGGTAAGGCTCTTGACTCGCATTCCGAAGGTCGCGGGGTCGAATCCCGGCTTGGCAAATAATTTTTTTTGATTAATTTGTGTTATTTCACAATTTATTCATTTTAAATAATATACAGTATATTTGAGAGTATCTTCCAGAGTGGAAGAAACCCTCAGCATCGCCCTGGTGTAAGACCACCGTTCAGAATTGAATCGTTGCTTGAAATGGCTTTAGCCGTGTTTGGTGACCAGATCTGAATAACCAGGTACTTCCCACCTTCCTCTTACCCATCCCCTCCCCACTAACTTCAGCCTCATAACATACCCCAATTGGGGATGCCTTAGTCCACTGGCTCCAGACGGGAGCAGTTGGGACTCTTGTGCGGTATTCATATTAAAAAAAAACGTATATAAATCCATTTCCTTCTACGTTGTCGAATAATATATAACTACGTTTTCATCAAAACCCAAAATTTAATACTACACAATTGATAAACGAATATACACGGTGAATGGTTGTTTATCAGTTGTGTTTAATTTAAAACATGTTTATTAGTAAGATCTTGTATATTGAATGCGTATAGAATGTGCTTGGGTACACGAGAACCTCCCTTTTATTTTTATGGCATCCATAAGTGTAAGCAAAAAATAGGAAAATATGTGACAAAAGTGGTGACCTATCCAATTAAGTAAGTCAATTTCCAACATGTCCCTCAAAATATAAAAATATAGCACAGACCTTTGAATATTTTAATTAAAAAACTTTTTCCTCAATTTTTGTTAGACCCTTTTTTTAATAAGCAGAAATTAACCTTTTGGACACACGTTTGCCGATGACTTTGTATGTTCTAGTTTTTCTTAAATAATTGTAATTACTTATCTTTTTCAATGTATCAGTATCTCAAAAAATCGCAGTACTTCTAATATTTAAGTCCGATATCCTTTTTCATGTAACATCTTAACGTATATTCCTTGGCTCTACGACATTGGGTACATCGCCATAGTATTGGGCGGAGATGAGGTGGAGGCTGAAGAAAATTCTTATGAAATACCAAGAACTTGCCGGCAAATCTACATCTGAATAGTTTTATGATATAATAGGTGATAAAAACTGATCGTTCTCATGCTGATCTTCATGCTGACCTAGATATTGAAAAAATTCTCCATAATACGATTTTAATTTCACCCATAAAATTCGCTTTGGATGCATAAAGACAGAAAACGTCGAAAAAGAAATGTTTTTATTTGCAATAAACATAACATTATAGGCGATATGGTAATATCAGTGGCGTGCACAGAGTTTTTGATCAGGGTAGGCAGTAGTACGTTCCTCTTAAGTTGTCTAATTTAGGAGTACATCTCTTCACACTAATTATTATTTTTTTTTATAAAGGATAACCGAGAAAGCCCACTGTTTTTAAATCACTTAAACACACATTATTTCCTCCACTACAACAAGTTTCATAGGTTAAAATTTCCAATTTTATCAGATAATTTACAATTAAAGTACGACAAACGATTTGGAACAGACAATTTGCATTTATGAAAGACAACTAGTTGATAGAAATAGATAACAACAGATTGCCATTGCCAATCACTGGTTGCCATTTGCTAATTTTGTTCCACAAAGCACTGCCTGATGCTAACAAAAAAACCTCATAGAAGCAAATTAAAAACGACAGTTCTACTCTATGCTCTGTGCATTTCGTAAATACTGATATTATATCTTATATGAAGTTAGCTCTAAGCAGAAATAATTCCTGCTTTAGGCCGCATTTTAGTGAGGCAGTTGGGAGGGCCTGCGTGTAGTTTCTAGTTACAGTTTATGCCACGTTTGTAGTATACCGTTTGATGTAGCGCTCGCGTAGTTTCGGTTGCTCAGCTTCTTCACGCTTATTTTTGAAAGTGTGTATTTATTTTTAGCAATAATGTAATAAATTATAATATTACTTACATGCTTGTGATTTATAAATACGGTAGGGTAGGCAGTGCTTTTGTGCCTATATGGAGTGCACGCTCCTGGGTAATATCATAATGTGAATCAATTTCGCGATATGTTATTGAATAATAACCAAAAATATGGCGAAATGAAAAAGTTATCAAATAATAACAACAGCACGAGAAGTTTAGAAATACTTTTGTTATGATATTGCTGAAATATTGCGCGTGTCACAATGTATGCAATGTTTTTGATTGAGATTTTGGCGGTGTAATTATTGTTGTCAAACAAAAATTATTTATTTAGCTTTTATTTAGCTTTCCATTTACAAAAATTATTTATTTAGCTTTTATTTAGCTTTCCATAGCTTCCGCGGAATAATGAAATCGACATAAACTTTCTAAAAATTGCTCGTACGAAAGTTATGAATAAAATAAAAAAAAAAAATAGTTGAATAAAATATTGTTAATTCTAAATTTGAAATTTGAGATCGACAAAAATGATGTAAAATAAATCGATCCCAATGGCCGATCTGGTTGAAGCGCCGCCCGTCAAGGTAAGACAAAGATCCTGGGTTCGAATCCCAGTTGCGAACGTCTTTTTATTTATTTTTCTGTGTCTTGTTCTGTTTTACGTTTCGTTAAGTATTATCGTCTACTCCAAAATATTATATTGATGGATGTAACCTTCAAAAGTTAATAAAAAGTTATTTCAATGAAATTTAATAAAGTTTATTTTATTATAATTAACTTTGTTCAAATAATATTCCCAATAACAACAGTGATAGGTGTGTTTGTTATGAAATACAATTTATATTAAAATATTATAGCAATGCTGATTTTTTTTTTGTTTTTTTTTTTATGTGATAACCGCCTGAAGCCAGTGAGACTATAATATCCCCAGTTATTATGTGAGTCTAAAAGTAATGGGGATGGCAATAGGAATGTGGGGAAGTTCCTGGTTATTCGGATCAGTCACCACGCACGTCAAGACATTTTAAGCATGGTTTCAACTCTCTATGGCGATCTTACACCAGGGTGATACTGAGAGTATCTTCCACTCTAGAACGTGCCGCAAATATATTTTACATTATTTTGTAAAATAATAAATTGTGAAATAGAACAAATCAATCAAATAAAATTTACTTACACACGCCGGGATTTGAACCCGCGACTAATTGAGAACCTTACTCTTCGACCACGGAGGATGTTTACACTTCTGACAAGTGACGTACCCATTTAGGGAGATGAGAATCTTGCATAATTTTATTATCGTCGTATGTCCGTATAATGTCAAATATGTCTAAATATGGGAATGATTCCAAAACAAAAATAATATTTGTCACTTAATTAGTCTCCTGTGTTTCCACAAACAACTTCAAACATTAGCGGGACCACAACCCTTTTTTTGTTTTTTTTATTTTTTATATAGGCCATGGAAAGCAAAAACTTGTGGCCGTGTCCTAACCATCCACAACATGTGCATGTGTTTGTGTCGGAGGAGACCAGCATCAAGCACCGGCATTCCGAATTTCTACCGATTTATAACAATATTTCTCTTGAACACAAAATTTTTAGGTTCCTTAAAAAATCTTATTTTCGAAGATAATATCTTAACATTTGTGGAGCCGAAACGGAAAATACATGATGTTCCCTGGTTAGAAAAAATTCCCAAAGCACGGTCCGAAAATTATTTAAAACCTCTTTAGTCGAATTTTAAAACGCATTTTGTTCTGATATTTTACGTGTTACAGGTATGAAAAAAAATTATAATATATCTTAAAATGCAACCTAAGCATTTGTGGGAGATTTTTGCTGAAATTTAAGCGATTCGTGGTTTATTAAATACTATTATTTTCATAATTTTCCCTAATTATTATGTTTTTTTTTTTATTAATATTAGAATGCTCCCTCTAATATTCATATTTATATATCTCTCTTTCATACCATCTTCTTTTTCTTTTTGAACGCTTACTACGGAGCCTTAAGAGGTAATTTTTTTACTCATGGCACATCTGTGCAAGGTCAGTTCCCAACCTTCTTTATCTTTCACGTCTCGGGACATTACAGCAATATCGGAAACAAACATTTCAGTGTTTTTCATGTTGAATAATTTTTTACGTGATTCCGGAGTGACGCCGGCGTTCATCGATGAACGCCGGCGTAAAATTATCGTCCGTAAACCGACTTAACAGACAACCAAATTTTCAGACGAGAGGTTCATGCTGCGCTTCCTGCGCGCAAAGAAGTTCAGCGTGCCCATGACGCAGCAGATGATACTGAAATGGCTGCAACTTCGCAAGACCTTCCCCGACATGTGCAGGGGACTGGACTGTCTGCAGGAAAGCACCAGGCAAATCATCAATGATGGGTACGAGATTGTTATATATACTTTAAATATATCCTTGCTGAAAGTTTTTTTTTTATTTTAACTTATTGACTGTGGATCATCCGTGACCTTGAGAAAAACTCAAAAACCATGGATAATTTATTTCAAAGCCGTCAAAGAAGCTGCATAGAAGGCACACAAAGAATAAATACATTTTTGGTTTATGTATTCTTCTTGGACATTTCAAAGCCCATCTAGAGTCTAGAGGACTTCAAATGACGTCACTTTCCAAAAACACTTGCGTTGACCCACAAATTCAATTTTGGAGTTTTTCATTAATCCAGAGCTTTTCTTTTGAAATATTTTCTACCCCTTTGTCGAGTCTTATAAATTTAAGTGTAGTTAAAATAATTTATTTTTGTCAACAATTTATTTATATATTTTTAAAATTTTTTTTTAATTTTAATTTTTTTTTAAATTTTATTTTTATTTATGCTTCAACCCACATATAATGCTATACCGGTGAGTTATAATCAATGAAAAAAACAAATAAATATTTGAATTCAAAAGAAAACAAATAAATATTAATATTCAAAACAAATAAATATTTGAACGAAAGTCCAGGAAATACATTGAATAAATACTGTGGAATTCGAGAAAAATTCGGAAAATCGAGTTGTCTAATCTAAAATCTGGTGTACAAATTTCATTTTCATCAAGCACATTAAACGATATTCCGTAATTTCCAACTAAAATTGGAAATCTTAATTACAAAACGGGTCAAGGTCAGTGGCTGTCTGTGACTTTTATAAATATTTTCGCAATTTATTTTTTAAATTTCGGCGCCTCAGTTCTTCTTTGTCCGACTTTGACCATTTTAGTTTTTGTTCAATCTCCACTTTAAAATAAAAAAAAAAATATATTAAAAAATTAGAGTTAATCATTTCACTAAGAATTATTAAAATTAATGAGACTTTTCTTAGCCTTATCTTAAACATCTATCACAATGTTTCATTGAAATAATGAAAGAAAACCTTCTCCTCCAGTAAAATTTCCTGATGGTCTATTGGACAAATACTAAGGCGACGATTTGTACATGCAAGAAATTAGTTCCCTTTTTATTAAGAGATCAATCTTATCTTAATAAATTATACTCCCAAACTATATTTTTTAAAGTCTTTGATAAAAAACTTTAAATATTAAAATGAAAATGCTTTCTTTTAAGTACATACGAGCTAATTTTTTTTGTGGTGAAACTTCTTTAGCCCCGTTGTGATTTTAAACTCGGATGAAACGGAAATTACGCGTTACAGTACCTACGAAGCGTCAAACTGCGCTCATTCACCGCTTTGATTATGATCTTTTTGCTCCTATTGGTTGAGATTGTTTTGGTGAAGTTTCGCTTCTACCGCGTGTGAACTGCACTCATTTTTTTACTATTATATTAAATTATACTATAAAATTTTAACTAGTGAATCCAAAAAAAATATTTGCAGAGCTTAGTAAATTACCTAATATATTCTAGTACATAGGGTTATTACTGGAATATATTATTAAGTAATTAAATAAAAAAGTAAATAAAAATTATTACGTAGTTCTGATTTGATTTGAGAACATTATATATAATAGAAATTGTTAAACATGTAGGTTCAAATCTACGTAATATTTACTATAAGATAATTTATTTACTGTTTCAACATAAACGTATCCAAATAAGGGCATTATCGATAAACATGTTATAAAATTGGATATAACGAATAAACAACTTTTAAATATAATGTCTAACCACAAAGTAATTGCTTCTTACGAAAAAAAAAAAAAAGGATTAACAACTATTAATGTATGGTAAATGGTTGTTTACCAGTTGTGCTAAATTTAAAAGGAATTTTATTAGTAAGGGGGTACCTACACATTTTATTCATGGTTAGGTGAGTTATTTTCTCAGTGAGGTTTTCTCAACAGGTTTCAAGTACCTACCTTCAGAATTTGGTGCAGTACCATCTTTTGTGATCTGATGGCGCAATATTGCCCAAGACGTGTATATTGTAAGCTCTGGAGTATCAGATTAAAGGTCTCTGTATACAAATTTGTTGCCGCAATAATTTCACAACAAACCTCTTGATTTATGTCATTTTAGGCTGGCGCAGACCAGTGACAAATCACGGAATTTTACAAATGTAGGGTTTGTAAAGCTGAAAGTGTTTCTGAATTTACACACACAATTTCAACATGAATATTTCACTTCACGCACCAACAACCGAAATTGATATTTTTGATGATATCAATTGAAGTTCCCATCCACAATAACTGAACAGTTATATTGATAAAATCGGCGTGATATTATTACGTTGTAAAATTATAAAAAAAAAAAACAAATAAAAACAATGATATAAAATTAAGATATCGTGCGCGTGAGTGTGTAATTCATGCATTTAAAATCAATCGGCTACAAACTGTTACATAAAATTTCACACATTGCCGGAAGCAATATATTGAAAAGGAATGGAATGTAGGTATCTATCGTTTAAACAATCGTAATTTAAAAAACGTATTCAATTTTTAATGATGAATATTGATAGTCTAGTAGTCCAAAATTGTTTCAAGATTGCTATTTACAATATCTTAAAAAATAGCCGGTCAGTGGCTGTGTTGGCATCGCATTTTAGTCCTACGACGGTCCTAGTCCTCAGACAAGCGATAAAGTAATGTGATATTTGAATTTTTTTTTAAAATTGCCATTATTAAAATTGCAACTGATGTGTAAAGAATTCAGACTATGTGCACTAATATATTACACACATTAGGTACGATGTGTTATATTTTCATTTAAAATATTTTTTAATTACAATTATAATAAAGTTGCTGCAGATCTAAAGGTTTATTCCAAAGGCATACTATTTTCACTTACAAAAAGTTGGAATGTGAATGGATTAAAACCAAAATCAATGATTTTGTTCATTTTGGAAAATTAGAAAGTAACGTCCCACAACTATTGAATACATCCATAGTATTCGTTCATAGATTCAATATTCGTACTTCAGGTTACATTCTGTTACTTTATTTCGGTATTTAACTATGAAATAAAATTTGGTATTTAACTAATTTTGGTATTTGACTATGAATAATATAAAAAGTTGGTTTTTTATTCACATAAACTTCTTTTTTTTCAGATACATATTCGTGTCCCCGTACCGCGACAGCCACGGCCGAAGGGTCATTTTCTACAACGTCAGTAAGTACGACAAGTCTTGAAAATCAGTGTCCAATATTCCCCTATTGAATAAACGGCTGTCCTAAGTGTACATTTGCTTATAAAGAAAAATCACAATTGAAAATTAAAGTATTTTCGAACAGAATTTTAATTACCTTGAGAAAAGTTTTGGTGTTGGGAAAAATGTTAAGTAATTAAGTCGGATCACGAGAAAGAAATACTAAAGCAATACAATTTACAGGGTAACGGAGAGTTTTTTAGATAATTATTAACGATTTTTCACACTCGATCCAACAAACATTTTTATAATTATTATTTTTATGGCATATTCTTAATTTATCGTTTTATTTATCCCCTGAAGGCGTAGTTGTGTCCGTAAATAGATTATTTTTAAAATGAGTAAAACTTGAAACATTGTTTAAACTTCACGTAACATGGCAAGTGGAAAGTTTATCGCTTTAGCTTATTCTTTCATCAGCATAACGAGCGCTGAGCCGCTCCCAACCAATAAAAGGGCAAAATAAAGTTTACAGGCTTTCCCATCAATGTTTACGTTTGGGAGAGTCAGCGAGAGCGGTCATTGCGTTGTGGGCATCGTGTGAACCGAAGTATTGGTTCGAATAGACGAAGATCTTGAGCTCAATCCTGGTCGTGACAATACATTTTTTTTAACTAGTTCTTCTAGTGTGTATATATTATTTTATGATATATTTACAAGTAACATTAGGTCCTAATAATGTTCCACAATAAAGATATTAATTATCTTTCTATCAGATTTGACTGCCACACCCTTTTTATAAGTGAAAATTCAATTTACAGTTTTGTTTGTTTAATAAGCGTGTAATAGTAACAATTATTGTAATGCGAACATTTTAATCGGAACGTTGTATATGCGTAAAATAAGTTGTGTAAAATACTTCATTTATTCTCATGTACTCTTCACTACACTTAGGCATTTTACTTATGATGTGTGCGTATTTTATTTAGGATGTGCATATGTTTTACTTATGAAAGGTAATATAGGTATTTTACTTATGATATTAAGTATGTTTTTTTTACTTAAGTTGTGTATAATTTTGCTTATGATAATACATAAGCATATCAGCATCAACAATAGATATCGGGAGGAATGTTATGACAAATATGGACATAACGCATTATTTACTGTGTGCAAATTGATGTCATGTGTCATGTGAACTTAATGTGTTTGCTTTGTCGTGGTCGGTGGCGGATGAAGGTTAGGTAATTATTGATCTCTCGCTTAGGATTTATTGAAATCCTTAAAAGTATTATATCATTATTTGAATAGATAAGTAGCTGAATAATAGCAAACATTCAATGAGAAATATATATCATAGTTACTCGTAGATTAATATAGAGCAAGTTGCGAAATATTTATCGTATTATCTATGTGAATTGGTAAATTTTTTGTCATATTATGTGTCTAATATTTAGCTATTTTTATCTGATGTACATAGTATCCGGAAACTGCTGGTACAAGTGCAAAATTTGTAAACCAACATTATATTTGAAGTAGATTTTCTAGTGAACTTTTTGATTTGCACTTTTGTTTTCGAGTAAGTCGGAATTGATGTTAGAATTTTTTAAGTAAAATTAAAAAGAAAAAAACGGTCTCTAGGGGGGTTAATATCAGCTGTTTCATATCTTTTAAAATACATAGAAGCGGAGACCCGGCTTCAAAAGACTTTTTAAACCTTTACAAGTTGCCGAAAAAAAAGATAAAAAAAATAAAATGCTCAGATCGAAAAAATTTTTTTGATTCTCAGTGTGATTTAAATTTACCAATTTCCGCTTGCATCTAATACAAGTTTCCGGACACCGAGTGTAAACACTCGTATAAAAATATATTCCATAAATAAGGATTTTTACTTGAGGTTTCACGCCTAGCAATGAGATAAAGGCTGGCGCTAGCTTTCATTATTTTGGAAGAGTGAACCTATTTCTTTTTAATTCTTGTGAAAACTGAAATATTAAAATTCAAATGTTTTGATGCTGGGTTGTTTAGCTTCCAAATACTTGAGTTTATAAAGCTTGTAAGTGAAAACATATATTTTGTAAAAATAAAATAACTTTGTGATGTTGGCACTCCTTTTGCATTAGATTAGGGCGATTGCACTGAACGCTGTTTATTTGATAGACTGTTGCAAAAACTCTCAGCAACCGTGTATCACATAAACATGTAAAGTACCAAAATTTTATTTATCGGTTGGTTGTTTTTTTTATGAAGATGCGAATCCAAGAACCTGTTTGATGCGATATATGTTTTCTAGTCATTAATGTGGCGGCGATTTTGTGAGCGACTTATATTGTTTATCAGGACTCCTAGCATAAGCACATCGATAAAAGTTTTATCGACAATATTGTTATTTTTCAACCTTCTCCAACAAACAAAAATTTGCTGTCAACGACTAAATATATAAAATTTAGCCGACGTGACCTGTTGTTTGCTCGTTGAAGATCTGCAATTGTAAATATTTATCGATGTTGGTGTGCTTGGGGCCCTGATACCATTATTATAATATGCTTTTTGTCATGTTATTACTAACTCCTTGTTTGGCCTTAGACTTTCTCTGTAACTCTAAACCCTTGAGTAATATCTTAGCTTTATTTCCTCCCTAATAATGTACGCAGTAGCAATAAAAACAAAGACAATAAAATGTATTTACGATCTTATTTACGATCGAGAGGCAACTTGTAGGTAGGTATAATATACAAAAAATGTAAACGTTGCCCAAACTCATCAATACCTACTTTTGACATCTTAACAACATAATTTTTAACTTTTGTGATTTTTTGTAACATGTTTGATTTCTTTGTCAATGTATCAATTTCTTAGTATTACTGCGAAATCAACTTCCTATCGACAATCAAAATTTATAAAATCAAAATTTAAAATACTGCCCATGCCTAGAACAAGTAAACATTATCAAATATTTAGGATTAACCTTTGATACACACCTAAATTGGAGCAACATATACATAACACTACAAACAAAATCCGCAAATCTATATACTTTTTCAAACAAACACGCAAATTCCTTGACTTAAAACTTTTAAAAACAGTGTACTTCTCACTATGCCAATCTCACATCGAATATGGAATTTTAGCTAAGGGTAATGCTTATTCCAGTGTCCTCGACCCCATCATCAAAGCACAAAAACTTATCATAAAAATTATTCTTAAACTGCCTCTTACTACCAGCACTGATACGATCTTCAATACTTTCAACGTTATGGACATTAAACAACTCTACGCAAGATCAATATTAGTTAATTTACACAAAAACAACAAAACATCATACAAAACAACACAAAAAATGCACAATACCCGAGCCAAAAACAAAGAACTTCTCCAAACTCCTTTTTCCAAAACGACCAATGGACAAAGACACTTCAAATACATAGCTTGCAAACTATACAATACACTACCAGCTACAATCAGACATACTGAATCCTTGACAAAATTCAAAAAGACGTAAAGAAATGGATTGTTAGTATTGGACGCCACACTACTGCAAACATCTGTAAAATAAATCATAAATAGACAGTAAACAATTTGCATACGACCTAATCCATGTAAAATAATTTAAAAATAGAATCATGTCAAATTAATTAATCAATCCCATAAATAGATTTGACAGGATTAACTATTCACTGTACATCATCTCTTCTTACATTTACATAACTCTCTTTAAAGTATTTACCCACACTTCCAATCACCTTTCCATTTTTATAGTATTCAATTGAATTTGTATGTTACTTAAAATATTCTTGTAATTTTAAATATGTACCTCTAAGCCTGTCTCAACACAGGTAAATCCTAGTGAGACAGGCATCAATTAAACCCTATGTAAAACCCTATGTTTATAGATTAATAAAAAAATAAAATCAAAATTCCTATCAAAATTTATAAAATCACATTCTCCATGTTTTCTTTTATAATAATTTATTACTAGCAGTTAAAAACCCGCTCCGTTTTTTAAACTGTAGCTTTGTAACAAACTTCACTTACGAAGATAGTTTTGCATTAGGCGCGGCGGCAGAGATGTACTCGAAGTCAGGTTCGTAAATTTCAAGCGTACAGACGCTAGCGTATTAATACTATCAGATGTTTGCGAGTATATATACTTTATAGTCATGTGAATTCTTGCAGTCACAAAAGTACCAGAGACATGAAGAACATGAAAAACAAAAAAGGTTTTAGTGTAATTACTAGGGTAATTACTTTTCTGCACTCATGTGCAACGTTTCCATATTCTTATGAGAACATAATCAAATATCAATATGAGCACATTAATTATTCATGTATTTTATCCAACATGCCTACAATAGTGTTTGCTTAGGAGAAATTAGGTGCCTCCCCTGGACACTAATCCGATACGAAAAAATGCACATATGTTATGATGTAAACACGTCCCACGAGGCTACGAAGTGTACAAAGTACGATTTAGACCCATTCATTTCCAAACGAAATGAAAATCTTTACTCTCTCTAATGTAGGTTTCTTCACTCAATTCACTCAGGGTCAACACATTCATAATGATCACGAACAATGGACCTGCTCTCACTTGAGAAGGCGCGCGGCGGCGGCTAGGCCTATAGAGATGTCCATTTGAAATTAATGAATGAACCCATTGAATATATTATGTAGAACCGATAAATCAACATAACCTATTTCCCGACGTAGTATTCAATACCTTTACTCAATTATTCTGACCCAGCAGATGTTATTACATAAGTCCCTAAATATTTAAGAACGTGTATTTCTAGTTAAACCCATGATATTCTCGCAATCTTCTTGTTTTTACATGAAAATTTACGAAATAAAATCTCGGATAAACGAGCGAGTGTATATTAAAACCTTTCACTTTTATATTATGTTGAGAATAGTTTCTGTAATACGAAATGATGCCAAGTTCCATTGTGTAATGGCGAAGTGGAATTTTGAATTGTAGGTATTCCTAGCCCAGGGCGGTTGTAATGCAATAATAAATTATTGACGAATGTTGAGGTATTTTGGTAGCAGCAAATTTTATACTTTATCGTGAAGCTGTCAATAGACTATTGTCAATAGGGTTTCCCAAACTGTGTTCCGCTGAACCTGAATAGGGGTTCCGCGACAATTTATAGGAAGAATTTCATTTAATGTAGTGTGCACATATTCATATTGCAATCCTACTATAATAATATTCACAAGAAATTATTATTTGTACATTTTTTTTCCAATAGTTTTTAATTTATTTAGTAGACCCTTCCAGGCAGAAGATCAACCTTTAATGGTTTCCGGGCGAGTTTGTCAGAAGAGTAATTCATCAAAACAAGTTATTATTAAGAGGGATTTTCTAATTACGCTGCAACGAAATCAAAGTGCAGGAACAGGCTCGACGCCGCACCAGTTATTAGAATCCAACTTACCAATATTGTGCCTGATATCAAGAAGAAATGAAATTCACGGACTCCAAATCATCAACGTGATTTATTTATTCCATTTTTTCGTTTATGTTATAAATATGCAAACAAAAAAATGGAATATCAAAAATTTTAATGAATTTATATATAAAAAAAAGGAATATAAATGATAATTTATAAATAATGTGCTTAATAACATTTTTATAAATTTTTGCTATTAGAAATTGTCCAATCTAAAAAATAAGCCAAGCGTTCCATTAAAATTTACGGGTTTGCAAAGGGTTCCGTTGCTGAAAAAGTTTGGGAAACCTTGGACCATTGTTACAAAGCCCACTTTGTCAGCTGCGTAGTGTGGCAAGTGGGTCAGTCTTATTATTCAGCATTCAACGATTAGTGCAAAATGTATGATATAACACGCATTTCACGACATCAGCCTTCGGATTCGCTAATCTCTTCATCCTCAAATTCGACTAAAAAATGTAGTATGCGATGTTTTCAATATATCCATTTATTGGGTAGTGATAAGTAATCATGCATGACCTCAATAAATATTAAGTCCGCAATTACCTCAGTGACTCAATCCTTAAATATTATTTGAAATAAGGTTTTTCATGGAAAACGTAAACACTCATACTTACTTTGCTTACCTACCATATTTATATACAGGTTGGTAGTTGGTAGATACAAAATATTAACAAACACAATGATAAAATTTAAGGTTCTCACGGTGAAAAGTATTATGTAGTATCACTTGTGGGTGGGTTGTTCTTCTTTTTAACCTACATAACTTTTACCACTCTGTCACATTTTGTTTTTACTATAAATGAATTCTCTCTGGATCTCAGACGGGAAATTGTAGCAAGGTGTGAAGGAGGCCTAAAATGTTTATTGGGGGTGATAAACACGAGCTGCGTGTATATCTATTTTGAATGAAAACCCACGTGACAGAATTAACGTACGACATAAAGGTTGTTGGAGACAATTTTTTAGATTTTTAAAATATTTTATAAAACATCATTAAAAAATAATCGCTGTTACTTGATAGGTTTATACCTTTTGGAGTTTAAAAATAGTTTTATATTTTATATCGTCATATCATTTTTTTTTAAATTCTAGGATATACGCAAGTCGAGGTGGCAGAAGACAACTGTGATATGTATGAAATACATTTCTGTCTACAACTCTGTGACGTAATTTTTACTACAAAAATATAAACACATTTTTTTAAAACACACACAGTCGTTACGTCTTTTGTACAATCGATTTTAAAGTAATTATAAAATAATAATATTGGTAAATCTGTTGAATTTTTCTCCACTAACTGGTGGAGGCAACTTATGTAGGTTAAAAAGAAGATCGACCCATGTGTTGAGATGTGTTGCACTTCGTTTCCATAGACCACCGCGCCTTCCCCGTAGCCAAAAAAGTATCTTCTACTGCAAAATATCTATCCTGAAGATGGATTAAAGTTTTGCATACTTATCTAACCGAAAAATTGACTGAAGAAAGATGAGAGAGAAAAACACGACCCATATCCCAGAAGCCAAAAAAATATGATATTAAAATTAGGATTCGGGTATGTGTACCGCCGCCCCAGGAACCATTTATTGGATAGCAACCACCTCTGCCATAGATCACCCCAAGTAGTTCGCTGCGTTTGGTGACTTAGCAGGGGTGCCCGTGGGGCGAGATTCATGGGGTGTGATTTGTCCAGGTCTTGGCGGCGGATGTGTCGGCGGATGTGTCTGCTGCGTGGCGGGCCGGATCGAGAGAGACTGGTTGAGGGAGGCCTTTCCAGCCGGACTCTCTCGTTCCATCGCCATGCACTGCAGTTGGAGGGATGGATTCATGGTTTGCACTCCTGGACACTAACCCCCCAGATTCCTACCCACCCCTCAAAACTTTTTCCTTCGCAAAACTTCCTATCCTTCCATTCCTTAAAAAGACCCTCCGTACAGCATCTCCTGTGTGGAACTAACTTAATTTTTTTTTCCGAGCGTTGCATTAAATTATATTATATAATATGTTCATTTTGTACTTATGTTGCTAATTTACAACAATTTCCTTCAAAGAATCGAATTGAAGTGACCTGTTCTGATTGAAACTGATCAGCCCTGATTGGATCTGATTGTTAAATTGGCGATAACGGTAGCTCTCTGCACACAATACGATTAACGGTTGTTGGTGGTGACGCTTTGCAGAGAACTTCAACGCGATGAAGTACACCTCGGCGGACATGGCGCGCGTGCACTTTCTGACCTACGAGACCCTGCTGGAGGACGACGGTAACCAGGTGCTGGGGTTCACGCACGTGGCCGATGTTGGCGGACTGTCTACCAGCCACGTCACCTGCTGGTCTCCGAGCATCTTCGCTCGCATCTTGAAGCACGGAGAGGTAAAACACCATCATTTATTTATTTGATTGCAACTGTATTGGCACCTGAAAGCGCATAACGTCAAAATAAGTTAAAAAGTGTTATTAAAAGAAAATCAGAATACAGTATGGTGTAAACGCTTTGATGTGAAACGTGGATTTGAGACGATCGTGACTTTCCAGATATTTTAATATTTTCTATGTTAGGAATGGAAGATGGTATAAGTCTTTTTGTAGTAAATTTGACAATATACAGAACGTTCATTATCTCCTTAGCACAATCACGATGGACCAAGGAAGGGAATCTATTTTGCCATTTGGGGTAATAGCATATTAGTGTTGCGATTCTTACTCTTTTAGCTATTAGTAAAATCTTTTTTTTCGATTGGTCTTTTCTGCGAATCTGTTTACATCACGAATACCAAAGAATTGAATAAATTTATGATTTTCCTACAGTTGTGTTTTGAGTATAATTAAACAATAATTTTATTCTTCATTTCGTTATAAAAAGGAAACAAGTGTAAACCAAAGAGTCCAAAAAAGTATATTTTTAACAATCTCGTGTTTAATAAAATTAAATTTCCTCTGAAATCTTATTATTTGCATTAAATTTTTTAAACGAATTTAATTATTTTTCAAAATTTCTATTTGTATGAACATATACTGAAATGTGGAACACATTTCGGCAGAAAACTGAAAATCTTCATACAAAAAGTTGAAATTTTGAAAAAAAAAAAATCGTTTTCAGCTACAATGACATCAATAACGTCGTATTTTTCAATCTTAGCACTTCTATCTCACTGAAAACTCACGGACCGCCACTGTTACCTATTTATTTATTTGGTTATTATCAGCCTGTGGTGCAGTTGTCCCAAACGCCCAGTATTCGGGGAGTAAGAGGAGCAGTGACAGCAATATTTTTTGTAAAATACCTGTTGTTAAAGCCCCGTGGAAAATAATTTCTCAGAATAATTAATCAACTTTGGGGATGCTGTTAGAGCGTATTTTTGATATCCATGATGTAGGAGGGAGGAAACACGGATACTGGCAAATCGAACGAGTCGAAGAAACGAGTTTTCAAAAGTCATCCGTGTACAAATAAATGTTAATATGTATTTTAACTGGAGCTGAAGGACCATTTTTGCTAGTCCCTCCGGAGCATCTTCCATTGAAATACCCTGTACTGAGAGGCTAACTTGACTCAACGACTAACGCTAACTCAAGGCTAACGGCTTCGATGACCGATGACCCCATGCTAGAGCTTGTAGTTGAGATACACCGGGCAAACGTAATTTTTTGTGAGGGGGCTCAAGAAGAAACGCCCTTTTCATACGCTCGAAAAAACTTGAAATATAAATTCAAACCGATCTAATAATAAGTATAGTATAATATATTATTTTTATATGAATACCACACAACCGTCCCAACTGCTCCCAATCGCCTTGAGCCACTGAGATTATGGAATCCCCAATCACGATATGTTACGAGGCTGAGGGAGGTAGATAGGGGAAAAAGTTGGAGAAGTGGCTAATCCAATATGTTCCCCAACATGGCTAGTGCCATTTCAATTCAGAATGGTGGTCTTTAACCTACCGAGAATATCTTTCACTCTGAAACGTTTCGAAAATAAGTTTTGTAATATTTTTAATGAATAATTTGTGAAACAACTCGAATCAAACAAAATTACCTCTAAACTAAACTACCTCTCGACCATGGAGGCCGTCAAATAAATACATAAATATTATTGTTGGCCAATAGACAAAATCTTGATGACAAACAACAATAATACATACGTAATATAAAAAATGACCCGAGTAAATGGCATGTCACAGAAACAAAAGGTAAAAAAAATTGTATTCATTTTAAGTTATCCATTAGTTTGCGTAATGTTTTTGTGTGCCATCTTTACCGGCTTTTGAAGCCATTTTCAAACTAAACACAAAAGCCTAAAATAAAATACATCAGTTCATTGGAAATAAACGTAAATAAAATAATGACGTATAAATGGTTTGAAAACATAGTTTTTGTAAAGCCAGATTTTGCATTAGAAAAAGTGGGAAAGATTAAGTTAATAACAGCGGTTCGTTGGAAGACAATAAATTAAATTTGATTTTGAATAGATGTGCGTTTTTAAAACTAGCCTGAAGTCGAAAATATCGAGTTAAATAGATAACCAACGGAAAATATTCATGTTATAGATCTTTACTAATATACATCGACCAAGTATTGATCGAAGCTAATATAACATGTAAACAATTCAAAGATCTTACTACTTTCGAAAAATTGAATTTCTCATACGTTCGTAGTATCCTTGAATACACATCTCAAGTGTGGAACCCAGGCTATGCAGTACACAAAAATAGAATTGAGTTTTCAAAATAGATTTTTAAGGTACCTCAACTTCCGCTCTTTTCGATTTCATGTTAGTCATGCAGACTCTTCAAAGTTCTTCAATATACAGACGTTAACTTGCCGAAGAAATATAGCAGATCTAGTAATGTTATTTAAAATTACACATAATTTAATCGATAGTCCTGATCTTCAACGCCTATCATTTCATATTCCAAATCGCAACAGCAGACAGTCGCTCCAAACAGAACTCATTTATCTACAGATCCACACATTCATTTAACTTAAATTATTACCACATTGACATTTTTAACTCAACTTTACGTGACATAAAACGAAAACTCTCCAAGCAACATGACTCAAACTAGAAAGTTCAATCCCTATCCCGTCCTTTCCCTCTTAATCCTAATCCTATGTTCCTCCTCTCCCCCCCCCCCATATGTTGTAACTAAAAAGTAATTAATTAAGAAAACACCCTCACAATGTCACACTTTATCATTCACTATCTTCAGTGGAAAGTTCATAATTGGATTATTCATTGAATTTTTCAATTATTGGATTATTCATTGATTTGGTGTCAACTTCACCTATAATAAATAAAATAAAAATACGCTATCACTCTTATTAATTGATAAACTCACACTGAAAAAGTTGGAAAGGTCAAGAACAGATCTTTGCACATAGCTATATAAAAAAGTTTATTGTCATAATTATAATATTTGCGATTAATTCCTAGTTTATGTTGATAAGGAAAAATATTAGCTGTGAAGAGATGCGTTTTTATACCTAGGCTTACAATAAAAAGTGGGAAAGATCAAGTTGAACCGATCTTGCCAATCTTCTATTTAGAAATATTATTTATTATTATGTTCATAAAATATATAATTTTAAATCACAATATTATGTTTATCAAAAAAAAAAGCTTCCGCTTAGATCAAAGTTTGCGTAACGTATTTCATATTATGTTATGGAGACGGCTCACCAGCTGTTGACAGATGTCAGTGCCACTGTTACCAAGCGCCAAGCACCACCCCACACCTGGGGTTTTTCAGAGATCAGCTGTTTGCTGCGTCTCGCCGAACGTGCGACAAAACAATCACAAACCACCGGACAATCTCCTCCCACGCGACACGCAGTTTTCCCCGAAGTTAGTCATACTGGCCACGGCGGATTAATATCGTTAGCCATCATCAAAACAACTTACCACAGCTCGCACAATTTGCTGTGGGATCTGAATTGAATACTCGCCGTTTTCAAATTCACACTTTCTAGAGATTTGAGGTAGGTTGTGCAAATAGCGATTCGTACAGATTATTTCTGCAAGCCTGCCGTCTAGACAAATCGGCGCTTGCGTGTTGGCTGGGAAATTCAAATCAATATTCATTATTATAATATATATATTTCCTCTTCGGTGTTGCAGTTGGAATGACATGCTGAAATTTTAGACTGCTGTTGAAAAACAAAATTTCCTGCCCAACATTCTTTCGCTCGGACCATTCGGAGTTACAACTGAAGTTTTAAGATTAGCTCAACTTAGATAAAACATGCAGTCACTGCCAGTTTGGGAACCATTTATTGGATAACCAACACTTCTGCCAAAAGTGCCCAAGTGGTTCGCTACCGGTTCGCTACTGGTGACTTAGCAGGGGTGCCCGGGATCATGAAGTGAGGTTAATTAGGGTCCTGGTGGGCTGCATGGTGGGCCGGATTGAGAGAGACTGGTAGAGAGAGGCCTTTTAACCTCTCCAGCTATCTCTCGACCTGTCGCCTTGAACCGTAGTAAGAAGGTTGGTTTCATACGAGATTCGTACTTTTTTCTATCCCAAAACTTCCTCTTCTCAGACTCACACAGCATCCCATAATACGACATAGGCCCTAAATGAAATTAGTTTTCTCAGGGCCTTCTGTGTAGAGTTAATGTTAAAAAAAAATGTTTGCACTTCACACGCGGTAGAAATGAAACCTTCAGAAAACTAAAGTAGACAAGAGTGGGGAGGTTACGAAACACCGCACAAAGAGGAGACCGATAATTCTATCTCATTCTCTCGCAGGCTAAATCGTACAGATGTACGTGTTTGTCTCTTTTTAGTGTCGAGTTTTCGTTTCATCGAGTCTCAAATCACAACGGTGCTAAAGAAGTTTTCACTCCAAAAAAATTTTTTTAACGATTGTCTTATAACCGAAAGCTGCTTTCACACTTCTCATATAAATAAGTCCATCTCCTATTTAAGATTTTATAATTAACAATATTATCTTCAACTAATTCTTTTCCATAAACTGCCCTTTACTACCCCTTACTACCCTTTTTATTGTTTCCAATAAAAAGGTAGCTCGAGTCCCAGTTGCGACCATGAATATGAGGTTGACTAATATGACGGTTTGACAGGAGGTGGCAATGGCGGAATTGGTAAACGCGCACGTCCCGGTTAGACGAGAGGTTCTAGGTTCGAGTCCCAGTTGCGACCATTTTCTATTTATTTTTTTTGTGTCTTGTTCTATTTCATACTTTCGTTTAGATTAATGTTATCTTCTTCAATAATCTAATAATTAGTTCACTTCACACATAATCTTTGATACATATTTTAAATATACAAAATTGATACATCTCTAGAACCGCCTAATCAAATTCTTAGATTTGAAAAGTTAGCAATCCTTATGTGTAAAGTCAATTTGGTTGATTGGTTTCTGGTATTTAAATTTGGAGCACGCATACGAATGGCTTATAAAATGTGTAACGTAATTATAACATTTTATTGGAAAAAATATAACTGGTTGAATGAGACAGTAAAAAACTGAATATGATACGATCAACAATTCGAAGAAATTCAATAATCGCCTTGTGAAATGACAATCAAATTTTTCTAGCAATTATTATCAATAGGAATGAGATTTAAGCAATATCGAAAGTAACAACACCTAACACCGATTAAGTATTTTGCTTCCTAGATCATTATAATTTATTACAGTGTGTAGCCAAGCATTATATTCAGCAGCGCGAACTCAACGCATTTCACTCTGGTTACGGGTTCGATTCCTGTTTACTCTTAGCTGTTTCCCTAGGTATTGATAAGTTTTTTTTCACGAAACGTATAACAATGCTGTGCATAGTACAAATGTCATAAGAATATCGTCGGTTAAGAGAGTTTTTAATAATCATTCAACTTTAATAGTCACCAAACAGGGATAAATTCATTTCAATCAACGTTTAAATTCTGAACACGGCCTGATATCTTCCACTCTGGAACGATTACAAATGCACCTATTTGGTATAGGTATATTAGGGGCCATCCATAAATTACGTCACACCTTAAGGGGGGGGGGGGAAGTAGAGAAGTGTGACAAGGGGTATGAGGGGTCAAAAAATCATGAAGTTCTAGGGGGGAGGGGGGTCTCACAAATGTGACAGGGAGGGGGGGGTCAAAAAGTCATGAAATTCGTGTGACGTAATTTATGGATGGCCCCTAATCTTAAATTAATAATTTGTGAAATAACATAAATAAATAAAATTCAATTTACTTGCGGACGGAATTTGAACCCGTGATTACTAGACGAAAGCATTACGCTAAAAATAAAATAATTATCCATCCAGATTAATGATCAAGTAGTAGGGATTCAGCATTAGGTATCTATAGATTTTGAATGTAAAAAAAGGCATAAAAATAAATTATTCAAAAGGTTACAGACTTTCCGAGTCAAATCAAATTTAATCATTGTCCGGTCATTTAATCCAATTCAGTTCCAAGATCAGGGGCGAACAGACAATCAAATTAGGGGCCATCCATAAATTACGTCACACGAATTTCATGACTTTTGACCCCCCCCCCCCCCTGTCACATTTGTGAGACCCCCTCCCGCCTAGAATTTCATGATTTTTTGATCCCCCCATACCCCCTGTCACACTTCTCTACTCCCCCCCCCCCTTAAAGTGTGACGTAATTTATGGATGGCCCCTTATCAGATCAGAGAATTTAATTGAATTATACCCATGAGTCTGCGAAAGCGTGTTTTTTTATTCATTATTTGTATTGCGATAATAATTTATAGATAAATTACATACTTACATCCTTTTCGAACTAAAAGCGTTGTTTAGATCAGTGATGAGCAACCTTTTTAGCCGAAAGGCCAATAAATGCGTTTTCAATTTATTCGCAGGGACTATACAGCTTTACTTGGTTAACTTTGCAGTCGGTAGTGTCCCAAACATATTTATATTTTATAAAATCGTTAAATTTTTTACAGACAATCATAGAATGCAAGAGCAAAGCGACTAAAATATTTCGCCTCCAAGATCAAGATTTCATCATTCTGAAATAATATTAAAGAACATATCAAAAATATTTGCAATTTTGGGAGGCCGATTCAGAATAAAAATACTTAAGTTCGTTGCGAAACCCTTTCGTATTTTCTAATACTGATTTTGAAAACGTTAAATATTTGGTTGATTTTGGAAATCTGAACGATTGTGTTTTTCATGTGTTTTCAGAGACATAATTTGGAAGCGTACCTATCCTTTTAAAACGGAACCCATGCAAAACATCAAGATAAAACGATAATATTTTGCAATTCGCTTGTGGGCAGATTTTTTTTTTTTTTTTTACAGTTAATACCGCACAAGAGTCCCAACTGCTCCCATCTGGAGCCAGTGAGACTATGGAATCCCCAATCAGGGTATGTTGTGAGGCTGAAGGTAATGGAGAGGGGAAGGAGATAGGGAAGAGGAAGGTGGGGAAGTACCTGGCTATTCAGATCTGGTCACTAAACACGGCTAAAGCCATTTCAAGCAACGTTTCAATTCTGAATGGTGGTCTTACACCAGGGCGATACTGATAATATCTTCCACTCTGGAACGTGCCGCAAATATACTATTTATTATTTTAAATGAATAAATTTTGAAATAACACAAATTAATCAAATAAAATTTATTTGCGCACGCCGGGTTCGAACCCGCGACCTTCGGATTGTGAGTCGAGAGTCTTGCCTCGGGACCACGGAGGCCGTCATTGGGATTGCTATTGCATTATATTACGATCATTATTAATTTATTATAGAACGTTTAAATAGATCGTAAAGCGCGCTACAAAAATGCGTATTTCGTGTTATTTAGCATTAATCATAATCTTTCCCATTGTTCAATACTGGTCGGAGGTTGTTGACAACTGTATAATTTATTCAAGTCGTATTCTTTTTATAATGGGTTTATGTACACAAAAAGGAGAAATACAAAGATATTGAAATATAAGGCGATATACTATGATGTCTGATGACTGTCGCCGGAACTACTCTCTAATGGGAATAGTTTGAATTCGGAATTTAATTTATTTTTCGAAGGTGTGCAGTAGTATTGGTTAACAATTTAGTTTGAACACGGAAAGAATTCGTTCATTTAGTTGATTTTTTGAAGATGTGCAGTAGTATTGGTTAAAAATATCGGCGACACCAGGAAGCACAGTTCCACCCAGTAAAAACTGCCGATAGCCCATCTCCTTATGTTTCAATATCTTTGGTGAAATAAAATAACATTGTACAGAGAGACTTTAGTTAAAGAAGAAATGAATTGATTCGAATTAACCTACTTACATGGCATTACAGTCTTAAAGCCAATTTTGTAACATCTTTCAATCATTGAATGGAAAAAAAAAATTAAGGTTTGGATTCATATTTTAACATCAGATTGTCAAATGCACAACGAAGGCCAAGAATATTTATACAGGATGCTGCAGCATAACTTTCTTTTTTCAAAACTTAATATTGTACGAATCAGAAATTTTTTACTTGTTTTTTATAATGTAGGCACATGCCTAAAGTTTTATTTTACTTAGTTTTTGAAGACCAAATCAGGTAGGTGACATCCCCCATTCTCCATACCCTGTGAAAACCGATTTCTGGCATTTGTCGTGACTCTTACCAGCATATCAGGCGTTATTCTGGCAATTTCTTCCTGGATGTTGGTCTTCAAATCTTTAAAAATCCCTTGGACGGTTCACACAAACAAGGGATTTCAAAAAACTCCATAGAAAAAAATCACAAGGGGACAAATCTGAAGAACAGGCCGGCCACTCTAAATCGCTCGTAATTGAGATGAGACGCTCTGAGAACAAAACATGATCACAGAACATCCGTCCGAAAAGTAAGCCTCAACGGCAAATGCACGCTCACTGTTCCAATGCATGATGGCGACTAAACTGTGTCGGGACAAAACTTTATAGTTCCGCCTCTCGAACGAGATCACTAGCGCTCCGCTACAATATCAACCGACTGAATGGCGCGCATTTTAAAAAAAGGAAGTTAAGCTGTGTAACTCGCCCTACATGCCCAATTGGAATATATGGCGAGCTATATGCTGAAATACGAAATACGTTAAGCCACATATATTATAGCTGTGTGTGTACACAGCATTATACTGCCGCGCCCTTTATATTCATAAGAGGAGGTTTTTAAAAATTGATTTAACTTTTAATAGAAAATTTATTTATTTTTCATTTTCCAGCAATCGACACCAATGAGGCATAAAGAAATTCACTTGTTCAACGTATCCAAGACTGTGAAGTACGTATATGAATTCGCCAAATCCAAAATGTCTCCAAAGATCATCAGCCGAATGTCTGTAAGTATTTATTCACTCTACACTTCTACCTATTACTTTTATATGAGATTTTCTTTGGGGGATACCTAAATTATTAATATTTTTCGTCTCCTACAGAGCATTATCTACTTTTAATAACTTTTTAAATTTTTATATTCAATATTTTTTGTACTTTTATTTCTATCCTTTTATATATATACATATTTTATAATTTATACATTTTACGTTTAACTACTTTTTTCCGACCTTTTTACTTTATATTTATACTTTTTACGTATTACTTAATACTTCTTACTTATTAATTTTCACCTTTTACTTTTATACCGTTTTTATACAAATTTAAAACGAAACGTTATTGTGCATTTTATTTGCTTTAATTCAAAAAAAATATAAATGGAATCCTTCAAATGAAACACAAGCAACAAAAATAAATAAAACAAGAATGTGTCTAATTGTCGTCTTTCTTTCAACCTTGCTACATACATTTTCCGGTCTTATTACGAATAATTCTTATTGGATGAATGTGAAAGTCTGAGATCTAGAAAACTAAGGAGGGTTGTTTCAAAATATTTGATGGATTCATCAAATATTTGAAGTTAATTTTCACGTTCTGTGTAAGTTCTACTCAAGTTTTATGATTATTTCAGTTTTAAGAAGCAACTGGCCTTTAATGTTGTAAAAACAGAACTTGAATAAAACTTACACAGAACGTGAAAATTAACTTCAAATATTTGGTGGATCCTTCAATTTTTTTGAAACAACCCATCCTAAGTTCCGATTTTGAAAAAGTCAATAAAAATAATTTTCTAATCTTTTCTAAAATATTTCTTTTATTAATCGGTATGTACTTTATTAAATACTGTAAAATGAAAATTATATTTAATACAAAGTTCTAGTGTTCATTGAACAAATTCAGACTATAATACAATTTTATGTAATATATTTGAATCGAAAATTATTTTAATTGCATTTTCCAAAATTGGAAAAATAATATTCTGTGAATTTTCTCAGGTCTGCGCTAACATAATAGTTAAACAGATAAATTTAATTGGTATTATAATATCCTCAATTTTTCACTGGTCTGCGCTTGTCTCAAAAAAAAAAGTGTTATCGTTGTTTCGGCGTACCTCTTTGATGCCCTGGACTGAAGAACGAGAGATTGAATAATTTGCATGTTATGATATTTTTTGTGTGTGCAATCGAATATCTTGCGATGGCAACATACCTACAAGAGTTCCAATTTAAATTTTATGTAAAAGGAATTGGAATGAATTAGTGCAAAAAAATGATGGATGTGAGACAAATTAATCAAAAAGATAAATGATTAACCATTCAATTATCAATTCAATCGCAAGCCATGAATGTTAGGAAACATTTCGCCATGTTCCTAATTCATTCGAACGAATAAATGCTTTCACATTAGTAGGTGAAAATCGAATACATCGGTCAACTGCGATATGACCGAGTTTTATCAGGCAACTCGAGTTGGGATAGCGTAATGACTAAGTATGAAAGTCATCTAAAAATGGATAACTTTATTAATTATTTATTTATTTATTTAATGATTAACGCCCCTTTTAGGAGCATATGCAATTTTTTAAAATGAAAACTTTTTTAGCGCCGTAAAAAGAGACAAACACATACATTTATCGGATTAAGGGGTCATTTCACCATCCTCCTGATAGATTATTCGTACGGTAACACACATTTTACATTAATTATACAGGATTTATTTATTTAAAGTCTGAGTTTACTATTTGGCACTTGAACCTATAAATAATGGCTACATATAGTATAGGTTAACTGAGTTTTTTTACCAGTTGGGAGTATTTATTTGTTTATTTATTAATATTCGTTATGTACATGGAGAAGGAAGGTGAATTACCCCCTAAGCCTGCGAGAGAATGAGATAGAATAATCGGTCTCCTATTTGTGCGGTACTTAGTTGCCTATCGGCCTCCTCTTCGTGCGGTATTTCGTAGTTTCCTCACTCTTGTCTACTTTAGTTTTCTGAAGGTTTCACTTCTACCGCGTTTGATTTTTTGGAAGTGAAAACTTCTTTAGCACTGTTGTCATTTGATACTCGATGAAACGAAAAATAGCGACACTAAAAAGACACCAACACATGCATCTATAGGATTTAGCCTGCGAGAGAATGGGAGAGTATAATCAATCGGTTTCCTCTTCGTGCGGAGCTTCGTAGCTTATCGGTCTCCTCTTTGTGCAGTGTTTCGTAGCCTCACCGTTCTTGTCTTCTTTAGTTTTCTGAAAGTTTCATTTCTACCGCGTGTGAATTGCACACTCAGTTATTTTTATAATCCTGTGTATGTATTAATACATTGTATATTATTTATGGAATGTGTGGGAATGCACTAAAGTAGTTTGTTTAAAGTAGTAGTTCACCTCGGAGAAGTTCACTAGCGGAATGTATTATTCGCATATTAAGTGCAGATCCGTGAAAAATCTCGGGATAATCACAGAGGAGCTATTGCGAATTAAGAAAGCATCGAAACGTTTTCCAACAATACCATGCGAGTAACAGTGTGCAGAACCGGATTTGGTAGATTCCGTTTGTTCGGTATTAGAGCATGGGAGCGTTGGAGGACAAGGACATGGGCTAATTGAAGATAAAAAGGTGGAAACAATTTTTTTGCACCATGTCATCCCAAAAGTAAGATTTCCAATTTTTTAGAAATACAAAGAAACAGTTATTTTTTAATATTTTTTTTCATCCTTTTCGAGCATTTATCTATTTTTCCACACAATCAACATTTCGGTTACTGCATTTTTGTAAGCGCTATGGCAATTTTTGTACACCCGTATCATACCAGCTTGCCGGTTACGCTCCCTTCCCACTCCGCGTACCTTGATTTGTTCTTCTTTCCCTGATGGGCTCGTATATCAATTTGAATGTCTGTGTGGTCAACACTAATCACACTTTGATTTTCAGATCCACAGCACAATCTCATCTCTTGACAAGGTGATAAGCCTATCTTGCCTCCCCAAGGAGTACGGCGGAACGATGCCCATGAATGAAATGATCGCTGGTTGGAAGCGGGAGCTCCTCGGCAAGAGGTCGGTGGTCACTTCTCTGGACGAAATGGACATCATCAACACCAACTGCTTGGCCGCCCGGAATGGCTCAGACGAAAACAACAACGCCAGCAAGAACAACTATTACAGCTTACCCGGAAGCTTCAGAAAGCTAGAAGTAGATTAAAGTTCGTAGAGCGGTGAAAGAAGGTGATAAATGAATGCTAGATATACTTTTATAGATTATAAATAGAACGATGAAAGATGATACAAGTAAGTTTTAAAAGTATACTTAAGAAATAATAATAAATATAACAACATTAAATTAAGAACATATTATACTGTAACTTCAATTTACAAGTTTTTGCCACTGGCGGTAATAACCTCCAAAAAATTGCGTCCACATTGCGTCTATCTAATTCTATATTTATCTTTGATAAGTGATTAAAAATCTCCACCGTTTATCAGTAAGGTCGCTAGAATAAGTACTTGACCTTGGATTTATTTACGTATGTAGATTACAGATTTCTATAGATATTCATAAAATTATATAGGTATTTAGAAATTGACAAAGTTCATGATAGTTTGTGACGTGATTTCTTTGAGTCTAAAATTAAATGGATTTGTAAACTGAGTAGATATACCTACGCGTATAAGCTTGTATAGAAAGTACAGTATTATTAATTTACAATTAACATTAAAGTAAATTTAAATCAGAAAATAATATTAATATTGAGGCTGGTCTGTTGGGCATTTTCTTCAGATTCCTTAATTTTAAAATTACTATAGGTACCTTTATACTTAATGCTAATGACGTCTTTTACGAGAGAATTAAAGGCCGAAATGTTATGTTGGGAAAACATGATAAAGGTAAAAGGTGAAGAAAATGTTTGCTGTGGAAGGAAATGGAAGAAGTAATCTAGATTTTATATTTATTTAACCAGTGATGAGAGGAGGTGAGCGGTATGAAGAGCAATATCAAGAAATGAAAGAAGTGAGGGTTGTTTCAAAATTCTGAAGTTTGGCCATCTAACATCTTTGCCTACCATTTTACGTAGTGTTTTTTTTAATGTTCTCATGTTAGAAATATTACAATACAATATTTTAAATTATGATGGAATTATAAAACAAGTATGTACTGCGAAAATAATCTATTTTATATATATATGTTTAACATGTATCTAGTGTAAATGTAAAATTTTAAATATAATAATAAAATAAAGTTAAAGTTATAAGTAAAATTAAATGTACAATAATAATTACATTTAATTAATCCACATAAAATACAATACTGCCGCCATTCATGCATGGAACCACGTCGGCAGTTGTTCCCAATCCTAATGATCAACTGTCGAGCCGAAATTTTGGCACAAATACGCTCTTCCCAACGCAACTCACCGATCAACAGGCTAATCGAGCGTTACTAAATAAATTACTTAGCTGACTCAGAGACTTGATGAAATGTTGGGAACAACACTGTGAGTGTTTTCAGAAAAAATACTTTATCTAAAACACGCGAACACCTCAATACAGGTTCTCCGAGTGAGCTGTTCACAAAACACCATGAAGAGCAAGTCAAGAAGCGGTATGAAGGTGATCCCATAGTCCTTGAAAAATTCGAAATCGTCTGTTTTGCGAGGGATTATAAAATACTTGAGAAAACTTGACAACCAATAATAGACGAGAGGCGTCAGGCTCATAAATCCCGAGTTCCGCCCTCAAATACACTGTGGTAAAAATTGTGAAAAATATGAACATAATAATTATATTAAATACTTATTTATGATTATCAAAATACATGGTAAAATTAACATATTATGGGCCTAATTTGTAGAACAAGTAACTTTCATTTATCAAATTTTACAGGAGGCAGTAAAGACTGTTTTTTAAACTCATGAACCAAGATGAACCGCTCTCCTTCGCACGGAATAGACTAGGTTTATAAAACATTTGAACGTACTTAAGATTTGTATAGTTTATTAATAAAAAATGTTTAATAATTTTGAATTTTTAAATTATTTTTTATGATATAACTTTATAGGTAGTTATTAATATGCAATTTACAGTTATTTTATCATACGATTTATTTAACTCTTCTATACACTCTTGCAGTTCACATTTCTTTAGAATTCTATTGAAAAGTTTTTATTTTCAAGCAACCAGTTGGGCAGCGTTGTGGGGCGGCTTAAAGAGGATCTGTAAGAAGGGATGTATTAACGCGAATTTTGAAGATGACGGAATATATGAAGGAATCATTTGCTCTGTGTGGAGGAGGGTACATTAATGCAAACATTTAGTTTACAGTTAAGTAATTGACTGAGAGTGGTGAACTCCAAATTTTAAGTGGATAGTAAAAAATCTTCATTCTTGGGAATCTGTTTTATATAATACCGACTAAACTTTAATTAACAGTTAACAAAATTATGGCGTTGCTTCTATCAAGAAAATTTATCTTATTTTCTAGTGCCTTTTTATTTTTTTTTTTATGTGAATACCACACAAGAATCTCAACTACTGCTATTTGGAGTCAGTGAGACTATGGCATCCCCAATTGGGGTATGTTGTGAGGCTGAAGGTAGAAAGGAAGCGAAAGAGATGGGGAAGAGGAAGGTGGGGAAGTACCTGACTATTCAGATCTGGTCACTAAGCAACGTTTAAATTTCGAATTTTGGTCTTACACCAGGGCGATACTGAGAGTATCTTCCATTCCGGAACATGCCACAAATATACCATAATAAATTATATTTAATTATTTGAACCCGCGACCATCGGATCGACTTTCCCCTCAAACACGGAGGCCGTCAAATACATTTGACCAGGAGGCCTACAATTATATTTGAACTGCTAATGAATTAGATTGTTTAAAATTCTTTTGGACAATTTGCATTTATTTAAAAATAAAAATATTGGATATAACAATTTTCAACAAAAATATTCACCAACAGCTTGGCGGTTAACAACTGAAAGGGAAAGCTTCGGACTGTAATTTAGGTATTAATAAACAAAAAAAATATATTTAATCATTCCCCAAAAGTAAGAACTTGGCAATAAAAGTTAATTAATTAAAGCTAATACGTTTCTCTTCTACGGAGATTTGATGTGCATAGTTAGATTTATGCCAGTGTTAACAACGTAAAAATAATTAAGTTCATTAATGTTACGGCGGAATTTAAAAAATCGTGTTTTTTTAAATAAAAATAATATAACTTTTTCAAAATGTGAATCGAGTACTTCAAGGAAGTCGCTTTATACGGAAAATGAAACGAATTTATAAATATTAAATTGTTAACGATATATTGAAATTTGCTCACTGTGCGGTACTGTTGTCACTGTTTAATACTCAAAAGCGCGCCAGATTTAAAATTGTAAATGTCAAATCATTGGCAAAGTTATTGCCTACTTCAAACGACATTTGGCAACAGAATTATATTTTTTTTTTCAAATACGAGTATTATTATATAAATAAAGTAAATTATAAAGTGGTTAACCGGTATATTCAAACATCTACGTATATAACTAGGAAATTTTAAAATCGATAGTACGTAAACTCGAATAACATTTTACGGCGCAGAGAGTCACGGACGTCAAGGACGTCCGTCCACCACAACTGTTGGGTGGAGAATGCGACAAAAAGGCGGTGACGATTGTGTGGTCCTTACGTCCATGGCATAAGGTTCACTTTGAAATAACATTTTCGTCGAATGCCGGCGGTCTTGATTGATGTCAAAAATAACAACGCGAAAATGCACATTTTATTTTATTTCGGGAAGTTCATGCATAAATATCGACTTTTTTCGCGATTATCATAAAAGAAACTAAATTTGCCACATTATGCAATAAAATTAAATACGAAGAGGGGTTTACAAGTAGGAGAGTTTGCACTTGAAAGTGTTTTTTTATAGACCTTATGCTTTATTTTTTTCTAGGCTTATTAAAAGACTTATAAAAAAAATGACCGATATTTTTAAGGGCAAAGATATGTTCTACACGCAGTATTTAATTGAAGCATCTAAAATACTTTTAAGCGATTAAATTTTCAAAACAAAAATACACGATTTTGTATGATTTTGCATTATGTCGCAAGGCATCATCTGAAGAGCAAATAACCAATTTACATTAAGATGAAGCCATAGTAAATAATGCAAAATCACACAAAATCATGTGTTTTTGTTTTGAAAATTTGATCGCTTAGAAATATTATATATGCTTCAATTAAATACTGCATGTAGAACATATCTTGGCCCTTAAAAATATCGGTCATTTTTTTTATAAGTCTTTTAATAAGCCTAGAAAAAAATAAAGTTATAGGTCTATAAAAAACCCTTTCAAGTGCAAACTCTCCAACTTATGAACATCTTTTCGGATATGGTTTTATTGTTTATTGTAGCAAATTTAGTTTCTTTTATGATAATCGCAAAAAAATTTGATATTTACGCCCGGTATTTACAAAATAAAATAAAATATGCATTTTTGCGTTGTTATTTCACAATACGTCCGGCAGCCGACGAATGTGGATTTTCAAAGTGACCCTTATGTCGTTCACCGAAGGACTACTGGCTTGCCACACCCCACATTCTTTCACTTCTTCCCTGGCCGGAGCAGGGAACAGACGTGCGGCTTCATGTCGCTCGGTTCCGTGAAATCAATTTTAAATTTCCTTGTTATTACAATAAACAATGTGTAAAAAAGGAGTTAATGTTTTTTTTAGGCCTTTACGAAGTCAACCTGTAAAATTTTTTTCTCAAATACTTTTCTCAAATACCTTTTCAACCATTCCAAAAGCTTTTTCTCAAATATTTTTAAACTCCTCCCACAAAGGGCGTGAATTCCGATTTCGATTTTTCCGTGGACTATTGGATCACCTTAATAGTACCCTTTACACACAGAGTTCGGAGCGGGACGTGCCCTGCGCCACTTCAGGCCGCCGCGCAGAAAAGTAAAGACCGAAAGTAAGATAACGGCTTACAGCACAGTTCACTGTGAGACTTTTCTGCGCGGCGGCCTGAAGTGGCGCGGGGCATGTCCCGCTCCGAACTCTGTGTGTAAAGGGTACTATCACCTACATACAGTTACTGATTATTAACATATTTTGTATTATAAGAACATCATAAATATGTAAACTACAATCAACTGTAAAATTAATACGAACGAAAATAGAAAAAATCTGTAAAGTAACCTTTCCGTGAATAATTAAATAAGAAAATATTAATAATCTTTATTAGGTACTCTTTCAGGCAGCAACCCAAGTACGGTCCAGTACATTACACAAAACACCAAGTACCTACAGAGTGAAACAGAACACAACTGCACTAAAGACGTTACACAATTATTTTAAATAATATGGTGTAATTCATTCAGAAATTTCATATGTGATTATTATTTAAAAAAATTCTAATACGTCAATTAAAGTGAGTAACAAAATACGTTTAAAAATAAATGTATTTTGGAATACTCTCTACCCATTTACCTACCTGTTCAACAGTCCTGGTAAATGAAGTTCTACTTTTGCTGGTTCCTCTCTTTACAATCCTACCCAATTTCCGGGCATCAATTTTCCTAGAAGATTTTTTTTCAGAAAAATAAACTAGGTACACGGGCACCCATCAGCTAGAAAATGTTATTTTCGGTTTATCTTTCAACGCACTGTGTAGGTTTATAGAAACAACTACATACTTTGAATACATCAAAATTACATACTTTGTTGACTTTAGCAGCCACCTTTGATCTGGAGCCTCAAAATACTTGAAAAATTCCTTGCGGAAGTAGGCGGTCCACTTCATACCTCCGGGCGGTCACACCTCTACACAGCATCCCCAAAGAAAGATGACAGGCCTTGAGGCAAATTATTTTCCTCGAGGCGGGCACCTGTGCAGTTAATGTTAAAAATGATTTGTTTCCTTATTTATGGAAAAATTTGAATTCTTTCAGCACAATCATGTTGGATTAAAAGTAAATAAAAAAAAATATTATTCCATATAGTTGTGATGAAAAGAGTTTGGGCATATTTCATCATGAGGAAGGAAGGGGATGGATGAAGAAGACGGTGAGGAAGTACCTGGCTATCCACATATGGTCACCAAATACGGCTAAAGCCATTTCAACAACGTTTCGATTCCTTTCACCAAGGCGGTGCTGGAAGTATTTAACCACCCTGGGTGACTTTTTGTATAAATAAAATTATTTTAAACACTTTCTCTGTCGTATTCTTGTCATGGTAGTTTGTTAAATATAGGAACCTTATTTTTTTTTGAATATCTATAAAAGCAAATATACGGCGCTAATAACATCGTTTCTGAATCATCGATGAAAACGTAAGCCTGGGATTTTCCCCTTTTTCCGTTGTAATATACTACCAGTTATAATATATTATAATTTTACCAAAGTAATATAAATAAATCAGGACCTCCTAGTGAGGAAGACTACGAATATAATTTCTATTATAAATATATACAACCTAACAACTTAACCTTACCTAACCTAACCTAACAGGTTTCATTTAAAAATATAAAATAAAATTTATATATTCAGTTACTAAAATGGACTTCATGCTACGTCACAAATTTCAAGCCAATCACCGCTCCACCCCTTGAGAGGACCTTTTATATAAATGAACATCTACACTTTCTACGAACCTTGGGTTTAGGTGTTAGATATTATGGTTTGCAATGTTTGCATCACTGGTTTAATTGATTAAGAAAGAATTGTTAAAATTTGATTGCAAAAGTACCGTACTGTAAAACAAATACAAATGAAAAATATCGTACTTTTTTTTGCAATTTCAACATAATTAAAGTTGCGGTCATTCAATATTCTACACGAACGGAGCAAAAGTTGAAGTTATGCAACACCTATCGTGAGTTTTTAACATTTTGTTCTGACATTATTGACTATGCCACTTTTCTATCATCTGTCAATCTGTCACTACGCAAGTTCGAAAATTATTAGTTTTTTGTGTGTAACTTTCTAACTTTGTTTTCGTAGTTGTAAACAAACATATATTATGATATGGGGTAAATTAGACGTTTACAAGGAACATACATATCACGTTTCCCGCGGGTGTCAACAGTCCGACAGTTTGATTGTATTGTTCTTTGGTAAACAATAATTAATCATTATGTAGTTCGTTCATATCGAGAAGTAATATACACCAGAACGTAATTTATTGAAACTGATTTCAGTGATTCTCGTGTTTCAGAGAAGTTGTTTCTGTTCTAAATCGTCGTGGAAAGGTTTAATAATGCAGCCATTAATCTCTCCTGTCGGTGAGCTACTTTTATGTATATTATTTCGGAGCAAGTTTCCTTTCTGTTGCTTAAAGCTTTGTTGTAGTTATCTGTAATAAAAACGTGACATTTTTAAATGCTGTATAATGAAAATACTTCAATCTTCTAAATGTGTACACTGTTTACACTGAGTGAAAAGGTTCCCTGAATCTTCTCTACCCAATGACAACCGCCATAGCAACAATGGTGTCCACTGGTGACTCCTTTTCAGAGTTGTTTTTAACAAGAAAACCTTTTTAATCCATAATTATTGTGTTATCAGGATTTGTGATCTATGTATTATTTCATGTTGGCGTTTGCCTGGTCTCAAAACTGTGATATGTATGTATTTAGCTAATGGTTGGCGACAGTAATATACCGGAGGCGAATGACGTTTTTATTGTATTGTAATTGTTTTCATGCTTACCAGACTTCAGATATCATTTTTGGTGTTGCTAAGACCATTGTTGTACATTATATTTCTTTGTTATATTAATATGGCTGCGATTTCTTCACCGTATATTGATGAAAATAATAATGTTTGAATGATTTGTATTGAGCCGTTTCTGTGAAAAATCACCTTAAGCTTGCGTGTTACATTAGTGTGTTAGATATCATGAAACGCCATCTAACCTCTCCACGAGTATGGACGAAACGGTTCATCGAAGCGAAAAAATGCCCAGAAGAGTATGGACGAAACGGTTCGTCAGTGGTTATTATTCAAATACCGTCATATTTAATGAAACCATTCGATTTGTACTGGCTTCTACTAACATCTGCGCGTAGTTTGTTGAAGTTTTGGAAGACATACCTACAATACCAAGTTCACAATTTTAGTTTGAAAATTATTTTTGCGTCGAAATGTTTTTTTTCGATGTTGGTTTATTTTCGTGGATTGATGTTGACGACGTTTTAATTCAAAATATAATATTATTTTTAGTCAAACTATGATAATTTATAAAAAAATATTTAAAAAATGAACAAAATAACTCACTCCTCACGTACAGTTTTGTTCGCCAAAAATCACTCGCGGAGAGGTTAACTGCAACAATTAATGGTTCTGTACCTGAAAAAATAATTTCAGATTATTTGCATTGTATGGCAAGAGTGCGTGCCCTAGATGTGCGCTACTCGCCGTCCTTAAAACATCCATAGTGTGCTCAATAAACTAAGATTTATCAATATTTTTTTTAAATGTAAATAAAAGAAGAATAGACATGGCTAGTCAAGTATTAACTCGTTAAATGCCAGGGAGGAAACGACATAAAATCGCGATGTTTTGTATATTATATTTACTGAAACACATTCCTTGAACAATAAACTATGCATAAAAACAACATTATTTGCGTGTATTTGATGAATTCATATGTTTTATGATCTTTTTCACGAGAACGACGCTACCCAATTTAACAGCCCAAATACTGGAAAAAATCTCAGCCAGACGCCGTAGAGAATTTAATAAAAATTATTCCGATTGGCTAGGTGTGTTCACGGTATTTTATACCTTAAGAACAAGAATGCTCCAAGCGATTCTGACCTTGTTCTTCATACGTTTTCTTTATACATAAGAGTTAAAATCGCATTCCAAAATAAAAATTTTTGAACATTTTGGCGTGTGCGCCGGCGCACGAGCGGTTTTTGTATGTTGTGTGTATAAAAAGTACATAATCTAGGGCTTAAATTCGAGTCGTGCACATACCACGGAGCATTTTTACAAGATAGCAATTTGAGTTTCATTCATCGGTGTTATTAATGATAAAGTGTCATCATAAATTTCCAGTGCCCTCCGATTGCGTGAAATCCCAACTGCTTTTCTGATGTTTTGTGATTTTCAAGATAATGCTTCACATTGAAAATATGTTAGTGGTATCTATTTGGTGATTGGAGTCCACAGAACAAACCGTTCAGCTGTCCATAAACTTATGTCCACAAGAAAAGAATTTTCCTTCTTATTTTCTTGGTGTATAAACAGTTTTACAATCTCCATTTACTGCATGTCTCTTTTCCACACTTTTGACCTAAAAATGAATTTGTAGTTTTAAAAAGAAATAAAAAATAATTTCATAATAGGAATAAGTGCATAACAAAATGTAATGCGCGTACATTTTGGTTTTCACTTCCAAGATCTTCTGTTATTGTTTCGGAGAGTCTGCATTAGAGATGAAACGGATATCCCCTTAATATCCGGTATCCGGCCTAAATTTAAAATCTGGCCGGATACCGGATAATAAACGAGTATCCGTCCCGATACCGAATAGTGTTAAATAACAGAGTATTAGAATAAAATGCAATATTTTGATTTTTGACGTGAAACTTGTTAGCAAAGTGTAGGAATAAATTATTAGTAATCTAATTTTAAAAGTATAAAACGATATTAAAATGTTTTTTCTTTGTAACAACATGATATATTATCGAAGCAAATCGATAAAACATTGTGAAATGGATGTTTTATTAAGAAGACAAGTCATTTTTTCGTGTAGGCCAAAATTGATTTCTCTTCGTGTATTGACACTAGTTACACCTATTTATCTAACCATAAAATTCAATAGATAAATCGTTCGTTCAGCAATAAATTCCATCAAGTAATTAAAAACAGAAGAAAAGAAGTAAGCTATTTTCGTTTGGTACATACCTGCCTTTTTTCCTTCCCACCACCAAAAATTTTAACATTACGTAAAGAACAAATAGCAAATTTTTGATCGTCACTTTTTATATCAAAATATTTTCATAAGATCTTTTTTTTCAAAAACATTTTTCTTCGGTAACTGAATCTCTTTGAATTTATAGAAAGAAACACCATAAAATCACCTCAAACTACAACAGCACGTTTTTTCGTAACGAAAAGGCCCGAACTCACTCGAGTCCACCCGATTGTTCGTGCAGTTCGCTCGTGTAACGAATCGCCAATCGGCTATGTTCATCCGGATATCCGGCTTTCCGGTTTCAAGGTTGGCCGGATATCCGGTATCAGGTATCCGGCAAAACCACTATCCGTTTCATCTCTAGTTTCATACATAGTTCACTCTGACCACTCACCCAGACCATAGGACTATTGTTCTACACAGTCGTGTTTCACATATTTCTGTTTCCCCTTAAAAAAACATTCACCAGGGCTCTCATTAGAGGTTTGGTCATTCAAATCAATGTCCACTTAATTATTATCATTGGTGATTGAAATTTGTATTGTAAATACTGTTCGGCAATAACTAATCATTACTTTAATTAACATTACCTACATCTCATATTATCCTCTTGTCCAATCCTTTTGTCACCAGGAGAAGAATTTAGGTCCGATCGCTAGTACCTTTTCTATCACGCAATTGGACACAAGTACCGTGTCTACCATTCTAAGAGCAAGTTCAGACACCGAATTACAAACAGGAATAAATACATAGCGAGATTTTTCGCATCCGCGGGAACAAAGATGAGATCCATCATTAAGGTTGAACTATTTCATTACTCTGGTGGCGTCCTCTCGCCGTTCTATCTTCTGTTCCCCATCTCCTTGCATTCGTTGATTAGGGACAAAACTCCGCGGCCCAAATCACCAATTTTCAGGAGCTACTGAAACAAGTACAACAGTATTCTACTTATAATTATATTCAATTGCAGTAGGATAAGTGACTAGAAATTATTACAGACTTACACAATAATAAATATTTTGCTTAACATTGCAAGTACTTCGTGGCTGTTTAGTTTGTTTTTAAAATGATTTCTTCCTAGTGAACAGGGTGCACGTTGTTTATTGTCAAATGGTAATATAAACAATACATAATTGAAATATAAACTTACTAATATAATATTTATATAATATTTGAAAAGTTGTCTCCATTGCAATCAGTGACATCATAACAGTAGACTACACCTCATGTCAAAGGAAAAAATAGAACTTTTCAAATAAATTGGATAATACGAGGGTAGGATGAAAAGTAATGCACACATGCTTGTACAGCGCGAACAAAATAACCTTCAGAAGCGCATACAGAAGTGACATTCCCCCTCGTTGAATTCATTCAGTGTTTTGAGAAGCGGAAGTATGGAGGCATGTTCTGTTGCTGTGTCAACGCAAGTTACAGCGTGCTGTTATCAAACTTTAACTGCTGACAATGCTGATGATAGGTCTACAGTAAATCGATGGGTAATAAAATTTCACGATTGCGAACCTGGAAAAGCCATAATTGTTGATGAATGTCCGATCATTGCCTTAGATGATAAATATAGCAAACTCGTCAACGATTTGATTCAAAATGACTGGTGAATCACTCAAAAGCGTATCACAAACCATTTTGGAAACCATTTTGGAACCACAACGAACTTGTCGGCTTCATTATTATCATGTGATACCGTAAAATCTATGCACGATGGGTACCACGCCGTCTCACAGATGAGAACAAACAAACAACTGCAGAGGCTCTGCGAAACCTGAAGTTTGAACCGATTCCACGCCCTCTTTACTCCCCCGCTCTTGCGCCATGCGATTTTCATTTTTTCCTCAACTCAAGAGGGTAATAGTTACAATGGTACCTCAAGGACAAACGACGAGGTGAAGGCAGCTGTCAAGTCCTGGATTTGAGAAAAGTCGGAAGAATTTTTCAGTGACGGAATGAAAAAACTTGTTACTTGTTGGTAGAAATATGTTAGCCTACGGTGACTGACAGTGTTGAAAAATAAAAATATAATTTTGAAGCTTGTTCTACAAGCATCTGTGCAATATTGTTCAGCCTATCCGCGCAAATAGATTCATTAAAATTATTTCAAGGACATATCAGATTATTTCCTTAAACATTATTTATAATATAATATGTACTTTGTAGGTTATGCGCTTTAAGCATTGATCAAGGAAAAACTAGGAACTCCCCACATGCACATCCACGGCATCATTTAAAACAAATTTCATACGGATGAGTTTGAGAAAGTTTGAGAATAAGGATAATAATTACATACTGCTAAACTGTTATTTTTAAAAATTGATTCTTATCTTTGGCAAGAGGAAATATCAAAACTAGCGGCACTGACTTAATTTTTGGCTATTCATTATGTACAATGTCAAAATCAAACCTCAAATTGAGCCACCACTGGGGTGTTCCGCTTTATAATAAATTTCATCCTTGAGTGTTTGGAAATTAAAAATAATCATATCTCTGAATTTCAAAATGGAAATATATAAACTGCTTATAGTTTCAGAGAACTGCTTATAGTTTTAGGATTCATTAAAAAAATATTATAAAATCGTTCAATTTATAAACACGTGAAATCAGAATATATTCACTTTACAAGTGCCGTTTATGGCAACTACTCGGAGCAATATTAAATATAATGACTTCTGTGAATGGTCTACATCATAGTTGATAATCACAGATATAAATTTTAATTCGATCATGCACATTTTAATACGTAAACACACGATGAATGATTTATAAGAAAAAATATTTCAATCGTTTTGGTTGGCGGAACGTCAATAACAAATAATTCAGAAGAGATGTAAGAAATCTCCTGTTAAAGTGTGAAACTACTAAGTAAGCTTTGTGATCAATCCCTAGATTCCAACCCGCGTGAACTTTTTAACTACTTGTAATGAGCAATTTTGCCAAAATGTGGCTAGAAACGCTCCAGTTGCTAATTTTACAATAATAAGTAATTATGTATCCATCCCAGCGGGCCCCTGCAATTATCAGCTCCTGGGTCGCTATTCTCCAAGCCCTCGTCGCTCGCAATCGCCGTCGAAAGTACGTACATTGGTCGACGTGGTTATTCTTGAGCCAGTCGACGGAACATTTTTAGACGCCAAACGCCAAAAGTCATTCGCCACAACGAGTGGGGTAGACCAGTAGAAACGGAGAAGCGAGTGGTTGTTTATTTGCGTGTCTATGCAATTGGCTGTCAACATCTAGTATTATCGTTTTCCCGCGCGAACTTTCGCACCCGCAAGACGTCGAATATTGTTATTAAGTCGTTTTAAGGTTACATATTACAATGGCTAATTTTCCGCTCATTATTGTTGATCAGAACTAACTAGTTCTATGAGCAGTTGCTTTTGATTATTAGTTATATGGCCATTTCGAAAATTATCATACGACCCAACAAACTTACCGTTTCACTGTTTGACGTTTGACATATCAAAGTTACACCATAGAAATCTCAAAAACATCAGGAACATAGACAATATTTACAGGGCTACCAATATAATCATCCTTGCGACCGCTCGCCGTTCAAGAATACGTAAATATGAAACATTCGAAAAAGCATTCCGCGACGACGAGGAATTTTTCGCTCGCAGCTGGCGCATGGCGAGTAACGATTGACCGTTGCTCGGGAATAGCCACCCTATTTGTTTATTTATTAATCTAATGTCCACTCTATGTGTTTACTTAGAGTCTCTGATGATAGGAATGTGGTAGGCACTGAATAAATAAACTGATGGAAGTGTATAGTGGTGAAATTGATCAAAAATTTTTAAATATTGGGGGGGGGGGGGGTGCACAGAAATCCCATTTTTTTTGTTACAACCTCATTGGCCGGCGTAGTCCAGCGGTAGGGCTCTTGACTCGCATTCCGAAGGTCGCGGGATCAAATTACGGGAAATTCTTGCAATTCAATACAGACGGTGTTACCAGTCGCTACAGTGATCAAAATGACATTATTATACATTCATTTAAAGAAAGGGATTGGTCATAAACAATCAAGTGCAAAACAAACTACGGGAAATTCTTGCAATTCACTGCAGATGGTGTTGCCAGTCGCTACAGTGATCAATACGACATTATTATACATTCATTTAAAGAAAGCGGATTCCCCAGTTTCGTCACAGAATGAGTAATGAAAAATTCCGTCCTCATTTCAATCGGTCGGAATCGTAGATGCCACAAAAATATGAAATGAAATGGTTAAAATGTTAGGACGATATTATTATAAATTATTGAAATTTATGAAATTTTGCCGCCCCTTAAAAGTGCGGGGCGGGCCGCCCCCCCCCATGCTACGCCTCTGCCTCTACGTAACATCCTCTAAGATTATAAGGGCCCTGCTGCAAATTATTTGTGGAATTTAATAAAAATAATTATTCTGCAACATTAGTTTTCTTTCAAATCGGTGAAGATCTCAATTCTTGGAATTGTGCATGAAAATCCAGTCTCCTTCAACGGAAGCAATATTCGGTGGGAATAGACCTGTCACCATACTTATCAGACTGACTGTTTAGGTGTCATTCACTGTGCAGCAAAGGCCCCTCTGTTCTAGTGATGACTGTCCAATCATGTACAGTTCTAGCTTGGTGCCCTATCAGTCAAAACATAACAAAACATGCATTGTATGCAAACAGTGTACTTCAATATTAGCATTTATATCACGATGTATATTGATCTTCTATCATTAAGTAATTACTTTATTTTCTTAAGAATAATATATAAATGCCCCTAAGTCGTAGTGTTAATTATATATTTGTTTAATTAACGGTGTTTCTTACAAGCCAAGGTGCAGAGTTCTTATTCAAAAACCAACAAATCATTTGCAAAACTGAAAATAATATACAGTTTGAATCAAGCGTTTGCATTTATTTCAGAGCTGTAATTTGTGAAGAAATGTATTTTTGTGATGTGATTATGTGTTGAGAAAAATTATTATACATAGTTAATGTTACCTTTGTGATGTTGCCTTTCTTTTTACTATGAATGTTGAAGACTTTTTTTAATAGAAGATAATACTAATAAATCTAAACGAAAGTATGTAAAAGAACAAGACACAGAAAAATAAAAAGGTAACGGTCGCAACTGTGACTTGAACCCAGGATCTCTCATCTTACCGGTACAAGCGCCTCAACCAACTCGGCCATTGTAATCTCTTATTTTAATTTTGAAATAAAACAATAACTTTGTAAACACCTCTTTTATTTTTTATATACTTAATGCCAACCGGGTTTCATTTAAGTAATTTTTTTTATTTTAAGCCATTTTTGTCAATCAATCACATATTTCAAATTCAGAATTAACATTATTATCTTCGACTATTTTTTTCCTATATTTTTGGCAGCTGCTTTTTAAAGAAAGCTACGTTCAAAGAACTGGTTTGTATCCTAGATAGAGTCTCAGATAAATAACAGTTGAGACCGTTACCTTTTTGACTTTTCTATGTCTTGTTCTTTTTCATATTTTCGTTTAGAATTATTAGTTTTATCTTCTCCTTCAATGATACATTATATTGAAGGGAATATCCTACAAAAGTTACTACAAAAGAGAGTTATTCTAATAAAAATTAAACACAACAATGTGTTCAACAGAAAAAATGAACATTGGTAAAATTAAAATTTCTTGTCTCATTAGCATTAATTTCACACTCTAAATAGAGTGAAAATTCATTCCGTTTAGTAAAAAAACTGATTTACTGTTGTAAAACATGTTGAAAAGTATTGCCGAATTTCTACACGTACTAATTACTTGAAATTATCAATTTCAGTCATAACAGAACCCTGAAAATATTTAGATTATATGGATAAGATTTGTGACAATCTGATTCTCAATCATTGTTAATTATTGTCCTATTTCCCTTGACTTACATTTCTATCATTGATCAATCAAAATGTTATCATTGCGGTAATAATTGGCATTCGACTGTCCCAAATATATCTGTGAATTTCTTACTGTATAGCGTTAATGAAAAGTGTAGCGATTGCCGGTTCATTTGTATTAATTAATTTTGTTAATGCGTAGGTTATCGATGTGCCTGACTTGTGATTTCATATTTTTAGATCATGAATCGAGGAACCACGACTATGAAGAGCTGCCCAGCGAGCCCCAAGAGTATACTCCCCTTCTGCGCCACTACCCCCTCCGAAGGAGATCCACCATCACGACAATCTTTGTTTCAATAATGCTTGCAATTCTCGTGTTCGGCATTATTGTGAGCTTATTTCTTCTCATGGAACAAGGTAGTTTATACAAATTAACATGACGTTTCCTTTAATTTTCATCATTGTTATATTTGCCACTCCTCACAGCGGATGTCTCTTTGGTCTGCCTATTCTAAATCTTCACACTTTAATATCCGTTGATCTCGAGTCGAGCGATGCGACTAATCCAAGATCACAATCCAATTAGGCCATTCTTTCTATGACGTTTGATTATTTTACTTGATGACTTGCTCTTTGTGAAAGCATCGTGGTTTAACAACTATACATTTTTGAAGTGAAACTTTTTTAGCATCGTTAGTGATTAGAATTTCAGATGAAATGGAAATACGTCACTAAAATTTATTATATGATGGGTCGTCGGTTCTAATATAATGCGCTAAATTCGCGCTTTGGCTCGAACCTCCCGCAGCCAGGCCAGAGAGGCAGACATTGTGCGAACGGAGTTCGAATCCTACGAAATCCAAAAAAATAAACATATTAATTTTTGTAAATAAATATCCAATCTTCAAACCACTTAAAATAAACAGGCAAAAGAAAAAAAAGCGACATCTAGCAACTTTCTAATTTCACTTCAACGGCGTATGAAATACACACTCTAATTTTTTTTATGAGCTCCACACAGGAGGCCCTGAGGAAAATAATTTCCCTGTCCTGTCATCTTTGGGGATGCTTTGTGGAGGGTTTTTTTTAGGAAAGGAAGAAGGGGAGTTCTGGGAAAGAAAAAGGATTTGAGGGGTGGGTAGGACTCTGGGGTTCAGTGTGTTCTGGTCATCCGCCTCCAAGACCTAGACAAACCTCACCCCGTGAACCCGCTAAATCACCAAACGTAGCGAACCATTTGGGGTGACCTATGGCAGAGGTGTTGGTTATCCAATAAAGGTTCCCGGGGCAGCAGTACACATTCCCGCCTCCCAAATTGAATTGATGAGCACAGGCAAATCATCAACATCTCAAAATCTGTTTTGAAATATGTTTATTTTTAACAATGCTTTGTAGTGAACATATTACACTTTGTAGGCGGAGAATTTTTATTTCTGGTGCATATTAGATGTAAACAGAGTTCAGTTATTTAAATGCTATTGTTTTATCTTTCCTGGAAGTGGTAAATATGAATTTTAGGGAAAACCACTTTACGTAAGTATTATTTCAATGATTAATCACTGGCCTTTGTGATTTGAGGCGTATTCATAGGTATATTAATCTGCTATACTATCACATGTATTAGCATACAAAATAATATTATCAATTCGTTTTTGGTACTCTTAAATAGCTTATGAATTATTAGAAATACATTTTTATAATTAAAATGTTTCTTAAGTATTCTTTCTTTCCTATTAGTCATTATGCTAAACTTCCTATAATTGAACAATACTTATTGCCAAGTCCTTGTGTCCTTTGAATAGGCGAATTTTTTAAATAATTATTTGCAGACAGGATGGATATCGTCGCAAGAAAGCAATACTGCTGTAACAGCCAAAAACCAAATTGTTCAATTATTGATTTTGAGATGTGTACATCAGTTAAAAAAACGTATTATTGAAAAAACGGCTAGTTTTTCCAACGTCGTACAATTCTTATTTATCGTTGTAGAGTCACGGGACCCAGATAGATCGACGCAGAAAAAAAAACAAAATGGTGTATAAAAAGTATTTTCATAGGTAGTGGCGGTTACAGCAGTATTGATTTCCTGCGACGATATGTTAGGAACTCTTATGCCTACTCTATACTCTCAGCTAGATTAACCCACAGGAGTATGTGTGCGTGTGCGTCATGACAAAGCTACTGATAATAGAGCAATGCAATTTAGAAGGCGGTGTGGGTCACCGCCGCCTCAGCCAACATTTATTGGATAACAAACACCTCTGCTAAGGTCATCCCAAGAGGTTTGCTGCGTTTGGTGACTTAACAAGTGCCCGTGTTTATGGAGTGAGGTTTGTCTAGGTCTTGGCGGCGGACGCGTCTGCCAACTTACTGTGTGGCAGGCTGGTTCGGGGGAGACTGGTTAAGAGAGACCATTTGGTTGCTCCGTCAGGACTTTCTTGACCCGTCGCCTTTCAACGCAGTGGAAGGGATGGATTCATTCGCCGGTCACTCCTGGAACTACTGGCCCCAGATTCCTACCCACCCATCATACCTTATCCTTCCCAGAACTTCCTCTCCTTCCTTTCCTTTAAAAGACCCTTTGCACAACATCCCCAAAGATGAAATAGGCCTGGAAATAGGGCTTCCTGTATGAAGCCATTGTAAAAAAAATATACAGCCAATAATATTCCTACAGCTGAATTATACGAGAGCGAAGAGATTGCACTATCTAGCCCCGGAAAAAGTTTGGCTGAGGCTGAACTTGTAGAGCAGGCATTGTAATATTATTTCCATGTTTTTTTTGCTGTTGTACTTACGATAGCAGACAGTCCAGAGTTTTTGGGTTGAAGGTATTCAGACCTAGTTACTAAACACACAAATCAAGCATTGCTTCAATTCCAACAACCCAGTGAAAACTACTAGTGATAGACCGAGATTATCCTTCACCTGTTATGATGTATTAAAGGGTTTGCCAATAAGAGGTGTTATTTTGAATATGAGAGAGATGATTAATGATTTTTTATGGCCGGAATTGGATGGTATTGATCTGGACAACGTTTACTTTCAACAAGACGGCGCTACGTGCCACAAAATCAACGAAACCATTGATCTTTTACGGGAAAAGTTTCCGGACCGTGTTATCTCTCGAAGAGGTGATCACAATTGGCCACCGAGATCTTGTGATTTAACACCTTGCGACTTCTTCCTTTGGGGCCACGTGAAAGAGAAGGTCTACGCCAACAGCCCAGCGTTGATTCAAGACCTCAAAGATGGAATTCGTGAGGCTATCGAGGACATAGGGCAGCCACTTTGCGATTTGGTTATGGAAAATTTCATGAAAAGGATATGGTCCTGTAAACGTGGTCGTGGTGGTCATTTGCCTGATGTTATTTTTCACTATTAACGGCATACCTTCCTCTTTATAATGAAATAAACATCCAATCATTTATATTATAAAATGGCATATTTCTTTGAATATAAAAATAACACCTCTTATTAAACCCTTTAGAAGCAAGATATTTCAAACGTCCTATATATTTCTTATTTTTGAAGATATCGTAAAATTAAATACAATTTTAGAAACTAGATAAAATTTAAAAATGACATTTTTCTTTGAATATCAAAATAACACCTCTTATTAAAAAACCCTTTACAATGTTTTGTATTTTGAATTGCAGATAGACAGTGGCCCGTGAACTTGCCGTTTGAGATGGTATCGAGGGGCCAATGGGGGGCCAAGGCTCCCCAGTGGCCGCTCAATCCAACAGACCACAAACCGGTGTCCAATGTTGTACTGACGCACACGGGTTCCTTGGAATGCTACGATGATAAAACTTGCATCGACGTTGTTAAAGGACTGCAGGTATAAAATATGGTATTCTATTAATTTATAAGAAGATTTTATTACTTTATCATGAAATTGTAATGAAACACTAAAATGATTATCGGGCAATGATTCGTCATCACGATCGGGGCTGCAACCCTTCTGACTACTGACTGCCTCTCTCCACTGCCGGTCTTCATAGTTCTTCTCTCTTTGAAGATGGCCAGCTTCCATTCAAGGATGTTACAATGCCTACCCAATGGAACCATCACAATCTTAAGAATATTGGACTATTATGAAGCATAGCTCACGGTTGTGCCTTGTCTGCCAGATATCATTTCCTTATTCCTGGAGCAACGCAGTGGAACTGCACTCCTACCATTATAGATTTAAAATATTTAAAAAAAAAATTGCACACCCTTTACTTTATTTTCACACAGGAGAATTTTTTTCCCTCACTTCCTGACGGAAAAAAATCCCTAAACGCCATGTCTTCTTTGGAGATGCTGTGCGGAAGATATTTTTAGGGAAAGGGAGGAGAGGAAGTTGTGGGAAGGAAAAAGGGTAATATGAGGGGTGGGTTGTAATTTGGGGGTTAGTATGTAGTTAGTATCCAGGAGTGAAGGACATATGAATTCATTCCTTCTACAGCGGTGCAAGGTGATGGGTCGAGAGAATTCAGCTGGAGGTCGAAAGGTCTCCCGCAACTAGTCTCTCCCGGTCCGGCCAGCCACACAGAAGGTAGCTAAGACCTAGACAAACCCCAACCCGTTCTAAGGCACCAAATGTAGCAAACCACTTGGGACCTACGGCAGGGGTGTTGGTTGTCCAATAAATGGTTCGCATTGCGGCGATTCCTATACCCGCCTCCCAAATTGTAAAGCAGTCCAGAGTTTATACAATTCGGCTGGTAAATCTGCAGGTAATCTGAAAGCTCAAGGTTAACAGACTGTTATTGTGTCGTGAGTGTTAATAGTGACCCTATCGAATAAAAAAATCATTACATCCAGTAACCACGTATGTGACTCACTAAGAAAGTTGTTCCACCACATTATTACACTTACCATCCATTGGACTACCGGTGACTAGGGAATTGTTCTTTGTCTTTTTTATGATGGAAGTGGAATAATGTGATGGAAGATTTAGTTTCTAAGTTTTTGGTGATAATGATTTTAAGTTTTGAGTTATAGAGTCCAGATTAAATTATATTCAGATTTGTGTAGAAATAATAAAACCAGTTGATATATCCAAAATGGGAGATTTTTTAATCTTTTTTTAGTAAGCTATTCTGGAAAAACCTCTAACGATATTATCACATAATATACATGAATAATAAGATATATTATCTGGTAAACAGAAAACAATTGCTTTGTTTTTATATGGATATTTGACTAGAAAGTAACAAGGTAAAATCCGCGTGGTTTTTCGAAATACCCTTGGTTAATACAGATTAACAGGATTGTGGACAAGATTGAAACAAAATATCCCTATTTGATTTCTTTTGAGTAGGTTATTTGCTTGGTGGAGGAAACTCTGCAAAAACTGCCTGACTTAACTGCAAATCTGCAACCTTTTTCCCACCTCTCTAAATTTATTTTTATTTTGTACTTTAAATTATCATTTATTTTTGTTCCAGAATTTGTACCAAGGCCCACAATACAATCTGGCAGATCTGCCATTTAACTTTATGGTCAGTGGAGATGGCTTGACCTACGAAGGACGAGGTTGGGATGTAGCGGGTGATGTGGATTCAAATCTCAATTCAAACGCTATTAGTCTTGCTGCAATAGGTTAGTATTTTCTTATATTTTGAGCAATAATGCCAAACAGTAATAAATTAAAAAATACATTCCATGTCAAACATTGAATGAAGTGTAAGGATTAAATCCAAGCTCTTGAACACTACGCATACCTGATGGGTTCAGACTAGGCGACGCCATTGCTTGTCTAGTCTTCAGTTTGGCGCTTGAAAAAGTTAACAAAGACTCAGAGAGAGAAAGTGCAAACTGCAGGATCCATCTGCCACAAACCTACCCTACCTGCCGCAACTACCATTTAGTGGCCATATCAGAACCTGCCCTAAAAGAAGCATTCATTGCAATTGAAAAAGCTGCAAAAGTGATAAGCGTCAGAGGAAACGAAGCCAAGACTGTGCTTGTGAATGCTTGTGTTTCACCAACTTGGTTCACAGTTATACATAATTATTTTTTTACTAATACACATTCGTTTTGGGTAGCTCCTGGTTTTCCTCAACTTCTTGGTATATTCAAAATACTATCTAATCTAATACAGATTAGCACTTATACATAGCACTGGTTCAGTTACTTACAGGTTTTATTAACACTTAATTATTTAATTACTTACATTTTATGTAAATGTGAAAGTGAACCCGAAAGCACGTCTCTGTAATAACTGTCTGTCGAGCTGTTTAATTACCAGCGATCAGGAAGGGAGTGTGCTTTTTTGGCTAGCTCAGATCGTCGTGGTGCTCCATTGTCTTTTTCTATATTTCTGTGTCTTGTTCTCTTTCATATTTTCATTTAGATTATAAGTGTTATCTTCTTCTTCAATGATAAAATTTTTTCGTTTGATTTGTATTCTTTAATGTTTAAATATTTGGTAAACTAATGGCTGCTAAAAATATTTATGGTTTGTTTTTATCGCACCTGAAAAAACACCTACAATTCATGCTTCTAGACTAGAATACTCCCTTAAGGTTCAATTATAAATTAAAACACCACCGTTTCGATTACAGGAAACTTTTCAAGTGCGGAGCCGTCATCTCGGCAGTTGCAGGAGATCAAATCATTCTTGGACGAGTGTATTTGGCGGCGGAAACTGTCCCCCAACTACACGCTCCTTGGGCGGAACTTCAAGGGAGACCCCAAACAACTGTTCTCAGCTGTAAGGAGCTGGAGCCACTGGAATAGCACAGGAAATTCCAGCATGTAATGTTATGAGGAATATTTTTGTGCTCTTTCACCTAATACATATGAATATGGACACAATGTCACCTTGAAACCACACGTTAGGAGAGACATACGAGGAATCTCTTCGATGTAGGGAGTTGCAGTTACGAAGGGTCAATGGCCCAGTGGGTAGGTTGCTCAGCTAGCAGTCGGACAGATTGATATACTGATAGTGGGTATTGCCTCACTCCCTTTTAAACACAAGTCATGCTTAGTGAAAAGGTCTGTACTATAAATCTTAGGATTTTTATAATTTCTTTTTATAAAAACAACACAGAATGATGAATTTCAGATATGAATGTTTGATATTTTGTAGCTTTGTACATAATATTCTTGTACACAAAGATGCCATGCATAATTTATTTATTTATTCATTTTCGGGAAATCACAGTTAACCTGTGTTTTACATGTGTACTAATAAAACAATGTACAAAAATAAAAATTAATGACATTTATGACAAAATTTTAAAACCAAAAAATTGCTCGTGGCAAGTCAGATAAACATTATTTTATGGAGTTCTTATTCAGGTGTTGAAAATTCCAAATATATTAAGTCAAAATATCATAATATTGTGGGTATACTGGCAAAAAATGTTAACTCAAAAATCGCTTTCTTGAGAAAAGAAAAATTTAAGTTTTTACAAAACTAAAATTTTGTTTTATCAAATTCAATAACAGTTTGTCTTTATATAAAATTTTTATTTTGTTTATTTTATTTTTTATGTGAAAACCTCACAAGAGTCTCTAATCTAAATCTCTAAGAGTCTCAGCTGCTCCCGTCTGGAGCCAATGAGACTATGGCATCCCCAAATGGAGTATGTTGTGGGGTTGAGGGAGTAGGGAGGGGAAGGAGACGGGGAAGAGGAAGGTACCTGGCTATTGAGATTTGGTCACCAAACACGGCTAAAGCCCTTTCAAGCAATGTTTCAATTCTGAATGGTGGTCTTACACCAGGGCTATACTGAGAGTATCTACACATTGCAGACGTGTCTACAACACATTCACAAACACAAAAATTACGTGGCGAGCCGTCCGGATTCGCCGAACGCGAAACGAAATGCAAATTTCAAAGTCGAGGAAAGCAAAGCCGCATTGACGAACGCGGCTTTTCATGCAAGAGCAAGAGAAACGACCGCTACAGACTGACCATTACAGAGGAATACTGAGTTCAGTTATAACGCTGAGGTGGTAGTATATGTTAGGCTAACGATGCTCGTGAAGTTTTCTTATCATTTACCGTGTACGTAATCCGTACTTGATAGAAATTTCGTACTTGATAGAAATAGGCGCATATTCATCAGAGAATGTGTTAAGCCAAAATATCTGAATTCCGACTTACCCTTTTTTGCCAGTACGCCCATAATACAACAATAAGAAAATCAATAATTTTAAAAAAACTTTTACAAACAAAACTTTATAACGAGCTCTAATTTAATACATAATCAACAAAATGTTTTTTCCACCTGTCCAATTAGAAAAACTCGCACAGTGAATCTATTTGATATCAAATTTTAACCTTATAATTAAGTAGATATAATAGTATATTCGAGTACAGCACTTGTTGTAGTTAACAGAAGTGACTAGTTTTACCTATCTTCCATTGTGATATATGTACATATTATGTAAAAGACAAAATCAATGGACAATAATGAAAGTAATTTTTCAGTCAATTTTTAAGATTTTTTATCGATTTAATTTTAACTGCATTTAAAAAATTGCATTATTAATTGTGATGTTCAATTTAAATAACTTACACAATATATTTACAAAGTTAACATAGATCGTATTTCATTGAAACCAATGGTGCTAAATTTTAATAATGCTCTTGTTTATTAAAAATATATAAACTTTAAAATCATTGGTGCACAAACAAATCCGTTAGGTCACTCAAACATTGTCACATTTCAATATTTTTCTATTTTCAAAAGGTCCAAGTGAATGAATTTGTTCAAAATATTCTAGGCAAAGATATTCAAATACAAGAGATATGCTAAGGTGTCCGCCCGACTGTCGGCAGGATTACTTCCGAATGGGAGTAGTTTAAATACGGAAAGTAGTTGATTTTTTTAAGGTGTGCAGTAGTATTGGTTAACAATATCGGCGACACTAGGACACAGTCCCACCTGGTAAAAACTGCGGATAGCACATCTCTTATATTTCAACATCTTTGTTTATTGGGCTATAATTCTAACTCAAATCAATGTGATGAATTGGTGATTTCCTTATCAGTAACTTGTATTTGTGGCTTACAGTCGATATTTAAATACTTATGGGCAATATTCTATATATATGACTTACTGTAGTATTCTAGTCGAAAGAGGGCATTCTTTAAAATAAGCTATAATAATCAAGTCAATTAAAGAAAAAAATCTGACATAATGGATTGTACCAATATACACACTGACAATATAATAAAACAAATTATTTGTCACCATATCAATTTATGAGTAATAATATGTAATCGCATTTTGAGTGTATTTCCACCATTATAATGTTACCATAGGATAAAAGCTGTAAAACTCTTTTTGAAGTTTAAAAATGTTTTTATTGTTATTAAATTATCATTACCAGTCACAAATTATCATTTGTATTAAGCATCTGCATTTATTCACTTTATTCGTAACCCGGGATGATTGTTTCTTTAAAAAAATATATCTTAGTAATGTACCTACAAAATCATTGTGCTGTGTTTTTTATAAGTTTTTCAAACCCCTGAAAGTCACCGATGTCTTGATGACTTCAACAGTTTTGCTTCATTTACATAGACTGAGTGTCTATAAAGCGCCAATAATATTAATATGTTATACAAATTTAAAGTGTGATTTCATAGTACATAATAATATTAGTGATATTTTCATTATATGAAAAACCCATGTATAAGATGGATATGTATATGTTTGTAAAGAGATAATAATATGTAATATTATGTGGATATATTAGAGAATAATTGTAAATTTGTAAAGGTACCTTTTATGTTAGTAAAAAATGTTTTGAGGCATATAAAATAAAATAATATAAAACAAATATTGTGTTTTCTTCTTTTTTTATACAACATAACAATGGTAGATTTATTAAGAAGAGTTTAACGGAATTTTAACAATTCACTAAATTTCAAAGTTAAAATTCAAGTTCTGTGAAACTTTTACCGAGTAATTTTACTATGTAATTTTACTGAGTATCTGGGATTGTCTTCAGTTGTGTAAAAGGTAATCTATTAAGAAGACATGTAGTTCCGTATTACAACATTACTTATTTGATTCTCGAGTACAAGAGTGAATATGAAGCCACAGTATGGCTGCTCTATCCTGATGCTAGAATTAGTCTGGTTAGTGGTAGAACCGATCGGTACCGTTTGTAGAACTCGGCCCATAGCATAGCTATGAGTTTTTGGCTTCGCTCCTTAGTCTACGTAAACCCCAATACGAATGCCCACTAGGGCAGTGATCAATATTACAGTTCTATTTGAGTTCTGTTGTTATTTCGTCATGTACCATTTGTTTCACAGTACTTGGATAATAACAAAACTTGAATAGGACTTTCACAGAAAAAAATTGAATACTGAAATTTGATGAATGTTCAAATTCTACAAAGTTTTTTTAGATTTTTGACAATGCTTAAAAAAAATCGAAGTGTTTAAAAGACTTGTTGAAGCTCCACCATTTCTGTGTTTGAAATGACATCTTTTTAAAGTTTGAATACCGTAACACGTGCAAATTTTGATCATCATACTAACTTTGACCAAAAATAAAAATTATATTTACTCTTGCGTCACCCCCGAGTCGAAAGACGAATACAGCTGGAACGAGTGATTGAACATCAGCTGTGCATCGATTCTAGTAGTCTAGCTGGTCATCGTCAGCTTAATTCATGAGAAATAGTGTTTTTTTTTTGCAAAAAAGGTTGTTGACATAATCCAGTGGGAATCACAAATGCAAGTGGGAGTTACGTTCTGTAGTTAGAGTTACAGAGTTAGTTATAATGTAGTTCTATGATATTAATGATTTATGATGCCTAACACAATTATATCAACTGGGAAGGAAAATGCCCCAATTCAAATATAATTTATCTGGTTCTCATCGGGTAATAAAGAGAATCAACAGATGTGTGCTGTTGTCAATGTTCAGACTAGAAAAGGTGCATCGCACAAATCATATAAATGTAAGAAGAGAATGCAAAGTCTATGGAAAGAAACAGGGTTATTATTGTGTGGCCATAAATTCGCGATGATCGAATCACTGAGAAGAAACAGATAAAATTATTTTCTCTATGAAAAATTATTATTGTTAAACCTGTTGCTGAAGCAACCAAAAACCACAAGACAAGAGTCCCAACTGTCTGAAGCCAGTGAGACAATGGCATCCACCTTGGGGTAAGTTGGTAGGCTATTCAGATCTGATCACCAAACACTACTAAAGCCATTTCAAGCAACATTTCAAATGTCTTACTCCAGGGTGAAACTGAGAGTATCTTACACTATTGAATGTGCCGCAAGTACATAATACTATAAATTATTTTTAATTAATAATTTGGAAAGTACCACAAAGTAATAAAATAATATTTACTTGGATATGCCAGGATTTAAACCTGTGACCTATGGATTGCTAGTTGAGAGCCTTACCCCTCGATTATGGAGGCCCTGAAAATTTCGAAATAAGATAGGCACATAAGCACTGCCTATCTAAACTTACTTGGGAATGGGTGCCGCCACCCGGGAACCACCCAATGGAAAATCAATCCCCTTGTCGTAGGTCTCCCAAAACGGTTCGTTACGTTTGGTAACTTGGCAGCAGTGTCCGGGTTCATGGGGTGAGGTATATCTAGGTCTTGGCGGCGGATGACCTGAACACACTGAACCCAAGATTCCTACCCTTCCCTTATACCATTTTCCTTCCCAGAACTCCGTCTCCTTCGTTTCCTTAAAAAAACCTCCACATAGCCAAACCAAATATTGTAGGCCCTGGGGTATTTATTTTCCATCAGGGCTTATCATATTGGGAGCTCCAGTTATTATTATTTTCCTCAGGAGGCCCTGAGGAAAATAATCTCTCTAAGGGACGGGTTATCTTTGGGGATGCTGTGTGGAGGGTGTTTTTAAGGATAGGAAGTTCTGGAAAAGAAAAGTATATGAGGGGTGGGTAGGAATCTGGGATCCAGGAGTGACGGACGTATGAATCCATCCCTCCAACTGCTGTGCAACGCGATGAGTCGTCGAGAGAGCGCCTGGAGAGGTCTAGGTTAGGGGTAAGGGGTGGTCAAGGGATGAGGCTCTTGACTAAAAACATAAATTATATTAACCACTCGGACCAATATGCTTGTTTTCACGATAATATAACATTACAAGAAATATGTATGCCGTATTAACGTGTTTTAAATTATTGCAAGAAATCAATCTACACTTTCAAAAATAGGTCCAGCTACGAATGGGAGCGCCGCCCGTATCCTCTCCTACCACCTAATTATATAATATTATATTGTGTGAAAAGCAGGAACTAAGTATGCAAAATGACGCAAATGTCATATTTAGAGGTTGACTGTATTATATATAAATAAGTACATGTGCGGGCCATGCGCATTCAATTCATTCCTGGAAACTCATTCTTGAAAATGGCCGTGCCTTTCAGTACAACTCACAAATGTAATAATCAGTGCCATCTATTGGTACCTCTATTAATTAATACAACTTTACTAACAAAATAATTAGCATATTATTTTGGTTTTCCATGGAAATACGCAAAATTTATATATCCAGTAATTGGATTATAATTTGAATAAATGGAGCGGTTATTTGGAAATTTGATGTTGCTGAAATTCCAACAAAATATTGGCTAAAGCTAGCAGCTTAAATATTCTTAGCAAAAACAGAACCAGTCTGGGTTAATTATTTGTTAATTGGTTGTCAATCATTTCATTACGACCTGCTCTGATTAAAAAGTTTAAAGAAAAAAAAAAATTTAAATCGAAGAAGCACTGTTGTTAAGGTACCTACTTAACGACAAATTTGTTTAAATGGTGTTTTACATAGTGATTTGCTTTCATTTAATTTAACCTGAATTTGAATTTAACTGTAGATAAAAAGGAAGAATCACTAATGGTGAGTTTAGTTACAATACTTTTAGATCTGAATGAGATTTATTCAGATCTAAAATTAGAGACATGATCTAACTGACTTAAGCTAGTATTTCAAAATTGACCAATTTCAAGTGACCAATTTCTAAACTGTGTTTTATATTTTATTACAATATTGTTATTCTTCATTATGTTCACAAAATTTCAAAAGTGTAATATTCCTATATGAAATTCTAATTTTGATATCAGTGGGTATCAATATGTATTGCAATTAAAATATATCTTTTTCTAATATGCCCTTTATGCCTTTTTAATTTTTTATAAAAATGTAGGTTACACAGCTTTACATGAACACCATGAGTTATATGTTTAGTATTGACATTTGAACAACAGTGGCGCACTCCTATGTTTTCTACTCTTTATTGACAAACTGTATATTTTTGATTTTGTTATTTGGAAACTTTTCATGTTGGGAAATTTTTAAACCTGGAATATTCTACATTTCTGATTTAATTTCTTCTGGGAAAATGGTCGGTAATTTCTTTTAAAGGCACTTATATTTTTGATATTACGTGAAACTTAAATTTTTTTAAATTTTCACATGTAGCAAACACATTGTGGGAATACATAATTATAATAAACACGATGGTATAACTTTGTTTAATTCCACTTTTTATTTTCTTATCCAACTAGTTTCGGTTCCACCTGAACCTTCTTTAGGGAAGAATAAAAATATACTGGTAAATTAAAGTAAAATTTTTTACTTTTCTGAAAAAAAAAAATCCGGAATTATTGAATAATCGGAAAGTTTTTGTTCGGAAAATGGATCGGAATATTTAAAAAAAAAATTTAGACATTTATCTTTTTGATTTTGTTAGTGAAGTTTGTAAATTTTTTACCTTGTAAAATTACTGATCACTGTCAAAAAAAAAATTCCGAAATTTTTTTCTGGGAAAATTGAAAATTGGTCGGAAAATTTATCGGATAAGTATATATATATATAGATATCGTGTTGAGAAATTGTATAAAAGTTTTTGAAACTGGGAAATTTCAAGTTTTGGAATTTTTTTTTTTACATTTCCTCATCGGGGAAGTTGTTTGAAAACTTCTACGGCTCTTTTTGAAAATAACAGAGGGCATTACTTTCTTTTACAACAATGGGGTATTTCCACAAACCAGGTATACCGCTAAAAGCATGTGGAAGATTTAAAGATTATTTTTCTGAACATGATTATCGCATTAAAAATGTTTAATTTTGATATTTTCATTCATAATTATTGATTTCAAAATACGCGTAAACGGAACGAAACGTAAACGGCCCATAACTGCTTGTACGATTCATGACGTCGCAAGAGTCGCCGTTCCGAGGTTTATCACCGTGTTACTATCAAAAATCTAAACATCCTAGACTTGTTCGGGGTTATGGACGGTTTTATTTCATATTTAAGATGATTGTTTGATTGTGTTATGTTTCTACAGTTTTATATAATATTGTTCAGTTGTAATGACTGACAGTAGTATTTTTAACGGCGTAATCCGACAACTTGCCAAAAATAGACGCTACAATGAATAACAATAATTTTCTAAGCCCTAAATTTCGGGATTCTAAGACGATATGGTAATGAAAACATTTTTTTTACACAAACTCTCATATTATATACGTTATATACTGGTTTCAATATTTTGACAAAATAGAATTAATTCCGGCCCTTTTCTTGTCTTGATTTAAAATAAATAAAAAATATATTTTTTAAACGTGTATTATAAAATTTATATATACATTTGACGGCCTCCGTGGTCCCGAGGCAAGACTCTCGACTCACAATCCGAAGGTCGCGGGTTCGAACCCGGCGTGCGCAAATAAATTTTATTTGATTAATTTGTGTTATTTCACAATTTATTCATTTAAAATAATATATAGTATATTTGCGGCACGTTCCAGAGTGGAAGATACTATCAGTATCGCCCTGGTGTAAGACCACCATTCAGAATTGAAACGTTGCTTGAAATGGCTTTAGCCGTGTTTAGTGACCAGATCTGAATAGCCAGGTACTTTCCCACCTTCCTCTTCCCTATCTCCTTCCCCTCCCCACTACCTTCAGCCTCACAACATACCCCGATTGGGGATGCCATAGTCTCACTTGCTCCAGACGGGAGCAGTTGGGACTCTTGTGCGGTATTAACTGTAAAAAAAAAAAAAAAAAAATATATACATATTAACGCCGGGATTGCTAGTCGAGAGCCTTACCCCTCGACCACGGAGGCAGTCATTATTGTGTAGATATCCATCTTACGACTGTAAACAAAGGTGTTTCCACGTTTAAATTATGAATTTAAATAGTCAATAACGAAAGGTTTTTTTTGGTAGCTTAAAATTTAAATCTGAAAAAAAGGCACGGGGGCTCCATCGAAGCCTCCTTCTTCTTCTTACTGTACTATAGGGCCAATATATACTGCAGATAGTACACAACTGCTGACCCTGTACAAATCGCAAGTCCACCTGTTGAATTTGGCAGCCACCTTTGGTCTAGAGTCCCAAAATACTTGAAAATTCAGAAAGCATAAACGGGCGGTCCGTTCGATAGATTTCCCTCTCTAACAAACGGATTGCAATGTTTAGCGCGCAGGTTTCAGATGGGAATGGTGTCCTTGTTCTACCGGTATTTCAATAGAAGATGCTCCGAGGACCTAGCGTCATTGAACCCTTTGGCGGTGGTGTCAAACACATTAAACGCACTCCCAACAATTGTACACAGTCGATATTTTTTGTCGCCTTAGAAATGGTCGTTTAAACATCTTATTTTGGGTTTTTCTTGTAGTATTTGTAAACATGTCTACCAAACTATACATGTTTTGCAAGTGGGAAAATATAGGATAAATATAAAGATATAATTCGAGCAAACTGGAAGTCAATAAATAAAACCAACTACAACTTACGGACTCACTACAGGCGGCGATCACATGATGAGAGGCGCCTGTGACGTCACAGAGTGACTGGTGGCAAAACCATCGTTTTGGTGGCATTTTAAAAGGCGTATTTTAAAACGTTATAGAAAGTTAAGTCGTCGTCATAAAAATAAAATAAAAATTCCGTTATCATCGTAATTTTTTGCTTAATTTTTTTCAATGATAAAAAAAAATTGTGGAAATACCCCATTAAAATAGAAAGTACATTCAGAGGTATCTCTCCGTATATATTATTATCTAGGAATAAAATTTATATCTTTAATAGCGTTGCCCGATCTAAACGCAGATTTTTTCGTAATCTTATGTAGACAGTGACCTTTCTCTTGGATTGAAGGTCAAGTGTGAAAATTTTCTTCAATCTCGGAATTAAACTGTATATTTTTATACAAATCAAAGCTAAGCCGCCCGCCAAAGCTTTTCCATAATTTATTGTGTTTAAAGTCAGTGTCAAAATGACTGCATCCATAGCACAATAGTCATTTTATTCATACCGATTTGATATAATAAATACGGTGACCGGACAACTCAGAATGAATTGAACTGAACACCTCCTTTGTAAAGTCAATAAAAGTGATGAGAAAAATAGTTAAATAGGTTACGTTAAGTTAGGTTATGGGCTATTTTTTACTTTTTTTTTAATAGCTTTTAGTGACTTTTCAAACAGGTGTCGAGATGAGTTGATTCTGAGTTGTCATGGAACCAATAAGTACAGTAGGGATATTTCATATTTCTACTGGCCTAACTGCGCATTTTATGTTAAACTAAACTTACGTTTGCTAAGGTTCGAAGGTAGCCACCACGTAATGGGTTGTTGCTATTTTCCGGAAACAATTACCACTCAACGAGTTCCTGCGGTGATTGGTGCGGGGGGAAATTGAATAAAAGTGAGGTACCTACCGAGCAGCAAAAAGGTTGAAAGTATTGAACGAAACTGGTGAGCAGCTACGGGACGGTTCTTAAACCCAGTTTTTGACTTATAAATCGTCTTATAAATCGATGAACGCCGGCTGCACTCATGAAAAAGCATGACTCATTGTCATCCGCCTGAGCCGAGCGTGCAAGCGAGAGTGCGGAACAAGCGTTCGGCTTGTGATGCATCTATCTCTCTTCCACTCCATCGTTATTAATGATGTTATCACGTAAAAATATTCGTCCGTATACCGACTTTACATACCAATTTTTTGTTACCAACTTGTTTCTTTTAATTTGTAGAAGATGGGTTCAAATTCTTTGCCAAGGTTATTGGGCATTTTGGAAGCGTTGTCTTTATTTTTAGATCAGTTATGCTTGCCTATGGGTGCGTAGAGCTTGTCTCTCTCACACGAGCCAAATACGTATACTACTACTAGGTAGGAGACAAGGCGTGGAGGAGCCTTGTTTTGGGAATACGCCCGAACTTATTACTTACTGGGCAATTTAATAACTATTACTGTTCATAGATCACCCGCTGTTAAATGACAGACAGTAGGCAAAAGCAAAAAAGTTTCACTGCTAAAAACTAAATTTCTGGTAGTAAGTTTGCTGATTTAGAACACAATCTGAAGCGAGTTAAATGTATTGCATAAAATAATTAAAATATTGCATTGTTACATCTGCACGTAACGTCAGTTTTATTAGGTACCCGTTTTGTTCATGATTGTAAGCTTATTTAATTTTTTGCGAAAGTTATGAAAAAGCCATCTGACAATGGCAATGAGCGTTTTTATTATTACCGTGACGATCCACGATTGCGGTACCGTGACGGCATAAAAAAAGCAATACAAATACCTTCCTTATCACAATAATGCTGCAGCTCTTTCAAAAGATGAGATACACAATGTACGAAGGTCTATTTTTCCCAAAGGAAAAAAATAATCATTTTCTTGCATAAAGTATGGATACAAGGATAATATTGAAGTGTGAGTGAATTCCAAAAATTCAAAAACGTCAAATGTCAATGCGCTGATGGTTTTGCTTTTGTTCTTAAACATAGCACTTTCTTACACACTAAATAACAACAGTCGAAAATGAGACAAACGATGAAAAACGGTGTCTGTACCCCCCCAAAGGAAACATTCAATCATCACAAGAAAATATAAAGAAAATGAAACTCAATTCCTGTTGCCGTGGCTGAGCCCTAATAAGTTATGTCTGTTTCCTCCAAAGGAAAAAGGTAGTACTGTAGTCACACATTTTTTGTGTGTCTCATCTTTTGTCTCACCATGATTAAATGTGTAAGAAAGAGCTGCAGCTTTATAGCGATAATGGACGTACGTTTATTGCATTTTTTACCGTCATGGTACCGCAAACGTGGATTGTCATGGTAATAATAAAAGCGCCCAATGATGGAGCCGGCTAAGTCTGCAAAGAAAACTATGAAAAATTTTCAGTGAACTGGCTTAAATTTTAAATATGTGGATACCTAATCTATGGGCCCTTCTATGATTTTTTTAATATATGCTTGTATATAATTTAAAAAAAAGATTGTATTTTTTTATTCTACCTACGTAGGTACCTAGCGAAGGAAGGGATTTTATCTGTTTGTAGAAAAAAAACTTATATCAACTTAATAAATAATGTATTATTTATTTACATTTTCATCATCATAGGTTCCATTCCGTACATATTTAACGTCTACCTGGCTCCTTAAATATTTCCTCTGGTTCTTTCATTACGCAGTGATTTTGAAAGAGGCAAATTTCGGTAATTTTTGAAACATTAAAATATTAGAGTATCAAAAAGATTAACAGAAAATGTTTAAAACATTTTTAGCATAATGAGTATCGGTGGATATTTAAAAAAAATGTGTTTTTGAATAGGCAATATAACTTAAAAATATATAAGACGGGTAGAAAAAAAAATATCCTCCATACCACTTCACGTTTTAAGGGACTAAGCCAGTTTAAAAAAATATATTTTCAATATGTATTAACACGCAACAAAAGTTTGTAGGTAGGTACCTATGATATATGTGACAAATCAAATAATTTTTAACGAAAGTGTTGGTGATGATGATTGTTAATGTTCGTTTGATTTTTTGGATGATTGCGTTTTTGATAACCATTCGAAAAAACCTAATATGAATGAGTTAAAGCATTTTGATACAAATCTTTTATATAACTTACCTATTTTGAATTGGAGATAGCGACTTTATTTACAAACGGCAAACATCCAGAAACAACAATAGTGTGGTTATCAATATCGTTTGAAAAGTTAAATATGAGATTTTGAGAAGAGCACCCTATACCTCTGGCTTAAACTTTTTTAGAAGTTGTATCGTCTCGACGGGGCCAGTGGGTAAATTTTGATTATGACTCGCGATATGTTTTTTACTAATTTTGATAGAACAACAGCTTAATTTTCTCAAAACTGCATCAAACCAAGTCACAAATTATAATAACAAGAATATCTTGTCTTGTTGTGCAACATTCGTAACATTGGGAAAAGACTAAAGTCTAACATTCCATTGAAAAACCGTAAATGTTGTTCAGTGCGTCTAAAGCTTTTGCGATGCAAGTGTATGTGTATGAGCAGCCGACTTGATGACTCATTTCATAAACAGGTATATTTCAGGTACCAGGTATACTTATCTTAAACAGTAGTTCTTTCACACAACTTCTAAGAATCAATCTAAATAATTAGTAGAGCTATGCAAACTAACTGCCCTTTTCCGGAAGCAATAAAATTGACAAAAAAATATCTGCGAGGCTTGTAAACAGAAGAGTATCAATGAGTGCGCTTATTATGTTCGAGGTATTACCACCACCGAGAGGAAATTATCATAACGGATACCACGGCTTCTAACTGAGGCGAATAGGAAGAGCTATTAGAAAACCAGATATAGGAAATGCACTGAATATAGTCTCTGAGTATCTATATAAAGCCAAACGCTGCAACGGACATATTATTCAGTTGTTGCCTGCACCAAGATTACACGCATTTGTGGTCGTGAATTTTCAATAAGTAAACTGGTTCAGATAGATTACTGTGAGCTATCAGTGATGCGAATCCATTCGTAATTGTTTTGCCTATCATTGATGAGGTAACCGTACTAAAAGCATAATCTAGAAGGAAAAAAAAAAGAATTAAAACAATCTAATTAGAAAAGTGAATTTGTAAATTAAATCATCATGAATACGTCACAAGTAACAGTGAGTACAAATCCTTTTTTAGTCTTGACTTTAATCCATTTTCTGCCTCTGCAAGATTGCGCTCTGTAAATATGAAGGGTGTTCTATGTCAATTTGAGTTGAGTCTTGTCTTGATTGGTTTTCCAGGAAAGTCTAATTTTAACTTAGAACGAAGCTTTTATTTTCGCTTTGTTCCCCATTCGATGCTTAACTTTTCTCAATGATGGTGATAGTTAACTATTTGTTACAATACCCTGTTTTTTAAGATTATGTCTACTATTTTATTATGAGATTCATTATAAAGGATGAGAAATAAATAAAAATGCATTTTGTTTTCAAGGAAAATATCAAGACTGCTAAGACCTTAACGTACCTGGCCTTTCAACTTTATAACACATTCAGTAGATATTAAGATGAAGCTATATGTGAAATCCTATGTATCCTATACTATATAGATTCATCTTTATGACGAATTGGTTTTCAGTATGAACATCAAAAAATATGCTACAGATAAACCGAAGCTTTTACTAGCTTTTATGTATTGGAATTGAATTTTTATGTATTGGAATTGCAATAAAATAATTATTTACATAACAAAAAATATAAGCGTAAACCACTAAAAAATATGTTTTTTCTTGACTTAACTATGAAGTAATAAAGGAAACAATTTTTTTTAAATACCCCTTTATGGCTAAGACTGTTTTTGAGGTTTTGTATGTTCTAATTTTTTTTCATTCTTATAAAATTATGCACAAAATAAGTAAAAAAAACCACTTTTTCGCCTACTTACCTAGTGTAAATAAGATGCTCGATTTTAAATTTTGAAGGCATGAGAATCGAAATATTTCTAGCGTTTATGTTCCTTAAGAGGATTTTGATAAGATTATTTATTGTTTTAAATATGGTGTGAGAAAGATTATAAATATTAAAAATAAATTTATGTTTATAATATCAGCTTGCATGCTGGAGGAAACACTAATCTAACTAAATGATAATAAACTTTCGAAGGAAGTAAGCACTTTATTATAATTTTAATAAAAATGTTGTGTTTTGAACACCACTTTATTTGAATGTGCAAACCCTTCGATATCAGTTCAGCTTAAACCTTCATTAAGATTGTATAAATACATAAAGGTTGAATCGAAACCAATTGGTTTATAAATTAAATTTAATCAAATAAAGTGGTGTTCAAATACAATATTTTTATTAAAAATGCGAATAATAATAACTGCACATCAATTCCATTCCTTTTTGTACAATTTTGATCATGCAACACAATATCAAAAGCATTGTTCCGACCTACCAAGTGCTGCAATTTGAAACTATGCTTAAAAAGAGGCATATTTTATGAAATATCAACAAGCAATTGAGTTGTTAACTACCCCAACAAAAATGCATGTTTTTGACGTGTATTTTGAATCCCCGATTTCACCATTTGTTTTATTTTTAAAAGTACTCAATCAACATGAATCAACACCGCTCAATTATGACACGTGTTCGTCGAAACCAGGATGTGTTTGAATAGTGGATTGAATTGAACCCAATTTATTTCAAAGGGATGATCTGCCTTTCAACGCCGAAACGAAAACAAATCATGACTGTCATCGGCACATCCGTCGGTGAAACCTGTCGATATTCTCATGATTAACAATTTGCTTTGTGATTTGCTTTTGTAAATGGCAAATTTTGTTTTGCAGAATTATTTCAAACTACACGAGAGAATCTACGGCAAAGTTTTAAATGCAAAGAGAAATTGATGTTCCTTCCCTCTGTCTAATTCTGTTTATTTTATATGTCTAAACCATAATAGAACAGGAAATAGAACAAGGTTTAAATTAAAAGAAAATACCACATTTCAATAAGTTTTTTCAATTCATGTTCCCATATTTTGACTATAGGCCTCGAGTCTTCTTAATTCATCCTGGATGAATAAACAAGACAAACTATTTAACATTCATTATATTTTTACAGGCGATCTGGCTGTTATTGATGGCGATGATGAGTGTTATTATTTACACGTCTTCTGCTCTTCCTCAAAGTTACGAACAGTGAGTATTTCATTTCTTTGAATATTTTACTCGAAGTTGTATTATTGTCATCGGGACTACATCGGGACGGGTTTCAGGAATACCTTCTCTGGCTGTTCTATCATTTTCTCTCTGTTATTATTGTAAATACTTGCTTTATATTATTACTGTTCTTTTTCTTCATTATTTCTCTTATTTCAGAAGGCTTCTTCAACTGGTTTCAGCTCTTATTTTTCTTTTTCTTTTACTAACACTCTTGTCTCTATTTTTATGGTACAGATTTTAGAAAAATTATTCCACGGGCTATTATATTAATGTAAGAACTTGCATACTGCTTACTAATCCCAAATGCATGGACATTGAATGGTCTTGAATCGTTCAAATAAATGTAGCTTCGTTAAATAAAAAAATAGAGTTTTCACGTGAGCTGTGATGGAGGACACCATAATATGTTTTCTGTAAACGCCTTTGGGAAAGTGGTGGGGTCCCCTCCAATGTAGTGTGTATAATTGTTAGTAAAATAGGGCAGTGGTATCTATGAATGGGTTATTGAATCAATGACCTAAGAAGTCATGACCATAGTATGAAACCACAAGTCAATAACCTTCTCGCCGAGTATAAAGGCCGCGTGAAAACATCATCATTGGAAGATTAAATCAAATTATTTATATTATTATTATTCCTATTACCCGCTAATTTTTAGTCATTCTTCTCCAGTCCTTCCCTTCGTACTACAATTATTCACCTCTTGTTCGGTCTCCTTCGCAATTTATCTTTCATTGAAACTTTAACGATTTGTTAATTGGGATTCTTTCATCTGTCGGTACTTCATCAACGGTTAAGAAGAATAATTAAACAGCGAAAACAAATTAACGAAGATTGTGAAAAGGCATTTCTTTAAAAAGAATATTTTTATTCATTGATATCATAGTAGTATATAAGTTTGATTAATTATTGCAAAAAATACCTTGGAGTGTGTTAAAAGTGCAATCATTTTGTGAAAAAAATCGCTTTTTTAATATTCTGTATCTTTTTTTTCTCTTTCTATGGGTCCAAAATCATCTCTAACAGATTCAGGGGTATCTTCATTTTAACGACTATTACCGTCACCATCTACCGCAATCCAGTCAATGGTTATGATAACGCTCCTTTAGATACCTTCAGAGATCAATGTCCCTGGAAACGACGTTAATTCTTTCACTAACATTTTATTTTTTTCCTTTGATGGCTTCTCACACCTCTTAGTCCTCCCTCGGGCGGTGGGAATAAGTCGTTTTGTGGGAAACAAATTTTCCAATTTAAATAAAATGGCCATCCAAAGCAATCCATCACAAGGCAATATAGATCTACGTTAAAGACAGAATCATAACCATAATTTACAGATTTTTGTTTTGAGCTTAGGTATAGAATTATTTTTTTAACTAAAATAATGTATCAATTTGGGAGGCGGGAATGGGTACCGCCGCCCCGGGAACCTTTATTGGATAGCCAACACCTCTGCCATAGGTAACTCCAAGTGGTTCGTTGCGTTTGGTGATTAGCAGGGGTGCCCGAGTTCATGGGGTGAGGTTTGTCTAGGTCTTGGAGGCGGATGACCAGGACACACTGAACCCCAGATTTCTACCCACCCCTTACACCTTTTTCCTTCCCAGAATTCTCCTCCATTTCCTTTCCTTAAAAAGCAATCCACACAGCATCCCCAAAGATGACATAGGCCCTGAGGGAGATTATTTTCCTCAGGGCCTTCTGTGTGGAGCTCAGGTAAAAAAAAATTAACGATACATTTGATGTTTTTTTGTTATGTAATAAAATTGACTTCAACAACTTTGACCACAAGGAACAGCATATTATGAATGTATTCGCCATTAAATAATTTATTTTCAGCCACAGTTAAAAAATAAATATTTTAATATGCCCTAAAATACCACACTCATGGTCGTCATACTTCACCCTTACTTTCAGAAGAGAGCTTCAAATTTGTTTTTGAATTATTAGCGTTATGTGTATAATAAGGTATTTTTTATGTAGGTACAGTCGCGCCGAACTTAAATGCCGACCCGAACTTGATACGAACCATTCTCGCGTAGGTACAGTCATTTTACTGACTTTACAATGACCGTAAGCAAGAAAGAGAAAGATTCATAAAATACGTGCGAAAAAGGCGAGGGCGGGGAGGCATTCCGCTTTATAAACTCGCCCATCGCGACGATTTCTGTATCAACGTCATGTTGGTATTAATGTTTGGCGTGTACCGTACTGTGATTCTTTATAAATTCGATTTTTATGTGTTCAGCAACTACGTGCGCATCCACGTGCCGGTGATAAAGCACACGAGGCACCACACGAGGACGCTGGTCAAGAAAATCCCGGTGCCCGTGCCCATCCCTGTACCGGTCCACGACCACGATCACGATCTTGATCACGATGAGGAGCACGGCAACCAATGGTTCGATGACAAAAAGTCTTCCTCGAGCTATCAGAGCAGGTATGAAAACTTCATTGGTAATCATTCCGCTAAGGGCCTCGTTGTAACTTTAATATTTTTTATTTATATTTTTGAAGTTAAAATTTCTTTATCACCGTTGTGATTTGAAGTTTGATGAAACGAAAATGCGACACTAAAAAGAGACAAATACATACATCTAAAGGATTTAGCCTATGAGAGAATAAGATAAACTAATCGGTTGTGCGGTGCTTCGTAGCCTCCCCACTCTTGTATACTTTAGTTTTCTGAAGGTTTCACCGCGGTTCTACCGCGTGTGAATTGCTCCCATTTTTTTAAATTTGTTTTTTATTGTACGACAGATTAATTTTGCCCATTTAAAAGATTTCTTATTTTAACATTTGAGAAGATAGGTAAATAAAGTAATTTTAAGGTTATTGAAAGAGCATTTAAACACAGCTAGTGATTTAGAAATTTTATTTAATATTCGTCTTGTCACCCCACGGTGATGTGCAGTTTTGTTGTGAGGTATCTTCGAAAAAGTTGTGGCGACGACTATGGCTGAAGTTTTTAGGCTTATACTATAAGCCACATCATTCCAAGACGAATGGGCTGTCAATAGAGTTGTGCACTTTAATGAAACTAAGTTTTGCAAGTTTAGCAGTAAGTCCACATGTTCACCTAAAGAAACTTCTAACCAGTGTTGGTAGTTTCTACGAATTCAATTTTAAATCTAAAAGCATTAATTTTTATGTTTGAATTTTATTTAAATCGTTTATCCATAGTGAGATAATCGGAAAAAAATTTGAAAAATCTTTTTCACTTTCATTTTTATTTTTATTAAATACTAGCTGGTACCCGGCATGCTTTGCTACGCCATTTAAAAAAATAAATTATTCCTCTCTACAAAATTTCCCGCAAATATATCAACGTCATTTCCACGGCAACGATTTGTTTTGCTTAGGAATAACTCGCTTTTCTTAGGGACAGAAAACGTATGAAATATAATACATTGAAATTTATAATTTCATAACGCCAGAGCTTACCATTATATATAGCTTCTAGTACTCGCGTATAGTTAAGCTTTCTATTGGTGAAAGATCACAAAATTTTGTAAAATCGTTTTATCGTTTTATGCGTGAAAGCGTAACAAACAAACACACACAGTATCGCATTTAGAATATTAGTAAAGATACCTATTTGAATTTCGATTTTGTTTTCGTTCGAAAATACATTACAGAATCGTACGCGATAATAATCGTAATGGTGTGTAGTAGTTCTATCACAAAATGCATTATTTAAGGGTTGCAAAACTCTTATCTTAAGCTCCTAAAGCTGTCAAACAGTTTGGTATGGTGTCATGAAATTTGCGCTTTCTGTCTGAAATTTTTAAGGTAGTGCAACCATTTTAAGCTCGCAACGCCATTCCCATCGTGTTCTGTGAAGCTTTTAAACATCCATTTTACTATTACCATAAGCAGGACGCCTCATTGTTTGTTATCTATATATTTTTCAATCCGCGCCCACGGTATGTGAAGCCGGGTAGAAAAGTTAGCAGTTGTTTTTAACAGCTTCGAAAAGAAGTCCATATCGTGCATACTCCAATATTATATTGATTGATTTTATGATTGTATGTATTTAAATGTATCCATATTTATTTTACTTTGAAATGTTTTTTGCAGGCACAAGAAGAACCGCGTGAGAGAATACGAAGACTTCAGTAGTTTCGAATAAATACTTAGATTTAATGAGGACTATAGATAAAACCCTCGTAATCCTACTCTAAATTGTAGGAATATGTTTTTTTTGTTTCTTTTAAGGAGACAGAAAATACTCAGTTAAGTTTTTAATATATATTATAACAGTAATCCCTAACTTATAGCCTTGTTAAGAACTGCACTTACAAAGAACTGAATCCAAATATTATATTCCTAAGTACATGGGAATATTACACCAAATAAAAAATAATAAAATCTTACATAGGGCCGATATTTCAGTATTTTGACGTGATAACGTCTTATAAATCGATGAATGCCGGCTGCACTCACGAAAAAGCATGACTCATTGTCACGTTCCGCCTGAGCCGGGCGTGCAAGCAAGAGCGTGGAACAAGCAATAGAGAGTCTCGATCGGTCGTGACTGTAAAATTCTATGTAAAAGTTTTCTTATGATATTATCACGTAAAATTATCGTCCGTAAACCGACTTTACAGACAAACAATTTTTTTTAGTATCAGTCGGGTTATCTTGTCAGAATTCTTAGCATGGAGCTGAAATTTCAAGCCCATAGTATTTTAAACTGATGGTTGGATATTTTCTGACTTCAAAACTCTCATAAATATTCTTTGAGAAAGTAGAAACCAAACTCTTCGGATCCCCAAACAATCACTCGAAACTCTAAGGCCGGGTTGTTTCATAGAAATTTAAACATTGTCATCAAACGGCGGTTCAGCGCCATTTTGTATTTTTGACAGTTGAAAAGTTTCCGTTAAATGCCGATTCTAAGTCTTTTCAGCTTTTGAACAAATTGTGATCAGCAGTAGAGGTCAACTATCATGTTGTTAAGTTAACCAGCTTATTGTAATTTGATAGAAAGCTGAAAAGCAAATCGGCGTTTAACGGGGACCTTTAAAATGTAAAAAAAATAAAATGGTGCAGAATGGCCATTGGATGATTTTATCACACCTGAATTTTTCCGAAACAACTGGGCCCGAATGTACAATGAATCGTAAAAAAACATTTTAATCTTTGCACGTATAGAAATAAGGTATGATGGGAACGTATGTATTTCATAAAGTTACCCTTTTGCTAATAAACGAGTTTTAAATTTTACACGAGTGTAAAATTTAAAGTACGTTCATTAGGCGCTCGTGTAAATTCTTAACATATTTACATATTAGCTGCGGTATGTTTATTTTTCATTGTTAGGAATTGGTAGTTACCTATTTCAAAATGTATGTTTTGAGGTAGACAACATTATTATTTTTTACGAAGCTTTATGTAGTTAGTAGTATTTTTATTATTATGTGTTATTATATGCGAAATCTTATTTATTGTTTGTTACTGTACTAAATTATTGTGTGCGATTTAACCTAATTTAATAAAGATATTTTAGTAAAATTTTACTTTACTCGTTGATGAAGCGATTTTTTTAATAAATTGTGTATGAAGTTCCTCTCACACATCCATTTCTTCTCCCTTGGCGCAATCCTTCTGACACATAATACTGTACTGAAGCAAGCGATACATTTCCTGGCTCCATTGGGTGACATTCAGAAATACGTCAAAAAAGTAGAAAGGTAAGTAACTAGACGCCCAAAAAATCTCTTATTCATAAAAAATAATACATTCAATGAAAAATACTGTAGAGATAGGAATATAAAAATTATATGTAGAACGAGAAGATAGGGATACTTTTTACACATAATCACGGATCACAGTTGAGGTATTTTTGTTATTGTTTTTGTTTAGCCTAAAGAAGGAGGTAGCGAAACACGGCATAACACCCCAAAAACAATAAGAAAAATACTTTTTGGCCGTGAAAACCTAAAAACATACCTCACAGTTGAGGTCACTAATAATTATTAATTGCTTGTTAATACTCATAATAATAATAAACTTTAATTTTAATAAACTTCTTAATTGAAATGAAAACTTCTTTAGCACAGTTGTGATTTGAAACTCGATAAATTTAAAAGATTTTCTTTGTACTTCAATCATTGAAAGTTGTATTACAAAGAAATGTTTAAATAATTAAAATTGGTGAATGGTAAATCTAATTGAACACGCTTATTAGGTGCACGATATGAAAGCATATATACAAAAAAATGTGTGCAGTTCACATGCGGTAGAAGTGAAACTTTCAGAAAGTAGACGAGAGTGGGGAGGCTAAAAAGCATCGCACAAAGAGGAGGTCGATTAGTCTATCTCATTCTCTCGCAGGTTAAATCCTATATATTTAAAAAAAATTAAAGTAAGTGTAGCTTTTAAGTGTAGCTTTTTCGTTTCATCGAGTTTCAAATCACAACGGTGCTAAAGAAGTTTTCACTTTAAATTATGAAAATTGAATTGAAACGATGAGGTTTGTCCATTGAAAAAAATCTTTTGTAGGGAAGTAAAAGCAATTGACGAAAAGAACAAATAATAAATATAAAGCGGGAAGTACTACAAAGGTATCAAAAATCATTAGAATACAATAGAAAAGCTCAAACAAACATGAGTATTGAAAATGATTTTGAACATTTTGAACAAACGCAAAACCTGGCAGACAAAAACGGAAATCCTATGTTAAGGTTTACGATCAATGACAGTTTTCATCACGGGATACCGTACTAGAATTGGAATTATCCAAAATCACCAAATAATTATCTAATTGTAAGTATAAATTGGCAGCTCAAACTGCCCTGATGATGGACACTGTAACGCTCTCCGAAACGTTGGATAAAGGAGGAGGTAGCGCGACACGGCCAAAAATAAATCGCAAAAAAAAATCGAGCGCAGTTCACACGCGATAGAAGCGAAACTTCACCAAAACAATCTCAACCAATAGAAGCCTTGAAAAGTGAGATCACAATCAAAGCAGCTAATGAGCGCAGTTTGACGCCTCGTGGGTACTGTAATGCGTCATTTCCGTTTCATATCTCAACCAATAGAAGCCTTAAAAGATGAGATCATAATCAAAGCGGCCAAGCGTAGTTTGACGCTTCGTAGGTATTGTAATGCGTCATTTCCGTTTCATATCTCAACCAATAGGAGCCTTGAAAAGTGTGATCATAATCAAAGCGGCCATGAGCGCAGTTTGACGCTATGTGCGTCATTTCCGTTTCAGATCTCAAAAAATAGGAGCCTTGAAAAGTGAGATCATAATCAAAGCGGCCAATGAGCACAGTTTGGCGCTTCGTAGGTACTGTAATGCGTCTCCGTTTCATCCTAGTTACAAATCACAACGGTGTTAAAGAAGTTTCACTTTAAAAAAATAGGATGTTAGAATATTTTTTTATAAGACAGTTTCTGTCACAATTTACGAACTACCTTATAAACTAATATGCCTTTTTACACATAAGTTGTTTGCGCCAATCAATGTTCTTTTTGTTTGATTTAGTACCTACTGGAAAACTGCTTTACCCAAGTACCTGCCCAGTTCCTCTATCCAAGTACCTACCCATCCCACGCCAAGACAAAACCCAATAAAACGTTCGATTGTTTCACTCACTTGTTTTTTATTTGACTTGTGGAAAAACGCACCCGCTTCGAGTTCGGAGAAATTTGTGCATTTTACTTAATTGAAAAGTAACGCCGTAAGTTTAATTTGCGAACTTATTGACCACACCGCCGCGGCTGCAGAAGTAACCGTGTTTACGTATATATGTGTACAAGTGAACTATTATTAAGACAAGGGAGAATTAAAAGGACCACAGAACCAGCGGCAAATGTCGAGTGAACTCGGTGAGTTTTGGCAATACCTATCCTTTTCCTTTTCCTTTGAGTAGTTTTCCAGTGATTGTTGTTTTAGAATCGCACCGCACCCGCCTACGAACGAATTGATTTGCGCAACCATAAGTGTTACGTTTCACATCACGAAAATGAAATCGAAGCTTTGTATTCTGGTTTGCCACAAGTAGAGTAAGAAAGCTATTAATAGCCGAAAGAACAGTTATTAAACTACATGATTGTCAGATTCCTCTGTCGCGTGCGTATTCAAGCTGAATAATATATTACATCACATAATATATTATATACAGAGACCGAGACGTACATGACTTACTTTAACCAGTGATTCCTGACATAATTTGGAGTAAAATATGTAGAACTTTTGGTCTCCGGTGACTTTTTCGACGGTTATTTTTTTCAAAATTTTTTTCTTAAAAATCAAACAAAAAAAAATTTCTTCCACATGACGTCGTATTTTTTTAGTACATTTAAAAATCTAAATTTCTGGGAATGAAAAATTACTATTTCTTATGTTTTTATAAAAAAAAGGAAAAACATCAAAAATGTCAAGGAAGACCAAAATATCATTTACCTTTTTTACTTTAAATAATTTTAAGAATCATTGTTTAAAGTAAGTCACTTCACGTTTACGTTCACGTTAAGTCACGTCCCTTGACACCGTGTATATTATGTAATGTATAATACTGGTCAGTGGCTGAGTTGGCATTGCCTTTGGGTCCCGCCAAGGCGTCGCGTGTTCGATTCGTGTTAGTAGGAGATTTTCATATATTTTCAGGTTATTCGTAACCCGCGAATATTTATTTTCATTAAAAAATAAAAGTAAAGAAAAAAAAAAATTCTTTTCTTAATAACTCAGACGTTGTAATACTCAAAAATGACGTTCTGTAAAAAAATCGTACTGCAAGAGTAGTTGATTCTCTCAGTGTTGCCAAGATGAAATATCTGCTTTCAGAATCAATACTTAAAGAACAACTTATACATGGCATATCAATAAAAGCATTCAAATAAAATAAAATATTACACCACACCATTAAAGCATTTTCCAATAATAGGTCAGTAGAGCTTTTAAGGTATGTATTGTTGTTTATAATTCTTCTGTAATATAATCAATTTAAGTAATCCTCTAAATTATTTAAACGATTGAAAAATCAACATCATTAGCATAACTACAGTCCTACAAAGCTGTGAAATGTAATATACTGCTGTAAAAATACACTTAAAAACTACTAATGAATATTTATGGATACCTATTCATAATTACACATAAAATCTAAACAGATAAATCTCTTGAATTTAGTTGCTTCTGATTTTAAGATAAAAGTGCGTAACATTTGTGTTGGACACGCAAAATGTGAATAATAAATTAGGTAATTTGAATAAAACCAATAGGCCTGGACAATGCGTAACATAACCAAGATACGATAATTTTGCTATAATTCTGAACGAATTTATGAGAAAAATTACATAACTCACGGAGAAATGTGATTTTTGAAGGTTACCCGACATTTGGTTCCCCGAAATTATAATTATTTTAAATTTATATTTTTTTGTGCATTGTTTATCAATTTCGAAACTAAAATCGACCGCAAAAATACCTTAAAGGGAAGCCGGTGGTCTAGCCCCCGTAAATTTGACGAGTTTTTAGGATTTAAAAAAAAAATTAAAACAGTGAACAATGCTATTCTAACTTTATAGATGTATTAACTAACTTAGTAGATAAATGACTTTAATAGCTTAAAAAATATTGTCAGTAAAAAAAATAAAATTCTAAGTAGTTAAGGAACTGCGTGAAGTTGCCCTACTCATAAATACGGACCTTGGTGGTGGGTCCAGTTTTGGCTCTTTCACCTATCCGTAAAAGAAACAAAAAAAAATCAGATCAATATGAGTGTAGTTATCGCGGAAACTAGAATAAAAAAAATTGACAGAATGGCGCGTTGTTAAAATTGAAATACAGAAAACAGAATTTTTTTTCATTATATTTTGTATGTAAAAAATAAGAAATATTCAACATAAGCACTTTTTTTTAGTTCCTTTGATAGGTACTGGTGTACGGAATAACACAGTAAAATTTGAGACGAATCGGCCAAGTAGTTTTTTTTTGCCTCACACCATGCAGAAAAAAGAAGTTTTGAAATAAATGAGTTTGAAATTTCGCCCGGCCCTTTTACCTGCTTCTGCGCTGACCTGCTAAATGGGCTGTAGAACTTTAAATATCGTCACTACCATTACAAAAATTTTGAAGTATATTCTTAAAGGATAATTTGGTATGGATATGATGTTTTGTACGTATACGCTGGAAAATACAGCTTTAAATACAAAAAGTTTTATACTTGATGCATTTGAATGAACATATGTTTTATACTTTAGTTGTTCGGCGGTACATCCTCTCTTCATACAGCTTTGGGGACAGTTGTATTTTACTGAATATTTATACTGCCTATTGTTATATATATATGTCAAAATAAGTTGTATGAAATCAATTGTGATTTCTAATAAACGTATTTTGGGGCCTTTCTGGTTAATAATAAGATGATATTTTATTGTATTTTTCCTGATTTGTTTTTTATGCATTTCTGTAGTCCATCATGGAGGATACTTTATTTTAACTTTGTGACACCAACAGTACATAAATCAAATGAGTGGTTATAATATTATTCATAAAATCTTAAAAGACATGTTTCTGTGAAATATTTGTAAAGTGATTCTTCGTATGTTTGTGTCTGTATGTTGCTTCTGTAAAATATTTTGTAAAATTTTTCTTCATTTATCGTGTCTGCATATTGGGTTGGGTTGGGTTTATCTTTTCAAATGTACCAATTGGCAATCCCTTAATGAGTTTTGATAACTCATGGGACTGCAACTTCGTTGTATGTTTTATTTAAAAAAAAAAAAAATGTATAATGAGAAAAAAATAGGAAATTTCATCAACCACAAAGTTATTTTTGCTGTAAAAGTAAAATATTGTCGCTCACATTAAAACACCGCGTATCAAGGTTCGTAAATGCGTTTAACAAGGTCAGCTCATCGAGGGGGTGGAGCGGTGAGTGGCTTAAAATTCCGCTGGGAGATTTGAATTAACTGCAATACAAGTGGCAGTCTTTTATTTCAAGCTATGTCACGCGTTCGAAATTTAGAAGTGGCCCGACGGGTTTTTGAAGTAAAACTTCTTTACGCACGCTTGACTTGGGGAGTAAGCTGGTGAATGCGTGACGAGAGCATTACGAAAAGTGTCGGGCGAGGCGAACGGAAGTTGAGAGGCGGATATAAGTTAGTGAAGATAGAAAGAGAGAGAGTTACGTTTCGTATATTACTGTAGGGGCAAGAGAGAGAGGTGCGAGCACACTTTTTTTTCTCTCTTTCCCTCGTAGCCAGTTACGTTTCGTACATCTAAGATACAGTGCAGGCCTATTATCTGTATCACACTGTAGGAGCAAGAGAGAACAGTGCGCGCGCACATTTTCATTCTCTCTCCCTCTCACAGAATTTTAACCTCAGTCGTGTGGTCTAAAGCACACTCGTATTTTTCTACGTCTTTGGATATTAAGGCCTTAGAGAGGTGCAAGCACACATTTTCTTTCTCTCTTTCTCTCATAGCCAGTTATGTTTCGTTTATCACAGTGCAGGCTTATTGTCTGTATCACACTGTAGGAGCAAGAGAGAGCAGTGCGCGCGCACATTTTCTTTCTCTCTTCCTCTCATAGAAGTTTTACTTCCGTCGTGTGGTTTAAATCTCACTCGTATTTTTTTAACTTATCCTAACCGCGTATTTCAAAAAATACGATATTTTTTTCGAGTTTCTTTTAAAACTACGCATGCGCCATGGTTTGAATCCCATGCCACGAATGAATAAATGTTTTGACCAATCACCGCTCCTTTCATTCAAAGTTTGGTAATTGGTGCTTATCTATGATTAGCAGTAAGTGTTTAAACAAAAGTTTTATTTAGTAATAAGAATAAAATTATTGATGTTAAACTTCTTAATGCACGCTTGACTTGGGGAGTAAGCTGGTGAATGCGTGACGAGAGCGTCACGAAAAATGTAATCGGGCGAGGCGAACGAAGCGTAAAGAAGTTTTACTTCAGTCGTGTGGTCTAAAGCCAACTCGTTTTTTGATAATTTTTGAATGCTCTTATAATTATTTTTATTTTATTACGACAACGAATATTTAATTATTTCTTAGCTTTTTTGTGTATTAAACCGCGAATTTCATTTAAAATAACAATATGTATGTTTTTCATGAAAAATATTACGTCTCCAAATAACTGATCATTTAATATTAGTTGACCCTTTTTTTTCAAAACTGTGCTATTTTTATTAATTAAACTAAACGGTTTTTTGTTCCTCCTGAAAACCTGTCAACTGAGATACGCGTTGTTGTAATGTGAGCGGCTATATGTAACTTTTGGATTACAATATTCGTATTTAATTAACTTCCCAACATCTGAAATAATCTGATAAATGCATTCTTAACTTTAATACACTTAAGATATAAGACATTATTTGTAGGTACGTCATAAACTTAAAAGAAGCCTTTGAGTTAATCAAAACCACCAGTCTTTACTATTGATATGCAAAGCACACGATTTCCTGCAAAACTAGACTCATAGTTATGCGTTTAGATATTGCAACAAAATAGTTCCAGTTTATAAAAAAAAATCATTGCTAAAACGAATTATTGGCAACATTCCAAGATCGTCTACTATCTTCAAGCAATGTTACGGAATGAGCTGCTTAGCTAAGGTAAGACAAAGGACTGTTGAGCAACGGCGTAAAACTTGTATCGCATAAGTTATTTATCGATTGGAATTGCCTACTGAAATACACGTAAATGTGTGCATATATTGTATTACAGTCATAAAATAGCCAAGAAAGGTATTACTATTTCAATAATCGTTTAATCAAACGTGTGTGCTTTTTTGTATAATAGTTTGCGCCACAAGAAAGATGTTCGGTTGTTGTTGACATCGATTTGAATGCGAGGGAGTTTTGAAACCTTATCTTTTCATCCGATAATGCCATCGATGAAGCAGAAAAAAACAAATATTTCGTAATTCATTAATTCAATACGCAACGGTAGTTTCTTTTCCATTATCTACGCACAGGAGGATCTGAGGAAAATAATTTCTCTCAGATCCTGTGTCGTTTTTGGGGAGGCTGTGTGGAGGCTCGTTTTAAGGAAAGGAAGGAGAGGAAGTTCTGGGAAGGAAAACGGTATGAGGCATGGGTAGGAATCGTAGGAATCTGGGACTCGGTGTGTCCAGATCATCCGTCGCAAGACCTAAACACGTGAACCACGGGAACCCGGGCACCCCTCCTAAGTGACACATGCCAGAGGTATTGGTTACTGGGACGGCGGTACCCATTTCCTTGATGATGATGATACTTCAAATTTAAATATGAAAAACCTGCTAAACAATATCCAACCAGCTTTTTATACCAATAACAAATTAAAAAAATATGTGTATTAAATAAAAAGGATAAGCATGATTTTTTTTTACAAATCTGGGGTTTATAAATTAATTTGTAACGATTGTATTTTTTTTATAAACGGAAGACTTCTAGAAATTTTAATACTAGATTAAGGAAGCATCTAGGTGTTTAAATAATAACAATTTTTCTGAATTTGCCAACCACATTTTGATAAAAATCATTCTTTTGATATAAATAACACGATAGTTGTTTACGATTAGATGATTTAAAATTTTTAGAAATTAGCAAAAGTAGCAAAAATAGTCTATTATATATTATTAATAACCAAATAAAAACAAAAAATTCTAAATAACTAAACAAATAATACCTCCTACCATACACACAAGCATTTGCTTATTATGAGAGAACATTAAATAAAAATACAAATTCACTACTTATCTGAAATTAGTTAATTAAGATTGTTATGAATTATTTTATTATATTGTATCTTTTATTATTCAATTAAAAAAATTCTTAATTCTATTTTCATATTGAAACTTACATTTTAATTAATTTATTTTTGTTTTTAAGCTATCTTGATTATTCTTGTTTAATTTAAAAAAAAAATTAAATATATAAATGCAATTTTAACAAAATCTAAAATAATTTTTATAATTGTTTTACTTTTATATTTATTTAATATTTAACGTGTGATACTTTAAGTAATTAATCACCATTCCCTACAATATTTTTGTCTATGGTTCTTATTTATCTTTACTAGTTTGTCTTTAGTTATTTTTATTAATGTTAATTTTACCCTGACGAAGAAATCTGTGGTTTTGAAACATGAAGATTATTTTGATTAAATAGTAGTGTTTTACAAAGTGATTTGTTTTCTTTTTATTTGAAATGTTGCCAAAATATGAATTTGAATGATTGAAGAAGTAATAAATAATGTTTTACATTATAGTTCGGTCCCGGTAACTGATAAAAAATCAGACAATGTTACAACTTCCGACCCCGGATTACATACTTCTGAGAAGTACCCAAGCCGAAGTCAAGTTTTCTAACCACTATTATATTTCACTTCCTACTTTGCGGTAACCGACGCAATCGATAAATGAATAATCTGATCTACTTTACATTACCCACAACGATGATACTTGTTATTTATATTTTTACTATCAACACTCCATACTTTTTACAGCCGGGAAAAATAATTGAAAATAATTTTACTGTGCGGATCGGTTTAATGATGTAATTCGACTACGAAAATAATTTGCGGCTCACAGGAATTATAAATCGCCGTTGAACGAATTTAATATTATTATTTTTTTCAATTAAAACAGCATCCAATTATTGTACGTTTGGATTTTCGAAGCGGAAACATTGATTAATGCTCGGGAGGGAATTATTTAATAATATAATTTCTGTGAGAGATAATTCTCATGCTTTTGAGAAGGTAGTTGATGAGTAGGTAATATAAGTGCTGCATAATAATATATGTATATATATATATATATTTTCCTCTTATTAATATATATATTTCCTCATAGTATGTTGATACAGTAAGAAGTTATTAGACAAAGTTGATCCACCTTTAACACCGTATAACTTGGCTGTAATGGAATACATCTGTATGAATTGACAACATATATATATAAGCACATATATATTTTTTAATGTTAATACTGCGCAAGAGTCCGAACTTCTCCCAACCGCCTGAAGCTAGTGATACTATGGCATCACCAATTGGGTAACGTTGTGAGGCTGAAAGTAGAAGAAATGAGAATGGGCAAGTACCTAGCTATTCAAATCTGGTCACCAAACAAGTCTAAATCCATTTCAAGCAATTTTTCAATTCTGAATTATGGTCTTACACCAGGGTGATACTGAGAATATCTTCCAATCTGAAACATGTCACTAATACAACTTATATTAGTCTAAATATCTCAAAATGTAATAAAATTTTATTTGATTATACACTAAACGGGACACTTATCAACGAAATTGAATCTATCAGGGACCTTGGGGTAACGCTTGATTCTAAATTAAACTTTATCCAACACACTATTAATATCAACAAAGTCAACAAAATGCTGGGATTTATAATTCGTATATCGAAACCTTTTCGAAATGTAAATACTCTATATTCCCTCTACACCGCACATATCCGCCCACACTTAGAACACTGCACACCGATCTGGACTCCTTTCTACCAAGCCCACATTGTTAGGATCGAAAGAATTTAAACACTAAATTATAAACTTAACCTACACTTTCTAAATTACACCGATTCTATTAAATTTCATCAGTTCAACTCCCTTCATACACGACGATTAATTTTTGATCAAATTTTATTATTTAAAATTTTAAACAATGGCCTGGACTCACCAGAGCTTACCAATTTAATAAAGCTCCATATTCCTTCAAGATTAACCCGACAATCGAATTTACTTCATTTGCCCACTTGTAGAACAAACTTTAGAAAAAATTCCCCGATTCCTCGAATATGTGCGCAATACAACGAATTGTTTCACAACGTAGACATTTTTAATTTAAACCTTCAGAAGTATCGAATAGAAGTAACGCGTGCGATATTGGATTGATTACGGGGTGTGGAAGGTATCGAGAGCATCTCATATCCTTATCCTATATTCTCCCTCCCCTCCCCCTCCTCTCCCCTTCCTCACCCCTTCCTAAGTCTAAAATTTAGCTTAAGATAAATTAAAACTCCATCTAGAAAATATATTAGCATAAGAAACTCTTTTGGCTTCACTGCAGTTAACATTTATATTTTTATGTCTATTGTATGTATATAAGCTGTTTGTTTCTTACAAAAAAAAAAAAAAAAAATATTAATTTAAATGATGAAATTGTGAATTAACACAATTCAATAGAATAAAATTTACTTGCGCACGTCGGGATTTGAACCCGCGACCTTCGGGTTGCTAGTTGAGAGCCTTACCCCTTGACCACGTAGGACGTCAAATATAATTTTGTAATAAAATAGTTTATTAAACGTTTAGTTTTATTTATTTGTGGGTTGAATATGAATTTTATGTAGAATATCAGAGAATTTTTCATTAAATTTTATTAAAATAAAACATTATAATATTATCTATCACATATTAAACATATATATATATATATATTTTTTTTTAAATTAGACAAATCTATTTAAATAAAGAATAGTATCTGTGGTGGGTTGGCGGGCAAGTGGCAAGAGTTTGATTTTAATACAAATCTACTTCAGAGTTTTACTTCAAGATTCATGAAATTTCGGACACTTGACCTTCAAAACAAGAGGAAGATCACTGTCCACGTCTGATTTCAAATCTCTATGTAAAGCCCGAGCAACGCCGGGGACTTCAACTAGCCAGGGACTTCAACGTATATTAAAAAGATTTTGAGGCGGTCGATTTTGAGATTGATGAAATTCCGAACACTTGACCTTTAAAATAACAGGAAGGAGACTGTTAAAAATAGACGTCATCCGCTTCGTTTTCCAACCCATTAACGAAAAATAATATTGATAATTCTAAAATAGTGTTAAATACTTACAACGTTTAATTTGATAACCCCCGCTGACACCAAGTATACCAACCGCCTACAAAAGATATAATTGTAATTTTTAGTTAATAAATTAATTTCTTTTCGCACTACCCTTAGAAATCTAGCCAAATGTTCCTTCTCCCCGCTTCTCATTATTTAACATTTTGTTAATATTTATAATGCGCGATTAAGTAATAACTAATCAATCAAATTATTATATAGGTAGGTAACTTTCTTCTTAAAATTGATTAAGTGTAGATATTATTTTTTGTAGGTACACGGTATCTAAGAACTAAGTGACAATTTTGTGAAAAGATAGTAAGATAATGATAATAAAAAAATCGAGTGCAGTTCACACGCGGTTGAAGTGAAAGCTTCGCCCACACATTCTCAATCAATAGGAGCCTTGAAAAGTGAAGTCATAATCAAAGCTGCCAATGAGCGCAGTTTGACGCTTTGTAGGTACGCAATGCGCCATTTCCGTTTCATAACTCAACCAATAGGAGCCTTTAAAATTGATATCATAATCAAAGTGGCCAATGAGCGCAAAATCGTAGGTATTGTAATGCGTCATTTCCGTTCGTCCGAATTTTAAATTACAACGGGGCTAAAGAAATTTCACTTAAAAAAATCAAGTGCAGTTCACACGCGGTTGAAGTGAAACCTTCGCCCACATATTATCAACCATTAGCAGCCTTGAAAATTTGAGGTCATAATCAAAGCGGCCAATTGACGCTTCGCAGGTACTGTAATGCATCATTTCCGTTTCATCTGAATTTCAATTCACAATGGGGCTAAAGAAGTTTCACTTGGAACATTTTCGGAAACTTTCTTCTAGCGGTTGAATAATACCAACTGATCATAATATATTGATTAATCGATGTACATTTGTTCACTATTACACATCATCCCTGCTATGGAATCAACTATGGATTCGAAATGTAGTTTTTTTAAAACTAGACCCAGTTTACTAGAATTCACAACCTCAAACCTTTACTCCAAACCATTCATAACCCTGAACAACACCGGGTACAGTTCAGCTAGTATAATAAATATTGCATTTATAAAACTGTTAAAGAATTTTCCGGGTGCACCGTGAATAGTTTTCAATATTTTACGAAGATTATCAAAATGCCTTTTGATGACTAATTTTTAAAGGATTTTTCCTCAAATTTAAGCTTAATAAAAATGTCATAACATTACATAATGTCTAATGATGGCGGAAAAAATAAAACACACATATCTTAATAATGGTCGTATCGTGATATTAATATATTTAATTAATATAGTCATAATGTTATTTAACTATTTTACGCGTATTTTTGGATGACAGATGAAGTATCAATGTATTTCTTAATACATTAAATTTCATAAATATAATACGCACATATACCTGTCTTACCCGTCTCAGAACAGACGTCGTCTAGTGAGGCGGGTAAATTACGGTCATTATCAGAATATTTTATCTCAATTAAAAAAAATGGTTATCTGTAAAGTCATAATTTTACGACATAATTTTACGTGATTACGTCATATAATAACGATGGAGTGGAAGAGAGATAGATGCGTCACAAGCCGAACGCTTAGGCCGATCGTGCCTCTCTATCGCTTGTTCCGCTCTCTCGCTTGCACGCTTGGCTCAGGCGTAACGTGACAATGAGTTATGCTTTTTCGTGAGTGCAGCCGGCGTTCATTGATTTATAAGACGTTATCACGTTAAAAAAAGAAAAAAATATATATACAGGGTGTTGGGACGTACTTGACTTACTTTAACCAGTGATTCCTGACATTATTTAGAATAAAAAATGTCAATGAAATTTTGGTCTCCGGTGACTTTTTTTTTTTCAAAATTCTTTTCTTCAAAATCAAAAAAAAAAAATTCTTCCGTCGTCACTGGTCACTCCGCCGAGTAGTCGACCCACCCCTTATCCCGCCTCCAACTGTCCAATACCTACCATTTTTTTTATGTTTTTGTAGAAAAAAAAAATCATTTTTGATGTTTTTTTGTTCACCGGAGACCAACATTTTATTTACATTTTTTACTCCAAATAATGTCAGAAATCACTGGTTAGAGTAAGTCAAGTACGTCCCTTAACACCCTGTTTATGTATTGAGTCGAGTATCTCGTTATTTGTAAAAGTGTTCCTTTCCTCTGGTACAATACTCAAATTACTCATAAACACTACTCATAAACCAGTCAATTATACTGCAGAAACTGTACTGAAGTAAACAAAATGTTGGTGTTTTTGTTTTTTTTGGGTCAAAAGTAGGATATTTCAAAACATCAGTCATACTAATGTACCACACCGTTATGCCTCCCGGTGTTAATTTAGAGCATATTTAATATGTAAAACACAAACACGTGTAAATAATATTTGATTTAAGGTGAGCATTCGAATATTGCTTTTCTCATTATGTCTTAACTTAGCATTTGGTGATTATTGACTTAATCTAACTTAAATTAAGACTGAACAGAAAACCCCAGGAATTGAGGTGCGAAATTTTGAAAGAAAACTGATGCCAATTTATCCAAGATATTTTGACTCTTTGGCCCCAGACAGACTTGATTATGTTTAAGAAAAAAATTAGATACTTGAAAATGTTTTGTCAACTACACCACAGTAAAGGAAAAGTAAAATTTAAATTGCATTACACTTATACCTTTTGAAGTGAAACTTTTTTTAGCCCCATTGGGATTAGAAATTCGGATGAAACGGAATGCGTGACTAAAATTTATTATTTGACAAGTCCTCGGTTCTAATATAATGCGGTAAATTCCCCGCGCGAGCCTCCGATAGCGCAGCGGCGTAAAGCGCGTGACAAATCTTAGCGGCCAGAGACTTCCAGCGAACGGAGGTTCGAATCCTACGAAATCCACAAAAATAAACATTTTAATTTTTGTAAAATCAATTTCTCGTCTTCAAACCACTTTAAAATAAATAGGCAAAAGAAAAGAAAGTGACATCTAGCGACTTTCTAGTTTCACTTCTACCGCGTATGAATTGCACTCTGATTGTTTTTCTCCTCATTTTCTGAAGGTATATTAAATTTATTATATATTTTCAGAAAGGTGCCTAATACAGTTAAATTTTCAAAGAATTGGGAAGGTACTAAAACCGCTTCGTTCCCACACTAATTTGCGATTATTCAGTAGCTAGTTAATAATTTGATTAGCAACGTTCACTAGGATCAGTTACTAATCAACCACAGCGTCCGATATTTTAATTAATATTGTAACAAGACACCCTTCAAGTATGTTGCCATATTACCTACGTATAAAGTTCACAAGTACGGTATTGAATATTCAAGTAGATTTATACATTGCTTTCCGCGAAAATGGAGCAGATAACGGAGGATATTAATTTCATTGACAGTAAAATGTTTTAATTATCTCCCTCCTTCTTACACGCTTTTAGGGCAAGTCTCGATGACATTGAGCTAGTTTACAAGTTACTATCTGAGAAATTCACTATCTGTTAGTAAACTCGCTCAGTGTCATCGTATTACTTGCTAACTAGCAGATTGTGGACAATCTACGAAAAAAGTTGAAGGCGGTCAACTTTGCTCGCTACTCGCTCAGGATGGTGGCCTACCAACAGCTGATTTTGTAACTGTCAGAATTAGTTCGCGCGAGAGCCGTAATTCTCGCTACCAGCTAGCGTGTGGCGCTAGCTGCGAGCTCAAGTTTTTTACAAAATGTCGACCGAAATGGTTCGCGCGGAAGTCGTTATTTTAGCTGCTACTGTCGCTACTGAACGAGTAGAAAGTTTTGTGTGTCAAGAAATGTCACTCGCCGATTCACACGCTTTTAAACTTACCGGCAAGTAGCTTGTAAACTCGCTCTATGTAACCGAAGCTTAGGAAGGAGGGAGATATTAATACATCTTACGTTTAACACGAAACACAAACTTAAAGTGCACCCTCAAAACACGGCTAAAAAATGGAGTAGATAATTGAGAAGTTCTTCTTCCAACAGCGAATCATCGAGAGATTAGAGATAAAAGATATTAAGGAGCAGTCATAAAAAGTAACAAAAAAACAACATTGAAAATTCATGAAAAGATTGAAGGACGATATAGCAGGGGAAGTCTTAATTGAGAAAGCTTCGTAATCCTCGTGACTAGTTCCGCTGAGTGAACTTTGCCCTGTATGACAGCCATCGTCTATTATGCCCGAGCCACAGAAGGATAGTATTTCAAGCCAGGATAGCAAACTATTGCTAGTAATTTAGCAAACCAGTTAATCTAGCTAGATGTAAACAGAACTAGCCTTGTTTTTTATGTAGTAAGCTAATGAGGAAGTAAGTAGGCAAGCATCTCAAGCCATGATAGTTTAACAGGATGGGATTCAATCATTTTAGCTTTTAGCGCCCACCACAACCGAAATTACTATCCTGGCTTTGTGCTTTATCTTAGCTTGGCTTCATGTTAGCCAGCAAAGATAGTGCCCGATCGGCTGGTCTACAGCTATTACCTTAATCACTACAATACTGGCTTTAAATTTCCTAGCGTCGCGCGTCGTATAAACCACTCTAGTTTGTGCCAAGTCATTGATAGCTAATTGCCCTATCATTCTTGCTTGCTATCCTGGTTTGAAATGTGAGCCAATGTCATTCCAAGCTAAGTTTTATTTTTGAAGTGAAAACTTCTTTAGCACCGTTGTGATTTGAAACTCGGTGAAACGAAAAATAGCGACACTAAAAAGAGCAAATACATACATCCATAGGATTTAGCCTGACAAAGAATGACATAGTATAATTGAACTCTGTGTGTGCTTTGAAGCCTTACTCTTGTCTACTTTATTTTTCTGAAGGTTTCACTTCTACCGCTTGTGAATTGCACACTGTGTTTTTTTATTATTTAATCATTATCATGATTCGATGGTCTCCGTGTTTGAGCGGTTACGATCCCCGGCTACGATGAATCCGGAAGTCGCGGGCTCAAATCAAGTAAATTTTACTTGATTAATTTGTGTTATTTCGCAATTTATTCAGTTAAAACGTCGCTTGAAATTATTTTAACCATATTTGGTGACCAGAATATTCCTCCTCACCTTTCTCTTCCCCACTATCTTCAACCTCACAACCCACTCAAATTGGGGTTGCCAAAGTCTCAGTGGTTCCAGATGGGTGTGAACAGTTGGGGCTCTTGTGTGGTACTCATATAAAATAGTCGATTTCGGCACCACCAAACTAGGAACATAATTTTATGACCGGTACCTACCGCTTATTGAAATCATTTAGGCGCAAGTAATTCGCTGAATTTATTTCACTTGCCTTCGATTTTCCAATCCTTATATCCTTGACACTGCGGCCCCGAATACGCTATGTTATGGAGTGCTATTGTTGAGGCCGATCTCTAGGAAATTCCGCGCCATGAGGCTCACCTTCCGCTGATATTTTCTTGCAACACGTTTTTCCATAAATTTAAAACCAAATTGTTTTAAAAAATGTAAGAACTCTTTCTAAAATTGGAATAGTGTCAAGTATTTAAAATTAAATAAAAAAAAAATGTGCGCAGGTATGATTTTAGGTTTTCACGGCCAAAAGTATTTTTGTTATTTATTTTTGGGATGTTATGCCGTGTTCCGCTTCCTCCTTCTTTAGCCAACGTTTCGGACAGCGTGACAGTGTCCATTATCAGGGCAGATGAGCCTGATATAAAAAAAAAAAATAAAAAAAAAAATTGTGCGCAGTTCACACGCGGTAGAAGCGAAACATTCAGAAAACTAAAGTAGACAACAGTGGGAAGGGGGGGGGGGGGGGGCACGAAGCACCGCACAAAGAAGAGATCGATTAGTCTATCTCATTCATTCTCGATGTATGTGTTTGCCTTTTTTTAGTGTCCCTTTTTCGTTTAATCGAGTTTCAAATCACAAAGGTGATAAAGAAGTTCAGACTTAAAAAAAATGAGTGTTGCAATTGATTGGCCCTACCTCACTCACTTGTGAAGCAATATATATTGACAATATTATCTTCGACTAATTTTTGAATTTTTCCGTATCTTAGGCAACTATCTTTTTCATTGGAAACAATCTTTCTAAGAACTGGTTTGTAATCTCGATAGCGTCTCGGATAAATATATCCGATTTTATTTTTAATTGGAACATATATTGACCTTTTTTTAAAAGTCAAAATGAACATTAAATTTTTTACAAGAACAACTCTCTTTATAAAACTTTTGAAGGTTATTCCCATCAATGTAATGTATCATTGAAGAAGAAGATAACACTAATAATCTAAACGAAAATATGAAAGAGAACAAGACATAGAAAAATTGAAAACATAACGATTGACAATTAGTGTTACCTTCTTCTTCAATGATATAGATATTACATTGATGGGAATAACCTTCAAAAGTTATTAAAAGAGAGTTGTTCTTATGAAAAAATCGATATATATTGGTTTACTGGTTATTTCTATTAAGTGCATAAATTCTTAATGTTTGTAAGTGAGTCATATCAAGCCATTTTAAATCTTATTCAAAACCTCAATCAATAAATCAATAATTATAAATTTAAAAAAACTGAAGTTTCACTTTCAAATGTCCACACTCTTGTGATTGAGAAATAAATTATTCATGAATTAAAATTATTTTGCCTACTATTCAAGTGTTAAAGTGGAATTACGTATGAGTTTTTTTAACGGGCGCCAATTAAATGCTTTGTAATTAACGGTATGCAATTAATTGCAGTATTTTTACGCATTTTAAAATATTTGAAAAGAAATCTAAATAAATTTTAAAGAATGATGTATTATTATGTAATAATAGTTTGGAAAGTCTTGTAAAAGTTTTTTTTCAAAAAAATTTTTTACGGGTATCAAAGTAATACTTACGTATATAATATATTATGAAACATTTCATTGTCATGGTTGTGTATGCATATTTTTGAAGTGAAAACTTTTTTAGCACCGTTGTGATTTCAAACTCTCTCTTTGTGCACCCCCACTATTTAGCCTCCCCACTTTTATCTTAGTTTTCTGAATGTTTCACTTCTACCACTTGCGAATTGCACACTCTGATTTTTTAATTTAAAGATGTCCTTCCATAAAAAGCTGTGCTTATTTGTATGGGACGAGGGCGTTATTTATTTTATTATTAGATTTTTTTTATTACTAATGTTTTTAATTACGTTTTTTTTTATTTTTTATTAAAGTAAAGAAAAATAGTTGTTTTAAATTTTTTTTTTTTTTTTTTTAGTTTTTAATTGAAAGTTTCGGTGTAAATTTTTAATTGCGTTTTGAATTCTTTGAAGCTTTGATCTTATATTGTCTGGCAATTTATTAAATAAATTTATTTCTAGGCATTTTTAGTTCTGCTTATCCAAAGTTTTTGAAGTGAAACTTCCTTAGCCCCGTTAACGATTCGGAATTCGGATGAAACGGAAATGACGAGTACAGCACCTGCAAAGTATTATACTCCTATCAAGGCTCATATTGGTTGAGATATAAAACGGAAATGACGCGAGGTCTGCGCTCATTGGCCTGCTCACTGCGCGTTGATTATGACCTCACTTTTCAAGGCTCCTTGGTTCTTCATAGTTTGGGATTGTTTTGATAAAGTTTCGTTTTCTTTAAAGTTAAATCGGTGGCATATATTTATGCCTGAGATTTGCTGAGTTTCTGAATGTACGGCTTTGATTAAAATATGTGGTATTTATAAACTTGTAAATTTGAATGATACAGGAACACAGCATATAATTTTTTGACTTTAAATTCCTTAATTTAGAAAATGAGTGTAACGTTTTGATGTAAGCAGGAACGATAGAATAATTTCAACCCAAATAGAATACTAGGTAATGTCTTTATTGTAACTATTAGGTATGACGGGGACCGTGTTAAAATTTATTTTTAACAATGGATTAAGGAGAAAAAACTTAGGTTGTCCATGAATGAGATAATGGATACTTAGTGGATAAGTAAAAGGATAAACAAATAAGGCTAAAATGCTCATAAAGCAGAACTTACTACTGTGTACCTTTTTGCAAGAGATAAATTTTTCTTAAATCTGTTATTTCTAAGTCCTGCTTTGCAGTGAAAAGTCAACCTGTTCAACGTATAAATTGTTGTTGTTGATGTTTAAATCATTAAGTTAATATAAAAATAAATATAAATTATTGGTTTGTGATGGAAATCCATCGTATTATTATTATTGTTAAGTATTGTCGTTATATGTTGTTTCGCAAATGCATTTATTTTAGACCGCATCGGTTTTAACCTGCTGGAGGCATCTTAAAAATTGGTTCCTACATTTAAAATTTTAGGGGTAAAAAGCTCTGATTATTTTTGTAAAAAAATAGCCGGGTGAAGATGGATTAATCTTTTTAAATTTAAAACAAATACACGCCTTTAGTATTAGAAAAACCGCAAAATATTTTACGTCAAGCCTGTGCTAAAAACAAAAACAAAAAACTGCAGCCTGCCTATTGTTGAAAAAGGTAAGAAGAACTCTTGTTGTTGGTCAAAATTAACAACTTATCCTGCAGTTGCATAAATAAGTATCCAAATGAAGCAAATGGCTACCAAGCATCACCATTTACTTCCCCTAATCTTAACATGGCCAGCGAAGCATTGTTCCAGCGCTTCGCTCCAGTGCGGTCATTATTTCTCCACAACTTCTCCATTCGCTTCACCTGGATTCATCGGAGATGGTACGCTGGTCTTTCACAACAGTATATGTTTAAAAGAAGCCATCTAATGGCAACGTCCATGGCGAAAGACTGCAATATTTTATTTACGGAAACAACTCTTCGTTGCATTGCACTCGGTCAACACTGCCCGCCTGCCCACGCCGGGCTGGTGAGATATGGGAATAATGAATCGTAATATAAAATAAAATATTTAATAGGTAATAGTGTGATGCGCAGTATCAGTATGCGCAATGCTGCACAGGTTTCTACGTTGCGTATGTGCAGGAAACTGATAGATGACCAGATTGTGGAAAGTGCAAGTGGTAATTCAGGATTTTGAACGCGAAAGCAAAGATGATCATCCGTCACAAGTTTGCATCATCGAACGAATCAGCAACAATTTATTTTTATGAGAGGATTTTAATGTGCGGTCATGTTTTTAAAAAGTGGAACACATTAATTGAAGTTTTTCGTCATCAATTGATGTCATTGCATTATCTTTTTGGAACGTCTTGTTGTGAGCTTTGGCTACATCGGTCATCGATAATGGGGTATTTTCACAAACTATGAATACTGTTAACGAAGACTGTTATGGAAGATTTAAAGTTTATTTTTCTAATTCTGATCATTGAACTAAAAATGAGTAATTTTAATACAATCACTTACGATTTTTGATTTAAAAAACCACACATTCCGAAATGGTTCCAATTGGCTGTAACGTCATTATGACACCGAAACCGCCACTGGCTGGTAAGACAGCTGTCACCAATGTTGCCCGGCATTACGTCAACACCGCCGAATTCACGAACAAAAATAAACTGTCGTTTTGGTGGCAAATCGAAAATGGCAAATTTTATATCGTAAAAGAATATTTATTCAATAATTTAAAAAAATACCTTCACTATCGTTATTTTTTTTCTTAATTTTTATATGTATTTTTTAAATTATTTTTCTATATATATTTTTTTTATTATTCTATATATATTATTTATTTATTTTTATATGAAAACCTTACAGGAGTCCTTATTGCTTCCGTTTGGAACCCTATGGAATCCCCGAGGGGGGAATGTTGCGAGGCTAAACGCAGGAAGGAGTAGACGGAGATGAAGAGAAAGGTGGGGAGGTACCTGACTATTCAGATCTGGTCACCAAACACGCCTAAAGTAATTTCAAATAAGGTTTCAATTCAGAATGGTGGTCTTACACCAGTAGTATTAAATTAATTAATTTTTGAATAACACAAATTAAACAAATACAATTCTATTTGCGAACGCCGGAATTTGAACCGCGAACTTCGGATTGCTAGTCGAGAGCCTTTTTCCCCCGACCACGAAGGCCGTCAATGTCATAACTCACTGTTTATATTTTACCTAAAGAAGTTAATAGTACTTCGATAGAATTTTCATACAAAAGAATCTTTGCAAAGTACATGATGCCTTGATACATTGAATTGAAAGCTTTTGCAGCTCCTTGAGCATTGAACACGCGTCGATAACATTAGGTAAGGTCTATGTTTCTTATTGTACCAACTTTAAACATCTATCAAAATGCCGTTATTATTGGTGTGTAACGTAAATAATGGATTTCAGAAAACAGCTTAATAGATAATGCCAGACTGTTGCAAGATTGAAAAAACTAAAAACTAATGTGTCTACCTCAGTGATTCAGTGACTGCAGTTTCAATTTTCAGCGAAGCGCAATTGCAATATAAGATACATTAATTAATAAATTATAGTGTTCCTAGTAGATCAAATAAACTCAAATCTCCTTATTATTGCAACAATACTTGCACTAATGCAGAACAAAGTTCTATAATACATCGCTTGACAGATTTGATCAAAACAAACAAACGGTACAAAATGCATAAAACAAAATTCGTTTGCAAGTAACCATAATATAACCTATCAGTTGTTGCACAATGCAATGTAAAATTCATCATATCCAACTGTCATAATCAATAATACCACTGATCGTAATTATATACGATTCTCTCGATATTTTACCCAATTATTTATATTTTTTGTCTTCTACTAAGAACATTACTTAACTCTTTACCTTTTTATATCCAATACATTTTATACTTTGTATCCCTTTTTAGATATTTTATAATTTATACGTTTCACCTTCAACTAATTTATTTCTTACCTTTTTACTTTATACTTCTTACTAATTTTTACCTCTTATTGTTTTACTTTTTACATACACTTATATGTAATATTCTTCATATTCATGTGTTAATTTAATTATGTTAATGGCACGTGTTGTGCCGCGTATACGGAAATAAATAAATAAATTAGGCACTTAAATATTGCAGTTGCAAAGTAGGCACTTATGCAACTGCAAAAAAAGTGCGTAAATAATAAATTGAAGCTTCGATAAGAACTTCAGTAGATTATTTTAGTAGATATGTTCTGGTCAAGATTCCGTATAGAGTTGAATCTTTGTCAAAAATAGATGAAACTGTTTGTCTGCATTCCTCTTTCCCCTTATCCTCTCTTTCCTTCCGCCTAACAGTCCTCATTGTAGAAGGTAAGGAAAGAAAAGAAACACTCGTTTTGATTTGTAATAGAGTGCTACACAAAGAAGGTATTATGTAAATAGTGTTTTCTTTGTATTTATTTGTATTACTTCGCTCCGGTAGGAAATCCGTGTTATCGGATCATCAAATATATAAAATTGTGCCTCCACTTCCCACGTCGTGTTAGGCCATTTTTGTAAATTCATTATTAAATCAGTACCACTCTTAATGACACAGTTTTTACAAACGCAAACAACACGTAACCTGCGTGAGTTGGCTTATATGTAGATTGGTATCAATAAACCGTAATTTATTGGCGAAATGGGAGGTAGATGTAACATTTTAGAATGGCATAAAACATGAGAGGAAATCATTTCAATGTAGTGGTGGTATTATTGATCTTCTAAAAATAATACTTGATGTAGTATTACTTAATAATATTATACAGTGTTTTCATTTAGCATATAATGCATTTGGTGGATAGTACATACAATATGGTAATTAAGTCGATGTTATACAAAATAAATTAGGCGTTATTAGATCTGGTGGTTTTATTAAAAAAAAAAAAAAACATAAAATGCTTCGTTTAAACAAGTAGGAATTAACGCAAGCCGCACCACGAATTATGGGAAACGAACGAAGCAACTGCAAGCGGCGTTTCACGCCATTTGCGGTTTCCTTCTTTTCCATAATTATGTATACATAATTAAACATATCAAAAACAGCAGTCACGGACTTATTTAATTTGTACAAAAAAGTATTAATTTAATACAGATAAAATTTTAACGTAACATAATTTTTTTAAAACAAAAGATAAGTTTTACAATTAACGACACGTTGTTTTTTTTATCGCTAATACAATTTACTTTTTTTTTTTAGTTATACAGTAAAAGATAAAAAAAATATGAGAGTAGTAATAAGAAAATTGTTTATATACCCTAGTAAATTTAAAGTACCAATACAGGACACAACGTGCCTCACTAGACGAATACGTATTGAAGCAGAATTTTAGCAAAATATTTTATTAATTTTGCCTTTGGTTTAATTACAAACAAGCATATAAGTTCCTACATACCAACATTGCTATAGATATTCTATAGAATCACTGTGTAATAAGGTTGTGCACAATATTAATACTGTCAATTATGATCATTAGAGCTTATTCAAAGTTTAACTTTTTTTACGCTTTCTGTTTGATTCTGTTAATCATTTTCTTGTATTTTTATGGCAAAGTATCTAAAAAGTGGGAAAAATATACATGTTTTAGGTTTATTACAAGGTTAGATTTATTAATTTATTAATATGTATATTTTGTATATACATGCGATGTAGAAGGTACAATGTAGTTTGGTTTAGCAAAAAATAGCTTATCTAATAACTTAAAGAGATATTAACAATTAGTTTAAGTAGTACATCGTAACAAAATAAAAGGATAAAAAGTACATAGGCTCAAATTACCTACAATATTTAAAAAAAAAACAGTTGGTATTGAAGGTAAATAAAATAAATAACATTACATTTATAGGATTGATTCAAGTGAAAACATTTTTTGGTTAAGAAAGTTATAGAGATTAATAAAGTTAAATTTCTTGACAGAGTTCAATATTTGGATTCTAATAATTAATTTAATTATTAAGAAGTTCTTTATTACTGTTGTTGTTTTTTAAGTTTTAGAGAATTTCCAATATTTTTTAGCATAAGTTTTCAATACGTAAATATATTTTAATTGTGATATGAATTTTTTAAAGTTAAAGCTAATTTTAAGAGAAATTACATTCTCTGGTAATTTATCAAAGAATTTGTTCTCGGGTAGCTGTTTTTTTTGTGTGCATATCTCACAAGAGTTCCAGCTTCTCCCGTCTGAAGCAAGGAGCCAGTGAGACTATGGCACCCCCAATTGGGGTATGTTATGAGACTGAAGGTAGTTGGGAGGAGAAGGAAATGGGGAAGAGGAAGATGAATAGTTCTGTTTACCCAAAGTTGTTTTGAAGTGAAAACTTTTTTAGCACCGTTGTAATTTGAAAAACGATCTACAAAATAGCGACACTAAAAAGAGACAAACACATACATCTATAGGATTTAGCGAGAGAATGAGATAGAATAATCGGTCTACTTCGTGCAGTGCTTCCTAGCCTATCGGCCTCCTCTTTGTGTTACGGCCCACTCTTAATTCTTCCCACGTCGTAGTTTTTTTAAGGTTTCACTTTTACCACGTGTGAACTGCACACAACTTTTTACACATCGGAATCGATAACACGTATTTTTTTTTTCATGTTCGTAAAAACCACCATCGTTAACACTTTTTTTTTTTTTTACAGTTAATACCGCACAAGTCCCAACTGCTCCCGTCTGGAGCCAGTGAGACTGTGGCATCCCCAATCGGGGTATGTTGTGAGGCTGAAAGTAGTGGGGAGGGGAAGGAGATAGGGAAGAGGAAAGTGGGGAAGCACCTGGCTATTCAGATCTAGTCACTAAACACGGCTAAAGCCATTTCAAGCAACGTTTCAATTCTGAATGGTGGTCTTACACCAGTGCGATACTGATAGTATCTTCCACTCTGGAACGTGCCGCAAATATACTATTTATTATTTTAAATGAATAAATTGTGAAATAACACAAATTAATCAAATAAAATTTATTTGCGCAAGCCGGGTTCGAACCCGCGACCTTCGGATTGTGAGTCGAGAGTCTTGCCTCGGGACCACGGAGGCCGTCAATTATTTATTTAATTAGGCCTGTATTTTTTTAAATTATTAACCCAAGCCACAATGGGCTTGAAAATAACATTTAATACTTCACACGGTTATATAAAACCTCTTATGAAAACCATGAACTTCGATTAAGTAATTTAATATCCGTTAAGAGAAATGATTGACATAATCGCAGCTTTGTAGGTCATTGGATCACCGTTCGACTCCCTTGCATACGCAATACTTTCATTACCGCAAAAAACAACTGGTTACATCTGTCCGATCTGATAAACACATATCCGTTGAAAAATCTCTTTTGACATATTGATATCATAGAACAAACTTAATCATATTAGTATGATTAATGGTATTTTTTCTTGGGAGCAGTTCATAACTCAGCGATCACAACAAAAACACAATAAAACTGACAAATTTCTTAAAATAATCATAGTTCAAGATCTAATGTGACCTTTACAGGAAGAATGGCAAACCAGTTCGATACTCTCACTCCTTCAATTTCACGTGCCTTGGTGTAAACGTATTTCATATTAGGAACTGCGTTTATATAAATCCATATCCATAGTATCGAAGTTCATATTAGTAGTGCTTACTTGGATTCCTATGAGTTACAACGATTTAGAACAACTATCACAACAAAAGAAACGACAAATTTCATAAAATAAGCACTGTTCATAATCGAATGTGACCTTTATAGGAAAAATGGCAAACCAGTTGAATACTCCTTTAACATTACTTCCCTTAATATCTGATATAAACATCCACATATATTATGATCTAAAATGTAAGAGTGTCCCGTTGTGGGTTTGTTTTTATACAAATCTGCAATTTTATTCTGAGATTGATGAAATTTAGCACACTCAACTTAAAAAAAGAGAGAAGTTAACAGAGAGAGAGGACAACTCAACAATGTACAACGTTATCACTCCTTTGAAAAGTCATTAATAATGATGACAATAAACAAACTTAGGGGTATTTCACCATCCTCATAGGTTATCATTACGATAACGTACATTTTCGATTAATTTAAAACGATTTATCTATTTAAAAAGCCCGAGTTTGCTATTCGGTACTTGAACCTACCAATAGTGGCTATGGATAGGATAAGTTAGGCGAGTTTTTTTAACTGTTGCGACTATTTATTTGTTTATTTATTAATATTCGTTATCGTATGAATAAGTTATCAGGAGGATGGTGAAATACCCCCTTAGTTGAATAGGGTTACGTTAAGTAAGGTTATGGGCTGTTTTTTTTCTTCTTCACTTTCTATGATTTTTCAAAGAGGTGTGGAAATGCCAATTTGTTGAGTTGTCATGGAATAAAAAAAACCTAATCCACCTTTTCTCATCCCTCTTAAAGTAGAATTCTTATAATTCTTAATGACATTTTACACACCACAAAATAAGTGAAAAATTCGAAATAAGTGGAAAAATTGATATCTACATCTGATTTCGAAAAACTCTGCCTAAAGCACTGGCAACGCCATGGACTTCAGCTAGTTTGAAACAAAGATAGCAAAATTATATAAAAGAGAAAAGAATGTGCATTAAGTATTTATTCAAATTAACAATTTAAAAATATGACAAATTTCATAAAATAAGCATTGTTCATAATCGAATATGACCTTTGGCAAAGCAGTTGAATACTCCTTCAACATCACGTCCCCTGTTATACACATATTTCATATTAGGAACTACGATTATGTAAACCCATCAGGAAGTATCGAAGTCCATACTTTCACGGTGTTCTGATTACTCCGTAGGCATCGATGTAACTATATTTATATAAAATAAACATTTATACGCTTAAGTCACAACAAGTTTGCTGAACTGGTCCGTATACGGCGGGTACACGTTGAAATGTATTGGGGAAGTGGCTGAAAATGATCGTATAAACGTAACCCGTTAATTTCCGGAAACAAACCAGCATTCCCGAGCAAAGGAATTCATAAAGTTATTCAATTTTTAGTTTCCTAGTTTGTGCAGCTTTACTATCTGTTTTTCGCACGGATTTTGACGTGATAACGTCTTATAAATTGATGAACGTCGGCTGCACTCACAAAAAAGCATAACTCATTGTCACGTTCCGCCTGAGCCGAGCGTGCAATCGAGAGCGCGTAACAAGCGTTCGGCTTGTGACGCATCTCTTCGTTTAAACCGACTTTACAGACAACCAATTTTTTACATGATAACGTCTTATAAATCGATGGACTCCGGCTGCATGCACAAAAAAGCATGACTCATTGTCACGTTCCGCCTGAGCCGAGCGTGCGAACAAGCGATAGAGGGGCACGATCTGCCTAAGCATACAGCTTGTGACGCATCTCTTCCACTCCATCGTTATTATATGACGTTATCATGTAAAATTATCGTCCGTAAACCGACTTTACAGAAAACCAATTTTTTAATCATAATTGAAAAACGTTTTAGTATTAAATTACCAAATGCTAAAATCTTTTCATATTATTTCATTATAGTCTTTTTCATAACCCAAGTAAAGCCCAGATGGGCGTGAAACCAAATAAGAAATCTTATTCACCAACGAAATATTGTGTATCAAATAAACATTTTTGTGTTATTTTGGAACAGTTTAATGGTATCGTCCGAATGACGCCTGCGCAGTTCTCTGAGCCAGTTACTTGGTCATAAATTTCTAGACAAAATCTTGTGCATATTCGTAATACAATGTTCCCACTTATTTCTGTTTTAAGATTAGATTTAATAGATACTGATGTAATTTTTTGTTTATTGATTACAGGATTGAGTTCACGTAACCTTTTATGAACATCATCGACGCAGTAAGCGATAGGTGATAGTTTATTTATACGCAGTTACATGTGTTTTAACATTAAAGCACCCATTGAAATGTTGTTGAGTATGTGACAGGCCTCTTTCGCAGCATCCGTTTTTTTATTTGGCAAAACAAATTTCGCAAAATTAAAGATGGGATGTCTTTATTGAAATCTTATTTTAAATTTATTTTAGAACCCAATTAAAATATCTGTCTATAATTAGGGGCCTTGGAACGTCGAAAAATAAATTCGTGAACGTGATTTTACGCTGAGTCAGAATTGATTCATCGAAAGCCAGAAGAAATCTTACATTGACATGATTATAGAGCTGCAGCTCTCTTATCTCAAATGACTCTCAAATCCTTGGCAAAAGTGGTGTTAACCTTCACTATCAATGGGCCGCAAGAATAATTGCTCTTTCATAATTGAAAGTTATGCAACATGCTAGTCCCAGGAAAAGCTGTCATATCAATGTTTGTTCTTCTATGTGCTACATTTCCACTGTCCATTACGGAAGAATGCATGCCTTGTACGTCAGTAAACACTAAGTCTATGACACGATTCCCTTATGCATTGAATAGCCCTAAGTGTTACATTTGCACTCGTACGGACCACTTTCAGTTTCACCGATTAATTGATCGATAGTCATCGTGACTCATCTACAGCGTGCTGCCAAGAGATATTGCTTGCGCCTCGCTTTTGTGACACTTTTATCTTTTGACCTATAATAACTGTTACCACAACCGGTTCATCTTTAACACTTCACACTGGGTTCAGAAAGGTAAGTTTCTGGCGTCAGGACAATAAGTTACAAGGTATAACTTATTAGATTACAGTGTTGTTATGTAAATAACATAAGACCGTAAAATGCATAATCAGTTTTATATATATATATATTACGATTCTAATGTTATTTAGTTCAAATATATTCAAAATTATAAAATACTTACATGACTTTGAATGAAACAGGAAATCAACTGATTTCAATTAAATGAAATCATTTGAATAATTTCGTTGTTCTGTTAATTAAATTACACGAGTAGTTTATAATCGTTTATAATAAAGTAGCAAACTAGAATATTAGGCAATGTTGACATTCTTCCATTCCTTACCAATTTTTTCCTTATTATGTCTTTAACTTATTATTTCTATTAAAACATTCTCATCAATTTTATGAAAAACAAATACCTTTGTATTACACCACTATTTTATTAACAATATCAACATGTTTCGAAAACTATGTTTTCTTCGTCAGGATAATAAGTCAATAATAAATAACAAAAGACAAACAAGTATAGACTAATTAGAACATAGACAAAATATTAGAAAGGAGAGGTGATTAATTACCTAAAATATATCATTAAAAAACAATTATATAAAATAAAATATAAAAATTATTTTAGAATGGGTAAAAAATTACATTAACATAATAAAAAATCATAACATTCTCATCAACTTTAAAATTCAAAGTCATCAAAGTGGGTTATAACTAGGAGGTGGAATGCGAAGGCAAAACGAAAATTCCAGAGCCGCTAATTATTAAGGCAAAACAATAAAACTATTTGACCGGTTTAATTTGTTTAATGGGGCCAACAGACTGAGCTATAAAAGATCATTTGGTTTTGGCCTATTTCAGCGTACCTCTCGCCATACATTCCCAATGTTTTTGCCTTCGCCAGCCGCCAATTAATAATTACCCTAGGATAAACAAAACAATGAATTAACAATTTAATAAAAAATAACCGATGACTGCGGTACATAAGCATTTCTGCAAGACTTGCAGAAAAGTCAATACATGTCGCGTATTAAATAAAAATTTATAAATTTATCTAAAACACTATCTAGATGGCATTTAGTTTTGGTTGAATCTTGCAATCATACATAAAGATAGCAGCCAATAAAATATGCGTTAAGAAAATGAAGATAATGTAGTTCTTAGTTGAAGTATGATAAAGTTAAAAATGACAGAATCGGATATGGACTCAGTGGTTAGAGCTGCGGCCCTGAAGGCCAAGGTCTTGGGTTCAAGTCCCGTGATGTGACCGTATCTTTTTCTGATTTTTCTGTTTCAGATTTTCGATTGAGTTTCGCTAATATTGTATTCATTTAATTAAAAATCACCAAAAATGAGTTTTATTACTCATTGATATGTAACAAGAAATACCATTAGAAATATAATAATAAATATAACTTAAACGAACCAACGTCTTACATCTCCCTGGTGCAAGACAAAGACAAAACAAAGAGATTTTCAAATTTGAAACAGCCAACGGCTGCTCTTCGGAGAAAAATTTATAGTTTAAGATAATGAGTGAATATTTGTTAATCGGAGGAAATCAAAAGATTGCAAGTGCTAACTGGACAAGCGCACTAGAATATTCCATATGCGTCAAAGAATTTGACATAAATGGTGTATGCGATTATAATAATGGTTGCAAATGAAATGAAGAGTTTGCACGTAGCGCACGATACAATTAAAACATAGAAGGTAGGTGTTCTAGGTATAGTGTGGTCGATAAAAGAGTACAATGACCTCGAAGAATCTCAACGCCAAGCCTGATGCTCGAAATTACACCACAAGCCGAAAGTTCAAGGCGGCTAATTAACTGGTAGTCATTGTTTTGAATGTCACAAGGGATGAAGTTATGGCGCTGTTTATGTGTACAACCAAATATTATGATTTTTTGGAGGAAGTCTTAAAAAATAAAGTTTTTGAAATATTTTTGAAAATGAAAACTTCTTTTGAACCGTTGTAATTTGAAACTCGATGAAACGAAAAATAGCGACACTAAAAAAAGACAAGTACAGCCTGCGAGAGACTGAGATGTATTGTTTAATTTGTATTTCTAATAATTTTTTTCCTTTTTTTTATAAAGAAAGGCAAACATTCCCGGGTTACGAATAACATGACAATATTTGAAAATCTCCTACTACCACCACGGCAAGCGGAAAATGTTGCTTGTGTCGTCATGGAGGACTTAGCCAGTTGAGGAATCGTCGACACTGGGTTAGACCCAAGCGCCAACTCAGCCACTGACCGGTATCCTCATATTGTATACTATTATATTTTTAATAACTATTTGCTTTAAAATCAGTAACCGCAACCAAAATTATATTCTGAATAACTTAACTGGTTAATATTATATTCACTATTAAACGGACAATTATATTATATGCAACTGTATGTTTCCAAATAAATAAAAAAAATTGTAAAAAATTGTGGCGAAAAACCACCTATCCAAATTACTTTTTGTTTATATCTCGTCGGGTTTCGAACCCGCAACCTTTGAGTCCAAAGTCAAGGAGCTTACTATCCTGCCACGGAGGTCGTCAGAAACAAATGGTGTTACCATACGATTAATTAACTAAAAGCGCAGCCGGCTTGTAAATCACATGCTCTTAATTGGCCCTCGAGTGTGTAATAATAAAGCACCTTCCTCGTTACGCAACGCAAGTGGGTATTAAGTTGCAGACAAGAGAACCTTAGTTGTCTCTGGAGGCTTTCTAAATAAGCAAAACAGGTTGTGTTTCCGCTTCCACAGTTTTGAACAAGATAAGGTTTAGGTACTCTTACTTCCAGTCCACTGAAGAGATAAACCGACAGAAGTGAGTTGTGGGCTTGTCGATGGGATCCAAGCCAGCAAAATTTCCCCTTGTCAGCTGAAATCGATCAAACATTGAAAAAATATCATTCATAAGTTTATATTACATTCGCAAGGTACATTATCGCCTTTGGCAAAATTTCTCTGTTGATCCTTGAATGTTTTATACTGTGCAGTTCATATTAGGTAGAAGTGAAACTTTCAGAAAACTAAGCTTCGAGGGAATGAGACGGAAGGAGAATATTAGAAGTAGGATAATTGTGGGGTTTATTTATTATAATATTGTTACCAAGTTCAAAAATTATTTTACATTTAATACGCAGTAAGATCCACACAAAGAGGTCACCGATTAGTCAATCTTTCGCAAATTTCTCGCAATTCCTACAAATGTATGTGTTTGTCTCTGCTAAAGAAGTTTTTACTTCAAAAATTGATTCCAATTAATTGGAGGGAGGTACCCCCAACGGTGACCGGACAACTCGGAATGAAACCAACTCTGAACCATCTCAGATAAGTCATTTAGAGTGATAAAAAAAATATACATAAAAAAATTGGTTAAATAGGTTACGTTAGGTTAGGGTTATCGGCTAATTTAAAATTATTTTTTCATAGTTTTTAATGACTTTTCAAGGAGGTGTTGAGTTGACTTTATTCTCAGTTGGCATGGAACCACCTCCAACCATCTAACTGCGAAAGACCAGTGAAAAACTGAAACTGGCGAAACCGGTCTCCGCTTGCTCGTAGTGAACTCGTTTCGATATAGAGATGAAATATGAAGTTAGCGCCTCTAATTAATGCGTAACGGTACTCTCCCGTTTTCTTAAATCTAATACTAGCCGTAATTCTATCAAATGTAGGTAATTGGCTTACAAAAATGATCATTAAAACCTTCTCATACAGTTCATATCTCATAAATACAAACGTATTGTGTCTTTGTAAAGTAAACGACCAATTTCTTTGACCAAGAAGTCGAAAGGTCTTATACACAATGGCAACATTAGATTACACGCAGCCAGTATAGATCAGTTTTCTAGGAAAAAATCTGTTCAGTGTTTCAGCGGCAGTCGAGTATTTGTACAATGACCTCTAACGACACCGCGTTACATTTTCATGTATCATATTTGTTTACCAATCATTACGTTTCATTGCCTTTTGATGACTGAATCTACAATGTTAAGTTTATACTTGCATTTTGCGTTGTGTTTTTGATATCGCAGTTAGTGCGGCAATAATTTGTTTTCTAACTGAAAAATTCTTTATCACCGTGTGATTTGAAACTCGATGAAACGAAAAATAGCGACAATAAAAAGAGACAAACACATACATTTATAGGCTGCAAGAGCATGAGAGCATGAGACAGTATGATTGGTCTCTTCTTTGTGTGGTGCTTTGAAGCCTCCCTATTCTTTTCTACTTTAGTTTTCCGAAGGCTTCACTTCTACCGCATGTTCACTGCACATTTTGATTTTTCTTCTTCTAAATTTAACTTTTTACAATAAAGCCCATTAAACTGTTACTTAGTAGTTTGTAGAGTTCTTAGTAAGATTTTTTTTAAATTTAGCATCGTATATGTATACTCGTATATATTTTTAATACATGTTTGTTTATGTTTAAGTACATTTACTACGATATTATTTTAATCATAGGTTTAAGACAAAAAAAAATTACAGAAAAAATTAAGGACAATAGGAGAACTTTAAAAGTGACACCATTATCAAAGCGGCCAATGAACGCAATCGATGCGTCGCAGGTGCAATAATCTTCACTTCTGTTAATAACACTAATCATCTAAACGAAATATTTTTATTTATTTAATATTCTTATTAATATTTGTCATCTTTCATAATATTTTCGTTTACATTATTAATGTTATCTTCTTCTTCAATGATATATTTCATTGATGGGAATAATCTTCAAAAGTTATAAAAAGAGAGTGTTTCTAATTTTTTTTTAAAGTACAAATATACTTTTCCACAAAACCATTTGTTGAGGGTGCTCTTTTTCTGAAAATTAGTTAATAATTTGTAACATTTATGTTTATGGGACAAAGAATTCTAAGTTAGGATCATTGGGCATTTTATTATGAGCATGAACCACTATTTTGTTATATTTAGATTATAATGTCGCTATAAGTTCTAATAAGATTTTAAAATGTCGACTTGTGTTGTGAATCATTGGTACAACAATTGTACCGGTGGGTTCCAAGATGTGACATTTGCTTTACTCAAAAATTTAATCATTAGATCTCTATTTTCCCACTACAATTTAAGATTATCTTTGTAACGGTGTAATTTTTATAATAATTTGTTTTCCTGCTTTCCATACTTGTACAAAAAGAGAATAAATAAAATCAGTGTTAAACATATCATAATTATGTCGAATTCATGTAAAATGAGTATGTCATAGAGCAATGCTCACACTGGTGTCCAATGGCCGGTTCTGTGACGAAACACTTCTCGAATATCTGCATTGAAACCAGCATTTCTTCACGTGATATAATCTAATAAATCACCTAGTTTGTCTAGCCTAGTCGACATTCTGCTGCAATCAATGGCGGAACATCTTAGTTGCAATAATAAGTGTAGTTTATCGCAAAGATTACAAAACAATTATGAAATGTTGGTATTTTATTTATAATGTTAGTCGTCATAAATAATAGAATAGCTTTTTCCGCCAATATTCAGAAGAATTTTTTCAACCTTAAAAATAATAAAAACATAATTTTTTCGATAAGCATAATTAGAATTTAACATTTTCCAAGAGTAGATAGCTTTCCTAATTGAGAAGAGTGTGCAATTGCAGGTTTTCTGTAAAAATCTTAAATTTGTAACCTATTGAAAATTATTTTACTTGTTTTTATTTTCAAAGATTCTTTCTAAAAATGTACTCCATTATTATACAACTATTGGTTTTCAAAGACATGGAAAAAAAAAATAATAACTCACTTTGTAGTCTTCTAACGCAAAAAATATTAACCTGTAAATTCCATATGGGTGGTTAAGAAAAAAATTAAGGTTTCCTTGGAAAATCTTTCTTGGACTGTAAGTTTTTGAGTAGTTCTATGTTAAATATGTTAAATACATACTGGTATTTTAAGAAAAAGTTAAGACTAAGTTCGAAAATGTCTTCATTGATTTTTATATTTCGCATATTTAACAGAAATTCTTGTTTGTGTTTTGTATAATTTAAAATATTACAGTTTGAGGATTTTTATCACTGGAAACTTTAGATATTTCCCAAATACCCGCACAAAATTTGCAGTTGAATCATTTTTAGTTTTGCTCGAGTTATAAATATACCTCCATTTGAAATTTTAGTTTGAATAACAGTAGGTACCTATGGTTTACTTGAGTCATAATTTTATTGCATTAAGCTATTTGTTGGATAAAAAAAAAGGTTTTCTGTTAAGTCGGTTTACGGACGATAATTTTGAACTGATAACGTCATAAGAAAACATTGATGAAAAATTGCATTGATGCAACGCTTAGGCCGATCGTGCCTCTCTATGGCTTGTTCCGCCCTCTCGCTTGCACGCCGGCTCAGGCGGAACGTGACAATCAGTCAACCTTTTTTGTGCATGCAGCCGGTGTTTATCGATTTATAAGACGTTATCACGTCAAAAATAAATATATATGTGTAAGGTCGAGGATAAAAGAAGTAGAAACTTTTTAAAGTATGAACAAGAGAGCGCGTTCCTTCCAGTGAAAGAAAACAATATTAATAATCAAATTTTGTACATTATATTGAGTTTCTGTTGAAATTCCGTAGTCTATCTTACGTCTTTCTCCGCCACTGAATTGAATATATCACGTTACACCTGATTATTGAATTAAAAAAATTCGTCGGCAAATTTATGACGAAGTATTTTTGTAAAAAATGACCTACCGTAATTCAACCTGACTTCACATCTGAAAAGATTAATTGGTGATTAGCATTCGATGTCCTTTTCCATTATTTTATAATGTAGATGTGAATCGTAAGTTTTTTTGGGTCATCTGTTAAAAGAAAGAAGTGATGGAAAATCAACTTGTTAAATTTTTTATTATTTTATTTATTTCTATTCTTTAACAAACATAACTTACAGTAGTATAAACAAATGTTAATATTCGGTAGCGTACCGGCTGGACATATGGGGGCTAGACCCGGTGGTCTAGCCCCCATATGTTCGACGAGTTTTTAGGATTTTTTTTAAATGAAAACCATGAACAATACTATTCAAACTTTATAAATATATTAAATGACTTTAATAGTATTCAAAAATATTGTGATTAAAAAAAAATTAAAATTCTAAGTAGTTAAGAAATTGCGCTGAAGTTACCCTCCTCATAAATACAGACCTTGGTGGTGTGTCCAGTTTTGGCTCTTTTACTTATCCGTAAACAAAAACAAAAAAAATATTTATGATCAGGATGAGTGTAGTTATCGCAGCAACTAGAATAAAAAATAAATATAAAAAATTGACAAAATGGCGCGTTGTTGAAATTTAAATACAGAAAACATACTGTTTTTTCATTATATTTTGTTTGTAAAAAAATAGAAGTATTCAACGTAAAAACTTTGTTCTAGTTCCTGCGATAAGTACTGGTGTACGGAATAACATAGTAAAATTTGAGACGAATCGGCCCAGCAGTTTTTTTTCCCTCACACCATGCAGAAAAAAGTAGTTTTTAAATAAAGGAGTTTGAAGTTTCGCCCGGCCCTTGGTCGGGCCCTTGATCTGCTTCTGCGCTGACCTGCTAAATGGACTGTAGAACTTTAAATATTGTCAATACCATTGCAAAAATTATACAGTATATTTAAAAAAAATTTAACTTTCAAAATATTGAAAAATTTTTTTTTTTTCGAAAAGCACTTTTAAAATAAATGAGTTTCAAGTTTCGCCCGGCCCTTTTACCTGCTTCTTCGCTGACCTGCTAAATGGGCTGTAGAACTTTAAATATCATCAAAACCATTACAAAAAATTGACAGTATATTCTTAAAGAATTATACTTTTGAAATATTGAAAAAAAAATAATAATTTCTGGACCACCGGGTTCCCTTAAGTGTTATTTTGTCAACATTAGTAAAAACAAAAGTATCCTCCACGATAATGTCAAGAACGGTAGTGTGTTTTGTTCCTGGCGGAATTATCGTATACACGTAATTTCAGATAAGGAGCATTTAAAGATAGATACATAATTATCTTGTAAACCAGGTAGATGCATTATTTTATGGACCACACGCGGCTGGTATAAATAATGTTGTGGTAATATTTTCTTTCTAGAGACAAAGTTTTATTAAATTGTTTGGGTTGAGTTATGTTTGGTTAGGTGTTGTAATGTTTTGAGTAAAGTGATTTGTTTTCTTGTGATTAATTGTAGATATTAAATGAAAGCAACTCACTCCGTAAAACACCACCATTTAATCAAAATTATCTAAATATTTCAAAACCAAGGGTTTCTTCATCAGGTTAAGGTAATTTTTATAAAACGATTTGTTTTCATTTAATTAAAAATGCCGCCACAAAGTGAATTTGCAAAGATCGTAGAAATTGTAGATATATTGGTAATTGTTTTGTGGGCGTGCAGTTATATTGTTTGATTGTGTAGAGCTTAAAGTTTATCTGCCCGTGTGAGGTATGTGTTATCAGCATATTTAGTTTTTTTTGTAGAGGGCAAAGTTTTAATTGCTGTTTGAAATTGCTTTGAATTGTGGAGTTTTTGTTAAAAGAAGTAAAGTAGTACAGATTTGGCATAAAGATGTCTTATTGTCGTTTAGTGTTTCGTAAATTTAATTCGAGTTTTTGTACAAAAGGTATAATAAAAGGTTCAATAAAATACATGTTCCCCTTTACTTTATTGATTCTTCCGAAATCCTCTTAGGGCTTATTAAAACACTTTTTGTTCTTAATAAATCCAGGCGCGTACGGGTAACGTAGGATGACTTTTTTTGAATTTGTATGGATTTTGATATAGTCGCCAACCACTGTCACCGCAATTAAAGTTGCTCGTAAAATCGTGTGCTCAGGTTCACATTTTGGCTCTTTGTTCATAATATTTTGAAGAATTTACTTACTTGACTTTTATAAAAAAACACTACATATTTCCTTCTTCGGGAAAAAACTTGTTTATTTTTTATTTTTTTAAATTTGTTTCAATTTATACGAAAGAACCGAAAGCAAATATGATCGAAAAAAATATTTTTATTTTGTCTTTATCAGGTTTTCGTAATGACCACTCGTTGACATATTTAGTAGACGAATTTTTATCATGAGAACCAAATTATGTAAAAGGTATGATTTTACCTTGTGTCATTCGTCACCATTCGTCTCATTCTCTCGAAGTTTAGTTTTCTGAAAGTTTCACTTCTACCGCGCGTGATTTATTTTTTAAATTTTTTTATTCAAATTTATTACTTGAATTACCTTTGGTGATATACTTTGCCTGTCTCTAACTAAGAAATCCTGTCATGAGAGCAACGAATGAAATTTTTAATAAATTAATTAATAATTTAAAAAAACAGAAAACTCAAGTAGACAAGAAAAGAGAGGCTACAAAGCACCGCCAAAGAGAAGACCGATTATTTACGAACCACCGCACAAAGAAGAGACCGATTATTCTAATTCTCTCGCAAGATGAATCCTATGGATGTACGTGTTTGTTTCTTTTTAGTGTCACTCGCTTCCGTTTCATCGAGTTGCAAATCACAACGATGCCAAAGAAATTTTCACTTCAATAATTAATGTTGCATTTAAATCTCTTAGGATACTAATGGAATAAATACTTTTTTGCAATATATTTAATTAATATAAAACCTTATAATTTTTAAATCATCGATCTTTTCATCGATCGTTACATTTCATCGATAAATTTCGATTTCGTTTTCGTAACTTTAATCGATTAATTTCGATTTTGTTTTCGTAACATTTAATCGACTGATTTCGATTAAATCGATTAATTTTTGATTTTTTTCATCGATTAATTTAGATTATGGACGAATTAATGCAAATCTCGGAAACGGAAATTAACCCACTTTCCGACATCCGATCGCGCTGAAACTCGGCAGTAGACTTGTTATCGATGACATGCATTCTATCAACTTTTGGTGGCACTCATATGATGGCATTTGATTTTTTTCAAAATAACGCATCAGTTGAAGTAAAAGACGTTTTAATCTGATCGGTCACTGACTGCCAACTGCATAACGCTGACATCAAAGCTTATGTTAAAATTCCTTCATGTCACGTCTTGATCACATTTTTATTGAAGAACTCCACCTTAGCGTTATTTAATAACACAATTAATTTTATGCACGTACTCACACGCCAACGAGATATGAATAAAACATATACAAATACTTTGCATATAAGCTATAGTATTTTTATGATTGTGTGAATGAACTTACTAGCCATAACGACATTTTTCCGTAGAAGCAGGCTTAGAGGATATACCGCCACAAAACTCGATATCAACACTTGCTTCATTCTGTTAATAAATACTATTCTGCTTCTTGACAAAACCAAGATCAAGTATTTGATTCACTTGATTGCGTAAAATCTCCCTTGGACGTCCCCCGACTTCTACATATGTTCTTCTTACACTCCTTTAACCGTTAATTCTGCTCCACATGATCAAGCCATCTTAGTGACTTTTTCTTACTCTCTTCCATGCCGCTCAACCATGACTAGCAATCCGAATGTCGCGGGTTCAAATCTCGACATCGGCAAATAAATTTTATTTGATAAATTTGTGTTGTTCCAGAGTTTAAGACACTCTCAGTATCGCTTTTGACTTAACCCTTCTTATAAAACGGTTTTAGCCTTGTTTGGATACCAGATGTGAATAGCCAGATATTCTCCACCATCTCTTTCCGTTCCATACTACCTTCAGTCTCACAACATACCCCAATTTGAGAGACATAGTCTCATTTGCCCCAAACGAGAGCGATTTAGACTCTTATTTGTTATTCACATAAAATAAAATTAAAAAAAAATCGCTTACACCAGCCTTGCGTTCTTTTTTGATCTCCATTTTCTGAATAAAGTGTGAATTTTACCATACATGGTCCGTGTGGGATATCTTTTCTACAGAATTCAGTCTATTATCATAGTTCCTCTACCAACTACATACATCGGGGTTGGCATTAGCATTCCATTGTGGGCTGCTAGCCTTTAATTATTATGATTAAATCTATTTTGGGATTATTTTTAGGACGGGTTGTTTTTCACAATTTGAACAATTCATTAATTTTTTAAATTAAAATTCAAGTTCTAATATTATATCATTAAGAGTCTCCAGACGGTTGAGACTCTTGTAATCACACAAAAAATACATGTATATAATGAATGTCATGATAAAGTGTCTCTTGTGCGGTAATCACATAAAAAAATGTACAATATGTATTTACGTACGCACGCACACATAAAAATAAATATAAAATTTAAAATAAGGATATGTACTCCTTTTGTATGATGCACCTGTAAATAAATGTACGATGCACGCACACATAAAAATTAATAAAAAAAATTAAAAAAGGTTATGTACATTTTCATAATCTTATCCTTACGCACTTCTTTTTCTCCTTTCTATTTCCTACTTTTTATTATAATTTCACCAATTTTCAACATCATTACATAGTAGTACCATATGTTTACAGAAAACTTCATTCAAAGTAACTATCACCAATATTGGTCACCATGAAACAGGCAGCCACCCAGTATGGTGATTTAATGTATCTATTCTATGTAAGTGTCTTAATTATGTAATATGTATTTTATAAATAAAAAAAAAATAAAAAATAACGAATGTCATGACAAAACGTCAGTTGTGCGGTAACCACATAAAAAAAATTGAGTGCAGTTTACACGCGGCAGAAGCGAAACTTTACCAAAACAATCTCAACCAATACTTGAAAAGTGAGGTCTTAATCAAAGCGACCAATGAGCGCAGACCTCGCGTAATTTCCGTTTCATATCCCAACCAATAGGAGCCCTTAATAGTGACACCATTATCAAAGCGGCCGATGAGCGCAGTTGATGTGTTGCAGGTGCACTAATCGTCATTTCCGTTTCATCCGAAATCCAAATCACGGCCGTGCTATAGAAGTTTCACTTTAAAAATAAAAGTATTTAATGAATATCATGACAAAACGTAACGTTTTAAAAACTTAACATCATTTTTTAAAACTTTTTGGTATGAAAAGCATACAGAAACATACATAAATTGATTTTACTAAGTTCTCACGTAATTACTTAATTAAACTAATCCCAGTGACAGCCCGCACAGACGCCATCTAGGTTCGTCTTTTTCCTTAAAACCTTTTAAATGCCAGGGAGGAAACGACGTAAAATCGCGCTGCTTTGACTTTGACGTAATATTTTGTGCTATCGTATATTATATTTACTGAAACACATTCCTTGAACAATAAACTGTGCATAAAAACAACATTACTTGCGTTTATTTGATGAATTTATATGTTTTACGATCTTTTTCACGAGAACGACGCTAGCCAATTTGACAGCTCAAATACCCGGAAAAATGACAGCCGAACGCCATAGAGAATTTAATACAAATTATTCCGAGTGGCTGGGTGTGTTAATGGTATTTTATACCTTAAGAACAAGAATGCCCCAAGCGATTCTGACCTTGTTCTTCATGTGTTTTCTTTATACATAAGGGTTAAAATCGCATTACAAAATAATTTTTTTTGAAAATTTTGGCGTGTGCGAAGGCGCATACACGGCACAGTAGGTGTTAAACTAAACGAAAACTAAAAAGGCAGAATATACTAGAACGATGGTTTAATGTACGATCTCTAGCTGCGAAGGATATTGTTAATGAAGATGAATATTTAGAAAACTATTATTAAACCATCAATGATTCAACACTAAATTTAATTGACTCCACCGGTCTGAATAACGGGTGTCCTTCATGATCACGACCTCCTCTTTCCTATCATTAAGTATCCTTTTTTAATGACCTCATTTTATGACAGCGAAGAGAAGACACGAAGTTATTATCGCCATAATTATTTTTTTTCTTTCACGTATATAGATAATAGTATTTATAATGTATATATATATATGCATTATAAATACTATTATCTACATGTTACGTGTACATATATTATGCATCTTAACATATTTGATTAAAAAACTTTCCTTAGCCTTTTATTGCTGCTTGCAATGAATAACTTCAATAATTAATGATAACTTGATTCGTAATCTGTAAAATCATGTTGTTAATATGATATAAGTTTTAGATATATTATTGCACATTTTAAATGTCTGATTAATAAAAATATTAAATTAAATTGTGAATCCTTTTGGAAATTAATAGTCATTACATCGTCGCTTCAGTTCTTAATTGTCCAAAAAACCATTAGAAAATTTAAGGAGGAGAAGGTTTTCTTTCATTATTTCAATGAAACATTATTTGTGTATAAGATAAAGCTACAGCTTATTTAAAGGTTAAGATCTCATTAGTTTAAATAATTCTTAGTTTTGTGGTTAACTATCATGTTTTATACTTTATTTTTAATTTTAAGGTGGAGATTGAACAAACAGAAACTAAAATGGTCATTCGGGCAATTAAGAACTAACGACGTATAAAAGTAGTTTATAGATAGTTCATTAACTTTAGCTCCACACAGGAGACCCTGAGGAAAAAATCACTCAAAGCATCATCATCTTTGAGGATGCTGTGAGGAAGATCTTTTCATGGAAAATTTCTGGAAAGGTAAAACTTATGATGTGTGGGTAGGAATCTGGGGGTTAATTGTCCAGGAGTGACGGGCGTACGAATTCACCTTCCCACTAAGGTGCAAGGTGATGGGTCGAGATACTTCAGCTAGAGAGGTTAAAAGATCTCCCTCAGCCAGTCTCTCCGGCCCGCCACGCAGTAGATAGACGCATCTGCCTCCAAGACTTAGATCTCCTCCTATGAACCCGGACACCCCTGCAAGTCACCAAACGTAGCGAACACTTGGGGCAACCTGTAGTAAGGGCGTTGGTTGTCCAATGAACGGTTAAAAATAAACCTTAAAAAGGGGATTGAAAAAATAAATAGAAAAGAACAGGGAGAGGGGGGGGGGGAGTAGATTGTAGAAGTTCAACCTATCCATCATCAAGTAACTGGTCCACAGGGACTCGGATTGATTTTACTAGATTCCATATTAATGTTATTACACTAACGAACTCTAGGAATTTAAATATAATTGTATTATCATTTTCAAAATTTGAGGTGTTCGTTTTATAGAAAAATGGCGAGTGATATAGCCTACCTACAACAACACCTACCGATGTAAAAAAATTTTTTTATTGCCAGTTTCAAAATCGGAACTGATTTGCAGAGAGTTCAGACTATCTGTGAATTTAATGACGGTTTTACATGATTGGGTATTTCCATTTGGTTATTTTTTAAAATATGTATTGCTCAGTGACAGTAGTTGTCAAAAATCTCATAACGAAGAAACTATTAATGTTTAATTTTATTTTTATTTTTCACGGCAGCCATTGGCATTATTTTTAGTGTTATAAAATTATAAATCCCAATTATGTGATCCCAATTTCATAGACATAATTTTGTGCAATACGTGTTGGTAGGCATGTTACGAGTGTATAACGCCAGACTTATTAAATCATAAAAATTAAACCTGATATTTATTCAGTAAGATCGAAACTGGTAGGCGCGTCGACCTGTCATTATTTGTTAAGTTACGTTGTCATTATTTTACGTAACAAATATTACAGAATATTTTTTGACATTAAATCAAGACTGATCACACTCATGAGTGTTTATCCTGAGGAGTTTATTGCGTATTATATCTGGAGCATTTGATTCCTTAGAAAAGGCTATTTGCCTAACTTGGAATAAATATTAACCCCACAGGACGTAACACCACTTTTATACATTTTATTTAAAAAAAAACTCATTGTGCATGATTTATAAAATTTGATAATTTGGATTTGAAAAATGATGAATTCATTACCACTTTACTACATAGCCTTTCGATCCATCAGGTCTGCAAAGTAATTTAAAAACTCAAGTTGTAGCTAAAATCATGGGTTTCACCTTGCTTAGACATTATCTTCCAAATTGATGTTATTGTCACTGCTATATTCAGATATAGGTAGTTTATAACGCCATTCTGTTATTATTGGATAATAGTCTATTAATATGAAATAAAATTAAACAATGTTTACCAAAGTTCAAATTATGTACGTGTGACAGTAAATTATGTACGAGAACGATTATAGAAAAATGTCAATTATTTCATACTCTTTCAGAAATTAAAAAAAAAACATAATGAATTAATTGATAACAAGCCTATTAATTCTGTCACAGCCGTGTCATTACCAGGGCATCATAATAATGACATATTTTGTAGGTAACTGTATCTACAGATGGCCTTATGGCTTCCGTGTTGAGATTTTTATTTGATTGATTTTGTGTTATTTCATAATCTATTTATTTAAAACTACCTGGTTCCCCGCACGAGTTGCAATGCCATAATCAAAGAAATAAATTCTTGCATGTTCTTTCCCGTGCGTCCCCGTTCTCCTCCCGTGTCCCCTTCTGCTCCCGCATTCCGCTTTCATCCTTCTTGATCATCCCTCCCGCCACCTTCGTTACGCTCTCCCCCCGCCTTCCTTCTCTGCCGCTTAAATATATGAAATACACACATTTCATATAAACAAATTTCATTACGCCAAGGATTACCATTATAAATGAAAACACTCTTCTGTTAAAATGCAATGTTCTGTAATTTTTTTTTAATCAATCCATCGATTACTTTCCAAGATTTGCGGATGCACACATACGGAACCTAAATTTTTATATAAGAGGGTCAATCGAAAAGTAATGCCTCCTTTTTTTCTCTTTTGATTTTCAATAAAAAAATGCAATAACATAAGTCAAAAACCACACGATTGACGATTAATTTGTCACTTTTCAATATAATATCCGTCCATTTCAAAAGTTTTGGTTCATCTTTTAACAAGGGTATGTATCTCAGAGTGATAAAAGCAGCCAGATACTTTCCCACTTTCCACTTTCCTCTTTCCCATCTCTTTCCCCTTGCCATTATCATCAGCCTCACAACATACCAAAAATTGGGGATGTCAAATTCTCACTGGCTCCGGCCGGTTGGAAAAAGTTGGAAATCTTGCACGATGCTATTATAAAAAGGACACCGTTGAAACCGCTGCATCGAGAAGCACTGATTATCAAGAAAACTGCACTTCAATGATTGGGAACCGCTAAGGATAGACAAATAACAAATAAATGAGGGAGGCCTACCATATCCAAAGCTGGAGACGCTTGAAGGCTCACGAAGGAGAAGATAAGTATAATTACGTAATAGGGTGTCCCATGACGTTTTTAAAAAAAAATGTTTATTTTTACTGCACTGAGGAATAATTTTAGTAAAAATGTAAAACTTTAAAGAAATTGAAAAGTTCTTTTGAAATTTTCGAAAAGAGTTTACGTAAGGATTTAGATATGTAAGCAACATCATCTATGTACAATATCTACATTCTCTCAGTAGAACCTAGTAGGTACCTACTCGAAATTACAGGTCGTTAAAACGAGTTGATAATTTTATTGATCAAGTTGTTACTAGGTCGGCAGATAAAATAACGTTTAAAAATTAGAGTGTGTCAGTCAATATGGTTATCTTACATAAGACATTTTGTAGTTATTTTTCGATACTAATTACGTTAATCCTCTAAAATTAGAGCACTGTTTCCAAAATACGGTTGTGTTATATAAGAAGTAAACATAATAAATTCCGATATGTAATATTACAACATTTCTTTCTTGCTGTTAACCAATATAAATATTTACTTTCCTAAATAATGAATAATTGCACTTTGGTACACCCACGTCTTAAATGTTTAAATTAAATAAAGTGATTTCAGAGAAACGGAAAGATTTCCAGCAGTGGCAAGATTGTTCAGTAGGGATTAGCTGGTACCTAGTGATATGATATTTACAATTTTCCACGTGCTAGGATTTAAACAAATTGGTTGTCTGTAAAGTCGGTTTATGGACTATAATTTTACGTCTTAACGTAAATATAATAACGATGGAGTGCAAGAAAGATAGATGCGTCACAAGCCGAATGCTTAGGCTGAACGCTTGTTCTACGCTCTCGCTTGAACGCTCGGCTCAGGCGGAACGTAATAATGAGTCATGCTTATTTGTGAGTGCAGCCGGCGTTCATCGATTTATAAGACGTTATCACGTGAAAAAATATTTTTCGTACCAAATCACAAGAATTGGCGTAAAGAATTTCAAAGAATTCTGCTTCTTTTAAAAAAAAAATTCAACATAAGGGGTATTAAGCGACGTACTTGACTTGCTTTAACTAGTGATTCATGACATTATTTGGAGTAAAAATGTAAATAAAATTTTAGTCTCCGATGACATTTTGTTTTCAACTTTATACATTAAAAATCAGTAGGTATTGTAAAGTAAGGGTCGGGGTAAAGTCTCAGGCAGCAACTCGACTGAGTGACCAGTGATGACATGAGGAAGGTGTTTTGGATTAAATTAAATTTAAAAAGAAATCGAAAAAAGTCACCGGAGGCAAAAGTTTCTTTCGCATTTCTTACCCCAAAAAATATCAGGAATTATTGGTTAAAGTAACTCAGGCAGGTCCCTCTAAGCACTGTACAGAGTTCCATCATTTTGATATTTTATATTTATCAATGTATTAAATATATTGACCACATCTTAACATGAAAATTTATGATTTAGATTACATTTTTTAATTTCCTAAAACTACACTTTCTGTGAACAGTAGTAATAGACTTCGCGTCCAATAGTTAGGTTTCTAATTTTCGCTTTTTTAATTAATAAAAACATCTTCTGAATTCATAAGATTGTAAGTAGATATCTAAATACCAACTTTTGAATCATAAACCATAATATATTTCAAAATATATATTTTTTTTAATTTTTGAATAAAGATTTACACAATTTGTCCACAGAAACGCCACTTTCTTAATATAATATGTATTTTTTTCAAATATTCTTCAATTAGGTAGATATTCTCATATTAATTATTCTCATTTGATAGCTCGTAGAAGCATCCACTCATGCGATCTCGACGGGATAAAAAGGTAGTATCCAAAACGGCCTCCATCTTGAAACGACCGCATATACAAACAAAATCACAGACAGATGACATGCAAATCGAGTTAAAACAGGTGAATAAAAACCTTTCCTGAAGAAATAGTCTTATAAAGATGTGAATTTGAAGATTCATTGACTGCGGAGTCAGTACCTGTCAGCACAGTAATTTAGTGTTGGGGAAAAACACAGTTACAAAAAAAATATTAAATGTTTTATTTAAATTATCTACTTTATTTGTTTAAATCCCGTGGTGGTTTTACATATAAAACAGTACATTTTATTTTGAAAAATTAAAATGAAAGTAAATACAGATGACATAAAATTTAAGAAACAAAATGTAGGTTAAATAAAAATAGTTGACAAAAAAATGAAACAGAATATAAGTGAAACAAAAAAAAAAAAATAGATAATCTGCCAAAATTCTCAAAATCAAATTATTTTTCTCAATAGTTTGTGACCTAGATAAAAAATAGTTTGCACATACATATTGTTTAAGTGTTTGTTACCAAGACTATGTAATCATTGTATTGGGAATGCAAACTATAGTTGAAATGAGATGTATGTAAATTAAATGTTAATGTTTGCCTACATGTTAGTGAAGGTACATATAGATTTATGAAATACTTATTAAATATATTAAATAACTGCATCAAATTTATAGTTTTAACAATTTTAATAAGAAGGTTAATTGAAGGTATTTAATTGAAGGTATTTCATAACGTAAAAACATTTAAAATATTCATAAATAGATAATTTAGTGCTCTAAAAGGACGTTTTAATTTACGAAACTTTCATCCATTAATATATCAAGATCTCACGTTACCGTTATTCTTTATGTTTAATAATAACATATATGCAGTGATATTTCAGTGGTTGCATTAACCATTATTATTGTTTCGAACAATTAAAACATTTATGAAACACTTAAGTAATTACGTAACTACGTAGCCATTCATAAAAAATATAGGTAATATCATTATGTGAGTATGAATTCAAGAAATTCAAACGTTTTAACAACCGTGTGTATTGCTAACCGAATAATTTGATTTCAGACGAGTAAACATACACAATACGTTCCAAAATGTATGCAAGTAGGTGGGTACCGGCATACGTACTTGTAAACATAACCTAAGGCATTGTTTTGACTATAATTATTAATTTGTTGAAATCACACAACTTTTCCATTCATTAATAACACCAGTATTGCAATAATGGCCACTAACTTGCGATTTTAAGCAAACAACAAAATAATTAATTACGTAAAGCAAGAATTTCAAACAGTAGATACAGTTGGCGCCATAATAAACGTATTCAATAATTACGTAAATACCCACCCGTTTGTAATGGTTCCTCTTTCTTGAAGATGTTTAACGAGTTTGATGCAGGCTTATATACACACAGTGTCCAGAAACCCGTAGCACAAGCGGAAAACTGGTGAACTATAAAATATATAGAATTTATCAATTTGACTACGAAAATATATCAAATATGATATTAAATAAAAAGCTCTTTATTTTGTGGTCGTTGAATGAAATTTCATAGCTGTTTATACAGCAAATTACGATAAAGTGTGATCGTGAGAAATAATAATTGACCTAAAAATTTTCCAGAAAAGTGTCAAAAATTGACAAATAATTTTACTGCGTAAAGATATAATATGATGATCAACATGTAGCGTTTTAATTATGGGGTTTTGTTATAATATATTCACGCAGTTTTAATGATCTTTGAATGTTGACCATTACAGGGTTTTATAAATCAGGAATCAAGAATCAAGTACATGGTCAAGGATATTTCAATTCCATCTCGTTGGAGCATACTTAATTTTGCCAAATTTGTCACAATATTATGATGATTCGCGATTCTACTTTGACATATAAATGACATTCTTGGCCCGTCATTTAATAAATTTGCATTTTATCGACGCTTTAAATCGCGCTACAAGGCGAAAATTTAGAAATTTGAGAAATTTGATTCTCAGAGAATATTATTCTTACAAATTCAATCGAATTGACTAGAAGAATTTTTTGCACATTCTCGTAGATAACTTAAAAATTTAAAATAAAACAATTACTTTGTGAATAGCACTTTTATTTTTTATAAGTTTTTCGTTTTCGGGTTTCGCTACAACCGTAGGTAGCTTCATCGGGGCAGTACAATACTCAACACAAATCCAAAATCTACAAGTAACATTTGTTAAATATGTAATGCTTTCAGAGTGGAGTTACAAAAAAAAGCGGCGCTCTGATGGAGCAGGGAGGGTTGGTGGAAGATTGGGAAGTGTTCTTTGACTAGGAATGGGAATAACCTATGTATCTGACTTGATAAAAACATTAATAGTAAAGTCATTAGCCATCAAATAAACCTAAATAATAGTAATGACTATACAGAACAATTAGCCATAATAGACCCGATATAGTTTTACATGATTTTTTTTTTAAAATAACTTATATCATTGATGTCGCTATTCTAAATTCCTGTAATATTCAAAAATCTGTTTCTGAAAAAATAAGAAAATTTACAGATTGAGGAAATGAGATAAAAAATATTTGGCATTCTCAGACACTAAAAATTATATCATTTATTATTTCTTGCTACTGGCATCTACCTAGCTCTCTCATTCAAAATTTAGGCTTATTAGATTTGTCAAAGAATTTATAAATAAAAATGCAAGAATCAGTCATTATTTTGTTTAATTTTATTAATCTATATACAGTATGTTTACATTGGGTTTTTCGATGCCTGTCTCACTAGGATATACCTGTGTATTATAAATGCACGTAGGATTACAAAAGATTTTTTAAATGTTTATTTTGAGGGATCAGTAGGATTTATCGGTCCTGTTAAGAGTTCTACCGAGCCGAACCCTCTGATGTGAAAATACCTGCAGTAGGTGAATTATTTTCCCATTTGGTCTCTGGTAGGTTGACATGTTGTTCTCGTATTGTTTTGTATTTTTATACTTATATAGTACACTTGCATATTGTGGATTGACTACATGATCATTTGTGGAAAAGTGTGTGGAAGGGTTTAATTTTTTCCTGTGGGGAAGATTTAACCTGGATATAAAGTCAAAAAACATAGATAAATTTGGAACTTTTAAACGAACAAACCTTACTTACCATTTACAAATTTTGATAAATCCCTAGGCAGATTTTACACAGAAGTAAGACATCAGTAAAGGAAACCAAAGACATTTAAAAAATCAATTAATTTTCAAATCAATGCAGTGTTGAAAAACGTAAAATGAAAACCATTGGAAAATAAATTGTTCTGAAAAGTAGCAAACATAAGTCATGTCGTGGAAATTCTCAGTAGCCAATATGATATTATGCACGTACCTTGTCGTGGTCACGAATGAAATTTTACCCAAAATCACACAGAACATGTTTAGTAATAGTAAAATCCGTATACAAATAAAATGGTTTCCGTATATTACAAATAGTAATAATTAGTATATGAATAAAAAGTTTTAATATCGCATCAGCGTTCGTAATCTCAAAATGAATTAAAACGATGAAATCATAGTTACTCTCAAAATATTATAATGTTTCAGATAGTTATGAGCTATGAATTAATTAATAAATGTTCAAAAAATATTCACAACATTAAGATAGGAAAAATACAAAGTACTCATTGTTGAAAATATTTTCATTTAAACATTGAAATTTCTCAATAAATGTTATGGTAACAGTATCAAATTCGCATACATGAATTTTGTTGGCAAAACATGCGTTATATCGCGTTTAAATTTAATATAATTACATAATATTATGATGTAAATAAACCACATTTATTGAGGTACTTAGAGCAATCGTTCATGATGATCGATCAGGAAATTGATCAGAGTTATGTTTTCATTTTGCAGTTCCTGTACTTTACAGAAAAAAATCTGAATTCGAGATATGTTAGTAACTAACATTGCAATATCTATTTAGACTTGGCAGAAATTGAAATTTTGTGTGTTGACAAAACAAGAGTCTTAAGTTTCCGCGTTTCGCATTTCTACTGATTTATAAAATATTTCTTTGGAACACTTTCAGTTTTTAAGTTCCTAAAAAAATATATGTTATTTTTTAAGATAACATCTGTACATGTAAAGCCGAAACGGTAATAATATGAGATTCTCTCGATATAAAAAAATTACATCGAAAACACATTTTGTTCTTTAACATAGCTATAAAAAATCACAGTGTACCTTTAAATGCAACTTATGCACTTGTCGAGAGATTTTTACTCTATTTTTAACGAGTCGTGTTTTATTAAATATTTCCGCTATATTTCTATCTTCTTTATCTTAATTTTTAATATAAGCGCATTCCTTCGAACATTTGTATTGACATATCTCCTTTTCTTCTTCTTTTTAAACGCTTACTATCGGGCCTCAACTGGCGGAATTATGAATTTCCCAAATATTGGTGCAGAATGTATGAAGGGAGAACATGGATTTTCAGATAAAAATTCAAAAATTCTTTTGGTAAAAATTCAGATAAAAACTTATGTCAACGAAGTGAAACTGAAAATACTGTTCGCTCTAAGGATAAAAACCGGATAAACATTCATGAAATTGACAAAATGTGCTTGCAATTTGACGCTTATTATCTATGATTTTATTATGCTTTCTTCTGTAATATTTATGAAAAACCATTACTTTATCTCCTGCCGTGTGCTTCACCAATCTCCACATCTTTAACTCTCCATATTAGCTCCTTTACGAGTTAACCCACTTCATCAATGAATACTGTTATTCAATGCCTAACCACTCTTCCTTTCTACTCTCCACATTTGTTCAATAAATTGGTTTCGCAGATTTTCCACTCCTACTTTCATGGTAAGATACTACTATTGGTTTATTGTACCTACTTCGTATTGAAGTAGGTACAATAAACCAATACAATATCAATGTTCCCAAGACAAAACACACGAAGCACGTAAAGATTTAACCCGTTTTAAGCCACTAAACATAATTTAACGTGATTTGTCGAAATGTTATGGTATTTTTCAACTGTCACATGTTAGCGACTGCGCTTTTATATTACCTGTTCCACCGACAACGCCAGCATCATTTTGTTTGAATGCGCTTAATTTAGCAAATGATAATTCGCATAATTTAGCAAATTATACTCTTAAGATGATGACACTGCAAAAAATCGCACAAAACCATCGCGTTTGTAGGGAGTAGCAACACACACAGGAATACGAGTAGATATAGGTCTCCTACTCACTTCAAGAATCCTGAGAGTGCAAGTTATGGCACCAGTTTCACTTTTATAAGTAGTTAATGCCGTCTTCTTGTGAGATTCTTGTAAGATAGATACCGGTAGAAGGGAAAAGTTTAAAGACGTTTGACAGGAAGGAGAAAAAACATTACATAATTTATAAAATAAATTGTTTTAAAATTGACTTGAATAATGTTGGTTGATTCTAATGTATCAAATATAATTGTGCACCTTTTAAAAATAATGTTTCAGATAACCTTGGAGTGTCCATCTTCAATCAAAATGATGAATTTTTCAATGCTGGTAGAAAACTGGCTCAAGAAGGACGAAGTTGCTTTACACGACTTAAAACCAACAAATATAATTTTTTCTTCAAAATTCGCAAATTCATTTTGTGGCGTCATTATTAATTTAAAGAAAATAACTTTGTGTACACCACTATTTAATTAACAATATCAACATGTTTCGAAAACTATGTTTTCTTCGTCAGGATAATAAGTTAATAAAAAATAACAAAAGACAAACAAGTATAGACTAATTAGAACATAGACAAAATATTATAAAGGAGAGGTGATTAATTACTTAAAATATCATAAAATAACATTTATATAAAATAAAATATAAAAATTATTTTAGGATGGGTAAAAAATTACATAAACATAATAAATTTTTTTTAAAACAAAACAGGAAGTCTAAATAACAAAATAAATTATTAAAAATAGAGTATTCATACGAAAATAAATTTAAAAGACGGCTATTTTTAAAAAACGTTTGGTAATTTATAATATTTAATTTACTATTAACACTTTTTCTAATTTCTAAAATTTCTACATTATCTAATTGCATACCCGTAGTGTTAGTGTGTAAAATTTTTAAACCTTTATTAATATCAAAAGAATAATGACCTGTTTCCAAAATGTGGTTGGCAAATTCTGAATAATTATTATTATTTAAACATCTTAGATGTTCCTTAACTCTAATGTTAAAATTTCTAGAAGTCTTCCCAATATAAAAAAGTTACAATCATTACAAATTAATTTATAAACCCCAGATTTGTTCAAAAAAACACCTTTGTCCTTGTTATTAAATAGTGGTGTACGCAAAATTATTTGTTTTCATTTAAGAAAATATAATTTTGTTCGCCATTTTTTAATGACAATGAAAAAACTTTGAAAACGCCAATCAAATAAAGTGAATATTTATGTACCTTCCTACCTACGATAGAACATACAAGAAACAAAACAAACAAAAAAAAATCGCTGCAAACTTTCATATAAACATTGAAGTAGATCATTTTTTAAACGCAATGCAACACTAATATAGCTAACAACAATCAATACAATCATTCGCATTAACAAAACACTTACCACAAACAGTCAATATGAAAATTGAAACAAATAAGTTTGAAAAAATAACATTCAGAGTAAGGCGCCTGCAACACAAGCAGGTACAAGGTGCTTCGAGCTTGCGAATAGAGCATAAGCCCGTTCGGGGCCTTGCCGGGCTAGGCCGGGCCGGGCCGGCTCCTAGTGGGGTGTCGCACGACAGTCGGCAGTGGGGAGGCTTGCGTAACCCGAAACACAGCGCGGGAGTGCGGGACCCTTATATAAAGCTCACTGTATCAATAGGTCAGTATCACATTTTGAACACACTTCGAAACAAACGCATCGAAGAAGCTTAAGTGAATTCAATTCAAACGTGATTCAGTATCAGAGAAAATGATTGGAAAACTAACCGTGAGTTAAATGAAATAAAATATAAAATTTATTTAGCAAAAAAAAATAAAAAAAACATAGCACGATAATAAGACATTTTATGGGAACTCTTACTTATCATAAAAAGAACGCTTACTTATAGCAAAAAGTAAGTCATTGAAAAGGGTGGAAATGAGAACCTTCCTATCCTTAATGGGATTCTTCATTCATCTTGTTCATTGCGAATTCATTATCTTTTGCAGAGTGTTTCTTTACAGTTAAATACGTTAATAAACACAAAATAAAATAATTTTATTTTTTATTTTGTTTAATTTTTGTTTTTAAATTTTCGGTTTTTTATTTCATTTTTTTGTTTCTTTGTGGTACCTTAGAATAATTGAATGGGTTTTGATAGTATCTACTTACTCTATTTGGTTAATTATTTTATTTTAACTTTTATTTTATTTTTTTGTTTCTTTGTGGTACCTAAAAATTGTTGTACGAGTTTTGATAGTATCTAGATACTCTACTTGTTTAATTATTTTATTTTCACTTTTATTTTTTTTTAAATTTTGTTCAATTTCTTCTTAAATTTTCGGCTTTTTGTTTTATTTTATTGTGTCTGTGGTACCTAAATTATTTGTATGGGTTTTGATAGTACCTAGATATTCTGTTTGTTGAATTCTTTTATTTTAACTACTTTTAGTGCTCATTGTTTATTGTTAATAATTTAGAACAATTGTTTTATTTCAGCTTGTTTTTGTCGCCCTCTTCGCATTCGTTGCCGCCGCCCCTCAACCCGGAGGATGGGGAAAGAAACAGTACGTTTTATTTAATTGGTGTTTTACATTTAATTTTTTAAATTCAAGCAAAAAACAAAAAATTTAAAAAAATAGAGCAGTTTTAATACAACAAAAGGAAAATTTAGTTTGATATTCAAACAAAATTGTCCGTGTATTCGCAATTTTTTTTACCGAGAATTGATTGATTATTCAGAGTTTGCACATTGATGGAACTTAATGCGCTCATTCGTATCTAAAAAATACATTTTAAATCAGAGACATGACATGTGTACGCTTAATGTATGTGCATATTGCGCGTGATGAAACAAATAATAATACGTCACCTAGTTACCTAGCGTTATGATGATTCGATTTATTTCACTGACTCTCCTTGACCATTGGTCGAAAATGTTTCATAATTAACGAAATAATTAACATGGGTGAAAAATTGTCCGTAAATTTATTAATTATTTCTCTATTCAAAATTACGATTTATTAAATAATGTCACAATTTTTGTACAGCTTGTAATTAAGGTTGTACAGTGCTTCCAATTATGTTTTTTTTTATCATTAGTAGAAATAAATAATTCCTTAGTCTAATTATAAAGCACAGCTTTGCCTCTCACTGATAATGAACCCTGTCATACTGAAATTTTGTCTGATTGAATAGAAATGCATGTATGAGAAAATATATATTCTATTTATTTTTATTTATTTGTTTACTCTTTTTCGCTCATGGGTCTTTTACATTTGGTTCATAAAGCAATTTTTTATTACATAAGGATTAGTAATGAACAACAGGTTAATAAAAATTACAGGGGTTAACCGTTGAATAAATTTGAAGAAAATAAAATGTTAAATAATAAGTTAACACAAAAAAAATTGTTTGAATTTGTTTTAAACATAGGAATCGTGACATTAAAATTGTCGACTTCTTTTGTATATTTGCTTGCTAATTTACGTAAGGGAGGATTTAGTGAGTTTTTCCGGGAAATGCATATGTATACGCGAATGTATATATATTCTATGTATTTTTATTTATTCATTTACCCTTTTTTACGCCCTTGGGGCTATTACATTTGATTCATAATGTTAAATTTTTTTACATAAGGGTTAGTAATAAACAATAGGTTATTAAAAATAGTTTTATATATTACGGTGGTTAACAGTCAAATAAATTTGATAAAATAAAATCATAACAATAATAAACATAAATTATCACAAATAATACATTCACATAAAAAAGGTTTAATTATGTTTTAAAACAGGTCGCGTGCCGTTGGCGCACCGGTGCGCGCCCTATAGCCGAATAAAATATAAAAAAAATATTTTTTGATATGCAATTTTAAACCTTCTGTGTAAAGAAAATGTATGAAGAACAAGGAATGAATGAATCGCTTGGGGCATTCTTGTTCTTGACGTAACAGATGTAAGGAACACTTCTAGCCACTCAAATAATTGTCTATGGACATTTCAATGACTTTGGAAATGAGCATTTCTACCACGATTCGAACTGTCAAACTTTGAGCGTCGCGTGTCATAAAAAGATCGATAAACCTATCAATTTGTCAAATAAACGCAAGTAAAAGTGTTTGTAGATGTAGTTCGTTGTTCAAGGAACGTATTTCGGTAAATATTATATACCATAGCATAAAATTAACCGACAAAATTTACGTCAAAAGTCAAAACATCGCGAAATTTTCGAGTTTCCTCCCGTGGCATTTAAGAGGTTTTAAACACAGAAATTGTTACATTAAAAATGTTGACGTGAGTATCATTTGTTTGCTAAACTATGTAAGTGACGAATTAGCGAATTTTTAACATAATTAATTTGTAAATTGAAATGCCTAGTAAGTCGAGTATTCTGCTTGCACGGTAGTATTCTATAACCATGGATCCTTCAAATATTAACTTCTCGGCAAAAAGCGACATAATTTAGTGATATAACGTATACACTCACAGATAAACTATTTTATGTGAATTCTGAAAATAGCTGATTCTTATTACACAGAAGTAGATTACAAGGAAAAAGCACTTTCTCTTTTATAATCCATTACCGGATAGGCCTTTTCGTATTAATTCATTTGCATCCAATTCCATTGTTTTCAATTACTTTAATAATCTACATTAATCTTGAAAAAAATTATGGTGATAAGTTGATTATTGTTATTGAAAAATTGCTATTCTGAACGTTGGTTGGGAAAGCGACATTGCTGCATTGTCTTCTGACAGTTGACGGTCGCTGTTGTGACAGACCTTTATAATGTATCTGCAAGTTGTCCGGCGAGTTTATTGTTTCACAACCGAATTGTGCATACGTCTAGATATCCCTACTGCATCGTTTCCGGTTTTCGCAAAAGAAATAACTCACAACAATACAAAAATTCGCAATAAAATAATGATGATACTTGCTCAAGAATCCTACGCTCGGTTAACGTAGTAATGCTATTCACAAGATCAATTATGCATTTATTTTTTATGAATTGTTTGTTATATCGCAATTAGTAGTTAGGCACGCACCCAGTCACATGGTCAACTGAGTAGCAATTATTCTTATGCAATTTTAAAACTGACAGCTATACCATTTATGTAACTGGGCTTCGGACGCACGCATTTCGGCCCCCTTTCGCACGCATTAAAGATTACAATGATTCCGGTATAAACATATGTGTGAGGATATGTCTTCATAATATGCACATATTATTATCGTTGAAAAAAGATACAATCACTTTGCGAATTGGGTCATAATCAGTTTTAAAACCGTATAGGAAATTACATTTATTGATGCTACCAATCATTATTATGCAATGCGCGTAACTTTAACGCGCGATTCCAAGGTCCCTATGAACATCTAGATGTTAAACATACAGAATTTTTTTTTAATAAGAAAATAATGCCATAAATTCAGAATTCACAACATTATCTTCAATTAAATGAAGTCAATATAAGCGATACTCAATCAAAAACAGAAAAATTGATAAAGATATTGGCATCTCTGAGACTCGAACCCAGGACCTCTCGCTTTCAGGGTTTTACTCATAAAGATGAAATAAAAATAAAACATTATCTTCAACTAATTTTTCCCATATTTTTAGCTGCAAGCTTTTTAAATTCTAAGTTCTAAATAATTGGTTTGTAACCTAGATAGTGTCTCGGATAAACATATAAAATTTTATTTTATTTTATCTTCTTTTTAAATCATATACCACATCGATGGGTACCTATAATTTTTTTTTAAACAAGAGTTATTCCAATTAAATTCAATTTAAACATTTGTTTATATTTTTGAGAATAAAGATATATGTACGGATTCTGCAACTTATTGCTGTGGAACTAAATTATTAAGTGGAATAAACGCTTGCATAACGTAATATGATGTCAATTAAGTGTTACATATTCTATCGACTAGAAATTATTCAAGTAGATGACCAACACTTTCCAGTAAAGTAATCGGTATAGCATACGATATTATACATTTATACAAGGTGCTTTTCACTTTCAATTTCCTACTCATAACAAACTTGCATTACTGCCTTCTTAATCATTTTCCTATATAATATTAATGATCACTCAATATTTGGGTTAACATTTTTTTACCATCGTCTTTGATTTATTCTCACTTCTGATCTTTCTCATTATTTATTCTTCATTTTTCCCTACCGCTCAAATTTATCTTTGTATACTTCCCGACATCCGTCCTTCGCTTTTTTACCCCTTTCTTCATCTCAACTTCAATGATTATCAACTCAAATTCAACTTTTAAATTATAGTTTTCCTTCTAGTAGGTTCTCATATTTCTTTAATTGCTAATGTCAACTTTACAATTATATTCTTCACAGCTTTCATCTATCGCTTAATTCTCCTTCTGTCACGCATCTTTTACTCAAATGGTTCGACTTTACCGCCTTGTTCTAATTCTATTCTTAATCTTCACTTTTACTTTATTCTCTCTTCTCTCTTTTCCCACATCTTAAATTTTGTTAAATTTCTTCACCAATTACATTGTTCTATTCTAGTGAGCACCATATAATCCATGTCCCCTACCACGTGCACACCGTGCATCATCATCACGTGGAGAAGGTGCCCATCTACAAGGAAGTGCCAGTCATCAAGCACGTGCCCATCCCCATCATCAAGCACGTGCCCGTCTACAAGGAGATCCACGTACCCGTCTACAAGGAGGTGCATCACGAGCCCATCCAGCAGCACGGCTGGGAAGGACAGGGAGGACACGGAGGATGGTGGTAAAATACCTGAGCCTGTTTTCATGTAGGTACTTAGCTTTAAAACGGTCCAACTTTGTTTAGAGCTGTGTGTTTTTAAAATTGTGTCATTGACCGAATTCCCCGTTATCCCGGTTAATGAACCGTGTTGGGTTTTTAGGTTGTATGTCAACACTCCAATTTTGCTCAAATCAAAAAAATTTCTTACCATTTCATTCCAAAACTGGACTAGTGAATTATCGAAAATCAGAAATCTGTTATAATTAGGTCGTAATTCCAGACCCGTACTTGATTGGTAACACTTTATCATTTGACTTTACTGTGTAAACCATAATCATCGTAAATCATAGGTATTGGAATTCCATCAAAATAACCAATGCGAACACAAAACTGGCCAAGATCGCGGCTTACCTTAATGACTGTCATATATAGACCTGCCTTTCGACCTGCATATATTTACATAGATTTACTTTTACGATAGTTAAAAGTGCCAATATAAGCGTGCGTGCTTTTTATATAAAACTTAAAATAATTATATTTTTATAAATATTGATTGTATTTAATAGCATGACGTGTTGATCTATTTTTACAGATAAATAAATCATATATTGTCTATCAAAACTCCAAGTCAAATATAAAATTACGCGCTTTTATCTTAACATTAACACACGTCTTAAAAATCGATTATCATTTAATTTCTTAATAGTGTGTGGTACTAAATGCATATAATTATTACGAATCATGCACATATTAGCGCACCGGGTTGAGTCCCTTCTTGCATAATAAGCGATTACTTGGCTTCATTAATTCACTTTCATCTTTTCACGTATCGTATAATTTGCCAGAAACAAAAAACAACTTTTTTTCCCCACAGTTTTACTGAATAATATTTTATGATACTTTACGTCACCATTAATGTATACTTTCTTTTTTTATTTCAGATGCAGTCATCACCCATCATTGTATATAATAATATTTAGGATTAATATCATGTTTAAAACGAACTGAATAATTATTATTTTTGCCAAGTCAACGAACGTTGAGAAACATTTCACATTGTTATGAAACGAACAAAATTACGATTTTTTATTTATTTTGAAAGCTATCTTCGTCGGTAAGAGCTATTTTTATGGCTGTTTTATAAAAGCGAAATTCTTTAATACATTCAACCAGAAACGACCGAGTTAAATATTTATATTGAGATCTGTGGATAAGTTTCTTACGGGTACATAGATAAAAGTTATTTCCACTCTTCTTGCCTTCTTCTCTCTTCTTCTTCACTTCACACTTTCCTTTAAATTAAGCACATCTTTTCAAAAGCATTTTTTACAAAATCACAAATTTTTTTTCACCGTTTCCTTGGCATATTTAGATGAAATAATTACTACATAATTTTTGTGTTTTTTTGTAAATAAAAATATTTCCCAAAATCAGTGTTCTTCATTATTATTTTTTTTTACCTATCCTGACTTTGCCATTATTATAAACATAATATTGAGTTATAATATTAAATGCGTAAAAAATCTGCTAAAAATGTAATATGTGTTTTCTGGTTTGTATTTTCCATTTTGCAACATTATTAACTTTCATTGCATATTAAGACAGTAAATGAACACAATCTGTTGTATAATAAAATGATATTGATGTGTTAAACCACTCAAATTCGCCATGTATTATTATTACAAAAACAACAATCTGTCTACTGTAATTTGTTTATATAATACGTATTCAAAAGCGAACCAACCATGCGAATATAAAATTATTTCATGTTTTCCAATGACACTTATTAATGATATAATAATTTTACGCATTAATTTTCGAAGCGGATGCTTCACTGATTATATACGCGTGCGTTCCCAATTTTGCGATTCTATGAACATGTATTAATATCCAACGAAAGTATATGATGACCGACAATTTAATGCCATTGTTTTAGTAACAATTGTATTTTCAATTTTGAGATAATAATTGTAGGCTAAGGTACCTACAAAAGCGGACATTTTTTAACCCCCGACGCAAGGAGCGGTCTTATAAAATTGACGTGTCTGTGTGTCTGTCTGTGTGTTTGTCTGTGGCATCATAACTCTTAAATAAATGGACCAATTATGATGCAGTTTTTTTGTTTGTTAGAAAGCTGACATGATCGAGATGGATCTTAGTTACAATTCATGAAAATCTGTTCAGGCGTTTCAAGGTCATCAGCTCTTTTTTGTGTTAGGGGTTTCTTAAAATTTTGTTAATTTTACTTATTACAATATATCCCTTTGCTGGAATCACTGTCAGTATGTAAATAAAGAGCCTACATTACATAAGAACTCTACTATTCTACTGCCCTATTATTATCCCAAATCAACTTCACCAGATTTTCATCGTTTTTGCTATCATCCAACCATCTCATTGATTACGGATCAAATTTAATTGACGATTTTTTTACTTCAAACGGATTTCTCCAGATGTATTAAAATGTAAAACAGAAAAATAATTATAAAATGGAGAAACTTAAGTGTAAATTTAATTCCAACAACGATTTTCCGAGTCGGTAACTTGAAGACGAGTAGGGTTTCTTTTACAAAGTATTCATTTTGAAATATGAAACACAATCATCTTGAAACGCAAATGTCATGCTTAATACTGAATAAAAACCTTCTTAGATATATTTAATCTATATTAAACATAATAAAATATAATGTTAAACTGAACTTTGTTTTCTATACGTCTTATACACAATTTGGGTCTCCCAAGGATCTACGTAATGTTACGCTGAAATAATTAGTTTCTTCCCTCGAATATTTTGACATTTAGGCAAACCTGACCGAAGCACACTTCGACTGTCGGCAAAGTGGAAAAGGCTTTCAAACTAAAGCCACCAGTTAGTTTCCAAACATTAACTTGAAGTTTCGGCAAGTTCAAGTATCTACAATGTAACTAAGGGTCACTGAGTAAATTTTACCAATCCCCCGAAACTTGATGATGTTAATTAATTACAAAAAAAAATTTGTGCAGTTCACGCGGTAAAAGTGAAACCTTTAGAAAACTAAAGTAGACAACGGTGCTAAAGAAGTTTTCAGATAAAAAATGGTATTCTTAGTAAGTCAACGTTAATTTAAATAAAACATCCATTATGGCAATCTTTAGGCGTCGGTCGGGCGGGAATTGTCTTTGTTGGGAGGGAACAGTCTTTGTTTTACTCCGAGAAAGTAGCGACATTGACACCGGAAAACAAGCCAAACGCGCGCCCAACATTTGTACACGGTTGAAATTTGTCACACGAGAATAAGTCGCTTCTTTACGACTTGAGTTCAGGAGCTCGGCTTCGGAACGGTTTGCCGGCCTCTGTGTTTCCTCCCATCTACAACATGAATCTCTTCAAGACCCAGGTTCGTTCCTTCCTCTCACAAAAATACCCTCCACACAGCATCCCTAAAGATGAGATCCCTGAGATGTAGGTCTTGAGGGAAATAATTTCCTCAGAGTCTCCTGCGTGGAGTAAAAATAAATATTATGGAAAATTGTGAAGGCCGGATAAGTACCAAAATACCATGAAGATAAAAAAAATAAAACAACATCGAAATATGGTAAACAAAAAGTTGAGGAAATTATTAAAAAAAAATACGCGTGTGCTTTTAACCACACGACTGAAGTAAAACTTCTATGAGAGGAAGAAAATGGGCGCGCGCATTGCTCTCTCTTGCTCCTACAGTGTGATACAGACAAAAAGCCTGCACTGTATCTTAGATATACGAAACGTAACTGGCTATGAGAGAATGAGAGAAAGAAAATGTGCGCTCGCACCTCTCTCTCTTGCCCCTACAGTAATATACGAAATCTATTCTATCTTCACTAACTTATATCTCCCTCTGAACTTCCGTTCGCCTCGCCCGAAACTTCGTAACGCTCTCGTCACGCATTCGCCAGCTTACTTCCCAAGTCAAGCGTACGTAAAGAAGTTTTACTTAAAAAATATATAAAACCGGCATAAGTATAACACCAACACAACTACCTACAGTTCCCGTCAGAACAGAAATCTCGGTGACGAGGACTGTGAATATACATAAATTATATTACACTTTACTTACACCTAATAAAAATAACATAATTATTCAAAATGTGTTTTGAAAATGGTGGCAGGTATATAATAAACTGCCTAGGTAAGTCAGTGCCTCTGAGTAAAAAAGCAGAATTGATTTGAACATGTATTTTACCCAGATAGACTATGACAATGCCAATATCCTTCTGGTGATCGATATTCTTAAAATTTCCAAATCTTTATAATTATTTGACCATATTTTGATGATGTTCTAAAACTTGTTTGAAAACTTTATGATATTTTTTATTTCATTTAGAACGACTTTATACATGTACATCAATTTGTAGCACGGAATTTATGGCTTTTCTGGCAAAAATATGTATTTATGTACTTTTGAAATGTTTAGTAGATTTGAGGTTTTTGTTCTCATAGTATAGGTGTGTTGGTAGGTAAATTGTTATTTTTTTCTATAGCCAGTGAGTCTATGGCATCCCTAATGGGGGGAATATTGTGAGGCTGAAGGTATTGGAGATGGGAAGGAGATGAGGAAGATAAAGGTGGGGAAGTACCTAGCTGTTCTGATCTGGTCACCAAACACAGCTAAGGCTATTTCAAGCAATGATTTTCAATTCTGAATAGTGGTCTTACACCAGGGCGATACTGAGAGTATCTTCAACTCAATTTCTAAAGAAGAATATAAACATGGTGTTTTTTTGTAATGCTGTTAATGTGGGAATCCTACAAAAATTTTCGTCGATTTCAATGTAAAGTTGTTTTATGCTTCTTCAGTGTGCTGTAGAGGGGCAGTGCGTTAAACTGGTTCCTTGATCTTCTGGCAATTTGGGAGCGTTATCTTCGGTTTACTACCCTCTGGCAGAAACCTTCAAATATTTTGTTTAAGAGAGTTTATTAAGCCATTTAAAATGCTTTAATTAGAAGTAAACTTGAATATGGAAGCACTATTTGTGAATCCATGTTACTGAAAATATGAAAACATTGTAGAATCAGTTAAAAAAAATTACTAAGAATGTTAATCTTTAAATGTGGACTACATGACCAACTTAGATTATACGATGCACGTCGTGATTACTTCAAGATTGATATACTTAAAACTAGAAGGCAATTGACTGATCTAATATGTTAACTTAAAATTATTCACGACCATCTTGAAACGACATTATGTCATAGCAGTATTGAAATAAATGTCCCCATTTAATTAAATGAAGACACTATGAGCAAAACTCAATCGGAAATCTGGAAACAGAAAAATCAGAAAAAGATATTTGACCTCTGGGTTCGTGTCCCAGAGGTCAAATATCTTTTTCTGATTTTTCTGTTTCCAGATTTCCGATTGAGTTTCGCTCATAGTGTCTTCATTTAATTCAATATTTCAATTTGAGTTTTTACTCATAAAAGTTAAAATAAAAATAAAAATAAATGTCCCCGATTCTCATTGTTTAAGACGCCATAACATTTTTCACATGAACGCACTTAAAAATATTATCGCCTCTTTTAGCCTTCTGACACAGATGTGTCGGCTATATAACAAGATAGAGCGTGCTGAAGTAGATATTTTCATCGATAATTTATAAGGATTAAAAAAAAAAATTCTGGCGCTGTTAAAAAATACTTACTAATTATATAGTGTCGATTGTCTCTCTATGCATGTCTCGCGTATTTCTTGTATCTCTTGCTACTCATTGTAATGTGTTACTTAAGTATAAGTACATTATGGGAGGCGGGAATGGGTACCGCCACCTTTATTGGATAACCAACACCTCTGCTATAGGTCACCCCAAGTTGTTCGCTACGTTTGGTGATTTAGCAGAGGTGCCCGGGTTCATAGGGTGAGGTTTGTCTAGGTAATGGAGGCGGATGACCAGGACTCACTGAACCCCAGATTCCTACCCACCCCTTAAACCCTTTTCCTTCCCAGAACTCTCCTCTCTTCCTTTTCCTAAAAATAAACCTCCACACAGCATCCCCAAAGATGACATATGCCTTGAGGGAAATTATTTTCCTCAGGGCCTCCTGTGTGGAGCTCTTGTAAAAAAAAATAGTGAGCTTGTATTTTTATTTGTGCTGTTTTTGTTTTTCTAAATGTACGTATCTGTATTTGATTGAATGTAATTGTAAATTTTTGTAAGTGTGTAATAACTGAGTTTTTATAACTGGATTGTTCTCACGTAAGTGTGAACATCTGTAAAACCCAGTATAAATAAATAAATAAATATTGTAGAAGGGCAATCTCGCGTTCAGTTCTTGCACACGGAATATTTTTTTAATTATTTCAGTCCCAAGTTTTTTGGCGAAGTTCATTCTTACGAAGAAAATTAATTATCTGCTTCACATTACGCGGAAGCTTGTGCTGCCTTACAATCAAGAAAAAATCTTGAACAATAAGGAAATAAAAAAGACATTCTCGATCAAACTGACCGAGGCGATGCCAGCATGAAGTTACGTAAAGCTGTATTGGATCACAGATGACCCCTTTTATGTCGAAACTCCTCTGCGTTTAATTCCGGTGCATCCGCAGATGCAATATTTTCAACCGCCTTGCTTTATAACCGGCTGCGAAACTATTAACTGGTTTTATATACACAATGTAATATATTAAATCAGCTTGTTTCGCATCCGTACAGCTGTATTTTATGTAAACAAGTTTTGTTTCTGATCTTATTAAAGATTCCTAAGCATTTTACAGAAAAAAATCAATTACATTTCAAAATCACGTATTCGTTTTACAAATGTTAGACAATAAAAGTGTTACACATTATTTGAAACAAAAATCTTTGAAGTTTTCACGAAAAAGTATAACTTTGCTTCTATAGTTCGTAATAAAGCGCTTTGAGTTGTCGTAATGTTTTTTGAAACCTAGTGGTTTTTTTTAATCATTTTTAAAAACCGTAATTTAGGACATTGTCTTTGACTAAGGGTGTACATTGAAAAACTACTATTTTATTAGGACTTATATATCTTTTGTAATAAATTATATAAAAAAGAAAAAGATGATACTAATTAATCTAAACAAAAATATGAAAAATAACAAGACACATAGGTTTATTTTAATGCACGATTCGCGGCGTTGTCTTTAATAATAAATTTATCTTTCATCAATCTTCCTCCAAATATCAATATTTACCGCCAATTGTGAAATTATGATGAATCCATAGCACTTGGATTAATTTAATGTAATTAGTTCGTATAATATACAAAACCGTAATTTATTAACTCATTTTTTAAAATGTAATTATGTATATATGTTGATAATACATATTGTTTTGATCATCGACCAGAAAATCGATAATTAATATGCACTTAATAATTTAATTACCTTCCCTTACGGTTCTAGAAAACCTCTCCGCTGTGCACGCAGTGTACAGAGTACACATTTAGTAATTTATTATTTTTAAGTAATACAATTCACAGATTATAAACATTCCCTCGGGAGTTCCTCAAGGTTCTCATTTAGGTCCCCTGCTCTTTACTTTTTTATGTCAATGATATCGAATTTGTCACCAGTTTCTGATGTAATTTTTTACGCCGACGATATGAAAATACTCAAATATATGAACTCATGTAAATTATTGTTTTAATAGTTTACATGGACGCATGAGCTTACGTACAATCTTACATATTACAAGTCCTGAAAACGAGAAAAAACATCGTCAGGCAGATACGTCCATTGTTTCATTACAGCGCATATTTTTACGATTTAATAACTTCAAACTACATGCAACTATTTTAAAGTCAGGAACTTTCTTACTAAATACGTACCCTAGAAAATAGGAGAAAAATAAATGAGTTAAATTTTTGTTTAGAATTATTCACTTATTTGAATTCTAGAACCTAATCAAATTAAAAGTCAAAAAAGCATCTTGGCACACTGTATTATTCTTCTCCAGTAATTCTCATTCGGAAACATATTCACCTTAAATATCGACATTTTAACATAAGTTTGTAAGATGAATGACATTTTGATGTGGCATGTTAATTTTTTCTAAGACATATCCCAAATAAATACTTTCTCAGAATGACGTACTTTGTCTTTTGACAATCTATAATACAATATGGTATTATATTATGGGGTGGAATTTATAAGAATATAAAAACATGCACACAAACACTTTATCACAAAAAATAATATTAGAAACAATTCTACACCTTCTACTAGCACATATTCATCCGTTTCGTTTTAAATAATTTAAAGTCAGAAAACTAACTGCTTCGTATTTCTACCACTTAGCATTACAAATTTACAAAGATGATATTCTAAATATAACTGCACCATTTAGAAAAAAAAATCTTTCTCCCAATTCCAAAAAAAAAAACAATTCATTTATAAATACCTCGGAGTAACTTTTTTAACATATTATCAGAAAGTTTCAGAAATATAAATACGAATTTAAAAGAAGTCAAATTTCAAATTAAAAAAACACTGAAAATGTAAACTGAATACTCCAACACATAAAATATATAGAAATAACGATCGAAATAACGATATATAGAAATAACGACACATTCCCAAAAACAAAAAATTACTCGGTGTCTCATTAGGCCGGAGGAATACATTCAGTCCTAGTTTCCTAAACATTGTCGGTGCGCTACGTACCTTTTATATCCAAATATTATTTTGCAGGCGTTATTATATTGGATCCGAAGTCATTCCATTGAGCTGATTCAATAGTGAGACCAAGTATCACACGTGTGTAAGCTAGTATAAAATGTATTGAATAATATATTTTTTAACATTATTGCTGCATTGGAAGAATCTTCGAATCCATTGTCCGAGAGGACTTCAGTAATGATATACCCCAAATGTTCTTAAATGTAAGTATGTTTTCATCATTAAGTGGTACGAAGTAGGTATCTCCTATTCTCTAGATTTGTGATTAGTTCCGTCTTCTTGGGGTTGGTTGCATATCATGTTGTGTCATTTGAATATTCTTTGAAGATTTTTTGTGATATTATCTATTTTTAATAATATTGCCCCTTGATCGACGGAACTAGGAGAATATATTATTAAAAACACCGGCTTTATGTTTTTAATGTTGATTTATTAATTATGCAGCTAAATATTTGATTTAGGCAGTCAGCAGTCAGCATTCATCCTGATCAATCAATTTAATTCGAGTACTTTTTGCGGCAATTAGTTCAAATATGACGCAATTAGAGTGGACGTAGTCAAATTAACTAACTAATTAGTGATACGCGCACGCTGTTATGACCAATATGCATAAGTTATTTCTGCATGAATAACTGCTATTCCATACCCATATTAATAATTTATGGGAAGAATGGAAACATTGTCGGAAAATGAACAGTAAACACATATTTGGTCATGGAACCGAATCGAAATAAACTCAATTGCTTTTTTCCTCTGTTTGTTTAGGGTAAATGCGAGGTAATGACATAGAATCCTTCGACAAAGAATAACCTTATTGTACGGTAACCGGGTATTGCATCAGGTATCAAATGAGGAAATGCATCTGGATGCAGTTCAAGACTGCAGGCGGTTATGTCAGTGTCCTTTTTACCGTTGGGTAATTCAATAGCTCTTTCCACATGAAAGCGTCGTATCTGTTCCCACCGATGCTAAAAACCTAAAAATAACTAATAAATACATGGTGGAAATGAACTAGTTTATTTTGATATGATAAGCTTTCATTTCTATATCTACAAATAGAGATAAACAACTTGTATTTTAATCATATTCTATGAAACAAAATTAATTGCGTAATTCGATTGATACATTTATGATAAAACAAAATAACTGCGAGGAGTAGGTTGACCTCGCGTTAAAAATAATGTTTCTAGTAATTTTCTATTATGTATGTAATAAATCGGCCACTATGATCGAGGGGTAAGGTCACGGGTTCATATCCCGTCGTGCACAAAAAATATTTGATTAATTTGTGTTAAGTAACAATAAATTAATAAAAAAAATGATTGTCTGTAAAGTCGGTTTATACGGACGATAATTTTACGTGATAACGTCACGATATAATAACGATGGAGTGATAGATGGAAGAGAGATAGATGCGTCACAAGCCGAACGCTTGTTCCGCTCTCTCGCTTGCACGCTCGGCTCAGGCGGAACGTGACAATGACTCCTGTTTTTCTTGAGTGCAGCCGGCGTTTATCGATTTATAAGACGTTGTCACGTCAAGAATTGTATATAAAATGCGGCACGTTGCAGAGTAGAATATACTCTCAGTTTCGCCCTTGTGAAGATCACCATTCAGAATTGATACGTTGCTTGAAATGGCTTTAGCCGAGTTTAGTGATTAGATCTAAATAGCCAGGTACTTCCCTACCTTCCTCTACCCCATCTCCTTCCCCTTATCACTACCTTCAGCTTCCCTCAATTGGGGATGCCATAGTCTCAATGGCTCGAGACGGCAGCAACTGAGATTCTTCTGAGGTATTAAAAAAAATAGAGGTGTGCATTTCATACGCGGTAGTAAAACCTTCAGACAACTAAAGTAGACCGGAGAGGGAAGATTACGAAGAACTTTTTTAGCAATGTGAAAGATGATTTCTTTCATTTTTTTGTCGTCAAATTCCAGTGCACTTTTTCTTATACATTAGGTCTCGCTAGATGTTGCTTTCTTTTGTGTTTACTCTTTCCTGTTCAATTTGGAGTGGTTTGAAGATTGGATATTGATTTTACAAAAATGAACCTATAAACCTTTATTTTTTTTTGATTTCGTAGGATTCGACCCCTCGTCAGCTGAATGTCTGCCAAGTTCGTCAGGCGCTTTATACAAATACACTAAAGGAGGCTCGCGCGGGATTATGGATTTATCGTATTATATTGAAACCGAGTACCCGTGAATAAAATAAATATTTTATTGCAATGTCTCGCAGGCTAAATCCTATAGATACATGTGTTTGTCTCTTTTTTCAAATCACAATGGTGCTAAAGAAGTTTTCACTTCAAAAATAATAATTACAGAACAGATTTGTTCGATTAAAAAAAATGTGTGCAGTTCACACGCGGTAGAAGTGAAACCTTCAGAAAACTAAAGTAGACAAGAGTGGGGAGGCTATGAAGCACCGCAAAAAGAAGAGACCGATTATTCTATTTCATTATCTTGCAGGCTAAATACTATAGATGTATGTGTTTGTCTCTTGTTAGTGTGGCTGTTGAAGTGAAATTTTTTTAGCAACATTGTGATTTAAAACACGTTGAAACATTTTGAAACGACACTAAAAAGAGACAAACAGATACATCTATAGGATTTATACTGCGGGAGAGTGAGATAGAATGAAAACTTTCACTGGGCTCACTTTTCAAGGCTCCTATTGATTGAGATTTTGTTTATCATTATTTGTGCCGCCTGCGTGTGCCAGAACAGCACATTGTTAATTTTAACAACCACATTATTGTTAATTTTGTTCTCTTGGCATTGCAAATAATATGTTTCATATTATTTGATCAATTTTTGTAAGGACATTATAGGATTACTTTTAAGCTTAGGGCACTTGAAGTGAAATAACATAAAACTGCGCTAAACAAATATTACATTATTATTATTATTTGTGCGGTGATTCGTAGCCTCCCCACTCTTGCTTCTTTAGTTTTCTGAAGGTTTCAGTTCTACCGCGTGTGAATTGCACATTCTGATTTTTTCGTTCCATCGAGTTTCAAATCACAATGGTGCTAAAAAATTGGTTGTCTGTAAAGTCGGTTAACGGACGATAATTTTACGTGATAACGTCATAAGAAAACTTTTACAGTCACAAGCCGAACGCTTAGGCCTATCGTGCCTCTCTATCGCTTGTTCCGTGTTCTCGCCGAACGCTTAGGCCGATCGTGCCTCTCTATCGCTTGTTCCGCAATCTCACATGCACGCTCGGCTCAGGCGGAACGTGACAACGTGACAGTGGGTCATACTTTTTCGTGAGTGCTGCCGGCGTTCAACGATTTATAAGATGTTATCACGTCAAAAAGTTTTCACTTCAAAACATTAAAAAAATGATAGGGAGTGAGTAGAGAATATTTGAGAGAAAGAGAGAATATTTGAGAGAGATACTATTTTATATGTTCCGTTAATTATATATCCACGAAACGGAAAGATTAGAGAGATAGACTATTTTATAAGTTCCGTTAATTATATAACTACGAAACGGAAAGATTAGAGAGAGAGACTATTTTATATGTTCCGTTAATTATACAACCACGAAACGGAAAGATTAGAGAGAGACCATTTTATATGTTCCGTTAATTATATAACCACGAAACGGAAAGATTAGAGTGACATCTAATTTCATTTACCTAAAGATAAATGTATTGTAACAATGGCGTGTCAAACGAAATACTCTTATGCAGATATAAATTCCTTCGCCTATTATAGGAATCATAAATTACTTGCACTGCCACTGATGTCTTGTTGAAATGTTGACAAGATGCACTTTGACCTGGGAAATAATGTTATTTCCTAAACATGTGAATATTAATAATACCTTGACAAAACAATGCGTTGTAAAAACATTACAATAGTAAAAACACATTTCATCTTTATAATTTGATATTGTTGCAATTTAGAAAAGTTTACATACTTTTCGTGAAGCATTTTTTACAGAGTTTTGAACCCATTAAAATTTTAGTATGTATTTTTAAAATCGAATATTTTTTTGAAGTGATAACTTCGTACGCACCGTTGTGATTTGAAACTCGACGAAAAATAGACAAACACATTTATATGATTTAGCCTGCGAGAGAATGGGATAGTATAATCGGTCTCCTCTTTGTGCGATGCTTCGTAGCCTCCCCACTCTTGTCTGCTTTAGTTTTCTGGAGGTTTCACTTCTACCGCGTGCGAATAGCACATTCTGATTTTTTTTTAATAATAAAGAACTTCGAAAAACACTAGTTTGTTGTTATATCCAAGTGACTGGCATTATTTTGTAAGGAACAGATAAAGGAAATGTTGAGATAAAATAAATTGACATTCATATCAGTGATGATCAACCTTTTTAACACGAGAGCCAATAGAGAATTCCAGTCCATTTTTTTTTATTTTTTTTTTAATGAATAATGACCTTCTAACTTAAATAACTGCATATTAATTTTTATTTGTATAGTTAGTTTTAATAGTTAAAATAAATGTCAAAGTTTTAGGTTTTCAAGATCCCCCGAAAACCACCGAATCTAGTGTGACGTCATCATGACTAACCGAAGTATGAATCTTGTAGGGAACTGGAATCAGCTGTTCGACTCCCGCCATTTTGAATTTCAGCATTGGAGCGTTTCCATAGACATTACTGGGCAAAACGATCGTTTTTTGTACAATTAAAGTTTTTGAATATTTTAAATAATATAGATAAACTAATAGAGATACTTTATTTTTGATACTGAATTATTTAGGCCTAAATAATGTTTCAATGAAAACAAAAACTATTATATGTCCAATTCTCTATAAACCAGTAACTCGGAATGCCGAACGGCTTGCGTCTTCATTTTTATGCAACTTTGACCCAAGTGACGCGGCGCGGTGACGTCACGCCGCCAAAATCCAGCAATAGGGTGTTTTAGTGACACGTTTTAAAATGGACTTTTTAATATTTTTTTTAAAAACTCTACTTTAAATATTATGTAATAAAACTTATATATTCAGAATCAGCGTATATTGGTCTATATGAACATATTTTTTTAAAGCCATAATATTTTTCACTGGAGTTCCTTATTATCCATTTTCAATTAATTCGCGAACCGCAGCGCGCAGGAGGTAGGATACCTACCACTTACAACGTGACATTGTTAAAATTGCAGTCGGTGGCGACGCAAACCTATGTCCTTGCCTTTTCCAAAATGGTATTTTTTGACGTGATAACCTCTTGTAAATCGATGGCCGGCTGCACTCACGAAAAAGCATGACTCATTGTCACGTTCCGCCTGAGCCGAGCGTGCAAACGAGAGCGCGGAACAAGCGTTCGGCTTGTGATCATCTATCGCTCTTCCACTCCATCGTTATTATACGACTTTATCAAGTGACTTAACAGACAAACAATTTTTTGAAGAAGAAGATAACACTTACAATCTAAGCGAAATTGGATAACGCGCACGTCCCGGTTAGACGAGAGGTCTGGGTTCGAGTCCCAGTTGCGACCATTGTCTTTTTCTATTTTTCTGTGTCTTATTTTCTTTCATATTTTCATTTAGATTATAAGTGTTATCTTCTTTTATGATATGATATATTACGTTGATGGGAATAACCTTCAAAAGTTATAAAAAGAGAGTTTTTCTTATAAAAAATTAAACAATTTTTTGCTTATTTTATTTTATTTGGAAACCAACAGTTACAATAATGTGTAATGTTTAATAAAATATGTGTTAGTTATTTAACCAATAATAAAAAAATTTAATTTTTAAAGCGCTAATTCGTTGTGGAAACAGAAAGTAGTTTAAAAAAATCTCTTTTCCACTCATTTACGATAAACCGAACCGGTCTACGCTATCATACTATACCAGGCATCATCGGGTGGTGGTTTTTAAGTTAATTTTGTGGATTTTCCTTCCCCTGAAAAGACCCTCTATACAGCATCCTCAAAGATGTCATAAACCATGAGGGATTTTTTCCTCAGGGCCTCATGTATGAAGATAATAAAAAATAAAAAAAATTATTTAAAAATTCTAACATTTATGTTAACGTGTGCGACCTCTATACAAAAATATATTCTTCACTTAATAATATTATACGATTCTGATTGGATCTATAAATCTAAAAAATCATTACGAATTTGCGAGATCGAGCTTATCCGAGAAAATAATAGATGTCGCCCCAAACCGAAACAACTAATCACGTGCCTAATTGTTAGCTAACAGCATTTCCTCCAAATAGAAGAAGGTTCACAATTTTCCATTCCAAGCAGAACCGCGAATGCCGAGAACACAGAAGTTTGAATGCGGTTTGGACTTGAGTAGAAGCAATCGTAAAACTTTCAAGTTTTGCCGCGCGGTGGCGTTCCACTTTAAAAAGTTTTCCGGTAGAATATTAGAGCATGTGTTTCAGCTCGGTTTCAGCCCATGTTTTTATTGAGTTTCTCTATTGCGATGTAGTTCGAAAATAAAGATAAATATTTTTATATTAGCCTAACCGCTGAATTGTAAGCACCACAAAATAAACTGAAAATTCCTATTGAACGATGCGCGACATATTTTTTAGTCCACATTCTTTCGTGGACTAAAACATATTGTTTAGTATCATTTAGTGTTACTCCTGCAATTATTAATTGCATTTCAAACTTTTTTAGCTCCGTTATGATTTGAAACTCGATGAAACAAAAAGCGACACTGAAAAGACGCAAACACATTCATCTATACTATAGATTCTATAGGATTTAGCCTCTTTGTGCGTGTTTTGTAGCCCTCCCACTCTTTAGTCTACATTAGTTTTCTGAAGGTTTTCCTTCTACCGCGTGTGAACTGCACGCAATTTGTTTGATCTTCATTGTGTAAATGCATAATATAAACATTCAACAACGTCACTTCAGGTTCAAATTCACTCTTTAGTCTACTTTAGTTTTTTGAAGGTTTTCCCTCTACCGCGTGTAAACTGCACGCAATTTGTTTCATCTTCATTGTGTAAATGCATAATATAAACATTCAACAACATTCATGGTTGAGAGGTTACGATCCATGGCTACGAATCCGGAAGTTGCAGGATCAAATCCCGGCGTGTAAAAATAAATACGTTGTTATATAATTACATCCAAAAGCACTTCATAAAACACTTTCTTTATTCGAGTGACATTGAAACGCATGCCGGGTATCCGCTAATATTAAATAAATTTATTATTGAATTGCTATTTATATGATTGTTTGGTTAACCTTCGTTTTACAGCTGTTATAAAATCTTCGTTATATAATTCGTTTTACAGCTGTCATAAAATCTTTAATACATAAATGAAAAACATATTTTTAAGTCATGAAATCAACCAAATTGGGTTATTTTTTATGGTTTTCAGAACCAGGTCCTTTATTGTGTAGTTTATTTGATGTTGTAAATACTTTTATTGCTTTTTAATATATTACATTGACAACTATTCGGTATTCCTGCCAGAATGTGCCAGAGAAGGGAAGGATCCTTGCTGGCCTTGTTGTTCTGAGCTTGGGCTTGTTTTTAATGGCCATTTTTGCAAAAGGGCTTTAAGCTCTCTGACCTCTCTGACTCTGAATCCTTTTACGAGTTAAGATCCAACATTTACCAACTGAGTGCTTTTAAACTTAAAATAACTCTCCGTGAATGTCCTTTTTTTCAAGTTCTTCGAATCGTAAAATAATTAGAATGCAGAAAGCGTCATAGTGAATGATTTAAGTAAGTTTTTGTCTGTAAGTTTGATAATTTCAATTAAAAACGAATTAATCTTTACAAAAATTCTTTTCTTTAAAAATATTGGAATATTGTTTAGGAAAAGAACTAAGGAATTTTTTAAATTGCCTCTAATTGAATATTTAAAACTGGCAAGAGAATTTGTCATATTTGTTTACCGATCACATGGTCAAAGTAATTATTTCTTCAAAAATGGTTAATGGAGTATCTCATAAATAAAGTTAGCTGTTTTGCAGCTATTGGAGTGAGACATGAAATCACATATGATATTAAAAAAAATCGAGTGCAGTTCACAAGCGGTAGAAGTGAAACCCACCCACACCACTCTACCTCATTCTCTTGCAGGCTAAATCCTATAGATGTATGCGTTTGTCTCTTTTTGGTGTCGTTTCCGTTTCATCGAGTTTCAAATTACAACGGTGGTAAAGAAGTTTCACTTAAAAAAATCGAATTCAGTTCACACACAGTAGAAGTGAAACCCAATCACACAATCTCAACCAATAGGAGCCTTCAAAAGTGAGCTCATAATCAAAGCGGCCAATACGGTAAGACTATCTCATTCTCTCGCAGATTTATTTATTCCTATAGATGTACATTTTTGTCTCTTTTTAGTGTCTTTTCAATTTCATCGAGTTTCAAGTCACAACGGTTCAAAAAAAATAGGTTGTCTGTAAAGTCAGTTTATGGGCGATAATTTTACGTGATAACGTCATAAGAAAACTTTTACATATACTTTTATAGTCACAAGCCGAACGCTTAGGCCGATCGTGCCTCTCTATCGCTTGCTCCGCAATCTCGCTTGCACGCTAGGCTCAGGCAGAACGTGACAACGTGACAATTTTCGTGAGTGCTGCCGGCGTTCATCGATTTATAAGACGTTATCACGTCAAAAATTTCAGTTCAGTTAAAAACAAATCAGATAGATTTCTTCGTAAAACATTTTCGTAGTTGTTTCCAAGGTGTGTAGTGCACGTATATGAGGATGTCGGTTTGCGGAAACTTGCTTGAACATATTTTTAACAACTTATTGCCATGAACAGCAAGGAAGCAAAGATTGAGGCACGCCAGAACGACTTAAATCCTTTCCAGCTTTGGGAACATTAAATAAAATCGTACGCCTTCTCAAGTCATCATATTGATGCTATCTTAAAGTTGTTGCGGCCTTTCTTACCTTATCTCCAAGGTCAACAGAATTATCAGTTTAATTTTTAAACTCCAAGGAGTGGGTGTATTTTTTTATATTTTTTTCTTCAAATATCCATATATTATTTAAATTATTATGGCGGATCCCAACTACAGACCAAAAATTTGCATTATAATAAAAATGTTTTCCTTAACATTTAATATTCTTCTTCTATTCTTCTTTTTGCTTTGTGTAAAGGCTATGTCCAGTAATTTTTGATGTTTTTAATTTTATTTTAAACGATTTTATTTTTGATCACGGCTTTTGTGAAAAATGTGTGTGTTTTTTATAGTTGTTTGTTGACCAGATTATCCTTGCACGATCTCTTCTTATACTCTCAAAGTAGATGTGTTTCCTCGGGAATAAAAAAATATTGTTTAAAATATGTTCGGGATTCACACGCGGTAGAAGTGAAACCTTCAGAAAACTAAAGTAGACAAGAGTGGGGAGGCTACGAAGCACCGCATAAAGAGGAGACCGATGGTTCTATCTCACTCTCTCGCAGGCTAAATCCTAAAGATGTATGTGTTTGTCTCTTTTTAGTGTCGCTTTTTCGTTTCATCGAGTTTTAAATCGCAACAGTGCTAAATAAGTTTTCACTTCTAAAAAATCCCTCAGGGCCTATGTCATATATGGGGATATTACGTGGAGGATCTTTTTAGGGAAACGAAGGAGAGGAAGATCTACGATGATAAGTTATGAAGGGTGGGTAGGAATCTGGGAATCAATGTGTTCAGTAGTGTCGTATATATGAATCCATCCCCTCCACTGCGGTGCGTGGTGTTGGATATGGAGGATGGGGCTGGAAAGGTCAAAAAGTCTCCAACCAGTTTCTTCCGACCTCTCGCAGTAGGTGGGTAAAAGCATCAGTCGCCAAAACATAGACAATACTCACCCCACGAATCCGGGCCCCCCTGCTAAGTCACCAAAAGTAACAAACCACTGGGGGTGACCTACGGCAGGGGTTGTGATTATCCAATAAATGGTTTCCGGCGCAGCGGTTTCCATACCCTTCTCCCAAATTGAGGTAGGGACTCTTGTGCGGTATTTGAAAAAATAGAACAGTGGCAAAAATTTATGGTTAAAAACTAATATAACCCAACCTAACTAAATTACTGACCTACGATAACCTTTAAAAAAAATTTTAATGTTAGTCTTTCTTTAACAAAATCACCTATTAATTAGGTAAAATAATTTTTAGCTACAACAACTACAGTTATATCTTTTAATCTTACCACTCGAGCTCGAGTCTTAAATCGCCTCCAGCCGCCACTGTATACAGCAAAGGAACCCGCAGAATTAAAAACCAAAATAAATAAATCCTCATGGACCACTGTCTGTCTGGCGAACATTCATTAAATTATACTGAAACAATACCAAACTAAATTAAAATAAATGAATATTTTTCCTAAATGCCTTTTTTGGTTATTTACAATTCTTAATTAAGCGAGGGGGCGGTAAGAGTTCGAGTTCGAGAGCAAATGATTTATCAAAGTATATTTATTTATTAATTTATGCCTTGGGACTTTATTTACCCTTTTTTGCCCTTAGAACTTTTACGTCAAACGAAGGTAAATTACATATTTATTGTAAATTACAATTTATATTCAAAGTTATGTAATAATCTTTCTAATATATAAAGTTCATTGTTTGTGGCGGTCGATGTGGATTTGATGTGTATACACATCAAAAGTTTTATTCTGAGGTTGATGTAATTGGGAGAGACTAGTTGGTGGAGACTTATCACAGTATCACAACATCCCTCGACACATCGACTAACACCGCAGTGGGAGGGACACACTGAATTCCAGTTTTCTACCCACCCCTCATACCTTTCTCCTTCCCAAATCATCGTCTCCTTCCTTTCCTTATAAATACCCTTCACCCAGCACCCCCAGAGATGACACACTAAGATTATCTCTCAGCTTCACGAATGGGACACGCCATTCGGTACTTTACTGCCATCATAAGCCAAAAGGCAGTTGTAAATTTTCAATGGTCACATTCTGATATACTTTTTATTGAAAATTAATGAATTTGAACATGAATGGTCTAGTTCTAGTATATCAGAATGTGATCATTAAAAATTCCAGCTGCCTTAGAAAAGAAATGTTAAAAATATAGAAACCTGCGAACATAGAATAGCATAAATTCATTTAAGGAAAAAATAAGGTGTAGAGTAAAAATTACAATCATTTTTGGAGGTAACCGTTTTGTAAATCTCATCTTTGTCGTTTGTGGTAAACACTCTCTTAAAAGTTGTTACAATATTTTTGGTAAATTTAAAAAAAAATAATGCTGGTCCCAAATGAGAACACTGTCGAAATCCATTGGGTTATTTCGTATATATCCATATATTTGAGTTACTTCGTATTCAAAGGTGTTAAAATAGTTTTAAACTTTTTAGTTGGAATAATTCTGGCATTTTAATTAGCAAATAAAAATGTATTTCAATTCATAACGACGTACTTTGTCTCTGTCTATGTACTGACTTTCCCGTAAATATAAATATACAATCGTGAAAACCTTACGTCACAAGTCATTACGTATTTCATATTGACACAATATACACTGGATGATAAAGGACAACACTCCATGCGGGTCGCGAAGATTTCTCGTGCAGGCAACCTTTATGTAGATACCGTGATGGGAAGTTTAGTTAGATAACATTTTGCATCCGTAGCATTGTCGTAACCAGTTCATCAAGTGAATGAATTCATTTAGATGAAAGATGAATCATTATCGGAATCATTCTGAATTCATTCATTGTTTTCAACTGAGGTCAGGAAGATAAAAGTATTGATGTAATCCATAAAATATGCTCGTAGTTGTCTTCGGCTGACTTAGGGATAAATAATTTTTGATTCCACATTGTTATGATTATGTATTAATGAGCAACATACCAAAATAAAATAAATTATACGATATCGTAATTATGATAAGCATGAAACAGGACAGCAGGTAAAGGTAGAAAATCTTTGAAAAGGTTTTCACCCATTTCATAAACTAGTAAGAATAAGAAATAAAACTTTGCTAGTATTTATTTATTTGCTAAATTGCTTCACATCTTCAAAATCTTCAAAAACGAATAATATATCATGTTATTAAATTAATTACTTAAGGGGGGGTAAGGTTTTAACACTCGTTTTTATTATTTTTTTCTAAATGTACATGTCGAAAATATTGTGTCAAAATTTCAAGTAAATTGGAGCGAAACTAACGAAGATACAGCATTTCAAGCGAACGGCTCTCTTGCTCGATTCAAGTATATTTCGAGTATAAAAAAACTTTAAATCGATTTTCTCGCAAATAAATTTTCAAAGTTCGTGAACATCATAACTCAAAATTTACTTGACAAATCTTTTTGAAATTTTGTACACTATTTATAGACATAAATCAACAGGTAATGACGAGGAGTTTTTTTTATAATTTTTTTCCATTTTATAATTTTTTAATTCACCGAAAATTTTAGCAAAATTCGCATTTTTGACTTCAATGTGCTGCAAAAAAAAGAAAATTAAATAAAATAAACGTTTTGTCACTGACCTGGGAAAACGTATCACTTTTTAAACCCATTTCGGTTTTTTTATTTCAAAAGATTCGTTAATGAGTTATGATGTTCACCGCATAACATCTTTTTTGAGATTCGCTCTCATGGACTTATTTATTAATATTTTTAAATATTTTTTTTTTCAAAAATATTTCAGATATCATACATGTATATAAAAGAAATAAGCCAACGTTATTCATATCTTCAAATTCGATTTCATTTTAAACATTATTCATAACTTCAAATTTTTCGCATTTTAAACCTAACCCCCCCCTCCCCCCTTAAACAAATGAATGAATTCACTGAACATGGTGACACGGGCTGGATATATTCACTCCCATGACTGATTCTGTCCACGTCGCACTTACCTACAACTAAACATAATATTATTAAACACATCACCAACAAGAGATTACTGAGAAGTTACGTGATGGGCAAAGGGAGTGTAAGTACCTGAAGAGCATTTCACTATCTCTCTCTAAGTACAGAAAGGTATTCAACGCGTACCACCAGGTAGTACCTTATATTATTAGATAATATTTTAATGGTGTTGTAGGCACAATCTGCTATAATGACAAGCCATTTCTATCGATGTTTATTGTCGGTTTTCAGAGTAAAGGCATCCCAGAAAAAATATGTTATAAAGATAAGGTCTATACAGGCACAAGTGAAATTTGCAAAACACTAAACATATGTATCACTAAACCTCTTCAACATCAACTCCACATTTCATGCAACATCAAACCGCAATAAAAATCTGGTCTCTCCAAATAAAACCCTGGAATTCCTGATAACACAATCACAGGCAAGGTCACTTTAACACTTTGCCTTTAAACTTTAAACTTTATAATATATACATTTATAACTTTAAACTTTATGCCCACTACAATGAAACAACTACCAGCCATAAATATATCTACAATTATTAATCACAACAAATATTTCACTGCCTTAACTTAAGCCGCCGCTATCCGAGTTTCGACCGATTTCTTACATATCTCCCCATTTGAAGTTTTTAAGCTCTTAAAAAATATGTTATTTTTGAAGATAATATCTAGATACATTTCACGCCGAAATGCAAATTATATGAAATTCCCTTGATAGAAAAAAGTCGCAAAATATGCTCCGAAAATTATTTAAAACAAGTCTATTTCTATTATTTTACGAGTTATATTTGTGAAAAAATTCACAATGTTTCTTTAAATGATACTTAAGATACCTTCCACGAGATTTTCGCTCTATTTTAAACGAGTCATGTTTTATCCACTGGAGCGATTGTGGTCGAAAAATGGACCACTTTTATTTTTCTGCGATTGATACGGTCCAAAATTGGACCACATTTTCCTAGCATTCGTAAAACATTTCCATGGCCAGCCATTTATTTTAAAACGAATTGAAATGCTTTATCTATAATGACCGTTAGATGTCGCAAATTCAAACTAAGGATGGGTTGTTTAAAAAAATTTGATGGATTCATCAAATATTTGAAGTTGATTTTCACGTTCTGTGTAGGTTCTATTCAAGTTCTGTTATTATATCGTGATAGAACAGCTGCTTCACAAGACTGAAATAATCACAGAACTTGAATAGAACTTACACAGAACGTGAAAATCAACATCAAATATTTGATGAATACATCAAATTTTTTGAAACAACCCGTCCTTAGTAAACTATTTTAGAACAATGTTAAAAATAATTTTTTTTTTCACGCAGTATTTCTGATCACGGTTAAAATTAAGACCCTTTTCCATAGATCAAGTATACCACAGACAACATACAGAAATCAAAAATATTCTATGTTGACTCGAAGAAGTACCTCTCACGGAGTTTCAAAGTAACAAACACGCAGGATTCGCACGGTTATGAACTTTACGATTTTTTTATAAATCCTACAAATATGAGATAAACGGTAAAATACAGGTTAATTCATTGGCTATATAGCATTATAATAAGTTTCTATGTCTCCATGTTAAAATTCGAAGGTATGATTTTTTCTAATATTGGCGAAAAATTTAAAAAATGATCTTCTGCAAATCTTGAGCAATCGGGGCAATTCTATTTATTTCGCGTGGTCGCTCCAGTGGTTATTAAGCATTTTACCAATTTTCGCATCAATTTTGTCATTGAAAATATTGGCGCGCTCTGTCCAACATTCGTAATTACATATCTCTCCATCTTCTTCTTTTTGGGCCGGGAAGTGAGCCTTAATAAAAAGACTAATCACTTTATTCAAAACATAATAACACCACAACAAATAAACCATCTCAAAATAAGATGCATTGTGTATTGCTAAATATCTTCGCTGTATCTGCTAAAGCTTTGGTAATTTAATAAATAAATCAATAAAAAACCAACACCTTTCCGCGTATTTCATCAATGATGATTTTTCGAAGTAAAACTTCTTTACGCACGCTTGATTTGGGGAGTAAGCTGGTGAATGCGTGACGAGAGCGTTACGAAAAGTGTGATCGGGCGAGGCGAACGGAAGTTGAGAGGGAGATATAAGTTAGTGAAGATAGAAAGAGAGAGAGTTACGTTTCGTATATTACTGTAGGGGCAAGAGAGAGAGGTGCGAGCACACTTTTTTTTCTCTCTTTCCCTCGTAGCCAGTTACGTTTCGTACATCTAAGATACAGTGCAGGCCTATTATCTGTATCACACTGTAGGAGCAAGAGAGAACAGTGCGCGCGCACATTTTCATTCTCTCTCCCTCTCACAGAATTTTAACCTCAGTCGTGTGGTCTAAAGCACACTCGTATTTTTCTACGTCTTTGGATATTAAGGCCTTAATTTACCTCTTTGATAACTTAAGTTCCGTCATACTGCACGTGTTAAGGTTCTTTGCAATTGATTTTATTACAGGTGCGGAGTTTCTGGTTATGAAAAAAACCATTAGCTTAAAATAATTTTCAATTCATTTATATGCATGTTATTTTATATCTTGTGTCAGTTCATAATTAGCCGTTACATCTAGATGTAACGATGAATTAACATCTAGCATTTGAGCACCCGTACCAAAAAATGAATTAAGATTTCTTCCTTCACCTGTGCAAAGCAGAGGTGCCAAAGCAACTTGTAACAAGGCTTCCATGACATTTGATCTGCCGACATACTTATATACAGTATGCTGTCGGCTTAGGGAAAATACGGTTAACCTAATTACACAAAATATAACTAAGTGACCCCGAAGGGATGTACAGAGAGGATGTACCGCCGAATGAAAAAATAGAAAACATATTTTCATTCAAATGCATTAAGGAAAAATTTTTGTCAATATACTATACAATATTCTATACTATGCCAGCACAAAATTATACAAAATTGACACTGTATATAAATTCGTTTGATATTCATACCAACTTAATATTAAGGCGATCCACTAGCTCTGAACCCATTTAGAATTGGGCGGAGTAAGCGACTCTAGGACTTTGACTAATAGCTAACAACGGTGGTTTGTTATTCCGCAGTATATTTTTCCAGAACCACGTGACGAGAAGAGTAAGGCACATTAACGACACGCTATCGGCCCTTCTGCAGATGGCAGAAGGGTGAAATTCGCAGTTGGGTAACGCCTCTTTTAAAGCACTGGAAGAAAACATCGCCACAATTCAAACAATGAAGTTCAGAAACAAATTTTATCTTTTTAGATAATTTTCTAAGAAACTTATTTAGCTTTATTATTCAATAAAACCATAACCGAAAAAGGGTTTGCAAGTGGAAGAGAAGAGGGGGGGGGGGGGCATTTGTCGGCGGATCAACTGTCGGGTCATTGTCACAAGTATGCCGCGAATTTTCGCAAGTGCTAGACGCTTTTATAAAAACGGGGATACCTCTAGCTAGAAAATTACGCTCGAACGATTTTGGAAAAGAACAACAATAGGTTACCTTGTCAACGAATCGTATTCTTAAAAAATGATTGCCTCTGTGGCAATTCTTCTGGAATTTCGGGTTTTTGTCCAAGCACACAATGCACAATGAATCTACAAGGCCACTAATAATTTTGTTACAGTTTTAAACGTCATATAAATATTGTTGTTTACATCGCTTATTAAATCAGGTTAATAAAATACAAACTGTGGTGTGTAGTTGCAGTACACAGTCAACATTTTAAAATAGTAAATAAGCAGATATCCTGTTTCACCATATCATTCTAAACGATTTATGTTGTTTTATGAAAATATTAAATTTGTTTTTCTCCTCCTCCTCCAAACACCTCCTTTGAAAAATCGTTAAAAGTGACGAACAAATATAGAAAAAATTAGTTAAATAGGTGAAGTTAGGTTAGGTTTAATTAATATTTACGTTATTCATAACTCTTTATGACTTTTCAGAGAGGTGTGAGTTGAGTTGATTCTGAGTTGGCATGGAAATCTATTTGTTGGCCTTAAAGTTTGAGTTGGCATGGAAATCTTATTTGTTGGCCTTAGAGTTTGAGTTGGCATGGAAATCATTTGTTGGCCTTAGAGTTTAAGTTGGCATGGAAATCTTATTTGTTGGCCTTAGAGTTTGAGTTGGCATGGAAATCTTATTTGTTGGCCTTAGAGTTTGAGTTGGCATGGACATATTATTTGCTGGCCTTAGAGTTTGAGTTGGCATGGACATATTGTTTGTTGGCCTTAGAGTTTGAGTTGGCATGGAAATCTTATTTGGAAATCTTAGAGTTTGGTTTCTCAACATTAACTAAGTACTTCGTTATATAATATATATTTACTTACTCATTGTAAAAAATGTTCGGTATGTATTTAGATCTGTATGCGAACTTTGTGCAGCAATAAAACATTATGTCCGAATGGTTATGCAAAAATGGGGGCGGTTTACTTGTTTTTTTATTTAGTTTAGTTTAGACGAGTATGACAAGTAATTATTGGCTCCATCTTGGCCGCCATTTTTGTAGAACTGTTTGGACGGATTTTTTTAATTAAAAACTTCTTTAGCACCGTTGTGATTTGAAACTCGATGAACGAAAAAAACGACACTAAAAAGAGACAAACAATACATCCATAGGATTTTTGTATGCGAGAGAATAAGATAGCAATAAAATATTTATTTATTTCTGATAAAAAGGTACTACGTAGTCTCCCCACTCTTGTCTTCTTTAGTTTTCTGAAGGTTTCACTTATTTTAATGTTTTGAATGAACATATTTTAATGTTTTCAATTTTAACCGAAAAGTAAGTAAGTACGTTTTTAGATAAATTAAATCTTATTGCCCAAGCGTTTTTTTTTTAAATATCAGCTTTATGAACCTGTTGCCTTTTATTTATTCCATAATGTTTTTTAAATCAAGAGTTCCGTTCTAAAAGGTTAGAAACCCCTGATTGGTGTGAACCTACGATGTCTAGTCTAAAATGCAAACCAACCTCTTGGTCATACTATCTCCCAACGAAATTGAGTTAATGATATAATGATTCGGATGAAAGTACATTGGCATCGCATCGCTATTGAGGCCGTTTTTTACGACTGTTGTTATTACATAGTTGATGACTTGACCTCTTTACACGTGTTTTACGTTTTGCAGAGTTGTAAAATTTGATCATACATACACATACATAAGTGAGAAGAAGGCGTACATTAATTAGGTGTCAGCGCTTAAAGTTTAATGCAGTGGTGTCGTCACTTTCATCCACGGTTTCTATATAACACGGAAACCTATATAATGAAATAAGGGTTTTCATAACTATTGAACTATTAACTATGAATTATTGAATTAAATGAAAACACTATGAGCGAAACTCAATCAAAAATCTGGAAACAGAAAAATCAGAAAAAGATATTGGCACCTCTGGGATTCGAACCCAGGACCTCTCTCTTTCCGGGCGAGTGCTCTGATCACTGAGCTAAGGTGTCGATATCCAATTCGGTCACTTTTAACTGTACCATACTTCGACAAAGAACCACCCATAATATCTTCATTTTCTTAACGCATATTTTTATTGACTGCCATCTTTATGAATGATTGCAAGATTCAAACCCGAACTAAATGCAATCTAAATGGTGTCTGGATAAATTTTTATCCATTTTATTTAATATGCGACATCTATTGACTTTTATGCAAGTCTAGGATGAATATATAAAGATAAGTCATACATAAAGATGGCAGCCAATAAAAATATGTGTTAAGAAAATGAAGATAATTTGTGTGGCTCTTAGTCGAAGTATGGTACAGTTAAAAGTGACCGAATTGGATATCGACACCTTAGCTCAGTGGTCAGAGCACTCGCCCGGAAAGAGAGAGGTCCTGGGTTCGAGTCCCAGAGGTGCCAATATCATTTTCTGATTTTTCTGTTTCCAGATTTTCGATTGTGTTTCGCTCATACTGTTTTCATTTAATTAAATATTACAATTTGAGGTTTTACTCATAAACGTTAAATAAAATTTTTTAAATAATAATTGAATATGAATTATTATTTGCACCATCTCTTTTATTATGTGACGTAAATAATAAGTTGTTACAAGTAGGTGTCCCAAAAAAGTTTCCAATAAATTTTCCTCCCTCCCTCCACCTTCTCCCTTGTCCCCGAAGATAACCCCCCCCCCCTCTTTTGGAGCCAACCCCTCTTCCCCTATGTGAACGCCAAAGCTACGCCCTTGCGTTGAATAATAATTTGGTAGTGGAGGTTTAAAATAGACAAAATTCTTGGGTCCCAAACGGGATATTAACCCCTTAGGTCTCGTGCCTATTTTTCGGAAGGACAAAATATTTCCGTTCTGCAATAAAATTCAAATAATTAATTATAAATAAACATAATGATTTTTGAAATATAAGAAAATTGAAAACATAAATTAATTTTTTAAAGTTTTAATATAACGTCTTTTCTAATTAACATTATTTTTAACGAAAAAAAATTAAATACACACATGTTATTGTTATTTCATGTAAAAACATTTAATAAAAATTTCCCAAAGTTTCATTTATTTTTTCAAATTGCGTCCGGAAACTTTAGCTTCAATTCAATTTGGTGAATATTTTAATTATTTTGAGATGAACTTCTATATTTTAATATAAAAAGCATGGTGTGTTGTCTTTATACAATCATTTATATCATACATGTCACTATCTTAGTTAGGGATACACAACGCTTACTGTGACACCTATATGAGATTAGTTATTCCGAAAAGCCAAGAAATTAGCCTGAGGGGTTAACAACATAAAAAATATCTCGGATTTTGGAACAACAATTTGTGCTACCACTTAATATTGCTAATTACACACAACCTTTTCTTAACATTTACGTTTACAATTTAACATTCACGATAAATTTGGCTTGATGGGAACCTCCCCGAGCGTTGTCAGTAAATAAGCATTTTATTTATTAATTTTAAAGTGACTATCGCACAAGAGTGCTCCATGCCATCTAATGTCAGTGAGACTACAGCGTTCCCAATCGGTGTATATTGTGAACATGATGGTAGTGGGGAGGGGATGAAATGGGGAAGAAGAAGGTAAAAAGGAAGGTAGGGGAAGTATCTGACTATTCAGATTTGGTTACCAAATACGGTTAAAAGCCATTTCGAACAACTTTTCAATTCTGAATGGCGGTTTTACACCGGGGCGATAATGAAATTTATGGCGTGTGCCGCAAACATACTTATATTATTTTATATGAATTTTCTGTGAATAACACAACTTTAAAATTAAAAAATAAAATTTATTTTTTAAAAGGGATTTTATTTAATTTAAAAGTGATTTGAACCAGCGACCTCAGGATTGCTAGCGAGAGCCAAATCACTCAACCACGGAGGCCGTCAGTTGTTCAGATGTTCTCAATTTTTCTATAAAATATATTGTTTGGATTCTTACAAATATGGTGGTGCCCCTGCAAACTCCATTTTTAACTCGCTATTATACGTTCTTAGAGGAATAATTACTTGAGTTGTTAGTAAGAAAAGATCTGGCAAAGACGCCATCAAATATAACTTTAAATTATTTATTTCTCCGTATTTTAAGATAAATTGTTGGAAACTCTTTGTTACGGAAATCGCTGTTATCATGCATAACATTTAATACACATTCGAGATTTTACACACAAAACATAAATTTGGATCTGAGGCGAAAATAATTAACCAAACTGAATTTGTATTTTTCTATTCAAAAGGTGGGACAATATCTAGTACGGATAATGAATGCTAGTATTCGTTTATCAAATTATGAAAAAATAGGCCGTTGATGGAATCGATTTTCACGGTTTTGGAGACAACTGGTATTTTTTTGTATGTTAATAATAATTTTAACTACTACGTATGAAATAAAAAAAAAATTGTTAAAATTTTCTATTAAATATTTTGATGGGCTTAAATTTAAATCATAACCAAATGATTTAGGTTGTAATAAAAATTTGTCTCCTATATATATATGTAAGTATATTTTCATAGAATTGTGATAGATTATTTATTTTGCCATCAACTCACAAAAAATTGTGAAAGTTGCCTTCAAAATCGTGAAAAGTTGAATTCTGATGGCTTTTATTTTATAATAAAAAAAAAACAATTAAATAAATTATCCTTACTAGATTTTTGCCATACCTTTTGATGACAGAATGAATTACTTCTTTCGTCAGATACGATTTTAGATTTTCAGGGCCAAAAGTATATTCGTTATTTGTTTTTGGGGTGTTATGCCGTGTTGCGCTATCTTCTTCTTTAGCCAACGTTTCGGACAGCGTTACAGTGTCCATCTTCTGCCAACATCTGCCCTGATGATGGACACTGTAACGCAGTCCGAAACGTTGGCTGAAGAAGGAGGTGGCGCAACACGGCATAACAACACCCCAAAAACAAATAACGAAAATACTTCTTCCGTCTTCGCAAATTCACTTTGTGGCGTCATTTTAATTAAATCGAAACAAATCACTTTGTAAAATAAAAAAAAAAAACATTTGGTTAAATCTAAATTTTAAACCAATGGTTTCTTCGTCAGGGTGAAATTTAAAAATATAAATATATTTCTTCAAAAAATAAAGTAAATTTTTTACCCATTCTAAAATAATTTTTATATTTTATTGTATATAATTGTTTTTTTTATGATATATTTTAGGTAATTAATCACCTCTCCTTTCTAATATTTTGTCTATGTTCTAATTAGTCTATACTTGTTTGTATTTTGTAATTTTTTTTTTTATTAACTTGTTATCCTCACGAAGAAAACATAGTTTTCGAAACATGTTGATATTGTTAATTAAATAGTGGTGTTACACAAAGTTGTTTGTTTTTCATAAAAAAAATATAAATATATATTTTTTTAAATTTTATCTTGACGATAAAATCATTGGTTTTGAAGCACGTTGATAATTTTGATGAAATAAGTGGTTTTTTACAAAGTGATTTGTTTTCGTGTAACAAAATAAATTATTCAGTTTAGTCATGTACTTTTGTTTCAAATTTAAATTTTGTACGAAAATGGCCACGCAGCAGTTCTTCTCAAGTACTTACGAGATAACATTTTGTACAGGATATGTCAGACCCATACTACCCACCTACAAGTTTACCAAGTCAGCTTTCAATTTGCACCCTTAAATTGAGGGGATATTATTGTGAAGAACCCTTGGAGATATTTAGTAACGAGCATATCTCGATGGATCCCGTCTCTGATGAAGATAAGACACGACTCAGACTTGATATTATGCCATCCAACCTTTAACGTGTCTGCTAAATAAAGGTATCTAACAAATCGACGGGAATTCTGCCAGGTTTCTGTTAATTATGGGCTTGTGTGCTTATGGATAATTCACGTACGTCATTATGTAGTTTGGTACATGTTTATGTGTCTATATTGAACCCTTGATACCCTAATTAATACCAGAGATTTTCGGCGTCGCCGTTCTTCATAAAACTTATTGTTGGGTTTTGAAATGAGAATATGTATAGTTCCTACCGACATGTCATTTATCCAGTACCTAACCACATCATCTTTCTGGAAAAGCTTTTGAAATTTGGAAATGGCAAGAAAAATAGCAAATTCGAGTGCATTTGTTTTTGAAAAAACGGAAGAAGATTTCTTGGAAGCAAATTGTTGGTGTTTTTTGTGTACATAATCTCGTTTTTCACCGAAAAATAGGTAAATATTATCGTTTTGTACTTATTTGTGTTATTATGGCGATAATTACCGAGGTTTACGGCGGTGAAACTATATAACTACACTTGTGTTGTGCGCTCCTTCGCTGCAGAGATACAGTGGCAAGTGATTGATTATCCTTTTTCCTTACAGCCATTGTTTTTCCCATACATATTATTACCCAATTCCAGCAAACATAATTTCGTCTAGCTTCATTTTTAGTATTTATAGACCATTTCCAAATGTATCTGAAGCTGTAATTTGTAGGCAGATTCGGATGCGACATTTATTGCAATTTTAAATCAGCACAAACCTTAAGACAACATATGTTTATTATGAATATACGTACTTTACGTGTTCGGCGTAGTTGGTTTAAAAATAAAGAATTAGGACTGTGTCCGAATGGAGAAGAAGGAAACGGATTGAACCTATCATTATTTAAGCCCTGTGATTGTATCCTTCTTTGGATTATTCTTCCCATTGTAAAATATTTCCTGTTGTGTTATTGCAGACAATGATAAACGTTCTAAGATATCGGAAATAATATTGACCGTCTAATTGAATTCATTGCGATTTTGTAATGTCTTTCATCGTTTCAAATGAGTCGAAAATTCCATTGAATCCAAACAAAACATTCCAGAAGTAAGGAAAAAATATCGACGATGATTTTTACGTCTTCAATGTCATTAAAATAAACTGTATAAATAATCGTCAACTGAGTGGAGCATTCTCCTGTGGCAATGAGCCGTAAATAATAATTAACTCAAGGACTTGTGATGATTTCTGAACAAACAACCATATTAATAAATCAAACAAAATTCGACACGGAAGAGTCTGAAATCCAAGAACTCTTCAATATCTTTTCTGACACTTGAAACCCATCATGGCATAGAAATAAGGAAAATTATTTAGACAATTGGAGCGAATTATAAAAAAATAAAGTGGTGTTTACAAAGATATTATTTTATTTTAAATTATAATATTTACTTTCTGGTCTAATACCTTCTTTTCAGTTGTAAAACGAAATTATGTACACAAAAAATACCTACAACCTGCTTCCAAGAGAGTCCCAAATCTTCTTCTGTTTTTCAAAAACAAATGCACTCGAATTTGCTATATTTCTTTGGGGTTCTAACATCTTCACAGCCTAAGTGGTGTCCATCTGTAAGGACGTTCTACTATAATTACTATATGAGTGATTGTTTTTCTAATTGTCAAGAAAGTGAATGTGGTCGCTGGCAAGTGTGGGTCAGAGTAAGTATGTCAAGACGCCCCAAGGTCACTCGGTAAGTTGTAAGTGAATCAATGAATTTGTTGATTGAATTGAATCATCGCGCTTGTGTAAAGGGGACACTCCTCTTACGCTTTATTTGATCTGGGTAATAACTTGTAATATTTTAAGTACGGTCGACTTATTAGATTCTTATGCTTCGGTTGAGCTTAGGTGTTATGGAGCTTTTTTATATCTCTCCAAACAGGAGAGATATAAAAAAGAGAGATATAATATCTTTTTATAACGCCAAACAGGAAGCCCTGTGGAAAATAATTAAATATATATATATCTTCTTTTGGGATGACGCGTGGATGGTCTTTTTAGGAAAAGAAAGTGAGGAATTCCTGGGAAGGAAAAAGGTTCAAGGGGTGTGTAGGGATACGGGGGGTCAGTGAGTTCAGAAAACAGACGTATGAATCTATTCCTCCCACTGCAAAACTTTCATGGGTGCCCCGAGAGAGGCCTGCTAGAGAGATCAACTCCCTCAACCAGTCTCTTCCGATCCGGCCTGCCACGCAGTTGGTGGGCAGAACAATCTACCGCCAAGATAAACCCGGACACCCCTGCTAAGTCACCAAATGCAGCGAACCATTTGGGGTGACATAAGGCAGAGATTATCCAATAAATGGCTCCCGGGGCGGCGGTACCCATACCTGCCTCCCAAATTGGCCTTTAAGGAACGTATTAACATAAACCATACCTGTGCTGGCCGCGACATTGTAAAAAGTCAAGTTTTTCACTATTCCGACTTTACGCACCGCTTAATATTTACACCGTGATTTGTTCGGGGATTATAGGTAGTAGTTTTGTGCAAAGACGTTCTAATTTAGCGATTTTACTGAACCAAGCTTCACCGAAAATGTTTAATATAATTATTATTGTCATATTTTAGCTTAACGGTACTGTCAGGCAACGCTATAAAGAGGCAAGCATTTTTGGGCTTGGCCTATTTCAGCATATCTTAACGGGAATGCATGGCGAGCGATATGCTGAAATAGTATACAGCGTGGTCTGACACAAGTATGACGCTCCAATAAGACAATAATTTATTATTGAAACCATATAAATATTAATAAAAAAGTATGATTAAAAACAATTAAATGATCAAGAATTTAATTCTACAGTTTGGCATCACGCAATTTTTAAAATCTGGAGTTTTCACGTCAACCAAATTAGCAACATTTTTATATTGCAAACGACATTTCAATCACGTACTGTGGAGCTTTGAATTGTCCATTTTAGTGAAAAAATACCACCCGACGAAAATCGGTTTTATCTATTACTTGCATCTCTTCAGTAACAATATAAACATAGACCGACAGCTACCAACTGTAAAGCTATATTGCAGTTGGTTGGTAGCTGATTTTATGGATGCAAACAAAAACGTTTTAAAAATAGTTATCGTGTCAAGCTGAATAAATTGTAAAGAAATCTGTTACTTTTTTGCTTACAAAAGGCGCCAAAATTTTTTGTTTTTTAATTTCATAAATTCCTTAAAACCACTTAACAACTTAAATGCAAAAATAAATACGCTTGCATTTAACCTCGCATAAATTCATACACTTCTGAAGATTGTTGTTGATCATAACTTCATAACGTTTTATACTATAGCAAACATCACAGTGGTAGTGGGTACCTACGCTCCCGCTATTTACATTAAAAACACGTTATACAAACCTTGGCAGTAAAAATAGATGGTAAAAAAGGAACCTTTGTTTCAACTTATAGTTAATTGGAATGTTTACATAAATTAATGCATTACAATAGTATATACTTTAATCATTGTGTCAATTTAATTTCCAACAGAATAACGTTTATTGAAGTAAAACTTCTTTACGCACGCTTGACATGGGCCGTAACCTGGTGAATGCGTGACGAGAGCGTTACGAAAAGTGTCGGGCGAGGCGAACGGAAGTTGAAAGGGAGATATAAGTTAGTGAAGATAGAAAGAGAGAGAGTTCCGTTTCGTATATTACTGTAGGGGCAAGAACACATTTTTTTTCTCTCTTCCTCTCATAGAAGTTTTACTTCAGTCATGTGGTCTAAAGCACACTCGTATTTTTTTTTAATGTAGGCACGTACCTACACTTTTTCTTAACATCGTCTGGAAGACAATAAAATAAATTCACCTCTCGTAGCTAATGGATTGCTTGCAGATTGTGTTTTTTATGATGTTTAGGCGTACATATATGTTATCATGCAAGAAGTATATGTGGGTGTGTATGGATAACAATTTTATTTCTTTTTATATATTTTTTTTATTCTTGACATAGAATAAACAAAGATTCTTGCATTGACATAGAATAATGAAAGGAGATCGACGTTCATGCGAGTGCAAGCGAGACGGAGCGCTGGGCGATTGGGCTAAATCAGTGATTCCCAAAGTGGTCCAGGTGGACCCCCAGGGGTCCACGGGGGTCCAAGTTGGCGCGATAAAGAAATGGGGGTTCACAAGTTGTAAGTGGGGGTCCATGAACTGTTTTCGAATGAGACTCATCCGGTGCCTATATCCCATCCCATCCCCCGTCTCATATCCCATTAGGTCCCCTCCATAAAAGAGCGACTGATGTACCGGTTATGCATGAGATCTTAAAACGCCCAGCTAGGCAAGGAGGGGGTGGGGGGGGGGGGGGGGGTGAGGGGGTTATGGGATATGGGTGTACTGTACTGGGATGGGGACATACGCCTCGTTCCATATCCCACTACGCCCCCTCCGTCGTGACAAATGTAATCTCGAATACTGGTCCATTTTGCCCACGTTTGAAAAAGTCGAAGTTTCGGTTGTGACAGGCCACACCTCGCTATTCAACATTCTGTACAACGCGTGTCGAGTTTTGGGAATATGGTAGAAATATACTAGCAGGGGGTTCACCGCGACCAGTAAAATTTTGAAAGTGGTCTACGAGAAAAAAAAGTTTGGAATCCTCTGGTCTAAATGGATCATTTTGTTTCCATTCAAATTTGTATGAAAACCACTTCCAGTATTATTTTTCATTCTATGGGCTTCGATGATAAGAAGGCATTTTCCACTAAAATTATGGAAATAGGTGTTTCTCAAACAATGTCATGTTATTTGTCACACGGGAATGTTGGCCTTACGCGTCACGATCTTCTTCAGGATATATGTTATAATAGCGCCCACAGATGATGGTACCTATTATGGCTGTTTACGTGGGCCACATTTGCGAAATGTTGCCAAAAATTATATAAGGCCCGTGACATGCGGTAATTCGTACTGTGTGGCCGGGATTACCCGCACGCGTAACCCGTCCGACGATCAACGTACCTACTCTATGCAAATTCGTACCCGCATAAAATTATATCCGGCGCGACCGTTGGGGGTTGGCGCTGCCATCGCCGATTTGCATTATAAAGAATAACTTTCCAATGGAGAATATTAAATACATGCGCTGAACAGACAATCCATGGAAGTGTGTCCTTTCCACGTTTCACAAAAAAAGTTTGTGAATTATTGTAATTTACGTTAGACCTTCTGACTTCTTTAGTGCAGACTAAGCGGGTGTACAAAGCATGGGCTAGACAAATATCAAGTTTTAGTTAAACATTATTTAATTTGATGTGGAAAACGAACATTGTAGCTATTCGCGAACGGTTGAACCAACGGCAATCGGAAACAGAAACAGAATTACATTCGTCACCCGTCCCTGGTGCTAAAAAGGTCTGTGTCAGCTATTGGATTACGAGAAGTCAAATTGAGGTAATTACATCGCGAAAGTGCCGCGAAGTTTGCTTGCCACAAATTTAAAAAAAATTCTGTTGATTGAAAAATTCACAATTGATTTCATACAATTTATTTTGCTCTTTTGACTGCTACTTTAACTTTGCTTTGAATACTCGCCGCGCTGTATACGGATGACGCTGAGCGTAAATGTTAACAAATATGAATTAATATTTAATTTCAGGAATTATTTCTTTATTCCGGAATGTAGGGAGGTTAATGAAATTCCAAGCATATTGTATTCATAGACAGGGTGTACAACAAATCTCCGAAACACTTTAACCAGCGACTCCTAAGCCTATTTGCAATAAAAAATGTTGATATCATTTTGCTGCCCGGTAAATAATAAACAAACAAGAAAATTCCATCGCACGTCGCCGGGAACAACGTAGTGCATTACGTGATAAGCACTCTCGACCCATTTACTTGCACTGCAGTGGGAGAGATTCCTTCCCTCATTTTTTTTCTTCCCAGAACTTCCTCTCCTTATTTTCCCTAAAAAGACCATCTACATAGCATCTACAACGATGGCATAGGTCCTGAGGGATTTTTTTTCCTCAGGACTTCCTGTGTTCACAGATACATTTACTCACGAAAATGGCGCTGTGAAAATCATCCAACAATTATTATTAAGAGTACCACGGCATCCTCAAATTGTGTATTTTGTGACTGAAGAAATGAAGAGGTCATGGAAAATATCCTTTCATTCCAGATGACATAGGTCTTGAGGGATTTTTTTTCCTCAGGTCTTCCTTGTAGGTATACAAAAAAGAGTGAAAATTTAAAAATGTAGTGAGGGCCCTTGAGGTGATTTTCCCACGAAAATGGCGCTATAAAAATCATCCAACAATTATTATTAAGAGTATCACGGCATCGGAAGAACTGAAAAAGTGAAAAGGTCATGGAAAATATCCTTTCTTTCCAGAAATGGTCTTCAAACATAGCTAAAGCTTTTCAAGAAATTTCTCGATCATTTTTTTCCGATTCTGAATGATGACTTTTCTTTTACCAGGGTGAAACAGAGAGTAGGTATGTACCACTCTGGTGAAATGTTTGATAAATTTCATCGGAAGTAAGGAAAGGTTGAACTTACCAGCACGTGGATACGCCCGAGCATCCTGACTATCGGTTTATCTCTACAGTGAATACATAATATCGCGTCGGTGCTCTCGCAAAAGGTCTCAAAGTTCGCTTAAAGGCGCTGCGTTATTTAACTACATTTATTATTATTTATTCGCAAGATAACTTCGGTACATACTACTTCCTGGTAGATGTCCAATAAATAAAATTGCGAATTTACGCTGTCACGATTTTGTCGTTGAAAGTTGTTAGGCGGGTACTAGCATATATGGTGAAATATATTGAATTTGATATCAGGTCAAAATTCGACCGAACAATATTTTCACTTCTTCAACAATCTTGAATTCATCTTGCGTTGTCATTTTTGTTTATTGAAAATTAATGACTGTGTACACCAATATTTAATCAAAATAACAGGCTTGTTTTGAATCCAATAATTTCATCGTTCGTCAGGATAAACATAAAGGTACTGCAATCTTCGATCAAGGATATTTATTTATTTGATGCAATATTTTAAATTTATAATGCAATGTTGGCGTCACTGGGTGGCTTACCCGTGCTGAGGCCCCAATTTTATAAAAGATTTTTTTTTTTATACATATCAAATTTTGGTAAAAAAATATAATGTGGGTGACTAAAAAATACATAAAATTATGATAACTTTAAACTAAAGATAAAAGTAATATTAAAGTGAAAACTAAAGCAAAATTAAAAATATAAAATTAAATAAAAAAATCGGCATATATTATGTGTTGTGTGATTGTATACTAGGTCAATGACTGCAATATATATATATGGGCGGTGGTAACCACATCCGCCACCCATATATAAAAATAAAATATACAAGCAAAAATATTTTAATGAGCAGAGATTTATTAGTTATTGTTATAAAAAGCCGTTATTTAAAATAAATAAAATTATTTAAATGTAGAAATTTATTTTTAAGAAGCAAGGATGATGATGCTGTACTACTAGAATTTTCTTGAATTAAATATTAAATATTACTAATTACTTTTTTTTTAAATAACTAAAAATTACTAATTAATCACCGCTCATTATAATGTTTTTGTTTAAAGGTGGATATTTATTTGTCTATTCTTATATTATAAATTTTCATTATATGTTTATCTTGACTTGATTTAGATTCATTAAATAAAAAAAAATCAGAGTGTACAATTCATACGAGGTAAAAGTGAAAATAGAAAATCGCTAGATGTCGTTTTATTTTGCCTGTTTATTTTAAAGTGGTTTGAAAATTGGATGGTGATTTCACAAAAATAAAAAAATATTTATTTTTTTTTGGATTTTGTAGGATTCGAACCTCGGTTCGCTGGATGTCTGACTCTTTGGCCGCTGAGATTTGTCAAGCGCCTTACCCGCTGCGCTATGGAAAGCTCGCGCCGAGGCGCAAATTTACCGCATGACATTAGAACTGAGGACCTGTCAAATAATTCATTTTAGTGACGCACTTCCGTTTCATCCGAAATTCAAATCACTAACGGGGCTTAAGAAGTTTCACTTGAAAAAATAAAAATAAAACTACATTTTCTTTATTTATAAAAAAATTATCACTATAGATGCCTTCCAAACAAATTTTAATCGAAACTAAAATTCCATTTAACCCAGTATCCCAGCGTTCTGTTGTTACACACGCCTGAAATCATAGACCTCCATCCCATTTGAATTCCTAATTCCTGTGTTATTTTTTAAAGTTTTATGGCTTCCTCTTATTTTATTCAGTTCGGGTGCTTCCCGGTCTTCCTATTTTCACTTTCAATTTCCTTTCACCACAAAACATTCCAAAACCGGGCATTGTGAGTCTTGTATGGTTCCACATATATAATACCTACGCCTATTTAGTTGACATAAGAAACTCGAGAACTATTCAGTCCGTAAGTAACGAAAACTGCACTTAATGTTTTTTTTAAGTATTATCGGAATTCCGCCTCAAATGCCATAAACGCTGTAAACTTAATACTGACTAATAAGTAAAAAAATATGAGAAATTTTCATTACATTCAGGCTGAAGAACAGTGCGATATCCAGGGGGTTAAACTATATTTTCTTCTTGGACCTAAAATGCGACCGACTAAAATTTTGATCGGGTAAATTTTGATCAATGGCGTTTGTCAATGCGATTTATTTGTAGGCGAGGGTTTACTACGCACAGGGTGGTAGAAAGAGGGTCTTAAAGGGTCTAAAAGGAAAACTATTCAAAATCGATTTAGGTTGTTAAAATGGTTCCAACATCCTCAATTCTGTGCTTAAGATCAGAAAAAGATATAAATAAAGAGTTTGAATGAAATCGACTGATAACCTAACATAAAATACCTAATGTACTAATGTATTAAGGAAAATATTTAACTATGCACCTGTAGATATTTTGAATACCAACTTACGTTCATAAAAAAAGTAATTGGCAAAGGGAAACAAATACAAATAAAACATAAATTGTGCTTTTTATGACCATTGTGTTAAATTTAATGATTTCTTTCTATTTAGCAATAAGAAGCAATGTGGGCTGTATTTTAATGTTTTTCCCACAAGATATGCAGAGATGAAGCAATGCAATACATTCTATAGATGACAAAAAAAGGTAATAAATAAAATAAACAAATTTATTAAAGCGCGTTAATATAGGTGACCTTCAGTTATGCCAACGGAATGCGGCGTGTTTCTTGCATAAAGAAATGTGCAAACTGCGTTGAACAGTACAATTCTTTTGACATTAATTTGTGCGGCGTTAGTTAAGGTGTATGGGATTGCTTAAACTTAATACAGCATGATTTAATTAGTCGACCACAAAAATAAAATTACAATGATCGACCTCCACGAAAAATCCTCATATTACTGAAGTGATATTTTTTTAGCGCCGTTAGTGACTTGAAATTCGGGTGAAACGGAAATGCGTCACAACTCAGTTCTACACAAATACTCATATAATGCAGTAATTTCGCGCCTCGACGCGTGCCTTCCATAGCGTAGTAGGCGAGGTGCTTGACAAGTCTCAGCGGCCAGAGAGATAGAGGGTTCGAATCCTACGAAATCCAAAAAAAAAAAAATTTTATTTTGTGAAATCAATATCCAATCTTCAAACCACTTTTAAAAAAAATAAGCAAAAGAAAAGAAAGCGGTATCTAGCAACTTTCTAGTTTCACTTCTACCGCGTGTGAATTACACACTTTGCTCTTTTTTATTTGTAAAGCAATAAATAAAGAAAAAAATGAAGAAATGAAATTAAATTAAGTTTATTTTTAACATACCTACAATCCACATTAAAAATTTTTTAATGCTGCAAATAATAAAATAGTTAAAAACAATCAATAAAAAGAAATAAAAAAAACATATCAAATATCAATGATGAAGAAGATAATAATCTAAACGAAAATATGAAAGGGAACAAGACACAGAAAAATAGAAAAAGATAATGGTCGCAACTGGGACTCAAACCCAGAACCTTCGTCTAACCGGGACGTGCGCGTTTACCAATTCCGCCATTGCCACCTTTGCCAAACCGTCATATTTGTCAATCTCATATTTCAAATCTTTTTAGAATTAACAATATTATATTCAACTAATTTATACATATAAATTAGTTGACGATTCAGTTTTTTCATTGGAATAACTGAAGTTCATCTATATTAACGCGTTTTAATAGATTTGTTTATTTTATCTATCACCTTTTCTTTGTCATTATATCAAAACATTGAGTTGGGTAGCTTGTTAACAAGAAATTAATATATTGTAATTAGTTTTAAGAACCATATTGTTTACCTTTAAATCTGTTATATGTATGTATTCTAAATAAAAAAAAATAAAAAAAAAGTATTGCATTGCAATATCTCTGCAAATCCTGTGGAAAAAAATTCGAGTGCAGTTTACACGCGGCAGAAGCAAAACTTTACCAAAAAAATATCAACCAATGAGCGAAAGGTGAGGTCATAATCAAAGCGACCAATGAGCGCAGACCTCGCGTAATTTCAGTTTCATATCTTAACCAATAGGAAATCCTTTAAAAGTGACATCATTATCAAAGCGGCCGATGAGCGCAGTTGGTGCGTCGCAGGTGCAGTAATCGTCATTTCCGTTTCATCCGAAATCCAAATCACAGCCGTGCTATAGAAGTTTCACTTAAAAAAATATAACATTTTTTCATTGAATGATGTTAGGAGAAGGAAGGTTTTGGATGTTTAAAACGGTGACGGGATAACTCAGAATGAAACCAACTCAGAACCACGTCAGAAAAGTCATTAAGAGTGATGAAAAAAAATTATAAAAAATTGGTTTAATAGGTTACATTAGGTTAGAGTTAACGGCTATTTAAAAAAATCTTTTTTTCATAGCTTTTAATGACTTTTCAAAGAGGTGTTGAGTTGACTTTATTCTCAGTTGGCATGGCTCTCATTAGCAACTGTTTAAAACCTCTGTTTTGAATTTTAGGAATATAAGTGGTATTAATGTTGGTTTGTTTGAATGCAGGCCCATTAAAAAAAAAAAAAAAAAAACTAGCAGCGTTTCTTGCTGCCGTAATGATAAGTATTTTTTGTTTGTTTTGTTTTTATATTTTTAAAGTGAAAACTTTTTTAAGCACCGTTGTGATTTGAAACTCGATGAAATGGAAGCGAGCGGCACTGAAAAGAGACAAACACATATTACATTTAGCCTGCAAGAGAATGAGATTTTTTTCTACAAGATCTGCAGAGATGTTGCAATGCAATACATTATATAAATGACAAAGGAAAAGGTGATAGATAAAATAAACAAATCTAATAAAACGCGTTAATATAGGTGACCTTTGGGTTTTCCAATGGATTGCGGTATATTTCTTGCATAAAGAAATGTGCAAAATGCGTTGAACAGTAGCATTCTTTTGACATCAATTCATGCGGCATTAGTTGATTGATGCTCGAGTCCATGTTTAAAAACAAACACACTCATTATCTTTTTGCCAATACCCTTGCGGATCAAATATGATACCGTTGCATATTGACTATATGACTTGTGACAACTTGAGGATCTTTTCAATGATTGGAAAAATGTGATTAATTATAGATATTAAGTGGAACGTTTGCGTGGCCCTTTTCGGCCCGTTTCATACAAATCTTAACTTTAGATTTGAGATCAAAATACCCATCCAAACTGAAAAATTATTTTTGTAATCAAAAGGCATTTCAAATATCTAGTACGGATGTGGGCTACTTTATTTATTTTTGCTTTCAATTATAAGATAGAGGCCATTAAGAATTTTAGTTTTTCATGATTTTAGAGGTAACTTGGGCAATTATTTGTGAGTAAATGAAAAACATAAAAATAGTAATTTAATTTCATAAAATAAATATTATTTTGATAGGTGTAAATTTAAAATACAAATTACCCATTTACGGCGCAACAAAAATTTGTCGTTTATAAATTAAAATTACTACCCAAAAAAATGCATTTTTAACGATGTTTTATTTTTTATTTTATTTTTCATTGTATTTTTAAAATAAACATAATAAAATTATTTTTTTTATGCATTTAATTTACTCACAAATAATTACCCAATTCGCATCTAAAATCATGAAACACTAAAATCTTTAATGGCCTAAATGTTATAATTTAAAGCAAAAATGAATAATGTAGCTCACACCCGTATTAGATATTTGATATACCTTTTGATTACAAAAATAATTTTTCATTTTGGGTGCGTATTTTGATCTCAAATCCAAATTTACGATTTGTATGAATCTGGCCGAAATGGGTCGCGCATACGTTCCTCTTAATTAAGTAGCTTCTTGTATGTAATTACTTTTAAAAAATAGTGTTTTTGTGCTATCTAGATTCTAAAAGTATCGTAAAAAAATGCCTAATAGTGCTCTACTTCCGTTTTAGTGGCGTTGCTTCACTTTACAGTTTAAAGAACTGCTCAATTATCGCGATCTGTTGAGGAAAGGTTCGGAAGCGATGCAGACACATCTCGTGTTCCGTCGCGATGTGTATTATTTCCTCTAATTGTTCAGCATTTTCCTCGGCGATTCTTTGTGTTCCCGGAGAAAGTAACCTTAATTAACGCGACTCTGAACATGAAATTAGAATACCAAGGAACTTTCCGCATTGACACGAAAGGTCGACCGTGGTAATATCTCAACAATGACGCTTTTCTAACGAATTACCGGACATTGTCAATAGGCCTCAAAACTAATACATAAGAAACTTTTTCTTATGTAAAATATTATTATCTCTTATGGAGGTATAACGAGGTGAAACGATGATTTGAAAATTGTTTTTAATAACATACCCATAAGTACTTCTCACTTAACGACCAAGTTTCATTTACTACTAGATCATTAAGCGAGGAGCTTATCTTTTGAAATGAAAACTTCTTTAGCACCGTTGTGATTTGAAACTCGATGAAATGAAAAAGCGACACTAAAAAGTGACAAACCTATACATCTACAGGATTAAGCGTGCGAGAGAATGAGATAGAATAATCGGTCTGCTCTTTGTGCGGTGCTTCGTAGCCTTCCCACTCTTGTCTGCTTTAGTTTTTTGAAGGTTCACTTCTTCCACTTTTTTTTTACATGAACTCCACACAGGTGACCCTTAGGAAAAGAATTTCCCTCAGGGCCTATGTCATCTTTGGGAATGCTGTGTGGAGGGTTTTTTTAGGGAAAAGAGAGGAGAGGAAAGTTCTGGGAAGGAAAAGGGTTTAAAGGGTGGGTTGGAATCTGAGGTTCAGTGTGTCCTGGTCATCCGCCTCCGACCTTGACAAACCTCACCCCATGCACCCGGGCATCCCTGCTAAATCACCAAACGTAGCGAACCACTTGGAGTGACCTATGGCAGAGGTGTTGGTTGTCCAATAAAGGTTCCCGGGGTGGCACTACCCATTCCCGCCTCCCAAATTGTGAACTGCACAATTTTTTTGAAGTGAAAACTTCTTCAGCACTGTTGTGATTTGAAACTCCATGAAATGAAAAAGCGACACTAAAAGAAGACAAACACATACATCTATAGGATAAAGTCTGCGAGAGAATGAGATAGGATAATCGGTTTCCTCTTTGTGCGGTGCTTCGTAGCCTATCTGTCTTCTCTTTGTGCGGTGCTTCGTAGTCTCCCTACTCTTGTATACTTTAGTTTTTTGAAGGTTTCACTTCTACCGCGTGTGAACTGCACAGAATTTTTTCGCATTCTTGACCAGTCCACCGCTTCAAAAAAACTTCAAATATGGTCAAAAAGCATCAGATAACATTAAACACGACAAATTGCAATTGTCGAATTACAAAAAAAAAATGGTTAAAAAATAAATAATCTGAATACTTTCCAAAAATTATGAAAATTTTACATAACACTCCAATCCTAACTTAAACAGGTTAACTTGGTTTAAAAATTTTTTCATCACTTTTTATGACTTTATAACATTGTTGAAACGAGTTTCGATTTTTCCTGGTGCCAATTTTTCAACGCTGATGTGACGGAGGTCATTCAACAATCACAAACAACGATAATGTAAATCTTGGACACTTAAATCATGCGTTAGTTGTTGATTTACTACTGTTGATTTTAGGGCGACCTCGGCGATGTTCCTATTGTGCTGTCTTCAAGATTTAAACCCAGAAATGACAAATGTGTCCCTCCCACCCTTCTCCCGCCCCTCGCAAGTAAATTATACGTGCCCGTAATAAAATCGGACAAAGGAAGTAGGCTCTGCACATACTAGCATAACTCAGCGAATCATTTGAGTGCCGCACAAGGAGGCCATCAAATAGTTTTGTTTATAGACCAGATCTGAGTTACTAGGTACTTTCAAATCTTCCTCTCCCACCTACACTTTTTTTCACCCCTCCCCCCCTTTTTTTAGGTTTTTTTTTTACATATTTTCAAAAGATTAATTATTACTGCAGTTGGAAGTTACAAAAATTACATTCAAGGAGTTGGATGTTTAATAAAGGTAATTTCTTATTACAGAAATAGATTAATTAATTTTTTAATATTTTTTTTTTCTCTTTACATACGAGTGGTCACACTCTCGTAAAGGCTATATATTATATACACATAAATTTTGGTGCAGTTTCTGATCAGTGTTGCATATTAATGTTTAATGATTCGTGTTTGATCTGATTGAAACCTGATAATGTAATTGTTCGAGAATATATTGCATGTTTATGTATATAAATTTAAATAAATAAAAAAAATTAAAAAAGAAAGCCGTATGACTAATTTTATGTGCACCTAACAACAGCTTCACAACTTCAATTTATAAAAATACTGATATTTATGATCAAGTGACGACCTCCGTGGTCGAGGGATAAGGCTCTTGACTCAAAATCCGAAGGTCGTGGAATCGAATCCCGGCGTGCACAAATAAATTATAATTGATTTATTTGTATTATTTCATAATAAATTCATTAAAAATAATATATAGTTTATTTGCGGCACGTTCCAGAGTGGAAGATACTTTCAGTATCGCTCTGTTATAAGACCACCATTCAGAATTAAAACTTTGCTTGAAATTTTATTTTGGTGTCCAGATCTGAATGGGCAGGTACCTCCCCACCTTCCTTTTCCCCATCTCCTTCCTACTTCCTACTCCATACTCCCCACAACCTTCAGCCTCACAATATACATTGGGGACCCTCCGTGATGTCCTGTGATGGCTCCAGACGGGAGCAGCTGGGACTCTTGCGAGGTATCCATATAAAAAGTGACATAACTGGGCAAATTATATTTTGACTTTTAACCCCTAACTTTATTAAAAATAATTATCTATTACGAGCCATGGAAATAGGAACTATTACTAAGTGAGAACTATGATTAAGTTATTACACATCTATTACCTACTTTTCACCTGGACCATAATATGCGGAAGATGAAAAACTGCTTTATTTTACTGAGTAGTTTTTAGAGATTTGTTACATATTCTAAAATCGTGATGTCTGAAGACACGAGGGGTTAAACATATTTTACTTATGTAAGAAATTGTGTTACATGAGAATAGTTTAGCTCAAAGGTGTTTCCTCTAATAGCCGACAACAAATAAATGTTAATTGACAATAAAAACACAAATTTGTTGTAGACCACTTTTATTTTAACTCTATAACTCTAGTTACAATATTCTCCTAACGAAGAAAGGGCGTTTCCGAAACCGGTAGAGTGTAATAAAATAAAAGTGGTCTACAACAAATTTATGTGTTTTTATTGTAAATTATGGCGAGCCACAAAGTTAATGCTTTTTTACAAATATGAATTATTAATTGACTCCCTGATGGAAGAGCGAAAAAATTATAGGCTTTGGGCCCAGGTTCATCTGGTATCATTCACAAAAAAACCTAAATATTTTGAAGTTCTAAATACTCTCTATAGTTTATACAGAGAAGGAGTGCAGAATGCTAATATTTTTTTTTAAATATGCATAAAAAAAACATTAAATAAATTTTAAAAAAACATTACACATCAAATAAATTATGGTCAAATTTTGACCATTGGGCGACCACTAGTAATATTAATTACGCAGATGATACGGTTCTTCTGGCAACGTCACTTTAGGCACTAAACAAATTACTCCAAATATGTGAAGACTTTGAAAAAAATCATAACCTTATATAATAGGTTTAAATCAATCGTTATGGTTTTCAAATGTAAAACGAGCGTATAGTAATATATTAGTATGGCTAGCTAAATGAAAATGGGAGTTAGTTGGAGCGTAAAGTCATTTAGGTATATCATCACAGACGACCTTAAAGACATCGAGGATGTGGAAAGACAAAGAACAGCGATATCCGTTAGAGCATATATGCTGTCAAGACATTTTCGCTTCTCCAGTCCAAACGTAAAAATAATACTATTCAATTCATTCTGCACATCTCTGTACACGTGTGCGGTAGATGCGGGTAGGTTAATCTGCAACCTAATGGCATAAGCTAAAAGTCGCCTACATTAATTCTTATCGCCAACTATTACCTTTTCCGAGATCCTCCAGCGCTACGGAAATGTTCTTGGAGGGACGAATGCACATTTACAAAGCACTTTAACGCCACCGCATGGGAAGCTTATGGCGCAGACCACACCAATTGCAGATTCAATCATCACTGACATGACTGTCTGGATGGAGTCGCCCTTGATAGCCATCTGGAGACGGGAGACGCTCAAACATCCCCCATAAACGGATGCACGCATTATATAATTTTTTTTATATTTCTTGAGCATTAACTATGTAACAATTTCTAGACATTTTGTTTTGAAGAGTTTTAATTTTCAATATACATCTGTTACTTTAATTTTAAATTTTCTGCTACCGGTTTCGACACATCCGTGTCATTCACTAGCAAACTTAAAACTAAGTTTTACAAATAAATAAATATTATTTAATTAATATTTTATTGTTATCTCATTCTCTCGCAAGCTAAATCCTATGCGTTTGTCTCTTTTTGATTTCGCTCGTTTCCATTTCATCGAGTTTTAAATCGCAACGGTGCTAAAGAAGTTTTTACTTCAAAATACTTGCAGAGAGATTTAATTTTAAATCGCTCATTATTTCATTTCACTGAATAGCTTACAAATCTTACATTATATAAGAGTTACTTGAGATATGTAGGCCGTTAGTAGTATGTTAGAAATTATTATTCACGGGTCGTGTCTGTCAATCAATCTTCTTATGGATAAACTTCATTAAAATTAAGTTCTGAATGGGATATTGAACAAAGTGCAACGTCTACCATGACTCCTTATGAAAACACTTGGCCTAAAGATGTTTATAATAGCGTATCGATTATAATGAACTTACGTAACAACTACATCTAATTGGCTGTATTATCAAATTATTTACAATTATTAACTTTCTTCTTAAAATCACTAACATAGTTTTTCTTGTGATTAGGTTAGAACGAAACGAACGGCAATTGATGAACAGCTACCTAATGTCATTTTGACAAAAAATCATGAAAATATTTTACTACACAAATAAAAAACATGTCGTTTTTTTTGAAATGATAACTTCTTTATCACCGTTGTTGTTTGAAACTCGATGAAACGGAAACGAGCGGATCCAAAAAGTTACAAGTTACAGTTCTCGCAGGCTAAATCCTGTTACACATACAGGATTTAGCCTGCGAGAGAATGAAATAGCAATATAATATTTATTTAAATCACGGTTACTCGGTTCCAATATAATACGATAAATCCACGGTCCCGCGCGAGTTTCCTTCAGTGTGGTGGTATAAAGCACCTGACGGACCTTTGCCACTTTTGCCGATATTTAGCCGACCAAGGATCGAATCCTACGACATTAAAAAATAAATAAATTGCAAAATCAATATCCAATCTTCAAACCACTCCAAAATGAACAGGCAAAAAAAAACACAAAATAATGCGACGTCTAGTGACCCCGAATAAGAAAACACAAACGCTTATAAGTTGACTAGATGTATAGGAAAAGGTGCACTGGAATTCGACGACAAAAATATGGACAAAAATCATCCTTCACATTGATAAAAAAAGTGCTTTGTAGTCTTTCCACTCTTGCCTACTTTAGTTTTCTGAATTTTTTTTAAATCTACTAAAAATAGTTATGCAGGTCAAATCATTTTCAAGAGACCCTTCCGCAGTGGTGGACTGGCTTGGATCAAAATCATTTGAGCCAAAAATGAATATATACTTAGTGTGACTTACATAGCCCCGAATATGGGTATTAGGCAAAAAAAAATCGCTTTGCGAACGGAGTCTAGTGGTGACAATTTCAAACGAAAAGTGGTTTTTATTTATTAAATGAAAAATTCACTTTGTAATACACCACTTTTTCTTTCTTAATACTTAACAGCCGACCGAGTTTCGCTTAGCTGAAGCTTCGTCAGGGCATATTATACTTAGGATGGGTTGTTTCAAAAAATTTGATGGGTTCATCAAATATTTGAAGTTGATTTTCACGTTCTGCGTAGGTTCTATTCAAGTTCTGTTATTATATCGTTATAGGACAGCTGCTTCACAAAACTGAAATAATAACAGAACGAATAGAACTTACACAGAACGTGAAAATTAACATCAAATATTTGATGAGTCCATCAAATTTTTTGAAACAACCCGTCCTTAGTCTTTCTATCACCAATAAGGTGTCTTCTTTTCTATTTCCATCACTTTCACTCATTGTTCTATTTTCTTATATTTATACATGTCTTCTAATAACGCTTAAATAATTCTTATTGGACGTCTTTCACCAAGGCAATGCTGAGAGTATATTCAATTTGGGAGAAGGGTATGGGTACCGCCGCTCCGGGAACATGTAGTTCGCTGCATTTGGTTACCTTAGTAAGGATGCCCGGATTCATCTGGTGAGGTGTGCTTAGGTCTTGGCAGCGGTTGCTACTACCCATCAGCCTTTGAACTCTCCAGCTGCTCTCTCTCGACCTATCGTCTTGGACCGCGGCGGGAGGGTGCATTCACACGTCCGTTACACCTGAATGCACTGACCTTTAGATTCTTACCCATCTCTCATAGCTTTTTCCTTCTCAGAACTTCCTCTCCGTAATAATATAATAATATTGTTTGGATGATTTATTTCTATACTTAGCAAGTTAGCTCATAAGCTTGACAGAGCGCGACGCTTTGTAGGTAATGGAGGTAGGTAAGGTTTCATTCCTATTCAAATTCCTATCCACCCCTTAAACCCTTTTCCTTCCCAGAATTCTCCTCTCCTTCCTTTCCTTAAAAAACCCTCCACAAAGTATCCTCAAAGATGACATAGGCCCTGAGGGAAATTTGTTTCCTCAGGGCCTCCTGTGTGGAGCTCATGTAAAAAAAAAAAAAAATAAATACAAAACAACACAAGAACAACATGTCAACCTACCAGAGACCAAATGGGAAAGTAATTCACCGACTCCAGATATTTTCGTATCAGAGGGTACGGCTCGGTAGAACTTCTAACTAGACCGATAAATCCTACTGATCTCAGTAGACAGAGCACTCGCCCGGAAAGTAGAGAGGTCCTGGGTTCGAGTCTCAGAGGTACCAATATCTATTTCTGATTTTTGTGTTTCTAGATTTTCGATTGAGTTTCGCTCATAGTGTCTTCATTTAATTAAATATTACAATTTGAGGTTTTACTTATAAAAGTTAATTAAAAAAACTAATATTTTAAACAATCTTTCGTAATCCTACATGTATTTAAAATGATTGATTTTTTTCATTTTTACATATAAATTCTTTGACAAATCTAATAAGCCTAAATTTTGAATGAGAGAGTTAGTAGCCGAAATAACTGATATATTTTTAAAGTCTGAGAATGCCAAATTCTTTTATTATTATTATTATCATTTCAGCTAATAAGTTAAATAATCTAACGACGCAGGAAATGATTATTTCCGGGCGAAAGTTATTACATGGGACTCTAGACTTAAATATGTTAGCGACCTGTCACGAAGACTTCTCGTGTCGTGATTTGGGAAAGAAAGACAAGACTTTTCCATTTGGGTTAATGAGGACGGTTACGCAACGCGGAACGCGTAACAAAAAATAAAACTGGGCTATAAAACGAACCTCCCCCACTCTTTTATGTGCGCCCGCTGAATTATTTGCATTTTTTAAGATGATGACAGCAGAGCCGGGATTATGTAATTCGGTGTCGGGGACCCTCGGTCACCCCAAGGAAAAAAAAAATGGTTTTCTGTAAAGTCGGTTAACGGACGATAATTTTACGTGATAACGTCATGTAATAACGATGGAGTGGAAGAGAGATAGATGCGTCACAAGCCGAATGCTTGTAGGGTTGATTAGCCGGATGATTGAAGGGTTTATTTATTTTAATATTGTTACCAAATTTAAAAATTATTTTGCATTTTATTCTACGAAGCACCGCATAAAAACGACACCGATAAGTCTACCTCATTTTTTCGCAGGTTAAATCCTATAAATGTAGTATGTGTTTGTCTCTTTTTAGTGTCGCTCGTTTCCGTTTCATCGAGTTTCAAATCATAACGGTGTTAAAGAAGTTTTCATTTCCCAAACTCACACAGTAAAGGTGAAAAATACACGCAGTAAAAGTGAAAAATAAAGTAGGCAAGAGGCTAAGAAGCAAGCACCAAACAAAGAGGAGACCGATTAGCCTATTTCATTATCTTGAAGGTTAAATCCTAAAGATGTATGTATTTGTCTCTTTAAGTGTCGCTCGTTTCCGTTTCATCGAGTTTCAAATCACAACGGTGTTTTAGAAGTTTTAATTTAAAAAATTGTGTGCAGTTCATACGCGGTAAAGTGAAACCTTCAGAAAACTAAAGTAGATAAGAGGCCACGAAGCAGCGCACAAAGAGGAGACCGATTAGCCTCTTTTTAGGATCGCTTTTCGTGTCATGGAGTTTAAAATATCAACGGTGCTCAAAAAAGTTTTCACATCAATTGTCAATTTTTTCAATCTTTATCTTTTACTTACAACTAAAGTGGAATTATTTTACTCCTACAAAATCCTTTGATATACATCTAACACGACGTAGCAGACCGAATTTATTTAACGCAGTTAGTGCCGATCACTCCCAAGAGCGGACCAAACCAAATTACCTCTATCGCATAAAAAAAGGAGGCACATTATCTCAATATTACTGGACAAAGAAAGCGAACTTGCAAGTTGTGTGTTATCCACTTATTTACTATATAAGCGTATGCGGTCCCTGAACTTATCTGTAGAAAAATAGTTATTTCACATTCATAAATGATGCGGCTCACGACAAAGGTGTATTTTAAAAAACTGTAAATTGTCTCAATGAATGGTTTATTTTTGTGATCCTGAACATTGTTTTAAAACATGTATTTTTTAAATATTTTCATTGGTTTGAAAAACCGCACGTTCCAAAACCGTTGCAACTGGCCACAACGTCATTATGTCGTGAAAAAGCCACTGGCCGGTAGGCGGCTGTCACCGACGTCGCCCAGCATGACGTCATCGCCGCCGAATTAACGAATAAAAACGTATGTCGTTTTGGCGGTAGATCGAAAATGGCACAATTTAATTCGTCAACATGAAAATAAAATAAAAACACCTCGATTAACCTAATTTTTTTCGATAAAATCTTAATTCCAATATAACAAAATGACAATTTGAAAGGTACCTACTTATAAAAAAAAATATTAGTTACATTATTTATAGATGTAGATTGTTTCTAGTTGATAATAATAAGATTTTTTTTATATTGAGTAAGGTACCAAAACCATCAAATTTGTTCTACTATTTCAAACTTTACTACTTACTAGCGAGTTCCCGGCATGCGTTACAATGCCACTTAATAAAGTAATTATTTCACCCTGCGTGTCCTTTCCCATTCGTCCCGTTCGCCTTCTGCCTCTCCTTCCCATCCCATGTCCTCCTCCCCTTGTTACTTTTTGCGTAGACATGAATTTGGTTGATCCAAAATAAGGCGCACATTCTTTCACTATCTGAAGCCCGCGGATCATTGCACTCCCAATATTGGGAAATCTTTAAGGGAATTAGATTCATTTTTCCTTCCCAGAATTCTCCTCCATTTCCTTTCCTAAAAAAAACCCTTCACATAGCATCCCCAAAGATGACATAGGCCCCGAGGGAGATTATTTTTCTCAGGGCCTCCTGTGTGGAGCTCATGTAAAAAAAAAAAAAAGATTCGACAGTAAGTTTAATAGTAGATGATAATTCAGATCCAGTAGCTTAAATTTACGAAAACACATAAGAATAATTTGATTCTTATTGATTTATAGAGAAGTTATCTGCCACCCTGAGCTTGCGTATAATAAAAATATAAATAATCATAACAATAAGATTTTTTAAATATTTATATTGGGGGATCAGTAGGATTTATCGGTCCAGTTAGGAGTTCTATCGAGCCGAACCCTCTGATATGAAAATATCTGGAGTCGGTGAAGTATTTTCCCATTTGGTCTCTGGTAGGTTGACGTGTTGTTCTTGTATAGTTTTGTATTTATTATACTTATATAGTGCAATTGCATAGCGTGGATTGACTAGATGATCATTTGTGGAAAAGTGTGTGGAAGGGTTAAGTTTTTCCTGTGGGGAAGATTTAACCCGGACATAAAGTCTAGAGAACAATTAAAAAATTGTTCTTCGAAAGTATTATCCTTTAACCTTAATTTAAATTTATGTTGTTTGTCAAAAGATTTTTTTTTTTTTATAAAAAGAAATTAAATCATTCCCGGGTTTCGAATAACCCAATAATGTTTAAAAATCTCCTACAACCGCACCGCACCGCAGTAAGCCGAAAATGTTGCTCGTAATGGAGGACTTAGCCAATCGAGGGATCGAACACGCGACGCCCGGGTGGGACCATAACGCCATGCCCACTCAGCCACTGACCGGTTTATAACAAAGGAATGTTCAATAACAACGGATATTAAACGTGACACATTAATAAATTAAGAATTGTTGATTAAAAATTAAATAAAAATTAACACATTTATAAATTAAGAATTATCCTTCACAGAATTTTATTGCTGCCTCATATTTTTTTTTACATTAGCTGCACAGGGGGGGGGCCATGAGGCCCATGAGGAAAAAACATTCTCTCGGGACTGATGTCATCTTTGGGATTGCTGTGTGGAGAGCCTTTTTCGGGAAAGAAAGGAGAGGAAGTTCAGTGAAGGAATAAGGTGTGAGGGGTGGGTAGGAATATGGAGGTCAACGTGTCCAGGAGAGTCGGACTTGTATATCCATCTCTCCCACTGCAGTGCTTCTACAGTCAAGTTCGAGAGCATTCCACAACATTCCAGAATGGAATTACTCTCGAATGTTCTGAACTGTTCTAGAAATCTCTAGAGGTCGAAATTTCAAGCACTTATATCTTCAAAAGCACCCCTTCCAGGTAAAAACGGAAGCCTTATTCATGGATGGGGGACAGAGGGCTATCACATCATGTAACTTTCTTGATCGTACCGGGACTTGTTTCTGAGTTTTAGTGGCACGCACATCGTACACTTTATTTTATAACATATATTGCATTAATAAATACATCTCTACCCGTTTTAAAGTGCCTTACCTTCAACAGGGGAGTATTAAAACTAACATAAAATACAAAATTCTGACATTTATACATAAATATTGAGGTGTTGGAGTAGGAGGTAAACAAAGGGGAAGAAGTAATTAAGGGGTTTACGAGGGAGTAACAGAGGAGCTTATTGGAAACATCTCTAGAATAGAGTTACAAATAAATTTACTTGGTTATTCAATATACTAAAATTATTATATAGGGATTTTCTGATTTCAACTACTTCTAAGTATACCTACATAATAAAATAGCTTTTGGTGGGCAAAATTATTTTCAAATAATTTATTATGAAATCAGAGATAAATCGTTTAAAATCTTATTTGATCATACTCGCACCACAAATTTAATTACATTTTTATGTCCGCGTAAGAAAGTGGGCAAGGTGCGTAAGTGGTTTTTTTGCAGCACCTGTGTTCTAAATAATACAAGAAATCGTGTTAGATATACAAGGTGAAGAAATGAATAGTAAGCAGGCGACATAAGACATAATAGAAGATCGTCGTGGCAGATAAACTACAAAGAACAATGTGTTGAGACATTGCGACCAGTACACTGATTGATTCCATACCAAGTTAAATCATGTCCTATTGGGCTGAAGACCTTATTATGCATTTTAAGTAAGCGCCACGATAATATTATTGTATTACATTGGCACGGGCGTAAGTTACTTAATTCTGTTCGAGCTCAAAGGATCAAGTGCCAAAGTAGTTAACGATTGGCAATTTGTTAGTGTATTTCGTGGTGTTCTCTTTGAATGATCTACTAATACATTCATAACACATTCCATCTTGAATTATTTAATAACAATATTGCATTACTTCAATCCACTGTCTCGTATGTGTCGTCTATGTAATACCATTGAATGTGACCATGTAGATATCTATGCAAACAGTCTCACATATTTCAAAAGTCTCACATACTTCAATCCACTGTCTCGTATGTGTCGTCTATATAATACCATTGAATGTGACCATGTAGATATCTATGCAAACAGTCTCACATATTTCAATCCACTGTCTCGTATGTGTCGTCTATATAATACCATTGAATGTGACCATGTAGATATCTATGCAAACAGTCTCACATACTTCAATCCACTGTCTCGTATGTGTCGTCTATATAATACCATTGAATGTGACCATGTAGATATCTATGCAAACAGTCTCACATATTTCAAAAGTCTCACATACTTCAATCCACTGTCTCGTATGTGTCGTCTATATAATACCATTGAATGTGACCATGTAGATATCTATGCAAACAGTCTCACATATTTCAAAAGTCTCACATACTTCAATCCACTGTCTCGTATGTGTCGTCTATATAATACCATTGAATGTGACCATGTAGATATCTATGCAAACAGTCTCACATATTTCAAAAGTCTCACATACTTCAATCCACTGTCTCGTATGTGTCGTCTATATAATACCATTGAATGTGACCATGTAGATATCTATGCAAACAGTCTCACATATTTCAAAAGTCTCACATACTTCAATCCACTGTCTCGTATGTGTCGTCTATATAATACCATTGAATGTGACCATGTAGATATCTATGCAAACAGTCTCACATATTTCAAAAGTCTCACATATTTCAAAAGTCTCACATACTTCAATCCACTGTCTCGCATGTGTCGTCTATATAATACCATTGAATGTGGCCATGTAGATATCTATGCAAACAGTCTCACATATTTCAAAAAGCAAATTAACAATCTTTTACTTTGAAATGTTATGGAGAACAATTATGTGATTGCTCTATTATCATTTTATTTTTATTATCTTCCTTTTCTTTCTCTGCAGGTTATGTTATATATTTTCACTACTTTGTTTTATATTTCATTTTTTAACAACTAAACATTGATTACGCATGCTGTGAACATTAATAATTGGAGTTTTAATGAATATATGAAAATATACCAATGGCAATTTTATAACTTTAATAATTGTTAACTAATTGTAATGTTATTGGTATATTTGTCGCTACCGGTAGCGCTAAAACCCAACACTCTCGTTATGCTTCAAAAGTCTACATCTGCCCTGATGGTGGTTACTTTAAGGCTATTCGAAATGTAGGTATAAGAAGAAGTAGCATAGATGTTTAACAACTCAAGAATAATATGGTGGCATTTCACCATCCTCTAGATAAAATATCCATTTTAATGAATAAATACTCGATACGGGTAAAAAACAAAGGGCTAACTTATCCGATACATCGACTCTATGGAATAACAAGGTTTCAACTGACGATTTGAGCTGATTTTTAGTTATTGGTTGAATAATGTTCTAACTGCACTTTTTTATTTCTTCTTTGGACACCAAGATTAAATAATGCATTTTAAACGAAATGGAAAGTGTTACAGAGCGTTCCATTGACGAACTGCTCAAATTTCCGAGTCTTGCTATTTGAAGTTTTAAATAGAGTGGTTAAATATAATTCTTGATTAAAAAGACGAAAATTACAGTGATTCTGTAATATCTGACAGTATTTGGAGTTGAATCTTTAAAATAAAACGAGTGTGCTTAAGAACGCACGACTGAAGTAAAACTTCTTTGTGCTTCGTTCGCTTCGCCCGATCACACTTTTCGTAAGCTCTCGTCACGCATTCTCAGCATTCGTATACCAATCTCAGCATTCGTATACCAATCTCAGCGTTCGTATATCAACCTGAAAAAAAATAACGATGAGTTCTCTACCTACGAAATCGTGTCTCTGAACTTTGACTGGCATTTCTTACGTTATTGTCTAATTACGTTCGTAATAGAAATAGTGGAGATTTTTTTAATGCTGTTATTTAACAAGAGAAAAACGCGATCTAGTAAGAAAATTTTTGTGATGCAACATAGCGAATTTGTTTTGGTGAGATTTGGCACATGGAACAGCGTGGGAATATCCCACCCTTTCTTGGCGAGCTCATAGAGAGAGTTTACTACGAGCTACTACGATCGCAGTGAAAAGGCTAGATCAAAATTACGCTTTTTCAGCAGCGTATTTCCGAATACAGATTTTTATTACATATCTAACTATAAAATATCTAACCTAATTAACCTATCTAGGGAGAGAATTTCATTCGTCTGCTACGGTTGTAGCGTCTTTGGCAGAGGTGAGACAAGATCGGATCAGTGGTGTGCTTCCGGCCTGCGAGGCTATTTGGATTAGTCTACCAAAAACACCGCAAGCAAACAAATAAAGTAAATTTAATACTCAAAATTGCGTGCATGTAAGCACTCACACGCACACTCACATACTTTCTGTTCCTAATCTATTGTAGGTATTGTTATTTTGTCAATTTTTGTATTATTTCCAAATATCGAATGAATTGCTTAGTACTACCCCTGCATACAATCTGGAATACACGATTATTTTTTTTTTCGACTTTATGTCCGGGTTAAATTTTCCCCACAGGAAAACCTAAACCCTTCCACAACTTCTTAAACTTTTCCACGAATGATCATCTAGTCAATCCACGCTATGCAAGTGTATTATATAAGTATAATAAATACAAAACAATACAATAACAACATGTCAACCTACCAGAGACCAAATGGGAAAAATAATTCACCGACTCCAGATATTTTCATATCGATAGAAGAACTCGATAGAACTCCTAACTGGACCGATAAATCCTACTGATCCCTCAATATAAACATTTAAAAAATCTTTCGTAATCCTACATGTATAATGAATGATTTTTGCATTTTTATATATAAATTCTTTGACAATAAACCTAAATTTTGAATGATAGAGCTAGGTATAATGCCAGTAGCCGAAATAACAAATGATAATATTTTTATAGTCTGAGAATGCCAAATTCTTTAAATCTCATATCCTAAATCTGTATATTTATTTTTTTCAGAAACAGATTTTTGAATATTATTATCTATTACTCAAAACAATACAAAACTTAATAACACCAAAGCATTCGTAACACAATACTGTTATTTTGTGTCACAGTTGCAGACCCTATGAAAAATTCGGAGAAAAATATTTGCGTTTTCCGAGTGCAATTATAAAAAGCTTACAGACTCTAATGCACATTCACGTTTAAGTTAAAACCAGTCTTGTGTTCTGTATGTAATTATAAAATTTGAGTTGCGGACTCATGGAGAGTCTTTTCAGGAAGGGAGGAGAGGAAGTTCTGGGAAGGAAAATGTATCTGAGGGTGGGTGTATCGGGAGTGACGGACGTACGAATTCATCCCCCCCACTGCGGTGCAAGGCGATGTTCCGAGAGAGTCTTGTTGGAGAAGTCAAAAAGTTGTCAAGTCCGGACAAACCTTACCTCATGTACTCGGGCATTCCTGCTAAGTCACCACTGCCTGGCGCTTTATACCACCATATCAAAGACTTGCGTGGGATCGTGGATTATTCGTATTTTATTGGAACCGAGTACCCGTGAAATAAATAAATATTTTATTGCTATCTTATTCTCTCGCAGGCTAAATCTTACGTAAGTGCTTGCTTCTTTTTAGTGTCGTTTCCGTTTCATCGTATTTCAAATCATAACGATTCTAAAGAGGTTTCACTTCAAAAAGGCTTCGTCTGAACAGGGTCAGTAGACGTGGCTCTTACTACCGACCTGCTGAACTCCGCACTTCCTACGTCGCGGCACAGAATAATTACAGCCAGTTGCACAACGGACGAAATATCGGATGCCGGTGGCGGGTGTATGGGGTATGGGGTCAGTATGCGGAAGCGATTAAGCACATCTCACACAAACATGTGCGCTGTGCAGGTTGTTACGTCACCGGGCGCAGGGCTACAAATCGTGCCAAATGGGATTTATCATGCATTGCCGTGTCTCGCTGCGTACTATTTTTCACCGTGATTTGCGACCTGCGGTAGTCACAGTTTTGAATGAAATATGCCCTTAATGCTATGACTGTATTGTTAGCATCAGGAACACATTAGTAAGGTCAGCTCTATAAAGCTATCTTCGCGAATGGCCAAAGATAAAGTAAACGTGACTGGAGTAACCTGATCAAAAGTGTTCAAAGATATTTTAAGTGAATTAGATTTTTTGAAGTGAAAAACTTTTTTCGCACCGTTGTGATGAAGCGAAAAATAGCGACACTAAAAAAGACAAACACATACAACTACACATCAAAAAATCCGTGGTCGGGGATTCTAACCTTCTAGTATTATTTATTACGGTGTTAAATTTGACAATTAATGATGAAAAATTTTTAAAAGTTAATGACATCAAATACCTGGGTGCGATACTCGATTCAAAACTAACTTTCGCGGCAAATTTTGAATATGTGCTAAAGAAGATATATAAATAAGTAAATTTTCTTAGAAGACTAAGAAATAAATTAAACAGAAATACTTCAGAGGTCATTAATGTAAAACTGCTCCACATTTTGATTACTGCTCTACGATGTTATATTTGGCCAATGAAGGAAATTTGATTAAGCTAAAAGTTATACAGAACAGAGCTATGAGATGTATACTGTTAACCAAATGAGAGGAGAACTAAATTGGATTCCAATAAAAAGGAGACTGCTGTTTAATGTATTGATTTTTGTGCATTTATAGTAATGAAAAACCAAATGCCAAAATACTTTTAGTTTCGCCATAAAATCCAAATAAATGGAATATTTTTGAATACATCCAAAACTATTTTTTTTTAAATGTGATAAAATAAGCTTTCAAAATTTAATATTTTAAAAAAAAATTTTATGTAAAGATTTTGAATGGAAAAATAAAAAGTTAGAAATATGGCGTTTTTTCTAACCAAAATTACTGAAAAATGAAGAAAATAAAAACACAAATATTTTATTCGCCAAATGTATAAACTTAACAGTAAATTCACTTTTTATGGTTTTATGTAAAAATAATGCATAAAAAAATTCTCAAAATTTCTTAATGGTTTTTCAAATTGCGGTCGGAAACTTTGGTTTCATAAAGTTGTATATTTTAATTATTTTGTGGTTTAATTTAAATTTTGAATATAAAGCGTGGAAAACCCTCATTTTAACGGCGGCTAGATCATATTTCTAAACTTCATTGTAAGGAAGACACAACAATTTCTATGAGACTAATAAGAGTTGTTCCGAAAAACAAACAAATTAGCCTTACTTACAACGTTTTTTTGTGTTAATAAGCCAAACATCACTGATTTGATATTTATGCACAAAAAATCATAGACACCTGTAATCACGATCGCTCTTATAAAAAATATGGATTCGAAATTCGCAAAGACGTCGTAGTTAAGAGTTAACAAAATTCTGAGTTCAATGATCGTCTACAGTTATTGAGTCATTAATGTCATAAAATATAAATATAAAATATAACACTCATAACAATGTTATAAATAGACGATTCGAGAATGTATATTTTATGAAATCAATGACTTATAAGTCGATAATCGTTGATGGTCATTGAACTCAGGATTTTTAAAACTTTTACTATGACGTCTTTGCGAGTTTTGAATCCTTTTAATTAATTAACATGCTTGAAAGCGTGTCTAGTTAGATTTTGTATTAATAAATGTCAACGTAAATATAAAATATGTGCACTTCCATTATGATGGCAAGTTATGAAATGTAATTTTTTTATCGCACCTTATGACTTAAATATAGAAATTTGTTAAAAATGTCTGTCACAATTAAATTTTATTTAATTGTTTTGTGTAATTTCACAATTTTATAATTTAATTTTTTTTCTTTCATATCTACATTCAAAAATATTATTGGTCAATTAATATTATAGGTCAATTAGTTTATTTATAAAAAGTTCTAATACATCGTCTGTAAGTAGTATGACCACAGTTTGATAATGCTTGAAGAAGGCGAAATAATTACATAGCAGAACCTTATTATACATAAACTGTTTTTTCTGAGTAAGACCGCCATTGAAAATTTAAACGTTGCTTGAAATGACTTTACCCATGTTTGGTGACCAGATCTGAAAAGCAAGATACTTCCCAATCTTTCTCTTCCCAATCTTTCTCTTCCCCATCTTCTTCCCCTTCCGCTATCTTCTGCCTCACAATATACCCCAATTGGGGAATCCATAGCCTCACTGGCTCCATGTGGTTGGGAGCAGTTGGGATCTGTGCTGTATTCACATAAAAATATACATAGCCTCACTGGCTCCAGGTGGTTAAGAGCAGTTGGGACTCTGTGCTGTATTCACATAAAAATATACATAGCCTCACTGGCTCCAGGTGGTTGGGAGCAGTTGGGACTCTGTGCTGTATTCACATAAAAATATACATAGCCTCACTGGCTGCAGGTGGTTGGGAGCAGTTGGGACTCTGTGCTGTATTCACATAAAAATATACATATATCTCATTAAAGATTTTCAATACTAAGCTTTACGACTCCTTTTCAACTTCGTATACATTTCTAATCATAACAGTTCAATCTCGAGAAAAGTCAACCCTGTTTGTTAAGTTTCATCGAATGTATTTTTTAAGTAGAAAAGAATAGAAATTTGTAATTAAGTGGAAGATTATATAAGTACAATGTTTATTTCTTCTGTAGTTGTAATTGTACCTTTAAGCTTTATATTATTTCTTTTTCTGTGAATGTATCTTTAATATGTTGCAATGATTGTCATAAGGAAAAACAGTTTCATTTTAAAATATTACATCTTCAAAGTAATAGGCTTATGTAAAACCATAATTATTCAGAATTGTAAATTTGACCGTTTTCAAGAATAAAAAAAATAACATAACTCACACCAAAGAGGAGATTCACTTTGAATAAGTGGCGAGAAAAGAGAAGCTAGAAATAAAAATGTGATATTTTGCCTAGTCATTTATTTTCACTAATCGTAGATTAGTTGTGATTATGACGCTGTGCAATGAATTGACAGTTTTGAAATTAAATACATTGTAATTATGTTATTTTTCTAGAAATGTTCAGGAAAAAACCTTAGAAATGAAAGTAAGTATGACTATTGCTGATGGACACTATAACGTAGTGGTCGTCGAACATGGCTTCGTTTACCGTTGTTATATAATACATGAATATTGTATGGCTCATTCTATACCGCCTCCGTGGTCGAGGGGTAAGGCTCTTGACTCAAAATCCGAAAGTCGTAGGATCGAATTTCACATTTTTTAAGAATATATAGTATATTTGCGGCACGTTCCGGAATGGAAGATACCCTCAGTGTTGCCTTGGTGTAAGACCACCATTCAGAATTTAAAAGTTCATTGAAATGGCTTTAGCCGTGTTTGGTGATCAGATCTGAATAGCCAGGTACCTCTTCACCTTCCTCTTCTCCACCTCACAATGTACCCCAATTGGGGATGCCATAGTCTCACTGGCTCCAGACGGGAGCAGCTGGGACTCGTAAGATATTCAAATTAAAAAAAAAAAAGTATGTAAATGTATGTTTTAAGGTTTTCACGACCAAAAAGTATTTTTGTTATTGTTTTTGGGGTGTTATGCCGTGTTTCGCTACCTCCTTCTTTAGCCAACGTTTCGGACAGCGTTACAGTGTCCATCATCACTCATCTGCCCTGATGATGGACACTGTAACGCTGTCCGAAACGTTGGCTAAAGAAGGAGGTAGCGAAACACGGCATAACACCCCAAAAACAATAACAAAAAAAGTATGTAAATGTTTGGGCATCACGCCTGTTTTGTTGATATACTGAGATTTAAAAAAAATAATAAAACATAAAATTAAATAAATACTTGTGCTAAATAGACCAAATGCACCGGTGGTGATTCTTGGGGTTATAAAAATGATATTGGCTGTTATAAAAATCTACTTACAGCTGTCAATTCGGAACGACCATTGTATCTATCAGGATTAAAACTAAATAAAAATAACTGCCTAATTAAAAATTGTCCATTTTAATGTAAAAGAGAAAAGTAACTATTTTTTTTTATCGATTGTTATAATCTAAATGATTTGCCGGTGAGAGACTTCAAGGGTTATCCACTGAATGCGGGAATGCAAAAAGATTTCAAAGTTAGTAGGAAATGAGGGTAATCTTGAGAATCTCGTCTCGTACATGAAACAATAGCTCGCCGAACGATTTTGACATCACAATGGCAAGAAACATAAAGAAAAATTTGATAATAAATAAACGTTTCAGGTGTATCATCTTCGCAATAAATAATCTCTATACAAAAATAAAGAGTCAATTACGTAGTTGTGAAGGGACTAAGAACATGAAAAAACATAAACTTGAACCAATCCATAGATTGTTACTGCTCGCAACGATACGTAATGGGATGCTTTGTTTGTTTTGAAGGCATGTTCATACGAGAATAAAATTAGTAACGATGATAATAAACACATTTCGATTATCCAAAGGCGTATCAAATTTCGAAATCGATTTCCGCGTGATAAAGTACAAGAACGGTGGTATTTTACTGTTTAAAATAGTGCTTGGTGTCTCATTCGTAGAAAAGCTAAGTAGTTGTAAGAGTAATTGTAAAACTTATGATCATTCAGTTGTTTGATCAAACGGTTACAATGTAAATCAAAATTTTGAATTCAGATGAAGTATTCTAAACTGGTTTAAAATTGTAGAATTCAGCACAATTTATTATGTTTGGCAGAATTTCCGTTGGTTTTTACTACCGCTTTTAATACCATTTATCAAACAACCAGGCCTAAGCTTAACGGTCATTTAGCTATGTTAATGTAATATAACTGAACACAAATTGGTTTGGTCGAATGAATTTGAATAGATTACATATTTGAATGTAAGAAGATTAGAGCAAGATGGAAACGTCCCAGGACAGAAAGCTTCAAACTATGTATGGACCGGAGAACATAATGTGTGTGGAGGAAGCCAAATTACATTCTGAGATGTAGAACCATGATGATGATGATGATAAGATAAGATACTTGCTAAGTATTAACTAACTAACTAGGACCGCCAAACAACTCGGTCTTGACACACACTCTTTGCCTCATTCCCATTCATACATCGTGTAATATCTACTCTTCTGTTGTTCTGACTCTTGACATGGCCCGAATCAAATATCTTGTTCACCATGTCTTTCTCCGACACCATGGCGTCCCCGACTTCTTCTACCATTCTTCTACTACTCTACACTTCTACTCTTCTATTGTTCTGACTCTTGACGTGGCCAGAATCAAGTATCTGATTCACTTTAACACTGTGTCTTTCTCCGTCACCATGGCGTCACCTTTCTTTATCACCATGGCGTCCCCGACTTCTTCTACCATTCTTTACTTTCACTACTCTACACTTCTACTCTTCTATTGTTCTACTGTTTAACATGACCAGAATCAAGTATCTGGTTCAATTTATTTATTTATTTGTTTTATTTTAGTAAATTGTACATTTAAGTTTACAATTTCCTAATCAATTAAATCATTTCATATTTCAAACTATATTTTTTCTTGTTCTATGTATCTCCTACAATAAATTTTGAACTTTCCAATTGGTGCGGCCTTTAAAGTTTCTGGTAGAGTGTTGTATAACTGCATCCCTTTGTATAGTAAACTGTTCTGCGTATTCGTTTTGTCCTTTTTTTGTAGTCTGATTTCCTTGCAAGTCCTTGTATTATGTCTGTGAATGTCCTTGTTGTATATAATTTTGTTTGAGAAGTATTTTGGTAACATGTTGTTCACTATTTTATGGATAAATATCATCGTGTGCAGCATAAGGATAAGTATCACCATGTCTTTCTCCGCCACTATGGCGTCACTTTTCTTTATCACCATGGCGTCCCCGCTTCGACCAAGGGTATACTAGGTCAATGCGTCCCCGGCTTCTTCTACCATTCTTCTACTACTCTACACTTCTACTCTTCTATTGTTCTGAGTCTTAACATGGCCAGAATCAAGTATCTGTCAAGTAGTGTCAAGTATCACCGTGTCTTTCTCCGTCACCATGGCGTCACCTTTCTTTATCACCATGGCGTCCCCGACTTCTTCTGCTTTTCTTTTACTATTCTACACTTCTACTCCTATTATCTGACTTTGCCAGAATCAAATATCTGGTTCACTTTATCACCGTGTCTTTCTCCGTCACCATGGCGTCACCTTTCTTTATCACCATTTTCCCGCGTCCCCGACTTCTACCATTCATATTTGCGTCATATATTCTCATTATATTCCTTTCTTCGATCATTTGCTCTACATGCCCAAACCATCAAATATGAAAAGATGTCGTAAGAGTTCCGATAAAAGATATTGCAAGAATTAACCGAATATAACATGAATTGTTGTAATTTGTATCTGTGGGTTGGTTACCTTTATTGGATAACCAACACCTCTGCCATACGTCACCCCAAGTGGTTCGCTACGTTTGGTGATTTAGCAGGGATGCCCGGGTTCATGGGGTGAGGTTTGTCTAGGCCTTGGAGGCAGATGACCAGAACACACTGAACCCCAGATTCCTACCCACCCCTTAAACCCTTTTTCTTCCCAGAACTCTCCTTCCCTTCCTTTCCTTAAAAAACCCTCCACACAGCATCCCCAAAGATGACATAGGCCCTGAGGGAAATTATTTTCCTCAGGATCTCCTGTGTGGAGCTCAGGTAAAAAAAAAAAGTTGAAAAGAGATAAATGGTAAATGTGTCAATTCATAACGCTTTTACAAAAAACACATTTGCGATTGCTTACCGAACAGTTAAAAAAACTTCTATGTTTGAACTTAACCCGGTAAAGTTGAAAGTTTAGTAATTTCAACTTGAGTCAGCGCTAAGGTAAATTACACAACTGTCTGTCCGTCACCCTTCCAACACGCCTAGTAATAGTGATGCCTAATAGATTAATGATTACTCAGCATTGCCGCAATAGGTCACTCTCACCCAAAAACACCGAGTTCAAACCTAAGTGCTGTAACATCAACTTACATTGTAAGTGTACGCGTTTCTCTCTTCCTATTACAACTTTGCTCTTTCGCTGGGCATCATTCCATTGTCTGGGGTCAAGACAGCTAACAATTTCAGTCTTATATTGTGTGCAAAATTTAATAAGTACCAAATACCATTTAAATTACAAATTCAATGATTCGTAATGACAACCTCTTTGGTAGTGCGATCTTTGGATCTGTGCTTTAAAGGTCAAGGGATGACCTGACGAATTCAATAAATTTTAACGAATTTAGTAAACAAACATTTTTGACGTGATAACGTCTTATAAATCGATGAACGCCGGCCGCATTCACGAAAAAGCATGACCCATTGTCACGTTGTCACGTTCGGCCTAAGCGTTCGGCGAGAGCGTGGAACAAGCGTTAGAGAGGCACGACGGCCTAAGCGTTCGGCTTAAGCGATCGGCTCGTGACGTTATCACGTCAAATTATCGTCCGTAAACCAACTTTACAGACAACCAAATTTTTTTCGAAGTCATCTTATCTTATCTATGTATATAAATGAACTAGCTGATCCAGCCACGCATTGGTGTGGCAAACGAAACACAATGCCATCTACTGGATGGTTACCCGACCTATACGACCCGTGTTGTGTCGATAAATTAACTCATACCGCCATCTGTTTAAACTTATGGAACTTACAAATAATTACAAAGCATTGTCTTATAACAAACATTTAATGAGTATTTAATTCGCAATAATAAATATTGAGGTCAATAATCGAGATAAAAACTATCCTTTCTTTTAAGTTGGACCAAATTACTCACAGCAAGTCAAATTTAATCAAAATCCGTTAAGTAGTTTCGAAGTTTATCTCGAATATATATAAAGATAAATATGTATGTTTGCTTGCTTGCTTGCTTGTTTGTTTGTTGTTCAGGTATTGCTTTATCAAGCATTGGAAATGTTTGAAACTTTCAAAAGATCTTCTTTTTACGCTAGAGAAGGTTTCTGGATTATAACAACCAAGTGACAATACATCTGAAAAGTTTTTTAAATAAATAAATTTGATTGAAATACTCAACCATGACACTCACCCAAATTGAATGTTCACCTGACAAAAATTCATGTTAAGAATTCTGCCATGTGTGAATGTCGTCTTGGTGAAGAGGACCTCAATCACATTTTTTTCAGTTGCCCTGTAAATAATTCATTAAAAAATTTCATCCCGGACCTAATCAATTCGGGTAAATTGCTCCCCTACAACAATATTACATGCCTGTTATCTTCTGTGGACAAACGCGTTTATAAAGTCTTGGCTAATTTCCTTAACATTAACAGTATCAATTAGTAACTGTAAGTTTAGTTTCATTTTTGTATCACGTGTGTGCTTTTTATTTGTTTATATCAACGTATTTATTTGTTTCCTGTTGCTCCCACTTGTATTGTGAGAGTTAAGCTTATTATTATTATTTGTAGATGGGCTCTTGTTACTAATACAAAATTGTAAATAACCAAAAATACACTTACACGCATTATTCACAAAATCACCCACTTGACACTGTCTAGAACACTCCCTTGGGGTGAAAAGCATTGAAAAAAAAACTTTGAATCTAATAAAGAATTATAGGTATTTTAAATAGGTACCTATGTTAGGAAACAAATTTGGTTGATTGTCAATATATAAAAATGAGTGTTTCTTTGTTTATACCTGATGCGCTCCTAAACTATTCATGCGATTTCGACGAAACTATTTCTTCATTTGTAGCATTGCAACGCATGTCGAGAACTTGCTAGTGCGTAATAAACGCTTCATTACAGTTTGGAAGAGATTTTCAATATTGTCCTTTAACTTGCATAGTTATTTACCCTTCCATTTTCCTCTTTCATTTTTTCTGCCTTTTCCAATTCATTCTTACTTAAAATATTCTAAAAATGTCACTAGTCCCACTAGCCCTCGGTAGTAGTACTGACTCTTTTGTGGTCCTCATATTAATTTGTTATGAAACTAGAAATTATTTAAACAAGCCAATGCAAAACCACACATTTAATGACATGTTTTATGTCTCATTGGTAGTCTTGTATAGTATTCACATATAAATAGTAAGGGTTGTCTATGAGTGATTCCGGGAAAATATTTCAACTGCCTGAAGGCAATGCCTGGAATCTCTATTTGCGGAATGTTGTGTTGCTGAAGGAAACTGGAGTCGGGAATGCGTAAACGAAGACAGACGTTGGAAAGTTTGACCTCCACCCGTGGTCTTTACCGTCTTTCTTGCAACAATGTTGGGTTAGGTTAGGCTAGGTGAATGGGAATGTCCTAGATAAGTTTATTTGAGCAATGAATATCTTCAAGTTTAAAGTGTTTGTTTGTCGATTTTAGTTACACGCAGATATTTTTGAGTTCAATTTCTTTCTTTTGCTTGCATTTTTGAAACAAAAAATGTTTTGGACAATCAAGACTGTCTTGTTAACCCCGAATGACAAAAAATAAGCGTTTGTTAAAAAAGTTTAACACGCTAGACGGCCTGACATATTAAATATTATTAGACAATATTAGGAAAGCGAATAAATCCCCGGTGATGCCAAAACAAAACTTGTTAATATTAACAAAATTTGTTAAACAGCTTTGATATTTTCGTTGTGTTGTTTGTCACGTGAGTAGGGAGGATTGGGTTAGATTGGATGTGTAAAAGCAATGACATTTTATATTATAATGTATAAACTCGCCATTGTCTCACAAACTCAAGATGGAATATAGCAAGTAACAAACACTCTTGTGTTTTCAGTAAGTTCTTAATTCAAAAGATTTTAGTGTGTGAGAAACTATAATTAAAAAAGTTATATACATTCAAAGAATAAACATGTCTGTACCAAGTACATAGATATAGAACCGGCAACGTTTGCATATTTCAAGCCGAATACTACATTCTACATCACGGGTGTGACTGAAATGCCAAGATACGCTTACCCGTTCACACTAAAATGAATACGGAATTCTATATGAGACGACCTCTGGTCATAAGTTTTTCTTCATACACTTAATCATTTGCTATGTCACTTTCTCTAATGGCTAAATATCTTTGGGAAACAATCGAAATAATTGTATTTGTTGTTAAAATTAAAAATTTGCATATATTTATGAATAAAATGTTATTCTTTGGTTTTTACTAGGGAAAATTTTTCTCATCACAAAATTTTGGCGCTTTTTTAATGCAAAACGTCGTTATATAAAAGGGTTTCATTTCAAAATATCGATATGAGTGTACCTTTGTGTCTTTTCAATGATCCCTGTTTTTTATTACATTATTGCTTTAGATTAGGTTCGGTTTAATACGTATAGGTTACAAAACTCGAAAACTTAATGGCCAGATTAAAAAAAAAAACCATGTCAGAACTCCGCTTCGACGTTTGCCACATTTATTGAGTCATTGAGTCACCATTATTGATGCAAAAATGTCTTACCAAACGCAATACAGAATTAGATGATTCAATACATGCGAAACTTTGACTCCTCTTCTCTTTGTTACTAATTATTACACCATGAAATTTAAACATGTTCAGATATTAAATAGCGTAACACATTCTTAATTGAAGATATTCTTAATTCGTAATCATTTCTTTGTCCATAAGTATTATTGCGATTGAAACAAAATAGAAATAGTTACCAGTAGCGGGGCAGGAAAACTTTCATTCCTTGTAAGAAACTACGTTACGCCCAACCCTTTTAACGATGGTTTCTCGCGCAACGCTTGTGGATGCAATGTACGGCGCCCAGTGCCTCGCCGACGTGCTATGCACTCGCGTGAAAAGATTCGCGGCGAATTCGCCCCTTCTGAACAAGGTCTAAATTAGGAGAATATCAATTCGCGCATCACGATAATAGAGTACAATGACATACCTAACAGTGATAATGAGATGTTCCGGGCTGCAGCCTGCAGATTGTAGATTCAGCCTTCTTCTTCTGAGAAGAAGAGTCATTTTGGTTTTACCCCTTGATAAAAGAGAAAATATGTATCCTATCTTTTCTCAAAAGAGTAATAAAAATGCAATAGTTTTCAGAATCTTTAAATATATTTTGACTGCGCAATCTAATATTTACTTACACATAGAAATAATATATCATTAAATAAATTAAAATATATTATTTATTTTGCACTTGTGAATTCCGAACTACAATATGGAATCGTGACTAGGGGGCTTCGTATAAATAATTCAAATTCAAAAAATATTAAAACATATTAATAATTCAGCTGCGCTACATAAGTCATTACATACTCTTATGTCTGGTAATTTTTATTTTTTATTTTAAATATATAAACGGCTATACTGCCTTTTATAAATAAACATATAATAGAGTACAAAAGTAAGAAAAATAATATCATTACATAATAGTAGTTTTAAACTTAAAAATAACATACAATTATTTTGTGTATCACAACAAAAAATAACAAGAAATAAAAATGAGAAATATCATCATTTCATTTCAACATGTCCATATTGCATATATAAAGTTACATTATGGAAAAAATAAGAAACTTAAAAACTGAAACCTAAAAATAACAAACAATTATTTTGTGTATCACAACAAAAAATAACAAAAAAGAACAATGAGAAATATCATCATTTCATTTCAACATGTCCACATTGCGTATATAAAGTTACATTATGGAAAAATAATTTTTGAGTGCATATTTATATTGCGCTAATTTTAAGAATTTAATAATGTTGTGGGTAGCTTGAAAATAAGCTTATGGTTTCGATTGGGGAGAAAACCTAATTACTACCCATAAATAAACGTATTCCAAGATTTCTTGGTTCCCAACATACAAAAATTTATGACAAAATTGCATAAAATTTTAATATATGAGATAAATATATACATACACACGCACACAAATATACATGCATGCATTTAAATATTGCCAGTATTCTTTTATCTAACTTAATTGATTTCTTGTTTTCGTTTTTTTACCTTGTTTTTGCTTTTGTTGACTGCTGATTTTCTATTCTGATATAAATAAAACTATAAAATTACAAAAATATTTTCAATGATAAAAAATCGTAATTTAATTACATGCGTTATGTAATTCATTCACAATTCATACAATAAAAACATGGCTTCTCGCATGTGGTAAAACTCATTTACAAATAATAAATCAACAATTTAACAAGTGTCCTCACTGACTATACGATCGCAATGCCACTGGAAATTTTGTCTATCTTCATCATAGAAGATAATGACTACGTACCTACTGTCCTCCAAAGAAATGATAGCCTATGTAAGGAATTTATGAAATGCCCATGAATTGATTACTCGCATAAATTAAAGATTTTTTACTTTGACTGGCGCTCCCACTTATAAAATAATATATTGTAAAAATGTCCGCATAAGATTAATAATCATGATATATTAAATATTACATCATGACAATATATGAAATTATTGTGTGTCCTTGATTTGGAAAAAACAGAGGTCATCTACAAATGGGGTCTGGGAGAACGGCCAGGAAATGGTGATATTGAAGATATTTGTGGGTGGTCCAGGATAATATTACCATAATTATTTTTTTTATATGCCGTATTTTGCATGTATTACATACATAACACAAGAGAGATGGGAGACAGATGTAGAAAGGTCGCAAATAGAGGTGGAGAGCCCTAGATATTCTCCTTCAGTAATAAATCATACATTGAATGAAATAACTTTAAAAAGTTATTATTAAAGAGAATTAATTTTTCAAAAAACGGAATATGAGATTGACAAAAAGGACTTAGCAATAAGATGCCTCGTTGGTTCAAATTTTTGTTTTCCGTACATCACAAATATTCATTTTTGTATATTATGAGAAAAATCAATCAAATTTGATACCTAGAATAGGCACGTATTTAAAATATTTATAATTCTTGACTCGATTTAAAGTTTTCGGCGAGTACTTCAAATAAATTCATTAGAGTTCGAAAATTGAATTTTTATTTAACGAGCTATGTTTTGCAAATGTCATTCTCAAATTTTGACGTTTTTTGACAGTTTCGCAAGAGTTTATGTAATGATTAAAAAAACTTAAAAAAGGTATTTTGAAAGATTCAAACATTTCCTGTGCTTAATATAGCGATACATAGACAACAATTTTAATATACATATATAGATTATTTTATTCTTCAATGGTTTATCTAAGTATTCACTGATGAAGAATCAAGTGATAAAATTATAATAACACTACGTTTCGACATCTATCCCTCAAAGTTCTGTTCCATACTATCATTTTGCGGTTTTCTATAACCAAAGTAGAAATTGATTCGAAATAAATTGCTCGGATGGGCTACTTTCGAGAAGGCAAAGTTACCCACTTACCTACTAATTATTTAACCTGGCCGCATAAGAAGCAGCGATTTTATCGTATGTGTGTATGCGCTTATCTAGTTTTCTGGTAATGACATAACGTTGTGAACATCATACCACGATATTGGAATATACTTACGGCAGTTAATTCATGATATTATCTGTACAGCGCTGTTTTCGCTTTCTTTGAACTGAAGACCAGCATCCATCATTAACTAACCGGAAGCGCCCACAGTTATTTTTAAGCTATATGAGATTTACCTCGTAATCTTGAGAATCACAGTGGTCAGTAACGTAGGCACAAAATTAATTAAAATAGGATAATTGTAGGGTTTATTTGTTATTATATTTATTTATTTTATTATATTTATTTATTTGTTAACCACATAACAGAAATCTGTAATAAGGGCTTAAAATGTTGGGATTTATAACTAGACTAACTAGAAATTTTAACAATATAAAATGTATTAAACTGTTATATTTTGCGTATGTTAGATGTCAACTTGAGTACAATTCTCCCGTCTGGAATCCACATTATAACATAAATGTACAAGCTGTTGAAAGAATACAAAACAAATTCTTACGTTTTCTAAATTTCAAAATGGGGATTCCAACAATAATGTTGAACTACAACACTCTGTTAAATAATATGAATATGCTCAAATTGTCAGACAGAAGAATTTTCACTGACTTGGAATTTCTATATAAAATTCTACATAATTTAGTTGATAGTCCGGTATTGCTTGAATTGATAAGCTTCCGGATTCCACAACGTAATACAAGAAGTCAGGATTTATTTCAGTGCAGAAATTCTGGGACTAACTACCATATGTATTCCTCTTTACCCAGAATACTAATGGAAGGAAACAATTACACCAAGTCCGTGGACATCTTCAGTTTATCTTTAAACAAATATAAAATATTGTTACTGAAGCAGTTCAGTTATGTACAATAAATATTGTATTTATTACCATTAATATGTAAAAGCCCTGAAAAAGGGCGTTGATCAATAAATAAATAATATTGTTATCAAAAATTAATAACTTTTTTTACATGGGCTCCACACAAGAGGCCCTGAGGAAAATACGAGTGTGCTTTAGACCTCACAACTGAAGTAAAACTTCTATCTTGCTCTTACAGTGTAATACAGACAATAGGCATGCACTGTGTTTTAGATATACGAAACGTAACTCGCTATCGTAAATAAGTAAATATCGTAAAGAAGTTTTACTTCAATAATTTCCCTCAGGGCCTATGTGATCTTTGGGGATGCTGTGTGGAGGATTTTTTAAAGCAAGGAAAAATATGAGAGTTCTGGGAAGGAAAGGGTTTAGAGGGTGATTAGGAATCTGGGGTTCAGTGTTTCCTGGTCATCCGCCTCCAAGACCTAGTCAAACCTCACCCCATGAACCCGCGCACCCCTGCTAAATCACCAAGCGTAGCGAACCACTTGGGGTGACGGCAGAGATGCTGGTTATCCAATAAAGGTTCCCGGGGCGGCGGTACCCATTCCCGCCGCTCTAATAGAGATAACTCTTAATAGATAAATCAGCCAGGTGGGTGACATATAGGAGGTGAAATAAGGGGATAGTTTTTGTAAAAATAATTTTATTTACTATTCAATTTGGTAATTTGTAACACGCAAATCTAAAATTATTCATATTAGATTGAATCACCCTTACAAAATTGTATTTGTATACTTTTCTCGGAACAGTTGGGTTTTTATACGGACAAAACTATATTAATATTGCGTATGTACTTTGTGCAAATTATTTTGTGGTACCATATTTAATTCAAAACTAAAAGATTTCTTTGTTTTAACCACTTTTAATGTTTAAAAAACCGACATGTTTCGAGAGCGATGCTTTCTTCCTCAGAGTTTACTAAAATCTTGGTTATCCTCTTCTCTTCCTATCTACTTCCCTACTCGTTTCAATACCATCACCATCATCATTGAGGATAAGTACTTCCAATCGAATCCATCCTTAGATATGGTATTCGAACTTGGGGTCATGCAAGCACTACTTACATTAAATATATTGAAAATTTACAAACCGCCATAATAAAAAAAATTGTCACAACTAAGGTTTACAAACAGAGACATAACTTAAAATTACTGTATGGCTCAGAGAGCCTACTTACAATAAAAGGTCTCCACTGGTTCACTACTATTATGGATAATATGGGGGAAAGCCCTTACAAACACCTACTTGTACACAAACATACCACAAGATTTAGAGAAGGAAAGGGCCTAAAAACTCCTCGAATATTAAATAAATATGGAAGCCGTACTCTTGAATATCTAATACCAGTGATTTTCAATAAAATCAATAAAAACATAAAATTTGAAAAAAATGAGAGACTAAGTCCTAAAATGATAAAACTATGGTTAATGAACGAAAACTCCATGTATCTTTGTATATCTTAATATAGCTGCCTACATATCTTTTATTAGGTAGGTATATTGAAATATCTTATATATTTACAGTTGTAAGTTAAATTATCTAATATTACTATCTATTCTAATGTTTCCTTAAAACTTTAAATGTATTTACAAATTTTTTCTTAGATATCTTATTATGAATGTTTAAATTGTTAGAACCTGCAGACAAGCTGCTATATGACAGCTTTGTGGGTATACAAATTCTTGTACAAAATGTTTTTCTGTAATTAAATAAATATAAAAAAAAAAAAAAAAAAAAACCACAAGATTCACTGGCTCTGGGCACCAATCTTGTGCGGTGCGCATATGAAAGTAAAAAGTGCTAGAAAATCTCCATGGGCCACCGAGCCTTGAGGTAAAACCAGCAATTCAACTAATACAAAATAAATGAGATATTCCAGTCTAATTCTTTGACTTCAGAGCACGCCACTGTCAACTAACATTTATCGATAAAGGGTGTGTTCAGTTCTGCCGAAATACATTCAAAACCGGCTTCATTATGACAGGAATCATCACACGATGAAGATTACACCATGATGAAACCGTAAGTGGTATCCCGATCCAGGTCAGGACATACCTAAATAATTGTTATTGGTAAGTATCGATAAAACTCTCAATGATTTCTAATTATTATTGTAGCATTATTTTAATGGCTGGGAGATAAAAATAGGCATGAATAAATACTGATAAATTTGCATACGTAATGGGCTTAGTTATTTATTTGATGTTCATGATCAATAGGCTGACTGAAAGCAAATTCAGTTTTTATTTCGTTTTTTCGGGGGCCGTTGAGGTCTGGTGAGATTACAACGTCTTATCTAGTTTTCAGATAATAGTACTTTGGTCCTGTAAGGTTTGGCACAAAAATTGAGTTCTTTTTCGAAAAGCTGAATTAACAATCTGACTATTAACAACAAAGTAGACGTTATGGGTATCAAATTACGCCTATCAACCTAAACAACTTGAATGCCACAGTGGAAAATTAATTAGTAGGCTCTTTAGCCCCTTTTTGCGAGAAAACGACCAAAGTGGTTCAGTAAACGGTGTACAAAATTGTGCGGTTAACTAACTACACGTACCTTTGTCTAGGCGCTTACTCCTTGTTTTCTCTACATTAGTTTTTCTCTTCAAATATTTAATTTAACACACTCTTTGCTTTATCCACGTAGAAACGTCGAATCACTTAGTAATTTAACCAATTAGTCTAAGTATTGATTTTTCAACCGATTGAATTTTTGAGAAAATATTATGATTAAGAAACAATTGACTATCCGCGATGTAGAGATAAACCGTTAGAAGCAACTTTAAAAATTATCGAAACATTTTCTTGACCAGATAATTAATTTCGTTGATTAGTACTTACTAGGAGGGAAATGGACCTTTATTACCCTGACTTTGCGAAAAGTCAACGGCCAGCATGGAAATGCGGTTAGTTCTTCAATTACTCATTAAAAAGGTCTCACTTTATCGTTAGGTAAAACAGGCAAAAAAGAATTTCATTTAGTTCCAAGGTTAGGCGTTTAAAGTTGTGCAAAGAAAATGTATGGCAAATTACATATTTAAATAATTTTTTGTAGTTTCTAAAACAAAATGACTGCAGTTTAATAATAAATATATAACATTTATGTATATATTTTTTTCGGCTTAGGTACATTTATATCACATACACAAATTTTATAAAATCTGAAAACGGGAACTGCTACAGGCGAGGTACAAGTTTTATATAGGTTTAGAATAGATCCTTTTCCGTCTTTGTCCAAAATTCTTAATCGCCGCGCAGGCTATTTATGTCATCATATCCCATTCACCGAAGACGTGTAGTACAGTCACTTAAGCTTAAAAAATGAGTCGACCTCGGAATGAAACGGAATAAGCTAGAATTTGTAAAAAAAATTATTTTTGTATTTTAAATGCTGTCTCAAAATCTTTTAAAGGTCACGCGTGAGCGTCTTTAGATATTTAAGGTAAAAGATCGCGAAAATTATTTTATATCAAATACTTCACTTCCTTTGCCTCAAATCGTATAAATATTACATGGTTATGAATAGTACCTAATCGAGATTCACTTTTCAAGACGCCTGACGTACCAACCATTCGTAAAAAAAGCTGTAACTGCCCACCCTCAAATGAAAAAAATTGGTTGTCTGTAAAGTCGGTTTACTGACGATAATTTTACGTGATAACGTCATATAATAACGTTGGAGTGGAAGAGAGATAGATGCCTCACAAGCCGAACGCTTAGGCCGAACACTTGTTCCGCGCTCTCGCTTGCACGCTCGGCCTAGTCGGAACGTGAAAATGAGTCATGCTTTTTCGTGATTGCAGCCGGCCTTCATCGATTTATAAGACGTTATTACGTCAAAAACGGTCTCCGTGCTCCGTGAGATGGCCATTATATAACTTGCCCGTGTGTTCCAAAGGTAAAAACACGATTAATTATAACTTCGTTGCATTCAGACTTCCCCTTGTGTTGGCACTTACTCATCGAGACAAGCTTTGACTTTTCATATAATGAATTCTCACTTCTCTGTTCACGGAAGAGGTATTGTTGTCTCTTGGTGGAGATACGACTCAACGAGTCTTTGCTGTTGCACTGGCAAAATTGCGAATCGTTATTTGTTTTCAAAGCTAAATAATATATTCACTATCTTAACTTTCTGTATAATTTTACTATTAAATTTAAAACTTCTCGGTGCAGTTGATGTCTCAACTGTAGATATTGAGGCTACCGGTACAAACAAAATTCTCGTTGGTTCAGTTAACTCTTGTCCGCCTGACGTAAATCCTACCCGGAATAAAGAGAATCAGAGTATGCAATTCACATGCGGTAGAAGTGAAACCTCCAGAAAACTAAAATAGATAAGAATCGGGAGGCTACGAAGGACTGCACAAACAGGACACCGATTATACTATATCATTCGCTCGCAAGCTAAATCTTATTTATGTGTGTGTTTGTCTCTTTTAGTGTCGCAATTTTTCGTTTCATGAAGTTTCAAAGCACAACGGTGCTAAAAGTCGTGATTTATTAATTACATCATTTTACAATTGAGGGGTCATTAACTTAATTAGAAAATAGAGATACAAGTGAGATCGCCGAAATTCTATGGTGTCTATGATATCCATGTTATTATGAATATTTTTTTGTATTAACTCCGTGTAGAAGGCCTTAGGGGAAAAAAACATGTATGTGAATACGATATAAAGACGATGGCTGTCCGTAAAATAAGGTCTCCAAGCTGCTGGGTCGCGAGGAACAATTTTACGCGAGATCCAGCAACACTGGCTTGTAATCTGGATCCTCTACGCCAAATCTCCATCAATCTGCACTTCCTGCAATACCTATTCTCGGCGTGGTAGCCGTTCGCGATGGAGCTTCAAATCGTGTTATGTTATGGTTACCCGCCAGGTGTGAGTTATGCTCTATAAGTCACTTTAAAACTTTGCTTCAGCGAATTCGAATGCCGCTGACAGGAGGTGGGTATGGGTTTCGCCGCCCCGGGAACCATTTATTGTATAATACCCTTGATTACCCCAAATGGTTTGCTACATTCGATGACTTAGCAGAGGGGAGCGGATTTACGAGCTGGATCGGGAGTACCTCCTATCTGGAGAAGTAAAACAAAAAACTCCACCTTGATAACTAAAATTTTTTCCCTCAAAGACAAAAAACATTCCCGGATTACGAATAACCTGAACATATTTGAATTCATTCTAGTACTATCATTATAAGCGGAAGATGTTTCTTGTGCAATGATGGAGGACTTAACTGGGAGAGACATTAAACCCAAGACGCCTGGGTGGGAACCGTATGCCTATGTGAACTCAGCCATTAACCAATCGGTAACCGGTAGGATGTAAAACGTCGTAAGTACCAATCGTTAAATTCTGTTTAGTGGATCAATATCGGATACTATTTTACTAGAAATTAGGGTTTCTTCGTATTCTTGCCATAAAATAACCATTACAGATGTTCAGTTTAACACAAGTGAAAAGTAAAACTGATTAACGAAAATTCCGTGGACAAACATGGACATATAAAACCCGCATAATAAATAATAAATAATCCTTCTCCAAGTAAAAAAATCTGTTAGGCAACATCGTTTATCATTTAAAAGGAATCAATTATGTACAAAAAAGAGAAAATAATTCAATTCGTCGAACAACATCAAATTTTTAGAGAAAACAAGATGACTACCGCCAAAATTTTAATTTGAATTTCGCAATCCCTGGAAGTGACTAATAATGGCAATTAAAAGAATACACCTCATTTTATTTCATACGAAAACATGACGTATTAATCACCCGATAATGAAATCAACCTTACGGGACTAACAAGTGACCAGATATTTGTATGTAAACAGAAACATGTGCGTGTCCAAATCGCTTTGTAAAATGATGAAAATGACTGTAATCTCGTGATGCCATTATGAATTGACTGCCTCAACCCAAAAACTATGTAGGCTCCATTCTAAACACCATATAAAGCGGTCAAAGCCAAACTTTCAGCCAAAACGAATAACTTTGACGTAAGAATTAAAATAATTTTACCCCACGCTTTTTTATGCACATCTGTTTCAAACTTTCACACGGTTCATGTTGCGTACATTCTTACCACCATCATGATTGTATTATTATATCAGAGAAATGCATAATAATTTAGGCAAGTGAATTAGAGGGAGAAGATTGCGAGTTCGATTCCGAATGCTTGACTATATATACTTTTTTGTTTTTAAAATTGTTTTGTGGTCTTGCTGCAAAAGCTGCATTAAACAATCATAAATATACAGAATATGATCGGCAAAAAAATACCCAGTTGGCTGGTACTAACTTAATCCATAGTGAGCAGGGTGAACTTAAAATCTGAAAAGCTCCTGAACCTTTTATTATCTATTTTAATAAAACACAAATATCTTTGAACACATCACTTTTTTTAATACACACTCGACACGTTTCGTGAACGATGTTCACCTCATCAGGAGTTAAAGTATACTGAAGTTTCATAATTTTAAATAGATATTGGATTAAATACAGGGCTAGGGGTAGAAGGGAGGGGGGGGGGGGTAAGAGGGGTACCTTTATTAAAACACAAATATCTTTGTACACATCACTTTTATTTAATACACACTCAACATGTTTCGTGAACGATGTTCACCTCATCAAGAGTTAAAGTATACTGAAGTTTCATAATTTTAAATAGATATTGGAATAAATACAGGGCTAGGGGTAGAAGGGAGGGGGGGGGGGGGGTAAGAGGGGTACCTTTATTAAAACACAAATATCTTTGTACACCACTTTTATTTAATACACACTCAACATGTTTCGTGAACGATGTTCACCTCATCAGGAGTTAAAGTATACTGAAGTTTCATAATTTTATATAGATAATGGATTAAATACAGGGCTAGGGCTAGAAGGTACCCCTCTTACCCCTCCCCCTCCCTTCTACCCCTAGCCCTGTATTTAATAGGGCTAGAAGGTACCCCTCTTACCCCTCCCCCTCCCTTCTACCCCTAGCCCTGTATTTAATTCATTATCTATATAAAATTATGAAACTTCAGTATACTTTAACTCTCGATGAGGTGAACATCGTTCACGAAACATGTTGAGTGTGTATTAAATAAAAGTGATGTGAACAAAGATATTCGTGTTTTAATAAAATAAATAATGCCATCACAAAGTAAAAACCTTAATGAAGAAGTTTTCTTCGAAAAATTAAAATTTTTATTATCTGATAATTTTTAGGACCATACGTAATTTCATCTTTGAGCTTTGAATAATCAAATTTCTGACAAAAATAGTTGCGTATTTGTCAAAAGTGTTTAGCTACCTAAAGTCAATAATTGCATTTTGGTTTAAATGTGAAAAAATCGAGGAAAAACCACCGAAAAAGGTAAATAGTTTTCTATTAGTTAATCACACAAAACAACAATTTATTACACATTACTGAAAGTCCAACTCCATATACAAAAACATGCAGATATTGCAGATGTTTAATGTTATGTCCGCGGTGCACAAAAACAACCAATGATGAATACAATGTCGTCAGAAGGAGTTATTCAATGGTCATCAACATCATTTTGAAATGCAACAAGTACTGTAGGTACCTATACTTTATACCGTACTGTACATTTATATGTATGAATAGTGGTAACTTTCCCTTGCCGGCAGATGCGTCTTGGTCCATTTATTCAGGTACCTAGAGGTCAGATTCCTGGCGGACACACCTCGTGACATAATCGATCCAACGGCCAGTACTGTAGTGGGTACAGAACCGACCACATGAACGGTGCTCGGTCTAGCGAATTACTCGGTACAAAATGCGCTCGATCTAACGGCCAGTACTGTAATACGTACAGAACCATCGACGAACTTTTACTAACCAAACGATGAACGGTACTCGGTGTAGCGAGTTATTCGGTACATATGCGCTCGATCCAATGGCTAGTACTGTAGAAAGTATCGTGCCGACCACGAGCTTTAACTAATCAAGCGATGAAGGTTACTCAATGTAGGACTCCAAGCCAAAAAGCAAAGCAATTTCGATCTCACCGAGAGCTCTTTTCTGGTCCGTATGAACATATTCATCGATTATTTTCATACATTTTCTTCAGGCATTTATCGATCATTTCTGAAATTAATAATTACTTGTATCCTTCTCCGTTTCGACGTGATAACGTCTTATAAAGCGATGAACGCCGGCTGCACTCACGAAAAAGCATGACTCATTGTCACGTTCCGCCTGAGCCGAGCGTGAAAGCGAGAGCGAGGAACAAGCGATAAAGCAAGATCGGCCTAAGCGTTCGGCTTGTGACTGTAAAATTCTATGTAAAAGTTTTCTTATGACGTTATCACGCAAAATTATCATCCGTAAACCAACTTTACAGTCAACCAATTTTTTGTTATTGTTTTTTTTTCTGTTTTTGTTTTCTGTTGTTCTTTCACTCCACCACAAGTATAATAGAAAACATATGTATAAAACATCAGTAATCTAGTAACTTTGAAAGCCCACGCACTTGCTAGGAAGGTAATCACTTGGAGGCGAAATGCGGAGGCAAAACTAAAATTCCAGGGCCGCTAATTATAAAAGGCAGAACAATTAAACTATCGTTATTTGACCGGTCTACTTTGTTTTATGAGGCCAACAGACTTAGCTATAAAAGATACAAAATCATTTGGTTTTGGTCTATTTTGGCATATCGCTCGCCATACAATCCCAATGTTTTTGCCTCTGCCAGCCGCCTACTAGTAACCACCATTAAATTGATTTATTTTTATTTCCTTTTAATATCCAATTATGTCCTTAAAATCGTTATTATCGATCGGACGATATGCACAATGCACACGTCTCTTAGGCAAGACTTTAAGTGGGTTGGTAATAAAAATGCACTTAAATTACTTGGAGGATGGCGAAAACAATGCCTTATAATGTGTTTATGGAACCTTTTTTATTTCTACATTTGGTTGTTAAATCGAGGTATTTCGAAAAATAGATGCTTAGCAGTGAAGCAATTATCAAGTGTGACATTTCGCATTGCAAGGATTGCATCGCTTTCTCTGCTGCAACCGATTGCCTGGTCACAATATCTTAATTGTGCTTTAATTGTGATAATTGATGTGGGCGCCAATTTTTTTCAAAAAAAATTTTTAACACAATATTGTTTATATATTGTTTTTTAACACAATATTGTTTATATATTGTTTTTTAACACAATATTGTTTATATACGTATTTGGCGCCCATAGCGCCCAGAAATTTTACATAATGCAGAAATATAATGTATATCAGTGAACAGTGAACAGTGGCACAATGAATACTTTTCGTGTTACTATGTAGTTATATTATTGTAGAAATTTGCACGAAGGAGTTCAATAAAAATACTTTTTTAATATGTCTTTTCACTCCCGTTAAATAAACTTTTATTAGACATTTGTATAAAATGTGCTTATAGACATAAAAGAGAAAGAAAGAAACGATTTTTTGAAGTGAAACTTCCTTAGCCCCGTTAGCGATTCGGAATTCGGATGAAACGGAAATGACGCGTACAGCACCTGCGAAGCATTACACTCCTATCAAGGCCCCTATTGGTTGAGATATAAAACGGAAACGACGCGAGGTCTGCGCTCATTGGCCTGCTAAAGCGATTGTGACCTCACTTTTCAAGGCTCCTTGGTTCTTCATAGTTTGAGATTGTTTTGGTAAAGTTTCACTTTTACCACGTGTTAACTGCACTCGATTTTTTTTAAATTTACAAGTATATCTATTTCATCAATATTTTATATTAAACTAGCTGGGGTACCCGGCTTCGCTCGGGAAGTTTATATGAGATTGAACCATGATTGAACTGGCGTTCGAACCCATGACGGAACTTGCTTTATATACCCCTACCAATGGGTAGCCCCCGCCCATACAAAAAAAGTCTTCAAATGGTCCACAATGGTCCACAATGTTCCACAACATTCGCGAATGTTCTGGAATATTCCAGAACGTTCCAAACTTTTTCTGAACATTTCACAACATTACAGAATGTTTCTGGATGTTCTGGAATGTTGTGGAATATTCTCGAATACTCTAAAATGTTCTGGACCATTCTAGAAATTTCTAGAGGGCAAAACTTCCAGCAATCATATCTTCAATCAATGAGAACCTTCTTCATGGATGCGGGATAGAGGGCTTACACATCATATTACTCCCCTGATCGTACCGGGACATCGCGGGACGCACACTTTCATAAACTTTCTTTTATAATATATATACATATATATATTGATTTTTTTTATAACATAGATGATTCTGTATATTCAGAGGGCGGCCGAAGAACCTACGTAAGAGCATTGGCATTTAGCAAATTAGAATATGTAAACATGAATTAAAACATATTCTAGAACTTCACCATAAATTTTTTTACTGTGCAAATACTTTAAATATAGAATAAAACATGTTATTATGAAAACAGAATTTCAAAACAATTATAGAGCGCAAATACACGAACTAAAAAAAAATTGCAAGCAGATAGGGAACAAAATATAAATTAATAACCGTTTTTTTTTAAATTTGTAAAATACTAATTTGCAAGTTTTTTCAGGTCCATTTCTACATGTCGTTTATCTAAGCTCGGTATGCGTGGTACAAGGGTGTTTATACCACAATATTGGTATTGACATTATTGTTGTGGTAAAAGATATTTTTAGTTTACATGAAATAATATACAATTACAAAAATGGGAATTAATGATTTTAAACAGAAAAATGATATCGGCCACTGATCTGTCGGGAAGCTTTGTTAATTTCAGATTTTTCATTAGACAGTTTTAGCGTAGGTATGTTTTTAGGTTTTCACAGCCAAAAGTATTTTTGTTATTTATTTTTGGGATGTTATGCCGTGTTTTGCTACCTCCTTCTACCTTCTACCTCCCTCCTTCAGGTCATCTGCCCTGATGATGGACACTGTAACGCTGTCCGAAACGTTGGCTAAAGAAGTAGGTAGCGAAACACGGCGTAACACCCCAAAAATAAATAACAAAAAGTTATAGCGTATTTCTGATCACCATTTTGAAAGTACCGACGTGGTCACTTGAGAAATAATATCGTCATACTGGCAAATTTTTGTTGACACTATTTCTACGAAGTATTTTATCAATGTTACTGTCACTGATGCTTCATTATCTCAGCGTGGTTATTTCGATCTGTTACCCAGGTCAACATGCAAACATTGCAGATGTCACCATGTAACGAGATTTGTGCGGAATTAATATTGTCAACACCATTACCGATCAATTAGAACTCTCTACGATTTCGCCCAGAGTTAATATCTGTTTTCCGATCACACGCGCGGACATCTCCATACAAAGTGCTTGTACTTTGCTGCTACGTGTCGTCGAGAAGTGTGTCCCGCATGGGTAATACCGCATTACCCTTTCTACACTTGTTCCCGACGGGTCGAGTTGTGCAAGTTGGCCGAACCGCGCTAATCATAATATTGAGGTAACGTTTCTGCATCGGCGATAAAGTGCAGAGACGCGGGTGGCATATATGCACAGTGCGCGGTGCACACCTTGTCTTTGTTTATTTTATCGCAATAAAGAAACGCCGATGGCCCTATTCGCACCTACCACTTAGATAAAGGCTGAAAAGAAGAAGTATCTATTAAGATTTTTGCAACAACTTCACTGGTGAACTAGGAAATCGAGTACATAAATGGGCAAGTTATTACCCATTACGCACCACACCTATCGCTATCTTCTTCTTGAAGTGGAACAAGGAGGCAAGGTACCATTATTACGCATTATATTCTTAACATCTACCATTCAAATAATTACTGTGTTCAATTTCAATTATTATTTACTAGCTGAGGTCCCCGGCGTTGACCGGGCTTTATGCGGAGCTTTTCAAAATCGGGTGTTAACAATAATTTGGTCCTTATTGTGATAGTCGAGTGTACACGAAGAATCGAAATCAAAGGAGTGGGGAAATGAATTGGAGTGATTTTTTAGACAATCAGCCCTTCTTGTTTTGAAGGTCAAGTGTGCAAAATTTCATCAATCGTGGAATAAAACTGTAGGTTTTTATAGTAAACAGAGTCACGCCATTGCTACGCTTTTCGAATTTTAGTGATGGTTTGAAAAGGACAGGTAATTATGGATAAATATTTATCCTAAATATATAGTTTTATATAAAGTTTTTGTAAAGGCGCCAAACATCGCTCTCGTAGTTTTCCTATTCTTTGTAGAGATGAGCTATATATATTCATAGGTTCAGGACATTCCTTGGATGGCTATGATTTCAATTAAGACGAAACCGGGTGATGTTTTATCCATACAAACGTATATCCCAATTTTCTCTCACGATTTTCAGACCACTGCGAACATTTTTTTAACGTATAGATATTGATCACTAGCGTGTCGGTAAGTTGCTTTTTTGATAAGTTGTTTCTTATAGGTAGAGGAAAGGAAGCATAATAGCATTATATTTTAGGGTGCAGAAAATAAGATAAAAATGTTTTTTATGAATAAAAGTCGATGAAAATGTTAAGAAACTACTAGTTCATTAGAAAACGGGAACAGAAATCTAATAAAATTATTGTGGTGCTCTTGAAAAATAAACATTGAAAAAATGGGAGAAAATGCGTGTTTTTTTTAAGTGCATGTAATTCAGAATAGTATATTCCAAAATATTTTTTCTTTTAATATTTTAGAAAATAATAGTGTCTTGTTAATTTTTCACACACAAAATCTTCTGTTTCGCAACCGGCACATTCATTGTGTACCCAGAGGTTGCACATTAGGCACTTGACCTAAAGTTCTCCCCTTACATCTTGACTAAAACATTACAGAAAAAGTACACTATTTTTTAAAGTTAAGAAAAAACTGAATCATCTTCAGCAGGAGATACATATTACAACAAGGTGATGATCGATTCGACGGCCTCCATGGTCGAGCGGACAGTCGACAGGGCTCTCGACTAGCAATCCAGGATTAGAAGGCTTAAATCCCGGCGTATGCAAGTAGATTTTATTTGATTGATTTGTGTAATTTCACAATTTAATCATTCAAAATAATAAAAGACATAGTTTGCGGAACGTTTCAGAATGGAAGATACTCTCAGTATCGCTTTGGTGTAGGATCACCAATCAGAAATGAAGCTTTGCTTGAAATGGCTTTTGCTGTGTTTTGTTATCAAAACTACCCAACTTCCTATTTCCTTTCTTTCTCACCCCCCCCCCACTACCTTCAGCCTCATAGACTCACTGGCTCCAGATGCTCGGGAGCAAATGACATGAGCCTGATAATATACCCAAATAAGGATTAGTATCGTAATTACGTTGACTCCAGGCAAGATATTTGCCATTTAATAATTCATTTCCACGGTGTATTTTCCAAAGGAGCAATATTCGTAAATACTTCATGGTTTATTCGCTGATACCTTGCATTATTATCCAAAGGAGCAGTATTCGCAAATACTTCATGGTTTATTTATTTTATTTTATTTTTTTTTATTTATCAAAAGTATACAATACAGAATATAGTATATTATATAAAGCATTGTACTCCCAGGAGTTAATAAACTCATTGCGGGAATGATACGCATTACATGAAACATATAGCTTTATGTATTAAATGGACATATGATGGGGACATAAACAACATTATTATTTCAGATAGTCATTAATAAGATGAAGTTTGAGCATGTTAGTTTGGGTCTTTTTACATTGACTTGCACGTTTGATCTCATTTTTTGACATTTTTACATTATTATCCATAGGTGCAGTATTTGCAAATACTTCATGATTTATTCGCTGATACCTTGCATTATTATCCAAAGGTGCAGTATTCGCAAATACTTCATGGTTTATTTGCTGATATTTTTTACATTATTATCCATAGGTGCAGTATTTGCAAATATTTCATGGTTTATTCGCTGATACCTTAAATTATTATCCATAGGTGCAGTATTCGCTAATACTTCATGTTTTATTCGCTGATACTTTCATATTTTCTGCAATACATAATAAAAATGATGTGAAGTTTTTTTTCATTGCCAAATGTCTTCATTATTTTTAACATTATTTTGATCATCACTACTTAATGACAACTTTAAATAAATATTTCATTACCATTGTGACTTTCGACTACAACCTTAAACTGTCAATTCGCCACTCAGTAAACACCTTCAATCGACAGTGAAAGGAAAAAATCATTTAAAAATCACGTGTCCAACCGATAACCATCAACATATCAAGAATTTCATAAAATTCCATGAAATGTCGAAAATATATTATTTACGCTTGAACTTTCAGCATAGGTTGTACAACGTATATCTACTGCCGTTCAGATGACCATGAATAATACGTATCAAAGATGTAACATGCAAATTTTTTTTTTTTAAAGTGGAAACTTTGTTAGCACCGTTCTGATTTAAAACTCGATGAAATGGAAAATAGCGACACTAAAAAGAGACTAAACACATACATTTACAGGATTAAGCTGCGAGAGAATGAGATATTATAATTGCCTCCTCTCTTGTCTACTTTAGTTTTCTGAATGTTTAACTTCTACCGCGTGTGAATTGCACACTGTGATTATTTTTTTTAATTAGTTCCACACAGGAGGCTCTCAGGAAAATAATTTCTCTCAGGGCTGTGTCATCTTTGGGGATGCTGTATGGAGGGTCTTTTGGGGAAATGTAGGAAAGGAAGTTCTGGGAAGGAAAAGAGTATTAGGGGTGGGTAGGAATCTGGGGGTCAATGTGTCCAGGAGTGTGTCACACATTCTTTAATTGGACGTGCGCATATACTCCCACTGCGGTGCAAGGCGTTTTCCAAGAGGGTATGGCTGAAGAAGTCAAAGGAACCCTCTCAACGCATCCGCTGCCAAAATCGGATAAACCTCACCCCACGAACCCGGGAACCCCTGCTTAGTCACCAAACGGTGACCAATGGCGGAGGTGTTGATTATCCAATAAATGATTCCTGGGACGGCGGTTCCAATGGACCCATCCTCGCCTCCCAAAACAAAAAAAATATTTTCGTCAATTGAAGACAATTAATTTATAACGAAACCAAGAGTTTCTTCACATATTCTCATATTTTGGAACAAGAATACCTACCCATTTAACAGTGACAACATTGATTTATTTGCAAAATTTATTATAAATCAATTTGGGTTGATCACAGAATTTATTAATGGTCTTAAAATGTAAATCGACTCATCTGAAATTACTCAAGTTTGACACAATCCGCTGAATAATGTAGCAAAGCTTTCGTTGTTGTCCGAAAGGGTAACCTGATAAAACAGAACACCTGCAAAAAATCGGTTCGACTCGACTAGGTTAAAATAGGTTAGGTGAGGTGAGGTTAAGTTAGTTTTGTATTTTCTATTCACTCTTCAAATCTTTTCGTCTATTCTGTTTTGTGTCTATTTATTTTATCACTGCATCATTTTGTCACTGTTACGATATCAATGTTCTATTAAGTTAGAGTTCTGTTTTGTCAATGCTCTGTTTTGTCATGGATCCGTACGGTAAAGGAAGGCTTTGGTTGTGATTTATTGTGATGTTCTGTTTTGTTTCTGTTTATTTTATCACTGCATAATTTTGTCACTGTTAAGTTTATCGATTTTCTATTAAGTTAGAGTTCTGCTTTGTCACTACTCGGTTTTGTCACTACTCTGTTTTGTCACAACTCTGTTTTGTCATTACTCTATTTTGTCATGGAACCGTACCGCAAAGGAAAGCTCTGGTTGTGATTTGTTGCGATACATTAGTCATTTTATAACAAAAGCAATGTAATTCTAACAGTAGATGGCCCTAAATTTTACGATGGAAAGAAATTATTTATTAAGTTTCTTTTTTTACCTTTGTTAAAACGGTGCTACCTAAATTATACTCACGCTGGTCACAATTTTAGGTAGAAAAGAGAGTCAAGAATAAAAGAATTCAAACATAGTCCATATAAGAAATCGTAAAGCAAACCCACAATCTTCTGCAAAGCAAAAATCTGATTGAACGAAGCAATGAATATTTTCATATAATGAGCTTCGTTCAAATCCTTTGTGTGCAATGTTTGTGTTATTTCATAATTTGTTATAAAATTAATAACCCAATTAATAACCCACCAAAACCCTTCACGCTGCTCAGAGAACCAGACTCTCCTACAAATTTTAAAAGAAGCGAAGCTAGCAGTCCATAAAGGAGTGCTGGTACCTACTCTGTTGTATGGCAGTAAAGCATGGAACTAGCAGAGGAAGGATGAAAGTAGACTGAATGTTGCAGAAGTGAGATTCATGAGGCGTGTATTTGGTTAATGTAGAGTTCCGCAAAGAATACAGGGCAGATTTAAGCTTAATGAGTAATGAGTAAGATTAAGAAAGGATACTCAGACGTTTTGGGCAGGTTAAGCGAATGAACGAAGAAAAGAGTTTAAGGAGAATATATGACGTATGTGATGGTAGAAGAAGCAGTCTTCGTGGACGCCCATGTCTACATATGGCACGAAATTGAATCAGATACATACTTGCGTTGGGCCATGTCAAGAGTCAGAATAAAAGAACATGTATCGTGAATGAGACATGTATGGATGTGAATGAGATATGTATGAGACGATATATGAATGTGAATGAGACAATGAGTTTGTACCAAGATTGGGTAGTCGTGACCGGACAACTTGGAATAAAACCAACTCAGAACCATCTCAGATAAGTAATTTAGAGTGATAAAAAAAATAATATTAAAAATTGGTTAAATAGGTTACGTTAGGTTAGGGTTATCGGCTAATTTAAAATTACTTTTTTCACAGCTTTTAATGACTTTTCAAGGAGGTGTTGAGTTGACTTTATTCTCAGTTGGCATGGAACCAATGCGTTAATCTTCATAATATAACCCAAATTTCATGATGCCAGTAACCACCGTTCGGAAGTTTTAACAGATTTTCTGCACTAAAGTTACGAAAGAAAAATAAAGAGAGTGTTCTATTTCAAGCCCACTGTTACTAAAGAACATGCATTGTAACAAAGTGAAATAAACGTTGGGCAAAAGATGGCAACGTGCAGCAAAGCTTTTATCACAGAAAAGCGTGGATCTCATTTTATTATTCTCTTCTCATTCCAAACCGTGAAATAATTAACTAGGTAGGTACCCATTATGGACGAATGAACAGAAAATACCTAGAACTGTGAAATAATTTACTGATCGGAAAGAAAACTTCTGTCGCCAATTTATCTATTAAACCTTCACTAAAAGGACTCATACACTCAGACAGGCGAATTAAATTTAAAAAAAATAGAATTTATTAATATAAAAGCAATGGCAACTCTCTCCAAAAATGTTTGTTGTGACTTTTTTTCCAATGTTTCTGTCTTTCACCCTTTAAGGGCGTTCTAGACCATGAATTGAAATTATGTAGAGAGGTAAAGTGAATTTACATATTAATTTTAGTTAGTAAAAGTTTTTAAGAATTTTAAATAGAATTTTCCCTTAGAACAAAGCTTCAGTTTTTTTTATTAAATACCTTAAATATGAGGATCGACGAAAGGTAAAGAACCAATGCTTTTTTTTTTAAATTGTTTACTCGGCACTCGACTGTTGTGAAATCCTGAGTCAGTTACTATAAGAGTAACTACTCGACACACTAGGTCTCAAAGCAAGGACCTTTTTTATTGTCACTGTTCACAAATAAATTAAGGTAGCAAAATCAACAATTCCTCGCCTGCAGAGTTTAGCAAGCGAGTTTGCAAATAATATCGACATTGTTAATAAGACAAATTCAAAATTTTCACCAATCTCTCATATTAAAATATTTGTTTTGAAAATGTTTAGATTATTGTACATTCTTTTAAAATGTATTCAAATTGTGAGCTACTTATAATGATCGTTTAAGACTACCTACTACTATGTTTTATATTTCATTTCGATTATTATTATTTCTGTTATCACTACATAAAGCATTTCCTTCTAGTAACAACTAAACATTGATTGCTCATGCTGTGAACATTTCTAATTGGAGTGTTAATATCTATGTACATCCCAACGGCAATTCTAGTATTGTAATAATTGTTAACACTCTGTAAATGTTTCAAACAATAAATAAATAAATAAAAAATACATATTTAGGAAAACGAGACTTTTCGACTCCTTGGTCCCAGATAGGAAAATGACGTTGATTTTCTGTTTAAGAAAGATTTTTGGTATTTAAAAATATTTGATCAATTTCTGGTAAATTAAAAATACGCTTACTTTGGGCACACCCATACGCCCACACCACACTTCTATCGGTTTATCTCTGCGTGGTAGACAGCCACACCAAATTTAATGGCTACGAGCAGTGACTCTAATGAGTGTTTTTTTTGTGGTCGTCCCATTTTACCATAAAAACAGATTCACAATAATATAAAATCTCGCGGAAATATTGCCATTGTACCCGGTCCTAATGCGGGCTTCCAAAGACGTTCACACTTATACGCGAACGTCACAATATAGCAGTTATTGTTGTATGAATTAATAATAGTAAATCGCAACAATCCGTGTTTAAGTCGTTGGGTGATGCAACTAAATGCTTTATTGTGGGTAAAAAAAAAATCTACCGTAATGACAATAATATTCGGCTGAAAAGAACACTGACCTGAATAGTGTGAATTATGAATGACGTCGGCAGACATTGAAATAGTGCTAGCCGCTGAGAGGACTTGAGAAAAAAATGTTTTCATACTTTCAAAGGACTTGGTTCATTCAGTTTCGCAATCGGAAGACGCAACAAATAAGTCGCTGTTTGGAGTCATTAGATGCAAGACTGTTAAAACAGTTCTAACTGCGCAAAGCCAGTTATGAGATAGAGGGATAATCCGATGTTACGCTTTAATTTAATTTATGTAAAAAAGACGAAGATATTTACAAAAGAGTCCGATGGTACGCTTTAATTTAATTTAAATAAATAAAGAGGAAGATATTTACAAACGAATCCGATGATATGCTTTAATTTAATTTAAATAAATTATGAGATAGATGGATAATCCGATGTTACGCTTTAATTTAATTTATGTAAAAAAGACGAAGATATTTACAAAAGAATCCGATGAAACCTTCGATCAATGATTTATACTTGGTCGAGAGGAAGATATTTACAAAAGAATCCGATGATACGCTTTAACTGTTGAATTATTAGCAACACAAGATGGTTTTCTATTTTGGTTAGTTGTTCAAAACATACAAATGAAAACGGGACCAATTTAGGTTCTATAATGTTCTACCAATAAGACTTTTTATTCTTCCCATGGCAGAGTGATAAACTCATTGACTCTAGTGCAGATGTCGCGGGTTCCTTTTTATTTACATTTTCTTTATACTTAATCCAGACGCATACTAGTAACTTTCGTAGCGGTGGCAGTTGGCGATTATTTCAAAATCCATAGAAATTTTAAAAAAAGTCTGTCTAGTGTCGTGAATGGTGAATGTCCGCACACAAGGCAGCCGCAATATTCCCTAATTGATTTTGATGCAGCGACTCAACTGTTTTCCGAAACTAAAGTTGCTGGTGTACGCCTGGACTAAAAATCAAATTTTTTTAACTTTGTCTCAGAATTATTGTGGACATGTAGAAAGTTCACAATTCGAAATGTCACTTAAACGGGAGATAGCTTTAGCACTGTAGTTATATAGTGACTAGATGGGAATAGCACAGTTCTCCCAGACTCTCCATTTGTCCCTCCTCTCACTTCTTCCAGAATCGCAACATTCCTCAAATTAAGAATACTATTGTTCTTCTGGCTTGAGCAAGTTGAAAATCGTGAAAATCTCTATTTTTCTCTACCCCGGTCCTTGCGGCAGATAGAACCTCGTCACGGTAATGTTAGTTGCCGAGATATCTTTCTTTATTTTTTAATCAGTATCATTGAGCAACCTTAAACTGGACACACGATATGTTATGATTACATGGCGAAATCTCCTATACTCAACGAAAACATAATGAGAATTGAAATAAATCAACCTTGACGCATCATAAAATCGGATAATTTTTTCTTCGTAATCAATTCATTATTCGAGCGAATCCTCTTACCTGAAGTTTTTATGGGCGGAGAATGTACGACGATTTCGATTAAGTCATTCAATCGGTAAAACTCGAGACCAGAGTATGTAAATATGATGTAAATAAGATGAAATTGTTAAAACTCGTGAGTTTATTGTACGAGCCGCGACCTTGAAGAGCTCTCTCCCACGGCAGAGGTTTTCAAGTTCTCCAGCGGAACTATTTGGTCTTCCCGGTTGCTAGATTCAAACAGATACCAAACGTATTCTCAAAATTTCGCGCGCGGATTTTAGAACTTACAGAACTTCGTAAAACTAACGTGAAAGTTACTCATTACATTTATAATAATTTAATTTGGTAATTAGACTTCCTACTTTTATTGTTTATTTTCTTTATTTTTTTTATTATATTAAAGCAATTTTTACTCATCCTAAAAATTATTTTTATATTTTTTTAATGATATTTTAAGTAATTAATCACCTCTCCTTTGTAATTATTTGTCCATATTTGTTTGTCTTTTGTTATTTTTATATTAATTTATTATCCTGACGAAGAAAACACAGTTTTTGAAACATGTCGATAATGTTAATTATATAAAGTGCTGAATACAAAGTTGTTTGTTTTCATTGATTCAAATATGTAACAATTTCTGGACATTTTATTTTGAAAATTTTTACTTTCCATGTACATTTGTTACTTAAATTTTTATTTTTTGCTACCGGTTTCGACACAACCATATTCACTTGCGAACTTAAAACAAACTCATTTCCGTAATTAGGTATGATTTTAGGTTTTCACAGCCAAAAGTATTTTTGTTATTTATTTTTGGGGTGTTATGTTGCGCTACCTCCTTCTTCAGCCAACGTATCAGACAGTAACGTTGGCTAAACAAGGAGGTAGCGCAACATGGCATAGCACCCCAAAAATAAATAACAAAAAAACATTTCCCTAATTGTATACATTTTTAAGTTAGTTTTAAGTTTGCTAGTGAATGACATGGATGTGTCGAAACCAATAACAGAAAAATTAAAATATAAGTAACAAATGTACACGGAACGTAAAACTCTTCAAAACAGCTGTTTATATCATAAAATCAAAATTGAACTGACCATGGTCGTCAATTTATGACCATTATTTGTTTTCGCCTTCGAACTAGTTTTTACGTTCTATTGATAAAACAAAGCATTTGAAAATTTTTAGTTTTATGCTACGGTTTTATAAGTTTTGAGAAAATATATAATTTTGTACTGAAAAAAATATTAGAGCTCATTACATTATGCCCCGGTTACAAAATATTTGAGAGCCCCAGTCCGTACGAAGCACTTGGCAAAAACTGTCGGAATAAGCAAGTTGGTCTCAATGCACGAATTACATAGCCATAAGTAGTTCATCCTTTCTTTAAAGCGAAATTTCGGCCGCACAGTGGTCACGTCTCGTCGCTCTTATAAAGTAACTACAATAATACCTAGTGAATTAAGTGTATTTTAGCGTCATAAATTATTGTTTAAAATAAACAGTAATTATTTAACAGCAGCCACGCTCGCCACCCACGGCCATAGCTGCTTTCTTTTCGAACGCACCAAAACACACGCATTTCGTATCAGCTCATCAGAATGCGGCTAATTTACTTTTGCGAGAATCGGCGAATTAAGCAAATTTTATTTATTTTTAAATTATGTTTGACACGAAATGTATTTGCTTCTCCAATGCATTATTTACAGAAGTTACCAGATCGTATAATTTTTTCATTACATTATTATTTTTTTATATTTTCACTTTTATCACATGCCTTGATGAGAGCTTTGCCATTAAACCTACATTAGAACCTACATAAGTGCGATCGTAATCACCTTTATAATATAGATTACGTTGCTTGAAGTGTCTTTACCCGTATCGTATCTAGTCCCCAACCTTCCCCTTTCCCACCCTGCTCCACTACTTTGCCACTCCCTTCAGCTCTCAGACTCTTGAGCAGTATTCACATAAAAAATATGCGCCACCTACCATCACAGCGAAATGCTTTGAAAATACTAATTGGTGAAACTGTGAACAATTCGTTTCCTGAATTCAGGACTTTTCCAACGGCAATTAAGCTAATTTCACAAAGGAGCCATTACGTTTTAAACTTTTTTGTTTTGTAATTACAGTATTCAACTAATGCATACAAGATTCGTACAAACACATACGTGAACATTAATTTGTTCTCTTGCGTTAGTTTGCTTCGGTGCATGTTGAAAAATTCGATAAACATTGTGTTATGTTTCTTTTTGTAGGTAAAATCAGTGCCAGTAGAAAAAAAGATAATAAAATAATTGTTCTTGTGAGCACATTTCTGTATCCACGTTACTATTGTTCGTTGCCTAAGTTGTTTTTCGCATTTAAAATGTGCACATACTTACATAGGTCGATGAACGCTTACAAATTTCATATTTTAGAATTTTATATCTTTGTGGTATGACATTATTATTCAAATGTTTTCTATAAATACACCGCTCTTTTATACACTATTTCAGTGTTGGTATAGTTGATATTAAAAATTGATTTACACATTAGGATAAAGTATACAAAATTATTCTAATTTGATAGTTTGATACGTCGCTTATTATTCTAATTTGTGTATTTGGTTTTTCTACGGCATATTCTGAGGAAGGCGCGTTTGTATGTGGTTGAAAATAGTTGGACCTTAATTGACGTATGTATACGAAGTGGTGCCTAGAAATTAAATATTTTACATATGAATGCGAAACATGTTTTAATGAAATTAAAAACATCCCTAACTTAAGTTGCATATTTTGCAAAGGAATTGACTGCATCCGAGAAGCTCGGCTCTTTATTAAATGAGCGATGGATGCAGATGACAACGACGACCTTCCTTATGGACGATCCTTTTTAATTTTTTCTTTCGTTTTACTTATTTATAAGATGTATTTATATTCTAAAATATATATTTATTTTTTCATTTTATTTCTATTTTTTTCTCTGTTTAATAGTTGCGTATGTAATATGGCAGACTGAAATTGCACAATCCTCTGAGTACTGCAAAAACAAAAACTTAAATATTTAAAAAAAAAAAAATTTCTTTGAAGACGAAGATTACACAAATAATCTAAACAAAAATATCAAAAAGAACAAGACACAAGAATAAAAAGATTACGGTCGAAACTGAATTTTCGTCTATTGGTGTTATCTTCTTATTGAGAGACATATATTACATCGATGGGAATAATCTTCAAAAATTATAAAAATAATAAAAATAGTTTTAATAAAAATTTAACATTCAATTACCTTAAATTATTTTATCGCAAATTCACTTTACGAAACGAATAGTTTCTTCGTCAAGATGAACATTTACTGAAAATTATTAATAAATATCAGAAGAGACAATTAAATATCTACTAAAAAGTTACAATGAGCGGTGATTGGTAAGTTAAAAAAAAAAACAATTATATGAAATAAATAAACAAAATTATAAAATATGTATTTATTGTGTTGATGAAATAAAAACATTTATTAATTAAGACAACAGTATCAAGGAGTAACTAAGAAATCTGAATAACGAAAAAAAATATTTTGATTAAATAGTGGAAAAGTGTCTTATTTTCATCAGATTTAAAAATTATTACTTTTACGTTTCATTTAACGAATGAGAAGTATAATGGAAAATAAATAAAAAGACATAAGAAGGATGTAAAAATAAGTAAAAAAAAACATTATTTCTACCATAATTCATTTATATTTATTATGTAGTGAAACACGGTCCTACGCATCGAACGGCACAAATAAGTTGCGGCATAATGTCATCAAATATCTGAGAAACGCGTTGGGCGTTGGGCGTTGGGCGCGTTGGGCGTTGTATGTGTGGGTGCCACCAAAAGTTGACAGAATGAATTGTCATCGACAACGAGTCTATCTGCCGAGTTTCAGCAGCTCGATCGAATATCGGGTCGTGGATTAATTTCCACTTACAAATTTGCATTCATTCAAGAAAACAAAATCGAAATGCAAATAAATGTACTTGCATGTAATAAGCATTAGATGTAGTTGTTCAACTACCTTTTTCTTCATAAGTGATTAGGGTGTCGTAAATTCGTTTGTAATCTTCTTTCTTACTTAATAACAGCACAAAGGTGAAGAATAATATTACGGCACCTACTTTGTTTTTTCCATAACAAATCTTAGTCAATGGGATGTAAGATTAAATTGAAATAGGTCTATTTATTTCTACAATTTATTTATGCCTATTTCGCTTGCGCTTGCGTGACGTAAAGATTTTGTTATAATTTAACTGCTGCGGTGGTATAACATTGATTACAAGAGTCCTGACTGCCCGAAGCCAGTGGGACATTGCAACCCCATTATTAGGGGATGTTGGGAGACTAGTAATAGGAATAAGGAATATTTAGTAAGGTGACCGGCCAACTAGGAATGAAACCAACTCAGATCCATCTCAGATAAGTCATTTAGAGTGATAAAAAAATATATATAAAAAATTGGTTAAATAGGTTATGTTAGGTTAGGGTTATCGGCTAATATAACATTATTTTTTTCATAGATTTTAATGACTTTTCAAGGAGGTGTTGAGTTGACATTATTCCCAGTTGGCATGGAACCATTTAGTAATAGCCATAGGCATATGAATATTAGTGGACCTGCCCTAAGTGATAAAAGCGTATTATTTCCTTCTCCCCATCCCTTTGGTTCCATTTGATGCTGGATGGGCTCGCGTACGGCCTCGCGCGAATCTAGAAAATGTGATGTCATCATTCTTGTGCGAACCAGCGTCTAGTCATCGGAACATTTTAAGAAATAACACGGCAAAAATGGTGGCTTGTAAATGTCGTATTACGTTCCATAGGTAAGCGTTATTTTATTTTATTTTAAGCTTATTCAAATCATATAATATGATCAGTTTTAGTAACATATACTATCACATCGAGATCGAAATGTTCTCGTCGCTGTTTACTGGGGTAAGTAAATTATGAAACATTTGTAAAAGTATCTTAACTAAATACGGCAACCAAATATTCGACTCTGAAAATGGGTGAACTTTACTTTGCCGTATTTGAACTTCGCAAATTTGTTCATAACCTGGCGAGCAATTCGCGCTATAAAAAAGTCTATTTATTCAAAAGCCAATTTTATAATGCGAGATGATTATATAGTATCAGATTGATTTATTGACGAATCACATATTATCACATTCATCTTGCCCCTCTGCGTCCTGCTATAGTTGGTTTGTACCCCTCTCCTATCTGTCCTCGTCTATTTATATTCATAAGATATTAGTTATCACTCAGATTTAAAAAAAAAACAGTTGAGTTAATTTTGGCTAATGCAAAAACCGCGAAGCAGTTCCTGATAAAACATATTGCAAAAACCGAAACCCATTGTTAGGGGTATTTCACCATCCTCCTGATCGCAACAACGGGTAAAAAACTCGGCTAACTTATTATACATATAGCCTCTATTCAAAGGTTCAAGAACCGAATAGTGAACTTTTAAAATTAATAAATCGTGTTTAAGTAATCGTAAATGTACGTTATAAAATGAAAATCTGTGAGGAGGATAGTGAAATACCTCTTTACTTTTAATATAAATGTCTAAATATAAATATGACTCTCTTATTTCTGGTTCTTCCTCCATTTTCTTATTTTTGTCTTATTTTTCCGTACCACGCAATATCAGTTTCGTTTTTTTAATAAATTTTTAGCATTTTAATTTATTTAATGATCTTGCTCATCCAGAATTGAGTTTATCTAATGTTTTGGGAACGTAATGTTATGTCATCAAATATTTTTGCAATAAAATATATTTAAATCTATATGATATGGAAATAAAATATGCAGAAAAGCCAAATGAAAATTATATTCCTGAATGCTAATTGTTATATTTTCGCTGCACGAGGAATTCAAGCAATTATTCGTCTTTTATAGGAGATGAAAAATTTTAAATTGGGAAGGAGTATCAGGTTTTCAAATTTGAATTAATACCATTCATCAGGGCGATATGAGTATTAACCACTCGGGAACGTGTTACATGTAAATGTACAAATCAAATTAATATTAACGTTATGTCGTGTGAAATAACAAATACTCGCCAACTCCAGGTTTCGAACCGGGACCTCTGTCCGAAGCGTGCCAAAACGGTAATATTTTGAATAACCAAACATCTTTTCTAAACGAGAACTGAAAAAATTTTGTTAAAAAAATGAAATTTTTTTTTTAACATTTACTCCAACAACCTAAGGAAAATAATTTCCCTCGGAGCCTATGTCATCTGAGATGCTGTGCGGAGTGTCTTTTTGGGGAGAGGAAGGAATGAACATTGGTCTTGAAGAAACCCATGTTGTAGGAAGGAGGAAGCACAGAGGCTGGAAAATCGTTCCACAGCCGAGCTATACACAAAAACGAGTCGAAGAAGCGACCCGTTCTCATGTGACTAATGTCAACGTGTTCATATGTTGGGCACGCGTTTGGCGTATTTCCAGATTATGCACCGGTGCCGAAGCCATCAATGACGCTAGTTCCTCGGAGCATCTTCCATTGAAATACCGGTCGAACAAGGATAGCATTCCCACTCGACGCCTGTTCTCTAAAGATTGCAATCCGTCTTTTGGGATGTTTCTATGTTCCTTAAAAACTTTATAAATAAAATATTTATTGAACTATCATTCCACGAAAGAACATTCGTAGGTATGGTATTTTTTTTGTTTTTGTCTACTTAATTTTGTTTACTTGATAATGCCATTTCTTTTATTTGTCTACTTTTGTCTTCTTAATTTTATCTACTTGATAATGCCATTTACTTTTGAAGATTCGTCGATATTTGTTCTTAGCGACCACGATCCTTCGTCAAATATAGGTTATTAAACTGAATAGTCGTTGGTAGGTATAGACAGGAGATTCTCAACATTGTGCCTGCATCACCGACGTCAGAAAAGATAGAACTAGGTATCATTTCGACGAGCTGGAAACAACAATGAATTGAAAAACAATAAATAAAAAAAAAAGTTTTTTCATGCTCTCCTGTTATTTTGTCAAGTTGATATACTTTGCTCTAATGAACGAATGGTTATTCTGAAACGGGTCAGCGTGTGTATAAAAATTAGAGATGGCCGGATACCGGATATCCGGCAAATATCCGGTATCCGGCCTTAATTTAAAATCCGGCTGGATACCGGATAGTAAACTAGTATCCGGCCGGATACCGGATAATTTTAAATAACAGAGTATTAGAATAAAATGCTATATTTTGATTTTTGACGTCTAACTCGTTGGTAAACTGTAGGAATAAATTATTAGGAATCTTATTTTGAAAGTATATAACGTTATTAAAATATTTTTTTCTTTGTAATAGTATGATATATTATCGAAGCAAATCGATAAAACATCATGAAATTGATGTTTTATTAAGAAGAAATGTCATTTTTTCGTGAAGGCCAAAATCGATTTCTCTTCGTGTATTGTACTTAACCCCAGTTACACCTATTTATATAAATTTAAATCGTTCGTTCAGCGATAAATTTCATTAAGTAATTAAAAACAGAAGAAAAGAGATAAGCTATTTTCGTTTGGTACATACCTGCCCTTTTTACTTCCCACCACGAGAAATTTTAACATTACATAACGAACAAATACCAAATTTTTGATCGTCACTTTTTATATCAAAATATTTCAATAAAGAGAGACGATCTTTTTTTATCGAAAATATTTTTTTTCGTTAACTGAATATCTTTGAATTTATAGAAAGAAACACTAATAAAATCCCCTCAAACTACAACAGCGCGTTTTTTTGTAACCTCAAATGATCGGCAATCAATTCAATAAGACAATGAAACACTAGCTTCACTCATAAACGAAAGGGCCCGAACTCACCCGAGTTCACCCGATCGTTCGTGCGGTTCGCTCGTGTAACGAGTCGCCAATCGGCTATGTTCAGCTAGATATCCGGCGGCCGGATATCCGGCAATCCGGCTTCAAGGTTGACCGGATATCCGTTATCCGGTATCAGGCAAAACAACTATCCGTTTCATCTCTAATAAAAATATAGTAGTTTATGAAAAATATTTATAAAAATAAAAAATAAAAAATATGCATTTATTCAAAAAATATTGTTTCATCTACAAAAAGAATCATTTTAAAAGGAAATTTATTGTTTATATTCTTCTTTTGAAGGTGAAAATATACGAATTTGATAAGATCCCGTTAAACGCCAATTCTAAGTCCGTTTCGACTTTCCATCAACGAGTGATCGGGAGCTTTTAAATGTAAAAAAAAATTGAGTGCAGTTCACACGCGGTTGAAGTGAAACCTTTGCCCACACATTTTCAACCAATAGGAGCCTTAAAAAGTGAGGTCACAATCAAAGCGGCCAATGTGCGCAGTTTGATGCTTTGTAGGTACTGTAATGCGTCATTTCCGTTTCATATCTCAACCAATAGGAGCCTTGAAAAGTGAGGCTCATAATCAAAGCGGCCAATGAGCGCAGTTTGATGCTTCGTAGGTACTGTAATGCGTCATTTCCGTTTCATATCTCAACCAATAGGAGCCTTAAAAAGTGAGGTCATAATCAAAGCGGCCAATGAGCGAAGTTTGATGCTTCTTAGGTACTGTAATGCGTCACTTTCGTTTCATCCGAATTTCAAATCACAACCGCTAAAAAATTCACTTCAAAAAAAAAACAAAGTCGGACTGATTTGCCATTTGATGACAATGTTACATTTGATTTGGTATGAAACTCAACGTTAGAGGTTGACGGGACACGGCGTGTAACACAGAAAACGAATTACTGTATAATACTCGTATTATCTGATCTTATATCCTAGTGTTTCTTCCAATCTAATGCAATCTCTGCCAATGTTCGCATGTTACACATAGCAAAAGGAACTAGGGAAATGTCACGATCATTATGTGTTATTTACGCCAGTAACCAGTTGATGATATTGATAATGAGTAGGAAGAGGTCGATCAAACACTTAGGATGGGTTGTTTAAAAAAATTTGATGAATTCATTAAATATTTGAAGTTAATTTTCACATGCTGTGTAAGTTCTATTCAAGTTCTGTGATTATTTCAGTTTCATGCAGCAACTGGCCTATAATAATGTGATAACAGAACTTGAATAGAACTTCCACAGAACGTGAAAATTAACTTCAAATATTTGATGAACTCATCAAATTTTTTGAAACAACCCGTCCTTAGCCAATACAGAAGTAGAATAAACCGGTTAGATAAATGCGATCATGATGACAGATGTTTAATATGTAAAATTATGCAATATTTATTTATACATTTTGGGAAAAACAGCGATCGAAATGCATTTTGGTGCATTCTTGCATTAATTTATTGGAAGATTTATTAACATTCGCATATTTTTTGCTCTTTTGACATCTAAAATGCATTAGCCGTCTAAAATAATTTCTTTTTAAGTGTTTTTTGGTCACGTTTACAAAGAATTATGCTAATACGTCCCAAAAAGTATGCATTTAATTTTCTCTCATTTAACAAACCAAAATTTCCTCTGAAATTGTTAGTTTTGTAAGTAGCTACTTAATAATAAAACAGTTTACTTAGAATATATTTACTCAATTTTAAATTAGGAATTGTATAATTCGTTCAAAGAAATGGCACCATCGTAGTAAACATCACATTGATTATTTTAATTATACTGCTCGTTGAAGAAACTACGATCATACGAACTTTGGCTGGATAAAAAAATAATATCCAACTCGGCCGCCATCTTGAACCGGAACCGGAACATAACGAACAAATTTGCAGACAGATGATATGCCACATAGGGCAACGCGCGACTCAGTCCGTGTAGCACTTTTTTTTGTTTTTTGTGAGCATTTTGTCTTTTTTTTTGCGGGCTCCATATAGAAAATCAAATGTACGCCTGGAAATACGTCAATAAATAGGTTTAACCGGGACATCAAAAAAATTTCGAATTTAAAAAAAAATAACTATACTTATAATGCATGTTTATTTTTGTGTTTGTTTTGTTCCAAAACCATTTCTGCGGCATTTATAGTTCCAAACACTCACCAACCATCAAACGGACTTAATACTGGGATAAAAATTGGTTGTCTATAAAGTCGGCTTACGGACAATAATTTTACGTGATAATTTATTTTACATAAAAATAGATTTTAAAACCTTTACAAGTGTAAAAAAATGATTTAAATCAACTTAAATTTATAATTTTGAAAACAAAATGTTAACTACTAACTGTTTTTAAAAAAATGGTTGTCTGCAAAGTCGGTTTACGGACGATAATTTTACGTGATAACGTCGTATAATAACGATTGAGTGGAAGAGAGATAGATGCGTCACAAGCCAAATACTTGTTCCGCGCTCTCGCTTGCACGTTCGGCTCAGGCGGAACGTGACAATGAGTCATGCTTTCGTGAGTGCAGCCGGCACTATAAGACGTTACACGTCAAAATCTGCATCCGACTTCCAATTATAATTAATCTATTCATCAGAAGAACGCGCAACAATAATCGTAACATGGTCAGCTTATGCATAGTTACGAGTTATTATGAGAATCAATCGTTTAGAATAAATTAAGACGGTATCTCGGTGTGTCGAAACGAACATGACCGGTTGTTGGCTGCCCGCATTAAATTTGAACCAATAAATAACAACGGGTTTCTGAAATAAAATTCTTGAATCGGACGACTTTTTCCGCGTCGAGAATAATTTAATGGCCTTGAGCGAAATTTCTCCCAGACGCATTGGGATTATCTAGGTTTTTCTCCTATGGGTAACGAAAGTTGAAGCGCTATTTAGGCGTGGGTGTTACAACATAGCGAATTATTGCGTAGCTGAAAAATAGAATACCATTTATCATGCGGTCTGGCAGGTTCGCGAGTTGGATATTTGGAAGTTTATAGGCCGTAATTCAATGCGAATAATGCGCTTTTATGACTATAATAGTTCTAATAGAGTCATTAGAAAATAAAAACATTAAAATAAAAGTGAACCAATTTGTTGTATTATGTACTAAATACAGTATAACGTAGTAAAGACATTGTTGGTTGATAGGGACACCTGAAGACATGTAAGTTATGAACTCCCTGAACAGTTTGTGATCGGGGATTTTATACACATGTGTCTGAATTAAGAGGAACCTATGCGTGGCCCATTTCGGCCAGTTTTATACAAATCTTAAATTTGGATTTGAGAACAAAATACCCAACTAAACTGAAAAATTATTTTTGTAACCAAAACTTTAACAAATATCTAGTACGGATGTGAGCTATTTTATTTATTTTTGCTTTAAATTATAAGATATAGGCCATTAAAGATTTTAATGTTTCACGATTTTAGAGGCAACTTGGGCCATTATTTATTTTATTATTTGTCGAGTTGAGTTGGGAAAAAATTATTAAATGTTTAAAGAAAACGTGAAATAAGTTTTTTTTTGTTGTTTAATGATGTTTTTTATTAAAATTTCAATGCTAATATTTGTTTGTAAAGTACCTACGGTGTGCTTTTCAGGTCATTCTATTTGGGAATTCAAGTTTCAATTATTTATTATCGGAAACAAATCGCGATCAGCAATATTTGTATAAATGACTTATTACGTTTAGTAAACCGTGGTTGGTATGTATAAAACTAACTTTTGCCCATTTCCACCCTTTATTGCCTCAAAAATATTTTATACTTTGGAAAGGATTCATATATCAAAAAGTCATAAATAACTCAAAGCCAGTGCGACTCTGATCCTGTGTCACTTAAAAACAAAAACGAAAAAAAAACCTAGTTGCTATTCAAGACGGAAGCAGACTGACTATATGACTTGTGCCGTCTTGTCTTATCATATTCTGTAATAAATTGATTCAGTAATACTATTCCTATGCAGATTTGAAACCCGAAAGCCAAATCAATGCATACGATGACAGTGCGGAATTTTGAAGAGGATAATTGAGGGCGCGCATGTGTCATTAAGAACACACGAACGGCCTTGACTCTCTAGAACGTTCCTCCTTCATTGTCGGCGTCTTCAGCTTGATGATTTGTCAATACTATTGATGGATTTCACGGATCCTTGAGACTTTTGGTCATCGCGCCGGCCAAAGTTCAAATTGTTCAAAGCTGGAATCTTTATCTTTTTAAACACATCTTTTTTAATTTCGATTTTCTTTTCTTGAATGAACGCTAAACTTGAAAATGGAAATTAACCCTTTTCTCGGCTTCCGATCGGGCTGAAACTCGGCAGAAAGTCTCGTTGTCGATGATAATGAGCTCTTTCACGCTTTATCCACGCACACTCACGCGCAGACACGCGTATTTATCTGAAATCGGCTACCAGCTGGCTACTATCCGTGGCGGAAAGTGGAAACTGTTTCACTATAGTAAAAATATTGTTTTTACGGGTTGATTTAAGGTCTTCCACAAGTGTCGTGAGCACTTGTATACTTGTTTCCTAGGTCAACAACTCTACACTTTGACTCCCTGATGATTTTGACGATTTTTACCTGCGGATGACTTCCATGGCGGAGAGGTAAGAGTGCTCATGGTTCTAAACCCTGAAATCAGGAGGTCGAAAATCTCATTGCAGATAGCAAAATATCTCAGTATCGCATTGGTGGGAGACTACCTTTGGCTTTGCTTACTAGCCAGATTTCATTAGCCGGAACATCCCAAACTTCTTCTTCAACTTCTCCTTCCTCCACCTTTCTTCTGAGTCATTGTCCCACCGTCTTTTGGCACGTTTATAATTAGTAAATTCTGTCTTTAGCAAAAAATTGATGAGAGAACAGCCAACTATTTACTTGCGACATTTCAATTGAAGTTTTTACCTTACCAGAAGTTTTTTCGCCCCACGTTCATATATTTCTATAAGTATACATTACATACATATTATATTAGATTCATCTAGCAAAGTATTCGGGTGAAACAATCTACGGAAAGGAAAAAATATATCTCGAAGAAGCATAAACAAAAACAAAAAACATTTACACAGAATTTTACATGAATATGAACAGGTGAGAAAAGAAAAATCGAAGAAATGTTTAACGTTTCTTTTTAAGAACATCTTTAGGACTCGTTAACATTCCATAATTTATTAACTTTAGAAGATAGAAAAAATGAATCCGACCAGAAATTTTTATTCAAAATTATCAATAACGTTGTTGAAAACAACTATCTTCTCACAATCCGAAGGTCGCGGGTTCGAACCCGGCGTGCGCAAATAAATTTTATTTGATTAATTTGTGTTATTTCACAATTTATTCATTTAAAATAATATATAGTATATTTGCGGCACGTTCCAGAGTGGAAGATACTATCAGTATCGTCCTGGTGTAAGACCACCATTCAGAATTGAAACGTTGCTTGAAATGGCTCTAGCCGTGTTTAGTGACCAGATCTGAATAGCCAGGTACTTCCCCACCTTCATCTTTCCTATCTCCTTCCCCTCCCCACTACCATCAGCCTCACAACATACCCCGATTGGGGATGCCACAGTCTCACTGGCTCCAGACGAGAGCAGTTGGGACACTTGTGCGGTATTTCATGTAAAAAAAAAAAATCTTCTAGAAAACATCAATTTTCACTGTCCAACACGAAATACAAGGTCACACCAACTATTCCACATCCCGGACTCAAAAACAAATTACACACAAAACTCATTTCTCAGAAGGACGTGCACAGAATATAATAACATCTTTTCAGGCGCTGATATTTTCGATTTGTCCTCATGACAATTTACTAAATGCATAAAAGAAAAAATTAAAAAAAATTGTTAATTAATCATTCTCATTGTGTTGTTTTTTCTCTTTTTATAATAATAATAATATTTGGATGATTAACACACCGCCGTTTTGTGAAAAATCACTTCAAGGGCGCTGGTGGCGCTAATCATGTTCATCCTATAATGCATGAGTCGACAACCTGCGGCCCGCAAGATTTTCATCACTACGCATGTGACGGACGACATCATACACAAGGAGTGAAAGAGAGTTAGAAAAGGAGCGAAGGGATAGCGATACAATATCAAACTGATTTTAAAATCGGTTTGCTGATTTCAAAAAGATCTCACGCAAGATGGAGATTTTTGATAACCCCTTCGCAGTGTATATCGATAATGTACTAAGCGATTTGCAAATCGACGTGATAGATTTGCTTTCTTGAAACTACAAGGGGTTAGGTTTGCTCAACAAATAATTTCAAATTGTTTGGTAGTACTATTTGTGAGCAAACTTTTTCAATTCTGAATTATCGAAAAAACCAACCTGTTCTCGGTTACCGGATTCACATTTAGACGCAATATTACGCCCCTCTACTTCAAAAATGCAAGCTAATATAAAAACAACATCCAAACCAAATGCAACCCCAAAAATCTCATTGATTTTGTTAACTACAATAAATGTACTAAAAGTATACAATAAACGTTTTATGTTTAAAACTAAAATATTTGTACAAAAATATTGTAGGTATTTTTTTTTTAGCCCCACACAGGAGGCCCTGAGGAAAATAATTCCCCTCAAGGCCTGTGTCATCTTTGGGAATGGGATGTGGAAGGTCTCTTTAGGAAAGGAAGGAGAGGAAGTTCTGGGAAGAAAAACGGTATTAGAAGTTAGGATTCTGGGGATTATTGTGTGCAGGAATGACGGTTGTATAAATTTATCCCTCCCACTGCGGTGCAAGGCGATATTCTTAGAGAGTACGGTTGGAGAAGTCAAAGGGACTCCCTTAACCATTCTCTACCGATACGGCCTGCCATGCAGCTGGTGGGCAGATGCATCCACCGCGAAGACCCGGACAAACCTCACCCCAAAAACCCGGGCACCCCTTCTAAGTCACCAAACGTAGCGAACCACTCGGGGTGACTTATGGCAGAAATGTTGGTTATCCAATAAATGGTTCCCGGGGCGGCGGTTCCCATACCCGCCTCCCAAATTGGAATAGGTATACTGTAATGTTATGTGACCCAAGTGCGGCCCGCACTAATCCTCATGTAAAATATTTGGCCCTTTTACAACAAAGGTTGCCGACCCATACTATAATGTGTATTATTTTTTTTTATATAGGTTCACATTAATTTCATTTTATCTAACACACATACTCGAAGCTCGAAGCTTTTTTTATTTCATTTTTAAAATTTCTTTTTCTACCCACTTTATGTTTTTTTTCTTGTTTTAATCTATGTTTTTTATGTGTATACTATGATTTTTGGCGGAAACTTTGCTGTTTTATGCAACCATGTAATATGTAATTACCTTCATATAATACATATAACGGTTTGTTTCCCCAATAAAATTTAAAAAAAATAAAACGTTGGTAAGTGAAACTCTCCTCTTTGTTTTTGACATAAGAAGTCAACGCAAGTAAATCCACTAACACGTTGACCGCTAACCGGCCATAAAAAAGCTAATTATAATAATGTAACTTTCCAAAGTAAAGAAATGTTTCGGCAAAAAAAGTTGAATTATAGCGTTTTATTGAACACAAGAATGTATATGTACATGTGTAAAATGAATGTATTTTTGTAAGCAGGTACCTTCTGCATATCGATCCATGGTAATTAATTGGCGGACACTCTCTGTCTCTCAAAACACGACATTTCAGATATTTATACCATCATTAGGGTGATGTATTGATAAGACGTGAGATGCGTGATGGAAACATCTGGAAATCTCTAATATTATAAAGGTGTTCGTGATAATATAATAATAATTACAAAATAAACTTATTTGGTCATAGATTGTCACATATTTTCTTTGGTTGTGTTGGTTCAATTGACAAGAGAGTCATTTCTTAGCTGTACACGTACATTCCGGATTTCTCCAGGAAAATAGCTTGTTTTTGTCAGAATATCTAATATAAACACATAATTGAAATCACATCATTTAATCAAAATTCAAATGAAACCAAATAAACTTAAAATTTGAGTTAAGTAATATTATCACACACTCAAATGGCATTGGGAATTTGTACATTCCATAAATTCTATCAATTATGATGTTTTGCGGTTGACTGTGCAGTCAGCAACCATTCGTTGCAGAACTTACAACTTTGTCGATATTCGAATAGACAGTGGTATTTCATTCCAAAGTTTTAATGAGGAATAGCTAAAACTATCCTCAAATACTGCCAATGGATGTAGATGGTATATTTTATATTTGTTGTCATATTGTTGAATCACGGGATTACTGCTGAAAAACTAAAAAGTGAAACTAAAATTTAACTTTTTAAATGGCATATATTTGACAAATTTTATGTAATTTCCTTCTGTTCCACATATACAATATCCTACGTCGAAATATGTTAGCCGAGATACGCTATGTAATACTGAATAACGGATTTTATTTATTTATTTATTTACAATACAAAATACCCATTCAGAATAAAACTTTATTTTACATAAAAATGGATTGTAAAACCTTTACAGAGTGTAAAAATATGATTTAAATCAACTTAAATTTACAATTTTGAAAGCAAAATGTAAACTAAGAACTGTTTACAAAAAAAATTGGTTGTCTGTAAAGTCGGTTTACGGACGATAATTTTACGTGATAACGACATATAATAACGATGTTGTGGAAGAGAGATAGATGCGTCACAAGCCGAACGCTTAGGCTCTCAGTCATGCTTTTTCGTGAGTGCAGCCGGCGTTCATCGATTTATAAGACGTTGTCACGTCAAAAATACGTCAGATTCTTTTTTGTAAGTTCTTACAGTTCTATTGAAAATATCTATTATTTCTGCATTTTAGTTACCTAATGCGTGGTCTACCTACGAGAGTAGGTACATAAACGAATTGGTTTTGACATATTTTAAATTCGTTTGACTGTTTTGGGAACATGAAATGAAATCAAGTGCAATAATGCAGGACTTTCAATATAACTTTAAATTTATGCTTAATAAAACATACCGTTTTTCGGTGTGGTACCGCGAATCAAAATTCGTGTTCACGATTTTCTATAAAATAATGAATAAATAAATTATAAAATAATAACGGATCGTTTCTACATTACAAAACAAAACAAAAACAAAATATACTTGAAAGTTTTCAAAAATTTGTTTTGCGCTCGTAGCTTTATAATACGCAGATTTCGTCTGATTAGTTCGATGTTCATGAATATTAGCTCCAAAAAGCCCCTCCGGGGTCTTGCAGTATCACCTTGAAACATGAGTACCTAGGTACTCACGAATCAATGCATCATATACGTATATCGACGCAACGCTACGAAGAGCTTTTATTTTGGTTTCCAGTTACATGTATACATACATATACATGTAAACTAAACCAAACCAAAATAAACGCTCATCGTAACGTTGCGTCAATGAACGTCTTCTCGAAACGTCGAATCACAGGCAACATAAATGAATCAAGTACTAGAAAATTTAAATATTCAACTGTTATGAAATGCGCGGCAGACAATATAAAATACCGGCCGAAGGTAGGCCAAAGTTTATGTTTGCGTATAACAAGTTTGGAATTATTTTTAAAGTGAGAGTGAAATGCGATTACGTAAGGCGGATCGTCGGAACCGAGCCCGCGACACAGAACCGAACGGAGGAACGGTATCAGAATTTCGAGGTATCGACGCGACGCTTCGACGATACTTCCAAGTATTTATGCTGTAATTTACGAACCTAATATAATATTTGCGGCTATTTACGTGGAGCATACTAGAGTACTGACGCGCCTTCTGTTATGGCCACAGTAAAAAAATAACCTACTTTTTTATGGTTATCTAACGTCTTAGTTTTAAATAACAATCTTCTGTATATATGTATTATGTATCATTTTACTCATAACTAACTAGTTTTATACGGCTGCGCCAGATGTTCGTATAGAAAAATGTGGAGAAATTATATTATTTATTCATGCTTTTTTTTTCGAAGTTTCGCAATTTACGAAGGAAATGGCGTTGATAGCCGTAAATATATTTTTCGGCTATCAACATTTAAATTGCAAACAGAAACAATGCGGCGCAATGTCAAAACTCAATTTTAGCTTACAGTTTGTGAATTGTTTTTTTGTTTCTAGGTATGCAAAGATGGACTGAAGGTCATTGAACTCAAGAAATTTATAATGCTAAATATATTTACAAAAATAATAAAATCATAAATCTAAGTACAAAAATAAAATATATTTAGCTACATTACACATGCACAAGCTGCGCCTTAGTGGGTTCCCATTGTGTTTATCATTTTCATAATATTGTATACATCAATTGTAAAATTTGGGAAAAATAAAAGAAAAAAAATGTTCGAAAGAACACAATACACACAAAACAACACGAATGTGCATTTAGTGGTACACAGTGACATCTTAAAAAAACAAGAATCTAAATGAGAATTGAATTTTTTTACAATTCTAAATCAAGTTATGTTGGAAGAAAACTTTAAGGAAAAACAAAAAACGTCTTCTTTATTTTTTGACATGATAACGTCTTATACATCGATGAACGCCGGCAGCACTCACGAAAAAGTATGACTCATTGTCACGTTGTCACGTTCCTCCTGAGCTGAGCGTGCAAGCGAGATTGCGGAACAAGCGATAGAGAGGCACGACCGGCCTAAGCGCTCGGCGAGAGCGCGGAACAAGCGATAGAGAGGCATGATCGGCCTAAGCGTTCGGTTTGTGACTTAAAAATTCCATGTAAAAGTTTTCTTATGACGTTATCACGTACAATTATCGTCCGTAAACCGACTTTCCAGACAACCAATTTTTTAAATTAATTTATGGTCTTGCTAGAGCAACTGAGCCAAAAAAGTGCCCCTTGTCTCCAATGGACTATATCCTACATATGTATACTCCAACGAACTATATGTTTTTGCTGACCTCCATTCAGTTCAAGTGTCATAGAAGGTTAATAAATGTTATTTGTTTGAGATTATACTCATAGTAATTTCAACTGGCTCGGTTATGGTTTTTGCGTTTTTATTAGATAACAATCAAAATATACGTATTTAAATAAAAATGACGAAGGTTCTCGCTTACGGAAACTCCCAAGGACGTCTGGCCGATGGGGACGGATAACGAAAATGCATTAAGTGCTTAACTAATGGGAAAACTAAAGCGTTTACGTTGAAGAACACATAAGCGAAATATTGTCACATTGAAATATCTGTGAAGATAAAAATAAAATCGAAATGAGATATAAATTATAACGAAAATCGAAATGAGATATAAACAATATTGAAAATCGAAATGAGATATAAATTACATCAAAAAACGAAATGAGATAGGTATAAATAAAATCGAAAATCGAAATGAAATATAAATAACATCAAAAAAAGAAATGAGATATAAATAATATTGAGAATGAAATATATATAATATAAAAAAACGAAATGAAATATAAATAATATCGAAAATCGAAATGAAATATAAATAATATAAAAAAACGAAATGAGATATAAATAATATCAAAAATCGAAATAAAATGAAAATTGTATCGAAAATTGAAATGAGATATAAATAATATCGAAAATCGAAATGAGATATAAATAATATCAAAAATCGAAATAAAATGAAAATTGTATCGAAAATTGAAATGAGATATAAATAATATCGAAAATCGAAATGAGATAAAAATAATATCGAAAAGAATTTTACTCGGTAGGTAGATATTTACGTTTGAGCACTTATCCACTTATCACTTGAATTTTAGGGTTTTTAATACCAGTTTGTGCAAAATCGGAACGTTGCTTGAAATGACTTTAGCCGTGTTTGGTAACTAGTTTGAATTGTGAGTCACTTTCCCAGTCGCGTTTAGTGACCTGATCTACATAGATAATTTTATCTTATTAATATTATCCTTTCCTTCCCTGTTTTCCTTTATCCTCACAACGAATCCCAATTAAAGTAAGTCGAGTACGTACCTTAATACTCTGTATACGTTTTCACGTATGTTTGTATGGAACGCGCGTATTAATCATTGTCTGTTATCTCGTTTTTAACAATATTGATTTTCCGCGATTCTTGCAACGAAAAAACCCAAAATTTCAATATGTTGTGCAAATAATTCAAATAAATGACATTGCATGTCTAACACGTCATTAATTGGCAGAATGCAATCAAGTTGACGCAACCCGAAATAGAATTTAGACGAAAAATATTTTATGCTAAATTTGTGTGGAATTCATATTATATAGTTGCATAACGATCGCAAAGGCCTCGAAGAAGTCAGAGTTGAAATTTCTTCACGTCATTAGCATATTGCCTATTAACTTATTTGCCGTATTTAAGTTAAAGGCATGACATTGAAATTTCACTGCCACTGTCAGAGGAAATGTCACAGACATTTTATTAATCACGTGTGAAATAATAGTATGGTTGCGATAGTTTGGTGGCTATCAAGTTCGAGGCCAGATTAGGAAGGAGCTAGCAGCAATTTACTCGATTTAAGTGAAATATTAATTTATATGTTTGTAACTTTATTATAAATTTATTCATTGCATCATTTTTATTTTATCTCCGGAGTGACAAAAAAGTCACAATTTATATTTGCACTAATGACGATATTAATTTAAAGCAACCAAAATCCTTTTGAATGTGTTTATTTATTATTAATAAAAGATTTAAAAAAAACTGTCTAACTACCCATCACGTCGTTTATCCGCAGATGTAGGCAGAAAGGACGGACCGCCAAACAACTCGATCTTGGCACACACTCCTTGCTTCGTTCACATTCATACATCGTCTCATACATGCTCTTCTGTTATTCTAACTCTTGACATCGCCCGACTCAATCAACGTTTCAATTCTGAATGGTGGTCTTACACCAGGGCGATACTGAGAGCATCTTCCACTCTGGAACGTGCCGCAAATATACTATATATTATTTTGAAAGATTTAATTGTGAAATAGCATAAATTAATTAAATAAAATTTATTTGCTACGCCGGGATTCGATCCCGCGACCTTCGGATTGCGAGTGAAGAGCCCTACCGTTAGACCACGCCGGCCGTCAAATATATAAAATAATAATAATATAATAATGGTAATAATTGGATAATTTGTAGAGCGCCGTTTTTGTGAAAAATCACCTCATATATTTATATATATTTTTAAATGCTACTTATGCGAAATAGCTGTAATAGGGTAAAACTTGCTTAAAATTATGGTTGAAGAGAACATTTGTACAACTGGTTAATGTAATTTTAAGTAACATCGCAATGTAAAACGTGATGCTATCTATCATAATCATTTATTTTGAACGCATGTTTGACCTCTCCGCGAGGTTCTTTCTGTTTTCTTTTAAAATCAGGTTTTTCTATGAATGCACACTCTTAATTATTATTGGCTGGAAAAACATGGCTCTAATAATATGCATAAAATGCCAAACAAAGATTTATCGCTAAATTAAATATATTTTTATACACAAAATTTATTTTCAAAACACAATCACACACTATACACATCATTCAAATACCCACTAAAACCATCAACGTAATCATTTAAGTATTTTTCGGAATAGTTAAGCAGCAGTTTTATGTTTTAACAACATTAATTTTAATTGGAAATTTCGAGAATTTGAACATGTACCTTGTATACATTCGTTGGTTGATATGACATTCTTTCTTACAATATTGGTGGTATTTTATTTGGAGATATGTTTGAGGAATATAAACGCCAGAAATATTTCGATTCTCATGCCTTCATAATTTAAAATCTAGCGTCTTATTTGAACGATGCAAGTAAGCGAAAAAATGGTTTTTATTTATGTTGAGCATAATTTTATTAGTATGAAAAAAAGTTAGAACAAACAAAACCTCAAAAATGGTCTTAGCCATAAAGGGGTATTTAAAAAAAAATGTTTCTTATATCCCTTCATAGTTAAGTCACGCAAAAATATTTTTTTTTGTGGTTTACGCTTTTATTTTTTGCTATCTAATTAATAATTTTATTGTAATTCCAAAACATAAAAAAGCTATTAAAAGCTTCAATTTATCCGTAGCATATTTTTTGATGCTCATAATATGAACCGATTCGAGTTAAGTTTACCTTAGCCAGTAGTAACTAGTAACGCTTGATTAAGACGAAGCAGGAAAATAAAAATGCACCAGAAATGTTGATTAAACAATTTAAAGGAGGAATTTTATAATGTATAAGGTGTATCTGGGTAGTATATTTACGAGAGATGGGAAGACTGATAGAGATATTGAAAGAAGGGACTGAATGCCATTGGCGCTTATAAAAAAAAACTGTTAAAAGAAGCGAAGCTAGCAGTCCATAATAGAGTTCTGGTATCTACCCTGATGTATGGCAGTGAGGCATGTAACTGGCAGAGGAAGGATGAAAGTAAAATTAATGCTGTTGAAATATGATCCCTAAGGCGGATGTGTGGTAAAAGCATGTATGACCGTGTGAGAAATGTGGATATTCGTAAATAATGTAAGGCTGAAGTAAACATAATGAGTAAGATAAAGAAATGGACCCTAAGAGGGTTTGGGCATGTAGAACGAATGAATATTCGCAAAGAATTTAATGCTGATGTAATCACAATGAGTAGGATTAAAAAAAGGACCCTTTGAGGGTTTGGGCATGTAGAACGAATGAAAAAGAAAATAGTGTGAGAAGAATATATGACGCAAATGTGAACAGAAGAAGACATGGCACGATCAAGTGAATAAGATACTTGAGTCTGGCCACGCCAAAAGTCAGAATAACAGAAGAGTATATATGAGACGATGTATGAATGTGAGTGAGGCAAAGAGTGCCAAGACCGAGTTGTTTGGCGGTCCGTCCTCTCTGCCTTCCCCCGCGGGAAATAGCTTGATGATTAGTTAGTTCAGGTAGTTATGAGATAAGTAGATATTGTGTTTTTTTACCCGACCTGTACGCAACGTCAGAATGTTGAAAAGTCCGATAAACGTCATAATCACGGTCTATTTTAATAGTGATGATATCCGTGCGATATATTGTTTATGCCTTTTATTTTACATTGCGATGTTACTTAAAATTACATTAACCAGTTGTACAAATGTTCTCTTCAACCATAATTTTAAGCAAGTTTTACCCTATTACAGCTATTTCGCATAAGTATCATCATCATCAATATATTAATACGTGAAGCCAAAACTTTGTACCCCTTTTTACGAAAATTGCGCGGACGGAGGAGTATGAAATTTCGCACACTAATAGTTTATATAGAGGAGGAGTGCAGAATGCTAATATTTTTTTAAAATTATGCATAAAAATAGATGAAATCAATAACAAAAACATTACACACACTACCATGTATTTGACACACACACTCGCGTCTTTACTCTATTGTTTATTGTTAAAGTCTATGGTCTAAGTCTTGATTCACATTAACATCCACGCATTCGAAATTTTAATAAATTTAATTTGCATAAGATTAACTGATTACTGATTAGTATTTTAACTAGTTTCAATGCGATGTGTGATATGATATTCACCACCCGCCCATGATTGGAGCTAAAAAAATAATAATAAATAAAACAAATGGCTTGTTACATAATATCCAGCGTCCCGTAGACAAGGTCAAAACCATTTGCATTCTTTACAATAATTTAAAGTTTTCCTTTTTGTCTGCGTTCTTTCTCTGCTAGAATGCTCATTTACTTCAGATAAATAGTACCCAAAGTGAAAAAGGACGAAAAAAACGTTATTTGAATAGTAAAAAATAAATATTCATAAGATGCTAGATAAATGCAGATATAATAAAAAATTTAAATTAAACTTATTAAAAAAAAAAAATTGTTATTAGCGCGACCGAAAATTGCAAACAACTCGCTTGCATTAAATATAAGTGCCTCTTGCGGTAAAAATCTTGAGATTTGATGACAATAAATAATGAATTATTGTTGAATATATTCCAAAAAAACTTCTACGAAGGCTGTGCAGTTTTTAAAATAGATTAACACACTATATAAAAATATTCCCCAAAGGAAATTCAGCAAAATTTCTTAAAATCAAACCGTAGATATTATTAAGATTAATTGTATCCTTAATATATAAAAAATCGTTTTCCAAAGAAACTTTTAAAAAACAACCATCAAACACAAAATTAAATAGACATTAAAAATTTATTTACTGCTCTCACAAAAAAAGCAATGAAGAAAATTCTTATTACTAAATTGATGATTCTGATAACGATAGTATGGGAGTTTGGATTATTAGTAATAACGTTTTTTTAAATGAGCAGAACGTAAAAATTATAAAATAAGGAGCATAATAGAAAACGTAAAGGCCTTCGCTCACGGAGAAACTGAAATGAAACCAGTTGTCAATGCGCCAGCACTTTTGCTTGTGTGGCAGTTGCCATGTTAGCTGGTTGCCATGGCAGCGCTCGCGAATTTCGAATTGCGTTGACAGCTGGTTTCGTTTCAGTTTCTCTGTGAGCGAAGGCTTTAAGAATAATAACATAATAAGCTATTATAAATTGAATACAAATAATTCTATAAATTGTTTTAAGGAATCTAAGAAAGAAGCAAATGCGTTGTTCTCCTTTTTAACCTACATAATTTTTACCAATCTGTCACAATTCCACACTATGTCACATTTTGTTTTTACTATAAATGAAACTCTCTGGATCTCAACATCTTGTTTTCAACCAACTTTCCTCAACCGTGCGAAAAATAGAAGAAGGTAAGAAGAGAGAAAGAAGAATAATGACGATCTCTCATTTTAAAGATCCATGACAAAGTGTGAATCCTGCATGAAATTAAAAAAATCAACATTTTGTCACCTCCATAGATTCCTGGATAACCGTCATGAAAATGATTACCAGAGGATCACAGTTCAGACGGACTGACTAATAAATTAGGAAAACACTCGAAAATGAATTGAATACAATTTAGTAACTGACCGGCGCCGACGTATCAACCATGAACACATATTATTAAGAATTATTTTAGCTTTACAAAAGCTTATTACATTAACATTGGCTAATAAAAGGTCGTTAATAATCACAATTGACAAGTGTGTTCTTAAGCCATGACCCAAAACTCGCGAGGAGTTTAAAAAAATTCAAGTGTCACAAAAATTTCCGTAAGGTTATCTTTTGTATGGCATCTTTCTGATTATTCGCCCATAATCGGTGGTCAAGAATGACTAGACGTAATCGATAATGATCTCTTACTAAAATTATCATAAATTAATCGATTGCATTGTAAGTTATTAAAAATTATCTTATTTTCAACGACGGATTTTGCAACCATCTCTTCATTTAACAGTTCAAATAAATATAAAATTACATTATGTTGTTATGACGTTGATGATATATTATTTTATTCGCTAAGTCTAGGCATCTTTTATGGTTGAATAAATTGTTGATAAATACACGACACGGCTAAGGAATTAATTTCAATTCTCAACTCTATTTAAGGAACCATTATTGGTGATAGAATTATAATATACTTATTAACATTTTATGATAATCAGAAGATGTTTATTTTTAATCAGAAAGGTTAGGAAATTAAGTCGTTTTTAAATTTTATTAAAATGTAAATACAAATAGTTTATTGTTCTCTTTTGATCGGACGTTGTACAGAAGTTAATTATTTTATGTCTTTTATTTTTGGGGTTTTAAGTCGTGTTGCGCTATCTCCTTCTTTCGCCAACGTTTTGGATAGCGTTAGAGTGTCCATTGTCGGGGCAGATATGTCAAATCTAAAATCATATCTTTTTTATGTCAATTTAAAAAAAAAAACATGTCTGTAAATTTCGTTGTTACAACGAAAGTATTATGAAAATTATAGTTCTCTCCTGGCCTTTTTTAGAGATGTAATTAATTTTATATTACTGGATGGTTAGAAGTTTAATATTTTTGCTCACATTATAACACTGCGATGTAAAAAAAAACTTTTTAAATTTATTTCTTTTAAAACTACGCATGCCCCATGGTCAGTATCGACAAATAAATGTTTTGGCCATTCACCGCTCCATTTATTTAAAGTTTGATAACAAAACAATTGTTACTTCACTGTGATTAGCAGTAAATACTTAAACAAATATTATAATTAAATACTATAATTAAAGTGAAAACTTCTTTAGCACCGTTGTCTTTTGAAATTCGATGAAACGGAAACGAGTGATACTAAAAAGAAACAAACAAATAAAGAATTAAGTACCAAAAATATTTATTTAAGTCACGGGTACTCGGTTTCAATATAACACGATGATCCACGGTCCCACGCAAATCTCCTTTAACGTAGTGGTATAAAGCGCCTCACGAATCTTAGCGGCCAGACATTCAGAGGGCCAAAGATCAAATGCTGTTATATCAAAAAAAAAACAACATTTTAATTTTTGTAAAATCTATATCCAATATTCGAACCACTCCAAAATGAGCAGGCAAATAAAACACAAAAAAAGTGACATCTAGCGACTCCGAAGAAGAAAACACAAATTTTAATAAGATGACCAAATATACATGAAAAGATGCACTAGAATTCGACAACAAAATGTATTTTGAAAGTCATTTAAAAAACGATTTTTTTTTCAATTACTATGTAACTGATTCTTACATTAATTGACCCTTTTGTTTGTGCACATGATGTGTTCTCTTAATAATAAGATTGTTATTATCGTGGTTAGTTTTAGGGTATTTATGCGGTGTTGGGTTCCTTCTTATTAAGCCAATGATTTGGACAGCGTTAGAGTGTTCATTATCAGGGCAGTCGTGGTCACTAATGATGTCCGAAACTTTCTTTCTCTAAGAAACTATGTAAATGGTTTCTATCTTTCTTTCTCCAAGAAACTTTGTACATGGCCTCTTTCTTTCTTTCCCTAAGAAACTTTTTACATGGCCTCTTTCTTTCTTTCTCTAAGAAACTATGTACATGGTCTCTATCTTTGTTTCTCTAAGAAACTTTGTACACGGCCTTTTTTTCTTTCTCTAATAAACTTTGTACATGGCCTTTTTTTCTTTCTCTAAGAAACTTTGTACATGGCCTCTTTCTTTCTTTCTCTAAGAAAATACATGGATTTATTTTTCAATTTATTCAGCAATTAAATTTTCTGAAAACTATCACTTAACTATAACTTTCATGGTTTAAATAGGCAATGTTATAATTTCATGATAGAATTTTAGCAAAATACAAAGAAAACAAACATTAAAAAATGTGTTTCGAAAATCACCCAAAACAAATTAAAATCTTATAAAATGACCTTATATCACCGGAAGTCCTGTAATCTGCCATTAAACATAATTAATTCAAAATTTAGAGGTCTTTAATAAAAAAAGCATATCATTAATGCACTACAAATCAAACATTCAATTTTTTTTTAAATATAATAGAAAAATGAAATGTATTAATTATATAAATAAAATATTTTGGTATTTTATGTGAAATTTTTTGTTAATTTTTTTAAGCAACTATATCGTATTTTTGTTACTTCCCAGTAAGACCGGAAAATGTTTTTCTACCTACTGTGTAATTAAATTAGTTAATTAAGAATGTTTTGCAACAGATTAATAATTTTTTGCTTAATTTTCAAAAAGTAATTTAAAAAAATGTGATTTAAAAATATACTTACACAAGCACTTACTTACCACAAATCCAGTTGCTAAGAGTAATTTAAAAATACATTTTTTGGAAAAGACTTCATTAAAAAAGCAATATAATGAGTATTTAAGGTGATCACTACAAGTTGACCACGATATACTTTATAATATTATGTGTTGTATACATGTTTACTATTATTTTTTTTTTGTCCTTTTTTTAAAGTTTATTGTAAAATATTTCCTTTTTTTAAATTATGTGTTAAAGTTTTACACGATTTTACGCGTTAGGTAATAGAGAACGTTTTTGAAACTGATTTCGTATTATTAGGTAAATACTTGAGTGTCATAACTGCGGAACGATCACAACTCAGTGGATCTTTGTATTCAAAAGCCCGGATTTGCAATTATTGAGACGACTTCATTAAAAATTCTTCTCAGGGAGTCCGAAAGGTGACCTCTGGAGGCTGCGCATCCGTAAAGCCCCGCAAGTTGGCTATTAGTGTTGAGACCTGACTATAATTCCCGACCTCGCGATTCAGCCACTACCTACTGCATAAAAACTATAGATACGATAACAGGGTTCCATGATAAAACAGATAAGTAACAAAAAAAATATTAAAAAGTTATATAAAGTTCAGAAAGGTGATGAAAGTCTTATCCAATCTAACCTAACATAACCCAATCTAACCTAGCCTCATCTAACCTGTCGTAATCTAACCGAAATTAAACTAATATATTCTAATCTAACCAGTATAATTTGATGAATTCATCAAATATTTGAAGTTAATTGTCACGTTCTGGCTGTAATGTTGTCATAACAGAATTTTTATTTTATTTTTTATTATTCACAAAAAGATACATAAATTAAAATAAATTTTATATAGTACATAATTAATAACAAGATAGTTGTATTTGATGTACCCCCATAAATAAGCAGGGCTTGTACGTGTGGGTGGGAAGGGGGGGGGGGGTGTTATCACATTGTTTTTTTTTAAACATGATTCAGTTTAAGTTTTCTGTATAATTTTTAATGAGAGATTTATATTCTTTTATACTAGAATTCATGTTTCTATTTTTTTCTGGTACATGAAAATTAACTTCAAACATTTGATGAATTCATTATTTTTTTTAAACAAACCTTCCTAATTACTGTGGCAATACCAAGCTACTCACTTTTATTTCTAAATTTGTTCTTCACATAAAAAATTGTTTTCATTACAGATTGACAGTTGTAAACAAACATCAACACCCAAAAGAAATGTGAATATAACAGAAAAGTGTCAAACCAACCGGCACATCCTTTCGGAATGTAGGTAGCATTAATTTGTGAACACCGTTTGGTAGTATAAATTGTGCACTTGGACCGTTGCATTTTTTTAAACTATATGCATTATTCGTTGAGACATCTCGATGATGCTATATAAATAATTTAAACGATTGTAGCATTCTCAATTTAATGAAAATTTAAATTACAAAAATACCTACGTATCTACCCAAAACATGTTCAGCACATCGACATTGTATCACTCTGATTCCTGAAACTAAGCCCGTCGTCACACGCAGCGACTCGGTAACGGTAGGGAATCGACAAAAACCGAAAACTCCGCGCAGTAAAGTTCCACGATGGCTGCGCTGAAAACCGTAGTTAACTTTACTTTTCTGCACAGGACTTCAAATTTCAGCGATTCCTGCTAGTTGCCTTTAACTAGCCAGTGGGTTGATCTGTCCAGTGGGTTGTCCATAAATAAATGCTTTTCTCCAGTTAAAGTGTTGTTTTAGGCTGAGCGCGTATACATTTTTTACACTTATTCAACTATTGAATTGCATTCCTTTGAATAATGGACAAACCGAATATTTCGTAAATCAACAAAACAATTTTCTATACTTCCTTTAATTAAGGAATAAAAGGAAGTACAGAAAATATAAAGTCGACAACCTGGATTATTTCGTTGTTAATTAACCCAGCTGATTGTGAATCATTACGCGATGAGCTTTTTTTGTTTAAATCGCAATCACAGTTACTTGACCAAAGTGATGTATCTTAACAGTGTCGAAATTCACACTGCTTTTTGTAAGAAAGTGAACATGTTTATGAAACCATATACCTAATTTGTTTATTTCAATTGCCTCATTTCAGTGCGTAATAAACAATTTATAAGTATTAATTTGTTGTAATCAAAAACCTACTAAATACATCAGTTATGGTAAATATGTACTTTCTGTTTTTGTATAACCCGAATAACATTATCAATTAATTCTGAGAATTTTTTTTTACAGTATTTTAAGTTTTAATTTTAATACACTCGACCACCGCGGTAGCGTTGTAAGCTCCTTTTCTCTGAACTCAGAGCTCACTGGTTCGATACATGGCGTGCGTAAAAAATATAATTTTTCCAATAATTTCAAGAATTCAAAATTTAATTGCTTATTTTATTTATATTTATTTATTTTTGTTATTTTGTCATCTTTGTTACTTACTTGACTTTGTTATTATTTTGGTTAATTTATAAAAGTTTTTGTATAAATGCAATTATTACCGTTAAAGAATTATTTTTATTTTACGGGATTGTTTTTAATGATACCTTTAACTAATTAATCATCTTTGTAATGTTTTAAGTCTATGGGTTCTCGTCTATACTTGTTTGTTGATTGTTACTGTTGTTAATTTTCACTTTATTTTGAAAAAGGAACCGTTGGTTTGATAATTTTGATTAAATAATGTTGCGTACAAAGTGATTTGTTTTAATTTAATTTATAAATTATTTTGTTTAACTTATTCCTCTTACTAAAAAAAGTATTTTACGCAACTAATAAAAAATCATTTACCCTACATTATTGATTGTTCATCAGTTGTATACAATTTAAAAGACGTTTAGTAGTAAGGCCCTGATGAATATTGATTCGTCATACATAATCCGTACAATATATCCACCACGTCAGAAACGAAACAGTTCTTGAAAAGGCTTCACTTTGCTCTGTGGTTACATCTGAATACCTCTCCTCTTCCTTTTTTCCTTTCCCTTTTCTAAATTCTTCAGTTTCGGAACGTTTATTTTTACGACAAAAATATTACCAAACACCAAAATAGTTATTTATGATAATTATTTTTTGTGTGTGTTTAATAGCTAATATCGGTGTCAATTAATTATGGGTTGACTATTGTTAAAATATTTTTATTTGCATTTTGTGTCGTAATATTACTAATTATCGTTATAAAGGCGCTTTGTTATCGATATATGTATTGAAATACGCGTAATATTTGGCGTCTCGTGTTTTTCTTACGAGTTCCGTCTGACACGGATTACTAAAAAATAGTTGTTTAACTACAATGACACGGACATAATAAGTTAATGGCCGCAGAGGGCAGGGTTGCCAAATTTCAATTTATGTAAACCCTGATACAACCATAAATATAATAATACCACACTTTTCTTATAACTACAAAAATGTACGTATGAATAATTTATTAGCAAATACATAAAGATTTTCCAGAACTTCAATATTGGGCTTTTTGTCATGATACAAACAAACAATTTAATTAGATATATCAATATGTAGGTATCAAAAATACCTAACAAAAACCATTAAAAAAATTTGAACTGGAATTTTTGAGTACGTTATTACGTAAAAACAAAAGTAAGTAAAAGAAGACTGCTCTGTAAAATAATAATGTTGTACTGGATCTGTTAGTGAAATTACACGATTAATGATTGTTCGTACCTAACATCCAAATTATTTAAACCTTATTTAAAAATCAAATTACCTTTACTAAAATATTTATTTTTATTTATTTATTTATTTATTTTTTTTTAACAATAATAATTACATTTATAATATAATTACCTAGGTATACATAAGAATTAATTTTGTGGTTCTACTACTCCATAAATTGAGCTCTAGGAGCTCGTGTTTATGGGAGGAGTATTTAAACGCATAAAAAAAAACATATTGTTCTGAAAAGTGTGAATACAATGATCAAAGACTTAAATGTCTTGAATGAAATAAATATACAAATACTTTTTGACATAGATATAAAAATAAAATAAAAAACAATAACAATAATACATTTTTTTAATTAGATGTTAATTAGTTAAGGGTACAATATATCATTATCCAATTTCAGGGACTTAATTTGATTTTTAAATTGTTCATATTTCATTGTTTCTGTTACATTTATTTTGTTTTTGGATAATAATATATTGTACCATCTCACACCTAAATATAAATAGTGGTGTTGAGCCGTGGTCGTTCTAAGCATAGGAATGGCTATTAAGCCATTAGTTTTGAATCTATTGCTTATGCTATCTGAGGGATGAATTTTTTGGATGAAATATTCTTTGTAGATTTGATATAATGCGTTTCTCTTATACAATTCTGTGATAGTTGGCACATTAAATTCTCGAAATATCTCTAAAGTAGGGAAGTCATATGGTTTCCTAAGGATGATTTTAATAATTATTCTTTGTATTATAATTATGGGCTGTAAGGAAATCTTAAAGGCCCCTCCCCAACCAATAATGCCGTACTGTAATAAGGACTGAATTAGCGCATAATAGACAATTTTGATAGTTTTCTTGTTTAAAATGTTTCGTATGTTGTAGAATACATAGATAAGTTTTCTTATTCTTTCCACAGTGAGATCTATATGATCTTTCCATTTAACATTTTTATCTATTAAGATTCCAAGATATTTTACATTAGATTTATGATTTAGCTTAGCGCAGTCCGTATTACATGTACCGTCATTTGCACAATTTTTGGAATGGATTATTATGTTAATTAAATTAATTGGCACATCTTCTTGAAGAGAAAATGGAATATAGTATGTTTTTTCTGTGTTGAGTGATAATAAATTGTTATCGAACCATTTTTTTATAACCTTCATGTCCTGATTGGCTGCATTTGTAATATCGTTCCACGTCTTTTTTTCGATAATTATTGCAGTGTCGTCAGCAAAAGATATAAGTTTACCATTAAGTGTTAATTTAAACATTTGGTTAACGTAAATTATAAATAAAATCGGTCCAATAACAGTCCCCTGGGGAATTCCAAATGCTAAAGTTTCATCTGCACTTAGTGAGTTATTTAATTTTACTTTTTGACTTCTTTGAGTTAGGTAGCTTTGTAGCCAATACCTAACCTTACCAATAATACCGATATCATTTAATTTATTAATTAGTTTTGTATGGGAGATACTATCAAAAGCCTTGCGTAAATCAATGAAAATGCCCAGGCATTTATTTTTTTTATCCAATGCATTGTATATAGTTGAGGTTAGTTCAGCAATGGCATCATGAGTGCCTAGTTTCTCTCTAAATCCAAATTGACTAGGACTAAGTATTTTATTATTTTCAATATAGTACATGAGTTGCTTTTTTACGATCTTTTCAAAAATTTTTGCAATGTTTGAGACGAGAGATATAGGTCGATAATTTGATATTTCTTCAGAGCTGCCCGCTTTAAAAACGGGTGTTACGATGGATTTTTTATAAATGGAAGGGAATATTCCACTATTCAAACTAATATTTATAATGTGTGTAATAGGAAAGCTTAATAAGTTGTTGTATTTTTTCAATATTTCCACTGTGACTCCATCAAATCCTGGTGCAGATCCACCTTTTAATTCGTTTATAATATTTTTTATGTCATTTGTTGTTACCGGTTGGAAAACTGATAGATTATTTTGTGTAAGACAGTCCTTTTCGAAATTATCTACTTTATAATTTTCATCAATCCGTGTAGCTAGATTTTGACCGACATTAGCGAAATATTTATTAAAGGCATTAGCACATTTTGTCGGTTCTCTTATGGCATCAACAGAGTTTTTTTCGATATAAATTTTTTTAATTAGAGTTTTTTTGTTTTTTCTACTATTAATTTCATTTATTGTTTTCCAAATGTGCTTAACATTTTGTTTAGCCAGGTCAATTTCATTTTTGTAATAGTTTTCTTTAGTAATTTTTATTAAAGAGGTTAATTTGTTCCTATATTTTTTGTAAAATGTAAATATTTTTTTATCTAAGGGAAATTTCTTTGTCAGGCGATAAAACTCTTCTTTTTTTCTAATAGACACGACTAAGCCATGTGAGATCCATGGTTTTATTTTTTTGAATTTTGCTTTAATATGTATAGTTTTAATATCAGTCGATGCTGTAATATAATTGCAGAGAATATTATCAAATATATTTGCGCATGTTTCAGCACATGTTGATTCTAATACGGGTCGCCACGTTTCCGTACTTATTTTTATACTTAATTTATTATGGTTTAGTGTCTTTTTTATAAAAGCATTGTTTTCTGAGATTTTGTGATTATTAATATTAAGTTGTTGTATAGAGATGCAGGTGTGATGGTCAGTAATATTATTTTTTAATATTATCGTAAGTAATTTATCGGTACATTTAGAGTTGCACCATATGTGATCAATACATGATGGGCGTTGACCAGTAATTTCTCTAGTATAATTTTTTATACATAAAATAAAATTCATTTCTGACATAAGATTGATAAAATCAGATTTAATTTTGTTATTATTTTCGTTAGAAACATCTATGTTAAAATCCCCACATATTGTTATGTTCTGTTTATGTTTTTTGGATAAAATAATGTTTCTTAATTCATCCATGAATATATATTCATTGGATCCGTGCGTTCGGTAAATAGCGATAATATTAAAACATACTTTATTTACATTCACATTAATATCTAAGCAATTAACTCGCTGCATAGGTACTTCTTCCACTGTGATGTTTGAATAACAGGATTTAACAAATACAACAATACCACTATTTCTGTTAATAGTATAGTGTGTCATAAAGTAACTATAACCAGGTATACAAAATTTATTGTACTCTTTGGTGAACGCTTCCGTTAACACTATAACGTCCGGTTTATGATTTAGTAAATTAATTGAAAGTAAGAATTCATTGAAATTTCGTTTCATTGATCTGATATTAAGATGTAATGTTGAAAATGAATTCGGTATTTTGTCTACAATGTTATTACAATCATTTAAAGTGTGACAAATGTGTTCCGCAATATTGTGAGAATTATCTAATTCTTTAGTGAAAAAATTATTCATTTTTACGGGGATTAAAAAATAAGTATGCAAAATGCAAACTTACTCGTATTCAATTCGCATTTGTGCATTTTTTAACATTTTCTTGCGGAATTCACATAAGTAACTGTTACCTGAATGTTCGTTTTGGTAACCCTTTCTGTTAGTGCAGTTGTGGCATTTGGCAGGCTCTTGTTTCTTGGGGCAGTCTTGTATTTTGTGCTCTCCTGCGCAGTGAAGGCATCTGGGACTCTTCATGTTTTCAAGGCATCTTAGTGATGTATGTCCATATCCAAGACAATGGAAACATTGCATGAGTGGATCGCAGTCTTCTACGTGTGCTTTTGTGTATCCAATGTTGATCCTTTCTTTCGATATAATTATTTTTCTTAGTTTTGGTGTTGTTTGGATAATGAAATTTGATAATTTATCTGATTTTTTATTCTTGAGCTTTTTTTTAACAATAATGGGTTCATTATCAGTTTCTGAGGTCATGGCGTTTTTTATGTCTTCATTTTGATTGATCAAATCTATTAGAAGTTCTTCTTCCTTGTAGCAAACATCAACTCCCTTAATGATAATGCAAGGCTTTTTTTTCTTTATTTCATCAGCGTGTATTCCGATATCTGGGTTTTTGTTGATTTCATTTATTATTTTTTCGGTATCATTTTGTTTCTCACATGTAAGTATTATTTTGTTTTGATATGTTTTTTTTAGTCCAGAAATTCCTATTCCTAGTTTGGAAACTTTTATTTTGTCTTTTAATATTTTTTCGATTTCATCTGCAGGTTTGTCTTTTTTTGATGAAATTAGTAGTGCAAAATTTGCTTTTGGTATTGGGTGTGATTTTTCCCTTACCACCATAGCATAAGTTTTTTCTTCATTTTTTTTCTCTTCATTTGACGCTTTTTTTATTAATGTTTCTAATTTGTCTATGTATTCTTCTTGATTTTGAATAACTTTATTTTGTAGACTAATTATTGTGTTTTGTAGTGATGTTATTTCAAACTTCCATAAGTCTTCGATATTGTTTAATATTGTTTCAATTTCGGTTTTAGCTTCTTTAGCAGCTTTTGTACTGCCAATTTTGTTAAGTTCCGTAAGTATTTTTTCGATATTTGTTTTGAGTTCCATTTTGGAACATGGTCCCGAAGGTGTTAAATTTATGTTTGTAGGCAGTTTACTTTTGCAGTGTCAGTCTCGTTAAACGACCGCTCGTCGCGAGACATGCGACAATACTGAAACAATGAAAACGACAATATTGAAAAATGTTCGAAAAAAAACAATGGTATGGTTTTAGGTAAAACTTAAGTAGGCATTGCAGACGCCGTAGATGATCTCATAAATATATGGGGAAATAAATCTTTGGCAATTTCTATAGACCCGGAAAAGCCCTGTGATACGATAGAACATAAAATACTTTTCAGGAAAATTAAAACAATTGGAATATCAAACATAACACTAACCTGCTAATAAGTAACATGTCAGAACGTTCACAATTAAAAGCGAAAACGTAAACCTCACTTAATCGAATGGTGTACCGCGTGGAAGTGTCTTAGGGCTTTCATTATTTATGTTAAATATCAATGATATCTGCTTTCACACCAAAGAAAAAATCATTAGTTTTGCCGATGACACAATAATTTTATTTAATGACAGAGATTGGATAACCGCATACAAAGAAGCAGTACACGGGCTTGTCCTTCTGCAAAAATGGCTAATCACTTACATGTATTGTTGACAAAACGAAATATTTGTAGCAGCAACCCCTGGAGAGGGTTTTTAACTGCAAGTATGGTATTATTGGATGGGGATCTGACTCAATCACCCTCATAAAGCAGCTCGTTAAAACACGGTAAAATAATAATTAAAATAATTCTGAAAGCTATGATTTTAGATTTTTACGGCCATAAGTATTTTTGTTATTTATTTTTGGGGTGTTACGCCGTATTTACTACCTCTTTTTTTGCCAACAATTCGAACAGCATCACAAGCAAACTTAAAATTTAAAGTTTTAATTGTTTATAAGAACAAGTCTCTTTTTTATAACTTTTTGAAGGTTATTCCCAATGTGACATATCGTTGAAGAAAAAGATAACACTAATAATCTAAACGAAAATATGAAAGAGAACAAGAAACAGAAAAATAAATAAAGATAATGGTCGCAACTGGGACTCGAACCCTCAGAACCTCTCGTCTAGCCAGATATATAACATAGAAAGGAATAACCTTCAATAAGTTTTTGTCTCTTTTTAGTGTCGTTTCCGTTTCATCGAGTTTTAAATCATAACGGTGCTAAAGAAATTTCACTTCAAAAAGAAAACTTCCCGGAGACCAGAAAAACTACGGAAAAAAATTCTGACCCGGTCACCCTATTTTGCAGTTATTTGACTCCTAGACCCTGAGCACCAAATTTTATACAAATGAACGCCTTCTTTCGAACAAAGCTTTCCGTTTCAGAATCGGCGATTAAAACAATTTTACGAGTGTAACGTAAGACGACTCCCAAACAATATCTCGCTTAACATAATTTTTAGATAAATTTAATTGTTTTATTTTCCTTGGCTGATCATTGATCAGTGGCTATGTTACATGTCTACTGGGACTGTGTTGCCCGTAACAATAGCGCGGAAATACCAAAAAATATAATTAACAAAACTTTTACTGTCAAGATGTTAAAGCAGGTAATGAATTATATTAAATGAATTATATTAAAAAATTTTCGTTTGAATATTTTATCATTTTTACTCTTTGACAATGGGACAATTTTATATTAAACTTTTAACATTTTTAACGGCCTCTGTGGTTGAGGGGTGAAATGCTTGACTATAAATACGGAGTTGGCTGGGCTCTTATCACTCTGTGTGATATATACACATTTAATTCATGCGGTATGTTCTAGAATGGTAAATACTCTCAGTATCGAACTGGTGAAACACCATTCAGTTTTGATACGTTGCTTGAAATGGCTTTAGTCGTGTTTCGTGACCAGATCTGAACAGCCATGTACTTACCCACCTTCCTCTATTTCAATTTTAACTTAAACCTCACAATATACCCTAATTGTGGATGGCACAGTCACACCGACCCCGGTTAGCCGGGAGCGATTGGGACTCTTGCGGTATTTACGGTTTTTCGAAAATAGGTGAACAGGATGTTAAGCGAATTAGTTTTACTTACTAACCAATGTTAACTGACATTTTTTAAAGTTAGAAAAATCAGAGTGTGCGGTTCACACACGGCAGAAGTGAAACCTTTAGAAAACTGAAATAGACAAGATTGGGGGGGCTACAAAGCAACGCACAAAGAGGAGACCGATTAGTCTGTCCCATTCTCTCGCGGGCTATATTCTATACATGTATGTGTATGCCTCTTTTTAGTGTCGCTATTTTTCGTTTCATCCAGTTTCAAATCACAACGGTTCTTAAGAAGTTTTTACTTCAAAATATAAATGAAATTTTGGTATCCAGAGACTTTTTTATGTTTCGGTTTCCAAGTTTGTTTCTTCAAAACCTTACAATACAAAAATCCTTCAAAATGGTATCACTGATCTCTCAGCCGACTAATCGCCCAATCCCTTACCCCGACCCTTACTATCCATTACTTATTTTTTAAGTGAAAACTTCTTTAGCACCGTTGTGATTTGAAACTCGATGAAACGAAAAAGAGACAAACACATACATCTAAAGGATTTAGCCTGCGAAGAAACAACCCAAAAATAAATAACGACAGTTTTAAATAAATCAAGAATGCAAATAATTATTTATATGATATGTCGCAAAAATTATACTAAAACGAATTCAAGTTTGCAAGTAATCCACTGTCTGGTGGGTATTATCGTAATTCCACGATCAAAATAATCAGTTTTTAAACGTAAAAAATATTTTCGTTTTCGGATCTAGTACCAGATCACTTTCTGATTAAATGTATTAATATTAGTAAAGGCTTATCTTCTCTAATAATTAATTTAATAAATTATCTAGCAAGTGAGCAGCGAATTTATAAATCCTAATTTATTTACTTCTTAAACCATAACTTTCCCATTTATGTTATGTTTAAATAATCTAGGTACCTACCTACTCTTTATGCGTTAACACAACAACAAACTTTAATTTTATGTAGTAAAAAAAATATGCATTTATTAATTAAGATATGCTTAAGATTTTAAATACGAGCATCGTTGCGGAAAATAAACACTTTCATGAATCGCAAAATATTTTTCAATCCTCATTTTGAAGCAAATTTAAAAATATTACTGTAATTCTGTAACCAATTATTCAAGAAAGATACTTCCAGCAAGTAATACATATCCGGGCCTTTTTAAGATCCGCTTTAATAAATCCCTTCCAACAGCCCCACATTTATCCGCCTCTCAACGCTGGCGACATTGTTCCCCTGTCTTTGCACATAGGTGAGATGTCACATAAAAAATAACTGTGCACACCATAAATACCAGATAATGCGTATTATATCAAATTTCGTGTTCGTTTGTGAAGTGAAAACTTCTTTAGCACCGTTGTGATTTGAAACTCGATAAAACGAAAAATAGCCACACTAAGAAGAGACAAACACGAGTACGAGAGAATGAAATAGTATAATCTGTCTCCTCTTTGCGCAGTGCGTCGTAGCACTCCCACTCTTGTCTACTTTAGTTTTCTGAAGGTTTCACTTCTACCACACTCTTTTGAATTTTATTTTTAAGGGGCCATCCATAAATTACGTCACACCTTAAGGGGGGAGGGGGGTATAGAGAAGTGTGACAAGGGGTACGGGGGGTCATCAGCTCTGTGACGTAACATGTAAAAATCTAAATTATTAAAAAGCAAACTCAAATGTAAACGAAAAAATGTAAAATTGCAAAATATGTGACGTCACACTAGGGGGGAGGGGGTCTCACAAATGTGACAATGTGTGACAGGGACGGGGGGGGTACGTAATTTATGGATGGCCCCTAATACTAAATTAAAAAGAAAATTTGGTTGACACCCACCGCAGCAAAAGAGGTAAACTAATGAGTTGGTAGAACTTCTCGCAGTACAAAATGTTAGAAGAAGAAGAGAGGAAAGAAAATACTGTGGTATTTTTTTACCATAGTGTAATTGGAGTCTACTATTATGAAATATATGTGATATGTATTGAATTTCGGTCCGCAGAGAGAATTTCTTAAGGGATAATAAAATAAAGATATTCAATAGAGTGATGTAAGGTTATGAATACATGTAAAAGATGTTGAGTTAATTGCATAATATTTAAAATGAAAAACAAATATTTTGATACTAATTAAAGAAAATACCCTTATTAATCATCTTTCAAAGATAAAATGGGTTTCGGAAAAAAATATTCTAAGTTTGTATTTAAAGTATTTTAGTTTGTATTGCTGTAACTTTAGATCGAGTATCTCTTGGATTAGAGATATATTATTATATATTGAAGTGAAAACTTCTTTAGCATCGTTGTGATCTGAAACTTGATTAAACGAAAATGAGCGACACTAAAAATACAAACACGTACATCTATAGGATTTAGCCTGCGAGAGAATGACAGACTAATCGGTGTTCTCCTTTGTATGGTTGAAACTCCAAAACTCTGCATTTGTCTCATTCTCTCGAAGTTTCGTTTTCTGAAACTTTGTTCACCGCTTGTGAACTGCGCGCATGTAATTTGTTATCTTATACTTTTCCATGCACGATGCAGTGCCATATATTTTTCCTTCAACATAAAAAAAATATTAGCCAACACGTTACTATTATTGATTCTATGACAGCTGATCCCTGACAATCCCCCAGCGTACTTATTTACGGTTTAATGCCAACTGAGAATAAAATCAACTCAACACCAGTTTGAAAAGTCATTAAAGACTATAAATTTTTTTATTTGAATATAGCCCATAACTCTTACCTAACGTAACCTATTTAACCATTTTTTTAATCACTCTTATTTACTTTTCTGATGTGGCTCTTAGTTGCTTAGGAGTTGTCCGGTCACCCTTATTTATAATAGGCAGTCGGTTTAGTGAAAATACGGTTAATCTACTTACACAAAATATAACAAAGTATCCCTAGATAGGAGGTATCACCGAATAACAAAATTTATAACATATTTTCATTCAAATGCATCAAGGAAAAACTACTTATTATTTATTATTTTAACTTTATGAGTAAAACCTCAAACTGTAATATTTAATTAAATGAAGACATTATGAGCGAAACTCAATCGAAAATCTGGAAACAGAAAAATCAGAAAAAGATATTGGCACCTCTGGGACTCGAACCCAGGACCTCCCCAACCCGGAAAGTAGGGAGGTCCTGGGTTCGAGTCCCAGAGGTGCCAATATCTTTTTCTGATTTTTCTGTTTCCAGATTTTCGATTGAGTTTCGCTCATAATGTCTTCATTTAATAAAAAAAAAGAAAAACTACTTGTCTCTGTACTGTATATATCAGCGTATAATTCAAAATACGACATTGTAAATAAATTCGTTCGATATCTTACCAATTTATTAGAAACTTAATTTCAATTTAATATTAAAGGTACCTTTGAAGTCAATTTTAGGTTTGAAAGTGGTAACATTATTCACCACTTTCAAACAACCCAAGCCCAAAAAAAATATATAATTCAATTTTTTATAAGAAAAACTCTCTTTTTATAACTTTTGAAGGTTATTCCCATCAACGTAATATATCATTGAAGAAGAAGATAACACTTATAATCTAAATGAAAACATGAAAGAAAACAAGACACACAAAAATAGAAAAAGACAATGGTCGCAACTGGGACTCGAACCCAGACCTCTCGTCTAACCGGGACGTGCGCGTTAACCAATATGGAAAAAAGAACTAGTTGAAGATAATATTGTTAATTCTAAATATTTGAAATATGAGATTGACAAATATGACGGTTTGACAGAAGGTGGCAATAGCGAAATTGGTTAACGCGCACGACCCGGTTAGACGAGAGGTCTGGGTTCGAGTCCCAGTTGCGACCATTGTCTTTTTCTATTTTCCTGTGTCTTGTTCTCTTTCATATTTTCATTAAGATTATAAGTGTTATCTTCTTCTTCAATGAAATATATAATAATTATTATTATGGGGGCCAACAATCAGGAGATCAACTGTTGGATCACCATATCCTTATTATTGTTACGAAGATGTGGGTATATTAAATAATGTACTTATAAAAAAATCAAGAAAACTTATAATGGAAGTTTCATGAAACCACCAAAACAATTAAAATGTCGGTTTATAAAGAGCATGAAACTAATTTACAAACATTCTGCAAAAATAATTAATCTTATCATAATTTTATTAATCAGAAATAGAGAAAGGTGAGGTATGTACTTGTATTAATTAGGTTTGAGCGAAGATTCTTAAACTAAAAGAGAAAGTCATAATAGGGACAGTCGCTCAATTTAACAGAAATTGCTCATCTCGCGGTCAATTTTATGTCACGAAGGTACAATTTACATATTTACAACATCTACGAGGGAAGGTCAATAAATTCGTGGATTTGGGCAGATTGAAGTGGTCAGGATGGCCGACCAAGAATATATCGTCTTATCATCTGTTAAAAAGCCGCTTGTGAATTTTCAGCAATATTGCATCATCGTTCATTGTATTGAACTGGAGAGCCCATCAAGTCAGGAATGAACAAACAAAAATTAATAAAAAATTTGTAAATAATTTTGTAAATTTTTCAATAGGCAAGGAAAGAAACCCGTAATAATTAGTAATTTGTAATGTATAAAGAACTAAAATAAAATGTAACTTTCATCCAAAAATTTGGTTGTCTGTAAAGTCGGTTTACGGACGATAATTTTACGTGGTAACGTCATATAATAACGATGGAGTGGGAGAGATAGATGCGTCACAAGCGGAACGCTTAGGCCAAACGCTTATTCCGCGCTTTCGCTTGCACGCTCGGCTCAGGCGGAATGTTAGTCATGCTTTTTCGTGCGTGCAGCCGGCGTGCATCGATTTATAAGACATTATCACGTCAAAAACTTACGTCTGTGTTTGGAGATCATATTTCTTTGTTCATAGTTGACGTAATATGTTATTCAAACACGTTTGAGAGACCTTAAGACTTTTTAAGAGATGTTATCGTAGTTTAAGGTGACAACTCATGAAAACATAAAATAGTCGGAAAATGGGTACCGAACAACAATAACGTTACAATATACTGTAGACGCGGGGTAGAAATCTCAAAGTGGGAAGCCAAAAGTAAGGCAATTCCACTAGCCTCGATGTCTAGTACTTATGCACTAAACCGTCACTCGACGAGTAAGATCGGGTCTTACCAGTAGGTAAATTGCATTTAAAAAGCTCCAAAATACCCTCCCGTGGGATGAGAAAATGTTTCCATTACACGGCAAACAGTAGTAAAAGTGAAGAAATAACATTTCATTTATAAGAACAAGCAAATCACTTATTATTATCGATTATTATAAACAATACAATTAATTTTCATGTTTCCTGCCAGACGATTTTATACGTCATTAGAAAAAATACACACACATTCTTTGATTGTCTTATGGTACGGCCACACTGAGGCCAACTTCCAACTATTGTGTAGAGGGGTAGTTCGTACATTGGAAGTTCCAGTTAAAGGTTGGCTTCGGTGTGGAAGTAGCTTATCTTTTTTATGCATGAATCGTTTTTGAATTTAGAAATTACTGAAAACCGATGAAAACAAAGAGTGTTGCATACTTGCCACTTTATATTGTGAGTATGTGAGACTATGGCGAGTCTATTTATATAACGTCATTGTACCGAACAAGAATTATAAATGAATCAGATGAAACAATTTTGAAAGTTCTTCTTGATCAATCAACCACCACAACCCGGGCATGTAGCATAGTGGTCGAAAAATCATAAAATTCATGTAACCAAAATTTTAATGAATAAAGAAAACTTAAGAACAAAAAAAAAATTGTGTGCCTTAAGCGGGTGCGAAATGGGAACCGAGATGTTCACAACACTTGTGAACGTAAGAAATGTTCGGTATTACCCACCAATTTTTTTTATGTGTGGTGATGATCCCGCGGTGATTTTCAATAAAATCGTGATTGGAAATGAAAAGTGGGTCTTTTTCTAAGTTTACTGATTAAAACAATGATCATGGAATATCCTAAAAATGCACCCCACCCACCAAAAAAATAAAAAATCACAAAAAATTGACCGAAAACCAAAATTTTATTTATACGAGTTTATTTTACACAAAATAATTTCAAGAATCAGTAATGAAATCAAGAACGTCCCTTAACACCCTGTAAACATATTATAAAAAAGTAATAAAAAGTGATTTTACATTAAATACGATTATGTTTTAAACAAATCATTTCCCTGACCTTCTTCGGCGTACTTATTAACCTCCCCTCATACGAGGTACACTGTTAGGTGAAATTCATTTAATCACAAATGTCATATTTATTATTACGGTAAAACTGGGAGCAAAACCACGCGGGTAAAGCCGGGAGCGAAATCTATTTTATTTTTTGTTCATTTTGTTCAGACAAAATGAGTTGTTAATAAAATTTAAGCTTTAATGTATTTTTTAATACGATTCTTTTGAATGGTAATTTAACAATAGGATAATAACAGAATTTATATTAACACCTTGGCATTAGTGTAAGCTTTGAATCTCGTTTGGGATGATTGTATTATCAGATTATCCGAATTGATAACTTTCCTTTGCGGAGACGTTGAGCTCTTATTACAATGATCTGAACATCAGCGATGCTATGCATAGTATCTAATCAATGGGAAACACAACCACCTATATACAAAAACACAAATGTTCCATAATGATGTGTACGAGCTCTACCTGGGAATACTAATATTTATATTATCTGTAATATTTGTATAACCTTATACAATTATAATATTACAAATTCTTGTAATATTCAAAAATCTGTTTCTGAAAAAATTAGAAAATATGCAGATTTAGGAAATGAGATTAAAAGAATTTGGCATTCTCGGACTATAAAAATATAACCATTTGTTATTTCGGCTACTGGCATTATACCTAGCTCTCTAATTAAAAATTTAGGCTTATTAGATTTGTCAAAGAATCTTTATATAAAAATGCCAAAATCGGTCATATTAAACACATGCGGGATTACAAAAGATTTTTTAAATATTTATTTTGAGGGATCAGTAGGATTTATCGGTCCAGTTAGGAGTTCTATCGAGCCGAACCCTCTGATAAGAAAATATCTGGAGTCGGTGAAGTATTTTCCCATATGGTCTCTGGTAGGTTGACGTGTTGTTATTGTATAGTTTTGTATTTATTATACTTATACAATGCAATTGCGTAGCGTGGATTGACTAGATGATCATTTGTGGAAAAGTGTGTGGAAGGGTTAAGTTTTTCCTGTGGGGAAGATTTAAGGCGGACATAAAATCTAGAGAACAATATTAAAATATTTCTATTACCTTTAGTGTATAACCTATACTTATAGATTCTATTATTATCAGACAGACTTTTTCTAAATCAGACAAACCGTAACTCTCCTCTTGTTTAGAAGGTCAGGTGTGCACAGTTTCATCAATCTCTAAATAAAATTGTCGATCTTATAAAAATAAAGTCTCTCCGAGACACATCTTTAATATTTGTGTACATCTTTATATTTAAGTATATTTATTAATAGAACATTTTGAATGAAAAGGGTACAAAGTATTCTAAAAAAATTCAGGGTGCGCAATTCACACGCGGTAGAAGTGAAATCTTCAGAAAACTATATTAGGCAGAAGTGGGAAACACTTTTTTATCAACGTGAAAGATTTTTATTCCATATTTTTGTCGTCGAATTCCAGTGCACCTTTTCCCATACATTGGTCATCTTTTTAGATGTCGCTTTCTTTTGTGTTTTCTTTGCCTGTTCATTTTGGAGTTGGTTGAAGATATGATAAAATTACAAAAATAAAAATATTTATTTATTGGATTTCGTAGGATTCGACCCTTGCTCCGCTGAATGTCAAGCCGCTAAGGTTCGTCAGTCGCTTCATACCACTAGACCAAAGGAGGTTTGCGCGGGACCATGGATTTATCGTATTGTATTGGAACCGTATTCGGTTCCAATACAATACGATAAAACGATACGATCGCGAAAAACTCATTCTCTCGTAGGTTAAATCTTATAGATGTATGTGTTTCTCTTATTTTAGTATGGATCGCTTCCGTTTAATATAGTTTCAAATCACAATGGTGCTAAAGATGTTTTCACTTCAAAAATAATCAAAAACTGCATTAAGAGGCTGGAAATGGAGATCGGGGGGGTTTTTTGAAATCTCATATCATTGTCTCTCCCATCTCACTCAGTGATAATTCCATTATTTTGAAGGTCAAGTGTGCTAAATTTCATCAAAGTCGGTATAAAACTGAGCCGACCGCCCGCCAGCTTACCCGCCACAAACAGACATTCAACACATATTAGATTTCCACTTGAATTTCTTTCACAGTCCTTCCACAATCAATTCTGCTTGACGACATCGATAAAATTTTTGCCAATTACCGATTCTAATTCCACAGGGAAAACTTTTAGTTTGCATAGAAAAGCTTTCCCCAAAATTGGAAAAAGCATTTTCATAGGATGTGATAATTTATTTTTTATTAGATTTAAAAAAGTGGAGGTTGGAATAAATTTATATTTTTACATTATTAATGTTACAAACTGAAAAAATGTTATAAACTGAAACAATATTATCCAATCAAAGATTCAAACCTAAGTATAAATAGAAAAATAGTTCATTAACCTGTTTTTCCTTACTTTTTTGTAAACCCGTTTATAAATGTTTGACGATTTTTAATATTATTTCCAAATTTTATAGCATCGTAATTCCTGTCCGTTAAAAAAACTTAAATTAAATATTTATGGAATTTTACCGCGATCTTTGTGATATAATATATAAGGTATTTTATATAGTGGTATTTTAAGCTATACCTGCATTTGAATTTTCAAATTTTCGCAGAACTGCTTTTAATTTACATTTTAGTAGGAAATAAGAAAAAATAAATTTGAGAACCTAATTATATGTTTTTCGTGAAAACTGACGTAGATGGTCACAAACCACTTAAATTAATTAAAAAAAATTACATATCTATTTTTATTATTATTAGAAAGATGTTTAAAAGCGCAGCTCTCAGCGGCAAGACCTTAATATTTAAGCACATCTCTAAATAATTGGTTATGGTATTGCTGTATAAACAATCGATCAAAATTCTTTCTTCAAATGAATATTTATCGAATTAATCTACCTGGCACGTGATATGCGATGTTGGAATACAGTGCGTTGTCTAAAGAAGGTCGATGATTTTGACCTCGTTGGTGTGGGCAAAATGGAATTCATATTGTTTATACATCCATCAAGTGGGTTATTTGATTTGTAAAGGATCTATCTCAATTAAATAACTTTTTATCTTCTATCAGACGTTAGTAATTATTAGGGCAATCTTCACTTTGCAACTAAAATTCTGCTGAATTGTCGTGTAGATTAAAAAGCTATGACCTGCGGCTCCTCTGCTTTGTTTTCTGATAGTCTTCCTCTCGATTATCATTTGGAAAATAATCATTAAGTATCAATCGTTCCTTTTAATATTTCAACAAACATTTTCGGGTTATCTTCCGTTTGTAGCAAGCTAATATCTAGTACCTACAATTATATACATTTTAGTCGTTCATATCAATCGTTCAGTTTATTAGTCAGACATTTTCAAATACTAAGTTTTGGGATAATAGGATGATAATGAGATAAAAAAGCAGTATTCAAATTCTCACCACAAATCAAATATTATTTACACGAGTTTTTAATTTAAAGTTTTCTATAAAATAGCACCGGGAGGCACAAAAGTCCGATAAATTACTTCAACATTTTTAAATTTCCTTCTAGTTTCCCATAAAACATAGAAATTTTGTTTTATTCATTACAAGTTTTTCTGCATTATAAATGATTTGGTGGTGTTTACGAGTAATCCAAGTAATTGTACCAGATAGAGGGTACACTTTTACATACAACTGCACACTCAACCCAATTTTTGATTTTTTGGACATGTCTGATTAATCAACTAGATGATATATTATGGTCATCAGAAAACATATTAATTTAATTTATGTGAATGCAGGGCGACGCAGAGTTGACGAGGTCCACAAATGACGTCTGAGCAAGAGACCTTGATGTTCCTCTTTAACCTCAACCAAACAAAAGAAGAAGAATTTCACCTATAACTGCCCCAGAATTGAACGGCTCAGTCGCTTGTGCTATGATGAAGGACACCTCTTGGAAATAATTTAATCACAAGATGTTCTGAAGAACCAGAGACGCCATCTTTGTACTGCTCACGAGAGATAATATTCAAGAGGCTTCAATGGCCACGCAACCAATTCCGCGTGCTTTGATGGATGTCCCCCATACATCTTTTACTTAAGCCGACGTGATTTTACGATAAGCCTAAACCACGAATAACATCTAGAATGTGAATTTATTTTCTTCTCAGCTGGATTGATTAATTAATATTATCAACCAATAAATTGAAATGGCCACTTAATGTGTTACCTAACAGTTAAATATCTCGTGAGTAGGTATCTAAAATCTCTACAAATCACACGATTTTAGCACCGAGGAAATTTCTTGTTTTAAAATTATGCCTTCAGGATGGTCACTGATGGTTTTCATAGTATTATAAATAAATCTATGTAATAATAATAATAATAATAATTGGACAATTTATAGAGCGCCGTTTTTGTGAAAAATCACCTCAAGGGCGCTTCTTATATTAATTAACAAGCTACTTACGTAATGCAACTTTTACATTAGATAAAGAAATTGGGATGTGCAACAGACGCACGCCCATGACTTAATGCAAAGGTTTTACATCAACCAGTACAATCAAAAGATTTTTTTTCCAAAATATAACTTTTGTACACCAAAACTTTAATTTAAAAGATGATCATATTTATTGCTATAATATATTTGTTAGTCAGAAAGGTCGGAATTTCAAGCAACATATCGGAAATAAATTCTCCGATATTTCAAATCCGATATTAAGTGATTAAATTATTCTGCCGATTGCAAAAAACAATTATAGTTTCAAGATATCTCTATATTACATTTACATAAAAACTATACGTAACATATAGCTTCTATGGCACGCTTCTGGTAGTACACCTTCCTGCAAAGATATTATTTAATCTTATTAAAACATCTTACGTTTTAATCATGTGTTTGGTCTAAGATTTTTCACATAATTATTTCTCCAGATTTATTGTTAATAGAAAATAACCAAACATAACAATAATTTAATCAAATTCTAGACGTATCAACTCTTTTTGGCAAAAAAATATAAATTGATTTCAAAAACTAATTATTTTATCTAGTAAAGTTACGTTTTAAATTTTGAAAAAATAATTTTTATATTTATTTTTATAAGTTTAAACCGGTGGTCGTTTGGCAGATTTGTTAAATTTTCTAACAAAATGTAGTATTATACAACACACATTTCAAATCATATATTTTATAAGGTAAAATGAATCAATAAAACATCTGGGGAAGCTACTTTTAAGAATTTTAACATTAGTCAAAATAAAATTATTTGAAAAAATCCGCACACTTGTTTTGTGACGAAAATACTTTACGTCTGGTATGTTTTTAGGTTTTCACGGCCAAAAAGTATTTTTGTTATTATTTTTGGGGTGTTATGCCGTGTTTCGCTACCTCCTTCTTTAGCCAACGTTTCGGACAGCGTTACAGTGTCCATCATCATCTGCTCATCTGCCCTGATAACACTGTAACGCTGTCCGAAACGTTGGCTAAAGAAGGAGGTAGCGAGCGAAACACGGCATAACACCCCAAAAATAATAATAAAAATACTTTACGTCTATTTATTTACGGTTTTACACACTAATATATTTCAGAATTTTTATACACACTTATTTCGCTTAGACATTATTGAAAAGCAATAAATACTTATCATTAACAAAATAATTACAAAAAGTCGATCAATTTAAAAATTTTGTCATCAAGCTTGAGCGTTTTTATTGTCAACTTGAATGTGGGTATATAAATAAGCAAATTTTGAATGAAATGAAATCAATATTGAGTTATAAGTTAAAAAATTTGATACGTAGAATAATCAATCTTTCTCTTCTGAATCGCCCTGTACAGTTGCAAGGGTACGATCGCAAGACCATATTTTGACAAAATTTAAATTCTCAGCCGCTGGTTCATGGGGGTCTTAAAAACATCTCAAACAAGTATATTAATAATGCATAATAATTTCGCTCTAATTAAAAAAAAAAACTGTACTTGGACGTGGATACCAAGGCGTGAAATTATTATATAATAACACATTCAGCACAGAAACGTGATGCCCTATTCTAATGATAAAAAGCGCAGGTCGCAATTAGTTAACGTGTAACAAAGAGTGCCCACCGTTATCATTCCGAGGTTGTGAAACTGCCTTAACGGAGCTCCGTTTGATTCGCCGCACAAAACCGCGGCCCATTGTTCGCAGCTCACAGCTCGCCCTCACTGATGAAATGATGATGATGACAAGAGTTAGACACGTGGCTCTGATGCAAACGAGACTAAATCGCCGGGTGATGAAAGATTGAGAGCGAAGAGGGAATAGAAATTAGAAATGCAGGTGGATTCCATTGGTCCTAATGCAAGGAAATGTGGACCAAATTTTGGCGAGAGAGAATTTAGGTTGCAGTGACGGAAGACAAGCTAATATCAGATTTTTGTGTAAATTAGGTACAAAATTAAATGTAACATTTAACGTGAAACCTGTCTTGCGATATTGATTGCGAAAATTTGAAATGTGAATTTATTGTCTATTACAGGGCAATAAATTTTAAAATGAGTTAAATATTTTATTTTTCCTTTTTTTTAAAGTGAAAACTTGACAAACAGGTACGTCTGACGGATTTAGTCTGAAAGTATTGCTCAGAAGTACTTTTTTCTTGTTTTAAATTATACAATATAGGTCCATAAAAAAAATCGATTTTTCAGGATTTTAGAGCCAACTATAGCAATTGTATGCGAGTTAATGATAATTATTTTTAAAAAAGACAACCCATGAAAACAGAGACCTTTCGCTATAATTCACCTGTTTTCAATGTTCGATCTGTTTGCGCCATATCTTGGGCCGGCTAGACGCCAATTTCATTGAAATGTATTAAGACATTTTTTTTTTTTTGGTTCGACTGAGGGTTAAACTTTCCTCTCCAGGGGCTAGCTCTTGTCTGCTGTGAACTTTCAAAATGTCTTTTAAAACTTGAAAAAAAATTACTGGCTGAGAATTAAGCCTTCCTCCTCAGGGACTGACTAAAATTAGTAACACTTAAGCCAAATCCTGATTTGATGGTACCGAGAATTATTTTGTATATTAACCGCCGTAAATTTCTTAAGCGTCGAAGAGTTGTTTGTATTTTTTATAATGTCATCCAATTTGAGAGAAATGCATGTATTTGCATGAGTGCCACTAAAGTTAATACAATGCATTGCCATCGATATCGAGTCTATCTGCCGAGTTTCAGCTTCATCAGATATCGGGAAGTGGGTTAATGTCCACTTACAAATTTTCAATTTATTCATTCGTTTGCGAGAGTACAATCGAAATTCAAATAGGTCCATTAAAAATATTATTTTTCCCTCATCTACTACGTAAAGTAGTCCAAACAAGAGCTCGTGTAGATCTCCTCGACATTCGTCCTCTTCCTTCTCAAACGTTTTGTTTGAAAACGAGACGGAAGATACTAGAACTAATATAATTACTCTAGTTTTCCTCCGGCGTCTTAGATATTCCATCCTTGCTCCTTTGACCTAGGTTTTGCACGCAACGCTAAAATAAACATTCTATGAAAAGTCAAAGTGTAACTCAAAGGTTTCTTGGTTACCGACAGACTCTAATTCGATTCCGTGCCGTGGCTGACTTATTGATTTTAAATTGAGTTCGCGGTGACTGCAGATTGAATTATTTGCAAATTCACCCTGCCCCACATTTCTACTTCCGTAATTTTTACACCCGAAGGCTTCCCTTTTTATTTTCTGATTCTTAGACAGCCCTGAAGTACTTTGTCAGATTCTAGAGATGATCACTTTTAATTAATTTTTCAAATATCCAATTTCATCTGTCTAAACCCTATGGGTGATTCAACAAGTTCTTATTTTAATAATACAAATCTTGGCAGAGGTGAGCACTCTTCCTTTCATGGCTTTGAAATCTAGTTCCGCAGAGTTGTTCCGGGCAGCAAGTCGAAGATTGAAGATTGCCCGGTCGATAGCTAACCTAACTTAACCTCACCCAACCTCCGGAGTGGAGCATCTAAATAGCTGTGTTTTTTTAAATAATTTTTTTTTTGTGTAAGATTAATTAGTGCCCTTTGCACACTAAATTTTCACTACATTGAAAACGTTTAACGTGTCCATCTACTACCTTTTATTTGCGCATTGGTAGGCAGATTTCCTAATCTTGTGACAAGTTGACAAAAACTATTTCTATCTTTACCTTCGAAAAATAGCACGTATGGGAATAGATGTAAATACATTTTGTTCAATATATGTAAACAATCACCAAATATTTTGTTGCAATTACATGTTTGTCACAGTCTTTTAAACTTCAATTTGCATTCCTTACACGAACACTTCCGTTTGTTGTTCTTTGAATTTATACAGTTGAGCTACTTTTAAGGGTGATATAACCGCCTTTTATCGTAAAGTTGTAGATTTTCGTTGTTGTTGACTATTCGACTTTTCCCAAAATATTCATATACATGGGAGAAATATGATTATTATTTTTCTTTCTAGTTCAACATTTCATAGCCCAATCCTTTTATTTTTAATTTATGTTATTATTTCTTGTTTTTATTTCTTTTCTCCTGTAGATACTAGATTTGCAGTTAGTATTAATTAATTAGGGTAGTAAGCACTTTTCGTGGGACGCTGAATATTTTTTCGGGTTTCTCGTCTTTGCCAAAAAATCTTGCTACAGTGGATATAAATAGCGTTCCAAATAATGAAAAAATAATAAGAGTAGGAATAAAAAAAATATAAATAATAATAACTGTTTTTTTTTACTATTAAAATAAACTGTTTTTTTACCTAACGTCCAAACAGGAGAACCTGAGGCAAATATTTCCCTTCAGGACCTATGTCGTCTATGAAGATGCTATGTGGCAGGTCTTTTGAGGAGAGGAAGAAGTGAACATGGGTCTTGAAGAGAATATAAGCGTATTTAATACCCATAGAAACCAGCCGTCCTCTTGTGACGAGTGTCAACGATGACATGTGTTGCAACGGTGCCGAAGGGATCAATGCCGCTAGTTACTTGGAGCATCTTTCATTTTAATACCGGTAGAACAAGGATAGCATACCTGATGCCTGTGCTGATTGTGGAGGATATTTTTAGGAAAGGAATGTGAGGAAGTTTTGGGAAGGAAAAGGGTATGAGGGGTGAGTATCAGTGTAAAGAATCTGGGTGTCAATATCATGGACACATTAATCCATCCCTCCCACTGCATTGCAAAGCGATGTTCTGAGAGAGCCTGACTGGAGAAGTCAAAAGTACTCCATCAATCATTCTCTCTCAATCTAATCTGCCATGCGGCTGGGAGCAAGACGCATCCACCGCTACGACCCGGACGTCATGAACCCGGGCACCCCTGCTAAATCACATAACGTAGCGATCACTTAGGTTGACCTATGGTAGAGGTGTTGGTTATCCAATAAATGATTCCCGGATGAGAGGTACCTATAACCGCCTCCCAATTTAAACTAAAATTAAACTAGTTACAATAAAAATGTATGTTGTTCGAAATCTCAGTTCCATTATTTGTGCAGCTGTTCAGTTATTGGTAATTATAGGCAAGTCTGGATATGTAAAGTTGGATAACAGCAGCATCCAAGTAATCCTGACGGCCTTCATGGTCCCGAGGCAAGACTCTCGACTCACAATCCGAAGGTCGCGGGTTCCAACCCGGCGTGCGCAAATAAATTTTATTTGATTAATTTGTGTTATTTCACAATTTATTCATTTAAAATAATATAAAGTATATTTGCGGCACGTTCCAGAGTGGAAGGTACTATCAGTATCGCCCTGGTGTAAGACCACCATTCAGAATTGAAACGTTGCTTGAAATGGCTTTAGCCGTGTTTAGTGACCAGATCTGAATAGCCAGGTACTTCCCCACCTTCCTCTTCCTTATCTTCTTCCCCTCCCCACTACCTTCAGCCTCACAACATACCCCAATTGGGGATGCCATAGTCTCACTGGCTCCAGATGGGAGCAGTTGGGACTCTTGTGCGGTATTTCATATAAAAATAAAATAAAATAAAATAAAAAATCTGCTTCTCTTAGTCCAATCCTTATCGTCCGGTATGATGGACTTTTTGATAAATATATCATACGTCATAATCCACATCCCAATACTGAATTCTAGGACATAAAGTCCCAAATTTGGCCCAAATTTCAGGTAATTTCTTGGAAATCTAAGGAAAACGAATGATGAGGGCATTTTTTTTCAGGAACGCACTTGTTTTTGAATTGCCTGGCGGCTAAATTTCCAACTAAAGTAATCACTTTTAAACCAAATGTTATGACGTCAACTTGTTTGGTTTTATGCTGTTCCAAAAATTTTAATTTATAAAATGTTGGCCAATTATTATGTTAAATGCATACATTTTTTAATGATTTTTGGAGGCAATTTTTTTTAAATATAACGTGTTAAATGCAAATAATTAAATAAAATTGTGTTTATCCAGTAATTTGATACGAATGTAAAAAATAAAATAAACAACCATAAAAATAAGTAATTTTTATTGGAACAACTTTTTTTTAAACTTTTGAAGGTTATACTTATACTCATCAATCTATATACACATGAAAATCAATAGTTTGTATGTAAGTGAGTTGTCTACGCATTGCTATATTAAGCATAGGAAATGTTTGAAACTTTCGAAATACCTTCTTTCCACCCTCGCGGAGGTTTCTGGATTATTACAACCACATGACAATAAATCTGAAAAGTTTTTTTTAATCATTACAAAAACTCTTACGAAACTGTCACAATTCGAGAATCACATTTTGCAAACATCGATTTTTAAAGCAAAATTCAATATTCGAATAAACTCTTTAATGCATTTAATCAAAGTACTCACCTATGGTACTAGCCAAATTCGAATACTCTGAATCTTATAAAAAATATATATTTTATATAAATAGGTACCTATGTTTGGTACCAAATTAGATTGATTGTTCTTATAATTCACAAAAATTAATGTTTGTAATATATGAAAAATGAAAATTTGTAAAAAAAAATTGCAATACGTGGCACACGAGCAGTTTGAAAATCTGAATGTGGAAGGCGGGTTCGCGGGAGAGGTGAGAGGGAAGGCTGGGAAGGTGGAGGGGGAATGCGTGAGGGGAAGGGTAACAGGATGAATGGGAAAAGACACGCAGGGAAAACAATTTCTTTATTGTTGGCATTGCAACGCATGTTGGGAACTCGCAAGTGTAATAAATAATTGAAGAAGATGCTAATAGTAACCAAGACACAAAATAAAAGGTAATGGTTGCAACTGGGACTCGGATCTAGGATATCTTGTCTTACTGGGGCACAGCGTCTTAATCAACTCTGCCATTGGGATTTGTATTTTTTTTTTGTCATTTTGGTCGATTTCGTATTTCAAATTCAGAATTAACAATAATGTTTTCCTCAGTTTATCCCCATGATTAGATTTATTAGCCTAATGAAAACAAATAACTTTGTATACACCACTATTTAATTAAAAATATCGACATGTTTACTAATTAAATTAAATTAAATTAATAATGACGCCACAAAGTGAATTTGCGAAGTTTGAAGAAAAAAGATTTATTAGTATGTCCTTCTTCTTCAGTGATAGAGCAATATGTATCTATTAGTACCTACACCTCACCAGGTGAGTAAAAATGAATCTAAAAGAACTTTAATTCTCTTCGAACAAAACTACTGACCAATATTGGGTATCTTATTTCAACATGTGACGTCTTAACGTCAACGCACATGCGCATTGAACAAATAAATGCCAATTTATTGAGTGAATGTCCTAATTTATAATTATTAATTTGTTTTGCAATAATTACCTGCTTTGTGTGTACCCACTTAATTATGTCTATGTACGTGCTAATTATTATAAAAATTAAGATAGGTGCTTAAAAGTTGTTTTCGGAATAGAAAATGTTAAAATGATCAAAATTTGCATCTTCAATTCACCTTTAGGTATAATAATTTGAAAAGAATTCTATTCATCTTTGACCTTCGAGAATCTCTATGACGGTTATTTATTATTCAACATTTCTAAATATAGGCGTGTATGCACCTACATATTATGCATTAAATGTTTTCAGTTTGGTGTGATCAAATTATGGTCGTTAAACTCCACAATATTTCATAAATATGGATGTACGCTAATTATATGAGGGCAAAATGTTTTTCGATTTATAATTTTTTTTTAAATATATATGTATATATATATATTTTTACATGAGCTCCACACAGGAGGCCCCGAGGAAAATAATCTCCCTCAGGGCCTATGTCATCTTTGGGGATGCTGTGTGGAGGATTTTTTCAAGGAAAGGAAATGGAGGAGAATCCTGGGAAGGAAAAGGGTTTAAGGGATGGGTAGGAATCTGAGGTTAAGTGTGTCTTCACCCACCTCCAAGACGTGGACAAACCTCACCCCATGAACCCGGGGGAATAATATTTAATGATATTATTATTTAATTTTTAAAAAAAGTTTATTTATTAACAACTTCTGCTATGTAATTACTATTACACGTGACAGCTGTTTTGCCCTCTGAAAGCAATATCAAACTACCTTTTTATAAATTAAATAATAATATGATTGAATGTATAAATGAAATAATTGATTCTATAAATTCAACTTGATAACAATAAATAAATTATAAAATTTTATTTATTTATTTTTTACCAGCCCTAATGGGCTTTTACATTCTATTTAACAAATTATTTGTATCACTATTATTGAAAATACTTAAAACAATAAAGAAAAGAAAATATTTTGAAAAAAAACGTAACAAAAGCAAAAAATAAAATACATTCATAGATAAAAATGTGAACAGAGACCAAGAATCCTCACATAAATAGATATTCAATATAATAAAAATAGTTGATGTACGTCTATTTGTGTCTAGATAAATAAAAGTATTAGAATAAACAACATTAATATTGATTATTTTTAAGATGTAATATATCTCCCAGATAAGAAAATGCATTTCTGAAACTCTAAAGTCTCGGATTCGGGGAACTTTGATAGAACAGTGTTAAGTGAAAAGATAATAAATGTCAGCAGGATCTTTTGGGTTGTTGATTAATTGAATCAATTCAGGACAGTCCGTTTTGCAACGCAGTATTCTTTATAATAATATAAAATTTGTGCTTATTCTTCTTTCTGAAAGTTTTAATAGGGACATTTTATCCGAAAGGTAATTATAATCAATGTTTTGTACGGAAATATCGATTTATAGTTTATACACCTCAGGAACTTATTTCGGCGATCTATGCGTTATGCTTCGGAAAACATATTATGAATGCTTTAAATATGTAGACGATTTGAATGCCTTTTTCTTAGTTTGTATTCATAAGGTAGATCCGCCATAAAACACGTAAATATAATTCACGTACATCAGGTCAATCACGGCATCCATGGATGGGGGTAAGGCTCTCAACTACCAATCCGGAGGCCGCGGGTTCAAATCCAGTAATTTTTTTTTTAATTCACATGTGTTGTTTCGCAAATTAGTTCATTAAAAATATTTATATAGTGTTAACGACACGATCCAGAATGGAAGATACTTTCAGTATCGCCCTTGTGTAAGACCATTCAGAAATTAAACTTTGCTTGAAATGGCTTTAGCCATGTTTCGTAACCAGATCTGAATAGCCAGGTACGTTTCCACTTTGGTCTTCATCATTTTCTTCTCCTCTCCATTACCTACAGCCTCACATTATCACCATTGGGGATGCCGCTGTCTTACTGGCTCCAGATGGTCGGGAGCAGTTGAAAATCCTGTGCTGTATTCAAATAAAAAAGTGGATACTCAAAATAATAAGGAATATTAAGATAAAAAATTAAGAAAGATTTTTTTTTAAATTTTCAAACCATTATTATTAAAATAAAATATTTTATATTTGAAAAAGTTTACTAATATGTGAAATAAAAAAGGTAAATTATTAATATAATCGATAACTTTACATAAAATACTAATTTAATCAATAGAAATAGAAAAAATAATAATACGATCAGTTGTATATAAAATATTACTATACGATAAAAAAATGCTAATATAATTATATTGCTAATGCTAATGCTAATATATAATACTAAAATAAATATAAAAATAATAATACAATCGATAACTATACATAAAACATTAATATAATCGAAATATGTATATAAAATATTTTTTTTTATATAAAATGCTAATATAATCGAAAGAAATATAAAAAAATATTAATACAATCGATAACTGTACATAAAACATTAATATAATCGAAAGCTTTGTATAAAATACTTATATGATGAGTAGACATAGATAAAATAATAATAGAATCGATAGCTGTATGTATATAAAATATGAATACAACCGATGGCTATGTATGCAAAATAATCATAATAATTTTTGGATGATTTCTATAGCGCCATTTTTGTGAGAAAATCACCTCAAAGGCGCAAAATATAATAATTTAATCGATATCGCTGAATTCTGTACCCAAGGGTGCTCATCGTGCAACATGTTAAGTTTAGACTGGCCTTCGTATAAAACTATTCTAAATAAAATTAATTATTAGTACTTTTGTTTAGTAAATATTACAATTTTTTTTAAATAATTGCACAATCACGATTCAGATAAAATGATAGCTTCAACAATATTATTCTCATTAACATATTGCAATGTTGAATTTTGGTAAAGAACTTTATAAAATTAATGATAATTGATAGAGTGATTGTGAAATGTAATGTACATGTTATAAAATGCAAGTGTTAATTACAAGCCAAGGAAAGCTTACACAGGTATTAATAACAATCGAAGTAAGTGTCATTACTAATGATGTATCGTTTCCGCAAACTTTGTTAATAGAGGGAAATAAAATGTTCACCTCCAGCTGCGGTATGTAGGTTGGTTGGTTTGTTTGTTTGCGGACGAATCGAGCGAGTGCACATTGCACAGTGAGTGTGAATGTACAGGCCGGCAGATTGAGCGGCGGGTTGCGGTGCGGCGCGGGCTCCCTCCAGCCACCACCGGGTGGTGGTGGGGCGCGTACCCTTAGCTGCAGCCCGCCTATATAACCTTACTCTTGGTCACCAGTCGGCAGTGAGACCTGCACGGTCCAAACACAACCACTACTATCAGTCCTAGACCCGACACCGGAGTTAAGATGAAGTCGCTTACGCTTCTGGTTAGTTTTCGATGTTTTTATTTTTGTCATTAATACCTATCAGGGCAGTGAGCAGTGCGCATGTTTCGTGTAATGTGATCTTTGTCCAGTGAATTTAAAAGTGCCATCAGTGAATTTACTAATGCATGCGATGCGCACCCGCCACGAACATGGATTATAAATATAAAACAAGTAGTAAAAATAAATAAGTTTGCGCCAGTTATAACTAATAATAATAAATTAATTTGTTTTCAGGTAACTCTCGGATGCGTCCTCGTCGCAACGTTTGCCGGGCCCGTGGAGGTGGCCAAGCAGGAGGTGCAGGTGCAGGAGCCAGTGAAGCAGGAACCGCAGGACCTGATCACCGCGGAGGATGCTAACAGGGAGAAGCGCTCCCACGGCTGGCACGAGCCCGAAGGTGTCTGGAAGAAGAAACTGGTCTGGAAAGAGGACTGGAAACAAATTTGGAAAACCGATAAGAAATTAATATGGAAATCCGAATGGAAGAAAACTCAAGTTCCAATCTGGAAAGAAATTCAAGTCCCTGTTTGGAAGGAAATTCAAGTTCCAGCCTGGAAAGTCGTACAAAAACCCATCTGGAAAGAAGTTCAAGTTCCAAGTTGGAAGGAAATTCAAGTGCCTGATTGGAAAAAGGTTTCCAAACCCGTGTGGAAGGAAGTACAAGTCCCCGCATGGAAAGAAGTTCAAGTCGCAGACTGGAAACAAATATGGGTCCCAGAATGGGTTAAAGAAGGAGTTCCCGGAGAAAAATATCTAGGAAAGGATCCTCATGGTTGGGAATACACATCTCACGATCTCTGGAGGAAAAAGATGGTATGGAAGGCACATTGGAAAAAGATCTGGAAAACTGAAAAGAAACAAATTTGGAACACCGAGAAGAAGCTGGAATGGAAGGAGGAATGGAAACAGGTCTGGAGGACGGAGAAGAAACAAGTTTGGCTAACTGAGAAGAAGCAGGAATGGGTCGAGGAAAAGGTCCAGATCTGGAAGACAGAGAAAAAGCAAGAGTGGGCTACGGAGAAGAAGCTAATATGGAAGGATGAGTGGAAGCAGATCTCGGTGCCGATCTGGAAGGAGATCCAGGTCCCTGCCTGGAAGAAGGTGTGGAAGCCCGTCTGGGAGAAGGTGTGGGTGCAGATCCACCACGAGCACCACGAACACCACGGCTGGGACTAGGTGGGTGAATTACTTAAATTAATTGCGCGAACTTTATCTACTTCCCAGCAAATCTTCGCTTTTAACATATTTTCGTATTACCAATCCACAACGTGATATGAATAAAAAATGACCCACGATGTGACATTCCACTGGAGTACCGTTTTGTTTATAAAAACGTACTATATTATTTTGCCATTTTCTGTATATAAAATAATGTTAGTTAATAATGGTGTGTTTTGTATGCTTGTACAAAACGTTGACTTCTCCTTCTTGAGGGTTACATATATTATGGGAATCTCAGAAGGTTAATCTATTATAAGGACGAAAACATGCGACTGAATGAAATAAAATATTTACTCTAAAAAGTAAATCAAGATTAATTACCAAACACTTTCCGTAGAAAGCGTTTGGTAAATTAATTTACTATCAATTGGGTTGAAATACTCATAAAACACACTGATTTCCCATCACAGCGATTCTTTACCCGCGTCAATAAATATAAAAGACTTCTTTACAATGCTTTAATCATCTCTAAATGATAATTTAATGATGAAGTTTATTTATAATTAAGTATGGCTCTCAAAGCATATGAGGCACATTTAACATTTCATTTCCATAATATATAATATTAGTCGAGTTTTTTACGCTCTCATAAATAATGTATTTATGTAAATTGAATACCTCGTGCGAAAATTTCTTCTTTTTGGGTGCGCTCTGTGATCAAACTCTTTAAGGCTTCAGATTTATATAGATGATTATTTGCATTGTAAAGTAGTCAAATGTTACCATTAATTACATTAGTCTAATAATAGCGATGTGTATTTTACCACCATGTTTTGCTTGTATATTCGCATTGTATTTTTATAATTGTTGTGTTCTGTTTTTTTTTGTTAATTTTAAAATAAATAAAAGAATTTTTATAAAATTGTGTAATTTTCACTCAAAAATCACTATATTTCATTATCCTTACACAATATCAATCAAAAATATATCTTTCCTCATCGACTGTAAATAGAAAGAAAGCACAGATGTGCACAAATTCAACACTAAACAAAACCATTTCCCATTTATATGAATTTATAGTCATAAAAGCAGCAAAAAATATACAACTTTCAACTGATATGCATCTTTTAAAAAGTGTTTAATATTTTATGATTCGTAATCAGACTTGAACTGAAATCTTTGTATTTTCACCTGGGAGCTTAATTGGCTATATTCAATATTTTTTTACACCAATTTAAACAAGTATTTTTTTAAACAGGTCCATCAACAAATTCGGTGGAATAATCATGTGTAAGGACCCAGAGCTTACAGCGAGAACGTGTCGGCAGTTTTCAATACTTTCTGCTGACAACAAAGCCACAATCGCCTACAAAAATATCAACTTCGTCAGTTGGTGTTAGAAGCAATACCTAAGTGTTTTTTGTTAATTTGGGTATAAAAAAACACCAGGCCATATTATATTTGTTTAAAAATATATTGTTTTAAAGTTACCAGAACTGACAATGAGTTTTATATCAGTGAATGAAAAAGTTTATGAAATAGGAAATCTGTAAATATATTTGTATATACCTAAAATAATTGTTTTTGATTGTTAGACTAATTGAAAAAAAACATATAAATTAAGTTCATGAAGGACTTATTAATCCAAAATTGGCGTTTTTATTGATGATTTTTCTACATTTAAGACACCATTTAAGACACCATTTATTTACTTATAGTTAATAAATCAATCTGAGAAGATAAACAGGTAAGAAAGAGGCCACGTGTAAGACTTTCTAGATAACTTTTTTATATTTCAATAAACCACACGAGCATATGATACTCGTATGTACAAACAGATACATCGCGATACGGAATTGGCGATTAATGATAATTTATGGATTCAAATTGGTGTCATAAAGCTTTCGATAGAGGACTGTGCGGTGTCTACTTTCAGAGAAGTGCGATGGCGAAATGTGGCGCCAAAGTTTTTTTTTAGCAACCAAAGTACGAAGATGACCTAACGCTGGAACTTGGCCAAAATGCTGTTGTTTCACGAAGGCGCAACGTAACTTTCTTTATATTGCACAACGCGGTCAATCGGGCCTCTTATCTCGCGGGGCATTGTATAGATTAGATGAGTTCCTCGTTAAGTCCACGTGCGCCGTCCGACAACACGCCGGATGTGATGGAACCATCCGCGCAGTCTTCCGTGCCGTGTCGTGTCGTGTCGCGTCGTGCCGTGGTCGTGATTGTTCATCTTCTACCGGGAAGCTTACGGAAACGACACACACACACCTTCTATAGATGATAAGATATAAGATTCGATCAATGCTCGAGAAGGAATGTGGACAGAACTTAAATTTTCGCATGGATGCCTTTTTTAAATGTGAATACCGCGTAAGAGTCCCGTTCGTTGCCAGAGGCTTTGGCATTATAAGGGTATACTGTGAAGAGGTGGGAAAGAGGAACGTTGGAAATAACATGGCTAATGAGATTTTATCGTCGAACACAACTATTGCCATGCCATGTCAAGCAACATTTCGGTATGCTGAGAGTATCTACCACCACCTAAAACGTGCAACAAGTATGCCATAATTAATTGTAAGAATCGACACAGAAGAGAAGATCTTTAAACTCATAAGTTTAATTTCCGCGTAGGTGCCTGCCATCTGGTTCCTAGTTCCTAGAAGTTTCATAATATAATGGTAACTACAACATACAGGCATATCTACACACGATCAACGCTTCTCCGCATTGTTATATAAACAAGTTTACTTGCTACGAGGAGAGCTGAACGCCATACAATTCATACCATTCAAAACCCTTTGATATAAACTACTGCACTTGGTTTTAACGCATCATATTTTGCTTAAGCACTAATAACAATATTATACTAATTGATGCACAGATAAAATATTTTGACTCATTTTAAAGCATAATTTGCAAGTAAGATAAGTTGGTATATTTTATTATTACATTTAAATGAAAATGGCTTCTATTCTAGTTATTTTGAGATCTAACGTCAGCTCTCATTTGCATGGTTGCGTGAACTTAATATAATTTTCATTTGATAAACAAGTATATATAATACCTGGGAGATTCAAATTTGACACTTTTAACAAATTTATTGAAGTCGAACATGTTTTTAAACTGAAACGTTTTGAAAAATGTTGAAAAAATATCATTAATTCGAAAGCCTGCAGAAAATAAATAAAATTGAAATTGGTTACCACCGTGAATTCTAATTTGGAATTTTCGCTTGCAAGATGAATATGATATTCCATTGGAGGCATTCCTTTAATTTGATAAACAAGTATATATAATATGTGGGAGATTCAAATTTGAAAACACTTTTAGTTACTTTATTGGAGTAGAACATGTTTTTAAATTGGAATAATTTGAAAAATGTTCAAATAATATTATTAATTCGTAAGTCAACAGAAAATAAATAAAATTGAAATTGAGTGCCACCGTGGATTCTTATTTGGAATTCCCACTTGCAATGTGAAAGTGATATTCCGTTGGAGGCATCCTTTTAATTCGTAAAAACTCAAAATTCAATTAAAAAAATAAACACATAAAACAAAAAAGAAAATTAGAATTTGGATTCTAAATAAAAAAATAAAAAAATTATTACATTTAAATCAATTCGAAAGTCGGAGCACACACGAAACTTAAAAAAAAAAAAAAAACAGATAACGAGTCCTTACACCCAAGGTTCGTAGAAAATGTGTTTAAGGCATCATCTATGAACCTTGCCTACACCCACCCAGAATGTTTAGGTAACTATTTACCCAAATACCTACTTACAGTTAGTCAAATAAGAGTAGAAAACATAGAGGGACGCCACTGTTGTTCAAATGGGAATACTAAACATATTTACATGGTGGAATGGTTAAGCTGTGAAACCTGCATTTTTATAAAAAAATTAAAAAGGCGTAAAAGTGAAAAAAAAAATTTTTTCATTGCAATGTAGATACTTATCTCAAAATTAGAATTGCATACAGGTAGACTATACCTTTGCAATTTTGTGTCAACATAATGAAGAATAACGATAGTGTAATAAAATATAAAGCACAATTATTTAGAATTTTTTTTTTTTAATTAAATGAAGACATTATGAGCGAAACTCAATCGAAAATCTGGAAACAGAAAAATCAGAAAAAGATATTGGCACCTCTGGGACTCGAACCCAGGACCTCCCCAACCCGGAAAGTAGGGAGGTCCTGGGTTCGAGTCCCAGAGGTGCCAATATCTTTTTCTGATTTTTCTGTTTCCAGATTTTTGATTGAGTTTCGCTCATAATGTCTTCATTTAATTAAATATTACAGTTTGAGGTTTTACTCATAAAGTTAAAATAATAAATAATAATATTCATCCCAGACTTGCAGAAGAGTCAATAGATGTCGCACATTAAATAAAATGGATAATAATTTATCCAGACACCATCTAGATTGCATTTAGTTCGAGTTGAATCTTGCAATCATTCATAAAGATGGCAGCCAATAAAAATATGCGTTAAGAAAAATGAAGATAATATGGGTGGTTCTTAGTCGAAGTATGGTACAGTTAAAAGTGACCGAATTGGATATCGACACCTTAGCTCAGTGGATAAGAGCCCCAACCCGGAAAGTAGGGAGGTCCTGGGTTCGAGTCCCAGAGGTGCCAATATCTTTTTCTGATTTTTCTGTTTCCAGATTTTCGATTGAGTTTCGCTCATAATGTCTTCATTTAATTAAATATTACAGTTTGAGGTTTTACTCATAAAGTTAAAATAATAAATAATAATATTTAGAAATTGCTCACATATATTCATTTAATGGTAGCTTAGGTACCTTAAGTTGCCTTAACTTATTCAGATCTAAAAGTAGTGTAACTAAACTCACGATTAGTGATTTTTCCTTTCTACTTACTGAAAAATTCAAATTTATATTTAATTATATTAAAGCAAATCACTTTGTAAAACACCACTTGATCAAATTTATGTCATTAAGTAGGTACCTTAACAACAGTGCTTCTTTTATTTTGTTTTATTTTTTCTTTAAGAACAAAAACCTGTTTTTTAAAATGTGATATAATAATTTTAGTGACATAATGATAAAATAATTGATATATTGATATAACAAATATTGATATAATAATTTTATTTTTATTAAGTATTTCTTGTCATTTTCAGGTATTCAAAATAAAATATAAATAATAATTAATAAATGATGATTAGCTTTTGAACCACCCTAGAATTCGTTTCAAACGCCCTACATAGTAAGAAATATTTAAAGCAATTTTAAGTTAAGTGAAAGGTGGTCGTCTTTATCAATCTAATCTGGTGCTTGTCAGACCACGGAGAGTTACATGTTTAATTTTGGTGATATAATTAAAACGTATTCCTAATAAAGAAGAATTCAGAGATGAAAGAAGTTTTAAATGATAATTTTTGTAGAAATCGGGTCAGAAGATATTGTATTTACATTTATTTTTGACGACTGTAGATAAAAATTATTGCTGTTGTTTTTTATAGTACCTCCTACAAGTAAAATATTTTAAAAATGGGCTATGGAGTTTTGTAAAGGTAGGTATACAGCTCAGATGTGGGGGCTCCGTCGAAGCCAGAGTAAAGTTAGCCTCTCAAAAACTGGGCGTACTGTATAGGGCTCGCAGATACTTTAATAATGCACTGCTAACTCTGTACATATCGCAAGTGCGCCCCACGGTTGAATTTGGCAGCCACCTCTGGTCTGGAGCTCCAAAATACTTGAAAAATACCCTCGACTCTGTGCAGAAATGGGCGGTCCGTTTGATAGATTCTCCCACCTTAACGAACGGCTTGCAATCTTTAGAGCAGAGGCGTCGGGTGGGAATGCTATCCTTGTTCTACCGGTATTTCAATGGAAGATGCTCCGAGGGACTAACGTCCTTGATCCCTTCGCCACTGGTGCATAGTCGGAAAACACACCAAACGCGTGTCCAACATATGTACACGGTTGACATTTTTTTGTCACATGAGAACGGGTCGCTTCTTCGACTCGCTCTTGTGTTCAACAGCTCGGCTGTGTAACGATTTGCTGGCATCTGTGTTTTCTTCTTCCTACAACATGGGTCTCTTCAAGACCAATGTTCATTACTATCCTCAAAAAGACCTTCCACACAGCATCTCAGATGACATAGGCCCTGAGGGAAATTGTTTTCCTCAAGGCTTCCTGTGTGGAGTTGATGTAAAAAAAAATCTAAAATGTTAAATGTTAAATATCTAACGAAACAGGGTAGTAGATCTACTGCATTGTAAAACAAAACATATTGAGAAAACTTACATTTATCTTATACGAGTATGTAAGGCGCTGATATTATAATCAGAATAAAACATACAATAGAAGTGATTTTTAAGGAAAAACAGAATGTCAGAAGCAAACACACGTGCAAAACTAAATAGATTTCCTAATAGTACCTCTCTTTGGTTGGACGGGGTTCTAACTTCATTTTACCTCGTTCTGAGATATGAGATGTCTGCAAAGACGATTGCTTTTGACGATTCATCATAATTTCTTTACCGATTTCTAATTTTGAGGTTAGATCTTCTGTAAAGTATTTTAGTTACATATATATGTTAAAGCAAAATATTTAAATAGGTCGTACACTTATCATTTAAGAACACACCTAACCATGCAGATAGAACCAATCTAAAATATCCAAACAGCAAGGGCGTACGTAATATATCATTGTAAGGCCTTAACTATATTTTTTCAATGTCATTCCAAGAAAAGGCCACGTTATATTAAAAAAATTTCCTTCAAAATGTGTATGTTAAAATAAAATATTTAAAGCAAGATCTAATCTCAAAATCATAAATCGGTGAATGGATTCTTAGCATCTGATAACTGAGAACCGAAATTCAATCTGAAAGTTTTCAGCAATACCTAAGCACAGCTGAAGAATAACCTCTGGGAGATCACTTTATATAAATGAATTCTATATTTGTTTAGTTATTTTGTTAATTAATTAAATAAAAAAATAAATAAAAATTGTGTGCAGTTCACACGCGGTAGATGTGAAACCTTCAGAAAACTAAAGAACTCAATAATGGGGAGGCAACAAATCACCGCACAAAGAGGAAACTGATGATTCTACGACATTTTTTCGGAGGCTAAATCCTGTAGATGTATGTATTTAACTATTTTTAGTGTCGCTTTTTCATTTCATTGGGCAATCACAACTGTGCTAAATAAGTTTTCACTTCCGTTAAAACGTTGTGTTTTCCTTTTTCCTCGTTCCTTACCTTATCTAAATTTCTTCATAATAATTATTATTTCTCAATATATTTATATTTTGTTAGCACTCAATACAAACATAACAAAATGATGTATATAAAAGGGACTGAAGTACGTCGGTATTAATACAATGCTCTTAAATTGTTGATATGTATATTATTTACGCACTTACATACGTACAAAGTGAACATGGTTAAAGCTAACGGTAACAGTTGTAGTGATGTACACCTAATGACTGCCTACGTACATTATTCCCTTTCGATTTCCTATGACCAATTATAGTTCTACCTAAATGGCAGTGCACGGTGATGAATGGTGACATTAATACATTCAAACTTGTGTTTTTGACTATATATTTATAGACTTTAACAAAAATTCAAAATAAAGTATTTTTGATTAATGTATTACAATTTTACAAGATGTCTTGCGAACAAAAGATAAATTTTTCAATATCTTGGTTATCGATATTGTTCTGTTAAAGTCATTGTAAAAATTGATGTAATTATTGCATCATTCCTGATAACATTGCGTTCAAAGTTGGACGTCCTGCGACAATGACGAATGAATGTCCACTATGAATTACACTGCACCGACACGGAATAGAATTTATTAGAATTTGCATTAATTATTAGCGTGTTCCTGCCTAGTGCGGCCATTACAATATTATCACAGGACGATCTAGTTTAATTTGCTGGGGGGGAAATTACACGCTGGACCAAATTTGGTCTAATTCCCTTTGTAGTTTGTGTTAAAGGATAGGGATGTACAAAGAAAGCACTTAAGCGCATGCTTACAAAGGTGTGCAGTTTCCCAAGTGTTACGTGTTATAACAGTGCTCAATTAACGACCTACCGTAAATGCAATTGGTGTCTACGTTAATTTATTACAATTTTTTTTAAATATGTGTACTGAAACGAAATCGTGAACTTGGTTTATTTATTTATTGAAATACAAAGGTGTACATAAAAAAGGTTGGAAAATGCCTTGGTATTTAGGTATGCGTCAATCCTTTTTTTAATTTCTGAATTGATTTTTTTCTGAAAGCTGACAAGGGTAGGAAGTCTGGGCAATTTTGAGTTGTTAAGTGTATTTTAGAGCAACGACAGTTGGCAAATGGCGGCAATTGTTGTTGTACTCATTGTGATTGCTGATTTGTACGTTGTTTTACCGCAGCATATAAATAAACAGAGTGATTTGACTATTTAAAACAATAAATATCCCATGTGCTCTGATTGGCCTTGCATTTTCTAAAGACGCCTAAAAATTTCGAAAAAAATTGGAAAAAAATTGTATTATTAATAATAACAAGTAGTTTGCGTGCAATTCCGAATGAAATGATATTCTAATAGTGGAAATGAATTTTTTTTACACAAAATTTTCGCACTCTTTAATACAATTTACTTAGAGGTGGCGGGGAAGTATAGTACTAAAACTACGAAATCAAAAACACTACAATTGAGTTGCTTTTGGCTTGCCATTTTGAGATTTCCACGTGTATATATTGTAACGTCATTGCTAACACAATTTTAAAACCTTTAACATGGTTAGACTGATTTGTTTCATCTTCCAGAAATTAAGGTTTAAATTTAGGTTTTAAACACCGTTCAAATTATATTAAAACAATTAGTTTAAACTCTACGGAGTTCAAAATACAAGTATAATATTTTGATAAAATGAAGACATTATGAGCGAAACTCAATCGAAAAATCTGGAAACAGAAAAATCAGAAAAAGATATTTACACCTCTGGGACTCGAACCCAGAACCTCCCTACTTTCCGGGTTGTCCCAGAGGTGTAAATATCTTTTTCTGATTTTTCTGTTTCCAGATTTTTCGATTGAGTTTCGCTCATAATGTCTTCATTTTATTAAATATTACAGTTTGAGGTTTTACTCATAAAAGGTTAAAATAAAAAATAATAAAATAATATTTTGTTTTGCCAACATTGCTAAAACAAGAAACAGCCCGGTTTTAGTCACAAGATAGAAGATATATTATTATCAATATACATATGGAATTTTTTGAATAACGTCTACGCAACAATATTATTACGCATCAAATCGACAATGAACAATAAAACTATGCAATTACCTCTAAAGAGATTGCTTATTAATGAAGATAAGATAAAATTATATTATCTAACGTTAGGTTTTAGAAAGCAATGGGAAAATTCTCAAGTGCATACTTATGGTTACATAAGCTCATGACGAAAGTTAATTAATTAATTCAATTTATAAATAGGTATTTTTTCTATGAACGAAAGTAGTGATTCCTGTAAAAAATACGAATCAATTATGGTCGGCTTCCACCGATGGATAAATTGCCGGAAATCTTTTCAAGATTTGAAATAAATTTTTGATCCAAGTTATCCAGTTAAAGAACTGCGTATAATTATACTATAGGGACGTACTTGACTTACTTAATTAAAGAGTGATTCTTGTCTCCGGTGACATTTTTAAGTTTTTTTTATATAAAAACTAAAATCTCACTAAACCCCTCATCTCGACCCAAACTGTCCCACCCACTGGATTTTTAGATTTTAAAACATAAATAAAAACCTAAAAGACCTAAATTTCATTTTAATTTTTACTCTAAGCTAAGCCAAAGTACGTCCCTTAACACCCTGATTGACACACTGATTTGTGCATAACTAGCAAAGAGAGAAAACATTTAAAAAAAATTATAAAATATTATTTTTTTCATGACTGAAATTATAACAACTTTTGAAAAGTTAACATAAAACATTGAACTTCTGTTTATAACCGGTTAGTGACCGAGAGGTGAAAAGCGTCTGGCTACCACGCAGGCAACACAGATTCAAGCCTGTCCTCTAATATTGCCCAAGCAACGTTCGGCTTATAAGATCGTCTCCTACGAAACAATTTCGTTTTTTTTACAAATGTTTTATTTAAAAAATATATATTTATTGAATTAGTTTTACACGAATATAGACCAATAATCACAAAGTAACATTTCATTTGATAAATTTAAATATTCTTACAGTTAGCGTAACATTTCTTTTTAAATATTTTCATTATTTCTTCATTCTTCATATTTTCAGGCATTTCTTCATACATCTTTAGTCCTCTCCACATTAGGCAGTTCTGTGATTTTGATTTTCCCATGTGTGGCTAACTAACTTTATTAAAGCCGCCGCTACCCGAATTTCTACCGATTTCTTACAAATCTCCATTAAACATTTGAAGTTTTTAAGCTCTTAAAAAATATATGTTATTTTTGAAGATAATAAATACCTGGATGCGTTCCACGCCGAAACGCAAATTATATAAAATTCCCTCGATAGAAAAAAATTAAAAATTATTAAAAACTCCGAAAATTATTAAAAACACACCTGTATCTATTATTTTACAAGTTATAGCTGTGAAAAAATTCACAATGTTTCTTTAAATGATACTTAAGACGACTTCCACGAGATTTTTGTTCTATTTTAAACGAGTCATGTTTTATCAAACATTTTCACAATTTTCGCTCCAATTTTATCATTTAAAATATTAGCGCGCTCTGTCCAACATTCGTAATTACATATCTCTCCATCTTCTTCTTTTTTAGTAGGGAAGCGGCACCTTAAGTATATTTCTTGTTGAAAACAATTTCACCTTTGAAGTATTTTGGCATTTGGTTTTTCATAACTTTATGCACAAAAATTAACGCAATAAATAGCAGTCTTGTTTTATTGTATTCTAATTTAGCTTTTAATTATTGAAATTAATCCTCTGATTGGAGAATGATAATGACAGAACTTTTGAATTTTTGGAAGACACCGAAAAGTATCGAAGATTTAAGCCGTCACAATGTTTGTATTTGCAGCCGGCCATGAACGTGTGAAGTCACGTCACGGGACACTATTGCATAATCTTAGTAAAGTTTACTTGAAAGCTCATAGCCTCGTCATTTTCGGAGATAAAGAAAAACCAATTTTTCTGTCGTTAGTAACTCTGTATAAAACATTTACATTTAATAAAATAGGAGACGATCTCATTCAAAAGTTGTCAAGTTATTCATAGCCGTAATCATCTTTATTTATAAAAATCAAAATATGCTTGCTTGGGGATTTATGAGTTGTCTATGTATTTATTTCTACAGTAAGCGTAGGAAATGTATGAAATTTTCAAAATACCTTTCTTTTCAAAATACCTTGCTTTCCAGCCTCGCGAAGGTTTCTGGATTATTACCACCACATGACAATAGATCTGAAAAGTTTTTTAATCATTACAAAAACTCTTGAGAAACTGTCATAAATGTCACAATTTGAGAAAAGACATTTTGCAAAATAATGATATTGTTCAATCAAAATTCAATTTTTGAAACACTTCATCCAATATAAATTAATATTTAGATACTCTTTGAGACTAACTGGGTTAGTAGGTAGATTCTTAGATTATGAAATTTCACAAATTTTAAATTATTTTATTTCACGTTAGCTCTACACGGTGAGAAAAAACAAATTTCCTAAGGGCCTCTGTCATCTTTTGGGACGCTGTGTGGAGGACCCTTTAACGGAAAGAAAGGAGAGGAAGTTCTAGGAAGGATAAATGTATGAGAGATGGGTAGAAATCTGGGTTCAATGTCTCCTGGAGTGAAAAACGTATGAATCCATCCCTCCCATTGCGGTGCAAAAAGATGGATCGAGAGAGTCCAGCTGAAGAGGTCTAGGTTAGGTCTCCCTCAACCAGTCTCTCCTGATCCGGCCCGCCACGAAGTAAATAGGCAAACACATTCACCGCCAAGACCTAGACAAACCTCGCCACATGAACCATGACACTACTGCTAAGTTACCAATCGTGGCGAATCACAAGACGGTACCCATACCAGCCTCCCAAATACACACTATAAAATACCTACAGACACTTTCTTTTACTTCATTTAAAATAAAAATCAATCTCAACCAATAGAAGCCTTGAAAAGTAAGATCATAATCAAAGCGGCCAATGAACGCAATTTGACGCTTCGTAGGTACTGTGTGAGTAAGGTTTCATTCGATCTCATTCTCTCGCAAGCTAAATCTTATAGATGTATGTGTTTTTCTCTTTTTAATGCCATTTCCGTTTCATCCGAGTTTCAAATTAAGTTTCACTTCAAAAATTAGTATCTACTATGGACGAACCTATTTTTTTGTTTCTTTATATAAGTACCTATTGCAGAATGATTAAAGTCGGCATTTAACATGATTTAGTTAATATTTCACCTACTTTCTATTTATTCCTTCACTCGTGTACAATTGATACTTAGCGCTAAACAACTGTACCTACTTAGTTTGCAAAATCTTCCAACGAGGAAATACTTATAACTGATTAGTCCTTTGTTCTCATTGATTTATGCGCATTGTGAAAGACTGTCTATTATTTGCTTTACACAAAATTAACTGCATTAAACGGCGGTACCTGATGTACCTACCCTGGGAGAACTCTTAGAGAAATACTCTGCAGAAATGTGCCTCTAATGCCTTTTCGTAGAACAATCTACAAAGAATTATACAGGAATACAATTTAACTTTCACGTGTAGCAGTCATTTCGTGATTAAATACCATTATAATTAGAATAAAATAATAAATGAAACAAAAAACTTTGTGTATACCACTATTTGATTAACAATATCGACATGTTTCGAAAACTATGTTTTCTTCGTCAGGATAATAAGTTAATAAAAATAACAAAAGACAAACAAGTATAGATAGATAAAAACATATTAGAAAGGAAAGGTGATTAATTACTTAAAATATCATTAAAAAAAAACAATTATATAAAATAAAATTTAAAAATTATTTTAGGATGAATAAAAAATTACATTACCATAATAAAAAAATCTTTTGAAACAAAACAGGAAGTCTAAATAACAAAATAAATTATTATAAATATATGTTTTAATACGAAAATAAATTTAAAAGGTGGCTTTTTTTAAAAAACGTTTGGTTATTTATAATATTTAATTTAATATTAAAACTTTTCCTAATTTCTAAAATTTCAAAATTTTCTAATTGTGTACCCGTTGTGTAAGCGTGTAAATCTTTAAAACTTTATTAATATCAAAAGAATGACTGGTTTCTAAAATGTGGTTGGCAAATTCTGAATAATAATTATTATTTAAACATCTTAGATAAATTAATAAGGATAGTTTGAAGAAGAATAAAATAATAACATTTGTTTTGATTTCCTTTACAAATAAGAGTAGAGGGGGTAAAAAAAAAATTGGACCAAAAAATTGACCGGCAAGATCCACATTCTTAATCTTTGACCTTTTTTTAACTCAAATCCATTGGTGGAATTCGGTCCTCACATTTTGCATACTCAACTACCTCTAGCGCCTGCACTAGAACTAGTGCGTCCCGAAGTTTTTGCAGCCACCTCTGGGAGTTCAAAATACCTACATGAAAAAATTCCCTCGATTCGGTGCAGAAACGGGCTGTCCGTTTGATAGATTTTCCTTTCTACGTCGGGTGGGAATGTTGTTTTTGTTCTACCGGTATTATCTTGAGTGTAACAGCTGGGCTGTGGAACGATTTGCTGGCCTTCGAGTTTCCTTCCTCCTACAACAGTGGCCTCTTCAAGACCCAGGTTCACATCTTCCTTTTCTGAAAAAGACCCTCCACACAGCAGAACACTGAGGGAAAACTGTTTTTCTCAGGGCTTCCTGAGTTAATGCAAAAAAATGTATGTAGTTCGCACGCGGCAGAAGTGAAACCTACAGAAAAATAAAGTAGTCAAGAGCGGGGAGGACACGAGGAACCGCACAAAGAGGAGACCGACTAATCTATCTAATTCTCTCGCTGACTAAATCCTATAGTTGTTAGTGTTTGTCTCTTTTTAGTGTCGCTTTTTCGTTTCATAGAGTTTCAAATCACACCAGTGCTGAAGAAGTTTTCACTTCAAAAAACATAGACGAGGGAAAGAGGATATCAACATCAACATTTTAAAGTATTTACAATCTACGACAAGTGCATTTGATAATTTGTAAGCACTTTCTGATGCAGCAACGGAGTAGATATCAACACTTTAATCGACTGCGACTTGCTTCCTTTGACTTTGACTTCCTTCCGATTTTCGAGTGCAGATTGAATTTCCGCACTTATGTCACTTATAACCTTATGAGTAATAATATAACTTGCCAGGAGCATGTTTGCAAATTTGTTTGCTTGTAATGCCGTGCTCCGCCACGGTTATTTCGATTCGCGGGTAATTTTCGATTAGCTAATAATTTGCTCGTCTAAGTGAGTGAGATTGTGATTCTGGCAGTGATCAATCTCTCACACGCCATGAATGACGACTTCCGCGGTAAGCTGTGCATCCGGACATCATTATTCCGCGTGTGAACCAGTCCCACACTACTCACTACATCACAACAGGCAGATCCGGAGCGCTGCCCGCTGCTCATACCATCTACATAAGTACACTTTGTAGTTTCAAAAAATTTCAATTTTTTTAAAGTGAAAACTTCTTTAGCACCGTTGTGATTTGAAACTCGATAAAACGAAAAAGAGACAAACGCATATATCCAAAGGACTTAGCCTACGAGAGAATGAGATAGAACAATCGGTCTCCTGTATGGTTTTAGGTTATTTATTTTTGGGGTGTTATGCCGTGTTGCGCTACCTCCTTCTTTCTTTTCAGGGCAGATGAGTGGTGGAGGACTGTGATGGACCCTGTAACGCTGTCCGAAACGTTGGCTAAAGAAGGAGGTAGTGCAACACGGCGGCATAACACCACAAAAATAAATTACAAAAATCGGTCTGCTCTTTGTGCGGTAGTTCATAGCCTCCCCACTCTTGCCTACTTTAGTTTTCTGAAGGTTTTACTTGTACCGCGTATGAACTGCACGCTTGTATTTTTGTTCAATACTACAATGCAGAAGACCCTGAAAAAAAAAGAATTTTCTCAGAGCCGATGTCATCTTTGTGAAGATAGTGTGGAGAGTCTTTTTATGGAAAAGAAGAAGTGGAATTTCTGGGAGGAAAAAGGTATTTGGAGAGGTTAGGAATTCGGGGGTCTATGCCTCTAGTAGTGTCGTCATGGCGATGGATCATAGCTACAGGTCGAGAGAGTCCAGCTGGATAGGTCTAGGTTAGGACTCCCTCAACTAGTCTCCCAATCCGACCCCGTGAACTTCCCCCTTGAACCGCCAAACGTAGCAAACCACTTGAGACCTACGGCAGGGTTAATGGTTATCCAATAAATAGTTCCGAGGGCGGCGGTACCCTCACCCGCTTCCTAAATTGAGAAATGTAACATTGGCCTAACTTCATTGGCCTATCTAAATGTAACGTTAGACCAATGTTAATGAAAATAGAAACGTTGCTTGAAATTACTATAGCAGGGTTTATATATTTTTTTAAACTTATTGTTTGATGCCTCAATCCACTCCTGAGCCCACAATCAAAGAGCACTAACTTCCTTGATTCCATTCGATACACAACTTTAATTGCGGCTATCAAAAAAGATGAAAGCGAAAAGCGACAAAGTGATAATTTGTCATTCGGATTATAAAAGGCAAATAAAACAATGCATATTTCAGCTCTTCGAAGTTTTGGCTTAATTTGATATTGTCTCTTTTCGTTAATGATTTCCTACTTCAGCACACTTGAGTTCTTGGTATGTCTGATTAATTTGATGACATGTTTGAATAATGAATGGTGAGAATTTGCAACGGACGTAATCGAGACATCATTTCAAAAATGGACGATTATTTTAAGAATAGAAACAATTTCGAATCCCATACATTAATATGTCACTAATAAAGAAGGTGTTTTTCCGTGCGTGTCTTTTCCCATTCGTCACGTTCCCTTTCCTTTCCCGTTAGCTTTCCCCTCCCCTCCCACTTCCGCTTCTTCTCAAGCGTTCCTGAATATTATTAGATTTATAAATAAAAATTAACACCGAAAACAAACTGTTGGTAAAAATTCATTTAAAGAGTTTATTCGAAAATCGATCAATCAAATTTGTAACCTAACATAGATACTTATTTAAAATATCTTTTATTCTTGAATCGATAAAAAGTATGAGGTGAGTAATAAATTCATTAATTAAAAGATTTTCGTAAATTAAATTTTGAATTAATTAATGATTGAACATTGTAAATGGCGAAGAACGCCTGTACACAGACTCATATATATAAATATATATATATATATATATATATTTTAATTACCTATTATTGCCAGCTCTATTCTGTTTATTTTAAAAAATCGTTTTATAATTACATGTAAATTTGTCTATTTTCAGATGTTGTATTTGTTGATATTAGTTTGTCTATTCCATGTATCCACAGTTTTGTGGGGGGGAAAATGTAACCGATTTTGGAAAAATCTGTTATATATCATAATTCTGCGATTGTCTCTTCAATGTTATTTTTTTTTGTGAGATAAGTTAAAACTTATTTAAAAAACTGAAATTGTAACTAATTTAAAAAAACTGAAAATGTGACTAATTTTAAAAAAACTGATAATATAACTTATTTAAAAAAAAAACTGAAAATGTAACTAATTTAAAAAAAAAAAAAGAAAATGTAATTAATTTTTAAAATATGTAATTAACTTTAAAAAATGGCCAAGATCACCCTTAATAGGTGAAAGCCAAATAAATAATAATAAAGAAAACATCATTGTGTTGCAAAATGTCATTTTGAAATTGTGTCATTTTTGACGTTTTGCAAAAGTTTTCAAAATCAGAAAATATGTATCTCAAAACCTACAAATCCAAAATCAAGTGACGAATACGATACTAGGCAGTGCAAGAGTGACAGAGTAAGCAATATTGATTGGCTCTCTCGATCTAAAAGGCACTGAATATGTGGCAACGTTAGTTTCAATTGAAATCAACATGCGTAGCATTTTGTTTGAAGGCAAGTCTTATTTTTTCTACTAATTTTCAGTATTGAAGCTCATTTAAAGCTCACTTAATTTCGTTTATCTTTTAACCATTCTCATTTCACTACAGATTGGAATTCGACTCAGTACGCCAGAAGTCACTTGTAGTCGACTTTAATTAATTTATTCATGTAGATTTGGACTATTCCTTGCTTCACTGAGCAATTATTTGAAAAAAAATTGGTTGTCTGTAAAGTCGGTTTACGGACGATAATTTTACGTGATAACGTCATAAGAAAACTTTTACATAGAATTTTACAGTCACAAACCGAACTCTTAGGTTGATCGTGCCTCTATCGCTTGTTCCACGCTCTCGCTTGCACAGGCAGAACGTGACAATGAGTCATACTTTTTCGTGAGTGAAGCCGGCGTTCATCGATTTATAAGACGTTATCACGTCAAAAAATTTCGTGCAGTCCACACGCGGTAGCAGTGGAACCTTCAGAAAACCAAAATAGACAAGAGTGGGGAGGCTACAAAGCACTGCACAAAGAGGAGACCAATTATTCTATCTCATTCTCTCGCAGGTTAAATCATATAAACCGGGAACCTTTATTGGATAACCAACACCTCTGCCATAGGTCACTATGGTTTGGTGATTTAGCAGGGGTGCCCGGGTTCATGGGATAAGGTTTGTCTAGGTCTTGGAGGCGGATGACCAAGACACACTGAACCCCAGATTCCTACCCACCCATAAACCCTTTTCCTTCCCAGAACTCTCCTCCCCTTCCTTTTCTTGAAAAAACCCTCCACACAGCATCTTCAAAGATGACATAGGCCCTGAGGGAAATAATTTTCCTCAGGGCCTCCTGTGTGGAGCTCGTGTAAAAAAAAAAATGTATATGTTTGTCTCTTTTTAGTTTCGCTTTTCCATTTCATCAAATCAAAACGGTGCTAAAGATGTTTTTAATTCAAAAACCCTGTTATAAATATACTCGTAGTACGTCACTCACTAAAGATAATGTTTGAATAAATTTCATCTTTCAACAATAGCGGAAAATATTAAGTGAATAATTAGTGCCTGCTCAATAGAAGGACAAAGCGCTTAATCCGCATTGATTCAGCTTATTCTAGCGTAAGTGGTAAGTGGCATTGGTAAAGAAATCCTAATTCCTCAATTTTCACCAATAAAATCGTATAATGAACACACAACGCGTAAGCCTTTAACGATGCTCAATAAATATTTACCTACGTAATAGACGGAAGTTTTACATGTGTACAAATATTGTGCGTAAACATTATTTAGGCACACTATGTCAATACCAAGGTGTAATAATTATTAGTGCTTGAAGATTGTCGATAGTAATTTCCATTTGCAAAGATCTTCAAAGTTCCCTTCCTTGATAAATACTACTATTCTTAAAGAGGATAGGAAAATATTCATCACTCAACATTTACATCTAACATTTCCTTTAAGTACACGAATTCACCTACCGATCGGGAAGAGCCGTAAGCGCATTGGCCGTGAAACCAGGGATCGCGAGTTCAAACACCGACTATAAAAAATCACTTCCTTTACAAATTGTTTAACCCTCTCAGGAACAAATTATTAAAGGATTTAAGAACAAATATTTTTTTTTTTTTTTTTTAAGCTCAATAGTTCTTGGTATCCAGTAATTGACGGCTACACCAAAGCTAAACGCAAAAAAAACATGCTGAATTTTTTCTAACACCAGCTCGTAGAGAAATGGAGCTGGCAGCACGGTATCGCTTCGACACACATAAGTAAACACTCTCACCAATATCATTTACTCATCTGCCCTGATGATGGACACTGTAACGCTGTCCGAAACGTTGGCTAAAGAAGGAGGTAGCGAAACACGCCATAACACCCCAAAAACAATAACAAAAATACTTTTTGGCCGTGAAAACCTAAAAACATAACCAAATATTTTTTTCATTAAAAAATTAAAATATTACAGCAAAAAAAAAAGTTTGTGAAAAAGTCATATAATTTGAAAAAAAAATTGTTTATTATACATTATTATTAAAGTAAAAAATAAAACAAAACGCACGTAATCTCCACAAAACTCCGTCGAACTTTTTTTTATTATTATTTAAAATTCAACATACACGTTACAGATTTTTTTTTAAATATGGTTCTTAAAAAGAATTACAATAAAGTAATTTCTTGTTAACAAACTACCGAAGTCAATGGAATCGTGTTTGAAATGGGGAGTAGTGCCATTATACAATTAGGTAAAGAAATGATTACAAGCCAACAAAATGAACTTGAATCATATAAGAGTTACGAAAATAGATATACAAAATAGATAAGTAAGAATTTTGATAAAGTAGAAATAAAATTAATGTTTACTTAATAGGTAGGTGGTAAGTACATGGAGTAGGTTCTTACATTGATATATTAGTATGGAAGAGCTGACAATGTGTAGGTACACAATAATTAGATGCAACAACCAGGTTAGTAATAAAATAATTACCTAACTAATAACAAAATATTATAAATCATTTGCTGGATTACGCATCTATTGATCTTTAGATGAACTAAAGTTCTTTAATAAACGTGTACTAAAATACTGTCATCTATCGAGGATAACTTCAATTACCCCTCCTAAATGAGGCAAAATCTTTCAATATGATTAGAAATTCGAATAAACTCTTTTCATCGAACTGTGATACCATCATTTACAATGTTAATACTATTTGTCGTAGCTAAAGTCATGTTAAATGATCAGATCTAATAGGACGTGTATTTTCTGTATATGATCATCTTCCATTTCTTTCACCTCCTCAAATAACGAACAAAGAAATCCCTTTATGTAAAGCAAATAATACGGACAGCAATAGAAGCGAAGTAGAAGAGATTTTTTGTTTTATTTGCTAGTATAAAATAGTATCTACGTAACATGAATGAGGAGTAGCTATTAAACCAATAATTTATTTCAGCTCATTCACCATTACTCGAAAGAAAAATTAGCCCCAACTTGTAAAATGCTAAATCTGGTAAAAAGATGTTGATGTTTGTAACACTAATTAAATTTTCCCATTTATATGGCTTGCTGCCATGATATGCTGCATTACTTCTTTCATTTTGGGGTCAACGTTTCTCAATTTGAGTATCAACCCATTATCACTGATATTAATAACGATGGTCTCAACGCTTCTTGGTAGCTGACTGGATGAGGTTTTTCCAACTGTAATCCATATTAACATCATGAAAAGGAACCGATGAATTAACGAACAAACAGAATAATTAATACTACTCAATATACTCAGCATGTCCCAGGCAATTACATCAGGCTATACATTGTTCAGGCAGATCCGATCTACATACACTACCAACTTGCATTCCTTAACACTTCCGTACCGGACCAGGGGAACGCACTTACACTAACGAGAGTTTTACGCTCTATCTAAGTTGTTTTTTAAACCACATACTCAATAATTTAGGTAATCCTAGAAAAAATATTTGGTTATCGATCTGCATTAAAAAAATTAATAATTAAAAATTAATAATAATTTCTGTCAAATTCCGGTCAAGAATCTGTCCCGCCCGTCCCCCTTCCCCTCTGTTCAGGCGATACCCCGTACCCATCTGCTGGAAGAATCGGGACGATTCTAAGCGATAGCAAGTAATTTCTAAGTTGTTAGTGGAAAGGACTAGATCCCGCTCGTTTACACTGCGTATCTCGTTTGCTCTTTTTACAATGCTATAATGTTCCCTTGCCGGTCAAAGATCATTCGGTCTGGATCGTTTCCGCTACGCGCCAATCGCCAGTCGACGTTTGGAAACATGGAGTTGTGTTGGCTATCGGCCCCCTTCTCTGTTTTCTATGGTAAAATATACGTTATGGTCTAAATTCATTAGAATGTTAATTATGACTTTATTTATCAAACGATTTTGAAAATTACCACTGAAATACAATAAATATACTTCCCTTTAATTATTACCAAAACAAATTACAAAAAATTATGTCACTTAACACCCTTTAATAAGCAAAACAAATTGGGGTCCCCGAGTGACCCCCCTTCGGATCATGTGTGATTTTTTTCTTTCCGGGACGAAAAGGTTAAAGCCTACTGCTTTGGAGAGCTGTCTCTCTTCAGAACAAAATTTCTTTGATCGTGGACTTGCACAATAGAAAATGATAAGCTTTGTTGATGCTGGTACACCACCCATCGCTTTTCCTCTTTATCGACGAATTTGAATTAATCAAAAGATTTATTAACTTCTTCAATAATTGCAAATTTCCTTTATTGGGTCATTTTTATTAAATAAAAGTAACAAACTATATCTGCACCATTATTTAATAGAAAATATCAACATATTTTTTCAAAACATATGGTTCTTTGTCAGGATAAAAAGTAAAGGCACATTCAATGTAAGGATAGGCAAATAATTTAATAATGATGAATACCTATGACAAAAATCATTTATTCATTATTCTAAAAAAATATTAAATAAAAACAATAATATTATTTTAAAAATAATTAATTCGGTCAATTAAATAACAAAAACTTTTATAGATTAAGTAAATAAAATTGAATCGAATAAACGAGCAGCCAAGATATCAAAAACAAATAAAATTTTGGTATTAATATGAAAATAAATTCAAGAGACGGCTATTTTAAAAAGAAAAAAATTTGGTTATCTAATTGTGGTAATCCAAATATTTTGTCCCATTTTCTTTGTACTAGATTTAGACTATAGTTCCTATTTGTATATGTAATATTTTAACTTGTCCTACTTAGTTGACTTCCGTTGCATATGTTCAATAAATAATTAGTAGTAAGATAATATTAGGAAATATCTTATTATAATATTTGAAAATGTTGAGTATTATCGATTTGTAATATTTAAATACATACATACATCTTCCTTCTGTCGCCTCTGGAATTGTTTATTCCAACAAGTATATATAAGGGAAAGGTGAGGTGACGTGACTTTCCTCTGTAATAGGCACTCAGAACTTTCGGTGGCATTCGATACTCTGGAATTCTTGTAGAAGAGGTTTGATTTTTGGTTCATGGTGGATCGTCGTGCTTCTAATTCGATCTCATTTTCCAGTCCCTATTCAATAAAAATATTGAAAAACAATCTGCTTTTATAGTGACTTTGTACGTAAAAGAAGCAATCCAAAAAGCAACAAACACGCGAGGTATGCAAACAAACAAAAGTTTCCAGATTGTGTGAGGAATAAAAGTAGGTGTAAAATTTCTTTTTTCATCTTTCGTATCTACGTAACTCTCACAATCAACAATTTTGTAAGAAAATTCCAATCTGCTATTACCATGAAACAAAGAAGTTAAAACACGCAGTGAGATGATCAAAGAAGGTTATGAGCGGAAGATCATTGTCGATGGTCGATAGGGCAAAACTTCTCTTTTCGTGAATCCATAGAATAAGTTTGTTGTTTGAAAAGAAACAGAAAGGTTAGATGATGTCATCAATCATGGAACTCTTAAATGAAGGATGGCTCACCTGTTAGGCCGGGTGGATTCCACGTGCAATACAAATTGTTCGCTTTAACGTGTCGCATTGTGCGATTGTATTATTATTTCAATGTTTAACAAATTATTTAAACATCATCTTTGTTACTTTCTTAAATCTTTGTTTGTAAGTAAAATGTTGAATCACTAAATGACTCTTTAATTAAATTTTATATATATATTTTTTGCTTTGTGAACTTTGTTCATACTTTAATTACACTTTGTAAATATTACGTTATACTCTGTTTTTTCATTATTTAATATTCTTTGTAATTATGTTTTTAATGAGTTTATAACTATGTTCAGGAACTGTTTAATATGCATGTTTCGCACTCTTTTTGTACTTAGTCAATACTTAATACTCTGTTTATACCTAGACGATTATGGTAAGTTATATTTTTGTAATGCTTGTCGCTATGAAATACCACTTCTTACATCTTCAACTGCTTCCGTAATTATTTATATGCTTCCTCGCTACGCGAGGCACTAAAAATAGAATCAAAACAAATTCCTAAACATTAAAAAATATATTGTGCGTACCACCTCAAGACGGCATTCAAGTGCAATCATTGTGATGTCCGCAGGTACAATTTTAACATGATTACCTTAAAGTGTTAAAACAATTGTTTGTATTATTGCCGTAGAGTAGAGAGCTAAACATATAACAAAAGAATAGGTCATATTTCACTTCTATAGCAAAACTAAACATATAACAAAATTTGTAGTTCAAGTATTAGGAAATATGATAATAAATTACTTTTTTAAATATTACAGTTTTTTTTTAATATAGACATGGCACGATCTAGTTAACCAAACACCTGAGTATAATCTGAGGAATAATACTAATAAAATAATTTAATTATTCAGTTTATTTATTTTGCAAAAAAAAAACATTTTCAACACGATTTCACTTTCCAGATATTGCCAGCAACGACGATATAAAAATGTAATATTCTCCGTAACAGTAAGACACTTAGGCAAAGGTAAATGGAATATTTCAAAGGACGCCCATCACTCTTCCTGATCGTATTATTGCATAAGGGTAATAATATATTTTAGCGGCTCGCACGGACGTGATCAACGATACAACAAAATCACTCTTGTTGTGATCACTTAAATTTTCAATATTCTAGTCACTAGTTTTTACTGAACGAAATAATTCAGGTAATGAAGGGGTTCACTTTGTGTGTAATACGATTTCAGTAAAAATCATTATTTTGGTAATGGTTTGTAGTCGATAGTTTTTTTTTAAGGGAACGGAATAATTCGGGTAATGAAGAGATTTACTTATTCTGAATGCGATTTCTGCAAGAAGCAATACTTTAGTAATATATTCTAGTCAAAAGTTTTCAATAAACGAAATAATTCAGGTAATGAAGGGATTCGCGCGCGTGCGTTACGATTTCAGCTAGAAGAATTTTTGTAGTAATATATTCTAGTTAATAGTTTTTACTGAACAAAATTTTTTTTATGTAAACATCTTGTATTAGGTCTGTGTATTTTTGAGCATGTACCTTTTATTGTATTTTTCCTGATTTGTTTTTTATGCATTTCTATAGTCCATCATGGAGGATACTTTATTTTAACTTTGTGACACCAACAGGACATAAATCAAATGAGTGGTTTTAATATTATTCATAAAATCTTATAAGACATGTTTCTGTGAAATATTTGTAAAGTGATTCTTCATATGTTTGTGTCTGTATGTTGCTTCTGTAAAATGTTTTGTAAAATTTTTCTTCATTTATTGTGTCTGCATATTGGGTTGGGTTGGGTTTATCTTTTCAAATGTACCAATTGGCGATCCCTTAATGAGTTTTGATAACTCATGGGAATGCAACTTCGTTGTATGTTTTATTTAAAAAATAAAATAAAATAAAATACTTCTAACGAAGGGGTTCACTTTGTGTGTGATACGATTTCAGCATGACACATTATTTTAGTATATTGTTGTCGATATTTTTTTACTGAAGTATTATTTTAGTAATATATTCTGGTCAATAGTTTATACTGAACGAATAATTCAGGTAATGAAAGGGTTCACTTGTGTGTGAATACGATTTCAGCAAGAAGAATTATTTTAGTAATATATATATTCTAGTCAATAGTTTTTACTAAACCATTAATTCAGGTAATGAAGGGGTTCACTCGTGTGTGATACGATTTGCAAGAAGCATAATTTTAGTAATATATTCTGGTCAATAGTTTTTACTGAACGGAATAATTCAGGTAATGAAAGGGTTCACTTTTGTGTGGATACGATTGTGGCAAGAAGTATTATTTTGACGGCTCTTTAAAAAAAAAAATATATATAAATCGCATTTCGTTGTGTGTTGAACACACTCCCAATAATACACTAATAAAACCTCAGTTTTATTACGCCCATTGTTTAAAACCACAAAACGTCTAATTTAACAATTATGATTGTTCTGCCAACAAGATTGTATTACGACTAATGACAAGATTCGTTTAACTTGAAAAGTCAAAAAATAGTTTCCGGGGAAGGTAGCTCAGTATGGTTCAATTATAATTTTTTTTTTAAATTTCGTTATTTCAAATTCATTCGTCTATCTGAAACTAATGAGAGTTAAGTATAAAAATTTACTGAACAATATGATGGTTTGCCAAAAATAATTACCTACTAAATGATAAAACCATTCTTCGTAATAAACCGCTTTTTATTTGAATTAACAAATGACAGCCAACCAGGTTTTGCTTCGACATGGCTTATCATATTAAATAAAGATAATTACACACAGACACGTACTTAAGGCAACGCTTCCCGGCCCAAAAAGAAGAAGATTGAGAGATATGTAATTAATTACGAATGTTGGACAGAGCGCGCCAATATTTTCAATGACAAAATTGATGCGAAAATTGGGAAAATGCTTAATAAAACATGACTCGTTTAAAATAGAGCAAAAATCTCGTCGAAGGTTTCTTAAGTATCATTTAAAGAAACATTTTGAATTTTTTCATAAATATAACTTGTAAAATAATAGAAATACACTTGTTTTAAATCATTTTCGGAGCATACTTTGCGATTTTTTCCGTCGAGGGAATTTCATATAATTTGCGTTTCGGCGTATCTTCAAAAATACAATTTTTTTTTTTTAAGAGCTTAAAAACTTCAAATGTTTAAGGGAGATATGTAAGAAATCGGTCGAAATTCGGATAGCGGAAGCAAATAGACACCCCTCAAGGAGATGTTTCCTTGGAAAAAAAGGACTGGTAACCATCTGATTCTTGTCTTATTTCATGAAAGTTCAATAAATATCGCAGCTCGATAGCTCATGATGAAAAATGCATTTATGCAAAAAAATCTTAGTTTTAACCTAGTTTACCATTTGACTTCTTGGTGAGATAAACGGTTCCATGTCAACACAGAATCAAGTCAACTCGACACATCTTTGTAAAAGTCACTAAAAGCTATGAAAAAAAAAAATTAAAATACCCCGAAACCGTAACCAAACGTAACCTACTAAAGCATTTTTTTTAAATCAATTTTAATGACTTCTCAAGGGAGGTTCTGAGTTGATATAATTCTGAGTTGTCCGGTCACCGAAATAAGCAAACGGGTAATCTCTTTTATTTGTTTTTTAACAATTATTTTTTGATAACTTATTTACCACAGTTGTGATTTGAAACTCGATGAAACGGAAGCGAGCGACATTAAAAAGAGACTAACTTACATCTACAAGGTTTAGCATGCGAGAGAATGAGATGGAATAAAATCTTACTGCGTTGGCCGCTTTGATTATGAGGTCACTTTTCAAAAAATTTCTGCGTTTTATTAATTTCAAATTAAATATCCCACTAGAAGACTAGAATATTCTAAAAATATACACACTAGACTAGAAAAAAGACGTAAAATAAATGATATAACCTTTTTATTCAAAATACTTAACCCTATTTTCGACTGTTGCGACCTCCTGCAACTCATAAACTTACGAATACCGACAGTAACTACACGACAAAATCCATTATTCTACTGCGGAATTCATAAACGGAACTATATTGCTCACTTTCCGATACAACGATTTCATTTCTATGAAATCAGTTCTTAGGTGATGTTGACATATTTAATATCAACTTGGCGAGTTTTGTGGATCTTGTAAAAAACTTATTCCAACACTATTCCTAATCACATCTGTATTTTTGGTAAACCTATGAAATCGCTGTCTTTTTGTAATTTTTTGTATTTTTATGACTTGTGTGCATTTTTTATCTCTTTTTACTTTTATTATTTTTTTATTTGTTCTTCTTTTGTTATTTTTTATTAACTTATTATCCTGATGAAGAAAACATAGTTTTCGAAACATGTTGATATTGTTAATTAAATAGTGGTGTACACAAAGTTATTTGTTTTCATTAAAAAAAATTTATCCTTATTTTTTTTTTTTTTTACATTTAATACCGCACAAGAGTTCCAACTGCTCCCGTCTGGAGCCAGTGACACTATGGCATCCCCAATCGGGGTATGTTGTGAGGCTGAAGGTAGTGGGGAGGGGAAGAAGATAGGGAAGAGGAAGGTGGGGAAGTACCTGGCTATTCAGATCTGGTCACTAAACACGGCTTAAGCTATTTCAAGCAACGTTCCAATTCTGAATGGTCGTCTTACACCAGGGCGATACTGATAGTATCTTCCACTCTGGAACGTGCCGCAAATATACTATTTATTATTTTAAATGAATAAATTGTGAAATAACACAAATTAATCAAATAAAATTTATTTGCGCACGCTGGGTTCGAACCGCGACCTTCTGATTGTGAGTCGAGAGTCTTGCCTCGGGACCACGGAGGCCCGCAAAGTTGCAAAGTTGTAGAAAATAATATAAAGTTTATAAATAATAATAAATCATAGGAATCCTAAGATTCATTGTTGTGTCATTTACAACATTTCAAGATAATATTTAGAAATAAGGAGCCCATCGATTGAAACCAATCTAAATGAATGGATTACCGACACTTACCTTACCCATCTATAGCACGTACATACATTATCTTTTTAATATCACTTTCACATTCAACAACAACGTGACCTGAGGTCGCACTTTTGACTTCGATGGAGACCAATCTCGTGTATTACATAACAAAGGCAAGAAGAGTTGATATAATTGCTGAAATGAGTGATTACCTACTTGCCTACTTAATATTTTGATTCTGATTACACTCGCGAAGAATGGCGTTTATTAGCCAGTTTCCGCGGTAGGTAGCAAAAATATGGTAATTCCATGTCAGTTAATCTTCAGGTTTTTGATAAAATCTTTAGGTGGGTAATTTATATTCATGAGAATTTGATTTGAGAATGCGGAGAATAAGAAGCGCGGATTCTCCTCTGGGACTGGCCATGGAACGCTAAGTGAATTTTGGAATTACCCAGGGCATTAATACTCTGGATGGATGAGCCAGATATAAACGACCATTGTGTACATCAATTGGTATCTGTGGTCGCGGGTTCAAACCAGTAAAAAAATCACATGCGGCGTACGTTTGGATTTTTTATTTATTTTTACATTAACCCACACAGGAAAATAATTTCCCTCAGGGCCTATGTCATCTGAGATGGTGGGGAGAGGGTCTTTTTGACGAGAGGAAGGAATTAACATTGGTCTTGAAGAGACCCATGTTGTAGGAAGGAGGAAAAACAGAGCAATCGGAAAATCGTTCCACAGCCGAGCTGTTGAACACAAGAACGAGTCGAAGAAGCGACCCGTTCTAATGTGACAAATGTCAACAGTGCACATATGTTAGTTACGCGTTTAGCGTGTCTCCCGACTATGAACCGGTGCCGAAGGGATTAATGAGAGTGCTTCCTAACGATCCCTCTCCAATTTCTCTGGTGGAAAATGCTCATCCACTCCTCGTAATTTTGCGCTGCGCGACAAACAGTAGGACACTAACATACCGGATGCCAGTGATGCTTGGTTTCTCCAGCGCATTGGTGAATTTCCTCTGGTTTTTTGTGCCTTCGACTTTTCTAGTGACTATGAGTTTCTCCAGGTTTGAGTCCTCAGTTTGGCGAGAAAGATTTCTGAAGTAACTTAAAATGCATTGCAGGCAGATAGTTGAAAGCCTATTGTGGTTGCCTACCTCTTCCAGATTGCACACATTTATCAATCGTCTAGTTGTCCATAGAATCCTGAGCATTTTTCTCCAGCACCACATTTCGATGCCGTCTGTACGCTCTCTTTCGCTTGTCCTAAGTGTCCGTGTTTCCACACCATTCAGAAATATGGGAAAAATTGGAAAAGGATCAAATTTAAGATGCGTAAGGATCCAAAATACAAAACCAGCCTCCAGGTGGCTCATGAAGAAAATGAATAACAAACGTAGAGAAAATTTTGTTGAGAGAGCTCTATTCTGACTACAAAAAATGTTTTAAGTTGGTTGTAAATTCCTAGACTAAATCAGAATAGCCAGATTCTTCCAAAAAGAAATTTGAGTAAAAAATATGTCATGTTCACGTAAATAAAAAGCGCCGATTTTGAATATACAAAATACACTTTTACAATATTTTCATCTCAGAATTAGTCTCCCCAAACCGGCCCGTCCGATCCGGCCCGCCAGGAAACAAGTGGGCAGCCCGTCCGCCGCTAAGACCTTGACACATCTCTCCCGATGAACCCGACCACCCCTTCGAAGTCCAAATGTAGTGATCCCAAATTAACGAATCAAACCGAACTAAAATTACGCAACTATAAAATTATTATATTATTTACATAAGATATTATTTAAAAATGAAAGTTACAGTTTGTGATCTAAAGTATTTTACGGTGTTTTTGTTCAGAGCTAAAATAATATCCCCACTTTGAATTCAACCTTAATTTTGTTTATCCAGTGTATGAAACTCCTCGGAACGGATTCTGAACTTATTACCGGACATAATACGAAGGCACGCCACTGGTAGATATTACTTTTAAATAATTATGCTCTTGTAATTGAAATAAAATTTTGCTGAGCACTTTTAAGATTATTGAATTAGACAACCTGTAGGAGAGTATTTTCAAATGTCCGGCAGTGTTAACTGATCCATGAATTAAATAAGAGTCGGCTTATAGGTTCACTGCTTTTAGAAATATGAAGTTAGTGTTAATATTTTTGAAAAAGATCTGTTTTTAACGATCCCGAGTGAATCTGTGCCTGATCCACTAAATTAAGTAATTTTAAAATGATTAAAGTACCTACTTCGGTTTTTCCGATTCTTGATATGATGATTCTGGTCTTGTTCTGGTATGCGTTCTAATAATTCGGTGGAACCTGTTTTATGAACTAACTATCTGTGACGAACAAACGAACAAATAAACTTTGTTAATCCTCCGTACGACCTTCGTAATCGAGCGGTAAGGCTCTTGATTCACAATCCGAAGATCGCGAGATCGAATCCCGGTATAGCGCAAATTAATTTTATTTGATGATACTTTGTGTTGTTATATAATTAATTAATTGTGTGGCAGATTCTTTCAGTATTGCCCTGGTGTAGGACCACCATTCAGATTTGAAACGGTGCTTAAAATGACTTTAGCCGTCTTTGGTGACCAGATCTGAATAGCCAGGTACTTCCCCACCTTCCTCTTCCCCATCTCTTTACCCTCCACACTAACTTAAGCCTCAAAATTTACCCCAATTGGGGATGCGATAGTCTCACTGGTTCCAAACGGGAGCAGTTGTGACTCTTGTGCGGTGTTCATATAAAAATAAAAATAAAACAAAAACTTTAAAATAATATAAAGTATATTTGCGAAATGTTTCAGAGTGGAAGATACACTCAGTATCGCCCTGGTGTAAGACCACCATTCGGAATTGAAACTTTGCTTGAAATGGCTTTAGCCGTGTTTGATGACGAGATATGAATAGCCAAGTACTTCCCCATTCGCCTCTTCTCCATCTCCTTCCGCTCCCCAGTACCTCCTGCCTCATACCCCGATTTGGAATGCAGTTGAATCTCTTGTGCGGTGCTCATATAAAAAAGAGCATTATGGGTGCGTCTGTGTGCCCGAAGTGAGATCAATGTTATCTTACTTCTGGTGAAAATGATTCATCACTCTGTTACCTGAGATGAGATGACTAACAATGTACAAGGTAGATTACTATGAGCAAAAATGACTCGCATGGCAGACGTAAGGAGTAGGTTAATGATTTTTATGTAAAGAAGGTTTTTTTTAGTACAAAAATATATTAAAACAAAATCACATCCTAACAAAAACTAAGGCTCTCTGGCAAAGGGCTTGCTTGGGTTTAAATAGTTCATGTTGATACCGTGGTAAGTTGGAATGACGCATGATGAAATCTTCTTATGTGAAACGAATCTCATATCGTGAGAAGGGCAGGACTCCAGATAATTGGAAGCCAAAAGGACCCTCCAGAAGCAGTAGAGGCGGATGATTCCCGATGCCAATTATCCCTCCAGGGTGATTTCTAGTCAGCTTCCAAGATGGCGAGTATGACGATCAGAATCGTAGCGATTTTCAAAAAAAGGATCCGTCGTGTTAATGTCGAGAGGACCGCAACACGACGCTCAAAGCTCTCAGTTGTTGCACAAAGAATGGCTGGCTTTCTTTTCAAATCTGCTGAATTGAATCTGTGCAAGATTAACAACTGTTGCATCCCAAAATATTGCAGGGCTCGCAATATAACTAATGCCCAAATGTCAATGGGCAAGCTCTAGAGGTGCCACACACCGATACCGTAAAGTGTGTATAAGGGGGTGCACACACCTTGTTATAAATACTTTTTTATGTACTTTTTATGCCCCCCTGAAAGCCTACAACGTCCACAAAGGGGCGTTATCGCCCACTTTGAGAAAGACTGATTAAGTGCAATGAAACGTCTTCGACATTTTTGCCACTTGCATATCAAGCATTCGCTGAGCACGACTGGAAACAAAATTATATATGAAAATCATCAGGACAATGTTTCAACAATAACACTTATGTATCTAATAGTTTTGTGAACAATAGATCTCGCGTCCGAAATGTATGTTTCTAATTTTCTTTCGTCAAATAAAACAATTACTTTGTTTGTAATTACGATCTATTAAGTTAATTTTTTTAATAAAACCGACCGATTTCGCTTAAAACAAACATCATGAGGGTAAAATTATTTTAATCAAAAATACAAACACACATATAGGGACAAAACATTACATAAAATAAATGAACCAACAGAAAGTATGAAATTAGAATCTTACATAATAAATCTTAAAGTAGAGAAGGGGATAGCTATGTACATCATGGGTTTCCATGTTATATAACCATATATAGGGACAAAACGTCACACGAACAGGTAGGCGATTAATGAATAATGGGGTTTTGCTTTATTTTTCGCAATTGTTGTTTTATTTCATTAAATATGTCAAACCACAAAGTGACTGCTTTCTACCAAAATTCTCTTTCATTTTAAATCAAAACCAAAAATAATACATATTCAATTAAATATGACGACTTAACATTTGAAAAAATAATCTTCACTGAAACGGCTTTGCTCAAAATTCCCACAACTTGATCAAACAACCTAGACTATAAGAAAAGCATCAATTTTTCTGAAGCTCGACCTAGATTTCTGTTTCTAACATCACGTCGTCATTATTATCAAAGATCTAACATGTTTACGCATGGCCGGCGAACATCTCACTAAGTGTCGTATCAATAATTTGTTAACACCCATTCAAATTTATCACCCCATTACTGTTTAAGCCATGTTTAGTCTTCAATCAATACAACTATTCAAATCTATTCTAACCCACGTTAACGGGTCATTACAGTCGCTGGCTTTAATTTATGGGCATTCCTAGATGTGTACATACAACACTTTCCTAAGCTTGACATTTTAACAAAACGTCGTAAGTGACAAACCCCACAAATACTGAATCATTGAATGCGCCACTTTTTTCTGTTTTAAATACATCTATTTGAATTTTGATTCTTTTTTCTTGAATGAATGCATATTTTGGAATTGGAAATTCGGCACATAGACTCGTTGTCGATGACAATGCTTTCTATCAACTTTTCGCGCTCACACACGCACACACGCACACACGCGCCGCACACATGCGCACACACACGTGTTTCTCGTAAATTGGCTACTTTCCGGCCCAAGAGACTAAGTCCGAACAATTAAAATAGAATTGTAGCAAAAACACTTTGTTTTTATAACAGGTTGATTTAAAAAAATGTTGAGTTCAAATATTAAAATAACAAAATTAAACAATACTGTAATTGAAAGGTCTAACGCCTACCCCATATTAACATTTACTTAAAATAATAACATATTATACACATACCGTTCAAAAACATCTTGTGTTTAAATAACACGTATAATAACATACAGATTTATTATGTTTATTAATAAAAATGATTAGATATCTCCGTTTATTTATTTATTGTATTTTAGGGAAATCAACGGTTTTCAAAGTGGTTGATGTGTACGTGTGCAATTTACTTAACTGAGAGACCATTTATGGATTTCCTCATACTAATACATTGTCAACCTTACTAAAAAACTTCGTGAAAATTTTATTTAATTGATAAACGACCGCGGAAATGAAAACAATACTAATTGAAAAAATGACAAAACATTGTTCACGGGAAGATTTATTATTGCTTATTGCTTACACAGCCAGAGGGGGTTGTTTATCGATTGTGTACACTTGTTTTATTAATAATTTGAGAACGAATTTTGAATTATTCCAACGTATTTTAAATGACTTTTGTATATTTTATTTTTGATGATGCCATAAAAACAAATACTTTTATGGAAACTATATATAATAACTGTTTATATTTTTGTATCCGATAAAATCTTTCGTGTTTAAAATTGCAGTATTTTAAGCTTCAAATATAAAAAAAATATATGTACCATACTCGGAAAATTAAAAAAAAATGAATATAATTTGGCACTTTCTTTATAAGGGAATTGGAAATTTTATTATTTAAAAACATTATTTTCCTCCCTTTTTCCCTTTCTGATCTTTTTATACAGAATAAATATATGATGGAATTTATTCTTGTATTTTTTTGTTAAGAATGTTTTTTCTCTGGCATACAAATACAATATTGTATCGGTGATTCAATCCAATATTATATTTACATGCCTTTCTTGGAAGAATTGCTTACGGGCGCAAATAAGCACATCAGTATAACTTGCAAAAATGATTTTTTTCTAAAATATTTCAATTTTCGTCATCTGTAAACCTGCAGATTATGAATTATATTATAATTATCCTCTTTGAAGGATTGAACGTATGAGTAATAAATAAATTAGTACACCAAGCTGTTTTAAGGGTGTTCAATATCGCTTTTATTAAAGCAATTTTTCAGAATTAAATTGACTTATTCGTGTTAAAATTGTTATTCTGGCAGCTACAACGTTTTGGTTGGGCACGGTTCATCCAGCTGTATAATTTTGTAAAAGCGGTTTCAAACAATCGCGAGGAATTATTGACTATCGATTAGGAACGAAATAGAATAAACTAGATAAACCTTTACGACACAAGCGAAGATGCATCGTCCAGAAAAGTAAATATATGACGAAACGGATTCAGTTTTGCAAACCGAGGGGCTTTCTAGTATTCTAGGGTAATCTGCACCTGTGATTATACAAAGCAATATATAGAGGTGGTCGCAAGTTTGACTCCAGCGGGATCTAACTCTTGTTATTGTCGCCAGATCATATATCGGAACTTTACAATTATTTTAAATCGCAGAGATCGCAGATTGCGATGAAAGCGAAATGAATAATTATTAACCGGATTGCTTAGGTTTATGCGAACAAATATTATAAATAATTGAAGAAGACTTTGGCTTTTAATATAATTAAAGTTATCAACAAGCTACGCAATATATTATTTAATATCTCCAGGTATCAGTATATGTAAGGGTAGGTATTTTCGAGAATTCCCAATGTAATATAGCATTCAAATTTTTTTCTTGTATATATACGCTTGCTTATATCTGTATGGAAGTTGTTTATGAATTGCTTTATTAACCACTAGCTTTTCCCCGCGGCTTCGCTCGCATGGTATTACGGGAAATTACTGTAGCGGTTGAACTTATCAATTATCTCCCCCCCCCCCCCCCCACACCCCCATCCCCTCCCGCATTCCGTATATTCATTCCCTTACATTCAGTTTTCAAACATCTCGCCTACCACCTAAATTTCAAAATGCTATAGCTCAAAGAAAAAAAGAATTACTTATCCAATTTTGTTCATTCATTCGGAATTTATGCGCTTACAAACATTTCGGATGTTTATTTTTATTTAAATATTTGGAAGTTCGTTAATATAATAAAAAAATACTCCATTTATCATTCAGTTTTTATAATCGTTACGAATTATATTTTTAATATAGGAACTCTCATCTGACATTTATTCCAAGCTTGTCCAAAAAAAAAACGAATTCTAATATTTGAATTTTCTGCAGCAGCAGCTGACCAGTGGACTGAGTACCTACCAGCATAGAGCCCAAAAATATATCAACATTGTTTCCATGGAAAAGATTTTTTTCTGACGTTAGCAAAAACTCGCTTTTGTTAGCGACAGAAAACGTATAACTAATATAATATATTAATATTTATAATTTCATAACGCCAGAGCTTACCATCATACACAACCTGTAGTCTGCGCATATAATTTAGCTTTATATTGGTGAAAGAATTATTAAAGTCTTTATATTGTGTCATGCGTGAAAAGGTCATAAACAAACTCGAGCAGTTTCGCATTTATAATATTAGTAAGTATGGAAGTATGGATAGTAATTGTTCGAAACTCTCAAAATAAGATCTCTCAAAAAGAAGAAATCTAAATAAGGCATTTGTCCCGTTAAAACCAGAGGTGCTGGGTTTGGGTTCCAGTTGCGACTTTATTTTTATTTTTATATGAATTCCTTACAAGATTCCCAACTGCTCCCATCTGAAGCCAGTGAGACTATGGCTTGTTGTGAGGCTGAAGGTAGGGAGGAGGGGAAGGTATGGAAGTACATGGCTATTCAGAGCTGGTCACCAAACACGGCTAAAGCCATTTCAAGCATCGTTTCAATTCTGAATGGTGGTCTTACACCAGGGCGATACTGAGAGTATCTTCCACTCTGGAACGTGCCGCAAATATACTATATATTATTTTAAATGAATTAGTTGTGAAATTTCACAAATTAATCAAATAAAATTCATTTGCCACGCCGTTATTCGATCCCGCATTCTTCGGATTGCGCGTCAAGAGCCTTACCGCTAGACCACTGCTACCCTTTTATTTGACTGTGTCGTGTACTTTTCTTATTTTCGTTTAGATTATTAGCATTATCTATCTATTAGCATATATTATTTTATTAACATGTTAATCTCTAATGGTTTTAACTTTTAAAAGTTATTACAACAAGAGCTATTCAAATAAAATTTTAATATTTCTTATTTTTTCTGACTGGTAAATTTTTCTTCAAATTTAAATTGTTCAACGTCTATTCCGACAATCCAATCTTACAAAAAAACATGTGTAGAGTTCACACGCGGTAGAGAAAACTGAACTTCGAGAGAATGAACGAATGCAATGTATCAGGAGTATATAATTGTAGGCTTTATTTATTATAATATTGTTATATTACATTTTATTCTACGAAGCACCGCATAAAGAGGACACCGATTAGTCCATCCCACTCTTTTGCGGAGCAAATCCTGTAGACGTATGTGTTTGCCTGTTTTTAGTGTCGCTCGTTTCTATTTCATCGAGTTTCAAATCACAATAAGTGCTAATGAAGTTTTCACTTAAAAAAATTCAGTTCTAACCGGTGCCAAAATCTTTACGATCAACGTAATTGAGCATTTAATTTATTGTGATGTCTATTGTACTTTAACTGTCTATTGAATTTCTTGCTTGCAAATTATAAACCTGAATTGCATAGCTTGCACCCTGATTCGTCTACCTGTTTCGGTTGGATTCAATCGTGTCGGTGAGACCATTGTTCTAGCATTCAAGGAAAATATAGCCTCGTCGAAGAAAATGCTTGTTTTCTTCTATTATTTATAAAAATTTATTCACTGAACAAATGGCTATGCAACAAACCGATTTAAATGAAAACTAATGTCGCCTGTTTGTGCTCTTGATTTGAGAGGCCGGTGAAATTGATTTTCTGGAAAAGAAAGAATTTAGATGTTTGAACGTGCTTGATCAAACCGGCAGAAGTAAATAAGACTCGAGTTTACCAAGCGGACACGCTGAAAACACGCTTCTATCTGCTTAATTTTTAAATAAGGGCCTAAGTGCCGTACATATTTTTTACCTAATTTAATTAGGTCTTGGTAGCTCAATTTGTTGGTTCCGTGCGACTTGAGTACTACAGAATAAGGATAGCGACAGTTACCTTTTTTATTTACATTGTCATGATATATTTTCAAATTTTAATTAAGAGATAAATTTAACGATTTAACATTTTCGATTTACACCGAAGAGACAGAGAATCCATTGGCTTGTACCACCGTAATCACGCCAGGGTTCATGGGTGAGGTTAAACAACTATTGTCTAGCGGGCCAGATGGGGAGAGACTGGTTGAGGGAGACCTTTTGACCTCTCCAGAGGAACGTTGCCTTGCACCGTAGTGGGTTGACTATATAATTCCTACCCTCATTCTCACACATTTTCCTTCCCAGAACTTCCTCTCCTTTCTTTCCTAAAAAGACCCCCCGCATAGCGTCGCCAAAAGTCGCGAAAAATCGCGGGATTTTATAACATTTAGATTTATTTATTTCTTATACATATTCAAAAATATTATTTTTATATTTATAAATTCTACATAATAAATATAACGCGTGACGCATTAGGCCACTTAGAGACGAAAATTTATATTATATCTACACTTGTAACTTTATTATTGCTTCAATTTTTATTACGTACATCCTTTTTGATTTCCTTGTAAACGACGGAAATTATGAACGGTTTAAGTTTTGAAGTTTAAAGTCTGTAAAGTTTAAAGTTTTTAAAGTTTAAATTTTCAAAGTTTCCCCAATTACTGCATTCTTTAAATTTGATTAAAACTCGTTATGTTAAGTTTTGAAGAAAGCATTTTTTTAAAAGCCTTAAGTTTTAATTGGTTCTTACGACTTAAATAAATAAGATAAAAAGGTAACTGGAAATATTTTCTTACTATTTTTTATGTGCGACGCCATCTGTACATCGCAGACAGAATATTTTTATGAATACCATTGACATAAACGGATTACTTTTGCCTATACAAGAATGTTTGCGGTCTATCTACATACTTTGTTACGTAGTCGAGAAGGGGAATGAAATTATTTCAATAAATGAAGACACTATGAGCGAAATTTTTCATGAGTTTCGCTCATACTTTCGCTCATTTAATTAAATATTACGATTTGAGGTTTTACTCATAAAAGTTAAAATAAAAAATTATGAAATTATTTCTTTCACATCGACCGCGACGGTCCGAAGAACAATATCGGATGTGCAAAAACTTAAACTAGTTTGGTTGGCTTATTTTAATTTTGTTTTGATGATTTAAAATTCTAAATTTTCGGAATTTTGAATGAAATGAAATGTAAAATATCAATACAACATTATATTTCTTGATCTTAAAAACATTTAAAATGCAGAAACGAAATTTTAAACAGTTCTACCGCAAAACTACAAAATCACAAATCCGGAACTTTCCTTCGGGGCCGTCAACATATTCTTTAATTTTAATGCAAATCCACGGCTTTTTTTCGAGATTGCTGAAAATTTTCCCATTTGACCTTCAAAACCAGAAGAAGGTGACTGTCTACTTGAGAGAGATTTTGAATAACAACCCCATTCCCTTTTCCCACCACTTAAACCGCAATTTTGATGAAATTTTGCACACCACAACTTTTGCAAGTAGGAGAAAAATTACTGATTTCTTTAAACTCTTTGTAGAGCCCGGGTAACGCCGGTGACTTCAGCTATTTAATCAGAACATTTTTTTTTTTAAATTATGTTACCAATTCAGTTATTACTGAGGAAGTGGGTAGGTATAGCGATATGTTCTCCAAATAAATTTTCCGATTTTATGTAAATTTTAATAAATTTACCAGAAAAAACGAAATTTTTATATCTAAGGTGAGGTTTTAGTTCTTATAACTTATAAGGTATTACTCAAACTTACTTTAAAGTAGGTACTTTTAGAACTCCTTTTAAAACCTTTTATGTGCAACGCCATCTGTAGACTGTAGATGGAACACATTTATGAACACCACACAAACAAATCGATTACAGGTACTTGTAATACTATCTTACTACCACTAATAATAACTGCGGTATATCTACATAGAAGAGTTAAGAAATTGAATGACATTTTATTATAAATGTTCCTGTAGGTATATATCAAAATCAAACAATTAAATGTCAAAGAAAAAATGATAAAAGGAAGATTGATAAAGAAATAGGGGGATTTTCTGTAATTGTTTTTCCAAGTGGAAACAAACACGAATCAATCATTTCGGAATATCTTTTTTATTAATGTTGTTCTTAAGCAGTGAGATAAGAAATGAAATAGAGTCTGAATATATCAACATAGTGCTGATTAAACCGAATGAAGTTTATGAATTAAAATAAAGTTTCGTAAGAAGAAAATAATGAATGTATATTTGAGACAACGGCATCTTTTGGCAGAAACTCAAAGCATTGGTTACTTTTAAGAGAACTCGAAACGCGCAATAGGTGGCGCTCATGGCGGGCTTTTGGATGTTGACCTTGTTCACGAGTTCGAGGGTGTCGCGCCGGGGTAAGTACTATGCACCCCCAGACCCTCCCCTTCACCACCCAGAGAAAGTAAGTGTGCATTGTTTCAATTCGAGGGGATGCAGACAATACATTATTACTATTTTCGCAAAATTTTTCAAATAATGAGGAGAAATTATGATTTTCGCAAAATTTTCAAATAATGTGGGGAATTGAATATTTATTATTCGAATCAAAACTAACTAATATTATTAACACGAAAGTGTGTTTTTTTGAGTTCCATGCCAACTCAGAATCAACAACTAAAAAATTGTTATTAATTAAAAGCTATGAAAAAAAACATTGAAAAAATAGCCCATGATCTTTCCTAACGTAACCTAAATAAACATTAAAAAAAAAAAAAATTCATCACTTTTAATGACTATTCAAAGGAGGTGTTGAGTTGAGTTCATTCTGAATTGTCCGGTTACCGTTTTTTGTTTGTTCTTCTTTCGGGTTGCAACGGAGCAGCGACCGATCGACGTGATTTTTGCATAGGGATGGGGGACTGGGATAGGCGTAGGCTACTTTTCATTTTGGAAAACAATTCATTTCCGTGGGAAAATTCTTCGTACAGTGATTATTTCTTCCTAATATCTTACGAGTGAATCTGCTGACAAAAGCTAGTATTTAATAATTCAGTACAAACTCATCAAAGCAGCATTGATTAATGAAGTGAAACTTCTTTAACACCGTTGTGATTTGAAACTCGATGAAACGAAAAATAGCGACCCTGAAAAGAGACAAACACATACATCTATAGGATGAAGCTTGCGAGAGAAAGAGATAATATAATCAGTCTCCCCTTTGTGCGGTGTTTCGTAGTCTTCCAAATTTCAGTATTTTTTTTCAAATAATAGCATTTAATCTACTTCATACTTATTATGGGAACATTTTATTGAAATTTCTACAAATTGTATAAAAATTGGTTAACCTACATTAATCTATTCTCTCTTTTTGTCTTTCTATCCTCTTCCCCCTCCAATATCAACATTTCCCAAATCGCAGATTACATAGTTCACTAACTCCGGGCAATAAATTATCCGGGCAGGGTTCCTGTATCGCAATCGGATAAAAAATAGTGTTGATAGCTACCTGGTTGTTACCTGTCATTCTTCCTCAACTAACAATGCTCGAATGACTGTTGAATGCATCTTTTCGAATCCCAAATCGGATGCTTTTCCGCAATAAGAATTCTTTCAGAGAAAAATTATTAGAACCAAACTAATTTTTAATTAAAATTACACTATAATTTTGAACTTGGAGAATGTGCATGGCAGTTGTATTTTTGTTGATGCTGACACGGTACGCAAGCTTAATTGAATTGCATAGTTCCCGAAAGCACTCAACTAAGGCCTTTTCCCCTAATATATATACCTTATTACAGGCACTACTTGACAGTGTATCCCAGTTTCCATAGTAAAGTTCATCAAGCTAAGTGAGCGCTTGGTGTTCTGCTAGATTAGAAACCTGTAAATAGGCCACTTGCATGGATTTCATAATGAATTGGAAATAATCGTGTGGATAGATTTTTCCACTAAGATTACGAAAGTGTTACAAAATGTTTTTTGAAATTTGTAGTTTTTTTTTTTTAATAAAATATATCCGTTTTTTGGCCTCGTGGCGTCACTGAAAATGTTCCGTCTCCGTTAATATTAAATTAATTTTGTAATGTTCCACACTGATTTTTTTAAAATATATTGTAACACTTTTGATTTCTGGCTAATTTTTGAATTTGACACTAATGGTACGGCCACACTGAACACAAAATGATACGATTTTTCGGATTGAAATTTTCGAAATATCGCTATGGTTTCAAAAAATACAATAAAAAAATACGCAATGTCTTAGAATTTTCATTATTTGTTTTTGGGGTGTTTACGTGTTGCGCTACCTCTTTCTTTAGCCAATGTTTCGGATAGCGTTACAGTGTCCATCATCAGGGCAGATATGTAATTGTGTGAAAGTTTGCATTTGTGAAAGTGAATATTTTTCATACTTTATGGATTTTTAAATGTGTAATTGTGTCACACAATTAAACATCTGCCCTGATGATGGACACTGTAACGCTGTCCGAAACGTTGGATATAGAAAGAAGGAGGTAGCGCAACACGGCATAACATCCCAAAAACAAACAACGAAAATACTTTAAGCCGTGAAAATCAAAAAACTTATCGAATGTCTTAGAATATTTGCCTAAGCCGGATTTTTTTTAAATGTGAAGCAAGTGGCCTATATAATTGCATTTCACTCTTCAATAGTTGAGATTTTCAGGGTCAAAAGTATTATGGAGATTATGTTTTGGGATCGTGTGGCGCTTCTATTGTTTCGGACAGCGTGATATTTTGAATACAATCCGGTTACAAACAACAGACGGAGTTTATCTAGCCAACATTCAAAGTGTAAATAGAGGATAAAGGATGCTGAATACCATTTCAATACAAGTTCAGGACACATCACTGACACTGATAACTTAGTGTATGGTTACAACTACAATGAACAATCTGATTCGCGCAACTAAGTAAATAAGTGAAATGTTCGGCTCCCACCGACATGAATATCCAGACAGTAGGTATGCTACGCATGTGCAAATTTTCGAACCAATGCCTTAGTTGCTTTAAAGCTGGTTTACAGTGAAATGTTATCCTAAATACCTTGGAATTTAGTTTTAAAATCAGACGAAAAAAATTATCCTCTATACTTACAGTAATTCGTGTAAAATGCGTGACAGCTGACATCGGACATAGGCTCACGTCACCCGTATAAAAAGCAATTGAAAGTCATTGAAAATCACCAAATTTGGCATCCGATTCCGAATGGGATCTTTCCCGTATCCACAAAAGATACGGAATCGCTCCTCAATATCAAATGTCCTGATGTGGCATTTGAAAATCTATAATAAATTAATTAATCTATAAATAATTAAAAGCGGAGACAAGTCTCTAGTTGAAAATTACAGACCTATATGTATACAATCGTCGATACCGAAAATTTTTGAAAAGTTAATTCTTCAAAAAATTTCTTCGTGTATAAAATTTAATATCTCATCATTTCAACATGGTTTTGTCTCTGGACGATCTACATTAACTAACCTTACATTGTACGAAAGTTTTATTTCAGGTGCCCTTGCTAATAGAGAACAAGTTGACTCAATATATACAGATTTTAGTAAGGCTTTTGATAAGGTGTGCCATAAAATTCTTCTAAATAAATTGTCAAAACTTGGTATAAGTGGCAACTTATTATACTGGATTAAAGATTATTTATCAAAACGTTTACTAACTGTCTCTATCAAAGATCACTTGTCTTACGAATTTGAAGCCACTAGTGGCGTGCCTCAGGGTTCGCACCTTGGTCCAATATTGTTTATTCTATTTATAAACGATGTCACTTCCGTATTTTCTGATGTTAATGTATTATTATTTGCTGATGACATGAAAATATATAAAATCATAAAAAATATGTACGACTGCTTGTCCCTAGAATCCAATTTTTTTAAATTCGCAGAATGGTGTACCATAAACAAGCTTACACTTAATATTAAAAAATGTCAAATTATGAGTTTCTTTAGAATAAAAAACCCTATAAAATACAGTTATTCACTCAACAACCAGAGTTTATTGTCAGTATCTGAAATAAGGGACCTCGGTATAATCTTTGATACGAAACTATCATTTAATAATCACATTAATATTATAACTAGTAAAGCAATGAAAATGTTGGGCTTCATTATAAGAATATCCAAGGATTTCAAAAACATCAACACATTTAAAATACTTTATACGACTCTAGTTAGAAGTCATTTGGAATATAATTCCCCCTTATGGAACCCTTTTTACAAAAGTCATGTAATGTCCATTGAAAGAATCCAACGCAAATTTCTTAGATCATTAAATTTTAAGTTAGGAATTCCCGCGGACGAAATAAATTATGATTCTCTACTACGAAAAATGCGACTGTTATCGTTAAAAGATAGAAGAATATTTAATGATCTAATTTTTTTATTTAAAATAAATAATAACTGGTTTGACTCCCCTGAACTAGTTTCGCTGGTGAATTATCACGTACCTAGTAGAATAACTCGACTCAAAACACCTTATTATTGCAACAATACTCTCAGTAATGCTGAACAAAATTCAATAATACATCGTTTACACTCTTTAGGTAATGAATTTGCTCATATCGATAATGCCGGAAGTCTGTCATCATACAAAAGATGCATAAAACAGAATTTGTCTGCTATTACTACGACGTAATTATAATATAATCATTAATCAAGTCCTACCAGTACGCACTCGCTATTATTAACTTTGTAAACAGATGTATGTTGTAATGGTTCAGTGTTGTTTGAACAAGTAGACGAGGGAATTTTTTTTTTAAATATTTAAATTCGATCATATTACTGACCTCTGTTGGGTGTGTTTGAAAACGAAATTGAAGGAGGCTGTAATAAAATACGGGTTAATTATCGCGTGGGAGGTGCTAGACTATCGGAGATGTAAAACGTTGGACAAATTGGAAATGATAAATCAACAATTATTTTGAACACAACGAATAGCGAGAGAGAGGCGGGGTTAACGTTTATCTGGTTCGAGGAGCGGAGAGTTCTCACGAAATCCATGGTATGGAATGCGAGCCCTTATGAATTTGATCATAACTCACTTTATGATGACCAAAAATAAGAAATTGATAACTGTTGAAATTCGGGACCGAGACTCTATTGAGATTTTGAAAAGGGTCGTTCAGGAAGTAGATTTTGGGTTAATTATGAACTTTTGCGTTTCAGTTATTAGGAGCGACGTGTGGAATGTCTAAGTGACGTTCTAAGAGATTGACAGGTAACATGATTTTGGCTCTTTGAAGAGGTCATTAAGCTGGAATCACCACTCTAGGTTACGTACAAAATAGTGGAAAAAGTAATTAGCCAAATGCATAAAATTTAACGGCCTGTCTAATTCTAAATTTATTTACAAATTCGAGTGTGATTTTTGGAGAGATCAACAAATCATTTTGACAGTTATCACCTTTTTCGAGAGAACGGGACGATGAGATGTGGGAGGTTACTTAGTAGAGATGCAAATAACAGGGACAGATTAGGCCATGGTGGTGATAAATGGCCATAAATGAAAATCGAAATCAATAAAAATGTGAATTTAATACTGGGGAAAGCCTTACGGGCGTTGCTATTTGTTTAAAGAGAGAGTTTGTCAGAGTATAAGGCCTAAACACTCACAAATACGGAAAAACAAGGGAGAATACATATTTTTCGTAGAATAATGCGTAGGATAAAATTCCTTCGCGTTAGGTTATAAAATAATGATAATAATAATGGATTATTCCAAAATGTATGCAGGGGTAGTGCGATGTAATACATTTATTTTGAGTGGGAGAAAATGTCCTATGACAAGCTTGAGTCGAGCGCGTGGTCCACCCCTGTTTTATTTTGCTAGACCGAGATGGTTGGGACCCCGATTTCAAGGGTTGGGACGGTGACAAACGTAGAAGGCAGGAAGAGGCATGAAGCGAGAGTGGTGGGTGGCAAGCTAGTAAATACGACTCAAAATTGCATGAACTTATTTTGATTGATGGGAGATTTTCGTTTTAAATAGGCAGTTTTTTTTGATAACGGGACAGTCAGTGAAGGACAGTCAGTGAGTGGAACTCGGCGGAGGAATACGATTAAGTCTGGAGGTTTTTGGTTCTAACCAGCTCTAGCAGAAAGAGTGAATAAACCTAAGTGAAAACAGATAGTTGTAAGTTTTGTTAAAAGGAAGTTCGATCCATCAATCAGAAGTTGGTGAATTATAAAAATAAAACAAGTTCGCGAATTATTGCAACGCTACGTAATAAGGAAAAAGCACATAGTTGAATTTGCCGTAAATAAAAAATAAAATTAGTTTATCGGATTAAATTCAGTGTTAAAATCGCTTAGTAAAATTATATTTTATAAAAATTCGTGATTTATTCCAATAAAATAAGCTTAGAGTGTAGGAGTTGGTTAATAATATTACACTATTGTCCAAGGAGCGAAAAAAAAATGAATAGATAAAATTAATTTTATAATAGACAAACAGCTATAAACTTTACGTAGATTAATTTGGGTTTTAATAATAAATATGCCGCTTGACTGAAGCTTTAACTTAAAATGATAACTACAGATGACCGAACAGAGTATAGATTTCAGGACATTACATAACAGGTGTGGGGGGAATGGGCGTAGGGAGGGGGAGAGGGTTTTCTTTGTTTTCCCACAGGTTATAACAGGTGCAGATTCAAAAAAATCACAACGAGCGTGTATTCCCGCTAGCATAAAGGGTACAGTTATCAATCACTCTCGGTAAGTCGAATTACAACTCCATAATTTAAATTACAGGACATGCTGACCGCAAGAATGAAGCAGCCTATTGAACTATTGTTTACTATAAGTGTGCGTGTCGGTCAGGGTTTTTTTTCTCTCCGCCGTTATCACCCGGGCTCAACCCCGAACCGTCGCTTAACAGCTGGATGCTAGGAGCGGAGCAGAAAAAATGGTTCTTATAGGTACATACGAATGCAGAGGCGATAAGGCTACGAGCTCTACAAATTGTCCAATTATTATTATTACCCAATTGCAGTTGTTGGCTGACAGTTTGGCGCAGACTTCGACAGGAGGAGGGCGTGGGAACCAGATTCACGATTCTATGCATGTATAACATTATATCAACCTGTTTATCTGCGAAATTTCTACCTGTTGTATTGCGTGAACTAAATTTTCACGTTTGAGGAATGTGTACGACGGTACTGAGACTATACGTAAGTGGAATACGTATGTCAAATAGTAAGGATTTTCCAACATTACCATGTTACGAAGAGGGAGAGGTACCAGCCACAGACTGGGCGGGTCACGCGCTATGTCGGAGGTCATTCCCTTTCGCGGGATCGTGTCGAGCGAACGGGCGCGAAAGGTTATGTACCAGGGATGCCGAATTGTATGTCATGGACACGATTCGCTGACGGAGGCGTTTGACCTTAGACATCACGGGAAGCCTGCAGGGTTGAGTGGAGGAGACCGTTAACAAGGCATCTTGCGGGAAAATTCTGTAACGTTGTTGCATTCTCTCATCTGTGTCAACCCAAGAGTAAACGTAAGGCCCACAAAGTGCGCCTTATGTCAACTATTGGAGGTGGAAAGACGAAGACGGTCGGCTTTAACGGTCTGCCTCACAGCTTCGCGCCACTTGCCCGCAGATAGAGTCATGACAAGGGACGAAATGGAAATACCCCTTTTAGAGCCAGTAACGTAGTCTCTGGAGGCGTATTGAGTATTGGAGTTGACTGGGAAAGGTTTGAAAGCCTGCTGTTCTTCCTCTGGCATGAGTGAGTCCGGGTATGTCAGGGTGATCGTCCAAGAGATCCGCCAGATACCGGGGTATAGCTCAGACATGCATTGGCGGGATAGTTGTGTCCGGAGAACTGCCCACTCGGTCAACTTGGTTAGCGGAGGAGCCAATACTAGTTTGCAAAGAAATTCTCCTTCCTTTCCTTTTATCACTTCCTTAAAATCCCTTAGTTCTGCCGTAAATTGGTGCTACTAACAATAACAATATTTCTAACGGTTATGCATAGGATAGGTATTTCAGATTGGGAGTCGCGGGAGCAGCATACTCGGCCATAGAGAGGCACCTCTAGGTACGTACATTTAAACTAAAGTAAATAATGAACTTGTTTTGCCATTTAATTGATCTAGGTGCAAAAGGGATCACTATAGCGGGGAACGGGGACTCTACAGGTAGTATACAGTTAGGGCCATAGGCATCTGTAGTATGGGGCAGTTTAGACAGGGAGTATCCTTCATGCGTTCGAGAAGACAACAGAAAAAATTCTTCCACGCCTTTTAAAGAGTCGAAAGTTACCACGAAAAATAGTAAATACATTAAATTCCTACTCCAAATAATCTGGAGGCTTCGAAACAAAAATCAATCACAACGTGAAGTAAAGGGTTTATTGTAAGATTTCCCAGAACAACCTTGCGTTACTGTGTTCGCATCACAGGGGTTGGGAAAACGAGATCAGGAAAACAGCGTAGCTGAACCTTCCAATCGGAGATCTCAACGACGAAGAGAGAAAAGGAAGGAGGGGGGTGAAAAAAACCTTGCAGCGGGGTGGGACCATCACAATGTATACGCAATTGTATGAGCGTTCCCAATATCTATGACTAGAAACATATCATAATCAGTGATACCTTTTATATTTGGTAAATTTAATTTATATTATCTTCAATTTTTGGCTCCTAAGAGCATTTCTTACTCTTTACTTGTTACACTTTTTTTTAAATATTTATAACTTTACACTTTTTATTTCCTACCTTTTAACTTTCTATCTCAATCTGTAACTTTTCATTATACTTTATATTTTATAATTTTATGCTTTTACTTTATACTTTCATTTATCTATCTTACTTTTTACTTACTGCTTACTACCTCAACTCTTTTTTTACCTTTTGTTTTTATATTTAACTTCAATTTATGTTGTTACTTTCGTTTTGTTATTGTTTTATAATACATATATAATATAATTTATGTTAATGGCACATGTTGTGCCGTATGTTTTTGAAATAAATAAATAAATAAATAATCAAAATAAAATTCTTAATAAATAACTATGACTTTTGTTTGTCTCCATAATAGCAAATAGGTATACTACGTATCGATGTAGGCACTCTTTGTAAGTATGTAGGTAATTATGGTGTTCTGTTAATTCCTCTGATGATCGCGAATTTTCAATAATTCTTTGGTTCTTCAGGGGTTACGAGTCTTGTTTAGGTATTATCGCGTCGTATTTATAACGAATATCTAACTGGACTTAACGGCAGTTCTAACGGATTTTTTTTTAATATGAATTTCGCACAAGAATTCCAACGGCTCCCTCTGGAGCCAGTGAGACTACGGCATCCCCAATTGGGGTAAGTTGTGAGGCTGAAGGTAGAGGAGAGGGAAAGGAAGGCGGGGAAGTATCTGGCTATTCAGATCTGGTCACCATTCAAGGCTAAAGCCATTTCAAGTAATGTTTCAATTCTGAATGGTGGTCTTACAGGGGCGTGTGTGGGCGATAATGATAGTATCTTCATCTCTGGAACGTGGGCGTGGTTGGGCGATACTGATAGTATCTTCCACTCTGGAACGTGCCGCAAATATATTACATATTATTTTCTATGAAAACATTGTGAAATAACACAAATTAATCAAATAAAATTTATTTGCCACGCCGGGATTCGATCCCGTGACATTCCGATTGCGAGTCAAGAGCCTTACCGCTGGCTGGACATGCTCGCTGTTAATCTTCGGCGGGTCAACCGCTCACTGAAGATGCCCGCCTGCAGATCGGATATGATAGGCTTTCTTCGTAAACGTTTGGGTCAATTGGACTATAGTTACACCTTAAAACTACATACACTAACGACATCCTGTTGAGAGACATTAAAACTACAAATTTTAAGACATTTCTTGAGAGACATTGAAACTACATATAAGATTATTTTGTTTACATTGAAACTACATACAAAAGATACTACGTATAAAGACAATAATTGTACTTACTTACTTTATCGTATGACAACTAAACCCATTCAATCCAAATTTGTTTAAAATAAAGCTGAAACATTTTTTACATTAACGGAATAGAGAACTCATTATGTTATTACATATAATTCCATTATGTTATTACATGGGTATTCCAGCAAATATGTTAAACTATTACACAATTTTAAACGATATGAATATGCTTAAATTGTCAGACAGAAGAATTTTCACTGACTTGGTATTTTTATATAAAATTCTAAATGATTTAGTTGATAGTCCGGTATTACTTGAATTGATAAGCTTCCGAATTCCACTTCGTAATACTAGAAGTCAGGATTTATTTCAGTGCAGAAATTCTGGGACTAACTACCATATGTATTCCTCTTTGCCTAGAATACTAATGGAGGGAAACAATTATACCAAGTCAGTGGACATCTTCAATTTATCTTTGAATAAATTTAAAATATTGTTATTGAGGCAGTTCAGTTATGTACAATAAAATGTTTTTTCTATGCTATATATGTAAAAACCCCGAAAAAGGGCGTTTATTTATAAATAAATAAATAAATAATATAATTATATAATATGTATGTTCCTTTGTGATCACAAAACTATCAATGTTCTAGTTCTCAATTGAAAAGCAAACTATTGAAGCATGCCGAATAAATTGGTGGGGTCAGGAAATTGTTGTTCGTAAAACTAATTTTAATAAAGTCGTGAACGCGCTTCAACTTTACCTGACAACATCCAATTTTAGTTAGAATTTTCAGTAAAACTTTCCTTGAAACTGTACAAACATTGTACGAATAAACACAAAACGGATTCTCTACCCAAATACCAACATGTAAACTAACTAACTATGTATAAAACTAAACTAAATAACTATGTAAAAACTAACCGTGCCGTTAACAAAGTTCTCTTTCAAGCGTTTTTTTAAATTATAATTCACAATGTTTAGTTACCAGGTCTCTTTTAGTTAAACTCTGAAATAAAACGTAACGTTTGTTACTGACGCTAAGGTGACCATCTTTGTGTGGTAAAAAGCGGATCAAATAAGTTCAAACAAGTAGTGCAACGAAAATACAGGAGAAAAAGAAAATCAATTCGTAAATCTAAAATGTATTACGCTCGTAGCGGAATGCTGTCTGTAAGTTTGAACACAGTGGCATCACTAGTCATTTTCGGATCCCCAAGCAAGATGTGAAGAAATCCAAGTTCTTACAATTGTGTCAACGATTAATAAAATATTTATTGTTGTCAAGTTTAATTTGTTGAATTCCATTAAATTAGTTTTTTGGAGTGAAAACTTCTTTAGCACCGTTGTAAAGTTCTGTCATGTAGAAAAAATGCTAGGTGAAAGGATACCAAAAACTATGACCAATTCGGTGAGAGCTGAAAAATGATGCGTTGACTTAATTTTTTTTGCTGATAAAACCGAACTAATTTCATTAGTAGACCCAAAAAAATAACGATCAGAACCTACTTACGATATATTAATCTCCTGGATATCTAGATATTTGGTAGGTACTTTGGGGGAACGGAACTTTTGTACAGAGATGATTTTTTTTAAGTGAAACTTCTTTAGCACCATTGTGAAACTGGGATGAAACGGAAATGACGCTTTACAGTACCTTCGAAACGTCAAATTACGCTCATTGGCCGCTTTGATTAAGATCTCACTTTTCAAGGCTCCTATTGGTTGAGATTGTTTTGTTGAGGTTTCGCTTCTACCGCGTGTGAACTGCGATTTTTTTAAGTGAAATTTCTTTAGCGGCGTTAGTGATTCGGAGTTTGGATGAAACGGAAATTACGCATTAGCACCCGCAAAGCATCACATTGCGTTCATTGGCCGATTTGATTATGATTTCACTCACAAGAGCTCCTATTGGTTGAGATATCAAAAGGAAATAACGCTAGGTCCTAGGTCTGCGCTTATTGGCTGCTTTGATTATGACCTCACTTTTCAATGCTTGAGATTGTTTTGCTTTTACCGTGTGTAAACTGCACTCAGATATTTTCAGATATCTCTTATATTATTAAGGTTACCTCTACTTTGCAGAGCAATGTATTAATAAAAAAATCGAGTGCAGTTTACACGCGGTATTATCAACACTTGAAAACACTTCAAATACTTCAAAAGTGAGGTCATAATCAAAGCGACTCAAAGCGTTTCATCCGAAATCCAAATCACAGCCGTGCTATAGAAGTTTCATCTCAAAATAACTGGTCATAAACAGTTAACTTTTGTATTTTAAAGGTTTTTCTTTAATTGTCCTTACACAGGTATATTATAGTTACAGCCCATTGGTCTGTTCATACAGCTGCTACGTCACTGAATAAATCACTTACTGATTAGACTGCATGTTGCGCGTCGCACCAATTTGCAAAGGAAAACAAAAATTATTTAATAAAATTAATAATGTGATTAAATTTTCAACAGTTTTGAGAAATCCTTACTTCACTGTTGAGTAGGCATACAGGTTGGTATTATTTGTAGCATAGAGGAAATGTATTTTGTAAACAAAAAAAATATAGATTACATCGATTAGATTAATGATGGCCGTCCGGAGTGACCGACCTTGAACAGGGCGGACATTGGACAAGTGTTTCACGGTCGCAGCACGGAAACGATTGGAAGAGTGTGATGATAAGATGAGCGTGTACGAACGGGTTAAAAAAATTGACAACAAAATCTTGCGAAAGCGGAAAATGAAACACGATGTTTGAAGATTCACGCGCCATTTTGTTTCATAGGATAGTTTTCGTTTTACGAGCGATGATGACATTATTATTATTATGATGGTGATGGTGATGGGACGGGAAAATAAAATGGACGGCACGGGGGCATTTCGTTGAAATGGGGCACGGATTCAATGAAATTTACTCACGTCGTGTCATGCCAAAGGTAGGCAGCAAAAGCATTGAGAAGATAATTTATTTATTTATTTAAGGAACATACACAGTCTTAGTAATATAATAAACATGAAAGGATGATAAAAAACAGACCAATTATTAATGTTCACAGAGAGGTATTTGGAAACAAGACTTACTAAATGTAAACTAGAATATTTAAGAAAAAAAAAAAACAGAAATAAGCAGCAATTAAAAAAGATAATAATAATAGTACAAATCTGAATTCAACAAATGATTAACCAATACACAACAATAAAATAAGTGTGATTGTAACTAAAACAATAGGTATTTGGTTTGGAAAGGGTAAGGGGAGGAGAGGGATAAGGGAAAGTTGCCACGCAAGTAATATAAAAATATTAGATACAATTAATTCATGTGTTGTTCGCACCTAGAATGTTATACAGTGAAGTTCTGAAGCGACAGTAACTAGCAGTAAATACGTCAGCACGTGTGTCTAATGAGTAACAATAACAAACGTCCAGCGAAATTGGGCACGAACACACACTTTTCCATATCATGAGATCCGTAGATAAGTCAATCAATCATGTATTGATTTGATTAAAGTTCATCCATTATAAATACTGATAACAGTTAATAACAAAACAATATTGACATATCCATAGAATGTAGAAATCCATAGAATGTAGAAATCCATAGAATGTAGATATCCATAGAAAAAACAAGTGTGCTTTAGACCTCACGGCTGAAGTAAAACTTTTTATGCTTCGTTCGCCTCGCCCGATCACACTTTGCGTAACGCTCTCGTCACGCATTCGCCAGCTTACTCCCCAAGTCAAGCGTGCATCGTTCGCCTCGCCCGTTCACACTTTTCATAACGCTCTCATCACGCATTCACCAACTTACTCCCCAAGTCAAGCATGCGTAAAGAAGTTTACTTCAAAACATATTCAACTAATAATTAAAAATGACAATTAATAAAACTGACAATTAATAAAAATCGTAATAAACCAAATTCTTCGCAATAGTTATCTTCCTCTTAAATCATCACACCTACTAAAAAAGGAAAAAATTCCCTCACCTTTAAATTGTCATTCTTATACAATGAATTAATACAATTTTATTTAATTCATATGGTATTTATTATGTTCAATATTTTAATATTACTCTTCCATCGAAGCATTAGCTTGTGGCTGCAAGGGGATTATTTTAGATATTTAATATTAATTAATAATGCTATGGTTACACACATGTACTATATATGCTTCATTAAGTAAATTACAGTGCAAAAGTAGAAAATAATATGATGCAAGCTGTTCAGTGAAACTGGAAATAATTAAATTGAATTGAAATATTAAAATTAAATCAAGTGCGAATATTTTTGTTTTTAAAGATTATATTTAAAATATTTTTTTACGGTGTTTATTAATTGGACTTTAACATAAATATTTCTAATTTCTTCCGGTAGCCGATTGAAAAAAAATCTTTCTTGTTAAGTATAATAATTTTGTGCAAACGTAATGTTTAATTTTGGGCATGGAAAAATATATTTTAGCCTAAATAAAAAAAAATTGAAATGAATTTAAACAGAACGCGGTTTGGAAATGCTCTTTTTTTTCTTTCTGAGGCAGGAATGGAAATTTATGTTTTTTATTAGGATTTAATCTATTGAAAAAGTTAATTGACCTAAAAGTATATTATTTAGTGATAATAACAAATAATGATAATTAAGTTTTGAAAATCGAAAAAAATTATTAAAAAATTGCTGATTATTAAAAATCATTTTTGATAATATATTAATTGAATTGATATTGTTTCAAAAATATTAGTGCGTTATACTAATTTTTCTTGTTTCCGGGGGGCGCGGGGATATATTATTCAAATTGTATAACTAATTGTTTATGTGTAACTACTAATAACAGTAATTATTTACTTACATCAGCTCTGTGGTAACTGTTCTAATTTAAAAGCATTATTTGATTATTTCACGTACCGAACGTATAAATATATATCATATGATTTTTTATAAATGTGAATACCACCCAAGAATCCCAAATGATCCCGCCTGGAGCCAGTGATACTACGGTATCCCCAATTAGGGTTTGTGAGGCTGGAGGTAGTATCTAAACACGTCTAAAGCCAATTCAAGCATCGTTTCGATTCTGTATGGTGGTCATATCATACAGGGAACTATACAGGATACTAATAGCATCTTCCACTCTGGAAGGTGCCGCAAATATACGTTATATTGTTTGAAATGATTGAAATATGAAATAAGTAATTGAAAACACAAATCAATTAAATAAAATTTACTTGCGCACGCCGGGATTTGAACCCGCAATTTTTCGTCGCCTTAGTTCAATTTGTCCAGTAGAAGGTTTTCTTTCATTATTTCAATGAAACATTGAGATAGGTGTTTAAGATAAAGCTATTTCTGGAAAAGTAAAGGTCTAGTAAAAATAAATAATTCTCAGTTAAGTTATTAACAATCATTTTTTATACTATATTTTTAATTTTAAAGTGGAGATTGAACAAAAACTAAAATGGCCTATTGGACAACAAGAACTGATGCGACGCTTTGTATTACTAATCGAGAGCCTTACCCCTTTACCACAGAGGTCGTCGAAATGTTACTATTTACATTGACCTCTGATAATCATAAACCTTTTTTTTTTTTTTTTAAATAATATCATTCTCTAATCATCATCGTATGTGCTATGATGATGATTTAGATAATTACTTTTGTGTGACGATGTTGATTTTGGTCGTTATTGCGCGATAAGGCAAATTTTATTTGCCCCCAGGTGGAATACAAATAATAACTATTCTCATTTGTTGATTCAAATTGCCGCTTGGCCTCCGAGCACTGTAGACCTAGGTACGAGGTAGGTACCTTAACAAATATATCATATCATCGGTGTTTGAAACCTAAGTAATTTACATATGGAAATGGGTGTTATCGTTGTCAGGAGTCGGGATGAAATAACAAAGATGAGAATTTAACCTGCCACTAAGTTGCCGGTTCCATGACCACTCAACAAAATTTAGAGTTGTCCAATAACCCAAGTTTTGATCTTTGATTGCATACAAATGAAATTTTAATGCATCTTTTATCATCTATCCAATCGCAATTAGTTGTTTCTTGAAGTAATTAAATAAATTATTTGTAATTTCCATAATAAAGGCCCTGCCCGCAGTTAGGGATATATTTTTTCATTTTCGTAATAATGAAAATAAATCTCACAACACTTTTTCGCTTCTATAACATCAGATATATCTGTAACATCAGATCCGTAGGTACATCACTCACACCATTATCTACTGATTTAAGTTTCTCTTATCAAGCAAAACCAAAATAGCAAACATTTTGACAACAAGTCCATAGAAAGATTAGAGTAGTAGTGCTGCCCTCGCGATTATTAAATTGATTAAATATTTATTTCATGTGACTATCGATGAACATCACTTTGAAATTACTTATCACGTTTTAATATTATCATTATATCGATGTGGATTTTCATTGTGCCATGAAACAAACGTGCACCACTTTTCCATTTACTTTTGGCTTTTATTTGATATTTTTTTGTTTTATTATCTTTTCGTGTGAATACCGTTTCGCTAACTTTCACAAAACAAACAAACAGACGATAAATATGTGAAACAGTCTTCAATGATTGTGAATAAGAGCATCATCATCAGCATCAGAATCAGCAGCAGCTGCTAGCACAGATCTAAACAACAACTGTTATAAGAGCTGCATCAGCATCAGCATCAGCATCAGCATCAGCATCAGCATCAGCATCAGCATCAGCATCAGCATCAGCATCAGCATCAGCATCAGCATCAGCATCAGCATCAGCATCAGCATCAGCATCAGCATCAGCATCAGCATCAGCATCAGCATCAGCATCAGCATCAGCATCAGCATCAGCATCAGCATCAGCATCAGCATCAGCATCAGCATCAGCATCAGCATCAGCATCAGCATCAGCATCAGCATCAGCATCAGCATCAGCATCAGCATCAGCATCAGCATCAGCATCAGCTTCAGCATCAGCATCAGCATCAGCATTAGCATCAGCATCAGCAGCAGCATCAGCATCAGCAACAGTATCAGCAGCAGCCGCTAGCTCTGATCTAAGGAACAACTGTTATTATAAACCCAAAAAACCTTTGCTTTTGAAACATGTTGATAATTTTAATTCAGTATTAGTGTTTTACAAAGCTATTTGTTTTCATTTAATTAAAAATGTTGCCATAAAGAGAATTTGCAAAGATTGAAGAAAGAATATAGACTATTTATGTTGCGGAAAGGTCACGTTAACGAATTGTAAATCCCAGTATTTTGTTGGCTTTGTTGACGACTTCATCAGTATCTAGCACAGATCTAAACACGCAGTCGGGCACCGGCGCTCATCAGTGAGACAATTATTCTCTAAACACTTTCAGTCTACTATGTAAACGATAAGGGCACGAATGATCCCGGCATTAGATAGTTAGTGAGAATAATCATAACCCGACTGAGAACGTACAAATACACAAGTAAATATCAAAAGATACTTGAAGAATTTTGATGTTAGTAAGGGTGCTGGCGGTGACTGTATCTTGCCTTACTTTGTCTCAAAATGAGCCAAAAATCTTTAATACCCTTTTACTGACATATTTAAAATGTCACTAAAAAAAGGAAAATTTTCCGCAAATCAAAAGATGTAATTATTAAAACAGGTTCAAAAGCAGCATTGTAAACTACCGCAAAATCTAATTTTTCACGTATTTAGCAAACTCTGAGCTTATTGTCTAGGATCAAATTTATACAACAATTGTATGCAACATACCAAACCAGCAACACGAATTTTTATGAAAAAGATCGGAATCAACAAAGTTGGTAAATTTTATGGAATATTTAACAAGTAATGTGGACAATAGAAACCAAGTAGATGTAATCTAAACTGATAAATCTAAAGAAAATTTTAATTAAAAAATTAAATCAATTAGGCATCCTGGTGACTCACTCCGCCGGCTCACTTCAGGCACTAAGTCCGGCTTCTTTTCCGTACCCTCCGGCGTACCTGAAGGTTCTCATTTAGGGTCATTTTATTGAATATGTATACGCTTAACTAACTAACTAACTAACCATCACGCGGTTTCCCAGCAGAGGTAGGCAGAGAGGACGGACCGCCAAACAACTCGATCTTGGCACACACTCCTTGCCTCCTTCACAATCATACATCGTCTCATAGATACTCTTCTATTATTCTGACTCTTGTCATCGCCCAACTCAAGTATCTGATATACTTGGTCGTGCCATGTCTTCCTCGAGCGTCCCCGACTTCGCCTACCATTCACATTTGCGTCATATATTCTCCTTGGGGCCTTTCATAAATTACGTCACACGAATTTCATGAATTTTTGACCCCCCCTCCATCGTCACATGTGAGACCCCCTCCCCCCTAGTGTGACATTACATATTTTGCAATTTTACGTCTAAAAATAATCAAAATTCAGATTTTTACATGTAACGTCACAGAGCTGATGACCCTCCCCATACCCCTTGTCACACATTGTCACACTTCTCTACACCCCCCCCCCCCCTTAAGTTGTGACGTAATTTATGGATGGCCCCTTACACTCCTTTCCTCATTCATTAGCTCTACTTGCCCAAACCATCTTAGCGTCCCTTTCTTAATCTTATTCATTACGCTTACATCAGCCTTGCATTCTTTGCGGATCTCCACATTTCTCACACGATCATACATGGTTTTACGACACATACGTTCGGGATCTCATTTCTACAGCATTCAGTCTACTTTCATCCTTTCTCTGCCAGTTCCATGCCTCACTGCCATACATCAGGGAAGGTACCAGCACTCTATTATGGACGGTTAGTTTCGCTTCTTTTGACAGTTTTTTGTTGGTGCCAACGGCGTTCAGTCCTCCATTAATGGAGTTACCGGCATTTACCCTTATGTATACGCTTGACATTCAGAGATGTTTTTTTAACTGTTTTAAACTTCCGATAATCCGACGCTCATCTTTCTCTTAGGGTCTTCTTAAACTTTCTCTTTTTTCCTTTCTTCGAGGCAAAATCGGGGAGCCGGCTAAAGGGCGCGGACTTCAGGTTCCGCCAGCGGTTGGGCCGATAGCCATGCAAATTGTCATTGGGACTGCCGGGTGGTTTGTGGAAAACCTACTCCGACTATTTTTTATCCATCTTACTTTCTCTCTGTTATAATTGTAAATACTTGCTCTGTTATAATTGTAAATATTATTCCATTATTTCTCGTATTCCAGGTGCAGCTCTTATTTTTCTTTTTATGTTATTTTCATCTTTATCTTTATACATATATTTAAGTTTATGGATTTCAGAAGAATTATTCCACGGGCTGCCACTTTTATTTCTTTTTTTTGTATTATGTTAATGTAAGTACTTGCATACTGCTTAACGACCCCGTATGCAAGGACATTGGAGGGTCTAGAGTCGATCAAATAAATTTAGCTTCGTTCAATAAAAAAGTAGAGTCTTGACGTGTGCGGTGAAGGAGGAAACCATATGTTTCCTTATAAAGCCGTGGGAAAGTGGTGGAGTCCTCTCCAATGTTTTAAACTTCAAGAACTCCTCAATTTTCTTTTTGTCTACTGCGAATTGAACAAAATTGTTATAAATATCTCAAAAGGCAATAAATTATCAAATACTCGTAACAAAAATAAAATTTCCAATATTAAACGGGACACATTTCAATGAATCTATCAGGTACCTTGGGGTAATACTGGATGTTAAATAAAACTTTAATAAGAATAGCCGAGTTCAGCATCAAAACAAAGATGGCAGTGTTCAAAACTCTTTATTCCTTCTTCCTATGTTTTTTAGATCGGAGGCAAAACCAATAAACACTGTCGATTATAATTTTTCGGAAAGTCAATATCCCAACAATATTTACACGGAAATCTTTTACTATTTTCTTAAATTGGAATCTTACAGTGTTGTTTAAAACAAAAACCTTAAAACATATCAGCTTAACCGGCTGGTAGCCGAGTCGAAAAATGCCTAGGCGAAGACATAGTTTATAGTTGTGTGTCCTCAATGTGTATCGTTTTAGCAACTAGCCGGGAAGCCCTCCGAGTTTGGGGCCCTATGGAAAATTAGATCGACATAAATTTCTCTCAGTTTTTGGCTGTACGAGAATAAAGCAGAATAATTTTTTTTTTATTTTGTGTTGTGCGGAAGAGTATTTCAAATGTATTTGTAGAAAAGAGTCAACAATGCATGTTTGGTATACTATTTTAAATAGAGAACGTCGAAATGTTATGTAGGGACCGTCGAAATAATACTACCACCCATCCAATATCTCGCCGCAAACAAGCCGCGAGTGCGGTCGCTTAAAGCCTCGATTACATTAAGCAAGTTTACTAGCTACCAGCCGGCTTATAAACTATCTGATAGTAATCTCCTTGAGTGTAAAATCTGCTAGTTAGCTAGTAATATAATAAAACTGAGATTAAAGATTAAACAAATAGTGAATACGCCGGCTAGTAGCTTGTAAACTCGCTCAATGTAATCGAGGCTTAAAATACCTTTTACTGGAAAGGGCTACATTATAATTTCAACCATCTATTTTACCGTTGTGCGTTGCTTTAAGATTAACTGCTGGGCGTAGCTGAGCGAAGATAGGCGAAGATGGGTGAAGTCCATTAAAAAAGGTAGGCAAACAAATATTATGCGAGTGTTACTGGAAAGTGCAGAAGATGGCCTGGTATATCAGTTTATTTTAAGCTTGGCTAGTTTTAAATGTCGAGTTAACAGCTGCTTGGACATCGTCCGTACATAGGTCAGCAGGCCTAGATAAAACCAGTATTACACAGATTGTCTATGATTTGAATAGAGAAAGGTGTTTCTTTTTCTTTGAAAAACATTGTCTTATTGTCTGCGTGAGTCGTACCTATGTCCAAAGTCTGTCTATGCTTTCTACTGTTATCGGGAGATCGTGATCTTTGAAAATGCCAACGACGGCAGTTTGTTTCATGAACCTAAAATAGTTTAGACAGGTTGATTTTTGATAGAGTACTTCAATCAGCAAGGTAATACATACCAGGATATTAATTTTAAATAGTATTTGTTTGGCCGGAATCGTATTCATGAAATTAACCGCTTAAAACAAACTTTCTTGGCGTTGAAACTTTTAAAATCCCTTACCAGACTATTTTAGATTGATTATATTATCAATTAATAACATCGACATTCCTCATTGCTCGATGCATCTAATAGTCCACACATTGATATGGAAAATAACGTAAATTTCGATGAGACGAAAGCATGCAATTAATTACGTAAACGTCAAGTTTGACACGTGACTGCTAGCGCCTCGGCGTCTAAAAATGACATTCTGCGGCTTAGGAAGCCTTAAGCGGCCCATTTAGCTCGCCTAAATTTGAGCAAGGAATGCCGTGTTTCCACTACTGACAACTAATTAGAAAACTTCAAACAAAGCTTATAAAAGAAAATAATTCTCATTCAATAATTCAAAATTTAATCGATCATGAATTCGGGAAACAATAATAATCGACGTTTCGATTATGCATAGTACCTAATTGTGTATTAGTACCTATGATCATAACCACCAACTACTAACCATCGCACACCCACGAGCGGCGATCTGAACAGACATCGCAGCGCAGCATTCTCCAGAATTTAGAGGAGCAAACATTTATCTTTTCGTTTCGATCGCGCCGCCCGGCATTACAGGAATCTGCTGGGCCGGCTCCACTCATGCGTCAGTTCAGTCAGTTGTGTAAGCTCACTTCGGCTCCGCTCAGGGCGCTCAGTTTCGCGTGGGCGACGTTCGCGATAGGTGCTCTGTCAGTGATGCACCGCTCGCCTTGCGGGTAAATAATACTATAACACATGGACTGAAATTCATTATCTTTGTCGGTCTCTGTTCCAATTACCCGACTCCCCATCCATAATTGATAACAGAACAGATGGAGACCAACCCGTGAACTATCCAGTGCAAGTTATTTCATACCGGATAAATTTATTAATAGCTGGACTCCTCTTTATTTACGAAATTTTATGACAACAAAACAGTGGTTTACATGGTGAATTTTCAACAGTTTTCTTCAGTGATTTAATGGTAAGTCATTCATGCATTTGAACATATTTACATAAATCAACAAATGAACTATCACCTCTTCATCTAATTATTTTAAAAGCTTTTAGCTTATCTTGATATCTAAATCATTGATAAGAAACACTTTATATATGTGTAAAGAATTGACAATCGCAGATTGGAGGTTAGAATGTAAGAATCTGATATGTAATGTAATAAAAACTTTGACCATTGTATTATTTATCTAATCATTTTTATTTGAATACCTTTTGAGTAAACTCTTCCTAATTCTGCGTATTGTAAATGACAGCACTTAACTTGTTTTTTATACATAAATAAACTTGTTATTCTTTATTTACATAAATAATAGTAGTTAGAACGCATACAAAACCGGAATTGCACGATATATAACGCAAACCAATTGTCATTTTATGCTTATAAATGATTACATTATACTAAATAAATACATTTTAATTAATTAAGTTTTCATTTAAAATAATATTACGGTAAGCGATATGCAATTTGATTTTAATGCAATATTTCGTTAATATTGTAAATATATTTCATTCCCATTTTAGAAAAGGAAAATTAAGGGAAAATACGGAAAATTTCTAGCTATTCAGATTTGGTCATTAAACACAGCCAATGTAGGTACCTAACTACTGTGACCGGTTTTTAATTCACCAAGACGATACTAAGAGGTATCTTCCACTGTGGAACAGGGGAGATCAACAATATTTGAATCTGAATCTGATAAAGCTATGAATATGAACTATGCAATTCTTTATTTTTCCACGTCGGTATATGAATCACCCTTGATCCAGAGCCAGTTAGTTTACTGCTCTAATACCAAGCAGTTATTATTCTTATTGATCTTTCTTAATAATTATAGATGTCTGGAAGATATCTGGCTCTGGCGTGATGTTTCATGTATTTTAAGTATTTCATACAAATAACTAGGTATTAACACTGTTGAATGTTTAGCTTTCATATCAGCTTTATTAATATTTATTAATATTGAAGATAGAGGGCCTGGTAGGAAACAAATGTTTTGGCTGCGAAATATACGAGAGTGGACCGGCATTAGAAGTGCGGAGGAGCTATTCCGGGCAGCACAAGATAGAGAGACATTTTCATAGAGTGATCGAACGTCGGAGGGACGTGATAGGGCACACGAAGAAGAATCAGTTTAATAGGGTCTATTCACTAAACGACTTGCAGGACAGCAAGCTGAACCGCCAACCGAATTATTATTATTCAACAGCCCGACAAAGGGAATAATAATAATTCGGCTAGCGGTTTTGCCTACAAACGTTCCGATTTGCAGATACCCTGCACGCAGTTCTGTAATTGTGCAAATCGGATGATGAGTAGGCCCTTTACCACTTGTTTAAAATGTTACCTGGTATTTATAGATTTAGAGACCTTGTATTTTCTCAGTGGGGAAAACTTTGTTACCTAAAAACCCTACTAAGATTGCATCTATCATCAATATCAGCAACCATCAAGCCTCAACCAGTGACAGCCGACAGGGGGCCATACATACAATACAAATTCCAATACAACACAAACAGACAAATATGTCTGTATTGGTTAAACCGCCGCACTTTTACTAGGCACAGATTTTGGAAATTACTCTACTTTTTAACTTAATTACTACAAAAAACAACCAATTAAGTTTGGATTTACGTTAGAAGATATAGGTTTTAAATTACTTTTTATTCAATTAAAGTTCAAAATATATAAAACGATCCCTTTTCCTCCATTTTGGATTTTTTGTTGTATGGATTGAGACTAGCACATTTTAGTACGGTTTTATCTAAAAAGGTGTGAATTACTTAATTAACCCAAACTAAGAACCTTACAATCTAATTTGTGCATGTAAATTGTTGTTTTTTGTAGTAATTGTTGAAACGAAAATTTCCACAAGTGTTTAAAAGTGTAGAAATATTTACCAAAAATAAAAAAATACATGTTTTAATTTTTTACACGTAAAAAATAATTTTTTTAACTATAATAATAACTTTTATACAGAGGCTTGTTGTCCATAAAGAAAAACTGCCTATCCTAGGAAAAACGAAATATAAAGTCAAAAGTAATAAAAAAATCTTGTTATAATAAAATCGTCCACTTGATTAGTCCGAGATCTCCAAATAAGTTTTGAGATAATGAGGAAAGCAATATTCAAATGCTCACCATAAACCACATATTATTTACGGTGACCGGACAACTCAGAATGAAACCAACTCAGAGCCTTCTTTGAAAAATCATTAAAAGTGATGAAAAAAATGGTTTAATAGGTTACGTTAGGTTAGGGTTATAGGCTATTTTAAAATTATTTTTTTCATAGCTTTCAATGACTTGATTCTGAGTTTGAAAAGAACCATTATTTACACGTGTCTGTTTATTACATATTAAATGTGCCATAAAATAACACCGGGAAGCATAACCGTCCGGTAGGAACATTAGTACGACATTTTGAAATCATCAGTTTTAATCATATTTTATTTGTTTGTTTCACTAAAAGTATTCTGCATTATAATTGATTTGGTGTGCTTATGAGTAATCTGAATATTGTACTAGATCAAGGGTACACTTTTACATACAAATATTTCGATTTTTCGGAGATGTCTGACTAATCAACTAGACAATCGATAAACGAAAATGTAATGAACTTTTTCGCTCATTTATTCAAATGGTCACAACAATCAGCGGAAGATGATAATATTTTAATGGCAAATATTCAAAGCAACATAAAAATTCTTATGCGAACTTGAAACTACTCAGCCTACCTTTGATCATAGAGCAATGCACGCCACAATACAATTGTTGGTATTACGTGATAACTTAATGAAGGATAAACAATTTGCAAAGCACAGTCAATCACACCCATTACATACCAAAGGCTGGAAAGAAAAAATGGCTAAAGCGCCATGCTGCTGGAAAAGAAGATTGGCTCAAGCGCCGTTTAGCTGTATGGCGCTTGAGTCATTTATCCTTTCCAGCGACGATATTATCCGCCTTTCCTACATATGGATATGAAGACATTTAATAGCAATTTAACTGCTGACTTCTCTGTATAAGTTATAAATAAGCACAGCGTATCGCCTAGTACTATTATTCGCTATGCGAACAGACACGTAATGAATGTTCATTATTTGTTTGAAATAATGAATATGTCGGCTGGCTTATTTCATTATTTCGCTTAGGTTTGGTACCTACCCACCACTGAAAAAATTACCGATACAACTGTTTTGTGGGCGTCCGATGTGCCCAAAGTAGGGTTATTTTTTGAAGTGAAAACTTCTTTAGCACCATTGTGATTTGAAACTAGAAGCAACGGACGCGAGCGACACTAAAAAGAGACAAACACATTCATCTTTAGGATTTAGCCTGCGAGAGAATGAGATAACAATAAAATATTTATTTATTTCACGGGTAAGCGATTTCAATACAATACGATAAATCCACGATCCCACGCAAGTCTCATTTGGCCTAGGGTTATAAAGCGCCTGATGAACCTTAGTTGTCAGACATTCAGCGGACCAAGGTTCGAATCGTATAAAATCCGAAAAAAAAAATTGTATTTTTGTATAATCAATATCCAATATTCAAACCACTCCAAAATGAGCAGGCAAAGAAAACACCAAGGAAAACGACTTCAACCAAGGAAAAAAATACTAATAAGATGACTAAATGTCTAGGAAAAGGTGCACTGGAATTCGACGACAAAAATATGGAAAAAATCATCCTTCACTTTGACCATAAAAGTGCTTCGTAATCTTCCCACTCTTGTTTACTTTAGTTTTCTGAAGATTTCTCTTCTACCGCTTGTTAATTGTAAACCCTGAGTTTTATTACTTTTGGCGAAGTTGACCAAACATTTTCAAGTATCGAAATATTTGAAATTTAATTAGGAAAAAACCCTTCGACTTTTGCCACAACTTACCGTTTGTGAGTAATTTAGTTTTTATTGAAATACATCTGCAGTTTTTCTGCTTTATTGAATTTCTGAATTACATATCTACCTTATATCTATCCTACCTCAAGAATCTCTGCTTTGATTAGAGCTTATTTTATTCTTCATTTATAAGTGTCCGCTAAACTGCTAAAAAAGATTGTCAGCGGGTCGATTTCACAATTTCAATTATAATACTAAAGCACACATAATAAAACAAGAAACCACAATTTAGAAAATAGAAATACAAGAAAAACATTTCAAGTCACTACAATGCAAAGACATAAAATATATAAGATAGATAGATATAACACAATCAATATACTCATAGGCTTACACATCCTCAAAGGCACGCGACATACTCAGGCATATTTATATAAAAGATTAATTAATTTTTGAAATTGGAAGTGAAGTGTTTAGAGAAACCAGAGAAGCGATAAAGTACCTACCTATCGTATTATATTTTTTAAAGAAAATTATTTTAACTTCCATTTTTAAAATTATTTTAATTTCCATTTTAAAAAACAGTATTTCGATAGTTCCACTTTTTTACTTCCAATTAATCATATTTGACCAAAGCCGAACGATTAGAAACTACCAAATCAGGTCCCGCGGAAATCTACTGGTGTGATAATAGTGGAAAACGCTTTGACGAGAGTGCGCAATAGTGTCTCGGTGATTAATCCATTGATCAGTTACCCCGAGATTTTTCCCAGGTATGCGCTAGTTTTTATTATAATACTAGCGAGTTCCCGGAATGCATTGCTATGCCACTTAATAAATAAATTGTTTTTCCCTGCGTGTCCTTTCCCATTTGTCCCGTTTCCCTTACTCCTATCCTTCCTCTCCCGCGTCCCCTTCACCTCACGCGTTCCCACTCCGCCTTCCCTCTCCCCACTCCCCTCTCCCGCTTCTTCCGTCACGCGAACCCCCCTCCTTAGTTCCCCTCCCCCCTCTGCATTCCTTACATTTAGTCTCGGTACATTCAGTTCTCAAACGGCTCGCGTGCCTCCTACTAATTTTTTTTTAATAAAAATTTCATAATGCTCACCAATATACACAGAAACCTTCGCTGGCGTGATCACAACAACTCACCAAAGTTTAATCGCAATCGGATGAACGGTTTAGCAACGCGTAATTTCATGACGCCAGAGCTCACTATTATTTACAAACACCATCGCGGGCATGCACATAAACTCACCAAAGTTTAATCGCAATCCAATGAACGGTTTAGCAACGCGTAATTCCATGACGCCAGAGCTCACTATTATTTATAAACACCATCGAGGGCACGCACACATCAAATCTCCAAAGTTTCATCGCAATCGGATGAATAGTTTAGCAACGCACAATTTCATGACACCAGAGCTCACTATTGTATCCATCACTATTGTAAACCATCGCGGACAAGCCCACGTCAAATTCCCAAATTATCATCGCAATGGATGAATAGTTTAGCTACGCATAATTTCATGACGCCAGAGCTCACTATTATAAATGGAAACCATTGCGGGCATGCGCACATCCAATCCCCAAATTTTCATCGCAATAGATGAATGGTTTAGCAACGTACAGACATCTCACACATCGCCAAACATATTTTAAAGATATATTACATATAATATACATTTGTGTATCCTTGAAACAAGATTCCCGTCTGGAATGTTATCCCGTTAATCGTTTATTGATATTTGACCTCTATGGAAATTCTGAATAGAAGACTTAGTGGATTCATAAAGGTATTATTCTCCTATCCAATCTTCTCAGACACTTCTCCAGTACTTACCGAATAAGGATTAAATAAGACCCCGCAGTTTCACCTTCGGATTTGTGTTTTCCTTTTCGGAATTTTACTTTTAGGTGCTCTCAAATTAATTTATGTTGGAAGCCATAGCTGGCCTATCCTTGAATCTTATTGATCTCTTGGAAATGTAAATAAGATTTGCATAATCGTGATTTTCATCTCCATTGTCTTAATATTATTCTGTTGCTAGGTGTTATTCCATTTTACTGACTAATTTCAAACGCTTTATTAAGAAGTGATTTTACGCAATGATCAATATTGAACCTTTTCAAAACCATGCGGAAGATCTGCCGATGGAACTACTCAGACTAACTGCAAATAAATAAATGAAATCAAAATGCCGGCCTTTCATAATTATCCGTAGGACAGAGGAAAATGACGAACAATAACGATTTCTGAAAAAAAAAGCCACAAAGAATCCTCTGGAGCAGCTTTTTTCACTGTTACATTTACACGCGCCCATTTAACATTATTTTCCACTGCAAATTTTTATTTTTTGATAGTTGTCTTAGGCAACTGGAATAATAATTGTTCTGTCTATTATTTATTATCTAATAATATATATTCCGCGGTATGGTCATGCCGGGCGTTATAACAACTTGCAGTATTTTTGTGTAAAAATCTTTAACTAAGTAGAAAATTATTTTAAAAAATCGAAGTTTTTTTTAAGTGAAAATTCTTTAGCCCCGTTAGTGATTTAATTCGGATGAAACGGAAATGCATCACAAAAATTAATTATTTGACGGAACGTTGATTCTAATTTCTAATATAATGCGATAAATTCGCGCCTCAGCCTCCCATAGCGCAGCGGGTAAAGCGCCTGACAAATCGCGGCCAGGGAGACAGGCATCCAGCGAACGGAGGTTCGAATCCTATGAAATCCAAAAAAAATAAACATTTTTATTTTTAGGCAAAAGAAAAGAAAACGACATCTTGGGTCTTTCTATTTTCAATTCTACCGCATGTGAATTGCACACTCTGATTTTTTAATACTTTTGCCCTCCATACTTTCTGTCAATGATCATTCCTAAAACACATAGCAATCAATCGTATGCTACAATTTAACCCATTTATATATTTTTAGATCGTATAAAATATACATAAAAACTGTCTTAACTAGACCGTTTTGCATATCATCTGTCTGTAAATTTATGTGTACGTTCCGTTTCCATTTCAGTTTGATGACCAAGTTAATTACTTTCTTATTTGATTTTTTTCAATGTTATAGTACCAACCTGAACAAAGCTTGAAAAAAGAATTGTCATTGAGATTGTGACGTTATTTTGGAGGAATTTTTATAATTTCTTGTTTTATAATGAAGTAGGTGGATATTTAAGTACCTACTTACAAATCTTATGATTAAAGAGGAAGTTTTGGAATTGATTTATAAAATTAGAGCAAAAGAAGCAACGTACAGCAAATAATAGTATCTTGGAAAGAAAGTCTTTCTTAGCGATAGTTTTTATCATTGGTACCTACGTACGAGTACATAATATAATGATTTTAGGTTTATCTCGTTATTATATTCAAACCGTATCTTTAATTGACAGCATCTTAGAACTATACTGTTTGTTGGCGCAAAATGGGTAGGTCTTTTCGTAGAAATTCTCCTCGAACCACGATCGTGATCATATTATATTCTGACGTATACGACGGGATAATAGAGGAACGAGAGGAAATACCAGAATACGCTCCAGGAATCATTACAATAAACGTCTCGTACAAAAACTATTCATCGGAATAAGTGTATTGGTTTGTTTAGATCCCCTTTTTTTACTTTTAGGACCAAAATCTTAATGAAAAATGAGGATTTAATCAAAAATTCTTATTGCAATTGTGTCTGTAACTCCTGTTCAATAATCTCTAGAAATCAGATTTGTTTTGAATTAAAATGACAAAATTGGAACTGATTCTCTTCTGAAAGTAATTCGCCTATAATAAGGCGAGTACCTACAAACCTTATTATGGGCGAATACCTACTCGCCTATAATAAGGCGAGTTTCTGAAAAAAAACTATACAGCACCTACTATATAGTTTTTTTTTACATAAAAGTATTATTGTTTTTTCATAAATAGAATTATAATATAAAGATAAGATTTTTCACGAAACGCTTTAGGTATTTTAAAAATAATATAAAATTAAAAAGTGAACTTTTGAAAATGAAAAATTTCGCGATAATCATACATAAAAAAAACAAGGAACAAGATACCAGTAGCACTGAAATATTAATTTGTATTTCCAATTGGTTATTATTATAAACTACTAACTAGGGTACCTGAATTCGCTCAGGAACAATGTTCCAGAACATTCCACAACATTCTAGAGTGCTCAGGAATGTTTCACAATGATCCGTGTTGTTTCGGAATATTCCCGAACGTTTCAGACTATTTCCGAATATTCCACAACATTTCAGAATGTTCCGGGATGTTCTGGAATGTTGTGGAATGCTCTCGAATGTGTTCTAGAAATTTCTAGAGGGCGAAACTTCCAGCCCTTATATCTCTAAAAGTACGCCTTTCAGGTAAAAACGGGAACCTTCTTCATGGATGGGGGATAGAGGGCCACCACACCATATAACTCCCTTCATCGATTCGTTACTGACTTTTAGCGGTACGCACAAAAATGTACACTTTATTTTATAATATAATGATTTTTACTCAGTGACAGCGGTTCTTAAAAAAATCACATAACAAAGAAATCATTAATATTTAAAAAATACATTTACTTTCATGTTTTAGCTCGGGTCTGTACTAGACATATGCGCTAGGTATGTGCTGTAATAAAAATGAGTCGTCAGTCCCATACGAACGCGAATTCAAAGAGCTTCCATTTAATCACTGAACTAGGATGCCTAGATGTGAAAGTATCTTTTTCCGATTTTTCAGTTCCAAATTTTCGGTTGAAAAAAATTTCGCTAATATTGTCTTCAGAGAGTAAATACTACAATTTGAGATTTTATTCATTAAGTTAAAACAAAAAAAAATACAGGTGTGCTTTAGACCACACGACTGAAGTAAATCTTTTTTGAGAGGAAGAAAGAAAGAAAATGTACGCGCACTGCTCTCTCTTGCTCCTACAGTGTGATACAGACGATAGGCCTGCACTGTGTCTTAGATAAACGAAACGTAATTGGCTTGAGAGAAAGAGAGAAAGAAAATGTGTGCTCGCACCTCTCTCGCTTGCCCCTACAGTAATATACGAAACGTAATTCTCTCTTTCTATCTTCACTAACTTATATCTCCCTCTCAACTTCCGTTCGCCTCGCCCGACACTTTTCGTAACGCTCTCGTCATGCATTCGCCAGCTTACTCCTCAAGTCAAGCGTGCGTAAAGAAGTTTTACTTCAAAAATAATTTTCCATTTTGTTGTTGGGGTTCGGCTTGGTTTCGCTCTTTTCAGTTCGCGCTGCGAGTATGCTGCCCTGTTGTGTCGGTTGCATGTAAACCAAAGTTTCCGGTGTTGTTCCTGATTTATTTTAGTACGCAACTCGGCTTTTTTATTAGGTAAAGAATTAAGAATTCACTCGAAATTCGTACATTTTAATGAAACACCAACTGTCGGCATTTGACTAAAATAGTGAATTTAGGTGTGAAACACACTTGGTTTCCACTTGAAAGAGCAAGAGTAAATATACATCATATATGTACCTTTCTCTCAGAGTATGCTATCATAGTGACCCAACCAGCATTGGACAAAGGGAAAACCAGAAGTTCAATTGCAGGTTAGAACGTTCACTTCAATGCTCACTCCTTCTCTTGATCCTGCGTTTCCGTATTGACTCTGGGCCGGCGTGTATTATGCCGGTTGATTAAAACCCAACCTTCTCATCCCCAGGGCAGGTGTCCCTGATTCCCAAAGCAGAGCCCCCGGCCTGCCGCGTCGGTCGGCCCGAAACAGGATTACTCCTCGGGCTCTATTCCCAACTCCCACAAATGTCTAGTTGTAAAATACCTCCTCGAAAATTCTCTACCAGTATCTTTCTGTAGTCGTAGTTCAACCTTTCTTTTCGATAATAAGGAACTTCCAGTGAAATTAATATGGCCTAACCCCTGGTTTTCCAATGAATCCACTGTGGTTTTGCTAGCAGTTTACCGCACTAGCCTCGATTTTATGGTATTTGAATTTAAATATTTTGAAACTTAAAAAAATTCTTCTAGCGCACTTTAATATAGTTTATTAGCTTGGCAAGTAAATAATGTTTCTTAATATTAATCTAACTTGTGGTTTCGTCATTGCAAATATTTTAATTTTATCTTTGAAAGAGCGCGTTGCAAAATTACGAGTCCAAATGTCATCATTTCGATTTTCAAAAACCGTAATAGGTAGGTACTGTATTTATTTAAAAAAGCATCCTACAACTTTTAATTTTTGTTTTACATGAGCTCCACACAGGAGGCCCTGTGTAGAGGGTTCTTTTAAAGAAAGGAAGAAGATAAAATTCTGGGAAGGAAAAGGAAATAATGGGTGAGTAGGAATCTGGGGATCAATATGTCCAGTAGTGTAGTAGACGTATAAATTCATCCCACCAACTGCGGTGCATACCGATGGGTCGAGAGTGTCCGGCTGGAGAGGTTAAAAGGCCTCCCTCAACCAGTCTCTCTCGATTCGACCCGCCACGTAGTAAGTGGACGGACTCATCCGCCGCCAAGACCCAGACAAACCCATAAACCCGAGAACCCCTGCCAAGTCACCAAACGTAGCAAAAATTTTATGTAACCTCTTTGAAGTTTGAAAATTTCAAAGAGGTTACATAAAACTTAATATATATTATTAATTTTGTTCCTCGATTTGATCTTTCGGTTTTCGTGAATTCTGTTTTCCGAAGTTTGCTTTTAAGAAGTTCATCCATCTATAAGTTCCAAATTACTGATTTGGCATCGGAATTATTGCAAATGGTTTTTCGCAGAACAGAAACGGAATGAAAATAACAAAATTGTCGATAAGTAGATACCTACCAAAGCAAATCCTTTCAACATAAGACTTTGAAGTTTTCCTCGTGTGAGATAATTACGTACATTAAACATTGAATGATGTTTCCAAATTGTTTGATACGGGAATACGAAGCACAGGTATTATCTAAATATTATTATTTGATGTTATTAAGAATATTATTACATACCCATCTTCACAAAAGAATTGTTATTATGAAAACCGCTTGATAATGTTTTCTCTTTTCGTTTGTGTCAGATTCTTACGTAAGTTCGTGTCTAGGCCTTACAAATGTGATAGGCAAAGGGTTATACAAATGTGGGTTCCATGACAGTTGATCCGCCGACAGCTGGCTCCCCGACTCACTTATATACAATATTCAGTAGGTTTAGGGAAATTACGGTATACTTAATTACTAATTACACAAAATATAAGTAAGTAACCCGAAAGAGATGTGCAGAGAGGATGTACTGCCGAAAAACAAAGTATAACACATATTTTCATTCAAATTCATCAAGGAAAAATCTACTTGTCTATACACTGCGTTTAAGAGGGTATTTTGGAAGTCCATTTTACGTTTGAAATTGGTAAATAGTGCCCAAAAAAACGCGGTTGAAGCGAGACTACCAAAACAATATCAAATTATGAAGAACCAAGGAGCCTTGAAAAGTGAGGTCATAATCAAAGCGCAGTGAGCTGGCCAATGAGCACAGACCTCATTTATATATCAACCAATAGGGGGCCTTGATAGGAAAATAATGCTTCGCAGGTGCTGTACCCGTCATTTCCGTTTCATCCGAATCGCGAATCGCTACCGGGCCCAAGGAAGTTTCACTTAAAAAAAAATTGTTTCACTTCTTTTGAAGTGTCCCATTTTGCGGGATGAAAAAATCTAATGGCTGTTATATTTATGAAAATAAATAAAGTCATTTAATAAGTCTCACGTGAGGGGTAGGGGGGTCCCGCCAAATATCACTTAATCTCACCAAGGGGGGGGGTCTAAATGGAAAAAAAAACAGCTCACGTAATTAATGTATGACCTCAAATGTGAACTAAACGCACGCAGTTGTTGAAACATCCGTTGAAACCTATCCCTCTTTCTGATAAGTGACGCTTGTTAATAAAAGATAGGTAGGTACTTATGTAAATATAATTAATGTATGACCTCAAATGTGAACTAAACGCACGCCGTTGTTGAAATATCCGTTGAAACCTATCCCTCTTTCTGATAAGTGACGCTTGTTAATAAAAGATAGGTAGGTACTTATGTAAATATAATTAATGTATGACCTCAAATGTGAACTAAACGCACGCCGTTGTTGAAACATCCGTTGAAACCTATCCCTCTTTCTGGTAAGTGACGCTTGTTAATAAAAGATAGGTAGGTACTTATGTAAATATAATTAATGTATGACCTCAAATGTGAACTAAACGCACGCCGTTGTTGAAACATCCGTTGAAACCTATCCCTCTTTCTGATAAGTGACGCTTGTTAATAAAAGATAGGTAGGTACTTATGTAAATATAATTAATGTATGACCTCAAATGTGAACTAAACGCACGCCGTTGTTGAAACATCCGTTGAAACCTATCCCTCTTTCTGATAAGTGACGCTTGTTAATAAAAGATAGGTAGGTACTTATGTAAATATAATTAATGTATGACCTCAAATGTGAACTAAACGCACGCCGTTGTTGAAACATCCGTTGAAACCTATCCCTCTTTCTGATAAGTGACGCTTGTTAATAAAAGATAGGTAGGTACTTATGTAAATATAATTAATGTATGACCTCAAATGTGAACTAAACGCACGCCGTTGTTGAAACATCCGTTGAAACCTATCCCTCTTTCTGATAAGTGACGCTTGTTAATAAAAGATAGGTAGGTACTTATGTAAATATAATTAATGTATGACCTCAAATGTGAACTAAACGCACGCCGTTGTTGAAACATCCGTTGAAACCTATCCCTCTTTCTGATAAGTGACGCTTGTTAATAAAAGATAGGTAGGTACTTATGTAAATATAATTAATGTATGACCTCATGTGAACTAAACGCACGCCGTTGTTGAAACATCCATTGAAACCTATCCCTCTTTCTGGTAAGTGACGCTTGTTAATAAAAGATAGGTAGGTACTTATGTAAATATAATTAATGTATGACCTCAAATGTGAACTAAACGCACGCCGTTGTTGAAACATCCGTTGAAACCTATCCCTCTTTCTGATAAGTGACGCTTGTTAATAAAAGATAGGTAGGTACTTATGTAAATATAATTAATGTATGACCTCAAATGTGAACTAAACGCACGCCGTTGTTGAAACATCCGTTGAAACCTATCCCTATTTCTGATAAGTGACGCTTGTTAATAAAAGATAGGTAGGTACTTATGTAAATATAATTAATGTATGACCTCAAATGTGAACTAAACGCACGCCGTTGTTGAAACATCCGTTGAAACCTATCCCTCTTTCTGATAAGTGACGCTTGTTAATAAAAGATAGGTAGGTACTTATGTAAATATAATTAATGTATGACCTCAAATGTGAACTAAACGCACGCCGTTGTTGAAACATCCGTTGAAACCTATCCCTCTTTCTGATAAGTGACGCTTGTTAATAAAAGATAGGTAGGTACTTATGTAAATATAATTAATGTATGACCTCAAATGTGAACTAAACGCACGCCGTTGTTGAAACATCCGTTGAAACCTATCCCTCTTTCTGATAAGTGACGCTTGTTAATAAAAGATAGGTAGGTACTTATGTAAATATAATTAATGTATGACCTCATGTGAACTAAACGCACGCCGTTGTTGAAACATCCATTGAAACCTATCCCTCTTTCTGATAAGTGACGCTTGTTAATAAAAGATAGGTAGGTACTTATGTAAATATAATTTGCTTGGTAGTAATCCCGATCACATCAAAAATGTAATCAGACCAAATACTCAAATGAAAAACTAAACCAGAAAATTTCTGGTTTAGTTTTTCAGTCGAGTATTTGGTCGCCGGATTTTGTTGTGAGATTAAATATAAAGTGCTCTTGATCACCATTTAGGTTGACGGCTGATGTTTCCAAACTTTCCCTAGCTGCGACTAAAGAAATAGATTAAATAGGTATATCATGAAGCCACCCTCTATTTGTCTATTCCCTACGAAAAATTGTCTTAGGTAAATGAAACCCTACATATATAATAAATTTTCACATTACTCAATGAGAAATAATAAAAGGTAAAATGAAAGCTGAACTTTGAAGTTTGACTTTCATACATGACTTTGATGATGCACTGCCTGGAGCCATTGGTTTATGCCATCAGTAGTTAGATAGCAGCCAGTCACAAAACACTCAAACTGAGATAAAAGTATGTTAGTTTAAAGACTGAATAATCAGTTTTTTACTTTAATAAGTTATACAAAGACACCAATTTCTTATAACTTGAGGGTTGATTTTTGGAGAGACTGGTGTTTTTCGGGTCTGGTTGTTTTCTGTCGAATACATATTTTGTTCTGCAATCAACTTCTATCAATCACCTGTCTCTTCGTGAAATATGTATTCTGCAGAAAACAGCCAGAGCTACCTTAAACACATAATTTATTTATTTATTTATCGACGCCCTTTTGGGCTTTTACATATAACATACAAATTTCTTTTAAAACAATAGTATAACATAAATAAAGGAGATTACAAGATATATAAATAAAACACACACTGAAATAATAATTAAGAATATAACTAATGCTAAATCCACATGGATAACTTTAGAGAATTCGTAGGAACAATTCATGTACTTACGAGCAGCAAAAACACTTAAAAAAAAATCTAATTTTGACTAAATTATTCATTGTTAGCGTTAAGAATAAAAACAAACAATAAAAAAATCGTAATAAAATATAATGATTTCTCATTCGTTATTTACATCTAAAAAGCGATGGACTAATTTGGCTTTAAATGTGTCGAAGTTTATATTAAATATGTCAGCGACATCACTTACTTCATTGCCCAACCTATGTATTATTTCTAACACAGAATTCACAGCAAAATTATTGTTGTAAAATAAAATGTTGCGCCTAGTGTATTTGGGAAGTATGTGTATAAGGATAACAAATTTATAGCATCAGGGCAGTCCAACCTTGAATGAACAATTTTATATAATAAAAGGAGATCAAACATTATTTGTCTTTCAGATAATTTCGATAAGTTAAGTTTACTGCGTAAATTGACATAATTGATTTCAATAATGGGAATACCAATTTTGAAATTAATAAAACGTATTTTAAGTAGATATTTACATAAACCAAGCCCTGTGAACGTTTTTTGCTGATTAGGTAAATGTCATTGTTCAAATGATACATTGCTGAAATCGATTATTCTGGCTTTTTCTGGAAAATATGTTTTGAGAAATAACCACAGTATACCAAGTATTTTGAGTGCCTGCGCTTGCGCTTCCTGCAGATTTTTAATTTTGTTTCGTCGCGTATTAAAAAAATTCGAAAGCGATTATTATGAATTTTTCTATGAAATAACCCTGGCTGGCTTTATTAGAGTATAGAATTGTATTTATTATTTTTGCCAAAATTGTGAACTGGTTGCTATTTGCATAACTTTGTTCAATTGGGGTATGTTCTGAGAAAGAAGGGAAGGGGAAAGTCAGCAAACGGGGAAGAGGAAATTTGGTAAGTACCTCTCCGGCTATTCAGATCTGGCTAACAAACAAAGCTCAAGCCATTCTGAATTATGATCGGAAGGAAGTCTCTGATATACTACAATTATCACAGATCACTCCTCTCCAGGAATCCTGAGCCACAAAGCAACAAAAACTTTAAAACGTATTTTAATATAAAATAAAACAACAGATTAGCAATAAAATCACACCACACGTAGAAAGGCTCAAGGTTCAAAAAGCGTAATAAATTTGGAATCGAGGTAAGATTTATAGAACAAATGATTGACTAGGTAATTGTATTGGACACATGATTCAGTCTCACGCAGTAAAACTCCTATATTTATTGATGTTGCTATCAAGACATTTTCAATTCTGGATCAAGAAGCCGAAAGCATCGACAAAAAAGAACTCCAAAAATAATACAAAACCTATTCACGAAAATACTTGTACCTTTTATTTGCCTTGCCGATATATTTAACGAATTCATTAAAAGCGGCAATGAGTTGGATAATTCGAGTTCTCAAAGAATGTCTGATGAAAAAACGCACACAACAACAATATTATTATTTACCGATTTACAGCAGATTCTCGATTTACAAGGTTAATTGCTTAACCGAGTAACCAATTTTCCACACATTTCACCCTCCTTAATATTTTTGTAACGTCAAATTATTACGTGATGATAAAATGTGTCCTGTTATTCTAAAAGATACGAATTTTCATTGTTTGTCGGGGGTCGCCATTATTTTGGACATTTGCGATTATTGATTATATAAATTTCATATAAACGTTAAATAATTATGTACACATGTCTAAATCATTGCGCAAAACAACTGCTCTCGTATTGCATGTTCAAGGAATACTTGCTTGATTTTTCTTCTAGTTTTTATAACTTTGTATTTTTCCTGCATATGAAGTTCTCAGTTCTCATACACATATTAACGTGTGTACCGGTTCATAAAACATTGATGATGTTTTACGAGTTCAAAATTACGTACACAATCCATGCTTTAATTCTTGAGTAGATCTTCTTATTATTTCGTATGTTGAGGGATCAGAAGGGACATCTAAGGCTGTAAACCTTATCATTCCCGCCGGAGAATGAATGGAGTTGGTCGCACCGCACCACATTTACACATGGCCGACTCTTTAAGGCTCCATTTATGCATCATGTGGCTTTAGGAGCACCTTATCCTTTTGATGGCGGACCAGAGTGTGCGACGCAAAGTGAAAACATAGTTTTCGAAACATGTCGATATTGTTAATTAAATAGTGGTGTACACAAAGTTATTTGTTTTAATTTATTTCTTCTTATTATTTCGTACGGTGAGGGATCAGAGGGGATATCTAGGACTGTAAACCTCATCATTTCCGCCGGGGAATGAATGGAGGTGATTAACTCACTATTTATTTTTTCCATTGCTTTCTCGTAATTAATTATCTTCTGCAATAAATTAAAAAAAATAGTAGACTAATAGGAATACCTCAATTCTGTATGTAATTAATATCTGGTATATTTGTTAAATAAAGAAATATAAGGAAAGTATCAAGATCAAATGATGTTTGAAAGACAACAGAAAAAAACACTTTTCATTCATCTGAAAACGTAACGTGAACCCTTAGGAAAATCAAACATTTCACCCAAAAATATTAAAAAAATAGCATACTTGGATATTTATTTTATTTAGCATTCATAATTTCGTCAATTGATTGAATCTTTGAATTTTTCCTTAAAAACTGTAAGTAAAATTGTACCATAACTTTTTTATCGTATAACGAAACGAAAATTTTATTTGGTAAATTTTTTGTGCGTGTACGTTAAGTACATACTCTCATTTTTAGTAAAGTTATGAAAGTGGCGATTACATTTATTTACATGGCACACATGTCTCTATGGAAAAAGCAGTTTATATATTTTTTTTGGATTAACCGAAAAATTCGTTTATCCGGTAAGTTTTTTCAGCATCTGTCCCGGTCAATCGAGAATCTACTGTACCTACACATGTATAATATTATATCATGCATATATAGCGGTTATTGGAGAGGCATGGTTCATTTGCGTGGTTTATTTCGGGTGCAGGTCGATTGAGTGCAGAGCGTTCCGTTTGTTATTTCGGCGCTCGTTAAATATACTCATAAAGTAGGCACACATTTACAATGTAAAAATAATAATTTACCAATTGCAACAGAGAGTCAGAAATGTTTGATGATAAATAAAATTTTCCCCACGGACATTGGATTATGTCAAAGAAAAATCCTTTTTCGAATATCGTAATTTTAATTTTTTTTTTCTTAAACGTGCATACCTCAAAGAGTCCCACCTGCTCTCGTCTGGAGCCAGTGAGACTATGGCATCCCCAATTGGGGTATGTTGTGAGGATAAAAGTAATGGGAAGAGGAAGGTGGGGAATTACCTGGCTATTCAGATCTGGTCACCAAACACGGCTAAATCCATTTCAAGCAACGTTTCAATACCTAGTGTTGGTCTTACACCAGGGCGATATTGAAAGTATCTTTCAATCTGGAACGTGCCGCAAATAAACTATATATAATTTTAAATTAATTAATTGTGAAACAACCCAAATTAATCAAATAACATTTATTCGCCCACGTCGGAATTCGATTCCGCGACCTTCGGATTGCGAATCAAGAGCCTTACCCTTGGACCGCGTTTCTAGGAACTTGGAGCCTAAAGGTATTACGAAAATTGGTGACTATGAGAAACGTCTCTGAAAAACAGCCGTTTGTCTTGCTTAAGAAGAAAATAAACGCCAGAAATATTTCGATTCTCATGCCGTACAAAATTTAAAATCGCGCGTCGTATTTGCACGCGGCAAGTAAGCGAAAAAGTGGTTTTTATTTATTTTGTGCATAATTTAAAAGAAATAAAATAAGTTAGAACATGCAAAACCTCAAAAATAATCTTAGCCATAAAGGCGTATTTAAATTTTTTTTTTCTTATAGTACTTCATAGTTAAGTCATGAAAAAACATATTTTTTTGTGATTTACGTTTATATTTTTTGTAATGTAAATAATAATTTTATTGTAATTCCAATACATAGAAAAGCTTGTAAAAGCTTCAATTTATCCGTAGCATATTTTTTGATGCTCATAATGTAAACCGATTCGTCGTAAAGATGAATCTAAATAGTATCTAAATAGGATTTCACGGCGATAGGTACATATAACACAATTTGACTAACCTACAGTTTTAGGGTTGTATAAATATATAGTTGCACAAGCAAATTCGAATCACTCAAAATATATTGCTCCCAACACCGTGCACTGCGCGTTAATTAATTTGTCGATGAGCCGTCTCAATTTGTTTGGCGCGGCAGCGGGTGTATCGGGTTTAATCAATTCCGTGGATTGAAAATGAGCCTCCTCATTGATTAATGGAAAGTTATTGTGTTATAATAATATAAATTACAAACAAAATACCAATGATCACAGATTCGGCGGAATTTAGAGCTAAACTTAAAACTGACTTTCAGACAGTCGTATCCATAAGTCAAAAACATTTCACTTTCACGTTCATTGCTCGCGACATTAAAAATAACTAATTTTGTAAAAATGTTATTTGTAAGCTTTTATATAGGTCATTTCACAAAAATTTTCCAGCCCTAAAGAGACCTTTGACGGCCGGCGCAGTCCAGCGATAAGGCTCTTGACTCGCATTCCGAAGGTAGCGGGATCGAATCTCGGCATGGCAAATAAATATTATTCGACTAATTTGTATTATTTCACAATTTATTCATTTAAAATAATATTTAGTATATTTGCGGCACGTACCAGAGTGGAAGATACTCTCAGTATCGCCCTGGTGTAAGACCACCATTCAGAATTGAAACGTTGCTTGAAATGGCTTTAGCCGTGTTTGGTGACCGACCGTTGTTTATGATCATGTAATATGATCTGCATGTAATTTGATGACCCAGATGCAATGATAGCCATGTTCGATGGCGTCATAAGAAGTAAGCTGGAGTATGCTAGTGGTGTGTGGACTCCGCACCAGACTAAATATATTATTATGCTGGAACAAATCCAGAAAAAATTCCTTAGGTACGTCTATATGCGAATGCACGGAACTTATCCGAGGTTCATGCACCATATGGAGTTACTTGAGGCAACAAATAGATTTAGTTTGGAAACTAAACGTTATGCAAATCTTGCAATTCTTAGTTTTAACATAATCCATAACTATATTGACAGCCCATTCCTCTTGGAATGCTACGGTTTATACGTGCCTGAAAACTTCAGTCGTAGTCGTCGACACGACTTGTTCAAAATACCATACGGCAGAACAGATGTTTTAGCACAGCATAGCATAACAAGAGGAATGTTACTGTTGAACGAAATATCAAAAACACTAGATATATACAACTCTTCTTTAGATAGCCTTAAGATTTTTTTGTTCATGATAATTTTCTTAGGTGTTAAGATTGTCAAAATGAGAAAATTGTACGGTAATTGGATTATTTATCTGTTGTACAAGTAAAAAAAAAAAATTAACTCACTCCCACGACGTATATGATAAAAAATTAACCCACTAATCAAAGGGTTAAGAATCAATTAAAATTTAATCAATTAACATTTAAATATAATCAATTCAAATAATCGCAAATTAAATCTGTGCGGTTGACTGTAGAGTCAGCAACCATTCGCCGCAGAGCTTCTTGAAGCACTGCAACGATATCGATATTCTAATAGACAGTGGTATTTCATCCAAAGTCAATCAATATCTTTGTTTTCATCTCAAAGTTTTGATGACGAATAGTTGAAACTATCCACAAATACAGCAATTGTATGTCTCGGGAGAGAGGGTAAATGGTCTCTCTAAAGAGAGACCGTTTACCTAATTTTCTCTCCTAAGATAATAAGAATCATATTGTGATATCTCAAGGAGAATAGTTTTATTTTAATTCGAATTTGTATGTTATTTACTCTAGTATTCTCTTTTTACATCATATTTTAATCTTTATATTTTATTTTACTTATCTCTTTTTATATTTTAATTTATATCTTGCTTTTTCTAATTATTGTTATCATCTTTGCATAGAGAATAACAAATATTACATTGTGCATTCTGCAAACATTTTAATTGGATTATTAATATTTACGCTATTTGCAATGTTAATGTTATTACTTTTTCATTTAAATACTCTGTAAATGTTCTAAAACAATAAATAAACACTATTAATAAATTTTTTAAACATTAAATTTAAAACTTCATGTCGGCAGCATGAACCAATCGTGAATAGTACGCCCCTGGTACGAAGGCTTCGGAAAGGGAAAGCTCCTGACCTTTCAGATCTAATAACCGTTAATGAAGCAAGTTCTGAAGATGAATAATAATCCCGCTCACTTCTCGCCAAGGAAACCTATGATTACCGAGCACCTACATCAGCTGTCTTCGTACGTATTGAATTCTCGAGTATTGTTACAGGCACAAATTTGATTCTTTTGTCCGGCTGAAAATGTTTTTGCCTATGCGTTGCGTATTGCGTTGCTAAACTTTTGCTACATGCATGTGATTGCAACTGTACTTGGGGCCATCCATAAATTACATAGTCAGGGGCGGTGGTCAAAAAAGGAGGGGCGGTGGTCAAAAAGGGAGGGATGGTGGTCAAAAAATCATGAAATTCGTGTGACGTAATTTATGGATGGCCCCTTATATGTTGCACAATTCGAGCAATGCACACTTGGGTTGTGTATTGTATTGGTATATTTATGTAAATCAAAATAAATAAAAAAATTGGTTGTATACATTGGTTTATTATCAATTTCACCAGTGATGTTCTTGCCAATGGAAAAATGTACAAGATGCCTTAAATATTAAGAAACAGCATTTTGTTTTACCTACGTGTACTTACTGAAGTGAAAACTTCTTTAGCACCGTTGTGATTTGAAATTCGATGAAACGGAAGCGAGCGACACTAAAAAAATACAAATACATCGATCTTAAATATGAAAAAAATCATCCTTCATATTGATAAAAAAAGTGCTTCGTTTTACAGGTTTTATTTCTACCGCGTGCAAATTGCTCACTCTGATTTCATTATTATTATATTTATAAAATCCTTTACATATCGATGTTTGAAATAGTGTAGAGAATGTTTTACCTAAAGGTGGAGGGCGGGTCGCTTCAGCAAAGTATTTCCGTACGGCACACCACTCGCAACCCTAACATTACTTTCACAGGCGTCCAAGGATGCCATTAGGAGTGTGTTACATCTTGGCTTTAGTGACCAGACTTACACAACTCACATTGGATTCTAGTAAAGTATTAGACAGTTAACAATTATTAGGTACTCATAATGCTTAAGACAACCCTAACTTGCTTTGATAAAATCATCCAATGAGGTCACCAGCGCTAGAGCGGTCCAACCTTAACTTTTTTTTACCTACGTGTACTTATTGAAGTGAAAACTTCTTTAGCACCGTTGTGATTTGAAACTCAATGAAACGGAAACGAGCGACACAAAAAAAAGACAAACACTTAGTATGGTAATGTACTTTATGTAAATGTCACAATTATGTTACATGTGTTGTATAAATAAATAAATAGATCTATAGGATCTAGCCTCCGAAAGAATGAGATAGAATGTACAGTACCTATAAAGCGTCGCGCTGTGTCAAGCTGCGCCATTGGCCGCTTTGATTATGAGCTCATTTTGAAAAGTGAGCTCAAACATAAGAATGTAAGACCGTAAATAAATAGACAAACTGAAGTATTTTCGTCACAAAACAAGGACGCAGATTTTTTGTTATGATTTTATTTGAACTAAAATTAAAATTCTGAAAAGTAGCTTTCCCAAATAATGCATTGATTAATTTTACTGCATGATTATGTGATTTGAAATGTATGTTGTATAATATATAATATAAAATTTTGTTTGAAAATTTAACGAATCTGCCAACGACCTACGTTAAAACCTTATTGTACTAAAAATAAACATATTTTCTCTAAATTTTAAAACTGGTTTAACTAGATAAAATAACAGTATTTCGAAATCAATTGATAATTTTTTTTGTAGAAAAAGAGTCAATACGTCTAAAACTTGTTAAAAAAACGACATATTTCCGGTGTTGGCTGGTTATTCCCTCTTAAGATATTATTTCTGATTATTTCAGTTTATCTTTATTTATTTCTTTAAAATGAATTCTCAATTCTAAAAGAAAAAAAAAATGGAAAAGAGGTGTAAAGGACACAATGTACATCAAAATTTCTTGTTATTACACACTCACAAAACAAACGTAAAGAGTCTTTCATCAATAAATTTAAGCCGCCGCTATTCGAATTCGACCGATTTCTTACATATTATATACCTTAAACATTTGAAGTTTTTAAGCTCTTAAAAAAATATATGTTATTTTTGAAGATAATAAACGCCGAAACGCAAATTATATGAAATTCCCTCGATAAAAAAAATCGCAAAGTATGCTCCGAAAATTATTTAAAACAAGTCTATTTCTATTATTTTACAAGTTATATCTGTGAAAAAATTCACAATGTTTCTTTAAATGATACTTAAGATACGTTCCATGAGATTTTTGCTCTATTTTAAACGAGTCATGTTTTATTAAGCTTTTTGGCAATTTTCGCTGCTATTTTATCACTTAAAATATTAGCGCGCTCTGTCCAACATTCGTAATTACATATCTCTCCATCTTCTTCCTTTTCAGCCGAAGAGCGCCGCCTTAAAAAAAGGAAGTGTTATCAAAAATGTATTTCACCAGAAGCAAAGAAAAGTTGGGCGTACTTCGGGAACATGGACACGCCCATAACGTACTTCTATTGGTATATCTCTACAGTGTTCCTAGTTATATTTCTCAGTTTCCAGTGCCAGGGATGATTTAGTGTTTTGATAATTAAATTCGTGATTTGGGTAGAGACAACAGAGTTTGTACAAAATGACAGTGATTTTGTTAATTCTCGAAATAATTAGCTGAATGTATTGTTTGTTACAAAAACTTGTAGAATCGTTTTAAATCTATCGTGTTGTTCTAGCACAGTTACTGTTCTGCCAATTGGAACCGGTTCGTGCAAACCTGATTAGTTTCTTTAAATAGGAATTATTTGTTTTTTAATCAATCTAATCGTTATCAGCTGTGGTTGATTTCTTTTAAAATATGCATTCTTTATTCCTTCCGATTGATTATTCCCGCAACCCATAAAACCATTGTAAAAATTTCAGTCTTTTGTTCGTTAAAGATAATCGTCGTTAAAAGCAGCGTAAGTTTTACATGGTAGTGTTCTCCGGTGATGTTTTTGCATTTCGGCGTTGTTTTTTAAATATTAAAAACTATTAATTTAAACTGTTTCCCTAACCGAAGTGTTGCGTACAACGGTCCAAGTGCGCGCATTGGCTTTGATTATGTGCTCACTTTTCAAGGCTCTTATGGCTGAGATTGTGTTGTGAATTTGTGATACCTCTTGTTTACATATTGACACTATTTTGAAGTGAAAACTTCTTTAGCGCCGTTGTCATTTTAAACTCGATGAAACGAAAAATAGCGACACTAAAAAGAAATAAACACATACAAGTGTAGGATTTAGCCTGCGAGAGGCAGATATAGTAAAATCGGTCTCCTCTTTGGGCGGTGCTTCGTAATCTACCCACTCTAGTCTACTTTAATTTTCTGAAGGTTTTACCGCGTGTAAATTGCATAATCATTTTTTTTTTAAATTATTATTATGACTTTTTCCAAATTTTGTTACCTTACACCGCATCACGTTCAAACGGATCAGGTGATAAGCGCTCGGTCTCATCTGTACAATGCTGCAAGAAAGAGACAGATTGTACCCAGTGGCGACGTGCGACGGAAAAATATATATCGATATTAATTGAAAAAAATGTACAGCAAAAAATCGTCCACCGCTTTCAATCGAAACATATTCAAGAATCGCTATTTAAAGTCTGCTGGGTACAAACTATCACCCTTTATATTCTATTCGCCTCCCCAACTCTCCCCTTCCCTAGCATTCGATAGCTATACTTGAATGCATGGTATGCTGAGCAGCCAGAGGAAAAATATTACCAAATCACTGAACAGAACTAGAAAATTAGAAATTCTAATCAATGCCAATGGGATAATTCCAGTGCAGGAACGTATGGAAAAGCAAGCTTCGTAAAGAATAGTGCAAGTCTAGTGCAACCGGTAAGCGGAAAAAATCCGAATGGAACACAGTTCGGCTAATCAATAATTTCGTTCAGACATTCAGACTGTCCGCCGCGGTTGAACAGATGCACATTAATGGAAAGGCTAAAAGCATTATCACAGCGTCCTTAACTGGAACGTTTGCGCGGCCCTTTCGGCCAGTTTCATACAAATTTTAAATTTGGATTTGAGATCAAAATACGCAACCAAACTGAAAAATTATTTTTGTAATCAAAAGGTTTATCAAATATATATTACGTATGTGAGCTACTTTATTTTTTTGATGATTTTAGAGGCAACTTGAGCAATTATTTGTGAGTAAATGAAAAACAAAAAAAAAATCTAGTAGATTAAATCCTATAGATGTATGTGTTTGTCTCTTTTTAGTGTCGCTTTTTCTTCTCATCGAGTTTCAAATCACAACGGTGCTAAAGAAGTTTTCACTTCAAAAATCAGATTTCCGTAGAGCTCAGTAAAAAAAATTATCATTAGGAATTTACGAACACGAGACGAGAAGGAAAAATTTATAAGATCACTTGAATTAATTAAAGAAATGCATTCAAATAAACACACAGCAAACCCGGTCGCCAAGAAATTTAAACAACAGGTATTTGTCAAACTGTTGCTGTCATTGTCGCTCTTACTGCCCCGAATACTGACCGCAAGGGACAACTGCATCTCAGGCTGAAAATACCTAAATAAAATCGTCATACAGGAGGTTTTGTGTTCCCCATTTTTCTCTTCCAAAATTGGACCGATTTAAATTTTTTTTTAATGTGTTAGAAGAAAATATTGCATGTCTCTACTTTTGCTTTTTTAAATATATTTTCTAGTTTATATACTGAACGTCAGTTAATGGCTTTCAAACCAGGCAATCTTAATGATTTTGGAGAGTCCTACCCCTATAAGAACTTATCAAAAAAAGAAAAACGTACTGAGACGCTAGTGGTCAATATCTTTATTATATTAAAAAAAATATATTTGTAGTAGTGTCAAAATCCAGAGAGGAAATTCGGGAATACGTTTGTACGGACCAAACGCCGCCCGGTTTACTCAATTTCGTAAATTAACGTTGGAGAAAATTATGTTATATCGAAAGTAAATATGAACCAAGACATTCTATGAAGATACACAAATAAACTTTGAAGATTTTTTGAAACTTATAGATAGTGAATTATTTAATAAATAAAGAAATAATAGACTTATCTTGTCAAATAAATATTGTAGGCATGTTCATATTGGATAAAGGATACAATCTTGGCTTTATAATAACTAAGTGCTACCTATTCCTCCTAGGTTCTACCCATTGAACAGAAAATCTCTAGAAGTGTGATGCAAATCTGATCAATGAATACCAAAATAAAATAATACAGATGTCTCCACTTTAAACGAGACCTTTCGACTCCGTGACCCCAGACAAGAGAATAAATGCACTTGATCATCTTTTCAAAAAAAAAAATCAATATTGGTTCTATTTCACCCAAAGTTTTAAATTGGCATAACTTTGGTCACACCGACTCACAGCAAGACTATTTTTAATGGGCTTTGCATCGCATAAGAGTAGACATGAACCGCATTCCGCTGATCGATACGATACGATTGTACCACCCCAGCCAGGACTATTCCTGTCCGGTGAGACCGGTAAGGGGTACTGGTTTGTCAGGACTTACAACACGTGCATTGAGGATGGAAAGGAGGTTAGAGTTTAATTGACCGGTATACATGGCAACCTATTAAGCCAATATTGGATTTTAGGATCGGTAAGCATAAAGGAATTGATTGAGCGTTGTTTTTTCTTCTTTTTATCTTCCTCCTTCTTACATTTTCTTGCCTTTTATTGGCTCTTCCTGGTACATCTTGTATCTTCTTGGCCCTTCTTATTTCTTCATACATCTTTTCACCCGTTCTCGGTTCGTCTTTAATATCCTTTATTCTGTTTCTTCTAGTTTCTCTTGGCTCTCCTTTACGCATCTTGCTTTTCTTCCATATTCTCATTCTCACCGCTCCTTCTGGTCTCTTGCAGTTTATTTTTGCCTAGTTTGAGTCTTCTTACTTCTAATTTCCGCATGTTGTGTCTTTTGGACTATTTTAGTCTTTTCTTGTTTCTTCATGCCTCTCACTGCACCTTCTCGATCCTTCTAGTCTCATCTTATCTATTCTAGTATATTATTGCCTCTTTGAAATCTTTTAACATCTTCTCTCCTCTTCTTGGATCTTATTGAATCTTTTTACTTCTGACCGATCCTTCTATCTATTCTTGTTTTCTCTAGATTCTTATTGGCTCTTCTTGGCTCTTTTTGCATTTTCTTGCATTATATCTTCTCTCTTTGGCTCTTCTTGGATCTAACTAAGGGAGGGGGGGGGGGGGATACTAATGAAATTCTGAGAAAAGAATCAGTTTACCAAAAATTTTTATTAAAATTCTAAAAGAAAAAATATGTGGTATTTTTTGGTTCAACACATTCACAATTAAAAAAAAATGTAATTTATTTTAAACGTTTTTATAATGAAAAGAGGAAAAGGCGTTAAAAAAAACTTTATTTTTTTATTACCACTGCCGTTTTGTTTTCATTGTTGCTATTGTTACTTATTATTGTCGTTACAACAATAACAATGTTTTTAATAATATGTTTGCATAAAATAGTACTGTGAAAAACATTAAATAGGACTAATATAGTTTATATAGCAAAATGCTACACAGGCGAGTAATTCACTAAAACATTAATATATTATTTAAATGGTCTTACAAATTAGGCCGCTCCAAGCTTCTTTTTGCAAAGTTTTTTTTTTGTCTGGCAGCTAATACTGACTTATAAAATAATTACCAACAGTTTCTTCAAAACAAAACAGCGCTTCTAGCAATTTGTGTTGAAGCGCTCCACGACTATATTGCGGAATTGAATTATTTTAAAAGCAATTTAAAAAAAAATGTAATTAAATTCATTTTTCTGTAATATTTATTTACGCTAGAAATGTTAGATTTTTTAATATTAAAAGAAAAATTGTCTGGTGTTTTCAATGACTGTAATAAATTACTTTAAAATAAATATTTATGACCTCAAAAGCACTATGTTATTTAAATAATAAAAATTGTAATAAAAATATGTTAGAATTTCTGTAAATAATGTTAAGAATAGGTTTGTTAGATATTAATAAAAAAAGAAAATATTCCTGATGTCTGCAATGACTGTTGTAAATTTTATTAAAAAAAAAAAAACAATAAATGTCCTCATTAAAGCATTTACAATAATGAAATAGAAACAATGATAAGATTTGAAATATATAATAGTGTTTTAAGCAAAAAAAGTGGAGTCTAGAAACAAAAACAAAAAATTAAAAATTTTCACATTTTTATTATTGTTATCATAAGCATTCTATTTCCTTTCTTAATCCTTATAGACAGAGCGCGAGCGCCGAGATTAATATATTTTCACAACAGTTACAAATCTAATGTTAGTTTCCTGAATATTTTTTCAAGTGTGAGCAATGATATTGACGGCCTCCGTGGTCCCGAGGCAAGACTCTCGACTCACAATCCGAAGGTCGCGGGTTCGAACCCGGCGTGCGTAAATAAATTTTATTTGATTAATTTGTGTTATTTCACAATTTATTTATTTAAAATATTATATAGTATATTTGCGGCACGTTCCAGAGTGGAAGATACTATCAGTATCGCCCTGGTGTAAGACCACCATTCAGAATTGAAACGTTGCTTGAAATGGCTTTAGCCGTGTTTAGTGACCAGATCTGAATAGCCAGGTACTTCCCCACCTTCCTCTTCCTTATCTCCTTCCCCTCCCCACTACCTTCAGCCTCACAACATACCCCAATTGGGGATGCCATAGTCTCACTGGCTCCAGACGGGAGCAGTTGGGGACTCTTGTGCGGTATTTCATTTAAAAAAAAAAAAAAAAAAAAAAAATGATAATCATTATTTCGCGACTTTTCATCTCGCGACGAAATACCCCCGACAAAATATCCCCGACAAAATATCCCCGACAAAATATTCCCGACAAAATATCCCCCAACAAAATATCTACTAAAAACCTAACCTAACCTTACAAAAAATGGGACAAAAATAATATAGACATTCTGTAAAGACAAGCATTTATTGTTATCTATATTATTTTTTCCATTGTAGGTATTAGGTATTTTTAAACAAAAATTTTTTGTCTTTACAGGATGTATGTATTATTTTTGTCCCATTTTTTTGTTAAGTTAGGCTAGGTAAAGTTTTAGTAGATATTTTGTTGGGGAATGTTTTTTCCGTAGGATATTTTGTCGCGGGTTGAAAACGCGAATTATCTTAAGTGGGTTATCTGCTATTTATTTTTTAAATGTTATATATTTCTAGATACAATTCATTTGTATGAAAGAAACCAACCCGCACGACTAGCTCCGCTACTTGCTATTAATTAGTATTATCACTGTTTGAAAAATGTCACAAAGTGGACAAACATCATAAATGTTCTGTAATACAGTATTTTTTGCTGAAATTAGCATTCTTTGAATAGGCGGCTCTAACGCACCTTGTAAAGAGTAAGAAACCAATAATAATAAAAATACGAGTGCAGTCACACACGGTAGAAGCGAAACTTTACCAAAATAATCTCAAGCCTTGAAAAGTGAGGTCATAATCAAAGCAGCCAATGAGCGCAGACCTAGGACCTAACGTCATTTCCGTTTAATATCTCAACCAATAGGAGCCTTTAAAAGTGACATCATAATCGAATCGGCCAATGAGCGCAGTGTGATGCTTCGCAGGTGCTAATGGGTAATTTCCGTTTCATCCAAATTCCGAATTACTAACGCCGCTAAAGAAGTTTCACTTCAATAAGTGAATTATTTGTATTGGGCCATTTTTATGAAAAATCACATCAAGCCCTTCGTGATTTAAAATTAGGGAATAATGAATTTACATTTGGGAATAATATTTAAAAAAAACATTTCGTTGGTTTCAACCGGCAAGACGCTTGTATGTATAAAATATTGTCTTTTAATGCCTGTGCAGTGATTTATATTGTTTAATGATAAGCGGATAATATGGAACCATTTTTTAAAATTGTATTACAAAAAATATGAGTTGCATTTCACAAATATATCTTACAAAATATAACATCTAAGGGCATCTTTGGTCGTGCATTCCTTATCAGAAAAAAAACCTTGTGACTGATAAGGGAGCCACGATTCTTTGCAATCGGTACATAATGGTTTTGTTCGTAATATTTTTAAATAATGTTTTGCATATAAAAATTGCATTGGTTAAAAGCCGGATAGTTGCGCCACTTTTCAAAAAAGCTCTTTTATTAAATTTTTTTTTAAATTTATTAAAATGTAGGTATGTATTTATCTTTTAACACTTCTGCAAGAGGTCACTCCAAGTGGTTCGCTACTTTTGGTGACTTAGCAAGGGTGCCCGGGTTCATTAAGTGAGGTTTGTTCGGAACTTGGCGGCGTTTGCCCATCAACTGCTTGGTAGGCCGGATTGGAAGACACTGATTGAGGGAAACATCTTAATCTCTCCAGCCCATATTGCCTCTCGATCCATATTGCCTTGCATCGCAAGGAGAGGGATGGAATCTTACGTCACTCACTCCAGGACAATTGGACAACCACATTTCTACCTACCCATCATGCCTTTTTCCTTCACAGAACCTCCTCTCCTGCTTCCATAAAAAGACGCTTCACACAGCATCCCCAAAGATGACACAGGCCCTCCTGTGCGAAGCTATTGTACAAAAAATATGTACATAAACAAACGTCTTGCATCACAAATAATAGACAAGTTTTGGTAATTTTTCACCTTTGTTCAATGTTTTATTTTGTGACTCTTCTATTTTGGTTTGGAACCGCAATATACGAATGTTCTGTTTATGTCTGAAATAAAATAAGATTGTTCTGTTTTTGTCTCAAATAAAATACGAATGTTCTATTTTTGTCTCAAATAAAATAAACACTTCTATCGGTTTATTTCTTCAGTGGTGCGTGCTACCTATTTGAGAACGAGTTTCCAATATACGCAGAAAATGTTATCCCCGTTCCAATATATTTCGGGTGCTTGTTCCTGTGCGTATATTTACGAGCACCAAAAGTCCCCAGTGTCTTTATACAATATCCATACATCTTGCCTATGACAGAATCGATGGCTATCGCAATTTCCTCAACATTCGAGCACATACCATCCAAGGCACATACTTGCAATCTAGAATCGTGTCAACATAATAAAAATATATATACATTTACATTAAATGCGCGATATAATGGAGTAGTAAAATTTATTATTGTTGTGAACGCTAGTGGAAAAAACACTATATTAATATCCTCACATGTTACGACCAAGATAATAATAATATTACCCGTACTTTGCCTAACAACTACTGATAAAATGAGAAACATTTTTTTTCAAATTCCTGTTTTTTGTTGGGAAAATTAAGTACCTACTGATAATGTATTTTTTAGTTCATTACAGGTATATCGCAGCCAGAGTTGATGAGGATCGAAATTATCATCACGTTTCGAAACTAACAGCTTTTCTACTTAAAAAATTTCAAGCAAAATTGAATTAAGTTCCATTTTATTTGAATTATCTTTTTTTTCTACGTGAATACGCGCAAGAGTCCTATTTTCTGCCGTCTGGAGCCATTAGGGTATGTGGTGAGGCCCAAGGTGGCGGGGCGGGAAATAGGGAGGTGGAAGTAGGTACCTGACTTTTCAGACCTGGTAATCAAACACGGTTAATTCCATTTCAGGCAACTTTCACCAGGATGAGATTATCTACCACTATGGCATACTGTTATTGTGTTGAAGATTCAGCTAATGTCACATTATATCAGTTTATAAATAAGTAGTACATTATTATTGCATAATGCAATAATTGCAATCATCAGCTTATCAGTTTAACCTCAATAGTTTTGTAAACTATCAATATTACATACACACTTGAATAAATACACGTCAGGTATATCGCAATATTTAGTTTATTATCTAGTCAACACATAATGCCCATAATTGCAAAGTAACTACTGACAGGTACTTCCTATTATAGTAAGATTGTCCTTGAAGTTGAACAAAACGAACTAACAAGACATTTTCCAGGAAGAGAGAGAGTGATTGGGCTGCCACCCAACTGTCTTTGCATACACTTTTTTCTTCAAAAGACCTGTCAATCTGTCAACAAAAAAAATTGCAGTCAAAAGGGCGAACTAAATCAATTGCATTAATGTTGCTGCTATCCGGCTCGAAGGACCAATATCTGCGCCGACGTCCTTGATTTTACCCATGGTTGTAAACCCTGAACCTTGTGGTGAAGATTTGCATCAATCGAAATGGTTGACGCAGATCGGCATGTTTACTCAATAGTGAAAGAACAGTTTAGTATTATAATTTATTTATTTTGCTAATTATGCTTTTTTTATATTTTGAAATTAAAGGCAAATGATACAAATTATTAATGAAAATACGGCTTTATAACATGAAATTTTCTTTACTTCTAGTTATTTTCGAAGAAAACATAAGGAATTGCTTGTTTTTGCCTTAATTGTAAAGTTTGACATAATACGAAAACATTTGAAAAAGCATAACATGACTTGTTATTTGTTAAGGTAATTGTCTAACATGACTTGTTATTTGTTAAGGTAATTGTCAATTTTTGGTTGCATAAATTCTAGTACAAAGGTGCAGTCACATGCTGAATTAACGAAAAAGGTTTTTTCACGCAATGTGTACGGGATTGGTGCATTCGCAAAGACTTGGGAGGTAGCAAATATCAATAAATTCTGGTAATTATCCCATCTACCTAATCTTCCCATTCTGAAAATGTCATCATGAGCGATGCAATTGTTGCAATAAAAAATACTTTATTTAAGGTGGCAGTAACATTGAAGAGAGCAGACAATGTGAAATAATATCTGAGGCAAGGCGGACTATCTGTAACATAACATCGACTGTGGAAGAAATATTGCGATTTCGTATTTCAATTTATAATATTGTGAAGTGAAGCCCCAGAACCTGGAGACGTGTGGCCCAACTGCGGCGGTGTGTCCTTGTTCCTATTCTCCAATCTGGACTTATCTTATGTTCCAGAAGCCTAGATTTGAACCATCGACTGACACTCAGGTTTTGCGAGTGCATGTATACTTATCGTCCATTATAAACTTAACGATTGACAGTTTCGGGACTGGTCCTTAGGGTGTGTTGCATAGGGCTTGACTTGGCTCTGCAGCACTCAAAAACCATTAATGCAGTGGGGCCAGTTTACAACGTCAAGATTGAAAAAAAGATAATAGGAATAGGTACAAAGAAAATTGAAATGAAAACCAGGCCGGCCCTGAGCCAAACAACGCCCGGTGCAAGTAAAATTTGTGCGCCCTTCGTGAAAACCAATTTTACACCTGTTTTTTCTAAAAATCCATTTTTTACGTAAAAAAAACAACAACCCGTACCAAAAAGGCAATTTCTGTCAGTTTTCTTTCCGACACTAAAACAGCTTATTGTGCAATAATTCTAACGATAATATCATTATCATTATTATTTCTTTCTGTTTTATCAAAAAGGCAATTTCTATCAGTTTTCTTTCCGTCATCAAAAACAGCTTATTGTGCAACAATTGTAACAATAACATCATTAGGTTTTTTTCCGTATGAAACCATAAACTTTACCAGTGGGGTGACCTTTTGCAAAATAGATGATAATATCCTTATTTTTATAACCTTCATGAAGCATTTGATAAAATACACACAAAACTTCCTGTACGTCGTACTAATTCAGTAATTGTACAAAATGGCACAACTCTGAACCACTCATTTTTATCAGGTTCTACTCGGAAAAGATTCATAATACATTTATGTCTTTATAGTGAATGTAGAGTATGCCACGATTTATATACAGGGTGTAACAGGACGTACCCGAGGGATTTTAACCTGCGATTCCTGAGCATTTTTGGAGTAAAAACTGTACATGTCATTTTGCTGTCCGATAACATTTTTTTTTCTATTAAAAACAAAAAAAATTCAATCACATGTTGGTACTGTTCCCATCGCAATGGGAATTATCCCGTTGCGACGGGTGTGAGCATACGCGTGCTGTTTCGTGCGATAATACGCTGATAGAACGAGACGCAACGCTTATCAAATGACCGCTAGGCTATAAACGCGCCACTTTATTAACTAGTCAGTGGCGACGTGTGATGGAAAAATATTTTTAATATAGTCCTGTTAAACCTTGTACATGATAGGATATGTTTATAACATGAACGCTAGTCACAATTTGAAACCCTGCTCAAATAAAACCAATCTGGAACAATATCAGTACTAAAAAAAATATCACTACTACCAAATAATTTACAACAATAACAGCATACCTTCACACAACGTTTTTTTTTCTTTTGAATACATGAGGCAAATTCTGTAAGTCAAATAACTATTTTCCTTGAAACTTAATTAAATTATAAGAAAACTTACACCATTTGTTTTTGAAAATGGAAATACATGACCATTAATTTCAATTTTGGTCCTATTGGACTACTAAAACTTGACCAATATTGTCATTCATTTACGCCAGTTCACTCTATATGCGGTATTGTCGATATTATTATCATTCCTTAATTGGGTTTGGTTTCTAACACATGGCTTTTCTGATTCCGTATGAATTTAACGAAAAATGTTTATCGTTTGTTGGTAGTTAAAATTATAACAGTGTTAATGTGGATTAGATTCACAAAAAATAATATTATTGTATTGTGTATTTTGAGGTAACAAACAATCCAAAAAGGCATTGAAAATATAAACAACGGTCGAACATTATGTATAACAAAATACTTCTCAAACAAAATTATATACAACAAGGACATTCACAGACATAATACAAGGACTTGCAAGGAAATCAGACTACAAAAAAAGGACAAAACGAATACGCAGAACAGTTTACTATATAAAGGGATGAAGTTATACAACACTCTACCAGAAACTTTAAAGGCCGCACCAATCGGAAAGTTCAAAATTTATTGTAGGAGATACATAGAACAAGAAAAAATATAGTTTGAAATATGAAATGATATAATTAATTAGGAAATTGTAAACTTTAATGTACAATTTACTAAAATAAAACAAATAAATAAATAAGTAAAATAACAAACAAGTACAATTATTGATGTCCGTCTCGACACCGTAGGTACATCCTAGTGAGACAGGCATCGAAAAATCATTTGTAAATATACCTTATCCACTGGAGCGCTTTTGCCACAATATGGCGCTATTTAAAATACCTCGAATTGCTTTGCTGCTAATTTTGGCAAATTTTCTCTTATTTGTAAGTAATTTAGTAGAAGTTTACGATTTTATAATATTTTTTTATAAATCCTATGACTGTGTGATAATCGTCAAAAGATAATTGAATTTATTGGCTGTATAGGACTATAATCAGTGTGTATGTTTCCATATTCAAATTCGGATCATGATTTTGATCTGGTAAAACAAAAAAAAATTCGAGCAATCGGAGAAAAAAGTTTTAAATTGCGCTGTCGCTCCAGTGGCTAAATAGCTAAATAAAAATTAATGTGCAAAAAGGACTTTTTGATTTTAGAATGGCCGATTTTCGATCAGAGAAACGAAAAAAAAAACAAACGCACTCACCGATTTTCGTTTAGAGTAACAAAAAAAAACAACACAAAAAAAGAGTGATCAAATTAACCGGCAGTTCCGAAACATCTCAACACGCGAATAAAAATCCGCAATGGAATGATTTCGGCTTGATTGAAAAATATTTGAGAACACCTTGGGGATTGAATTTTTTTTTATTTCTATCCGTAAGCCGACGCATTGTTGGCTTGATATTTCACATCGCAGGAAGCGGCCAGATGTAAAGAGGGGAAGGTTTTAGGAGAGTAAAAAAGGGTCGGGTTTAGTCAAACAGGGAAAATGCCACATAAGAGGGTGGTGAAACAGTTCACACAAAGCAAAAAATTTTGATGGGAGAAAAACAATGGGTCAGTTCAGAAAACACCGTCATAACCAGAATCAACAAACCTCAGCTTTCGGTAAGGGAAAAATACATTACGCAGTCTTGTGTGGAAAGGATATGATACAATAAGGATTTGCTTTTTTGCTTCGGAATACTATGAGAATCGTATACTTTTAGTGAATAGGCAAAACAGTGATTCCCAAACGGGCGGTTCCGCCGCGGCGCCGAAAGCACTACGGGGGGGGGGGGGGGGCATGGGGTGGTAAAGCGGTGCGGAACGCTGACTTTCAAATACATGACGCATTGATTTTTATTGCTCACTACAAGTATTTTCTGCTTAGAATCGAATTAATAACTTCAAAGTATATTTTATTAAATTCATTCCTTTTTGAAGTAAAACTTCTTTACGCACGCTTGACTTGGGGAATAAGCTGGTGAATGCGTGACGATAGCGTTACGAAAAGTGTCGGGCGAGGCGAACGGAAGTTGAGAGGGAGATATAAGTTAGTGAAGATAGAGAGAGAGAGTTACGTTTCGTATATTACTGTAGGGGCAAGAGAGAGAGGTGCGAGCTCACATTTTCCTTTTCTCTTTCTCTCAAGCCAGTTACGTTTCGTACATCTAAGACACTGTGCAGGCCTATTGCCTGTATCACACTGTAGGCGCAAGAGAGAGCAGTGCGCGCGCACATTTTCTTTCCCCCTTCCTCTCATAGAAGTTTTACTTCAGTCGTGTGGTCTAAAGCACACTCGTATTTTTTTTTAAAAGCGAGGCTAATATTCCCAGATTTCGAACAACCAGACATTGTTTTAAATACTCATACCGACATATTTACAGGTAGACGCTAACACAGGATCAAACCTATATTGTGAAGGTACTTTATATGAGTTTCGATTTATTTGTAAATTAGCACCTAGCAGCTTTGTGATGGAAAATTAAATGAAGCAACTCTGTGAACACAGTTCAAAACACGCAAACGGTTTGGTAATTAAATGTGATTGGCACGTTCACATAAATAAAAAAAACGAGGACAGTTCGCAGGTAGAAGTGAAACCTTCAGAAAACTAAAGTAGACAAGAGTGGGAAGGCTACAAAGCACCGCACAAAGAGGTGGCCGATTAAAGTATATCATTCTCTCACAGGCCAAATCCTTTAGATGTAAATGTGTGTCTCTTTTTTATTGGGTACTTGATAATTTATCGTATTTACTAGTTCAGGGCTATCCAAATATCCGTTGATGGTTTTAAATAATAATAAAACATCATAGATTTTTCTTCGCTGTGATAATTCAGGTAATTTAAGCAATTGCTTTAAATATTTATAATTTAAATTTTCTATTGGAATGAGCAATTTATAATTTATATACCTTAAAAATCTGTGCTGTACTATTTCAATTTTATGTGAATGTAATGTGCATGTTTTAATTAACTAGGAAGAGTTATTTGCATCCGTTAATAATTCAAAACAAACGCCTCGGAGCCATCTAAATTAGTGCGGGAAACATCAATGCCTGATATTTGCTCCGGCCTGAATACACGCCTCGGGGTTTTTTTTAACCAAAACGTAATTTCCCGTGTAGCAGGACCAGCAAGTAGTGTAATATTACCATTCCCCCCAAATAAACACGGCCAGTGCGGGCGGCGCACAGTGGTTGCAAATGCTCGTTATCGCCTCATAAATCTGCAAGTTCTTTGTTTCTTATAAAAAAAAAATATATATTTGGTGTGCTGATTAAAAACTACACAATCTTTAGGTTTCACATTTTTATTTTAAATTATAATTTTTTTGATATCAAACATGTCACTTCAAAAACAATTTATCCGTGCGAAAAGTAAATTTTCTGATAAAAAAGAGCAGCGGAAAAACCGTATTTTGACGCTGTTGCGCACAAAATCCGCAATTTTTTTTTGATAAACATACTAAAGAAAGAGGTTGCGCAACACGGCATAACACCCCAAAAACAAATAACGAAAATACTTTTGGCCGTGAAAATCTAAAAACTTATCATACTAAAAAAAGGTTTATATTATAAAATAAGGTGTTTTCATATCCACAGGGCCAAACCCTGCTACTATTTGAAAGCTTACCTGAACTTTGTCAAAATCTGGTTTCAATCTGGTGCTTTGTCAAAATTTGCTTCAAGGGGGCTTAAAAATAACTATTATTTAAAAATAAAATATAAAAAATAATATTATTAAAGCTTAAAAAACACCCTTTGCCGTGATGTATAATAAACTATATATAAGCAAGCTCAAAAACTTTTAATTTGTACCACGAAATATTTCACATTTTGATTCAATTAAATATCTCAGCCTGAACCCGTACTTTGACATTATTTTAAGTATACAAAAGTACAATTTTGACGTGAAAACATCTTTTAAATCGATGAACGCCGGCTGCATGCACGAAAAAGCATGACTCATTGTCACGTTTCGCCTGAGCCGAGCGTACATGCGAGAACGCGGAATAAGCGTTTGGCTTATGACGCATCTAACTCTCTTCCACTCCATCGTTATTATATGACGTTCTCACGTAAAATTATCGTCCGTAAACCGACTTTACAGACAACCAATTTTTTTTCTTTTCTGACCGATAAAAAGTAAGCAATCGTTTATCTTATTAAAACCACTTTAGGTAAATCTGAAAAAAAGCACTTTTTTTCGATTTATGAGACGGTCTTGTTCCGGGCATTCCATAGTGCGGCACTACGTTTCAAAGTTTTTAAGCGACTAGCCTAAATTATACACGTAAGGGCTGTATATTATCGCGTCTAATCTAAAATCAGAACGAAACGTGGCGCTTATTTTAGCTCACGTAATTCATTTTTTGTACGACATACATTAACGACACCTAAAGTTGTGCCTGCAAACCAATTACGACACGCGTTATGAACAGTTTAACTAGTTAATTTAATAATTATTGTATGGCAATTTTGATCCTTTAAATTCTGATTGGATTTTTTTAAATGAACACTTTTTAGCACCGTTGTGATTTGAAACTCGATGAAACGAATAAGCGACACTAAAAAATCAACGAGTGTGCAATTCACAGGCGGTAGAAGTGAAATATTTAGAAAATTTAGGTAGAAACGAGTGAGGAGGCTACAAAGCACCGCACAAAGAGGAGGCCATTTAAATATGTCGTTCTATCGTCGGCTAATCCTTTGAGTGTGTGTTTGTCTCTTTTTAGAGTCGCTATTTTTAGTATCATCGAGTTTCAAATCACAACGGTGCTAAAGAAGTTTTCACTTCAAAAGAGACAAAACATACATCTATAGGAATTAGCCTGCAAGAGAATGAGATAGACTAATCGGTCTCCTCTTTGTGCGGTGCTTTGAAACCTCCTCACTCTTGTCTACTATAGTTTTTTGAAGGTTTCACTTCTACCGTGTGTGAATTGTGCACTCTGATTTTTTTATTTGGTTTTGAACTATAGAAATTAAAGTAGATATATTTATTTATTTATTAAGTGGCACTATTTCCAGCTTTCCACTGCCAGAATTGATGAACAAAGAAAGAGGTATAAGTGGGATGTGTGACATAAAACAAATGGTCGAAGAAGTCGGGGATTCCCGAGGAAGACATGGCACAATCAAATGAATCAAATACTTATGTTTTATTCGGTAAAATTCGGTAGCCTTTCAATTTTCAGCGAAATAGATCCAGTAGTTTTTGCAAGATAGATAATATAAATAAAATAGCCGATATACAAAATCACGCCGCCATCCGCCACACACAATCAACTTTATACATTAGAAGAAAATCATATAGGCATAAGATTATATTCTATGGTTTTATTATATTTTCCAGCTATATGTCATTAAAATTATTACTAAAATATTTACCAAAATTATAACAATTTTTTTCACAATAATTCTCAATTCGGGAGGCTGGTATGGGTACCGCCGCCCCGGGAACGATTTATTGGATAACCAACACCTCCGCCGAAGGTCACTCCAAGTGACCTAGATAAATAATATCCCGTAAATAGTGTGTTTTGGTTCTTCAGGATCTTTGCTTCACATTTTCGTGAAATGAGGTCCCGCTTCACCTGTTTAAATCCCATAAAAGTATTGATTTAATACTTCAATGTATTTATTACTTTAATCGGAATTTTGTTTGAAGGTTTCGTTAGTAATTCAAGTCGTTTGAGATACCTAAACTATTCAACTTTCTCGTAAACAAACCGGCTTAACATTAACATTACACGATCACAAAGGCAATTCGCCCACTCCGTACAGTATCTTACTAGCAGCGCGCACCTTTTTAGGAATACTGATTTTTTTGTATAAACGTTAACTAAATACGAAATAATAATCTCGTAGAAAACTTTATCAAATAAACATCAGAAAAAATGACTTTGCTTTGTAATGCCACGGATTCATGTAATTTTAAGGATATTTTTAACTTTTTACGATAATTTATGTGAACATAAGTTTTTTCAAAAATTATTGCGGTTTTTTGGGACATATTTTATAATCATCCTTTGTAAAGGTATTTCTATCTTTTATTTTACAATGTGAATGTATTTCACAATGTGAAATCCGTTTTTGTATTTGGATTAAAATTTTCCTCCTCGGGCACAAAAAATATTTTATAGTTCGAAACTTGTCTTAATTATTTTCATAATATGCTTCCATCATTTTAATCTTTTCCGAAACCCTCGATTCTAATCCGACTATTAAAACATTTGTTTTATTATCCTGTTTGAAATCGCAGTAGTTCAATATTTTGTTTGCAGAAAGATCTTGTTGACCTTCTGTTCTATGTTTTAACCATGGTGCCACAACAGCGAAGTCAAAAATGTCTTTAATTAATTATTATTTTTTATATACTTGGAAAGTATTGGATTGGTCCTTTTGATTCAAAGTTTTGTATTTAAGCATCCTTGGGGGTCATTGATGAGATCTAAATTTGTAGACACAAAATTAGGCTTTTGTTTCCACATATTAAGAGCCCAGCAGAGCAATCGATTTTGTCGAAATTCAAATAGTTAAAAAATTAGTCGCTTGTGTCGCCCTCGTCGCATTTTTAAGTGGATTCCGCAAAATGTTATTGTACTTTGTTACTTGACACGGATTTGACCCCAGTATATCTGCTCGTAAAATCCCGAGTTACAACGATCATTCCCGAACAAAAATTAAAAAACGACAAATACATCTTTGCCGATTTCGTGGATCACTAGATTTCGATTTTTCCCTATAAAGTGGGGAAATTTCCCCTGAGATTCCCTATTACTATGAAAAATAATTTAAAAATAAAATAAAAAAACAGTTTTTTTAATCGGCGGATATTCACGATTCAAATAGTATGATTTTAAAGATAAATTGCAAAATGTTTATGGGGTTTCAACACCACAATCTACGTTTATTTTTAATTTCAAAAATATAAACGACAACTTCTTTAAAAATCTGCATCTTCTCATTATAAAATTAATATTGGAGGTGTATTAATTAATTTTATATGTTTACTAATATTCCCACATTTTACAATATTTACACAATTTTCCATAAATTCTGGGAATTTTTCTGAAGGCTTCCAACCCAGAACACCTGCATGCGCTGAGCGTGTCCACTTACTTCTGGACTGTTAGGGCTGTCACAACATGGAAATATAAACACCGCAGAAAAATAAACTTATTTATTTGAAATTTTAGGTTTTTACAGTAAGTAGCCATAGAAAAAAAAACAGTTTTTATAACACGAAGAAGAAAAAACATAAAACTCACTTCAATACTAATCAGCGATTATTATATTTTAGTATGGTTATGTATTATTATTACTACTTACTATGAAATATAGAAATTTTGCTATGCGCTGTATATAATGATTAATTATATCACTTTTATGTAAAACGCCTTTTAGGCTTATAAATAAATAAATATTTCAGATTCCAGTCTAGAGTATCATCGACATAGCGTAGTAACTATCTTGTACTGGTACTGCATGTAACTGTCTAGTAACAATCTGATTACACGAAGACAATCGCTGAAAAAGTCGGGGACGCCCGAGGAAGAGATGAATCAAATAATTATTTGTTTGTGAAACAAATGTAAAAAAGAACTTCTTCAATTATTAGCAATAATATTATTTCCACCTTAAAACTACACCCAGTTTTCAGGTATACTAGAATTCTCAACCTCAAAACTTTGTACCAAAACATTTACAACCCCGAGCCACTCCGGGTATTTTTACACGTGTACTGAAAAAGATGATGAACTTATTTAAATTTGTTTAAAACCAAGGGCGCATTTAATAGCTTACTTAAATAATTTATGAATAATAATAATATATTACGAATAATTATTAAGAAATAAGAATAATAATAATCAACCATTTATTTGCACAGCCCTTGTGAACAAGTTTGAAGTTTGAAACCTGACACTCACTTTTTAATAAAATAATATATTAGGACCCTTGAAATACTTACATACTTCGAAATATTAGGACGACACGGATATTTATTCATTATAAACACCCTGATGAGCTTTCACAAAGTGTTTATTTTTAAATGATTTACTGTCTGAAATGACGACATCGAAAAATATTATAAAGTTAGGTACAGATCTGACTCTCAACTATTTAATAATAATAATAATTGTATGATTCGTATAGCGCCGTTTTAGTGAAAAATCACAACGATGTTTGCTCGATCGTTCCATGTCTTCTCCGGACTTCTTTTACCATTCACAATCGCGTCATATCCTCTCTTTACACTCTTTTCTTCGTTTTTCGGCTCTACGATACATTAATATTGATTAAATTAACTATATAACATATCAAGAAAAAAATAAAGCAATATTGTTTTGGCCATCGCTTATAACAGCTGTTTTGCCTACCCAAGTCATCGCCAAAACAATAACTGTTGTTTTACGCATATAATTAAAAAGAACTTCTTTAACAGTAATGTATTTTTTTAATTGGCAAAGTTTTTTTGATACATATTAAGTAGGTACATACATAATAATATAAAATACAAGAGAGTAACAAAAAATCCCACAAAGGCGAAGCCTGTGCGTGAGTATTATAGTAAGTAGATATTAAACAGTAGTGGTTAAAAAAAATTGAACAAATCGGCATTTAGCAAAAAATTGGGTTTATTTTAGTTTTTATTACATCTGGGCTCTGTTTTTAGAAAATATTTTTTGTAGAAATTGACATTTTTACGTTGAGTTTCACATATTTCACAGTTTACAGTTTTTGAAGAAGCAAAATTTCGAATTGTTTGCTGTTTGATGTTTAGGAATCCTTTATGAATATGAAAATTTTAAAGATAATATTAAAAATATTTTTAAAAAGCGCGATAAACAAACACAAATAAATAAATACAATAATTAAAAATCATTTCGTAAAACCGAGAGATGACTGTACTCCGTGCTTTTACCAAATACTCGAACATTTTTAGAAGGGAGAACGTGGAAAGGACTAATTTGTTCCGGGCGCGGCAGTTGATATGATTGTCTCTTTTCACATATTACCTTCAAATCGGCCACATTTGGGTCCCTGTGCGAAGCTACCAAGCCAAGATGTAAAAAGGTACAAGTTGCTGGATAATGTCACGTATTCGCCACTTTCGTTACCTAATTCCTTTTGATATAACTCCTTCTAAATTATATTCTTCATACAAATACGCTAATAGTAGTGAACACGTAAAAAAATATAAGCATATAATCGTCCGTGTCCTTGCCGCGCACGTTTTCGAATAACTTTTTGACATGCTTCCTTCAAATTACGCGAACAATTTCTATGCTTGATTTGATTCCTCTAATGTATATGTATTCTATCTTAGCACAAACACACACAAATATTTTCAACACTACCTTACAGAACATAGCGCCGCAGACGACCGCTCGTGGCGAAAGATTTTCGCGTAATGAAAGTAAATCGAAGATGTCATCGTTTTTATGTCTTTTGGGTGCATAGAAAAATTATGTATTACCCAATACATAACCGTTTTTTTTAATTTAGTTTATTAATTTTATAGTTAAAGTACTGTTTTATTAGGAAATATTTTTAATTTGCAAAATTATTTGTTTTTTAGTACAAATAAATGGTATTAAACACCGTTGATTTACGTAGTTTAAAAAAATTAAAATACGTCATTATTAAGCTACATTTTAAAAATATATAAATGGGGTGGTATAGGCCAAGATGTTTTCTATTACAATTAATTTTTTATAATTTTTTTTCATATTGTATATGATTGTAGATGGAAAAAATCTGAAGGTCGATTGACGATTTATTGAAAACTGACATTTTATAAACTGTTTTAAAAGTAAGACAGTATTTTTTAAAAATATTTAATTTAAGCTGGTGGTATAAAACACACTTGTATCTAAAAAAAGAAATGTGTAATTTTTTTTTATTTTGTCTCTGTTATGTGCACGGGTGATTTTAAAGACACGCAAACAACATAAAATATTGAAAATCCCTCGTGCTCTCTAAGATCTACTAGCATATTATCTACGTCGCTCCAATCTTTTGAATCTATTTTATGTGCTTATAGTGCTAAGAGTTCTGCGTATTTCTAATTCCCCCTGAACGTAAACAGATTCCAAATCGGAATCATTTGGATTCACACTAAGTAGTAATTTTATTTCCATTTTATCTTTAACGAGCACAAAACGGAAATAAAATGTTGTCGTGGTGGCCCACAGAGATTCGCCTGTTATACGTTGGACTTTTCCTCGCTCAGTACAAATGTTCCTGGTCGGTAAGATGGGAATCTTAATTATTATATCATAATTAAGTCCCAGTTGTTGTTTTTATATATATTAGATAAACCTGCAGACAAGCGGACAGCTTTGCATAAACTACTAGTACTTATATATTGGAAACACTACAAATATTATTAAAAAATATATTTAAATACCTCGTATTTAAGTGGAAAATCATAAATACTACTCTCAATGGAATGATTTTCAATTATTCACGGCCCAAATTATCTCCCCCGATGATGGACGCTGCGGAACGGAGCTAAAGAAGCCGGGAGCGCAACACGGCGATAACCCAATCATTAATCACGATAATTATCTCTAATATTTACCTCTCTTCACGATCGCACCGCAATTAAATTTGCACAATATTGGTTTTATGGAAACACAATAATAATTATAATTCAGGGTATTTGTAAATCAGTTTAAAATTTACATTTGAATTGAACTGTAAATTTATGTGTTAAAATTTTTGTGGTGTCAAGTCGTCCAAAATAGAGCCCTGCGAAATATTTTCAGTCTACCTTGGGACACATATGTCAAAGACATCTACAGAAACACCCAAAAACTTCCTTTTAATACCATTCCCACTTTTGAAATAACTAAAACTATATTACAAGTAATTCAACACTCGGCACATTCCAACACTACACTCTATTACAATTGCGACGTACACCAACACAATACAAGAAATCACAACAAACTTCATATACCAAAAATCAAATCAACAAAATATGGACTAAGATCCCTAGAATACATAGCTCACACAAAATATAATCAACTACCCAACGAGATCAAACGTGCAAGTCAATGTAAAAAGACCCAAACTAACATGCTCAAACTTCATCTTATTAATGACTATCTGAAATAATAATGTTGTGTATGTCCCCATCATATGTCCATTTAATACATACAGCTATATGTTTCATGTAATGCGTATCATTCCCGCAATGAGTTTTTTAACTCCTGGGAGTACAATGCTTTATATAATATACTATATTCTGTATTGTATACTTTTGATAACTAAAAAAAAAAAAAAATTATTATTACCGTTTCAATATTATTGACTGAATCTAATTTTAAAAAATGGTTGCAACAAATTTGCATGAAGTGTTGATAAAAATGGTTGCAATGAAATGCAATGCGATCACCTCCAGTCGAATTCCCACAAAAAAACTCAACACATAAATACACTACAAGGTTCACAGAAAACTTATTAAGGCGGCGCTTCCCGATGGAAAGATAAGTAATTACGAATGTTGGACAGAGCGCGCTAATATTTTAAATGATAAAATTGAAGCGAAAATTGTGAAAATGTTTAATAAAACATGACTCGTTTAAATAGAGCAAAAATCTCGGGGAAGGCGTCTTAAGTATCATTTAAAGAAACATTGTAAATTTTTTCACAACTATAACTTGTAAAATGATAGAAACAGACGTTTTTAATAATTTTCGGAGCATACTTAGCGATTTTTTTCTATCAAGGGAATTTCATATAATTTGCATTTCCGCGTGGAACGAGTCTAGGCTTCAAAAATAACACATATTTTTTTAGGAGCTTAAAAACTTGAAATGTTAAAGGTACATATGTAAGAAATCGGTAGAAATTCGGGTAGCGGCGGCTATATACCAAAAGCAAACAAAACTATGTTCCAAAAAGGACCACATAACATTAAACAAATACATGGTACACTCAAATTCAAATCATCACTAAAAACTTTTCTTCTAAACAAATGTCATTATACTCTTAATTAATACCTTATGTAATGTTTCTCATGTAATGTAACATGTAATTGTTTGTTTCTTCAAAATAGGCATATTTACTTTGGGGTGTCATCATTAATTTTATGAAAAACAAATACCTTTGTATTACACCACTATTTTATTAACAATATCAACATGTTTCGAAAACTATGTTTTCTTCGTCAGGATAATAAGTCAATAATAAATAACAAAAGACAAACAAGTATAGACTAATTAGAACATAGACAAAATATTAGAAAGGAGAGGTGATTAATTACCTAAAATATATCATAAAAAACAATTATATAAAATAAAATATAAAAATTATTTTAGAATGGGTAAAAAATTACATTAACATAATAAAAAATCTTTTAAAAGGAAAACAAGAAGTCTAAATAACAAAATAAATTATTATAAGTATAAGTATTAATACGAAAATAAATTTAAAAGATGGCTATTTTTAAAAAGGGTTTGGTTATTTATAATATTTAATTTACTATTAACACTTTTTCTAATTTCTAAAATTTCTAAATTATCTAATTGTATACCCGTTGTGTTAGTGTGTAAAATTTTTAAAACCTTTATTAATATCAAAAGAATGACCTGTTTCCAAAATGTGGTTTGCAAATTCTGAATAATTATTATTATTTAAACATCTTAGATGTTCCTTAACTCTAATGTTAAAATTTCTAGAAGTCTTCCCAATATAAAAAAAGTTACAATCATTACAAATTAATTTATAAACCCCAGATTTGTTCAAAAACACACCTTTGTCCTTGTTATTTAATATATAATTTTTTAATTTGTTATTGGCGTAAAAAGCTGGTTGGATATTATCTGGCATGTTTTTAATTATCAAATTTGAAGTGTTATTATTTAAAAATACAATTTTTCTCCAATTATTATTCTTGTCAACTACGTGTGGATAAACAAAAGATCTAAAAAACTTTTTCTTATATTTTTTGTTTAACATATTATCTATTAATTGTGTAGAATAACCGTTATTTATTGCAATTTGTTTAATTGTATTTAATTCTGTTTTAAAATTTCTTAAAGATAGGGGAACATTAATTAGTCTACTTAGTAAGGTATGAAACGCTGCTAATTTTTGTGAAAATGGATGATTAGAAGTTTCATGTATAATGATATCTGTATATGTGTCTTTACGAAAAATGTTAAATTCAAATTTATTTTTGACAATAGAAATACTTAAATCCAAAAAATTTAAACTGCAATTTTTTCCAATTTCTAGGGTAAATTTAATTTTTTTTGTGGAGTTTATTAATGAAATTTAAGAAAATATTTAATTGCCTATTAGTTCCAGTCCATATACAAAAAACGTCATCTACATATCTTTTCCAAAAATAAACATATTTTAATAATAAAGCACGACTATTAAAAATTTTTTCTTCAAAATTGTTTAAAAATATATCTGCGACTAGGGGGCTAGTACTTGAACCCATTGCTAAACCATCTTTTTGTTTGTAAATAATATTATCAAATTGAAAATAATTTTGTTTAAGAATAACATTAAAAATTTTATATAAATCCTGAGACAAGTTTTTGGAAATGTTTGAAAAATCTAACAATTCTTTAATAATAGATTTAGTTTCTAAAAGAGGAACACTTGGAAATAAGTTTACAACATCAAATGATATTAACATTGCATTTTTAGGTATATCCAAAGATTTCAATTTGTCAATTAACTCAAGGGAATTTTTTATTGTATGTTTAGGGTTAAAAATTTTGTTATCAAGAATTAATTTATTGATTGTAGAAGCCAATTTATAACTAGGGGCGTTACAATTGGACACAACCGGTCTAATAGGTTTTTCTAATTTATGGATTTTTAGCAAACTGTATAATTTTGGTACTTGTGGATTTTTAATAGTTAATTTTTGGTTTTTAAATAAACTAATAATATTTTCACTTCTGCAAGATTTTAATGTATCAATAATTTCTTCCTGGCATTTATTGATTGGATTTTTATTAACAATTTCAAAATTATCATTATCTAAAAAATTCAAAGTCTTTTGTATGTATTCCACTTTATTTAAAATAATAATTGAATTTCCTTTATCTGCCTTTGTTATGATAAGGTTTTTGTCGTGTGTAACTTTTGAAATATTGACGGCAAGCTTTTTTTCCTCACATTGTTTATTATTTTCCTTATAATAATTAGACTTTATGTTTTTAACAATTTCACCAAATTTATATTGATATGAACTATCTTTTTGATTCAGTGCACAATTTATATCAACAGCTAACAATTCTATTTGTTTTTTATTTTCAATTTGTAAATTGTAATTCAAACCTTTTGATAAAAGATTTAATTCTTCTTTCTTAAAAATATGGTTAGTAAAATTTATGACACGATCATGAAATATAGCTATTGTTTTATTATCATTTTTAAGTGTTTTTGAGCAAGAATTTTGGTTTTTATTAATAAAAGTTGTTAAATAGTTTTCTTTATTGTCACTTTCACATGGTAGAGTATTATAAGAAAACTGATTTTGGTTTTTATTAATAAAAGTTGTTAAATAGTTTTCTTTATTGTCACTTTCACATGGTAGAGTATTATAAGAAAACTGATTTTGGTTTTTATTAATAAAAGTTGTTAAATAGTTTTCTTTATTGTCACTTTCACATGGTAGAGTATTATAAGAAAACTGATTTTGGTTTTTATTGTTAATATCAATTAATTTATTTAATTTCTTCATCAATTCTTCCTTCTTTTTAAATGCTTTTATGCTCGCAATAAACCTGACATGGTCGTCAAAAAGGTCCCACTCCAGAGGATGTAAAGAACTGGCCAAATCCATGTGTAACACTTTAATTTGAATTTTGATATTATTTCGTTTTTTAAAAATATTTTTCACATCTTCTTTAAGCCAAGACATTTTTGCTATTTTTGCCGAGTTTGAAATAGATTTAAATTTAAAATTAATGTAATTTGGAATAATTTGACGTTTTTGACATTCACGCAGAAAAAACAAATTCAAACATATTAGTCTATACTTGTAATTGTTTGGTTTTATAATATATGTATCATCGCATATTTGTATTTTTTGGTTAGCTGAAAGAAATATAATGTAACTATAAGCTACACCTCTTGTACTTGTATTTTTGTGCAATAAATGGTTATGAGTTTTGAACGAAGTCAGCATCATTTTAGCTTTTTTCGCTTGTATAATGAAGTTTGTTTGTTTTTTGCAGTGCGATCCGGAGAAAAATGGCACTGCCACCGCTGCCGCCCTTGCGAAGGCGCAACTGCCTGCTTATCCTCGCCCTGATATTCTTCGTCCCGTTCAGCGTAATAGTGTTCATATCTGGCTCAGGTAACACTTGCACTATTCTCATACCAATATTATTATCTTATTTATAAATGATCTTACAAAAATATTTCATGATATCTTTATTACTTTTTGCTGATGACATCAAAATTTGTAGAATATTTCTAAATATTTACCATTGCAACATTTTTCTAGATAATATCAACAAATTGTTAATTTGGTGTATTGAAAGTAGACTTTACTTCAATATCTCAAAATGTCAAGTTAGATTTTCTCGAATGAAAAAATCCAGTGATCTTTAATTTAAACATTGATAACAATTCTTTTGAGACATTAACATAAATTAAAGACTTTAGCATCACTTTTTAATCAAATCTTTCTTTTGTTAACCACATAACAGAAATCTGTAATAAGGGCTTAAAAATGTTGAGATTTATAACTAGGCTATCTAGAAATTTTAACAATATAAAGTGTATTATACTGTTATATTTTGCCTATGTTAGAAGTCAACTTGAGTACAATTCTCCCGACTGGAACCCAAATTATAATATACACGTACAAGCTGTTGTAATGGATATTCCAACAATTATGTTGAACTACAACACTATTTTAAAAGATATAAATGTGCTCAAATTGTCAGACAGAAGAATTTTCACTGACTTGGTATTTCTATAAAAAATTCTATATGATTTAGTTGATAGTCCGGTATTGCTTGAATTGATAAACTTCCGGATTCCACCACGCTAGAAGTAGACTAACTGCCATATGTATTCCTCTTTGCCCAGAAAACTAATTGAGGTAAACAATTATACCAAGTCAGTGAATATCTTCAATTTATCTTTGAACAAATAAAAAAATATTGTTACTGAGGCAGTTCAGTTATGTTCAATAAACATATAATTCTTACTATTCAAGTGTAAAAGCCCGGAAAAGGGGCATTAATAAATAAATAAATAAATTAATTACTTCTCCGGAAGCAGCGGTGACACATGAAGCGTCGAATATAATATCTTATGTCAAAGCAACCTGCCTGCTTAGAGCAACGTTCTGATGTTTCTCGCCCCGTCAATCTTAATATTCTTGATATATGTGATATGACTTAGGTAATATTGTTTATATGACTTAGGTATCTCTTATGGGTACTATTATCTTACCAATATTATAGCACCGGAAGCAGCGTTGATTAATTCGTCAATAATGAGTCATTAAATACCCACCCGCACCTACATTGTTTTCACTTGGCAATACTTACGCAGAAATGGTAGATGTGTTCAACTGCGCGAATATAGATACAAGAAGGTTGTAATGACATACCTCAATAATAATAATAATTAATCTTAGCATAATACTCCGCATGCGTTTTACATAATTTAACCTGTTGACTGTGAAACTTCCATGACCTTGAGAAAAAATGACTCGCCGAAAAATCATAGATTATTTATTCCGAAACCATCAGAGAAGCTGCATACATCTAATAAAAAGTATTTTCTAAATCAACATCTAGCGCAAGTGATTATGACCATAGTCTTTATACATTTCTTTGTACATAAGAGTTTAAATCGTTTTTAAAAAATCTGTAATAAGTTTTACAAAATTATTTTTTTTGTCACATGTTTTGTAACAGTATAGGCGTATAATATTAATAAATAATATTTGATATTAATCTTATTTTTTTTATTTTTTTTTATGTGAAATACCGCACAAGAGTCCCAACTACTCCCGTCTGGAGCCAGTGAGACTATGGCATCCCCAATTGGGGTATGTTGTGAGGCTGAAGGTAGTGGGGAGGGGAAGGAGATAGGGAAGAGGAAGGTGGGGAAGTACCTGGCTATTCAGAAATAATAATATGTTATAATATGTTAAAACAACTGTCCGTTTAGTAACGTCCTCACATAATTTGTGATAGTGTTCATATCTGCCACAGGTAACACTTTTATTACTGGTGTTATTCTCTTATCAGTAATTATATTACTTATCAGTAATATCGAAAAAAATCTCATTTAAACCCATTAGTTTACTGCTAAATAAAATCAAAGCATTCTTATTAATCTCACGACATTCTTAATCCCGTTCTTAGTACTTATATCTAAGTCACTTTATATAAGCTCACATCTGACTTACACTTGTTAATATTCTCATATCTGGCTCAGTTTTATTACCAGCGTTATTCGTAACGTTGAAAAACAATAAAAAATCTCATTTAAACCCATTAGTTTACTGCTAAATAAAGCATCGCATTCTTAATAACATCATGATATTCTTTATCCTGTTCAGAGTAAAAGTCTTTATCATTAAATTATTAAAAGTCACTCTTAATAAGCTCACATCTATCTTACACTGTATTCTCACACCTTGCTCAGGTAACATTTTTAATATTCTCATAACTATATCGTCTGTATTATGTTCCCATAGGGCCGGTATCGTTGATAAATGGAGCGTCAAACGTCTCATTTCAACCCACTGTGGTATTATGCTAAGTAAAGCTGGGAGTGTTTCATTTTAATTTCCTAATGGAATCAAATATTTACAACGGCCACCTGCTTCTGGCTGTGTTATTGCCTCTGTTTCTCCGTTACGTTGAGCTACTTTGCTAATTAATAAAAACATATTAAAAATGCAAACAACGACACAGTTGACTTTACAGAAAACGTATAACTTGTATTATTAATGATGTCATATGGGATAGGTAGGAGTGCCAAATTTATTCAAAAATTAGTTTTTTATTCGTAATTCAATTTTTAAAGTATGAATTATAATGAAGACTTTCTTGGCATTCTGGCTAACATTAATTAATCGTTATTGTTTACGGTCTCGATACATCGAAAAAGGAACAATCGATAAATTTTTAAACTCGAAATTTTTCGAATCTATCTTTCAGATCTGAATGATCACCGTTTGAACGTATAAAAAGAATACCTATTTTGATGCTTATTAATACAGACATCGTTGACGAGTCAAACCGGTTTCTACAGGAACCTATATCAATTAATTGTTCGAATGTAATAGCTGTGTGAGGTAACAGGTTGCAACAAACGGTTGTGTTTGGAATTAAAATGTATCGATTTTTTGTAATTAATAGGAATAACCATTAATTTGTCAATCGATATGTCAAATTAGATTCCTTGATGGTTTATCTCCCGACAGTTGGTCCCCGGCATACCTGTACACAATGTGGAGTCGGTTTAGGTAAAATATAAAAAGTGTCGCGGAAGGGGTGTGCAGAGAGGATGTACAGCCGAATTTTTTAAATTTTTTTTATATGAATACCGCACAAGAGTCCCAACTGCTCCCGTCTGGAGCCAGTGAGACTATGGCATCCCCAATTGGGGTATGTTGTAAGGCTGAAGGTAGTGGGGAGGGGAAGGAGATTGGAAAATAGGAAGTTGCCAAGTTGAAAGCCATTTCACGCAACGTTTCAATTCTGAAGGGTGGTCTTACACCAGGGCGGTACTGAAAGCATCTTCCACTCTGGAACGTGCCGAAAATATACTATACATTATTTTAAATGAATAAATTGTGAAATAACACAAATTAATACAATAAAATTTATTTGCCACGCCGGGATTCGATCCCGCGACCTTCGGAATGCGAGTCAAGAGCGGTACCGCTGGATTACGCCGGCCGTCAAATGCATCCAGTATAAAATTACTTGTCTACGTACTGTAAAAAAATCGACACTGTAAATATATTCGTTTGATATCCTTACCAACTTAGTATAAGAGGTACTTATTTTAAGCCAGAAATTGATAAATAATGCACAAAAAATTATAATTTTATAATAATTACAATTTCGGAGGGTGACTGTCGGGGGATCAACATGTCGGATCATCATCAAATTGATCGGTAATAGATTACGCAGATATAATAATTGGAGTCTGATAGTATTTTTCATATAAATACGCATTTGGTACCCACTTTTAAAAAGGTCTTATCTTCAAACCCACCAACTGATGATCTTACCTGATTTCCAACTGAATAAAGTGGAGTGATTGACTGTGTGGATCCCAAACCTACTTAGGACTTTTCGAAATATTCTCGTCGGCAACATCGTGTTGCGTTTTGAGGACACACCACATTGGTTGGCTCACTCCGACATCAACACCCAACTTTTAGATAAGCCGGGGCAAACAGAATAACATATTATCCGATATTGGATTTAGGTACTTGGATAAATTAACAAAGCCCTCAATATTATATACTCTACCTCGAGGTGTGAGTGGTGAAATAATCTCAACGACTTGTCAACAATATATATCTCCAACGAGACATGTCGTGATTAATATTGTATATAACACTGATATTACTTTTAACATTCGTAACGTTTTGTGAATTTTATAGAAATTGCACGATGTTGTATATTGGTAACCGAGCCCGTATGTAGTTACATATTTAGACTAGATTATATGAATAATGACAACATTAAAAAATATACATTTATGCACATGCCATGTGTATCGGCGATTTTGTAATCTCAATATATAAATTCGTACCTACTAGATTACTGGTTTCTTGGGTAGTTGGTATCACTGTCGTAGGTGTCACTGTCATCGTCGGCCGGCGTGGTCTAGCGAGAAGGCTCTTGACTTTGAAGGTCGTGGGATCGAATCCCGGCGTGGCAAATAAATTTTATTTGATTAATTTGTGTTAGTCAAGTCTCGCTGGCTCCAGACGGGAGCAGTTGGGACTCTTGTGCGGTATTCAAGTTAAAAAAAAATTAATTGAAAAAATTGGTTGTCTGTAAAGTCGGTTTATGGACGATAATTTTACGTGATAACGTCATAAAATAACGATGGAGTGGAAGAGAGGTAGATGCGTCACAAGCCGAACGCTTGTTCCGCGCTCTCGCTTGCACGCACCGATTTATATGACGTTATCATGTCAAACATAAACTAGTCCTAAATTCAATCGGAGCTAAATGCGATGCCTATCTATGTAGGTTGAATACAATCAAAACATTTTAATTGTGAGTACTTTTTATTATTATTGTAGTACATATTCAGTTTCTGCTGCTGATTTATAAATTCAATACCATACGCTTATTTGATCATGAAATTTAATCATAACAATTTTAATTAACGATTTTAATATGATTTCTACCCTAGGCTCTCAAACCCTTAGATTAAATATACGTATCTGAGACTATCATTCTTTTATTACCTATAATATATCCTAATCACACTTTTCTTATTGGATTCACATTATTCGAAACCTCATACCTCAATCTGTCTCTTATCAAATTCACATTTATGAAAATACATATTCTAATCAAATCTTTGTACTATTATAATGCATATCATAAAAATTTTCTGTTGCTTTTCGAAACACTTCCATTAAAGAACATATTTTATATTATTATTAAAACATGAACTAGGATTAAATTAAAGCATTTCCAATAAATAACATGTGCTCCCAATTAAGTGTCGAAATTACTCCAATAAAAAATCAACAGCAGTTATTTCAAGTGTACTTAGTATGATACTGTATATTTTCTAAATTTTAACGCAATATCACGTTGTTATTATAGTTTGTCTAGCCTGTAGTTTGTAGTAAGAAACAGTATGAAGAAATATATCATGAATTTGTACAACGCCCTTCAGGTGATTTTTCTCAAAAACGGTTATATTTAAAGGCCCGTATCCTGCGCCACAATACACATGAACACTAGCTTGAACAGCACCCAAAACATTGAAAATTTGAACACTTCGTGTTCAAAAACCCTGTGTTCAAGCTTTACCACAGCCGACGGAAAACATTCATCTCCCGGGCGAAGGGGGAAGGCTGGCGGGGGGAAATGTGTTCATATTTTTACAAGAGCCGCGCGATGCGGTCATGTATGGAGAATCAAACCGAACAAGTTTTTGAGGTTATGCGCAATGAGCAAGCTTAATAATCACTAGTTTAAAATATTATGATACCTAAATACAATATAATAAATATATTTGATAATAAAATTATAACATAATAACGAATATTAACAATATTAATATTAATATTATTTTTGAAGTGGGTGAAGCGGGAGCGGGAAGGCAGGCGGGGCCGGCGGGGGGGGAAATAAGTTCATATTTTTACAGGAGCCGTACGAAGCGGTTGGTTGGTACCGGAGGTAAATCGAATGACGTTTGGGGTTATGTCAACCGCGCGAGCCTAATACCTAATTATGACTTTAAATTCCAAATAAATACTGTCGTAATGATGATTATATCTTTCGTGATCTCACTTGTAAATAAAGTCTATTAATTTATAAATCGGTTTCAGAGACACGGAAGAAATGACCAATTAAAATAGGTATTCTATTCTTTCCCTGATTAATAAATACCTAATAAAAATCTAGTTAGGTAGGTTAGGTCTAAGTTGAAATCTGCGTGTTCTCCTTTATATTTCGTTTACAATATCATCGCTAAATTTCTTAACAGAACTCGACTTTTGACGTTTGAATTTCGAATGCGTAATTAATTACGCATTCGAAATTCAAATACTGACTTTAGGTCATAATAATTGATATTAGTCGGAAATCTTTCCTGGTAAATAAACATCTATTAAAATATCTCTGTTTTCTCCCTGATGTAGCATCTCTTCTTCATCGGAACATATTTTAACATTTATTTAAACGCTAAACGTCAAACGTCAAGTCAGTTGCGTACGCGTTGACTCGTGGACAGGCCACTAGCAAAGTGTGTGACCGCGCGAACTTCACACCTGTTCACACCAATCTTTCAAACCATGTTTAAAAAAACGCAGGAGACGGAAAACAAAGAACGTTTATAGTGGGGTTCAAGCTAGTTTTCATGTGTATTCTGGCGCAGGAGTTCCGCCTTTAGTCATCAATGTAACGGGTGTTTTTTTTAGAGGTTTGGTTTTTAAACTGGCACCATTGTTTCTACAGACTGTCAATTTGACAGTTGAAAATTGATTTATAGTCAGTATGTTTTGCCATTTCACCATGAATAGACGGACGTCTGAACAGCGCTTGCAAATTGTGCAAATTTATTTTGAAAATCATGGTTCGGTTCGCCAAACTTATCGTGCACTACGTCCATTTTACGGTCGACATAATCATCTATCCGAACAAGTTATTCGGAAGACCATGGATCGTTTACGCACCACGTACACTCTAGTGTATAATACGCATCCACAAAGACGACAAACAGTGCGCACAGAAGAAGTTATCGCTGTTGTGGAGAGTAGTTTTGAGGAGAATCCGAATGAGTCGACTCGCCATCGTGTACAGCAATTGCAGCTGTGCCCATCCACTTTGTGGAAGATTCTGCAGAAAGATCTGGATCTAGGCCTCCACGATCGTGTGATCTCACACCATTAGATTACTTTCTTTGGGGGAATGTGAAGTCACTAGTCTATGCTGATAAACCAGAGACGTTGGACCATTTGGAAGTCAACATTCGCCATGGTATTGCCGATATGTGGCTCCAGTTGCTCGATAAAGTTGTCGAAAATTGGACTTCACGATTGCGCTTCATTCGAGCTAGCCGTGGCGCTCATATGCCCGAAATCATACTTAAACAATAATGGCATAAAATTATCTTTTAAATAAAGCCAATATCATAGACATTAACATTATTTTAATTTTTTTTTTCATTTTGAATTTGTATACCTCTAAAAAAACACCCTATATTATTATTATTATGAATTGTTTAGAAGATTTGTTGCACCTCAGTGTACATGTTGTTCAATTGAGTTATTTATGCCGTTATCTTAACTCAAACACTATCTATTGTGACTACAGTGTACACTGTATACTTTTAGATACTAAAAATGTATTATGCAACACGGGAATCTCTATTTACCTACCAGCTGCCTAATCATCGCAAATACAAATAATAATGACATGCGAGGCATTCAATAAATCATTTTTTTACAAGTATCACGCGGTATTGATTTAATTATCTATTCTGTTTGAAATCTAACTGAAGTGTGAGTGGATTTATTGAATAATGTAGGTGATTAATAGGTTTAATATTTTTTATTGGCAATTACGATAAGCACATACCCAGATATATCAGCAGTTTTTCTGAAATACTTGCCACTAAATATTGAACACATTCCGAGATTACGAATCAACGATGATTTCTGTGCTAAAAGAGGAACTACTGAATGTACCTAATAATTATTTTAGAATACACGTTTTATATTTTCCACGATATCTGTTAATTAGACCTCGAGTAGACAAATATATAAATTAAAAATAAGTAAAAATGCGAACCGCTTATTGTTTAAGAACACCGTTTAACCAACATGTTGCCAACTTCTTAAGTACTTAACTAAACCTCCCCCCCATTTTGAACGTAATTAATGGATGACCCCAAACTCGAAGCATTGTAAAAAAGAATTTTGTAAAAATAATAATTGGATGTTTTGTAAAGCGCCCAAAAACCACCTCAAAGGCGATGAACAATTTATTATGAGTTTTATGCTCCAAATTATTTTATTATTTACAAAAGGGAAAACATTAAATTTGTTATACGTTTGTAAATAATAAACATGGCAGGTCACTTCCGATAATCACTTTTTTGTTATAAGTTTATGCTTGGAGAAGAGACGACTTTGCACGTAGAGGACATCGTATTAAAAACACTGGATACTACATGTGCTACCCTCCAATGCTTTGACATTACATTTATGAAAAGATTAGTGGATTTAAAGATAGTAAGATGATTAAATACTATCAATAATCGGAACATCTTTTTGAATCCCCCCCCCCCTCCCTTATTTAATTATTAAAAACAAGTTGGCTGTGATTGAAAACATGTATATGTTCTCTATTATACATAATACAATATTTTTATTTTAAGTAGGTATAAATTTTCGTCTGGTTTCAACAAAGTCTTAATAGGTATTTTAAATTAAAATCATATTGAACAACATAGATTTTTTTCAGTGCAATCAGTACAGTAGAAAAGTATTTAATAGATACGAAGCACATGATGAAAATGACGTTGTGATGACGTCCCAGATAGAAAAAAAATAGATTGTCTGCTATTTAGAGTTCAGATGATTAGTTTTTTTCAGTCATTGAAATTTAATAAGCGAATATGTATTTGAAGCTCCAATAAATAAGATTGTACTTTTATTTTTTATTTATTAATATTTTTTCTCTGCTCCTACTCATGAAATTACTTATTTTTTATTAATTTTGTTGTTTTATATTTAATACTTTTTGTAATTTTTATACTTTTTAGATATTTTATATTTTTTACTCTTTAACTTATTAATCTTTACTCTTTATCTTACATTTATACTGTAACATTTTTGATGTGATTGTATTATTCATACTAGGCACATGTTGTACCGTATACTAGAAAATCAATACATAATATATATTGAGTTAGCTCCTATCATCGTTTGTTCTAATAAATGTTCATCCTTATTATAATATATTGAGTTAGCTCCCATCATCGTTTGTTCTAATAAATGTTCATCCTTATTATAATAATAAATTATGCAATCATTGACGCTTAGAAAACATACCAATTGTTTAAATATTCAATTACAAACTTACTTATATGTCTATTTTTGATACTGCGGTTGTTCTTCTTTTTAACCTACATAGCTTTTACCACTCTGTTATATTTCCACCTAGAGTGAGGAATATTTGTTTACTTTAAATTCTTTCTGGATCTCAGAGGGGAAATTGTAGCAAGGGAGGAGGGAGGCCTGAAATGCCAATTTATTTGCGCACGCCGGTATTTGAATCCGCAACCTCTAGATTGCTAGTCTAAAACCTTTCTCCTTGATATTGAATCTTTTATATTGAAATATCTTTTAAATATAATTAAGAGTGTATTACAGTGTAGAAGCATGAATTGTAGGTGTTTTTTCAGGTGCAATAAAAAAAAACCAATAATATTTTTATCAGCCATTACTTTACCAAATATTTATTAAACATTAGAGAATACATAAAAAAAGTTAAACGAAAAGATTAAAAATTCAAAAGTTACAGAGTGTTGAAGTGAGGGGGTCTCAAAAATAATGGCGCGCCCTGGTTGACACGATTGCACCCTCCTAGTAATCAGAAGAAAAAAACCCAAATTAATTCTTAATCCAGACAAATGCTGCTATTAGCCCAGTCAATCTAGACAAAAAACAGGCCCTAACTGGAACATGCTAGGGGAGAGCTGAATTTTTGCAGGTGGATAGTACATCTTATGTGGAGTATTTTCCAAAAAAGTCCCTACCCCTCCCCCGCTTGCTTCCTCCCCTGTGCCATCCCAAACATTAAAATGTGGGGTTCTACTAAAGCGATTATATCTCGTAAACTAAAAGATATATCAGAAAAAAAATTTCATCGTTGAATTTCTTATAAAATTGCCTAAAAATTTTAAAATAAAACTTTTTTTAATATCTGCATTAGTTTGGCCAATAATAATGAGATTGTTGTTAAAAAAATTTTTTTTTTTGCAAAATTATTTTTTGAAGTTGAATATTTTTTTTGTCTGAGAAAATATGAAAAAATACTTTTAACAAATAAGTTGTCAAATTTAATAAGCTTTAAAACCATGCATAACAATGTTTACTTACATCTTTTATTTCTATCGAAAATAGTGGACGAACGCAACGGCGTGCGCGGGCCGGCCGTAACACGGAGTGGCGAGGCCAAGCGACATGTCGTTCTTGTCGCGTCGCTATTTACTATTTTATCAAGTTGAAACAAACGAAAAAATAAATAAATATGGTCAGTTTGATCTCATATGTAAAAAAAAAAGATATGTCTTAAGGTTAAGGTGTGTGTCGGTTTTGTGGTTATATTTTGACGTGGTTGCGCCAAGCCGTGTATCAAGTTTTTTGTGCGTTTTCCCTCCTTCATCAGGTTAAAATATTGAGAAAAAATTAATTAACAATTAATAAATAAATAAAAAAACCACTAAAAAGGCCTGAAGAGAACTTATTGTGTATTTTATGTAAAAAAAAATACCTTCCATGAAATTTTGTTAAAGTAAAGAAAGGGTTACAAATGCTAATTAACGCTAGTATTGAAAGAGATAATAATTATGTTAAATTAACCACTTTAGGTAGCGTAACCAACCGTCCACGTAGATTGTAGAAAAATGTATAATAAGCCTAGCAGTATTAAAGCTTTTACAAATGTTAATTGTAGCCTATTGACCAGTAGGTACACCTCAGCCATTCCTAAGGCATTTAGAAAATACATTTAATTTCACGGAGAACTATTTGTGAGTATTATTTTTGATAATAAAAAACAGCGTTTGATTTTAAACTATCTCATAAATATCGTTAACAATACATTTGGTGTTAAGACCAGAAATAGGGGAAACATTGTAATATAATAGATGACAAATGGGGTGCAAAAATAAAATCTAAACTTTTAGGTGTGTTTGATTTGGTCGTAGCAGAAGCTCGCTATCATGGCATTTGCTACAAGAAGTTCTGTAAAAGTAAACCAACTCAGTATATAGGAACACCTAAATATGATAATTCAGCTAAAAAATTTCTTAAACTCTGTAGTTTTTTAGAAAATACTGACGAATGTCAGTTTATATTAGAGAAATTAGGGAAAATAGTAAAAGACATTTGTGGCAGTGATCTTCCGTACTCATATACATTTCCTAAAAAACAAGTAATTGACTATTTTCAAGATTTTATGTAAACGTGTATTTTTGGCAGAAAAACTGTCATGTGCATGTCTCACTCAAGTTATAAGATACTAGGCGACTGGTACAGAAACAAAGAAAAGAATGCAAATCTGGAATGTTTAAGAATTGTACTTGCTGCCGCAGAAATAATCAGAAAAGAAGTTTAAAAAAATGCCACATGATTGTGAAAGCTATCCTGATGTTTCGGAAATCAGTCGTGGGGGTGATGATTTAGTTCCTGAAACTCTGAATCTGTTCACGTTAACTGTAACCAAGAAGAGATTGTATGATAATGGACCTGATGTTACGAGAAGACGTTTAGTAATTAACCACGCCATAATAGCATCTGCAAGGCCAAGGTCTTTTTGTCATCAATTCAGACAAGTTTGTGTTTTCTACAGAGAATGTACGGATCTAAGAATTTAATAGAAGTGTTGTCGTCATTGGGCATTTGTTCGTCGTGTCATGAAGGTGACAGATACCAAAGATCTGTAATAAGAGCTGGGCCTCCTACGATCGAAGATGATACATTCTAACAATTTGTGTTCGAAAATGCCGACGTTAATATAAAAACATTTGATGGCCTAAGCACATTTCATGCCGTGGGAAGAATAAAGTGCAATGTGCATCAATCCAGCCTCTAATTTTACAAGTCTAGATGTACTTCGTCTTCAATGATGAAATGGAAATTACGTTAATCAAGAAAATATCCTTCAACCTTGTTACGCGAAGAGAAAAAAGAGCGGCTTGAAAGATGTAACCATCAAAGATGTCAGTGAATGTATATCTTTCAGAAAAGAGCATGCCGATTCATTATCTTTTGTATCTCCAACCAATTATTTGTGGTGAAGTGACATAAAATTAGCATTGTGCATTCAAAAGTTAGCTGGAACGGGTTTATGAACGATTGTGTGACATTGTAACTTCGACCAACCGCTTTTTCTCAAACCTATTGAAATGGTAGCGGGGGCTAGTGGATCATCTGAAATTTCAAAAATTATTGTATGACTAGGAAGTTTCATTTGTAAATATCATATTTGGGATGTATTGGATCACGGAAGAAAGTGGGCTCGAAGATTTATGGAAAACTGTGTACGGAGGTCGCACAGTGATACACGTGATAAAAGGACACGCTTATGCAAGAGCTGTAAGAGCCTATGTTCTTACAGGCGCTACAATCGTCAAAATAATTTGCAATGACTCTCATGATACATTTTTTTCTCGTGAAATAAAAGAAATATTGTGAACAAGAAGATGCCACATGAATAAGCTTGTGAAGACGAATCAGTTGCAATAAATCTTAAACATTTCACCGACACTTAAAACACAATCAAAGCGACAAGTCGGACAGCAAAACTTACAATATGTTTTTACTTAACAACATGTTTTGCTCAGGAGTTTGGACTGATACATGCATTGACATGAACAATCCTTGATGAAGTCATTAAAAACAGTAGGAGCACTTACGCAAGGGTGTGGGATTTCTCAGTAAATGGATATTAGGAGCTCCATTATTCATTTCAATCAGTGAAGCTTTTCAAACAAGACTTAACAAAATTTATACTGGTGACACACAATACTTTTGCTCGAAAGTCTGGTGAATTAATTTGCATTTCTTCGAGATTAGTATCAGACTCAACTAAAACATATGAAGATGCTTATGAGGTAAGGTTCAAAGCTATGAAGAAAATGGCAGGGCAAAGTTTTTCAGAAGTAAAACTACACAGATCGGATATGATTGATATTCAAGCCAGTAATAAATCTAACAAAGTTAGAAACAAAGAATTTATAATCAACCCTAATCAGATATTCAATAGAATATTATGCGTATGTGACAGTCCTGCAAAGCTCAAATCCTACTCTGAGTTTGAACTAGCTTCGCATCCACCTTTATTTTAAGACGTTTTTTTAAAGCAAGGTAAGAAAGCCTCCATTACTACTATTACTATACAGTTTAGTGTTAAAGCGTTTTTATATCGTGAATCAATTAAAAAGTACTCGGTGTTTCAATTTAAAACTATAAATACCTACCTAAGCTCAAATCGGTCATCTGCAAGCACAGCGAGCTAGGCCCGACCGCCAAGCACGCCGTGCCGCCCTGCTATCGAATCGGATTTTGACCAGTATTAAGAATAAAGGTAAGCAATATACATCGTTTTAAAGCTTATTAAATTTGGCAAATAAATTATATGAAATATTTTTGCGTGTCCCCCCAGATAAAAAAAATATTCACCTTTAAATCAAAATTTTACGAAAAAAAAAATTATTTTTGCGACAATGTCATTATTATTTGCCAAACCGTAATAGATAACAAAGACAAACCTACACTTTATTTTTAGACAGCTTTCTAAGAAGTTTAACGGAGAAATTTTTTTTCAGATGCATATAATAGTTTAAGAGATATAATGGATTTTGTAGAACTCTAAAATTGTAAAGTTTGGGAGGGGACAGGGGAGGAAGCAAGCGGGGGAGGGGTGGGGACTTTTTTGGAAAATACTCCACATAAGAAGTACTATCCACCTGCAAAAATTCAGCTTTCCTCTAGCATGTTCCAGTTCAATGCGTTCATTGACTGGGCTATATGGCCCGTACCTCAGAAAAGTAATTTTTTTTTCGCAAAATGGCGGCTTTCTGAAATAAAAATACATTTTTTTACCCCTTTTTTGACTTTTCGGAATTTTTAAAAAATAGTAAAAATTGAAATTTTGTAATAATTCTGGTAGGGGCGATAGAGTAATGGGTAGAGAAAGATTTGCTCTATTTTGATTCTGATTAGATTCCGCCTAAACTTACGGACGATAATTTTACGTGATAACGTCATATAATACCATGAAGTGAAAGAGAGATAGATGTTCCTTACTTGTTCCTTGCTCTCGCTTGCACGCTCGGCTCAGGCGGAACGTGACAATGAGTCATGCTTTTTCGTGAGTGCAGACGGCGTTCATCGATTTATAAGACGTTATCACGTCAAAAACTTTTATTCACCTAATGTGATTACTCTTCTAATGCATTTTTCGTCTTCTGTTACTAAGTTCACAAGATAAGGAAATTCACAGAGTAGGAGCTATTGATGTTTGCTTTTCCAATTATCAACTAATAGGTAAACTTTGGCCTTAGTTTGTCTATGTTTGGTAACATGATCACGCTAATAACATACGATCAATACGTTTATCCCGCAAAAGAGCACATCGAATTAATTACACTATTATTAATAACTTATTATCTATGTTTGTATTTTATTTATTTAAGTTTATTGAGGAAACATATAGTGAATATAATATAAACCAGTTAGTTCCATTTATAATTTAAAAAAAAAGAAAGGTTACAGATAAGGAAGCAAGAAGATATTAATAGTTATAATATTATATATTACTAGCTTTTCCCCGCGGCTTCGCTCGCATGGTATTACGGGAAATTACTGTAGCGGTTGAACTTATCAATTATCCCCCCTCCTCCCCACCCCACCCCCTCCCGCATTCCATACATTCATTCCCTTATATTCAGTTTTCAAACATCTAGCCTGCCACCTAAATTTCACAAAGAAAAAAAGAATTATCCAATTTTGTTCATTTATTCGGAATTTATGCGCTTACAAACATTTCGGATGTTTATTTTTAATTAAATATTTGGAAGTTTGTTAATATAATACAAAATTACACTATTTATTATTCAGTCTTTATAATCGTTACGAATTATATTTTTAATGTAGGAACTCTTATCTGACATTTATTCCAGCTTGTCCAAAAAAAAACAAAACATATTCTAATATTTGAATTTTCTGGGGCAGTAGCTGACCAGGGGGCTGAGTACCTACCAGCTTAGAGCCCACAAATATATCAACATCATGGGAATGATTTTTTTCTGACATTTGCAATTAACTCGCTTTTGTTAGCGACAGAAAACGTATAACAAATATAATATATTAATATTTATAATTTCACAACGCAAGAGCTTACCATCATATACAACATATAGTCTGCGCATATAATTTAGCTTTCTATTGGTGAATGAATTTTTAAAGTATTTTTATTGGTTAATGCCTGAAAAGGTCATAAACAAACTCGAGCAGTTTCGCATTTATAATATTAGTATGGATTAGTAAAAAGTGAGTAAAGAGAATAAGTAAACAAAAAATAAATAATAGTTTTGATTTCAGTTAAGTTCAATTCAAATTTGAAAACTTAAGTACTTATTGAGGCGACGCTTCCAGGCTGAAAAAGAAGAAGATGGAGAGATATGTAATTACGAATGTTGGACAGAGCGCGCTAATATTTTCAATGATAAAATCCAAGCGAAAATTATTAAAATGCTTCATAAAACAAGACTCTAAAATAGAGCAAAAATCTCGTTTAAGGTATCTGAAGTATCGTTTAAAGAAACATTGTGAATTTTCTCACAAATATAACTTGTAAAATAATAGAAATAGACTTATTTTAAATAATTTTCGGAGCATACTTTGCGATTTTTTTCTATCGAAGGAATTTCATATAATTTGCGTTTCTGCGGGGAACGTATCTAGATATTATCTTCAAAAATAACATATATTTTTTTAAGAGCTTAAAAACTTCAAATTTTGAAGGGAGATATGTAAGAAATCGGTAGAAATTCGGATAGCGGCGGCTTAAGGTTAATTTGATTTTAAACGTTTCAAGGGTACAATGGAAAGTATCGATATCTCTTAGTGCGTTGTAAGATTTGATTGATAGCCATAACCGATGACACAACAAATTTCCACAAACAATGGCTATTTTATATTTTTATTTATAGAAGTGAGAACTTCTTTAGCAGTTTTGTGATTTGAAACAAGCGACATTGAAAAGAGAAAAACACGTACATCATCAGTAGCCTGCGAGAGAATGAGATGACAATAAAATATTTATTTATTTCACGGATACAAAATATGGAAAAAAATCATTCTTCACATTGATAAAAAAAAGTGTTTCATGGTTTCTAAAGATTTACCCCATTTCTACCGATTAATTAAATATTTTCCATAAACACTAAGTTTTAAAGCTCTTAAATTTTTTTGTTATTCTTGAAGATAATTTTGTGAAATAATTATCCGCGCCGAAACGGAAATTATATGAAATTCCCCCGATAGAAAAAAATTGCAAAGTATGCTCCGAAAATTATTATAAACACGTTTTTTTCAGATATGTATGTCTAGTAAATAACTGAGTATACATATGTATGAAAAAATTCACAGGGTTTCTTTAAAACTTATTTTAGACAATCTCCTCGAGATTTTTGCTCTATTTTAAATGAGACGTGTTTTATTAAATATTTTCACAATTTTCGCTTAAATATTATCGTTTTTTCAATTAGCGCGCTCTCTCCATCATTCATATTTGCATATTTCTTCATCTTCTTCTTTTAGAGCGGGTACACCGCGCCTTGACATTGATATAAAAGTGCTTTGTAAAAATATTAAAAAAAAAAATCTCCCCACTTTTGTCCACTTCCGTTTTCTGAAGGTTTCACTTTTGGCGCAGAATTTACATTCTGATTTTTTTTTAATATTTATTTTGGGACTTAAAACAGGTATGTTGCCCAAAAATTTACATGTGGATGATGTTAATACAATGTACAACATAAATCGTAATAAAAATAGCAACAAAAATAATGAGCTAAACAATTTATTATTGGCATCCATACTGACGGGATATTGATTAAGTAGATACAATAATACCTGTCTAAAAAATATTTACTTAATTTAAACCTTCTATGTACTTTACCAAAATTACTTTTATCTCTGATTATCGATGTACTTCTAATCTAATCTTTGTAGATATCAACTGTAAATATCCGAAATTCAAATACAATCAGTGTTTTTTATTGCTCATGTTTTAAATATTCGTATTTTTGAGTTAAATCTGACAAGTTGATATGATCATGATGCATTTATAATTCAATTATGATCTGACAATGATAATTCAAGTATGATATGATAATTCTATAGATTAACCCAAGTATTTCCGATTATACGTGATGTGATCAAGTACTTCCGCGTTGACGAATAAAAAACATGCTTTTTTAAAATGAAAACCAAACCGTAACATTTGTTTGCATTAAAATCAAAGGTAAATTTGCGATTATTGAAATAAAAAATGTTCTTCAGTATTTCATTCTGTAAAACTGTCTTCAGCGTAATACGGAATTATTTTGGTATAGAAGTTAATGTTATGTAGTAAAGCAGATAAATGCAGTTTAATGAAAGTGACCTTGATTATCAAAACATAAAACACAACCAGCGGCGGCTGATGTCAATTTTATGCCAGATATTATATATTTACATACTTGAACTGGAACAGAATGTTTTTAAAATACAAAGTATCGTAACTTAAGCCGCCGCATCCCGAATTCCTACCGATTTATTATATATTTTCCTTAAACACAAGTTTTAAAGCGCTTAAAAAATTATGTTTTTTTCGAAGATAATAATTCCCAAACGTTCCCCACGCCGGAACGCAAATTACATGAAATTCCCTCGATAGAAAAAAACCGCAAAGTATACTCCGAAAATTAATATAAACTTGTTTTTTTCACTTATTTTGTATACTTACGTATGAAAAAATTCACGGTGTTTCTTTTAATGATATTTTAGATTTTTTTGTTTTTTGTTTTTTTGTTTTTGGGGTGTTATGACGTGTAGCGCTACGTATCTGCTATTTTTAATGTTCCCCACAAGGTTTTTGCTCTATTTTAAATGAGTTTTATTAAAAATTGTCGCTTAAATTTTAACGGTTTTAATATTAGCGCGCTCTCTTTAACATACATATTTACATATCTCTCCATCTTCTTCTTTTTGAGCGGGCATACGGTGCCTTAAGCACTCATCTCTTGATGATTTACATTTTTCTTCACTTTTATGCGGTGCTTTCTGTAGGACTACCGATTTAGGATAATGGGTATATTTAAATTTAGATCGCGTGGTGATTTTCCAACACTGTGAAATTCTTAAAATAATTCGGATTTTGAACTAGCGTCTCTACCTTTGAAATGATGGAGAATCAATTCAGTCTGCGCATAGGAATATTTATGGTAAAACTTTTTTTTTTATTGAAAATCGAAAGCAAATCCTAAAAGCGGCGTGCCTTCAAATAACTCGTATTCCAACAATTCAGTACTACTGGTTTTCTTATTTAAACATCGTTTCTCATGCAGGTGCCTTTCTGCATAATATTTCAAACGATTCCATGACATATCTTCAAAGTGACATTTCAAGACCTCTTTACAAAGTAATTAAAAGTAATTTTTTTTAAATAAAAACGGCCCATAATCTAACCTAACGTCATCTATTTAACCAAATTATTTTGAAGTCAAACTTCTGTAGCCCCGTTAGTGATTTGAAATTCGGATGAAACGGAAATGCGTCACTAAAATTTATTAAATGACGAGTCATCGGTTCTAATATAATGCGGTAAATTCGCACCTCGCCGCGAGCGCCCCATAGCGCAGCGGTATAGTGCGTCGTTAATCTCAGCGGCCAGAGAAATCCAGCAAACGGAGGTTCCGAATCCTACGAAATCCAAAAGAAAAATAAACTTTTTTATTTTTGTAAATAAATATCCAATCTTCAAACCACTTTAAAGTAAACAACCAAAAGAAAAGAAAGCGACGTTTAGTGACTTTCTAGTTTTACTTCTACCGCATGTGAATAACACACTCTATTTTTCTTTAATTCATTTAAGGAGTGATAAAGTTGCACATTGTTGAGTTGTTCGGTCACCATTTTACACACGAATTAATTCCGCACTTCCCAAAGCAAACCAACAAGTCAGGGTTTTTATCTTTTTTGTGCTAAGGCATAAAATATTTATTTAGGTACGATGATATTTAACCTCTGGGTTGAAATCTAGAAAAAGCTGACTAATTGGTTTTTAAATTTGAAGCATTTTTTGTGCTGATTAATAAATTAATGTTAATCTGAGTTATTAATTAAAAATTCTACGGAGCAGAATTTCTTTGCTGAATTAGCAATATCTCTCAAACGGCAAGGTCTTGCTTCAATTAATTAGAACCGTTTTTTCTACCTGAAATTTTCAGATCGACGCAAGTAATTTCAGCCAGCAACTTCATTTCCATTATGAGTTTTGGTGCTTTGAAATATCCTGACAATATAATATAAAACGAGCAAAACTTTTCACAAAAATGCACATTTGTGGTGGAAATAAATAAAGCCAATCATTAATTGTTTTTGTGTTTCATTAGAAGATTTCAAGTTTCGTAGAATTTCATTTTTTTTTTACATTTAATTATATGAAATTTAATAATGTTTGAAAATGGCCTTGTAAGCCGAAACAGCTGTCACAAAAATAATAAAAATTAAATTTTAACATATGAAAAATAAAAATTAAAAAAAAAAATCGTTAGGTGCACGCGAGCTGTTTGAATATCTGAATGTACCGGGACTGAATATATTGAAGGCGGGAGCGGGGAGAGATCGCGGGAGGGAGGGACGAGTGAGAGGGGAGAAAGAAGGAAGGCGGGGAAAGTGGAGGAGGAACCCGTGAGAGGAATGGAACATGGGAGGGGAAGTGGAGGCGGAAGGGGAACGATTGGGAAAAGACACGCAAGGAGAATTTTTTCTTTATTACTGTTATTGCAACGCATTCCAGCGGGAACTCGCTAGTTACCAAAAAATTCCGAAAAACGGGATATACACTTTTGTAATGAATGTGACGCACAGTATGTAGGTACGAATTTTAAAACTCGAATCAGGGAACGTGAACTCTGTTGTCGAAATAATAACTATTCAAAGTTTGCTATTCGTTTATTAGAGACGAGTATGAAAAAAAACAAGTCAAAACATTAAAATAGTATTAGATATTTTAATTTATGCGCCTTAGAAATAACAAAAAAAAATTTAACCAAAAATTTATTTAGTGTTTTATCATTTTTTTTTACTTCTCATGATTTTATATCTCAACAGTGATCTATTTTGTTATGGACATTTTATATTTATTATAATTTTGAATTGTGTACTCTATTTTAGATGAGCTAGTCCGGTCCCCCGACCCCCGCCATGAGTGTTGAACAAGCCGAAGCAATGTCGATAGCCCAGAACAGATGTGGCGGCATTATCGAACGGATAGCCGCGTATTTCCTCCGCTGGATGTTATACACACAACTATGTATAACAAATAACCGGCTATTACTCACGATTTCCGTTGACCCGAGGCGTTATCCTTCCATGGCTGTGCGACTATTCCCGACAAACCTCTAACAGGGTCGGATTTTGCCTGGAATGCACCGCAGTCTAATCTCAAATTATTATGGTTCCATTGAGAAAAGAGAAGTTTGAAGAAAAAAAAAATTCATCACATCGAACATTACCTAAAATGGTGACCGGACAACTTAACGAAACAAAAAAAGGTTAAATTGGTTACGTTAGGTTACGGGCTATTTTTCAAAAACAATTTTCATAACTTATAATGACATTTCAAAGGTGTGCTGAAAACCTACATTTTTGAGTTTGCTTGGAACCACCTAAAATAACATAACCAATTTTTCTATTTTGCTCTGTTTTGTCTCTGTTCCTTTTTATCCGGTTATCTTTAATTATAGGTATCTACCTAAACAGTGTATAACAGCACGTACCCGAAGGATTTTAACCCGCAGTTCCTAGGCATTTCGAAATGTAAAAAGTACATATCATTTTACTGTCCGGTGTTTTTGTTTACTATTCATATAACTGAGGTGTTTGTCCCTCTTTCATATTGTATCTCTCATACAAGAAGTAAGTCGCGATAAACATTCTCAGCGATTCTTATGTTGGTACTAATGTAGAATACTTAGAATATTAGATTCTACAAGTTTAGTATCCTTAAAGCGCCACTTGTATATCAACCTTATCCCTTAGACGTCCTGGATGGTAATAAAAGGATAATATGTTTCGTACGTCCTTCTGGCAAGCGTCCATTTTTGTACCAAGTGTAACAACACCGTTTGCGTCATTGTCAGAGTTCGCAGAATCTGCTTCAATGAGTGAAAAATCATTTTCTATATTCAATTTTACACTTCGTTGTTTTTTTGTAATTTCTATTTTGTTATATTTTTATTCTTTTTCTCTGAGGGCATTCCCCACAGTGATTTTTTTGAGTTTCTCCCGTATACTTGTACGGTTTATTTGGACATTGGCGATTTTTGGGGCCTTGGATGCTAGTTACATTTTTAGTTAGTTTTAACCACGACGCGCGATGCCAATTTAAGTAAATTTAAATTTATAAAAAATAACGCAAGCCCGGTAAGTTGAATCTTACGACTTTTAAAATAACTATTGTTATTACTTTAACAACTATTATAGTTTCTTTTAAATTTTCTTTTTTTTAGGTCACGAGAACTTTGATGCGAATCAGAATCAATAATGGAGGCGTAGCTTTATTTTTTAAAGGTTCTAAATAAATTGATAACTTTCCTATTTTTAATGGATTTAACATCAATAATTAACTGAATATCCCTATTGTATTCGAACCTTTTTGGATTCCAGAAAATTCCAAGATGAAAATTGGCAAATCACCGCCGCAAAAGAGATTTTACGGTCTTTTTTCGAGTTCTTGGATCGCTATGAATTTGGAGGCCTTGTGCTATACTCCCTTCAGCTTTATGTTAATTCCGGGCCTGACACACGCAAAGATAAAACTGTTTAAACACGACCTTATCAGTGTTACTATCATTATCTTTCAACTATGATTGCGTAGATCTAGACACGACTCAATTAGGTGTTTTTTTCGTCTTCACTGTTTGTATCAGGTCTGGACACGAACCGTACGAATGTTATTACATTATGAATTTTTTTCTCTTACGCTATTCTTTCCAAACATGTCCCTCGAAGATAATATAAGGCTTCATAATATTTTGAACTTCTAGTGATATACTTTTGGTACTGTATTTTCCATTATAATAATTATTAATATCCTACCTACCTCTGCCTCTGTCCACGGAATATCGAACCCACCCACGCTGAAAAATTGCCATGTTTATTGCTTGCATTACAAAAAGGAAAAATACGCCCTGTCCTTCGGGACTATGACTAAATGAAGGGCTATGAAACTACTTACAGAAATGACATCTTTCAAAATTTCCTCACATTTGATGACCACCATTACCATTTTGAATGGTCCCGTTCAATGCTGATTCGTTTCGGTTCTGTTTTTTTCAAAATGTTTCATATTATATCATAGTACTTCCACACAAACGAAGTATTAAAATCTGTAAGTCTGAACTTTAACTTTAGTTTAAAATAAAACAATAACTTTGTAAACACTACTTTTATAAGTGAAAAAAGTGGTGTTTACAAGTTTATTTTTTTATTTTAAATTATAATGTCATACCACAAAGTATCTGCTTCATAATAATAATAATAATAATTGGATAATTTGTAGCGCGCCGTTTTTGTGAAAAATCACCTCAAGAGCGCTTTTATGAACAAATTTTAATTTAATTTAGTACCGTTTACAGCCGCGCTGTGCAAGCGAGCTTCCTTCGGAGTATCGGACCATCCCTTGATCAACTTGCAACATATCGGTGCTGTTAGTGGTTGATCACACTTTGACCAAAAGCAGAAAAGAGCAAAGAATCGGCGTACATCTGGAAGCTTTTAATTGTCAAGAATTCATATTGACGTTGGTAGAGAAATGATTGTTATTAAAAGTGACGAGAGTTTGAAATATTCCAATCTGTTTTTTTTTTAATAAATAGCCCTACATTTGATTTTTTGTAAAATCAGTCTTCTGAATTCAAGCTTCTGTCTTCCTCCCAAAAATGACAGTCCGTCTTTACTGTTGTATTTGATGGGTTAATAATTTTATCTTTATCTATTTAGGTATTTATTCTTGTTTTTTTATTATAAGTCAGTCATTACTTTGGGAATTTTAAAGCTATGACGGCAAAGAGTTCGCGAAATGAGAACGACTCCCGTGTATATGAAAATAATTGAATTAGCTATCGCAAAGGAAGGTGGGGCACTCATTACGAAATTAATGCGGCGCGCTACTTTCATGGGTGCTAATTACTGGCTTAATTAATTAATAAACAGAGCTCATGTTGCATTTACCATTGAAATTTTTAAAGTTACTTATAGATTCAGCAACACTCTTTTGACGCATGTCACAAAATAGTGAAGCATCCCTCATGACCTTTTTAAGTCTACTTTTCTCTATTTCCTACCAACCTTTTCTAGTTGTACCAAAGTAACACAACACAATAATGTCACCTTTTGCATGTTTGTTTATTTATTTTAAATACATAAATAAACCAAACACAAATCTAAGTTATTTCAACCGGATGCAGTAAAAATTAGTGACCGTCCGAAGGCTCGGTTTCGGTTTCGGCAAGTTTTGGCAAACAAAACTAGTTTCGGCATCAGTTTCGGTTTCGGCAGAAAATCTGCCGAACCGTCACCGTATCGAAACTCTGCGTTCGTGAATTATCGCGCGTCGTTTGGCTGACTTCGGGTGAGTTTATGGCTCTTGTGTCACCCGCCATCATCAGCTAATTGCATTGATTGTGTTGTGATTTTGTGTTAATTTTTGTTTGTTTTAAAATATTGAATTGATTGATATAAAAAAAATATATTTTTTCACCTACTTCAAATATTGTTTTTTTTTTTTTTAAATTTCATTTAACACGTGAAATAAGAATATTGTGATTGTAAACGCAATAAAATTAAAATACTCAATTAATGAGGCCCTTCCTTTATGTAAGTGTTGATTATTGACAAATTTTCGTTCCAAGAAGTAGTTTACATGTTTTGTTAATTTTTATAATTTTGGTTTGTTTTAAAGAAACTATGTATATATATTTCAATTACTGGTTTTTATTTCATTTAACACGTGTTAACTATCTGTATAAGTGTAAAAAATAAGCCGAATTTCAGTAAGCAATAGATTTTTAACATGTCTAAGAAGTTTCGGTGTCGGCCGAAACTTAGAAGGTCCCGTAGAAAGTCCCGTTTTGGTAGAAAGTCCTGTTTCGGTCGGACACTAGTAAAAATGCGAGCAATGAAAGTACGCAGCACTGCGTGCCGCGCCGCCACGCGTGATACTCCTTACCGTTAGTTCGATAATGACCAATTATAATATGTTTTCAAGGAACAGTATTTCAAACTCGGGCGAAGACGGGTAGTGAGGGTAGAATTTATTATCTTAACCGTGGTTTAGCCGACTGTCGAATCTCTCATCTTAAATCTTTGAGATATTCGGTAGAAAATTAATACATCTCAATAATATTCACATTGGAACATTATTATGCAAGTATTTTTAATGTTCGGTCGAAATGTTTCCATGGGCAGTCCGCTGTTGGTTCTTAGTCATTCCGCACGGCCAGTTGTCAACAAACCCCGTTGGCCGGGTAAGGCTACGTCTCACATAAAATAGAGGCGTACCGTTCACTTCAAAAATATGGGTAGTTCTACCCATATTTTTGAAGTGAAACTTCTTTAGCGCCGTTAGTGACTTGAAATTCAGGTGAAACGGAAGTCACAACTCAGTTCTACACAAATACTCGGTTATAACATAATGCGGTAATTTTGCGCCTCGGCGCGTGCCTTCCATAGCGTAGTGGGCGAGGTGTCTGACAAGTCTTAGCGGCCAGAGAGATAGAAGGTTCGAATCGTACGAAATCCAAAAAAAAACATTTTTATTTCGTGAAACCAATATCCAATATTCAAACCACTTAAAAAAAACAAACAAAAGAAAAGAAATTGACATCAAGCGACTTTCTATTTTCACTTCTACCGCGTGTGAATTGCACACTCTGCTTTTTTTTATTTAAAAGAATTTTCCATTGATGTTTTTCTAGCATAGTAATAAATACTCTCAATATTGCTCTGGTAAATGGTAATCGAAATGTTACTTGAAATGACTTCTCTGCCACCCAACCTTCCTCTTTCTCATCTCCTTCCTTTCTCCACTCCTTTCACCATCACAACACACCCCAATTATGGTGGATGTCCCACTAACTCCGGTTAATAGTATAATAGTATTCATAATAAAACAATTTTTTTTTGTGGAAAGTCGTTGCATAAAAAGTGCCGGCACGACACTGAAACGTAGTACCTATGCAGTTTACTGCAGGTCGGCGCTGCAAAACCCGAAATGCCGGTTCGTATCCTCGATTAGCGAAGAACAGAACCTGCACTATCTATCTACCAGCGCTGCATTGCCAGCCTTAGGTACCTTTCAACCAAACTAACTCCGCCATAATAACCGGATCATACAATCAGAACACGTTTGATTTGTGTGTAGTTGTGGTATTATCAATGCTGCTTCGTTATTTCGGTGCAAACTTTTCCCCCGCAAAATGCTATCCGTGATCCATATCCCCTGTTTGACGGCAGTTGCCTGTTTATCTCTATTGTGTGTTGATAACAAATTTAATAAAATTTTATGAGTACCGGAAACTAAAAAGGGTGTAAGGGCCAGAAAAAAGGTTGACATTTAAAAAAAAAATTGACAGTAAGCACTTATACTTATTATGACACATATATAGTGAAATTTTTTTTATTCAAATTATGACACATATATAGTGTTTTAAAGACAAATTTTAGAATTAATTGCGATTACTGGGCTTCCCTAAGTATGTTTGGAATCCATTTATAAAATACCTTGCCCTTGGTATGGTAGAAATCTCTGAGCATGGATGACTGTTGACCATTAGATAAAACAATTTGATTTTGTCTTTGTGAGAAATTATTAATAGCTTTTGGAGTAGCAGCAGCTTTTCGAATGTGTTTATTAATGTTCGCCCGTAGCCCTTCTCCAAACAAAACGTAGAACAAAAATAACGTAAAAGATACTTCAAATTATAGAAATACTAGCTGGTACCCGGTAAGCGTTGCTATGCCATTTAATAAAGAAATTATTTCCCCTCTCGCGTTCCCACTCCGCCTCCTCCAACTTCCCTCTACCCGCTCCAATCTCCTCTTCCCCCTCCCGAGTTACTCCCTCCTTCCATACATCCATTCCCGGTACATTCAGTTTTCAATCAGCTCGCATGCCTCCTATTGCAATTTTTTTATACAAATTTCATAATGCCAGAGCTCAAAAGAATTATCCATTATTCGCGTTATGCGCGTACATACATTTTGGCGATTCATTTTTAGAGATAGATTTTTAACTACGACGCCTGAAATAAAATTTCCCGCAAATATATCACCAGTTTTCACGGCAATGATTTGTTTTGCTTTTCTTCTGACGTTAGCAATAACTCGCTCTTGTTAGGGACCGAAATCGTAAGTATAATAAATAAAATAAATTAAAATTTATAATAAACACGATGGTATAACTTTGTTTAATTCCACTTTTTATTTTCTTATCCAACTAGTTTCGGTTCAACCTGAACCTTCTTCAGGGAAGAATAAAAATATACTATTTATAAGTGGAATTAAACAAAGTTATACCATCGTGTTTATTATAATTATGTATTCCCACAATGTGTTTGCTACATGTGAAAATTTAAAATTTATAATTTCATAACGCCAGAGCTTACCATTATATACAGCCTAATTACTCGCATATAATGTAGCTTTCTATTGGTGAAAGAATTTTAAAAATTGGTTAAGTGGTTTGTGCGTGAAAGCGTAACACGCAGTTTTGTATTTATAATATTAGTATAGATATTTCAGCCACATTCAGAACTAATTATTTTTGCTTAGATGCAGGACAGAGAGGTTGTGAAACTCGAAAAGGTATGTTTTGGCAGTAAACGCGCGCTACATTTTCGTATATTTATATATTTATATACGATAATGTAGCGCGCGTATTATATGCCGTGATATTTTCGAACCTTAATGATTTTATATTAAAAAAAATCAGAGTTTGCAGTTCACACGCAGTAGAAGTCAAGCCTTCAATAAACTAAAGTAGACAATAGTGGGGAGGCTACGAAGTACCACACAAAAAAGGGACCGATAGGCTACGAAGCACCACACAAAGAGAAGACCGATTAGTCTATCTCATTCTCTCGCAGGCTGAATCCTATAGTTGTATGTGTTTAATTCTTTTTAATGACGCAATTTTTCGTTTCATTGAGTTTCAAATCACAACGGTGATAAAGAAGTTTTCACTTCAAAATATATTCCATTTTTTTCTGGCACTTACACCCCTTTTTCGGTATTAAATTGTGTTAAATTTTGTAGATAATGTACCAACGTGTTATAAGGAAAACTATAAACTCGTTGGTAAAAGTCAAACAATTTGACATTGACCATCATTATTTTGACTTGACGACAAGTATTTTTTTTTTAATAAAACACGAACGTGTTTTTCAATACACATCTTTTGCAAAGGTGATTCATCTACTAAATTGAACACATCACACCATTTTGCTGATGGGGAAGTCAGGGGCGATGGACAAACTAACGTAGTTTTTGCTTCATCCACTATGTATCCACCACTATTTTTTGCGTCATTGTATGTAGCATTAGACTGCGTATGTATCAACAGGATTAACACCGCGAGCCATAGGGGAAACGAACGAAGAAACCGACTTCGACATTTCGCCTTGTCGTCAGAATTTTCTTTTCCCCATATTTTAAGAAGGGCATCAATTTGGGAAACAGATTTGGGTACCGCCGTGTCAGGAACCATTTTTTGGATGACCAAAACCTCTGCCATAGGTCACCTCAAGTGGTTTGCTATGTTTGGTGACACAGCAGGGGTGCCCGGGTTTACGGTGTGAAATTTGTCATCAATTGACTCATGCTTGAAGAAGCATAGCACGCCAGATCAGAATAGAATAGTTAAGGGAGTCCCTTTGATCTCTCCAGCCAGACCCTTTCGGAACATCGCTCCGCACCGCAGTCTTCTTCTTTGTCCCATCTATAAATCATATGCTATGGGAGCTATGGGAGCACCTTATCCTATTGATGGCGGACCAGAGTTTACGAGGCAATGACAACCCAGGCTGTCTCTCAGTGGGGTCTTGTACGAGATGGGCATTTGTCACCTTGGCCGATTGCCACTCAAGCTTCAACCTATCTTCTGGAGTGAGAGGTGATCGGACAGGTCTTTTTACTTCTGTCCAGAAGGGTTTTCGGGACTTCAAGCGGCATGCCGGGTGAGAGACGACATCATCGTGCAAAGGTATAGCTCTTTTTTGCAGCGCCTTGTACTCCCTTAGTGTTGCAATCTCTCGCTTGATATTTGGCGGGGTTATGTTTACGAGTATGGGGAGCCAAGGGAGAGGAGTAGATTTTAACGTTCCGCTGATGGTTCGCATTGCACCGCAGTGAGAGGGATGGATTCATATGTCCGTCCCCCTGGACACACTAACCCTCAGATTCTTACACACCATTCATACCTTTTTCCTTCCCAGAACTTCATCTCCTTACTTTCCTAAAAAGACACTTACATCCCTATAGATGGCATAGATCCTGAAGGGATTTTTCCTCAGGGCCTCCTGTGCGGAGCTAATGTAAGAAAAATAATAATGCTGTATGAACAAACTTTTATAAAACTGTTTACTTTCTGAGATTGGTTAAGCTTTAAAATGCTCTGTGTACTTTTTTAGGAATGAGTAGAGGAAAATTTTGTAAGCATTAACATTTTTTATCCTTGTTTTTAATGTTTTGCTGCAATTACAAACATATTAAATTGGTAGAGTAAAGTCTGGCGTAATCCCGTGAAAATTCTAACTCGCCTTTCATTTCTTTTTTCTCTTCCGTTAGAGACGATTTTTCAATTACTGAAATTCCGACTCTTGCAATGGCATAAAAAATCAGGTTTTATATTTCAGCTCTTCTATTAGAAAAAATTTATACGTAAGTAATTTTATTTCTTTGGTAATAGATACCCGCTGATAATCGGAAAGACAAACAATAAACAGACAAGTATAACCAGTAACATTTTTTTCATCTATTGAAGTAAAATTTCTTTAGCCCCGATGTGATTTGAAACTCGAATGAAACGGAAATGACGCATTACAGTACTTACGATGCGTCAAACTGCGCTCATTGGTCGCTTTATGATCTCAATTAGCAAGGCTTCTATTGGTTGAGATATTAAACGGAAATAACGCACTACATTACCTACGAAACGTCAAATTGCGCACAGTGGCCGCTTTGATTACGATCTCACTTTTCAAGGCTCCTATTGATTGAGATTGTTTTTGTGAAGTTTCGCTTCTACCGCATATGAACTGCACTAATTTTTTTTATTTTTTTTTTATTGTGTTCTTAATGTAGGACCTCTGCCTCTGCATCCCAAGTGGTTCGCTACGTTTAATGATTTAGCAGGGGTGCCCGGGTTCATGGGGTGAGGTTTGTCTGGGTCTTGGAGATGGATGACCAGGACACACTGAACCCCAGATTCCTGCCCACCCCTTAAACCCTATTCCTTCCCAGAACTCTCCTCCATTTCCTTTTCTTAAAAAAACCCTCCACACAGCATCCCCAAAGATGACATAGGCCCTGAGGGAGATTATTTTCCTCAGGGCCTCCTGTGTGGAGCTCATGTAAAAAAAAGGAATACTGTGAACACATTGAACAAATAAAACCACAAATAAAGAGATTGTGTATTAATTAAAGTTGTACTCAGTACTAGTACTAGGACGTACTCAGTACTAAGACGTACTCAGTACCAGGACGTACTCAGTACTAAGACATACTCAGTACCAGGACGTACTCAGTACCAAGACGTATTCAGTGCTGGTGAAAGAGATTGTTTGAAATGGCTCTATCCACATTTAATGACCATATCTGAAGAGCTAGGTACTTCCCAACCTTTCTCTTCCCTTATTTTATATTCCGTACACAGCACTTCTTTCAGCCTTATAACATTACCGAACGCTATGGAAGTATTCGAGTATATTATATATATATATATATATATATATATATATATATATATATAGTATATTATGTACATACTTTTATAAAATTTGATTATTTTTAAAACTTTAGTGGGTGGATTCTTTGTTGCTCTACCTTGTATTTTTATTTTTATTGCGTGTAGCGAAGTCCTGTTTTAACTCAAACGTTTCGTGTTTCATATGTAATTTTGTTTGTACGTTCCGTTTCAAGATGGTGGCCGTTTTAATGATTCAATAAAGATTATTGTTTTCAATATCTATTTACCTGCCTGAAGAAAGTATTTGAAATATAAAAAAAATATTTATATCATAAAGTAGCTACTTAGAAATGTTATGATTTAAGAGGCAATTTTGGTTTCGATTTATTAAAATGAAACATAATTCTTTGAACGGGTGGTCTACTGTTCTCAGAACTACTATCTAAACCAGTAATTCCCAAAGTGGTCCAAGCGGATCCCTAGGGGTCCACGGGAGGCTCGGCGGCGGAACACGTAGGCACGATAAAGACATGGGGGTCCATGAACTGGTTTTGATTGAGACCTATCCCGTGTCTCATATCCCATCCCATCCCCGTCTCACACCCCATTATGCCCTCTCCATAACAGAGCGACTGGCGTACAGCGCACTTTGTTGTACCGGTTATGCATGAGATCTTAAGGCGGCACTATTCGACTGAAAAAGAAGAAGATGGAGAGATGTGAACTTACGAATGTTAGACAGAGCGCGCTAATATTTATAGTGATGAAATCGCAGCGAAAATGGCGAAAAAGCTTAATAAAACATGATTCGTTTAAAATAGAGCAAAAATCTCGTGGAAGTATCTAAGTATCATTTAAAGAAACATTGTGAATTTTTTCACAAAAATAACTTGTAAAATAATAGAAATAGACTTGTTTTAAATAATTTTCGGAGCATACTTTGCGATTTTTCATATAATTTGCGTTTCTGCGTAGAACGTATCTAGATATTATCTTCAAAAATAGCATATATTTTTTTAAGAGCTTAAAAACTTCAAATGTTTAAGGGAGATATGTAAGAAATCGGTCGAAATTCGAATAGTGGACCCTTAAAACGCCCAGCTAGGCAAGGGGGGGCATAATGGGATATGGGCGTACTGTACTGGGATGGGAACATACCCTCCCCCGGTCCCATATCCCATTTGCCCGCTCCGTCGTCTATGATATGATCTCGAATACTGATCTATTTTCCCGTTTGAAAAAGTCGTAGACTGTAGTCGGCACTGCTCCGTTGTGACAAACCTCGCCATTCAATATTCAGTACAACGCGTGTCGAGTTTTGGGAATATGGTAGAAATATACCAGCAGGGGGTCCACCGTGACCAGTAAAATTTTGAGAGCGGTCTACGAGAAAAAAAAGTTTGGGAACCTCTGGTCTAAACGAATCTAATATATGTATGTCATTGTCTAACTGGCTGCAGATGATTGGACCCGTCCTATGTGGATGAATTTATAACTAAATCATATTTAAAACAATAAATATATATATTTATAGTTTTAAATATGATTTAGTTATATATTTTTTTATTTTTTTTATTTTTTATTTGTTTATCTCTAAAATGGTACATATAAAGTAGTACTGGTCTTCCATTAAAAGCATTTGCTTGTGGATGGAAGAAGAGTTTACATTCTATATATATTTATACATTTAAACAGTCACGTGCGTTACATAAGTAATTAGAGCAGTTAATACAAACACATCGCAATTTTTAACTAAAAGACATCCATGCATTCCATAAGAGTAAAAACAAGTATAATTTTTAGTGTTACATTCATGTGGAAATAGGGGAAGCAGTCTTCCCGTTGCTGATTTCTTTAAAATGATTTTTGATAGAGTTCGATAATTTTATTTTGTTATTAATGATTCTGATTTCTATGGGTAGGTTGTTAAAAAAGTATTTTCCTTGGTATGAAAAATGATGTTGAGCAAAAGAAGTGTTTAGTTTCGGGCATACAAATACATGTTTGAGTCTGGTACGATTTTCCGTTACGAATGAGTGTTTTTCTTTTTCTTTTACAATTTGTAAGATTGAATTTTTTATAAATAGATTTTTGAATGTTGGGACTTTAAATTCTTCGAATATTCGTTCAGTAGGGAAGTCTGGAGGTTTTTTTATATATTTAAAACTTAAATCCTACAGCTCTCAGGCCGTAGTATCTCACCCCTGACCTAAACCGTCACGTTTTCTCCACCTTTTAACTCATTTTCGCCCAGAATTTCCCCTCGATGGGTACCACCACCCGTCCACCCCACCGTCGGCGTCGCCCGGTATAAATTCCGCCTGGTTGTATCCGCGGCGAGACTGCCATGGCCGCCCGTCCACGATTTATGGATCGCTTTCATTCCCAATGTTGTGGTTCAAAATAAATTTATTGGCCCGCTTTGCGCAACCTCTCCTAACACCCCTACTTTATACTCCGATGTTTCTCTTCCGTTATTATTTTTTTTTATAATAGATACTTATTTATAAATAATATCGATGGCGGAATTTCAAAAATGAGTTAAAAATATGTCATTTTTCTCCGTTTTTTTTCTCTCTTTCGATCTGCGTCGTCAAAATATTACTAAGAAAATAAGTGTGTCCTTTAAGACGTGAACTTTATGAGTTTTTTTTTGACGTGATAACGTCTTATAAATCGATGAACGCCGGCTGCACTCACGAAAAAGTATGACTCATTGTCACGTTGTCACGTTCCACCTGAGCCGAGCGTGCAAGCGAGAGTACGGAACAAGCGTTCGGCCTAAGCGTTCGGCTTGTGACGCTTCTATCTCTCTTCCACTCCATCGTTATTATTTGACGTTACGACGTAAAATTATCGTCCGTAAACCGACTTTACCGACAAGCAATTTTTTTATAATACTTTTATACATATAAATAATATCGATGGCGGAAATCCGAAAATGAGTTAAATATGTCAATTTTCTCCGTTTTTTTTCTCTCTTTCGATCTGCGTTGTCGAAACATTACTAAGTAAATAAGTGTGTCCTTTACGACGTGAACTTTATGAGAATTCGTTTTCTGAAAAATTAAGTTAATTTAAGTTATTAAAATTTTGCAAAAAATGTTCAAGTGTTCTGAAAGTTCTATTCAATGTCAATAAAAAGAATAATAATAATAATATTTTGTCCTTTACAGCATTTCAAATCTCCGCCATGAATGTATATTTAAATCTATATGCATAAAAATCAAAATACGCTTGCTTAAGAGGAATATAAATGCTAGAAATATTTCGATTCTCACGCCTCCAAAACTTAAAACCGAGCGTCTAATTTGCACCAGGCAAGTGCGCAAAAAAGTGGTTTTAATTTATTTTGTGCATAATTTAAAAGAATGAAAAAAAGTTAGAACGTACAAAACCTCAAAAATAATCTTAGCCATAAAAGGGTATTTTGAAAAAAAAAATCTTATTTGACTTCATAGTTAAATCAAGCAAAAATATTTTTTTTTGTGGTTTACGATTTTTTTTTTTTTTTTAATTAATAATTTTATTGTTATTCCAATACAAAGAAAAGCTAGTAAAAAATATCTAAATAGGATTTCACGTATAACTTCATCTTAAATGTACGTAAATTGTTAATGTACCTACGTATTGCTTTAATGTTTGAAACACTTTTTTGACGTGATAACGTCTTATAAATCGACGAACGCCGACTGCACTCACGAAAAAGCATAACTCATTGTCACGTTCCGCCTGAGCCTAGCGTGCAAGCGAGAGCGCGGAACAAGCGTTCGGCTTGTGACGCATCTATCTCTTTTCCACTCCATCGTTATTATATGACGTTATTACGTAAAATTATCGTCCGTAAACCGACTTTACAGACAACCAATTTCTTTTTTTAGTAGTCCATACGGTTTCTTTGACAAAAAAACATGTTTGCATTTCACAGGCGGTAGAAGTGAAAGTTTTATTATTATTGTTACCAATTTTAAATTTTTTTTCGTTTTATTCTTCGAAGCACTGTACAAAGAGGAAGTTTTTAGGCTACAGAGCACCGTGCAAAGAGGATACCGATTAGTCTATCTCATTCTCTCGCACAAGGGTGCTAAAGAGGTTTTCACTTCAAAAATTATTTTCAACGTGGAATATACACACAAATTTATGTCATAATTTGTGATCTATCGGTACTAAAAGAGCCGATATCAATATACGCTGAGTGATGAACCACTCTAAACTTATCAAAAATAAAGATGGGACCGATATGTATTTTCCACCGCTTTATAAACGAGTCTGTTATGAAATGTAAGAACCAAAGTATAAACAGTATAAGGTTTTATGGGGAAGGTTTCAAATAAGACCAATTTTCCCTTGCTTTTGGAAAATTTACTAAAATTTTTAAAATATCGCAATTCCAAAAAAAATAATCTTAGTTACACTATCTGAAGAAGAGGAATAAAAAGATCTTTAAAACTGCGAGGAACTTTGAAATAAGAATAAAATGACATATGAAATGTTTAAACAATAATAGTTTCTCGGAGTTTGCCAACCATTTGTTGGAGGCTTGTCACACTATTAACTTTAATTGTCGAATCGAATTATTACATGGTAATTTTAATGGCGTTCAGTTGGAAAAATTGAAATATTAGAAATTGGTAAGAGCGTAAATTCAAATGTAAATTTTATAAACAATCAGAAAATATTTTAGATGATTCACTATTGAACCTTCAAATTTAAAAGTGCCTTCAATTACCCCCCGTCCCACTCCTTTCTTTCCACTGACACCATTAAGTTTATTTATAATTAGTTTTTAGTAAACCCCAAGGAAGAGAGCTTTGCTCTTGAAACATGTCGATTTTAAGGACATTAAAAGAGGTTAAAACAAAGAAATCTTTTAATTTTGAAACCATTATTAATTTAATATCGCAATCCTAACACAACATATACATATAGTTTCTCTGAATATCGCTGTGAAAGGAATCGATAATATCCAATCCATAATCAAAAATGTATAATACTGCTGTTCAATTTCTAGATATAAATTATTTATGTGAGCCGGTGTACCAGAGAGACTTTCAATGCAATCCGCAAAGCAAAAAATAATTTCATAAATTCAGCTTTCAGCAAAATAAACTACCATTTTCTAGATAATACTAAAAGCAATAAAAACAATCCTATATTTTTTTCACGTTCTCCGTCTCAAACTTTACAAAGGTATTTAAAAAGTATATTTTTTCCCCGAGACATAAAGTGTCTCATTTAAAAAAGTAATCAAAATCCTATTAATAACTCTTCCAACGTCTTTCACAAAGGTCTTAGGGGTCTTGCCTTTTGAAGACGCTTTTTTCAATATTGTCTACTTGAAAAATACCTTTAGTAACCCGTAGTAAAACATAAAAACAGACGTTGTTATTGGTTTTAAAACATTTCGTGTCAATATTGTTGTCGAACAAAGGATCGCACGACGACTCAGATTCGTAACATCAATAATTGTTAAATAGCAGCGGAAAAATTATCAAACATAATAAGTCAATATTTGCATTGTGCTGCGTTATTAGTACTGTCTGTGTTCGAAAATCTTCGTCTGATGATTCAATTGACGGCTTGCTCGTGTTGTTAAACAATATCTAGTTCCAAAACAATCGACGTACAGAGGTCCGCATTGCAACTTTACGTGGACAGAAATATTTGTTGAAAAAAATTTGTTTCAATTTTTTCTGCATTATTTTCCATTGCAAAATTAGCTTTCTTGGCGGTAATACAGTGAGGTAGACGGCTCCCCCATAGGCCGGTAAGGAATTGATACAAAACCAAGTGCTGTAAGACCCTAAACCAATGTAACGGCTTGCAGCGCTGTCCATTGTGGGAATTTTAACCTCTCAAAACCGAGAGGTTAAAATTTTTTATGTTTTTTTATAAATTACAAATATTTAAAACGAAGACTTGTGGATGATCTCATACCAGTTAAGAGGCCGATTTTATTGAGTGTCCTGGCCTTATGATCTATGTGATTTTGGTTGATGTCGATTCCTTATCGGCCCAGGAGAGGGTTGCTTTAGTCGCAGATCGCAGAACGAAGGCGGGCATTAGCGTTGTGAGCAAGATTATGAAAGGAAAGCCATGAGGATATGCAGCAAGTGAGTGGTCGAATAAGTTGGGGACACCCGAGAAGATACTTACGGGGGTATTCTAATCTAGAAGCATGAATTGTAGGAATCTTTTCAGGTGCAATAAAAAAAAAATTTTACAAGCCATTACTTTACCAAATATTGATTAAACATTAAAGAATACATAAAAAAATCAAACGAAAAAATTAAAAATTCAAAAAGGTACAGGGTGTTAAAGTGGAGGGTCTAATAAAATGGCGCGCTCTGGTTGCAACCCTCCTAGTAATCTAAAACAAAAATCAAATTAATTCTTAATTCAAACAAATGCGGTTATGGCCGGAACTAAGAAAAAGTCAAAATAATTATTTTTCGCAAAATGGCGGCTGTCTGAAAAAAGACAGTTTTTTTGACTTTTCAAATTTTCTAAATATAGTAAAAATTTAAATTTTGTTATAGTTTTAATTCCCGCCATAGAGTTATGTATAGAGAGGGCTCACACCAAATTTCAAGTAAATTGGTTCCGTAAAACTTGAGGTATCGTGTCAACCGTCTCGAAAAAAAGGGATTTTGAGAAAAATGCGTTTAAAATTTTGTTCTATTCAGATTCTGAAAAATCCTTTTAAGGAGATATTTTTGAATATTTAAACTTTGGAAATATGAAGAAAAAAAAATTGATTTTTTTTCTAGACTAGAATACTGCCTTAAGGATTTCAAGTATCGAATAATTTAAGAGTGTATGAGAGATGCATGAATAGCTTCGTACAGACAGCCCTCGGCCAGCGTTCAATACTGTTAAATAAGCAATTTGCAAATATTAAAAAGCAATTTATATAAGGTAGTTCGATAGTTTAAAAAGCAATATGTTAAAGGCAGTTCAATAAGCTATTTATTAGCTAAGCAATTTATATAAGGCAGTTCGATAGTGTTAAAAAAGCAATTCGTAGAAGGCAGTTCAATAAGCTATTTATTAGTTAAGCAATTTATAAAAGGCAGTTCGATAGTGTTAAAAAAGCAATTTGTAAAGGGCAGTTTGATAAGCTATTTATTAATAAAGCAATTTGTATAAGGCAGTTCGATACTGTTAAATAAGCAATTCGCAGTCACAACGGAAAAGTACTGAGTGTGAAATCGACCCGTGCGAATACGTGCAAAGTGTAATTTTTAGACTTTCCATCCATATTCAACAATTGTTCGTGCAAAAAGCCTATCGGTGGTCCATCCTCTCTAGCCTACTCATCTGGAGTAACCTCGAATTGTTAGTTGAATTCGGTCGATACGTGTTTTTGGCTAATTAATTTGCGATTCGTACGTTTGTGCGACGCCGCAAACCAAACCAAGCAAGGCTTCACCTAGATACTATAGTGGGAATACCGATAATGGCACCGCGATGTCATCATCACCATTTGGTACCTCCTTGTGCCGCGAGCTGCCTAATTCGGCGGTTATCGCTGTGATTAGGGAACTAGATACCACTTAACGACTCAAAATGTGGAGAGAACCTCCTATCATGTTGTGACATCCTTGGCGTTCTGAAAGTCCTTTTCCGATTTTAGTAGTAAAAATGGTATATTAATTTTCTTCTGCCGCTGAGAGTTAAAATACAACAGATATTTTTAATATACAAATCGTTTAAAAGAAAGCCTGTGGTTATAATGGGTTTCTCGACGTTTGTCTTATATTTCAAGGTTATGCCAAAAAGTTGGCATTTATTTATTTGTTTTTGAAACATAATAAACAGTATTAATAATTAACATACAGAGGAGGAAGACAAAAATACTAATTAATAATGTTAACAGAAAAGTAAAACTAAGTGATTAATGTAAAACTAAGTGATTAATGAACTTAAACTAAAATATAAAATAATATATTATCAGTAGAATTTATCGGTCCAGTTAGGAGTTCTATCAAGCCGAACCCTCTCATATGAAAATATCTGGAGTCGGTGAATTATTTTCCATTTTGGTCTCTGGTAGGTTGACATGTTGTTCTTGTATTGTTTTGTATTTATTATACTTATACAGTGCAATTGCGTAGCGTGGATTGACTAGATGATCATTTGTGGAAAAGTATGTGGAAGGGTTAAGTTTTTTCTGTCAGGAAGATTTAACCCGGACATAAAGTCTGGAGAATAATTTAAATAATTAAAATTGTAGTTCAACAAACGTAAAAAACCTATAGTTACATAATGCATTAAATATAAATATATTTATTATTATAATTGTACCAAAATAGACTCGCCTACTTATGGAATGGTTACGTAGAGTTATTATTATTTTTAAAAAAAATCTACGTACTTCATTTGAAAATATGAATTAATTGAACTCTTTATTAATGACATCCTTATGAATAATTAAAAATAAACGTTTATATTTGTATGGCGTGTATAAATATACATATTTATTTGTACAGCACCTTTGAGGTGATTTTTCACGAAAACGCTTATCACAGTAAATAAGTTGAATATTATTATTGTTATTATCTTTTAACAATATTTCTACTGCTGAGCAATACATTCTTGGTAATGCTGAAATAACCAGAAAACATAATACCATGTAGTGCCCATTGTTAACAATTTTTCAGTTTCTACTGCTGAGCAATACATTCTTGGTAATGCTGAAATAACCAGAAAACATAATACCATGTAGTGCCCATTGTTAATTCAAGTTGTTTATATTAAAGTTTCGTGCCTCTGCTTTTGCATTAATTAGTAAGTGAAAAAAATATGAGAATCGTAAGTCGGACTTAATGTAAAAAATATGAGAAACAAAGTTTTCATAGTCATAATAATTCATAGTCAAGTAATAGTTTGTCAGTAACTCTCAAAGAAGTTGAAAATTATGTGCATGCATCGAATTTAGCGTAATCAGACCTACAGTATGGTAGACTCGAACATTATTCCTCCAAGACTCGAAACTAAGAACTACGAAAGGTAATCATTGTTCAAATCAGAGGTTACTCTTCTAATCACAAAAGTTGAAGTAAAAATACAAATATAAAACAAACCAAAAAAATACTGGATAAAGTGAAGTTTGGGAAAATGTTAATATGTCTTTGCACGCGCCTACGCTGCCTATGATCGTATATTAATCGAATTCACAAGGTACATATCTTTCCCCGGCACTAACGCTTTTTCATCAATATTCTGTTTTTGACCAGTTTGCGATGGCTTTTTTGTATTCAATTAAAAGTGAAATTCGGTGTAAATAATTTTGCGTTCCAAATGGAAAATTGAATCGAGGATTTTTGAAAATATGAAATGCAGATCGCTTTTATTTTTATAAATACATTAGACCAGTTTAACAGCTTTATTTCACATTCCTACAAACCGATGAACTTACCTGGTATGTTCATCGCATTGGTGCAAATTAGACAAAAAAATTATTTATTTTCTCCGAATTATTTGATTCATTTTTTTTATCTTGTTCTAACTGATAAGTTTTTAGATAAGTTTTTGTTCTAACTTTTAATTTTCTCTTGTATTTTTTTTAACATTGTTCTAACTATTTACTTTCTCTTGTTGCAGGTAATAAATAATTCACCAAAATGCACTACACTCTCTATAAACTTTTGCACTGAATTATTTTTGGAGTATTACGCCGTGTGCCGTGTTGCGCTACCTTCTTTATTGGCCAACTTTTCGGATACTGTAACGCTGTCCGACTGTTGGCTAAAGAAGGAGGAGGTACAACACGGCGTAATACCCCAAAAATAAATCACGATAACAGTTTTAGCCGCGAAAACCTCAAATCATATGCCGTTTGAAATGAAGTTTACCAAAATGCGAGGTAAGTTTGCCCTAACAAACAATAATAATCTGTTATTATTTATTATTTTAACTTTATGAGTAAAACCTCAAACTGTAATATTTAATTAAATGAAGACATTATGAGCGAAACTCAATCGAAAATCTGGAAACAGAAAAATCAGAAAAAGATATTGGCACCTCTGGGAAAGAGCGCCCAACCCGGAAAGTAGGGAGGTCCTGGGTTCGAGTCCCAGAGGTGCCAATATCTTTTTCTGATTTTTTTTGTTTCCAGATTTTCGATTGAGTTTCGCTCATAATGTCTTCATTTAATTAAATAATAATCTGGATAATTAGATGTTCTCTTTCCATGTTTTCTTCCCCTAGCCACTCCCTTCATCCTCATAACATTTACAATTCCCAAACGTTGGTTCTCATACTAGTTTTTATACTTGTTCCATGACGCATAGTATCTATCGTTAAACACTGCGACTTTACTGCTAGCTCATATTGCTTTTGTATTTCACACAGAACAATAGTTGGAAACATAACATTATCATAGCAATTCACAACAAAGATTACCATTCATTACCTTGGCTACCGGTTGGCTACCAATAATGGCATTGTTGACTGAAAAGCCACGACGAATTACTATGCATAGAAGCTTAGCTTCGCTTAACTCACTCTGAGCCGTTAATTTGTGTACATAAGTGAGAATAAGTACCTCGGACTTGTTTTTCTTTCAATTTGTACCTTTTCGATTATTCCCGCGCTAAGTGGCTGCGAAGGCGTACCGTAATAATTAGGATTACCTCTCTATTCTTAGTTATATGGGATTTAAAAATAACCATCCACGATTCTAAACTAACGGCTTACCTTTTCATATTTTTAAAAACCGCCAGGAGGTTACATGACACTAAGGTAAATATTATATAAAACCCTAGTACGATGCCTACTAGAGTATAACTCTACGTTATGGTCTCCCTTTTACAATATTCATTCCGACAACATTGAAAAGATTCAACATAAGTTCCTAAGGTAAATAAGCTATAAATTACATATTCCTGTTCAAAACATTGATTTTAATTACCTACTGGATAAAATGTCCATATTAAAACTTTCAGAAAGAAGAATAAACACAGACTTAAGGGGGAGTAAGGTTTTAAAGGCGAAAAAAGGCATATTTTCATGATTTTTTTTCGGAGATATGAATAATGTTGGCTTATTTCTTTTATATACACGTTATAGTATAACATCTGAAGATTTTTAAAAATTTTTATTAAAAAATATTAATAAATAAGTCCGTGAGAGCGAATCTCCGGAGGCGCCTCGAAAAAAAGGTGTTATGCGGTGAACATCATAACTCGTTAACAAAACATTTGAAACAAAAAAATCGAAATGGATTTTAAAGGTAATATGTTTTTTCAGGTAGTGACGAAAAGGTTTTTTTGTTTTTTTTTTTTTTTTGCAGCATGTTGAAGGCAAAAGTGCGATTTTTGCTAAAATCTTCGGTGAATTTGTTATTATAAAATGGAAAATAATGGTAAAAAAAAACTCTCCGTCACTACCTGTTGATTTATGTGTTTAAATAGTGTACAAAATTTCAAAAAGATCGGTCAAGTAAATTTTGAGTTATGATGTTCACGGACTTAAAAAAATTATTTGCGAGAAAATCGATTTAAAGTTTTTGCATACTCGAAATATACTTGAAAAGAGCAAGAGGGCCGGTCGCTTGAAATGCTGTATCTTCGTTAGTTTTGCTTCGATTTACTTGAAATTTTGACACAATAATCTAAACATGTTTTACATTTAGAAAAAAAAATAATTTAAAAAATGAGTTTTAAAACCTTACCCCCCCCCCTTAATACTATTACACAAAATTAATTGCCCTGAATTGCTTCAATTAATCAATATCCATATTCCCAAAAGATCTGGTCGACATTTATTACAATTTTACTTTAACAATTCCAGGACACTGTCTTACCAAAATTCCCCAATTCCGAGACTTCACAGTCTCGGAAATAAATATTCTGATTTAGGAGATATATTTCACCTTACGAATAACCAGAATAAATATTTTTATTCCAATTCTTCTATATATCTAGGCGGCACAAATAGACGTGTATAAATTCTGCAATTTTTTGTTTATATTCAATATCTATTTATGTAAGCCTTCATATCATTTCTACAAATGTATTTTATTTTTAATATGTATACATATGCTTGTGTTGTTAACAGTTTTTTTACTCATTATATTATATTTTCTTTATTGTTTTAATTTTCAAGTACTAACAATAAATGTGTACTCAACTTATAAATTAGAATGTTAAAGCCCATTAGGGCGTTTAATAAGTAAATAAATAGTACAAAGAGTCGGAAACGCACTAGGAAAACATGACCAAGTTAATTCAATATTTAAAAATAACGTCACAAACATACGTTTGTGATGTTGCATGAATGTGAATGGAGCAAGGAGAGTATCCCCTCACGGCGTGTTAGCTAAAGGAAGGCAGAAATGGGCACCACCGCCCTGGTCGTCCGCTCGATCTGTATTCATACATCGTCTCATAAATGCTCTTCTATTATTTTGATTGTTGACATGGTCAACACATTGACATTTTATGTGGATTTTATATGGACATCTTCATCTCAGTCTACAGTGAGTTTTTACGCCATTCCTATTTTCCCTTCTTTCCAGAAAGTTCCTAACAGGCGTCCCCGACATCTTCTGCCATTCACATTTGCATAATATATTCACCTTACACTCCTTTCCTCGTTCATTTGCTCTACATGCCCAAACCATCTTAATCTTACTCATTACGCTAACATCAGCCTGGCATTATTTGCGGATCTCCACGTTTCTCACATGGTCGTACACGGTTTTACCACACGTACGCCTCAGGGATCTCGTTTCTATTGCATTCAATTTGACGCTTCGTAAGTACTGCAATGCGTCATTTCCGTTTCATCCGAGTTTCAAATCATAGCGGGGCTAAAGAAGTTTCACTTCAAAAAGTTAAATTTGTCGGTTGCATAGACCGATAATATTCCCATTTGTTGTGAACATAAAAGATCCGGGAAGGGAAAGAAGATGGGGAGAAACAAAAATTGGAAGTATCTGTATACATTTATACAAATACATATATTATTATCGATTATAGAAAACGTCTTGGCGAAACGGGACACCAGGGGATAAGAACCAAAAAATTAAGTTCCCAAATTATTTGTTACAGAACGCTTTTTAAAGTTCAATCAATTGGCTTTATTATGGCCTCGGTAAACATCCCTAAAGTAGATTATCTTCAAATACTCTCTAAATTTCAATTACTCTCATATTTCACGATGAAAAGACTGAAAAAAATTCCAAGTTCCCTCCTGTCGAGCAAGAGATATGCAAATTAATTTCTTGACGTTGATCGCGTCGAAAAAAATCTTCCCATTCTTGGCAATTTAGAAAGCTCTCCAAAAAGTTAATACCGGCTGCTTTTCAAAGGATTTCTGTGATTATCAGTTTTTTTCGTAATCTATTTCAAGGTGTGCGGTGGAAAGAAAATTAGAGTCCTTATCTGTTTATTTTTTTAAGTCTTTTCTTGAATACACATTTTACAAAATATTACAGTGTTTAATATAGTAGTACAAAAAAACGTTAATATTTCGTAGCTGTGTGTAAAAAGATTTTTGGAGTGAAACTTCTAAAGCACGGCTGTGATTTGGGATGAAACGGAAATGACGATTAGTGCACCTGCGACGCATCAACTGCGCTCATCGGCCGCTTTGATAATTATGTCACTTTTAAGGGCTCCTATTGGTTGGGATATGAAACGGAAATTACGCGAGGTCTCGCGCTCATTGGTCTCTTTGATTATGACCTATATTTTCAAGTATTGGTTGAGATTATTTTGGTAAAGTTTCGCTTCTACCGCGAGTAAACTGCACTCGATTTAAAAAAAAAATATATTATATAGGGTATAAGGTAGGTTTGAGAAGGTAAAACTGTGTGTGGGTAATATTGAATGTTTCGTGGAATACCTCACTAGAAGAATCCCCTATGTATGTATATTTTTGATTGAATAAACATACTTTCATGTATTTTTTTATTGAAGTGAAAACTTCTTTAGCACCGTTGATTGAAACTCGATGAAACGGAAATTAGCCATACTAAAAAGAGACAAACACATACATCTATAGCATTTGGCCTGCGAGAGAATGAGATAAAATAATCAATATTCTCTTTGGGCGGTGCTTCAGTGTTTCGAACCTCCCCACTCTTGTCTACTCTAAGTTTTCTGTAGGTTTCACTTCTACCACGTATGAACTGCACACAATTTTTTTTTATTGTCAACTAGCCGAGTTCCCCAGCGTTGCTCGGGCTTTGACTTTACACTGAGTTTTTCAAAATCAGACCTTGACTTTGAGACGTTCCTCTTGTTTACAAGATCAAGTGTGTTTAAAACTATAAATTTGCATATAAAACAAAGCCACAAAGGACACGTTTCTTTGCATATACTCGTATAAATATATACAGAGCTATACGTTGCCCATACAGGCTTCATGCAGAATTTGTTGAAGTCAGATAGAAATCGTGATTTTCATCTAATTTTGAACGTCAAGTAATGTTAAAAAATACGAGAATCCTATCCACTCCTCATAACTTTTTCCTTCCCAGAACTTCCTTTCATAAAAAGACCCTCCCCCAGCATCCACAAAGAAGACATAGAAACTATTGACAGGGGAATTTTTTTCCTCCTAGCCTATGTGGAGCTTTTTTTTAAAAAAAAATACGGGTGTGCTTTAGACCACACGACTGAAGTAAAACTTCTATGAGAAGAAGAGAGAAAGAAAATGTGTGCGCCCACTGCTCTCTCTTGCTCCTACAGTATGATATAGACAATAGGCCTGCACTGTGTCTTATATATACGAAACGTAACTGGCTATGAGAGAAAGAGAGAAAAAAAATGTGTGCTCGCACCTCTCTCTCTTGCCCCTACAGTAATATACGAAACGTAACACTCTTTCTATCTTCACTGACTTATATCTCCCTCTCAACTTCCGTTCGCCTCGTTTTCGTTGCGCTCTCGTCACGCTTTCGCCAACTTACTCCCCAAGTCAAGCGTGCGTAAAGAAGTTTTTTCTTCAAAAAAATTTCAAAATTCTTCTTAAATTTTTGACGTCAGGTGTGCAAAATTTCATCTAAAAGTATTAAAATGCGGGTTAAGGCGTAAGAAAAAGGAATGGGAGTGATTTTCAAAAGCTCATGTAGACAGTGATCTTTCTCTCGTTTTGAAGGTCAAGTGTGATAAATTTCATCAACTTCGTAATAAAACTGTAGATTTTTATACAAACTTATAAAGCCACTAACAGGCAATCTGCTTTATAAGTTGGATTTCAAAGCGGTTAAGTGCGTTGCATTTTCTTCATAGTACAATTATTCCTCTGAGTTTGTTACGTGATACAGATTGTAGTCTACTAGGTATCAAAACATTGTTTGAATAAGGTTGGCCTAGATCTGAATATTTAATGCTGATTAAAATGGTTTAAGCCGTGTTTAGCGACTACGCTAGGTACTTCCCAACCTTCATCTTTTCCAATTTTGTTATCCTTCCCACTCTCTTCAGCTTCACTACATTTCCTAATTGAGGATGCCGTTGTCTATTGTGTGTATTTAAACAAAAAACCAAATTCCCTTTACCCATATCCTTTCTACCGCTACTTCTTTCAGCCTCACAACAAAGGTACCCACCCTAAAAATGGGATGCCAATTTCCAGTTAAAATTTAAAAAAAGGGAAATTTTGGGATTTGACTTGAGACACTTCATTTTGGGAGGTCGATTTGGGTACCGCCGCCGTGGTAACCATTTATTGGATAACCAACAATCAAAGGTCACCCCAAACGGCTTACTACGTTTGGTGACTTAGCAGGGGTGCCCGGGTTCATGGGGGTGAGGTCTGTTCGAATCTTTCGGGCGGATGCGTCATCAACTACGTGGCAGGCCGGATCGAGAAAGTGTGGTTTAGGGGGACCTTTTGACCTCTCCAGCGAAACTCTTTGGAACGTCGCCTTGCACCGCACTCGGTGGAATATATTCATACGTCCGTCACTGGTACGTCCGGACAGCCAGATTTCCTATCCACGCCTCACAATATTTTTCCTTCCCACAACTTCCTCTCCTTCCTTTCCTTAACACACCCTCCACACCATCCCCAAAGATGTCAAGTTTTCCTCAGGGCCTCCAGTGTGGACTAATGTTAAAAAAAAAAAGAATTTAATGTATTTATCGTACTACGAATTCGAAACCTCAGGTTAAAACCTTTGAACATTGTTAAAATTTTAATAATTCGACATATTACTATTTCGAGCATAAATTACCTCACATATTATGCCATTACAACAAGTTCCGTGTAGCAGGAAACGTGTACCGCTGTATGTACGCCATTCCAAAACATAACATTATTTACGTTCGTCATAAATTCTCCGCCCTTATGTTTAATGTCCGAAATAACGCGCCTGAGTGTGGCGACCTTCTCGTAACTTAGCACCGTACATAATATCGGTAAAGGCTCAGTCACACGAAGCGATTTCGTAGCTGCTACGTTACCGCGGCGAGTGTTCACAACTTCTTATAGCCGCTATTAGAGTCGCAAATATCCTATAGTCGTCAGTATGTAAAATGTAAATGACATAATAAATAAATAAATAATAAAAGTAGCTGCGACAAAAACCTTGCGTTACTAACAAGTACTAGCTATACTAATCGAAACTAGAGAAAACAACTTGCCACTAGAGACCAACGACCAACTAAAGGCATTGCCAACTGAGTTATCGACAGACTACCACGTCACGTGAAGCGATTTTCTCTCCGTTAATCAAGTGACTTCTTAACGATGGTTTGTAATTTGTTTTGATGTGATAATGTCTTATAAATCTATGAACACCGGCTGCACTCACGAAAACCATGACTCATTGTCACGTTCCGCCTGAGCCGAGCGTGCAAGCGAGAGCGCGGAACAAGCGTTCGGCTTGTGACGCATCTACTCTCTTTCACTCCATCGTTTTATGTGATGTAATCACGTAAAATTATCGTCCGTAAACCGACTTGACAGACAACCAATTTTTTTGTCTGCGTGTAAATTCATTAATCAATAATTTTTAAGGGTATGACGCCCACCAATAAATAGTCGGGGTTTATTTACACGCTTCAGACTTACATATTACGAAACCGATATCATAAATAAATAAATAAAGTAGCAGCGACGAAATCGCTTCTTGTTGCAAAACCTTGCGCTACTATTTGCGGGTATTGAAGTACGCGGGCCGCGGAAAATGATGTTTTACCTTTTATTCTATCATAACGGTTCGCGTTAAAGCGCGTAGTAATGAATTCAGAGTAATTAAATAATTTATGACTCATTTACGTCGAATTATGAATGATGTCACTGCGAAATAAAATAAATTTTATCTCCAATTTTTCAGTACACGAATTAAAACATCGTTGCCATCTCTTAAATTTGTATGTAATAATGTACGTACCCATGGGTGCCAATATATATATATACATGGACTATGGACGTTACCCTTGACTTTACCCATCCATTTATATATTAGGCATGACCAATTACCACTCCCTAGAGACGCGTAGAGGTATTGCTTTGCTTAAATATTTTTTTCAATTAATGAACGGTCACTTATCTAATAATAAGATACTGGCCCAATTAAATTTTTTGGTACCAGAGAGTCACTCTCGAGGACGTCATCACAACCTCCTATATAGTAGAGCAAGCCGCACTAATTTATTTATGAACTCACCTCTTGGGAGAGCTACGTGCTTTTTGAATGCGGTGGATAAAAAAATAGATATATTTTTTGTGTCCTATAGCGCATTTGTAAGATTTTTGGCATTGCATATACACTGCAAAAATGGTACAATTATAACGTCTTAGGCTAATTGCCTGTAATTGTTATAAATAAATGTACAACTTATATATAAATAAATAAATATTCTTCTTGAGTCGTTTCCTCATTGCGGAAGATCTGCCCCATACCAATTTTCCTGGTTTACAAGGCTCCTTCACTCCTTGCGGTCCTGCACTGTGCGTAAAACCAAGGATATTATCAACTTTCTGGACGCCTGTGACACTCTTGGTGACCCCAAAGTATTTTTTTTTGTATGGGTGTCAGTTTATTCATCAAAATGTTAGTTCTTTTATTCATAAATATTTTCAATAGAACTACAAATGTGCACTGTTATTTGTGAATCCTTATAGCTGTGTTCTGAAAAACAGCCATTATATAGGGCGTAATAGAGGTTAGTATTTAATTTATAACTAATAAATAAACTTTTAACAAACTATTCGTATCTATCATTGTAATAATAACAATAAAATAACTTTAACAAATTATACTTTGATTAATATTTTAATTTGGTTATAATAAGATGCTCTGTTATATTATACTATCGAACTCATTTGTCTTTACCGTGATAGTGTACCTAACAATCTGACATTACTTGTTAAAACCTTAAATGCTCCATGGTAACAGTATAAATTATTTTGTTCTCTGAAATTGAATTCTGTGCAGAAGTTCTGACGATGATATAATTTGGTCAAAATTGAATCGCTTTGAATATTAATTTTTGTGCTGTGCACGTCGGTAGTGTGTATTTTTGTTTTAAATCAACTTCGCTATATATTCAGCACATTTTTTTTTTTTTTAAACTTAAAAAGAAAGACAAAAAAACCGGGTTACGAATAACCCAACAATGTTTGAAAATCTCCTACTACCACCACAGAAAGCCGAAAATGTTGCTTGTGTTGTGATGGAGGACTCAGCCAGCCGAGGAATCGAACACGCGACGCCCGGGTGGGACCCAAACGCGATGCCCACTCAACCACTGACTGGTCAAAATATATACACACAAATTATTTATTAAGAACCCAAACATTATTATTGTTTGTTATATACGTATTATGCCAACTGCAGTTCAAAATCTTATTATTTCAATCTCTCTTATTGTATAACGTTATACTTTTAACCTATCATCTTTACTTCTATATACCATGTGTAATACCTATTTATGTTATCTTTGTCATTTAAACACACCTGTATGCACTAAATCATAAAAAAATGTAACTATGTATGTAAAAGCCCATAAGGGCGTTAATGATTAATAAAATAAAATAAATTCATAAACATCCATTTGGATTTTACATTACATTTTGTAGGTTTTTTTTTAAAATAATGACAAAATAAATCAAAGTGAAATAAAGTACAACAGAAATAAGATTGTATAAATGTTACATTAAACAAGGTTCGTTAAAGATAGCGATAAAATTCATTCTTTTAAGGCTAGCAGTAAGTACCGAAATTAATGTAAGACGCTTAATTAGTAAGCATAATTTTTTTTTTGACAAATTGTTTTCGAAATAAAACCTTTTTTTATTGTGGCGAGACGTTGAGGGTGGCAATTCATTACAAACCTTTTTCAGTTTCTAATTAATATGTTGAAACGAAATGAAAACAACATTGCTCTAAAAAAAAAGTAAAAACATTTCGGGTGATAAATTATCGGTCACTCGTTAAAAGCAGTGGCGACTAGTGACTTTTCTGATGAAGTATTTAAAATGAAGTTTTTTTTTAACTATTAGAAGTAAAACATTTTTTCTCCAATTTTGAAGTGAAAACTTCTTTAGCACCGTTGTGATTTGAAACTCGATGAAACGGAAACGAGCGACACTAAAAAGAGACAAACCCGTACATCTATAGGATTTAGTGTGCGAGAGAATGAGATTGTATTATCAGTCTCCTCTTTGTGAGGTGCTTTGTACCTTATCGGTCTCCTCTTTGTGCGATGCTTTGGTAACCTCCTCATTATTATCTACTTTAGTTTTCTAAAGTTTTCACTTCTACCGCGTGTGAATTGCACACTCTATTTTTTTTATACAACAGCCTCAACTGGGAGGGAAAGGAGATGGGGAATAAGAAGGTGGTTTCAAGCCGCCTTTGAATTCTGAATGGTGGCCTTCACCAGAGCAATACTGAGAGTATATTCCACTCTGGACCATGCCGCAAATATATATTATTTTTAATGAATAAATTATGAAATGACACATATTAATCAAATTTGTTTTTATGACACTATGTACATTTTTTAACTATTACCAATAATTCTTTTTCGATTTTTGTTTTCATCAAACAATTTACCTTTTAACGATTTCCAAAAATTTTTTTCTAGATTTTGTATACTTATGTTTTTATATGTATGTGTATGTATGTATGTATGTATGTATGTGGATATATATATGTATGTATGTATGTGGATATATATATGTATGTATGTATGTATGTGGATATATATATGTACCCGTCTCAGAACATAGTCTAGTGAGGCGGGTTATTTACTTGTTTGTATGTGATAATGTTATTTCAATAAACGCTCGGGTTGCCGGCAAATTTAAAAAGAAAAAAAAAATTATTAGCGCGCGCCGAGCCAGAATCCGCGACCTCCAGATGGCGAAAAAAGAGCTTTACCCCTAGACCACGGAGGCCGTCAGTTTCACTCAATGCTTTAGCACCTCGCACAATAAGTGATTCGCCACTGTTCACAAGTCCAAGCCACCTGGATTCACCGGGACAATAGCTTCCGCAATATTGTGGAATGTCATGATGCGTGCTATAAAAGGGGTGTAGTTGGGGAAAGAGAAGGTTTGAAAATCTGGACATTTTTATTCGGTTAAATTTTTTGTAATTAATTTAAACCATTCAGAGATTACACAATTTCTACATTCAAGGGTTACACAATTTATCACTGAGGACTCGGTGTTAAAGTATTGAGACGGATCACTCTGTTTGTTAAGGCGACAATATACCCTAAAATATATTCAGAATCTTAACGACGTAAGTAAAGAAGCCGTGTGAAACAAATTGCGACTCGCGATCCGTGTATTGGATGGACCTACTGTCGAATTTGCCGTATCAAAGAAAAGAAGAAGAAGACAAATAATGTGGAAATCTGAACGACGTAAGTGAAGAAAGCGTGTAAACAAATATTTGCACGCGGCACAGCGTATTAGATGAACGTACGGTCGAATTTGCCGTAGCGGGCCTGGAGATTCGACCTTTCCGCCGCGTTCATTTTAATTAGTTCTGAAGAACGTGTTACAAATATATAAAATGTTTCTAAATAAATCCTTTCCAAAGCTATTAATTTATAGTCTAGAAAAATAAAATCTGGTGCTTACCGCTAACTTTATAGTTGAAAAACTGGATATAAAGTTTTGAAACAGTTGTACGTAAAATATATTAATGGTAAGGTATTGTTTTTATTAATTTTAAATACAAATAACTTACATCTCCAAGGGGAAATGATTAAAATGTGAGTTTTGAGCTAACAAAAATTATTAGGTTTGTGGACCGCCTTAAGTATTCAATCCATCCGACTGTCAGTCAAACGTCCTACTTTGCTAGCAATTGACCTCCGCAACAGAGCTGGATCTATTTTAAACGACTTTTCAATAATGAATGGTGGTCTTTCAGAAAGGATTGATGAATGGATGTTCCACTCGTGAGCTCTTTTAAGTACTGAAATCTATTCAACAGTGAGCTCCAATGTTGTGAAATTATTTTCAGCTTTCCGCAATTATTGAAGCTGTAAGATATAAAATATTTTTTTTTACACGGTTTTCAAATGTTCAACAAGGAACCAACTAATTTTTTCGAAGCGAAAACGTCTTTAGCACCGTTGTGATTTTAACTGATGAAAAGAAAAAGCAACACTAAAAATAGTGCATAGGTACTACAAGTACACACTAAAGACATGTACCTAGCATGCGAGAGAATGAGATAGAATAATCGGTCTCCTCTCTGTGCGGTGCTTCGTAGCAACCCCACTCTTGTCTACTTAAGTTTTCTACTGCGTGCGAACTGCATACTTGTATTTCTAAGTGAAAACTTATTTAACAACGTTGTGATTTGAAACTTGATGAAACGAAAAAAAAATCGAGTGCAGTTCACACGCGGTAGAAGTGAAACGTTCGCCCACGCAATCTCAACCAACAGGAGCCTTAAAAAGTGAGATCATAATCAAAGCGACCAATGGGGTAAGGTTTCATTCTATCTCATTCTCTCGCAGGCTGAATCCTATAGACGTATTGTTTGTCTCTTTTTAGTGTCGTTTCCGTTTCATCAAGTTTCAAATCACAACGGTGCTTAAGAAGTTTCACTTTGAAAGCGACACTTAAAAGATACAAACACACACTTATATGGGATTTGGCCTGCGAGAGAATGAGATAGACTAATCTGTCTCCTCTTTGTGCGGTGCTTCATAGCCTCCCCCTGTCTACTTGAGTTTTATGAAGGTTTCACTTCTTCCACGTATGAACTGCACACACATTTTGAAGTGAAAACTTCTTTAGCACCGTTGGAATTTAAAACTCGATGAAACAATAAATAGCGGCACTAAAAAGAGACAAAATTATACATCTATAGGATTTAGAGAATAAGATTTAACTTATTAACTCGGATAACGATAAACCTGACAATATTTGGAAATTCCCTACTACCATCACAATAAGCGGAAAATGTTGCTTGTGTCGTGGAGGACTTCGCCTACCACTGACCTGTCACTGCTGGTTAGTTTGCTTAATTTGATGGATAACACATGATCAATTTGTCGTATTTTGTAGCTTTATTCCAAAAACGTGATTAGCGAAATACTTGTAAATTAATTCCCGAGTACAAGAGTGGTTAGAGGCGAACATGACTCAGTTTTACAACTTTTTGTGGAAAACGAAGGGGATGGACGTTTTTGTGGACTTTCCACGGGACTGAATCATAAATAAATAACTAATAAATAACTCACGGGTCATACTCGGGCAAGGGCTAACTTTGACCTTTCTTCCGATTTTGGCGATTTTCCGGAATTAAAGTTTTTGGACAAATATTTTTCACAGCTTTTTTTAAAATTGGTTATTTATCGTGTAATAAATTTGGGATAAAAAAAAGTAATTTTTACAATATTATCGGTATAAACATCGGTAGGTAGATCGTACGTAATATTATTTGTTATACTGTGTGTTTTGGGAAATGCTTTCATAATATTAGGATTCTTAATGGATTCCAATTCCGAAACGTTTATTATTTTCAAATTACTCCGCAATTTTCCATTACCAAAATGTGCTCAGTCTAAATGTACTAAATGAGTACAAAAATGTCTAACAATGTTTTGTTTCACAATACGACATCTGCTTATTATTCCTAGTTCAATAATTGTACTTACGTATTAATTGTACTATTTCTTTACGATTTTTTTTAATGCGCACTAAAAGCGTTCGAAAATGTCCAACAATGTTTTGTTACACAATACATCTAATTATTATTCCCGGTACAATCCGTTTACACATCTTCAATATGTAATTTACTAAAACAAAAATGTCCAACAATGTTTTATAAAAAAAAAAAATCACAATACTTTTAGTTATTATTCCTAGTAAAATTTCATAACGAATGTTTAATACCTACTTAAAGCGTTAAAAAATGACCAAATAACTAACAATGTTTTATTTCACCATACCATCTTGTTATTATTCCTAGTAAAAACTCATTACAGATTTTTAATACCTGCCAAATATGTTAAAAAATGTCCAACAATGTTTTATTTCACAATATATCTAGTTATTATTCCTAGTACAATCTCATTACGGATGTTTAATAACCAAATGCGTTCAAAAATGTCCAACAATGTTTTGTTTTACAATACATCTAGTTGCTGTTCCTAAGACAAGCTTTTTACAAGTGTTTAATAGTACTAAATGAGTATAAAAATGTCCAAAAATGATTTGTTTCACGACATTTAGTTATTGTTCCTAGCACAATTACGGGTACAATCTACGGGTGTTTCATAGGTACTAATTGAGTACAAAATAGTCCAAAAATGTTTTATTTCACAATAAGCCATTTAGTTTTATGCAGTCTTCTAGCAATTTTACGAAACCGACCGATTCTTAATGATTTTATGAGCAATATCAATTTTTCATTTAAATCAAAATATTTGAGTTTAACGGAGAAACAAATCACGCAATTCTCCATGGATAAAACATGGTATATGCGTGTCTGAATTGGTAAATTCCTGTATATTTTATCGTCGCTGAGACATCTATATTATTTCAACAATATATAATTGGTATAATTGAAACATTCCGAGATAACTCATTCGGTGAATGGTAGGCTAATTATTTGTTGCCTGTTACATTACCGCTGCTGCGTTGTATAATACTATAATGGGACTGGTATCTTGTAACTTGTAACGTTGGTGGAATGTATGATTCTATCAACGTTATCTCTGGTGTGACTTACTTCAATATTCGTGCATGCACATTTATATTCTTCATATTGTTGTCTCGTGGTCATCCGATCGTTATTTTTGCAATACATACTTTGTATTTATCTAGAACCTGTTGGAGTGCCTTTTGTAGTGTTTAATGGTCCATCCTATGTGAAATGATCTTCAAGCATTGTGCATGTTTCGCGGAATCTGTTGATATGCCTTTTGTGGTATTTACGTGGTCAGTCTAGTGTGATAAGATCGTCGATTTCTTTATAAGGCTTTTGTAATTATTTCTGGTGTGCCTTTTGTTGTATTAACCTGATCCATTCAGTTATCGAAAATCTTCCTCTCATCCCTCGAAAATGTGTGATCTTTCTTCTTTACAATGATTCTATATAGCTGGGGTTTGACTGCTTTTTTTCCGTATTTCCAATATTACTGGTTTGAACCAAGACCTGATATTTGAAACTTATGTTTTCATTTAAACTGTCCATCTCTGGTTGTGCTTTTATAATGGGTCATTTATAATTCCCGATTAATTTGTTTTGGGTTTAGTTTCGATCCCATTATCAGCCTTAATTTGGTGTAGGTACATAGGCCAGAAATGTCTTTAGATGTCAAGATCTTGATTTTAGCCTCTGAGCAAAACCGGTATTCATAATAATGTTAGCCTTTTCATATTGTCTTTCCCTTTCTTAATTTAAGTTATACCAATCCCTCGTTTACGGGAGTAAGTAACTACTAACAGGTAAATGTATTTAGATACCGAGTTCTACGTAATGTTTGCGTGATACGGAACAAAAAGCGCATTCTTGTCTGTTTAATTTATTGTTTAAACAGTACATACACGATTGGAGCAAGAAGCAGGGATAATTTACTTAACACCAAGTGTACACTAATCGTTGGTGGAGCGAACGTATGTTTTATTAAACTCTTGAACAACCTTTTTTTAAACTTGAAAATTAATAAGTTTACTTAATTTTCAGGTTTTACGTAACATAATTTTGTTCAAATTATTAAAATTTTGGGTAATTTGTAACTCCGGCTGATGATCATCAATTCATTTACCAGCGCCAAATAGATTCTCGGCTTTTTATTAAATTTCGTCGATGAAGTTTGAAAATTCCTTTAAAAGTATTTTAGTTTATCTTTTATCTGTCAAACGTTACCTATCACCAGTCACCGGACTTGTGTTTTACCCGTCGTCCCCTCTCAAAGTTCAATTACCCCCAAATAATGTATTTTTTCTTTCTGTCTCTCTTTTCAATTTTTAAATTGAAAATCTTTACAAGCTTTCCTTGTCAGAAGTTTGTAGTTCCTGTTAAAATCGTATTATAGTTGTTAATTGTAGAAGAAGATTTATGAAAAAGGATATTAATAATAATGTTTGCGTGATTTGTATTGCTCCGTTTTTGTAAAAAATCAGCCCAAGGACTCTGTATAAATTTATGACAAATTTCCAAAATGTTCTATCTTACTACCAACTGCAGAAAGAAATAAGTTAAATAAATATGTACTTGTTTCAGACTACATTGTACCTACAGTGTTAAGGAAATATTGTCATCGCCTTCTGTATTTTTTACCATTTAATTCGTCTTTATTCTTTACCATATTCCGTTTTTCTGAGCGGGTTGTGAAGGCATTGAAGGAAGTGAAAAAACATTGTTTTTGCATGGCTATTATTTTATAATTGTGATTTTTTTCTGTGAATTTTAACTGTAACATCGCAATTAACCGCCCTCTACCCGCCATTTAGCGAAATAAGCCAACAAAAGATCCAGCTAACGCATTTGACGCAGAAAGTCCAGTGACGATTTGAAACTTTTTAAATAAATTTGAGTGGAACAGCGTCATCCTCATTTGGGAGGTTTTGCGATGCTTGGAAATTGAGATTGGAATTTGGAAATAATCTCGTTGTTTATATAACACTTTATTTATTTAAGAAGAGTTTATATGACGAGGGAGTGAAAGGGAGAATAATTCGGGGACGCCCGAGTAAGACATGGCATAATGAAGTGAATCAAATACCTGCAAAAAATAACTTTTTTTTATTGACAATATTTTTATTTTCACCTAGAAACTATACCCAGTTCACTAGAATTTACAACCCTTAAACTTTACTCCATTCGTAACCCCGAGCAACGCCGGGTTCACTTCTATTTGTATAAAGCTATTTGTAAAAAGAAGATTGTGTGGAGTCTGTAGCGACCGGCGTTGTTTGATTTTTATACGAATGTACACTTTTATTTCGAGATTGATAAAATTTTGCAATCCTGACGTTTAAAACAAGCGGGACATCACTAACCAAATCTGATTTTTTACCACTCGTGTAAAGTTTGAGTAACGCCGGGGAATTCAGAAAGTGAGTGATACGCCTATCTCGTCAGAGGTATATCGTAGTGAGATAGGCATGAACATAAACTTTATATAGATAAAACAATCTGAAACCTTGAAAAGTGAGGTCATAATCAAAGCAGCCAATGAGCGCAGGAATTAGCGTAATTTCCGGTTTATATCTTAACCAACAGGAGCCTTTAAAAGTGAAATCGTAATCAAATCGGCCAATGAGCTCAGAGTGATGTTTCGCAGGTGCTAATGCGTAATTTCCGTTTCATCCAAATTCCGAATCACTAACGCCGCTAAAGAAGTTTCACTTCAAAAAATAAAAAAAATACTACGACAGATGTTAAACAAATTAACAGAATTATGTAAGTAACAACAGAAAAGTTACTCGTATATAATTATCGTTTAAAGATAAATGTTTATTAAGTTTGTTATTTTACATACGTTATTTCATGTTCCTACCTACGTTTTGAAAACATAGGTAGGAACAAACAGTTAATTAAGAAGAAGATCCGCTGTTTCAGCTTTCAGTGCTAGGTTCGCATTCATCGAAAAGACAAAGCGAAATCATCATTGTCTCATAATAACAATGGGGTTGTTTTTGATTTCTGTTACTATTCCCTTTCTTCGACTGCCTTTTGGTTCAACGTTAAATAAAAACAATATATTTTAATGACGACAAAACAAAGCCAGTGAAATAAAATGTGAAATAATATTTTTTTTTATTTATCCATCACGTAGACCATACGTTTTCAATCTGGATATCCCTCAGTGATAAGCATCTTCAATATTGAAGAATATGAGAGATAAGCTGGGAAATCGACTAAGTGCCTGCAATTTAAGCCAAAAAGCTAAAAAATCCAAGAAAGTTTTACTTCAGGGCATTACTAAAAGTAAATTAGTAAAGAAATAAATCAATCCTCTTTGTCAAAGTTATTTTACTGAAATTATAAAAACATTCGGCTGCGCCACCTTTTTCTTGCAAAACTAATATTTGGATTTGAGGCCAAAATACTTGAAAAATTTTAATCTAAAAGAAATAGCAAAAATAAAGTACGCATATGTGCTAGTTTATGTATGTGTTTTAAATTTTAAAATGTCGTCCAAATATCGTCAAACAAGGAAACATTATTCGTGATTTTAGAGGGCAATTTTGTGAGTCATTATTAAAATAATAATCCAGTCCAATATTTTATATAAATGTAATCAAATATAAAATAATAGTAAACTTTCGTAAAAAAGCATTTTTCGGCTGAAATTTTAAATTTATATTCGATAATTTAGTGTTCCGACGTATCAGTTGTTGTTTTTATTTTAAATTTCATCCCATCAAAACGTTTTTCTTATTTATATGTTTTGTTTTACATTTCATTGTACTTACGTAATAGTTAAGAAAAAACAATTGTATCGAACGTGTCAGAAGAAATCAGTGTGCATCGAACGAGTCCACAAAAGCAAATGAGATACTAAAAAAAGACAATATTGGAATTTACGTTCCCACACAGTACCGTACCGCCAGCACCCACAATTATGCCTCGCACATTACCATGCCGCCAGCACCATTATGCCTCACGCCACAACCCCCAAGCAATGAGAGAGCTGCTATTGGCTAACGAGACGAGGGGCGTTTCACACATCCTCCAAAACGATGTCTAATTGCTATTTTATTATTCAAAATTAACATATCCATTAAAAATTCAAACGCAATTGATAATGAATACAAGCAGCATGAAAATCAAACTCGAAAATACATCTCACACCTCTACAAGAGACTACAGACAGCAATGAACCCTGCCAAGAAAATAGCTGCCTATTTACGTCACCCCCACCATGCAATCACCCGAGCTGCGATTGGCCCATGATGAACAAAAGAAATATCTAAATCGAGAATATTTACGTCAATGAATTCATGTTCTCAAAAATTTGGAGCTAAATTCTGAGAAATTGGTCATAATTACGATCTAAAAATGAATATCCTCGCAGAAAAATGGACATAAGCAAGTACAATTACTTGAAAACTGACGTCTACCATTGATTCTTGCACTTTAATAAAAATGTTCAATCCTTGATATTCTACTTTGTACCACAAATGTAACATTGTATCTTTTTTGTAAAAAAAGGTACTGGCTATAATATACAAATTTTACAAATCTTCTCAAAAATCGTAGCAAACAGGGAAAAAGGGTAAAAGGACCAACCTACACAAAGAATAGGAAGTGCTATGCCCCCAAAATCCAACCCAGTTTTGCTCTATAAACCACACATCGGTCCAAATCAGTTAAAAAATACCAGCCAAGAAGAAACAGTCTTCAAGAAACCAAAGTCTCCAAGTTCAAACTCTTTTCAAGTGTTTTATTTAAAAGTAATTAATTCAGTTCTACCTTCTTCCCAGTATCCCAGTAATCCCAAAGTCTCCAAAAGTCTTCAAGTCTTTACAAGTGTTTAATATCAGTAATAATTGATTCAGTTTTGCCAATTTTACTTAGAATCATTCAAAAGTACTAAATTCATCGAAAGTCCATTGGCGTACGCCAAAAATCCATTGGCGCATAAAGATTCCATTGGCGCGCTATTTGTGTCCAGCTCCCTATTTTTATACAGTATATGTACAAACGTCCCGTACAACAATTTAATAATAATCATTCACTCACAAATAATTGCCATGGTTACCTACTTTGCCAAAAAATATATTACTCAGCTTGGTCCAGTATTTTGGCCTCTAATTCAAATTAAAGTTTTATTTAAAAAAGGCGCAGCCGTTCCTCTTAAGACGTGCGTAAGGTGTATATACCAAACTGGCGAATACCAGTCGTTACAGATAGGGCTGTATGTGTACAGGGGAACAGTGGAATTTGTGGATTAAATGCCAGGAATGGATATGAATAGAATAGATGATCCGAATTTGCACATTCGCGGAAAAATATAAAACAAATATAAATATAGACTCTTCTTTGAGTTTACTGTTAATAATTTTACAACTGTATTATTAATTTATGGATTTAATTTTATATTATAAAGATAAAGCGAAGCGTACCTACTCCACAAGGTACCTACCATACCCCTCGCAGTTATATTTGAATTATTTTTTCCACATCTCTAATGTAATCTTATGTAACTTAACCTTTTCTAGAAATCTCCTTCGTGTCTGCCTTTCAGTCAGCTTTCTTCTGTATTTTGTCAAGCGTTTGTCATATTATCCAAGTTGACAAAAGTCGAGCTATCTCATACTATTTGGTCAGTGACACAATAGACTTTTCGGGAAAAGGTAATCTAACCTTTGTGTGATATTCCACCATCGTATATTACCTTTTTTCCGAGAAACTGGTCAGAGGACACACGAAATAAGATTTAGGGCAGGGCGTTCAAACTCCATCACATTTAATGACTATCAACTCGACGATCAGCCCCGTTTTGAATTTTTGGCATTTGAACGGTTCCCGGTAATCGTCGACTGTTGATCTGTGTCAACTTTTAATTAAATTGCAGTGCTGCCAGTGTCAACTGTTGTGCTTGTCAGCTGATTGCAAATTGATCAAAAGATAAAACCAAATGATCGACCTTAGACGGGGACCGTTCAAATCTTAAAAATTCAAAATGATGCTGATTTAAAAAAAAAAAAAATTATGTGTTTTTTTTTCTTTGCCCGGGAAGCGAAATGAAGTTTCCAGATTTAAGATTGAGTTTTGCTTGTATTGTCTTCATTTAATTAGATGCTGATGTTCATCGAATCATTGCTAGAAATGGCGGGAGCCATTTTCGGTGACCAGATCTGAATCTTGTATTCCAACCTTCCTCTACATCGTTGCCTTCCGGTCTCGTATCCTTTATTGTGGATATATTGCGGATTGCGTATGCCGTAGTCCCACTGACTCCGGTAAGGTGAGGTATTAATTTTGAAAAAATCTTAACCCTTCCGGAAACGCCGATACTCAGCCAGTTTCAGTTTTTGATTAAAAAAAACCATCTTTCAAAAATTATGACGGTGTTTTTATACTTGTCCGCTGATTACAAATTGAAGAAAAACGAAAACGGCTTTTTATTCAAATACCGAAAATCGTAATGGCGTTGATTGCCGATTTGATGGTTATCAAATGTGATGAAGTTTAAAACACCCTTAGCATTATCCAGTTTTCGGTTTTCGTGATTCAACTTATCACCAGAATAATGCCTAGTAATATTATCTTATATATAGGCACATATTATATTATAGTGTTGTGTATGAACTGGCACACGCCCTCAATATCGCTCGAATACCAGGGGATAAAGATATTCAGTTGGTAGCTGGTACAGTAACTTCTGGTAGAGACTTGAGACCAGATAACAGTAACTGTGATTGGCCGACAGGTAAACCTTTTGTTGTAGGCCAATCGTGACAGATTTTGCCTTGGCGTTGTTTTACATTACCTTAAGCTACAAAGTAGTCTACAATAAAATTTCTTGGCAACTTTTTGTATATATTTATCGGTATTTCAGTAAATTGGCCGAAAGAATCTTTACCAATTGATGTGATGAAATAATTTTAAATTTTGGTAGAAAGCAGTCACTTTGTGATTGAACGTATTTAATGAAATTAAAACAATTGTTTTGTTGATAACCATGATTTTTTTTATTTATTTATTTTTTAATACCGACCGGTTTTGCTTAGCACAAGCATCATCAGGGTATAAAATTAAGGTTCGCTGCCAACTGAGAATAAAGTCAACTCAACACCTCCTTGAAAAGTCATTAAAAGCTAAGAAAAAAATAATTTTAAATTAGCCGATAACCCTAACCTAACGTAACCTATTTAAACAATTTTTTATATATATTTTTTTATCACTCCAAATGACTTATCTGAGTTGGTTCTGAGTTGGTTTCATTCCGAGTTGTCCGGCCACCAAAATTAAAGTGTTTAATTTAAATTCTGATGATACTATTAAAAAAAAAAATCGAGTGCAGTTTACACGCGGTAGAAGCGAAAATACTTGAAAAACCAATACTTGAAAAGTGAGGTCATAATTAAACCGACCAATGAGCGCAGACCTCCCGTAATTTTCGTTTTAAATTCCAACCAATAGTAGAGCCTTTAAAAGTGACATCATTATCAAAGCGGCCGATGAGCACAGTTGATGCGTCGCAGGTGCAGTAATCGTTATTTCCGTTTCATCCGAAATCCAAATCACAGCCGTGCTATAGAAGTTTCACTTCAAAAAAGGTCAGTATTTTTGAAAAAAAATCGTGTTCATCAACAAAGAAATTGTTTTATTTTCCAGCTAATTTACCTTTTATAATTTTTTAAAGTTTTATTACATCATTGCGATGGAATTGCACCAATATAAATAATCGTTTTTACGAACTGAGAAAGTTACTTAAAAGCGTAGTTTAATTTAGCTTTGTTTCAGGTATTACAAAAATACGTTTTTCTTCTTCAACTAAAAAATCTTTTTTAATTGCGAATCCCATGAGAAGAGTCCCATCTGCCGAAATAAGTGAGACTATGACATCGCCAATTAGGGTATGTTGTGAGACTTGATGGAGCTGGAAGGGGAGGGAGATGAGAAAACGGAGTTTTGGAAGTGCAGATCTGGTCACTTTTAACTGTACCATACTTCGACTAAGAACCACCCATATTATCTTCATTTTTCTGAATCTTGATTCATTCATAAAGATGGCAGCCAATAAAAATATGCGTTAAAAAAAATGAAGATAATATGAGTGGTTCTTAGTCGAAGTATGGTACAGTTAAAAGTGACCGAATTGGATATCGAAACCTTAGCTCAGTGGATAAGAGCGCCCAACTCGGAAAGTAGGGAGGTCCTGGGTTCGAGTCCCAGAGGTGTAAATATCTTTTTCTGATTTTTCTGTTTCCAGATTTTCGATTGAGTTTCGCTCGTAATGTCTTCATTTAATTAAATATTTAATTAATTCACGGGTAGGTACTCGGTTCCAATATAAAACAATAAATCCACAATCCCACGCAAGTCTTCTTTGGTGTTTTTCTAGTGGTATAAAGGGCCTGACGAACCTCAGCGGCCAGCAATTTAGCGTACCAAGGATCGAATTCTTCGAAATCAATTTTTTTTTTTTTTTTTCTAAAAGCCAACTCCAATTCCAAAAAAAGCCAAATCCAATCTTCAAATCACTCCAAAATGAACATACAAAAGAAAGTGACATCTAGCTACTCCGAAGAAGAAAACATAAATACTATTAAGATGATAAAGAAAACAAATACAAATGTATAGAAAAAGGTGCACTGGAATTCGACCGCAAAAATATTGAAAACATCATCCTTTACATTAAAAAACCTTGTAGTTTTCTAAAGGTTTCACTTCTACTGCGTGTGAATTGCACACTCTGATTTTTTCTTACGCAAGTGGCTTTCAGGTCTTATGGCATTTCTATATTGTCTAAGGATTGTTTAAGAAGAAGGTGAAGTGAACCTATGTAGAAAGCCATGCTAGAAGGAAACACAAAAGCTAACAGTTTGTTCCAGAGCCGAGCTAAAGACCCATTCGAATACGGCAGATGACTGCAGCATTGTTCCCAATGAAACACCTGTAAAACAAACAAAACATTGTCATAGCTTGGTTATCACTAATAACAGATATTTTAGTTCGCTGACCCTTACTACATCTCGACCCCTTAGATTCTTAGAATAACAAGGCACCAACATTATTAATATATATTTCCATGCAATAATGGGCTACAGAGAAAGCTAGGTTAGAGTTCATTATCGCATAACGTTGCTGTTGCAGATATATCAGCGTTTTCTAAGTAGTCGATCTGTTCAACTTTTTTGCAGGGTTCAATGAAAGTACACATTCAAATGCGAGTTATTACAATCATGTACTCGACAACATAATCTAACACGCGATGTAAAAATCAAAGTCATGCTGTACACGACTACCTTCGTTAGACTCGAGAGGTGTGCGCAGAATGTGCTAGATAAGAGCGAACAAGTATCAAGTAAAAGTTCTATTTTATTTTATTTACTGGCTCGCCAAAATAATATATCACATATAATTATTACATTAACTTACAATTTGAATATAGATGTAGTGACAATTCCAATCAAAGGTGAGCACACCATTCAGATCAATATTCTTAGAATGTTGTAATATATAATATTAAATTATATTACAAGTTCGTACATAAAACAAGAAGGATCAAATATTAGAAAAAAAACGAGTGTGCTTTTAACCTTTTGAAAACGAGTGTGCTTTGAAGTAAAACTGCGCGCGCACTGCTCTCTCTTGCTCCTACAGTGTGATACAGACAATAGGCCTGCACTGTGTCTTAAATATACGAAACGTAACTAGCCATAAGAGAAAGATAGAAAGAAAATGTGTGCTCGCACCTCTCTCTTTTGCCACTACAGTGATATACGAAACGTAACTTCCTCTCTTTCTATCTTCACTACCTTATATCTCCTTCTCAACTTCCGTTCGCCTCGTCCAACACTTTTCGTAACGCTGTTGTCACGCATTCACCAGCTTACTCCCCAAGTCAAGCGTGCGTAAAGAAGTTTTACTTCAAAAACATACGTTTATGCTTGCGTGTGCACATACATATAAATATATGCATACATGTATGTTTTTAGGTTTTCACGGCCAAAAGTATTTTTGTTATTTATCTTTGGGATGTTATGCCGTGTTTCGCTACCTCCTTCTTTAGCCAACGATTCGGACAGCGTTACAGTGTCCGAAACGTTGGCCAAAGAAGGAGATAGTGAAACACGGCATAACACCCAAAAATAAATAACACAAATATGCATACATGTCCATACATACGCATTTATAAGTATGAGTTCCTTCTGAAGATAGTAATTGAATTTGAAAATACATCCAAGTCTCCATCTTTGCAGTATTTATTGTACAATCGAGTCATTCTTGAAGTTCAACATTAATTAAAATGTCCGCATATATTATTATTTGTACTCCAAATGATCGAACGTTGTGTAGACATTATGGACAGATTGTAAAAGCAAAGTTAAAAATGCATCTACAGTGAACCATTTTAAATTAAATTCGCCATTATTGTTGGTCTCGCACGCGGCTTGTGACCTAGCACGGTTACACCGCCTTCATTATATGAACCCATTACACACTCACCGTTAATATTTTACATCACCGTCAATGCGTCAATCTATGTCGGACTCCTCTGAAGCCCGTTGTTTGCATGCAAAGTCGATAAAAAACAGTTTTTCGTGGCGTATAGATTGGAAATTCCAGTGGCGGAGCATCGGCTTAAGGGATAAATGTCTCGGGTCATTAAAATGTATAAAAATGACAATTTATTTAAAACGCTCGTTCGATTTCATGTAAAAGCGTGTTTTACCGCTTTTCCTTAAAGTATGTGTGTAAACCAGTGATGCTCAACATTTTTAACTTTTGTAGATTTTTATAATTGTATATTTTGTGTTAATACTGTATAACGATCCGGAGCTATTTGGTATGTAGAAATATATATATATAAATAAATTATATTTAGATACTTTCTTCAGATGTCAAATGTATCATAAAAACTTAATATCTATAAAAATACGTCTATATTTAAAGGTTCATTATTTTGAAAAAAAATTTGGTCGCGTTTACGTTGCTGGTCAACCAAAAAGAGCCTTTACCCTTCGATACATAAAATCAGTGATTTGAACAATTTACTTCAACTATTTATCTATTATTTTAAAGGTTTCATCTTTAAAATAATTTGTGTGCAGTTCACACGCGGTAAAATTGAAACCTTCAGAAAACTAAATTAGATAAGAATAGTAAGGCTACAAAGCACCACCGAAATAGGTGACCGATTAGTGTCGCTCATTTCCGTTTCATCGAGTTTCAAAGCACAGCGGTGCAAAAGAAGTTTTCACCTTACAAAATACTGTTAGTCTCATACGACCGCTATACTTTTGAGCTTGTTTTTTTTTACTGTTTTTATTTCTTATTTACTGTTTCACCACAGTAAATAAGAAATAGGCCTAGCCCGCATATATTATGAAAGTACGGCTCTCCTATTATATTCTCCAGCTTAACCCGGCGAGAATGTGGTGAAAAGATGTAACAAGAAGTATGTGGCAGGGTATGACATACCCGTTTACAAAATTTGACTGTTTCTTCAATGTCAACGTCCATTTCATATTAAAATCTACAATGCAACAAAGAAAGTAAGTAAAATTAGCAGAAAAAGTAGTGTTAGTTTTTGTCACGAAATATATACATCAGCTATGTGGCAGGGTATCACATACCCGAACGCAGTTTGCAAGCGTATAACATGAGCGCAGACTGCCGCAACGCGATCAACGCGCAACTGCGATCACGTCACTATCCCATTCCGCACCCCTTTAACTCCAGCTACCCAAAGCAAAAACAGGTTTGAAGGTCACAAACAAAAAATACACGCATGAAACATGGTGGGTATGATATACCCTGCGACACTCTCGCCGGGTTAAACGTATTTTTTTTTAATTAATATAATCTCTAATTTTGTTTTTTTTTCTTACAGGTAAGGTTTACTACAACATCTCACACCTCTTCGCTGAGTTGTGGTGAGTTTTAATGCAATTACTTAACAGATACGAACATTTTAACAACACTCCTAACATAATAAACTACTTTTTTACGAACTTCCGTTGAAAGAAATTGATGAATCATTTGGAAATATCAAAATTCTTTCTTCAACAAAAAATAATAAATTTAATTAGCTTGTGTGGACCTAGGAATCTCTGGCTAATTGGCATATCCTTTCAAATCGTTACTTAAAGATCAATTAATCAGATTAATTTAATGAAAAACAAATAACTTTGTGTAACACCACTATTTAATAAACAATTATCAACATGTTTCGAAAACTATGTTTTCTTCGTCAGGATAATAAGTTTAAAATGATAATAAGTTAATAAACTTATTATCCTGACGAAGAAAACAAAGTTTTCGAAACATGTTGATAATTGTTTATTAAATAGTGGTGTTACACAAAGTTATTTGTTTTTCATTAAATTAATAATGACGCCACAAAGTGATTTTGCGTATTTTGAAGAAACATTTCTATTAGTTTTCCATTTAGTTGTATAAGCAATACTCGAACTCTATCAAATATTTTCTTCAAATAAGGTAGCCGTCTTATTGTAACAATAACTGGGATCGTTCGAAGAAACTTACAACTGAACATATTGGGTTAGTCAATTAATATTATACCATGAGTAGTTTCAGGTTTCAACTTCCGGACCCTACGTCTACATCAGGCAAAATATATTATTTCCCCCCACGTAATGGTGATCGCATATTTAGTTTCGAATTCAATATAGGGTCAGTAAATAACATTAATTTGATGATTTGTACAGCGATGTTTATATGAAAAATCACCTCAAGGGGCTGGATCATTGATTGCTCCGTCGAACCTCTGTTGCTGACATATGCGTCGTTAATGAGAAATATGAACAGTTTGCAATCATCAGTATGGTATGCCGTCATCTTGGTATGCCGTTAACTACAAAATAAGTCATTTCTTCGTAGGAGTGAACGAAGAACTCCCCAAAACTTTTGACATAAGCTCCTTACTTCATTAATGTTTATTGGTGCCCACTCTGATTACTCCGACTGTTATAATGATTCTGGGAAGTACCCGATTCAATCTTTCTTCCAATTATGCGTGAATAAAATATGAACTCTCATTGTGATGTTTAGATAATACCTAAACGTGATTTTGATTGCCATTCAATAACTAATATTCTTTTAAAAATTTAATAAAATTTTTTCAAAAAACTGTATTTTTGTAATCTTCCGTATAATCGATAGTATTAAAATAGACTAGAGTTTAAGCGTGCTAATTACAAAACTGTATATGTCTCTTGCACACACAGGACTTTACTGACAACGTGTTTTAAATCTTACACAACTGATAAAGAGCCATTAATGGTATAGTAAATGATTGTTTATCATTTGTGAGGGACAGAGATTAGATTTAGGAAATATGTATAAACGGCCATCAACTTCACATGTTTGTCTCTAAATGTGTATTTCTGTTGAATACATATATTCATTAATTATTCTTCTTTTCAACGGTAGCAGCAAAAAATGCGGTTTACCATTAATTAGTTAGTTAATTGGTATCTCTTGTCTATTTATTGTTTTGTAATTTAATATAGGTGTACTGAAATAGCATTCTTTAAAAGTTGTAAGCCAATTTTCACGAATTTAGCATACATTCCTGAATCAACTAAGATCTGTCCCAGTAACTCATACCATTTATTCGAGTCGTTATTACTTTTCAATTCCCGTCTATTTCCGTCTGGTTTCTTGGGATGGCGGCTAGTTGAGTTATATTTTGCATAATGAACCCTTAGTACCTAACGCCCCAAAGTTCGGGTAGTACTTAGTTAATTTTGTTTGCGATGAAATAGAACCAACAAAGTTGACAATTTACAGTTAAGTAAATTTCATCAGTCTGAATCAATTCAATATAGACGTTCCTCCTTTAACATTCTTTATAAAAAAGCCCACTAACCAAAATAATAATAAATGGACTCTTCACCAAACAGATGATTTGATGATTTATATACAAATCAACTATTATATTCCAAGATTGATGAAATTTTGCACACTGCCGTCAAAATAAGAGGAGACCGGTCGGGCGGCTTAGTATTTATTTTCAAATCCACAGTTATATTCCTAGACTGATGAAATTTTGCACACTTAAATAAAAAAACGAATCAATAAGTTATTGATTTATAACCCCAAGATCCCCAACTGAACAAGATGACGATAACTTATCGTCTGATTCGGAAAACAATAGAGATGATGAAGAAGAAAAGTCTATATTGATAGAGACAAACCAAGTGAGTAATGCCCTTACTAACTCACGAATCATAATTAATTCCGTGAAGACAACACTCTCAGAAAGTAAAGGAAAAATATCCATGGGCCAAAAAGAAAAAATAAATGAAGGAATGGATAATTTATTTGACATTATAGCTCATTTAGTGGCATTATAGCTCAAATAATGAAATGAAGGGCGAATTGAAAATTCTCCGGCCGCTCACAAAAATAATTACCCAAAATTTTAATGAGATGAAAAAAATAATGCAGGAAAATAAATCGCTTTTCAATAACATGAACACTAAAAATGAAGAAATCAAAAAAGACATAAAAAAATAATAATGCCTGAAACATATGCGGAGAAGGTAAAAAAACACGAGCCAATTGTAATCATAAAACCAAAAAAGAAAAATCAAGAAAATATTGAAACAAAAAATGAAATTAAAGGAAATATTGACCCAGTAAACTTTGGAGTAACAGGAATGAGAAATTTAAAAGATGGGGGGGTAATAGTAGAATTCAAAAATACCAGCAATATAAAAAAAATTCATGATGAAGTGACTGGATTGATGGGAAACAAATACGATATAAAAATCCCACAAGAAATAAAACCTTCGGTCAAAATTATTGGCTCAACTGAAAAATACTCATTTGAAGAAGTAGAAAAGAAAATGAAAAGTCAAAATGAGTTTATTTTTGAACCAAACTCAAAATTGAAAGTAACGTTTATAAAAGAAACGAAAAATCTTAAAAATCAAATCAGCTACACCATATTTGCTGACGTTGACGGAAAGACATACGAGATGATGTTAAGGAAGGAAAAATAAATATTGGTTGGGACAGATGTAGAGTTTTCGATAATCTTAATGTCATGAGATGTTTTAAATGTAATGGGTTTAATCACAAGGCTATAGATTGCAGAAACCTACAATCTTGTCAAAAATGCGCAAAACATCATGATGTAAAAGAGTGCACCGATGAAGATCTCCAGTGCATCAATTGTATAATGACAAGTAATAGATTAGGACTGAAACTAAATAGCAGTCACTCAGCCATGAGTAAGGACTGCCCAATTTATAAAAGAAAACTAGAAGCAAAAATGAGCAGAATCTCTTTTTTATAAAAAAATATTACGATAAAGATGAAATTATATACCTGAATTTACAAAGCATCATAGCACATTACGAAGATGGCAAAATACTTTTAGAGGAAAAGAAACCTTTTATGCTTATGATGAGTGAAACACATGTGACTGAAGATATCCAAGATAGTGAAATTAAATTTGAAAATTATAATACCATCCGCTGCGACTCACATAGTCGACATACGGGCGGAGTGATGATTCTCTTAAGAAAGTTCTCTCGAGTAAGAAAGTTCCATATGAAGTAATATCAAATCAATAATTTGAAAAACAGTGTTGGATCTTAGCCATCACCATTAAACCAGGAACTAAGAAAGGTGTATACACTGTTATTTATAGATCGCCAAACACAAGTAAGAGCGAATTTTTAACATATTTTCAAAGATGGTGCATGGAAAATTTACAAGATGAAAATATTAACATTATAGCTGGAGATTTTAATATAAATGTCAAAGCGAATGCAGACATATACACAAAAAAACTGAAATCTATTATTCAAGCTGCAGGGATGAAACAATTAGTCAAAGATTTTACACGAATTACTAATACGTCAAAAACAGCGATTGATCTGGTAATGTCAAATAAATTCAACTTAAACCTTAATGTACTAGATAGCCCTAAAATTAGCGACCATAGCATCATTCAAATTATACTAAATGACAGAAAAAAATACAAGTCCAGTAAAGAAACACAAGTAATATAATTTAAAAATTACAAAAAATACAATAAAGAAATTTTCATTCAGACCTTAGAGACTGTTAATTGAAATAAAATAAATCAAATGGAATATAACAAAAAAGCTGATCAGATGATATTAAATTTAAAAAAAATCTATTGATGAAGTAGTTCCAGAACAGAAAATACATAAAATAAACAATAATAAATGGTATACAAAAGAACTTCGCATAATGCAACATGATAGAGATACATTTTACAAAAGAGCATGCCTTACTAATAGTACTATGGATTGGGATAACTACAAAAAAGCAAGAAAAAAATACTCTAAAGACATAAAAAGAACGCATAATGAGTATATAAAAAATAAAATAAACTCAGAAGAAGGTGATCCCAAAAAAATTTGGAAAAGCATAAAGGAATTAGTACATGGCGAAAACAAAGACGACATAAAAATAGTAATCTTTCCAAAAGAGATAAATGAAGAAAACATGGCTAATAGCTTTAATAAATATTTTATTGAAAGCATCACTCAAATTAACAAATTAATCCCCAACATTGATGTTAACCCCACAAATGACAGTAACGACCCAAACAAAGAATTATTTGTCTTCAGAAAAATAAATGCAGAATATTTATTTAACATTTTAAACAAAATTAAATCAAAGAATAGTTCAGATGGATTAACTATTGGCTTAATAAGAGATGCTTTTCCAGTAATTGGATCTACTCTTTTAAATATTATAAATGAGACGATTGAAGAGGGAAAATTTCCACAGTCATGGAAACTATCTACTATTATACCGGTCCCAAAGGTTAAAAATACCAGAAAATGTGAAGAATTTCGACCAATCAACACCTTACCGAAATATGAACAGATTCTTGAAGTGTTAATAAAAGAACAAATTTTGCAATACTTAGATAAATACAATATTTTATACCAAGAGCAATCAGGATTCAGATCCAACAACTCATGTGAAACAGCACTAAACGTAATTGTCGAAGAATGGAAGGAAGGAATGAATAGTAATAAATTTATCTTAGCAATATTTTTGGATTTTCAAAGGGCATTCGAAACTATAGATCGTGATATACTGATAAAAAAAGCTTAAAGAAATTGGTTTCTCATCTGTATCCATTAAATTAATAGAAGAGTATTTGAAAGACAGAAAACAGGTAACAAAAATAAATAATCAGTTTTCTAAACCAATGGAAAATAAATTAGGAGTACCGCAGGGATCGGTCCTTGGACCTCTGTTGTTCATACTCTATATCAATGACATGGTGAAAATATTTTCAAAATGCAAAGTACGACTATTTGCCGATGATACACTTATATACTTAATTGGTGATAACTACGAAGAACTAATAAATATTTTTAATAATGAACTAAATAATGTATCAAGATGGCTAAAAATAAATAAGCTTAAATTAAATACAAAAAAAAAAAACAAAATATATGGTGATTGGGTATAAGAAGACATCCAGTGAAAGCAAAATTAAAATTGACGGTGAAATTATTGAAAGTGTGACTGAAATGAAATACCTAGGAGTTATATTAGATTCCAAACTAACCCTTAACAAACATGCTGAATATACCCAAAAGAAAATTGGAAAAAAAGTATCTTTTTTGGGAAGAATACGGCAAAAACTTTCTAGAAAAACTGCAGTCACTATTTATAATTCAATTATTGCTCCACACTTTAATTACTGCTCAACTATCCTTTTCCTGTGTAATGAACGAGAACAAAATAAGTTTCAAATTCTCCAAAACAGGGCAATGAGAATAATACTTCGACGAAATAGATTCTCAAAAGTAAATAAAATGTTAAAGGAACTAAATTGGCTAACCGTGAAACAGATGTTGACCCTGCACACGATGATATTTATCCATAAAATAGTGAACAACATGTTACCAAAATACTTCTCAAACAAAATTATATACAACAAGGACATTCACAGACATAATACAAGGACTTGCAAGGAAATCAGACTACAAAAAAGGACAAAACGAATACGCAGAACAGTTTACTATACAAAGGGATGAAGTTATACAACAAATAAGAAATAATAACAACGAAATATGAAATGATATAATTAATTAGGAAATTGTAAACTTAAATGTACAATTTACTAAATAAAACAAATAAATAAAAATAAAATAAATAAAAAATATTGAATTGTACATAATATGTGTAAAATCCCGCCTGCTACAAGCTTTGTTCGGTACCTACCCGCCACCCGGCAGCGTATTTCCAAACCCTATAACGGTTCAGTCGCGGTAGCGGCAATTTACATTTATAATATCAAAATTTAAATATTTAGAAATAAAATTATCAATTTCTAATATACACATTGGAAGGATTATTTTATCGAGATTCTAGAACAATTTTTGTTTTTGCAAAATGATAAAAAAATAACCAATACAGAGGTGTACTTACAATACATGGGAATAATATCAAAATTAAAATATTTAGAAATAAAATTATTAATTTCTAATATACAAATTGGAAAGATTATTTTATCTAGATTCTAGAACAATTTTTATTTTTGCAAAGTGATAAAAAATAACCAATGTAGAGTTGTATTTAAAATGTAAATTGTCGCTACCGCGACTGAACCAGTATAGGTTTTGGAAATACGCCACCCGGCAACTGCTGACAAATGATTCAAAAGCTTCTCGACACAACAAACACAAGAAAATCAGGAAAGGTAAGAAAGTCATCGTCGCTATAATATATATGGATAGGCCGATTGCCCCGGCAAAATTCATTAATTTTGTGTCCAGATCAACAACCTTTAAACTTTTCCTCCTCGCTTCAGCTTTCGAGCTAAATTAATTTAATGTTTATATTAAAAATGGCGCCGTGGTGGCATGGTTGAGTGGTTACTATCCTTGGGTTCAAATTCCGGCAAGCGCTATTTTATTTTGTTTGATTTTATCACCCATGTGAAAGACCACCATTTAGAAACGAAACGTTTAATTGAAATGGCTTAAGTGTTTGGTGATCAGAATAATTAGCCAGGTACTTCCTCATTTTCTTCCCTTCCCTACAATCTTCAGCCTCACATCAAATCCCAATTGTAGACACCATGGTCTCACTGGCTCCAGACGATTGGGAACGGTTGGATATAAAAACGACACACATAAATATATTCTGATTATAATATTAAAAGCGTGTCCCGGTATGCGTTTGTTAGTTAATCCGAGATTTATAAAATTTTGCACACTTATCTTTCAAAATAGGAGGAAGGTCACTGTTTACCTGAGATTTTGAAAAACCACCCACTCTCTTTTCCTACTCTTTAACGCAGAATTTCGATGCATCTTGATGAAATTTTGCACGCTTGACGTTCATAAAAAGAGGAATATTACTGTATTCATATGATTTGGAAAAAAATCTGTCTTAAGCCCGGGCAACGCCGGGTACTTCGGCTAGTGTTATATTATATTTAATTTGTTATATTTATCAGTGTGGTCAATTTCACACGGTACTTTTTTTTTATTTTTATATTAACTCCACACAGGAGGCCCTGAGGGAAATAATTTCCCTCAGGGCCTATGTCATCTTTGAAGATGCTGTGTGGAGGGTGCTGTTGAGGACAGGAAGGAGTGAACATGGGTCTTGAAGAGACCCATATTGTAGGAGGGAGGAAACACAGAAGCCGGCAAATCGTTCCACAGCCGGGCTGTTGAACTCAAGAACGAGTCGTAGAAACGACCCGTTCTCATGTGACTAATGTCAACCGTGTACAAATGTTGAGCGCGTGTTTGGCGTGTTTCCCGACTATGCACCGGTGCCGAGGGGATCAGTGACGCTAGTTCCTCGGAGCATCTTCCATTGTAATACCGGTAGAACAAGGACAGCATTCCCACCTGACGCCTGTGCTCTAAAGATTGCAGTCCATTTGTTAAGTTAGGAGAATCTATCAAACGGACCGCCCGTTTCTGCACAGAGTCGAGGGTTTTTTTCAGGTATTTTGGGACTCCAGACCAGAGGTGGCTGCCAAATTCAACCGTGGGGCGCACCAGCGATTTGTACAGGGTTAGCAGTTGTGTCCTGCTACTTACTTACCTGCAAAGAGAGGTATTCACCTTACCTAGTCACGTAAACGTGTTATAAGTACAAATTATGGTAATGCTACGACTGTTTTCGAGTCACGATTTAGTTTTTTTTTAAATTCTCTCATAATCTATATTCCTATTTAATAGACGTCAATAAGTGCGTAATACACATAATCAGTAATTTCAATTAAACGATCAGATTAGATATTAGTTTGATTCATGATTTTCCCTAGCCAATATTTGTATTTGCCTTTTATCGCTGTAAAACTTAAAAAATTGTTTGAAATTTGTTCCAACGAAAATGTTGGAAAACTAATTGGAGTATGCAATTCACACGCGGTAGAGGTGAAACCTTCAGATCTAAAGTAGACAAGAGTGGGGAGACTACGAAGCACTTTTTTTTATCAATGTGAAGGATTTTTTTTTGTACCTTTATACATAGGATGTTTTCACCTTTTCTTATACATTTGGTCATCTTATAAAAGTATGTGTCTTCTTCGGAGTCGCTAGATGTCGCTTTCTTTTGTATTTTCTTTGCCTGTTCATTTTGGAGTGGTTTGAAGATGGGATATTGATTTTATAAAAATCAAATGTTTAATTTTTTTGATTTAATAGGATTCGATCCTTGGTCCTCCGAATGTCTGGCCGCTAAGATTCGTCGGGCGCTTTATACCACTGGACTAAAGGAGAATTGCGCGAGACCGTAGACTTATCGTATTATATTGGAACCGAGTAACCATGCAACAAATAAATATATTGTTGCTTTCTAACTCTCTCGCAGGCTAAATCCTGTAGATGTATCTATTTGTCTCTTATTAGTGTCGCTCGCTTCCGTATCGTAGAGTTTCAAATTATAACGCTGCTAAGAATTTTTCACTTCAAAAAATAGTAAAATATGTACAGTACAACCCTGACAATCCACCTATTTAAAGTCTACATACTTTCCTTTCCCTATATTTTTATTGTAAAGATGTTTTGTGGGTAGCAAGCAAGTTTGATTTTACTTTATAATTTTTTTCCAGACAAAGTAAGAAGTTTCAAACGGTGGTCTTAACACCGTTCAAGCTTTAGACATTCTGCATGATAAATGATACCACGTGTATCATAGTTGTTTCTATTACAGATTCCGTAATATTATTTGGAATATAACCATATCAAAATCGGGGCCATTTCTGACGGTAATAGTAATTAGTTTATTGTCCTACGCATCGTTGGTTGCTTCGAATATAATACATCACTGGCCATGTACGCCATTGGATAACCTAGTGGACCCTGACACTGAGAAGTGTTACCATACAAGATCATCCGATTGACCATTTGATAAACCCAAGAGGGAAATTAACTACATATTATTCTACTTTTATTGGAATAACTCTGAAGGTTATACCCGTCAATGTAATATATCATTGAAGAAGATTATTGAATATTCATTTAGGCTTTTGAAAAAGGTCAATAGGTGTCCCATATAAATCCGAAAAACTATCTAGGTTTAATATCTTGCTAGGATTGCACTCGGGGCTATTAATTTATTTTTTAATTATTTCTTTTGTTAAAGACGGCCCCCGTGGTTTCGTGGTAAGACTCTCGACTCACAGTCCGAAGGTCGCGGGTTCGAACCCGACGTGCGCGAAAAAAATTATTTGATTAATTTGTGATGTTTCACAATTAATTAAATATACTAATAATAATGTTTATTTGTGGCACGTTCCAGAGTGTGTAAGATACTTTCAGTATCGTCCTGGTGTAAGACCATCATTCAGAATTGAAACGTTGCTTGAAATGGCTTTAGCCGTATTTGGTGACCAGATTTGAATAGCCAGGTAATTCCCTACCTTCCTCTTCCCCATCCCTTTCCCCTCCCCCCCTTCCTGCAGCCTCACAACATACCCCGATTGAGGATGCCATAGTCTCACTCTCTTTTGCGGTATTCATATAAACATATATAAGGACTCTGATAGTATACAAAATGTATAATTTACATTGTTTTTTTACGTTAAAATATTTTAAAACTATTCTTTCGCGGTAGCATTACCTTGTGGTTGAGAGAGGAGTGTTCAGTATTTTATTGTAGATATTGGAAAGTAATTAATAACTCTATGGTTACGTGTATTATAAATGCCGTATTATGTAAATTACAGTGAATTTTGTGATAAGATAAGTTGATTATAATATAATTGTAAATATTATTCTACTTACTACAGTTATAAAGTATCTAAAATTGCGTTGATAGAAATTAATAAGACAAAATTTAAGTAACTTGAGAAATGGAATGTCAGTTACTAATTGAGTTATTCTTAAGAATCATTCTCCAATGATCTCACGAATCGTTACAGGCAGTGATAGTTTATTTTGAAGTGTGATCAATAGCGGCACTTTTCAAAAATTCGCACTAAAATATAGTATCGGAATTTGGAATTTCGTAACACATGGATTCAAAAATTTAAAAAAAATCTAAATTTAGTAGGTAGGCGTTGCTTATCACAATAATCCATTTAATGTTTTACAATGTAAACAAATGTTTTTACATTGAAAAATCAGGTATTTAACAGTTAAGGTGTTATATAAATTTCGTCATTTTAAAAATGAAAAAAAATTGGTTTTCTGTAAAGTCGGTTTACGGACGATAATTTTACGTGATAACGTCATATAATAACGAGGAGTGGAAGAGAGATAGTTGCGTCACAAGCCAAACGCTTGTTCCGAGCTCTTGCTTGAACGCTCAGCTCAGGCGGAACGTGATAATGAGTCAAGTTTTTTTGTGAGTGCAGCCGGCATTCATCGATTTATAAGACGTTATAAGACAAAACAAAATCAGAGTGCAATTCATACGCGGTAGAAGTGAAACCTACAGTAGACAAAGTGGATAAGAATGGGGAGGTTACGAAGCTCCGCACAAAGGGGAGACCGGTTATACTATCTCATTCTTTTGCAGGCTAAATCCTACGTGTCTTTTTAATGTCGCTAATTTTCGACTTTCAAATTACAACGGTGATAAAGAAGTTTTCACTTTAAAACAACTTTACACCACTATTTTAAATAAAAATGATAAACACGTTTCAATTTCAAAGATTTCAAAATTATGTGTAGAAGAAATTATTGAATTATATTGAAGAAATTATTTGGACATACCTGTCATCTTTAATGGTTCTTGTCTCCTCATTGTTGTAAATTGAAACATTTATTTGTGTCTTCTATCACTCCGTTGCCATTATTCACGAACTTTTGTTCTAGATCTCGAGATCAGTACATAAAAGCATACCGTCCGTAGAATACATGTATTGTAGACTTTAACAGGATTGGCTTTGATTAAAATGAACCATCTTGAACTTTATAAAATCTGATTGACCTCTATTAGGCCAGTGCAATTAGCGCAAAAAAGAGGATCGCGATTGGAATTATTCCGGTAGACCCAATTTTTTTATATGTTTAATACACTCATCTCCTGATGTAAAATCTGAGTTTCCGACCTTGACACACTTGAGCTTTCGCCGCCATTTTGAAAAAACCAGCCGAAATCGCGTAAAAATCTAGTTTATCTCAAATATCTCACTCCAAATGAAAATTTTGGCTTGAGTAGCTTAACAAGTTTAGTAGAACAGAAAATTAACTACAATTTTCATGCAAATAATTTTTCTTCTATCTCTAATAAGTATTGAGATATGCAGTGGTAAAAATGGATATAAGTTTATAAAAACAGGTAAATTGCACGACTTGGTTTTGTTTTTGAAGTAAAACTTCTTTATGCACGCTTGACTTGGAGAGTAAGCTGGGGAATGCATGACGAGAGCGTTGCGAAAAGTGGTGGGCGAGGCGAAAGGAAGTTGAGAGGAAGATATAAGTTAGTGAAGATAGATATAGAGAGAGTTACGTTTCGTATATTACTGTAGAGGCAAGAGAGAGAGGTGCGAGCACATATTTTCTTTCTTATAGCCAGTTACGTTTTGTATCTTATCTAAGACACAGATGCAGGCCTATTGTCTGTATTACACTGTAGGAGCAAGAGAGAGCAGTGCGCGAGCACTTTTGCTTTCTCTCTTCCTCTCATAGTTTTACTTCAGTCGTGTGGTCTAAAGCACACTCGTATTTTTGTACGTATCTCTGTTCCGGTACATTTTGGCGTGATTTCAGCTGGTTTTTTCAAATTGGCGGCATAAGCTCAAGTGCGCCAAAGTTGAAAACTTAGATTTTACATCAGGTGATGAGTATACTAAACAAATAAAAAAAATTGGGACTGCCGGAATAATTTCGATCGTGGATCGCTAATTGCACTGGCCTATATAGAGAATTCTGTTATATAGGAATTCCTATATAGGAATTTCCGTTCCACGTATTAACGCGTCACATACTAACATTGCTTTCGACGCAGAATAGCCGCAGCTAGTTCAAGTTCTCAGACTACATTATTAATGCATTCGCAAACTTAACTAAATTCAGTTTAGAATTTTGCTCCAAATTTGCCTACATTATTATTACTATTAAAACGATTTATCAACGCTCCTGGACCGTCCATTTATTACATCCCAAACCATTTAATGAAAATTTGTTAAAATTATATTTTCAAATGTGAGTTGCTGTATGATATCTACATTCTGTATGAAATGGTGTCCGTGGTCGAGGAGTAAGGTCTCAACTAGCAATCCGAAGATCGCGGTTCAAATCCCGATATGTACAAATAAATTTCATTTGAAGTTATGTGATTTGACAATTTATTAAAAAAATAATGAATAATGTTAGCGCCAGTTATTATGGCTGCGGTCGGTCGACAATTTTGTGTTTATTGGGAACGCATATTTTTTTTCAATGGCAATTATTTGTTGTCCTTCCTGCTCCTTTCCCCCGCTCCCGTTCCCGCCTGCGATTGAGTTCACAATAATCCGGTCGAGTGTAACGACGCAGTGAAAGCAATACGCATTTTTTTGATATTACTACGCACAATATATTAATCGCATCAAAAAAGTGTTGCAATTTGAATATAATACAAACTCTCAATGACCCGCAAGAAGAGACGCACCTTCATCCCTTCCAACTGCATCCTGTAAGTACCTTGAAATCAACAAAATAATTGCCATTTTTAGACAATAGAAATAGTCGAAATTATTAACCCTTTGGCTGAGACAAATAATGTATTTGCAGCACTTTCCAGAGTGGAGGATACTCTCAGTATCGCTCTGGTGTAAGAACACATTCATTATTGATCAATAAAATCTTTCAGATTTAAAACGTTGCTCGAAATGGCTTCAGCCATGTTTTGTGACCAGATCTGAATAGCCAGGTACTTCCCCACCTTCTTCTCTATCTCATCTCCTCCTCACAATATACACCACATTTGATAGTCGCACGGGCTCTTTATGGTTGGGAGCAGTTGGAACTCTTGTGCGGTATTCACATTTAAAAAATACCCACATAAAAATAATTTTTACTTTATGTGTTTTGATAATATATTTTTATTAAATTGCCAAGTAACTGGAAAAATATCGTTTTGATAGGCACTCGATACAATACGATACGAATTAACCACCCCAACTAGGAGCACTCTTATCCCGGTGCGACCGCTATACCAGAAGGCACTGATTTGTTAGGACTATGGCAACATAACAAGTCAATATTGAAGTTTAAGATGTGCGGCAATAAAGGAATTTATTGATTATCTAAGGTAACCGCCACAAAATTTCATTAACGGCCTCCGTGGTCCCGAGGCAAGACTCTCGACTCACAATCCGAAGGTTGCGGGTTCGAACCCGGCGTGCGCAAATAAATTTTATTTGATTAATTTGTGTTATTTCACAATTTATTCATTTAAAATAATATATAGTATATTTGCGGCACGTTCCAGAGTGGAAGATACTCTCAGTATCGCCCTGGTGTAAGACCACCATTCAGAATTGAAACGTTGCTTGAAATGGCTTTAGCCGTGTTTAGTGACCAGATCTGAATAGCCAGGTACTTCCTCACCTTCCTCTTCCCTATCTCCTTCCCCTCCCCACTACCTTCAGCCTCACAACATACCCCAATTGGGGATGCCATAGTCTCACTGGCTCCAGACGGGAGCAGTTGGGACTCTTGTGCGGTATTTCATATAAAAAAAAATTAAACTTTAAAAATAATCTTTTCAAATTAAATGCTAAAATTCAGAAGATTCAAGAAGATATTTTTATGAAGTCGTTTTAAGGGGTTATATACAGTCAGGAGGCTCAAAAAAAGGGATTTTTCAAGAATTTTTCCATCAACATTTTTCAACCCGGAAAGTAGGGAGGTCCTGGGTTCGAGTCCCAGAGGTGTAAATATCTTTTTCTGATTTTTCTGTTTCCAGATTTTCGATTGAGTTTCGCTCATAATGTCTTCATTTAATTAAATATTACAGTTTGAGTACTCATAAAAAGTTAAAATAAAAAAATAATTATACTTTTAAATTTATTAAACTAAAAATTTGTACACACCGTCGCCTAAGTTCTCAATTGTCCAAACGACCATTTTAGTTTTTGTTCAATCTCCACTTTAAAATTAAAAATAGAGCCGCGTTTAAAGTAACATAATAAACCAAATGCCCAATGTGTATAAAATAATACGATACCGAAACCGAACATTTGTACTTTACACAGCCGAAATCTCAATGGTACCGTTAGTTTTTGTAACTGTGGGAGATTGTTCACCTCACGCGATATTACCATAGACATTCGTGATCAGCGGTATAGTATACGCAAGATTGGAATACGATACCGAAAATGGTCCCAAGACGAACAGGCGAATTGGTGTTCATGTCAACCAGATTAGAGCACTTGAAAAATAGCGTGACTAGCCTGGACAATGTAATAAGGTAGAGATCAATTACGTTTTGAAACAATCATCCCTCGAATATAGTAATTAAAATCATCCCAAATACCACTCAAACAGCTTTTTATACTAATAACAAATTAAAAATTGGTATATTTATTTATTTTTGACGTGATAACATCTTATAAATCGATGAACGCCGGTTGCACTCACGAAAAAGCATGACTCGTTGTCACGTTGTCAAGTTCCGCCTGAGCCAAGCGTGCAAGCGAGAGCGCGGAACAAGCGTTCGGCCTAAGCGTTCGGCTTGTGACGCATCTATCTCTCTTCCACTCCATCGTTATTATATGACGTTATCACGTAAAATTATCGTCCGTAAACTGACTTTACAGACAACCAAATTTTTTACTCCAAATAATGTCAGGACATTAATTACTCCAAAGTATGTCAAGTTTTAGAGGACAATGCCCTCTATGTCATTTCAAATCAGCCGGCGTTCATCGATTTATTAGACGTTATCACATCAAAAATATAAATGAAATTTTGATCTCCGGAGACTTTTTTTTATTTTTTATTTTTTTTCTTAAAAAAAAAAATATTTCTTCCGCATGTCGTCACTGATCACTCAGCCGAGTAACCGACCAACGCCTAACCCCGCCTCCAACTAATCAACGCCTATAATTTTTTATGTTTTTGTAGAAAAAAAAAACGTCAAAAATGTCACCGGAGACAAAATTTTAATAAATTTTTTTGCTTCAAATAATGTCAGGAATCACTGGTTAAAGTAAGTCAAGTACGTCCCTTAACACCTGTATATTCAACATCAAGGAAAAGGATGACATACAAATCTGGGGTGCCAGGTGTTCAGTGTCCACTTTCCAGTGCTCAGTGCTATCAGTGTTTGCCATAAAAAGCGTAGACCGTTAGTAAAATCTAGACCGCGATTGTTATCGGACTGTTTTCCACCTTTTTGTCACTCCTTTGTAATTTCATTTGAGTCCACTCTCCAACCATTCGAAACACAGCTCGGTCTAAAAAAGTACCAAACCACAACAACTTTTTAACCCCATTTTCGATTATGAAAACACGTTGCATTTTGAGCCGCCAGCACGAAGTTTTTTTCAGTTCTGGTAGGATTATTTTATGACTGTCGGTAATTTACCAAACTTTTTAAACGTGTTTTCAAAGCCGCATAAATTTTTAAAGCACTTTTGTACAAACTACAAACAGCATCAATTTAATCAAGCACTACCGTATACTACTATAATGGCATTTTTCACTTTTTACGAATAAAATTATGTAAATAAAATCGGGTAACATTTTTCTAAAGATGAAATTTAACTTTTATTTTTAAAAATTTTATTTTAAAATACCTACTTATAACTTTTTTTTGCGTACCAATAATAAATTCCCAAATGTTGGCCGCATTTATGTATAATTGTTGTCACAGATATAATAATAATAGCTTTTACCCGCGGCTTCGCTCGCATGGTATTAGGGGGAAATTATTGTATCCTTATCTCCCTTCCCTCTCCCTCCTCCCCCTCCCTTTCCCCCCCCCCCCCCGTCACCCCTCCCGCATTCCATACATTCATTTCCTGTACATTAAGTTTTCAAACAGCTCGCGTGCCACCTAAATCTCATAATGCCAGAGCTCAAAGAAAAAAAGAATTTTCCAATTTGGTGCAGTCAATCGGAAGTTATGCGCTTACAAACATTTCGGAGATTCATTTTTATTTAAATATATCAACTTTGTTTCCAAGGCAACGATTTGTTTTCTGACGTCAGCAATAACTCGCTTTTGTAAGCGACAGAAACTGAATAATAATTTTATAACGCCAGAGCTTACCATTATATATAGCCTGTATTACTCGCATATAATGCAACTTTCTATTAGTGAAAGAATATAAAAAATCGGTTTATTGCGTGAAAGCGTAACAAACAAACACTTGCAGTTTCGCGTTTATTATATTAGTATAGATAGATTATCTATCCGATTTTATTTATATTGAAATACCAACTTTCGGTTTTGAATAGTCTTGTTTTGTTAGGTCACTTAGACCAATTTATCAGGCAAAGAGGTAACAGCAGAACTCTCAGCGGCAGTATTATGTAGTTTTCATTTGGACTGAGTGTTCGATTCCCATTCTATATTATTTCAAAAGATATCTTGTCTCTGAAGAAAACGTAGCGCCGGGAGTTGAGAGTTGGGTAACTCCGATCGCCTAACTGTTGATAGCAGAATGTGATAGTAGGTTGTGACTGCCGTGACTTCTGTGGGACTTTTAGCGCTGCGTGCTGCGTACAACCAGGTACCGTAATGTGGTGCTCGCTTTGAATGGGGCATTATATACAACATACAAAATACTAAACACAAAATTTACAACGTTCTACATATAACGTTCGTTAGAGTGGCCCGTTAGTTTTATTTTGCGGCTCTCGATTTGAATGGGAAATCAAGTACCTCCACGCTGGGGTCTAATCAGTAAAACATGGCAACAATTCGAACTGAGCGCTAAGATTTATTTGTTCAGGTATAATTAGAGGCATTCTTAACACATTAGGTGTAATAACAAACGTACAATTTTGAGAAATATTTCTAATCGTAAATTTATAAATTTGTAATCTAAACCTAGAAATAAGGTTTTCTAAGTACATCGGTTTTGTTAATCTAGGATAAATATGTTAATTATATTTAATCGAAGGTCCTCAAAGGGTGTGTCATCATTGGATTCCGGTGAAGATATTTCTTGAGAAATCTCTCGCTTTGAAATGTTTTAATATTTCTTTTGGATTGTTGGATTAAAACTGTCGAAAAATAGCACAAAAAAGTAAATGTTTTGAATTATTATACTAATATAATAGTGAACTGGTCATTAGAATAGAAATCATAAACAAAAACATGATACGAATCGCTCATCAAATATCACAAATCGAAACTCCAATTTTACCGGGAAATTTGACGCGGACATGCTCCAATATACTAAAATATATCAGTTCTATCGCAGCAAGTTGTAAGTCCAGAGTGGAAGATACTATCAGTATCGCCCTGGTGCAAGACCACCATTCAGAATTGAAACGTTGCTTGAAATGGCTTTAGCCGTGTTTAGTGACCAGATCTGAATAGCCAGGTACTTCCCCACCTTCCTCTTCCCTATCTCCTTCCCCTCCCCACTACCTTCAGCCTCACAACATACCCCAATTGGGGATGCCATAGTCTCACTGGCTCCAGACGGGAGCAGTTGGGACTCTTGTGCGGTATTCATATAAAAAAAAAAAAAAAGTTAAAGACATTTTTTGTGGTAATTATTCGAAATATAAAATGTAGTCTATAATAATGTGTAACTGAACTGTAACAATGTTTAAGGGTTGGGAAGTTTTTTTTTTTAAGTAAGGTTGTAAATGTTTTGTGGATGTATCCTCTGCCCGGAACTCGCTCAATTTTTCTTTAAATGTTTGCTGAAATTGAGCAAATTTTTCACTTTTTGAAATTATTTTTTGAAGAAACAATCATTTTCAATGGCCTGTCCGGGGCCAGCATTCGTAAGGTCTTACATAAATAAATTGGTGACTTCAGTTTTAGTACCCTACATTCAGCCTTTCAGTATCCTTGGAAAAATAGAGCTTTGACGACCCACCCTAACGTACAAGATAGTAGTAGTGTTATCGCATTGACCATGCCACATCTGAATTTACTCGAGCGAGAGCATTGTGAAACCGCTCGCCGTATCAACTTTACTATAAACTTAGGGTTTTGTTGCGGCGCGATGGCGGCATTACCTTACTACATAGTCACTGTGGTCAGCTGTACTGTAAGGTCATTAAAAAGCAATTTGAAAAATGCAATTATTGTTCTGTTATGTGTGTACGGTGTAGTAGACGTTATATTTTGGGTTGAGCCGGCAGTTAAAAGGCAAACATGATGATGTATAACCTCCAATGAGAGCAGGCACCTATCGAAGCATTCTTTGTAGTGCAGGTAAAATAGGGTTTGATAAATGACGAAATTTTTACATTTATCTGCTCATCTTGGCAGCATAAATTAAGATAAAAAAGTGGTTGAACACCCCTCTAGGACGTGGGGAATGGAGGGGATTTGTTAAAACTATATATCTAAACATACAAGAAAAAAATTACACTCCCCAGAGGTGTGTTCCATTTTTAATATCTATAATCAATTTTTTCATCTACCTATAATATTTTGCATGCGGAAGATCTTATACCTACTCTTTCTTCATAAAAAAAGTTCCAGCTTCAAACTTGAAAGTATAGCAAACTAGTCCCCGGCGTTGCTTTAACTTTAAGGGGGTTTTCTGGTCTAGAAAAAAAAAATTTTTTTTCTTCATATTTCCAAAGTTTAAATATTCAAAAATATCTCCTTATGGCCACATCCGCATAGGCAGGTGGCTTACTTAGCGCCTAGAGCCTAGAGCCTAGCGAGTCGTCTAGCGACGTGCCGACAAGCAAATGAGCAAGGCACCTAGCGACCCACCAGGCAAACCACCTACAGTGCGGCCACCGTGTATCCTAGCGAGTAGCCAGGGTACAAGCCACTAGGCACTAGGCGCTAAGTAAACCACCTGCCTATGCGGACGTGGCCTAAAAGGATTTTTCGAAATTCCCATTATTTTAAAAGTTATAACCATTATAATGTCGCGGTTTAGACGGAATCTAACCAAAATTTGAATAGAAAAAAAATTTAAACCCATTTTTCTCCAAACCACTTTTTTCGAGGCGTTTGACACGATATCTCAAGTTCTACCAAACCAATTTACTTGAAAATTGGTGTGAGCCTTCTCTGTACATTCCTCTATGGCGGGAACTAGAACTATAACAAAATTTCAATTTTTACTATTTAAAAAAAAATTGGAAAGTCTAAAGAACTGTTACAAAAACGTCTTTTTTATTTCAGACAGCCGCCATTTTGCGAACAATTTTTTTTTTTACTTTTCCTTAGTTCGGGCCATAGCCGCATTTGTTTGGATTAAGAATTATTATTTTTTTTAGAATACTGGGAGGGTTGCAATCGTGTCAATCAGGGCGCGCCATTTTTTTGAGACCCCCCACTTCAACACCCTGTAACTTTCTGAATTTTTAATTTTTTAGTTTGACTCTTTTTTTAATGGATTCTTTAATGTTTAATTAATATTTCATAAAATAGAATTTGGTAAAAATATTATTGGTTTTTTTTCCTTGCACCTGAAAAAACACCTACAATTCATGCCTCTAGACTAGAATACCCCTTTAAGCAGAGCATTTCGAGCACGTTTGCAAAATTTCATCAAGAAGCATCAAAATTCTGCGTAAAGTAGTGAGGAGGGGGAGGGGGGGTTAATGGCATGGGGGTATTTTGTCGAAATATTAATTATACTTTGACCTTCCACTTGTTTTGAAGATCAATGGCGCAAAATTGTATCTAATTCGAAATAAAGCTTTAGATTTGTCTAAAAACAAAACTATTCGCCTCACCATGACACTCTTATTTTTATACCAACTAGCTCTTAGAAATGCACGTCGATCGGACGTTGCGTTGCGACGTGGAAGAAGGACAAATGAACCCCAGTTGGTGATACCAAAGTCTCACTGGCTCAAGATGGGAGCAGTTGGGATGCTTGTGCGGTATTAACATAAAAAACAATCAAACACACTTTCGCATTTTTAAAATCACTTGGGATAGCTTCTTCCAAGGTTCATAGAAAATGCATTTTGAGCTTCTTCCGTTTATCTGTGTCCTTGGTAACGACTAACGACCGATACCTCTTCTAGGACTACTCTGGCTCTCGTCATAATCGTCCCATAAAGATCTATCTATTCTGGTCTTCCCATCGTTAAACCGTTTTATTTGCTTCGCAGAAGTTTCTCGAGTCGTTATTATGTGTGTAGTGTTATCGTTCTATTGCGACTCTGCTCATTACACAGACACGTCTTCTTTGTTGTTTCCCTGATTTTATTATTTCATTGACAAGATGATATCAAATCATTGGAATGAAATATATAACATTTGTATAAAATGACTGTTTTATTCATGTTCTGAGCGGTAAGTACGTATCACCTCTCGTTTATACAAATCACTTGTTCGATTGCCACTTCCTTTCGTATTGACAAGTATCTCGAATATATTTACATACAAAATGTTGAGTATCCTGTTCTCACACTTCATTCGTAATGGTTAAAGCAACACAAAATTCATTAATTTTTATTTTTATTGGTACAATCTTTTATGTAGTTTCAAACATTATTGAATTGAAAATTTCATTAGCACTTTGATTCTACTCAAGCAAAAGGGTTGACAAAACTTGGATTTATCCAAAGCAAATTTTTGGTACTCAAAATGTTAACCAATTCGTAAAGATTAATCGAAAATAGTGATTTCTACATACTACTTAGAGGAAAGGGTAGAAAAAGTTCTAAAATTTATGGAAGATATGACGGAATCTTGTTCTGTATTATCTTTATATATATATATATATATATATATACTAGCTTCTACCCGCGGCTTTGCTCGAATTGTATTTGGGGGAAATTACTGTAGCAATTAGCAATACATAATATCCTTTCCCGTACGTCCCCGTTCCTTTCCACCTTCCCCGCCTTCCCTCACCCTCGTCTCTTCCGCAAACCCCACCTCCCTCCTGCTTTTCCTCGCTGCCGCTAAAATACATAAAATACACACATTTTCATTTATACAAATTTCATAATGCTAGAGCTTACCATTATATACAGCTTATGTAGCTTTCTATTGGTGAAAGAATTTTTAAAATCGGTTTAGTGGTTTTGGCGTGAAAGCGTAACAAACAAACATACTCAGATATATTTTTGTCTTTATTAATACGTCGTATATTTTTAGGTCAAATCGTCTGTTTTTCTTGGAGTTTTTCTCAAAAAGGGATTCAAATATCTCTCGGCTGCTGAAAGGCTAACTTCATTTCCTAGTAAACCTGAACTGTAATCCAGGTTTACTGGGAAACGTGTCTGCGAAACGTGTTTGAAATATATGAATAATATTGCTGAGATCAATAAGATGGATGTTTTTATATGTAAATTATGAATTGTAATAGACAGCGCCTTGTAGTTGAGCAGGAAAATTACGTTTTCTTTAAACGTCTTTCAGCTGCTGTTCGCAGATAAGAGCAGTAGACGGGAAACGGTAACGCATTTTAAAAACATGAATGCAGCTTTCAGCGGCTATGACGTAATGGCCGATTGGCGCAACTGACGGGCTGCGGGCTTCAGGCATCACGTTTTCGCTCATGCAGGCGGGCAGTGGGAGCGAGACCGAACACCTGTCGGTGGGTGAACACGGAGCACTAAACACGTCGCTCGTTAGTTCTGTGGGTGTCGTCGCTGGTGACATTTGAATTAATGATTATTGTCGATAAAAATCATTTCTCTGCTTGTCGTTCAGTCGTTCGATGCATGATTTGAATCATTTGTGTTCTTACGTGGAATATAATATGACACACAAGTGAGTTGTGAAAAATACCTGCAGAATCACCTGTATTATTTACTCGCAAGAAAGTATAAATAAACTTACAGAAATCAGTATTATTTTGTAAAACAGCTGACGTAAAGCTGTGTAACCGACATTTTTATTAAAAATTAAAAAGGCATTGAAAAATATTTTTTTATTGCAATATCAACCCCACAATACCCACTGATCTCATAATTAGATTTGTATATGGGTATATTATTATTATACCTTTGCAATTTTGTGTTAACATAATAAAGAATAACGATATTGTAATAAAATATAAAGAACAGTTTAGAAATTGATCATATTTATTTAATTTAGTTTAAGTACCTAGCGTTGCACGGGCTTTAGATCATGTCTCTAATTTTAGATATCAATGTATTTAATTCGTTCAGATCTAATAGTAGTGTAATTAAACTCACAATTAATGATTCTTCCTTTCTACCTACTGTTAAATTCAAATTTACGTTAAATTAAATAAAATCCAATCACTTTGTAAAACACAATTTAATCATTAAGTAGGTACCTTAACAACAGAGCTTTTTCGATTTAATTTATTTTTTTAAGAACAAAAAAATGTTTTTTTAGATGTGTATAAAGCGTTCTGTATTTTCAGTGTCATTACACTTTAAAATAATATTTGACAGGTAAATTGGTGTTGCCAGCCTACAAATTTTGTTGTTCCATTTTTTACATGTTCTACTCTTGTTTGACAGATGATAGTAGGTTTTAAAAGAAATATTATTTAATAATAATATCTGGGTAATTTGTAGTGCACAATTTTTGTGCAAAATCATGTCAAGAGCTCACCTACATATAATAATTAAGTGATATCAAATAGTATGGTTGTAAAAGTTTAATTGATACCGGTCTAAAGATGGCCGTGGCATGAGAGAGCAGTAAACTAATCCACTCTAAAATAAACAAGTTTGAACATGTTTGTAACTATGTTTCAATTAAATTATATCACCAACAAATTCACAATTCAATTTTCAAAGTTTGATTTTCTTGTCAGTATTAATTATCATGGCAATTAAATTATTTTCTAATTACTTCTTGATGATGATCAATTGTAGGTACTCTGCCCAGATATACTGCTCGAACCTTCTTTTCCTGAAATCGAAAGAAAAAAATCGAGGGTTTTTGTCTTTTTAACTTTTAAACAGTTAATCATTCAAAGCGATCCCTTTTCTTTCTTACAGTTGTTAAAATTTTGACTTTCGTGTTCCAAAACTCAATATATTCCATCCATTCGTTCTCTCTAAAAATGGATCGTTTCGGAATGGTTTATAATAGAGCAGCCCTGGCCTACTGCTTGCATCTTATTTTTTTGCATTTATTTGTCAGCTTTTTCCATGGCTTTGTCAGGAATTCAATCACTAGGCTGAACTCAATTGAACCCTCGTTCATGTCAAGAGTTGACTTGATTGTTTCTGAAGAGAAGCGTGTTCCTTTAAATCTACATTCAGTAAAGCTGACACTTTTTGATACTTAATCTTTTTGATCTTAAATAACTAATCCTAGCAATAAAACAGGATTGTCCGCGTTTTTAGGTAATATGTAAATCTGATAAACCGAGAATCGGGGTTCTGAAAACCAAACAGATAATCCTAAGAAATAAGTAATATAAGTTTACCGATGGTAATATAAGGGCCCATGTCAGTGACATGGATAATATTTTGTCTTCGATAAGAATGTTTAAAATTTATATTTCTTTGAACAACTTCACCAGAAGTCAGGCAAAATTCAGTTTACTTCGCAAAAACACTTATATTATCGGTTCTCTTCATTAATTCTGGAGAAGAAAATACTCTCAGCAGGTAAACACTGGCGTCATGAAACTTACACATTGTTTTCTCTTTGGAAATTTTAGGTGAACTCATTTTTGCGACTTCTTTAGCACCGTTGTGATTTGAAACTCGATGAAACTAAAACGAGCGACACTAAAAAGAGACAAACACATACGTCTATAGGATTTAGCGTGCGAGAGAATGAGATAGACTAATCGGTGTCCTCTGTGCGGCGCTTCGTAGAATAAAATTTAAAATAATTTTTTCAACTTGGTAAAATATCATCATCATCAGTACACGTGACGCAAAAACTTTGTACCCCTTTTGACAAAAATTGAGCGGACGGATGATTATGAAATTTCGCACACTTATAGTTTATTTAGAGAAGGAGTGAAGAAAGCTAATTTTTTTTTTTAAATTATGCATAAAAAATACATTAAATCAATAAAAAAAAACATTACAACTATGGTCGATTCGTCTTATGGTGGATTCGTCTCATTCTCTCGTGAACTGCATACTTTGATTTTTTCAGCTCGCACCGGATTCCAATGAAAAATTTCAGATTATTTTTTGATTTTTCTAAATAAAAGAGTGTTGAAATCTTTTAAGAGAATAATTTATTCTTGGCAACAGCTACTAAATCTATTCAAAATTGTTTTGGAATAGATCCTCTTGTCAGTAGAGAAAACGCAAGATTTCTGTTTATTGGAACGTCAAAGGTAAGCGTGATATTCTCCCATCGCCTGACATTTAAGCGTTTCAGATCATCCCGACGGCTTCACAGTGTTGAAGTTTCGAAATATACAAGTGAACTTTTCGATTGGAAAGGTCGCATTTGTATATTGTAGTAATGGTTACAGCTCTATACTGTACAGTTTTTGACCATGTTCTTAAATACATATAACTTGATTCAATATTTAAAAATTTAAAACCCATAGTTTTTTTTTATGTTTTCACTAATCGTTTTATAAAGCAGTGGAGCTTTATAAACTTGGGGAACCAAATTAACCTTGAATACAGGCCTTGTGTTCAAAGCATTTGTTTTAAAACAAAATAAACCAGAAAAAATTAGAACAAGATACTTTTTGAAACGTGATAGTGACAAGTGATGAAAAAAAAAACTATGCAAGAAGTGATATGCATGTAGGTAGGTTATGTATTTAGGCTAGTTTAAAAAATATATTCGTTATTTTTAATTTTATTTTGGTTTGTCACTGTTCTGACTTGTCATTGCCTGAGGAAACAATTTCCCTCAATTTTAATCCCTAATTACAATAATTTGAAATGGATACAGAATATGCATTGTTAAGAAAAAATATTCATTTATCAAAAAATTTAAAAGTACATATTGAAGTGACAGCATAAAGTAGAAAAAGAAAACCTCATATACATGTTTACTACAGTACTACAAGACATTTTGAACTAAAAAAATAACTAAGTAAAGTACGTTACAAAAATAAATTTAGAAATCCAAATCCAAAACAATAATAAATTTTTTAAAAAGTAAACATTAATGAAGAATATGAACATTCAAAGTATATTTGATTATAATCCAACTGAGAAGCGCTGACAAACAGCTTTAATTAAAAAAAATGTTTGTATGTTGATAATCTTTCAATATTTATCACATCATCAACAACATTTTTATTACCGAGCATATGCAGGCGATTTATTATTGAATATTATTCAGCATTAGATCCTATATTATTTCAATGATAAGGTAATTTGTAACGAACTGATCTACTCGGTATATGAAAACATATATCAACGAAAGAAGTTCAGGGGAGTTCAATAAATTATTATCAATTTTAAATAAATAAAATAAGTCAGAACAAATATTTTATCTTATTTCTTTTAGTGTATCGAAAATTGGTGTAAAAAACATTATTTTATCGCTTATCAAATTTACAAGTTAAGGAACATCTAATAACATAGATATGAATTTCAGGTAGCTACCTTCTGGTAATATTTTTCCCCTTATTTTAAACTGTTCCATTTTTAGCGTGCAAAAAAACAAAATACAAGTTGTTGTTTCGACAGATGAATTATGGGAGGGAAAAGAGAAGCTTAGGAGGGAGACTGGAGGGTTATAAAAAGGTCTGAGATTGTTTGAGGGTTTGAGTAATGTGTTATGGAGTGATTTAATAAGTTTAATTTGGGAATTGTAAACACGAGAGGCGGAGAATACGTGGAATATTATTTTAATTAAAATATCTTGGAGTTAAGTTCCATAAATGAAATTACGCAAAATAGGTATTTTAACATAGAGCATAAAATTTGTTTGTCTGTATTTTCAAGCAGTTAAAAGTAGTGATTTGTGAGCCTGACGTCATGAATTTTGCTTAGATTTTTAGTCTTTTACGCAACTAAAATCGGCTCGCAAATTTATCTGCGTTCTGTGACACGAAACTTTGATGTATCCATTTAAGCCAGAAAAGGTACGTGGTACCATATTTTTAAAACTTTAAATTTTATTCAGAAGACACAATATTTCTATAATTATTGATATCTCAAGCGAAGTCGAGTAGTAACATATTTTATTTCAAATTCCTTTAGTAATCCTATTTCTCCGAACTCTTTTAAAATATAATGTGAGCTGGTAGGTGTTTACTATTCACAGAGTTATTGTATTTCACGTACATCTAATTCCACTGAACTACTTCTTCCCTACTTTCAAAAGGTGTTAAGAGACGTACTTGACTTACTTTAAACCAGTGATTCCAGATATTATTTTGAGTAAATAATGCTCATAATTTTTTGTCGCCGCTGACTATTAATGTTCTTATTTTTTCTTCATTACCACAAAAAACATGTCGTTACTGGTCACTCAGCCGAGTAACCGTCCACTCTCTCACCCCGCCTCTAAATATCCAATACCTACAGATGTTTGATATTTTTAGTTTAAAAAGAGACATCGAAAAGGTTACCGAATACCAAAAGATCAATTACATTTTTGACGTGATAACGTCTTATAAATCGATGAACGCCGGCTGCACACGAAAAAACATGACTCAATGTCACGTTCCGACTGAGCCGAGTGTGCAAGCGAGGGCGCGGATCGAGCGATAGAGAGGCACGATCGGCCTAAGCGTTCGGCTTGTGACTGCAAAATTCTACGTAAAAGTTTTCTTATCACGTTATCATTTTCTTATAAATTATCTTACATAAACCGACTTTACAGACAACCAATTTTTTATTCCGCATGACGTCAGAATCACTGATTAAATTAAGTTAAACAGTAAGTCCTTAACACCCTGTGAAGGTAATATTTAAGTCCGCAGGTTTCAACCCCCGACTTGGGTTTTAAATTTCAAGATTTCTCAGAATTGAATCCCTGCTAAACGTATCACATTTTGTTATGTAACGTGAATATTTTGTTATTAAAATAAAGAAATCAATTTATATTTCCTTTTCAAATTTTCCTTAACGTAATTAATATTTCAAAAATACCCGAGGTGGAATGTAATTCGAAGTAAATTGCTATGTCTGAAGCCACATTAAACACTTATTATGCTGTGGTTTATATTTCTTTAAGAAATTAATCTCCAGTTGCATTTATTGCATTTATTTCAAGCACAACACTGAGTAGGGTATAAGGGCGATACTCGGTGTAATGCCTCAAACCCGGTGGAGTGAATTGATAATTTTCTAAATTAAAATATTTTTAAATGCTCGATATTTTTATTATAATTGCGTTTACCTTTGAATTCCGCTGCGTATTTTGGTATTGTGAAACTCGCCGCCTGCCGCTGATCGGCGCAACTTTCGCGAAGTTAATTTATAACAAACCTGTAAAAGTGTGCTTGTATTGCGGTAAAAAAATTAAGTCTTTTTGTTTGTTTTAAAACGAAGTTAGCTGAGCCTCAAAGCAAACAGAATCCAATTAAAAAAAATTCCCGCTCGAATTCAACGGCCAACCGCCCGGAGTCGGTTATTAGCGAACACGGAACTCAATATTCCTTTTTTAAGCTTCATTTCAATAAAACTTTTAATACGGAATTTCTAGTTGGTTTCAATTTTAAGCTCGGACTTTGCTTGGAAAAGTGGCAGGATGTGGCTGACGCATAGACATATGAATATTACTAGACCTAAAGTGATAAAAGCGTATTATTTCCCCCTCCCCATACCGGTTCCATTTGGAGCCGGCTGGGCTGGCGAATGGCCTCGAGCGAATCTAAAAAATGTGACGTCATCATTCTTGTTTGAACCAGCGTCGAGCTCTCATCGGAATAATTTACGAAATAACACGGCAAAAATGGTGGCTTGACGTGTAAAAATGAAAGTGAGAATAAACCCAATTGTCGTATTAAATTCCATAGGTAAGCATTATTTTATTTTATTTAAAGCTTATTCAGATCACATAATATGATCAGTTTTAGTAACATTAACGAATGTAGGCGTTTCTCAAGTGTGCTCGTCGCTGTTTACTGGGGTAAGTAGATTATGAAACATTTGTAAAAGTGTCTTTACTAAATACGGCAACAAAATATTCGACCTTGAAATCAGGTGAACTTTACTTTGCCGTATATGGACGCAAATTTGTTCATAACTTGGCGAGCAATTCGCGCTCCCATGTAAAAAAGTCTATTCATTAAACAGCAGATTTCAAGAACAAAATGGTGATATTATAATGCAAGATGCCTATATACTATCAGATTGATTTATTGACGAATCACATAACATCACAGTCATCTTCCCCCCTTCGCGTCCCTCTATAGTTGGTTTGTACCCCTCTCCTGTTTGTTCTCGTCATATCTATGGGTTGTAATATTCATATCTATGGGTTGTAATATTCATATCTATGGGTTCTATTCTCAGTCTATGGGCTGACGGATATTTTGTTAACATTGATGATGGAATGACTTACTGACGAGGTTCCCTAATGGGGGTGGGAAGACGCATGCGTCGTGGCCGGGGAAGTCGAACGGCGCAAGTCTAATCCTCCTGATTTACACCGGCCGTTTTCTTTATTTTACTGTAATAATTTGTTCGGCAAGACCCGCGCACAAAGGATATGCTTAATTCACAAACACGCCGCCATGCTCTGTAATCTGGGCGGCGGGAATGAATCTGAGAATAAGCCATCGCTACGGAGGCTTTTTACCTGGAACAAAAAAAAAACTCATCCAAAATAACTAATTTATTTAATTTTATCGAATGATGTGTTCGCTGTATGTTTTATTATGACATTATTTTCGTACATACACGATTTAACTCGATTTATTTCTTTTCGCTTTTTGCATACATTAAGTATATCATTACATTATTACCCGGAACAAAATTTGAAAAACGACTTTCCAAGGTTTCCGCTTGACTGGGCTGGTTTAATTCCCTAAAGAGGATATTTTATTTAGCGCGTGCTTAATTTTATAAACTCTGTTAGGAGTTATCTACCCAGCTACCAGATGCGTGCCATGACTTTTTTTGTCGATTTTGGCGATTTCTTAAGGCCAAAAGTTTTTCAATTCTAACTTTTGGATGGGAAAGCTGTCTGGACTCTTCGGGCCGGAGATTACTTTTCAGTTTTTTTTAACAAAATCTTGTAATTTGATATAAAAAAAACAGGTGTAGAAATTCGAACTAAAAACTTTTCTTACTGGAAAGTCGTGGAAATCCACTTCCAATCTTTATCGAAATAAGCCTGCCTGAGCGGTTTTTGATTTATTTACGTATCGCTAATTTGTTTGAATTTTATTAGTTTTTCAAGATATTAATTTATGGTTCTATAAATATAAAGCAAGCATTTTTCATATGATTTAAAACACTTAGTATTAAAAAAATACTTCTTAGCTGTTAAACTTTTTATGTTGCACATTGTATAAAGACTGTACATTTTCTTTTTCGAATTATTACTAATAAAAAATGTCATTATTTTGTTGGCAACATTGAACTTCGGTAGAAAGGCGCTTGTATGGATGCGCCTTTTTTTTATTAGATTTTTGAATTGTGATATTTGACGTGCGTTTCGTGTTATGTTCATGTACATAATTTCTATTATAATTACCAATTCACTGTCATATTAGTATAATACAACATAATTACTATTATTTGTGTTATTTTTTGTCAGTTTCATCCTTTAATAATGACATGTTGTGAATTTACTTTTGTTAACAGAAAAAGACAGGTTATTTCCGAACCATTACTTTTCAAACGAATTTTACCGCGTGAATTTAATAAAATTTTATAATATATAAAAGCGATGTTTTTTAATAACATAAATGCCTTCTGTGTTGATTTATAAATATTCACATATTTATAAATCAATTTAGTTTGTAAGGAGCAAAAATTTATTCAAAATGAAAGATTTTTTTCTTATTCTCATGGAATAATTATCAAAGTTTTAAAAAAAAATAATTCTAATAAAAAAACGAGATAAAAGTAAAGTTTCAGTTTTGTTGCAAATTCCTCAAATAAAAGGACTGTGTTAAAATTTGGTTTTGAATATTCTGAAAGTTTTTCCAACTAAAAATTTCCGACATTTTATTAAAAAATGTGTGTTCATTTTTTTCGTGATTTTTTTCATGTTTTAAAAGTATATTTCAAGTACAAACATTTTAATTTTAATTAGTTTCTAAAATGGTATTTGTTTTAACGAGATTTTCAAAAATAAGAAATATATACGACTTTTATAATATCTTGAAGAAATTCTGAAATTCGTTCAGAAATATTATTAAAAACGTGTACAGAACAGATAAAGTACCCTCTGTGGCTGGATATAATAGGTTTACCTTTCAGTTTTTATTTAGTAAGATATTCATTTGCACAATCAATATATCAATTGAATAAAATATTCACGGCGTTTTTTTAGTAAGGCTGCAAGTCTTTGTATTCTAATAACAATAACATAACAAGTATTTTGATAAAAACACGGTTTATGTTTGGTTCATTTTGGTTTCCTTTAATGTTTTCTAAGAAAACCTGCTCTATAAAAACATGGTTATATCCGTCTGATGTTTTGGCCGATTCGCCTTCAGTCGAGTAGACTGTCATGTGTCAGGAACAGGCGTTTGTTCAACAAGCCCGCAGGATGGTGAGCTGATGTTGTACGAGAATTATAAATTAATATAACAGCATTTCTCGTTGTGCACCTTGGAATCCATTTAAATATTATTATTATTTAAAATTTTCAAGTTTGTACTCATCTGAAAAATTCATATTATTAACATGCATTTAAGAATTTGTTTGATGTTTTAGAAATAAAATATCTTAATAATACATTTAGATCCCAAAACAAATTTGAATTATGGATTTTGTATTTATTTGGTCTTAAAATTATTCCCATGGCTTTGTTTTGCTAAATATTATATTATACGTATTTTATCAACGCAAGACAAGGCAGGCAATAAGCGACTACTAAATAATGTTTTTTTTCCTTTGCAAACACCAGTGTTTAATAAATTTACCTTTGCCATCAAATAAATTATTTTTGGTTGACGCGTTACATATTGAAAACGTATAAAAATACTCGTCAGTGGAATGCGTTGACTATAGTGCCTACCTGATCACTATATGTATATCTCAATCGGTAGATTAGCAGACGCTTACAGTTGCGAACGGTTTTCCCATTAAACTTAAAATACACATAATAGGCATTGATAAAGTTACTTCTCCCAGTGCTGCTAGTTTCTGTTGTGTTCTAAGTATTTAATATTTTCCCTCAATTACATCTAAATGTGATTTAAAAAAATCTTTCAAGGCCTATGTCACCTTTAAGAATGCTTTATGGAGTGTCTTTTTAGGGAAAGGTGAGAGAGGTAGTTCTGGGAAGGAAAAGGGTATGAAGGGTGGGTAGGAGTCTAGGGGTCAATGTGTTCAGGAATGACGGACCTATGAATCTATCCCCAATGCAATGTTCCCAGAGAGCCCTGCTGAAGAGGTCAAAACGTCCCCTTCAATCGGTCTCTCCCGATCCGTCCCACCACGCAGTAGGTGGGCAAACGCATTGGCCGTCAATACCTAGACAAACTTCACCCCACGAACCGACTGGTGACTTAAGGCAGGGGTGTTGGTTATCCAATAAATGGTTACCCACGCCTTCCTCTAAAATTTTTTTTTTTTTTTGTATTTATTTATTTTTTGATTATTGAACCATTTATTAAGGTAACAATTTTACAACATAATATCACATAAAATTTTCAATCACTCTCCTAATAAAGCAGCTGCTTGTGTTTAGGAGAGGAGAGCTTTAAATGTGTTTACATAAATTTAAATTAAAAATATTATTACAAAAACTAAAAACTAACTAGTAATTTTATGATAAAATACGATAAAAGTAATAAAAATATAGATCCGTTAATACATGATACGAAGGGTTGATTAAACAAAACAACCATCCAAACGATAAGTAAAGATATTATATTGTTCTCTAGACTTTATGTCCGTGTTAAATCTTCCCCACAGAAAAAACTTAATCCTTCCACACACTTTTCCACAAATGATCATCTAGTTAATCCACGCGATGTAATTGCACTGTATAAGTATAATCAATACAAAACAATACAAGTACAACATGTCAACCTACCAGAGACCAAAATGGGAAAATAATTCACCGACTCCAGATATTTTCATATCAGAGGGTTCGGCTCGATAGAACTCCTAACTGGACCGATAAATCCCACTGATCCCTCGATATAAATATTTAAAAAATCTTTATAGAGTATTTTAATTATTATTATTTTTTATATTTGTCGTAGTTTTCTCCGATCGTATATCTTATTATCTCGTATAGTAATTATCTCTTGACAATATAATTGAGATAATTACTCCTACGTAATTTTCACATGTAACCACCAACAAACATACAAAACAGGATGTCTACTGTCTAGTTTAAAATTAAAGAACATCAAAAATTTTAGCATGATTTTACAGATTTGTTATGTTTTTTTAAACTAGAATCCCAACTGCCCTAAGCCAGTTGTCATATTATGTTGTATGTTGTGAAGCTCAAGGAAGTGGGGAAGCGAAGGAAATGGGGAAAGGAGGGTTGGGTGTGTCAGAAGTAATGTTTGGCCGATTTGTAGTATATCTTCGTGATTTTTCATGAGATTTGTGAACTGGTGAGATGGGTGGTACAATAAAATGGACGTTTTTTTATTTATTTTTTATTCTTCATTTTAAGCACCCGCTTAACTGCCAAAGCAGTTTGTCAGCAGGTCAATTTAACAATTTTAATAAAACACTAAAGCACGAAATATTACAAGAAATCACAGTAGCAAAATAGATGAAGAAGAATAACTTTTAAGAAACTACAATACAAAATCATAAAATATACAGATTGACAGATATAACACAGGCAAATTACTGATAGTCAAATTTATATATAAGATTACAAGCAATATCAATACAAAAAGTTTTGATCCCTAATTAATAAAGTAATAACTCACTAATTAATTTGCGTATTTAATTAAAATGTTTTTTCGATCAGTTTTGTAAGCCATTGCGTTTATTCCGTTTGGTTCACCAAATTTATATCATTATCTAGTATTAAAATAAAATACCTACTATTTTGTTGAACTTTTAAAACTTTGTACATTGTATTCGATGTTCACACTAATATTACAATGGAGGTGTTAATAAAAATTTACAAAACTCAACATATTAAATTACGTTTAAGGCTATGCGCCACATCATGTAACTTAATTGTAATCGGGTCGCTAATAATAACACTCCTTATGTAGATGGCGATAAGGTTTAAATTCCCGCTTAACACCAGTCGCCTGTTTTGATTTACACAAGAAAAAAAACAATGCCCAAATGCGTGTTCGATTTTATTTTGCAAAACTCTTGCACAAATATTTAAATGTTTTGCGTTCATTTTCTAAATAATTTTATTTGCTATATATAATAAAAGCACAACTGAAAAGAGTTTCGTAAATTCTGGGAAATTTTGAAATAGAAAGCAGTTTTTATAGGCGTGGTACTTTATCGACGTGATTACGTCTAATAAATCGATGAACGCCGGCTGCACTCACGAAAAAGCATGACTCATTGTCACGTTCCGCCTGAGCCGAGCGTGCAAGCGAGAGGGCGGAACAAGCGTTTGGCCTAAGCGTTCGGCTTGTGACGCATCTATCTCTCTTCCACTCCATCGTTATTATATGACGTTATCACGTAAAATTATCACAAAAATACATGATTTGGCGTTACTTCGTAGTGCATCGCCTTAGGGTCACTCTGTATGTACATAATAAAGGCTTGTTTGTGGTTGAAAATCAATAATTTAACTATTTATTCCATAAAAAGCGTTAATATACAGCGGAAAACTATTATTCAAACAAACATAGGAACGTAAACAAACACTGATTTAACTATGCGTGGTCATTCATTTGCTGGAACCCTTTTCTGTCAAACATGACAGTTTTAATAACTGGATTGATGCCCGCTTCTCTACTGGCGACAATGAAAGAACTACTCAACATGTCTTTACCCTGAAACACAAATCTGTTAGCCGAGGCCGCCGTTTCTACAATCGAACGCTCAAAATCGCGGTTGGTGAGCTCTCGATTATGAGCTTTGTAAATTCTGTAACTCTTCTTAGATCAGTTTACATGATAAGTCAAGTTTAAGACACGAATAAATCATTATTTTTTTCTTGCACCCTGTGTTATCGAAGGTTGGTTATCATCTGGGTAATCTTTATCGTGCAACAGCTTAACAGAACTGCACTCTTACCAGTCACGTAGATCTTGAAGTGCGACATCTTTCCCTGGTACGTCTTCCATCAATCTTTCCCTAGGTTATCAAATCAAATCAAAAATACTCATTTCGTTTGCCGATGTGTCCTGCGCAGCTCTGGTTCAGTGAACTCAAATTTTCTGTGAATTTTTTTATTTATTTTTTTATTTAGTAAAATATTATGCTTTATTTATGAAATGTTTTAACTGTCCAACTAAGATGATTCCCGTTTTAGAACAGTCAAATTGGGATTAGTGTGAACAAATGGAACATGATTTGTACAAAAAAAAGAGAGAAAATCAAGGGAATAAAAAGAAGAGAAATAATAAAAAATAAAGTTAGAAAGTTTAAAACATAGTAACTGTTATTTGTTTAGCATAGTTATTACAATAATATTAATTTAAAAAAAAGTTAATATACGTATAGATTCTTAAAAACAGGGCCATATTCAAAATTGAAACTAACTTTGTGAAGAACAAGCGCTAAAGTATCCACATATAATTAATATTTTTAAAGAAAATTATTTTGACTGATTTTCTAAATTGTCTCTCGCGATTTTTCACGGATCTACACTAGTCAACTAATCATAAAATCGCTGAAACTTTGTTTTTATCATATTATGACCTTTATGAACTGAATACAAACTGGCGTAAGACTAGGCTTTCTTTGTCTCCGTGTCAATGGGACTAAATTGGATTAAAGTCTTTTGTATTCCGAGTATTATTTGGAGTTCAAATAGCAGTGCTTATAATTTTTAATTAACGATTAGTTTCCACACTACAGAGATACGCCAACTCGAATTACAAACAAATTCTAACTACATGCGCTCCTGATGGAAATAGAAACGAGTGACACTGAAAAGAGACATACACACACATCTATAGAATTTAGCTTGCGAGAGAATAAGATAGAATGAAACCTTACCTAAGAAGTGTCGCTCTGCGCGCATTGGCAGCTTTGATTATGAGCTCACTTTTCAAGGCTCCTGTTGGTTGAGTTGTGGAGGTGAAGGCTTCACTTCTACCACGTATGAACTGCACTCGATTTTATTTTATTTAATGCATTATGAATACTTCGCTTTCTAAGTAGCAGCATATTTGTTAGTTGTAAACTATTATTATAATAATTTCATAATATTACATAATGAAACAATAGTACATAATTAATAATACCTTAACTTAAAAATTATTCCACAATAAAGCACATTATATTTTTTTTAGTTTTTCAAACACAGCGAACTTGTTTTGGAGCCCATTTTTATTAAAAATTATGCAACTCATACAATTTATTGTTAAAAAATTTTTTTACCTCTTTTATTGTTAAAAAAAACCAACGTGTTACGTAAGCACTGCTTACGTCTTCTGAAAGGGTTTTCTTCTGGGTTTATTTAAAATAAACTTGAAAAAGTTTTGATTAATTTTGAACATTAAAATTTTGTTCACCAATCTTAATATTAAACAGTTAAAAAAAAAACGTGTGCAGTAGAAGACAACAACAACCAAAAACAAGACAACAAGAGTAGAAAGGCTACGAAGTACTGCACAAAGAGAAGACCGACTATTCTATCTCATTCTCTCGCAGGCTAAATCCTAAAGAAGTGTGTGTTTCTCTCTTTTTAATGCAGATTTTTCATTTCATCGTTTCATAGTTTCAAATCACAACGGTGCTAAACAAGTTTTAACTTGTTTAAACGATTCTATATTTTCAGGCTATAGGGAAGCAGGTTATAAATGTGTATACTCTGATGGTCTATGCTTCTTTTACCACTTTCAGACTTTACATTTTGTGTGTTTTCCTATTGTTGATCTTTTGTAGCTATTTTTATTATTTGAATTTAATGATCAGTGTTACCCAATGTTACCTAATCTGTGTACAATACCTGAAAAATTACCGCAGTTCGAACAAAATCTTAGTTACAACTCTTATTTTTATAATAGTTTCAACATTAAATTGGATCCCGGTTTTGAAAAATGCTAGCACCGCAATCCCGGTTTATTTCTGTATTATTGTATAATTTACTACGTTATCTTGTATAGTCTTTAATGTTTTTTTCGTGTTGTTTTGTTTATATAGTTTATTTTGTTTATATAGTGTTCATCCTTGTGCTGCTTCCTTTTTATAAACGTATCAACAGCCGTCGTAGTTCTTTGCTCCAGTGCTTTACCTATGTCAAGACTTGAGAGAGGTAGAAAATATGGAAAACAATTTATTTCAAACAAATGTCAAGAGTCTCCGAAAGGGGAATACGGGCCAGGTTAAATGACAGTAAATACGCTTCAAATAAAATAAAGGACAATCTAGCTGTTTGGTAATGGATTGGATTTGGTCTATTGACTTTCACGTTACGCACATTTGCTTTGGGTTCACGGCTCCATAATCATTTTCCCTACGACCTCGCTGAATTATTTTTTGAGCGAAGTGGAGGAGTTTCATAATAATCATATAGAATGACAATTATTGTGTCCCAATTCTTTACAAAATAATATAAATTGGATGTAAACTGATTTCAAATATATTTTTGAAGTGAACATTTCTTTAGCACCGTTGTGATTTGAAACTCGATGAATCGAAAAAGCGACAAGCACATAAATAAGCCTGCGAGGGAATGAGACAGAATGTTCGGTCTCCTCTTTGTGCGGTGCTTCTTAGCCTCCTCACTCTTGTCTACTTTAGTTTTCTGAAGGTTTCACTTCTACCGCGTGTGAATTGCACACAATACTTAAAGTGAAATATACACCGTTGTTATTTTAAACTTGATGAAACGGAAACCAGCGACACTAAAAAGGGACAAATAGGTACATCTATAGGATTTAGTCTAAGAGAGATGAGGATAAACTAATTGACGTCCTCTTTGTGCGGTGCTTCGTAGCCTGGCAGTCTCCTCGTTGTGCGGTGCTTCCTAGCCTCCCCACTCTTGTCTACTTTAGTTTGCTGATGGTTTCACTTCTACCGCATGTGAATTGCACACTGATTTTTGAAGTGAAAATTTCTTCAACACCGTTGTGATTTGAAATTCGATGAAACGGAAACGAGCGACACTAAAAAGGCACATTTATAGGATTTAGCCTAAGAGAGAATGAGATAAACTAATCGGGGTCCTCTTTGTGCGGTGCTTCGTAGCCCATTGACCTCCTGTCTATGCGGTGCTTCGGAGAATAAAATGTAATAATATAATTTTTAAACTTGGTAACAATATTATAATAAATAAACTTTACAATTATCCTACTCCTGATACTCTGCATTCGTCTCATTCTCTCAAAGTTTAGTTTTCTGAATGTTTCACTTGTTATTTATTTATTTTATTTGTGGATATAGGGATGGTGTCGCAGGGTCGCATTTTAGCAAATGCTGACTGCTGATGATGGGAGGTTTAATGGGGGTTTTGCGGGGGTGGGGTAAATTCCATCTTTACCGTGTGGGCACGCGGGGCTCGGCCTCCAGCCTGCGGGTGCCCCGGAACCCATGCCCGTCGACAGAGCCGCCGAGAAGGGTTTCAAGAGTGTTCAGAAGGGGGTTCATCCGGCCCGAAGCCCGAGCAATCGCAGTGCTTACCTAATGCTTAGAGCGCCCTTGAGATGATTTTGTCAAGAATACGGCGCTGTACAAACTATATTCAGGTACTTATCTAGAATAAATTAATAGGTTACTTGAAACAACACATCACCACAATAATATTATTGTCTGTCAGATTTTGAAAAGCTGTGAAAATGGTGCACATTAAGAAAGAAAAATCGATATCATTTATTAGTTAGCCATCCAAACAAGAAAAAAAATACCGTGCTGCGATTTTTCTGTCTTTGTGACTGTAATAATTCATATTCCACTACCTTCTCCCAGAACACACAGGTACTTAAATTGGGGAGAACATGCAAAAAATGACATCTGCGACTCTTTTTGTGTCTTTGTGAAAGTTATAACCAATTATAACTCACTTTTTATCACTTACATACTTCAGTTGGAAATGGCTTAGTTCCACAGGCTCCGAGCTTTTTGATTATTATGTAGCACTGTATTGCATCGACCCCTTTAATTAAATTTAAAAAAAAAAAACATTTTATAGGGTTAAAGCCATTCGTACCCGGGGATACTTACGAGACTCGAGTTTCATGCGAATAGCACACGCGGTGCTCGTGAGTACCCGCCATATTTTTTTGCTAGGTTCGGACACGATGCTACGCGCCGACCTGGTTTGACGTCAGTTGCACGCTACCGACAGCGTATTGAAAGGCTTGGGGTCAAACTGTGTTTTTCTCAGGACCTATGCCGAAGTGACTGAATTTTTAGAGTGTTACCAAAAACGATGATCTTTATTGGTAGCGCGCTACGCGAGTTGTATTTTGCTGCTACTCGTTTGGCGTTTGACAGAAATGGTGACCGCAGTATAGTTTTTACTCTCACTCGATCCAAACTTAATCATAAATTAAAGTAAAATATCTAAAGATAATCCATATATAATTATACTAGAATCAGTAAACTCATGTTTAGGAACTCTGTAAATAAATCAATCAAAAGTCAAAGAAATAGTGACTGAATGAAATGTTACATTTGTTCTGAAAGTGGAAAAACATTATCAAGTTTAGTATATTTCGGGTATCGCCGTGTATGGAAATCAGGCATGTAGGCTACTTGTGGTTGCTTTGCAGTCACGTAGTTTGTAAGTATCTCCATTTACCTTAAAGGCCTTACTGTTTTTCTGCAGGTTTATGGCTTTCAAAATGTGCTGACGAACTCAGTGTGCCCATGGGTATTGTGGTTAAATTTCCATTCATTAATTTGATTTATTCCGAAATTAGGAGCATGAAAAAGTGAAATTTTTTGCATAAAATACACATTCAAGGGCCATTTTGTTATCTTTGCTGACTGCCTCTTGAGTCCCTGGAAAACACGCTCCAATAATTCATCAAATAGCTTTGAATGTTCTGACCAAGTGCCTGTCCACTCGAAGGAGTCCCTTTAAACTAAACTGTTCGGCTTTTTATCGATGGAATAGTATAAAAACGATTTAATGGAAAATCGTTACACGATGAGTGGTAATTGGGTAGCCTCGGCGCAGTGATAAAATAGCCATGAAGGATGAACAGTACGTTTAAATGATCATTAAGTTCACTGATTTCCCGTCATTTGAGGCCACTGAAGTCAATTTCGATCAATTTACAAATCATGGACATTTTATATTGATAACGACATGATGTAAAAGCTCTCAAAAAGGGCGTTAATAAATAAAAATACGAGTGCAGTTCGCACATGGTAGAAGCGAAACTTTACCCAAACAATCTCAAGCCTTGAAAGTGAGGTCATAATCAAAGCAGCCAATAGGCGCAGTCTTAGGACCTAACGTCATTTCAGTTTTATATCTCAACCAATAGGAGCCTTTAAAAGTGACATCATAATCAAATCGGCCTAGTATGCCTATAGCCATAGTATGATGCTTCGCACGTCCTAATGCGTAATTTTTGTTTCATCTTAATTCCGAATCACTAACGCCGCTACAGAAGTTTCACTTCAATAAATAAATAATGCAGCGTATTATTCAGATTTTGCTCGCTTTTTTCTGTAACTTAACGTTTCATGGAGTTTCAAATCAAACGTTGCTAAAGAAATTTTCACTTCAAAAATTTGTGTGCAGTTCACACCCGGTAAAAGTGAAACCTTCAGAAAACTAAAGTAGACAAGAGTGGGGAGGCTACAAAGCACCGCACAAAGAGAAGTCCAAATTCTATCTCATTCTTTCGCAGGCTAAATCCTATGTGTTTGTCTCTTTTTAGTGTCGCTTTTTCGTTTCATCGAGTTTTAAATCAAAACGGTGTTGAAAAAGATTTATATTAAAAGATTTATAGAAATATTTTCACAGGGTTCAAGTTCTGAATTGAAAACTGAGAGACTCCTACATCTATTTTGCATTGTAAAAAGTTAACCTATATTTGTCATTGTCTGTAATGTAATTAATTCACTGTCATGAAGAAATATTCCTGGAAGATATGACAGCATGTTATTATCATTAATGTATGCAATAAAAGGTCCATAAAAACCTCATGACCGTTTTGCACAATTGATGTTATATTGTCTATTAGTAATATGAGTAAGGAGCATAATCGAAGCCACTTTAGTATACTTGTTGCAAAGACGGAGGTGGCGCAACACGACGTAATACCTCAAAAATAAATCACGATGATACTTTCAATAAAAATCTCAAATTATGACAACATTTATTGCTTACATAATCGTATTTACTACCGTGATGTTATTGCTGCGTTACTGATTCCGGGAATGTTTTAAAGTCGTTTTTTTTAAGTGAATTTTTTTTTTGCAACGTTGTGTTTGAAACTTGATGAAACGGAAGCGAACGACACTAAAAAGAGACAAAAACATCTTTCCATAGGATTTTGCCTGCGAAAGAATGAGATAGCAATAAAATATTTATTTAATTTTTTATAAAAAAAACTCTTTTTATAACTTTTGAACGTTAATCCCATCAACATTATCGTTTTTCTGTCTTGTTTTCTTTCATATTTTCGTTTATATTATTATTGTTATCTTCTTCTTCAATGAAATATTTATTTATTCACGGATTCTCGGTTTCAATATAATACGATAAATCCCCTGTCCCACGCGAGCCTTCTTTGGTGTAGTTAGTGTAGGTATAAAGCGCCCAACGAAACTCAGCGGCCAAACATCCAGCGAACCAAAAACAAAAACAAAAAAATCCTGAAATCAATCTTGAAATCAATCTTCAAACCAAAAACAAAAAAAATAAAATAAAAAATCCTGAAATCAATCTTCAAACCACTCCAAAATGAAGAAGAAAACACCAATACAAATGTATATGCAAAGGTGTAATGGAATTCGACGGCGAAAATATGGAAAAAATATTCACATTAATAAAAAAAGCGCTTCGTAGTCTCCCAACTGTTGTCTTTTTTTAGTTTCCTGAAGGTTTCACTTCTACCGCGTGTGAATTTTATTGCACACTCTTTTTGTTTTAGAGAAGAAAGAAGTTTTTTTCTCCCTCTGTCTTTCAACTCATAAATAACCGATAACTGTGCCTTAGTATTTTGTTATTATTATGTCCTGATGAAGCTTGGTCGAAGCGAAACCGGTAGATATATAAAAAATAATAAATTCGTGGTTTCAATACAAAGTGTTTGTTTAAATTCTTTTAACTATAATGCCCAAACACAAAGTAATTGCTTCTCACGAAAAAAAAAGAAGTTTTTTTCAATTTCAATAATATTTAGTAGCACTGTAGCGAAAATAATGTTTTGTGGGCGTGTCCGTTTGCCCGAAGTCAACTTATTTTTCTTTGCTTTTGGTGATATTGATGACGAAACATTTTCCAACATCGATAAAAGTGAACAGTTACTGCACAAAAATCCCAACTGCACCTGATTCGCTGGAGCAAAAGGGACTATGGTATTCCCAATAGGGATACGTTGTAAGGTTGAGGGAGCGCGGGAGGAAAGGAGGTTTAGAAGAAGATGGGACGTACTTGACTACTCAGATCTCATAACAAAACACGGCTGTTACCATTTCAATCAACATTTAAATTCGAATTTCTAGTTTTTTACCGAAGAATCTACCAATCTGGAAAAATTCATTGATCTGCCTAAGAACTGAGAGTCGAAATTGGCGATTACCGTTTTATTTCAAATCAGTAGATATAGTTCACAATTCTTAGAATAATCTGTGCAGGACGTAATTAATAACAACGATTATAAAATTATTGTAGCGAGATTATATTGAATATTACTCCAATGTTTTTAATTTGTTTACTCGAAAACTGAAATATATTTCTGCCAGAGTGCGAGCCACGCCCGTTTGCCGATTGCCGGAAATTAATAACGAGCTTCCAAATTACGCTAAACGGAAATTGTTGAACTGAGATTTTAAAACAGACGAAATTCGCAATTTCCACCGATTATTATTTACTTCTTCCCAATTATGAATTTTGAGAAAAAAGGCACAAAATAAGCATTTGCGTATGTAGATACTAGACATTAGATTAAACACCGTGCAACCTTAATCAAGGATATAAATACAAAGCAATACGAATATCTAGATATATCTAAAGGCAATGAGCTCCAACTTATAAAAAGTTTATGAGTAATAGAACGAAATAAAAAAAGATCAGAAATAATCATAATATTAGCAAGCCAATACCGATTACATATGGAGTTCCACGAGGAAGTGTACGTGTGCCTAGCATGGTGGTCGAAAAATCCTAAAAGTCATGTAACAAACAATTCGATGAATAAAGAAAACTTAAAAAAAAAAATTAAAAAATTCGGAAATTGAGGAGAAATAGTTAGCTTAGCGGAATATTCAGTTTTACACTTCAAAGCTAGAAACTGGAATAATGCAAGTAACGTAGCGGAGCTAGAAATCTTGCAAGGTTAGACACAAACTTACTCACACGAAACAAAAATTACAATGTACAATTTAAACAACCCGAAGAGCCAACAAATTAATAGATAAACACCATAATACGTTTATTGACCAAATGCATTCTTAAGTTGCCAATTTCTGAAGTTTTGGAATTATTTTTTTTTCTAACAATATTTTTTATATCAGTGAGAATTGCCTCAGGTGGATAGATACATGCTACGATATAATTAATTCGGTTTTTATTATTTTAATATTATTCTATCGAGATCATCATTGGATGCTTTAAAATCACACCGGTTTTTGCCAAAACAATAAGCCAAATGTTGCTTAGGACCCGACTTATAGTATTTGAGAAATTATTCACAAATTGGTTCGTTACATCGCTAGATTCATCGCAATTACTTTTAATTTTCTTCCCAAAATTATATTTATTTCATTCTGAATTAGTTTCATACGGTCCTGCCACACAAGTCTTTATCTCCCAGCATTCCATGTTGAGTATCTTCGATTCTTACAAAATGTTCTACAACATCGCAACTTTCCCAGTTTTTGGAAGCTCCTTATTGAAGACTCTCTAGACAAAAGATTGATGTAGCTCATGGTTGTATGTAGATACTTGACAAGTCAGGCAAACTGTTAATGTATAGCTCTGAAGATTATCTCAAAATCTTCTTTGATGGAATATTCTAAAATCGAGGAATAGAATTTCATTATTTCCACCATTTGTTTTTAAAGTTCATAAACACGGCGATATTTGTCTACCCTTCAATTGTAAAAAATACAAAAAATCCAAGCAAACATGCTTATTCCACAATGGTAACGTTTATAATCTTCTGTGCTCCATCAATAATAGTAAATCACACAATAATCTGTAAATCCATCAATCAGAAAAGAAATGAATGCTTTTAAATTATCTTTGATTCTATCAATGTTTTAGATTTTTATTTTTATTTTTTTATCCAAATGCTATTTTATGAAAATGAAATACCAATGGTTGCAGGATATTCTTTAGTGTACCAGAATTTACGAAAGTCAAATACATTTATGACAAAGTGGTGAATTATTTATTAAAAATTGGATTGATGATGGTTTGTTGCTACCTAGACAAATAGTTATTTGCCTGGATTAATTCACTGGAGTCGGATTTATCGCCGAATAATGAAATTGCTCTTCATTTTTTTTTTGCGCTGGTCGTCCGACCGTCAATTTTGGCCGGAATCCATTGCGGGCTAATCGATATTCTATTCTCACAGAATTCAGTGGAATATTGTGATAGACTTCCTTAATTTAAAGTTGTATCCACTAAATTATTTTTAATTTTGCAAGACTAATGAAAAGCAATTCATTTGTCAATGTTCCTTTTCGCAGATTTTTATCAAACATAACAATGGACATCAAAATACAAAACAAGCCAACGCCCATATTTCAATTGTAAAATATATACTTTATACCCAGATTGAATCCTTGGAAACTTTGGTTCTGAAACATGCAGATATTTTTTTAATAAACACAGTGGCTTAAACAAAGTTACTTAAAATTTTTAATTTTATTGAAAATAAAAAAACCATTGGTTTTGAAACATGTTGATAATTTTGATTAAATAAATGGTGCTTTACAAAATAATTTGTTTTAATTCAAGTAAAATGACTGCAGAAATTACTACTAAGTGATATGCACTATTTTGCAAAGATTGAAGATGTTACTTATTGTTATTTAATTTAATGAAAAATTCGGGTTAATGGTTTTTTTGCTGCACAAGAAACGAAGTCAAAAGGGTGAAACGCCTGTGTATTTTGTTAGAAATCACGTCATTTTTCAGAAGGGATGGGAATAATGGATCAAACGCAACCCAATTCCAACTTGGCACATTCACACTCATCGTCGTGTCACACAACCTTTTCCTAACGTGACACATCACGAGTATTTGGTTCACTCGATTCCTGTCGTCATGATCATGACTTCTTCCATCCATATTTTCAATCGAATCAATCCACATTTTCCATCCACATCAATCTACGTTTTCTATATGTGTCTATTTTAATAAAATATTTCTAATTAAATTCTTATTTTTTCAATATTTTATTAAGTTAAGTTATTAGTTATTCTTGCGTCCCTGACTAACTTTCAACGTCATTTTTCAAGGTTCATCGATCACTTATCGATGCATATCTAGATAATAATCATATTGTACGTATTAAATAATCAATGTATTTGTCCACAAGTCTTGTGCCATCTGTTCCCGAGCTATGTTATGGAATAATGATGGTGTGTAATATTATAATAATATACTGCCTCCAGGCTCACTACCGACTATGCGGTTTGCGTGAAGCGTACTCAATCATTACTCTATTTTCTTATTATTTTATTCTAACCGCAGGTGGCGCGCAGTTGTTTTTTATTGTTTCCTCGATTTTCCTGATCATAAAGTTAAAATTTTTACAGAAATGGAATGTTGTCGTAGATAAATTGCGAATCAATTGGATTATGGGAACATGTTAATAGTGGACACTGGAAGGTACTGATTCACCTTAATTTGCCTTAGCACGTTTCTGTTATGTTATTATATTACGTTGTTGTTATTATGGCACTGATAAATCACATAGCTGAACACATTGTACAAGTCTCCGCACGAATCGATATTAAAGAACCGAGGCACTGCACTTACTATCACAGTTGCTTACTATAACTTGGTTACTAAGACTGACAGCTCCTTGGGAGTTATTGTTCCACAATATCACAGGTAGATAGTAATCGTCACGTAGGTATTGTCACATATTGTGTCACATACAATTGTCAGTTAAAATATTGTCAGTTAGGATATGTATGGGAAGGTAGGTTGAATGAAGAAAGGTAGATATATACAACTGCAGTAATCTGTTCGACACCAGTCTACACTCGGGAAACTCGCCAAACACGTGGCCTACATGATTATATATTGTACATTGTTAACATTTTGCGGATGAGAACGTGTCGTTTGTACTTTATTCGTTTGTTCAACGGCTTGGTTGTAATTTCTCAATCCTTAAAATAGTCTCCGCACATCATCCAATGATAAAATAGGCCAAGAAAGAACCTAACTAGTTAAAAAAAAACATGCGTTCAGTTCACACGCGGTAGAAGTGAAACCTTCAGAAAACTAATCTTCGAGAGAATGAGACGAATGCAGAGGCTTAGGCTTTATTCATCAAAATATTGGTACTGAGCTTAAATATTATTTTACATTTTATTCTATCTTATATGTCTTATCTTGCCGATAGGCTACGAAGAGATGCACACAGAGGACACCGATTAGTCTATCTCATTCTGTCGCAAGCAAAATCCTATAGATGTACATGTTTGTCTCTTTTTAGTGTCGCTCGTTTCCATTTCATCAAGTTTCAAATGACAACGGTGCTAAAGAAGTTTTAACTTAAAAAATCAGAGTGTGCAATTCGTACGCGGTAATAATACAAAAATAATACGTTATAGCGTTAATAGCGCAGCTTTGTGTCATTTCACTTCAAGTGCGCTTTACTTAATAAATTTAAAAAAAAAAAATTTTAAAAATAATAATAATCCTTCAGTGTTTCTTACGAGTCCGTTACAAAATATTGATAAAATAATATACATAATGTAGAAGTGAAACCTTCAGAAAACTCAATTAGAAAATAGTGGGGAGGCTACAAAGCACCGCATATAGAGGAGACTGATATACTACGAAGCACGACACAAATAAGAGACCTTTTCTACTATCTCGTTCTCTCGCAGGCTAAATCCTATAGATGTATGTGTGTGTCTCTTTTTAGTGTCGCTATTTTTCGTTACACCGAGTTTCAAATCACAACGGTGCTAAACAAGTTTTTTCTACAAAAAAACATTTAAAAAAATGTTTTTGTATGATGTTTACCTACAAAGTTTAAATTCCTCGTTTTGACATATGGAAATAATAATATTGTGTACAGAGGTGTCAGTTTGAGCGATATGCGGTCACGTTTCGGAAATACAATATAACATGTTGTTGATATATTCCGTCAGAGGACGAACTTGTGAGCTATGGACTCTGATGCCGGTGTTAATTAACGGCTTAATGAATATCTCGTCAAGGTAAAAAGGTAAGGTAGAGTCAAGGTTCAGCGAGAAGACGATATTGATTTGTGGTGAACGATTTTCATCACTGAGAATGTGTCAAAGCGAAGACTTGATCGTCCGCAAACAATATTTTGTTGATTTAGTATTATGTGTAATATGTGCAAAAAATATCGCTTTTAAAATTGTGCTTTAGACCACACGACTGAAGTAAAACGTCTATGAGAGGAAGAAGGACAGAAAATGTGCGCGCGCACTGCTCTCTCTTGCTCCTACAGTGTGATACAGACAATATGCCTGCACTGTGTCTTAGATATACGAAACGCCACTGGCCATGAGAGAAAGAAAATGTATGCTCTCACTTCTCTCTATTGCCCCTACAGTAATGTACGAAACGTAACTCTCTCTCTTTCTATCTTCACTAACTTATATCTCCCTCTCAACTTCCGTTCGCCTCGCCCGACTTTTCGTAACGCTCTCGTCAGCTTACTCCCCAAGTCAAGCGTGCGTAAAGAAGTTTTATTTCAAAAATCAAGCGAATAGCAGTGCGCGGGGACCGAATTCGTTGGTTTCCGGTCGTTCGGCGTTAGAGCTTTGGAGTGTTGGAGGTCAAATTGAACTAATTTGAGGTGAAAAAGGGGAACCGTTTTTTTCGCTTCTTGTCTCATCAAATGAATTCTCGACAAATTTTTAAAATGTTAATAAAAACATTTCTCTGTTTAAAATATCATATCATCTATTCGTATATATTATCTACAGGTTATCAGAAAAACTTTGAAAATGATGACATAAATTCAATTGTGTGAAGTTTTTCCGGGTCTTAGCGGCGGATGTGTCTGCCCACTTGCTGGTGAGGGAGACTTTTGTGACCTCTCAAGCAGAACTCTTTTGGAACTTTTGGAATCGCCTTACACCGCAGTGTGAGGGATGGATTCATACGTCCGTCACTCCTGGACCCACTGACCCCCAGGTTCCTACCCACAATTTATACGTTATCCTTTCTAGAACTTCATCTCCTTCCTTTACTTTAAAATACCCTCCTCACAGCATCTCCAAAGATGACATACGCCCTAGGGGAAAGTATTTTACTCAGGGCTTTCTGTGTGGAGCTGTAATAAAAAAGCAAATATTTTAAAGTTCATTGAACCCGTGTTGTATTTTTTATGATACACAGAAATGAGTATTTTTGATGATAATTGTTATTTTATATTTTTTGAAGTGAAACTTCTTTAGCCCCGTTGTGATATTAAATTCGGATGAAACGGAAATGACGCATTACAGCACCTACAAAGCATCAAACTACGCTCATTTCCCGCTTTGATTATGATGTCACTTTTTAAGGCTCCTATTGGTTGAGATATAAAACGGAAATGATGCTAGGTCTGCGCTCATTGGCCGCTTTGATTATGACCTCACTTTTCAAGGCTTATTGGTTGAGATTGTTTTGGTAAAGTTTCGCTGCTAACGCATGTGAACTGCAGTCTATTTTTTTATATTAATTTTTGTTTTATTCATTGCTTTGATGCTTACATATTTTATGGAATTTTCGACCACCATGCTAAAGACACACACCCGTGTTATGGTGGTTTTATTATTTTGTAAATTGTCTGCATAGTTCCTATTCACGTTATTCATTTGACAATAGCGTTCACCAGGATTGTCATTGGGTGTTCCAAGAAGGCACAACATGTTTCATGAGGTATCTTAATCTCTCTTTTATCTACAAAAAATAAATTAATAACGGATAATACCAACTTTCAAGGACGTATATAAGGGGTACCAGTAAGATAAAAGATAGTAGTACTCGTACATTACATTAGTATACAACAATATTATTTGCACCATCTCTTTTACCAAATGTGATGTTAGTAATGCTTTGTGGCAGGTAGAGGTTCCAAAAAACTTCAATTTTCCACCCTCGCCTTTCTCCCTTGCTCCCGTCTAGGATCGAACCCCCTACGTGAATCCTACAGTTACGCCCTTGTTTACCTTCCAATATACGTTTGTATTAAAGTACAGCATTATTAGGACAAAATATACTTTCAATGAGAATATTCATTTATAGCCTGAGCAAGGTTTTGGTTGAGTTCCTGGTGTAAAATTCATTGAACAACGTATAACGTTAAATATTAAATTATTTGCGGAATCGATTACCGTCTTACAAACAGTGCTTCAGGGGAAAACCAATAATAACAAATTCATTACTTCTGACTACTGGAAGGAATATTGAAAGGGATAATTTGCGACAAAGAATTTTGATCGACAATAATAATTTCGGTCGTAATTCCTTGTCTGTTTTCAAGATTTATCTTCAAAAGTACCCACGTAAAATATTAATGTATTTTTACTGGGTAGGTTCTGGGTTCCAATATAATACGATTAATCCACGGTCCCACGCAAGTCTCCTTTGGTATAATAGTATAAAGCGTTTGACGAACCTCTGCAGGCATGTAGCGGATCAAGGATCGATTCCTACGAAATCCAAACAAAAAAAAATATATTTTTATTAAATCAATATCTAATCTTCATGCCACTCCAAAACGAACAGGCAAAAGAAAACACAAAAGAAAACGACATCCAGCGACTCCGAAGAAGAAAACACAAATAATAATAAGATGACCAAATATTTAGGAAAAGTTGCACTGGAAATCGAGTACGAAAATATGGAAAAAATCATTCTTCAAATTGTTAAAAAAAGTGTTACGTAATCTTCCCACTCTTGACTACTTTAGTTTTCTGAAGGTTTCACTTCTATCGCGTGTTAATTGCACACTGTGAATTTTTGTATAAATTTCTTTTAGTTAAAATGCTTTTTTAGTTAAAATTCCTATCTATTGTCATATAATATTTTTGCCAGAAAATTAATTTAAAAATAATTTTAACAACCCCATTAATATATTATTATGGGAGTTTTTTCAGCTGTTCGTAGTAGTTATATAGAATCAAGCGAATGAATCGCGAGTTACGACAGAAATATATCTCAGTCTCGTATATCATTTGCATTTACGGTTTTTCTCGGCCATTTTTTGTGGATTCATGGTGCGGTTTTAGCCGTTCAGCACGTGATAAGTCATAAACAATATTTTGTGCTGACCGCTCTTTAAATACTAGGTACTTGTATTCATTTTATGCGCGTTCACGGATGGAGTGAGCTGTGGGTTATTTATGTTGGGTTTTTTATGGCTTTAGTTTGCGAAAAAAATATGACTAGCATTACTGTAAATTTCTATTTGTTGGACCGTACATTATTATTAATGAAATCTTAAATCTTGTTCCATGACTAATGTTAACAGCGACAAAACAGAACCTTAAAAAAAAACAGTGTGCAATTCACACTCGGTGGATGAGAAATCTTCAGAAAACTAAAGTAGACACGAGTGCGGAGACTACAAAGCACTTTTTTATCAATGCGAAGAATGATTTTTTCCGTATTTTTGTCGTCGAATTTCAGTGCAAATTTTCTTACATTTTACAAATTTTCTTAAATTTTACAAAAATAAAAATTGTTATTTTATTTTTTATTTTGTGGGATTCAATCTTGGGTCTAGGAAAGGTCTGGCTCGCCAAGCGTTTTACACCACTAGACCAAAGAAGACTCCCGGAGGTTTGTTTTTGTATCGTGTTGTATTGGAACCGAGTCCCCGAGAATTAAATAAATATTTTATTGCTATCTCATTCTCTCGCAGGCCAATAGATGTTTATGTTTTTCTCTTATTAGTGTCGCTCATTTCCGTTTCATAGAGTTTCAAATCACAATGGTGCTAAAGAAGTTTTCACTTCAAAAAGTTCATGTAAAGAACAAATTACACGAAATTTAATCTGACCAACCTGCACTTAAGTATTGTAACCTTTTATTTTTATCACGTTCTATTTTGTGACTATTCTGTTTTATCCGGTTCTATTTGATATTCATTTATTTTAAATCTATTTATATGTGTTTTCGTTATTTGTTTTTGGGGTGTTATGCCGTGTTGCGCTACCTCCTTCTTTAGCCAACGTTTCACAATTACACATCTGCCCTGATGATGGACACCGTAACGCTGTCCGAAACGTTGGCTAAAGAAGGAGGTAGCGCAACACGGCATAACACCCCCAAAAAAAATAACGAAAATACTTTTGGCCGTGAAAATTTAAAAACTTATCCTATTTATTCGTGCTTTAATACTTATTTTGAAAATATAAAATATAAACTGTCTAATGAGAAAAAAAAAAACGAAAATAGGTGTAGCCTATTAATTTGTAAATTTTTAATTTAAATCAAATTAGTATGTTTACAATGTATAATTGTTTTGTAACCCATTTTATCTGTTTTATTCTGTCTTTTTAAAGGTACTTATATAGTAAATAAATAAATTAGTTATGGTTACGTATGGAAACGGCTTCCAACCCGTATATGAATAATAATAACTTAAAACATTTATTGATTAATGGATATACTCACACTTCTCCACAACTAGCTCAATTGGGGAGTGATCATGTTGGTCGACTCGAGAAAATCACCACGCTACCGGGGTTGGGAAATTATAGTGCTAGGTAGTACATTAAATACATGGATGTTTATAAATAAAACGAACTCTTTTGCTATTCAAATGTCTCTTGGACCATATTATAGCAAATGATTCAATGCTACTTGGAAAATCTTTACTCATTAAATTCTACTAGATAAGTCTACTTCAGATGATGCAGATCGGAGAATAAATAAAAACTAACCAACTAATTAAATGTACGTTACCCATCAAATTGTTGCACCGCATCTTGGATGAGGGATGTCGAATACCACTGTTTGATTGATATCTGAGCAATTTAACTTCTATTTTTTTTTAAACACGTGATGCGAATTATAAATTACAATATTTGAATTCAAAGTTACAGGAAAGCCTATTGGCCTTGACCGACCCTTTTGACCCCAAAACCAGAAGAAGGCCTGGAGATCTCTTCAGCTTCCCCAAAATTTTGACCAATGAAAATGCACTTCAGTGTTGCCGTATTTCGACTAGTTTCTAGTATGTAATCTGTAGTACCTGACGTAAATCACCTTACGGAGTTGAAAGTTAAAAATTAAGGAAATTCTTTTCTAAACGTTGTCTTAGAAGACAGCAACCCTTTCTCAGATAAACTAGTTAACTGAGAATCTTCAAGTCTCTACAATTGTGTTAGAATCAAGCAGATGAAGTTTATGGTAACTAAAACTTTGTTTCACAACTAGAATCAATGCAATCGAATCAACAGTTCGTTTATTAGAATCGACACTAACAGCTGCTTTCACCAATCATAACTCAGCGATGGATCTCTAAATTCTTCAACACCATAGAGATCAATAATTTATTTAAATACTTTATTAGACTCTTATTCAAAAGTAATTTAGTTATGAAAACGAACCTTATTTTACAGACTGGACTGCATAAATCAATAGTTTTCATGATTTATATATTGTGAATGAAATTACGATATTAACATACACAAACCGTATGGTACAGTTCGTAACGCAGCAGAGGTTAATCCATTCAGAAGGTGATTCTGAATATTTTGTGTTAAGACCGGCTTTACGAGACAATTAGGACAAAAAGGCAAAATCCGTCGTACTCGTATGTCGGAAGGCGTCCGTCGTGCGGTTGTCAATTGTCAATTCATCATTCAATTGAGAATTTATTATTCTCAATAGAATTTATTATTCTCAAGTGAATTTATTATTCTCAATTGAATAATGAATTGACAGCCGATTGACGCCTGCGGATTTTGCCTTTTTGTCCTAAATGTCTCGTAATGATGTCAGATAACACAAATGATATAGAATCAACCATCAGATACTTTTAGACTTTATATGTACCTCTGAGTGAAAATTACCTTGTAACACTGAGATTGTAAGTTTTATCTTACATCATTTCTATTTAGATATTGTTCTGTTTGGCTGGCAATAGCGGCCGTAAGAAATGTCAACAGTTTTTTTTTTTTTTTTTCCTCATCTGCCCTGATGATGGACACTGTAACGCTGTCCGAAACGTTGGCTAAAGAAGGAGGTAGCGAAACACGGCATAACACCCCAAAAACAATAACAAAAATACTTTTTGGCCGTGAAAACCTAAAAACATACCCAATGTCAACAGTGTAATAATAATTGATTTTTTGTCTTCCACGAAGTCTCACAATGCGAAAATACGGCAAAGTTATCCTGTATAATATATTTAGTTATGCAAACGATTCTCTAAATCTTCTTATATTTTCCGTATATCTCTCGGAGATTTATTCAAATGGCTTATAATTTGAGGAACACCGTATTATTTTGGCAACACGAATAACTCACAAACTTTAGCAAGAAACCTACTCTATAGATGTATGCATTACTGGTTAGGTAAATAACTGAATTATGTATGTACCTATTATTAAATTTGTGGAATTGGCTATTGTTTTATTTAATAATATCTATGATTTAAAATGGGTTTTCAGATAAAAATTGACAATTAACATCAAAGTGATATTATCCAAACTGAAATATTTGTGAATTTAGACAAAAATAACATCGCTGTGTGACATTTTTCAGTCTTTAATAATGTGTTTTTTTTTTGTTACAGGTAAGATTTACAACATTTCGCACTTCGACTGTCTTTTAACTGAATTGTGGTAAGTTTTAAAATAGTTGCTTGAGATATAACAGGAATCTTAATATAAACAATATGGTTTTTTGTTCAAACACTGGAGTTCACACGTATTATATTATTGTATTAATGACAAAAATTGCGTCTTACATGGTCTCAAAACCTTGAAAAATTCACACAACAGCTAAAGTTTATGACAAGACAGTTTCATGGCTTATTGAAGCTGTCTATCTACCTAATTATACTTGACTTTTGTCGTTGTTTGGAGAATGGAAAATAATACCTAGATGATAACAAATTTTAACAAGTGATCGATTCTAATAAAAAGATAACGTTCATGATTCGCTTGGCCCAAGAGCTTTAGAGCAAGGTGATGGTTTTTATTATTTAAACCACCGGTTTCTTATGAACGAACCTTTACATCATCAGTTCCTACGAACCTTTCATCGCACTACACTTCGAAGACACTTCATTATATTTTGTGTTAAAAGGTATTTCATTTAACCGACTGTATATTGTATAAAAGTACGCTGGGGAAGCAATTGTCAAGGGGATCAACTCCCATGGAATCATTAGATATTTTGATACTTTTTCTAACTTTTTAAACCACTGTCACTGACTGATTGCCATTATAAAATATGCTCAGACGAATAGTAGGCATGCTGAGTCTGTTCTTGTTTCTTCTGTTTGGTTTGTATTTCGGTTGTGCTTGTTAAAAGGAGCTAGGAGCAGGAGGATCCCTTGTGCACCCGTGCACAAACGCGAAACTCGATCGACACTTTTCAATACCCGCATTAATAAATCCTTCCTTCAGCACCTACCCTAGAAAAGCGATGTAGTACCCCTGTCTTCATAACTGTACAAACAGGAATGCCATTGTGAGGTGAAATATAAAATAAACTAATAAAAATGCTTTCTTTTAAATGTAAAAGGTGTGAAAAGTATTAAACACAAAATGTTTGTGTAAATAAAACAATGATTAAATCACAGCTGAACGTTGAACCCACCCGACATTAGTGTTTCGATCTCGATTGTTTTATTTATCAGAGAAGAGTCTTTCTTTGTGTCATTTTGATAGTATTTAATTTCATAATTTTTGTCGACCCGTTAAAATGACTTTCCTCTAAAAAATCTTATTTTTAGAGTGCGAAGGGACTGTACTTAATTCGTGAGTTAAGTAGCCCTCGGTTAATGAAGTAACCATACTCAGCATTAGGTGGATAGTTTGGTGTAAGTGCCAAGGGACGGAGGCCGGGCCGCTAATGGCCGGAGTCTCGCGCTCGCACGGGTTGATAAGTTCGCACCGCTAGCCGGGGGCGGTGGCAGGGGGCAAGTTTCTCGTGCTTTCGCGGAGTGCTTTGAGGCCTGAGTGAACTGCCCGATGTTACATTATTTTGGTTGCGTGGTGAGGTGGACGGGATTGAGTGAACGGACGCCTCTCTGAATTGGTTGAAATGTGTCAGCTTCTCTTAATTTGAGGAATGAAAGAGCCATGGAAATATTTAAAAAAATCAACCCGTAGAGAAAAGCTTTTTTTACTTCTAGTAGACCTAGTTTCGCCATCTCTTATAATAGGCCACTTGCAGGGATTTCACAACGACTTGGAAAAAATCCTGTGGATACATTTTTCTACCAAGATTACGAAAATGTTACAAATTTTTTTTTAGAAATTTATAGTTTTTTTAATATTTGTAATTAAATAAATCCTTTTTTGGGCTCATGACGTCACTTCGTGAAAATGTTGCGTCTCCGATAATTTTCAATTAATTTTGTAAAATTTCACACTGATTTTTTTTTTTATATATTGCAACACTTTGATTTCCGGCGAATTTTTAAATGTATGGTATGGCCACGCTGGGGCCAACTTTCAACCTCAAGCGTTGGGACGATTTGGCCCAATACACAAGTCTGCGCAATATTATTACGGGAGAGTGGTAAAAATATTATTGTAGTGGATAAAAATTGTTTTTATAATTAAATAAAGTTTTATTTTTTTTAGCTGTACGAATAGATATCAATATTATGGAAACGGAAGCATCGGCTGCACAATTGTAGGCAACTGATAAGATACAGCGCCGAATCAGCCGTTTGATGTTCGCCATTTTGGAGTTCGAAGTCGGAGTTGGAAGGATGGCTTTGGCGTGGAAGTAGCATAAAATTCACTTGCTTTATTGCCTGCGAACTTCGTTACAGGTACTTTATAAATTTGGTCCCGTCTTTTCGGTTTATAAAAAATTGTACTATTTTTCGGATTAAAATTTTCAAAAAATTCGATACCGAAAGTATTTTGCACTCTAGAATGACATGCAAATATTACAGTGTACCTACCTACGTGTGTGTGAAAAACCAAGTACTTACCTTATATTAATCTAATCTAACCGATTCCTAATTTTCTTTACTGACTTAGGAGGCGGGTATTTGTACCGCCGCCCCGGTAACCATTTATTGGATTGCCAACACTCCTGTCATAGGTCACCCTAATGGCTACTTTACACACAGAGGTCGAAGCGGGAAGTGCCCGCGCCACGACAGGCCGCCGCGCAGAAAAGTCTCACAGTGAACTGCGCTGTGGACCGTTTTGTTACTTTCGGTCTTTACTTTTCTGCGCGGCGGCCTGTCGTGGCGCGGGCACTTCCCGCTCCGACCTCTGTGTGTAAAGTGGCCATAAGGTTCGCTAAGCTTGACTTGGCAGAGGTGCCCGGGTTCATGGAGTGGAGTTTGCCTAGGTCTTGGCGGTGGACGCCTTGGCCCATATTGAGATTGATTGAGGAAGACCTTTGATCTCTCCAGCTGGATTCTCTCGCCTTACACTGCAGTGGTGTAGATGGATGTATACATCAGTCCCTCCTGAGCAGATTGACCCTCAGATTATTCTTCCAAGAACTTCTCCTTTCTTTCAGCATCTTCAAAGATGACATAAGCCCTGGCGGAATATTTTTCCTCAAGACCTCCTATGTGGTGCTAATACAAAAAAATAACAAGTGTGCAGTTCACACGCGGTAGAAGTGAAACCTTCAGAAAACTAAATAGACAAAAGTGGGAAGGCTACGAAGCACAAAGAGAAGACTGATTATTTTATCTCATTCTCACAGGTTTTTTCATTTTTTTTTTTTTATTATTTTAAACACTTTACAAAATATTTGACAAAGAGTATCGATAAAATGCTTTTTAGCAGTTTATTCAACAATTTTTAATAATATCAATCCAATTTTTCTTCACATTGCATAAAGAACAAACATCTCGGTAGTTCAATAGCGTGCAAAAAAGAACATAAAAAAGCTACAGTAATAAAATTACTTAACAGATAACAGTTGTCGTAAAATAATAATTATTTTTTACTGCTATTAATATACAAAGAAGTAAAAACGTAAGAAAATTACAAGAGAAAACAAAAATATTTCATGGTTTATGCCTTCAAAACAACAAAGTTTCATTAGACTTTGACTTTTGCCATCAATTTTTTTTTAAATTTTATTATTTTGAATATCTTATCAAAAATAAGTCCAGTTTAAAGATAGTTAGATAATTTAATAATTTGTATTTAATTAAAACACTTTTTATTGAAGTGAAACTTCTTTAGCCCCGTCAGTGATTTAAAATTCGGATGAAATGGAAGTGCGTCACTAAAATTAATTATTTGACGGGTACTCGGTTCTAAAATTCGGAAAATTCACAGCAAGCCTCCGATAGGGTAAGGGTAAGGTGCCTGACAAATCTCAACGGCCAGAGAGATAGACATCATGCAAAAAAGGTTCGAATCCTACGACATCCAAAAAAAAAATTATATATTTTTGTGAAATCAATATCCAATCTTCAAACCACTTTAAAATAATCAGGCAAAAGAAAAGACAGCGACTTTCTAGTTTCACTTCTACCGCGTGTGAATTGCACATTTTGATTTTTTTTTTATTTTTCAGAATATCATTAACCATTTACATATGGCAACTAAATTCTATTTGCCATACATAAAATATTTTTGGAAAAACTTGGTCTCATTTGAATTACTAGGTTATGCCCCATGGTCATGAAAATTAAATCTGTCATTTGCGTGACACTGAGAAAATAATAAAAATTGTCATTTATGAAAAACTGATTTTGCAGAACGTACGTATTCAATTTTCCGTAATAAAATACATTTTTTAATTATTTTCATTTCTGAATTTTAACTTTCATCTCAATATCTCAACTTTGTGCAAATTGCAGATGGAACCTTTAGGTTCCAAGGGCACGATTTATTAACTTGGCTTCTAAGATAAATTAAAGCAATCTCCGCCCAAAGTTAAATTATTAAGAAAATAAATCTTCTAATAAATTAGCATTTCTTGCCATGTACAAATGTACTAAAATATAATGATTTAATTTTTAAGCCCGCTTTACGCTTACTGCTTACTAATCCCGAATTATTTCGATTGTTAGTAACCAAAGTTTATCATTAAGGAAATCGCTCTGAATTATTCAACAAGAGTAAAGGTAATTAAAAAAAAAACACAGTTTTCCGCGCAGCAGTCGTCGACAAATCTAAGCTATGTACCCACGCCCATTCTTGTTCGATGGTTTTACGCTCATTCAAACATGTCTCATTTCGCTCGATGGTTTTTTGTTCGAAACAGAGCCAACAGTTCAATGAAAAAAAAAATTGATTGTCTGTAAAGTCGGTTAACGGACGATAATTTTATGTGATAACGTCATAATAACGATGGAGTGGAAGAGAGATAGATGCGTCATAAGCCGGACGCTTAGGCCGAACGCTTGTTCCGTGTTCTCGCTTGTACGCTCGGCTCAGGCGGAACGCGACAATGAGTCACGCTTTTTCGTGCATGCAGCCGGCGTTTATCGATTTATAAGACGTTATCATGTCAAAAAAGATTCAAGGTCCGTAATTCTTGTTGATGTTCGACAGAAATTCGGTCGAGAATGTCTCAATGACAACTCATTGAACATGCTAGGATGCTAGTTACCCGTCTCGAATCCGACACGCTTATTGTCCTTGTCATTGGGAAACCAAATTAATATTCGGAGTTGAATTTATATGGTTAGGAAAGGTGCTTAAGGAATACAAAATCGGTAGATTTGACCATAAATAAACCACTCACATTTGACCATAGATAACTGAGCCGACTGAGCGGCGTTTCATGTCGAGCTGCTCGAGCCGCATGATACGAGACGTGCGCCGCTCGATCTGCAACACAGAGCAGACGTTGAGCGTATGACGCAACGAAGAGCATAGTTAAGTCAACTTTTTCGATCGAGCCAAATCGTCGAACATGACCTGACGTGGGTACATATGGTGGAGTTCAAATGGTTATTACAAAGCTCTGTTTAAAATACAGTTGGATTCTGTGGAAAATGAAACAATCTGATCAGAAAGATAATAGACCTTTTGCGCAAAACACAACACACATTTCGTAGAAACCATCAATGACGCTTTCGAAAATCTAAAGTAATAAGATTTTTCCCGTTTTCGTGTTTTTAAATAATTTTCTTGTTTTTGTATACTTTGAAAAGGAATTTTATTTTCGTATAACTGTATACATTACCTTCTTTACCTACTTTATAAATTACATTAGAATAAAATAAATATTTTTTCTTTTATCGGAATAACTTTTGAAGGTTTTACCCATCATTGTAATATTTAATTGAAAAAGATAATATTTATTAATCTAAACCAAACATGAAACACAACGAGGTATAGAAAACGTCAAAAAATCATAGTTTGCAATTCACACGCGGTAGAAGTGAAACCTTTAGAAAACTAAAGTAGTCAAGAGTGGAGAGATTACGAATAATTTTTTTTTATCAATGTGATGGATGATTTTTTTCGTATTTTTGTCGTCGAATTCCCGTGCACCTTTTCCTTTACATTTTGTGATTTAATTAGTATTTGTGTTTTCATTTACCTGTCCCTTTTGGAGTGGTTTGAAGATTGGGTATTGATTATACAAAAATATATCTTTTTTTGATTTCTAAATGTCTGCAAAGGTTCGTCAGGCGCTTTACACCTTTACATCAAAGGAGACTTGCGTGGGCGTGGATTTATCGTATTATATTGAAACCGAGTTCCCGTGAATTTAATAAATATTTTATTCCTGTCTCATTCTCTGACAATATCAAATCAGTCCTATAGATCAGCGGCCGGGGAACCGGGGTAAATTACTCCAAATGGGGTAAAAATGTTTTTTTTTTGGGTAATAAGGAAATTTTTCTAGTTTGCTATTTCATAAACGTGTTAGTATTTTTACAAACTTAATCAATTCAGGTGTGTGCGTGAGAAGTAAAAGACGCGCGTTGTGTGTGTTTGCAAAAAATATTGATTGTCTTCTTTTCAAAATGGGGGGAAGGGGTAATATCGACTTACGCAAAAATATTTTGGGGTAACAGTTAAAAAAGTTCCCCGACCGCTGATCTGTAGGATTTAGCCTGCGAGAGAATGAGGTAATTGGTCCCGTCTTTGTGCGGTAGCACTTTATATGCTATGTAGCCTCCCCACTTTTGTCTACTTTAGTTCTCTGAAGGTTTTACTTCTACCGCATATGAACTGCAAACACATATTTGTTTTAAGAATTGTTAAATTTTTTGAAGTGAAACTTCTATAGCACGGCTGTGATTTGGACTTCGGATGAAACTGAAATTACGATTAGTGCACCTGCGACGCATCAACCGCACTCATCGGCCGCTTTGATAATGATGTCACTTTTAAAGGCTTTTCTATTGGTTAAGATATGAAACGGAGGTCTACGCTCATTGGTCACTTTGATTATGACATCACTTTTCAAGTATTGGTTGAGATTGTTTTGGTAAAGTTTCGTTTCCACCGCGTGTAAACTGCACTCGATTTTTTTAAAGTTTGATCACTGTATAAGTAATATTATGAAAAATAAAACAAAATTTTTCTTAAATCTTTAATTTTTTTCCTTTTTGAAAACAAGTGCCTATTTTTCTTCCATCCTTTAAAAATCGAATAAAATTTCGGAAGCTTTGGTTGTTAACACTTTTCAGCTTGTTTGAGTTTTGTATGGGCTAGTTTTATTTTTTTGCACGTCGTTCGGTGATTGATGCAGGTTTCTTGCCCTACCCTCATCTCCTAGCCGCTGTATTTCCAAGCCTCTTTTAAATAATGTCGGAAAATGTGTTATTTTTCCGTGGAGATAGGTAATCTGGACACCTGCTAGTAGATTTTAGGATTCCTTACCAATTTACTTGGCTATTTGAATGGCAAATTATTCTGCGGAGACCTTCTTCTGGTATCTCTGCCTGGGGAAAAACCCCGGGCAGAGATGCGGAACCGTTTTCCACAAGTAAAAGATACACCCGACCGTCTTTAAAAGCTGTCACTTCTTTCCACCTAACCGAAGTTGTTTAGGTTTCCCAATAGGCTTCCCAATAACTTTCCCAATCTTGAAGGCTTCCAGAGTGGAACATACTCTCAGTGTCGCCCTGAGAAAGACAGCCATTCACAGTATGTAGGTTTGCCTTGTTTGGTGAGAAGATCCAAATAGCCAGGTACCTCTTACAACACATCTCATTTGTGGATGCCACTAACCCACTGCTCCAGACGGCCTAGGTTTGGGATTTCACAAAATTTCATATGTTACATTGTCACCAAATGGCCAATTAGAACCATTTTGGATCTAGGTCAATTCTAGAATTAGCATTTCAAGGGACGTATAAAAAATGATAAAAAAAATTGATTTGACTAAATTAATATTATGATTTTTATTAGAACAACTCTCTTTTTATACCTTTTGAAGGTTATTCTCATCAATGTAATATATTATTGAAGAAGAAAATAATATTAATAAGCTAAGCGAAAATACGAAAAAGAACAAGATACGGAAAAATCAAAGATAACGATCATATGAGATTGACGAAAATGACATTAAAATAAGAGTTCTCAGTAGTCAAATTGGTAGAGGCGTTTGTCTCGGTGAGACGAAAGGTTCTGGATTCGAGTCCCAGTTGCGACCGTTATCTTTTATTTTACTGTGTCTTGTTTTTTTTTTAATATTATCGTTAAAATGATTAGTGTTTTTTTCTTCTTCAATGATAATATTATGATATTTAAATTGATTGATTGCGTTATATTTTAACTTCTGTTAAACACCCAACCTTATTATCAAGAAGCGTATTTTGTAGTTGGCTTTTATCTTTTTTAAATCTTGTTATTTCACTTACTTACCTTGAATTATGTAATTTCAACCTCTCAATATTGTTTTTACATGGAAATTACCACCATCTAAACAATTTTAAGATGTTATGTAGGTAGGTTCTAGAAACTATATTACATCTAGCAAGTAAAAAACGATACCTATAATATTATCGTCACAAACCAAAGCAAAACAACAACAAACATGGTTTTTAGAACTGTTTTTGACAGTATCAAATCTGTTAAACTGGTTTGCTTTTCAAACCTCGACCAACAACTGATAAGTTCTGTTTCCCTTATATTATTACTGCGAACTTATCTCGAGGCACTTTTCGCATTATGTTCATTGGTGTTTAAAAGTGTATACCAAAAAATAAGTCGCATTGCAACTTGCAAGTTCTTTGGATCTAGAATTATAGATAGTAGATTCGTATTCCGGCATTGTCAAATACTTTTAAGTAATTTTATACTCAGAATATGCACCTCATTACGGAGTGAAGGATAGTGATTGGCGATTGACTAACATTCTTGATATCACTTTGATCACGTTTAATGTCTAATATAAGAGACCCTTTTAAGGTTTTTCATGCTTCAACTCCAATTTTTTTTTTTTACATTAACTCCACACAGGAGGCTCTGAGGAAAATAATTTCCCTCAGGGCCTATGTCATCTTTGAAGATGCTGTGTGGAGGGTGTTTTTGAGGAGAGGAAAGAGTGAACATGGGTCTTGAAGAGACCCATGTTGTAGGAGGGAGGAAACACAGAGGCCGGCAAATCGTTCCACAGCCGAGCCGTTGAACTCAAGAACGAGTCGTAGAAACGACCCGTTCTCATGTGACTAATGTCAACCGTGTACAAATGTTGAGCGCGCGTTTGGCGTGTTTCCCGACTACGCACCGGTGCCGAGGGCATCAATGACGTTAGTTCCTCGGAGCATATTCCATTGTAATACCGGTAGAACAAGGACAGCATTCCCACCTGGCGCCTGTGCTCTAAAGATTGCAACCCGTTTGTTAGGTCAGGAGAGTCTATCAAACGGACCGCCCGTTTCTGCACAGAGTCAAGGGTTTTTTTCAGGTATTTTGGGGCTCCAGACCACAGGTGGCTGCCAAATTCAACCGTGGGGCACACTTGCGATTTGTACAGGGTTAGCAGTTGTGTACTATTAAAGTATCTGCGTGCCCTGTACCCCCTGTACTTTATACTTTATCAGTACAGGTATTACTGCACTACCATTACAACCCGTGTTCGTATCTAATATACAATACAGATATTTTTTCAGGTTAGGTTTGGTTTTCAATTTTCTAGGTTAGGTTAATTTTCCGCTGGCCTGTTCTTTGCGTTACCTATGTGCCCAACACTTGCAGCACGTGCCGCCGCTTCGCCGCTCTGTTCCTCGCGGGTAATTCGGTTATTTAGTTGCCCCCGGCGGGGTGTACGGCCGGGGAGGGGAGGGGGGCAGCGTGACGGAATTACCCGGCGGCGTGGCACTCCCACCCCCCTCCAGAATGCCACCCACTATTTGGCCTCCAACCAGCCCTAGCAAGGGGTAAACTCCGCGCCGTGATTTCAGGAAATTCCTCATCGAACCCGCGGCAGATTGATTATTCAGACGGTGACTTCTTTTGCACTGAATAATCATCAGTGTGTTAAGGACGGCACCAATCGGTTTATGGAATTTTTTTATCCATTATTTTTAGCGGACTAGCTATAAGACAGTTGTCAACTAATGATGTTAGTAAATGTTGGTGCAGTTTCTGATCAGTGTTGCATAATAATGTTTAAGGGGGTATTCTAGTCTAGAAAAAAAAACTTTTTTTTTTCTTCATATTTCCAAAGTTTAAATATTCAAAAATATGTCCTTAAAAATTTTTTTGGAAATTCGCATTATTTTAAAAGTTATAAACATTTTAATGTCGCGGTTTAGACGGAATCCAACGGGAATTGGCGGTAACTAGAACTATGAAAAAATTTCAATGTTTACTATTTTTAAAAAAATTGCAAAGTCAAAAAAAATGGTACAAAAACGTCTTTTTTATTTCAACAGCCGCCATTTTGCGAAATTTTTTTTTTTAACTTTTCCTTAGTTCGGGCCATAGCCACATTTGTTTGAATTAAGAATTAATTTTTTTTTTTTTTAGATTACTGGCAGGGTTGCAATCGTGTCAACCAGGGCGCGCCATTTTTTTAGACCCCCCTCTTCAACACCCTGTAACTTTCTGAATTTTAAATTTTTTAGTTCGACTTTTTTTTAATGGATTCTTTAATGTTTAATAAATTTTTCATAAAACAAAAGTTGGTAAAAATATTATTGGTTTTTTTTTGTTGCACCTGAAAAAATACCTACAATTCATGCCTCTAGACTAGAATACCCCCTTAATGATTCGTGTTTGATCTGATTGAAACCTGATAATATAATTGTCCGAGAATATATTTCATGTATATGTATATAAATTTAAATAAATAAAAATAAAAAAAACTATTTTTATTTATTTAATAAATACCTACCTTTAACAAATTACTTTGATTTTCCGGATGATGAAGACCTGCCATGCGTCTTCCACCTTTGTGTGACAATCGCAACACCGGTTTTACTACCCGACTTTGCTCAAATTTCAGCAACTTTCAGAATTTTTTTCTTTTCGAACAATTTATAATTTTTTTTCTGATAGAAAGCACTAACTTGCTTGCAAAGCGTGGTTTGACTTATTATTAATTGAAATAACACAATAACTTTGTTTGAAACCACGATTTATTTATTTTATTTTTTTTGCTACCGAACGGTTTCGCTACAATATGTAACTCATTAGATATCGCCCGTCTCTTTCTCTCTATCACTATGTACATAAGATATTGATTTTTCTCTCTCACTCTTTCAATATATTATGTTTTGTCTTTTTCTGCATGTATAATAAGTTCACACAATGTATATTTTTGATCGGCTTAATTTTTATACCCTGAAGATGCTTGTATTAAGCGAAACCGGTTGGTAGTAAAAACAAAAAATTGGTTGTCTGTAAAGTCGGTTAACGGACGATAATTTTATGTGATAACGTCATACAATAACGATGGAGTGGAAGAGCGATAGATGCGTCACAAGCCGAACGCTTAGACCGAACGCTTGTTCCGCGCTCTCGCTTGCACACTCGGCTCAGGCGGAACGTGACAACGTGACAATGAGTCATGCTTTTTCGTGAGTGCAGCCGGCGTTCATCGATTTATAAGACGTTATCATGTCAAAAAAATTTAATAAATTAATCGTGGTTTCAAACAAAGTTATTATGTTATTTCAATTAATTATAAATATTGATATGTTTTCAAAGCTCATGTTAGAAATCACGTTTCGTATAAAAATAGTGTGAAAAAACCAATACCCAAAAAACAAATACAAATTTCTATTCAATTTCTCAGTTTTTCTGATGTTGATGTTTTTTGAAATGTGTTTATTTATGTTAACATTCATTCGCGATTCACCTCCTTCCATAGCGTATTGATGCCTACCACACCTTGTCGCCTTATTTTTGTTGAACTTTGTGATAATAACAATACGCAGGCCAAAACTCTTGCATGCTTATGTATACATATTTGGGTAGACATAGTTCAATAAAAGTGTTGGAAAAAAAACCATGATCAAAACAAAACTATATCTACCACCAGCCTAAAATTAAAGATCCCTGATATACGACCGCGGTCTTAATATCATTATTATTTTCTTGGTTTCTACTTCCAACCCAATCGACAAAGTTGGGCATTGCAAAAATTATAATGAAAATGGAAGACATCATCAAAATACGTCCCCTGTCTCCTAAATGGCTCTGTGGATAATTTATGACGGAAGTTCGCAGTGGCATTAAATATTATAATATATATATTCGACCTACAATAAGGCCCTCCGGAGCGCTGATTGGATGAAGAACGCCGGTCAAATACCAAGTAGTCGGGATTTTATTATACCAAAATGAAAATAGCTCTCAAAAATAAATTCCCCATTTCCTCTTCGTAAGGGATGGCCAAAAGGTCGGTCGCGAACTGATTTTCGATCGGTCGTTTAACGTAGTGGTGATTTTGCAATTTTTTGTACTATAGCATTTAAAAGATTAGGAGATTCAACTCAGCTGAGACTTACTTGAAGATGTAATCATTTCTTATTCTTGAAATTGAAGTTTAACGGCTGAAGTTTAATGCTAACGCATTCCGGAGAAAAAGTATTAAAAATTTTAATTCTTAATTAAATGAAAACAATTAAAATAAATGAAACAATATAACTTTTTTAGAAACACTTGTAAGGAATGACCGTTCCTTCCTTAGGGCAAACATATAATGACTTGACAATTACAAAACAGTGGGTGGGTCTAATGTATTATTAATAAGCGTTGTGGGAGGGGTGGGGCATGGCTAGGTATTAATGAAGAGTGGGTTGGGGAAAAGGAACGGACATTGAATGGGAACCTATCAAAGATCGGGCTATAAGATAATATTTTTTGTTTATTGATAATGAACTCATTATTTTTAAGTGATTATTTTATGTAAGGGGATATTTTTTAGCGAACTCGGAAAAATTATTATTATTTGGACACCTTAAATGTTCTTAGATTCTAATTTCAAAAAAACGAGCTGTTTTCTAATATAAAATGAGGAACAGTCATTGCATTTTAGTTATATACATATTCCGGAATTAGTCAATTTATGGTCTTTATCTTAAGCGTTCCTCACGAAAAACCATGACTCACTCAGTCACGTTCCGCCTGAGCCGGGCGTGCAAGCGAAAGCGCGGAACAAGCGTTCGGCCTAAGCATTCGGCTTGAGACGCATCTATCTCTCTTCCACTCCATCGTTGTTATATAATATGATAACGTAAAATTATCGTCCTTAAACCGACTTTACAGAACCATTTTTTTGTACAAAAGCTGGTTTAATATTAATAGGGAGATTTTTGCAACATTGAACTGAAAAAATATTAATACCTAGATAAAATGAACTTTGTATAAAACACCACAATTTAATTTAAATTAACAACATGTTTCGAAATCAAAGGTTTCTTCATCAGGAGATAACAATATGATAATAATACAAAGTGATATTACAAAAATTGAAGAAGTAATTCAAGTTTTTGTTCTCGATATTTTGTTATGCTCATCTTGTACAAGAATCGAAATAATCCCGTTTTCGTGTTTGTTTTTATATATTCTGATTTTTTAATTTGCCTAATCACTAAAACATGTTTTTCTTTCTGTAACGATACCCAAAAACAATCATAAAAGTTTATTATGTATCTACATTCCTACGTGCTTTCTTTTGATATGTATAATATTCTACATCTGATCCCCCGTCTTTCATAGCCAAGGGTGCATTTCATTTTGAGAATTTGATGGGTTGCCTGCAATTGTTTTCATTAGAGCCGATCGAAACAGCAAACAAGTTGTCTTCCCCTGCTTTCCGGCATTAAAATAAATCTCATCTTAATATAATGGTCTAGCAATGAAGTCATTTCGAACGAAATGATAATCGTGCTGAATTCCTTTGAAAGGAATCGTATTAAAATATTTGAGTTATCTTTACGTGAATCGTTCCCTGGTATTTGCTTTGTCACTCACATGTCCCGGGTCCATTAAACAAATTATCCACGCGCGCTGCTGCGTCAATTTTCAAATTATAAATTCAACAAAGTAACGAGAATTAATTATTAGATTGGCTGGAACCGTCACAATTTCTAGTAAATTACCATAACTTTTAATCCAATTTTGACATGATTCTTGTTTCACTGTATTTTTTTAATTAAACTGTCCTGATGAAAGTTGTAAAAAGCTGAACCTAGTTGATATAATATTCAAATGCTCACCCACTGAAGTATATCAATAAAGCTGTTACAAACTATGTCACTTTTATTTTAATTATTGAAGTGACAACTTCTTTTGCAACGTTTTGATTTGAAACTCGGTGAAACGGAAACAAGCGACATTAAAAGGAGACAAACACATACATCTATAGGATTCAGCCTATCATTTTTATTTAAACCAAGGGTAGCTCGATTCCAATGAAATACGACAAATCCCAATCCCGCGCAAGTCTCCTTTGGTGGTGGCATAAAGCGCCTGACGAACCTCTGCAGACATTTTGGATGACAAACCTTTATTGGATAACCGACACCTCTGCCATAGGTCACCCCAAGTGGTTCTCTACGTTTGTTTCATGGGGTGAGGTGTGTCTAGGTCTTGGAGGCGGATGACCAGGATACACTGAACCCCAGATTCCTACCCACCCTTTAAACCCTTTTCCTTCCCAGAACTCTCCTCCCCTTTCTTTCCTTTCCTTTAAAAACCCTCCACACAGCATCCCCAAAGATGAAATAGGCCCTGAGGGAAATTATTTTCCTCAGGGCCTCCTGTGTGGAGCTCATGTAAAAAAAAAAAAAATTAGCCGACCAAGGATCGAATCCTACGAAATCCAAAAAAAAAAATATATTTTTGTAAAATCAATATCCAATCTCCAAACCACTCCAAAATGAACAGGCCAAAAAAAAACACAAAAAAGTTTTATCTAGCGACTCCGAAAAAGATAACACAAATACTAATAATATGATCAAATTTATTAGAAAAGATGCACTGGACAAAAATATGGAATAAATCATCCTTCACATTATTGATAAAAAAAGTGCTTCGTAGTCTATCCACTATTGTCTACTTTAGTTTAATGAAGGTTTCACTTTTACCGCGTGTGAATTGCATTGAATTGATTCAGGGTGCGATTCCTCTCAAGCTCACAACGTACTTAATTAAGGCAGCATAGCAAACTTCTGTTTACTTCACCGTTTTGGCATTTCATCTGTCTACAATTTTTTTTTGTGTTTTGTTTTCGGTTATTATACACAACTGCCTTAAGAAAATTTGAAAAAATAATTTTCATTGAGGACAAATAGTTTTCTTAATAGAATTTCCGTAGCAAACTTCTGTTTACTTCACCGTTTTGGCATTTCATCTGTCTACAATTTTTTTTTGTGTTTCGTTTTCGGTTATTATACACAACTGCCTTAAGAAAATTTGAAAAAATAATTTTCATTGAGGACAAATAGTTTTCTTAATAGAATTTCCGTTCCAATACGAACTGATAATATTTTCACTGTCTTGGTTTTCATTTAACTGTCTGTTTATTTAGAAGCAAACTTCCCTCGATAACAACATAAATTATTATTGTTCGAATAATGTCACTGCGTTATTTCAAAGCGAAGAATTACAAAAATAATGACTGCGGCTATTCTTCGAACAAAGATGAATCTAGTGCCATTATTCTGCGCAAAGGAATTCCCGGTAGGGGAGCCCTTTGCGTGTCTGTTGTGTAGTTATATTTGACCGAGCGAGCGTAGCGAAGATCTGCTTTAAATCAACAGTTTGGCGTGTCGTCTGTCTGTAAATTTGTGTGTAGGTTCCGTTTCCGTTAAAGATGGTTCACGTAACTTATTTTTCCAATTCGAAATCATAGTGTTTATTTTAACTTTCTTATTCGCGTCTTTCAATGTTATGGTACCAAGTTCTCTTCAGAAACTTTTAAAAAGAATTGTCATCGAGATAGTGACGTTTGTTTAGAAAAAAATTATAATTTTCAATTGAAAACAATTAAAAAATACTTGTCCTTGTCGGTTTTATTTTTTATTATATCCTTTTTAATGCAGACAGAACTCCTAGCTGGACCGATAAATCCTACTGATCCCTCAAAATAAATATTTAAAAAATATTTCGTAATCCTACATGTATTTAATATGACTGATTTTTGCATTTTTATATATAGATAAATTTTGAAAGAGAGAGCTAGATACAATGTTATTATTACTATTTTTATTGATTATTTTTCTTTCATCTACAAAAGTTCTTAACAAAAACTGTTTATTCTGAAAAATTACGAAGAATGGTTGTCCAACCAGGCAGCGTCCATTTATACTTTCCTTGTGTCCCGTTTCCTTGTGACGTTTGTCATACAAAATGCTACATATTGTGTTGTCGCAGAGAATTCATTATCATATTTTGGCCTCAAACAGAAAAGCGTTTACCACAAAAAAATATCATGGGACTGAAGGTAACCGGATAAAACAAAACAGTTACAAGACAGAACATTATAATATATAATAGGCTCGGGTTTTTCACTTTTCTCGTATGTTCTGTTTTTTTCACGGAAACCTCGCTGACAGCACCACACGCACATTAAGGGTGACGTTATTTTTTGTCAAAGTTTGTTTTGTCGCCCGACAAGCCTCAATTCCTCATCACACTGTGTAAAGAACTGTAAACAATTACCGCAATCAATAAAGCCTACAGCGTTATTGATCGGTTATTTCACACCGCCGTCGTCTATGTACAAGAGGACCTTAATGATCCTGATACAAATTTAAAGGATATCATTATTTGTGGAATATATTGTAAGGTTCCGTGGCAAAACTGAACACATTAGAAAAATGTATGAAAAAAAATCAGAGTGAGCAGTTCACATACGGTAGAAGCGAAACTTAATCAAAACAATCTCAAGCCTTGAAAAGTGAGGTCATAATCAAAGCAGCCAATGAATGCAGACCTAGGACCTGGCGTCATTTCCGTTTTATATCTCAACCAATAGAAGCCTTTAAAATGACATCATAATCAAATCGGCCAATAAGCGCAGTGCGATGCTTCGCAGGTGCTAATGGGTAAATTCCGTTTCAACCAAATTCCGAATCACTAACGCCGCTAAAGAAGTTTCACTTCAAAAATCAGAGTGTGCAGTTAACATGCGGTAGAAGTGAAACCTTCACAAAAACTTACACACAATCTCAACCAATAGGAGAGTTGAAAAGTGAGCTCATAATCAAAGCGGCCAATGCGGTAAGGTTTCATTATATCTCTTTCTCTCGCAAGCTAAATCCTATAGATGTATGTGGTGGTCTCTTTTTAGTGTCGTTTCCGTTTCATCGACTTTCAAATCACAACAGTGCTAAAGAAGTTTTACTTCAAAAATCAGGGTGTTCAGTTCTCACACGCGGTAGAAGTTAAACCTTCACAATAACTTCTCAACCAATAGTAGAGTTGAAAAGTGAGCTCATAATCAAACCGGCCAATGCGGTAATGTTTCATTCTATCTCATACTCTCGCAGGCTAAACCCTATAGATGTATGTGGTTTTGTCTTTTTAGGGTCGTTTCCGTTTCATCTTGTTTCAAATCAAAACAGTGCTAAAGAAGTCTTACTTCAAAAATCAGGATGTGCAGTTCTCACACGCGGTAGAAATGAAACCTTCAGAAAACTAAATTTCGAGAGACGAATGCTGAGTATCAGTAGTAATTGTAAGATTTATAAATTGTTACCAAATTTAAAAATTATTTTACACTTTATTCTACGAAGCACCGCATAAATAAGACACCGATTAGTCCATCTCATTCACTCACAGGCTAAATCCTACAGATGTATGTGTTTGTCTCTTTTTAGTATCGTTAGCTTCCGTTCCATCGAGTTTCAAATTACAATGGTGCTAAAGAAGTTTTTGCTTCAAAAAAAGTATCCCAACCTTACCTATTATTTTATCGTGTTCTGTTTTACTCGGTTACCATAATATTATTATTGTTTTTCACAATATTGTTGCCATAATATTATTAGTGTTACCTTAATATTATTTTAGTTATCTAAAATATTATATTTGAACGAATGCGGAATACGGCTATAGCCGTTATTAGTAATTTTATATTACAATACGGTAACAGCCCTATTTTATTGAATTTCCTTTACTCCTACTTCGGCATAATAATATGATTTTGGACGAACATTTTGTAGACCTACTAAACAGATAATCTGCAAATAATTTAATGAATAAATGCTACGATTTTTCTTTCAATACTTATTGAAGTGAAAATTTCTTTATCGCCGTTGTGATTTAAAACTTGATGAATCGTAAACGACCGATACGAAAAAGAGACAAACACATTTTTTGACGTGATAACGTCTTGTAAATCGATGTACGCCGGCTGCATGCACGAAAAAGCATGACTCTTTGTCACGTTCCGCCTGAGCCGAGCGTACAAGCGAGAACGCGGAACAAGCGTTCGGCCTAAGCGTTCCGCTTATGGCGCATCTATCTCTCTTCCACTCCATCGTTATTATATGACGTTATCACGTAAAATTATCGTCCGTAAGCCGACTTTATTTTTTACGAAAAAGGCTAACATTCCAGGGTTAACCCGGAATAACCCGGGAATGATTTGGGAGGCGGGAATGGGTACCGCTGCCCCGAGAACCTTTAATGGATAACCAACACCTCTGCAATAGGTCACCCCAAGTTGTTTGCTACGTTTGGTGATTTAGCAGGGGTGCCCTGGTTCATGGGGTGAGGTTTGTCTAAGTCTTGAAGGTGGATGATCAGGACACACTTAACCCCAGATTCCTACTCACCCCATATACCCTGTTCCTTCCCAAAACTCTCCTTTCCTTCCTTTCCTTAAAAGAAACCCTCCACACAGCATCCCCAAAGATGACGAAGGCCCTGAAGGAAATTATTTTCCTTAGGGCCTCCTGTGCGGAGCTCATGTAAAAAAAAAAAACAACAATGTTTGAAAATCTCCTAATACCACCACAGAAATCCGAAAATATTGCTTGTGTTGTGATGGATGACTTAGCCAGCCGAGGAATTGATCACATGACGCCCGGGTGGACCCAAACGCGACGCCCACTCAACCACCGAACGGTCGACATACATCTATAGGATTTATCCTGTGAGAGAATGAAAATAGCTGTCTTCCTTTTGCGGTGCTTCGTAGTCTACCGGCCTCCTCTATGTTCGGTGCTTCGTAGAATAATATGCAAAATATTTTTTAAACTTTGTAACAATATTATAATAAATAAGCCATACAATAATCCTACATCTGACACTCGTTCTCATTCGTTTGGATTCGTGTCATTCTCTCGAAGTTTGGTTTTCTGAAGGTTTCATTTCTACCGCATGTGAACTGTACTCTATTTTTATTAATACTCGATTGTTCGTAATTTGAGGCAGTGCTGCAGTATTGGATGTCTATTTTATCGACTTACCTTCTTACTAATTAATGTGTTTTAAATTTTAAGGTCAATCGTTGATAATAATAAAATTTTAAAACATTTTTATTAGTAAGGGGATTTTATTTTGGGAGTCACGGTTTTTGGTAGTTAGAATTTATATTTACTATGTTCTTGTATTATAATATTCTTCTTTGTACTTTGTGTTTTGTATTTTGGTTTAGGACCTTTCATTTTAGCTCATATTTCAATACAATTTAGATTATAATATAATGAAGGACTTTATCAATGTCAATCCTTAACAAGGCTTGAAACTGAAAACAATAAGACCCTATTATGAAATGGTCCGTATTACATGGGCGGGTACATAAAATGGCTATGATACCTACACCTACTAGCGATATGTAGGTTCAGCTGGAGTGGGCTCTTGGACTCGGGTTCTTCGCGGGAGACGGATTTTACTCGGAATCCTTTTTCAAATCTACTACTCAGAGAACCCGGTCCAGGACTCGGACCCAAACCCGGAATTCGGAATCGGACTTGGAGCCGGAACCCGAATGCTTTCACCGTGTTCGCGGTCCGAGCCTCCCGCGAGTTGGGATCAGGTCCCGGGTTCGAGTTTTTTTTGCGAGTTCCGGTTTCAAAGTCTGGCTCCATCCGGACCCGTGCATCCCGGTAGCTGCAACATCACCCAATACCCAGTCCGCACCCAAGAACCTGCTCCTAGAACTCGAGTACTTTTAAAAGAAAGCACGTCTCCGGTAAAATGCAGACTTACCCATCTCTCAAGGTGTTTGGGTTTTTGGGTGTTTGGGTGTCAGTGTGTCCGAGTGTCCGAAACATTCAATTTCCTGTAAAATTAACTTTTTTTTCAAAAATCTGATTTTGCGTGTCAGTTTGTCTGGAACATTCAATTTTTTTATTATTTCCTGCAAAATGAACTTTTTTCACCTGATAACGTCTTATAAATCTATGAACGCCAGCTGCACTCACGAAAAAGCATGACTCATTGTCACGTTCCGCCTGAGCCGAGCGTGCAAGTGAAAGCGCGGAACAAGCGATAGAGTTACACGATCGGCCTAAGCGTTCGGTTTGTGACTGTAAAATTCTATGTAAAAGTTTTCTTATGACGTTAACACGTAAAATTATCGTTCATAAACCGACTTTACAGAAACCATTTTTTTTTTCAAAAATCTGATTTTGTGTCAGTGTGTCCGAAATATTAAATTTTTTAAATTATTTTCTGTAAAATATACATTTTTTTAAATCTGATTTTTTTTCTTTAACAGATAAAAATTTTATATTACCTGTCGAGATAGGAGTCGTAAGGTCTAATGTCAATAATCGACATGAGTTTTCTTTCAAATCGATATAAATTTATAGATCACACAAATAGAGATTTGCTGTTCAGTGAACATTCAGTTTTTCGTTATCATTAATGATTATATTTATGTTCAAGTCAGTTACTCCCACTACCGATAGCTTGCGGCCGATGAAACATGATATTTTGAAAACGTTTTAATGTACCAAGTACCAACTATATCTCGACAATAATATATAAATCCGAAATCACCGACCGAAAGTTTTTAGTATCTCGAACATAGATTTAATTGGTATCTGAATCTAAGGATTGTTGTATTTATTGATAAAGAAGTGAAAATGAAGAAATCTTTCGGGAATCAACAGTTAACTCCTAAGGCTAATTTGTTCGCTTTTCGGAACAACTCACATAGGTCTCAAAAAAGTCGTTATATCTCTCTTACCAGCATGGTATGAAATTTGACCTAAACGGTATTGGAAAAAAACAAAGCTTTGTATTCAAATCTAAAACTAATCACTTATAATTAAATTGTACACCTTTATGATACCAAAATTTCCGACCGCAACTTAAAAAAATTGTGAATCTTTGTGAATTAAGAAAAATATACTTTACTCCAAATATTCCATTTATTTGAATTTTAATGCAAAGCGGAAATATTCCGACCTTTATAGTGGAGGCCTGGGGGGTTAAATATTATCATTTTCCTATTATAATTTTTACATGTCAACATAAAACAACCAATCAAAGATTTAACTTTTGTGTTCAGAAGTCGTCAGAATCGACCACAGAATTATATATTTAACAAAAAATTGGTTGTCTGTAAAGTCCGTTTACGAACTATAATTTTACGTGATAACGTCATAAGAAAACATTGATGAAAATTTGATTGCTTGCATTGATGCGTCATAAGCCGAACGCTTAGGCCGATCGTGCCTCTCGATCGCTTGTTCCGCCCTCTCGCTTGCACGCTTGGCTCAGGCGGAACGTGACAATTAGTCATGCTTTTTCGTTCATACAACCGGTGTTCATCGATTTATAAGACGTTATCACGTCAAAATCCTTAATTTTATATTGTAATAAAAATATAATAAAAAAGTATTATTATTATTTTATAAAACCGTAACAAAAAAAACTCACTCACGATTCTACTCACATACAATAAAACTGAATTATTTATTTTTAGTTTACATACGTTTAGTCACGGTTAACTTTTATTGGTAACCATAAGACAGCACGTGCATAAAACAAATTAAATTCTTAACAGAATTATAAATATAAACAACAGAAAGGTTACAAAGGTGCTCGTGAGATACAGGGAAATACTTTTTTATGGACTTTTTATATTTGTTATGCTCGCTATTGAAAATTCCACTATTAATGTTATGTTGTTACAAAGTAACAGGTAATTTAGATAAGGTAACACAGCTACAGCCACTTCAAGCAAACATTTGTAATCTCTAAGCAGGGCGATAATGAAAATATCTTTATAACTTTAACGAGGTACGAATTTTCTACAGACTTCTATTCTATTTGCGAAAGAAAATCCAACGATTTCATTTGCCAACTTTGGATTTTCAATCTTCAATTTCTGGGTTCTGAACTTAGAAGCTTACTGCTTACGTGGGCAACGGACGTGCTAGGAATGTTCGAAATGTATCATTGTAAAATATTTCTAATTGATAATAGCATGCAATTGATTACCAACCATCAATATATTGCTAAAGGTTATTTTTCAATTACGTAAAATTTAAAACTTTTTTTAGTAACGGGTTAATATTGCGTAAAATGCTGTACAATTTGTTATTGCATAATCAGTAACTCGTCCTTTTGTATATTCGCCATCACATCAAAAACAGGTAAACGTGTTTCTTTTAAACCTTACGTAAATATTAATCAAACGTATTCCAGTGTCCCAAAATTATTTTACTCCCCGGCGTGTCAATATTTTTCTAAAGGTTTCTGGAAAGGTTTCAGGGGTCGCACCCCTTCACTCGAAAAATTCCTGGAAAATCTCCTTTTAAACGACTTCGTATAATTCTCATTTCGATGTCAAACATTTAAATGAAAATGAATTGAAGTTTGGGGAAGTTGTTTTTTTGATCAGTGAGGTTTTAATTTTTGAAACGCGTCTCTATACCTCATATTATTTATTCGCTTCTAAAATATTTTCGTGAAGAAAAATAAGTCATCGAAATGTCGTAAATAAATCACATTGAATGTGCCAATCAATATAACGACCAATTTTCATTTTATTCAGATGACATTTCATTTATTGCCTGATATATTATTCTCTGAGCGATAAATGTAGTTTTTCAGCTCTGTTACATTGACAAGATTTTTAAAAAACAACATTTGAAAATATACATTTTCTTCACTCCCTAACTAACTTGTCGAGCCCTGTGAACTGTATGTAGATATTCAGATATATATTTCATTATATTTTTGTGTTAACATTGATAATTCTTCTATCTAAAGTAAATTGTGAAAAGTCAACTTTGTTTTACTTTATGACACATTTGAGCAATCAATATTCATTACTATGTTTTAAGATTATCTAAGTGCTTGAAAAATCGAATTGGAAAAAAAATAATTCCGTCCCTTTCATAGGTACCTCGCTTAGCATACCTGAAAAGAGACGTTTGTCTGTTGGATACGCAGAATGATTTATTTATTGAACAAACATGACATTGATTGATAGTTATAGTTAAACATAATATAAGTCATATTGTATATGTCACTTCTATAATCAAAATAAAAATAAGCCTTTTATTTCTTGCAAATAGGTATCTTACAGAGTTATAAAAAAAGTATAATTAATTCTATATACAATCTTGTTGAAAAATATAATTTTTTTTTTTTTTGTGTATTACAGACAGTGTGTCCATTTACAATACACATGTGATACAAACTACACATTTATAGATAAATAGTAGAAATAGAATAGTAGAAAGAAGATTTATACATATAGCAGGTAATCTGTCGCGCTTAAATACCTCTTAAATTCTTCGAGGCTACAGTTAAATATATCAATAGTTTTGGAAGCGTTGTTTAATAGCACCATACCTCGTGTCATGCTATGCCGAGACAGTACGTCCGTTCTGCTATAACATGGGAATATAATATAATATGGGATATTAAATTATTCGTATGCAAGAAACCCTCTCCCAGGCGAAGGTGAAGGCCTCCTCTAAAGAAGTCACTTCTATAAAAATATCTAAATAAAAACAATGTGAAAAAACTGTGTAAACACTATGTGTAAAAACAATCATAAACGAGCAATTAAAAATGAATTCAACTGTTAAAGCGATATTTCAGCTTAATTTGTTGAGTTACATACATATTTTAACGAACATTTAAATTAACAAATTAAATTAATAGAAATGTACCGACCTACATTCTTTATAGTCTTGCTACAACGATAATGGAAAAAAATGCATGTAAAGCATTTTAAAAGCATGTTTTGCAGAAAAGGTTAAATTAACCCAGAATTTCACAAATTTTGTGACTTCAAAACCTGCATAATTTGCAGTTGAACTTGTACACTACTATTTTTATAATTCTCAAAGCGTGCGAAACATTTGTTATTATCTAAGTATTGTCCTTTTGGTTATCTATTATCTTCGAAACACGTCCAAATCCATCTTCCAATTCTACTGAATCTTAACTATTAGAATCATGAATTAACTCGCTGAGTTATGAATTGAAATATTATTGTTGCAACTGTCATTATTTGTAAGATCTTCTATAAGTTTTCAGTTTTTTAAGTAAAAACTTCTCTAGCACCGTGGTGATTTAAAGCTCGATAAAACGAAAAAGCGATACAAAAAGAGACAAACACATCTATAGGATTTAGGCTGCCAGAGAGTGTGATAGAATAATTGGTCTCCTCTTTGTGAGGTGCTTAGTAGCCTCCCCACTCTTATCTTCTTTAGGTTTTTGAAGGTTTCACTTCTACCGCTGTGAACTGCATTCAATTTTTTTAAAGTGAAAACTTCTTTAGCACCGTTGTGATTTGAAACTCGATGAAACGACAAAGCTATAATAAAAAGAGAAAACAAAACACATACAATCTATGGGATTTAGTCTGCGAAAGAATGAAATAAACTAATCGGTCTCCTCTTTGTGCAGTGCTTCGTAGCCTCCCCACTCTTGTCTGCTTTAGTTTTCTGTAGATTTCACTTCTACCGCGTTTGAACTGTACACATTTTTATTTATTTATTGGTGCAACTACGTAATTTTTCATATTATACTTAAAATACTACAATTTAATTTAAAATTTTAATGTGAAAGTCCACTAGGTCATAAAGAAATAATAAATAATACCCTTTAAGCATTTGGTTTAGTTTTGCCACAACAATTGGCTTACATTTATTCTTTTCTGCGATTCCTTTTCGAAAATATTTTCGTTTTTGGGAGTATCCGCAATTTGACTTGATTTTCCTTTTCTGTTACATTCGACTTTTTTTTTCTTTCTGCGGCTAAAATAATCATCCATAAAATGGAGACATACCTTTAAAAGGGACGTGCCTGTCATGATCAGTACATCACTTTCCCAAAATGCTTTAAAAAATGTCCGAACACGTCGGATATGTCAAACTTGTTACGCTGCCGATGCAGAACTGGAAGTTTTGTCCATTCCGCATTTTTCCAGTTTTTTTACGAAGTATTTTGAACTGGATGATGAACGTCCTTTTCCTCCTCCTCTACCTCCTCCTCTACCTTCCTCACTCCTTTTATTTGTTTTTTTTTTCAGCTGGGCTTTTATGTAGATTACAAGAACAGAATACATTAAGCTGTCGAAAACCATGAAAAACGGTTTTAAAGCATAATTTAAAACTGATAAACTAAAAAATATTTTCAAAACATGTAATAATTCAATAAAATGGAACTAAAACCATATTTTTACACAAACCACTAAAGGCATTATCATACTAGTTTGATAAAGATTGCGAAACAACTGTCCCGAGTAAAGATAATTACATAGCAGAACTTGTTTATAAATAATAAAAAAATAGTATTATTGAATACATGAAATAAACAAAAATTAAAATAAAGTTCTATAAGTTAAACTTTAGTAACTCAACTTGACTTATACTGCGTTGTTCTTTAGCACCGTCGCGATTAGAAACTCGATGAAATGGAAATGAGCGACACTAAAAGAGACAAACACATACATCTATATGAAGTTGGCCTGCAATAGAATGAGATAGCAATAAAATATTTATTTTATTCACGGGTACTCGGTTGCAATATAATACGATACATCCATAGTCCTGCGCAAACCCTTTTAGTGTAGTGGTATAAAGTGACGCGGCAACCTCAGCGGCCTGACATTCAGGGGACCCAGAGTTGAATCCTACGAAATAAAAAAATATATATATTTATATTTTCGTAAAATCAATATCCAATCGTCAAATCACTCCAAAGTGAACAGGAAAGAGAAAACATAAAAGAAAGTGACATCTCGTCGCCTTAGTTCTTATTTGTCCAACAGACCATTTCACTTTTTGTTCAATCTCCACTTTAAAATTAAAAATAAAGCATAAAAAATGATAGATAATCACTTTAGTAAGAATTATTTAAACTAAAGTGGCCTTTATCTTTACGGAAATAGCTTTATTTTAAACACCTATCGTAATGTTTCATTGAAATAATGAAAGATAAACTTCTCCTCATGTAAAATTTTCTAATGGACAAATACGAACTAAGGGGACGATCTAGCAACTCCGAAGAAGAATACACAAATACCAATAAAATGACCAAATGTATAGGAAAATGTGCACTGGAATTTGACGACAAAAATATGGAAAAATCCTTCATTTTGATTAAAAAAAAGTGCTTCTAATCTCTCTACTCATGTCTACTTTAGTTTTCTAAAGTTGTCTTATCTACCGCGTGTGAATTGTACATTCTGATTTTTTTTTGTTAATCTGTTTTATGGCTTGGTAATTATATAAAGTCGTAACTTGTCAAATTAAACGTCAGAAAGTGGAGTTAATTCCAGCGACAGATTAAGAAACTTTGACACTTTCCATATGCTCCTTATTTTAATGATCAAAAGTTTAGCTTAATTACAAATAACCCAAAAGGAATTATTAACATGTCACACGAGAGAGATGCGGTAACTTTCTTTAAGCAAGGAACGAGCTGAATAATTTTATGCCAGCGTGAGTTATTTTCAAATTAATATTAATTTAAACTTATCCTTGCGACGGAATCCAGGAGTTTTATTTAGAAACCGCTTCACCGTGTAAAAATACAGCAACCCTTGCGCCGCGGCGTCTCCATTTATTATGTAAGAGCTTGGAACGCGAAAGAGACACTGCAATACTGAATCAAGCCAGATAGTGGTACAGTGTTTCCTATATTTTTTAAGGCACGTTTTAACGGACGCAATAACTTTTTTTGTTAAAAAAAGTTATTGCATCCGTTACACCCTCTTACTCGCGTCGCAGCCCACAGTAGTACAAAGGCTAATTCTAGGTCCAAACAAATCGTTTTGTAAGGTGTTATTCATTTTATTGTGATTTTATATTTTTTGGACTTTATTACACTGTATCGTAGCTTAAAGCCGCCGCTACCCGAATTTCTACCGATTTTTGAAGTGAAACTTCCTTAGCCCTGTTAGCGATTCGGAATTCAGATGAAATGGAAATGACGTGTACAGCACCTGCGAAGCATTATACTCCTATCAAGGCTCCTATTGGTTGAGATATAAAACGGAAACGACGCGAGGTCTGCGCTCATTTGCCTGCTCACTGCGATTTAATTATGACCTCAATTTTCAAGGCTCCTTCTTTCTTCATAGTTTGAGATTGTTTTGGGAAAGTTTCGCTTCTACCGCGTGTTAACTTTTTTAATTTTTTTTTTTAAATCTGAACACCCGATTTTTTTTTAAATCTCCCTTAAACATTTGTCGTTTTTAAGCTCTTAAAAAAATATGTCTTATTTTTTAAGATAATATCTAGACATTCCCAATGTTGAAACGCAAATTATATGAAATTCCCTCGATAGAAAAAAATTGCAAAGTATTCTCCGAAAATTATGATAAATACGTTAATTTCACTTTTTTTATAAGTTATATCTATTGTTTTTTTAAATGCTATTTGAGATGTTCCCCACGTGATTTTCGCTCTATTCTAAACGAGTCGTGTTTTATTAAACATTTTCCCAATTATTGCTTCAATTTTACCGTTTTAAATATAAGCGCGCTCTCTCCAATATTCTCTATTACATATCTCTCCATCTTCTTCTTTTTGAGCCGGGATACGGCGCCTTAAACAAGTTGTGTAACAAAAATTCGTTAAAAAGTTTTAGAAATCTTTTTTAGTCGGCGACCACGAATTGATCATTTTTGGGCAAGAAGATAAGTTTCTGTAACCATTGTACCCTGAAAAACTCTTTTCTCGAAACTTACACGATTCCTATAAAAATATTGGCCAAATAAAAAGCAATTTTCTAAATAATGCATAAAAAGAATCTTGTCGTTCAGCGAGAGCGCGGAACAAGCGATAGAGAGGCACGATCGGCCTAAGCGTTCGGCTTAAGCGTTCGGCTGGTGACGTTATCGCGTAAAATTATCCGTCTTAGTCCGTAAACCGACTTTGCAGACAACCATTTTTTTTTTATATTTGGTGTTTGCCTCTACAGCACCACGATTTTTGAATCCAGGCATATTTAAATCAGAAGTCAAAAGGCAGAATAAGAACACAGGCAATATAAATCACTTGTAAATAGTACATATCGAAGAAAAAATATGTTTCACTTAGATCTAAACGTGATGCTTTCAAATAGATAACAAAAAAAATATGCCTGAAAGCGTTAACAAAACTGGAATTGGACCTTACCTAGTTTGACGAGTACTCTTTTATTACATCGGACACTAATTGCTTTTCTATGAATCTCGCAAGTTGCTAAGCCGTTATCCAATAAATATGTAAGTTGGCTACGATTTGAGTGTTTTTCAGCAACAATATTATCGGGATTTATTTTTAAGATATTATGCCGTTTTGCGCTCCCTCTTTCTTCATCTCATGATGGACACCGTCCGAAACGTTGACGTATTTACTGCTAGTTACTGTCGCTACAGAACTTCACTGTTTAACATTCAAGGTGCGAATAACACATGAATTAATTGTATCTAATATTTTTATATTACTTGCGTGGCAACTTTCCCTTATCCCTCTCCTCCCCTTACCCTTCCCATCCCAAATCCCTATTTTGCAGTCTATTTCAGTTATAATCACACTTATTTTAATGCTGTGTATTAGTTTACCATTTGTTGAATTCACATTTGTACTCTTATTATTTTTTTAAATATTCTAGTTTATATTCAGTTTGTCTTGTTTCTAAATATCTATCTGTGAACATTAATAATTGGTCTGTTTTTTTATCATCCTCTTATGTTTATTGTATTACTAAGACTGTTAATGTTCCTTAAATAAATAAATAAATATATAAAGAAGGATGAAAACGGCATAATAACCCAAAAATTAATCTTGATAGTATGATTTGGGTTTTTCAGAATTTATAACGACGATCATAATGGACTTGTTGGTTCCCAGAATCGTTTTTTCTCCCAGTGTGCGGTCTTGCCAGCGACACACCAAGTCCCCGCTTTTTACAAAACATCCGGTCTTCCGGTATATTCTATTACGCACATAACTGTTACGTTCATTCGTAAAATTATTTCTTTATTTCATTTTGCCCCGCAGCTTTTTCGGTCGTACCTTGTTTCCGAGGGTTTTCTATTTCCGTATCGGCGTGCCTTATTTTCGACTCTTTATTCCGCGCTGTCACTCCAATTATTCTCAATACCACTTTATGGCCCATTGAACAGGACAACATCGGGTATTGAATTGGACTTCCAAGGGATCAAAAGTTTTTCACCACTGATTGTTATTCAACGAGTGGGTCAAAAATTCAAACCGCCGCCGGTTTGGCGTCCAATTATTGGCATCATGCGATTTATTTTTCATTTATCTCTCTAAAGCGATATAATAAAATGAATTCGAGCATTTGATACGTAAGGAAGGTCTGGTTTTATTTATTTTCCCTATAAAGGAGTAGGAAAATAATACATTATTATATTTTTATGTAACGTTCCATTTATTCTGTTTGGATTAGGAATAAATGTACTTGTCTTTGTAAAATATTAAGATTGAGAATGCTTCCACAGTGGTCTCTAGACGTTGAATCGTTCGCTTTATACTCGATTGATTTTCCCTTTATTTAAACGTTATTGATGACGATCGTTTAATTGAGTCAAAAGTGAATTGTGGGCTGCGGATTTTGTGAATTCCCTCGATCAATTTGGCTGAAGCACCCTCCTTTTGCTGAGTACGGATCACTCTTGCAATAATTACTGGGCTTCACACGGTCTTTACCTGAAACGCGGTCCTTTGTTCGAATATCGACAAAAGTATTGGATATAATTTGTGTACAAGTGATCCCAAATCATGAGGAGCTGTTGAGATTTCCCTCAGGGGTCACAGAGTTGCAAAGAAAGGGTGATCCCTCGATGGTGCTCCGCTTAAAAGGCTTTGACGATATCTTGAACTTTACCAACGCTCTAGATTTATTATTCTTCAAGAGTCCTCGTGAATTAAGTACTATCAGCTGAGTTCGACCTCATTTTTTAAATAACTTTGAACAATGGTTTGAAGTTTTCAATGGAAGGCGACGCTAGCTGAACCTTAAATTGTCGAAAAAGTTGATAGATCCATTGTTTGTATTTTATGGAAAAGGTTCTCCCTCCACGTCAATGTTCATCGATCAAACGAATTCATGGAAAAGGCTGCTCTTATTACTGATAAAAAGGAACGAAAAATAATTGTTACATTTAAAATTACGAACAAAGCTCAAAACGTTGCGTGGAAGTAAAATGAAAATATACATTATTTTTTTAATGAAAAATTAAACAATGTTGAAACTTAAATATTTCCTTTTTTATTTTAAAAAAAATTCAGACTTTCATTGTACTCGTACCTTTGCTTTTTCTTCACGCGGTGGATGAAAATTTCTTTGAACTTATGAAATTTTATAATAACACCTGATCCGTAAATGTTTTATCTTGATTGAACGCTGTTGTTTACGAAAAGAAGAAATATTTTTATAAATTGTTCGTAAATTGTACATACATATTTTTTAATGTGAATACCGTACAAAACCTCTCGAGCATGTGGAGACTATGGCATTCCCAATAGGGGTAAATTGTGAGGCTGAAGGTGGTGGGGGTGAGATGGGGAAGAGGAAGGTGGGGAGTATCTGACTATTCAAATCTGTTTATAAAACACCGCTAAAGCCATTTCAACTGTTCCTAAACTGAGAATATCTTCTACTCTGGTACAAATATACCTTATATTATTTTAAATGATTAAATAGTGGAATGACGCAAATCAATAAAATGAAATTTATTTTTGCACGCCGGCATTTGAGCCCATGATCTTCAGATTGGTAGTCGAGAACCTTATCTCTCGACCACGTCAATAATCAATACTCTCCCAGAAAAGGTGATTTTTTTCTATTTAATAATGTGATTCCGTAGATGAATCCTAAGCCCGGAGCTCGTGGGACAGCTAACTCCTATTCAAAATAACATTCGGAAGAAAAATGAAACATTTACTTAATAATACTACTTTAAATTTAAAGATTTTAACACTCTGCTAAGGAGATCGTATTCAATGAATTTTTATTTTTCCCCTTGAATAATATTTTTTCTGGAATTTCATACGCCTATTTAGAAAAAGCCCTTTTAAGGACGGTTGAAGATGTTGAGTTATTTAAGCGTTGTAAGTTATTCATACCACTTGTGTTCCCCAAGCACCCCACCTAAACCGGGAGAATAGAAATGGTAAATGACGCTCTTGGCCTTCGGAGAGCACAAACTATTAATTGCATGAAGGTATTCGTTAAACATTTACGATTTGGAAGAAGGTAGTGCTACGCCATACCTTCCTACTACCTACAGCCTACTTATTAAGCAAACTACCTGTGGCCATCGTCAGAACTCAGAACTAGTGTTGGGCAGCATCGAAATATATCTGACTTCGAAACATTGTAATATTCGAATTTTGAAGTTTTTTTTAAAGTTAATGTATTAATTAATAATTAATTAATGAATTCGAACATTGTAATATTGGATGTTTCGTAACAGACGATAAATCTCTGTCAACTGTTTTGTTTCCGAAAGAATCCAACGTGAATGGCTTTTTCTAAAATCATTATTCGACAAATATTTGAGGTTCTTCAAAAGAGCGTTAACACGAATCCAACATTTTTTGACTTGATAACGTCTTATAAATCGATGAACGCCGGCTGCACTCACGAAAAAGCATGACTCATTGTCGCGTTCCGCCTGAGCCGAGCGTGCAAGCCGTAGCGCGGAACAAGCGTTCGGCCTAAGCGTTCGGCTCGTGACGCATCTATCTCTCTTCCACTCCATCGTTATTGTATGACGTTATCGCGTAAAATTATCGTCCGTAAACCGACTTTACAGACAACCAATTTTTACGGAAAAAAATTGTGTCCATTTCACAAGCGGTAGAAGTGAAAGTTTCAGAAAACTTAAGAGGGAGGCTACGAAGCCCTGTACGAAGAGGAGACCTAATATTTTTACTCATTCTCTCGCTGGCTAAATCCTTTGGATGTATGTATTTGTCTGTATTTGGATGTATGTATTTGTCTCTTTTTAGTGTCTCTTTTTCGTTTCATCGAGTTTCAGATCAAAACGGTGCTCAAGAAGTTTTAACTTCAAAAACATTATTTTGATTTAATAATTTATGTGCCTTTGCCTGGATTTGAACTAGTAACCCAAATTCATGGATCCTAATACTCTGCAACGGAGGTCATGTTTAATGATACAGTATTTATGCGTTTTTTTTACTTCTTGCAGTAACTTGTTGGTATAAATTTCCTGGAGTAAAAAAGTAATAAAAATTAAATAAACTCTGCTCTAAAATAAGAACTGTTCATTTTAATATTGTTTGGAACTACTTTTACCCGTTCCTTTATATCAAACGTAGCAATGTTTCGATTAATGAATGCCAGAGTATGCCCATCACTAGTAAGAACCAACCGCAAGGCCGAATGAAAACTCAAAGGCTCCATATTATATTATTCTGATTATGTTTTAGCTGTTAAATGTTTATAGTGAAATAGTCCCATTGGCCGAAACCTGCGGTTCCATTGTTGGTCTATTGGCGAATGTAAAGTAGTGGAAGGGGGGGGGGATGTTAGGTAAGGCGAAAGATTATCTATTAAAGATAAATCTCCATTCAAGTTCATTATTCATGTTCATGTTATTCATAAATTGAAATTAGAATTTTAAAAACAATTACTTCGAAAATCTCGAATCCGTATGATTGTTGTAATTATTAACAAAAAATTGTATCAATTGAAAGAAATCAACAAAATCAGTACAATTAAAGATAAGTGGTTGCATTTCCTCCTTCTTAAGTCAACGTTTTGGGTATATGTGCACTGATGATGGACACTACGACGCTGTCCGAACCGCTAGTTAAAGAAGTAGGAAGCGCACAAGGCATAGTGCCTCAAAAATAAATCACGTCAAAAAAAAAAATTATCGTTTCATATTTTATTTTTTACAATTAGTGTAATTTTCGATATTTTTGAAGTGAAAACTTCTTTAACACCGTTGTGATTTGAAACTCTATGAAACGATAAATAGCGACACTAAAAAGAGCATATTATATATTTATTCATTTTTATTTATTAATTTGTTATAAAAAACATTAACAGTATAAGGAAGCTTTTGACTGTCCAACTAGGAAGGACTCCCGTTCTAGGACAGTCAAATTGACAGGTTTCGTATATATTAGGTACATGATAATTAATAAATATATAGTATCAAGTAAGATATCTATAGGATTTAGCCTGCGAGAGAATGAGATAGTATAATCGGTCCCCTCTTTGTGCGGTGCTTCGTAGCCTCCCCATTCTTGTCTACTTTAGTTTTCTAAAGGTTTTGAGTAACCGCGTGTAAATTGCACACTCTGATTTTTATACCTTTGATTTTCGATTGGCTCTTAGAATTCTTTATTCATACTTACCTACTTTATTTTTTTTAATCTTTGATTGATTCTTAGAATTTTTAATACTAACACCGAAATTAAAAAATATATTGCAAACATTTATCACAGTTTCTATTCGTATATTTTTAAATTTTAAATTCATAGTTTTTTTTGTAAAGTTGCCAAAATGGTCTTCTAGCTTCCAGTCTCTCAGCAGGGTTGTTGAAATTTCTCACGCTCTAATAAGTATCACTTTTAACGTTTATCATTAAAAATTTCCGCAATTAGCGAAGGGTTGCCGTCATTGCATAACCTTAATTGCATCCATTGCTTAACCTCTCGCGGTCTGGCTTCCGCACACCCTTTCCTCAGGTTAAACTATCTGGAAAATGCCCCCTGGGGCGGAAAGCAAAAAGCACTCCCCTCCCCCTCTCGGAGCAAAAATAGAACGGCTATAGTCTCGCCAACAATGTATATAAAATACCTATAAAGACGGCTCTGCCCAAATGGTGGCACGAGAACCTGTGCCTGTCCGCTAATAAGGTTTTTTTTAACAAGTTACAAACTTTTTAAAAGTGTATTTGTCCTTTTAATTATGTCGCTTTGTCTCTTTTACGATTTTTTTCTAGCTATTTAGGATGCATGGTGGGAGACTGGAAGAATGAAAAGTTCATTGATTATTTTTTTATGAATAGAATTAATCAAATTTCTTGTAATGTTGTTAGTATCGAATTACACAGAAAATGTTTAAAGGAGCAACTTCAACTAGGGTGCTTATTAATCAAATTGAATAAAGAAAAATGACTTCTTGTTCTTTCTTATTGCCCCGACTCATGTTATCTATAGAGCGGAAAATATGTGTGCTAATATGCTCTAGGGATGAGCTCTCGCGTCATGAAATGAGCACAGCTGTGTCTGTCTTTCTGTCCAAGAATTTATGAGTAAACGCCACCACAAACACGATAAGAGTTCAACTTGTTTGTTATATCTTTTTGATATGTTTTTTCTACTCAAATAAAATTTTTTCTCAGTGAAACTTCTTTAGCCCCGTTGTGATTTCGGATGAAATGGAAGTGCGTCACTAAAATGTATTATTTGATGATTCCTTTGTTCTAATATAATGCGGTAAATTTACGGCTCAGGTAGCGCAGCAGCGTAAAGCGCCTGACAAATCTCAGCGGCCAGAGAGACATCCAGCGAACCGAGGTTCGAATCCTACGAAATCAAAAAAATTAAAATTTTATTTTTGTAAAATCGATATCCAATCTTCAAACCACTTTAAAATAAACAGGCAAAAGAAAAGAAAGCGACATCTAACAACTTTCTAGTTTCACTTCTACCGCGTGTGAATTGCATCCTCTGATTGTTTTTATCAATTCCCTGACGAACACGCATTATGGTGTTTTCGTTATTTGTTATTGGGGTGTTATGCCGTGTTGCGCTACCCCCTTCTTTAGCCAACGTTTTGGACAGCGTTACAGTGTCCGAAACGTTGGCTTAATAGGGAGGTAGCCCAACACGGCATAAAACCCCAAAAACAAATAACGAAAATACTTTTGGCCGCGAAAATCTAAAAACGTATGCATTATGGTATTTGTTTGCACTAAATTGCTGATGTATCCGCTTCTAAATTCAACAACAAAAGAGTAAAAGAAAAAAAAAAACGATGTATCCGCCTAAACCGCGAGAGTATTTAAGTTTCAGCACCACAGTACTTACCGCAATATGTCAACTTGTGAGCATAATGTATAACATTATGTCCATGCATTCTGTCGGGCTAATAGGTGCGCTCTGTTGACCGTGTTCACCGCTGTGTACTCGGCGTCATTTAAGTGTCGACCTTTGTTTGTCTGACACGTTAAACATACTGAAAGTCAATTCGATTAGGTCGATTTATGGCCTGTAGCTGGACGTGTTTCTAGGCGGCGCTGTTTACTCATCACATTGTTTCAATCGGCTCAGTACTTGACCACCTCTGGCCTTTTAAATAATTACCGAAGGCTCTAGAACATAGCATGTGCTATTTAAACGGGACATAAAAAAATACATATTTCTATAATTTGTTAATTTTACCTTTCCTTTCTTCATTTTTCAATCATTTCATGACAAATGAGTTAATTTTGTTTCTATTATGACGGTCGTAACTTCGGTGGTAACTTGTTTGGAACATCCACGACGGTTAAACTACAAATATTTTCATAAATTCAATGATTTTATAAACAAAACAAATTGTGATTCGGCGAACAAATGAAAGTTTTTGGAGAGAAAGTTTCTTTAGCACCGTGTGACGTTGTGATGTAACGAAAAAGAGACAAACATGTATAGGATTTAGCTGCAAGAGAGTGAGATAGAACAATTTGTCTCCACTCTGTGCGGAGCTTCGTAAGCTCCCCGCTTTTTTCTACTTTAGTTTTTTCAGAAGGTTTCACTTCTACCGCGTGTGAACACATTTTAAAAAAATTAACCTATGTAATAGATACCTTTAATACGGAACATAATTTAATTGTTATTCCTTCATCTTCTTCTAGAGACATCTCTCCTATCAGAAGTTAGAAGTGAACAGAGCAATATCACACTGCTATAATTTTAAACAATTCACCTCTGTTCTGATAAAACGATATTATAATATGCATATTGGACCGTATATAGTCTTAGCTAGCCATTTTAGTTAACAAAAATACCACCTGAACCATGTTTGAAAAACTTTCATAAATTTACAGTTTACCTGCTGTATTTTCAAGAGGTTTTTGATGCGAAATGACGCATGCAGTAACTACGGAGCGTCCAATTGCGCTCATTGGCCGCTTTGATTATGACTAAACTCTTCAAGGTTCCTATTGGTTGAGATATGAAACTGAAATTACGCTTTGCAGAACCTACAGAGCATCAAATTGCTCTCATTGGCCGGTTTGATTTTGACCTTACTTTTCGAGGCTCCTATTGATTGAAAATGTGTTGGCGAAAGCAACACTGCAATCGCATGTGAACAGAACTCGAATTTTTTTATCCCTTTTAATTTCCAATGTAGTTTATTTGTTTATTACTATAAACTCGAACTCAAGCACTGGCTAAACTGACCTTTTTCATTTAACGATTTTTCAGAGCAAAATATTTTAGAACTTCGTTTTTAATACGTGAAAAAGATCTTTTGTGTGGGGAAAAAAGCCGCAACCTATTTTTATTTAATTCATACAAAGTTCACTGCACACCACTGTGTTGAAAGCGCCCCCCTTACGAAACTTTTTTTTTTGTGTTTCACTCGACTCCAGAATAATTAACATATTTTTTAAGTGCCCTGTCAAACTTAATTTTTTTTCGGTTTAGTTTTTCAACTCTCAGCTTGCCGTACGCTAATTGACTTAGCTGGGAAAAATTATTTATTCTTGAATTTGAAGATACGTCCAGGGTAGTTTGGTATAACGGTTGTCGTAACTGAATGGCTTCATTTATGTCTTGCGTAAAAAGAGATCACGTAATAATATGATACGTCGTGTCCCACGTGGTGAATGCGACCAATTTACATACTCTGCAATACCTTGCTTTACAAAATGATTAACAGTAATGAAACATAAAACATATATCAACAAATAACTAAAAACTATGCAGCCATTGCAATAATCTCTTAACCATAAATATATTTGTTCTTTTATTTGTTTTATAATGAAAATCTAGAATATAAAACATTTCACATGTGGTAGAGATTTCGGCATCCAAAGGCATTCACACTGTTTTTACATTGCTTTCGGGAGACGACACAGCTTAAACCAGATTGGTTGGTATTCTTAGTATCGCTCTTATGTGGTTAGACAACAATACCGATTCAGAAAGGTGATTGAAATGGCTTTAAACGTATTTATTGGCTAGTTCTAAATATCCACACACTTCTCCACCTCTCTTTTTTCCTTTTCCTTCTCCTCCACAATCTCGTCCATATTCCCACTGGCTCCGTCAGTTAGGAATTTTTAAAAATACTTTTTCGAGTTTAAAAATATTAAAATTGAATGTGGTCTTTTCAATGGTCAATATTACGATTACAATAAGAATTGATTCCTTTTCCTTGTACTATATAAACATATAATGATATTTTCTTTGTGATTTGGATGACACCATCAATTAAAACACAATTGAGTTTCTCTGTAAGGAAAGTAGAGGTTTGTTAATCTCACAAGATTTACAAAAAGAAAAGTATCTAGTAACAAAACATTACCTACAAGGAAAGAAATGACATTTAATGTTTTTAATTGTAATGTCGATTCCTTAATCACAATTTCGATAGTAATTACTTTTATTGATTGAAATTAATCTTATCAATTTGCTTTATCATAGCTCATAGATTATTTTTAGTATAGTTTTAATTATCCATAGACTATAAAATATCGAGTCGACAGTCTATGATACATACGGTCATAATGACGAGTCAAGATCGGCATTGCTTTAAATTAAAGAAAATTATATTTTTCTTTACAAACATTTTTGTAAAATGTATTAAATCTATTATTCTGTATGGATGTTTAAAAACCATGCTTAATGCAGTAGTAATGCACTAAAACCCCACCGGGGTAACCCGCCGCTATCGACGCAATTTGCCTGCACCCCTCGCGCTACTCTGGTCTATTAGCGTCGTCCACATTCACCTATATGAATGTGTACCTATGAGTTTGTGTAAGAATGTTATCGTAACCTCCGGTTACGACAACTTTGCGATAAAACAACCCTCATACATGACCATATATTTTTGCACTCCGATCTGACAAGTTTCCTCTTTAAATAAGTAACAAAGTCCGTTTACTTAACGCGAAACGATTCCCAGATACCTACTGAATGGGTTGGATAGCAGAAGGAACCCGCCGCAGTCAGTGCAATCTGCAGTCGCCGCTGATAATTGATCATCTATCATCACCCAGTCAACGTGCACCTATCTGTATGACTCTGCACAACATACGTATTTATTCGTAACCTCGGGTTACGACCGCCTCACGATTAAACAACCCGTAGATACGACCATGTACATGTTTACCCCTTTTTCGTGTCCTATAAATAGCCTCGTCCGATATGACGAGATTCGGAATCATGGGTCTGAACTAAATTTAAAAAGACAAAAATAGCCTCCTGCAACCATTTTTACAATTAAATTTGTGAAAATTTGTTGTAAAAAGCAAAGTTTAAATTTAAAGACCAACTATTTTTTTATTACCTAAACATTGATGATTTGATTAAGCATTTTTATAACAAATATATAATTTTTATTTGTTTAACCATTTTAAAACCGTTGTTCAAATTTTTAGATTGTTTGACAGAAAGCATGTTCGTAACCTGAGGTATGCCTGATTGTGGGTATTCGTATGTGTATGTATTATCTGTTTGCGTGCTTTTGGTGGGCGGAGTGTTTGTTGGGTGATTTGTTGGGTGATTATTGCGGGTCAGCGGCTCGTCTCGCCATCTAGTCCCTCATTAGTCCGTTGATGATGCAAATGTTGACGCAGCATCGGATGGAAGTGCGAGTCATACTTGTGATCAGAAAATCAAGCAATTTGAAAGGTTGTTTCCCCAGCAAGTGCGATAGCAGTTAAATCTTACAAAACCGAGATCATCAGAAACTCTATTATTTAAGAAGAAAAGTGACCTTTCTCACAAAAAATTCGGATCTTCCAATTATTTTTCCTGTAAATCGAAAATAATTGATTTTACTACTTTCTACGGTTTGATTTTTATTTATTACTAGCTTTTCCCCGCGGCTTCGATCGCATATCAGGGGAAATTACTGTAGCGCTTGCACTTATCAGTTATCTCCCCTCCCACCTCCCCCTTCCCACCTCCCCCCTCCTCCCTTCCCCTTCCCCCCTCCCCCTCCCCCCGTATTTCGCATTCGCATTTGTATGGATAATTATATCAAAAGAAATAGTAGGTACCTATTTCACATTTTACATTTTTTGTATTTATATATAGAACTACCTACTACGAAAATCATCTGGATTCCAAACTCTACGGTTTTATTCCTCGGTTACCATTTTTAGTAATTAAACCACCTAACTTTCAATTAGATTTTTAAAAATACAAAATAATGACTAAACACGTAATGACGTAACCGAATCCCTTTTTTAGATTTTCTAATTACCAGAATTTTATCAAACATCATAAAAATTTTGCGTTGCGTAAACTAATAAATACAACCAATAAAGTAGATATATTTATTATCATAATTATCATTATCTAGTCATTGGCCTGCTCCTCGGTTTGGGTCCCTTCCTGGCACGTGTTTCCACCAAATTTTGTTAAACGGTTTACATTTTCCACTTGATAACTTGATTGTTGTCTCACGTTCTTGTCTTGTAGCGGCAAGAACGTGGTAGGCTTTGTCCGTTTTTGAGTTTCCCATCACCCACGTTGTATTCAGGTCGTTTTTAAGGGTCCACTATTCGAATTTCGACCGATTTCTTACATATCTCCCTTAAACATTTGAAGTTTTTTAGCTCTTAAAAAATATTTGTTATTTTTGAAGATAATATCGAGATACGTTCCACGCCGAAACGCAAATTATATGAAATTCCCTCGATAGAAAAAAATCGCAAAGTATGCTCCGAAAATTATTTAAAACAAGTCTATTTCTATTATTTTACAAGTTATATTTGTGAAAATATTCACAATGTTTAAGATACGTTTCACGAGATTATTGCTCTATTTTAAACGAGTCATGTTTTATTAAGCTTTTTCGCGATTTTCTCTGCGATTTCATCACTTAAAATATTAGCGCGCTCTGTCCAACGTTCGTAATTACACATCTCTCCATCTTCTTCTTTTTCAGCCGAATAGCGCCGCCAAGACTTCTACTAAATGGGTCTCTTCAAATACGCTTTATGTATTAAAGCTAGGGTTCTACCACCTAGCGTCCGTAAGGCCTCATTTCTCTCATTAATCAAATATCTTCTGTTTGTTGGTCGCAGCAAACTCTCTCTCTGATTACCCTCATTATAGCTATATCTCGTAGTAAACATATTTGTCATCTCATTTCAATATCGATAATAGTTCTTACCACCGAGTTTTGGCCTCACTTACTTTACCTATTTAATAGTATCAGGGTGATCGTAGTGACGTAGTTATTCCACCAATGTTAGTTGGTGGAGTCAACCATATCTAATAAGGTCACTCGTGGCCGTACAGTTCACATTAATTTGTCATCTCATTGCACGAATATTAAACCACCTTGTTCAGTGTCCGTGTGTTCCTTTAGTTCTTCAATCGTTTGTTGGTTAGTTGAGGCGGTCTTTCTTTCATTAATTAAATTCATACTTATTTGTCTCATTAAAAGCAGGTTGGTTTCTCGAACAGTGTCTGTGTGACCGCAGCTCCATAGTTCTTCCACCTACAGTTAGTTGGTAGGTCGTAGCGACCTGTCTCATTATACCCACTCCCGCGGCCGATATTATGGCTTCCGCCCTTAACGGTGGCCAGTGGCTCGCGTCGCCAGCGGCTAATTTTAATTATCGTACGAACTGCGTACTTACCTACTTCGTGTGATAGGGCGGGTAATCCGACCGATCCGACCGATAAAGTGCGATCCTTCGCGCTTTATTTTTGTTTAGGTATAGGTACTAGTTCTTTGGAACTGGTGTTCTAATTTAACACTACTCAGAAGTTATCTTGGGATTGTAAGTGCGAAACACAAATCATTTCCTGACACGTGAAAATCTGTCATGCAAAATCATTTCCATCAAGAACCCTGGAGCTTTGAAAAAGCTTTTTTACTGTCACAAAATGAGACAATTTATTTATTTAAACGCCATAAAATAGCTTTTACATTCAAGTATTACATGAAACAGTGGTACACAGGGGCAGTATTCTAATAATAACGAAAATACATTATACAATATTTAAATAATATACACACTAGGTTTTTATAAGACCTGATATAAAACAATATGATGTATGTGCGATAAAGGCTAGTGAATAGGTATGTGATACAATTATGTGTTACAACCAAAAAAAAAAAAAGTGAAAACTTAAGGAATAGAATAGATCTTGTTAAAATAACAGAACATTTTATTTACGCCTAATAAAAATATGTAAATAAAGGTGACTTGTTAGCAAGTAAAATCGAAGAATCAAGTCAAGTATGCCTATTCATACATTCATATGTATTTGCAAATCTAGGAATTGGTTATAAATAGACCAATTTAGTATAGAGTTTATTGTTACCTTAAAATTTAACATTGCTTGAAATGATTGGGCACGCATAGCTGGCAAATTAGCTCCGTTATTTTAGAGCTGTCAGTTGGAGACTTAATAATAAGTATGAATTAACTTTTTTTTAATAATTTAGTACATTTATTAGCTATGACTCCTCTGTCAACAACTGTTAAAACTCGAAGCCGGGTTGATCAATATTAAAGCATGGGGCCTGAAGCACAGGACTGTAACGACATTAAATTTATAAATGTTATAAATAAATGTCATTTCCTTGACATACCACCGTTTTGCGGCATAAAAATTGTGAAACGAGAACCCTTAACTGTGGCACGTTATGTTAGTTTGTTGACGTTCCCGGGTCTCGGTTTTAATCTCCCGGGCGTGTTTGATTCCGACCTGCAGCGGCACGGATGGAATTAAAAGAGCGCACTTAGCGCCACCTGGCGGATCGAAATGGAACGGAATCGCGTTGCGGAAGGCGGTGGATGTGGCGGTGTATTACCCGATGAGGTGTATCATCCCGTTCTACTCCAGACATTACCACATGTTTTGCTGTCGGTTGACAACAATACTCTCTGTTTTCCTGCCGCCGAAAGCTCCGCTGTAATCTCTATTTGTGTTTCATGCGTTTTACAAAATTTTGACAAAAATACCTTCTCTATTACCACTAAGATCTCCGACGTAACCTCTCTTTTCCGATATCGAAATTCAGGAGAGCAATCCTTTTAATTTTTAAAAGGATCTCTTCAATGACTCGATCTATTCTCTTTTTTTGGTCCTGTAAGTATTTTTAAAACTCAATTCCAGAAAAGGCTAACTTTAATTTTCACTTAAAACTATAATGGGTACATAAATAAAAAAAATTCATTTACTTCTTTAATTTTCAGATGTCATATTTTTTTATGCATCAGCACTTCTTTATATTTTGAATATCGCCTGGGAGGTTTTTGCCCCCTCGTAGCTAATGGATTGCTTGCCTTATCATGTTGGTATGGTATATAAATGTGCTTGTTTCACAACCAACCCATGGTACTTGGATAATAATAGAACTTGAATAGAAATTTCACAGAATTTGAATATTAACATCAAAATTTGATGAGATGTTCAAATTCTGGGAACAATCCGTCCTTAGTAAATCTAAGCAAATGAGCTTGCAAGTTTCAAAGGATGATGCTTTAAAACGAAAAAAAATCCTAACTGATCGGGTATTTGGATCCGTAACTTTTGGCCGAAAGGTCGCGGGTTAAAAGCCTTCATCACCTGATCATTCAGAGCATAGCACCAAATACAGCTTAAGAAATTAATTATTCTTAGAAATAGGAATTTCTTAGGGCCTTAGTAACAAACTTGATAAAAATTTTACACAATTAATAAAGAACCATTAGTAACAATGATTATACAACAAACAATATAAATAATTGGTTAATTTGTAAACTAACTAACTAAACATCACGCCGTTTCTCCGCAGGGGTAGGCAGAGAAGACGGACCGCCAAACAACTCGTTTTTTGCCTCATTCACATTCATACATCGTCGCATACATACTCTTCTATTATTCTGATTCTTGACATGGCCAGCCTCAAGTATCTGATTCACTGTATAATTACTGTGTATTCAATATTCTGTAAGTTTAATATTTATTGTATATTCACTATTGTATTCACTGATTATTTGTAAGCGCCGTTTTAGTAAATGAAGGGCGCTGTTAATGAGACATAAATTATTGTGAATCAGTTGACCAAAATTTAAGATGAAGTTATACATGAAATCTTATTTAGATTAATCTTTACGACCAACCGGTTTACATTATGAACATCAAAAAATAAGCTACTGATAAATTGAAGCTTTTGCTAGCTTTTCTATGTATTGGAATTGCAAAAAAAAAATTAATTACATAACAAAAATATAAGCTTAAACCACTGAAAAACATGTTTTTTCATGATTTAACTATGAAGTAAAATAAGAAACAATAAAAAAAATACCTTTTTATGGCTAAGACTATTTTTGAGGTTTTGTATGTTCTAACTTTTTTTCATTCTTTTAAAATTATTCACAAAATTAAATAAAATCACATTTTCGCTAACTTGCCTCGTGCAAATTCGACGCTCGATTTAAAATTTCGAAGGCATGAGAATCGAAATATTTCTAGCGCTTAACATGTTATTCGTATTGGGAGGATCTTACCGCTTCACCACAGTGGTGTCCACTCGTTTAATTCACAGTAGGATTTTTGAATAGTAACATTTTTATAATAAAACGTATCTGTTTGCGCTATGTCCCATACATATTCTATCCTGAAAGAAACCTAGGACTATTCAAAACAGATAATGTACGAGAATTATTGATACATGACAACTAAATTTACAATAATTGGTACTTTTCAGCCATCCTCCATTTTCCCATCCCCATCCCACAGCGCAGCGGGTGGAAAGTTCCACTAGCCGCGTGGGGTATTGACGTAAAAAAATGGTTCGTCCTCCGCCAGAGTGAATTTTCAATAAACTTTCCGTGCAGGTTTCTACGTATTTTCAATCCAATATCAGCGCATGGACAGAGACATGCGAGCGCTCCCCAAATCTACATGCCGGAATTATCCAACATGCCACCACGGTGCACTTTGTCCATTTCCACGTTTCATACAAAGGATTTTATTTCGAGGAACATTTTGAACTCTTAATAAGTATTCCCAAAAAGTTATATTTTAAAATATAATTTAAATAGTTACATCATAACATTGAAGAGCGAAAGAAGTCACAACGTGGTAAAACTAAGAAAACAATATTTTGAAGTGAAAACTTCTTTAGCACCGTTGTGATTTGAAACTCGATGAAACGGAAACGAGCGATACAAAAAAGAAACAAACATATACATCTATAGGATTTAGCCTGCGAGAGAATGAAATAGACTAAAGCTAATAACTTTGTGCGGTGCTTCGTAGCTTCCCCACTCTTTTCTATTTTAGTTTTATGAAAGTTTCACTTCCACCGCGTGTGAACTGCACACTTGTATTTTTTTATTTGCATTGTGTAAAGAGATTTTAAACGCTCCCTTTACTATTATTTTTAAGTTTATCAAAATTTGCAATCGAATCGCAATACCCAAATTGGCAGCTACTTACACTCTGTAGCAGTGGCTCCTAATCTTTTAAGGGACCACTATTACATTTATTTATTCTCACAGGGGTCAAAAGGTACAATAATGATAAACTGTTAATCGCCTTAAATTAAACTTGTCCTTCCAATTATTATCATTTTGCAATTCAATGTGCTCTTCTTGGACTTCTTCAGCCACCTCACCATTTTTAATACAAAGGGTTACGAATCAGCTTTGGAATACCTTTCGATTCGGTTTTTGTAGTAAATTAATAAATGTTTCGTGGACCACATCTTAGATCTGGACCATCTGTGAACCACTGCTCTATAGCGATATTCTATTTTCTGCACATTTTTTCTAGGCCATTAAAAATGTTTTCAGTCAGCGAAGTACTTTTTACCCCAAGCTGTTAACTTATTTATTAAGTATCTTTACTTTGAAATACTCCATGGATCTCTTCAATACAAAGTTAGATAGAGAGACTCGTACGCGTAGCATACGCATCGCTCTTGAGTGTCCGCCATACTATTTTGATAGCGATCGTACTCGACGCGCTGCGTCAATTACGGGTTTAACGTCAATTGCACGCTACCGACAATGCCGGTAGCGCGCGAGTTGTATCTGCTACACGTTTGACAAAAGTTGTGTCCGACCGTTATTTGAATGTTAAATTGGGTCTGAAGGTGGAAAATAACCGTTTTTATATAATTTACCGGAATACATGACAAAGGATTTAGCGGTTGAGGTTGAAAAGTAAATTTGACTACATTCTCATGTAGTTCCATGGGAGAACCCGAAATCTTATTTTAGATCTTTTTTATTTTTAAATAATAAAGACAAGGAAATATAAAGATAAACAGTATTGTCTTCATCGCTTGATATAGCTTAAACTCCATGACTCCACGTGAAAAAATTATCAAGTTCAGTATGATTCGGATAGCACCGTGTATGGGTCTGACTTACAGAGTAGCATATCGGTAGGCGACTTGTGTTTGCGTTGCAGTCACCTAGCTTATAAGTAACTCCATGAACGAACGGCCTTGATATCTCCCAAATGTGTGTGTGTCCTTTTTATAAATACCTTTCGCCCTGCATTCTCAAAGGTAACAAAAACGTCCCGCTAGGAATTAAAAAGATGACAAATAAATTTTTTTTTATCTCAAGTCGTGATTAAAATCCCTCTCATGTGTAATATTCATCTTTTATTTACGTATTTCCCTAATAGTCTCCCTCATTTATGTTTGTTGTTTCAAAGTGACGTATTTAACAGAATTTCGGAAATCATTTATCTTCAAAGCTTTGAAGAGTTTTAATACTGTGACAGTTCTTGTCCCGTGCATCTGGTATGTAACAACACTTGACAGTTTTCTAACTTTAACAATCACATTACAGTTGTGGAACATGGACCCAGCTGCGGCTCGGTGTGGGTACCACAATATCACACTGAGTCACCGCGCTAGGATCATTGAATGAGATGCTCGTACTACGGAATAAATTCCCGTTTTGATTGGAACCGAGCACAAATGTCTGGATCTCAACACTAGATGGCCAAAAATATGAATCTGTCAAGAGTCAAGTCTAATTAAAATCATTATATTTATCTCGATAGGAAGAGAGTCAAATATCACAAATACATATTTATTATAAATGTTTGCGCGACTCATTTAAAACAACCTCTCTCAACAAACTCTCTTAAACCTTTTAAGTAATGTGACTTTTCCCCCGGATGGTCTTCGTTGTATGTTCTTAATAATAATAAAAAACTGGTTGTCTGTAAAGTCGGCTTACGGACGATAATTTTACGTGAAAACGACATATGAAAACATTGATGAAAAATTGCATTGATGCGTCATAAGCCGAACGCTTAGGCCGATGGTGCCTCTCTATCGCTTGCGCGCTCGGCTCAGGCGGAACGTGACAATGAGTCATGCTTTTTCGTGCATGCAGCCGGCGTTCATCGATTTATAAGACGTTATCTCGTCAAAAATATTTCGCTTATGTGCATTAACTTCGGACGATGATTTTACAAGACAGCCTATAAGTAAAAAAAAATCGAGTGCAGTTCGCACGCGGTAGAAGCGAAAGTACCAAAATAATCTCAACCAATAGGAGCCTTGAAATGTGAGATCATAATCAAAATGGCCAATGAGCTCAGTCTAACGCTTCGTAGGTACTATAATGCGTCATTTCCGTTTCACCCGAGTTTCAAATCACAGCGGGGCTAAAGAAGTTGCACTTCAAAATACAAATATTTTTTTTCGAATTTCTAAAGTTTTAGTAGTTAAGGTTGTCTTCGGGAACAAAAAACGATTTGTTTGTGCGGAAAAAATTCTTCTATGGAAAAATATTTTTATTTTATTTCGGTGTAACAATAATAATATTTTGAAAATCACTAAATCACCTCCCATAGTTAGTGCACTTAACTCCCCGACATCCTGTGTGAAAATAAACTGTTTACTTGGAAAGTGGGAGGAAAGTAGTTTACTTTCATAATAACATACTTTTATCAGAGCTGCAAAAAATATTATTTGATTTTAGTAATAAAACCGCTTTGTGAATTACACTCTATATATTTATATATATAATAAGAATAACAAACATGGGTTTGTTCTAAATACATCTTTTGGTAATATTCCACTGTTTTCAGTTGAAACTCTTTTTTTTAAGCGAAAACTTCTTTAGCAACATTGTGATTTGAAACTCTATGAAATGGAAACCAGCGCCACCAAAAAGAGAGAAATACATACATCCATAGGATTTAGCCTACGATAAAATAAGTAATAAAACCTTACCTACGTACAGTATCTACGAAGCATCGCGCTCTGTCAAGCTGCGCGTATAGGCCGCTTTGATTATGAGCTCACTTTTCAAGGCTCCTATTGGTTTAGATTGTGTGGGTGAAGGTTTCACTTCTACCGCGTGTGAACTGCACTAAATTTTTATTTTTCAAGCCAAATTTCAGTTTTTCAGAAAAAAAATTGTGACCCAGACGGAGTTGAAAAAAAATTGTATTTATATAATACCACTTTTAAAAAAATTAGCTGTGTAAGAATATCCATTTTTTCTCAACACTATTTTTGGTCGGTTTATATTGCGATTCGAACCTTCGTGCCCCAGATGGAGTTGAAAAAAAAAGTATTTATATAATACCACTTTAAAAAAAATTACGCTGTGTAAGAATATCCATTTTTTCTCAACACTATTTTTGGTCGGTTTATATTACGATTCGAACCTTCGTGCCCCAGATGAGTTGAAAAAAAATGTATTTATATAACACCACTTTTAAAAAAATTACGCTGCGTAAGAATATCCATTTTTTCTCAACACTATTTTTGGTCGATTTATATTGCGATTCGAACCTTCGTGCCCCAGATGGAGTTGAAAAAAAAAAGTATTTATATAATACCACTTTTAAAAAAATTACGCTGCGTAAGAATATCCATTTTTTTCTCAACACTATTTTTGGCCAGTTTATATTGCGATTCGAACCTTCGTGCCGCAGTAACTTGAAGACTTACAAAAACTTCCATTCATTTTTTGCCAAGTCCAAATACCAGGTCAGTAAGACATAAATTCGTCGGTGTTTTTCTGCCCCAGATGGAGTTGAAAAAAAAAGTATTTATATAATACCACTTTAAAAAAAATTACGCTGTGTAAGAATATCCATTTTTCTCAACACTATTTTTGGTCGGTTTATATTACGATTCGAACCTTCGTGCCCCAGATGAGTTGAAAAAAAATGTATTTATATAACACCACTTTTAAAAAAATTACGCTGCGTAAGAATATCCATTTTTTCTCAACACTATTTTTGGTCGATTTATATTGCGATTCGAACCTTCGTGCCCCAGATGGAGTTGAAAAAAAAAAGTATTTATATAATACCACTTTTAAAAAAATTACGCTGCGTAAGAATATCCATTTTTTTCTCAACACTATTTTTGGCCGGTTTATATTGCGATTCGAACCTTCGTGCCGCAGTAACTTGAAGACTTACAAAAACTTCCATTCATTTTTTGCCAAGTCCAAATACCAGGTCAGTAAGACATAAATTCGTCGGTGTTTTTCTGCCCCAGATGGAGTTGAAAAAAAAAGTATTTATATAATACCACTTTAAAAAAAATTACGCTGTGTAAGAATATCCATTTTTTCTCAACACTATTTTTGGTCGGTTTATATTACGATTCGAACCTTCGTGCCCCAGATGAGTTGAAAAAAAATGTATTTATATAACACCACTTTTAAAAAAATTACGCTGCGTAAGAATATCCATTTTTTCTCAACACTATTTTTGGTCGATTTATATTGCGATTCGAACCTTCGTGCCCCAGATGGAGTTGAAAAAAAAAAGTATTTATATAATACCACTTTTAAAAAAATTACGCTGCGTAAGAATATCCATTTTTTTCTCAACACTATTTTTGGCCGGTTTATATTGCGATTCGAACCTTCGTGCCGCAGTAACTTGAAGACTTACAAAAACTTCCATTCATTTTTTGCCAAGTCCAAATACCAGGTCAGTAAGACATAAATTCGTCGGTGTTTTTCTGTTGTGTCCGGGGAACGTTTTTGTCGCGTGTTAGCGGATTTCGAGAAATTCCCACACTTTTCTGACAATGGTCCTCTAGACCAGTGTTCCGCAAAGTGTGTGCCGCGGCACAGTGGTGTACCGTGGCCGTTAGCTGGTGTGCCTCATCGCAATGCTACATTGTAACTAAGTAACATTGCGACGCTGCACCAGCTTAGGCGATCCGACTATCGGATCGATAATAAAATAGGCCAGGCGGACATATTCGCTCATTTAAAGCTTTTTTTGAGCTCAACCAAAAAAGCAAGGCAAGAATTCTAATACTGTAACGTCATCGGATAAGATTGAAAGCTTTCGCGCTAAGTTAGTGTTATGGATCAGCCACGCCCAATGGTATGTAGTAACGAAATGTTCCCAAATGGCATGGCTGCCGATTCAATAAAAAAGTGCAGGCTTTGATAGTGAAACACTCGAAGCACAGGCTAGCGAAACACAGCATAAAAAAATTAACTCATATTTTCCTAAGTGTGACCTGCAACCTATGATGGACTGGGTTCGAAATCCATTCTCAGATAGCATTTCCCTTGGACGCTTACCGATAAACGAGCAGGAAAAATTTTGAATACAAAAACTCAGAAAATAAAAGTAAAATTTTCCGAAACGCTAGAACATTTTCGGCTACGCATTAAAAATGAGTATCCACTGCTTTGAAAGCGTGCTATTGCAATTATCTTGCCATTTGTCACGATCTATTAATGCGAATTGGGGTTTTCAACTCCCACTACGATATAAAAAAAGAGAACACCTGAGGACGAACGACGAAGAGTTGAGAGAAGTATTATCAACGATTGCTCCAAATGCAGCGATCCTTTGATCGCCTGTGCTCAGTTAAGCAAGCTCACATTTCTCATTAAACATGTTTTCATAATATATCTATTGATTGTAATAAAAAACATTGTTTTTTTCTTTGGTGTACCTTTAAATTTTTTTGCTTTGCTAGGTGTACCTTGATCACAAAAAGTTTGCGGAACACTGCTCTAGACCTATTCGCGTGTATACCGCGGTGTTAGTGGATTGTCACTTCTACCGGCCCACAGTAAATGCTTCTTTTTGTCTTCTTAACGGAAAGAGATAATGTCGAAATATCGTAAGATGAAAACGAACTTTCTTGAATTTCATATTGTGTGGTTTTGTATCATTTGCATCATTTTTATTTGTATAATTTTTTTGCAAAATGCAAAAAAAATCTGTCAATATAAACATAAGAAACAATTAGCTTTGAAATCAATAAAATCAACAAATTTCCTAACACAAAAATGTATGAACAACAAAAAAATAATCTCAACCCATAAGTGAGAATTATTTTTGTAAATTTCAAGTTTTAACATATTTGAAAAATAAAATTGGTTTTATACTATCATCAATCAGTATCAATAGCCTAAGGACTACGGTTGAAATTTAAGAATCCGGCTAAGAATACAACTCAGACGCCGCGCCTCAACCGTTTTCGTACTTGAAGTTTGTATACAAATCTGCTTTTGTAATATGATCGACTTAAAGCAATGCCAAAAGATGGCGCCACTTACGTGAACAGCAAGTGTGATTAGCACCGCCTGACAGGCTAAGTACTACGGATTTGTAATTTCGTATATCTTTCCGGATATGGCGAGATAAACAATAATATGGTTATTTTTGTAACTGTGAATAATAATACCAAGCGGCTTTATATTATATATGACGTCACTCTCCGCGGTTACTTCGCCCCGGTGAATAGTTGTAACTGGATGCCAGTGGATCCGAGAAACCTTCTATTTTTTTAACCAATTCTTACCGGATTTATTAAAGGTCACCAACACTCAAACTGGGCGAAGCCTAACCAAAAGCCGCCCGCGGGGCTTAGCAGAAGTCTTATACCTTAATCATAAAAACTCTTCTCTGGGTACTCCCGTTAGACATTTTTCGTTGAATTTATCTTTATAATTGTGTCAATAATATTTCTTTTTTGTTCCAGGTAAAAATAAATAATTCACCCCTAGAGCAGAGATGTATCTGGTAAGATATTATAAAATAATAAAAGTAGGTTCAGAATATGGGTACAATTTACAGAATTAAGATATTATTTCAGATGTATTATCATAAAGGATATAAGGATATAAATTGAATAAAATCCACAAACAACGACGTGCATTTTATCTTTGGTAAAACACAATTATTTTCTATTACGCATCATGGAAAGATTTTACAAAAAAACACTTTACTTTGACTCTTATATCCGTAGAATAAATTAATCTCGCAGTAATGGTTTAATTCGTATGCATATTTTATGCCTCACCAAGCCACCCCACACCTCAGGATCCTGCCTACCTGTGTTTGTTTCAGATTTACGTTGATATCGAATAGAAAACCGAGCATTAGAAGTGCAAACAAACCCGACCCTCTGTGCTGAGGGAATGTGGGTGAGTGTGGGGAGTTGTCGGGGGTGGTGGGAGGAAAAAAAATAACAGTGTCGAATGGAGGCGGATACCAGGATAATGCCAGGGAACCATAAAGTAGAGGAGGTGCTCGGATGGGGTAAACACTAACAGAGCGGCCGGATTAGAGATGTAGCGACCGGAAAACTCAACCCATTACGGACTTTCTGTGGGGTTAGGCTCGCCGAATAGTAAATACGGATGATCCTACGGACGCTGCGGAAGGCAGGTAGTAATAACATCACGCCGGAGATTATTGCTATAGTGAGTAATGCTGCGGATAAAAGCCGGGTCCGTTAAAAAGTTTATTGTGTAAAAGAAGGGTTCCCAAACTGTCTATGGCGGAGCGAAATTTGGCCGATCGGTTGTATAGGTTGTGGTTCCGGGTTTGTAAATTTTTGAATCAATTACTTTTCCCAAATTAATTTACCACCATGGATTAAACAAATAATATCCAAGTCGTAAAACGAATCTTTTTTTATGCTATAGATTATTATTTCCTAATATTTATTTTTATTTATTTCATTTTTATTTAGTAAAATATTTACACATTTATGTACATTATTTATAAAATGTTTTGACTGTCCAACTAGGATGATTCCCGTTTTAGGACAGTCAAATTAGGATAAGTGTGAATATATATGGACCATGATTTATACAAAAAGAGGGAAAATTGAGGAAATGAAAAGAAGAGAAAGAATAAAACATAAAATTGGAAAGTTAAAAGCGTACTAACATATTACTTAAAAAAAAGGCTTATATGTATAGGTTCTTGAAAAAAAGGGGCTTAAACATATAGTTCACTTGTGTATGCATGTAAAGATGATTGTCTGTTTTTGACGTTGATTGGCGGCATGGATTTGTTTTGTATGTAAATCTATAGTTTTATTCCGAGGTTCACGAAATTTCGCACAGTTGTCAATCAAAATAAGAGGGAATTTGCTGTCTACATCCAATGGATTTGTTTTGTATACAAATCTGTAGTTTTATTCCGAGGTTGTTCAAAATAAGAAGAAATTTACTGTCTACATCCAATTTCGAAAACTGCAACCCAGGGGACAGTTATGTATCTATATTTATATATATATATACAAATCTCGCGTCACGATGTTTGTTCGAGATAAACTCCAAAACAACTTAACCGATTTTGATGAAATTTGGCTTACTGTGTGTAATTCGGTCCAACTTATAATCTTATACTTATCTCGATTATTGACCTCAATATTTATTATTGTGAATTAAATGTTTGTTGTAGGACAATGCTTGTAATTATTTGTAAATTCCATAAGTTTCTAACAGATGGCGGTGTGAGTTAATTTATCAACACAGCACTTGGTTATCTAGGCTGGGAAACCAGGCCGGGTCAGCTAGTATGTATATACAGTGTGTTCTTGTGTTATGGCTTTGTTTTTTATACATGTCTTCTTATTCCGCGATTGATCAGACTTTGCACACTTGACCTTCAAAATAAGAGGAAGATCACTGACTATCTTAGATTTCGGGGGGGGGGGTTCGAAATCTAAGATTCACTTAGTGTATTCGTTATAATACACTAAGTGAATGGTGGAATAATTCGGGGACACCCGAATCAAAAAAATATTTTGAAGAAAGAATTATTAAAATGTATGACGTAGATGTGAATGGTAAAAGTTAGGGTCACCCAAGGAGAACATGGCACGATCAAGTAAAACAAGTTTTTTTCAATTCACAATAAGATAATAATTTCCGCCTTAAAAATTTACCCAGTTTTCAGGAACATTAGAACTTACAACCTCAAAATTTTAGGTACTGCAAGCAATTCATAATCCCGAGCAACGCCGGGTAAACCTTTACAATTTTCCTGATAACGCGGTTTTGATCAAAGATTTGAAGAACAAAAAAGGTATATTTTTTGTTGTTGTTAGAATAAGTACAATTTTCGTCAATTGAAATTAGTCTGTTATTTTAATTTTAGAGGAGTATTTCTAAAGTTATTATTATTATTATTATTATTTTTCTGTTCTACTTGAAATATCTGTTGTATCAGCTGTATCGTTTTTGTATATTTAGTTATTGCTTATTTAGTTTTTACTTAAATTACATCTTCTTTCATTATTATTATTATTTCCAATATAATATATGCTATGTTGTGATATGCTCCTGTGTATACTGTAAAGGCAGTTATGATTTCAGGACTTTTATGTAAAAATTCTTTTTTGGCGAACGAATAAATAAATAAGTTGATCCCCGTGGAAAAAGTAGTATATAGGTTGGGAACTCTCGGTAAAAGGTACTTACTATAATAATATATGCGTTGCGTATATCGTAAAATGTTAGTCGATTACGGCTTACTATTCCCCTCTGCAGGAGACCGAAAGTGTTGCTTAATACGAAAAACAATTTTTTTTTTTGGTAAATTCATAGATGTTTTTTGGCCATTAAACACAACCTCTCCACCGGAGACAGTTTTATTTTATTTATTTATTTATTTAAACGCCCATAGGGCGGAATACTCGTTTTTGACAAAATACAGGAAACAACATAAAATATAAGAAACAAAATAGAGGTAACATAAAATATAAGAGTTGACACAAAGTAGGTAGCATGGAATATAAGATAAGTAAAAACAGAGTTAAAGATAGTTTATGAAGTAGGAAGAAATAGTTGACACATACTTCGTTTGAAGTTTGACAAATTCAATTTTTTATCAGATACTTTATTTATTTATTTATTTCTATGCATTACAGTATTTACCTTTAGATCAATTTTGAAAAACATTTTTACATAATATGTATTGTAATTTTATTATGTTGGGTGTAAGGTAGGTTTGTGAAGGTGAAACTGTGGATAGGTATTGTATGTTTCGTGAACACCTCACTAGGAGAACCTGTGCTGAGGTGTTTACGTTTATGTTTATGTATGACATCCACATTGTTTAAATATTTGTTCCAAGACTGTGTAAACGCTGTATTGGAGAATATAAACTATAGTTGGAATAAGATGTATATATATATATATATATATATAATATATATATATATATATATTGGCCTCTTCCCGTAGTGTGTTGATCCAGTAAGAAGTTATAAGCCAAGTTGATCCACCTTTAACACCATATAACTTGGCTGTGATGGAATACATCTGTATGATTTTGCAACATTATTACATTAGTTACCAAGGTTGCCAGTTTGCAAGTAAAAATATTTGATGTACTTATCATAAAATTTTAAAAATTTGTATGGGAATCGCTTGCAAATTTACATGCTATGTTGATCTGTCGCTTGTAAATCAACATACTTCGTTGATCTGCATAATCGTATAACTTATGTACCTATATGTCGTTTTACAGTTCTTTTGCTGATCCGATTTAAATGACCAATCAGAGAGGTTGTGAAGGAAGCCTTCTGATTGGTCATAAAAAACATGTACCTATATGGAGTTTTACACTTAATGTGTTGATCCGATACAAAATGGCGCGTTCTAGGGCTGCCACAGAGTTGTGAGATTATTGCAGGGCTGCTACATACTTTAAATTATGTATTATTATTTGACAATAAATATTTTCGGTAGTACGAAATGCGGCAAAAAATTTCACGGAGAGGGAAGAGACGAGGGAGGGGGAAGGCGGGGAAGGTGGAAAGGAACGGGGCGCACGGTAAAGGACATGCAGGGAGAATCAATTTGAGTGAGTGAGTGAGTGAGTGAATGAAGGAGGCGATATCAATTATACAGCCGCCCCGGGAACCATTTACTGGAAAACCAACCTCTGCCATAGGACACCCCAGGGGGGGGGGGGGGGGGGCAGCGTCCCAGAATTTACAAAACTATGGTCTTCTTCCCTTTCTAAAAAGATCCCCCACACAGCATCTAAAGATTCAAAAATTATTTCACTGATGAAAATTGTCTACTTAAGTTTTCTGAAGGTTTAACTTCTACCGCTACCGTATCTCGGCGGTACCCCAAGCTAACTTGAAATGACTTTAGCCGTTTTTGGTGAAGTAGATCTGCCATAGATCACCCCAAGTGATTGGTGTCCGGGTTCGAGGGGTGAGGTGTGTCTAGGTCCTTGAGGCGAATGCGTTTGCCCACCTACCGCATGGCGGGTCGGATCGGGAGAGACTGATTGAGGGAGACCTTACTTTGAAATCTCCAGTTGGACTCTCTCGCACCGTCACCGAAATGGGGTTTTCAATATTTCTGGGGCGGGTATGTGTGCCGCCGCCCCGGGAACCATTTATCGGATAACCAACTACTCAGCTAAGAATTCAGAAGTCGCAAGATCAAATAATGGCGTGAGTAAGTAAATTTTTTTTGATAAGTTTGTATTATTTTACGACAGTAAGTTGCTTTACGATCCTTGACTAAGAATTCAGAAGTCGCAAGTTAAAATTATGGTGTGCGCAAGTAATTTTTTTTTTGATAAATTTGTATTATTTTCGATAATGCTTTGCTTAACGTTCCTTGACTAAGAATTCAGAAGTCGCAAGTTCGATTTACGATTAATAAAAAAAAATTATATAAAATATAACGAAGAAAATCTGTGATGGGCGGGCGGTGTGGATTTAATTTGTATGCAAATCTATGGTTTTACTCCGAAATAAAATTTGTTCTCTTTCATATTTTTCAATTTCAGAGTAAAACTATAGATTTGCATTTTGAGTAATTCTAATTTGGGTGTAATACGGGGTACCGCCGCCCCGGGAACCATTTATCGGATAACCAACTACTCAGCTAAGAATTCAGAAGTCACCAGATCAAATTATGGCGTGAGTAAGTACATTTTTTTAGATAAGTTTGTATTATTTTACGACATCAAGTTGCTTTATGATCCTTGACTGAGAATTCAGAAGTCGCAAGTTCAAATTATGGCGTGCGCAAGTAATTTTTTTTTGATAAATTTGTATTATTTTACCATAAAGCGTTTCTTAACGATCCTTGACTAAGAATTCAGAAGTCGCAAGTTCAAATTATGGCGTGCGCAAGTAATTTTTTTTTGATAAATTTGTATTATTTTACGATAATGCGTTTCTAAACGATCCTTGACTAAGAATTCATAAGTCGCAAGTTTGATTAACGATTAATTAAAAAATATATATAAAATATAAGGAAGAAAATCTGTGATGGGCGGGCGGTGTGGATTTGATTTGCATGCAAATCTATGGTTTTACTCCGAAATAAAATTTGTTCTCTTTCATATTTTTCAATTTCGGAGTAAAACTATAGATTTGCATTTTGAGTCATTGCAATTTGGGTATATGTAATACGGGGTACCGCCGCCCCGGGAACCATTTATCGGATAACCAAATACTCAGCTAAGAATTCAGAAGTCGCAAGATCAAATTATGGCGTGAGTAAGTACATTTTTTTTGATAAGCTTGTATTATTTTACGACAGTAAGTTGCTTTACGATCCTTGACTAAGAATTCAGAAGTCGCAAGTTCAAATTATGGCGTGCGCAAGTAATTTTTTTTTGATAAATTTGTATTATTTTACGATAATGCGTTTCTTAACGATCCTTGACTAAGAATTCAGAAGTCGCAAGTTCAAATTATGGCGTGCGCAAGTAATTTTTTTTTGATAAATTTGTATTATTTTACGATAATGCGTTTCTTAACGATCCTTGACTAAGAATTCAGAAGTCACAAGTTCGATTTACGATTAATTAAAAAATATATATAAAATATAAGGAAGAAAATCTGTGATGGGCGGGCGGTGTGGATTTGATTTGCATGCAAATCTATGGTTTTACTCCGAAATAAAATTTGTTCTCTTTCATATTTTTCAATTTCGGAGTAAAACTATAGATTTGCATTTTGAGTCATTGCAATTTGGGTATATGTAATACGGGGTACCGCCGCCCCGGGAACCATTTATCGGATAATTAACTACTCAGCTAAGAATTCAGAAGTCGCAAGATCAAATTATGACGTGAGTAAGTACATTTTTTTTATAAGCTTGTATTATTTTACGACAGTAAGTTATCAGTTAGATAACCAACTACTCAGCTAAGAATTCAGAAGTCGCTAGATCAAATTATGGCGTGCGCAAGTAATTTTTTTTTTTTGATAAATTTGTATTATTTTACGATAATGCGTTCCTTAACGATCCTTGACTAAGAATTCAGAAGTCGCAGGTTCAAATTATGGTGTGCGCAAGTACATTTTTTTTGATAAGTTTGTATTATTTTACGACAGTAAGTTGCTTTACGATCCTTGACTAAGAATTCAGAAGTCGCAAGTTCAAATTATGGCGTGCGCAAGTAATTTTTTTTTGATAAATTTGTATTATTTTACGATAATGCGTTTCTTAACGATCCTTGACTAAGAATTCAGAAGTCGCAAGTTCAAATTATGGCGTGCGCAAGTAATTTTTTTTTTTTTGATAAATTTATATTATTTTACGATAATGCGTTCCTTAACGATCCTTGACTAAGAATTCAGAAGTCGCAAGTTCAAATTATGGCGTGCGCAAGTACATTTTTTTTGATAAGTTTGTATTATTTTACGACAGTAAGTTGCTTTACGATCCTTGACCAAGAATTCAGAAGTCGCAAGTTCAAATTATGGCGTGCGCAAGTAATTTTTTTTTGATAAATTTGTATTATTTTACGATAATGCGTTTCTTAACGATCCTTGACTAAGAATTCAGAAGTCACAAGTTCGATTTACGATTAATTAAAAAATATATATAAAATATAAGGAAGAAAATCTGTGATGGGCGGGCGGTGTGGATTTGATTTGCATGCAAATCTATGGTTTTACTCCGAAATAAAATTTGTTCTCTTTCATATTTTTCAATTTCGGAGTAAAACTATAGATTTGCATTTTGAGTCATTGCAATTTGGGTATATGTAATACGGGGTACCGCCGCCCCGGGAACCATTTATCGGATAATTAACTACTCAGCTAAGAATTCAGAAGTCGCAAGATCAAATTATGACGTGAGTAAGTACATTTTTTTTATAAGCTTGTATTATTTTACGACAGTAAGTTATCAGTTAGATAACCAACTACTCAGCTAAGAATTCAGAAGTCGCTAGATCAAATTATGGCGTGCGCAAGTATTTTTTTTTTTTATGAATTTGTTTTATTTTACGATAATGCGTTTCTTAACGATCCTTGACTAAGAACTCAGAAGTCGCAAGTTCAAATTATGGTATGCGCAAGTAATTTTTTTTTTTATAAATTTGTATTATTTTCGATAATGCTTTGCTTAACGTTCCTTGACTAAGAATTCAGAAGTCGCAAGTTCGATTTACGATTAATTAAAAAATATGTATAAAATATAAGGAAGAAAATCTGTGATGGGCGGGCGGTGTGGATTTGATTTGTATGCAAATCTATGGATTTACTCCGAAATAAAATTTGTTCTCTTTCATATTTTTCAATTTCGGAGTAAAACTATAGATTTTCATTTTGAGTCACTCCAATTTGGGTATGTAATACGGGGTACCGCCGCCCCGGGAACCATTTATCGGATAACCAAATACTCAGCTAAGAATTCAGAAGTCGCAAGATCAAATTATGGCGTGAGTAAGTACATTTTTTTAGATAAGTTTGTATTATTTTACGACATCAAGTTGCTTTATGATCCTTGACTAAGAATTCAGAAGTCGCAAGTTCAAATTATGGTGTGCGCAAGTACATTTTTTTTTGATAAGTTTGTATTATTTTATGACATCAAGTTGCTTTATGATCCTTGACTAAGAATTCAGAAGTCGCAAGTTCAAATTATGGTGTGCGCAAGTACATTTTTTTTTGATAAGTTTGTATTATTTTACGACAGTAAGTTGCTTTACGATCCTTGACTAAGAATTCAGAAGTCGCAAGTTTGATTAACGATTAATTAAAAAATATATATAAAATATAAGGAAGAAAATCTGTGATGGGCGGGCGGTGTGGATTTGATTTGCATGCAAATCTATGGTTTTACTCCGAAATAAAATTTGTTCTCTTTCATATTTTTCAATTTCGGAGTAAAACTATAGATTTGCATTTTGAGTCATTGCAATTTGGGTATATGTAATACGGGGTACCGCCGCCCCGGGAACCATTTATCGGATAACCAAATACTCAGCTAAGAATTCAGAAGTCGCAAGATCAAATTATGGCGTGAGTAAGTACATTTTTTTTGATAAGCTTGTATTATTTTACGACAGTAAGTTATCAGTTAGATAACCAACTACTCAGCTAAGAATTCAGAAGTCGCCAGATCAAATTATGGCGTGCGCAAGTAATTTTTTTTTTGATGAATTTGTTTTATTTTACGTTAATGCGTTCTTAACGATCCTTGAATTAGAATTCAGAAGTCGCAAGTTCAAATTATGGTGTGCGCAAGTAATTTTTTTTTTGATAAATTTGTATTATTTTCGATAATGCGTTGCTTAACGTTCCTTGACTAAAAATTCAGAAGTCGCAAGTTCGACTTAGGATTAATTAAAAAATATACATAAAATATAGGGAAGAAAATCTATGATGGGCGGGCGGTGTGGATTTGATTTGTATGCAAATCTATGGTTTTAATCCGAAATTGAAAAATATGAAAGAGAACAAATTTTATTTCGAAGTAAAACTATAGATTTGCCTACAAATCAAATCCACACCGCCCGCTCATCACAGATTTTCTTCCTTATATTTTATATATATTTTTTAATTATTTGTTAATCGAACTTGCGACTTCTGAATTCTTAGTCAAGGAACGTTAAGCAACGCATTACCGAAAATAATACAAATTTATCAAAAAAAAATTACTTGCGCACACCATAATTTGAACTTGCGACTTCTGAATTCTTAGTCAAGGATCGTTAAGAAACGCATTATCGCAAAATAATACAAATTTATCAAAAAAAAATTACTTTCTCATGCCATAATTTGATCTTGCGACTTCTGAATTCTTAGCTGAGTAGTTGGTTATCCGATAAATGGTTCCCGGGGCGGCGGTTCTCAAGCTCCCAAGCTAACTTGAAATAATAATAATAATAGTGCAACTAAAACCTATAACACATTTTTGCATGTTCGTTACACCCTCCATGCTGTACTTTCTTCAAGTTCAAATATAAATTAAATAAATGTCTGTCTACCTGTTTGTATTTCATCCGAAAAATAGAGACCTACACCTATTCAATTTAAATTTGTTCAAAAAAGTGTTTCTAGAAAAAGCACCGGATGTAACCTAGACGGAACCATCTTCGGCCAGCAAATGAATATCTTAGCGTTGCAGAAGGGCATATGAGATGCACAGTGTAAGCGACCAAAATTTTGCCCTTTCCAGTAATAACCAAGAAATTAGTTGCCGCCGAATAAAATTGTTTGGTTATAGTACCGCGCTTTTAAACTGAAGTCAATCATTGAGTAACGCAAAATGATAAATGCAATAGTAGGAAAGCGAGCCTGACTCAGTTATTACAACACAGCCCTTTCTATTAAAATGCAGTTTTTACCGACCGGCTTAGTGGAATACGGGGTAACCTGGGCCTAGTACGATCACGCGTTCGTAGTGACGTTTTACATGTTTTGAATACAATGATCACGTGATCGTTTGTTTACAAGTTGAAACGCAAGTTTGACATTTTCTTTTTTTTTTGGCTGCCTTAGAAAGTATTCAGATTTGCCAAGTTTTTAGCGTTTTTGGTTTCAATATTTCAAACACTCATTTAACTATAATCTAATAATATATTGCATAAATATAATACGATATAATCATTTTTTTAATAATAAATCAAGGAAAATAATTCTCCTCAAGGCCTTTGTCATCTTTGGGGATGCTGTGTGGAGGGTCTTTTTTAGAAAAGGAAGGAGAGGAAGTTCTGAGAAGGCAAAGGGTATTAGGGATGGGTAGGAATCTGGGGGCAGTGTGTCCAGGAGTTACGGACGTATAAATTCATGCCTCCCACTGCGATGTTCCGAGAGAGTACGGATAGAGAGGTCAAAGGAACTCCCTCAACCACTCTCTTCCGATCTGGTCTGCCATGCAGCTGGTGGGCAGACGCATCCGCTGCCAAGACCCGGACAAACCTCACCCCATGAACCCGGGTACAGGGAACAAATCTTATTATTATCTTCTTCTATTTTATTGTCTTATCGGAGGTTGGCTATAATCAATAAATCTTCACCCTGCAGGCTGCTAGTCTTCCTACTATTATGTTATTCTTCTGTTACACTTCCTTGTCGGAGGTTGGCTAACATCAAACTTGGCAAAAAGACGTATGAATCCACTCCTCTTTTTGCGTTGCAAGGTGATGGGTCGAGAGAGTCTGGCTGGAGAGGTCCTGATTATAGTTTTTCTAGGATTACCCAAATTATTGAGTATTTGGTTTAAAAAACATCTTAGATACAGCGTAAAACTTTCGATATTAAAAGTTCACAGTTTTAAGTGAAAACTTCTTTAGCATTGCACAACACGGGCATGTGCCTAGCATGGTGGTCGAAAAATCATAAAATTCATGTAACAAACATTTTAATGAATAAAGAAAAAAAAAAAAAATTGTTAGGATTTGAAACTCAATTAAACGAAAAATAGCGAAAAAGAGACAAAAACATCCATTTATAGGAGTTGCGAGAGAATGAGTATAATCGTCTCCTCTTTGTGATGGCTCTACACAAGGAAACATGTTGAAGCATGTCTGAGTGTCTCCAACTACAAGAAAGCGGACACATTGCGTTCTTTTTGAGTATATTTCTAGTAATAATTTATTCTAGTAATAAGTTATTTTGTACTAAGTTATTTGTTGATTACAATATGTAATCAATGTGTGTAATAAAAACATAATTAAATAAATCCTTCGTTACCGGTAGAAGTGAAACCTTCAGAAAACTTAAGTTGACAATTTTCATAAGTGAAATAATTTTTGTTATTATTTAATAGTAAGATAAGAAGTACTGCGATATTAATTCTTTTAATGCAGATAGATAACTTAATAGTTTTTCTAGGATTACCCAAATTATTGAGTATTTGCTTTAAAAAACAACTTATAAACAGCGTAAAACTCTCGTTAGTAAAAAGGTACCCCAAGTTAACTTGAAATGACTTTAGCCGTTTTTAGTGACTAGGTCCGAATAGCCAGGTACTTCCCCACCTTCCTCTCTCCAAGTCCTTTCCCTCTTCGCTTACCTCCATACCCGCTTTGGCGGGCCCTCTCCCCCAACTCCTCAACCCGCCGGTTCTAAAACAAGGAAACATGTAGAAACATATCTGAGTATCTCCAACTACAAGAAAGCGGACACATTGCCTTCTTTTTGAGTGTATTTCTAGTAATTATTTATTCTAGTAATAAGTTACTTTGTTTAAGTACAATATGTAATTATTAATTAATAAATCCATAATTAAATAAATCCTTCGGTACCGGTAGAAGTGAAACCTTCAGAAAACTTAAGTAGACAATTTTCATAAGAGAAATAATTTTTGTTATTATTTAATATTAAGAAAAGTAATAATGCGATATTAATTCATTTTATGCAGATCGGTAACTTAATAGTTTTTCTAAGATGGCCCAAATTATTGAGTATTTGCTAAAAAAAACAACTTATACACAGCGTAAAACTTTCGTTTGTAAAAGTATACTTTTGAAAGATTTTATGATTGATTCGTGTACAAACAGTGCTCTTAAGTAAGAATCCAAAATTTCAGTCCGTTTGGTGCCATAGGGCTAGAGTTGTGATCAATTCCAAGTGCAAAACGTGCCCTGAAAAACGATGAGTTTTCTAACAACTATATTTTTGGAAATTTTTTTGATTGATTTGTGTACAGACCGTGCTTTTAAGTAAGAATCCAAAATAATCATCCTTTTTGGTGCCATAGGGCCAAAGCTGTGACCGATCCCAAGTGTAAAAACTAATACCTACGAACGATGAGTTTTTCTAAAAACTATACTTTTGGTAGATTTTTTGATTGATTCCTGTACAGAACGTGATTTTAAGTAAGAATCCAAAAGTTCAGTCTGTTTGGTGCTATAGGGCCAAAGTGTGACCAATCGCAGGTGGCCAGACGCATTCGCCGCCATGACCTCTACAAACCTCACCCCATGAACCCGGGCACCCCTGCTTAGTCACCAAACGCAACGATCCGCTTGAACCTATGGCAGAGGTGTTAGTTATCCAGTTAATGGTTCCCGGGGAGGCGGTACCCCGTATTCCCAGATTGATCCCCCCCCCCCGCCCTTCCCACTCCCCTGAAATTCTTCGTCTACCATTATACAATTAGTTCTTACTAAAGCCATTTCTTCACCCCCCCCCCCCTACCCGCCCCCTACCCCTCACCACCTACCCCCCTACCCCCCCACCCACCCCCGCCCTTCCCACTCCGCTGCAATTACAATTATACAATTATTCTTTGCTAAAGCTATTTCTTCACCCCCCTACACCCCTTCCATACCCCCCCCTACCCCCCTACCCTGTATTCCCAAATTGTAATTCCTCATTTTTAATTTTCCAATTAGTCCTGACTTAAGCAATTTCTATTTCCCCCCCCCCCCTCCCCCCCTGTCCCAACCCCTGTCCCCCCCTCCCCCTACCCCCCCCCCCCCCCCCCTCAGGAGTGACCCATGGCAGAGGTGTTGGTTATCCAGTAAATGGTTCCTGGGGCGGTGGTATAATTCACTCACTCACTCAAATTGTTTCTCCCTGCATGTCCTTTCCCGTGCACCCCGTTCCCTTACACCTTTTCAGCCTTCCCCCTCCCTCGTCTCTTCCCTCTCCGTAAATTTTTTTGCCGCACTTCGTACTACCGAAAATATTTATTGTCAAATTATAATAATATATAATTTAGAGTATGTCGCAGCCCTGCAATAATCTCACAACTCTTTGGTAGCCCTAGAACGCGCAATATATATCAGATCAACATATTGACCGTAATGTTCCATATAGGTACATGTTTTTATGACCAATCAGAATGCTTCCCTCTCTGATTGGTCATTTATATAAGATCAACATAGACAAAACGTGTAAAATGTATATGCCACCGAAAAATGGGCGTGGCTTACAGCAAAATCTCGATGACTTAAGTTGATCTATAAGGATCCACATATGTATGCCAGCTTCGGTAATAGATCAACTTATCCGCTTGGATCAACAAGAGCAAACGGATCAACTAAAAACTGGTCTACCGTCACGCAAGATCAACTTAGTACGAGAGGGTATAAATATATATATATATATATATGAAATGTTAATATTTGTCTGGTCGTTCTTGTAGGTACATGAAGATTTATTAATTGCAGGAGTTCACAATATATACAATAGATAGACTTTGCATTTAATATTTCTTCTTTTCCTGTTGGTTTTCTCGCAAGCGCGCGGTATTTTTTTTTAGTGAATAGTACAAGAGTCCCAATCGCTGATGGTTGTAATTATATCCCAATTAGGGTATATTGTGAGGTTGAAGATGAGAGGTGGGCGGTGAGATATCTGGCTTTCAGATCTGATCACTGTGCGCATCAAAAGTCATTTTATGTAATATTTTGATTTTGAAAGGTGGTGTTTTACCAGGGCGATACTGAAAGTATTTATCACAAAATTATAGTGTTTATACACATTTGTACCTCTTTATAGAATGTAATTAATCTCAACATCGTCCTTGTAGGAGATCATTTGAAAAAAAATTATTATTTATTTTACACATTTTACAAAAATATAAGACAAAAATTCCCGATAAACTGCTTTTTAGTAGTTTGTCTAACGGGTTCTATACATTTAAAAATCTTATTATAGTGAGTTGAAAGTTACATTTTTACAATTTTATAAAATAAAGGAAAAAAAAATTACAGAAAAATAGAAAAACATAAATAACAATTTGAAGTCCTTAGAATAATATTGTAAGCTAATACAAATGAATTATTTTAGTAAACCGAGTCTTCAGTAAATTCACCAATTGTTGGTTTTGGGCTCAATTTTTAATTTCAGCATGTAATATATTTAAACAACTGAGAATCATGTTATTTAACGTTCTTTGTCCATATTTATTTGTATGCTTAGGTACGATTAGTTCTTCTTTAAAGCTAAAACAAGTGGTTATGGTTGTGTTCCTGCCTGTATATATATAAAGGGTTATTTATGTACTGAAATATAATTTTTTACCTCAGAATTGCTCTTACTGAAAGAATTTTGAGACTCTGATAAAAGTATGTAATATATGCCTTTCTTATTATCAGTTGATAATTTTTTTTCAGCTAATAATTTAACCAATGAATTTTGCACTAATTGAACATCCCCAAGTTGTTATTCCATACCTTATAACAGATTCAGCTAGAGATAAACAAATTATTCGAAGTGTGCAGATAGGACCAATTTTTTTAAGTTTATACAATCTAATTAATTAATTCGATAGCTTTGTTAAAATATTTCAAACTAATTTTATTGGTATCCAAAAAACCTCCCCTTTTCCATTCCACGCTCAACGTTTTTCTGCATCATTTTAACAATAGGAATGAAGAGGTCCCTGGCTCTGGGATTCCTTTTTATTCATTAGTTATTACTTATTATATTTCAAACTTGTGCGGTGACGAACTCGAACTCGCTGTTGCGCGTGGCCAGAAAACAAATAGACTCTCGAGACAAGACAGAACCACCAAAGTTACGCTCGGTTTTGCCATTTAAAGCTTTGTTGCAACTCGATTACAATATATATTGTCCCCCTTGAAAGGTGTAACGCGACACGCTTGCGAAAACTCAAACTGATTTGACATTAAAAAGGTACTTTTGCCTAACTAGATACTGGTTCCCCATTCAGCCTAAAAGGGTCGCTCACGTAATAACCGCGCCCCCGATTGTATTGCCGATACCCGACTTATGTTGAATCGTTTATTTTTGGATATTGCTTCACACTTAGACACCCCTTTCGCGTTTTCTCTATTCTAATATTTTGTTACCGATTCCGCAAACAAAATGTCAACAACTTTACTAATGTTTACCCACAAATGTTTTCGTATCGAAAATCTTTGCTTAAATTTTGTGTGTATCTTCGACACAATATTTTTTGATTGGGGGCTTGAGAAGGATGTATGCACCATCAAGTCTACTGCTACCATTTTTGGATAATATTAACCCGGTACTATTACGAACAGTTGTATGAAGTTCGCTACTTCAGAAACGTTTTTAGATTTTCACGGCCAAAAATATTTTCGTTATTTATTTTTGGGGTGTTTTGCCGTGTTGCGCTATCTCCTTCATTAGCCAACGTTTCGGACAGCGTTACAGTGTCCATCATAAGAGCAGTACTTCAGTATACAATTACATTTAACCTAGGTTGCATGGGTCTTACGGGTTGCGAAACCACCATAGTTTTTGAGTGAAAACTTCTTTAGCATCATTGTGATTTGAAACTCGATGAAACGGAAACGAGTGACACTAAAAAGAGACAAACACATACACAAAGATATTTAAATATAAGGAGATGGGCTATCGACATATTTTACTGCGTGGGACTTTGCTTCCTGGTGTCGCCGATATTTTTGACCAATACTATTTATTGCACGTTCAAAAAATCAACTAAATGAACGAATTCTTTCCGTATTCAAATTATATTATTAACCAATACACAACTGCGAAAAATCAACTAAATTCCGTATTCAAACTTTTCCCATTAGGAAATAGTTCCGGCGACATCATAGCATATCTCGGACATCATAGCATATCTCCTTATATTTCAATATCTTTGCACATACATATATGGGATTTAGCTTGCGCGAGAATGAGATAGAATGAAACCATAACTACGTAAATAAGTATCTACGAAGTGTCACACTCTGTCAAGCTGCGCATTGGCCACAAGTATTGATACAATTTATCGTTTGCAATTTATTGCGAATTGGAACACCTCTTTTTCGAATATCATATACGAGTGTGTGTTTAAACGTCTCATAAAAAAACTATGCAAAATAAACTCTTTTTCTAGTCCAATTTAATTTTTCGCTCTCTTTCCGAACACGGAGACTCTTTTCCTTCAAGTGAAGAAAGAACCGTTGAAATCCCGACCCACCTCAGTCATAGATTTCCTTCAAGCACCACGCCTTTGAATTCTGTTGCCGTATAATATATGAGGTACTCTCTCAACGCCACCTTCGAGGCTAAATTAAAGTAGCACATTGTGTTCCTACCAGCTTAATGCTTCTCTTCCTTTCTTGATTCTTTTCCTTTCATTTTCTTACCATCCCATCTCCATATTTTGCAGATTTTTTCAAATTATTACATGCATTGCGGAAAAATCGCACATTAAGGCGCGTATTCTAACCTACTGTAAAACTTGGTTTTGCGAGATTATCAAAGATAAATTAAAAATCAATTAATAAAAACAATTACATTGGGCCGATTGGTTGCTAAGTTGACTACTAAGGGTTCTCAACCAGGCCTCGCGCGTCGTAAGTTCGGTTCCCCTGACAGCCCCTATTTATTTTACTAGCAACATTTTTTGCTAACTGGTGGTGGTAGAAATTTATCAAAAATTATTCATAACACAAGAATTCCGTTTTATTTTTTTATGCTTGCAACCAGTCTGGAGCCAGTGAGTCTATGGTATCCCAAATTAGGGTTTGTTGTAAGGCTGAATATAGTTGGGAGTGAACGGAAATGGGAAAGAAGAAGGCGGGGGATCACGTGGCTATTCAGGTCCGATCGCCAAACATGCCTAAAGCCATTTCAAGCAAAGTTTCATTTCTGTGGTCTTTCACCAGTGTCTTCCAATTTGTAATAAAAATTACTTTGAATTACTAGCCGAGAGACTTACTCGACTACCACGGATGTCATTAAGAAATAACAAATCTATATAAATAAAAATGTATGTATGCGCTGAAATGTAATATGCGCATAACTTCCGAACGACTGCACCCAATTGGATAATTAATTTTTTTTTGGTGTTCGTTATTATCAGGACAAGGTTTCTGTAAATTGCTTGTTTGTATACTACTGGTGAGCTCTGGCGTTATGAAATTTGTATAAAAAATTTGCGGGACTGAGTGTATAGAATGCGTGAGGGGGAAGCGGACTCGGGCGGGGGGTTAACAGGACGGGGGAAGGGAGGAGTGGAGTGGGGAGTGGGAAGGTGGAGGAGGCGGAGTGAGAACGCGAGAGGTGAAGGGGACGCAGAGGAGGAAGGGGACGCAGAGGAGGAAGGGGAGGCGGAAGGCAGAAACAATTTCTTTATTAAAACCAGCCAGGGAACCAGCCAGTTAATAATAAATTGTCATATTTAAATTCATTGACCCAAATATTCTAGATCCACGTATTAGAAAAACTCTCCCGTAAAGGCACAACAGAAATAAACATTGATTTAAGAAGGGTTGTTTTTGAAGTGAAAACTTCTTTAGCACCATTGTGATTTGAAACTCGATGAAACGGAAATGAGTGACACTAAAAAAGGAAAAAAACACATACATCTAAAGGATTTAGCCTGAAAGAGAATTGTATAGACTAATTGATGTGAACTGCACTCAAATTTTTTTTATTAAAAGAATCGTTCAAACTCGGCTGCCTTACCCATCACCAGCTATAATTATTATAATACACAACAAATATCCACTTACAATTTAGTAACGTTACATGTCAGTCTTCCTACCTTATTCAATCCATCACCTCAGTGAGTGAGTGAATGGAATCAGTTCCACAGAGGAACTGGCGTGTCACGCCGCCCGGCCCCGGTCGCGCCGTTTCATTAGGCCGCTATTAGCGCGTCCGCTCAGTCGGTCTGACTGCCGCACTGACCGTCCAGAGGGCCATTCATCTTGGACCTTAATTGAATAGTATCAAACACGAACATTTATATCACTTGAGCTCAGGTCTTTATTGAATTGATACCGCGCTTCATTTTGTTGATTCTTTGCACGGGATTTTGTTTGAATTACGGGAAAACATGTTTATCAGGGTGAACGGCGAATGGACGCGAAAGTGAGTGGAAGAAAATGTCGAAGACGCGGCACGACCAAGTAAATCAATTATTTGCGTCGGGCTCTGTCAAGAGTCAGATTAACAGAAGAGTTGTATTTAATAGAGTTGTTCACATACGTGGTAATACATATGTGGCTTGGGCACTTACTAAGAACGTCTGATGACCGAATTCCTAGGAAAAAACAGAATACAATTTCAGAGGGTAGACGTCCAGTGGGCCGCCCGAGACAACTGCAGAAACTGTGTAAGGAGAGAGTGGGACTGCCATGGTCGGAGGCCGAACAAATAGGGCAAGATAGGGACGTATCGAGGCGCCTTGGCGACAGAAGATAATGATAATAATGATATATATATATGAAAACATTTATAATAAAAGTTTTTTATCTAAAGTATTCGTAAATTTATTTTATATTTGTTTATATGGTGTTCTCATTTTATTTCCTTTGGTAATTCATCAATACATCAACGACTTTCGACTCTGTATTTTTTTTTCTAAATGAGAGTCTTATTTGTTTTCTTTTTCGCGTCTTTTGTGTGTTTGTGATGCGAGTTTTAATTTTTTCTGAGAAATTCATGTAATTATTCTTTTCATAGCTTTTAATGGCTTAAAGAGATATTGAGTTGTTTCTGATTTGGCATGGAACGTCAAAAGATAGTTGCTAAACTGTCTGTAAGTGACATTTTCAATGTCACTACAGTTCGCTTGCAATCGAGTCGCTCTGTTTATTGGCGCGTTCTGATAAACAGAAGTTCTCGTTTTCGAAGCATAAAAAAATACATGGGATCTCCCACGAGTATACTTGTTAGGGACATATAAGAAAATCTCTTACAACACAGGCGGATTGAGTATAGTAACGGAGATTAGCTTAAAAAATGTTTACCTAAAATTATTTTTCGGCGGGCTTCTAAGGTACTGAAATCGAACAAATATATCAAACCTTTTAAGAACAAAGATGGATACAGGAATGGATAGTATATACAGGTAACGCATAAACCTTTTTTGTACTTTTTCCATTTCTAGGATTTAGTTTAGTTCAGAAGCTAGTGGAGCTATTTTCAGGATGCTTCGAATAAGTGATTTTTGTGCGTGCAAAGTCATTTTCGTCAAGAAAGATGTAGCCTTTAATTTTTCATAATACAAATCTATTTTCGTACTTTTTTGTTGTTTTTAAGAAAACATAATAGTTTGGAAAATTTTAAGAATCTGGATTGTAAAACTAGTATCATAAATATAATCCGGACTGCGCATTTTTATGTTATATGGATAGGTACCTACATAACCTGCCTATCTACAACTTCTCTTTAAAAATCCGTTTCGGATGTTGATAATAAAATTATCTTCGATTTTCGAGGTTAGTCTACAAAGTAGCATGTTAAAATAAGTCGTCAAACAGTAGTTGTGTTTACAAATACATAAGATATTTCATTACGTATTACATACATAGATAATTGTGTTCTCAATTATTTTTATTTTCAATAAAATCAATTTTTCCATGAATTTTCGTATGCAGTGCACACATATATGCCTTTTTTTATGAATACATATATCTACAAACGTTACGAACTTCCAGTACAAAAATGTACAACGCGCTTAATATTATAATACATTCAGTCAATTAGATTTTGATTTCGTAACTTTTCTACGTGGGGAACACCATTGGAGCACCACAAATCAATCCCTTCGTAGGTCCCACGAACCACACTTTTCCCAGAATGTTCTATTCCCATTGTTCAGCATTGCCAAAAGCCTGTGCGGTTGTTAATTCCGCAACTGAATTTGAACATTCGAACCACAAAAACCCTACCTACGTGTATACTAAAATAGTTTGACATATTCCAACAAATCCAGAACCTTGTTTATTTATGTGAAATTTGCTAAAACTTTCCTTATCATTGAATTTGTGTTAACGGTACAAAAGCTTTACATTCAGAGAAGACGAACGAAATGAACTCATCTTCCTCTCTGGTGCCGTCAATTAATTTGACATGTCTATGAATATTTATATACCTCTCTACCAAATACAGAGTTTTTATTTTTGGTATTCCTCTGCAACACATTTAGGTATTGTTACAAATAAAATATTTATCTAATACAAAAGAACAGCGGCTTTCAACCTATGGTACGCGTACACCTTGGGGAACGCAAAGCAAAAATTATATTGCAAAGCAATATCGTGGCACGGATGAAGGTTTTACAACTCAGCTCGACGTTTTTAGATTTCGGCGGTTTACACTGTGCTAAAACTTTGCTCTGCTAAGCAAGCTCGAGGGTCACGTTGACTGTATGATTGATTATAAAGGGTATAACAGGAAATTGGGCTTTTATTTTAACTTCTGATACATGAGAAACTTTTTCCACAAAATTTTTTGAGTTTAAAAAAATTCATCCTCGTAACAATTTGTTATTTTGGAATTGTGTATTGAGAACATGATTTTTTTTCGTCGAAATTAAAAGAAGTGGAACCAAATTTGTTCAATTTCGCATGTAGAATCATTGATTAAAAATGCCCGAAATCGTGTTACACTCTGTATGAAATTGAATTAATTGTATTTGTTTTACTTGATTGTTAAATTCATGTCAAACGAGAGTTAATTTGTAGTCAAGGGGTACACAAGCTCAAAAAGGTTGACAGCCACTGCAATAGAATAAATGTTTTGTCGGAGTGAGAGATCTCACTAGTTTCCAGTACTAACACAGAATACATTTTATGTGTAATGCGATTTACATAATTAATATTTACGTAAGTAATAAATTTTATAATAAACTACTCGTTTTTATCCAACTCAAAAATTGTTAAATTTTAATTGTGTACAATGTGTACCCTGTGTACCCTGTGTATCCTGTGTACTGAGTACACATCAACGGAGCTCCAGGGATTCTCTAGCACCGTAAGGGAAGAGTTAATGAAATTGAGCGGTAGAATATTCAACATTAGTGCAAACATTGAAGCAGCGCTGAAGTGAAAAGTTCGTTATTTCCGTCTTTCTGTATGAATATGAATCTGTGTTAGCGAGGATCTAGATTTAAACTAGCTACATACAATAACGGGTTCAAATTGTTATTTTGGCTCCCGTTCTATTGAAGCGCTTCAATGATGTTTGCATTTCGCCTGAGGTGCCGGGTCGTCCGTCTAAAGTCTAAATTAAGTAAAGACTTCAGAAGTGCAACACATCTTCAGTTAGATTATTGTTGTATTGATAGATCAATTGACAATGAACACATCACGCAGCCTTCACAAGATAGTAACTGGTAACGATCGTTAAATACGGTCAAATTCATACGTACCTACATGTTTTATTTAGCTTTCTTATATATTTTTATCTAATTGTGTTTATTTTTTAATGATAAGTTGTTTCAAACGCAAACAATTTCTTCCTTATGAATTCCCACTGAGTGTTCCCAATCGTTTGTAAGAGTTTTAATTCTTGTTCGTAAGTAGTTACGTAGCAACTGTGCAGTTTTTTAAGATTACGAACAGTAATATGTTCAATTTAGAACCAGTTATAGCTAGCATTTTAAAAATTTAATTAAATGAAGACAATATAAGCGAAACTCAATCGAAAATCTGAAAACAGAAAAAGATATTGACACCTCTGGGTATCACACTGTAGGAGCAAGAGAGAGTAGTGCGCGCGTAGTTTTACTTCAGTCGTGTGGTCTAAAGCACACTTGTTTTTTTTTTTTTTTTAAATCGTGTTATCCGACGGAAGTATTACTTACGACTGTATGTTCAGTGTCATGACAAAAATTGACCTGTGCCAAATGACTAGCATTCTACCAAAATTGGTGGTTTTGGTTCTCCCGTTTATTTTCGGACTAGAAAAGCAAAACGTTAATTAACAAGTGCTGGTGATGATAATAAAACAATTAATTTTTAATAATGGTTATTTTAACGAACGCGGACTCCGTTGACTTTAATGATTTATTCTTGTTGAACATTATGTTAATTCAACCAGGATTCAGTCTGTTGAGTTTGAATGGAAAGTTTTGTTTCGTAGAAATTTATTATTGTTATAACTAAGGAAGCTCAAGTACTTATTTATGAAAGTGAATCTTGGAGTGATTTCATTTCCCTTGAAGCCCGCGTGACATGGTAACAGTAGCATTGCCAGTCCCAAGGGGGGAAAATGAAAACTTACCTTTTTAACTTGTTTAATTTCCAAGAAGTTGTAAAAGAGCAAAAGTAAGTTCCTAACTTTCTGAGCTTTTTCTGCGATCATTTTTTTGTATGAAAATAAAAGCATTCTTTTCACTACCTACTTGTATCGAAAGTTGTATTTTTTCTCCTTAGCACGAGATTTGATTAAAAACTGGAACAATAGATAGGTTGTGCAGGCTCTAATTAGTCCAACACTTTAACTTTTATTAACTATAATAAATTTATAACTAAAATTTTTGATTTAAAAAAATTATGTGTCTTTGTCTTTTTTTGACTGTTCATTTAAAAATTAATATATTTAGTGTTAACGGGTTTTCTCGGGAGATGCGTAAAGTTTTTGAAAGTGGAAAACTAATTCAATCATTGAAGGCAATATTAACGATTCAATCGAAAATTTGAAGCAAAAAAATTGGTTGTCTGTAAAGTCGGTTTACGGACGATAATTTTACGTGATAATTTCATATAATGACAATGGAGTGGAAGAGAGATAGATGCGTCACAAGCCCAACGCTTGTTCCGCGCTCTCGCTTGCACGCTCGGCTCAGGCGGAACGTGACAATGAGTCTTGCTTTTTCGTGAGTGCAGCCGGCGTTCATCGATTTATAAGATGTTATCACATCAAAAAAATAGTAAAAGATACGGTCGCATCTAGGAATTGAGCTCAGGACTTTAATCTTGCGGGGGCTTTACTCAAACCACTCAGCTGATTCGACTAATAACTACAACATCATCTTCATTTTCTTAACGCATGTTTTTATTGGCTGCTATATTTACGCACAATTGCAATATTCTACCCGAGCTAAAAGCAATCTAGATATTGTCTTGGATAAATATAGAGGAGAATACCGAAGTATACCGAATACCGAGTACCGAATATGGAATAGCTTAGGTAAAAAAAAATCTGATTAATTATAATTGAATCGTTTATTAAGTATTACACATTGAAATCTTTGGAAATATAGTTACAAAACTTAAAATGTCAACAAAATATTGAAAGAAACACACAAACTTCTTCATTTTAAATGAAACGTAAAACAATAGATAAAACCATTATTCAAAAAAGTGCTCTTGTTATGTACGAGAAACGCCGATTTTTTAAATTTTGCATGCAATAATCACATAAAAAATCAAAATTATCGACTCCGGAACACTCAAAATGGCACCAATGGTGGCAGGCTATACATTTAATCCACTCTTATATTCCTCTCCTATCCCTCTTGCCTCTGATATCCTCGGTATTCGATTTGACAGCTTCCATGACTTTTATCATTTTTACTTTGTCCGATGTCTTCCGCTGTTTTTTCTACGCCATTTTCACGTTCGTGTAGACCAAAATATAACCTGAAATTGCCAAAAAGAAATTTTGTTCAACTAAAATTCCATATTGGAAACACCCTTCCTAATATGAGATCATCAAGAAATCCCACATTAGGAACAAAGATCAAGACAAACAAGTATATTCCTAAAATAAAATCTACTTGAATCTTACTTCAAATCATTTGAAAACATAAAATTTAAATAATAATATTGTTTATCAATGAAAGATTGACAATTTTGTAAAGACAAAAAATTGAGAAAAATAAAGTGAAACTTATGTAAATATCAAATCGGTGAGGCACAAAAACTTAATCACTCTCTCAGGTGAGTGTGGTGTGATCGGCGTCCAGATAAGTGTTGAAATATTCAAGGTCGATCGGTGGGGAATCGGGAACCCTGGATTATAGAGGCTGTTCTCACTTACATTTTGAGAAACACCACCTTCTCATATTAAGGACGTATGCCATATTCGTTACATCTCCTCTATCCGATTTATTTTAATGTGCGTATAATCTATATTGACCTTTCTACCAATCCTCGATGAATATCTATATTGTCATAGATTTCAATTTGACGTTTACTCATTAGGTAAATAAAAAATAATTTTAAAAAAAAACTCTAATTCACCTATTGCCAAATCGTCGCCTCAGTTCTTATTTGTCCAATAGACCATTTTAGTTTTGGTTCAAGCTCCACTTTAAAATTAAAAATAAAGTCTAAAAAATGATAGTTAATCACTTAACTAAGAATTATTTAAACTAGTGAGACATTTAACTTTACGGAAATAGCTTTATCTGAAACACCTATGAAATAATGAAATAATGAAAGAAAACCTTCTCTTCTTGTAAAATTTTCTAATGGTCTGTTGGACAAATACGAACTAAAGCGACTAAATCTGTTGGGAACTATGATCAGATACCTAGGAAGACTCATTGTGGAACCAGAAGACATAGCCACATGTCCAATAACAACCCTGAACATAAAGAGACTGGTTGCCGGCACTGAAACTGTTAAGAATATCGGCTGCGGGGCCTTTTTCATACAAAACTAAAATAACTAATTTGGGATTTGAGGCCAAAATATCCAATCAATCTGAAAAATCAAAAGTTTTACGAAATATCTAGTTTGGATATGTATGTTTTTATTAATTTTTGTTTTCAAGGATGAATAGGTAATTAAAGAATTCAATTTGCTTCATTTTAGAACCAACTTTAGAGTTTTTTCGCTAGTTAATAATATATATTATAAGATTTATCTTGTATTATTTGCTGTGTTAATAGAGTGAAAAATAAAATATAAAGCAAATGCATTTCTTGAATAAAGCATTTAAATTTTGTATGCGACAAATTTGTGTTCCGACGTAAATGGGTTATGTTATGCATAATTTTAATTTATGCTCCTTATACCAATAATTTTTATTTTTTTTGTTATTTTTTTTTTACTAGCTGACCCGGCCACGCGTTGCTGTTGCGTGAAATCGAAACAGAACGCCATCTATTGGATGGTTACCCAATCTAGAAAACCAAGTGTTGTGTCGATAAATTAACTCACACCGATATCTGTTAGAAACTTATGGAACTTAAAAGTTATTACAAAGCATTGTAGTATAAAAAACATTAAATGAACATTTGATTTGCATTATAAATATTGAGTTGAATAATCGAGATAAAAACAATCCTATCTTTTAAGTTGGACCAAATTACACACAGTAAGCTAAATTTCATCACCATCGGTCAAGTAGTTTCGGAGTTTATTTCAAACAGACGCCAGCTTTTTATATATATAAAGATAATAAATAGGATATTTTGTTTCTTTTTAAATATAATTTTTATTTAATCACAAATAATTGCCCAAGTGGGCTCTAAATATTTTGAAACATTTAATGGCCTATATATTTAAAACAAATTTAAAACGCAAATAAATGAAATAGGATATATCCGTATAGATATTCGATATACTCACCTTTTGATGTCAAAAATAATTTTTCAGTTTGTTTGGGTATTTTGGCCTCAAATCCAAAAATAATATTTGTATGAAACGGGCCACAAGGGAATGACGTTAAATGAGTGATAGCACAATAGGCCTATGGCCTAAGTGCTCACGGGAATTACTAATAAAAAACAAAGAGATAAATGAACTTGCGGACTGAAAAAGTTGTGAAGTGAATTTCATAATACCATAACTCAATCTACGAATAAAAATTTAAAAAGTCTTTAATTACGAGTTATTTTCCATGTATTAAGTTCACTGTCTTACCCATGTTTGTCAAACAAAGAAAACGTTGGCGAATTCTCCGTTAGAGACTCTACGGCGTGGAAATATTTCTTTCCAATTTACTTTTCATATTGGCAGAGCGTTTTCTTAGAGGCAACATAATTGAACGCTCTTGCGAGTTCAATTATTCTGCTCTAAACGCTGGAGCTCAACCGAAAGACATTAAATAGGCATCTCCTTTCGTACATCTCACCCTTTCTCATAAACTAAGCACGCATCAGAAAGAGAGGTTACAAGGAAGATCTTGCCGGCAGTACATTACACTATGTAGACCAGTGTGTTGTATGTTGTAGGCATACTGTCTGTAAAACTGTTGTGCTTTTTCCCACAATCATGATAATTCTCCACCACTGAATACTGTGAATATTAAAAAGAGATAGACTCTATAGGTATTTGTCTTAATTGTAAATGATGAGAAAACACTGTTTAACGTATTTCTTGGTTAATTTAGATTAATTGAAATGCTCCGTTATGAATTTTTTTTTAAAGTGAAAACTTCTTTACCACCGTTGTGATTTGAAACTCGATGTAACGGAAACGAGCAACCACTAAAAAGAGACAAACACACACATCTGCAAAATTTTGCTTGCAAGAGAACAGGATAGCAATAAAATATGAATTTTTTTACGCGTACTCTGTTCCCATATAATACTACAAGATGGGACAACATAGGCCAAGAAGAGCCAAGAAGAGGTTAGAAGAGACAAGAATAGATAAGAAGAGTCGGTTAGAAGATTAAAGTTGAGCCAAGAAGGGGAGAGAAGATGCAAGAAAAGATAAGAAGAGGCAAGAAGAAGCAAGAAGGGCCAATAAGAGGCGATAAGGTTCTAGAAGAATCAAGAAGAGACATGAAGAGGCAAGAAAAGAAAAGAACAAGCAGCAAAAACCGAGAAGAGACGGGAAGATTCAATCAGCGGCAAGAAGAGACAAAACGAACCAAGCAGAGGTGAGAAGATCCAAGAAGAGCCAAGAAGAGACCATAATATCCCAGAAGAAGCAAGAAGAGACAAGAAAAGCCGAAAAGAGGCAGGAAGAAAGGCATAAAGAAAAGGGAAACAAAAAAAAATTAAAACTAAAAAATGAATCTTAACGCTCACTCCATTCCTTTATTTCTGCCCATCCTAAATTCCAATATAGGCTTATAAGGTTGCCATGTATACCGGTCGATTAAACTCCAACCTCCCTCCCATTCTCAGAGCACGTGTTCCAAGTCCTAACAAATAAGTGCCCCTCGGTGTACCGGTCTCATCGGGACAGGAGTGCTCCTGGCTGGGGGGTACAATCGTATCGGGTACTTGGTTCCAATATAATACGATAAATCCACGGTCCCACGCAAGCCCCCTTTAGTGAAGAGGTATAAAGCGCCCGACTTACCTTTGCAGACATTCATCCGACCGGGAATAGATTCTTACGAACTCAAAAAAAAAATAAACCTGTATTTAAAAAAATGTATATTTGCAAAAGAAAACACAAAAGAAAGCGACATTTAGCGACTCCGAAGAAGAAACCGCAAATTCTAATAAAGATGACTAAATGTATAAACGAAGTTGCTCTGGAATTCGACAAAATTCATCCTTCATATTGTTAAAAAAAAGTGCTTCGTTGTCTCCCTTCTCTTGTTTTCTGAAGGTTTCACTTCTACTGCGTGTGAATTGACAACTCCAATTTTTATTATTTTTTTTTATTTTTACAAAACAGTATAAAAAACAATACCTTGTAAATGTGAAATAAATAAACTTCGGTAAATGGGATCTGCAGAAAAAATAATGAATAAACTTGTAGTCGCGCTTACAACACGCAAAATTCGAATGCTTCGAGATACAAAGCAAAAAGATGTTCGCTTATTAATAAACATCTTTTAAATTTTACACATCTGATAAACAATCATTTGTGTATTGTAAACGGTTTTTTATCAGTTGTATAAGATGCAAAGTACGTTTATTAATAAGGCTGTCGGTATTTTTAAATAATGTATTATTTATGTGTGGTTATTAAAAACTTCAGAAAAATTGTACCTCGTTATACTCTGCGTATGGAATTTTCTGTAAATCTTATTAAATCTAAATTTATTACAATTCTTTTATTGTAACAGAATACATAATCTGTGTGGATAACTAAAACGTATTATTAAATAGAATCTCTGGTTGGTTGTCCACTTTGAGCAAATATTTGAATCATGTTATGAAGTCGAAAACAAGTTTTCATTTAAAATAAAAGGCTATACAATAATTATACACTTGTTTATTAATCAATAAAAAAACCACATCAACCTTTTCCCTATGATTTGGAAAAAACCCACTCCGGAGAATTTCAAATGGCTTCAGCCGTGTTTAATGATGATATACAAATAGGCAAGTAGATATCCTTCCACTCCTCGCTCTTCGTGTCTTTTTTGAGAAAAATATTAATTTTATATAAAAAATCGGTTTTTGTCCTAGTTAAGTCGCTTGTTGGTTTTTCCATCCCATTAACTCGATTATCTATTGTACATCAAATAGACTAAACTTACCAATAAAATGCTTATTTCATCACTTGAATTTAGAATTTAAACTAATCGTCTAGCTGATCCTCACGCACTAGAGATAATTAGCAGGGAATTCGTTTAATTTATTAAAAGGTTATTATTGTTCAGGCTAATTCGAAATAAAAGTCCGTAATTAATGTAGTTTTCTAACGTGCGTTTGGAAGATGAATATCGCGCCTTTAAAAACGTGAGTTAATTTAATTACGGCGTTTTACGTTTGTTCCTTAAAAAAACTAGCACGCATTTGCTTATCAGCTAGTAAAATCTCTTACAATGTCTACTCAAAATGTGTCAGTGAATTTTTTTAGAGTTACACGAGAAAAGTCATAAACAATTAATTACCTGGCGTGAGCGCAAATGTTCGTAATAAAATTAAAATAAATTACAGCATAATTCAAGCGTGCCTTCATTATAAAACAGAAAAACTCTATGTTTGATGCTGCAAAATCTCTCCAACGAATAGTTTTGCAGTCGTAAAAATTTCAAAGCTCTTTCTTTGTGGCATTACTAGGTCATCGTAACTATTTTCGGCTGTAACTATGAAGGAAATTAATGTCTGAGCCACCAAAGCTCTCAAACGGTGAGCTTTGGCCTTGCGAAATTCGCTCAACATTTTTACCTGAAATTTTGCGGACTATTTTTTTTTTTTTGTTCGCTTAATAATTTTCATAAGGTCAAGTGATTCTTCTGTGTCTTGTTCTCTTTCATATTTTCGTTTAGATTATAATTGTTATCTTCTTCTTCAATAATACATTACGTTGATGGGAACAACCTTCAAAAATTATAAAAAGAGAGTTTTTTTTATAAAAAATTGAAAATTGGTAATTATTAGGTTTTCCGCCAAATGTCTTGCATTTAGGTACGGCAATTAGTAAAAGTCCGAAATAGAAGCATTATTTATGTATTTTTTTCGGAACTTGACATATCCATTTCGATAAATCTAGATAAACATCGAAATATAAAACATGCTCTACGGTCTCTTCTCTCTCTTCCTCACATAAGTTTCTATTTCCCGGATAATTTCACGCGAGGTCGCCAACACTGGCTTTTGATTCCCAGGTGCAGAACTAACTTATCGATGGTGGTGCACCTAGGAAGACTTACTAGGTTAATTAACTGCATTGCAGTAATGTGGATATTTTCCACATTTCCTGCAATGATTTTAAGCGAGAAATAGCACCTATGTTTTAACTAAATGTATTACTTTAACTGTAAATGTAATTATTATGTATCTTTTCTTACCGCCTTTGAAATGTATTGGCTCAATGATGTTTTTGCAAATAAATAAAATAAAATAAATAAATAAATAAGAAGAAAAAAAAACAGTACAGCATAAACATAACACTCCGTTATCCGTTTGTCAAGTTTTGCCTCAGAAAACCATTAGCCTAGCAAGTGTGTAAAACCCCAGCGAGTCTGACATTTGGAATTTCGCTTGCCCGTTTTCCGTTTGGATGAAAACAACTAGACGGCGATGACTTCCCCTTTGACCAGTTTTCTAAATTTCTGGTTAAATTCTAACCGCTTAAAGTTTGGTGACTAATTCATTAGAATGTTAACGCACGATGACTGCCCTTTATAGAATAGGGTGGGTCACGACCGTATGGGGATTTTTTTTTTCTTGTTTTGATTTGTCTAATAGTGATAAAAGGGTGTTAAATGGCGATATAAAATCACGTAATTTTTAAAAAAATATTTGGATATCATCTTCTTCCTCCGGATTGACTTTGAAATTTCACATAATAGAGAAAAGCCCACCCTTGATAAATCTTAAAAAAATGTTAGATTAACCACAAAAAATGAACTATTTTTAATAAAACACGAAATAAAGGGAATATTTTGATTAATTTATTAAAAATATATTTTAATATAATTCAAATCATCTCAAGGCAGTGTATTCAAATACCAGCAAAATCCTTCGTACTCTCAAGTTTAGGCATTATTTTGTGAGACTCAATTTTGGGACTTTTTGTAAATTATTTCGTCAAAATATACTACTATACTACTACAAAATATTTAATACTACTATTTGCTATGGAAAATTACAAAAATTATGGTTTAGTAAAAAAAATATAAAATTTTCAAAAAAAAATTAATTTTCAAAACTTTGAAGTGAATCCGGAGGAAGAAGATCGTATCAGAAATTAGAAAATTTTTAAACACGTCGTTTTAAATCCATTTATCGCTCTTAGATTTTAAAAATTACATTTTTTGTTAAATGACCCACCTTATTATAGAGTCGATCCTATCCAAGCGAGTATAAGTCGATATTATTTCGCCCACTATCTATCCATAATGCTTTTATCTGTTTGTCGAGTTTTGCCTCAGAAAACCATTAGCCGTGTATGTGGAGGTATGTGTATATATGTATGTATGCAGCGTCTCTGACATTGGAATTTCCCTTTAGTTGAAAATGGCTAGATGGCTATGATTCTTCCCTCTCTGGGTAAAATTCTGACCGCTTAAAGTCCCTAGAAGTTTGGCGACTAGTTCATTAGAATGATAACGCTCAATGACCGCCCTTTGTAGAGTCGATCCTATCCAAGCGATTATACATCAATATTATTTCCCCACTATCTATCCATAATACTCCGATTAGTTTGCAAATTACAAATTAAATTGCTTTCTGAGCTAAAACCATGAGGAAAATCTAAAATGGGCATCTAAAACTTCTTTAGCACCTTTGTGATTTGAAACTCGATGAAACGAAAAAACTACACTAAAAAGAGATAAACACATATATCATAGGTACATCTACAGTATTTAGCCTGAGATTTAGATAGATTTAGAATGAGATAGAATATTCGGACTCCTCTTTGTGCGGTGCTGCGTGGCCTATCGGTCTCCTCTTTGCGTGGTGCTTCATAGTCTCTCCACGTCTACTTTAGTTTACTGGAGGTGTCACTCTTACCGCGTGGGAATTACACACAATTTTTTTTAAATGAAAACTTCTTTATCACCGTTGTGATTTGAAACTCGATAAAACAAAAAATAGCGACACTAAAAAGATACAAACACTTGCATCTATAAAATTTAGCCCGCGAGAGAATGGGACAGACTTATCGGTCTCCTCTTTGTGCGTTGCTTCGTAGCCTATCGGACGCCTCTTTGTGCGTTGCTTCGTAGCCTTCCCACTCTTGTCTATTTTAGTTTTCTGGAGGTGTCACTTCGCGTGTGAACTGCACACTCTGATTTTTTTGTTGTGTGGTTTGTTTATCCTTTAAAAATGCTGAAAAAGGAATAACTCTCAGAGTGAAACGTACTCTCAGTATCGCCCTAGTGAGAGACCATTATTCCGAATAGAAACGTTGAATTCCCCTTTCATTTCTACCACCGCAACTTTTTTTCCCCCAACTTTTATTCCCCCAACTTTTTTCCTCTCCTCCGTTCTCTTGAAATGTCGATATTTCCGAAAATGAAAATGCCTTAGTTTCGCTAGTTCGATAGTTAAGAATGGTGTTCTCAGCGGCAGTACTGCGCGTTAATTGAAGTTATCCGATTATCTAATGACTTGTATAGAAACTTCGCTAAACATAATAATATAATTAGCAGTGGAAAGTGCGCGATAGATAAGCCGCCCACACACTCAGCAGCGGGGCGTTCTCGGGGTTAACTTTTCTTTTCAGAAACAATCGACTCGCTAACTTAGTAATATCTTATTTATTAGCAGGAGGCTTTGTTCACCAGCATGTTTTGTGTTGAATTTTGTATGAAAACGGCGGCATCTCAGCCGTGGGAGTGGAAATTTGCATGGTTGAAATATTTCTGAACGCCCCTCGCACGGCGCCGTGTGTGCGCATTTTCCGCCGGGTATCTTAGTTATTAAATTGTCAAAGGGAAATTCACCTACACGTCAACCCTCATAGGGAGTTGCATTCTCGGGGACATTATCAAAGCTCGCTGCAATAATTGCTAAGCCGCTCCCCCCCTCACCCGCCCCACACCTCTCCTTGAACCCCTAATGGTCTCTGAATTACATTCGGCGGCGCTGCAGTGACAATTCATTCCAGTGTTCTGATTCGAGAACCTGCTGGGATAAAACACGAAACTTTATCATGATAGAGAGTAATAAATAGGTTACTTAATTAATAAGTTGTTTCAGTCTCGAGTTCTAAGAAATAAGGTCCTCGCGTTTTTGTAGGGTTCTGCCGAGAAGAAACCGGTGCATGTCTTTATTTTAAAAGTTTTAATGTAATTTTAAAGCTTCAGTGGTCGTTATTGAAAAGGCGCTGTGAGCTGAAAATAAATGTGACCTATACCTATATTTTCTTATTGTGACCGGACAACTCGGAACGAAATCAACTCAGAACCATCTCAGATAAGAGATGTGATTAAAATAAGTACATAAAAAAGATTGGTTTAATAGTTTACGTTAGGTTAGGGTTATCGGCTAAATTATTTTTTTCATAGCTTTCAATCACTTTTCAAGGAAGTGTTGAGTTGACTTTATTCTCAATTGGCTTGGAACTTTTTCAAACACCTACTATTGTTGAAACACTCGACAGTTGCAGATTGCAGAATGCAGATTCCATAACTTTAGATTTCACTAATCGCTGCTCGAATATTCTAGCTTCTTTTTTTACATCAGTTCAGGATGCCCCGACAAAAATAATTTCCCTTAAGGTCTACGTCATTTTTGAGGATGCTGTGTGGAGGGTATTTTTAGGAAACGAAGGAGAGGAAGTTCTGGGAAGGAAAAAGACGTGAAGGAATCTTGGTTAAGTGGTTCTAGGAGTGACGGACGAATGAATCCATCCCTCTCACTGCTGTGCAAGGTGATATTCTAAGAGAGCCCTGCTGGAGAGGTCAAATGTTCTCCTCAAATCAGTTTCTCCCGATCCAACCTGCTACGCAGTTGGTGAACAGACGCATTCGACACCAATATCCTGCCAACCTCACTCCATTAACCCGGGTACCCGTTCTAAATCACCAAACATAACGAACCACAAAGGTTGTCAACGAACGATATCGTGACACACCAGAGGGTGAACTGTAAATCTTTATTTTTTGTGATGCAAAGACAATTGATTGCGTTCTTTAAAATCGGTCACAGGATGAGGTAAGTTGAAAGGAGAAATCCCCTACCTTTGCTGTGTTCATAGGCTGCTTGGATCCAAATATTGATGAAGCTGGTCTTCCACGACGATGACACAAAGGTGGTTCACTTTACCGACACTTTTTGTATTATCAATAAGTATTTTTACGACTTTTAAGCGAGATTTCTAGAGCGAGATGTGGTCAGTTTCACGACGAGTTTCAAACTAAATTTAATGTGGGTAATTTTCGCAATTTTTGCAATATTGTGTATGTGTGCCAAGTAGGTAGACATCATCTTCTTCTTTTTGTAAGTAAGTAAGGGACTTTCAAGGAAGGAGAAGGACAAAAAAGGAGTAAATAACAATGCAAGGAATTTGGGAAAATGGGTTTCAGTTCATAAGCTGTTTCAGAACTAAACAAAGATGTAAGGTATTCAACAAAATTTTCCCTTGGCTTTATAACAATATAATTATTCCCTATCCATCCATACTAATATTATACTTTTACCTATACTAATATTATAAATGCGAAACTGCTCGAGTTTGTTTATGACGCTTTCACGCACAAAACAATAAAACTATTTTTAAAATTCTTTCACCAATGGAATGCTAAATTATATGCGAAGACTATAGGCTGTATATGATGGTAAGCTCTGGCGTTATGAAATTATAAATATTAATATATTATATTTGTTATACGTTTTAGGTACTCAGCCCGCTACCTGCTGCTCGGCTGCTGCTCCAAAAAATTCAAATATGAGAATATGTTTTGTTTTTTATGGACAAGCCTATGTTTTGGAATAAAAGTCAGATGAGAGTTCCTACATCAAAAATATAATTGGTAACGATTATAAAGACTGTTTAATAAATAGTGTTATTTTTTTATTATATTTACAAACTTCGACATACTTAAATAAAAATAAATCTCCGAAATGTTTGTAAGCGCATAAATTCCGAACGATTGCACCAAATTGGATAATTATTTTTTTGTTCGAGCTCTAGCATTATGAAATTTAAGTGGCACGCGAGCTGTTTGAGAACTGAATGTACCGGGATGAATGTATGGAATGCGGGAGGGGGTGGAATGTGGGAGGAGAGGGGGGGGGGGGGATAATTGATAAGTGCAAACGCTACAGTAATTTCCCCTAATGCGAGCGAAGCCGCGGGGCAAAGCTAGTCTATAATAAACCTATTAAATAAGTTTGTAGATATTTTAAAATTTTTACTTATTCCATTTATTTGAAAACAACATTCAAAAGAGATACAGAGTTGACCCCTTAACGTTGGCTCTTGCAATTAAAATTCTAGTTCCTCTATTTGCATATTGTGCGCATTACAAATAAAGTGGTAGGGATAATTAATGGTAAATAAACAATGGAGGCTTAGAATATCTCGATACATATTAATATTGTTTCTGGTTTTGGGCTTTTATCGGATTTTATGCAAAACAGCGCCCCCGCAATTTATGCACATTGCCATAATTAGCATTTTTCGCTAGCCGGATCTCGACAATTTTATATAATCTACGTTATTTATGAAAAAAACGCTAATTTCGGGCGAGTTTCTGATAAAAATACAGAATTTCCTTTTACAGATACTTTTTCCTTAAAAATCTAAACGCTTACAAAGAATTACCTTAGATTTAGATAAACACAGAAACTTTTATTTGGTTTTACTAAATTATCCTCAGATTAGATTGCTGATTACTTCAAACTTATTTTCCTCTTTTTTAAATTGAAAATAATCAAATTTAATAGTACCTCGCTGGTATGCTCTTAGTTTTAATTTTTTGAAGTGAAAACTTATTTAGCACAGTTGTGATTTGAAACTCGATGAAACGAAAAAGTGACACTGCAAAGAGTCAAACACATACACATCTATAGGATTAAGCCTGCGAGAGAATGAGATAGACTAATCAGTGTCCTCTTTGTGCGGTGCTTCGTAGAATAAAATGTTAAATAATTTTTAAACCTTGTTGACATATTAAATAATAAATTAACCCTACAGTTATCCTACTCCTGATACTCTGCTTTTATTGCATTCATTCTCGAGGTGAACTATAAACATGTTCTTTTTTTTCATATTATTTTTACATTCTCGAGGTGAACTATAAACATAATCTTTTATTTCACTTTATTTCCATACAGGAGGCCTTGAGAAAAATAATTTTCCTCAGGGATAAAGTCATTCCTCGGGGTGTTTTTAGGAAATGAGGGAGAGGAAGTTCTGGGAAGGAAAACGGTATTAGGAATGGGTAGGAATCTGAGGGCAGTGTGTCCAGGAGTAACGAACTATGAATCTATCCATCCCACTGCGGTGCAAAGCAATATTCCGAGAGAAATCAATAGGACTCCCTCGACCATTTTCTCCTGATCCCTCCTACCATGCAACTGGAGCGCAGACGCATCCGCCGCCAGGATCCGAACAAACCTCACCTCGTCAACCCGGGCACCCCTGCTAAGTCACCAAATGTAGCGAACCACTCGGGATGACCTAAAGCAGAGGTGTAGGTTATCCAACAAATCCAGAAGCGGCCGTACCCATACCCGCTTCCCAAATTGAACACGAGAACTATAAAACATATATTATGGTTTTTGAGATATTAGGTTTCTGATGCCATATTTAACTGCTTTAAGATGAAGTTATACGTGAAATCCTATTTATATACCATTTAGATTAATCTTTACGACGAATCGGTTTACATTATGAACATCAAAAAATATGCTACGGATAAATTGAAGCTTTTAGTAGATTTTCTATGTATTGGAATTTCAATGAAATCATTATTTACGTTACAAAAAATATAAGCGTAAACCACTAAAAAAATGTTTTTTCGTGACATAACTATGAAGTTAATAAAATAAACAATTTTAAAAAAATTCCGCCTTATGGCTAAGACTATTTTTGAGGTTTTTTTATGTTCTAACTTTTTTCATTCTTATAAAATTATGCACAAAATAAATAAAAACCACTTTTTCGCTTACTTGCCTCGTGCAAATACGACACGCGATTTTAAATTTTGTATGCATGAGAATCGAAATATTTCTAGAGTTTATATTCCTCTTAATGAAGTAATGCTTCCACAAAAGTTATCGGCTAACCTTGTTACTTGGAACGGGAAACGTCGCAGGTAAAATGATAAATAATCGCTGTCTTTGTGTAACGTACGCCGCGGGCGATGGGAAATGTTCCTAAGCATTTCCTAAGGGTGCATGGCGGTATCTTGTTCGGGTATCCTTATTTTGTTTGTGCTCCGCTGTTTTTTCTTCTTATTCGATATTCTTCTACAAAGCATTCTACGTCCTCGCTCCACCCATGTGCCTTGTTCTTCCCTCGTCTCCTCGCCTCTTGGGGGCGGCCGGAATTCAGGGAAGCTGGCTTTTATTCGGTGGGTGGTTAATGTTCAGAATATTATTTTATTATTTTTCACAAAATGAGGCATCGGGTGTATACTTTTTGTACGTCTCCTTTATTTAATACTAGCTTTTCCCCGCGGCTTCGCTCGCATGGTATTACGGGAAATTACTGTAGCGCTTGCACTTATCAATTATCTCCCCCCCCCCACCCCACCCCCATCCCCTCCCGCGTTCCATATATTCATTCCCTTACATTCAGTTTTCAAACATCTCGCCTACCACCTAAATTTCATAATGCTATAGCTCAAAGAAAAAAAGAATTACTTATCCAATTTTGTTCATTCGTTCGGAATTTATGCGCTTACAAACATTTCGGATGTTTATTTTTATTTAAATATTTGGAAGTTCGTTAAAATAATAAAAAAATACTCTATTTATCATTCAGTCTTTATAATCGTTACGAATTATATTTTTAATACAGGAACTCAAATCTGACATTTATCTCAAGCTTGTCCAAAACAAAAACGAATTCTAATATTTAAATTTTCTGCAGTAGTAGCTGACCAGTAGACTGAGTGCCTACCAGCATAGAGCCCAAAAATATATCAACATTGTTTCCATGGAAAAGATTTTTTTCTGACGTTAGCAAAAACTCGCTTTTGTTAGCGACAGAAAACGTATAACAAATATAATATATTAATATTTATAATTTCATAACGCCAGAGCTTACCATCATATACAACCTGTAGTCTGCGCATATAATTTAGCTTTATATTGGTGAAAGAATTATTAAAGTCTTTATATTGTGTTATGCGTGAAAAGGTCATAAACAAACTCGAGCAGTTTCGCATTTATAATATTAGTATGGATGGTTTTGAAATTTGTAGGTAAGTACCTACCTAAACAAAAAAACCTTCATTATTATTTTTTATTTTAACTTTTATGAGTAAAATCTCAAATTGTAATATTTATTTAAATAAAGATACTATGAGCGAAACTCATTCGAAAATCTGGAAACAGAAAAATCAGAAAAAGATATTGGCACCTCTGAGACTCAAACCCAGGACATCTCTCTTTCCGGGTGAGCGCGCTGTCCACTGCGCCAAGGTGTCGATATCCAATTTGGTCACTTTTGACTGTATCATACCTCGAATAAAAACCACCCATATCTTCATTTTCATAACGCACATATTATTGGCTGCCATCTTTATGTATGATTACAAGATTCAAACTAAATAATAAAAATTTTGACAAATATTTCAACTTTCGTCAAATAATATTCACACACCTTTTCTCAAAACACGAAAAATGCAGATACTTTATGCATTTCATGGGGTTGTTACAACCATCGCTACATTTTAAGGAAAACCGATCCCACTGACTAGGAGCACCATCCTCAAAAAAAATCTACAAGACTTACTATGATACAACATCATTCAGAACGCATTTTTTTAATCTAATATTTTTCATCCAATTTCATATCTTGGGATGACTGCAAATGATTTTTGTAACAACACTTTACATTAAAAAAAATTTTTTGTTAGAAACCTGTCGTGGAAACTGGTTGACATAACTGTCCATAAAAAAGCTACTTTTCCACCTGTCATTGTAGTCCACAATGTTATCTTGGCCAAAAAAAGTTACCACGATGAAAAACCTTGATGTCACCAGTCGACAATTTGTACACGTATATTGAAAAAATGTTGACTGCGATTAATGACTTCACTCATAGAGTCTGATAAATTGGACAGACCGTTGGAGCTCAATCAAGCCCCAAAAAGAGATTCTTTCTTAACTGAAGGCGCCGAGAAAATTGGACATTTTTTATACGGATGTAAAGACACCCATTACTTGCCTCTTGCTGACGGAGATTTTGTCGAAAATGTTAGTACGTATGTGTTAAAGATTTAAAAAATATATATAATGTATTGGAAAAAATATATAATGTAATCAAGACCGTTTAGTTTAAATGAAGAAATAATCTATACGTACAGTGCATGAAGCTGCTATTTTGCTCTCTTCCCCCGGTTTAATTATTGTAAAATTAACAGCTCTCTACATAGAATAAAGATTAAAACACTGGAAGTGCCTTCCATAAAGTTATATTATTATTCCATAATTATATTTTAACTTTATTTATTTGCTTGATCATGGCCATATGAAAAATCTTAAAATTGGTTACATCTATTTTTTAAACAGCAGAATAAATAAAAAATATCGAGTGCAGTTCACAGGCGGTAGAAGTGAAACCACACAATCTCAACCAATAGGAGCCTTGAAAAGTGAGCTCGTAATCAAAGCGGCTAATGTGGTAAGGTTTCATTCCATCTCATTCTCTACCAGGCTTAATCCTACAGATGTGTTTGTCTCTTTTTTGTGTCGTTTCCGAGTTTTATCGAGTTTTGAATCACAAAGGTACTAAAGAAGTTTCACTTCAAAAAACTAACTTATATTAACAGATACAGAAAATGAGTGAAAACCAAGTGAAGACTAGTATTCGGAAAATTATAAAATTGTCCCAAAGTTCACAGTCTGTATTTTAGTGGTTTCAAATTGTAGAGAAGGAAGTTGTACAGGTTCCCGAAAATAGGAACATGTATAACTGTATAAAATAACACTGCAAGAACAGATGCATTCAATTTTAACAAATACAGAAAAAGAGTGAAGACAAGTTTCTATTGTATTATTACGCCAGCGACTGTACGGTTGAAATTTAAAAACCCGGCGTCGAGTTCACCTCCGACGCCGCGCCTTATGCTAAACCATTTTCGTACGTGGACTTTGTTACAAAGCTATTACTTTCGTGTAAGCCCGCAGAACCAGCAGCAAAAAGCAGTAAAACCAGCTGGGTTTTAACTGCTAGTTCAGATGATTATACAAGTTGTCCTAAAGTACAGAGTCGGTATCAATAGTGATTACAGAAATAAATGTTCCATTTAGTCCAACCCCCAGCATTCCGTTTCACTTACACTGGCATGAAATCGTAAATCTCCATCTCATTTGAATTTCGAAAACACAATTTTGTATCACGAAACAAGCCCACCACGAACTTCTTGTGTTATTCTTTATCATATGGCTCTCTCTTTGTCTCTGGCGGGTTTGAATCATTTATTCTACATTTCCGTACCTCCTCCTGTAACTTATGTGGAAGTTAAGTGACTTGCGAAGTCAACCGGTGTTTTGTTTGATTACGATGCCTTTCAGCTTAAAGTATGTAGTCGAAGAAGATGAATAACAAAACTCGATTCGGATTCAAAACTTTCGATGTAAAGTAGGTAATCATTTATAACATCTCGAATGGTTGCAGTCTGTTGATTTAATTTTGAATTTGTTTGTCCAACAAATTGGAAGATGCAGCGAGGTATTCAGTGAACAGGATAAACGCAGTTAAGATGCAAACTGATTGAATTTCAAAGAGGGTAATAATATTTTTGAGCGATGAATCCCTCCGAGCATGTGAGTAAGTTTGTCAACTAAGTAAGTACTTATGTTTGCCGGATACGGGAGGACTGGTAAGGGTAAATGTTGTCATTGTAACCATCGGAGGACTTGGCGATCTTAATATTAATGATAGCACATAAATTGTAAGACACGGGAACCCATATAGTTGCTTTCGGAATTACTTGGTCGATGCTAACTTCAGTGGTCCCTGGTAAAAATATGAACTAGGAAAAGGTAAGTTAGATTAAAAAAGGGTCCCCTGATGCAAATTTAAGGAAAAACAATGAATAAACGAATTTGTTACGTTTATATCAAATAAATTGGGTAAACGTAACAAATAAGATCAAGAAATGCGTTCAAAGATTGTTTGAACATATATAGCAGGTACGCTACCATTGAAATGAACAGAATATTTTGTGAAAAGTGGTTCTAGTCCCAGTGAGACTTGGCACGAACGAGTGACGCAAATACGCACGTTTGACAACAGAATGTACGTATATAAGATAATAGTATGTACGAATATAAGATAGAATCTTTGCATGGATTAACAGTTCGATTCATCAAGGGATGACGGCCTCCGTGGTCCCGAGGCAAGACTCTCGACTCACAATCCGAAGGTCACGGGTTCGAACCCGGCGTGCGCAAATAAATTTTATTTGATTAATTTGTGTTATTTCACAATTTATTCATTTAAAATAATATATAGTATATTAGCGGCACGTTCCAGAGTGGAAGATACTATCAGTATCGCCCTGGTGTAAGACCACCATTCAAAATTGAAACGTTGCTTGAAATGGCTTTAGCCGTGTTTAGTGACCAGATCTGAATAGCCAGGTACTTCCCCACCTTCCTCTTCCCTATCTCCTTCCCCTCCCCACTACCTTCAGCCTCACAACATACCCCAATTGGGGATGCCATAGTCTCACTGGCTCCAGACGGGAGCAGTTGGGACTCTTGTGCGGTATTTCATATAAAAAAAAAAAAATTAAAAAAAAAAGGGATGGTCCTATGTTCTTTAGGGAACCCGCTTGCTTAGCGCGGGTGTAAACTGTGCCCCCTAGAGTTGAAGTTTAGACTTTAGACGGAAGTTAATACTTTGTTTGTGTGAAAGCACTATGAACAACATTACTTCAATTTAGTTACCCAGCCACGAAGTTACCTACTTATGCGGGTTAGTTATTAAATTATTTAGTAACTCTGCAAGTTAGGTCCATTAACAGAGTGTTTTTACCACCTAAAAACACCGTGCTTAATTTTACCACCGGAAATATAAAGGCTAGGTATTTAACAAAAGGTAAGTATATAGAGAGGAAAAATAAACCCAGAAATTCGCAAGCGCCATCACACGCACATTGTGCGTGAGATGGCGCTTCAGTTTTGTAGAACAGGACCAACGTTATTGTTATTATTAATCGAAAAATACCTACTACGAAAAGGAAAACATTGTGTATAATATTAAGAGGTACGGCTGCGCCGCCTTTTTCTTAGAATAGTTAATTTTTTATTTGAGGCCAAAATACCCTATCAAACTGAGAGATTATTTCTTTCAAATATATGTATGGTAAATATCTAGTCCGGATGTGAGCTACTATTTTCATTTGTGTTTTAAATTATAAAATATAGACCTTTAAAGAAACGATTTCGTAATGATTTTATAGATAACTTTGGCGAGTTAATGACAATATAATTTAATTTAAATAATAACTTTTTGCTTATTTACTATGAAAATATGAGAAATATAATATAAAAATGATAAAAAAAATAATTTTGATATGTGTAAATTTAAATTGCAAACAACCAAATTTGTCGTATATAAATTAAATTTTCTACCAGAAGAAACGCTTTTTCTGAATTTTTAATTTTAAGATTATATTTTTAATTATTAATTATAAAATTATTAATAAAAACTGCCAAAGCTGCCTCCAAAATCATACAAAATGGATTTCTTTCACGGCCAATACGTCATAAATAAAACTTAAATTCAGATTTGAGGCCAAAATACATAATCAAACTGAATATTTATTTTTTAATCAAAAGGTGTAGCAAATGTCTAATACGGATGCTTGCAGCTGTTCCCCTTAGCAGGGTTGAAATTTCGCCAATAATAATATTAATCGGTCAGAGTTTATGAATATTTCTTATTGTATGGAAACATTATTTTCACATTATTTTCGCATTTTTATATGCTAATGTATTTTTGTGAATTAGTATTCACAAAAATACATACACAATGTAGTGTTTTGAAAAGACATATTTTTTTGTTGATATCAATAGACGCCGTTAGGCTTAGAGCTTCTATCAAGTTCCGACAGATGTGTACATGTCGAATTGCCGAATACACGAATGCAGCCGAGGTTGCCCGAACCGCCACCACTGCTTCTGGGGTCGGTGAACGCCAGCCAGCTAGCCAGCTCAGATACAATTCGTTGCCAGTTAAGGTCGGTCGTGTGACCCAGTAGCATAATATATTGTTAACACATAAACACAATAATAAACCAGATTGCAACAAGAACCTATTTGTTTTTGAAGAGCACCAACATTACAATTAGAGTATGCATGTGGCAAAAAATATTAATTTAAGAAATAGATTCATTAAGTACATATCACTATCAGCCCTTAATACTCGTAGTTTCTTATATTTCCTTTGCAACTCAGGAAAATCACATCCTTCATTTACTTCTAACGCAACTCCGTATCCATGTACGTATTAAAATATTAAGCCGATATTTCCACAACTTGTGTCGTGCGTTGATACTATTTATCTAAGCAACATTTTGATCTAGATTGATGAATGGAGCCTTATAAACGAAAAACACCATAAAACACTCTCGAACAGATTAAATTTGGCATCAATCACCCCTACAGGGGAATTTAACAGCATTTTTTATTGATAAAAATAAATTAAGAATTTTTTTTTTTGACATTTACGTAATTTTTTTTTTACGTTGACGATTTTTGTTTGTTGAAAGTGGCTTTATTGACCTCGTCGATCAACATAGGTGACAGCCGTCTTGCCGACCAGTAGCGTTATCTACATTGTTATGGCTTCACAAGAACGGGTCGTTTCTTCGAATCGTTTTTGTGTAAGTCGGCTCATATGTGGAACGAGCTACCAGCGTCTGTTTTTCCTTCCTCATTTAATCCTAGTGCTCTACGAGACCCACACTAATAAATATGTTCCTACAGCCCCTAACTTATCACGCCTCACAACGCTGCTCAATCGGATAGCGACATAGCTTTTGCATTAATATTATGATCATAATGACAAAAATAAACTTTAAATCTTTCACACTATTTTATCAAATAAGTAACTTTTTAAATTTTATTATGGTTATTAGTCGCTCAGAAATGGGAACATGTGATATTTTATAAAACTTACTTTTTTCTAAGTAAATTAAAATCTGTTTAGCTAATTAAGAGAGTAACTAAGTGATTAACTAAGAGACCACCATTCAGAATCGAAACATTTCTTGAAATGACATAGACTATGATTGGTGACTAAGAGTTCTAGAAAACTCAAATCGATAACCTCACAATATCGGATCTATAGGCTTAACTTCCGACACTTTTAAAACTTTGTCCTGGGCACTGTTGCTTTATCGATAGCCAAGCTGATTTTAAACGACAAGACATCAAAACTGGTGGTACGATAGTGATAATGGCGGATCTGTCGATCGATCGCCATTCCTAAACGGCAAACCGCAACGTAAAAACGTCTAATAATCCGACAAGATATCAAAACGGATGGTACGATAGTGATAATGGCGGATTTGTCGATCGATCGCCATTCCTAAACGGCAAACCGCAGCGTAAAAACGTCTAATAATCCGACAAGATATCAAAACTGGTGGTACGATAGTGATAATGGCGGATCTCTCGATCGATCGCCATTCCTAAACGGCAAACCGCAACGTAAAAACGTCTAATAATCCGACAAGATATCAAAACTGGTGGTACGATAGTGATAATGGCGGATCTCTCGATCGATCGCCATTCCTAAACGGCAAACCGCAAAGTAAAAAGGTCTAATAAATTGTAATATTTCATTAAATGAACCCGGCATGCCGCTTGAAGTCCCGAAAACCCTTATGGACAGAAGGAGAAAGACTCCTCCAATCACTTCTCACCCCAGAAGATAGGTGGAAGCTTGAGTGGCAATCGGCCAAGGTGAAAAATGCCCATCTTGTACAAGACTCCACTGAGAGACAGCCCTGGTTCTCATTGCCTCGCAAACTCTAGTCCGCCATCAATAGGATAAGGTGCTCCCATAGCCGTTGTGCCCATATGATGTATAAATGGGGCCTTAGAGTCGGAGATGTGTGAATGCGGTGAGGTGCAGACCACCGAACATGTGGTCAACGAATACCCGCTCCGTTCATTCCCCGGCGGGATTGATGAGGTCCACTGGGCCACTGAGGCCCTAGACTGGCTCGCAGACCTAGATGTCCCCCTCTGACCCCCCACCATACGAAAGAAGAAGAAGAAGAATTAAATGAAAACAATATTAGCGAATTAGAAATCTGTAGACGGAAAATCAGAAAAAGATATTGACATCTCTGGGACTTTAACCCAAGCCTTCCGCTTTCCGGGCGACGATTCTGACCACTGAGCTAAGGTTCTTTATCCGATTCGGTCATTTTTTAACTGTAACATACTTCGACTAAGAACTACAAAATTATCTCCATTTTTCTTAACACATATTTTTATTGGTTGCTATCTTTATGTATGATTGCAAGATTCGAACCCGAACTAATGCAATCTAGATAGTGTCTGGATAAATTTTTTATCCATTTAATTTTTTTATTATGCGACATCTATTGACTTTTCAGCAAGTCTTCGATGAATTTTTTTTTTTTTAACTTTATGAGTACAAACTCCAAATTGTAATATTAAATTAAATGAAGACAATATTAGCGAAACTTAATCAAAAATCTGTATACAGAAAAATCAGAAAAAGATATTTCAGAGGTGCTAATATCTTTTTCTGATATTTCTGTCTACAGATTTTCGATTTAGTTTCGCAAATATTGTCTTCATTTAATAAAATATTTCAATTTGGAGTTTTTATTCATAAAGTTTAAAAAAATTACAACTAATAATTTGACAATATCAATCTGCGTGTACTTTTTAACCCAAAAAGGGTGAATTGGTTAATGAGGTCTTTACACTATTTCTTTCAATTCTATAAGAGCTTTATAAATTCACCTCCGTTCATTTATAAGTCAGTGATTTTGCATAAGGAACGACTTTATTCAAAATATTGTGTAGGCATATTGACGGCTTACCTGAAACCTAGGACGTCGCGCTAAAAGCGGCGGCTTTTGCTGTCTACGGACTGTCGGAATGCTAACCATGCTTGCAAATATCGCTAACTAATATGCATATAACAGATTTAGTCAATATCGTATTGACATTGGGTTTTATCGATCGAACGTGCTAATTTGTTTATTTCTTTCCCACTTCTTTTAGACTTTGCTATATCAAAAATGGTGAATTCTTGGACCCACTGGATCCATGCAGCTGAGACTGTTGTGCAGTATCACTTACAAAAATCAAGAACTGTGGGCCAGGTGTGAGCATTATTAAAGACTTCAAATTTCTGCAGACCAAAATTCTAGCTTCAAATTTAAAATTACCTGCTCTCAAATCCGCAATGGTAATTAATGAATCCGAAGAAGATGAGAGATGCTTACATCCAGGAAGAAATAAAATATAGTTGGTGATATCTAAAATTTGGTTTAAATTAAAAATAAACAATTTTTTTTTTATTAACTTTAAAAAAAATTGGTTGTCTGTAAAGTCGGTGTACGGACGATAATTTTACGCGATAACGTCATGAGCCGAACGCTTAAGCCGAACGCTTAGGCCGATCGTGCCTCTCTATCGCTTGTTCCGCGCTCTCGCTGAACGCTTAGGCCGAACGCTTGTTCCGCGCTTTCGCTTGTACGCGCGGCTCAAGCGGAACGTGACATCGTGACAACGTGACAGCGTGACAGTGTGACAATGCGGCCGGCGTTCATCGATTTATAAGACGTTATCACGTCAAAAATCATTTCGCCATTTTTCGAAATACTGTTTTTAGTCATTGGATTAACAAGGAAACACTTGTGTAATGTGATATTTTATTGGAAATTCAATTATTAGTTTTATTACACGCCTGGTTTAGAGTTTCACGGGTTGCGTCACTTTTCCAATAATCGTGCTTCGCAATAATTTGCGGAGTGCTGTAATACTGAACAAAGTTTTTAACGACATTCTGTAGTTATATACACAACGACACGTTAATGAAGGCAATTGAGCAGAACAGAACTCCCTTGTTATGTTTGTACGTCACAGAGAAAGTTTTACAAAGTCATGTTGTGGGTAGAGCGAATGCTATTACATGTATTAAATTTATTCATTTTTTAAACTGCCTTTTTATACGAAATTATTTAATTAAGGCGTGTAAAATGTGGAATAAACATCTTGTTTTTTATTGAAATGAAAACTTCTTTAGCACCGCTGTATTTTGAAATTCGATGAAATAAAAAATAGCGACACTAAACAGAGAAATACACCTACAGGATGTAGTCTGCGAGAGAAAGGGTTAGTTTAATCGGTCTCCTCTTTGTGCGGTGCTTCGTAGCTTCCCCACTCTTGTCTACTTAAGTTTTCTGAAGATTTCACTTCGACCGCGTGTGAATTGCACACTCCTTTTTTTTGTTTTTGTAAATACCGCAGATTTGTTAGAGTTCTAATTTTTCGGAGTCAGTGGAACTTCGGTTTCGGGTTATGTTCTGAGGTTAAATAATAATAATAATTAGGTTTGTACAGTCCCACACATTCTATAAAGACATACATTACAAAAACAGGTGAATATAATTATACAAGAAAAATAAAGAAACAAATAGTGAAATAATAGTAATCGTAAAGAGAAAACAAAAAAACAAAAAAATAATAATATTAAAGCCTTTAGGGTACTGTGACTATATTAGAAGCTAGTATTTTTCTCCAATGTGTGTCAACGCTGGAGGATGGACTAAGGCTAAGAGGAAGAAGATTGGGAAGTTTGTGAAGTATCTGGCTCTTCAGGTCTAGAAGTCACCAGATACAGCTAAAGCCATTTCACGCACTTTTGCCGTAGTGTAATCCAAGTTCATTACGTTTCGTGAGTCGGTTAGGGTTTCGAGTTTATGGGGTGATGTTTTTTTTTCCGGGTTGGTTGTGGATGCATCCTTCCTTTAACTTCGTGGCGGGCCGGATCGGTAGAAACCGGTTGAAGAATGTACCGCAGTGGGAGGCATGAATGTATGCGTCCGTCAGTTCTGGACCTACTGACCCCCGAGATCTCGACCCACCCATAATACATTTTAACTTCTCAGAACCACCTTTCCCCTCTTTGTTTTTATATACCATCAAAAGCACGTCAAACACAGTTGTTTACCTTGATTTCAGAAAACTTTGTTTTTATTTTTGTTTTATCTCCCTATTTTTCGCTGAATTGTTGTTTTGACGTAGAAATACACTCTCTTAATTTGATTTAGCAATTTCAAAGAGAAAAATAGTACTAAACAGAATTTGTAGATTTTTATAAGTACTTAACCTGATCTCTTATTATCAATGCAAATTTTAATTATCCTTTTAAATTAAGTAACCCTATTTTTCGTGTTTATAGTTTACTAATAATTTTATTGTATTAATCAGATATATCCGTGTTCGATTCATCGGCTGGCTAAGTCCTCCATCACAACACAAGCAACATTTTCGGCTTTCTGTGGTGGCAGTAGGAGATTTTCAAACATTGTTGGGTTATTCGTAACCCGGGAATGTTTGTCTTTCTTTTTAAGAAAAAAAAAATCAATAATGCCAGCCGATATTTTTTATCTCAGTTTGATATTTTATTTATTTATTTCATTTTTATTTAGTAAAATATTTACACATTTATGTACATTATTTATAAAATGTTTTGACTGTCCAACTAGGATGATTCCCGTTTTAGGACAGTCAAATTAGGATAAGTGTGAATATATATGGCCCATGATTTATACAAAAAGAGGGAAAATTGAAGAAATGAAAAGAAGAGAAAGAATAAAACATAAAATTGGAAAGTTAATTGAAAAGCGTATTAACATATTACTTAAAAAAAAGGCTTATATGTATAGGTTCTTGAAAAAAAGGGTTTAAACATTTAGTTCACTTGTGTATGCATGGCCTACAACAGTTATTAAAATGATAATAATAATAAATAAAAGGAATAAAAATATTTTTACACTTTATGTTTAAGTGTAAAAATATTTTTATGTTTAAGGGAACTGGTGTTTGCATTTCATAATGTAGTCCTATTAATGAGAACTAAAAAGAGAACAGAAACAATAAAAACAATAAAAATAAACAATTAAGGTATGATTATTACTGTTGTATGCTTTGCATAGTTATCAAAATAATAATAAAATAAGTTTACTTATAAATGGCGTTTGCATTACAAAATAATAAGCTTACATATACATTTTGTATAAATATGAAATAAAAAAAGAGAAGTGATAGAATAAAATAAAATATCCAATTTAAACATAAGATTAACTGCTGCCTTGTAGAATTCTAATTTAAACGTAATAGGTACGTACATACATGCACATAATATAAACAATTAGAATATAAAAGGTATCTTTTGCACAGTTTATTTTTTGTCGGAATTTTTGTTATTGATTTTGGTTTGTGTTTGATTTCATTTTTTGTGTAGTAAAAGTTCACTCTCCTTTCTCCCTAATTGATGAAACCAAGTAGTGGTCAATCTGCGAAGAACCCTTGTGCTTTCGTTTTTCCAAGCATCAGGCATTAAGTTGTATAGTTTTGGACCTAAGAATGAGAAGTGTCTTTGAGCAAGAGATGTTTTGGTTGTGAGTGGTACAATTGGATTTCTCCATGAGTGTCGGGTGTCGTGAGAGTGGTTAATAGATGGATATAGGTGGCGTTGTTTATGGGTGTTTAAAATTAATTTTCTCATGTATAGTTGTCTAACACCCAGAACTCGTAACTCTTCAAATAGTGCATCGCTGTGATATCTAAATGGTTTTTTGATAACATATTTAGTAAGGTACGTTTAAAAGTAAATTTAATAATTTTTAAATGCCTGAATGCATATTTTTCCACATTTTATTCAGTAAATATGTATATTTATAAAAAAACGCTAAAACTCAGAAACGAATTGTACGATCGAGGAAGTTATGTGGTGTGGTATTCATGAAGAAGGTGCCCGTTTTTACCTGAAGGGCGTGCTTTTGAAGATATACGGGGTGGAAGTTTCGCCCTCTTGAAATTTCTAAAGTCCAGAACATTCGAGAGCATTCCACAACATTGCAGAACATCTCGGAGCATTCTGGAATGTTCTAGAATGTTCGTAAACATCCAGGAACATCAACGACAAAGGCCCTGGAGAAATTATTTTCTTCAGGGCCTCCTGTGTGGAACTCATGTAAAAAAAAAACTCTCTGAGCAAAGCCGGCTATATTAATATATCTAAAGCACAAGTTGATTACTGCTGACAAATTACATAAGTAGTTACGCAGGTTTGTGTTAATAAATAAAAATTTGGAAGCCTTCTAACTCTGGGCGTAAGGTCACTTCCAGTCAAGAATTTCTTGCTCAAACACGGAGTAAATAATTCATGTAGATGTAGAGGTTATGACAAGAATGTCCAAGGACTGGAAAATTGTTAACACTGCCCGAAAGTGCAAACCACGCTACTTGGTAGTCTTTGAACTTAACATATAATGAGAAACAAAAGTTTGTAACGCTTCAGTTAATAATGCAGAGAAAGGTGTGCGGCAAAATTTGTGGTTAAAGCGAACCCTGTGGTTGAGGTTTCTTTTGGAATACGGCACAGAAAAAGGCTTATGTTTTTGACTGTTTTGGGAAGGTTTCAGTCGTTAAGTGGAAGTTAAATTTTAAGATAAAGGCCATTAAAGATTTTTGTGTTTTACGATTTTAGAGTAAATGAAAAACATTTAAAAAAATTATTTTACAATTTTTATTTATAAAATAAAAAAATTGGTTGTCTGTAAAGTCGGTTTACGGACGATAATTTTACGTGATAACGTCATAAGAAAACATTGATGCGTCATAAGCCGAACGCTTAGGCCGATCGTGCCTCTCTATCGCCTGTTCCGCCCTCTCACTTGCACGCTCGGCTCAGGCGGAACGTGACAATGAGTCATGCTTTTTTTATGCATGCAGCCGGCGCTCATCGATTTATAAGACGTTATCACGTCAAAAAGTTGGTTGTCTGTGAAGTCGGTGGACGGACGATAATTTTACGTGATAACGTCATATAATAACGATGGAGTGGAAGAGAGACAGATGCGTCACAAGCCGAACGCTTAGGCCGAACGTTTGTTCCGCGCTCTCGCTTGCACGCTCGGCTCAGGTGGAACGTGATAATGAGTCATGCTTTTTCGTGAGTGCAGCCGGCGTTTATTGATTTATAAGCCGTTATTACGTCAAAAATAAAAACGCGACTGAAATAACCTGGAAACGATATAATTCGTACAAATACAGCGAAAGACTTTTATTGCATCAAAATTAGTCATTTTTCATCACGACAAACAAAAAATTGCGAAGTGCGAATGCGCTTGCGTAATGAAACGAAAAGTATACGATGTATGTCTTTCCTAATGAGATGAAGAATGATTAATTAATTTCTGAATGATTAATTAATTTCATCGCATTTGAATGAAATTCAAGTAGACATAATGAAAGGCGGAGCAATATTAATTAAAATAGAAGAAAACACATAAACTATAATGCCGAGTGGCGTTCGCATTGAACCCGCTTAATTGTTCAATTATTTTCACCAAGCAAGCAGTAAAATATTCCCGATGAAACATTTCAATCAACGTGAGCTTTCTCGGTCTTTACCCAAAACTAAAGTAATCAAGTCTGCCTCATATATTTCTATAAGATCGTTCGTTTTAATAAGCCTTCATAACTTATATGGGTAACTAAACCAGTAACACAAATAGAAAGATTTTAGGGAAATATGAGGCCGGTTTATTCAGTGCTCAGGCCTGGGTTGATGTGATTTTGAGTCACCTAACGTCGGGAAGTTCCACCTCTAACGCGCAGTCAACCGGCTCTAATTGCAGGCTTCGGCCGTACACTGCACCCTCCGCGTACCACCCTACCCACTGCACATTGCAAATACACCACCACAATTAAACAGACCCCATTGTATCGTTTCCACTAAAGTTTTCATAATTGAAAACCATTCAAGTGTTTTTTTCCACGTGGTAAAGGAATGGCATGGAAATGTTCGTAGTACGAGGTCGGTGAACTGAACAACAATTCATATATGATAAAATACCAAAAACATTACTCACGTGTTGTGGTAGAGTTCGAGTGCTTAGATAAGCAACAATTTATGAAAATGATCCGAATATCAAAACAGTTTATCAATTTCTCGGACCTAGTAAACGAAAATATGTTTTGGTAACTGGCGAAAACTTTTCTTTCAAGTCGGTATGGATCACACATATTTTCGGCATATCTGTTCAGTAAAGTAAAGACTGAATCTAAAGGTCTAACTAGATTTCGGACAAACATGATTTTTATAACAACTCCCTTGACGCTAACATTGCACGTGGAAAATAAAATATATACCAGTGGTTGCGCAAATCAATTCGTCCGCAGGCGGGTGCGGTGTGATTCTAAAACAACAATCACTGGAAAACTACTCAAAGGAAACGGAAAGGATAGGTATTGCCAAAACTCACCGAGTTCACTCGACATTTGCCGCTGGTTCTGTGGTCCTTTTAATTCTCCCTTGTCTTTATAATAGTTCTCTTGTACACATATATACGTAAACACGGTTGCTTCTGCAACCGCGGCGGTGTGGTCGATAAGTTCGCAAATTAAACTTAGGGCGTTACTTTTCAATTAAGTAAAATGCACAAATTTCTCCGAACTCGAAGCGGGTGCGTTTTTCCACAAGTCAAATGAAAAACAAGTGAATGAAACAATCGAACGTTTTATTGGGTTTTGTCTTGGCGTGGGATGGGTAGGTACTTGGATAGAGGAACTGGGCAGGTACTTGGGTAAAGCAGTTTTTCAGTAGGTACTAAATCAAACAAAAAGAACATTGATTGGCGCAAACAACCAGTACAAACAGAAGTTTAATAACAACACAACGTACATATTTGTTTTACGCAATTCAGAGATATTTCTCCCCAGCTGCACTAAATATCATACATTTATGGTATTCAATTACTCCCACAGTGGTATTTAAATAGCACTGGAACGTACTTAGGTAATACCTAGTTGGCTTTTCTAGAGTTGAGCATTTTTTTAAAAATAATTGAAAAATATGGAATAAATATGTGATACGTGATGGTAAATGCAGAGAAAAAAAAATTGGTTGTCTGTAAAGTCGGTTTACGGACGATAATTTTACGTGATAACGTCATATAATAACGATGGAGTGGAAGATGCGTCATAAGCCGAACGCTTGGGCCGAGCGCTTGTTTCGCGTTCTCGCTTGTATGCTCGGCTCAGGCGGAACGTGACAATGAGTCATGCTTTTTCGTGCATGCAGTCGGTGTTCATCGATTTATAAGACGTTAAAATTGATATCTGTAAAGTCGGTTTACGGACGATAATTTTACGTGAGAACGTCATATAATAACGATGGAGTGGAAGAGAAGCAGATGCGTCACAAGCCGAATGCTTGTTCCGCGCTCTCGCTTGCACGCTCGGCTCAGGCGGAACGTGACGTTACATATCACGTCAAAAAAGAGTGTGCGATTCACACGCGGTTGAAGTGAAACCATCAGAGAACTAAATTAGAAAAGAGTAGGGGGACTATGAAACACTTATTTTTTACATTGTGAAGGATGTTTTTGACGTGATAACGTCTTATAAATCGATGAACGCCGGCAGCGCTCACGAAAAAGTATGACTCATTGTCACGTTCCGCCTGAGCCGAATGTGCAAGCCAGAGTGCGGAACAAGCGTTCGGCCTAAGTGTTCGGCTTGTGACGCATCTATCTTCCACTCCACCGTTATTATATGACGTTATCACATAAATTTATCGTCCGTAAACCGACTTTACAGACAACCAATTTTTTGCATATTTTTGTCGTAAAACTCCGGTGCACCTTTTCCTACATAATTGGCCATATTTTAAGTATTTTTGTTTTCTTCTTCGGAGTCGCTAGATGTCGCTTTCTTCTGTATTGTCTTTGCCTGATCATTTTGGAGTGGTTTGAAGATTGGCTAATTATTTTACAAAAATAAAAATCTTGTGTGCAATTCACACGCGGTAGAAGTGAAACCTTCAGAAAACTAAACTTCGAGATAATGAGACGAATGCAGAGTATCAGAAGTAGGATGAAATTAATTAACATCTCTACATCTAATTAGGAAAGATAAACAACGTATCCTTTTCGTTTCATTACTTCGCAATTTTTTGTTCATTGTGTAAATACGCCGAGTTTTGTGCGATAAATTTGTTGCAATAATTTTGATGTAATAAAAGTTTTTCACTGTACTCGTACGAATGATATCGTTTCCATGTAATTTCACTCGCGTTTATATGTTGATTTATTAATTTACGAATAGTATAAATGTACTGGTTGTAAAAGGAAAATAGAAGGAAAAAGGAAAATTCCAATATTTTATTTATGATACCATTAGGATCGACACATAACACAAGTTTACTTGTGATAATCCAAAAGTTTTTTTTTTTTTTTTTAATTTAAATATTTCGCAATACAATATACGTTAGCACTATCACAACCTCCATATGCTCATGCCCGTAAAATGGCAGACGTAAACGGGCGAATTGCAATGGAAAAATTATAATTGTAAATATACACACAAATAAAAATAATATTTAAATAACAAAAAACCAATAATTCACACGCGGTATAAGTGAAACCTTCAGAAAACTAAAGAAGACAAGAGTGGGGAGTCTACGAAGCATCACACAAAAAGGTGACTAGTTATTCTATCTCAATATCTCGCAGGCTAAGACCTATAGAAGTATTTGTTTGTCTCTTTTTTGTGTCGTTTTTTTTCTTCGAGTTTTAAATTACAACGGCGCTAAAGAAGTTTTCCCTTCAGTACTCGATTAATACTAACCCTTCCGGCTTATTTATTCGTTTTCCGGAACAACTCATATGAGTCTTGTAGAAATCGTTGTGCCTCCCTTACTATCACGGTTAAAAATATGATCTAATCGATGTTTGAAACATAAAACACCATGGTTTACATTCATGTCTAAAAAGTTTCCGAGTTAGCAATTTGAAAAAAAATTATAAAATTTTGGAATTTTAGAGGTGAATACTTCTTAAGCACCTTTGTGATTTGAAACTCGATGAAACGGAAACGAGCGACACTAAAAGAAACAAACATATACAGCTATAGGATTTAGTCAACGGGAGAATGAGATAGCAAAAAAATATTTATTGAATTCGCGGGTTCTCGGTTCCAATATAATATGATAAATCCACAATAAATATCACACAGTTCTCCTTTGGTGTAGTGGTATAAAGCGCCTGACGACCCTTTGCAGACATTTAGCCCACCAAGGATCGAATCCAACGAAATCCAATAAAAATGATTTGTCTAACACGTTTTTGTGTCATCACTTTGTCATTTTTTTATCTCTCTTTATTTAAATACGATAAATAACGTTTTTCTCTTAGAAGAAAATTGTTCATTATTCCTCTAGCTTTTTCCTGACAGAAACCTGACAAATCAGAATAACTTTAAAAACTGATATAGTCATGAAAAGATTGAGTTTTGATGCTAGTTTTTTTCATTACTTTTCAAAAGTAATATTTCTGAACCCTTCTTGATGCAAAAGTACCCGTTCCATTTCATAAAGGCTGACTCGTGCTTTTGTTCATCAGTACATGGTATACAGAACTCGTACTAGTACTCGCGGAAAAACGATCAACCTTCACCACAATTGGAGTCGATTTGGTGTTTTAACTTTTTTTGATTTGAGCTTTCATTTCCGATTTGAAATTTTTAGGTCAAATTTCAAAAAATGATCAAAAATATTGGTCGAATCGTATATTCGGCTCTTAAGTTTCTCAATCCTTTAGTTGACGCAAAAATGGATGAAAAATTTGAAAAAAAAAATTATGCTGAAATCGAAAGAAAGACATTTTTTGGGTTCACTTGTTTCCCGCTTGTACTAGAAATTTCCGGACATCATGTATCAGTTCGTTTTGCTCATTTATAATATCTTGTTAACATGTCGAGTTTCCGTCTACTGCTATAAAAGTTTCCGTCCTTCAATTCATATTGTAAAGCCTTCGTTCAACTTAACATCACTTCAATTTTTTTACGATGGTTTAAGCTTGGCTTACACATAATATATATTACTTTACAATTTATTGACCATTATTGTATTATAATAACATTAGCGAGTTCCCGGCGTGCGTTGCAATGCTACTTAAGTAAAGAAATTGTTTCTCCTTGCGTGTCCCTTTCCATTCGTCCCCGTTTCCCTTTTGCCTTCCCTTCCCCTTCTATGTTCTTCCTTCATTTCCCCGCCTTCTTCCTTCCCCTCTTCCGCTTCCAGTCCAACGAACCTCCCATTTTTTTCAACAACTCGCGCGCTACCCATTGCACTTTTTTATACCAATTTCATAAAGCCAGAGCCCATCAAGTAGAAACCTCAGCGGACGTGCACACATCAACTCATGAAAGTTTTATCACAATCGGATGAATAGTATAAAAAAAATATTAACGCGGCCGTTGAGGTTCGTTGGGCGCTTTATTCCACTGGACCGAAGGAAACTTGCGTGGATTTATCTTATTATTTTGGAACCGAGTACCCGTAAATAAATACATATTTTATTTCTACCGCATTCTCTCGCAGGCTGAATCCTGTAGATGTATGTGTTTGTCTCCTTTAAGTGTCGCTCTTTTCCGTTTCTTCGAGTTTCAAATCACAACAATGCTAAAGAAGTTCACTTCGAAAAACTTACGAAAGTATCACAATTTACCTTAGTTTACCAAAGTACCATCCTTTATCCTGAAATAAGTATGAAATTACGTTAACATAAGGTTTACAATATTAAACTTATGTTGAAGATTATTATTATTTGCTTTCATTGTATGTATACAAGAGGGAAACTCGACATATTAACATAATGAATGAGCAAGCAGAGCTTAAACAAACACACACATAAAAGCGCTCTTTTGATGAAATGGAACAGTATTTATCTTAAAAAAGACTTTCGTGGCGGGAAATGGAATAAAATACTCTATAGCAAAACCATTATATTTACAAAGCCATAAAAAAAACTATAATAGCCTTCCATCTGAATTGTACTGTCTGACTTTTTTCAAAGTAGGACTAGTGGTCATTGAATTTAATTTCTGTAAAGGATAAATACGTAGTATGTAAAAAATATAAAAAAAGCCTTTTTTTTTTAATTGTAATAAATAATTTAAAAAATCAGTTTGTGTAACTGACACGCGGTATAAAGTTGGTTCGGAAAACTAAAGTAGACAAGAGTGGGGAGGCTATGAAGCACCCCACAAAGAGGAGACCTATTAAACTATCTCATTCTCTCCCACTCCAGGTCCTTTTTTTTTAATTAAATTTTAATTTAATTTAATAAAGTTATTATCAAGTTCTGCAAGTATTTTAGCAAACATTTGTGTAACAGCTGTTTCAGCTTACAAGGTCATTTTAAAACTGTGGTAAAACCACTTTTAGACGCCTTATTGAAAATGGCCTCGAAAACCGAAACAGCTGTAACAAAAATAAATACAAAAATACTTGCAGAACTTGATTTAACAGCAGAAAATTATGACATTTAATTTAAATTATCTTTAAAAAAATTAAATGATTTTCTACGAATTTCTACGATGAGCTTGTTTATTTATCGTCGTGTGTCGTTTATCACAACGGTGCTTTCACTTCAAAAATACATTTTAGGGTATATTCTTACAGGGTGTTTCTCTAAGCTACACTGTTTACTTTTTGAAGTGAAACTTCTACAGCACGGCTGTGACTTGGATTTCGGATGAAACGGAAATGACGATTACTGCACCTGCGACGCATCAACTGCGCTCGTCGGTCGCTTTGATAATGATGTCACTTTTAAAGGCTCTCCCATCGGTTGAGATATGAAACGGAAATTACGCGAGGCCTGCGCTTATTGGTCATTTTGATTATGACCGCACTTTTCAAGTACTGGTTGAGATTGTTTTGGAAAAGTTTCGCTTCTACCACGTGTAAACTGCACTCGAATTTTTTTGATGTATTACCTACACAGTAAAGTTATTCAAAACCCTGCCATTTTGTTTTATGTGCATTTGAAATATCCCCCTAAACTTCCATTCTAGTGCTTTTGTGATCACAAATTGTAATCAACAGAAAAGCGATGATGTTGTTTTGCTTGTTAGCTGATCACAACTTTGAAACGAACAGAGAATCGGAGTTTAACAAGGTCCTAAAAGTAAAAACAAACAACAACAAAAAATGGCTATGGTTGACAATTTGATGAAAATATTACATTTCAATATTTGCAAAACAACATCATTTGAACAGATATCTTTTTCCTGTTAAGTGGTATATCTTTTAATTCGTTTTGTTTGGTTATCCATGCTATTTTATTATTGATTGAAACAGGCGTTGGGATGGTTGAACTTTATTTTAGCGGTTGTTTTGTTCCAACATCTAGTTATTATGATATTGCTGGCTTCATGTAAATAATGCAACCCTTTCAGTCTTCGTCACCTGAAATTTTTGGCGGGTATAAATAATATAAAGTGGAGTATTCGTCATTTTAATGCTTTTAGGGTACACCTAACCACTTTTTCCGGATGCTTTGCAGCCTTAACCGCGTTATTTTGAATCATTTGTCGCGTTTTTGTAGCAATTGTCGTTTGGATTTGTATAATTTGTCGCGTTTTCTTGTAGCGTCGCGTTGATTTGCATCATTTGTCGCGTTGGTTTGTATCTTTAGTCAAATGATTTTGTAGCATTTGTCGATTTGATTTGTTTTATTTGTCGCAAAATTCTTTTTTTGTAAAGGCGTTTTTTTTTTAAAGCATTTAATGCGTTCTTTGAGATAATGTGTCTCGTTGTTTTGCAGCATAACTTCTGTATTCTGCTTTTTTTTCTTTTTATTCATATAAAATAAAATGTTATCTTTTTTTACATTAGAATCGTAGGATCATACAATTAGTAGGAGGCCCGGAGGAAAATAAATTCTCTCAGGGAATACGTCATCTTTGGGGATGCTGTGTGAAGGATATTTTTAGGAAAGAAAGAAAAGAAAGTTCTGGGAATGAAAAAGGTATGAGGGGTGGGTGGGAATCTAGGGGTCTGTTTGTCCAGGACGTATGAATCCATCACTCCCACCACGGTGCTAGACGACGATCTGAGAGAGTCCTCCTGGAGAGGTCAAAACGTCATTCACCACCGAGACCCGGACACACCTCACCTAATGAACCCGGGCACCTTTACTAAGTCATCAAACATAGCAAAACACTGGGGATAACCAACAGGTGTTGGTTACCCAAAAAAATGGTTTCCGTAGCGGCGGTACCCATATCCGCCTTAAGAATTGAAAATTAAACGACATTTAGTGTTAGTGTTGTGCAGTCGGCCTTATGCCTGGACATTGCAGGAAGTCAAGATTTTCACTTATCCGAACTTACCGAAGTGTAGAATTTTTTTTAATTCAATCATGAATATGATTTTTATTAGTCTAGATTTGCGATTTGATAATTTTCCAAAGTGACTTTAGTGAAAACAATCATCAATACCTAGCCACTTCACAATCTGCATTCTTATTTTTTTTAAGTGTTTAGTGATAGATTGAGCCGCTTTATACGGCCAATAACACGTATACGTTTACAAGTAGGGGGTTAGTGCATTTGCATCGTGTTTTATTTTGGATGCGTGTAGTCGTGTTTGGTTCCTATGTGATAATAAATTTTCAGCAGCCTTTCCTGTGTATATTAAACTTTACTCCAAAACACATACTTTTTTCCTTTGTTGTGAATCTATTGAAAACTGTACATTTCACGAATATTCATTGATGTGAAGACCTATTTTTTTTAATCTAGTACCAAAACCGGCCGACCGTGTCGAACGTGAGCTGAATAAGTCACGGGATTTTTTATAATGTAAAAATAACGAAGTTTGGCTCCGCGTTATGGTTTGGGTTATTTTTCAATACGTCACTTCCACGTAGATTTTTTTTTGCCAAAAAACGGCTCCGTGGAAATGTCTGCCACTCTTTTTACCGCCGGCAATGTACGCCTGGAAATGTGTCATGGAATACAGGATGTCGTTTTCATGCCGCGTATTTTTAATGTTTTTATAATGTGACAACGTAAAAAGCTGCTGGAATCCGATGGGACTATCGCATCTCCAATTTGGGGGTGTTGTAAAGCCGGCGGAAGTCGGGTAGGGGGAGATGAAGGGGGGGGGGGGAGGGGGATGATTCGAATTTCTGTTTAGATCTGGTTTTTGTTGAACAAGTTTTTTTCACACTCACACATATATATTATTTTACAGAAGGATTTTAATTAACGATTCCTGAACATATTTGGAGCAAAAATATTGACGATTGATCATTTTGCGTCCGATGATATTTTTTCAATTATAAACATAAAAATACGAGTGTACTTTAGACCACATATAAAACTTCTATGAGAGGAAAAGAGAAAGAAAATGTGCGCGCGCAATGCTCTCTCTTGCCCCTACAGTAATATACGAAACGTAACTCTCTCTCTTTCTATCTTCACTAACTTTTATCTCCCTCTCAACTTCCGTTCGCCTCGCCCGACACTTTTCGTAACGCTCTCGTCACGCATTCACCAGCTTACCCCCAAGTCAAGCATGCGTAAAGAAGTTTTACTTCAAAAATATTTTTCAGTCGCAACTAAATAATTAGGTTCAGTCTAGCGGGTCGCGTGATGAGCACTCCAGCGGCACGATAATCAATGAGACAGTGCGTACCACGTTATCCCGTCGCGACCAATGGCAATATGATCTGTAGCGAAGTGTGATGTTGTTGTTCTTTAATTTTTATTGTTTTTTACTGAAAAAAAATATCGAACAGCAAAACGACATTTATATGATTACAAATATGCTCAAAAATCGCTGGTTAAAATTTCGTGTTGATGCCGTTCTACCCTGCATATACAATTAATATAATTTTAAAATACTCTACACTATCAACCTGATGAGAAACTTTACTTGAAATGACTTTGTTCAGTGATTTTGAAATACATAAAAGCTTCCTTCTTCCCTCATCATTTTTGAACCCAAACCCCTTATTTTTTCAAACTTCTTCACTTCGGGGATGAAAAATGTTACTGATCTCTTTAATTTGGATTTTTTAAAGCTATCTACGGCGTGAAAACAAAATGTGACTAATTTCAATGATTTCTTGGGATTATGACGTTTCTTTTCAGTTTGTTTGCTGTCTTTATTTTTTTTATAGAAGTTAACCCTTTTTTCTAGGCCCACAGAATACAATGCATAGGCAATTTATTACATCAAACGTTGGATTAAATTGAATGTCTGTTTGTGCCTGCCTATCAATTCAATTCGTTCCTGAGAAGATCGACTAGAGTTAGATTATCTCATTTCTCCAAGAGCACTTGCTTTATTTAGGAATCAATTTATTTGGAAATCCACCCTTCACCGATACTCTTTTAGTTGGTAACACGAGATGGACTGATGACTGAGAGAGAACTGCCCGCTTTAGATAGGTGAAGAATTTCCAAGAATTGAATATAGTACGTACATCAAAAAAATCTATGTTCGAAGGCTGAAAAGAGGGAGGTAGAAGAAGAAAGAATAAAAAAATAGTATAATATAATTTGTATACTAATAATTGGCCTTGCGGGAGGCTTTTGGTTCGGCTTCGCCCAGTTTGAGTGTTAGTGACTATTTTATAAATCCGTTAGGAACTGATTCCAAAATTAGCCGATTCCTCGGATCCATTGTGATCCAGAGACAGCTAGTCACCGGGATTAAGTAACCACGACAGACATTGACGTCGTATGTAATATAAAGCCGCGTGGTACCATTATTCACGACTACCAGTTTCAATAATTATCATATTATATAAATACAATATCCGGAGAGATACACAAAAATACAAATCCGTAACAACAGTGCTTACGCCTGCCAGGCTATGCAAATCACGTAAACTATTAACTAAGTGGCGCCAACATTTAGAATTGCTTTTATTCGGTTCTATTACCAAAGTACATTTGTATAAAACACATACTGATTTGTATTTACACAAACTCTACGTACAAAAACGGTTTTGCGTAAGGCGCGGCATCAGAGTTGCATTCTTAGCCGGATTCTTCAATTTCAACCGTACAGTCTCAATTAATACTGTTTTAAGTTGATAATATGTGCTACGGGTGTGATGTTGCTAGATATAGGTATTAATTTACAATTTAATATTATTTGCAACAATATGGGTACGAGTACGCCATTATAGGGGAAGAATAATTATTTCATGAAGACATTATTAACGAATCTCAAACGAACAATGTGAAACAGAAAAATTAGAAACAAATCCTGTCGCATGTCGGAATCGAACCCAGAACCTCAGCCCTGCCGAGGTATTGTTTTAAAAAAAGTTTTTGAAACAAAAAATAAAAGATATTATTGCGTTAACTTCATGTTTTTCATCATATTTTTTTTTAATTTGTAACTTATGTTTTTCTTCATATGTTTTTTCATTTGTAACTAATGTTTTTCTTCATTATTTTTTAATTTGTAACTAATGTTTTTTTTTTTTTTTTTTTTTTTTTTAATTTGTAACTAATGTTTTTCTTAATTTTTTTTTTGATTTTTAACTAATGTTTTTCTTTATATTTTTTTAAATTGTAACAAATTTTTTTCTTCATATTTTTTAATTTGTAACTAATGTTTTCTTCATATTTTTGCCTTGCCATGGACTCTTTTTTACTATTGTTTATGAGGAAAATATTGGGGATGTCACGATTAACCAGGATATATATGTATATGTTTCATTTTCTCCGTGGACAAAGTGGTATGGTAATTTAAGAACAAAAAAATTTTAATGCGTACTTTGCGAGAAAGATATCTGTGTAGGATTAGAATTTCGAAAATTTGAATGATAAGATTAAACATAAAATTATATACCTACTCTGATCAAACATATACTCGTGTTTATATATACATTTATATTATGAAAGTGGCTTGAGAAAATTGGCTATAGTTTTTACGAGCTTTTTGTCGCTTTCCCCGAATCTCAGACGTTTCCCCTCGGAGGCTTTTCTACATTATTATCTGATCTACAAGAATGTGTGAAAACACTGATATTTTTAACACATGGTGTGCTGGCATGGGGGAACCATCTTAAAAACAGCCTGTATTTGCATTGTATAATAAGTGTTGTAGCTTTAAAAAAAATTGGAAGAAAAATGGCCTATCGGGGTTTTAAAAGTGCGTGTTTACTTTCCGGTAGTCAGTTCGCGGGTCCCTCCATCATTTCTCTAGTGTGACGAAGGTTGTGTTTTGCAATTCATCGCTTGTCTCTACCACGTCTATCCTTCCTCACATATTCACAGAAACATTCCGTTCGTTGGGCCTTTGCGGAAAAACGTTTTTCAATAACGATATTTTCTTTCTGCACAGGTTTGTTTTCTTATCAGAAGGGCGAAAAAATAAGCCTGTTCAATATTCAAGATACTGTGGCTGATGCAGAAAAGGTGTTTTTAGAAGCTCGCGCCAATTTATTAATGTTGTAATAAGGCGTTCCTTTTTATCACTTGTGGAGCTATTTGAACCGCGCGAGTGGCGCGGCCCCCGCAAGATCTGACGCGGGGTGAATTTCTAAACTCGCCTGCTTCGCTCGCCGCACACGCGCCCATTGAAAATTCTGCGTCGGTTTCCAATCCTCTGGCGGGGTGTGGTGAGGGGGACGGGGGTGGGAGTGATATGCTATTTTTTATGAACACGCTCGAAATTAGACCCGTTTGCGCTTTGTGCAAAATATCTCAATTATTACCCCTTTCGACTTGTTTTTCGGGTCGATTCTCTCATGTAAACTTCAATCTTATTTAGCTTAAAGAAATTTATAATAACATTATAAGTTTCTTTGTAAACTCTTTAAAAAATGGATTACAATATTGCATTCATGAAAAAATTCTGTTTTAAATTCCAATCACTGCATGCAGGGTAAAAACAGTCATATAAATCCACGACAGAAAAAAAAATTGGTTGTCTGTAAAGTCGGTTACGGACGATAACTTTACGTGATAACGTCATATAATAACGATGGACTGGAAAAGAGATAGACGCGTCACAAGCCGAACGCTTAGGCCAAACGCTCGGCTCAGGCGAAACGTGACAATGAGTCATGCTTTTTCGTGAGAACAGCCGGCGTTCATCGATTAATAAGACGTTTTCACGTTAAAAACAAATAAGTTCTTACTCGAAAAATCATTCATAAACATCTACCTATTTAACCCATATATGCCCAGAACTATTTTTGGTCTCCGATTTTTTTCAATTTAGGATATGTGGGTCCCTGAAGAATTGTTTTAAAGAATCTTACTGAAATTTTGATGTGGGAGTGGAGAAAGTGTCATTTTTTTTGATGGGTCGAAAACGACCCCATGGTCAAATGCATTACTTTAAATTCATGTTGAATAAAAATGCGATTATTGTATTTATTCTTTATTTATCGACATCGTTAGTAAATTAAACAGACAAAAAACAATTTGAAATAAAAATTACGAATGAAACTACGAAAAACATTTTGCATGTAAGTTTACACCGTATTTATTGTACGCCTTCACAGTTTTATTGTTACAAAAAGCACAGTGAAGTCTTGACAGAGCCTTTTCGATAATGCGCTCCGCATTGTGGTTTCGCACCGTATAAGGTACACTCGTTTGGATCTTTCGACTGTGTCCAGATTTAGGTCTTTCAGTTCCATTCTTTTGCAACAAAGTGCGGGCAATGCATCGTCGAAACTCCAATATGTCAGTGTCGGAACCGTACTGGCGAGCTAAAAGTGAAGCATTACTCCTAGGAAGGTTTCTTTTCACCCAAGTGCGCTCCCCATCCGCTTGATGTCTCCTTCCACGCCTCCTTCTGTAAGCCTGTTCGTGGCTGTCCCTTTCAAGTGGTGTACTGATAGATCCTCCGCGTCCGGCTCCTCTGCCAATTCTAAGTGCTCTTCCACGCGCTTGTCCGCGTGCCCTTTCACGTGCCCTACCGCGTCTGTCTTGTCTTGTTTCGGCGACAACGGTGATGTATTATAGATTCTTCATCTTCGCTGTACGTGGTTTTCTCAGCAAGTGGATACCTCAAAGTAAGACTGGCAGGTGGGAGTAACCGTTGACGGGATAAATGATGGAAAAATGTACCTTCTTCATCGCCAGAATCACCGTCCGAGACCCTGCCATCGCCAGGTGGGTCAATAAAAACATCTCCTCCTTGTATCTCATCGTCAAAATCCAAACTACCAACACCTCTATAATGTCGTTCGTACAAAAGGATCTTCTATTCCTAGAAATAAAACATAGCGATTGGATACACTTCTGCCCAAGGGGTATTTAACGACCCATAAAAGTTTTGACAACAATATCTGTGAAATCACATATTTATTTCGGATTCATTCACTTGCATTAGATAAGTAAACTATCTAATTTTACAATATAATCAAAATAATTGGTATGTTTACAAAGAAAAATATATAACTTACATTATTCTCAGCAAATCCGGATTTTTTCGCCAACTTCAACTGAATCATGAATTGAACTGTCACCAAAAAGTATAACTTTGACCGTTAAGCAAAACTGTATTTGTTTTAGAAGATAGTTCTTTCACCCATCAATAAACGGCGCTAGACGTCGAAAACAAGCAGTTGCGTTCAATAATTCGCTACTTTTCTAGAGTCTGTTTTTCGGGTCAAAAACGACCCACTGGGCATATATGGGTTAAAATAATTACAAAAAAGTATAAAAAATTTAATAATTTTACCATTACGCTATTGAGCAACTTGAATGTAAGTATATGTTAAAGCAAATTTTGAATGAAATAAAATCGATATTGATTTGTTAAAAATGCTGGTACGGAGAATAATCAATCTTTCTCATCGGAACCGCCCTGTGGAGTTGCAGGGGTTTTTATTTTTTTTATTTTGCAACAGCAGCATACAAGAATACTTATTTTAAAAACATGGCTGGCTCTCACGCAAAGCAAGGTAAAATAAATAAAATAAAAACATTCTTAATTTAAAAAGTAATTTAAATTAGTTTTCTTTGCAAATAACAAATTCGCCTTGTTCTTTGGTACAAGTTATGAAAATTCTTCCTTATCCAAACGTTCTTGTTGTTTTTGCTTACATAATTAGAAAATAAACGTTGAAGCTTCCAGTAAATCTTTCTTTGACCAACTTCTGTAATAATTCCTAGCAAATTTCCAGCATTGGATCCAGAAACCATAAACTTTTAATGCTTAATTTATTCTAACGTGAATGAAAATACTTCGTTTGATCAGCGCTTTTTTGAATATATTAAAAAACAAATTATAATAATGTCTTACCATAGAGTGATTGCTTCCTATGAAAATTTAATTTATTATATCAATGAAGTCAATAGTCGACTCTCGACACGGTCGCATCTCGAAATAGAACCCAAGACCTTAACTTTGCCAGAGTTCCGCTCTATCCATTGAGCTTATTCGAACCTATTCGCTTCGGTCGTATGTAACTGTATCATACTTCGAATAAGAACTACCAACACTATCTTAATTTTCTGTTTTATTTTTTTGGCTCTATCTTTATGTATGATTGCAAGATTGTACCCTAACTAAATGCGATCTAGATAGTGTCTTGGATGAATACATCCATTTTTTTAATTTAACGTGCGACACCTAATGACTTTTCTGCAAGTCTAAGTTGAATATTTATTTTTGGAGTAACTTAATAAAATCTCAAATTATAATATATATTCATTGAATACAATATTAGCGACTCTCAAACGAAAATTTGATTCAGAAAAATCAGAAGAATCATAAATACAGTGTAGTCATGCCACCAAACAAGAAAAGTAAAAACAAGAGTATAACAGCAATAAATAAATATAAAGCAATCGGGCATAGGCAATAATAAAATTGAAATAGAGTAGTAACCATAGAGAGACAAGAGCAATACGTATGGTACCTGAAACAAAGATGATTTTAATCTAAGTCAGCAACTCTTAGCACAGGCCATCTCTCCACCCAAGACTTAACAAACTTTTTAAAGCATTCAAAATTATCTCTGTTCGACACCAGATCGGCATTCCACGCCGGTATTGTAATCCCTAAATCAAAGTACCAGTAAAATGTCGATTATTTATTTCTGACGTAATACTTTTTATGTAATGTTGTTGGGAAAAAAATCAGAGTGAGCAATTCACACGCGGTGAAAGTGAAACGTTCAGAAAACTAAAGTAGACAAGAGTGGGGAGGCTACGAAGCACCGCACAAAAAGGAGACTGAAAGGCTACGAAGCACCACACAAAAAGGAGACCGATTATATTATCTCATTCTCTCGCAGTCTAAATCCTTCAGTATGTATGTGTTCGTATCTTTTTAGTGTCGCTATTTTTCATTTCATCGAGTTTCAAATTATAACAGTGCTAAAGAAGTTTTCACTTAAAAAAGTTGGTTGTCTGTAAAGTCGGTTTACGGACGATAATTTAACGTGATAACGTCATATAATAACAATGGAGTGGAAGAGAGATAGATGCGTCACAAGCCAAACGCTTAGGTCGATCGTGCCTCTCTATCGCTTGTTCGCACGCTCGGCTCAGGCGGAACGTGACAATGAGTCATGCTTTTTCGTGCATACAGCCGGCGTTCATCGATTTATAAGACTTTATCACGTCAAAAGTTAATTATCCTCTTATTAATAAGTTCTTACATACTTGTACATATTATTGATTGTATTTTTTTGACTAAATATTTGCCGAAAAAACTAACATCTTAATAAAAAATAACACACTCAATTTCTTCCGTGCCTTTCGTGAGATAGGTACTTGTCGGTGAACTAATTATTTGGATTACTTAAGGATTTGTAAGTAATTTTCTCTTTTTCTTTGTTGCAGGTAAAACTTAATATAACATCTCTAGAGCTGAGACTACTAAAACATGGTAAGACTAGAAATTATAATATAATTAGAATTCTAATGGATGGTAACTTTCCTTTAGAATCTCAGAAAGGCTCTGTAGCGCAACGGTTCTTGCTTTGGCATTAGCTTTCATTCCCATAACAGCTATATTACTATAATATAATGAGATCTCTGAGGTGTACGTATCACGAAGAAATCCAGTACAACAAATAAAACAGCACATCAGATGAACTGAGAAAGAAGAATATACACCCGCAATGGGGTATTTCCACATTTTTTTTTAATATTGAAAAAAATTAAGCAAAAAATTACGATGATAACGGAATTTTTATTTTATTTTTATGACGACGACTTAACTTTCTATAACGTTTTAAAATACGCGTTTTTAAAATGCCCCCAAAACGCTGTTTTTGCCCCCGTTCACTCTGTGACGTCACAGGCGCCTCTCATCATGCGATCGCCGCCCGTAGGTGACTGTAGTGAGTCCGTTAGTTGTACTTGGTGTTATTTATTGACTTCCAGTGTGTTCAAATTATATCTTTATATTTATCCTATACTTTTCCACTTGCAAAACATGTAGAGTTTGGTAGACGTTCACAAATACTAAAATAAAAACCCAAAATAAGATGTTTAAACGACCCTTTCCAAGGCGACAAAAAATATCGACCGTGTACAAATGATGGGCGTGCGTTTAATATGTTTGACACCAGCGCCGAAGGGTTCAATGACGCTAGGTCCTCGGAGCATCTTCTATTGAAATACCGGTAAAACAAGGACATCTGAAACCTGCGCGCTAAACATTGCAATCCGTTTGTTAGAGAGGGAAATCTATCGAACGGACCGCCCGTTTTTGCTTTCTGAATTTTCAAGTATTTTGGGGCTCTATACCAAAGGTAGCTGCCAAATTCAACAGGTGGACTTGCGATTTGTACAGGGTCAGCAGTTGTGTACTATCTGCAGCATATATTGGCCATATAGTACAGTAAGAAGAAGAAGAAGGAGGCTTCGATGGAGCCCCCGTGCCTTTTTTTTCAGATTTAAATTTTAAACTACAATAAAAAAACCTTTTGTTATTGACTATTTAAATTCATAATTTAAACGTAGTAAGATGAATATCTACACAATAATGACTCTCGACTAGCAATCCTAGCAATCCCGACTCGACTCTCTCGACTAGCAATCCCGGCGTTAATATGTACCTATATATGTATGTATATAATACACAATATAAATTTTATAATAAACGTTAAAAAAATATTTTTTTTATTTATTTTAAATCAAGACAAACATTCCTGACTTACGAATGATCTGACAATATGTGAAAATATCCTACTACCACCACACAGGAAACAGGATAATTTTGCTTGTGACGTGATGGAGAACCCAAATGCGATGCCAAATCAGCCACTGACCGGTCTTTGAATAAGTTGTTTTGCATTTCACAATTTATTTGTTTAAAATAATATGTACTATATTTGCGGCACATTCCAGAGTGGACGATACTTTCAGTATCGCCCTGGTGTAAGACCACCTTTCAGAATTGAAATGTTGTTTCAAAGGCTTTAGCCATGGTTAGTGACCAGATCTGAATAGTCAGGTACTTCACCACCTTCCTCTACCGCATCTTCTTTCCTCCCTACTACCTTCAATCTCACAAAATATCCCAAATGGGATGCCATAGTCTCACTGGCTCCAGATGTTTGGGAGCAGTTGGGACTTTTGTGCGGTATTCACTTAAAATATGGAAATTTACTTGTAGAATGGCCAAAGTTTTAAATGTCATTTTATGACAGGGAAGTTATGTGACGAACTGACACTTGCTGTTTGGTTCCAATTTAATTTTAGAAGGGCCGGAATTAACTCTATTTTGTCAAAATATTGAAACCATTATATAACGTATATAATATGAGAGTCTGGGTAAACAAAATGTTTTCATTACCATATCGTCTTAGAATCCCGAAATTTAGGGCTTAGAAAATTACTGTTTCTCAGTGTAGCGTCTATTTTAGGCAAGTTGTCGGATTACGCCGTTAAAAATACTACTGTCGTCATTATAACTAGACAATATTATATAAAACTGTAGAAACATAACACAATCATCATAAATATGAAATAAAACCGTCCATAACCCCGAACAAGTCGAGAATGTTTAGATTTTTGATAGTAACACGGTGACAAACCTCGGAACGGCGACTCTTGCGACGTCATGATTCGTACAAGTAGTCATGGGCCGTTTACGTTTCGTTCCGTTTACGCGCATTTTGAAATCAATAATTATGAATGAAAATATTAAAATTAAACATTTTTAATGCGATATTCATGTTCAGAAAAATAATCTTTAAATCTTCCACATGTTTTTAGCGGTATACCTGGTTTGTGAAAATACCCCATTGAATGGAAAATGTCGGAGTAGTTCCAACAAAATAGTCCTTTTCCGCAAAATTCATAACCACATTTTATTATCTGGGTTTATGAATGGTTTAGGTATATCTGAAACAAAGGTTAAGTTTCATGATGAAAATAATATGTTTATTAAGAATTGAACAAATTTTTGACGTGATAACGTCTTATAAATCGATGAACGCCGGCTGCACTCACGAAAAAGCATGACTCATTGTCACGTTCCGCCTGAGCCAAGCGTTTGGCCTAAGCGTTCGGCTTGTGACGCATCTATCTCTCTTTCACTTCATCGTTATAATATAACGTTATCGCCTAAAATTATCGTCTGTAAGCCGACTTTACAGACAACCAATTTTTTTTAAAATATGTATTTCACTTGATCTTGGCATCTCTTCGTCATGCGTCCCCGACTTCTTCAGTCGTTCACTTCCACGATATAAATTATCCTTACAACCCTTTCTTTTTTCGTCACCTACGCCTCATTTAACCTTGATTAATAAAATGTAATTATTTGATTCACTTGCTCGTGCCGCGATTTCCTCGGACGTCCCCAACTTCTTTAACCATTATCTTCCACGTCGTACATTCTCGTTTACCCCTTTATTCATTAATCACGTACGTTTCATTTTACTACAAATAATTATGATATCCTCTACGGGTGTTTCCGACTTTTTCTACCATTCACTACTAAAAAAATAACAATAGTTTTGAGTATACAGGGTACACACATACGAACGTTGAAATTTATTTGTATAGATAGATTGACCTCAGGATTAGTTGAAACACGCTCTTGAATTCTTCCATGTCAAAAGCGATATTAAAAGGCGAGTTCGAAGATGTACGAATGCGGATGAAGCAAATTTTCTGCACAAGAATAGATTGGTGTTATATTCCTTTCGGGAAATGAGCTTGATGGTGAGTGACCTGTTAAAATCAAGAATATAACAATGATGTCTCGATTTTTATTTCAAAGATGAGTGCTATTGTGTAATCAATTCTCTTTAGGTACCCTACTTAAGCAATTAAATATTTAGATTACAAAATTATTCATTATATTCGATTATTAAAGTCGACGGTGCGCGGTGCTTCGTGGGCGGTGATCGAGTGATTCAAAGGGTTAGGTCGAACCTAAGCTTCGTTGGTTCAATTATCTGCTAGCTAAGTCTACCATCAATGCGTAAGCAAGCTTAAGATTTTGTCTGTTGGAGGAATTCAAATTTGTCAGATTCCAAATTATAAAAAAATACTGATTTCGATTGGCGATGCTTTGACATTATATTTCTGCGTAATGCGTAAAATTATTCTTTTAATTTTCAAATTGGGAACTGGTATGTTTAAATCATATCAGACAAGCGATACGGTAGGTACCAAAATTATTATTGTATTAATTAAAAATGCATTCTTTCTTGCAAATGTGTATTTCTTTTGTTTACATGTTTGCATGTCTAAATCAATAACTAAGTATTTTTAAAATTTACTAATGGTATTCATTCGAAAGGTATTTCTCTTTATATCTTTTTCAATAAATCAATTTGGGAGGCGGGAATGGGTACCACCGTCCCGGGAACCTTTAGTGGATAACCAATACCTCTGCCATAGGTCATCCCAAGTGATTCGCTACGTTTGGTGATTTGGTAGGAGTGTTAGACCTAGACAAACCTCACGGGGTGAGGTTTGTCTAGGTCTAACCCTTGCAGGCGGATGACCAGGATGCACTGAACCTCAGATTCTTACCCCTTAAACCCTTTTCCTTCCCAAAACTCTCCTCCCCTTCCTTTCCTTAAAAAAAACCCTCCACACAGCATCCTCAAAGATGACAGGCCCCAAGGGAAATTATTTTCCTCGGGGCCTCCTGTGTGGTGTTCATGTAAAAAAAAAAAGATTTTAAATAACAAAAAAATTGAAATAAATAGAGATATTTTTTGAGGGCAATATCACGAGGTAAATATTTCATAAACACGTTCAACAAACGGTGATTTTTCACAAGTTTGCACTTATAAAAAATAAGAGCATCGGAAACGAGTAGTTTTTTGTACCTATTTATGGTAAAATTCAATCAAAGTGTATTTTTTCCTTGACTTTTAAAAGTAGAATATTGTTCTCGGAAGATGTTGATAGAAAACGTGATGTAACTTTCGTGCGGGAGATTTGACGCTCTGAACGATCCCTGACTTCCTTACATTATGTATATTCAGAACCGACCTAATACCTAGGGGTAAAGTAGGACGGGTCGCCAAGACCTTTTTAGAATTGGTGTACGTTATGGATCTCAAAATTTGCGTATTCCTTGTACCCGAAACCAACATTTTCAAAATTTTCCCTTTTTAGTTATAATATGTTAACCAGACAAAGCCGGAAAAAGGTCATTTTTAAATCAAATTTTAGACGTACTGACTCTTTTCCACAAAAAATTATAAATTGATTTCGAAAGACTGTTATTTTGTAAAGTAAAGCTTTATTTTAAATTGTGAGAAAATATGTTTATTTTTAGTACAATAAGGTTTTACCGTAGGTCGTTGGCAGATTTGTTTAATTTTTCAAACAAAATTTTGTATTATACAACATAAATTTCAAATCATAATATACTCGTTATCATGCAGTTAAATAAATCAATAAATTATTTGGGAAAGCTACTTTTCAGAATTTTAATTAAAGTTCATATAAAATCATAAAAAAGCTCCGCGATCGTGTTTTGTGACGAAAATACTTCAGTTTGTCTATTTATTTACGGTCTTATAAACTAAAATATTTTTAAAAAAGTTTCGTTCTTATTTTGCTTAGTCGTAATTGAAAAATGATAAATACTTATGATAAAAAAAATAATTAAAAAAGGACATGATTTTAATAGTTTTACCATCACGAGTTTGAGTATTTTTGAATGTAGGTATTTATCAAAGCAAATCTGTAATGAAATAAAATCGATATTGAGTCATTACGTAAAAATTCTGGTATGGAGAATAATTAATATTTCTCATCGGAACTAACCTGTACAGTTTCAAGGGTACGATCGCAAGATTGGCTCTTAAGATGAAGCCATAGTAAATAATGCAAAATCACACAAAATCATGTGTTTTTGTTTTGAAAATTTGATCGCTTAGAAATATTATAGATGCTTCAATTAAATACTGCGTGTAGAACATATCTTGGCCCTTAAAAATATCGGTCATTTTTTTATCGGTCAAGTCTTTTAATAAGCCTAGAAAAAAATAAAGTAATAGGTCTATAAAAAAACACTTTCAATTGCAAACTCTCCTACTTATGAACATCTTCTCGGATATGGTTTTATTGTTTATTGTAGCAAATTTTGTTTCTTTTATGATAATCGCAAAATAAATTGATATTTACGCCCGATATTCACAAAATAAAATAAAATATGAATTTTTGCGTTGTTATTTTACAATACGGCCGGCAGCCAACGAGTTAGGATTTTCAAAATGACCCTTATGTCGTTCACCGAAGGACTATTGGCTTGCCCCACCCACTTCCTTTCAGATGTGTGGCTCCACGTCGCTCAGTTCCGTGAAATCAATTTTAAATTTTCTTGTTTATTACAATAAACAATGTTTAAAAAAGGAGTTAATGTTTTTTTTAGGCCTTTACGAAATCAACCTGTAAAAAAAAATTCTCAAATGTCTTTTTCAACCATTCCAAAAGCTTTTCCTCAAATATTTTTAAACTCCTCCCACAAAGGGCGTGAATTCCGATTTCGACTTTTCCCTGGACTATTGGATCCCCTTAAGAAAGAGATCGAAGAGGTGTGAAGGAAGATGACGACCGTCGAAGTTGTGCGTACGAGATCTTTTTAATACGGGCTTCGAGATTTTGATTTCTCTGCTTTAGTTGAGTCTTCTGTCATAATGAAAGATGTTTAAATAAAAATACATGAATGTTCTTGTATACACGATACATTCTGTCAATGTCCTAGCCTAGATCGAACGGACCATATCATATACCTTGGTCTTACATTTGATCAATATCTTAAGGGGAATACACATTGCCTACTTATCACGAATAAACTTAGAAAACATTTTTATTTCTTCAAAAACATTAGGAACCTACTAGACTCCAAATCTATGAAAATTGTTTATTACTCTCTTTGTCAATCAATCATTGAATTTGGAATAATCGCATGGATAGGTGCAACACTATCAGCAGTAGATACATTATCGAAGGCACAAAAAATAATTATGAAAGTTATTCTTTAAGTTCCCATAATAACTAGTACTGTAAATTTATTCAACAAAATCCATGTATTAGATATTCGACAAATTTACACAAAAAAACTATCTCAACTCATCTGTTTAAAAATAAAACACATACATTTTATGAAAATACCCAAAATATTGTAAACACACGGCACAAAACCAAATAACTCGTACAAACACCTAAAACAAACACAACATTTGGTCGAAGAAATTTCAATTACATTGCGTCTAAAATATACAATAACCACCTACCTGACAAAACAAGACAATCGAATAATATTAACAAATACAAAATCCTGATCAAACAATGGATCATCGAAAAAGGTCGTGCAATAATTAGTCACCTCACCCAAAATAATCCTCTATTTCATTATTTTTACCACTTACCAACCTGTAATTTTATGTCAAATATTTTTGCTTTATTGAAAAATGTACTTTTATTAATATTTATAAAATATTTGTAAACTAGTCTGTCTCGACACAGGATTTCCTAGTGAGACAGGCAAGGCCAAAAAAAAATTTTTATATAGATGATAATAAAAATAAAATAATAATAATAAAATGACGTTCTTCGAATATTATCTGGTTAATCGTGACCCTGGAATGTTTGTTTTTCATATTTTTGTCGTCGAATTCCAGTGCATCGTTCCAGTGAATTTGGTTATCTTAATAGTATTTGTGTTTTCTTCTTGCGAATCGCTAGATATCGCTTTATTTTTTGTTTTCTTTTGCCTGTTCATTTTGGATTGGTTTGAAGATTGGATATTGATTCTATAATTTTTTTTTTTCGATTTCGTAGGATACGATCATTGGTCCGCTAAATATCTGGCCAATGAAGTTCGTCAGGTGCTTCATACCACTACACCAAAGTAGACTTGCGTGGGACTGTGGATTTGTCGTATCTAATTGGAACCGAATGAAATAAATATTTTAACCGTGAATGAAATAATTATTTTATTGCTATCTCATTCTCTCGCAGGCTAAACCTATAGATGTTTGTGTTGCCTCTTTTTAGTGTCGCTCGTTTCCGTCTCATGTAGTTTCAAATCACAACGGTGCTAAAAAAGTTTTCTCAGTTTAGGGATTACTACTATAGAAAAATAAAATCACGTTGTAATGTAAATATTTTATCTACCCAACAACGAAAAATCCTTCATACAATCACATTGACGACCCACCCTGCTATCAGTATAGCGTATACCTGCCTCTGTTCAGCGTTCCTTGTACCGTGCTAGCAGTTATCTCTGTCTTGGATTAGGGAGTCGTATCCCGAGCGGGGAACAAGGACTTCGTTTATGAAGGAAAATCCTTTCTAAGTCCTTCGCGGTAAACAGATACTGTTGCCAGAATATACTTTCTTTGCCACGCTTTAGGAAAAATCTCAGTATTCTAAAGACCGTAGGTACACTAGTACGAGTAGATACCCCGTTTCGTCTGTACTTCAACATTAAAATATAGTCTGATTTAAAAATTTAAAAGCTTTTTTCAAAACTTGCTAGCTCAGATTGAAATGATATTTTTAGCTGAAAATATTTGTATTGACTTAGACATTCCCGAAAGAAAAGGCTGTAATTTAACTACGCCAGAGGTCACCGTTCAAGAGTTTTTTTGCAGATTTACTCAAACAAGCGATGTTTTGTTTACCAACAAGTTGATCTAGTAATTTATTTATTAATTTATTTATTTTGCAGAAACAAACAGAACATAATTACATGGAAGAGAATAGTTACAAAGTTATAGAATTTAATACAATAATTGGTACCAATGACATGTCGCTGGTAAATTTATGTTTTTTTTTTGTGATAAATTGTAAATTTTAACTTAATTAAGTTAGTTAGTAAATTTTTGAAGAGTTAGAATTAGTAAATTTTTAGGTGTTTGTTTGTGTGCGTGTGCGTGTGCGTGTGCGTGTGCGTGTGCGTGTGCGTGTGCGTGTGCGTGTGCGTGTGCGTGTGCGTGTGCGTGTGCGTGCGCGTGTGCGTGTGCGTGCGCGTGTGCGTGTGCGTGCGCGTGTGCGTGCGCGTGTGCGTGCGCATGTGCGTGCGTGCGTGCGTGTGTGTGTGTGTGTATTTTTCTTAAATAGAGGGATGGAATCAAAAAATATATCGGTATTTGTGCTTGTTTGAAATGAGTTGAATGTTCGAAGGATGCGGGAGTTGGCTGCAACGTTTGTATTATTACTAGTTGTGTAAAAAAGGTGGTGTAGCGAGTTCTTTTAGATGAGAAGTTAAAATTAATTTGGGATAGAAGTTCTGGGCATGCCAGACTAAAGAGGCTGTGCACCTTAAATTCATTACCTGCACCAGACCTCACCGTTGTCTTCACATAAATACAAAGATTTCTGCCTTATACATGTTGTGGCTTAATTACCGTGTATATAAGCAACCCACTTTGTTTTTATCCTACAAAAAGCCATTAAATAAGACAAGTGTATTTCTTTGTACGAATGTATAAAAGGCAAAACCTTTTTCTGTTTCGCCCACCTACAGATCCATTAAAAAATAGAGATAACGTTTTGTGAGCGCACGGTTATTTAATATCGTAGGCATAAATAACACTTGCGTTGTTGGAATATTATGTATAAAAGGAGAAAATTTGAAAATGTTATATTCATAAAATAAGGTTTTCGAAGAAAGGCAGTGTCGGGGTTGCGAGGGTGTTTTTCACGTGGGATGTTTTTCGGTAATTCACTTCTTGGTAGGTTAGGTACCTACTATCGATCAATCGAATTCTTGGGAATAGTTGTTACACAGGTATAGACAAAATTTGTCTATTTTGCTTTGACGAATATAACAGAAGAATGGAATTGTGACAAATAAATATTTTCGTAGTACCTACACGACTACTTACATATTATTTGAACACGAAAACAAATGTATCAAATAACATAGCATTATATAAGGACCAGAATATAATTTCGTGGTAACTGAGTTATATGTTTTTAATTTCATTATGCGTTTTTGTTTTTAATTTCATTTGCGTTTTTCACGTCATTTTAAACTGAGAAGACTTTCTCACAAATCGCGGCGTTAAGATCCTTGTCTCTGGACGCGGAGATCGCTTTACACTTATTCTCGTATGGGTTCCGCCGCCCCGGGAAAGTATTTATTGGATAACCAACACCATTGCCAGAATGGTGTTGCATTGCCAGAGGTCAACCTACGCTTGGTGACTTAGCAGGGATGCCCGGGTTCATGGGATGATGTTTGTCTAGGTCATGCGTGCGGATGCAATTGTCCACCTACTTCGGTAGAGACCAGATGAGGGAGATCTTTTGACCTCTCCAGCGGGACTCTCTCGACCTATCGCCTTAGATGGATCATTACGTTTGTCACTCCTGAACATATTGATTCACTCCTACTCACCCCTCATACCTTTATTTCCCGGAACTTCCTCTCTTTCCGTTCCTTATTTACAAATATAGGTACACAATATGTACCTACAGTCCGTGTTGAAACAAACACAGCACTCACACAAACGCATCGCTTGCGTACATCATTTTTCAATCTTGGTGAACTGAAAAAGTTCTGTTTTAATATTTATATAAATATTATACGAATTGTAAAACTTTTTGAATAACAACTGATGAACTGATTTTTTTATGCCTGTGTCATATTATTATGACTTTTATAATTTCTTTAATTCTATAATCAATTGGGTAGGTATAGCCTTCAACTGAATTTGAAAAGAGGCTGTAATTTAGTTACTTCAATATGATTTATTCCTTCTGCTAAAATATTCCACCAAGAAATAAAGCCTCAACACGTTTCAGCCGCATGACACCATCCCATCCCAGCAATTTATCTTTGCCAAGCGCTTTGAATATTTTTTGACCACGGTTATGGGTTTCATTATTATATTCCTAGCAAAATTGTTATGGGATGGTTATCCGCACACGGTTAAAGTGATGCAACTGTCTTTGAAATATTCAAAATCGGAACGGGCGTGGCATTTTGGGAGAGATTATAGAATACTTGACAATACTCAGATCCTAATCAAAATAGACCAAATGTACGTAAGCGATGAAATTAAAAAAAAATCGCTGCATTGAACTGTGCTGACTAAAACGAGTCAACAAATAAAGCCCATTCTTAATTGTTTGTAGAAATTATTTTCACAGCACATTTTCACATCACGGAATGTTGTTAAGGGGCGTACTTGATTTACTTTAACAAGTGATTCCTGACATTACATATTTGGAGTGAAAAATGTAAATTAAATTTTGGTCTCCGGCGACTTTTAAGGTGTCTTTTCTTAAGATGTCTCCCAGTTGTCAACACAAATACTCGCTTCCAATTTAATGCGGCAAATTTGCACCTCGGTGCGTGCCTTCCATAGCATGGTGGGCAAGGTGCCTGACAAGTCTTAGCGGCCAGAGAGACAGAGGGTTCGAATCCTACGAAATCCAAAAAAAAAAAACATTTTTATTTTGTGAAATCAATGTCCGATCTTCAAACCACTTAAAAAAACAAGCAAAAGAAAAGAAAGCGACATTTCTAGTTTAATTCTGTGAATTACACGCTCTGCTTTTTTTATTGTTATCACTGGTCACTCAACCAAGTAACCAACCAATCCCTCACCCCGCCACTGTCTAATCGCTACTGATTATTTTTACTCTTTAGTAGGAAAAAAAAAACAAAAAACCAACATCAAAAGTGTAACCGGAGACCAAAATTTCATTTTCATTTTTACTCCAAATAATGTCAGGAATCATTTTTTAAAGTAAGTTAAGTGCATACCTTAACACCCTGTATAATACCTACCCTACCTACTACATGTATTTTTCAGCGTTTAACTTGTATATTCTACTTCTGATACAAACTTTTCTATTTCTGTTAATAAATAATAATAATTCAATTTAAGAGGCATTTAAGCGCCACAAATTACCCGCTTTATGTATAAATTACATGTTACTATTTATATTTTCTATTTTTATTATTTATCCATAAAAGTGTAGTTTGTATCACACGTGTATTGTAAATGGACACACAGTCTATAATACAAAAAAAAAAATAAAAATAATGGAAAACATAATTTTCTTGAAAGCGAAAAAGTAAACAATTTATTAATGAAAGGTTTTTATTTGTGTCTTTAAGTCAAGCTTTGAAATAGTTCTGGGTCTATTGATTTTAAAATGCCTGTAAAACTGTAAAGTCACTTTAGAGTCATTTTAAAGTAGACCTTATAGCACATGAAATCAGTAAGAATCTTCCACAGTGCTATATTTTACCTTCCAATTAATAATGTTTTAAATTTTGAACATTCCAGCTTTTATCAAAGCCAGTGAATATTCAATGAACATTTGGATGCAATGTATATTCATACTAGGTACGACGAATTGAAATAATACGCGAAAAGAATTTTTTGTTTTAAAATAACTAGCACAACTTCCCGCGTTTTTTCTCTGAATATTTGCCACTCCCAACTCACCTCGCTCTCTCGAAAAATGTTGCATAGGTAGTCCTGAACTGCTCCCAAACCAAATTCCTTTTTTATCTCACGCAGAATAGTTGTTATACGAGTAGTAGCAAACAAATCTGTTTTTGACATTTGATATGAAAGCAGATTCCGAGTTTACCGACGCCGCTCTACAAATTGAGTGCGGAATTCGTAGAGGTATGTTTATTTTGTTAAGTTTTTTACGCCGTGAGTTTGAAAGCATATTTATATTTTGCTAGCTCAACTGCCTGGTGCTGCCCGGGATTTACAGAGTTTTTCAAAACCAGACTTAGGCAGTAACGTTACTCTTGTCTTGAAGACCAAAAGGATTTGTATAAAAAACAAAGCCACACCATGACACTATTCTTTATATTTATAAATAGAAAGATGTACATTCCCCGACGTTGCCTAGGCTGTATGCACAAATTTCGAAATCATATGGAGACAGTAATTTTCCTTTGATTTTGAACGTCAAATGCTCAAAAATTAATCACGAAGTATCAGAATTCTGCTGGGATGTGAAAAGGGGATGGAGGTAGTATTTTGAAAAGTCATGTTAACAATTAGCTTCGTCTTATTTCGAACTTCAAATGTTCAAAAATTTATCGAGTAGGTAGTATCGAAATTCTGCTTTAAGGGCCGGGAAAAGGAGATAATTTGAGGTTTTTTGAAATATCACACAAACAATGACCTTCTCTTTGTTTGAAGGTTGAGTGTGCAAAATGCAGCCTTCCAATCTCTCGTTAACATACTTCCCAAATACATAAACTCATCCAAGTATTCATCATTCACAAATATGTTGCACATTGTTTTCGTACTCTCTCTTTCAAATACCATTATTTTAGACTTACTTACATTCATCGATAATTCGTTCATCCTAAACACTAGAGATTATAGATCTTCCATACTGTTCAATGGAATCAGCACCGCATCATCAGCATAGCATTTTAGAATACTCAATTTCGCGCCCAATCCCATCTCTTTCAATTCTTGCATACAATTATCCATGTGGTTCCATGCCAACTGGGAATAAAGTCAACTCAACACCTCCTTGAAAAGTCATTAAAATCTATGAAAAAAATTATTCTAAATTAGCCGATAACCCTAACCTAACATAACCTATTTAACCAATTTTTTAAATATATTTTTTTAACGCTCTAAATGACTTATCTGAGATGGTTCTGAGTTGGTTTCATTCCGAGTTGGCCGGTCACCTATCCATGTATAGATTGAATAATCACGGCGACATTACGCAGCCTTACTTAAAACCTTTTGTGATGTCAGTCAATTCCTTCTTCAAACCATAAAATAGGCAATTTGTTCTTAACAAATAGTTCAGGAATACACGCATAATGATGTATCTAATAGCCACTGCGTGATACAGTCCCTTTCGTTCCGTAATTTTACATTTACCCTATCTTTCCAGCACGAGTTCAATATTCATTGTTGTACGTTGACACATTCTGAATATTTTTCTCAATTGTACGTTTGCTATTTTTCAATTTTAAGCTTTGAATTCGTTTGGAGAAATTCAGTTGATGGAAACGAAAAATGAGCAGCATTTTTAAGTTAAACCAAAATATGTTTTTCATGACATTATCATCTTACAAGAGAAAATTCAGTTCAATAAAAAAATTATGTCGCAGAACCTTTTCGATTATTTTTAGTTAAATATGTTAAATTCTTAATTTTTGTTTGTCAAAGACAGTCAATAAAATCACCTCCATTATGTAGTCTATATTTATAAGTTATTTTTTTACATTAATATAAATAATATAAATTTAAATAATTACATTAATATAAATTTGTCAGGTATGCATCCAGCGGTGATAATATTATGTTTACGTGTACGTACACTCGTGAAGCCTTTGTGCATTAGGGTGGTCCGCCATCACGTGGTTCTCAAAAGTTGCTCATTCTGATAAAGTAAACATGTCCTTAACATCAAATGCCAAACTTTTCAAAACATTTTGAAGTAAAAAATTCTTTGTCACCGTTGTGATTTGAAACTCGATGAAACGGAAACCAGCGACACTAAAAAAGACAAACACGTTCATTATTAGGATTTAACCTGCAAAGGAATGAGATAGCAATATTTTTTTTTTCATTGCTACTCGGTTGCAATATAATACGATAAATTCACGGTCCCAAGAAAGTCTCCTGTGGTGTAGTGGTATAAAGTGCCTGACGAGCCTCAACGGTCAGACATTCAGCGGACCAAGGATCGAATCCTGCGATCTCCAAAAAAAAAAATTTTTTTTTTGTAAATTCGTATCTTCAAACTACTCCAAAATGAACAGGCAAAATAATAGCGACTCCGAAGAAGAAAACACGAATACTAATAAGACGACCACATATATAGGAAAAGTTGCACTGGAATTCGACGACAAAAATATAGTCTCCCCACTCATTTCTTCTTTAGTTTTCTGAAGGTTTCATTTCTACCGCGTGTGAATTGCACACTCTGATTTTTTTAAGAGGTAGGTATTGAGTATTTTATTATGATTACAGTCGAATCAAATCACATCGACCCTTAAGATTCTTTTCAATAAAACGTTGCCAGACATAAGTATAACGTATGAGGCGTACCTGACTGATTAAAAACTGTCTGAAAAAATCTCTCAATTAACCCGCTATAATCATAATGGTTGTTTATACCAGAAGGTACGTAGGGTACTGCAAAGCAACACATTCCCTGAGTGACACTAATAACACATAAAAAGAAAAACAATGCAATGCACATATATATGATGAAATATCGTAATCCACATTTTTCATTGTTTTCCCCTTCCGAAAAATTTGATTTTTCTTCCAGTGTTTTTTTTTTTGAATTAAGTGTGAAGTTTAATAAAAATTGACGATACGACAAACATCGTCAACTTTGCGATGAAAAAAATAAGACAAAATAAAACTGAAATTGAACCAAATGGAACTGAAAGGTGTGTAAAGATAAAATGAATTATTATTTTATTTTATTTAATATTTTATTTTAATAAAAGATTAAAAATATAAATATTTATCTTTTATATAAAAATCTAACAACTTTTATTAATAATATTTTTCGTAACAAGCAATTTTCTCTACTTGGTGAAGAAAACTAAGCAATAGATCTTACGAGTTATTTGGTTATGTTTTTAGGTTTTCACGGCCAAAAAGTATTTTTGTTATTGTTTTTGGGGTGTTATGCCGTGTTTCGCTACCTCCTTCTTTAGCCAACGTTTCGGACAGCGTTACAGTGTCCATCATCAGGGTAGATGAGTATCTGCCCTGATGATGGACACTGTAACGCTGTCCGAAACGTTGGCTTAAGAAGGAGGTAGCGAAACACGGCATAACACCCCAAAAACAATAACAAAAATTACGAGTTATTTATTATTTAGGTTGATTTTGCCAATCCAATTCGTATTATAAGGCTTTTATAAAATCTTTCAATAGGTACTTCCGAACTTTGACAGTTGATTGGCGGCCAAATTGTTGAAGCGATATCTGTCAAAATGGCTATCTTTTATTCATTCTGTTTTGCCAAATAACCACGGACGTTCAAGTACACGTGAAAACGATAAAATTGTTTAAAATCAATATATTAATACGCGAAGCCAAAACTTTGTACCCCTTTTTACGAAAATTGCGCGGACGGAGGAGTATGATATTTCGCACACTTATAGTTTATATAGAGGAGGAGTGCAGAATGCTGATAGTTTTTAAAAATTATGCATAAAAATACATTAAATCAATAATAAAAACATTACACACACTACCATGTATATGACACACACACAAACGCGTCTTTACTCTATTGTTTATTGTTAAAGTCTATGGTCAAATTGAGAATAGATTAATATTGTTTGTCTTTAACATTATTTGTCTATGGTCTTACTGAATGTCAAACAACAAAAAAAAACATTACAATTATGGTCGAATTTCGACCATTGGGCGACCACTAGTTTAATTTATTTTTTAAAATTGTTTAATGATAAATGTCGTGTGGAAGTGATGTGAACTGGCCACCGGGATTGTGCGATTTGACCCGTTATACTTTTTCTTATGGGGTTTTAAGTTACAAACCACACCGGCCCTCAAAGCCAACATTACCCATGCCATCGGTCAAATTCAGCCTGATTTATGTGCCAGAGTCATGGAAAATTGGACATTTTGGATACGCGCCACCCAGAGAAGCCGCGGCGGACATTTGAACGATGTTATATTCCATACGTAATGGCATCGATAGGCCTTTCAAAAGAATAAAAAATTTCGATGATATCTCACACACACTTTATTTTATTCAAATTGAAATATAGGAAGCGCTTAATGAAAGACCTTTTATAAACACAATGCTGTAGGATATTATGTTGCTATAATTTATTTTAAAAATAAATCGTTTAAGTTTTGATCGCAAGTGTCATTTTTTGCTGATGCTCCACTGCGGATTGGAAAAAAAAATATCTTCAATCCAATATTTAGTAAGGTGATCGAAATCCCTTCTGCTGTTAAACGATACATATGTTGTTGAGAAAAATGAAATTGTAATATTTGAATATAAATCTCCCCTCTGAATGTATTTTTAAATCGCACGAGTGCTTTCCCAGGTAAAAGCTACGATGGAATGTTATAATATTTAGTTGAACCTGTTCTCAATGCGCCTTCCTCCCCTCCTGTCAGATATTCTAGGAGTTTTATGCATTTACCTCACACCTGCGACACGTGCAACAATTCGAATTCAAACACTTTACTAGACTTTTCGAGTGTCATTCCAAAAATAACGACCTGTCATACAATAAAAATGACATTCAGGCTGCAAAGTTTTATGGTTGAAGCAGATTGCGATCGGCGGCTCGACAAATATAAACTCTTTATTTATTTACTGTAAAAGGTGATACATAAAAACTTATTAACTTAAACTTACAAATTCGCAGTAACAACTTACTTACAATAGTTTATTTAATACGCACAACACACGGAAAGGCGATATCACTTACCGCATAGTTTATATTCTGTGCATGTCAAATACAATCAACTTTACCAATTGCTAATAAGTGTAACAAATGCTAATCAAACATAAATGCGCGATAAATGTTGTATTTTGTAAAGTTATTGACGTCGCATTTTTTTATTGCTGTTTTTGCAACGGTGGGAGGACACTTAGGCCGTGTTTTATAGGCTTTTGAATATGCGCATTAAAGTAAAACAATCACTTCCGTACAGCCTTGTTGGTTGGAAGTTTAATAGGCGTGTTAAAATCAATCTTCTGATTTGAGAAAACGAACCCCTAAAGTTTTAACTCTTATTTGTAGTCGATATAATTTTCTATGGCTACCCGTAAAAAAATCACTTAAACTTATTTGCAAATTATAATTAATAAGATTATGTTCCTTGCTAATGAGTAGTATTTTTTTATTTTTTATTTATTTTATGTTACACCTCACAAGAGTGCCCCTGTCTCTAAAGAGTGTAAAGACGGGTTTGTGATTTGAGAGGCGGATATGGACGCCGCCGCCCTGGGAATAATTTAATCGATAACCAACACACCCCAAGAGGTTACGATTGGTGACTTAGCAGGGGTGCCACGGTTAATTGGGTGAGGTTTGTCTAGGTCTTGACGGCGAATGCGTTTGCCCACCTGGGAGGCAGGATTGGGAGAGTATGTTTGAGAGAGACCTAACGTAAACCTCTCCAGGCGGACGAGTGGGAGGGTTGGATTCATACATCTGTTACTCCAGCACACACTGATTCCTACCCACCCCTCATACCCTTTTCTTTCTAAGAACTTCCTCTCCTTCTTTTTCTAAAATTACTATACAACCAGCATCCCCATAGATTACAAATGCCTTCAGAGGAATTATTATCCTCAGGGCCTCCTGTGTGGAGCTAATGTAAAAAAAATGCCGCCGTACAATAGGCAAATGCCTGGTTTATTAATTCAAGAAGTAAATGAAAAAAGACAATGGTAAATCGTGGACAACCGCGAATATAAATTTACTTCGCTTATATTTCTTGTCTTTCACTATCGCAACGTATTTTTTCACTGGCAATATATCAAATAATAAAGAATTCCAATAGGTTTCATTCTTACAAAGACAGAAATAGAAGCCCAAGTAAATCAGGCTTCCAAGAAACTGGGCGACTTGCGTAAATAGGACTTGCAGATTATTCTGTAGCCAACAGCTGCTTTTCTCATAAAAACCACAAGTACGTACATCAATTGAAATTGGGAGGACCTCTGGGATGGAGCTCCAAGATACCCGATAAAAGTACTTTAACGAAAGATCCAAAGAATAGGCTGTGACTAACCTCCAAAACAGTTTATTGTGAGATATTTAAAAAACAGAACACAGTATACCACATCGGTGGCCTTGAGTCCAGGGAATTCCCTGCATTTTCAGGAATACCTCAGGGGTCAAACTTGGGACCTCTACTAATGATATTCAAGAATGCATCCAAAATAATAATACTTGCTTGCTTTTTGCTGATGATCTCAAACTGCTCATGATGATATGCGACAATCAGGATTGTTTTAAATTACAACTTGATTTAGACGCAATATCTTCAAGGACAGATGAGAATAAACTTTTCTTTAATATAAAAAAATCTTTAATGCACATTAAAAAAAAAAACTTAATTTAAAAAAATCTACGTGATTCTTTGCAAAGGAGTGAGGTCCGTTTAATTGACAACCCGTTAAAGACCGATCCCATATCTAAAGCGTTAAAATACGTGATAACGACCGGTCAGTGGTTGAGTGGGCATCGCGTTTGGGTCCCACCCGGGCATCCCGTGTTCGATTCCTCGGCTGGCTAAGTCCTCCACCACAACACAAGCAACATTTTCGGCTTTCTGTGGTGTTAGTACGAGACTTTCAAACATTGTTGGGTTATTCGCAACCCGGGAATGTTTGTCTTTACTTAAAAAAAAAAAAAAATACAAAAATAAAAAAAAAGTCTCGCATTATTTTAACAATATAATGTTAAAAAAATTATTATTCTTCGTACAATGAGTTCCAATTTTGAAAAAAAAAATTAATTTCAAAACAAATTTGAGTTTATTGAACCAGAGTTACAAAGGTTGCGTAAGTATTTTTGACGATGTATAATTAACCTGATTACTATTTACCTCTAAAATTTAAATAACACAGAAAACGCAACAATAATTTGCAATCCTAAATCATTACTGATTTTTTAAGGTTTGGGTGTTAATTTGTAGCGATTCACGCACCATTGTATTGTATCGAAGTATCATTGTTTGTATATTGATTGTATCGAAGTATCATTGTATTGTATATTGTATATAAGCGCAAAATTATCAATGCATTCGCGGAATCATATGGCAATGCGCGGTTGTTTATACATTTTACAAGGTATATTATAAGCGTGATAAAAATAATGATAAAATATAGAATGCACATGTCAGTAATAAAGATAAATACAGATATGACGATACACTGAAACGGGACACCGACCCATCGAGCTCGACCCATCGAGCCGATGTACATCCCCCTCGCATGAGGTTCATTAGTGAAGCCATTATTAGGGACGTGTCTGCATCCCATTCTGCAAATAATGACCCAAATATACAGTAGGTAAAGTAAGTCAGAATCGGTTGAGTTTGTTACGAACTTGGGTAATTTTGAGATACAACTTGATGCCTCACTGAGCTGTTATCAAAAGATTTTTTAAGTGAACACATTGTTTCCTATCGTTGTGATTTGAAACTAAAGCCACACTAAAAAGAGAAAAACACATTAATCTAAAGGATTTAGCAAAAGAGAATAAAATTTAAAAAATAAAACGTATCTTTGATTATTAACAAAACTTAATTAACAAGAAGACATTATTTAAAGTACTAAATCTGTTGAATTATAATTTTGTTGAATTTTACTAATATAATTGTGAATTGATCATTATAATAGAATTTATGTACAAAAACATTATAATATGAATCACTAGTAAAATTTCACATGTCAAAAACGTGGAAAAAATGTGGCGGTTCCGCGCATGCGTAGATATACCAAATATCAATGTTGCCAACATAATAATGACATTTTGTTATTAGCAACCTTCCAAAAAATAAAATATACAGTCTTCATCCAACGTGTAACAAAAACATCGTTTAATGGTAGTGAATTATTTTTGAAGAGAAAACTTCTTTAGCACCGTTGTGATTTGAACCCGATGAAACGAAAAAGCAACACTAAAAAGAGGCAAATGCATACATCTGTAAGATTAAGCCTGCGAGAGAATGAGATAGTATAATCGGTCTCCTCTGTGTGCGGTGCTTCGTAGCCTTCACACGCTTTTTAGTTTTCTGAAGGTTTCACTTCAACCGCCTGTGAATAGCACACTCTGATTTTTTTTAAATTTAGTACGCTGTAATTTTTTTTATCTAAATCAAAAAACTTGTGCTTTGAAGGGTTAAGGGCAAGGCACTTATAAGCTTCCCATTCACCTTTCCTTACCACAATTCAATTTCGTTTATACACCATTTAAAGTTACTTTGAAAAACAGTCTAACGTGTTGACTAATATGCTACGGAGACAAAAAATATTATTATTGTATTATTAAAAATTAGTGACATGTGATTTATTTTACATTATTCTACATATATCACTATCGCGTAATTTATTTACATGATCTCGTTTGTATTAAAAATAGATATCTAATAATGCACTCAACGATGTTTCAATACTAAACAGCAATCAATTTGACGGTGTTAAGAATTACCATGGATTATTTTAATTTTATAGAAAGTACTTTCAATTTAAATAATGTGTCAGCCAGTAGTTTTTACTAGCGTACTCACGAACATTAACTTTTAAATGCAATTTTGTGATGGATCATGTCCTCCTCGTTATTTCCGTGACGACCGAAGATTAATTTAATCGTTAAAAGTCATACCAATTTTATATGCACGCAATATGCAGCTATGATCCCATTGTGAATCGGTACCTAAATGCATTAAATTTTAAATTAAACAACCTTTTGCCAATCACGTAGTTGGTAAATTATAGGCGTAATTTTCAACTATTGTTTTTGAATTTTTGAAGTCAAATAATAACAATGAGACCATTAATCAATGAAAATTAACGTTTTGTTTCATTCCTAAATAGTATGTTTCAGGTTTTCTCTCTGTTTTCCTGAACATCGCTTACTTACCTGTCGTTTAATTTTGTGGCATTTTTCACTCCGACACTTAATGATCAAATTACCATAGTTCTTGAAGTGAAACTTCTTTAGCCAAATTAGTGATTTGAAATTTGGATGAAAATGCAAGATGAAAACGGAAATGCGTCACTTAAATATTTTATGTGTCGGGTCATCGGTTCTAATATGATGCGGTAAATTCACGCCTTGCCGCGAGCATCCCATTGCGCAGAGGTATAGTGCGTCGCAAATCTCAGCGGCCAGAGAAATCCAGCGAAAGAATCCTACGAAAACCAAAAAAAAAAAAAAAAATATTTTTGTAAATCAATATCCAATATTCAAACCACTTTAAAATAAACAGGCAAAGGAAAAAAAGCGACATCTAGCGACTTTCTGGTTTCACTTCTACCGCGTGTGAATTACAAACTCTATTTTTTTTTAAGTGTAAACTTCTTTAGCGCCGTTGTGATTTGAAACTCGATAAAGCGGAAACGAGCGACACTAAAAAGAGACAAATCCGTACAAACAGGAGGTCTGTAAGAGAATGAAAAAGACTAGTCGGTCTCCTTTTTGTGCGGTGCTTCAAAGCCCCCCACTCTTTGGTTTTTTAAGGTTTCACCTCTACGCTTGTGAACTGTCTACAGTTTTTTTTTAAGTGAAAACTTCGTTAGCACCGTTGTGATTTGAAACTCGATGGAAAGAAAAATAGCGACGAGCGAGAGAGTGAGATAGTGTAATTGGTCTCCTCTTTGGGCGATGCTTCGTAGCCTCCCTACTCTCGTCTACTTTAGTTTTCTGAAGGTTTCACTTCTACCGCGTGTGAAATTGAATTTGACGGCCGACGTGGTCCAGCGGTATGGCTCTTGATTCGCAATCCGAAGGTGGCGGGATCGAATCCCGGCATGGCAAATAAATTTTATTTGATTAATTTGTGTTATTTCACAATTAAATCATTTCAAATAATTTATAGTATATTTGCGGCACATTACAGAGTAGAAGATACTCTCAGTATCGCCCTGGTGTAAGTACACCATTCAGAATTAAAACGTTTCTTGAAATGGCTGTGTTTGGTGATCAGATCTGAACAGCCAGGTACTTCCCCACCTTCCTCTTCCCCATCTCCTTTCCCTCCCCACTACCTTCAGCCTCACAACATACTCCAATCGGGGATGCCATAGTCTCACTGGCTCCAGACGAGAGCAGTTGGGAGTCTTGTACGGTGTTCGTATAAAAAAAAAATTACGTACCCTGTTTTTTTCTCTCTGAAAATTTTTTGTCTAACTTTTGTCTCGACGGTGAAGGTGAATCGTGTGGGGAAATCATTAAATTTCATGTATTTTTATGCAAAAATACCACTAATTCTTACTTACAGTTTTAAATTAAACAGTTTACGTTTATTTTGCGTGTTTTGAGTTGTGCTGCAAAAAAAACTGGTGCACAGGTCAAATTAAAAGAGGTATAATTTTATCCACATGCTAAATCTATTAGCTAATGTGTTTTTAAGAATAACCATAGTTCGGTTTTGTCAAAAACCTACTCCGTATTGACTGTTGAGGTTAAATGTAAATTTCGGCATATTGCTTGAAGAAGGCAATCATCCTTTGAGTATGCAAACAACAACTGGGCTTTTCCTTTACAGTGAAGCGTAATTACCAATTATTCCTTAATAAAGCATTAGTGGAACTGCGAGTGGGAAATGAGTATTATAAAGGCCAACGTTCATCCTTAGTACGTAGTCGAATATAACTCTTCAATCTGGTCCCCCCATTTTAAAATACATTCAGATTCAATCGAGAAAATTCAATATAAATTTCTAAGACACATTAATTTTAAACTCGGCATTTCCATTGAAAACAAACTATTATTACTTGATGAAAACATTAAACTTATTAAACCTCTCAGATCGAAGAATTATATCTGACAAAATTGTAAATGGTAGAATAGACAATCCTGATTTAACTAAGCTCATTGAATTTCATATACCTACGAGAGCCACTCGTTCTAAAATCCTTTTGAATGCTACAATAACCGGACAGTATATAAAAAACACTCGCTTGTACCTAGATTACATGAAGTTACTAATAGATATGCTGATGTGGCAGATCTATTTAACTGCACGGAAGGTAGGTACAAGAGGGCTATACTATCATATCTTTTCAATCAATATTAGTTTTATTTGGACTATAGATTTTTTATGTTATCGCGTTTCTGGTGTCATTTCTCTTTCAAACGCCACAATTATCTGTTATAATCTTTAATTACTGTTTCTAATATGTTTCCTATGATTTTGTGACATGTGCTTATGGTATATAAATATACCGTTGATATTAAATAAATAAATAATTTACTTGATTTTGGCAACCTTGCGAATTTTGAGTGTCAACTGTTACCTTTAAAAAGGTTTCAATTTTCGTTATAAAGCTCCCTTCTTGTATAATTTTCCTCCGAGGATTTATTTGTGGGTACTTAATTCGAAAGAAAACTGAAAATTGTAACTTGTGATTTGAAACTCGATGAAACGAAAGACGATGAAAATTATGAAAAAAAGCGACACTAAAAACACATACATCAATAGGATTTAGCCAGCGAGAGTATGAGATAAAATAATCGGTCTCCTCTTTGTGCGGTGCTTTTTAGCTTACCGGTTTTCTTTTTTTGCGGTGCTTCATAGCCTCCCAAATTTTGTCTGCTTTAGTTTTCTGAAGGTTTCACTTCTGCCACGTGTGAACTGCACACGATTTTGAAGTGAAAACTTATTTAGCACCGTTGTGATTTGAAACTCGATGAAACAAAAAAGCTACACTAAAAAGAGACAAACACATCCATCTATATTGTATTTAACCAGCGAGAGAATGAGATAAAATAATCGGTTTCCTTTATGTGCGGTGCTTTGTAGCTTATCGTTCTCCTCTTTGTGCTGTGTTTCGTAGCCTCCCCACTCTTGTCTACTTGAGTTTTCTGAAGGTTTCACTTCTACCGCGTGTCATCTGCATAAAAAAAATATTCGGTACTATATACCTAGGTACTACGTATTTAACAGGATGTAAAAAACGTCAATACCGTATTACAATAGTGGTTTTATTAGAATGCCTCTTCAACGTTTCATCCTTATAATATTTATATTCCCGGCAAACCGCTTTGTTCCGTCGCACCTTTTACCTACCGATCCTTGCTCCTAAGGGTTACTTCGCACTCCAAAACGTAATGACTGGAAAGTAATTATTTCTGTATATATTATTAGTTCCGCTTTATTAGTAAGATGGAAGGATTCTTTTAAATCGACGGATAAAATAAGTTAATTAAATGTAATCAATCAAGTTCTCTTTTAGGAACATGCGAAGCAATATATATTTTATATTCTAATTGTTTATGTTATGTGCATGTATGTACGTACCTATTACTTTTAAATTAGAATTCTACAAGGCAGCAGTTAATCTTATGTTTAAATTGGATATTTTATTTTATTCTATCACTTCTCTTTTTTTATTTCATATTTATACAAAATGTATATGTAAGCTTATTATTTTGTAATGCAAACGCCATTTATAAGAAAACTTATTTTATTATTATTTTGATAACTATGCAAAGCATACAACAGTAATAATCATACCTTAATTGTTTATTTTTTTTATTTTTATTGTTTCTGTTCTCTTTATAGTTCTCATTAATAGGACTACATTATGAAATGCAAACACCAGTTCTCTTTATGTTTGTGTAAAAATATTTTTATTCCTTTTATTTATTATTATTATCATTTTAATAACTGTTGTACGCCATGCATACACAAGTGAACTATATGTTTAAACCCTTTTTTTTCAAGAACCTGTACATATAAACCTTTTTTTTAAAGTAATATGTTAATACGCTTTTAACTTTCCAATTTTATGTTTTATTCTTTCTCTTCTTTTCATTTCTTCAATTTTCCCAATTTTTGTATAAATCATGGTCCATATATATTCACACTTATCCTAATTTGACTGTCCTAAAACGGGAATCATCCTAGTTGGACAGTCAAAACATTTTATGAATAATGTACATAAATGTGTAAATATTTTACTAAATAAAAATGAAATAAATAAATATTTCATATTACATCCAACGAAAATTTCATAAGCACATTTAATCAAAATTATATTGGGTACCTACCCACTCAAAGGAACGATAAATTATATGAACGGATCGTTCGTAAATTTTCATATAACCTGATTTATTATAATAACTTATTGGATTGAGGCAGGTTGAGGCTGCGTGAAAACCGTATTGACATATGATTTGGGTTTATCGAATCTAATACGAATTTCGATTTCTTTTCAACAAATCAATACACGAATGGTAGCTGGAAAGGGCATTAGAACAGGTAAAAGGTCCTGGAAATACTGAAAAAAGAGATAACGTAGCAGAATCGTAAATCATTGCCGTTGAATCGATAGTATGATAAAGGTATCGCCCGAATTGGTTCGCATTGATATCACTCGTATGTATTTTTTTAGATTTATTAACACTTCATATAATATATGTGTACGTATTAAATAACAAAGGAATTTAAAGGTCGGATTTTTGCAAGAGAGCAATTTCTGAAAACCAAGCAACCAAGATTCTCCGTGAGAATAAAATATATTTTGCGATTAGTAATCTAAAAATTAAATTAACTACATTAATAAATATTCGTGTGCGGAAACGAAGGGAGAAATAAAATGAAAGTAAAGAAGATGAGCGGATGTGAAGCATTATGCTGGTGGGAATAGAATTTTTTTTTCTCAAAATAAGCTTTTGAGAGAGCAGAGATATTAAGAAAAAATCAGAGCTTGTAAATTCACACGCGTCAGAAGGGATACTTGAAAGTTGTTAGATGTTGATTACTTTTTTTTGCTTGTTTTTTGAAAGTGGTTTGAAGATTGCATATTGATTTCACAATATAAAAATGTTTTTGTTTTGGATTTCGTAGGATTCGAACCCCCGTTTGCTTGATGTCTGTCTTTATCGCCGCTGAGACTTGTCAGGCACCTTGCCAACTGCGTTATGGAAGGTACGCTCCGAGGTGCGAATTTACGGCGTTTTATTAGAACCTAGTATTTATGTAGAATTGAGTTGTGACGCACTTCCGTTTCACCAGAAATTCAAGTCACTAACGGCGCTAAAGAAGTTTCACTTCAAAAAATCATGTGTGCAGCTCGCACGCTGTAGAAGTGAAAAATTCAGAAATCTAAACTTCGAGTGAATGAGACGAATGCAGAATATCAGAAGTACGATAATTGTCGGGGTTATTTATTATAATATTGTTACCAAGTTTAAAAATTATTTTACATTTTATTCTACGAAGCACCGCACAAAAACGACACCGGTTATACTATCTCGTTCTCTCGCAGGCTAAATCCTATGGAAGTTAGTATTTGTCTCTTTTTAGTATCCCTCATTTCCGTTTCATCGAGTTTCAAGTCACAACGATGCTAAAGAAGTTTTCACTTCAAAATCAGAAGGCAGATCGTCCCAGAATTGATACTAGAACTCTGAAAGAGTGTGAATGATGTAGGTACAGAGAAAATATATTTGTTTTCCATTTATTACCATGATACGTCTAAATAGTTGGGGTCGCGCATAGGTGTAATTACTAATCACATCATAAAAATACATTACGTAGTGATAATAAAATATCGGTACCATTCATCTTTGAACACCTGGCGACTTGAACAGAGGACATCCGAAAATGAAGGTTGCGGAACTGAAGGCTACGATAACTGAAAATGTTATTCTAGTATCCCGAAATGACGACCCATCACGGCCCCCTGCCCGAAATCTGCCATTAATAAATAGATGGGGAATCCTTGTAATGGGTCCTCGCCCCGTACCAAATCTCATAAAAAATCCTTTTCCTGCTTGTTGTCAAAGTACCGATCGTAAAATAAAATAGGGAAGGTACAGCGGGGAAAATTAGATTTGGATAAAATTCGTTCACAAAGGAATAAAATGTTTTTGATATAACTCCTAGAGTATGTACTATTCTTCGAAGCTTCGTTCCCACATACCCTCGGGTTATCAAAGGTTTGTCCACGCAGCGTAAATTGCTGAATAGCATCCGACCCTATATCAAAAAGGAATAATAGTTTCTCCAAAATATATTATATGTATAATGCGTGTATATACATCAATAGGTGATTAGGTCATACTTTTACTTTTGGCGATTTGTGTGTTTTAACCTCTCAGGCCTCAGACCTATTTTGTCGGAAGATCAAAATATTTCCGCTTTGCAATAAAATCCGAATAACTGGAATATTTTTAAACGCATCCGAAAACTAACCCCTGTTTTTGAAAGGTGGTGAAATACGTTTTAAAATTTTGTATTTTTAATAAACATTATTTTTGAAATATAAAAATTTTGAATGCAACCATAAAAAGTTTTTGAATTGGCTCACCTCACGTTTTTTCTTACTCAAATTAAAACTGATAATAATAAAAAGTGTCAAAAAATTTAAATATGCACACATATTTGGCAAATGTATTATAAACTTTATTTACTCACTTTTTTGTTGCTTCATGTAAAAATGTTTAACGAAAAATTCCCAATTTTTTTTGACGTGATAACGTCTTATAAATCGATGAACGCCGGCAGCACTCACGAAAAAGCATGACTCATTGTCACGTTCCGACTGAGCCGAGCGTGAAAGCGAGAGCGCGGAACAAGCGATAGAGAGGCACGATCGGCCTAAGCGTTCGGTGTGACTGTAAAATTCTATGTAAAAGTTTTCTTATGACGTTATCACGTAAAATTATCGTCCGTTAACCGACTTTACAGACAACCAATTTTTTTCAAATTGCTGTTCGAATCTTTGGTTTCATAAAGGTGTCTTTTAATTATTTTTCGTTTAACTTTTTGGTTTAAATATAAAGCGTGGTGTTTCTAACACCGTTTTGATCATATTAAGGGAGAAACAACGATTTCTATGAGACCTACATGAATTGTTCCAAAAACCAAACAAATTAGCCGAGGGGTTAATGTTCTGAATGGTAGCTGTGTGCTGACTTTCCCCTTCATTTTCTTTGTTGTGAATATAGGCCGATGTAGCAACATTAACTATTATTTCATGATAACCCGCATGGCTTTTTACGATTACTAATCTACCAGTTAGGTACATTTCTATCTGTGTTAATGGTGACAATTTATTACTTTTGTATTTATTACTTGTTGTGTTATTGTGTATCTGATTGTGTCATATTATTTCATATGATGGCGTTTAGATATATTATTAATACAGTATGGTATCTAAGAATAGATATAATACAAAAATTGGCCAGTTGTGTACCGAGTTTTGTGGACACTTTAATTTTGTTATTTACTTAAATTTATTTATTTAGTTATTTATTTAAAAAGTCTAACATTTGAAACAGCTCAAATGTTATTCAAGCCAAAAAAGAAAATTCCTGTAATATTGAAAAATAGTTTATTATATGATCAACAGAACAAATTGCATAAATAAGTGAATTTAAAAAAAAACTCAACAATAAGCTGTAGAATGATTTGTTTCCTGCTTCCTACTGGGTATCTTCAAGACCGATGTCTTCCGCTCCTCAAAATGTCCCTCCACACAGCATCTCAGATGACATATGCCCTGAAGGAAATTGTTTTTCTCGGGACTCCAGTGTAGAGTTAATGTAAAAAAAGACAGGCAAAATGCAAAACGTTGATGTTAAAACGGCACTCTCATCAACAAGGTAGACTGGCTTAAAACATAATTCTGTGGGAAAGTCTTATGAAAATAAGAGGCCGACTACATTCAGTGTCCTGACCTGGGTTGAGTTGGTTTTAGCCACTGCCCGGCGTTATCTCCGCCCTGGTATATATTGCGGGTCACTAAACCTCTTTTTGATCTGAAACCTAAACAATTTCCTGGTCCGGGAGAGACCCATCGAATCAGCACCGTAATGGTGTTTTATCGCTGGCAAATAGCTTACGGGACAAAATCGCTCGGCGGTTTTGGCGGGCCCCTTCTTTTCGGGAAAGAACCAATATTTAAATGGTTTAAGTAGGTGACACAATCGTTACTCTAAGCTCAAAGGCGACGACCTAGTAAGGGTAAGATTTGGGTGCAGATATAATATTTTTGAAGTGAAAACTTCTTTAGCACCGTTGTGATTTGAAACTCGATGAAACGAGCGACACCAAAAGAGATAAATACGTCTACAGGATTTAGCCTGCGAGAGAATGAGATAAACCAATCGGTGTATCTTTGTGCGATGCATCGTATCTGGTCGGCCTCCTCATTGTGCGGTGCTTTGTAGAATAAAATGTTGAATAATTTTTAAACTTTGTAACAATATTATAATAAATAAACCCTACAATTATGCTACTCCTGATACTCTGCATTCTACTCATTCTCTCGAACTTTATTTATTTTTTGTTTAATTTCTGAAGGTTTCACTTCTGCCGTGTACGAACTGCACACTCTGATTTTTTTGTTTAACTTATTTAGTTGAGAGCAAAACGGTTTTACCCTATCTATGTCGATGTCTCCAGGCATGTTGATATAGACTTATAAGCTTCTAACTAAAATGCGGTGACCTGACAGTTGGTCCGCCGGGAATGGCTCATCGAAATAATATTTACTGTAAAATTATAATTTTTGTGCATTATTTTCAAATTTCAAAAATACCCCTAATAATAATTTGGTATGAATTTCAAACGAATTTATTTTGATAGATTACGCAGAGAGAACATACCGCACCGCCACCACGTCTCAGCGCCCACTCTTTGCTTCATTCATATAATCATCACCTACATAGTCTTATATATTATTCTGACTCTTGACATGACCCATGACATGTCTTCCTCGGGCGTTCCCGATTTTTTCAACCACGATATTCTTTGTCTAGCAAAATTGGTGTGTCGTATTCATACTGGTCCTGGGCAGTGAAACCCTTATACATAATCCCTTTTAAATATATTACAAATCTAGCTTATATTTACATATCTTCCATATTATGAAAATCACGACTTGTACATACGTGGATAGGTACTTAATTAGTAGTTAATTATTCTCCTACGGAAACTTTGTGAATAATCAATATGTAATGTAGACGTGCCTCTTACCAATGCACTGTTTCTGATAATTAATCTGTTCTTCCAGAGTGAACAGCTGCAACGTATCTATATTAAGACTGTAATAATTGAAACTGAGCTTTGTAAAGTAAAATTTAATAAACTTCAAGATCGTGGAAGCTCCTTTCAAGCTGTCAGTTGGTAAGAACTTTCTACATGGATCGTAATCTAAATGCCCGGTGTATTATTCTCCTACATCATAAAACTTATTTCTTTTCTTTGATATCTTATTTGTGAGAATTGTATGTTTGTTTGTATTTTCCGTAATTCAAAGTTTGTTCTTCTTTTCGTTTACTTGTCTGTCTATTTCCCTAAAATCTTGCAAACGGAACACGTAAATCAAAATTTTCAGGTCTACTTTTTGTTCAGCTCGGAATGTTGTTTTCTTCTTTATCGATGATTCTCTGAAGTTTCACCGTTGAATACAACAACAACAATGCACATTTTTCTAAAAACTTATCTGGTTAGGCGTTCAAATTCGGACTGACAAACAATGCAGGCGGTCAAAATAGGAACTTACCTACTAACTTGCACAGATGCGCAAAATATATTGCTGTAACAACAGCATGGATGTGTTTGTAATCTATATGTATATTCTGCCATTAAAATTAAAATAATAATTGCAGTTCGACACTTAAAATTGTAGTCGGTAAAACCGTTAGTGTAGATTTAGAGGATACAAAATAATCAAAGGTTTAAAAAATATTTCGCTAGTTCTTCCTTGGCCGCATGCAAAGATTAATGTGTCGAGCTGTAGATACTAAACATCAATAATTATGTTAGATTTGTTTTATTTGCAATGTCTAAAAAGTCAAATTTCATTGCTTATGTGTTGCTCTTATGTGTTGGCCGATATAAGTATTTCCTTTTCCCTCCCCATTTCTTCAGCATCACGACGTACTCCATTTAGGGTTCCATAGTCCCAATGGGTCTTTTGAACGGTATTAACATGTTTAGTCATGCAAACAATTGTTTATAATCAAAACAAAAAAAATTGAAGAATACGATACTGAATTGAATTTATGTATTGTGTTTCTTGATTTTATCCCATCCATTACGTAGAAAACATTTTAAAATTCACAGTAGGTAAGCAAATAATGTAAATGTCTTTATTATTCATCATTTGCCGTGGATAAGTTTGCCATATCAAAGTCCTTCGAAACTTTGAGTCGGCGCTGTAAAAAGATATGCCCCATTTTGAATTCAAAGAAAACAAATAAGAGTCCCGCCGTTGTTTTTCCCGCTCGCCTAGAAGTTGTGGATCAGGCTTTATTTTGTGGCGCCATTTGAGTTTTACTGCCCGGCGAAAGAAGACATTTGCATGTTTTTACAAAGGGATCAATGTCGTAATAATAATTTTTAGACGTTTAAATGACGACGACTTTGTGAAGTCATTTCAAAGGTACTTTGGATGTACACAAATTGAGGTGTGTAGCTTTGTTTGTTTCATTCAAAATCAACAACCACGTATTTCATTCAGTACTGGAATGAGATACGAAGTAGAATTTAAGTCAGAATTATTAAATTAGAATTTGATGAAGTCAAACAGGCGAAATTAATACTATTTAACAAAACTATTCTTTCTAATGGAATTAAAATCAAACCTGACAGGACTCTACAACAAAGGCAGCATTTAACTGACCTCTGGAAGGAATTAGAAGAGAGGAAAGAAAAGGGCGAAGTCGATTTACGAATCAAACATTTCAATGGAATTCCCAAAATCATCAAAACCCAAGCAAAAAACTGAAAAACAAACAGAACAGATTTTCTAGACTAACAGGATATTATCAAAATGTACGGGGAATGCGCACGAAATTGCACCAACTTAAAACTAACTCCCCAATCTTCTCACACGACATTCTGTTTTTAACTGAAACATGGTTAAATGCTGATATCAGCTCGTCAGAATTAGGCCTATATCACTATACCACATATCGTTATGATCGAAATTCTATTACGAGCAAAAAGTCTAACGGGGGAGGTGTGATGCTGTGCGTATCCAAGAATATACCATCTATTAAATTACCGGTTAAACACAAAAGTGTTGAACAAATTTTTGTATTGCTCAATATACCTAATGGAAAAATTATTATCAGCTGTGTCTATATCCCACCTGCATCGGATTTGCAAACGTATAAAAATCACAATGAGGACATAGAAGCACTCAAATTCAAATATCCTAAAGCAAAATTCATTATTGCCGGTGATTATAACCTTCCTAACTGGACCAGCCAAGATGACAACAGACCTGCTATAAACCAAGCCGAATTACAGTGTGCTAAATGCAGTGAAATTCGTGATATGTCAGTATTCCTGGGATTAACTCAATCAAACAAGATTTTCAACTTTAACAATCGAATGTTGGATTTAGTGTTTTCAAGTGATCCGAAAATAGTGGTTGAGTTATCCGACGAATTATTATTACCGTTAGATCAACACCACCCACCATTGGACATTATCATAACAAATATGCCTTTAACATCTTCAAAAAAAACAAGTGCCCCATCGTATAACTTTTCCAAAGCTAAATACCATCATATTACTGAGTACCTTACCCAAACAGATTGGTCTTTTTTAGATGAGGAAAATAATATTAATGATCAAAATGAATACTTTTACTCGATTTTAAATACCTCCATAGAACAATTTGTTCCCAGGGTTAGCTTCACATCATCTAATTATCCAAAATGGTTTACAAGGGAACTAACTAGTTTAATTAATAAAAAAAATGTATCCATAGAAAATATAAACATACCAGAAATCCTAACGATTATATAACATTTTCTAAACTACGAAAACAATGTAAAGAATTATCATTAAAATGCTATAGTGACTATGTTAATGTAATAGAAAATGAGGTACATCATCACAATGTGAAAAAATTCTGGAATTTTACTAAATCTCAACGAAAAGACAACTGTGGATATCCTAATAGCATGTACTTTAAAGAAAAATGTGCTGACAGTATTGAGGGTATAGTAAATCTCTTTGCTGACTCATTTAAAAGTGTTTACGATAAAGATATTCCCGTCAATGCAGTCTCCAGTACGTCAGTAGAAGAGTCATTAAACCTAAGCCAATGTTTCATAAATTTAGAATCCATAGAAAGGGGCATTAAAGCATTAGATAGTAATAAATCTGCTGGACCGGATGGTATTCCTCCCATATTTTTAATAACTTGCATTGATAGTTTGATATATCCTTTACATAAACTTTTTAACAAATCCTTAGCTTCTGGCTGTTTTCCGGCTTTGTGGAAAAAGAGTTATTTAACGCCTATTCATAAAAAAGGTGACAAAAGCGATATATCAAACTATAGACCTATTTGCATTATGTCTGCTTTACCCAAACTTTTCGAGTCATTAGTATTAGATACCATTGTAAAACCTATCAACAATATTATTGTTCCTAACCAACATGGCTTTATCAGAGGTCGATCTACCTTAAGTAATTTAACTATCTATAATAATTACATATGCGAATCCCTTAGTCTGAAACAACAAGTGGATTCTATTTACACCGATTTCAGTAAAGCATTTGATAAGGTTCGACATCACATTCTTATATCTAAACTCAGACTGTTGGGCATCAAAGGTAGCTTATTGACATGGATTATCAGTTACCTCAGTAATAGAGTGCTTAGTGTCAGGATTAATTTTATAGAATCCTATGTATTCGAGGCCACAAGTGGTGTCCCGCAAGGGTCCCACCTCGGCCCAATATTCTTCTTAATATTCATTAATGACATTGTATACGAAATATACATGATTGCCTAATTTTACAAGCTAATTTAGATGAACTTTTTAAATGGTGCAAACAAAATATGTTATTTTTGAACATTGAGAAATGTCAAGTAATTCGATTTTCCAGAACTCATTCTCAAATCTTACATGAATATAATCTAAATAATGTTAAATTAACACCAGTATCACAAATTCGCGACTTGGGAGTTATATTCGATTCAAACTTAACTTTCACAGCACATATAGATGAAATAACTAATAAGGCTTTAAAGATGCTTGGCTTCCTTTGTAGAACCTTAACTGATTTTAAGTCCTTGGATTGCATGAAAACACTCTATATTTCATTAGTTAGAAATCAAGTGGAATATAATTCACCTATTTGGTCCCCTTTCTATAAAGTACACTCTAACAAAATAGAACGGGTTCAACACAAATTTCTTAGGTACTTAAATTTCAAGCTCAAAATCCCAATAGAAAACATTAATTATATAAGTTTGATGAATCGACTTAATTTAATTACGCTATCTGACAGAAGAATCATTTCAAATTTAATTTTATTATACAGAGTCATGAACAACCTAATTGACAGCCCTGCCATTGTTAGTACCATTAAACTCCATGTACCGACAAGGAATACTAGACAAAATATTACATTCTTTTGCAACACATACACAACCAACTATCAATCACACTCACTTACCAATAGGATGCATGATTTAGGCAACAAGTTTGGTGATATTGTAGATATATTCGCTGATTCCCTTTATAATCTAAAATGCATTTTAAACCAACACTTTGTGGAATCCTACAAATTATTGTAACGTGGGTGTAATATATTTGACGATTTGATGTGTTATTGTAATGTTTTATATTGTATTTTATTCTATGTTATTGTCAAATGTTATATTGTTTCAAATATTTCACGGTTTTACGCTATAATCTTCAAAAACTACCTTTATATTTTTTAAATGTTTTCATTTTTATAACTTTTGATTTAAATTCTATTTATGTATAATCCTCGATATCTTAAATATTATTGTATAATCTACGTAAAAGCCCATATGGGCGTATAACAACAATAAATAAATAAAAAATAAGTCAATATAGATTTTTAAAATACTTAATATGCCAAACCGGAGGCCGCAAAATTATAAAAATGCAGGAATGAAACATTTTTGGAACAAAAATGGAACCAAGTTTCATTCGACTTCAGTTCCAACACTTTCAAATTTCGACCTTCGTTCAACGCGACGGGATAAGTTCCAGCAATTGCCTGATGCCCATTTGTTTTGAAATGTTCTACGACGTTACAAAATGTTCGTTCATAGTTTAATTACAATGTTCTACGACGTTACGAAAAATTCGTTCATAGTTTAATTTTCTACAAAATAAATTTTCATGGATAACTTGTGGATACTTGGAGCAAGTATATAAGTTTCTGTATTTGAGAAGTAGGTATGTTTAAGAAAGACGAAAAAGCCAATAAAGATATCGAATGTAGGATAAATGCAGAAAACGCTATTAATAGTAGACAGAACGCAGTTGGGGAAAGAGAATCGGATTGGAAAGGACGTACAGGAAAACAAAGCGGCTAATCGTAGATAATAGAACCAGGGGACCATTAACCATTATTAGGTTGTTACCGCGTAACCAACACCGTCACCAATACTACTTCAAATGGTTTCTACCTATCTATCGGTTTACATAATATTTATTCAAGTTAGAGCTGTGCACGAGAAAGAGGCACGTTAAATTCGATTGATAAATAATCAAATATAATAATAATACAACCTAGGGCCAATTGCAAAGTTAAAGTAAGGTTTAAAGTTAAATATTTAAAGTAAGGTTAACATTTATAAAGCATAGTTAAAGTAAGGTTTAAAGTTAAATATTTAATCTGAGTTTAAGCCCTAGCTAAAGTTAAGCTGCAATTCAACACAATTGAGTTGCACGAACATTAAAAAGCTAGTTTAAAGTGTTGCCATCGAAACGACTTCGAATTTTCCTTTGATTTGATTTAATTAAGTAAAAATAAACACACAATCATTTTAACGGGTATGAACACCAATTTTTAGATTCTCTTTGTTTGTCGTTTATAAAGTCCTTTAGGGTTATTTGGGAATTAGTTTATGAATGGTTATTTGTTATTTCACAATTGCGGTTTAAAAACGTTAACAACGTTTGTTGAAAAATTATATTATTATATTGTGGCCGAAGGCGGGCTATTATTGCTCTGCTAATCCTGTCTACTAAATGCAAGACAATACTTACTTACTAAATAAAACTAAAAATATAGATGTATTAAATTACGAATAATATTATCACATTTCAATAAATAGGTAAGTGGTAAGTACATGTGTTTCTAATATGTACTGTTGGAATAGAATAGCTGATAATATTGTAAGACTAGGTACATAATAAAATGTTGTTACAATAATCGCTTGATTAGAGTTCGACTGCTGATAAAATATTTTAAGAGGATATGTTAAAACAAAAAAAGTTTTTTTTTTGTTTAGTTTAAAATCAATTATTTAATTAATGATGAAATTAAATAATTGATTTTAAACTAAAGTACATAATATTATAAATTATCACTTGATCAATTACTACTAAACAGAAATCTGTAATAAGGGCTTAAAAATGTTGGGATTTATAACTAGGCTAACTAGAAATTTTAACAATATAAAGTGTATTAAACTGTTATATTTTGCGTATGTTAGAAGTCGACTTGAGTACAATTCTCCCGCCTGGAATCCACATGTACAAGCTGTTGAAAGAATACAAAACAAATTCTTACGTTTTCTAAATTTCAAAATGGGGATTCCAACAATGAACTACAACACTCCGTTAAATAATATGAATATGCTCAAATTGTCAGACAGAAGAATGTTCACTGACTTAGTATTTCTATATAAAATTCTACATGATTTAGTTGATAGTCCGGTATTGCTTGAATTGATAAGCTTCCGGATTCCACAACGTAATACAAGAAGTCGGGATTTATTTCAGTGCAGAAATCCTGGGACTAACTACCATATGTATTCCTCTTTACCCAGAATACTAATGGAAGGAAACAATTACACCAAGTCCGTGGACATCTTCAGTTTATCTTTAAACAAATATAAAATATTGTTACTGAAGCAGTTCAGTTATGTACAATAAATATTGTATTTATACCATTAATATGTAAAAGCCCTGAAAAAGGGCGTTGATCAATAAATAAAATGTGCAATGTAATAAAAGAAAATACGTAGAAATTCATTGTGTGTAATTAAAACTTATAATTAGTATTGGGTTGATATAGTATTTGTTTTATTCCTTATTTTACCTATTTCCCATATATTCTAATCAATTGATTATCAAAACCCGGGTTGTCACGACTTTTCTTTAATTATTTTCCATCCAAACAATGTATCATTCTTTGGTGACGGATGACAACTGACACCTTTACCAATATCTAACTTTAAACTCTATATCGCTAGGTTAAATAAAAGTAACTTTTTTGTAATTCCTTAGTTACCTTTTATTTAAACGAACTTGAAACAACCCATTTTTGCAAGAAATGATAAAAAATTTACTTTTATTTAACGTTTACCAAAAAGTAACTTTAACTATTTTTGATGCAACCCGGCCCTTATTCAATTACAATTGTGTGGAGTGTGAAATGCGCAACTCGCCATAAATACAATAAAAACGTGCTTGTATTTATTATTTGGGAACTTAACAATTTTTTTTTTCAAATTATTTTTTTTCGACGAAGAATAACCTAAACTATCTAAAACGGTTCCATGCCAACTCAGGATCAACTTAATTCAACACCTCTTTAAAAAGTAATTAAAATCTAAAAAAATAATTAAACAGCCCATAACCTAATCAAACGTACACTATTTAACCAATTCTTATAACTTCCTCTCTTTACTTTCCTAAAAAGACCCTCCATAAAGCATACCCAAAGATGACATAGACACCAAGGGATTTTTTTTCTCAGTAAGTGTAGTGGAGCTATTGTATACTGTTAAAAAAATGTATGTTTTTACTCATAACCTGAAAGAGGAAAAAGATGATATCGTAATATCGTCAACGAATAAATAATACAACTCGGTTACGACACCCGGAGTGAATACACTTTTTTGTGAAATTCAATAGAAAATTGAATTTCGCTCACATCTGTAGCATGTACAGTTATACAGTATTGTGCGCATTAATGTAAACAAACATTATTTAATTTTAAAAATGTTTTTTATAAATATATTCAGTTACAGATGATATTTAATCATACAATATGTTTGTAAAAATTTATTTGATATAATATAATATCCCGTTAAAGTTGTGTACAATGTGTTTTGATTGGAAATAAGAAGCAATAGTGGTGCACACTAAGTTATTTGTTTTCATTAAATTAATAATGACGCCACAAAGTGAATTTACGAATTTTGAAGAAAGGAAATAAGATCGCTTAGAAATATTTTATTTGCTTTAATTAAATACTGCGAGTAGAATACATATTTGCCTTTGAAATTATCGACATTTTTTTTTGTTTGGTCTTTTTATAAGCCCAGAAAAAAAAAATTTAATTTACATAAAAAAAAACTGCTTTACAGTTAAATATCTCCCAATTACGAACCCCTTTTCGGCTGTGGTTTTATAATTTAATATGACAAATCAAATTTTTTAGAAAATGATCGTAAAACATTTAAATATTTCACAAAATAAAACAAAACTCGTCTTTTAAGCAAAATTTGGTTTGTTTCCAATTCTAAAGTTAACGGTTGCGAGCCTTCTTCATATAAATCTTACATTTGGATTTGTTACCAAAATAAAATAACCAAACTGATTTGTTTTAATCAAATATCTTGTACCTACTATATTTATTTTTGTTTTAAATAATGAAAAGTAGGCCATTAAAGAAATCAATTCTTCATGATTTTAGGGACAACTTTCGCAATTATCTGTGAGTTAATGATAATTATTTAAAAAAATATTTTTTTTGTTTACTGTACAAATTTGATGAATCATAAAATAAAAATTATTTAAAAATTCATTTGGTGGATGAAAACTAAATTACAAATGATTGATTTACGTCGGAAAACAAATTTGTCGTAAAAAAATTTTAATATCTACCCAATAAACGACTTGTTACGATGTTTAATTTTTTTTCCACCCCGGCAGATAAGGCAGGATCATATTTTAAAATAACTGCACATAGGTGTAGTAAATATTTGCTATACCTTTTGATAGAAAATATAATAATTAAGAGGCGGAATGCGGAGGCAAAAACGTTGGGAATGTATGGCGAGCTATATGCTGAAATAGGCCAAAACCAAATGATCTTTTATCTTTTATAGCTAAGTCTGTTGGCCCCATAAAACAAATTAAACCGGTCAAATAACGATAATTTAATTGTATTGCCTTTAATAATTAGCGGCTCTGGAAGTTTCGTTTTGTCTCCACATTCCGCCACTTAATAATAATTTTAGTTTGTTTGGGTATTTGACCTCAAATCCATTTTTTTTATTTAGTTTGAAATCGGCAGCGCAGCTGTTCCTCTTTATTTGCACAATACTGTGATATTTGTACTTGCTGAATAATTTATCTACGTTATGTATCTCCCAGCTTCAAAATAAGCAACACATTGTGTATGAAATGTTACCCTTCTCAATCGCCTGTCTAATCATTTCTTCCAACGTTTTTTTTTTTAAATTCAAAATAAATTTGTGATATGTATTTCTAGTAATATTATTTACATAGGCATACCTTTGAAGCTTAAACAAAACATAAAAAAGTATTTTATGTAAATATTTTGAAATGAGTTGTTTTTGTTAATCTTTTGGACTACTGTAATTCTTTAAAAACTTTATAGTAAATTTTTACATTTTGAGAAGATTTATTTGAAATATAAATATAGAAGAGACGTAGAATAATACCTCTGTAGTCCTCTTCACAGTAGATCATGTGTTTAGAGGGACTAGGTTATGCAGAGGGGGTTTTCAACAACTTCTTTAGTACAACTTCGTTGTTTGGGTAGAGTTTTTTCGATAACTTCTAAGACGTTTTAAAAATATTATTCGTTTTATTTTTCGATAATTCTTTAATTTAAAATTTAATGGACTTTATGTAGTTTTTTTTGTTATAATTTGTTTAATCTGGTAGGAATTTGTTATATAACTTTACACATGAAAATTTAGAGCTTCTTTGTCCCAAAGTTTATTTTTTTACATTAGCTCCACACAGAAGACCCTGAGGAAAATAATTCCCCTCAGGACCTATGTCATCTTTGGGGATGCTGTGTGGAGCTTCTTCTTAGGAAAGGACGGAGAAGGAGAAGTTCTGGGAAGGATAAGGGTATTTATTAGGAGTGGATCTGGGGAATCTGGGGGTCGGTGTGTCCAGGAGTGCCGGACGTATGAATCCATCCCTCCCACTGCGGGGCAAGGCAATGTTCCGAGAGAGTATGCTGGAGAAGTTAAAAGGACTCCCTCAATCACCCTGTCCCGATCCGGCCTGCCATGCAGTTGGTAGACAGACGCATCCGCCGCCAAGACCCGGGCAAACCTCATCCCATGAACCCGGACAGCCCTGCTTAGTCACCAAATGTAGCGAACCACTTGGAGTGACCATGTTGGCAGAAGTGTTGGTTATCCAGTAAATGGTTCCCGGGGCAGCGGTACCCACACCCACCTCCCATCCCAAATGAAATGAATGTATTGATTATGAACGTTGGAAGACCAGTATAAACTAAACAAGATTAAGAGGGGGATGGTTGGATGAATTCATCGTGTTGTTGGAACTTAACATTTATGTTTAAGTTTTTATTATTTATGTTACCAACTAACATGTTGTACTTTAGTAGTTGAATTTATTTTCATTGGTTAAAAGTTTCTCGTGTATTTTAATGGGTATATCTACGCTTTTAATATAGTTTCTCAAAGTAATGACTCGGGTTCGATACTAAATTGTCTTCAGATATTTCACTTTATATTTATAAATAATATTTCTTGTTTTCTTTGTTACAGGTAAAAACCAAATAAATCACTCCCCAGAGTAGAGATTTAGCTGATGCATGGTAAGATAAGAAATTACAATTACAGTGGTTTTTCGTAACTGCGCGTAAAAATGTTTTATATCCTGATATATCATATTTTTAAAGAGAATTTAAACCGGTTAGTAGCTGAGCGACAAATGCGCCACCTGGCCTCCGTGGGTTCAATCCTCTGCTAGATATGTAATCCGTCTTAGCATCTGCAATTTTATTCTCTATTAAAAATTATGGAAGCGTTGTAAAGTTATTCGCAGCGCGGGAATGTTTCTCTCGTAAAATATTCAACAAAGCTATTTGCTCGATTTTTTTAAATTTTCATTAAAAAATAATCGAAGTAAACAGAGAAGATTTTTCAACGAACAACAGAATTCCTGCTTCACTACAGTAAGCACTATGTTTCCAAGAGCGGAAAATTCTCTGAAATGCTGATTCATTTTGTTTTGAAAGATTGCATCTTCATTGCATTTCAATATATTCGTTCTGTTTATTTTTCTATTTCAAAAATTTTGGCGACCTTTGGTCTTTAGTGCATTGGAGGTTATCCACCACTTACCCGCCTTGGTATAAGTAACTGATGGTTACTCCTTCAAGGCTCTCGCAAGGACTCTAATTTTTTCGAAAGATCGAAGCTACATTTAGTTTTGAACGAATCCTAGACCTCCAATGTCCCCGCATACAGTGTTAGTAAGCAGTACGCCAGTGCTTACATAATAAACTTGATACAATGGTGTTAGTAAAACATATATAAGGGCATGAAAAGATGATAAAAAAACAAGATGAAGGGCGCTCGCGGGGGATTGTATCTTGCGTATGCTGCAAGCACCTGCAAGAAAGGGAAGAGACAAACATGTTTAGATACAAATAAATGGCTCTGCAGTCTGAAAGGGTTCCCTCTCTCGTCGTCTGGCAGTACCAACAAGAATGTTTGTGGCGGTCGGTCAAACCTTGACGAGACAGGGCTGCCGCGCCCCTTAGCCAGTTCCTCGTTTGTGCCTTGAAGAAAGTAACTGGGAAATAGGTGCAAAATGCCCAAAGGGTCTTTAGTGCAGCGTGATACTGCCTAGCCCTGAGTACGATGTAATATGTAATTTTCTATATACCTACATTCATGAAAGTCTCACAAAATAGAAGGGGCCGTTGTCTGTTTATTCATATTATACATAACATAGATAATGAATGACACTAGAAGAAAATTACATACTGAAAGTAGTTAAGGCGTCGTTTACTTGCTCAAAACGAAGAAGATGGAAAGATATGTTATTACGAATGTTGGAGAGAGCGCGCTAATATTGAAAACGATAAAATTGAAGCGAAAATTGTGAAAATGTTTAATGAAACACTTCAAATGTTTAAGGGAGATATTTAAGAAATGGGTAGAAATTAGGGTAGCGGCGGCTTAAGCTGAAGCCGTTTAATATCGCTTTTTGATTTTTTTTTCAAATCAGAGGACTGAAACAAATAAAAACTTTTTTATTTATTTTATATGTATAACATTATTTTTAATTAGTGCGGCGCGGCTACCCAAACCCAATTTGCTTATGTACCGACGGATAAAAAGTTTTTCATAGACCGATTTACACGTATTTATTTTTCCATTTTCCTCACTACTACTAAATCTCTAAAGCTTTTCTTATAAAAAAAATCCACTGAAAACATGAAAATGTTCAATATTATAACCTGGGACCGAAAATTCCGCATTTTCATGAAAATAACAATTTGATTTAAATTAATGATAGCATACGCGGGAATCGAATCGGTCACCTCCTAGATCATTGCTGTGATATGGGCCCTTCGAATAAACGTAATTTTTATTTTACACAACTGATAAACAACCAAGAATGATTGTTTATCAGTTGTGTAAAATTTAAAACACGTTTATTAGGTTGCAATAATTATTCAGCCTCTAACTAGCACTTTAGAATGGCGCTTACGTTGTTGTGTATTGTTATGTATTTCTACTGTGTATAATAAATAGAAATATTATTTCTTTATTGGCGCACTTACTAAACAGTATAAAAAATATCGACATACTCGAACCTATTTGTTGCTTATTGTGTACACGCGTCGATTAGTCAAAATCATCGATTGTTCACCTGAATAAGGATGAATCGTCACTCCATATCCTATTCACGGCGCTACAAGCCTCTATTGACACAAAACAAACTTCCATCAAAATGAACAAGACCTTCTGATTGTTTAATAAAGGTTTAATGTAAATATTGTTCACGTCTTCAATAATCGCTAATTCACTTAAGGGGGGGGGTAAGGTTTTAAAGGCGAAAAAAAGGCATATTTTCATGATTTTATTTTGGAGATATGAACAATGTTGGCTTATTTCTTCTAAATACACCTTATAGTATGACATCTGAAGTGTCTTTGAAAAATTTTTTAATTAAAAATATTAATAAATAAGTCCGTGAGAGCGAATCTCCGGAGGCGCTTCGAAAAAAGGTGTTTCGCGGTGAACATTATAACTGGTTAACAAATCATTTTAAACATAAAAATTGAAATGGGTTTAAACGGTGATTTGTTTTTTCAGGTAGTGACGAAGCGTTTTTTTTTTGCAGCATGTTGAAGTCAAAAATGCGATTTTTTGCTAAAATTTTCGGTGAATTTGTTATTATAAAATAGAAAAAATGGTAAAATAAAAAAAAAAACCTCTCCGTCACTACCTGTTGATTTATGTGTAAAAATTGTGTGCAAAATTTAAAAAAAAATCGATCAAGTAGATTTTGAGTTATAATGTTCACCGACTAAAAAACATTGTTTGCCAGAAAATCAATTTAAAGTTTTGTTATACTCGAAATATACTTGAATAGAGCAAGAGGGCCGATCGCTTGAAATGCTGTATCATCGTTAGTTTTGCTCCGATTTACTTGAAATTTTGGCACAATACTCTCGACATATTGTATATTTAGAAAAAAAAATAATTTGAAAAATGAGTTTTAAAACCTTACCCCCCCCCCCCCCCTTAATGGCGTCATTTTAATTAAATAAAGCATTTCAATTTTTTATAAGAAAAAATCTCTTTTTAACTTTTGAACGTTATTCCCATCGATGAAATACATCATTGAAAAATTCGGATGAATGGGATATATTTATCCGAGACGCTTTCTAGGTTACAAACCTATTCTTAGAATGATTGTTTCCAATAAAAAAGGGTAATTGCCTAAAATATGAAAAAAAATTGTTGAAGATAATATGATTAATTCTAAAATTTAAAATATGAGATTGACTAATATGACGGTTTGACAGTAGGTGGCAATGACGGAATTGGTAAACGCGCACTTACCGGTTAGACGAGATGTTCGTGGTTCGATTCCCAGTCGCGATCATTATCTTTTTCTGTTTTCCTGTGTCTTGTTATCTTTCATATTTTCGTTTAGATTATTATTGTTACCTTCTTCTTCAATCATAGTAAACATATCGCTTTGCATACAATACTTACTTAATCAAAAATATCATGACGGTAAAGAATATTTTACCCACTTCTCCAGTGCAATCAATTGTGGTAAAAGTGCCTTTAATTTATTTTTTCATTATTCAATGCGTTTTATTCGTAGAATTTCTTAAGTTTTTTTTTTTATAAAAGTAAATTCACGTATTTTATTATTTAATTCAAATATTTTAGTTTTCTTTATTATGACTGGTTTTTGTGAAGTTCAAGCTGTTTGATGCAGTTGTATCTTCCTGTATATTCGGATATTTAAACATTAATCTTTACCTTTTTGCGTGTATTTTAACTTGAATAATGGTATAATATAGTGTTTAGAGCTCTAAATTCTGTGCTGATCCCTCTGACGGTATAGCAAAACGACAAAAAGAGCACGTTTTTGACTTAAGTTAAACTGGGGATTGGGTACGTGTTGCGGGTAGTACCTAATTATTTTGGGGTTTTAAGTCCGGTTTAATATATAGGTTTTGTCGAAACCAATCGCTGTGTGTTATAAATGAAGCCGATGTACACGAATATATTTAATGGGGGTTCTTTATAAAGTACCTTCCTAAAGAGAATTTCACCTATCTTTATCATCTGGTGTTCCCCCTGTGTTAACACTCACAAGTTAGGTAATGGCTTTAAAAGCTTTTAATCCCAGCATGAACGTTTACGAAACGAAACGTTAGCAATATTTCATCCCCATTCAAAAAACCGTTTGGTGGAGGTTCTACTTTCACATTAAGAGAAGTTGGAACGTTTATTTTCCTGGAATATTGATGTTCATTTCTATTTTTAACCGCGAACTTTTGTGAATAATAATCAGAATTGTGAAGTATTTTTCGTATCCATTATGCTTTGAACTTCTGTTAGTAGATGGTAGAATTTCACAAACGAGTTCTTAATTTCGTATCGCTATTCAGAGTGCCTTTTCATTATCAAAAAACAAAATTTGGTACCATTAATCAGCCACATTTCAAATAGGGCGTGATTTTGGTATGGTACATCTGAATTATTTGTTGAAAATGCTTGTACAGCTTAATTAAGTACCATTATCATTATAATTGTATGATATTATATCAATAACGTGTGTAAACAGTTCATTTCCGAGCAGTTGAAGTGCTTTACCATTTGAGATACTCAGCTAATCTATCGTGGCGCCAAATGTACCATTAATTTGGTACAATTACTGATAATTTACCATTGAGCTTATGCTATATATATGTATATATTCTTATGCTATATAAAAGCAAGAAGCTTTTATATAGGCTTCATAGCTTTCGTATATATATAATTATTCATCCGCGTAAGTGACTAATCATGTATTAACCAATGATAGGTATTTTAAGTTTTTTTCGACTTATTTTAATATTTACATTCGAAATTCTGTCTTGTAGGATTTTATATGTGTGAGAGGTGTGGCATTCATATTTAATTACTATTTGGAAATAACTAATAAATTGAGGAGCAAATTAAAATCACATAAAAGTATTACAATAAATTTATCGGACTATTTACAAACAAAAGAAGTCCACTACAGCGTCTCCAGCCCAAAATGTTTTACCAAATATTTTTAGCAAATTGCCGCTGTTTGAAAAACATTTGGCGGCAATTTTTGTTATATTTCGAGCACAAAAATTATGAATATAACAAATAAATAAATAGTGTCTTGTTCAGCCACAACGCCATACAGCTATTTTAATAATCTCCAAATTTACCCAAGTGATTCAACTTGGAGTACCGCTTGGAAGGTCCAGGAGTCGTGAAGGGTTGCTTCTCCGTTCCAGTGATCCCGCTCCTCCCCGCATCGTCCCTCACCGCCCCTCACAACTATCGCTGAGAAATATTTTTCGAAACAAACTAGAAAATCTTGATTATTCTATTGTGAGAAATATTAACTCGACGAACTGTTCTTATTTATGACGTCCTTTGTGACCGCCTGCAAGAGACGTTAGACTGGAGATTATTTTATGGGAATGTCTGTATTGAATAGAATGACGGCATCGGGAGATTTCAATATTGACAGGCGCCTTCCCCTGCAAATGCAATCGATTGAAAATGTGAAATTGACGGGTTGCAGCGTATACATGATATAATATTATTAATAAGAACACTTTTCTATGGCGGGCTTGTTTATATAATACTGTAATCTGAATGGCTTAAAATGCGACCTATTGTGGTGACACCATTTTAATTGTTTTTGATTACAATAAACTCTTGCCGATGCGTGGTTTTTGTATCGTTATCAGCAACGTGTTATAAAGGCGTTTCTGGATTTATTTTTCTTGAATGTAGTTTTCAGCAATTTAAATCACATTATATAAAGATAATGAGTTAATCAAAAACTGGCTTTCAAGTAAAGCGAATGTTATGCATGTTTCTGAAATTTTAAATTTATTTCTTGCCAATTTCAACTAGATGAAAACTCAATTTGATTTCGAGGATATAGTTTCGGATCTTATTTTTCTGTTGTCTTCTCCTATCGAAATTTCGACTACCACCATTACACCCTACTAACATTCATTTGTAACACTCATTTGATTACGTAGGGATAGAGTTTATTCTTTATTTCAGTATTTAGTATTCAGTATCATTACGATAAAACAAACAATCCAAAACTCGAAAGTTAATCCGTTCCAATTCTCCGTTTTTTTCTGTAATTTTGACAAACTCACCACCTTCCAATCCAATGCAATCCTCGTCTCATTATGTTAGCGGCATAGCAGAAACCAATTCATCGCGGCAGTTCGATCAAACGCTTTAATCTTCCGCTTTTTAACGTTTTTCTTAAGCATCCCCCACAATTTCATCAATCTCCTTTGTTTTGTTGTAAGGTCAATCTATCCCGCGGTTAATTCAATCGCAATGATGAAATTCAGATCACGGCTAAAATCTGGAGGCGGTTTAATTGAAAGCTTCGTCGCATCTAATTTTTCATCTTATTTTTTATGATATTGGTAATGTTCAAATTTCTAATTCCTTCCCCTTATCTTTAATTAGACCAGGGATTCAGCGCTTCGAGGAAACTTATCTCAGATCTGAGTGGTCATTTTTCCCTTGTAGGAAATTAGCAATGTCTAGCAATTACTTTTATATTGCGTGTACATTAATTCATGTACTAAATATTCCTGTTTTCTTGCAGATCTTAGTATTTTTTAAGACAAGACCGTTAACACATCCGAAAAAATATATAGTAAGATATGATTATTTATTTTAAGAAAATCAACATATGAAAATTACTTCGTTATGATTTTCGTACTTTTATAATCGTGTTAACCATTGAACTAATATGATATATGGTTGGTTATGAAGTTTGCCAGAGCATATAGATAGGGGAGCTTTACTAAGCCGGCTTAACTTGAGCTTTGGCTTTGTCTCAATGGTCTCGATTCCCGACGAGTTCAGAAAAAATCTTTCTTATTCAATCTTTTCATCTTTCTTTATCTTTCCATCCCATGGTGCATTATTCCAGTGTTTTATATATTTTCAGATTAAATTTTCACATGTAGCAAACACTTTGTGGGAATACATAATTATAATAAACACAATTATATAACTTTGTTTTGATTCCACTTTATTATTTCCTTATCCAACCGGTTTTGGTTCGACCTGAACCTTCATCAGGGATGAATAAAAATGTATTGAACATAGTACAGATATTACATGGTATTTAAAAGAAAATTAGAGGAGGGAGAAAGAACATTAACGTGGTGGCGAGGAGGGAAGGTGGCTACGAGGGAGGGGTGAAAGTGGGCGGGGGTAATTGAAATATTTAAAAATGGGGCTGTTAGATAAATCTAATTGTTAATTAAGTAAACTATTTTGATGACTTTTTATTTCAAGGGCTTCAAGATTATTAAGGCGTAGACCTACCCCATTTCTATGTAAAATACCTATCCCGGAAGATTTATAAAATGAGTGATCTTTATATATTAGGTGGGTGACGAATTCTGAAAACCCTACACTGTTTAAACATCTCAAGTGTTAGACCACCCTTTTGAACATTTCTAGCCGTTTTACCGATGTAAAATGCTGGACAATAATTGCATTTTAGTTTATAGATGCCAGAATGGCTAAAGTTGTTTTCTTTATCTTTAGAATTTGTTAAAAGTCTACCAAGGTTATTATGAGTTAAGAAAGCAGCTTAAATTTCGGTAGGAAATTTAGAAACACAGGAGGATGAAAACATTATTTATGAATAAAATTCTACGTCAACCGTGGTTGGCGTAGAATCTCTAATGTTGGATGATTATTATAAAGGAATTTATTGGTAGACATGAAATAAAGTGTTTTTGAAAGAATTCTATCGATTAGGCTATGGGGGTATCCGTTATTTAATGCAATTGATTTGATTTTAGAGAGTTTTCAGATTACTTACTAAAGTAAGTATTTGTTAAACATTATTTGTAAGCATTTTAGCATTTGAAATATACATTTTGATATCAATTAACCCCAAGAACGTTCAAGAAGAGTTTCAGATAATATTATCTCCCCTTCTCTTCCCCTGGGGAAATCATTGAAGAGTTTCTGAAGACTTTCCGCGAATCGGCTTTCCTAGATTTTAATGTGATTCTATCGGTAACTTAGGAATGCTATCACTCTAATGATTTCCTTTTAACTGCAGAAATATCTCAAAAGAATAAAGTTCTTCAACAACCTACCTGAATACAATAGAAAATTAAAAGTACTAAACTCTCAAATGCAATTAAAAAACTCTTTGAACTATGTTTAAAAAGTTTCGATGATCAAACAAACTAAAAACAATACACTTTCACATTATTCCTCAGGGTTCGGTATTAGGTCCACTGTTAATTATCTTCCGAGAAATCATCAATATTTTAGGCTTCGTGAAACAAAACTTGTGTGCATAAAAATTTTGTCTTATAAAGGGCTTAAACTGTTTAATAACCTTTCAAACGTCTTATAGGAAGCCACAAAACTTGGCACTTTTCGTAGGATTTGTGAAAAAAATATTGCTTGTGTACGTACATACCAAGATTATTTAAGTTACTTTTAAATAAATTTATAAATATTTATCTGTATTGCTTGGACTGTATTTTTACTTGAGTTGTTAATTTATTGCGAAATCTATTATTTCCTAGTTAATAATAATCATTTAAAAACAAACATCAACAAATATTAGTACATTATTTTATCTCCGTTATTATGCTACCTCGATAAATTTCCACCGCCAAAATGTACTTACAGTATATTATTTGTTATATTCCATCTTCATAATTTTAAACTTGTCGCTGTAAGTAAATTCTTGTATTTATTTTTTTATTTTTTTTTTTTTTATGAGAAAAACTCTCTTTTTATAACTTTTGAAGGTTATTCCCATCAACGTAATATATCATTGAAGAAGAAGATAACACTTATAATCTGAAAGAAATGAAAATATGAAAGAAAACAAGACACAGAAAAATAGAAAAAGACTATAAATAATATGGAAAAAAGAACTAGTTGAAAATAATACTGTTGATTCTAAATATTTGAAATATGAGATTGACAAATATGACGATTTGACAGAAAGTGGCAATAGCGAAATTGGATAACGCGCACGTCCCGGTTAGACGAGAGGTCTGGGTTCGAGTCCCAGTTGCGACCATTGTCTTTTTATATTTTTCTGTGTCTTGTTTTCTTTCATATTTTCATTTAGATTGTGATTGAAGTGTTATCTTCTTCTTCAATGATCTTTTATTTTTCTTTATGTAACAATACATTACCATATAACATTTCCAAGTATCCTGTGTGACATTTTTATGTAATTATATAGGTAAAAATATATTTTCTATATGTGGGTACTTACATTTCGCTTCTCTACACAAGTATTGCGTAGCATTGACACTGAATTACGTGTGTAATAAAGTCAATAATAATAAATTAAAAAAAATATTGCGAAAACATTTTGCTTTACGTGGGTAACTACTGTCCCAAGTAAATGACGTAAATCGAATGAAACCAGATACGATTTTTATGACTTCGACGATACTTATTTCGTTTTGGCATTAAATTTACGTCTGCACTTAGGAAAATACACGAAACCTAATATCAATTAATATCCTCCGTATTTTCTACAATTGTAATTGATTTTTTAATGTAATAATAATTCTTAACCGATGTGCGTTGTGCCTACTTATCTGCCCACCAATATGTTAACACGAAAATCTTTTGAGTGTGTTTTCTCCAATAGATATATTTTTTTTTATTTTTTTTTTTTATAGTTAATACCGCACAAGAGTCCCAACTGCTCCCGTCTGGAGCCAGTGAGACTATGGCATCCCCAATCGGGGTATGTTGTGAGGCTGAAGGTAGTGGGGAGGGGAAGGAGATAGGGAAGAGGAAGGTGGGGAAGTACCTGGCTATTCAGATCTGGTCACTAAACACGGCTTATTTTACGCAGATATATTTATGATATTTGGATAAATGAAGAGATGTATATGTAAGAGAGGTAATGAAGTAAATGTAAGAGAGGGAGGTAGGAAAGCAGATACCTATGCTGTTCAGATATTGTAATAATTTGATAGATAGCTTTTCACCTACAGTTTCGCCTTGTTTCCAAAAAAATGTTCTTGGATATTCTTTAAATATTATTTGATTTTTAATTTATTTAAATTGTTAAATAAAATAATTATTATAATGGATTGAACCAATTTTTTTTTCACGGTCAAATTTGAAGATTAATTTTTGGGATTTCGTGGCTGGATATTAATATATTACCATTTCAAGCAACGCTTCAATTCTGAATGTTTGTCTGACACTTGGGCGATACTGAGAGTGGCTTCCACTCTGTAACATGGCCGAATATACTTTATATTATTTTAATATATTTAATTGTGAAATAAAAAAAACAATTAATCAATTAAAAATTCATTTGAGGACGCCGGGACTTGAATCCGCAACCTTCGGATTTCTAGACTTCTAAATCTTTACCTCTCGATCACAGAGGCCTTCTCTATCTCTTTTTTAAGAATTTAAAGAGGTGTGTGCCTATTTCTGTGTGTAATTCTTGCTGATAGAGAATTATAGTAGTAATTTAAATAGAAGCAGAAATGGATTTCTTCTTAATGATTTCAGAAATGCGGGTCTTAAACAAATTCCAAAAAAAACTTAATTAATGCATACACAATCTCCACATGCCAAATAAACCATCACACCTATACTAAAGTCGCATACATTTGAGTGCATACACAATTCGTTACAGTCCTGCAAATGCGGAACAATTGAACTTGTACAAACGTATGTATGTTTGGGGATAATTGTAGATACGCACATGAAATGGGATACTCACATAAGCATCATATTGAGGGGCGAATTTACAAAATTAAATATTTTATGCCCATAAGTACGCTAAAAAAAATATTTGTCACTAGCGGAAACTGGGGAAACTCGCGCAAGACAAATATAGGTTACATTCAAACAATTCAAAACTCTTTGACTAAGCTCTTGGTGAGCAAATTATTATATGAGTCAGTTAACATATTACCTGTTCGAGGAATATTATGGTTTAAAATTGTATGCCAAATGTCTGATTCAATATACAAAGAAAAAGTAGATCATAAACATGGTACCAGATTTTGTAAAAATGAGGGTTTGTCCTTGAAAATTATAAATAAATACGGCAACGGACATTCACTCATCTTGTCCCCACCGTAATAAAAGTTAAAAAATTGCTGATGGATCAAAACTTTTTATATTGATATTGTTCTAGTATAGTTATATATTGTTGATATAGTCTGTATATTTAATGCCTTTGTATTGTAGTTACTTAAAAGTTATTCTTCTGTATTTATTTTGCTTTTGTGGTTTCTTGTAATATTTTGTGCTTTTATTAATATTGTTAAATTGACCTGCTGACAAACTGCTTCGGCAGTTAAGCGGGTGCTTAAAATGAAGAATAAAAAATAAAAAATTAAAAAATTATATATAATATCCTCGTTATCTCTAGAATCTTTCTCGTAAGGAATAAAGGTAAATATTCATGTACGTCTGCACAGTTTTGCACTTGAAAGGAAATCATTGCAGCCACCTGAACGGAAAAGGGAAGTCAAATCATGTTTCAATATGTACATCTAGAAGCACTCTCGTGAAGAATGAGAGATGGACTGGAAGGCGCATTCTCATGGGAGAAAGGAACTCAAAACGAGTATCTTTACTTTATCCGATGCTAAATCCGATCCGGTTATCCGATTAAACTGTAAGAGTTAGTATGTGAAGAAGGTATTTAGATGACAAGGATACGATACAATGCGAACATATCTTCCCACCCATGGGCACTACTATCATTTTTAGAACTTAAACACGTGCTTAAGTTTACAGGCAACGAATGAGATATTATTAGAAGGAAGAATACTGGCAATGAGGACAAAAGGAGGTATACTTTTGAGCCAACATAGTATTGTAGGATGGAGCTGGAAATAAAGGTAACGAATTAGCATTATTGCCGTATACCTACTTACATTTCTAGTCTGTCTTGCCTCTTCTTGCTTCTAAATATTTATTGAAAACATGGACAGCAACTGCTAGAGTTGACAATAACTACCTAGCATGATCGATCGATAAAACCCTATATCTTATTTATTTAATTTTATTTATTATGTGCATCTATATAAAAGGTTTACATATATTTTTTGGCCTTGCCTGTCTCACTAGGAAATCTTGTGTCGAGATAGACTACAAATATTTTATAATATATAAAGTACATTTTTCAGTAAATCAAAAATATTTGTCAAAAGTTTTCAGATTGGTAGGTGTAGGTAGTGGTAAAAATAATGAGATAGAGGATTGTATTTGGGTGAGGCGACTAATTATTGCACGACCTTTTTCGATGATCCATTGTTTGATCAGGATTTTGAATTTGTTAATGTTATTCGATTGTCTTGTTTTGTCAGTTAGGTTATTGTATATTTTAGACGAATGTATTTGAAATTCCTTTGACCAAATGTTGTGTTTGTTTTAGGTTCTTGTTGGTATATGGTTCTTGTTGGTATATGAGTTCTTTGGTTTTGTACCGCGTGTTTACAATATTTTGGGTATATTCATAAAATGTATGTGTTTTATGTATATATAATATCGGTTTGGCTGTCACTCGGGAAACCGTGCTAAAGAGATCGATATAAAATCGTCAGAAGTTAGGTCTGTCGATTCGATTTTGTAAAGTTATAGATTTTACTGTGATAAAGCTAGGAGCTGAATAAGCTGCTCTCCGGCGTGACCATTGCTCAGGGAGGTGTTCTGCCCAACATCCAGGCTGTTCTCCTGTCCAAGAAGACAGAAAAGAAAGCGTAATTTTTACACATCCCTAACATCTAAAAAAACACCACACCAACGGCATGACGTGACGCATCATCAATTAAAGCCCTGGACTTAAAAGTGTCAGCTAAATAAGATTTCAGCCGCTAACATTTCGCGAATAAAAATACTAGTCAAAAAGGTCCCCAGCAACTAGATAGGTATAGCAGCATTCGTTTTCAGCTGATCGTTTTCCTCAGCATCTTAAAAGGAATCACATTATAAAGCCGAGTCCCGAGGGAGTGTGCTTGAGGCACTGTCGAATTAGCTCGCTTGTTTTATTTCACCGCTTACGATGGCAATAACCATTACCATTACATCGTACGGCCATTGGCATTTGTCTCTTCGTTAAACGGGAAAACAACTTGAACTCTGATCAAAAGTCCCAGATCGATTTCCCGCCTGTCGTTAAAGTTTTCACTGTTTGCTTTCGTATTTATGGTAAATGCGTTTTATTTAATTGAGTTTGTACTGGAATTGTTAAAAGCACAGTAGAGTTTGTGTTGGATATGTTAAAAGTACACTAAAGCAATGTGTTTAATAAATCATCACGAAGACGATTTACATAGGTTTTTTTAACATTTATTGTACTTTATGTTTCGAAATCAGATTTTGGTGAAACACAGATAAAAAAAGCTTTAAGAATACTAGATAGATCATAGATATCTATGATCGTATAAACTTGTTGTCCCCTTCTTGTTAATAACAAGAGTGTACCTACACATACGTTATGCATAACGTGACCATTTATTCTCTCTCCTAACCGTGACACCAAAAAAAGGTAGGTATTTAATAATAATAATAAACTTATATAGCGCTGTATAAAAGAGGCTAGATTACAATTCATATTACAATTATCAATCGCATGGACGATTGGAATTCTAGACCCTCAAAATTTAAATTTTTTTTACCATTAATCGAAATAAAGCCATATTTTACAGTAAAAATGTTATTGACTAAAATTAGCAGGGATTTTTTTACTTTAATTAGAGTGAATTTAATAAACTACGTAGGATCCACAACCCGTCTTGCAACTACCACGCACGTGGATTATTGGAATTCTAGCCCCTCAATAAATAAAATAAAATAAAATATTACAAACATATTCGTTTTAGGAACCTCACACTTTCATACAATACAATTTATAAGATAGTAATATTTTTTTTTCAGATCATATTAGGGTTAGCTTTTTTATACATTTATGTATTTCAAAATTATCGGTATGTTTGTGCAGGCGTTTAAACGCATGAGCGCTTTTTTATATTTTTTTCAAATTCTACTGCGTTTCATTCTTTTCAAAAACGGGACATTTTGACGTCTCGAAGTTGTGTTCGGGGACATCGGGACACGCTGCCTGAAACGGAACTGTCTCGGTGAATACGGGACGTCTGGTCACATTAATTATGCCTCGACTCTAATTGCGCGACCTATACAAATCATAAATCACGTTCCAGGTACTAAACTATGTTAGATATTGCGTTAAATGTTTTGTTCCAAAGCTCAAAAATTATATATAAAAATCTAAACGCTTTCGACCTGACTCTATCTGACGATGTACTCGTATTATTGTGATTTCTACGGTTAGTCGCGCTGTGTGGGACAAGCCACAAAGTTTAGGTTCGTGAAACGCTAAAAAATGCACTTTTGATTTCTTGTACGATAACTTCATGGGGGTATTACCAAATAGACAAATATTATTAAATTTATATAAAACTACTTCTGATATTGGGAATCAGAACAATAGACCATCCTGGACATTATGGAGATGGTTAGAAGCCCGAACTTGCCGGAATAGTATTTTCAATTGTAAGCCATACTAAATATGACTTACATAAATTACCATGACCATTTGGTAATACCAACTTTAAAAAAAAATATATCTTCATTAAGATTCGGAAAAAAAAAGAATCTATTGCGATATTTGCAGTTGCCTCGGAACTTTTAGAACTTTTATTGTAGACTACTAATAGAAGAATCATTTTTCCACAGTCGAAATAATTTAAAAAAAAATTGATTGTCTGTAAAGTCGGTTTAAGGACGATAATTTTACGTGATAAAGTCATATAATAGCGATGGAGTGGAAGAGAGATGGATGCGTCACAAGCCGAACGCTTTTCCGCGCTCTCGCTTGCACGCTCGGCACAGGCGGAACGTGACAATGAGTCATGCTTTTTCGTGAGTGCAGCCGGCGTTTATCAATTTATAAGACGTTATCACGTCAAAAAATGTCTTGACAACACGGGTTTTGATAATCAATTAACTTTCAGAAAAAAATAAGAATCTATTTTGATGGCAAAGGGTAGAATCTTCACCTGTTTTTTCTGCCATATTTATAATTCATTCAATTGCAGTTGACTTAGAACTTTTCTTATATATTTTAGGCTTCGAAAAGAAGAATCATTGTGCCATAGTCGATTTAAGAACTTTAAAAAAAAAATTATGACCTCAATATTATATTAGCTTAGTTGTTTTTTTGAGTTCAAAGAGTTTTATTTCGGTTGTATGTAGTATATATTTTTTTAAATACTTTATTATAAAACACGGCAGATGAACAAAAAACTAACGTTTAATTTGGTATTTTTATGTGGTGTAAAAAAAATTATACTCTAACTAACTCTAACTCAAGGATTTATTTCGGAAAGCATTCGAGATGGTAAATAAAATTTCAGTTTTTTTTCTGACTTCTGCAAAAAAATATAAATTTTTCCAAAATAAAAAAGAAAATAATATCAGAAATTTCGAAATTTGATGAGAAATACCCTTAAATAGAGCAACTAATGCGTTATTCAAATCCGTATCGTCATTTTAATACACGAGAACTTCCCATACACTCTTATTTTTATCATTTTACAGGTAGGTACACGCACGTAATTTCTAGGAAGGAATGTGGAGAAGTTTTTCAAAGGGAGAGGTTCCTGGGAAGGCGCGAACAAATTAAAAATTTATAAATTGACTCCTCAGCTAAAAAGGTTGTGCGTCAATGAAATATTGCCCATGTTAAATGAATGGCGTATCATGGTTTAAAATATTAGCTTTTAATACCATTGTGTTGGTGTTAACTTTTAATCAAGGTAACGTGTAAAGTGGGGCGCTTTGATCCAGATAAAATGACTCCAGGCCGTACGCTAATTCCTCTCTAATGATGCGCCATGCGAGCCTTTCAAGTAATACCGCCAAAAGCTTTTCAAATAGTAAGCGACGTTAATTGCAAATTGTTTGTTGATTTATGATAAAACCTTGGCTTCTAAGACATTTATATTTTTTTATACGGTTTTACGGGACTTTCTTGACTTACTTTAATCTGTGATACCTGAACTTATTTGGATTATAAAATGTTTATGAAATTTTGGTCTCCGGTGAATTTTTGTGTCTTTTTTTTAATTACTTTTTTTCTTCAGCATCAAACAAGAAAAATTCTTCCATATGTCGTCATTGGTTACTCAGCCGAGTAAATATCCAACCCCTCACCCCGCCCCTAACTATCCAATACTTGTGTTTTAGGTTTTTAGTCAAAAAAATCAAAATCACACGCGGTACAAGTGAAACTATAAAGTCGCTAGATGTCTTTTCTTTCGCGTGTTTATTTTAAAATGGTTTGAAGATTAGATGTTAATTTCAGAAAAATAAAAATGTTTATTATTTTTGGATTTCGTAGGATACGAACACCATTCGCTGGATGTCTGACTCTCTGGCCGCTTGAATTTGTCAGGCGCCTTATCCGCTGCGTTACGGGAGGTTCGAGTCGAGGCGCGAATTTGGCGCATTATATTAGAACCGAGGACCCACCAAATAATAAATTTTAGTGACGCACTTCCGTTTCATCCGAATTTCAAATCACTAACGGGGCTGTAGAAGTTTCACTTAAAAAAAACATCTAATGGCACCGGAGACCAAAATTTCCGATATTTACTCCAAATAATGTCAAAAATTACTGGTTAAAGTCAAATTACAAGTACGTCCCTTAACACATTGTACATATTACATAAATTTAAAGATTTCTATCAGTATTTAAGTTAAAAGGTTTTACAAATGGTTTCGCTCGTTTAAATATTGAGGAAATCCAGCCAAAGTTTTTAAATTTTTAACGATTTTCGCCGTTAAAACCCTAAAATACAGTCTTTTTTAAGGACGTTTTCACAGTTGAATAATCTTTTAATTTGTTTCATTTCTCGTTAATCGGACCTGATTTGAAGTGTTAAACGATTCGTAAGAATGTAATGACTGTGGCGCGCCGTCTCATTGCTACTTTTTCAATCTACCCGTGATATTACTCTGCAAGGGCGTCCCGATCGGTGCAGGATGAGGTCAGAGGCGTTTTGATCTTTCGGATATTAAAACACTTTGCTACACAATTATTGTGCAAAAAATATATAATGAAATAAAAACCATTGATCACTTGTATTCAGACTTCAAATTTGTTGTTCTAAGCTATTTTTTTTTTCATACCGTAATTCTTGACAGAAATGACTTGCGACCTGCGTAAATTTTCATACGGCTGGAGATTACCGTCCAACTGGTTCAGATGCTCTAAACTGCAAAACGGCTACAATGTTTCCATTTAAGATCAGTCTAATAAATACCTTTTACCCAGCATCTCAAAAGATGACACAGGCCCCTAGGGAGTATTTTTATTCCGTTAAAAAAAATCAGAATGTGCATTTCACACGCGGTAGAAATTACTAGAAAGTCACTAGATGCCGCTTTCTTTTCTTGTGCCTGTTTATTTAAAAAAATATTGGATAATGAGTTCACAATCTTTTTTTTGGATTCCGTAGGATTCCGTTCCGTAGCGAACGGAAGTTCGCTGGATGTCTGTCTCTCTGGCCGCGATTTGTCGGGCACCTCACCCGCCGCGCCATGGGAGGCTCGCGCCGAGGCGCGAAATTACCGCATTATATTTGAACCAATCACCCGTAAAATAATACATTTTAGTGAATAAAATAATACGTTTCATCCGAATTTCAAATCACTAACTGGGCTAAAGAAGTTTCACTTCAAAATCATAGTGTGCGATTCGTACACGGTAGAAGTCAAACCTTCAGAACTCTCGTCTTATTTAATTTCAGAAAATTAAATAAGACGAGAGTGAGGAGGCTACGAAGCACCTCACAAAGAGGAGATCAATTATACCATCTCATTCTCTCGCAGGTTAAATCCTATAGATGTATGTGTTTGCCTAATTTTAGGTACGCTATTTTTCGTTTCATCGAGTTTCAAATCACAATAACTAAAGAAATTTGCTAAAGAAATTTCCACTTCAAAAAGTCTTTTGAACTGTCAAAAAGTAAATAAATATATAAAATATGACAGCTCTAATATTTTTCTAGTACCAAATGATAGGAAAATATATCAAAACAAAAATTCACAGATAATTCGCGGTTAAAATAATCCCAGATAATGATTTTTTTTTGTGTTGGTGGATTTCCTGTTGTCATTTCACTCTTGTTATTCAAAATAACCACATGTTTGAAAATCACGATTCTGTTAAATCTGCAAACATATCCGTGAATTTATTAACTTCGTTCTAATTCACAAACTAAAAATACCGTATATTTTAATGTAAAATGTAATTTATAAACATATGTTTTATAGTTAAAACCCGTTCTTAGTTACAACGCGTTTTCTCTAGTATAAGCAGTTAGTAAAAGCTAGTTTTAACTAGAGAAAACGCGTTATAACTAAAAATGGGTTTTGACTATAGCATATACATTGGGTGTAACACCACATATCCCTGGTATTTTAACCAGCGATTCCTGAGCACGTATAGATGTCATTTTGCTATCGATATATTTTGCTATATTAAAAACAATAAAAATATTTTTCCATCGCACGTCGCAACTGAGTAGTCGGATATGATGACTGGTCAACTCAGAAAGAAATCAACTCAGAACCTCCTTTGAAAAGTCATTAAAAGTGATGTAAAAATTTTATAAAAAAAATGGTTGATTAGGTTATGCTGGGTTGGGTTAGATTATGAGCATTTTTTTTTCATTGCTTTTAATGACTTTTCGAAGATGTGTTGATTCTACTTGATTCTGAGTTGTTATGGAACCGTCGGATGGGCGGGTCACATGATAATATTTGGCACAGGTGGGTGGAACAGATAATGAAAAATAAAATCTCAACCAAAGTGAGCTCATAATCAAAGCGTCCAATGCGGTAAGGTTTCATTCTATCTCATTCTCTCGTAGGCTTGATCCTATAAATGTATTTATTTGTCTCTTTTTAGTGTCGTTTAGGTTTTCAAATCGTAACGGTGCTAAAGAAGTTTCACTTCAAAAACCATCATCATGTATAAAACTTTTTTGACAATTATTAAAAAATTTGTCAAATAATTTTCAGACCCCGTTTTATCAAAATATGAGGGCACATGAATATGAATTGATTGGGCACATCACGCAATATTATATTAATGTAATTCATTGATCAAATTGAGTATTAAGCCCGTGACATTGGCAGCAATATCTGCCTCTGATCGGTAATCACCAGTGACCTGCTTACCTGTATTAACTGTCAGCCGGCATATCATTTCAATTAACAAAATAGTTTTCGTTAAAGCAATAACTATTACTCTGACGTTAATTATCGTATACCTCGCAAGTATAATTTATGTGCGTCGAATTGAAATTTTGAATAAAATGGAGGCATTTTTTTATAATATTATTATTATTTGTTAACATTTATTGAAATAGGTAAGCCTCCGTATTTCCTTCCTCCTAGCGCCCTTGAAGTGATTTTTCACGAAAACGGCTTTAAAAACTATCTAAATTAGCCAAATATTATTATTATAACATATATCTCTTCAAAACTTAGGTTTACTCCTTCCTTTCCACAAGAACCCCCACACAGCATCTCCAAAGATGACACGCCCTGAGAAAAATTATTGAAGTGAAAACTACTTTATCACCGTCGTGATTTGAAACTCGGTGAAATGAAAAAACGAGAAACACATACATCGAAATGATAATCTAGTCTCCTTCAACGGAAGCATTCTCCCGAACAGGCCTTCCATTGATATGCTTGGTGTAACTCTTAGTGACCAGCTCAGGTACGGGGGCTCCATCGAGGCCAGAGTTAAGTTAGCCTCTCAGAAACTGGGCATACTGTACAGGGCACGCAGATACTTTAATAGTACACAACTGCTAGCCCTGTACAAATCGCAAGTGCGCCCCACGGTTGAATTTGGCAGCCACCTCTGGTCTGGAGCCCCAAAATACCTGAAAAAAACCCTTGACTCTATGCAGAAACGGGCGGTCCGTTTGATAGATTCTCCTAATTTAACAAACGGATTGCAATCTTTAGAGCACAAGCGCCAGGTGGGAATGCTGTCCTTGTTCTACCGGTATTACAATGGAAGACGCTCCGAGGAACTAGCGTCATTGATCCCCTCGGCACCATTTGTACACGGTTGACATTAGTCACATGAGAACGGGTCGTTTCTACGACTCGTTCTTGAGTTCAACAGCTCGGCTGTGGAACGATTTGCCGGCCTCTGTGTTTCCTCCCTCCTACAATATGGGTCTCTTCAAGACCCATGTTCACTCCTTCCTCTCCTCAAAACACCCTCCATACAGCATCCTCAAAGATGACATAGGCCCCGAGGGAAACTATTTTTTCCTCAGGGCCTCCTGTGTGGAGTTAATGTAAAAAAAAAAAAAAAAATCTAAAGGATTTAGCCTGCGAGAGAATGAGATAGTATAATCGGTCTCCACTTTATGCTATGCTTCGTAGTCACCCACTCTTGTCTACTTTAGATTTCTGAAGGTTTCGCATCTACCACGTGAGAACTGCACAAATGTATTTTTTCCTCTGGGCTGTATGAAGTTAATGTATAACTATTTTCATGTCAATGCTGCTTACATGATTTACATGTCAATCGCTTTTTAAAGTAACCGTAATAGTCAGGATATTTGTTTTGAACTTGCTACAAATGGTTGTACGCAAGAAATGTGGCAACCATTGACTTTGTTTTGGTTGCAAATGCACAATTGCAAAATTCCGCAAATAGGAAAGTATCTTTCTAAACACTAAATACCTCTGTTCTGTAAAATTCTTCAGAGTTCTCGGTAAGTGTTTATGCACACATTCTGCTCGCATTTTATGGGGCAATTTGTTCATTCGAAACACGAACGTAGCGAAAGACTTAGGTAACGTAGGTACGCAGTTTTACAACTGAACATCAATTTGAGAGCTTCTGAGAAATGGTTGATAATCAAATTCAGAATGTGTGCTCTTCTTCGGTCTTTTTTCGCTTCTAGTGTTACAAATATATATGTTTAATAGTACGTGTAGAAGCACGTATGTTTAGAAGATATTATGTAAGAGTAGAAGTTCTTCCGCCAAACCATGGAATACATCTACGGAAGGTTCATGACGCCACGGTGGAATAATGAACTCCCATCCACCGCACAGTGAACGAAAATTAATTTTAATAAAAATAATATTTTAAAAGATTGGTTGTCTGTAAAGTCGGTCAACGGGCGATAATTTTACGTGACAACGTCATATAATAACGATGGAGTGGAAGAGAGATAGATACGTCACAAGCCGAACGCTAACTCCGCGCTCTCGCTTGCGTGCTCGGCTCAGGCGGAACGTGACAATGAGCCATGCTTTTTCGTGAGTGCAGCCGGCGTTCATCGATTTATAAGACGTTATCACGTCAAAAACATGAAAAATTAATGTCTTACAAAAAAAATTTTTGTGCAGTTCACACCTTCAGAAAACTAAAGTTGACAAGAATGGGGAGGCTTCGAAGCACCGCACAAAAAGGAGTCCGATTATTCTATCTCTTTCTCTTGTAGTTTAAATCTTATATATGTATGTGTTTATATATTTTTAGTGTCGCTTTTTCGTTTCACCCAGTTTCAAATCACAAGAAAAGGAAGTTTTCACTTCAAAAAATTGTTATTTTACACTTTTTGTTCTGATTCTATTTTATAATTTCTGTCGAACCGGCAACCTTTTAGCCAACTTGCCACCGCGAGAGACTGGTCAAAACAGAAATATAAAGTTCAAACTTTTTTCAAACAAAAATACTTCAATAACGAAAGAAGAATAGGTAACGTATTTCTGAGAGCACTTCTGTTCAAGAATAATATTGACAATTTGACAGACTGAGAAAATGCTTCATTTGTGACTATGACAAGTGTGTCAATTTTAGAAAATTTAAAGAAAAATTCCAATTAATTCGAAAACCACGTAACTTTTTAAAACACAAAAAACTCAATCCACATTTGAAAGTTCATCGACTATTCATCAGACACCATGTCAAACATGTCACATATAATTATTCCCTTTTTGAACTTCTTAATTTATCTTTTTTTTGACATGATAACGTCTTATAAATCGATGAACGCCGGCTGCACTCCGAAAAAGCATGACTCATTGTCACGTTGTCACGTTCCTCCTGAGCCGAGCGCGCAAACGAGAGCGCGGAACAAGCGTTCGGCCTAAGCGTTCGGCTTCTGACGCATCTATCTCACTTCCACCCACGTTATTATATGATGTTATCACGTAAAATTGTCGTCCGTAATCCGACTTTACTGGCAATTAATTTTTTTTTCAAAAAAGCTTGTTCCATAATCTCTAATCGATAGTAGATATGAGAAACAATGGGAGGGCATAAGTGATACCAATTAAAAATTCAATTTCTTTATGTTTCATATTTTAAAACACGGTGTATTACTAATTGAAATTAATAAATAAATGGAACCATAGCCATCAATGGTTAGTGTTGTTTGAACAACAGTCGAGTCGAGAAAACATATTTTTACATTGCCTAGCAAACAATTATTTCGAGTTTCTTTCATTTCGTCCAGTGTGCGCCGTTGCGGACCGACACAGGGGTGGGATGAGTAGGAACTGGAGCGACTTACCCATCGATGGGACATAAATCATTCTCGGATGGTGGGACATCGTTTGCCAGCGCTGCTCCTGTTGATGGCCAATTTTGAATTTTAAACTACCACTTTAAACGTTACGCTTTAAACGACTTTGAAGAGATGAATTACCTATTAGTTGGATGAAGTTTGATACTTAAATTAATTTGATTCGATTCATTAATTTAAACGTGAAGATATATTGCTTTCGACGTGTATTTATTATCGTCTCCTTCCAGATAACCAACATGCCGGTAATGCACGTATTAATTTTGGTATTACTTCGATTCGTAGTTCAATTTGCCCGGATTACTTGTAGGCAGGGGCGTGCACTCCATATAGGCACATAAGCACCGCCTACTCTGCCGTATTTGTAAAACATAAGCATGTAAATAATATTATAATTTATTAAATTATTGCCAAAAATAAATACACACTTTTAAAAATAAGCGCGAAGAAGCTGAGCAACCGAAACTACGCGAGCGCCACATCAAATAGCATAGGTACTTCGAACATGGCAACTGTAACTAGAAACTACATGCGCGCCCTCCGACTGCCTCACTAAAATGCGGCCATAAATGAACTAATGCTGAATACGGCCTAAAGCAGGAATTATTTCTGCCTAGTGCTAACTTCATAAAAGATATGATATCAATGTTTACGAAATGCACAGCATAGAGTAGAACTGTCGTTTTGAATTTGCTTCTTTGAGGTTTTTTTGTTAGTATTAGGCAATGCTTTCTGGAACAAAATTAGCAAATGATAATCAGTGACGACAGTGACATCTGTTGTTATCAATTTTTATCAACTAGTTGTCTTTCATAAATGCGAATTGTCTGTTCAAAAACGTTTGTCGTACTTTAATTGTGAATTATCTGATAAAATATGGAAATTTCAGCCTCTGAAACTTGTTGCAGTGAAGGAAATAACGAGTGTTTAAGTCATTTAAAAAATAATGGGTTTTCTCGGTTATCTTTTATTGAAAAAAACGAATTATTTGTATGGGGAGAAGTACGCCTAAATTAGACAACTTCAATCAAATGGAAACTCCATCAGTTATTCGATTCAGTATGAAATATTATGATGGGTATAATTGGTTAACAGGCTGTATTCACACTAATCTTTTATTTTGTTTTCCTTGTATATTATTTTCTAATAATAAAAATGTTTGAAATGACAACGACTACTACGATTTAAATAACTTTACAAACGCTAGTAAAAAACACGACATGTCAGAAGTTTTTATTTTATTTATTTGAATCATTTTGGCGGTTTTACTACTGCCTACCCTGATCAAAAACTCTGTGCACGCCACTGCTTGTAGGGATTAGGTTAGGTTAGGTTATTCCGATTATGTGATTTATAAAAATATTGGGTAGATGGTTAAGATCAAGATGAATGTCGTCTATTGAACACTCAAAATAGACAATCATTTCAATCAGCACTTAGCTTTTTAATGGTGCTCTCATCATTATTTAATTTCGAACGAGATTAAAATAGGACATGATTTGAGATTTTCACGACCAAAAGTATCATTGTGACTTATTTTGGGGTGTTATGCCGTGTTGCTTCTTCTTCTTTGGCTAATTTTATGGACAGCGTCACATTGTCTATCACCAGGGCAGATGTAAATTACACGTAAAAATAAACTATATGAAAGCGGCATTGCGGCAAAACTACTCGGCATAATACCCCAAGAACAAATCACGATAGTGAGAGATGAATTACTGTGTATGATTTTGTTTAACAGCAGTTTCTTTTTTAATTATTTCGATAGGTGATGTCGAGTTTTGCAAACAGTTCGTACTCAGTGCAATCACTGTTACCTAGCGCCTTGGTGGAAAATCACTGTTCAAAATGTTGCTTTGAATTGCTTTCGCCATGTTTTGTGGCCAGTAGAAAATACTAAATAGTTTTACCCAAATGACGATTAGTATCAGGTATGTTGACTCCAGGCAAGATATTTACAATTTAATAATTCCATTTATTATCCATAGGAGCAGTATACTTCATGGTTTATTCGCTGATACTCTTACATTTTTATCCATTGGAGCAGTATTCGCAAATTTTTCATGGTTTATTTGCTGATGTTTTTACACTATAATCCATAGGAGCAGAACTTCATGGTTTATTCGCTGATAATCTTACATTATTATCCATAAGAGTAGTATTCGCAAATACTTCATGGTTTATTCGCTGATATTTTTACATTATAATCCATAAGAGCAATATTCGCAAATACTTCATTGTTTATTCGGTGATAATCTTACATTATTATCCAAAAGTATTCACAAATTAGTATTCACAAATACTTCGTGGTTTATTCACTGATATTTTTTTTTACTATTATCCATGGGAGCAGTATTCGCAAATACTTCATTGTTTATTCGGTGATAATCTTACATTATTATCCAAAGGAGTAGTATTCACAAATACTTCTTGGTTTATTCACTGATATTTTTTTACTATTATCCATAGGAGCAGTATTCGCAAATACTGCATGCTTTATTCGCTGATACTTTCACATTTTCTGTATAAAATATCAAGATCATTTCGATCAACAAAAAGCTAGGTAGTAACTAGCAATTTCCAATAGCTAACGATGGTTAAATTGACTCGCCGATCTAAACGTCTCTTCATTTTCCCGAGCTCAACCGACAAGCACATTGCTTCCGCACAAATAGTACCTAAGTAATATTCCCCGAGAAACGACGCGGAAGTCCCCACAAAGGCTGCAGAACGGGGCGACACGCCTCGCTATTATTTAGTTACCTACTAACTTTTACTTTGTTTTAACTATTCTGCGGTAAACTGGGAACATTATTATTAAATAATAAACTTAGAAATTGTTTTAAAGGGGCCTAAACACTCTAAACAGACTGGTAGTAAAACTGATATTTCGATTATTTCTACTTTCTTTTTGAAGTGAAAACTTCTTTAGCACTTCTGTGATTTGAAACGGAAGCGAGCAACACCTAAAAAGAGACGAATACATAAATCTACAGGATACCGCCTGCGAGGGAATGAGGTAGCAAAAAAATATTTATTTATTGCGCGGGTACTCGGTTCCAATATAATACGATAAATCCACAGGATTTTGAATATACCAATATAGTACGATAAATCCAGGAGGAGTCTCCTTTGGCCCAGTGGTATAAAGCGCCTTACGAATCTTACCGGTCAGACATTCAGAAGACCAATGATCGAATCCTATTAAATCCGAAAAAAGTAAACATTTTCATTTTTTTAAATCATTATCTAATCTTCAAACCATTTCAAAATGAATAGGCAAAGAAAACAAAAGAAAGCGACATCTAGCGACTCAGAAGAAGAAAAAACAAATACTAATTTGACCAAAAAGGAAATAAAAATTGAGAAGGTTTGTGATTGCCTGTTGTGTTTTGAACTTGCAATCATCGGGTGTTGAACCAAGAAGCCTACTCCTCTATCACTGACGCTATTTAAAGCTGAAAAAGGTTGGCGACCCGAATCTGAAATAACCCCCCGTACCTCGACATTAGGTTCCATGAGTTGCAACTGCTCTCAAACGAACTGATTGCTCACCAAGCCCAATTCTTCCCTTTCAATGGAGATTCTTTGTTCAATATAAATTCGTGATTCTCGAAAATAATGCCGTTTACTTCCCGAAGAATGGTTCGAACAAAAGCTAATCATTTCCAGCAGATTTGACGAGTCAGCTGAGGCTACTGAACATTATATAATCCATGGATTTATAACAATTTGAAGAAAAAGATATTTTTTGAAGTAAAACTTCTTTACGCACGCTTGACGTGGGGAGTAAGCTGGTGAATGCGTGACGAGAGCGTTACGAAAAGTGTCGGACGATGCGAACGGAAGTTGAGAGGGAGATATAAGTTATTGAAGAGAAAGAGAGAGAGAGTTACGTATATTACTGTAGGGGCAGGAGAGAGAGGTGCGAGCACACATTTTCTTTTTCTCTTTCTCTCATAGCCAGTTACGTTTCGTATATCTAAGACACAGTGCAGGCCTTTTATCTGTATCACACTGTAGGAGCAAGAGAGCAGTGCGCGCACAGTTTTACTTCAGTCGTGTGGTCTAAAGCACACTCGGTTTTTTTCATTAACACACAGGAGGCTCTAAGGAAAATAATTTCAGGGCTTATGTCATCGTTGTTGATGCTGAATGGAGGAGCTTTTAGAGAAGAGGGAGGAGTGAACATGGGTTTTTAAGAGACCAATGTTGTAGAGGGGAGGAAACACAAAGACCAACAAATCGTTCCAAAGCCGTGTCATGTCAACCGTTTACGTACAACTGTTGAGCGCGTGTTTGGCCTGTTTCCCGACGGTGCACCCGTGCCGAGGGGATCTATAACGCTAGTTCCTCGGAGTAACCTCCGTTGAAATACCGGTAGAATAAGGACAACACGACATCTGTGCTCTAAGAATTGCAATCTGTTTTTTTTTAAGATAGGAGAATCGGACGGACCGCCTGTTTCTACACAGAGTCGAAGGTTTTTTCAGGTATTTTGGGGCTCCAAAACAGAGGTGACTGCCAAATTCAACCATGGGGCGCACTTACAATGTGTACAGGGTTAGCAGTTGTGTACCATTAATATATCTGCGGGCCCTGTAAAGTACGCCCAGTTTCTGAAAAGTTCTGACTTCGATGGAGCTCCCTGATGTCACCAATAAGTGACAGTAGATCTTTTGAATTTACCTTACTTTAGCAAATACACCCACCGTTGGTTCTTGGAAATTGCTTTAGTGACCAGATCTGAATATCCATCACCTTTCCTTTCCCACCCTCGTTATGCTCAAAACGTACCTCGAATTGGGGATGCCAATCCTTCACCGGTTCCGGGCAGTTGGATCTTGTGTGCGTTATTCCAAGAAAGGGCTTTCTTCCGTCACACGGACAAGCCAACAACACCATTTTATGGTTTTAGCTCATCGATGGCGATAACGGCACATTCAGCCGCCGCTATTCGAATTTCGACCGATTTCTTACATATTTCCCAGGGGATCCAATAGTCCAGGGAAAAATCGAAGTCGGAATTCACGCCCATTGTGGGAGGAGTTTAAAAATATTTGAGAAAAAGCTTTTGGAACGGTTGAAAAAGGTATTTGAGAATTTTTTTTTACAGGTTGATTTCGTAAAGACCTAAAAAAACATTAACTCCTTTTTTACACATTGTTTATTGTAATAACAAGGAAATTTAAAATTGATTTCACGGAACCGAGCGACGTGGAGTCACACGTCCGCTCCCTGCTCCGGCCAGGGGAGTTTTGAAAGAAAGTAGGGTGTGGCAAGCCAGTAGTCCTTTGGTGAACGACATAAGGGTCAATATGAAAATCCGCATTCGTCGGCTGCCAGCCGTATTGTGAAATAACAAGGCAAATATGCATATTTTATTTTATTTTGTGAATATCGGGCGTAAATATCATATTTTTTTTGCGATTATCGTAAAAGAAACTAAATTTGCTACAATAAGCAATAAAACCATATCCGAAAAGATGTTCGTAAGTAGGAGAGTTTGCACTTGAAAGTGTTTTTTTAAAGACCTGTTACTTTATTTTTTTGTAGGCTTATTAAAAGACTTATAAAAAAAATGACCGATATTTTTAAGGGCCAAGATATGTTCTACACGCATTATTTAATTGAAGCATTTATAATATTTCTAAGCGATCAAATTTTCAAAACAAAAACACATGATTTTGTGTGATTTTGCATTATTTACTATGGCTTCATCTTAAGCCACGTCCGCATAGGCAGGTGGCTTGCTTAGCGCCTAGTGCCTAGTGGCTTGCACCCTAGCTACTCGCTAGGATACACGGTGGCCGCACTGTAGGTTGTTGGCCTGATGGGTCGCTAGGTGCCTTGCTCATTTGCTTGTCGGCACGTCGCTAGGCGACTCGCTAAGCGACTCACTAGGCTCTAGGCGCTAAGCAAGCCACCTGCCTACGCGGACGTGGCCTTAAACATTTGAAGTTTTTAAGCTCTTAAAAAAATATATGTTATTTTTTAATCATTTATATGTTATTTTATCGTTCCACGCCGAAACGCAAATTATATGAAATTCCCTCAATAGAAAAAAATCGCAAAGTATGCTCCGAAAATTATTTAAAACAAGTCTATTTCTATTATTTTACAAGTTATATTTGTAAAAAAATTCACAATGTTTCTTTAAATGATATTTAAGATACGTTCCACGAGATTTTTGCTCTATTTTAAACGAGTCATGTTTTATTAAGCTTTTTCGAAATTTTCGCTTCAATTTTATCGATTTAAATATTAGCGTGCTCTCTCCAACGTTCGTAATTACATATTTCTCCATCGTCTTCTTTTCGAGAGCGGTTACTGGGCCTTCATGCTAAAATACTTACGCGTTTTCACTGCTCCTAAATCGTGCCGTTTCATAATGGGAAAAAGAGTGACAAATCGACCGGTTGCCACTCGCAAATCCGCATGTTTTGAACAAACACGACTCGCCCCGTTCCGATCTAGTTTGTTACAGGAGCGGATTAGAGATCTAAGACCCCGGATGGAAATAGTTCCAGGTCTCACGCTGGATTTGGATGGTTTTGGAAACAGGTAGACGTGGATTTAAAGTGAGCTTCACTTCGCTATTGCTAGGCAGTGGCGGTTCGTGCCTGTTCTTGGGGTTACGATAAAATAAATAAACTTATTTTTTTAAAGAAAAAACCTTCTTTTTAAGATTATTCCCGTCTTTCATATTTTCGTTTAGATTATTATTGTTATCTTTTTCTTCAATGATAAATAAACATATTTTATTTTATTTTGTAGAAGTCCAATCTTCAGATTTCTTCACCTTATTCCCATAGAAGACAGATGGGCTTAAAGGGAAATTGTTTTCATTATAGCCCTGTATAGAGTTAATATAAAACTTTCAAAAGTCATTTAAGGCAGTATTCTAGTCTAGAAAAACAAAAAAGAAAAAAAAAATTTTCTTCATATTTCCAAAGTTTTATTCAAAATATTTCCACAAAAATTCGCACTATTTTAAAAGTTTTAACCATTTTAATGTCGCGGTTTATCAACCAGAATCCGAATAGAACAAAATTTTAAACGCATTTTTCTCAAAACCTTTTCGGGACGGTCGACACGATAACTCAAGTTCTACGGAATCAATTTGCTTGAAATTTGGTGCGAGTCTTCTCTATACATTACTTTGTGGCGGGAACTAAAACTATAACAAAATTTCAATTTTCACTATTTTTTTAAAATGTAGAAAGTCAAAAAAACTGTTAAAAAAATGTCTTTTTTTTTCGCCATTTTGCGAAAAAAAAATTTTTTTTTACTTTTCCGCAGTTCGGGCTATAGCTAATTATTCTGCAAGCACCAGTAACCATAATGTACGATCTAACAATAGTATAACCTACCAGTTCTTTCATATAAAATTGTAATGTAAAATTTATCAGATATCCATGTGTCATAATCTGTAATTAATACCTATCATTACGATTCTCTCGGTAGTTTACCTAAATTATTTATATTTTTGTCTCCTACTAAAAGCATTACTTAATTCTTTATATTTTTATTTTTTCATAATCATACATTTTGTATTTTTTTCCCTTTTTTTAGATATTTTAAAGTTTTTACATTTCACCTTATAAATCGTTACATTCTTTATGTTATTGTACTATTCACATATTCATTTAATTATGCTAATGGCCATGATGTGTCTTGTACATTGATATAAACAAATAAATAATCCGGAGATAAAATCAATCTGTTGTAAACAAAAACGGACATGCATACTATTGTTTCCATTGGCACTACTTTGTGACAGGTTATTTAAATTAACCCGTTTTTATTTATTTAATATTATTGTGAAGTGATGATATCTGCAACAAATCATTAATCCATAAAATTTAACTTGGTAATCAGGGCTAATTTATCGAGTGTTAATTTTATGAATGTTATGTTGCCGTGTCAATGTCTAAAATACTAATAATTAATTGTGTTAAAACAATGTTTCTGTATTTATTTGTAATGACAAGTATTCACATTATATGAAAATAAAGCACTTTATCTGAAATCTACAAACATTTTTTTCTACGTAGTATTTTATACTGCTTATATATCAACTCAGTTTGTTGAATCTTCTTTAGTACCAACGTTTTAAGTTGATAGAATGTTATTTATTTATTAATAAACGCCCTTTTTCGGGGCTTTTACATATATAACATAGTTAGAAAAATAAATATGTATTGTACATAACTGAACTGCCTCGATAACAATGTTTTATATTTCACAGTATTTTTGAAAATCTTATTTTTCCATTTTTGTAACTATGCATATTATTTATTATCTATATATATAATTACATAGACTAGCTCCCCAGTTAGACCCGAGAATATTTCTCTACTAATTGGGTAACCTAAAAAAGTCTGATATGAAATGTAATATATTATTATTTATTGTAAATATTTACTTTATTTCTAATAAAAATAAAAAAAAATAAAAAAAAATTGTTTAAAGATGAATTAAAGTTGTCCACTGACTTGATATAATTGTTTCCCTCCATTAGTATTCTGGGCAAAGAGGATTACATATGGTAGTTAGTCCCAGAATTTCTGCACTGAAATAAATCCTGACTTCTAGTATTACCAAGTAGAATTCAGAAGCTTATCAATTCAAGCAATACCGGACTATCAACTAAATCATTTAGAATTTTATATAGAAAATTATTTTATATAAAAAAGTCAGTGAAAATTCTTCTGACAGTTTGAGCATATTCATTTCGTTTAAAATAGTGTTTTAGTTCAACATAATTGCTGGAATACCCATTTTAAAATTTAGAAAACGTAAGAATTTGTTTTGTATTCTTTCAACAGCTTGTACATGTATTTTATAATATGGATTCCAGACGGGAGAATTGTAATCAAGTTGACTTCTTACATACGCAAAATATAACAATTTAATATACTTTATTAGCCTAGTTATAAATCCCAAAATTTTTAAGCCCTTATTACAGATTTCTTTTATGTGGTTAACAAATGAAAGATTTGATTGAAAAGTGATGCCTAAAGTCATTAATTTGTGTTAATGTCTCAAGAGCATTGTTATCAATGTTGTATCACTGGATTTTGTATTAGAGAAAATCTTACTACTTGCATTATGTAACATTTACATTTATGTTACATTATGTCATATAATTAAATAGTGTTTGTACCGTGTCGGAGTTCACGTGTGGATTTGCAGAAGCCGCGCGCCCTAATCCGCACCCGACACGGCCACATGCCCTCTTCCCGCTCTGCCGAGATATTGGAAAAGTAAGGGAAAGCAACCCGGGCGCTCTTGTGAATTTCAAATGAGGTATTTGCAGCCCATATTGATACTCTACTCAAAGATTGCTCCAAGTACTAGGTGTAATATTTTCTCACCCGGGGAAACAAGTTTTCCTCCACAGGTTCATCAATTTGGGAACGAATAAAATATTTACATTTTGACGTGCGCTTGCCATTGTTTTCTCGGTTTTCTGGAATCTGACAAATGGTCACGGCATTTCGATCTCTGAAAAACGGTGCCGGTATTTTGTTGTATATTCATTAAAACTTCGAACGCTGAAATAATATTAATAGCCGTTCGCGTACGACGCCCGTAAATACTCGTGCATTATTATTCCACGATAAAGCGATGTAACATGAGTTATTAAGTTTATTACAGAACGCAGTGGCTGCAAGTTGCTAACACAATTCTAAGTCAAACAATACTAGGAATATTCAAAGTATTCATCTCATTATTTGCAGTGAAAAGTCAGTCCGCCTCTTTTACCCACGTCACAGCCATTATGTAAATGGAGTCGCCCTCTGTCTTATTTCTTTTCTTGCAAAATATCCCGGCACTAATTTAAAATCTATGGCATTGGAATTGGAAACTCTTTTGGACTTCCCTTAAGAATTTCAAGTGGCTCAAGTTCTCCTAAGCGATTCTCTGTAAACGTGATATTCCCACCCCGTAAACGCAAGCTGGAGTTTAATTAATTTTAAAACTTTTTTAGTTAAAATTCTATATCCGTGATAATTTTAAGTTATATTTATCAGCTAAAGCCGTGATTCCCCAACTTTTTGTTGTAATTCCCACCGCTTTCCTGTTCCATATTGTGCCTCGAACGGCGTCATTTGGTAGGGATGGGAAATTAAGAGCTGCTTCGTGCAACAAATTAGATAATGTTGAATCGGGGAGTGGAGTGAGAGCGCCTCAAGCGTAATCTTTTAGAAGTTCTTAAAAATTCTCCTTTCGAAAGTTCAACTCATCATATCACCATTTATTATCATTATTGAATTATTCTAAGCTTTATTATTACTGTATTTACAAAAAACGAGTTCATTCGCAAGCTGAATGGGTTTTTAGATGATCAGAAGAGCGATTCTATATCTTTTGCCGATGTGAATTTCAGCTGTGAGCTGTCACGTAATTTAGTTCAGGTCGTTTTAAACACAAATTCCTGAAAGTATGCATGATTATTTATTCATTTAACAGTCGTAGAAAATTGCACAAATCTGACAGGAGATCTCGCCCGATATCTACCTCGATCTCACAAAAGATATAGAATCGCCCTTCTGATCGATAACTCAACTTCTCTTAGGGTTTAAAATCGTGATCTATGAAAATCACTGTATCATTAAATATCTGTTTTGTTTTTTTTTTTTTAATATGTAGTGATTAATTATGGGAACCTCCTTATATTTTCCGACCTCCCTAAATGGTTTTGGTAAATGTAACTAGTTTAATTAACCGTGTCGCCGAACCGGACGACCGATTCAGACAATTTATTTATGGTAATAATTTGGGTCACGTTTGCGGATTAACTTAATTAACCCCCGGATTGCCACTTCTCGATTTATAGTTATTCATAGTACTGTATATATATAATTGCCACCTACAACATTGTTATATTCTGGTATTCAACATTGCGATATTCATAACATCATTAAGTATTCTATAAGAGTGTACACAGTGCCCCACTGCAAAACTAAGCTGGCCTAAGGGCACATTTACTGTATTGCCCCAACATTGTTCAATTCCTTACCCAATTCCATCAACATGTGCCAAAACCGAACTCATATCAGTAAAAATGTTAAAAGATGGTTAAAAGAAAAAAAAAGGAAAATTATAAACCTTTTCCAATTATCTATATCTAAATTGTGCTGTCTGTCTATACAAAAAAAAAACAACAAACAACATAAATATATTTTTTAAATCGCCGATGTCCTCTAAAATCTTAAAATCACATTTATTTCTATTTTTTCACTTTTGTAACGTATAATTTTTTTTCGATGGTTGGACATTTATTGGTCCAAAGTATAAACATATTAACAAATCAGAGTAATAATTACATATAATGTATGAAACATTTATTTTTTTTAATTTTGTTTTTTTTTTGTTTAATTTAAACTACTCTCATATAAAAACTACGCTCACGTGCTTATGTGTGCCGGAAGGTGTTATTAAGAAAAGAAAATTTTGTTGTTTTAATTATGTAGTTTTAATTTTTGATATAAGTTTATCTTTATATAGGTACTTTATTTTTTAACTAACCACCATTGTTTTATGTATATGTACTATAGGTAATACCCACGCTCAGGCTTTGCCTTTGTGGGACTTTTTTTCTGTTACCCTCTTATATTTTATGTTATTATGTATGTACATGTAAGTAGCAAAAAGTAGTATATGTACATACATATTAAGGTAAGACAGAAATAATAATATTTCAACATTTATAAACTCACCTTATCCAACCGTGTAAATTCGTTTTTTTTCACACAACAAAGAAAAATTTCTTAAAATTTTTGTGTGTTTTTATGGTGTAAAATTTTAATTTAAATATTTTTAATTGAACCCTTGTGATTTTTTTATAAACGGGCTGTTAAACAATTCATTATTTGAAGTGGAGTGGAAAATACTCTCAGTATCGCTCTGGTGTAAGACCATCATTCAGAATTGAAACGTTGCTTGAAATGGCTTTAGCCGTGTTTGGTGACCAGATCTTAATACCCAGGTACTTCCCCATACTGTTCTCCATCTCCTTCCCTCTTCACTTCCTTCAGCCTCACAACATACCCCAATTGGGGATGCCACTCTCACTGGCTCCTTACGGGAGCGATTGGGTCTCTTGGACGGTATTCATATATAAAAAATAATAATAAAGTGAGCATATACACAATAAATATAAACATATTAAAGTTTTTTATAGATAAATTAATAGATAACACGTTTATTTATTTTAATCAATTAATTCTATTTTTTTTTAATACAATAGAAGTTAAAGAAAAAAAAAACGAGTGTGTTTTAGACCACACGACTGAAGTAAAACTTCTTTATGCTTCGTTCGCCTCGCCCGAACACACTTTTCGTAACGCTCTCGTCACGCATTCACTAGCTTACTCCCCAAGTCAAGCGTTCGTAAAGAAGTTTTTCTTCACTAACGCCATTTTTCCATGAATCAATATTTTTCCGTTTAACTATCAAAATAAAAATTTCCATATAATTGGAGAATTAAAAATTCCAGACATGTTACAATATTATCAACAAATAGGTAACACATTGCCGAAGTGAAATTTTATCGCCATAACAATGACAAATTTGCCTAGCGCCGATCGCGCTAACCGTCAATTTCAATCAAGTTATGGCCAACTTGTATAGAGAGCGCGCTACCGGCCGTCACCATAGGCCTTATACTATCATTTTTGATTGAGATTTAAAAACGATTTTTCCTGTAAGCGTAGTTGGGTATACGGCGCGCAATTTGAATGGGTATTAAGGTGGGTTATTTAACAAAAAATTTTATTTTTAAATTCTAAGAGCGATAAAAGGGTGCCAAATGGGTTCAAAACGACGTGCTTATAATTTTTCGATACGATCTTCTTTCTCCGGATTCACTTCAAAGTTTTGAAAATTTTAATGTTTTTAAAAAAAATATATATTAAATTTAATTTTTTTTTTACCAAACCATATTTTTTGTAATCATCCATAACAAATGTAATATATTTTGACGAAATTATTTACTAAAAGTCCCAACATTGAGTCTCACAAAATAATACCGAAATTTGAGAGTAAGAAGGATTTTGCTGTATTTGAATACACTGCCTTGAGATAATTTTAATAATATTCAAATGTATTTTTTGATAAATAAATCTAAATATTCCCTCTTTTTCGTGTTTTATTAAAAAAATAGTTCTTTTCAATGGTTTATCTAACATTTTTTAAAGATTTAACAAGATTGGGTTTTTCTCTATTATGTGAAATTTCAAAGTCAATCCGGAGGAAGAAGATGATATCCAAATATTATTAAAAAAATTACGTGATTTTATATTTCCATTTAACACCCTTTTATCACTACTAGACAAATCAAAACAAGAAAAAAAATCCCCGTACAGTCGTGACCCACCCTAATGGGTTTGCACGAAAACAGCGTTATTTTGTAAACATTGTTTTTCCGCAATATAAGTGCTCAATATAAGTGCTCCATAAGTGCTCAATCGATGCCAATTTTTTACCAATTTACCCCTTGTGCGATGCAGGTCGTTTGAACCGAGTTTTGTAGCAGTAGATATTTTTGCGAGGAATAACCATTGAGAGTGGCTTTGTCTCAAATTTTCAAAGAGCATTTTACGGAAAATTAAAAACCACTTCTCTAGCAAATTCTCTAGGCAGAAATAAATTAGGACCCTTGATTGGCAGTGCCTAGCTGTTTAAACAGCCCGCAAAAAAGCCAAAAAAAAACATGAATTTTATTCCGTAATTTTTTGTTCCTTCTTGAAAAGTTTTTCGGGTTAATTAATGTACATTAAATGGTTTAGCCCCTCACTGTCGCTGTTATTCTGCTTACTATGGAGAGGCCAGCATTATTCAAATTTTCTGAAAATATACTGTGTAAGTAATAAAATTTGTTTCATGCTGTCACCACACAACATCGATACATTATTGTAGGTAGATACTTTGTAGGAAACCAGTGCATTTCTCTGCGACCATTAATTATGTAAATTATTTACATACGACCTAATCCATATAAAATAAATTAAAACAATAGAACCATGTCAAATTTAACCCATAAATAGATTTGATGGGATTTACTCCTTTACTTCATATCTTCCTACAATTATCTGATAACTCTGTTCAAAGGATTAACCCACACATCCTATCACCTTTCTGTTTTAATTGTATTCAAATTAATATGTATTTAACCTTAAATATTCTTCTTACTACGATATTCATTGATGTACCTCTAAGCCTGTCTCGACACAGATATATCCTAGTGAGACAGGCATCGAAAAACTCAATGTAAACATACTTTATATAGATAAATAAATAAGAATAAAAAATTCCGTAGAAAAAACTTAAGCCAATTTGCCTGTTCTTCTAAGAGAATCCAATCCCGACGGCCTCTGTGGTCGAGGGGTAAAGCTCTCGACTCAAACCCCGTCGAGCGCAATTAAATTTCATTTGATAAATTGGTATTTTTTTCATAATTTACTAATTTAAAATAATATGTAGTATTTTTGCAGTACGTTCCAGAGTGGAAGATACTCTCAGTATCGCCCTGGTGTAAGACCGCCATTCAAAACTGAAACGTAGCTTTAGCCGTGTTTGGTGACTAGATCTGAATAGGTACTCCCCTCCTTCCTCTCCCCCATCTCTTTTCTCTCCCCATTACCTTCAGATCCAATTGGGGATGCCAAAGCCTTACTGACTCCAGACGATAGGAAACAGTTGAGACTCATGTGCGGTATTCACATAAAAATATATATGTACATATAAATAAACGGATTGCAGTCTTCAGAGTAGACTGCGTGCATCAGGTGGCAATGCTTTCGTTGTTCTACCAATATTTTTAAAGAAAACAGATAAACAGTTGGGAAACACGCAAAACGCGCGCCAAACATTGTCGCACATTGATATTTTTCACGAGAGAACGGGTCGTTTATACTACTCGTTCCCATCCATGTTGCATGTGCTTCGCAATCTAAATCTACGCACCACACGAGAAAATTAATATAACCATCACAATGACGTTTTGAAATCATGGTGCTTCTTCGTTGATTAAGCTTTGAAAACTTCAATAGTTTTGACATAACAAAAATATTATTTTTAATTTAATTTAAAGACTGGTTGCGATCGAAATGTTCGCGCATTACATTCCAAATCAAACAAACTATAAGCTACTTAATGTGCTCAATATGTTAGGTAGTTAGATGGTTTTTGAAGTGAAAACTTCTTTAGCACCGCTGGGATTTAAAACTCGATGAAACGAAAAAGCTACACTAAAAAGAGACAAACTCATACGTCTATAGAATTTAACCTGCGAGAGAATAAGATAGAAAAGTCGGTCTTCTCTTTATGCGGTGCGTCGTAGCCTATCGGTCTCCTCTTTTTGCGGAGCCTCCCCACTCCTGTCATCTTTAGTTTTCTGAAGGTTTCACTTCCACCACATAGAAATTTTTGAAGTGAAAACTTCTTTAGCACTGTTGTGACTTGAAACTCGATTAAATGGAAACGAGCTACACTAAAAAGAGAAAAACCCATACATCCTTAGGATTTAGCCCGCGAGAGAATGTGATAATAATAAAATATTTACTTAATTCACGGTTAGGTATTCGGTTTCAATATAATACGATAAATCCACAGTCCCACGCAAGTCTCTTTAGTGTAGTGGTATAAAGCGCCTGACGAACCTTTGCAAACATTTAGCGGACCAAGGATCAAATCCTACGTAATCCAAAAGAAAAAAAATATTTTTATAAAATCAATATCCAATCTTCAAACCACTCTAAAATTAACGGTCAAAAGAAAACACAAAAGAAAGCGACATCTAGCGAAAACACAAATACTAATAGAAGAAGAAAACTCAAATACTCATAAGAAGACCGATGAAGATAGGAAAAGGTTTCATTGGAATTCGACGACAAAAATATGCATAACATGCCTCAAGCTTGTTTGAGCCATTAATTTTACCAATTTTTTTTTGTGTACTAAAAAATTATTACGCTGAAACCTCTTTTTTATGTTCATAGTTAATGTAGTGAATGTCGTATATAAATACAATATTTATACATTGAATATGCAAAGTTAAATCTATTGTAAACAAGTTTCAAGGATTCTTATAGTGATCGTTCACAGTTAAATTTAACGTTATTTACATAACAAAGCTTTTGTCAACGGCTACGCCTTCGCTTCTGCAGAGTTTACGGGCTTCCTCCGCGATATATTATTCTCAAATCATTATGGACTCAAATAGGGAAACTTTCAACCTTTGTATACAGCCTATAGGTATACGAGTATAATGTGAAATATTTATAAACCTACCATTCATGAATATTTTCTATTGTTTCGTATAATGAAAGAACTATTTTTTTATTCAATTTATGTGGTATTTCACCATTTTCTTGGTAATAGACCATAGGATAACGTATTTTAATGAATAAACTCGCAATGGGTATAAAACTTACACGATATACAGGGTGTTAAGGGACGTACTTGACTTACTTTAACCAGTGATTCCTGACATTATTTGGAGTAATAAATGCAAATGAAATCTTGGTGACTTTTTTTGGTGACTTTTTTTCTCCAAATTTTTTTCTTCAAAATCAAACAAAAAAAAAATTCTTCCGCATGTCGCCACTGGTCACTCCGCCGAGTAGCCGACCCACCCCTTACCCCGCCTCCAACTGTCCAACACCTACCATTTTTTTATTTTTTTGTAAAAAAAAAGAAAAAAAAAAACATCAAAAATGTCACCGGAGACCGGGATGTCATTTTATGATGAAAAAACCCGACGGCTCTTTCAAAAATACTTAAATTTTGAAAAAACAAAGTTTTATTTTATAAAAATTTTAAGAATATTAATTTTTCAGGAAAACAGCGAAAATCCAACATAGCTACCTGCTTGCTGATTTATTAACTTAAAAATTCATCTTTATTCCGATTTTCAGACGGTAAAATATTTTATCGGCAAAATGAGTTACAACGCGGTGTCAATCAGCCGACATGTCAGTATTGAGTGCCTACTCAGTTAGTACTCGTACTGCCTATACTGCCTACCTCCCTCTGATTGCTCGCTCCCTTCCATGCTTGTCAATCCTTCATTGGAAATGTAAACTACGCTGCCACCACTCGTCGAATAAACCGATAGAATGATGATGGGTGTGTCCGTACACCCGAATTGAACCATAATTTTGAGATTTTTGAAGTGAAAACTTCTTTAGCACCGCTGTGATTTTAAACTCGACGAAACTAAAAAGAGACAAACACATACATCTTTAGGATTTAACCTGCGAGAGAATGAGATAGAATAATTGGTCTCCTCTTTTTGCGGTGCTTCTTAACCTCCCCACTCTTGTCTATTTTAATTTTCTGAAGGTTTTACTTCTACCGCATGTGAACATCACACATTCATTTAACATACATTTAGTCAGTTAGACACTGGAGGCCCTGAGGAAAACATTTTCTCTTAGGGCCCTTATCATCTTTGGGCTTGCTGTGTGAAGTTTTTAGAGAGAGGAAGTTTTGGCAAGGAAAAAATTGTGAGGGGTGCGTAGGAATATTTTCAATTTGGGAGGCGGGAATGGGTACCGCCGCCCCGGGAACCCTTATTGGATAACCTCTGCCGTAGGTCACCCCAAGTGGTTCGCTACGTTTGGTAATTTAGCGGGGGGCCCGGGTTTATGGGGTGAGGTTTTTCTAGGTCTTGGAGGCGGATGACCAGGACGCACTGAACCCCAGATTCCTATCCACCCCTTAAACCCTTTTCCTTCCCAGAATTCTCCTCCATTTCCTTTCCTTAAAAAAACCCTTCACACAGCATCCCCAAAGATGATTAAGGCCCTGAGGGAGATCATTTTCCTCAGGGCCTCCTGTGTGGAGATCATGTAAAAAAAAATCATATCAGAAATGTGGCTAAAACTATTTTGCATCTTATTAATTTAGCTAGCTTCCTACCGATCGACATTCCTGTGAATTCAAACCCTGCTAAAGCCAAATACAGATTAACAAACCTGTACTTCTTCTCGGTTAGTACATATGTGACGGCCTCCGTGGTCCCGAGGCAAGACTCTCGACTCACAATCCGAAGGTCGCGGGTTCGAACCCGGCGTGCGCAAATAAATTTTATTTGATTAATTTGTGTTATTTCACAATTTATTCATTTAAAATAATATATTGTATATTTGCGGCACGTTCCAGAGTGGAAGATACTATCAGTATCGCCCTGGTGTAAGACCACCATTCAGAATTGAAACGTTGCTTGAAATGGCTTTAGCCGTGTTTAGTGACCAGATCTGAATAGCCAGGTACTTCCCCACCTTTCTTTTCCCTATCTCCTTCCCCTCCCCACTACCTTCAGCCTCACAACATACCCCAATTGGGGATGCCATAGTCTCACTGGCTCCAGACGGGAGCAGTTGGGACTCTTGTGCGGTATTAACTGTAAAAAAAAAAAAAAAATATGTAAGTGGTGTTATAGATATGTCGTGTTGTGTCTTATTTTTTTCAGTGAATTGGATTTTTCATAACACTAAATCACCTTGCAAGCTAAAAAATAATGCGTTGACCTAGAAATATCACGTAGAAAAAGCTGTACAAGTTTCGTGTCTCCAGAAGCCAGTTATAATATGTAATACAATATTTCACATCATTGGGAACACGAATTACCAACAACCGCAATAAGTATTTATAATTACAGGTTCAACAATCGCCTGTCATCGTGTAATAATAAATGCTTTAAAAGCCAACATCGATCTATATTGCCGTTGCACGCATACATCAACACATGTCATATTAATTATTAATCGCTACAATTCGATTGTTCGTCACTAATATTAAAAATCGTGCTGATAAAATTTAACACTTGCTTAGCATTAATTTTTTCGCAATCCATATTTTCGAAACTTTACTCACTATGATGAACAGTGTTCAATTTCACTCTGTCACGTTACAACAAATATGGTGACGAGCGAAGCGATTCGGGCAAGTATCTGCTAATCTGTTTGAACCATTTGGGTCTATCGCCTTTGTGTAGGTTTTTAAAAATTTTGTATTATTTCCTCTTTACAATTAAAGCCCGATAAACGAAATATTTCTATACATATTCGAATACTAAAAACTGTTTTTAAAAGGTTATGAAATTTGCTATTTCAAATAAATATTAAAATTTATAACGCAAACATAAAAAAATTGTAAAAATGACTCACGTAATGTATGTTTTTAGGTTTTCACGCCAAAAAGTATTTTTGTTATTGTTTTTGGGGTGTTATGCCGTGTTTCGCTACCTCCTTCTTTAGCCAACGAAGTTGGAAGAACAGCGTTACAGTGTCCATCATCAGGGCAGATGAGTGTCACCTTGACTCATCTGCCCTGATGATGGACACTGTAACGCTGTCCGAAACGTTGGCTAAAGAAGGAGGTAACGAAATACGGCATAACACCCCAAAAACAATAACAAAAAAAAAAAAAAAAGACTCACGTAATGTTTTATGTGAAAACGGAACTAAAATGGAATATGTAAAAAAAAACTTATTTTATCTTCGTTATTTGTTTTTGGGGTGTTCTGCCGTGTTGCGCTACCTCCTTCTTTAGCCAACGTTTCGGACAGCGTTACAGTGTCCATCATCAGGGCAGATGTGTAATTGTAACAACTCCGAAACGTTGGCTAAAGAAAGAGGTAGCGCAACACGGCATAACACCCCAAAAACAAATAACGAAAATACTCACTCTTTTACCTTTCATACCAAAATATTTATTAAAAAATTTACACTGTCTAATGGCGCGTAAGCGATTTGGCGGGTGAAAACTGTTTCTACAAAATAAGTTTTTTTTTTCTATGGACAACGTTGAATATAGAGGTGTAGCGTGTTTTATTAAATATATTCTCCTTTTTGTTTTAGGGTTGTACCTTACTAGAACAGAAACGGGGTTATAACGATTTTTGTGGGAACCACGCGTTAGCTTGAAAACAAGCTTATTGGTTTTGTCATGTAAACAAGCTTAGGGGTCCAAGTAGTTAAATCAACAAGAAATCTGATTGTGCGAAGCAGCAAGATATTATTGTACGAATAATAAATTTACTCTCGCACAGCCATTCTGTACCCAATTTTTTCGTTATTTCCACCGTGAGCTATGGAGGTGTGAAATATCAAAAAACACCATTCGATGACTTAGATCTAAAATATAGTATCTCCAGTTAAGTTAAGTGCTGAAATGTACCAAAAATAATCTTTTTGCGATTCAAATATTGCACTCCTGAACCCACCGTCCAAAAGATACGAGTATAAACGAATTAAAATATATTTTAAATCCTCCATGCAATGTTTTTTTATGATCACGGACATGGTATCTCCAGAATGTGTTATTATATTTAAACAAAATGATAGATTACAAAAATTTTGTTATTACTTCAGATACAGAAACCATAATACGTAATTAAAAACTTATGTTTATATGATAAAAATGTATTTTCCAAGTTTGCCAACTTTCAATTTTAGTTTTGTCAATATTATAATTTATGGAGATACAACGTTTTAGGTTGAAGCCATTGAACTATCTGGTGTAGGTAGGTACCTAGAAAAAACATTAAAATTCTTTACATTCGCATTTACGTTATTAGTCGAACAAGATATCATTATGATTGCCGTATTTCTAGTTTTCCAATAGAAAGTGCTCTTGCGCATTGATATAGAAGTATAGACATTTTTGTCAGTGTTTGATTATAAGTATAACAAATACGAGTAGTAAAATAAAACAAAAACTTAACACAAATTATAAGAAATTTCATCCTTCTATTACTACCTCTAATAACTGCATACATTTTACAGCCATTATCATCAACTGAATCATTACCTTCGTGTTCATTTCAGTTACTCTCCGAAGCTTTCTACTTGGGCATCAGGGCCACTTATCGGCGTTAAATTACTGCCCGTTTCCTGTGGGGAATGACATTTGCATCCATTGCTGCAGCAAAATAGATTGACAACAACAACGTCCCTCTAATTGTCCCCCCAGTGGAGAATCACACCGCGTTAGCTGCAATCCAATTGCAATCAACTCATTCGTTAGAGCCTTGTCGGAGAAGAAAAAATGTGAATGTGGGAGTAAGGGGAAGGGGTGGGAGTGTGTAGCTATTAGAAGGTTATTCAAAACGTCGATGGCGACTTTTCCATTTTTTCTTTGTTTAGTTTTTATCATCCTCTTCTTATTGATTTTGTTTTGTGCTCTTGTTAATTTTGTTAATAAAGTTGTTTTCTAAGGTAGGTATCGATGAACACAGTACATAATACTTGTATTAAAATAGCAGTTTGAATAAAAAATACTCCAAGATTTTTCTCTTTGAATGCGAAAATTCATATTTATATTTTCTTTCTACAATGGCTTAAAGTTTTATTGACTATTATTTAAATTGTTGAAATAATAACTATGAATTTTTTCTTCTTGTTTCAGCTGTAGTATCTAAGTACCTACGTAGGTAATTACTTAACAATGTGGAAATTTTCCATTTTCCATAAAAAAACTACTCTTGCATCTAAAGAATCTCTATAAGCAGAAACGAAACGCTTGTTTTTTTAAATGAAAACTTTATTAGCACCGTTGTAATTTGAAACTCTCTGAAACGAAAAAGCTGCTCTAAAAATAGAATGAGATAGATTAATCGGTCTGCGTTTTGTGCGGTGCTTCGTAGCCTCTCCATTTTTGTATACTTCACTTCTACCACGTGAAAACTGCACACAATTTTTTTTTCTTTCAGTTTGTGTTGTGAGACCGTAAAATTACTCAAAGACAAAAAAAATTTGAATTCTTAATTATTTTTAGAACATTGATAAGAGATTGACTAGCTATGACATTGATAATTCAAAATTGCATTAAGGATTAATAAGAATAAAGGGCCTAATAAGGACATCAAAAGCACTTTCGTCACGTTTAGGCGCACTAGCTACATTTAGCATCATCTTATCTTGCTCGCTCGAATGGCGCAGGGGAGCATAATGGGTCTTGGTCGTGATTCATGGCCAGAAGCGGTTTCCTCTAAAGTGTGTTTGTGCTTTTTTGTGAACTGCAATAAGACAAGATGTCTATTATTATTTTACCACAGTTTAAATAGCCCGCCATTCAAATTCCATACTAAGAAAATCCACCCGTCAGCGACTGTGTACTGCCCAAAAGTTTGGCCCTCCGTTCATGGAGATACTTACAATCTACGTGATTGTGAGCAACCACAAGTACCCTGCAGATATACTACTGTTTAATGCTGGTTTCCATTCACGGCGCTACCCGAAATATACTGAACTTGATCATTTTTCACGCGCAGCCGTGGAGTTAACACGATGTCAAATGACTTTTTTTCCGACATCAATCCATGCTTTCTCCACTAAATCCTTTCTTACATATTCTGGTAAAGTACATTTATATAAACATGCATTTTTTCCACTTCCAGAACAAATCTAAAATTTCTGCCATTTCTGTCAAACGTCAAACGAATAATAGCAGACTTCAATGGTGCAACGCATAGCGTGCGATCGGCACCGTCTTTAGCGTTAAACTGACTTCAAACCGACAGCTGCCGCGTAGCGCCGTGTACGAACACTAGCAAAATTGTACGTTGGGTACTCACCAGCGGCGCGCATGCTACGCGCGTGATGCTCGAGTAGCTTGTAAGTAGCGTCATGTACGAAGGCACTTAATCCGAATTATGAATTCAGTGACTATGGGACTTTCTGTTTTAAGAAACTTCTTTCGGTTCAAACAAAACATTCTAGTGAAACACAGTGGTACCGTGCAAGGGTGGAAGCCTTGGAGATTTAATAGCTGCCCGGTTGCGCAGCTTATAAGAAAATTTCAACGGAATAGTGTTTTGCAAGAATTGATAGATTTTTCTGTGATTATTGTGTTTTACGTTGTTGCTAAAATAAGATCATTACAAAAGCCACTTCAATACCTACCAATGCAATAATATATTTTTTTACTCCGCATGCTAAAATAACATTCAATTTTGATTTTATAAGAAATGGAAGCATGAATCTAACATTAATTCAAATTTATAAATCAACTTTTGCATCCATTTTTGCTGCTTTTGAATCCAATGGATAATGGGTGCATTTGAATAAATGACGAGGCTTTTTGTCATTACACCACCCCCTCCTCCCAAACACCCTCTATTGGGGAAGTTCTAATAAATCATGGCTAATAATCAGGCCTGCACGGAAACAATTATTTGACTCCAATTACCCCTGAGTGGCTACCTAATAACAGTGAAAAACGGTTTCGAATTAACAATTTATAGTTAATAGATACTCTGGGATACCATTTAATTAAAACACTGTTTTCACAATATTATTTACTTTTGGTTCTAATTACAACCGAGCATTTCACGTGAATTCAAATGTTTTCAAAATATTTAATTATATGCAACTCAGTGCTTTTTCATGTTATTAATATTAATTCAATGGTCAACTTAATTATTTTTTTTTTAATGCTTTTTTTTAATTTTATTTATTCTGTGGCAGAATATTCTGCAATGTCGATTAGCAACTTTTTGTTTATTGAATATAATCGTAAACCAGCAGCATCCTATCTAATCATCATAACTGTTTTGACTTTCCATCAAAAGACGGATGTATTCCAACGTATCTTGGAAATAGCAAGGGAAGGATGAAAGCATATTAAATGCAATGGAAGTGAGTTCACTTGAGATCACACAGAAATATCTAAACTGCTACAATATCTATGTTACTTTCCGAGATAAAAATAGGGAAAGTAAACTACCTACAGAAAATATTGAATATTTAGTTTTCTCAATAAAAAGAGGAAAACTGAATATCAAGTGGTTTAGTTACGAATATATTTTGAAGTTCTTATTTACTTTGGTCATACGCGTATATCATTATGTAAAGATGCGAGAATGTCTGCGCCAGTCAAGGACAAAGGAAAAAGATTTCTTTAACTTGGTAAAAACTGAATTACGGCGCGTTTTTGAAGTTGCCCAAATCGATACGTACTTGTCGGTCCCCCGTCTCTGCTGACACAGAACTCAAACTTTGTCGTATCAACTTTCCAGTTCCCAAAGTGGAAGAAAATTAGACACGTAACATGTCAACACAAGTTTCACACTTCTGAAAATGTTTTTTTTTAAGTTTTGGAAATGTCAACGTTATGTAACATTCCTCACGTCACGCTGAAAGCTACGAACATAATAAATCACCTAAGTTTCTTCATAATGTTTATTCGTTTATCTAATTGTAAGAATACTTTTTTGCACATTGTCCTGTTTTTGTGATAAATCACCCGATCAAATATTCCGTTTACAAAATGCCAAAAAACAATTACAAAACTTGCCAAAATTTAAAACCGATGATTAACAACAATTTTAACTAACTATCTAACATTACGTCGTTTTCCGGAGGGTTAAGCAAATAAGCATTGAGTATTTATTAAGACTCTTGACTCAAGTATGAATATTTGATTTCCTTGGTTGTGGCATGTCTTCTTCGGGCGTCCCCGACTTTTTTTTATCATTCACTTTGCATTCTTCTGGCACTCCCGTCTTCGTTCATCCCCTCCACTTATAGAAACCGTGTACCTAGGCGTAATCTTGTTCACAATTAAGTTGGTATGATGAAAAGTGCTTTGATTTTTATAGGGATAACTAAAAAAATAACTAAAAAAATCAAACCACCTAATAACTTTTTAAGGTTATATCCATCAATTCCAAACTATTATTAATATCATTTTATTCTTAATTGAAGATGAGAATAAGACAATAAATAATGTGTTCAATTAATATGAAATCAATTATTATTATTATTGTACAAAATAATAGTTTGTAATCATTTAAAAAGATAGTTGCTAAAAAATGGGATAAATTAGTTGAGGATAATATTGTAAATTCTGAATTTGAAATATGAGATCATCGAAATATGAGATCTTGTGAATATGAGAGCAAAGAAAAAAATATACATCCTAATGGTCGAGTTGGTCAAGGTGTCCCGGTAAGACAATGTAAGACAAGAGGTTTGTCCCGGTAAGACAAGAGGTTTCGAGTTGCGACCGTTCCCTTTTTATTCTGTGTCTTGTTCTATTTATTTTCATTTAGATTTATTAGTGTTATCTTCTTCTTCAATGAAACTGGTCTAGTTAAAGAATAACTCTTTATAAATCTCTCGTGTTGTTACGAGACATAAAATAAAGCACGAGTACTCGTAGGTACTACGAGAGTCTGCCAATTGTTTGATCCCTAGGAATATCGAAAAACCATTATCCAGAATAAGAATTAATCTCCGTTCTACAATGTGGTTTTAAACTACAAAACAACCGACTCTCCCCTTACGCGGCGGCGCCCGGAACGTTTGGCGTTAGTATGATGTACGGAATTAATCGAACTGGAACAAATGTAGCAACGCATTTAAACGATAAGTTGCCATTCCTGGTAATACAATATGGTATCGCATTTGTCATTTATTCGAAAAACTTTCTGCTCGAACGCCCCATCGTATTCTATAGGAAATTGCTATTGTTTTCTATGAAATTGATGAAGTCATTCCGTTTTCTTCAGCGAGGGAAAGTAAAATACGCCATTGTCAAGGAAATAATTGTTATGAAACTTTCAAAAGGAAATATGCTGCATTTTTAAACTTCTACCATTGTTATAAAATACCTTATCGATTGTGATTGTTAACTTCTTCAGAAAGGAGGAATTTCGAACATTAACCACTCTGGTCACGTAGAGGCATATTCGTCACGAAACCTCAATTGCCTTTGAGTCACTTTGTGCCATATACGCCACCAAATGACAAATTCGTCTCTAGTTCTATTTTTTTTTCTATTTTGGTCAGACGTATGATGATAAGTTAGAAAAAGGAACAGTTAGACAAAGGAGGAATTTTGAACATTAACCGCTCTGGTCACGTGATGGCGTATTCGTCACGAAACATCAATAGCCTTTGAGTCACTTTGTGCCATATATGCCACCAAATGACAAATTCATCTCTAATTCTATCTTCTTTTCTATTTTGGTCAGACGTATAATGTAAACAGTTGGAAAGAGATAACATCAAGCATTATATTTGCATTTAGTTTACGAAATGTTCGTAAATTAGAATTTGAATGTAAAGAGGGAATATTTGTAAATGAATCTCTATTATGTCAGATTTTAAATCTAACACGTAAGTATAATCTAGACCCGCGATTTGATAAAAATTATATCAATTATAGTCTGGTAATAAGAATTTATTTTGATAAAAATTATATTAATAATGGTCCATGGTTTTATAGGGCCGTTTAGTGAAAAGATCACCTCAAGAGTGCTTTTCATGTTGTTAACACTTCAGGCTCGGTTTTCGGAACAATTCACGTAGGTCTCATGGTCGTCGTGTCTCCCTTACTATCATGGCTAGAAATATTATCTAGACGGTGTTAATAGAAAGAGAAAACACCATGATTTTTATTGAAATATAAAAGTTAATAGCAAAATAATTAAAATGTACACCTTTATGAAACTAAAGCTTCCAACGGTAATTTGAAAAAAAAAAAAATTTGGGAATTTTCTATTGATTATTTTTTCGTTATCTGTAATTTCAGTTAGAAAAAACATAAGGTGAGCTTTTTTGACACTTTCAAAAGCATTAAAAAAAATTATATTTTGAAAAATTGTATGTTTTTTTCGAATTATAAAATTTGAAAGCTTATTTCATCACCTTTCAAAAACTTTGAAAAAAAAATTTTCGGCTGACATCAGAAATCCATTTATTTGGATTTTATTGCAAAACCGAAATGACCTTCCGACAAAATAGGGTCGAGGCCTGAGTGGCAGCACCTTGAAAAAGATATATATTGATTTTGATATTTTTCCTAGTGATTGTGGGCGGGAAAGAGGTGGGTGGAAACTGCTCACCCACTTGGTGCATATTTCTTGCTACAAAGCGTACAGGAGAAATGCGAGAATATTGTGAGATAAGATTTCTACGAAAATACCCCCCCATATTGTACGGGAGTAATATCTTCTAATGGAGGTATTATTAAGACATACTCCTTGCTTTCAAAGTTCAAACAGAAACAACACATTATTTATTTTCTCATTATTTGAAATGGATATTACGCATGTATAACCTACGTGTAGTAGAATGTTTCTTGTTACTATAATAATTCCCTTTGATGGTTTTGCTAAGTCTTAAAGACTGTTTTTGTCCCGCAACAAAGACTGTTTTTGTCCCGCAATTAAAAACTCACACATTTTGTTAAATTGGTATTTTTATATAACCATATTTATATTTTACCCATATTTTTTATTTTTATATTTGACTTGAATTAATTTGTCCATGATTACGTGGATATTAATTTTCATTAAATTTCTCAATAAAATATTGTAGAAAGCATAAAATACACTTTCTAAGAAATCTTAAATCAATCAATGAAGTTGTATATGTTATTTTCTTCTAATAATAATATAAGGTTTGTTTGTGGCGGGCGGGCGGGCAGCGTGGATTTGATTTATATTCAGAAAGGTTGATAAAATTTTAAACACTTGACCTTCAAAACTGAGGAAGATTACTGTCATTGTATATTTTTGAAAAACTTCGCATTCCCTTTTCCCACCCCTTAAAACAGAATAAAGCCCGGGCAACGCCAAGTTCTTCAGCTAGTTAAAATTACTAGTGTTCGCCCAATGGTCGAAATTCGACCATAATTGTAATGTTTTTTATGTTTGACATTCAGTAAGACCATAGAGAAATAATATTAAAGACAAACAATATTAATCTATTCTCAATTTGACCATAGACTTTAACAATAAACAATAGAGTAAAGACGCGTGTGTGTGTGTCAAATACATGGTAGTGTATGTAATGTTTTTATTATTGATTTAATGTATTTTTATGCATAATTTAAAAAAAATATGAGCATTCTGCACTCCTCCTCTATATAAACTATAAGTGTGCGAAATTTCATACTCCTCCGTCCGCGCAATTTTCGTAAAAAGGGGTACAAAGTTTTGGCTTCACGTATTAATATATTGATGATGATTATAGATTAATGTATATGTAAGCCTTTTATTTTGTAATGCAAAAGCCATTTATAAGTAAACTTATTTTATTATTATTTTGATAACTTTGCAAAGCATAGAACAGTAATAATCATACCTTAATTGTTTATTTTATTTTATTGTTTCTGTTCTCTTTATAGTTCTCATTAATAGGACTACATTATGAAATGCAAACACCAGTTCTCTTTATGTTTAAGTGTAAAAATATTTTTATTCCTTTTATTTATTATTATTATCATTTTAATAACTGTTGTATGCCATGCATATACAAGTGAACTATATGTTTAAGCCCTTTTTTTTCAAGAACCTATACATATAAACCTTTTTTTTTAAAGTAATATGTTAATACGCTTTTAACTTTCCAATTTTATGTTTTATTCTTTCTCTTCTTTTCATTTCCTCAATTTTCCATCTTTTTGTAAAAATCATGGTCCATATATATTCACACTTATCCTAATTTGACTGTCCTAAAACGGGAATCATCCTAGTTGGACAGTCAAAACATTTTATAAATAATGTACATAAATGTGTAAATATTTTACTAAATAAAAATGTAATAAATAAAGATTACATATAAAATTATTATTATGTATATAAGTGTCTAAAACTGCAAATGATTTTATTACAAATTAGGCCTAAGTAGAATTTCTCTTGTAAATGGCATTTTTTTAACAGCTAGTAGTTCGGTTTTGCCTCAGTTTCGACAATTATTAAGTTAAACCAGTTTGGAACACGTTTGAATGTTTTGATGCTTCATAGATTCAACAAAGATTTTCTGCTCTTGTTAAGATTAGAAACCATCAATAATCCAGAGCACCAATTCATAAGCGAGTAGAACAATCGAGATAAGTATTTCTTGCTTGGAACGGCAGTGTATTCGAAATTAATGAGTTTCAATAAATACAGAGATAGCAAGGGGAAGCCGGCGTACGTAATATTAACACATATTCATGGAATGTTCCGAAAACCATACGAATATGAAATCAAGATAATTAAATTTAAATCAGTCCCTCTAAATATTAAAAAATTTTCACACATATTTGTACAAAGACAAAATTTTATGGTTTGCCCGTAAATGTAGAATAAAATTCACAATTTCTTGTTGAGATCTATGTTTGATTCATTTTAAAGGTTCCGTTTCATAAAATTCTAAAAGTTTTCTTGACTAAATTTTACCAAGTAAATCTTGACTAAATATTCTAAAGGTCTACTACGCGTTATGTCATTCTCGTATTGAATATGGAGTTATAGGATGGGGATCTGCTACACGTAAGTACATACTCAACTTGAATACGATTCAAAAAGGAATCAATTAGCCCATATTGAAAGTTAGAACGCCTTCACTTGAAATTTTCAATAGCTTAGACGTACCAAATGTGCAACAAATATATTCCAAAAATATATTATTGAAGCTTTTCAAAAATACTGAATCCTATAATAGACCGTTTATGCATAACACTAGTACGAATAAAACTAATAAAGAATTTAATTAACACAAATCAAGAATAAAAATATGGCTGAAAGAGGTCAATGAAAAAACCCTAATGAAGACACTAAAAACGACAAAGAAGACAAATAAAATATATTTAAATAATTTTATTCCCCCTCGGCACAGGATCTCCTAGTGAGAAGGACTAAAAAATACAAGATTTTTACATTAAATTCATCATTATATTTTTTATGAACAATTATTTTACAAAGTCGCTAAAAAAAACTTAATTTTTGAACGACAAAATCAAGAGTCACCCTAAATCGCAAGTAGGTACTTTTTATACGTTCTTATTTCAAAATGATAAAAATCGACAGCGTTTCTTTGGTTAGGCCTTGGAGATGGCAGTCTCGCGTTACCTTATTGTTCAGAGAAGAAACTACTTATTAAGGAGGGCACCGGGAAGAATGGAAGTCGAAGGAAAGTTCTGCAGGCGGGACCTAATTAGCCCGCGAGGCCGGACTCAAAGAGAATGCATAAATAAGTGGAAACGGCAAACAGCACAGCCCAAAGGCACCTTTAAAATCAGAAGAAAGGGACCTTCGCTTCGTCTCCGCCGCATAATTAATTAATGAATCCTCGCACTTAGCAGAGTCCGTCGGTGGCCCTGATTTAATATTAGTGGCAATTTATTCTCTAATGATTATTTTGTTTATATAGACTTGCTTTTTCTGCAAATTCTTTATTTTGCAAATTTTGCTGAATAAACCGTTTAATTACGATAGTGTATTGTATACTTTCAAAAGATACACTTAATTGCTTGCCAATCTCCGACCTTCACCATCTAGTGTATTTCGATACTTTTGTAGAACTATAACCACATGTAAAAAAATCTATTATCTAGTGCTAGGGTTTACGCAGATTGCTTTATCTTGATTGTTACTGTATATATCTATTTTCGCTGTATGCAACGTTTGTGTTGCCTATTTTTTAACTCTTTAACAATGCGTGCATTTCTTGGAGGAAAAACTTATCCAATTGAAAAATATCCCAACCCTTTGTATATACTATGCCCTTGTTTAATTCTTCAGTTCCTCCATAGCATGGTAGACTCGCCTCACTTCCTTCTGCTGACGATAGGCGCGAGCGACTGAATTTCTATGTAAGACGACCGTTCGCGGGTTGGTAGGTATTCAAAGAATACACAAATCCTGGAGCAATTGGATCATTTGTTCGCACAAAGCCCGGGACTTATAAATCTCTTTCCAATTTCGGTCCTCACTTTCCCCACCATCCTTCTCCACCTATTCGCAATTGGGATTCTCAGGAAAGGTTCGACGGCTCTTTCGCCCGATGAAAAGAAGTCCAGAATCTTCTACTTGAACTGGAGGAACCTAGTCAAAACAAAGAGCATTTCTTATTGTAACATTTTCCGGCGTGTTTGAGGAAGTTATTCCTTTCCAGGAACTGTGAGGAAATAGTGGGCAACCTGTTTATTTAAATAGTAAAGTTCCTTTAAGTAGGCGACCGGTTTCTTTAAAGAGTAAAGTTTCTTAAAGTAGGCAACCGGTTTCTTCGTGTTTGCCAAAGTTCAGTTCGGACTGCCCACTTGCTCCGTCTTCAGTTTTGTTACGCAGGACTCGGTAGTTTGCTCATTCAAAACTTTTCGCCGTAAAAGTTGGACTGTTCAAGTGCCGACGGATTTTATAAACTTTTTTAAAGTTACTGACCTTTTGCAATTTGATCTCGTATTCTTCTTTAAGTAATAATTGCACAACGTACGTTTAAAAGTACCTAGGTGCTTTTCTGGCTCCGTCTTGTACAACTAAGGAGCTTTCATCCTAAAACTTTATTAATACCAACAAGTCTATCAAAGGAAAATTTACACATCACTGCAATATGTCTATTTCTGTACAGTTTGCTAAAAATTGCCTGGGATGAAAGCTTTAGACATGAAGATTTCACGAAGCTGAGTAAACGCAAATTTGCATTTTACTCCAATGAACTGGATCAATTTCCTTTCCAATAAACCTTAAACCAAAGCTTTATGTACAAACCTTAACATATGCACTAACTTGAAGCTGCCATATCTATAATATTCAGAATACTACAGGTATTGATTTTATATGTTTCTATCACTGGTGAGCGGATTACTGATACCGCATAGGTGTGCATTCATTTGTAAAAGAATGAGTTAAATGAATACCGAAAACGTAAATGATTTTTTCAGTACGGTTCCTTCTCGTCATTTCATCATAATTATAAAATTTTTTGTAATTTATTTTTGGGGTGTTATGCCGTAATGCGCTACCTCCTTCTTTAGCCAACGTTCCGGACAGCGTTACAGTGTCCATCAGGGCAGATGAGAGATGATTTTGGTGCAGTTGTTCGGAAGTTATGCACGTACAAACATTTTGGAGATGTTAGAAAGATATATTAACTACAACGCCTGAAATAAAATTTTCCGCAAATATACCATCATCGTTTCCACGGCGACGATTTGTTTTCTGACGTTAACAATAACTCGCTTTTGTTACGACAGAAAACGTATAATAAATACAATATATTAATATTTATAATTTCATAACGCCATTCCTTACCATTTTATACAGCCTAAATTACTCGCATGTATTGTAGCTTTCTATTGGTGAAAGAATTTTTATAATCGGTTTATTGGTTTATGCGTGAAAGCCTAACAAACAAACACACGCAGTTTCGCATTTATAATATTAGTATAGATAACATCATACACAATCTATGTACCTACATATATGAATAACTGTAAAATAAATTGAAATAAATCAATTCTTAAAATCTTCTTCGCATGTTTATTGTACAAACGCGCCTATACTATCACGACTTTATAATGGCCGTACACATTGAGCAATTAGAGTTGTCACTAACGGTCCATCTCGTGAGGGCCGCACTGACCGGCACGCAGAAGGGCGCAAGAGGTAGCGGGAGCAATTATTTAAGTCAGTCCAAACGGTTCGATTAATCTTTCACCCTTTCGCTCGCCGGTCCGCCCCCTCCCTCCCCGGTAGACGATGCCAGCCGGCCTGCCCTGCATCTTTAATACTCTCTGCATACTCTAGCAGGCTGCCTGAATATTCACACCGGGAACCTCTTTTGTCAAGCTGAATTCGTTTTGCGAATATGCATACAAGGTTAAATAATATATTTTTTGCAATTGTGTTAGAACTATGGATGTGTTGGTGTGTCAGTGAATCGCTTTTGTCGATATATGTGTTTATTGATTCGTCCTTCAAATTTTCACGCAGGTTTTAAAATACGTAGTTTTAACGTGTTTTATCGTTAGCATTTGACAATTTTATTGTGTATTATATGGGCTCGCCTGATGTTCCCGATCTAAGGTAAATTTCCCTTACTTTTTTTAATTTTTTTTATTAACAATTTTCATAAAAACAGTTAAAAAAGTAGAGAATAAAACAATTTGCAGATTAACCAAAAAATCCCACATAGGCATCGCCAGTTCGTACTTAAGTAGATGAATCGGAAATCTTTTTCGAACATGACATAATATTTTTTTCAAGTTAAAACTTCATTAGATTTGAAACTCGATGAAACGAAAAAGCGATAACATTCATCTACAGGATTTATTCTGCGAAAGAATGAGACAGACTAATCGGTCTCCTCTTCGTGCGGAGCCTCCCCACTCTTGTCTACTTTAGTTTTCTGAAGTTTTCACTTCTACTACGTGTGAACTGCACACAATTTTTTGAAGTGAATATTTCTTCATTGAGATTTGAAACTCGATGAAATGAAAGCGAGCGACACTAACAAGAGATAAACACATACACCTTAGAAGATAACAATAAAATATTTATTTATTTCACGAGTACTCGGTTCCAACATAATAATTATATATAATGCGATAAATGCACGGTCCCACGCAAGCCTCCTTTGTTCTAGCGGTATGAAACACCTGACAGCGGCCGGACTTACAGCGAACCAAAGATCGAATCCTTTGAAATCAACAAAATTTTATTTTTGTAAAATCAATATCCAATTTTCAAACCACTCCAAAATGGCAAATTAAACACCAAAGAAAGCGACATCTAGCGACTCCGAAGAGAACACTTTAAAACTTATAAGATGACCAGATATATAGGAAAAGGTGCACTGGAAATAGACAATGAAAATATTGAAAAATCATCCCTCACATTGATAAAAAAAAAAATGCTTCGTAGTCTCCCCACTCGTGTCTAATTTAGTTTTTTGGGGGTTTCATTTCTACCGCATGTAAATTGCACACTTTGCTTTTTTTATTAGGTAGGTATAGATTAGACTTCAAGTGATTATTTTATTATAGATAGTATTAGATAGTTATAGATATTATTTTATATTAGTCGTATCAATCACATGTTTTCTAAAACATATGAGAGAAAGTTTATGGATTCTAATTACGGGTCTTGAACACGAAACCTTCGGATAATGAGAATGAACCAACCTCCTACATTCAAATCTCGGTCGCATCATTATCTTTTTACTAGTGTATTTTTCTGTGTTCGAATGAAGTGTGCGCAATTTTTTTTTTGTTTTAAGAAAAGTGTTTTGGAAAGGAAAATTGTAATCTTTCGGTTGTTATTTCTGCTAAATGTTTGCACGATGTGTTTTGATCCACGTTTATTTCATTTCGATAACTGTTTTTATAGTAACGTGAAATCAAACATTCATGAACTAAAACAATTTACTACTTCTGCTATAAAATACCTGCATACATTTTTTTTACGGCCAAGCGTATAAAAATGCGATTTTATAGTCGAATAAACACCAAACGCGATTACATAGAACACCTCCCTGAATTTTTATACATAGATATAAAATGTAACTACCTATATTTTTGGGAGTTATTTTAACTGTCGTTATGGCGCTCTACAAAATTACGTTTACTTACTTTTTGAAGTGAACCCTTCTTTAGCACCGTTGTGATTTGAAAATTGATTAAACGAAAAAGCGATACTAAAAAGAGACAAACACATACATCTATAGGATTTAGCCTGCGAAAGAATGAGATAGATTAATCGGTCTCCTATTTATGCGGTGCTTCGTATCCTATCGGTCTCCTCTTTATGCTGTGCTTCATAGCCTCTCCACCCTTGTCCACTTTAGTTGTCTGAAGGTTTCACTTCTACCGCGTGTGAACTGCTCACATTTTTTTTAAATTATAATATTTCCAGATGCTCCACTGTATATAAGTTCTGCTCGTCAAATGAAAGATATACTCCTTGAAGTTTCTGCACTCGATTTATAAAGCAGAAAATTCCGATTTGAAAGAAAAGTGATGTCGCCAATTTAGTTCTTTTAACTCGTAGATTTCAGGCAATCCAATTAAGTTGATTATCGGTTAAAAAAAAATTCATTTTTTGATAAGATTTATTCTATTTTACCCGTAAATTATTAAAAATAATAAAATGAAGGTTAGTTCACGAAAACAGACGCCCGCAATACGCTTATATCTTGATTATGGCGTTGCCGGGGCAATTGAATTCGCATCGAACGTAAGACTCTACGTAAATTGACACAAAAACCAGCCGATCCCAACAACTCAACGCCGACAGAAATTCATCTCTTCCACTTTCTGTCATTCTGATATTACGTCCTCTTGTATATTCTTCCACTTAAAAAAGCTTCCCAACGCACTTGATGTAGACGTTTGCCTACCGTTGAATGATGTACATATTTATAAGTCAATGGTCACACCCCCTTTCCTTTGGTGCCTACCACTTCGAGGTACCGAATAAACTATTGATCACGCAGAAGGGTGTTTTCTCCCTCCTTTATTAATATTGCTACGACTTGCGGTGTCTTTCCGCCCTCTTAGTCATCAACCCAGAGGCTTGCGACTGACTAAGGGCCGGTTTTATAACCATCCGTACTCTTAATACTATTTTTAACAATTATTTGGTCTTCCGCGAAACGAATAATGTATGTCTTACTCCACCGCCAATCAAATATTGTATACCTTACTCTACCTCCAAACGAATATGTAACGAACGGATGGTTATAAAATCGGTACTTAAGCCCGTCTTTTCCCATTGGTATAATATTGGTGGCGAATATATCGCATATCCAATAGAAAAGTAAGTCAAAATTTTCTGTTTTACATTTTATCTCCACAAAAACCATATTTAAGTTAGATCACACTGCCCCCACGAGATGTTGCTAGTGCCTCTTTTCGACGGGACCGCTTGTTCACCATTAATTTGTTTTCGTTCTCCTTATTATGAAATTAACTTTTTGACTTACAACTCTTTTCTATCGTTATGCGATATGTATTTACATTTTAAAATCGTTTACTTGATACAGCACTACACATATTGTCTGTCAAATAAGAGTAGAAAATGTTAAAAATGGAACTACAAAATTTGTAGGCTGGCAACACCAAATTAATTGTCAAATATTCTGTTAAAGTGCAATGTCACCGAATGTACAGAACACAGTGAACTTCATTTTAAAAAACATTTTTTGTTCTTAAAGACAAAAAATTAAAATCGAAGAAGCACTACTTAAGGTACCTACTTAATGACATAAATTTGATTAAACGGTATTTTACAAAGTGATTTGCTTTCATTTAATTTAAAATAAATTTGAATTTAGCAGTAGATAAAAATTAAAAATCACTAATGGTGAGTTTAGTTACACCACTTTTAGGTCTGAATGAGTTTAGTAAATTCAGATCTCAAATTAGAGACATGATCTAAAGCCTCCTATAATATACACTCCTCTTACATCTACGGTACGGCCCTGCCGCTGAGATCTTACCACCTTCTCATTAGCGACGTATGTAACGAAAAAAGAACACAACGGAGTTATTCTCACTAAAGCTTATACACACCGTGAGGAATACCTGAATCCTCCTGTTTGACGTCAACAGAAAAAAAAAATCACACGCTGTAGAAGTGAAACGAAAGATAACTGAACTTCGAGAGAATGGGACGAATGCAGTATATTAGGACATTAGGAGTAGGATAATTGTAGGGTTTATTCTTTTTAATGTTGTTACCAAGTTTAAAAATGATTTTACATTTTATTCTCCAACGCATCGCACAAAAAGTCACCGATTAGTCTAGATCTCATTCTCTCGCAGGCTAAATCCTATTGATGTATGGTTTGTCTCTTTTTAGTGTCGCTTGTTTCCGTTTTATCGAGTTTCAAATCTCAACGGTACTAAAGAAGTTATCACTTCAAAAATCAGAGTGTGCAATTCACACGCGGTAGAAGTGAAATCTTCAGAAAATTAGATGAGACTAGAGTGAGGAGACTACGAAACACTTTTTTATCAATGTGAACGATGATTTTTTCCATATTTTTGTCGATGTATTCCAGTGCACCTGTTCCTATTCATACATTTGGTCGTCTTATAGTATTTGTGTTTTCTTCTTATTAGTCGCTAGATGTCGCTTTCTTTTGTATATTCTTTGCCTGTTCATTTTGAAGTGGTGTGAAAATTGGATATTGATTTTACAAAAATATATATTTTTTTGGAATTTGATCCTTGGTCTGCTGAATATCTGGCCGCTGAATGTTCATCAAGCGCTTTATACCAACAGACCAAAGGAGGCTCGCGTGGGACCGTGGATTTATCGTATTATATTGGAACCGAGGCTCCAAGAAAAATATAAATATTTTATTGCTATCTCATTCTCTCGAAGGGTAAATCCTATAGATGTATTTGTTTGTCTCTTTTTAGTCCTCGCTCGCTCGCTTCCGTTTCATCGAGTTTCAAATTACATCGGTGCTAAAAAAGTTTTCACTTCAAAAAGTTACACTTCACAATGGTGGTGCAGATTCACTAGTATCCCGTTATTACAACTTGTTTCCTGACACCATTTACCTGTGTTCAATAAAATGATGTTGAATGAAAAAAAATATTTGTTATTAAAATTACAAGTTTTATGTGTTAAAATAGCATTTCTTACTAATTTTCTGGTGCCCTCTCCTACCAGAGGTTGACCATCATCGAGGTAATCTTCATCTGCAACCCGAAATAAATTCCATCCAATGAAGCCACGAAGTGCGCCGTCTTCCTCAGCTCGGTTTCCATTATTTAGTTTGGTCTTGTCTGGGTGTCTTCACGGTTTTATCTAGGTGTCTAGCACGGTCGAACGATGCAGTTTTTTTTAATCGATAATATCGGTAACTAGTCATCGTTCCCGAGCATGACTGCATATCGCCAAAAACGACTAAGTGTTCTTAATTTCTTCATATTTGTTCGTGCACGGGAACCAAGACAAATTATAGATTTCATCGCTAAATCATTTATAGATCGACCGTGCTATATACTCTGGTGAAGTGAACGAGATGATAATGTAATTCAATGAACAAATTCTAAATTGGTATATCTGTCAGTCAGAGGTATTCCATGAGTTCTATTGCGTCACATTTTACAATACAATTCAATATGGGTCCTGAAAATTCTGCGTCAAAAAAAAACCTACCACCAAATTGAAAGTGGCAAACCAACGAAGAGATGTAAGGCCGTATTTTTTAGCTCTACGTAAAATGGAAAGTAGGTTTTGTTGTCGCTGAATTTCCTGGCAATGTTTTAGGATCCTGAAGGTAAGATCCTTCCTCTGAGAGTTCCGTTTTAGCCTCTCTTTCAGTTATATGCATCGCACAGTGTACGAAATGCAGAAAAAAACCGAATCAAGTGGTTTTTGTAAACTTTAATGTTTTTAATTGAAATATTTTTTTTAGTGTAGCACAATAGTTTCTGCATTTTACGTGTTTCTTTAAATTTCTCAAAAGCGCTTGACGGAAGTTTGGCAACGCCTCAAAGTGTGTCGTAAATTTGATGCATCGCGTTTTTCACTTCGCTCCTACGCGTGGACAGAGACGGTTGAGTACTAAGTGACGTTTAGATATATATACAAAAGTTTGTTATATATGACATTCTTCAAGGTGTTCTTTATTTAATTTACTAAACTATATATCAATATCACATGTGTGTGAGATTTGAACTAACATCTAATGTTCCTCTATTTTGCTTATTTCAAATAGCATTTAGAAACAAAAGATCGTTTGCTCCCATTTATGAATATAACTGTATTGTAGACGGAAGTTTCACCTGTTATATCATATATAAATTGTGATCATCTTTTGTCTTCCCTTGAACAATTTTGTTATTTTCAGGAAGGCCTAAATGCATTCTCCGGAGTGAATTATTCGAGGCATTAAAAGAACGGGGTATATTAAATGCCAATTCTGTGAAATCAAAGGAGTTTTACATTAATTACTTTATACAAACATACCATACAGCAGGTTCGAACATTTTGAGCCCTAAATTTTACAAAACCGTAAAAAAAATTTCACTAGACGATAATGTAAAGATTAATAATATATTAATATATTATAATATGTTATAATATATTAATATATAATATTATCATCTTTATTAATATATATATGATAATTATTAATTTATTAATATATATATATATATATATATATATATATATATATATATATATATATATTAATAAAGATGATAATGTAGACGATTATGAAGAAATGGAGAAAAAGCCGCAGTTACATTGTGAGGTTTGAAAAACAACTTTTAGACAACAAGAAAAAAAAATTACTTCAAAATAGTTATGATTCCTTAATAAAATCACTTATATTTAGTCAGCAAACAATTACGTGTTTTTTTCTTCATTCCGCGCACTGTGCGTCGGTTAACAGAAAGAGGGAGAAGCTATCTATCAGCGGCACGCCTTTACCGGCCATTTCCCAGAGGACCGACACTACGCGACGCTTCTTCCGGTTCGGACGAAATATTACGCATCAAATATGTATGCATTCTAACTCTTTTGCTACGGAGTTGCTTCTCCGATGCTCTTTGAAAACCGTTATGCGAGTCTGAAGTGGCTTTCGCCATTTGCAAATACTCACGTAAGCCTCTCGTAATATTTCCCTTGAATTTTCAATTTATCATTTTGAAACATTTCATTACATTTTTTAGTACCTATCAGAAACGGTTTAGAGTAAAAGCTTTGGTAGAAAGGAAAAGTTACTTAAGTTGTTTATTATACAGAAATGACTAAGAAATACCAAAATATGTAAGTATTCAGAAAAATCATACGTGCAGTTCACACGCGGAAAACCATCAGAAAACTAAACTTTTAGAGACTGAGTCGAATGCATAATAAAAGGAGTTGGATAATTTTTGTGTTTTTTTTTTATAAAAACCTTCAGAAAACTAAAGTTGACAAGAGTGGGAGACTACGAAGCACCGCATAAAGAGGAGACCGATAGGCTACGAAGCACCGCGAGGGGAGACCGATTATACTATCTCATTCTCTCGCAGGCTAAATCCAATAGATGTATGTTTTTGTCTCTTTTTAGTGTCTCATTTCCGTTTCATCAAGTTTCAAATCACAACGGTGCTAGAGAAATTTTCACTTCATGTTATAGTAAATGTATTCAACTGCACAAAATATATTAAAAGAAGGCTAAAATAGCAAACTTCTTAAATAATTACTAATGTCAATGTAATATTACGTTTCTGAATCATTTTTACGATCTCCATGTTTGTATAAATCACATATTTACTCATTTTTCATTAAAATTTTATATAATACTCTTTTTGGGTAAATGGTGTTGACATTTTTCTTTATTTTTCACCTTAGGTACTCTTAATTTGTATATTTATCTTTAGTTTTTGTTTTATGTTTTATGTATTTCTTTTCTTCTTTATACGTCTTTTTATCTGTTTTTATAAATAATTTTTTTGCTTACTTTAGTAGTTGAAAATATGATCAAAAACTGTAACTTATAAAAATTTATTAAATAATAAAATAAAAAATAAAAAATATCTGCACTGACAAAGAACATTGTTTGACTCTTTACCAACAGTGCCTAAGAGATTGTAAAAAAAAACAACCAAATCACGAGCGAAGAGGGTAGGAAAAGTAGTTAAGGGGATCCAATAGTCCAGGGAAAAATCGAAGTCGGAATTCACGCCCATTGTGGGAGGAGTTTAAAAATATTTGAGAAAAAGCTTTTGGAACGGTTGAAAAAGGTATTTGAGAATTTTTTTTACAGGTTGATTTCGTAAAGACCTAAAAAAAACATTAACTCCTTTTTTACACATTGTTTATTGTAATAACAAGGAAATTTAAAATTGATTTCACGGAACCGAGCGACGTGGAGTCACACGTCCGCTCCCTGCTCCGGCCAGGGGAGTTTTGAAAGAAAGTAGGGTGTGGCAAGCCAGTAGTCCTTCGGTGAACGACATAAGGGTCAATTTGAAAATCCGCATTCGTCGGCTGCCAGCCGTATTGTGAAATAACAAGGCAAATATGCATATTTTATTTTATTTTGTGAATATCGGGCGTAAATATCATTTTTTTTTTTGCGATTATCATAAAAGAAACTAAATTTGCTGCAATAAGCAATAAAACCATATCCGAAAAGATGTTCGTAAGTAGGAGAGTTTGCACTTGAAAGTGTTTTTTTAAAGACCTGTTACTTTATTTTTTTGTAGGCTTATTAAAAGACTTATAAAAAAAATGACCGATATTTTTAAGGGCCAAGATATGTTCTACACGCATTATTTAATTGAAGCATTTATAATATTTCTAAGCGATCAAATTTTCAAAACAAAACACATGATTTTGTGTGATTTTGCATTATTTACTATGGCTTCATCTTAAGTAGAAAAAAGGAACACTTGGAAGGTAACAATTTTCACAGATTGGCTAGGTATAGCATTTTCGTTTTACTTGTAGGACCGTCGTATACAAAACATAAGCAGGTAAATATTATTTTCTATCGGAAATTTTTATTTGAAACCGGTGGAATTTACATATTTATAATGGGACCGCCCAACACCTGACGCCCGCTTTTTGTGGTCACAAAAAAACCCACCCTTATGATTATTTAATGGGTAGGCATTAGGTGGTCTTCGTGTTCATACACTCCACTTTATTTATTAGGCCTCGCGTTTATTTCACCCCTCGCGGCGGGTGGCGTGGCGGGATTCACACGAGGGGAAATAACTTACACAATGATAATGAATTAGCGAAATCTGGATGAAATTATTTTCTTTCATGTTTAATAACTCTTATACCTTAATACTTTCAAGGCGTTATCGTGCTCTCGTGTCGTAGTCTATCTTGTTGTTTTGGACTTTCTTTGATGTTATTGTTGCTTTACAATTTATTATGACAATGTCAGGGGGAACGAAGGTAAGTGAGATGGGTTTTTGCACAAGGAACATTTCTCTGCAGGGATAGTGAGAGTGCATTTAACACTACACCGTTCTTAGTAAGCACTCCTTGCTTAGGAGGAATATAAACGCTAGAAATATTTCGATTCTCGTGCCTTAAAAATTTAAAATTAAGCGTCTTATTTGCACGAGGCGAGTAAGCGAAAAAGTGTTTTTTTTATTTATTTCATTGAACAAATCATACAGGCTCATAGTTTTGCCTCCCTTACAATCGTAGTGAGATATATGATATAAACGGAACTGAAAAGAGAACAAACCACGCTTTACATTCAAATCTTAAAGTTAATCTTTATCCAGAATGTCGAGAGCATTGAATTTTTTAGTGTTGGCCTAAATGACTTTCGGCAGTCGATACGAAATGCGTAATTTTTAAAGTCTTCAAGCTTTGACTTATAGTCTTCTATATGTTCTTTATATTATAATTTGTCAATGCTCTTCATTTATATGTACTTTCCTTTCATTGTCATCTTTTTTTTATTCTTGTTATTGTTATATTATTAATGGACTATTTTTCCGTAAATAAATTAATCACAAAATTATAAAAACGCACACCTCTATGAAACCAAAGTTTCCGACCGCAATTTGAAAAAAAAATTGAACTTTGTGATTTGAAAAAAAAAAAATTTTTCAGATTCAAAATTTTTATGTGAAACGACAAAAGAGTGAGACGATAATAAAATTCCTAATACATTTGTCTAATAAAATATGTGTGTAATTTTTTTTTCATTATCAGTGATTTTAGAAAAAAGTACCAACGAAGCGTCGCGCTGGCCGCATTAGTCGCTTTAATTATGAGCTCACTTTTCAAGCTTCCTATTGGTTGTGATTGTCTGGGTGAAGTTTCACTTTCTACCGCATGTGAACAACACTCAAATTTTATTTTCGGAATTCATAAATGTTCAATTTATTATGATTTTAAAGCAAAACGAAAATATTCTTTCCTACTGACAGAACATAGTCGAGTTCTGAGGGGTTAATACATAATTTTTTAGTAAAGTATGTTATTTCTGCAAAATACCTATCTCATTTCAGTTACCGCTGTTAGGTGAACTCATTATTACTTGGGGCTATAGAAACATGGACGCCGAGGGAAGCTCGCATATGAAATTATGTTCCATTGTGCAACGTCTCATAAAGTGAGGCAGCCTTGCGTTATTTAATTACGGTAAACCCATTAGTTGTACGCGATACATCTTTAAAACTTACGTATTGTTACCGCTTTTCTTGTAAATTATTTTATCTTGGTTTCCAAAAGTGGAATGACGTCTTATTGTTGTATAGTTTTTTTGTTCTATATTTGGGGGTTAAGGCGGTATAGTACCCTAAAATTTCTACGAATTCGTAAATATAATAACTTTTTTTAAACCGCTACCCGGGTATATAAGTTATTTATATTTAAGATGAATAAAAACAATAGCTCACCATTAATCTATTTTACGTTTGAAATTTTTTTTGTATATAACTATAAATTTTGCGGTGAGCACCAGATTTTATTTTTCTAGACGATGCATTAATAACTTCTGGAGGGATTCGAAACATCTTAAATATTCGTTCGTTCTTAAATATCAAGTTCATTTTAAATATTCGTTCTTCAGAATTAATTCAAATGAACCCGGCGGAAAGGTCGAATCCCAAGGCCTGCTACGGCGAATTCGATCGTACGTCCGTCCAATACGCCGTGCCGCGGGCGTACATTTGTTTACACGCTTTCTTCACTTACGTCGTTAAGATTCCCACATTATTTTTCTTCTTTTCTTTGATAGGGCAAATTCGGTAGGTCCATCCAATACACGGGTCGCGAGTCGCAATTTGTATGCACGGCTTCTTTACTTACGTCGTTCAGATTTTTAATATATATTTTAGGGTAGTGTATTGTCTTAATGCCAGAAGTGCCTACGTCAGTTTTAGTAATTTGATCTTGTTTCCAAAAAGTACTCAGGTGCTCTAGTCAAAAATTTGATTCAGCGACTCTTCGTGCCAAACAATCTTCATCCCTGGACGATTCTGAAATTTGGCATAGGCACTTCTTGCATTAGACTCCAGAAATATTTATTTTTGAAGTGAAATCTTCTTTAAGAGCATTGTGATTTGAAACTCGATGAAACGAAAAAGCGACACTAAAAAGAGACAAACACTAGGATTTAGCCTGCGAGAGAATGAGATAGACTACTCCTCTTTGTGTTGTGCTTCGTAGATGCGTTTACTTTGGTTTTCTGAAGGTTTCATTTCTACCGCGTGTGAACTGCACACAATTTTTTTTTTAAATGAAAAATTTTTTAGCACCGATGTGATTTGTAACTCGATTTAACGAAAAATAGCGACACTAAAAAGAGACAAACGCATACATCTATAAAATTTATCCTGCGAGAGAATAAGATAATATAATCGGTCTCCTATTTGTGCGGTGCTTCGTAGCCTCCCCACTCTTGTCTACTTTAGTTTTCTAAAGGTTTCACTTCTACCGTTTGTGCTGTAAGGCGAGAATAAATTTCCTGACACCGCCTGATAGCGATTTTGTTATTAACGCATCTCGTTTGTGATGTCAATATAAAATATTCGTTTACATGAATTCGGGTGCATCTCGAGAGGTTAATATTTATGAAACATGTATCGGTGTAACGCGGTGGATCTAGATTTTGGAATGATAGCTCAGTGTTCAGAGAAGTCGCCCGTATTGTCCGAAATGCTCTTGAACTTGATCCTGGACAGATGTAACCTTAATCGTGTGATTAAGATCATTTCTTGAACTTAATCCTTGTCAGATATGGCCTTAATCATGTGATTTGGTATTTTAGTACAGGAAAATTTGGTGTTTTACAGGAAAAGGTCTACTGGAATTCGACGACAGAAATATGGAAAAAAATCATCTTTAATATGATTAAAAAAGTGCTTCGTAGTCTCCCACTCTTTTCTACATTAGTTTTCTGAAGGTTTCACTTCTACCGCGTGTGAATTGCACGCTCTGATTTTTTGACGTAATAACGTCCTATAAATCGATGAACGCCGGCAGCACTCACGAAAAAGTATGACTCATTGTCACGTTTTCACATTCCGCCTAAGCCGAACCGAGGCACGATCGGCCTAAACGTTCGGCGAGAGCGCGGAACAAGCGATAGAGAGGCACGATCGGCCTAAGCGTTCGGCTTGTGACTGTAAAATTCTATGTAAAAGTTTTCTGATCACGTTATCACGTAAATTTATCGTCCGTAAACCGACTTTACAGACAACCAAATTTTTTTATTAATCATTCTGTGACAGATCCTGTGGGCTGCGGTGTTCAGAGGGCACCAGATGGTGCCGCTGTGACACATTGAAAATATCGACGGAAAACGCTGACCAAGTTCAGTTGTCCTGTTCACGAAATGTTCAATGCCCGTTACGACACTTGAATTATCTGCGCCGATTATTCGGAGCGACATTTCACCGAATGACTGATGGAGAGTTGTCGGCTATAGTGACGTAATTATAAGTCCTATTTGTGGTATTTGTCGTTTCAATCGGGATAATAGCGTATCTGTCAGAATGACATTCCCTTTAAGCATACCGCCGATATCTCCGTTCTAACTTTTCGATTTTTTTTTCATAAATATGCAATTTATAGTGTACAATCAGAAATGACGAGAGTGGTGAGACTACGAAGCATTTTTTTATCACTGTGAATAATGATTTTTTCCATATTTGTGTTTTTTTTCATTGGGGTCGCTAGATGTAGCTTTCTTTTGTGTTTTCTTTGCCCGTTCATTTTGGATTGGTTTGAAGATTGGATACTGATTTTACAAAAATATTTTTTTTTTGGATTTCGTAAGATTCGACGCTTGGTTCGCTGGATGTCTGGCCGCTGAAATTTGTCAGGCGCTTTACAGCACTACACTAATTGCCAACGAAGGCTTGCGTGAGATCGTGGATCTATCGTATTTTATATTATTATCGAGTACCCGTGAATAAATAAATATTTTATTGCTATATCATTCCCCCGCCGGCTAAATCCTATAGATGTATGTGTTTTGTAATTGACTCTTTTTAGTGTCGCTCAATTCCGTTTCATGGAGTTTCAAATCACTATGTTGCTAATGAAGTTTTCACTTCAAAAAGTGAGGTTACAACGCCACAACTAACTCTACGTCAGTGTTTCCAAAACTGTCCGCAAGAGCGACGGATGCTGTGTGGAATGCTTCCCTCTTTAAATAAGTCCTTCCCAGTGTTAAGTCGAAAATGTGATTCTTAGAATGTATGCCTTCATCAAAAATAACCGAATTTCTTAAGAAACCAAACAGTTAATGTCCGAAGGAGCATTTTTTTCTATTTTTTTTGCATTACCCATTTTCTACCAGTACATTTTTTTTAAATCTCCAAATTAATGATGTTACATATCCCTCCGACATTAGTAACTTTTTAGATGAAACATCAGTTATAATCAGATATAAATATAGTAATATAATATATTTTATTGTTGTGTATTGGTTAATCATTTGTTGAATTCAGATTTGTACTATTATTATTATCTTTTTTAATTGCTGCTTAGTTCTGTTTTTTTTCTTAATTTTTCTTAAATATTCTAGTTTACATTTAGTAAGTCTTGTTTCTAAATACCTATCTGTGAACATTAATAATTGGTCTGTTTTTTTATCATCCTCTCATGTTTATTATATTACTAAGACTGTTTATGTTCCTTAAATAAATAAATAAATCAGTTAATATTTGAGCAGTCAAAAAAAAAGAGTTGAGTTCTTACACAGGCAATAATACAAACTTCTGTTAGCTAAATCCTCCATCATTGCACAAACAATATTTCTTCACTGTAATCATAGGTGTACGTGGATTTATAATATTGCCAGACTTTTCGTAAGCTGCATGTGTCTGTCTTACTTCTATGCAATATAAACTAACTTAAAACAACAATTTTTTCGCTTATTCCGAAATATTCTTGTAAATCTTTCGCGCGCCTCGGGTAGCCGCACTCGCTGCCTCCCCCTAACGCCCTCCCCCTCATTCCTTCCACCAACCTCCCTATTTTTCTTCCGCCCCCTGCAGACCAGGATCTACAGCCTAGGTAGATATAAATATATTAGATGTATGTATAGATACACGTACATTAATATCTCAAATAAGTTCAGGTTATAAACAACTTTTCCGCAATTACTTTTGCATTTATATTTCTCAATTCTTTGAATATTTTAACTCCAGAACACTCCAACCAGCATCTTTTAATGTCTCTAATTCCTTAAATAGACTGAAGGTAGTTAGAAGGACTATTTGTGTTCACCACGTACGGCGGATAAAGCGACATTTTAACAACATTTTCAAAGCGGACGACATACCACTTTAAACGCCAAATCAAAATCTATTTTTATGAAAAAGGCACACCTTTATCTGTCTTGAAATTATTTAACAAGTTCATTGTAACTATATTCCGATCGAAAAATATTTTTTTATTGAACTTGTAAAGCTATTCTTTTTAAAGTGAAACTTTTTTAGCCCCGTTAGTGATTTGAAAATCGGAAGTGCGGATGAAACGGAAGTGCGTCACTAAAATTTATTATTTGATGGTTCGTCGGTTCTAATAAAATGCGCCAAATTCGCGCCTCGACGCGAGCCTCCTACAGCGCAGCGGGTAAGGCGCTTGACAAATCTCAGCGGCCAGAGAGACAAACATCATCACATCAAATCAAAAAAAAATAAACATTTTTTTGTGAAATCAATATCCAATCTTCAAACCACTTTAAAATAAACAGGCAAAAAAAAAAGAAAGCGACATCTAGCGACTTTCTAGTTTCACTTCTACCGCGTGTGAATTGCACACTCTGATTTTTTTTTAATATATTGAGCTCTAAAATTTTCAGAAAACTGTGGAGCTGTTGGCATTTCGATTAGGATTTCGCAAATAGAGTGACGAATGTTGGGCTAAACCTGTTAGTAACTATGTTCTTGTGTGGAAATATACATGTGACGGCATTCATACATTGGGATAGTCTTTGATCCAATTTTCAAAAAGTTTAAATCAAGTTTTTAACAGCGCTTCAAAGTAAAATAAATACGGAAGTAATTAAGTACTTCATCGCTGAAACTCTGCGAGTACTTAAATTCCCCGCCGATGCGATGTTTTATTCGCCTGTTTGTTTAGTGTCTGAGCTGCACATGTTTTCGTATCTGCTGCGGAGTTTTTCACTGGCCCGGTTAGACACATTAATTCGGCTCGAAGGGCCATTCCTCTGCGGATCGATAGCTCAAGTCTAAAGCCACTATTTCTCAATTGTTTGGCGGCGGAGGGTGGGAGTTGGGGGTGTTTGTGGAATGGATGAGGATTTGATATTAAAAGATTTTTTGTTGATTTCATAAGGCTTAAAATGTTACGTTATACGCAAAAGAATTATCGTGCAATGAAACATAATTTATTCATCTTACGCGACATCAGACAAATTGAATGAGTATTTTTATTATTAGGCTTTAATGCACTCTACAGGAATTATTATTTGATAAACGTGGTAGAACACCTTTTTTTTAACTTCCTTAGCACCGTTGTGATTTGAAACTCGATGAAACGATAAAGCAACACTAAAAAGAGACAAACACGTACATCTATACTATCTATAGGATGAGATAGAATAATCGGTCTCCTCTTTGTGCGGTGCTTTGTGGCCTCCCCACTATTGTCTTCTTTAGTTTTCTGAAGGTTTCACTTCTACTGCATGTGAACTGAACACAGATTTTGCTATATTCATCTTTATTATTTCTTTTACAATTTGTATGCTATGTCTACTAGAAACTCCTGTTTTGTGTGCAGTCGCAGTTTATAATTGATATACAAATAACGACACAATATTTCAATATTATCAGACGAAAAATAAACGACCTAACCTTTTTATTAAAATTATAGACAAATATTAACATTTTATATACGTACATCTCATGCCAACTATAGTTTGCATTCTCCAATACAACGTTTACCAGGCTTGGTAACAAATTTTTAAACAATGTGGATGTATTTGATAATAATTTGAATTTGGCAAACTTAAAACGACGTATGTGAACTATTTCTTCCTACTTCATAAACTATTTTTATCTCTTTTTTTTACTTAACTTACATTCTATGTTACCTACTTTGTGTCAATCTTATATTTTATGTTACCTATATTTTTTTCTTGTATTTTATGCTATTTACTGTATTTTGTCAAAAACATGTACTGCACTATTTATAAAAACCTTACGGGCGTTTAAATAAATAAATAAAATTAAATAAATAAATAAATTACGTTTAAAATAAAAGACAATCAGCATCTTATCATTGGAAATGCGTACTTATAAATTTGTTTTGATAAAATCTTTTATGTAAGGTCTGTCTTGGCTGATGATCCAAGACTTGGTGTCTGATTTAAAATAAGTTTGCTCTGTCTAATCGCAAGCAAAAATGCTTTGTACAGTTTTGTTGCAAAGTATCTAAAATTTCTTTGACCAAAAGTTGTTTTAGCAAAAGGTGTTAGTAAAATATAATTTATTTATAGGACAAACCTATTTATAACCATTTTGCAGCCATGGAGACATAAAACGTAATACAATTAACATCATAGTGTCAAAAGTGCATCAACATGTAATTGGCACTAAATGTGCAAGTGGTGGGAGTTGTACTCATCGTTTCCACTCATCGGTGTACTCATCGTTTCCCAAACGTCGATGACAGCTTTAATGAGCTCGTTGTCGCTTTCAAGTCTTGATCAAAACACGATAATCAATTTTGATCTTTGTTTTGGTAGACCTACCCGGGATAGGTTGGCAACTGAACTTAATTGTCAATATTTTGAAGTCCAAATTGCTACAGTTAATAGATACTGGATAATAAAGATATCCCATTATTATACTGCCAGCATATCGATTATAACGTTGATTGATTTTCAAAAGCTAGGTATCTTTAAATTCGTTACCAAAATGAATTAATGAAGTGGAATCTTGGAAGTAGAAACTAAACCACTTCCAAACATACGATCGATCTGAGACTCATCAATATCGAAGATGGACTCGTTGTCCACACTTCTATCAAACACGCATTTTTCTGAAATAAACGTCGGTACCATCCAATTGGGATTTGGCTTAAGCGTTAACGTTGTTAACTCCAGTTCATAAGGAGGTAGGTTCAATCTTTAATCAAACCATTTTTATTTTTTATTTTTTTAGCTTTAAAAGAGATTGAAAATAGATGTATTATAGTAAAAAAAAACTTTGTTTTTTACGCGTTGACTTTTTGGAGTGAAAACTTCTTCAGCAACGTTTTGATTTGAAACTCGATGAAATCAAAAAGCGACACTCAAAAGAGACAAACACATACATCTATAGGATTTAGCCTGCGAGAGAATGAGATAGGCTAATCGATGTACTCTTTGTGCGATGCTTCGTAGAATAAAATTAAATAATTTTAAACTTGGTAAGAATATTATATTAAATAAACTCTACAATTAACCTATTCCGGATACTCTGCATTCGTTTCATTCTCTAGAAGTTTAGTTTTCTGAAGGTTTCACTTCTACCGCGTATGAACTGCACACATGTTTTTTTCTTCGTATCGACTACCTTACATGAGGAAGACGTTTGTGACCTATTTTCTTCCACGTAAGACGCAGACAGATTGAGTTTATTTTCAGTGTGGTATACACATTTCCGTTGAATATATAATTGATCTCCTTTACATTGTACATAATAACATGTGTCCTCTACAGTAATGTTTCTCAACGTAGGGCGCACGCCCCACCGGGAGCAATTTTACTGTTTTGGGAGGCAATTGCAGACAGATTGAGTTTATTTTCAGTGTGGTATACACATTTCCGTTGAATATATAATTGATCTCCTTTACATTGTACATAATAACATGTGTCCTCTACAGTAATGTTTCTCAACGTAGGGCGCACGCCCCACCGGGAGCAATTTTACTGTTTTGGGAGGCAATTGCAGACAGATTGAGTTTATTTTCAGTGTGGTATACACATTTCCGTTGAATATATAATTGATCTCCTTTACATTGTACATAATAACATGTGTCCTCTACAGTAATGTTTCTCAACGTAGGGCGCACGCCCCACCGGGAGCAATTTTACTGTTTTGGGAGGCAATTGCAGACAGATTGAGTTTATTTTCAGTGTGGTATACACATTTTCGTTGAACATATAATTGATCTCCTTTACATTGTACATAATAACATGTGTCCTCTACAGTAATGTTTCTCAACGTAGGGCGCACGCCCCACCGGGAGCAATTTTACTGTTTTGGGAGGCAATTGCAGACAGATTGAGTTTATTTTCAGTGTGGTATACACATTTCCGTTGAACATATAATTGATCTCCTTTATATTGTACATAATAACATGTGTCCTCTACAGTAATGTTTCTCAACGTAGGGCGCACGCCCCACCGGGAGCAATTTTACTGTTTTGGTAGGCAATTGCAGACAGATTGAGTTTATTTTCAGTGTGGTATACACATTTCCGTTGAATATATAATTGATCTCCTTTACATTGTACATAATAACATGTGTCCTCTACAGTAATGTTTCTCAACGTAGGGCGCACGCCCCACCGGGAGCAATTTTACTGTTTTGGGAGGCAATTGCAGACAGATTGAGTTTATTTTCAGTGTGGTATACACATTTCCGTTGAATATATAATTGATCTCCTTTACATTGTACATAATAACATGTGTCCTCTACAGTAATGTTTCTCAACGTAGGGCGCACGCCCCACCGGGAGCAATTTTACTGTTTTGGGAGGCAATTGCAGACAGATTGAGTTTATTTTCAGTGTGGTATACACATTTCCGTTGAATATATAATTGATCTCCTTTACATTGTACATAATGACATGTGTCCTCTACAGTAATGTTTCTCAACGTAGGGCGCACGCCCCACCGGGAGCAATTTTACTGTTTTGGGAGGCAATTGCAGACAGATTGAGTTTATTTTCAGTGTGGTATACACATTTCCGTTGAATATATAATTGATCTCCTTTACATTGTACATAATAACATGTGTCCTCTACAGTAATGTTTCTCAACGTAGGGCGCACGCCCCACCGGGAGCAATTTTACTGTTTTGGGAGGCAATTGCAGACAGATTGAGTTTATTTTCAGTGTGGTATACACATTTCCGTTGAATATATAATTGATCTCCTTTACATTGTACATAATAACATGTGTCCTCTACAGTAATGTTTCTCAACGTAGGGCGCACGCCCCACCGGGAGCAATTTTACTGTTTTGGGAGGCAATTGCAGACAGATTGAGTTTATTTTCAGTGTGGTATACACATTTCCGTTGAATATATAATTGATCTCCTTTACATTGTACAAAATAACATGTGTCCTCTACAGTAATGTTTCTCAACGTAGGGCGCACGCCCCACCGGGAGCAATTTTACTGTTTTGGGAGGCAATTGCAGACAGATTGAGTTTATTTTCAGTGTGGTATACACATTTCCGTTGAATATATAATTGATCTCCTTTACATTGTACATAATAACATGTGTCCTCTACAGTAATGTTTCTCAACGTAGGGCGCAAGCCCCACCGGGAGCAATTTTACTGTTTTGGGAGGCAATTGCAGACAGATTGAGTTTATTTTCAGTGTGGTATACACATTTCCGTTGAATATATAATTGATCTCCTTTACATTGTTCATAATAACATGTGTCCTCTACAGTAATGTTTCTCAACGTAGGGCGCACGCCCCACCGGGAGCAATTTTACTGTTTTGGGAGGCAATACGCAAATCATTGATTTATTATTATTATTTGTAACATTTTGGTTAAAAATTTGCATTTGTCGAAGTTTTTTTTTTGATTGCAAACCTGACTCACCGGGAAATGGAGGACAGAGATGGGAGTGGTGAGAGACAACATTTTTTTCTCGTGAACTCAAATTAGTCGTGCATCATTGTCGTATATCAATATGTTGTTGTATATCAATAAAGATTTGTATTGATATGTAGATAGATTGATAGCTTTTTTGGTGTTTTTTTTTAGAGTTCTGTTGAATTATAATTCTTATTACGATATTATTATTATCTCGTATTTATTGTTGTCAAGTATTTGTAGAATTTCATTTTATGAATATAAAATGAAATTCTACAAATACTTGACAAAATTATAATGATGACATTAAATATTTAAAAAAAACTTGAATAAGTTTTTTTTTAAATATTTAATGTCATCATTATAATTTTTTTACAAAAGTTTTATTTGTAAATAATTTCTGCTGTTCACTTAATTATTATTACGCGTGACAGCTGTTTTACCTTCCGAACGCACTATCATTAGCAAACTGTGGCGAAGCCTCTTATAGACGATCTGTTTACGTTATTTCTAGGTAGGTATTTCTATTGAAAATCCACTGCGAAAATTGCTTTTATTGAAGTGAAAACTTCTATAGCACCGTTGTGATTTGGAAACGAAAATAGCGACACTAAAAAGAGACAAACATATACATCCTTAGGATTTAGTCTGCAAAAAAATGAGATAGAATAATCTGTCTCCTTTTATAGCCTCTCCGCTCTTGTCCATTTTAGTTTTCTGATGGTTTCACTTCTACCATGCGCGAACTGCACATATTTATTTTTTTATTCCCAAAGCCCTTATTCATGATTACACCCCTCTCAATTTTCCCTACTTATTGATGAAAAATAGGGTGCATTAACTGTTAATCTACGGCGGTACCCATACCCGCCTCCCAATTGACATGTATTCTGAGGAAAAACCTTGTATTCCCTTTACTATTCGTAATCAATGAAACGCTTGGTGAGCTTCAACTTGTATTCGCTTTGGTGCTAAAATATTGTTTGGAGGGGGATTATGGAAATTTTTGAAGCGTTGTAGTGGGGGCTGGCACAAATACGGTTGAGAAGCACTGCTCTACATGAAGAGTCTACATGGAGCCACGATGCCGCGAGGATAGAATACATTACGAGTATTACGTTTACTACGCAAGTTCCCGTCACGTCGCGTCGCTCCGGATTGTACGCGATCAAATATTAAAACCTTTACTAGTTAGCCTGGTTGATAGCAGCGGGTCTTGTAGACTGGGGAGAGTAGAGTATGTTTGTAGGTGTAGAGTGGCGTATTGTAGACGTCTGGGAGCCAATGGATTGCAAGCTTTTCCTTTGCATATTAATTTTCCCCGGAGCGTGCATGTTTTAATTTAAGCTGTTAAACATTCAAGTTGGGAGTCAAGACATCGTCGGGAGTAGGGATTTGTTCCGGAAAATCTGAACTCTCGGATTTCGTCGATCTCAATATTAGGATATTAAGGCAGTAATCTAGTCTAAAAAAAAAAAGCATTTTTTTCTTCATATTTCCAAAGTTTAAATATTCAAAAGTGTGTCCTTAAAACGATTTTTCGAAATTCGCATTATTTTAAAAGTTAAAACCATTTTAATGTCGCGGTTTAGACGGAATCTAACCAGAATATGAATAGAATAAAATTTTAAACGCATTTTTCTTAAAACTTCTCTTTTCGAGACGTTTGACACGATATCTAGTTCTATGAAACCAATTTGCTTGAAATTTGGTGTGAGCCTTCTCTATACATTACTTTACGGCGGGAACTAAAACTATACAAAAATTTAAATTTTTACTATTTTTAAAAAATTTGGAAAATCAAAAAAATTGTTAAAAAATGTCTTTTTTATTTCAAACAGCCGCCATTTCGCGAAAAAAAATTTTTTACTCTTCCTTAGTTTGGGATGTAGCCGCATTTGTTTGGATTAAGAATTTTTTTTTTAGATTACTAGGAGGGTTGCAAACGTGTCAATCAGGGCGCGCCATTTTTTGTAGACCTCCCACTTCAACACTCTAACTTTTTGAATTTTGAATTTTTTCGTTTGATTTTTTTTTACATATTTTTTAACGTTTAATCAATATTTGGTAAAATAATGGCTTTAAAAATATTGTGTTTTTTTTATAGCACCTGAAAAAATACCTACAAATTTTGCTTCTAGACTAGAAACCCCCTTAAGATTAAATCCGGATTTAAAAAAAAAAAATTTCAAATATAATGGCCGAAAGTAATATTTGAAGAAAAAAAGTTAAATTTTTTCTATTACCGGTCGTCCAATTGATTTTTCAGACATCTCCAAACACTAAGTTTTGAGATAATGAGAAAAGCAATGCTCACCATAAATCAAGTGTTGTTTACACGTGTGGCTGTGTTTAAATACAAAATACGCTGATAAATAATACAAGGAGGCACGACGATTCGATATATTATTATGTCATTTTGAAATATTCATCAACATTTTTGCATTACAATTGATTTGGTGGCGTTTATGAGGAATCTGGGTTTTGAGAGGGTATGTAATAATAATGTGGGATATAGGATCACAATTCGGTATATGATTCGGTTATTATTATGTCATTTTGAAATATTCATCAACATTTTTGCATTATAATTGATTTGGTGGTGTTTATGAGGAATCTGAGATGGTATGTAATAATAATATGGGATATAGGATCACAACGATTCGATATATTATTATGTCATTTTGATATATTCATCAACATTTTTGCATTATAATTGATTTGGTGGTGTTTATGAGGAATCTGGGTTTTGAGATGGTATGTAATAATAATATGGGATATAGGATCACAACGATTCGATATATTATTATGTCATTTTGATATATTCATCATTTTTGCATTATAATTGATTTGGTGGTGTTTATGAGGAATCTGGGTTTTGAGAGGGTATGTAATAATAATATGGGATATAGGATCACAACGATTCGATATTTTATTATGATATTTTGAAATATTCATCAACATTTTTGCATTATAATTGATTTGGTGGTGTTTATGAAGAATTTGAGTTTTGAGAGGGTACTTTTACCAGATATTCGCTGATCAACTTCACGATCAGTACATTAGAACATACTAAGAGGTACCCGTTTGAAACACTATTTTTAGGGTGCATTAACCAATTCGAATCTACAGGTATACAATATATTATCACATTAAAAAAGATAACCGGATTTTTCGCAATCTTTCGGAGATGTCTGACTTATCAACTGGAAGATACATTAGAACATATTAGGAGGTGCCACATTGAAACACTGTAATTAGGGTGCTTTCTCCAATTCGTGTCTACAGATATACAATATATTATTAAATTCAAAAAGATATCCAGATTTTTCGGAGATGTCTGACTAATCAATTGGACGATCGATACATTAGAACATATTAAGAGGTGCCCAATTGAAACAATGTTATAAGGGTCCATTACCCAAACCGTATCTACAGATATACAATATATTATTAAATTCAAAATGATATCCGGATTTTTCGCAATCCGGATTTTCCTAATGCAATCTCTAGTCTGGAGGCTTTCGGGGGCACAATGAATATGGATGAAGCGAAGAATTCTCCACTTTACAAGGTTTTTGTATGTGCTGTAACGTGGTTACCATAAAATTAAGCCTAACAACACGGAGTTGACGTGTCATCATAGACGATAAAAAAATCTTAAAAATTTTTAGACAATAAAACCTGTTTTATACTTACGTATGTTTTTATGTCAAAACTCCCCTCTTTATTGTGCCTAACAAGAATGCTTTATCGTCACTAGATTTGGCAAACATTCGAAACCGGGGGTTGAGGCTTTAAAAGAGGGTGGAAAGACAATCTTTCTTCAGTAAATAAATGTTTTACATGAAACTAACATGTAGTGGGATATTAGACTTAGTCCACCTGAGTTATGAAACATAGGCACTAAATATTTATTTTAGAAATAAATCGATGATGATCAAGATGATCAAGCGATGTGGTACCTCAAGATGCTAAATAGCTAAAATGCAGATTCCAGCTTTTTTTTTAAATCTGTCTTAAACGGTTTGGCACATAGGTTCTCAACCTTATTTTGCCCACCGCCCACTTTGAGAATATATTTTTTCTAGAGCCCCCCCAATTTTTCTTTACGGTGGGAGCTGGGGCGGGGGAGGGGGCTCAATGGCACGGAATCAATAATTCGATTAAAAATGTATTAAATTATTTGTTATTCTCTTTTGCTTAGCAAGTTAAACAAATCAATTCTTTTGTATTTTAAGTACCGGGTTGCTACCTCCTTCCTTCTTGCATTCATGATATAATGTCAATTCTTAATAAAAATAAAAAAAAATCATGTCATCCAATTTAATTTACATCTGAAAGTAATGGAATTTTTCAGTTCGATTTTCACCCACTTCCCGAACTACCGGAATAACACAAAACTACGCACACGTGGTACAAATTAACCAATATTTAAGTTTACTTTGCTTTATTAGTACCTCATAATCGTGTTCTTTTTGATTTTTAGACCATATTTTTTTACCTGCCTAGTCCTCACTATGCCATCTAAATGCCCCAAATTTTCTCTGGGTCTTCTACTGCGCCCCCCTGAAAGTCCCAAACGCCCATTGATAATGGGCCATAACGCCCATATCGCCGGGTGCGTTATCGCTTACGTTGAGATACGTTTAACACAATAATATAGCTTTTACATCCCTTTTAAAATTTATTTGTAGCCCCGGTCGCGCCCTTTTGGTTATTTCTATTTTACGCAGCTTTTTGCATTTGATTCCAATGCTGCCCCACGTTTTTTTTCGTGGAAATACTCCATCGGTTTCTTTTAACATAATGATTTGTATTTTAACCTTTTATACGCCTGTAGAGTATTACATTACATTGGGTATATGAAGTGATTTCACTAATTATTTTTACAAGTGTCTATATTAAACGCACAATGGCTACATGCAATTTATTTCTTACATTGCAATGATTTATAATTTAGATTTCTAAAATTATTTAAAATGATCAAAAATAATATTTGCACTTTAAATAATCGTTAAGATGTGTTACATCGAAATAATAATGTTAAAAATTTCGCTACCATTAATATATTTTTAGCGAACTTACTTCATGATATATTTTTGAAGGTGACATTGAAATAGGTTTTTATGCCTAGTGTTTCGAGTAAGTACTCTTATGTTGACTAGACTTAGGAGTTCGCAACAGTCGTGCTCCGAATTAACAATTTAATTAATTTTTAAAAAGAAGCATCAGTCACGTCAGTCATCCTCCATTTTTCCATCATTTTGTACAGTCATTTAAAAGTTGTGATTTTATCAGAATTATAGTTTTAAAAGTTTGTTGTGTTCTTGCAGACATGTCGCACGAAGTGGCTTTGGTGCAGCGGCTGGCTGAGCTGCAGGTGAGGCTGCAGTACCTGGAGGCCGTGTACCGCTCCAGGGCGGAGGACGCGCCCCGCCCACCGCCCCCGCCGCGCGCCGACCCGCCGGCCAACGTGCGCGCCATGCTCAACAACATGACCGGTAAGTCACCACGCCAACACCATACTAGATCACAGTGGGTATAACGGTAACAGATTTTTTGTAACCGTTTATTTATTCTAGCTTCAAGAACGGGAACAAACTGCATCGGATGAGAACACTTAAAATTTTTTTTATATAAATTTGTATAATTGTATGTTGTGCGGTGTAGGGACAGTCGGGGGCTTTTAGAATCATTTCAAAGTAGCTTCGTTTAAAAAATAAATGTAGAGTCTTGATGTGAGAACCGATAGAGGGACCAAATTTTCTGTGATATTTCACATTGATTAACTTTTTTGCTGTCTTTTAAGATTATTCTGAAAATAAATAAAAAAGCACTTTTGCGCTTGAAATCGTGACCTTTAGTCTCTGTTTGCCGAGCGATTTTAATGCCTATTTTTTTTTGCCAAATCGTAGCTATGTATAAGGCATACTAAGAATACATACATTTTTGGCTTGTGGCTTCCTCTTAACAACATGCCCGGTATGGGTTCCAGATCATGTTGGTATCTTCTGGTATGCCCAACAAGAATACCGATGGAATTGGTAACTTGATCTCTTGTGGCATGCTCAATTACCTGAAGTAGGCCTCAGGTATTTGATATTGATGTTTTGCTAATTAGTAATTATTACCAATTATAATATATAGACGACCTCCGTGGTCGAGTTAGGCTCTCGACTAGCATTCCGAAGGTTGCGGGTTCAAATCCCGGCGCGCAAATAAATTTTATTTGATAAATTTTTGAGGTTTCACAATAATGCATTTAAAGTTATAAATTGCATGTTTGCGACACATTCCATAGTGGGAGGTACTCTCAGAGAGAGTAAGTGAGTACTCTAATTCCCTGGTGTAAGACCACCATTCAGAAATGAAAATTTGCTTAAAATGACTTTCGCCATGTTTGATGAAAAGATCTGAATAGCAGGTACTTCCCCGTCTCCTTATTCCCCATCTCCTTCCCCTCCCAACAGTCTTCATCCACACAACATACCTCAATTTGGGATGCCATCGTCTCACTGGTTCCAGACGGGAGCAGATGCTAAAAAGCTAACAACTGATAATTGTATTCAAGGAAGTGCTCTTCTGTCATGCTAACCCTGTACAAATCGCAAGTGCGCCCCATGGTTGAATTTGGCAGCCACCACGTCTGGAGCTCCAAAATACTTGAAAAATACCCTCGATTCGATAATAAATAGATTCTCCCATCTTAACGAATGGATTGCAATCTTTAGAGCACAGGCGTCGGGTGAGAATGCTATCCATGTTCTACCGGTATTTCAATGGAAGATTCTCTGAGGAACTAGCGTCATTGATCCTTTCGGCACCGGTGCATAGTCGGGAGACACGCCAAACGCGTGCCCAACATATGTACACGGTTGACATTTGTCACATGAGAACGGGTCGTTTTTTCGACTCGTTCTTCAGTTCAACAGCTCGGCTATGAAACGATTTGCCGGTTTCTGTGTTTCCTCCCTCCTACAACATGGGTCTCTTCAAGGCCAATGGTCATTCCTTTCTTTCCTCAAAAGACCCTCCACCCAGCATCCTGTGTGGAGTTAATGTAAAAAAAATAAAAAAAATCATTTAAATTAAGAATTTATGACAAATACTTTGAAAACATATAAAAAGATCTTCTTTTTGAAATCGTATTCATCGTGTTTAAGGGGTTTTACACCTCTCTGGTTTTGGCAACCCATAGACTATCTGGACTGTTTTGTCAAATGAATTAACATTGTTGGCAGTTATTTCTACGAAATGTACATTTTGACTACTTTGTAAATATCTTGTTAACACTTTTGCTAATACTTGAATGCACTATTTCGTTTTTATCACCACACTTCCGTTTGTTCAGTTCATGTGGTAATAAATCATTCTCTTGGTTGTTATATTCTGCAACATTTCCCCATCTCATGTTGAGTCAAGGTAGTTTTGACTCCCTCGATTCAATAAGTGTCATTTTTTAAAATGGCTCTTCATCGTTTCCAGGTCTCCGCGCGGCGAACGGTCTAAACGAGGCCAACCTGAAGACTTTGCACTTCCCAACTACCTACTACTTCCTGCCGCACCTGCTGGACGACCCGCAGAGCGTTCGTCCCGCCTACCTGCTGACGGGCGGCCGCTCGGGCGTGTCAGTGGTGCTGGGAATCCCCACCGTGCGGCGCGACAAGGAGAACTACCTCATGGCCACGCTGCACAACCTCGTCGAGGCCATGAACTCGGCAGAAGCCGCCGAGACGCTGATCATCGTGTTCGTGGCGGAGACGGACCTGGAGTTCGTGCTGCAAACTGCCAAGCTGATTGAAACACAGTAAGTTGGCTTACAAATGTTCTTCATCGGCTTCTACGCTAATTACCTTATTAACTTACCATCACGCTGTTTCTTCACAGGGGTTGGCAGAAAGTTTCGTCACAGGGGTTGGGTGCCATTTATTTGGTAACCAACACCTGTGCCACAGCTCACCCCAAGTTATTTGTGGTTTGTCCAGGTCTTGGCAGCGGATGCGTCTGCCGACCACTGATCGGGAGAGAGTGGTTAAGGTTACTCCCTTTGACGTCTCCAGCCGTACTCTCTCTCGGAAAATCGCATTTCACTCCAGGGATGGATTCATACGTTTGTCACTCCTGGACACAATGACCCCCTGATTCCGACCGATCCCTAATACCCTTTTCCTTTCCAGAACTTCCTCTCCTTCCTTTCCTAAAAAGACCCTCCACACAGCATCCCTAAAGATGACATAGGCCCTAAGGGGAATTATTTTCCTCAGGGTCTCTGTGTGTGGAGCCAAAGTAAAAAAAAAACTCAACACCTCTTTGAATAGTCATTAAAAGCTACGAAAAATTATGAAAAATAGCCCATAACCTAACCTAACCTATTTAACAATATTTTTCATCACTTTTAAAGACTTTTCAAAGGAGGTGTTGAATTGATTTCATACCGAGTTCGGTCACCGGCAGAAAAATGCACACAAGCCTTGCTTCATTCATATATCATATCGTACTTATCCTTTCTATTATTCTGATTTCGAATTACATTTATGCACGTACAAACCTTAACTTAACTTTTTATCGCACTTTTTCCGAGATTTCAACACTTATCACTCTTGTCTTATTTTTGCAGTAAAATAGATATATTAACGGTTCCTTAGCTCATGATGGAGACAACATAGCCATCAAAAAATAGTTGCATTCACTTGCAGAAATTAGAGACAGAAAATGATATGACTCTCACCTTTCAAAACTTTTTTCTTCTTTATAAAATCAGTTTTTCCGCTTCATAATGATTACGTAGTTGATATATCTGATTTTAATACATTTACACACTTGATTTCAGGTTTCCCAGTCAGGTAGAATCGGGCCTCATCGAAGTCTTGTCCCCACCGGAGTCTTATTATCCCGACATGGATAAGCTCAAACAGACTCTTGGAGACTCGATGGAACGCGTCAAGTGGAGAACCAAACAGAACCTGGACTTTGTCTTCCTGATGGCATATGCTCAGCCAAAAGGCACTTTCTACGTCCAACTGGAGGACGACATCCTTGCCAAGCATAACTTCATCACCACCATGAAGGATTACGCGATTGAAGTAACTTCAAAGAAGCCCAATTGGTTTGTGCTTGATTTCTGCCAGCTGGGCTTTATTGGGAAGTTGTTCAAGTCTGCGGAACTGCCCTGGGCTATCACCTTCATACAGATGTTCTATAATGATAAGCCGGTGGATTGGTTGCTTGATTATCTTGTTATCACTAAGATTTGCAACTATGGGGAGAAGGGAACTGTAAGTATAATTTTTATCTATGTATACTTATTATGCTCAAGTATTACTCGATAGTAACAAATAAACAAAGCCCTTAGGCATTCCCTACCAGATCTGGCTCTAAGCCAAACGGCGCCTTGGGCTGGTAAAGTTGGGCGCTCTATTAGGTGTTAGGCATTTTCAACGCTCCAGCAATTAGGCACCCGAGGACTGCTCCAATTGCTTCTGTAAAGGGCCAGCCCTGTTCCCAACACAACCAATTGTTTCTTGAAGAGAAAAATTAAATTTAAGCTCTCCTGACTACAAATCACAGCCAAAGTAATTACAAGCCAAATATATTTTTCAATTCTGAACATTCAATTATAAATTATCGTAAATTCTATGAGTTCTGAATGTTTTACTCAATCTTCATTATCTCTTAGCAACTATTGTTGCAGTGTTGTCATTCACCAACCAATTTCTTGAGATGGGTAAAATAGATGTACCTAATTGAAACTATCATGAGAGATTCATTTATTAGAATTTATAATACACACCATGAGAGGTTCATCTATTAGAATTTATAATACACACCATGAGAGATTCATTTATTAGAATTTATAACCTCTGAACTTGTAGTAAATGGTATTTACTGCGAGTTATACTGGCGCTAATGTCATAATAGATACCAAATCAATCCTTGTTATCACAGCCATAAGTTCTCTTTTATGAAAGTTTTTGCTTTTGACCTGACCATGTTTCATCTCTCCTAAATGTAACCAAACATAATATGGATTCTGTAGAAGATTGTGCAGTGTTTAGTCATGAATTTGACGTTGGTTTTAAAAGTCACTGCTTTATTCTTGTTCAAGTTGCAGTTAATTCAACATTTTCTTATTTTGTACCGTAGAATCATTTTAAAGAGACTCTTGCTTTTATGGTGATGTATGATATCGTAGGCCTACTGCGGGGTAAGAAAAGTCAAGGGGCGAATGTTTCAAAATACATTTTTTGAACCACTATCAGTGTGAACAAATGTGCACTCTAAAAAGATTTGCTTGTAGTACAAATATTATAATATTACATGACTTTCTAATTTCAATTCAATTTTCAAATTTTCTTTCCCATTAAGCAATACAGCACAATAATATGAATACAAATAATAAAATAGGTACCAAGTGCCAAAAAAATAAAAAATAAAACTAAATATGCAGAAATGTTCTGTGTGCCTGTAACCCAAGTAATTTACCTAAGTGCCAAAAAAAAAAAAAATTACAATTTCCACGATGAAAGATGGTTCTGTGCGTGAGAGTCAGTTTCTTTTAAAATAGGCACCAAATACCATTCATGTCAATTGTCATTTGTATGTAAATGGCTGCCAACGGAGGTGCGGCGTTATGTTCTGTTGATGAAAAATGTCGTAAAATTTTTGAAATAAATCCACAAATAAGACTCAATTATAATAGGTGTTTTCATGAAATATTGTCAGTTCCTTAACTTAATCTCCTGTATCTCAGCTACAATATTTTGGAAATCAGTGCCTATTTTATTTCTTGTATTCATATAATAAAAATAACATTTTGTTTTTAATTTTCAGAAACAATGTAGAACGGATAAAGCCCAAGTGTGGGTGCACTATAAACCATCTCTATTCCAACATATTGGTACATATTCATCTCTAAAGGGAAAGATTCAGAGGTTGAAGGTATAATAAGTATTAGAATTATTAATTCATTTATGTATAGATCTTTGGCGTTAATTTCATATTTGTTTCATAATAAATTCAACCATTTGTCGCTAAGTTCACAATTTTTGACAGGCATTCTGCAGAATTCTTTATTGCATTTGGTTAAAATATAAAAACAATACTTTCATAAATACAATAAAATTCAGGGGACAAACATGGTAATGAAATGAGTCATACATAATTGACAGATTGCAGAGCTCTCAGATGCTTTTAGGCCACAGGCCTATCCTGCTGCATGAGTCGTATGGTTCCTATGTACGAAAAGTTCACTTTGATGAAAAGTTGGCAAGCAATTTTTAATTCAATTATATCTTTAAAAAATAAAAACCTAGAAAATTATTTATTTTACGTGCTTTGTTGTTAGACTTTGTTAGTTTAGCTTATGGAATAAATAATTTTCTGGTTTTTTTGTATTAAAAAGTTTTAATTGTAAAAAGAATTGTTTATTAATATTTCACTCAAGTTGGACGTATCGTATGTAGAAACTATACAACTCATATTATCTCTTGTGTTACCCACCAGTGCTCAAAATAAATTGAAAAACTAAATAATATATAATAATAATATTTGGCTGATTTATACAGCGCCATTTTCGTAAACAATCACCTCAAGGGCGCTGATATAAGTGTAATTTTCTAAAACATCGTTGTATGTTTTTAGGAGTTACAAAGTCAAAATTATAATATAAAATAAATTTAAATTAAATAAATTTTAATGACAATTGATACTTGAGTCGACAGAATGACCCATTTGTTTTTTAAGGGTTAACAAGGTGAACTAAAAATAGTATTGCATTCATTCAAAGTACAGTGTGCCAATTAAGTATTGTACTAAAACAGTTTATTATTTTTGTGATGTTTATTTCTTCTATTGATTACAAAATCATTTTTTTCAAATGTGTTCACCGCCATTATTATTGCGATTTGCTAAACATTAGAATATTCCGGGACACAAGTCAGTTTCAATTAAATTTGAGTATTAAAGTTTTTTAAAAGTTATATTATGTTTGGTGTGGTGCAGTAGTTGTTCATCATTAATGTATTCTAAAATATATATCTAATGCATTGTATAGTCCTGAATGCACCTAGCAATGTTTGCAAATCAGCAACCTGAGTAATAGAAATTAATGTTTTGGTACATGGCATCTGCTTTAGAAATCGATGGATTCGCTTATAAATATCTCACCCAGCTGATAGCATGCAATAACTAATGGAAATGCATTCACTGGCATGATCAAAGTATTTCAGCTTTATTATTTGTTCCAAGTCAATCTGTATTCATTGTTAACATGTTAGGACTCTCGAAGAACCTCACCAGTATTGTTCTAGTGTTCAAAAATCAACCGGTAAAAGATGAAGTTTTTTTTTCACTAAAATTCATCTTCTATAAATATCTTTTAAAATAAAATAAAAAAATGATTCCGCTGAGGTTTTAACCTTCCTTTTCACTGAGTGGAATCAACCGCACTATATGGTAATTCCGATTTTAAAAACTGTTTATCACATAAATAGTGTTTTAATTTATTTTATATCAGTAAAATTCGTATGTCCATGTTTTGTGCGTGCCAAAAGTTGATTGAATGCATTGTCATGGACATCGAGTCTGTCTGCTGAGTTTCAGCGTGATGGAATGTCGCGATTTGGGTTAATTTCCACTTCTAAGATTCCACGGCTTTCATTCATTCAATCAAAAAAACAATAGCGAAATTCATATAAATTCATGTTAGAACTATACTCTGAGAAAAGAGCAACTATGCAGTATTTTCGGGACAATGTTATGAATTAAACATAAATTTATGGGAAAAGGATTTTTTTGTAAAGGCGAAAGGCTGTCATTGAATGATATCTTGAATCTGTTGCCACTATATTACTGTACTCCGTAGTACCGGCTACTATTAACCGGTTTCTCTAATTCTCAATTCTCGATGAGGTTCGCTATCCATCCCATCGCCAACCCTTCGGTGGTGCAAAGAGGAGGACGGAACGTGAACAATGTCGAATTGGTACATGGAATATCAGAGGAGGAATGGAAAGAAAGAAGAATGAATTATGCAATACAATGGAAAGTATATGTATGGACGTACTTTGTGCAACTGAAAGTATGAAAAAAAGAGAACGGTACAATGCAGCATAATAAGAGGTTCGTCATCTGGTCTGGGAGATCAGATACGAGGAAGGGTTTTCAGGGTATTGCAACGCTACTGTCTCCCAGAATGGTTGAATGTATGTTGCGGTACGAATGTGTAAGTTCGAGAATAATGTGGATCCGATTCAAAATTTGTTTGACAAGGGTTTTTCTTTTTTTTTTTTTTTTTGTTATTGTTTTTGGGGTGTTATGCCGTGTTTCGCTATCTCCTTCTTTAGCCAACGTTTCGGACAGCGTTACAGTGTCCATCATCTGCCCTGATGAGTGAATGTTGTCAGCATGGTTGATATAAAAAAATCAATTAAATACATGAAGAATGGTAAGGCTGTTGGTTTCGATAATATTGCTTTCAAGTACTTTAAGAAAGATAGCCATATTATTTTCACAGGTTATGCAAACTTTTTTAACCAGTGTTTAGAGGGGGGCTACACGCCATTAAGGAGAAGGGCTGTTATCATAGGCCAGATTTTCTCTTTGGATATGCTCACTGAGAAATTTCTGTCAAAAAACCATAAACTCTTCTGCGCCTTTGTAGATCTACAAAAAGCATTCAACCGGGTCGACAGGAAAAAGCTATGGAAAGTGTTGTCCATCTATGAAGTAACTACAAATCTCATACAGGCAGTTGCATCTCTGTATGAGGGAAGCTTTACATGTGTTAGGGTGAATGGTGGTTTTACAGGGTGGTTTGACATCACAAAAGGTGTTAAGCAAGCCTTCGTAATATCACTATGGTTATTCAATCCAAACATGAATAATTGTGTGCAAGAATTGAAAGAGGTGTGATTAGGTGCGAAATTGAGTAACCTGAGAGTATGTTGCCTGTTGTACGCTGCTGATGCGGTACTGATTTCTAACGGTATGGAAGATCTACAGTCTCATGTCTACAATGAAGGAAGTGTGTATGAAGAATGAGTTAATGATGATTGTAAGTAAGTCTAAAGTCATGGTGTTTGAAAGAGAGAATACGAAAACCGTATGCAATGTAGTTTTGAATGGTGAATACTTGAAGCAGGTAGATGAGCTTGTGTATCTGGGTAGTATGTTTACGAGAAATGGGAATGCTGATAGCGATATTAATAGAAAGGTAAATGCAAGTAACTTCATCAATGGAGGACTGAATGCTGTTGGTGCTAATAAAAAAACTTCAATAGAAGCAAAACTAGCAGTCCACAATGGAGTGCTGGTACCTACCCTGATGTATGGCAGTGGCATGGAACTGGCAGAGTAAAGATTAAAGTAGACTGAATGCTGTTGAAATGAGATGCCTCAAGGCGTGTATGTGTTGAAAAACCATGTATGACCGTGTGAGAAATGAGGAGATCTGCAAAAATGCACGGCTGTTGTAAGCGTAATGAGTAAGATTAAGAAAGGGACCCTCAGATGGTTTGGGCATGTAGAGCGGATGAAAGAAGAAAGTAGTGTAAGAAGAATATATGATGAAATGTGAATTGTAAAAGAAGTCGGGGACGCCCTAGGAAGACATGATCAAGTGAATCAGATTCTTGAGTTGGGCCATGTCAAGAGTCAGAATAATAGAGGAGCATGTATGAGACGATGTACGAATGTGAATAAGGCAAAGAGTGTGTGCCAAGACCGAGTTGTTAGCGGTCAGTCTTCTCTGCTTACCCTTGCGTGAAACAGCGTGGTAGTTAGTTAGTTCTAATTCTGTAAGTTCAAATACAATCGCAAACTGCAAGATAAAATGAAATTTAGCATTGTGGGAATAATTATTGAAAATGATGATAATCCTTAATGTACATTTTTTTGATATTTTGTTTTGAAGTTTTACTTTTCATGTACATTTAAACATTCCAATATAAATACACATTTTAATTTGTGCATCTCAGAAATAAACAAAAAAAATTTATCAAAAATTAATTCAGTGAATAAAATAATAGCACCCTGTAAATCACCCTTATTAACAATATTCCCATATAATGTTGAATCCTCCCACAGTTCTTTCCCTCTCCCAAAAATCACCCCTCCCGCTACCCCTACCTGATTTAAATCTAATCATTTCTCTACTTATATAGAAATTAAAAATTTAAGTAAAAAATGTACATGAAAAGTAAAACTCTTCAAACAAAATGATTAGAAATTGTTACATATTTAATGCTCAAGAAAAAAAGAAAATACATTTTTCTGACTTACCTACCTTTTTATGTATATTGCTTGTGCTATAACTTATTTTATATTGGCATGTTAGATTTTTAGTTTTCAATTATAATTTTACTTTTTAGGATAAACACTTTGGTAAGGTTCCCCTTTTTTTCCCACACGAGAATCCACCATTGGGCTCTGTAATTTGCAATATCCAGGCTTACAAACAATACACGCCGAAAAGGGCCTACCAGGGAGACACTTACTTCTGGGGACTTCTACCACAACAAGGAGACCATCTGATATTTAATTTCCAAAATCCCATCATGCTTTCGAGGTATTTCATGTACACATCAATATCAAAATTTACTGATGCTTTACTTTATGTGTATTATGTATATGTTCTGTTTTGTGTTGCAACCTATTGAAAAATGGGAGTTGACCTTAGTGTCAGTTAAACTTTGTTTAAAATGCTTTTTAGCTTCAGTCTATTTACCTTGCTAATCAATGTTTAATGATTATATTACTTGTAACATCATTTTCTGGCAAAGTAATAAATCACAGTGAGATTTAATGTTATTACTTTGAATATTAAGTGATTTGAATAATGCGAATAGTCCATCATGACAATATAAATCTCGGCGACAAGTGGTATTAGAATCTTCCTGTAAATACCTTCATTTAAAATTTCTCATTTACTAGATTATACCCATCATCATGGATTGTATATATTTATTGTTTTGCATACCTTTTGAAAGGGAAAGTAGTTATCCATCTGTAGAGTGAACAGTGCAAACATTCAGCATGTTGTTTCACATAATAAGAAAGGATTCAAATAGATTTAAATACATTATATTTTTCTACAATTTAGCAATCATAAGGTCTTTAAACTCTACTGCATCATGGCGACTGACTTGCATCCAATAAATAAAACAAAGTAAATAACATACATGTTAGGTAGAATTTCCATGTTTGTACTCCATATAATCTTTCCAAATATAACTCTGTTCTTTTGAATTCAATATGTTTTTACCTGCGGCGATTTTAATATTGTTGAAATGTGTGTTTTTGTGTAACCTTACAGTGTTAGCTGTTATTTGCGATATATTTTCTCGCCTATTAAATTTGTCTATTTATGATTCTCTTTCAAGTGCGAAATATGATTATATGTTATTCTACAACTATAAACTGCAATTTATTGGCTGTTTGAAATTTTTTATGTGAGAATTTGCTTTTTAGATATCTTCTGCGCAGTGGTAATTTGGAACATCTCTCGGACAAATTTTATAACACCTCGGTTGAAGTACTACCCGTAAACAAACAGCTGACTCACCAAAATATAACTAGTGATGGTTTTGTGGTTGTGGGACGCTTTGACTCCCTAGGACTGGCAGAGGGCAATGTCGACCTCTCCCTTGGCAAGGTGTCTGCTGTGAGGCTCAAAGTCCACAGCGAAAGTGAAAACTGGGTCATCCTGAGTGAGGTAAGTGTCGCCTTGTTCAGAATTTGAAACTACATTATTTTTCTTCATGAGCCTTCTGCCTTCTGTCTTCCAGCTTTGGACATAGTTACTTCCTCAAATTATACATAATAATAAACAAGATTCTGAATCAAATTCAAACTAAAGAAAAATAATTTTGCCGTCTGTTAGTTTCTCTTTTACGATGTGAAAACCAATAACGTAATGTACATTCTCATATAATTAGATCGTCTTAAACCATAGTGAACTAATTCACTTTTTGCAGTTTCTGAGTTAGAACTTGAAATGAGGGCTCCAAATCATAATCAAGCTCTGCCAAAGAGAACCAATCAGAGAAATACTGTCTTGACCAATCATAGATAGTTTTTCTCTGTTTGGTTCTTCTTTGTGTGTTAGATTATGATTTAGAGCCCTCAATTCAAGCTCTAACTCAAAAATTGCAAAGTGAGTTAGTTCACTATGGTTTAAGACGATCCAATTTATCAGTCCCAATTATTATGGAAGAACAAAGAAATACACTTACACTTAAGCAAGAGCTCACAGTGACTACTTACCTGTTGCGTTACCATGCCTATGCTTTCCACTTATGGGTGTTAGAATGTGTCTAAGGTACATAATGTCCTTGATATCTAGAGCTTAATTTATGTTAAAGAACAACTAATTTATGTTAACGAACAACTGACCAAATTGTACTTATAATTACATTAGTACGGATTTTGTGAACATTGTGTTTTGGTCTTTGTGGACCATCCGAACATTTTAAGTTCAGAATTTATTATGTTCTAACTTTACATATATTTTTGTACAGATTCATTTTGAAGAATTGAAGCAGAGCTGACCATTTGATTTGGGAACGATGGGAAAGTTGACTTTTCCCCTCTCCAACGCCTTCCATCCCAGGATCTTCGAAGCTTTCCAACCCCACTCCAAATAAAGCTTGTCCAAAGGCATGTTTCCTTAAGGATTCACGGTGTACTTCAGAAATCATATGTACAAGCCTTTGTTTATCATCACTATACTTTTCAGTTTATTTAAATCATTTAGAATTACAGGGTTATCCATTGCATGCATGATTTAAACCATTGTCGATATGAACATTGGCGTGATGGGGCACGACTCTGCGGAGAAGAGGAATTATTGCTAGTCTTACTTTACTGCACACTGATTCAGATTGGCAGTACATTCTTCATTGCCAACATCCTGCTGTATCAAGTGGAGATTAGATTCTTCAAAATTTTTGAAAGTGAAGATTCGATAATACTAATTTGTAGACATTAAAAATTCACAAAGCAGTCTGATAATTGTCATGCCTTCCCCATCCTTTCCATTTTTATTTGTATGTTATAAATAACTTTAGATGATTTATGAAAACTTCACAAATTTATGTTTTATATAAATATTAATTTTTCTTAATTTGGAACCGTGATGTGATAATTATTATTATAAAAATATTGGTGGTTATAATTTTTCTGAAAAAAAAAACTGTGGACCAAATTTATCATTTGTGTTACGAAACAAATAAAACATCACACATGCTGTTTTAAATGCAAGATAGTTTTGTGCAAATTTCGATCCAGAGATAGAATTAATACACAGCCACCATGTAAATAAGAATTATTGTTGGATTGTTACAACCTCCTAAGTGTTTGAAACTTGGTTCGGTAACAGAAAAAGACTGTAAGTAGGTATACGTCAGGAACGGTTTTTGTAGTGTTGAATTTCCCTGTTTTAAAGAGCTGTAATTTTTTATTTGAGGCTAGCTACACCTTTTATATCACACGTGATGTGAAATATGCCACCGATCGTCGGAAACCCAGCGAGTCCCTAACGCTCAACAAGTTTGAGGTGGCGTATAATTTAATATGACATGATTTTGATGGATACGCAAAAAAACGAGAGTGCTTTAGACCACAAGACTGAAGTAAAACTTCTATGAGAGGAAGAGAGAAAGAAAATGTGCGCGCGCACTGCTTTCTCTTGCTCCTACAGTGTGATACAAACAATAGGCCTGCACTGTGTCTTAGATATATGAAACGTAACTGGCTATGAGAGAAAGATAGAAAGAAAATGTGTTTCTCGCACCCCTCTCTCTTGCCCCTACAGTAATATATGAAACGTAACTCTCTCTCTTTCTATCTTCACTAACTTGTATCTCCCTCTCAACTTCCGTTCGCCTCGCCCGATTACACTTTTCGTAACGCTCTCGCCACGCTAATATATGAAACGTAACTCTCTCTCTTTCTATCTTCACTAACTTGTATCTCCCTCTCAACTTCCGTTCGCCTCGCCCGATTACACTTTTCGTAACGCTCTCACCACGCATTCACCAGCTTACTCTCCAAGTCAAGCGTGCGTAAAGAAGTTTTACTTCAAAAAGTAAATAACCACCTTAGTCGGTCAACAGAGAGAAAGATTTTCTAGTAAAAGATGTTATAAGATAGACGGATCACATAATATAAGAATTTTACCACTGACCAGCTCTTACTAAAAAGAATAGCATTCCTAAAAATGCTACAAAACGATAAAAGTACTTAGTTTTTTCCAACATTTTTTTTGGGATGTTATGCCGTGTTACTTCTTTAGCCAACGTTTCGGACAGCCTTACCATACCATTAGTGTCACCCCAACACCCCAAAAATAAATAATGAAAATACTTTTGGCCGTGAAAATCTAAAATCATATCCAAGATTATTATTTCTAAAGACTTTGTACTAAAAAAAAGTCTCAAAAAGGATTCTCTATATCATCTTCATGGACCAATTCAGGCGCTATTAAAACTAGGTGCAGAAAAATTTTGCATTGCAGAGATTACCTTATTTAAATCTCACGGCATCGGTGACCCAGACCATCGAAGTATATTAATTTGACCGACAACACGCGAAGAGGGGATAAAAACTATTTTCAAATAACATATACGTAATTAATGAATCAGAGTTATTACGATCGGTGGCCTATTTTACTTAGGGTGTGCTGTTAACCTGAGAGCTTGATTTTAAATACTTAACCTTAGGATCTCATTAAATTGCAAAATAAAATATTGTTATATAATATTTATAACCCTTTAATTATTGTATATACCTTACCAATGCGTGCTTCTTTATCTGCAAAGCACCGCTGTTGGTAGGAGGATAACTTGCCGGTGTCAACTATCTTCTCGAGTTCTCTAATTAATGCAAGGGAGTGACATTCCTTTCCACGTTTACTGTTGACAGTAAGTGTAATATTGTCTAAATTTTTGTTCAAATGTTGATGTACTAAGAATATTTATTTATTTTGGTCAGACGCATTGGTTTTAAACTTATAGTCACAAAATTGTGTGTGTTTTTTTTCTGCTTTATATAAATGTACATATATGATATGTAATTAGTTTTTAAGAGAATGTGCTATCAACTGTTATTCCTGCTGTTTATAAATTATTATTCTATTAATCTATGATTATAATATTATAGCAAGTTATCGGTTTAAATTATTATTTCGTAATTGTATACAATGAAGAAAAAAAACTAGTTTTGTTATCTTCATCTTTTTAAGATATATGTTTTATTTAAGTACCTATTTGTTATTGTGATTAACGCACAATATCCCTTCTTTTGACCCAGTTCCTATTTAAAGCCCCCGTCTGTTGATCGTTGGCTTAAAATAATGTATGTATCAATACTAAGCTAGGTTATGAAATAAATTGTGTTATGATTAATTTCACTAACACTTACAAGCAAAGATGTTGAAATACCTGCTATCCGCAGGTTTTGCTGGGTGGAACTGTGTTTCCTACATTGTTAACCAGCAAACCTTAAGAAAAATCAACTAAATGAACGAATTCTTTCCGTATTCAACGGACGGCCGGCGTAGTCCAGCGGTAAGGCTCTTGACTAGCATTCCGAAGGTCGCGGGATTGAATCCCGGCAAATAAATTGTATTTGATTAATTTTTGTTATTTCACAATTTATTCATTTAAAATAATACATAGTTTATTTGCGGCACGTTCCGGAGTGGAAGATACTATTAGTATCGCCCTGGTGTAAGACTACCATTCAGAATTGAAACGTCGCTTGAAATGGCTTTAGCTGTGTTCAGTGACCAGATCTGAATAGCCAAGTACTTCCCTACCTTCCTCTTCCCCATCTCCTTCCCCTCCCCACTACCTTCAGCCTCACAACATACCCCGATTGGGGATGCCATAGTCCCACTGGCTCCAGACGGGAGCAGTTGGGACTCTTGTGCGGTATTCATATAAAAAATAAAAAAAATTCAAATTATATTGTGAACCAATACTACTGCACACCTTCAAAAAATCAACTAAATGAATGAATTCTTTCCGTATTCAAACTATGCCCTTTAGGTAGTAGTCCGCCGACAGTCGGGCGGCCATCGTAACATATCTCTTGTATTTCAATATCTTTGCTTACAAGTTACATTTCATTATGAATTGGCACTATTTTATTTTTATTCAGATATTATATAACTTAACAACAACTACATATATTTTTGTTGCAACTATTTAAATTTAATAGTATAATATCATAACTATTAAGATTTTTAATGTAATAATATGTGTGTGTGAATATCTAAAAAAAACGATTAAATAATCTACAACGTACTTTAAAACTCCTACCAAATTATAATACAATGTAAAATATATTATTGATAAAATTGGCAGCGTAACAACTTTATAAATGTAATGTTAATAAATGTGTATAAATATGTAGTTATAATCCCCTGTATGTTCACTGTGATATTTAAAAAAAAAAAACATAATATTAAATGTCGACTGAATAAATATTTGAATTTCAGCTCAAATGAAACATAAAATTTTGTCATTTGAAATAGTTTTTTTTGGTCTTAAAAAATATTCACAGGCAGTGGAAAATATTAAAGTAATATTTTTGGTCATCAAGTCATAATTTAAACTTCCTGTCCTTTTACTTAACACGAAATTTGGAAAGCGCAAATTTAAAGTATTGTCCATTTCGTGTTAACTTGAAAGCTCTTCACCGTTCCTTATCTATATTCATCAATATACCACTTGTATGAAATTAATTATTTTATATTAATTTGTATATTGAGTATCTTAAAATGAATACATGATGTATTATGAACTCGCCTTATCCCGTTAATAAACTTCTTTGTTTGACTCTTGAAAACAAATATTTTGGAAAAAAAAATTACTTGTATGCTCCCTACTGTATAGTATTTTATAGTATTTTTTGTAAAATCCATTCTTGATTAAATTCTGTAATTCCTTTGGCTTAAAACATAACAATGATAATAATTAATAATTTTGAAAATTTCAATTAAAATTCTTCGATTGCCAAAATGAGTTTTTCCTAAACTAACGTAAAGTAAATTTAATGGAATATTTCATCAAAAGCTCTTCATCATAACTCCAAGAAAGCTTTCTTTCTTTCTCTTTGAACTGTTTTTAATATGATAAATATTTATGACAGCAACTTTTCAATAAAATGTATAATATTTTATATGCCTTATATTTTATATTATACAATTTTTTAATTTATGTATTTTGTATAAATTTATTTTTTTTTAAATTTTATATAGGTATGTATTTTTGGATACAGTTCACTATTTTTAATCAATGGCATTTTATTTGTAATTTTTGAAGGATGAATATCTGTTTTATAATAAAAGATCTGCAATGTAAGTGCTTGATTTAAATATTTTAAATTGCAACTATGCATACAAAACAACATTACCCTGGTGGTGAATAATCATATATTTTAGCTCGCCTAAAAGTTGTGTTGAGATGAAAAAATTACTGCTTTTGTTTTTAGCCTTAACCACTTTTTGCCACGATTCAACACCATCCAAGATTGGAAATTGCCAGTAAAATTAATTCAGATTAGTTTTGCAATCTCACCAAGAGATGGCAGCAATGTTCTCAATTTTGAATTTGTGACTTCTTATTTTGTTTATTTACTTCTTATTGCCATTTATTATTATTATTTGTCAGGTTAAACAATCTTTGAGAATTTTTTTATTTATTTTTATGGCTGATTAGTCCTTTCTGTGTAGGCACAACTTTGATGCTTACGTAATAATATATTATAAATGTTATACGCTATAATGTAAATTGATGTTTGACGTTTATTACATTCTTTATTAAATTGTATTTTACCATTAAAATGGTAGCTAGTCAGTGTACTTATATAAATATATAATATAATATGTATTTTTTTTAAGTGGCAACTTTCTGTTATATAATACCTGAAAGGTGTATTTTGAATTATTAGATTTTCAGAAATGTTGACTTTTCATTTTTTATTTGTTGCACATTTGAAGTGATAAATATTTGTTAAAAATATTATTAGTAGTTATTATATCGATTTCAAATAAACCCATTTAATGTTGATGTCAAACTCCATACATGTACTTACCACCCAAATAAAATATACAAATAAACATATTGTTTTATTTTATTATTTCCTGACAAATAGAAGACGCCAAAAATATTTGATTTTTGTAGAAATTAACAATTTTTAAAAACCTCAAAATGTTATGTACAATTTATAATTGAAGACATTATTTGAAATGTACATTCTATCTTTGCCATTTCACACAATAAAAAATCTTCCAAAGACTTACTTCTTTCAACATAGATATTAACTCCTAATTTGTTCGGTTTTCGGAACTACTCATATAGGTCTCATAGAAATCGTTGTGTCTCCCTTACTATCATGGTTAGAAATATGATCATGGTGTTAGAAAGAGCGCTTTATATTAAAATCTAAAATTCAACCGCAATATAATTAAAATATACACCTTTATGAAATCATAGTTTCAGATAGCAATCTGAAAAAAAATTATGAAATTTTGGGAATTTTTTATTCATTATTTTTACATGAAACAACAAAAAAGTGAATTGACGATTATGCTTAAATTTGTCTAATGAAATATTTATTTTTAATTTTAAATTTGATAGCGTATTTTATCACCTTTAAAAAATAGTTTTCAATTTCCGAATGCGTTCAGAAATATTCTATTTATTTGGTTTTTATTGCGAATGGGAAATATTTGAACCTTCTTACAAAATAGGCCTGAGGGGGTACCATTTTAGAGTTGTTTGCGTCTCGTCTAATGAGGGTAAATAGTGAAACAATGTTGCATTATGTTTTTATTAAAAATAAATAAAGCATTTTATAATGTCTTCAATAATATTATTTTTAATTACACATTGCTTTCTTGTTTGATTTTAGGTAACATCATATTAATAATTGTGAGCCTACTATCTACAATACTCGTAGATTTTTGTATGAGGGGTTTTTTAACCAAACTCACAAGTCCACCTAAGTGAAATTGTTTTCTCATCACAGTCCACGTTTTTTAAATACATCTTTGTGTTAATGTTTTAATTGTCAACCAAAAACTATGTTTCATTAGAAAAATTATGATATACAACACTGAAAATTATCGATTTTATTTTTGAGATGGTGAGTTTTGCAACTCAAGTATGAAGTTTGAAAGTTTTGATATTCAATAAGTCACCACTCTCAAACAAACTACTAGACAATTTGGCGGCCATGACAGTTTTCGTTGTATTGACTAGCTCCAGTATGCTGAACTGGAGAATGTTAGTTTTGAAATCCACTGGAACTGGATGTGCCAAACTTAACTGCCAGCCTGAACTTGATACAATCCATTCTCGCGCAGGTACAGTCACTTAACAATAGCCGTAAGTGAAAGAGAAAGATGAGTAAAGCATACTTGCGACAGAGAAAGGTATGGGGAGGGATGTCGCTTTTCTTAAACTCGCCTATTGTGACGATTTCAGCATCAACATCAGGTCGGTATTAGAGTTTTTCGTGTACATATCCATGGAGTTTGTGAGTTTTGAAAACAAATGCCATTTTTTAACACAATTTTACGGTTGTATTAGAGAGTTAAGCAATTTTTTGAATTCATCGATGAAAAAAAATAAAATCAAATTTTTGTCCGTGGTGGAGTTTGTGAGTTTTAAATCTGAACTCATCATATCTTAAACTAAAATAGCTTCGGAGCAAGTACTTAATTACATGAGATGTTTGAAAAATTAACCTATTGTACCTAATTTATCAGTCAATGCCTTTAGTGTACACCATTATAATATGTAATTCATAATTAGCTAAAATTTCATATTTTAAACTCTAACTAATTTTAATTTAAAATTTAGCATAGTTCATTTAAAAATAAAAAAAAACGAGTGCAGTTCACACGCGGTAGAAGCGAAACTCTACCAAAACAATCTCAACCAATAGCAGCCTTGAAAAGTGAGGTCATAATCAAAGTGGCCAATGAGCGCTGTTTGATGCTCCGCGTTAATGCAATGCGTCATTTCCGTTTCATTTCTCAACCAATGAAAAGTGACGTCATAATCAAAGCGGCCTATGAGCACAAGTTAACGCTTTGTAGGTGCTGTAATGCGTCATTTCCGTTTCATCCGAATTTCAAAGCACAACGGAGCTAAAGAAGTTTCATTTCAAATTATAAAATTCAAACGGATTTAAAAATATGACATATCGACTAAACACCCGCAGAAAAATAAACTTGCCTTTTATTGATGATATCCAAAATTATTTTGCTTTTTTTCCTTTTCTGATTAGCAATTCAAAAGATACATCAAACATACCATTAAGATAATTTTGGATATGTGCTTTATTTGATGAGCGTATCAGATTTTGACAGCAATTTTATTCTAATTTTAAACTCCAGTGTACAAAATTTCATCAAGAGTATCAAAATTAAACTGAATGAATAAAACGGTATAAATTTTAACAGTGTAGATTTTTATAAGGCTTGAGTTTACGTGGCGGTCGCTGCTCTATTAATTCTAGTAATTCTAATTAATGTAAACAGTGGCCTTTCTCTTGTTTTGAAATATGCAAAATTTCATCAGTCTCTTCTTTGTATAAATATAAGATAGATAGATTATATCAATCGTCAAGTTGATAAGTCAGACATCTCCGAAAAATCAAACTTGAGTTGAGTATGCAGTTACATATATATAAAAGTATACCCTCTATCTGGCACAATACTCAGATTACTCAAAAACACCACCCAATCAATTATAACTCAGAAAAATTTGTAGGGAATTAATCAACATGTTGATGTTTTCTGGGTCACTAGTAAGATATTTAAAAATGTCATACTAAGGTACTGGACCATTATGCTTCCCGGTGTTATTTTGTTTGCATATTTAACATATAAATCATACATCATACATCCTCCATCCTCCAATCCATCTCAACCATTTTGAAGTCTTTGCCCACTAATTCAAGTGTATTTTACTTCAAAATGGTATAAGTAGACCAAATAATTATGTTCTATTCAGTAGCATTCTAACTATTTTTGGAAATTTAAATTACATCTTGAATCATATATTTCCACTCAATTTCAGAGTCCAATATTGAGAGTGAATTTGGCAATTACTAATGTAATATTATTATGTGCACAACTTAAATATAATAGCATTATTAAATTATTAGTTTCAATGTCTCGGGATGACGAGTGCGTTGAAGGGTGCCGCAGCGGGTGTGGCCCCATCGATGTGGTCGACGGAGGGCTTCGGCTCCCCCGGCGGCACCACGAAGTCGAAGTTCTGCAGCAAGGTGACTATGAACATGAAGATGTTGGACCTTGCCAGGGACTCCCCCATGCACCGATGCTTGCCCATGCCAAAGGGAATGTACGTGTCCGGAATGGACACTTTCCCATCGACCAGGAATCTCTCCGGTCGAAACTCCTGGGCTTTCTCGAAGATGTTCTCATTCATGAGGATGCTGTAGAAATTTGGTATCACCATAGCGTCCTGTAATATTTAAGCATAAGGTTGTTTAATTCAGGTGTAAGTATCTACTCACAATCAGAACCATCCTTTTATTCACCTTGTTTTCAAGTCAAAAAAGACTGGTCTGGCGGGGTAAAAAGAAAATTCCAGAGGACTGATGACCCGTGGAACCAAAGCTAACGCTATTTATCTTTATTGATTTGTCATAACGACCGTTTGCCAAGCCAATGATTTAAATGCTATTTCATTTGATGAAAAATAGGTTAGTCAATTATTTAATGTCACATCGGTAGCGTGACCAATTTCACAGTATGTGGAGGTTAAACGATAGTTACAACAAAAGAAAAGGTTAACCATCCGTGTAAGAAATATTCAACTCTGCATGGAAATTTTGTAACAACAAGACTGATTTAATACTTTTCTGGAAAACATAACTCAATCCGGAAAAAATAACAATCATTATAAAATTCATAACAAGACAAACGCCAATAATTTTTTAATTATTTTTTTATATTAACTCCATACAGGAGACCCTGAGGAAAATAATTTCCCTCAGGGCCTATGTCATCTGGGATGCTGTGTGGAGGGTCTTTTTAAGGAGAGGAAAAAATTAACAATGGTCTTGAAGAGACTCGTGTTGTAGGAAGGAGGAAACACAAAGGCTGGCAAATCGTTCCACAACCGAGCTGTTGAACACAAGAACGAGTCGAAGAAGCGACCCGTTCTCGTGTGCATATGTTGGGCGTTTGGCGTGTTTCGCGACTATGCACCGGTGCTGAAGGGATCAACGACGCTAGTTCGTCAGAGCGACTTCCTTTGAAATACCGGTAGAACAAGGATAGCATTCCCACCCAATGCCTCTAAAGGTGGCAATCCGTTTTAGGAGAATCTATCAAACGGGCCGCACAGAGTCGAGGATATTTTTCAGGTATTTAGGGGCTCCAGACCAGAGGCGGCTGCGATTTGTACAAGGTTAACAGTTGTGTACTATTAAAGTATCTGCGGGTCCTGTAAAGTACGCTCAGTTTTTGAGAGGCTAATTTAACTCTAGCTTGATGGAGCCCCATATCTGAGCTGGTCACTTAGAGTTACACCAAGCATATCAATGGAGGGCCTGTTCGGAAGATTGCTTCCGTTGAAGAAGACTAGATTTATACGTGTATACTATCGAAATAACAGTTTCCATGCAGCGCACGGTGGTTCCTTTAGAACAATCTAGCTAGACAAAAAGATTTCGACGATGTTTTTATTTATGTACAAAAACATACTCACAGCATAGGAAACAGTCCATAGCATTATGTTCGCATCGATAAAAAAATTAAAACAATACGCGCTGCACGTGGCAACGATGTAAACACGACACTTTGAATGTGCCTGGCGGCCTCCCTGCAGCCTATTTCTTTCGGGTGTACGGGCTGTTCGGTCGTTAGTGGTGTTATTTGAAATCGTAGAGAAATTACGTCAAGAAAATAATTTAAGTCCATGGTGTGTTCTTTCAAATTTATTTAAGTATTACATTGATTAGTCATTAAAAAATCGTGAAACCATTATCAATATTTACAATTATTTGAAAAGGTTTGATTAAACTTTCAAAATCGTGTACCAATTTGTACCTCCAAACTAAACAATTTTCATATAAAACCATTCTTTATCTACATTTTCTTATAGAATTTGTCTGCTCTTACGTGCTCTTTTGACTTTTACAGAGCCTCTACCTTTGATCTATATTTTTGATATTTTCGAAATGTTAGAAGAAAAAGGCGCATCAAAGTCAAGTTATGCTGCAACACGGAAAAAATTTGGTTTAGAAAAACAATTTTATAGGTCTCAAGAAAAATTAACTAAAAAAGAATAGCTTTATATCTATCAATATGTCATAGAAAATGGAAAAGAAGAATATCGCTTCATTTCTATTAATATTTCATAGGAAACGGTCGAAGATATACTCTAAAATTCATTTAAAAAAAAACGGTAATGGCTTAATACGGTTTTTTTTTCTTCCGGTAGTTACGTGTGATGATGGACTACGTGGTGAGCGAGAAAAATAATTTGGTTTTTGCTCGTTAACAAGTAAAATAAGAAAAATTAAATGTCCTCTGAATTCTCGAAGTCTAAAAGAGCTCTTTCATGCTGCTTCAGTCAGCTTGAGGTCAGATGGAAAATGGGAAGCTCTAATATCCGAAATAAACACAATATCGAAAACATCCCGATGTGTTATCTAGTGATGACTTAAAATTATTGTCGATTTCGAAAGTACCAACGTAGAAACTGCAGAGGTCTGTAGACAGTGTCACATAGGAATATTATCATTTAACAAATGTCATTCGGTTTTATTCTTATATTATGTGACAAATAATATTTTTAACTAATTACTTAAAATAAACAGACTGTTATGACTTATTTGAATCATTGTACGACACGCAATTTATTTGTATTTTATTTTACTTCAAAAATGCTGTAACAGTGGTCTAAATATATTTATATTTTTTTAATAATTTTTTTTATCATATTGTGACCCTTTTGCATCACATTCCGTGGAAAAATATTTTTGTCTAGCTAGAATGGGATTTGGGACCACTGTGCAGCGGTTAGACTATCACAGAATGCATGCCAATCCCTACGGCATACACTCACTGCGTCATCTAACTCACCATTAGTTCAGTTTACCTTTGGTATTGTGAATCCACACAGCTTGGTGTCTCTCAGAGCGCGGTGTGGAATCCCAAAGCACCTTCCCATGAAGTGGCGAATGGATTCAAGCACCACGGCCTCGTTATATGGCATACTGAAAATAGAATAAGTAGGATAGAAAAACTGTACTTTTTTTAATGATCTCTAAATACTTAAATTAGCCACCCGAACAATTTAGATTTCTGGGTGGTTTTCGATTCGGCTGAAGTATGATATTTAGTGGCCGACCGAAGGTTTGGTTTCGGTTTCGGTTTTGGCAAGTTTCTGCAAAAAATCTAGTTTCGGCATCAGTTTCGGTTTCGGCAGAAAATCTGCCAAACCTTCGGCCGCACCGAAACTTTGCGATCGTGAATAATTATCGCGCGTCGTTCGGCTGAGTTCGGGTGAGTTCGTGTGTCACCCGCCATCATCAGCTGAGTTTGCCAACTCAATTAATGAGGTCGATCCTTTATAATGTAAGTGTTGATTATTGACAAATATTTATTCCAAGATGTAGTTTGTCTTACATTTTAATAATTTTTGTTTCTTTTTTAGCAGTAGTTTCAAAAAAACTTTATTATCTTTTCACGAACTTCAATTTTTGATATTTCATACATGTAATAATAAAATCGTGACTTTAAACGCAATTAAAATTAAAAAATCCAATTAATGAGGTCCTCAATTTATAATGTAAGTGTTGATTATCGACAATTTTTTTCTAAAAAAGTAGTTAAGATGCTTTTGTTAATTTTTATAATTTTTGTCACTTTTATAGCAGTAATATAAAAAAATTTCACATTCTTCAATTATTGTTTTTTTTTATTTATTTTTATTTCATTAAACATGTTAACTGTCTGTATAGGTATAAAAAAATAAGCCAAATTTCAGTAAACAATAGATTTTCAACATATCTAAAAAAGTGTTGGCTTCGGTTTCGGCCGAATCCACTTAGATTTCACCGTTCATTTTTGAACGATTTTGATGAGTGGTTTTAATAGCTTGACAACTTATATTTCCCCTAGTGATAAGTTTAAGACATATCTTTATATATGTGGAAGATAAAATTAATACCGAAGAATATTAATTGTTTATTAACATATTATTTAAATTTTAGTTTCGAAAGTAAACTTGAAAAATATTCGTTTATCTATGAAAATATAGTTCACTCCACCTTACATTTTTAGATTTTGTTTGACACACATTTTTATTCATAATAGCTACTTAAATTTTACATCGCATTCCAAAATTTCGTGGTGTGAGGATACACCAAAATATATATATAATATGTTATGAACATGAACTGGTAGGTACTCACTTTAGTCTGTCATCCAAACAAGGAAGTCTTTCTTTTCCAATGACGGAGTCGATTTCATGCTGCGCTTTTTTCTGTACGCCTTGCTCTCGCACAAGGTACAAGAAAGCGAAGCCCAAGCTCTTACTTGTGGTCTCCGAGCCAGCCATAAACAGATCCATGCACACGGCCAACAGTTGGGACTCACTGAAGCTGTGCGTCTTGTCCGAGCTCTTCAGCATCCTCAAATACGCGTCCATGAAATCTCTATCTTCGTTTTCAATCCTAAACACTTTTTGGTGCTTATCCAATTCTGTTCGCAAGAACTTCAGAATTCTCTTGTGAATTTGAACAAACTGCTTGTAACCTGAAAGTTCTGGCGCTACGAATCTCAAAATGGGAAACTGGCTGAATAAAGTTCCGACCATATCGACGTTGGAGAATAGCTCGAAAAGTAACACCTGCAATTTCTTTACTTCGGTATCGTCGCTGCTGTACCTCAAGCCAGCCATCATGGACCAGAGCGTGTTGAGCACGTACACGTTGAAAGCGTCGTTCATTTGCACGAGAGCTGAGTTGTTGTTGTCTCCTTTGACCCGAGCGGACATGTCTGCGAGGAGGTGCCCGGCCTCATCTCGCACGAGTTCAGCCATTCCTCGCCTGCCAAAACCGAACTCTTTAAGATGTCGAACTATAAAGCGTCTCTGTTCCTTCCAGAGGTTTCCATCTGTCAGGACGATCCCGCGGCGCTTGCCCCACGTGCGGGTCTCATAGAAGAGTCCCTGCGGGCGGCCGTCAAGGTCCTCGTTGAGCAGCATCTCGCGCACGGAGTCCAGGCCGCAAGGGATGACGATGCGGTCCTTGCCCACGCGCAGGCCCAGCACGCCGCGCGCGCTGTACTGCTGGTTGAGCATGTGCGCCGCCTTCAGGAGGTAGCGCGTTTGCTGGCGCGCGCGCGACACGGCCAGCGCGCTGCCCAGCACGGGCAGCCAGCCCGGGCCCGGCGGGAAGTTGGCGGGCTTGCGGGTGTCCAGGTATACGAACAAGCACACGATCAGCACGAACAACGCCAGGGCTAGCCACATCCTGAAACATCAAACATTAATTATCATACCAAATAGTTAGCGTGATCATTTTACTATTTTGGTACTTTTTGCAGGCATTATAAATATGTAATGGTAATTTTTGTACGCATTATAAATATGTAATGTTAATTATCAAAAATTTAATTGCAATACATTTTATTTCCTATTCAGTAGCAATGCAGGAAATCTTTATAATACTTAAGAACTAAAAATGACCTGCTAAAACATAGAAATTAACTAGGTTAGCACTAACTTGTAGGTGTAGTAACTTACTACTAACATTTATCTAGACACGCAATTATAATAATGAATAATGTATTTTTTACTATACCATTTAAAATTATCATATAAGAAACAAAATAATACACAACAATATATATAAGATACTAAATATAAGAAACAAAAAAATACACAATAGTCGCAGATCCCCACAAAACGAAAATTATTCACTTTCGTCGACCAATTTTCGAAAATGCGATATCATTTCCCGAGACGATGAGCTGTTCTACAAGGAGTAGGGTGATATCCACCAGTTACCGAATAAAATCATAAACATCATTATTTTTCCTTAATTTCGCAATCTCTCATATAAATATTATGCGCTACGTGTATTCAAGCGCAGTAATATCTCATTACAGATTATGCAAGTGAAAGTTTCTTCTCGGGAACATGGATATTGCACAAAATACAAAGAAATATTACGTCAAAATATTGTGAACTACATGATATTATTTTGTACCTGTTGTAGTTTGCCAATGTACAGGAAAATTTTCCGGCTTGATATTGAAGCGGTCTTCTGTTGTGGTAGGGCTTTTTGAAGCGCTTTTTTAAGCTTTGTGAATAACACGGTTATGTCGAAACCGGTCGCAGAAAATAAAAAATTAAAGTAACAAATATACATTTATAATTAAAACTCTTCAAAACAAAATGTCTAGAAATTGATACATAGTTAATGCCCAAGAAATACAAAAAACTTTTTGAAGAACCTTGTTTTGCATTCATTTTATGTACTCTAAAGGCCTGAGAATTTTGATCGTGAGACATTGAGAAGAATTTTTCCATTTCTAAGTTGAAGGAACAACGGGGCCCAGATCAAACATTTTGGTTTATGCAAACAAAAAAACATCACCAAAAGGCACACTTTATTTTATTTTGTGAAGTTTTTAGTTTATTTTGTGAAATATTAAAATAGTTTTCCGATCACAATCTAAAGAACTTAATTTTCCGCGTTATACAATCATACAATTATCGGAAAAGGTTACGAAACCTTTCAAAAAAGCATTTTTAGAGGTCTTACTTAATAATTTTCTGAGCTTATTAAAAGATTTGTCAAAAAATGGCAAAGGTTAAGATGTTTTTCTTGCGGTATTTAGCACTTGTAATATTTGGTTCCATGTTCCACGACAACTCAACAAAGTGAAATTTCAACATCCCTTTGAAAAAGTCATTAAGTTATGATTTTTTTTTGAAAAATAGCCCTAGCCTTCGAACAAGTATATCATGTCAATGGCCCTAGCCTAACCTAACGTAACCTATTTAACCATTTTTTTCATCACTTTTAATGACTTGTCAAAGTGGGTGGTATAGTTGCATGATTCTGAGTGTCCGGTGATCATATTATTTATAGGTTAACATTTCCAAATCAAAACATATGATTTTGAAGATTTTGCTTTAATTCGCATTGTATTACCTTAAATCAAGAACCATTCCTTGTGTTCCTTGAGGTGAATCGTGTACATTTACTGGCTTGAGTGTTTTTTTTTTTTTTACAGTTAATACCGCACAAGAGTCCCAACTGCTCCCGTCTGGAGCCAGTGAGACTATGGCATACCCAATCGGGGTATATTGTGAGGCTGAAGGTAGTGGGGAGGGGAAGGAGATAGGGAAGAGGAAGGTGGGGAAGTACCTGGCTGTTCAGATCTGATACACGGCTAAAGCCATTTTCAAGCAACGTTTCAATTCTGAATGGTGGTCTTACACCAGGGCGATACTGATAGTATCTTCCACTCCGGAAAGTGCCGCAAATATATTATATATTATTTTAAATGAATAAATTGTGAAATAACACAAATATCAAATAAAATTTATTTGCGCACGCCGGGTTCGAACCCGCGACCTTCGGATTGTGAGTCCAGAGTCTTACCTCGGGACCACGGAGGCCGTCAAAGGCCGGAGTGTAGTGGAGTATAGCTGTAATTAGTTTGGTTATAATGAACGAAACAAAAACACTAAGGTAGGTGTAGGTATCTACATAAATATGTCCCATCACAAAGTTACAAAAGTCATAAATTGTAACATAATCGAATATTAATAAGATTAATTTGGAAAATATTGTGAAATTTCAAGAAATTTTTACATTTATGTAAAACTTATCTGCGGCAGGACTTATCACCGGCGTATCTGAATATTCCCATATTTATGAGCATCTCAAAAATCTTCACTGGCTCAAATGTCCTGAAATAATAAAGTTTAAGCTCTGCTGGATGATTTTTAAGTCCTTTAACGGAATGGCTCCAGCTTACTTGTCGGAAATGTGTATTCCAGAAAATTATAATCCTCGACGATCAACCCTCAGGTCAGCAGGGTCATCAGCTATCGGAAGGTTGAAGGAACCAAAGCGCACACCAGATACTAAATTCGGTGAGCATACTTTCGGAGTGCCAGAACATAAAGACTGCCACACGAGTTAAGAATGATCACATATTCAGCGGAATTTAGAGCTAAACTTAAAACTCATCTTTTCAGACAGTCGTGTATCCATAAGTTAAAAAACCTTTCACCTTCACCGTCACGGTCCGCGATATTGTAAATAATTAATTGTGTAAAAATATAAGCAAATTATTTTTTTTAAGCTTTTGTAAAGGTCATTTCATGAAAATCTCCAGTCCCAAAGAGTTGGCATTAATCTTCTTATAAATGTAAAACCAACAGTGATGAGGGTAGCAAAGGTAAAGTTATGCAATGTCCAGTGTTTTCAATATAATCCACGCGCAAAGTCGTATCTTCCCCAAGAATAAACTTTCTAAAAAAGTGTGTTTATCGCAAGTGACCTGCCAGGTAAGTATGTTTCCATATCTATTTGTAAATAATAAAATTAGATAGATCCTTAGAATTCATAATTATTTGTAAAGCGCCCTTGAGGTGATTTTTCACAAAAATGGCGCTCTACAAATTGTCCAATTATTATTACTATTATTGGTAAAGTTGGAAGGTTAATAAATGGATGAACATTGATTTAACCGTTCCTTGAAATCTGAAACAAATATGTAATAACTAGACATCGGATTTTATGCATTTGCATATTTGCGTATGCAAATGCATATATCTCTCTTACGGCGTTATTGCATATTTTAGCCTTTTTCCCCAATCGTGCATATTTCGTGATGCTGCACCATACATGGTGAAAGCTGGCCAAGCCCTGCAAACTTTTTTTCTAAATTTACGGCACATTACCTGCTTAGCTCATCGGTTTCATCACCTTGCAGAAGAGATAAGGCAAGAGTATGGAATGTTGACAAATTGATTTCCTCTACAAAAAAGTGTTGAAAGTGTTTCCTCTACAAAAAGCACCGTCGCGTGTACAATCTTACAAAGAAGAGCAATTACCAAGTCTAACATTGCCGCCAGAACCTACAATAACTTGATGGGGTTCTTGGCTAAAGGCGATGTTATTCTATGCTGAAAATTTTGAGGCCGTAAAACAAGTAGTTGGTCGATATGACAGTTCTGGGGCCATTGCAATTCAGTCAAGCAAGCTAGTATTTGAAGACGCATCCATTAAACAGAATATTGCCCTCATCTCAACACGTTTCCACACAAGTTACCAGATGCCGTAGAAAAAATTAGAAACAAAAAACCTTCCTCTATTTAAATCAATAGAAATACTGGAAACAATGACCGAACTCGCGGTCTTAATACAATATCAGGAAATATTCGTAAAAAGTTAGTCGCTATTTTAAATGATTATTTTAAGAACCCGAGTCTCAAAGACATGCAAAACATAATGCCTACATCAACGGCACAGGTCATAAAGTTGTATCTCCGAAATGGCGCCAATTTTAAATTTTGTCCAATGACGTCAGTTGGTGTAGAGAGGTCGTTTTCGGCGTACAAATTGACGTACGGCGACAAACGTCACAAAGTTGCGCTCGAATATTTGGAAAAATACTTAATTGTATATTGTCACCAAAACTATGATTTTAAGAATATTTCGCTTATTATTATTACTATTTCATATCGCATTTTCCACTTACGGTGGCCTAGTTTTACGTAATCCATTGTGCTACGAACGCACCAACTGTACTGTTCATCACTCCATCAAGTTCCTGTAATAAACTCTCGTGGTTATGAGTTACGAAAAAACTGGTTTAAGCCTTACGTACTGCAGGCTGTTGCAACGTAGGGGGTTTGCTTTCATTGAGAAATGCGTTGTAGATGCCAGTGGCGCAACAGAGAGAGATGTGAGAAGAGGAGGAGGCACGGGCTCCAAAAATTAAACAAACCAAATAATAATAAATAGTATGTAAGTATTTAAGTTTAACGTAGAAGAAGTGAAGCGTTTAATGCGTGCGTGTAATGCTTGCAGTGGTTTTATTCAATCATTGGCCATTTTGAACTCGCTGATTGTCAATCCAAATATAAAACAACCTAATTCTTAATACAAAGCCTCTAAATCTGTAAATGCTAGGAAACATTTTAAACACCGCGCATGATGCCGTTCTATTTGTACAAAGAACGTCTTCAAATTCAGTAAATTTTAAAAGACGTAAGAATCCAGAAAACCGACAGCATTTATCAGTTTGACTGTGGACAGTAAATTTAGAAAAAAATTTAAAAAATCGCTTGCGGTGCGGTGCATTCTTTTTTATTTTCCTGGATGATGTGATTCATTATATCGCTCCCTTCAGTCAAAAAACTCAAATTTTAGGAAGGTCACAGTCTCATTTTCTGCGACGAAAGGCGAAACATTGGTCTTGAAAATTTTTACAAATAAATACAATTTTAAGGCGGTTCTCCCCCAAGAAAATATCCTGGGTGAGCCACTGATAGTTGCACATGCAATGGTGACTGCCAGCATCGAGGAGAGTGCAGCCGCCCAACTTCGAGCGGAAGGTACTCTTACATGCAGAAGACAATATTTAGGTAATAGGTATAGGTGCCGGTACAGGTTTTATTAAAAAGCGTTCCATTACAACAAAAAACTTCGTAAGTTTAACCTTATTGTAGGTACTTCATAATGGAGACTGAAAGATTGAACTAGAAGACCGTAAGAAGATACCAAAAACTATTGACTGATCAAAATGGTATCTATGTGCGATAACTTATCGACTCAAAACTTTCTTTATCTTCGTTTATAAAAATCTTCCGAAATGTCGTAATTTGTTTTTGAAACAACATTTCTAAAGACGTATCTTTAAAAATAAATGTGCAATTTAAAGCCGCTTTTTTACGCAATAGAGCCAAAAAGTTCGAAAAGTACCTACAATTAGTACAAATATATTTGAAGTAGTAACTATGAGTGAAAGATGCACAGCATTGTTTCGTCGTGAGTTTCTGGGTGACCATTCCATTTTTCGCAATGTCATTTATTTGAAATAAATAATAAGGGAATAAGGCAATTCGTTATTATACATAAGGTTTTACGTGCGTCTCGTACGTTAAAAAAAATTTTTCAATAACGAAACTAAAAAAAAAAATCGAGTGTAGTTCACACTCGGTAGAAGCGAAACTTCACCAAAACAATCTCAACCTCTAGGAGCCTTGAAAAGTGAGATCGTAATCAAAGCAGCCAATGAGCGCAGTTTGACGCTTTGTAGGTACCTACTATAATGCGTCACTTCCGTTTCATATCTCAACCAATAGGAGCGTAGGTACAGTAATGCGTCGTTTCCGTCTCATCCGAGTTTTGAATCACAACTAGGCTAAAGAAGTTTCACTGGTCACTAAAATAATGGTTCTGAGACGTAACGGCTCATTGGCCCTGACTAACAACTAAATTCACTCACACCAATAGAATGACTAATTATTTGCATGATTCCATCATTCAACCCTTTCTCTTGGGGTGTGAAGAAAAGATGTAACGTAAAACGCCTCCCTGTTGGCACAACTTCCTTGCATTTATTGACGGGTCAGTGGTTGAGTTGGCATAGCGTTTGGGTCCCACCCCGGCGTCCCGTGTTCGATTCTTCGGCTGGCTAAGTCCTCCATCTCAACACAAGCAACATTTTCGGCTTTCTGTTGTGGTAGTAGGAGATTTTCAAACATTGTTGGGCTATTCGTAACTCGGGAATGTTTGTCTTTCTTTATAAAAAAAATATGTATATATATTTATGATTCACTTGATCGCGATAATTAGATGTGGTTCACATTTTTAGTTCAAGGTGATCCCCGTCAAATTTTATACTGAATTGAGTAACCAGATTCTTCATAGCCTGCTCGTTGCTTTTCTTCACCCCTTACCCTACTTCCCAAAGATTATTTGAAATTCCGTAGGTGGGTCGTTTTCAAGTTTTAAGCAGGTAAATAAAGCTTGGATTCGAAGCTTTTAATTTTATTCGAATCTTTTTACCGCTTTTTGGATTCTTTTTTTATAATAGCTATTGAATTTTTATTTTCTGTTATTGTTATTGACGTGACAATGAGTCATGCTTATTCGTGAAAGCAGCCGGCGTTCATCGATTTTTACGACGTTATCACGTCAAAAAAACATGCCTATGCATATTGTACCGGTACTTGGGACACAAGAAAATTGTATGAAAATCAACTCTGTTACCAAGAACGACCACATTTTTATGACTAAAAAATAATAAAATAGATAAGTATATTGAGTAATTTTTTTCAATTATAAGATTTTGAAATTGTAGTACAGTTAACCAATTAATTGTTGTAAGGTTAAGATCTTTGGATTATTATTTTTTAAATATATTTTTTTCTTCGGGGACAAGTTTACCTACGCAAAATTTGAAAACGACCCATGTACTTACAGTACAAAAAATGCATAAATTTAATGGTGCATTTATGTTGGCCACTGATTTAATGCGCTTATAGCCTATTACCGGTAAAACCGGTACGGCGCAGTGTGTAATGCGGAATTTTCTGCCAGGAAATGTGATATAATACTCGCGACTGTTACATAGTCACCGCGGCCGCAAGTGCACCGCCGGTATTCCTTTTTGTCCTAACTACTTCGCGCTTTCTCTCGGCACCTTCCCACTTAGTGCTACGTGAGAAATGTACTGGAAATAACGAGAGTACATCCCGTCTGCACTGTATCCACCTCTAAAGACTGTTGCAACGCGGACAAGGATATACAGTATATTCACTATCGAAAAGGTCAATTTGATTTCAAATAATATAAACGACTGGAGTGGCCTTACTTCTCTTTTCTTCTTCCGTAATACAATTTTACGTAACATAATTTTTTAATACAAGCACCAACACAGAAAATTAATAACTTTTTAGAAGATTCGACATGACAAATAGATCAAATGTTTGTGTAGATTGGAATTTTACTTATGATATTTGGTATGTAAATGGTTGAGTGATACAATAGATCAAATGTTTGTTTAACGTGGAATGTTGCTTATGATATTTTGTATGTAAATGGTTGAAATACCGAGACAGGGTTGTTAGTCGTCGTGTTACTCTATGTTAGTCGTCGCGTATTATTTCTATTTAAAAATATTTTCTTCCAGCGTTTTATTTTTCATATTTTTCAGTTTTTTTTTTTTAATTCTTAACCCTCACCCAGTCAGCGACAGTAAAGTTTTTTTTAAAAATTAAATTAAACTTTATCTACTTTAAAATTTTAAGTTTTGTATTACTTTTAACGTGAAATATTATGGATTAGTATAATCTAATTAGCGTGCCTTTAGTAGGACAGAATAACAAACAAAACGCTGGTTTATTTGGAAATATTTTTTTATGCCGAGTGAAAATTTTTTCTAATATTATCTTTCTATTCATCTCTTTGTTAACCTGGGAGACTAATCTGGAAGGAGAGGAGAATAAAATAATTGTAGGTAAAGCTTCATCGTAGAAAGAAATCAAATATAACCGGCTAGCCAAAATAACACCTTGTGCAATTAATACAAATTGGTTTAAATCCCAATAAACACCCACAATGGTTCTCGCTAGAAATAAAAATATAAATAGCAAAAATAAAACAACGCAAATATTTTTGGGTCAGACGCAAAAACGCCAGAAAAATGAAATAATAACAGAGCGATAAATTGTTATATAATTGTTTAATAATAACACTGCTTACTTATCCTTGTTTTGTTGTCAACTGAAGCAAACAATTAATTCGTTACCCACTCGAATTAAATCCTGGTGCAAACTTCCAAATGCGCTGAAGAACAAGTTTTAGTTGAGGATTATTTAACATTTATGAATCTAATGTAATGAACTATTGAGTTTATTTTTGTCTAGATTTGGGCACTTCACGTATGTAGGTAAATCGTCCCTTTTGCAACATTCCTACCAACGGCTTTATTGGTAGCGACACTGACCACGGAACTTACTGGACTCGATTGAAGTAGATAGTGGTTGCCTCTACATATTAAAGTATCCCTACCTTTGGTATTCTTCCTCTACTTGCAATCGGCTGTTCGACCTATTGTATATTTTGACAGCAGTTCACCCGCACTGCAATGGTGTGAAGTCTAGGGAAATTTTCTAGAACTTTGGCAGTAAATGCTTCTCTTGGAAAAGAAGACGTTTTAAAACCCTAGCATATTTTTTAATCATATTTATTTTCATGATTTTATACATACGTGGCTCCTGGGTATATTTCTATTAGAACTGTTAATCAAAAATTAAAACATACCAGGCAGAGAAGGGACAGGTAAAAATAAACAGTTTAGGTTGCTGGCTAACTTCATAGGAGAGCAGACAATCAAGTTGTACTTTTTGTTATTGAATGAAAATGATTTCTTTACTTGGGAAAAACATTCACGTCAATAACAATTCTTCACATTATTACATCACTACGGCTAATGTCACTTGTCGGCTAATGTGAAATCAAAACTGCTGAGATGGCATTGTTCATCACTTGGACCGTTTCCATTTTGTTTCAAGGAAAACATAGAATGGGCATGTTATGGATTATAATTACAGTAATGTGGGTCATAGCTGTTTTTTTTTCATAATATTATGTTAAATTATAATAAATACGTAGTGATATCGTGAAAAACCTTCATCTTTGGTAATTCGAAAGTAGGAGATAAAATGGGAGGGGAAAATTAATAGAACAGATGGTGGGAAAAATTTGGTCATCAAACATTGCTAAAGCCGTTTACGATATAATTTCAATAATTAATTTTGGTCTTAATCGATGTGGAGCTGCAGACATTATTAATTTAGCGCCCGTACTCAATAATTGGTAAAGTTCTTAGTTACTTATCCGTTAGATATCTAAACTATTTAAGGCGCGGTACACCCGCTCAAAAAAAAAGTTTTAGAGGTATGTAAATACGAACGTTAGAGAGAGCGCGCTAATGTTAAAATTGATAATATTTTAGCGAAAATTTTGAAAATGTTTAATACGACTCGTTTAAAATAGTATTTAAAATAGGGTCATCTAAAACAGCATTTAAAGAAACACTGAATTTTTTTTATACATATAACTTTCTAAAATAACTGAAAAAAAAAAAAAATTTCGGAGCATACTTTGCGATTTTTTCTATCGAGGGATAGAATTTTTTTTATAATTTGCGTTTAGGCGCGGTGAATGTGTAGATATTATCTTCAAGAATAATATATTTTTTTAAGAGTTTTAAAACTTAAAGTGTTCAAGATACATATGTAATAAATCGGTAGAAATGGGGGATGCCACGGCTTCATTGTTTCTCCAAAGACTGTTAGAATATTCAGTGCCTGTGACTCTGTGAGACATTTATATAAAATCCAATAAAAATGCTTAAGCAAATATTTTAATAAATCCATTTATTGTAACATTTTTACAAAATTAATAATAAATAATCAATATAATTTTTATTTGAGTGATATTATATAATATGTTGTCTGTTTAAGATGTGAACAGTGAACAGGTTTACAAAGAGACACAATAGAGTATATTTAATATTTATATGATATTCATAAAGAGACATTAAATTTCTTTTCGATTTCTTTCTAACATCTCGGTGGGTAAAATAGATTAAATATACAAACATTTATTTTATAATAATTAATTGCACTAAATACATTCATGTAACAAATTAAAATAAAGTAATAAAACATTTGAATTGAATAATTATATACAATGGGTTAAATTAAACAAAAGTACAGGCAAATCATTTGAAAAAGAACGCGTTTGAATGTATATGTGCACTGGTTCAATAAACAAACCATCATCCGACAGTTCCCTGTTCCTGGATGCACAGCAACATTTTTTAACCCTCCGTGTACCAAGTAGGGTGTGACATACCCCAGTTAGCCGCCCCGATCAGTGTTGATAAGTCAGTCCGGCGGCGACCGCCAAGTGAGTTACAGATAAAGATATATAAATATATCTTTACTATGTTTAATTATTATAAAATATATTGTAGTTTGTTAAATTAAAACGATTTTGATAATTGAAGTGCCGTTTAAAATTAGTACATAAGAAAATGATTGTTTATTTACAAAGATTACAGAAGTTGTATTTTTTATAATTTTATAATAAAAATGTTTTAATACATACTTTCTTCTCAGAGTTTTACTGAAACCTAATTATTCTTATGTATTTATAAAAACCAAATGTTTAATTCCGCCGAAAAAAATAAATATGATAATTTTATCACTTTTTTATTTTGGGGTATGTCATACCCTACCTAGTTTGGGACGAGATTTTTAGTTACCTGGTGCTCGGAGTGTTAACAATTCCTCTTTAATTTTACACTCGTGATTCAATTCTACGTTGTTATTTTTATGTTTTTGTGTTTCATTCTTTGGATTTCTAACAAAACAAAAGTATTATTCAATTTTCATAATTATTATATTTTTATCCTTAATCTTGCACATACAAAAGTCTTTTTAAAATGATTTACCGTACCTAGATATCCTAATTTTATAAATAAATCGTTTCACTTAAATAATCATCTGTAAAACATGATATAATAAATATTTATTAACATGAGGGAGGGTTAATTTTATAATCATTATCCTAAACAATGAATTATACAATTTTTAAATCGTTTCGATTATGCTTACAATACTTACATCTTTAAAAATAAAGCTATTAAACAATATAAAATTTATGATAACTACGTTTATAATATATATTATAATAAATTGACGACTAGAAATAAATTATTGTAATTAGATAATTTACATTTGAGATAATGAAACAAATATACACAAATAACAAAACAATGATAATTGTAAAAAAATAAAGCAAACTGATTTTTTTTATAAAATATCACTTGTGTTGTTTATTTTTCTGATATATATTATTAACAAACGGAAATATTATGTTAGTTTGTTTCATTGAAAAACTCTTAAGTGTTCGTAAAATCTATTTCTGGATGGAAAAAGAGATGGGAACGAAAAATATATAAGATGATACATCAATTTATCCGATTTACGGTAAACAAGTACTAATTAAGTAACTAAAAACGAAAGTCATCATGACATAGAGTAATAGTTTTTTAGAAATTTTTGTAAAATGGGGAAACATTCATCGTGCGAAAAAAATGGCGATTACCTTACCTAGAAACTAAAAATCCCTAATATATATTTAGCCTCCACATAATAATTATTATGTACACGTTCGCTGGTAAGACAATAATTTTTTCTAAATGCTTTTTCTAAAAGTAAATTTGATGAGCTTGTGTCAATGATATCTTTTAATAATGAGATTAGTTTCGTCGTGTTAATAAAGTCATTCGTTTCATGATATCGTTAATAAAATCATTCGTTTCGTGATATCGTGTTGGGGACGCCCTTCGTTTTGTGATGCCTTCATAAAAATTATCATCGTTTCGTAATCGTATTTGAGTGTCATTGATATTTTGTTAACATTGAGCATCCTTTCGTGATGTCTGATTAATAATTAGCTTTATTTTGTGATACATTTTTTTACTATGTGTTCCAGGAAAAAAAGTAGCTTCGTTTTGTAGTGACTCGCCAAGAGAATTTGCATATTATTAAGGATTTTTAATGGAAGTAGTATTTTCTTTTCATCTTTGTGAATATGAATTTGTGTTTATCTGGATGATTTTTTATTCACATTATCGTTAATTAGCGTGGGTCTCTGTGAATTACGATTTATATCATTATGTCAACAAAAATTGGCATAATGTTTTAAGGGAACTTGGAAAGGGGGAGAAATCATTTGTATGTTGTAATTACAGATTGTGGATTTATATTACATATCCCATTTTCTCGAATGAGCGCCTTGTAGCGTTGTGTTAATAAGAATGAACTAAGTTTCTTCAAGACCCATTGTTCACTCCTTCGTCTCCCCAAAAAGACCCTCCATCTAGCCATCTCCAAAGATGACGTAGGCACCGAGGGAATTTATTTTGAGTTAAAAAAAATACGAGTGCAGTTCACACACGGTCGTAGTGAAACTTTATCAAAACAATCTCAAGCCTTGAAAAGTGAGGTTATAATCAAAGCAGCCAATGAGCACAGACCTAGGACCTAGCGTCATTTTCCTTTTATATCTCAACCAGTAGGGCCTTTAAAAGTGACATCATAATCAAATCGGCCAATGAGCGCAGTGTGATGCTTCGCAGGTGCTAATGCATAATTTCCGTTTCGTCCAAATTCCGAATGACTAACGCCGCTAAAGAAGTTTCACTTCAAAAAAGAAGAATTGGCTAGTTCCCTTATTTATCGGGAGTTGCTTTTTTAATGATACCTCAATGCGGATCAGTATGTGAATTGGTGAAATAGCTTGGTGTAAGTACAAAGTGCCATTTCCTATGAGTGGGGATAAGAATGAATTCAGTTTCTTGGGCTATAAGAACGAGTGTAGTTTTATAGTGGTGTTGTCATTGTTTTGATACCCTTCTGAATATCAGAATGGTTTCACGAAGTCTTGGCGAATTCCCTTGTATGCTAATAAATATAATTTCTTGATAATATTAATGAGCGTCGTTTCAAGTTATCTAACTGAACATAGGTGTCTAGATATTATCATAGGCATTTGTCAGTTATTGAGTTGTCGGTCCGTGGCGATGATACAACAATGCGAAGAAGCGTCGGTCAGAGACCTAATAATAATAGTAGCCGCGACTGTTCAAGTAGCGCAGCGGGGTGGCGAACGTGTGGGCTGCAGCTTAGTTGTGCGGGTCGGTGGACGAGGGCTGGTTCTCCTCGGGCTTGGCGTGCTGGCGCGCCGCGGCCGAGGCAGCCTTGAGGTAGGCCTCTGCGGCCAGCGCGCCCCACGGCTCCGGGCGCCCGCCCCAGGCGCTGCTGGCCTGCTCGCTGGTAGACACGCAGTCCGTGGGCCGGTCGCTGGCGGACCCGGCCGCCTCGGCAGGCCCGGACTCGAGGCGCGGCTGCTTCGGCGTGTCGGCCCTACACAAACAATTACTTGGTTAAACGCAGAAACATTTTTTTTCAATTTGGGAGGCGAGAATGGGTACCGCCGCCCCGGGAACCTTTATTGGATAACCAACACTTCTGCCATAGGTTACCCCAAGTGGTTTGCTACGTTTGGTGATTTAGCAGGGGTGCCCGGGTTCATGGGGTGAGGTTTGTCTAGGTCTTGGAGGTGGATGACCAGGACGCACTGAACCCCAGATTCCTACCCACCCCTAAACCCTTTTCCTTCCCAGAACTCTCCCTTCCTTCCTTTCTTTGAAAAAAACCCTCCACACAGCATCCCCAAAGATGATATAGGCCCTGAGGGAAATTATTTTCCTCAGGGCCTCCTGTGTGTGGCTCATGTAAAAAAAAAACAAAGCTTAATAATCATTGAAAAAAATGTATGAATAAACTCCGCTATATAAATTGATTTGTTACGTATTTTAAAATTAAGTTATCTTTAAAAAAATCATTACAAAATATTCGGGAACGTAGATTATGAAATCTGCAAGATAGCAGGGTTAGATTCCTCGGCACTGCTTTAGCGATTGATGTGGGGATTAAAATTTAAAAATTGTATTCATATTTTCAAAAACATCACATTTAATGGAAAGGCACGACCGATTTGAAGGTTTGTTTCTATATACACAAAAATATAATCTTACCTGTGTTCTGGACTCTGTACTCCATCATTAGTACTGGATATCTCCAGATCTTCTCCATAGCTCAGCTGAGACCGCATTGCGTTCTCAGAGTCGATCGTCTGCTCTTTGTCCATCACTGCACGGAAGGAAGAAAACCATAAGTTTTTATTTGTAAAATTAATGCTTTCAACATAATAAAACAAAGTGTAAACCATAAAATACAACACGAGAAATTATAATTGCGTAATATATAAGTAATCAAGAGCCACGGGCGTGGAAAATAGCAAAAAAAACATTGCGATCCTTTGAATAAAACAATATTGAAACGATAAAAAATATACAAATATATTTATATTTTATTGATTTCAATTCAAGATGAGAAAAAAATATTATTTTAAGATTATACCACAGTTCAGCAACCTGAAAGTCAGCCTCAGCTATTAGTTATGTCATCCAACGTGTTGCAAAGGGTTTTGGGAAACCACCTTAGTAACACAGATAGTATGGATCTCAATCAACTCTGTCTTGGCTCCTACCCGTGTCCAATTCACAATTCATCTTCTCATATAAAGTGCCATATTAATTTGATCTTTGAAGATAATTAATATTTAAAAAAAAATGTGAAGAAGAAAAAGATTTGGTCACATCTGGGAATATAACTCGATCCTCTGTGGTCGAAAGGTAAGGCTCTTGACTCTCGATCCGAAGGTCACAGGATCGAATTCCGGCGTGCGAAAATATATTTTATTGATAAATTTGTGTTCTATAATTGATTACTTAAATAATGTCTAGTATATTTGCAGCACGTTACAGAGTGGAAGATACTCTCAATATCGCCCTGATTTAAGACCATCATTCAGAATTGAAATGACTTTAGCCGTGTTTGGTGACCACATCTGAAAAGCCAGGTACTTTCCCATCTTCCTCTACTCCATCTCCATCCCCTCCTCAGTATTTTCAACCTCACAAATATCTCAAATTGGGGATGGCATAGTCTCACTGGCTCCAGACGGGAGCAGTTGGGAACCTTGTACGGTACTCAGAAAAAAAATATATTACCCTGGATTGCTACCCTGCCAAGGCATTGCTCCACTGAGCTAATTCGACAGTATCAACTTCCGTCATTTGTATCAATTCTGTATCATTCTTCGATTAAGAACTACTGAACTTTACTTTTATTTTCTTAATTTCAAGACTCTACTCGTTAACTTGTAATCTAGATAGTTTAATGGGTGACATCATTGACCGGTCAATGGTTGAGTAGGCATCGCTTTTGGGTTCCACCCGGGCATCCCGTGTTCGATTCCTCGGCTGGCTAAGTCCCCCATCACAACACAAGCAACATTTTCGGCTTTCGTGGTGGTAGTAGGAGATTTTCAAACTTTGTTGGGTTATTCGTAACCCGGGAATGTTTGTTTTTTTTTGCGAAAATTATTTGAACTATCAATTTTTAAGGATAATATTAAATATTCTTTTTACGCTGACGAAGAAAAATTGGTTTCGAAACCAATAAGTGGTGTACACAAAATGATTTCTTTTAACTTAATTAAAATGACGCCACAAAGTGAATTTTCCATCATTTAAGAAATACAATTAAGAATGTATGTTTACGAATAATAATAAAATGTTATCACCTCCATTGGGTGCGACGGTCAAAAAGCTAGTATTATTCTTATAGTCTACCTTCAGTATGCGACAAGAGAGCGCCCTCCGGCCATCCGATGGAGTCGCCCTCAACATCCACGGGTTCGTCCTCGTCACAGGCGCGCTGCTCCGGCTTGCGCGGCCTCTCGTCCAGCACGTCGTCGTCGTACAGAAGGCTTTCCACCGAGTGGCGCTTGCGAGACTTCATCCGCAAGCGGCGCTGGCGGTTGGCCTTGATCCTCTGGTAGGTCTGGAAGAATTTACGAACAAAATCACTTAAAACTTGGTGTACAAACTGGTTCAATCATTTTTTTTTATATTGAGATTTGAATTACTTCATACCATAGCTATTGTTTTGGCCTTTCCTTAGTACCGTATCTAATGTTTTATCATTCACCGTTGGTGCATTGCCTACCCACGAGTTAAAAGAGTAGAAACCATATCTTCGCCTTGTCCAAACAACCTTTTAGTTTTTTTTTTAAATTTCCACTTTAAAATTAAGTTAAAGTATAAAAAATCAAAGTTAATCACTTTACTAAGAATTATTTAAACTAATGAGACCTTTACCTTTACGCCAATAGCTTTATCTTAAGGCGGCACTATCCAAATTTCTTTCGATTTCTTGCATATCTCCCTTGAACATTTGAAATTTTTAAGCTCTTAAAAAAATATATGTTATTTTTGAAGATAATATCTATACAATCCCCACGCCGAAACGCAAATTATATGAAATTCCTTCGATAGAAAAAAATCGCAAAGTATGCTTCGAAAATATTTATTTTCAAGCCTGTCTCTATTATTTGACAAGTTATATGTATGAAAAAATTCACAGCGTTTCTTTGAACGTTGTTTTAGACAACCTCTACGAGATTTTTGCTCTATTCTGAACGAGTCGTGTTTTATTAAACATTTACACAATTTTCGCTTCACTTTTATCGTTTGAAAGCGCGCTCTCTCCAACATTCGTAATTACATATCTCTCCATCTTCTTCTTTTCGTGCTCGGGTACAGGGCCTTAAACACCTATCGTAATGTTTCATTGAAATAATGAAAGAAAACCTTCTCCTTCAGTAAAATTTTCTAATGGTCGTTTGGACAATTAAGAACTGAGATGACGATATTGTATTTATTTGAGACACCTATAGTTAACACTAAAAATTTATTAATGTATAAAGAAGAGTGTATGAGGGAAGTGGCATGCCGGTCCTAAGGCAAACGGTGCCTGACACCAGTATAAACTTCAAAGGTAAGTTATTAGAAGTTGTCTCAGATTAGTGTTCCATCAAGAACAGATATATATTGTATTATTGAATCAAATCACCATTATTACTAATGTTGGAAGTTTCAATAGAGCAGGTTGGTATCTACTTCTAGCGTAAAATAAACTGTTGACGCGTGATAACCCTAGCGGAGTTTAACAAAAGTTATTGAAAATTTTGCACACGAAATGTCATGGTTCGTGTCACGGGTTGTAGACAACTTACGTAAAATGCCTGTAGGTGCTACCGTAAAATAAATTTACACCATTTTTATTCAGTAATTTATTTGCTTTTCACTAATTTTTACGCTTGTTTAGCATTAAACTCTGTCACCAGTCAGCGGTATTTTTTAATTTTTTTTCCATAATACCGAGCAGTAGAAAACATTAAACATAAGATGACGAGAGATTATTTTGAAAAACCTAATATGCATGTTCTAAATTAAATTACTCTAGAACTAGGGACTAGGTATAAAACTGAACATTAACTTTTGCAATAATTTAAAATACATACTCGTCAGTATTGTTGCGATTTGAATAATCATTCTCATTTTTAGCTTTAAAAATAAAATGAGATACGATGCAATTTTTTTTTGTCTCCTGCTTTTAATCGTTTAATTTTTTAAAAATAGAGTGGTAAATCCAGTAGGTACCTATTTAGTTATCAAGCTCGGGCAGACCAACTTTGAATTTGAATTTGGAGCCCTGAAACGATGGTTGTCGTGGGGAAGTTGACGATAAACACATTCGAGAAGGTGGGACGTAAATTTGTAGTTCCGCTTGGTTTCGTTAGCATCATGGAGTGGACGGAGGAGGAGCGCACGTTCGCTGTCGAGACATATTTTTTTCTATCGTCTTCACAGAATCATAGCATTCCGTACCAATAATGGGCCCTGTGGTCGTGTTCCTTGTCGATTGTTTCACGGGTAAACAACTTCAGGGAAACTGGTAATCTGCACTGGCCAGGGGACGATCGCCCGATGTAGCCCTTTGCTTTTTTCATGGGGCTATCTAAAATCACGTGTTTACAACGATCTTCCTCGAACCCTGGTTCACTTGAAGTAGAACATTCGTCAAGCTGTCGCCAACATACCTGTCGACACGCTGAAAAGAGTTGAACGAAATTTCCGAGTTCGATTAACGCAGTGTACTGAGAATAATGGACGCCGTCTGCCTGATACCATCTTTAAAACTGTGAAAACATAACATTTAAATTTTGTACCTAACATTGGTCGAAAAAATTAATATATATATATATATATATATCTGCAATACTTTTTTTTTAAATTTAGTTCCCAACTGAGAAAGTTGCTCTGCCCGCACTTTATTATGGTTCTATGCCAACTGAGAATAAAGTCGATTACCCTAACCTAACGTAACCTATTTAACCCATTTTTTTTATATATATATTTGTTTATCTTAATGACTTATCTGGGATGGTTCTGTTGGTTTCATTCCGAGTTGTCCGGTCACCCTTTATTATTGCGTCTAAATTTTATAAAAAATAAATTAGTAGTCATGTATTTTTGACAACTTCTTATAAATCGATGAACGCCGGCTGTACTCACGAAAAAGCATGACTCATTGTCACGTTCCGCCTGAGTCGAGCGTGCAAGCGAGAGCGCGGAACAAGCGTTCGGTTTTTGACGCATCTATCTCTCTTCCGCTCCATCGTTATTATATTATGACGTTATCACGTAAAATTATCGTCCTTAAACCGACTTTACAGACAACCAATTTTTTAATCATGGGTACGGTTTCGGAGGTTCTCTTTGTCTTTCATTTAATCGTCAATTTTTTTGTAAAAAATAATTTTTTTATATTGGAGTGCATAATGTTTAATAAAAAATAGTTAATTTCTAAATCCAAGTGCATAGATTCAACCCGCGCCACTTTAATGGTATTAATAATAAATGGTTGGATAGTTACTCACTTCCCAACGAGCGTCCTCGTCGTGGTGCGGTGGCATGGGATCGCGGGGCGGCGCACTGAGGCTGTAGAGGTGCTGCAGTTCCTGCATGAAGTGGGCTTGCGCCACTCCGGGGCCCAGCCGGGCTCCGCACACGCCGCAACGGAGTTTCTGGTTGCTTTCTGCAATAAATATTTTGTCAAATAAAGCTTAGAATGGACTCACAAATAAATTTTATTTTTAGTAATTCCGTTTTTATAATTTAAATAAGTATATATTATTGGGTCTTCCAATAGGGACTTCCGAACTTTGACAGTTGATAGCGGCCATATTGTTGAAGCGACTTCTGTCAAACAGGCTTTCATGTGTTCAGTCTATTCTGCCAAATCACCATGGACGGATATAGCGTTGAACAACACGTGCAAATGATAAAATTGTTAAAAATTTAATTAATTGTTTTAAATTGTTAATGATAAAATGTCACGTGGAGGCGTTGTAACTGGCCACCGAGATCGCGCGATTTGACCCCTTTGGACTTTTTCTTGTGGAGTTTTCTTAAGTCGCCAGTTTATGCGAAAAAGCCACAAACCACAGTGGCCCTCAAAGCCAACACAACCCATGCCATCGGTCAAATTCAGCCTGATTTATGCGCCAGAGTCATGGAAAATTGAAAATTTTGGATGTGCACCACCCATAGAAGCCGTGGCGGATATTTGAACGATGTTACGAGTATATTCCATACATAATGCCATTGATAGGCCTTTCAAACGATTATTATTTAATATATTTCAAAGTTCAATGATATCTCACACTCAATTATTTTATTTGAATTTAAAGATAGGAAAAGCTTAATGAAAGACTCCGTAGGGTTCAACCCTATAGGGTAAGTACCCTAAAGGTATAGTAAGTCCAAATTTAATAAATTCCTTTCAGAAGTTAGTTTAGAATCAGTGCATTGTGAAGACGGTATCAGAGACAATTAATACTTGGGTTCAAATTCAAAGTGCATAGATATAGTGTAGAATTTTCCTTGGAACGTGTATTAGGTATAAGTAGGCATATATGGCTACAATGGAAGCAGTCTTTTTTAGCATGATTTCTGCGTTCTAGCATTCTTTTTGAGCATGGTTTCTGATATTGTATAATAATTCATTTGCCAAAAATGTGTCCTAGAGCTTTTGTTCTTTACATATTTGTTTAAAAGTTTGACAATATAGTCAATTATTGAACCCGTGTCTGTCAATTTTCCTAAGTCATCAAGTTCGCCTTCTGCCAGCACTTACATTGCCGTGTTTCTTTCACTGCGTTAGGAAAAGTGTTTCATGTGATTGATTTTCATTATTTCGTTGGTATTGTAAGCTTGACTTGACCCTTACATGTTATGAAAGCATCGAACTCTATTTTCAGTAAGCTGTTCGGACTATGTTGTCTTCATTCAACCGTGAGTGGAATCAACTGACAGAAAGGTCATTCGTTTCATTTCGTCTCCGTTAACTTTAGGAGTTAACTCCATCAAGCGTTTCAAAAGAAATAACATTGGTCTACTGATCTTTCAGTAAAATACATGATGTAGATATGTAAGTAAGCATGAATGGTCATCACATAACTTACTGAGGAAGTCGTGATCCTCCTGGCACTGCGTTTCCTCCTCCTTTGCGCGCGGGTCGGGCGAGGACGAGGCGGCACTGCCCGGTGAGCTGCAGGAGCCGGGGCGGGCGAGCGGCCCATTCCCCAGCGGCCCGGCCCCACCCAGAGGGCCCCCGCGATACGGTGGCGGTGAACGCGCATCCTCACGCACCTCGCCGAAGAACGGCTGCCTCTGCACAGCGTACACACGCGTCTGCTGGTTTATTGGACGTTCAATATAGTTTTAAAGAAGTTACACAAGATAATCACACTGACGACGTTGACCTACTAATAAATGAATAATCTCTTCAATTATACAGTATTCGAACGTACATTTTTTAAATATTGACCAATCAATCATGATCAAGTGGATGCTCTAGTGGAAGCGTACTAGAGGCAGACTGAGGAAGACGTGGATAGACTGCATGGTGAGGAACTGCAGCCAGTGGAGAGAATTTGTAGGGGAGACCAAATCCCACCCTGGTAAAGTGATCAACTGATGGAGAGTAGCAGTATGACATCTGCATTGGGTTAAGTAGCGAGGTTGAAGGAATTTTTAGATGGAAGGTGTATTGGAAGATAAAGAGTACCTGCGTTCCAAAAATAACAAAATCAAAAAATACCTAACAATAAAAACATAAGTACCTACACAAACCCTAAAAGTAATAGTTACTTATTGTGTATTTTCTTTAAGTTCCCAAGAAGATACTTCCAGTATCACCCTTTGCATATAAAAATAAATGATTTTGAATTAAAGTGTTTCAAGAAATTGCTTTCATTGCAATTAAGTATTGATGGATAATTTTAAGAATCGAAACTTTTCGAAAAATTTCCTAAACCGTATCGTGCATAGCATTATGTTGAACCTCTCTAGTTTACATATTTACTTATGATTTTATTTTTGATTCTTTCTTTTCGTCGACATAATTTCCTTTCGCTTAAAGCATATTTTTAAAATTTTTCAATATCTCACGGATATTTCAATATTTACCTATTTCTGATATGAAGAACGAAAGATTTATAAAAAAATGTCCGGCTAGGCATCGTTTTTGCTATAATATATCCAGTGAATAACTGATTGAAAATTGAATGGCTGTGATCTAATGAAGGTGGTGGGAGAGAAGTGGGGGTGGGTGGTTTAGTACAGTGCTTCTGAAACTGAAACAGGATGCTCCTGAAAAATTTTAGCTTTCGTTAGCTAGTTTAATAAAGTTAAATAAAATCATTTCAATAATTGATGAATTGTTCGAATTCTATGAAACGACCCGTTGCAGCTTAACTCAACGGAAAACTTTAAATAAAACTGTAAACTCTGATGTGTTGAAATTTGCACAACTTTTCTAACTGGAGTTTTTAGTCACTAATTTCGATCATAAATTGTGAATATTTTTAAATATTTAAAAACTCATTGATCCATAAATAAATAAGACTCACTGAAATGTTGTTTACTTTTTATATTAAGATGGTTACATATATTTTTTAAAAGTATTTATACATAGTTTTATCATTGCAATACTATATTACTTACAAGATCTCATTGTTTCCTTTGTTATTTACACATGTTCTCAACATCTATTTTCTATTTTCAACATGAAATATACATTACTCATTACATAACTACTCTTGCATTTAGTGTGTACCTCATCTCTATCTAAAGTTATTTACATACATTTTTTTATATGTACCTAATAATGTAATAACGTATTTCTTAGGCATTCCAATAGTGTATTACTTAAACAGGATCTCATTTTAATTTATTGTTCACACGTGTTCTCAACTTCCATTTAATATCCTTTGATATTTTACCGCTTAAGGACTCTTCATTACTGGATGCGGCGCATCCACATTTCAGTACATCCTGAAAATCTTCATTCTAGCTTACTAAAACTAACGGACTGTCACTGATGTGTTTGTATCTTTTTAGTTTCGCTCGCTTCCGTTTCATCGGGTTTCAAATCACAACGGTGCTAAAGAAGTTTTCACTTCAAAAATATTAAAACTATTCAATGCGATTTTTTCAAAATTATGTCTCAAAATTAAAATCTCTGTTGTAAAAGTGGTAATAAAAAAATTGTACAATTTTTTAATGGATCATTGGGAAGTACATCAGAGGACCTAGTTTGGTAAGCACCGGCTAGGGTACCTACTGGGGGCAGCTTACTACCCCCTCTGACTGGACGTCTAACCCGAGGCGAGCGGGTGTATCGCCCTCTGGCCCCTGCCGACCCTCACACTAACTTGTCATCAATCAAAGGGGGTGTGCAAATCAAACCTAAAAGGCATATTACACACTCAGACCCGCCTGGCCGGGCGAGTGCCACTCTCCGCACCGCGCCGCACCGCACACCGCTCCTGCTGCGACTGATGGAAATCTCTCATTACGTTTCCTTATACACACATGAATGACATTACTTTACACGTTTCTTCTTCAAATTTTTAATGCAAATGTGAAAAAGAACAAAATTGTTCTTAATCTGACAGTATTGATACCCTAGCGACTCCGAATACAACTCTTGCCGCGCCATATGGAAACCATCTCTGAACGTGAAGTTTGTGATTAGCTACTATCGTAATAAAACCAAATTAAAGCAATTAGCTAATAATATCAAAAGATGGCGCCACTTACAGCTAACAGCTTACAGTTAACAGCTAGCATGAATAACGTCGGCCGGCAAGCGTAAGTTCTCTTGGATTTGAATTTTCGTGAATCTCTCCAGTCTGGATATGGATGATATGTCGCCCGCCGCCCACAGGACTGAGTGGGTTTTTAACTTCTAATGTTATATTAGTGTACTCTTTACTTTTTTAAAGTTTTTTATTTCAGAAAAAATAAAATTACGTTTTTACTTATTTAACTATAAAAAATATCTAAACACATTAAAATAAACCAAAATACATTTTACTTAATGCATTACAATACCGTATTATTCTATTTCATTATTTTGTTTAATTAATACATTTGTTTTTAATTTTTCATCCTTTTTTTCAGATTTAATACCATTTGGTAGGCAATTCCATCAGATTGGAGGTCTCATTCATCTGATCGATAACTCCACGATATTTTTAAAATTATTCAAACTCCAGCGTTAATGACATAAGGCAACGATCAATTTTATTGGATGAGGGTTTAGCGATTACATCGAGATTAGGAAGTTCCCCTTAGGAATATATCTCGCGGAATCGTTCTATGCGGGCATCCCCTCCCATGAAAACGTTTCCTTGCAGCCATTCCCGCAATTTAGTTTGCATTCTTTATTTGTTTATTTATATTATTATGCCCTGTATGGGCTTTTACAAATAAATAATTTACAAATTGTGGAACAACAATCACTAAGCAAAATATGTTACTAAAATTATATAGAACCCATGTAGAACAATATTATTAGGCTAACATTGAATTTTATTATTGAGGTACAATATTATAGCCTTCTTATAACTGCATTTCCGTAGAGTTGAAAATATCTACTATTTCTGAGAAAGTATTGCCAACTGCATGCAAACTAAGTTGAATCAGGAAATTATGACATGGTACGAACATTTTTTATCATAGATTTTTTTTCCATGCAAACAATTCAAATTTTTAACCTAAAAACTATCTTAAATCGTAAGAATTTCGAAAAAAGTAATTTGTCTTTTTTACTTATATTAATTACCATGTAGAATAACCTCCCGAAGTTAGAGCACTTTACCCCCGGACAACAGGGTGTATACTGGGTTTCCGGGTAAAATGCACAAACATTTTTTTTTTTCGAAATTACAAAGTTTTTTTCCCATTCAAGAATATTTTTCAATAGAAGAATATTATTTTTTCCATACGTCCAATTCAACTTTTTTACCCAAAAACTACCTTTTGACATTGGTATTTCGAAAAATGTTATTCGTCTCTTTCACTCGAGTATAAATTTCAATGCACTTTTTTTTCACTTACCGCCTGCGATATGGCGTACTGGTCCGTAAAGTGCCTCGAGAACGCCTTGGCCGGGTACAGTGGGTGGAAGGCGCCCGCGATGGGTCTGAAGGCACCACATCCAAAGGACTGCAGCGCCGGGTGCAGAAACTGCGGCGCCACATGCTGTAGGAACCCCTCCATCGTCTAAGAGGTTGACCTTAACTGCAGGCGGAAGATAATTAGTTGTAAACACAAGCTGCCGTAACGGTCAGTTCATTATTTCATATGCATGTACAATAATAATAACAGTATCAAATGGCAATGAACTAACTACCCATTGACGATGATGAATCATATAACGCAATTTCAATCGTCGTTTTCAAAGTATGTATTTTTTAAACCAATGACCTTTGTTTTATTTTGCCATTTTTATGCTCATGATTCGAGCATTTAATTATTGTTTCTGTCATTTTTCTAAGATCTTTAGTTTAAAAAAATATATATAGAATAGCAATGAAAGTTCTGATATGCAAGTTAATTAGGTGCTAACATAAATATTAATATAAAATCGCATCGGTCGTAAGAATTATAATGAAGTAATCGCAAAACATTTGAAAATAGAAGGTAAGTGCTGATTGGTTAAAAAATGTTAAAATTATATCTTCAAAGTTAAAGATTCAAAACCGAGGTAATGGTAAAGGTTATAACCCAAGTTATAGTAAAAGTTATACTGTAAGTTATAGTAAAGGTTATAACGCAAGTTATAGTAAAAGTTATAATGTAAGTTATAGTAGAGGTTATAACGCAAGTTATAGTAAAGGGATATAACGCAAAACCAAAACCTTTATGCAGGGGAATGGTCTATAAGGTTATAAAAAATTTCAAAAAAGTCATAAAACATATGTAATTATATTTTTGAACTAATTTTCCAATGCAAAAATCAACTGTGAGTTTAAAAAGTAAAAAATTATGCGTTTTAAAAAAAAATTATATTTAAAAAAAAAATAAAAAGTAGGAAGGTCTATATGTCACTCCGCAGTAGGTATATTTTTGTCTTATATTGACTTGTCAATCAATGTTATTACTAGTCAAGTGCTTGCACACGAATCACCGCTTTACGAAGAATACTCCATAAACAATAGTCATACTTATTATACGAAGAAAACTCCATAAGTCTAAACTTGCACAGTTTACGCCCGCGCTGTGCCGGCGGGTTCCCTGCAGAGCATCGGACCTCCCCGACGTCATCAATTCGGAACTTGTATTTATGCAGTTCGAGCGCCTCGCTTCACGTGTTAGTGGAATCTAGCGGAATTTTCCCGACGCTTTCACAAAATGAATTTCAGCTCGCCCCACAGATGTCACTTCGCGGCTTCGGAAACAAGTTAATGTTTTGTGAAATTTTAACGTCGTCAGTTTAACAAATGTGTTATTTTAAATGACAACGTTTTATAATTGTCCTGATTTTTTTTTAATTTTAACCCATAGAATAGTCTTTTAAAAATGTTACAAAAGAAAATCTGTATGCAATGAACAAACATTATAGAAATAAACATTAACCGAATGAAATAAAAATAGGTTTTAAAATAAATATATTAGGGTTCTGCAGTGTGAAAAAAACACAGAAACGATCATTGATTATTTCACATTGTTTAATTGAAATGAGAGACATCTAATATTTCGGAATGCCATCATAATATTATATTTATATTTACTTTTGTTATTCTCTGCCAAGATAAATTATTCTCTGCCAAGGTAAAATTTATAAAAAATAGGGAGTTAATTCACAACCCTCCTGAAAACTTATCCATTTGATAACGTAAAGGAAATAACTATGTACTCGCAATAGGTACAAAACACGGCTAACCTATCCGATGTATAGACTGTATTCATAGGTTCGAGTACAGAATAGAACTCGGACTTTGTAAAAATACATCGTTAATCTTAAATCGAAAATAAAAGTTATCTTTTCGATAAGCTATCAATATGATACCCCCAAAATATTTTGCTTACAGGTAAGGAATCAATAAAATTACTAACATAAATATTAAATAACTCCGTTATTTCAAAAAGAACCGTTGAAGTTTCGAACAGCATCCTAGATTAGACAATGTCAAAAATAAAATGAATAAGCCTTTGAATTTCTCAATTTTGACGAAAAACAAAATACAATTTCCCGACCCATTTTCTGTGCATTTTTTTCCCAATTTCCGATTTTGCAGGAAGAAATTTTTGAATTTTTAAAACTTGAAAATTTTTCAAACATCGCATAACAAAATCAAAAAAAATAATATTTTTATAAAAAAAATTCTGTCTTATTTTCCTAACAATATTCCTAAAAAAAATTTTTACAGAATCTTTTTTTTCCAAATATGGACAATTTCCAATAATTATAATATCTAAAAGACGTCTTTATAAAATTTCCCGACCCATTTTCCAACTAATTTTCCAAGCATAAATTTTCCGTTTGTCCAATTTTCCTGGAAGAGTTTATAAAAAAATTCCCATCACGTCAAATTCCCAAACTTCGCATAACGTCAAAAAGATGAAGTCTTTAAAAAAACGTCACTTAATTTCCCGATTATTTCAGAAAAATAAAATTTTCACGGAACGACAATTTCCCAAAATTAAAAATTACCAAACTTCACATAATATCAAAAAGATAAATTTCTTAAAGTTTTTTATAAAAAAAAATCAATTTTCAAGACTCATTTGCCAATTTTCCGATTTTCCTAGACGAATTTTTTTCAGAAAAATAAAAATTTCTCTACATGGAAAATTTTCAAACTTATTACAAACGAAAGGGTAAAGGTATTAAAAAAAATTTAGGCCTAATTTAGGCCAATATTACCTTTCAAAACTGTGACATCATGATAACGAAATTAAATGAAAACGTTAAATGGTGTAGAACCAAAAGGTACTAAGTCAGTGGCACATTTGTTTACATACTAATTTGTACGGAAGGCACTTCTATTGTAATATTCTTTATTCTATGGATATAACTTATTCAGATTATTTAAGTAGTAAAATCAAGTACCAAAAGAAGCCTACCTTATTATTTTACTTTTTTACTCAATCATTATACTTTAAGCAGTTTACCGTAGCGAGCTAATAATATTGTTACAAGACTGCTAACTGCTAACTAAATGTACAAGAGTAGATATGAATATTTTAAGATTTGTTAAGTGAGGGATATTTCAATATTTTAGAGTTTTGCGCGTTTCCGTAATCATGGCATAATCTTGAGCTAAGGATGTTTATGAATATTATTATAAATAAACATTATGTTGCTCATAGCGTACTTTTTCGAATAAAATTTAATGGAGAAATGTGCCTGTAGTTTAAATCATTTTTGTTCGGTTCATTCTTTTGTGTTGTATGTTTTTTTACAAATATAATTTCACGAAGGAAATAAATTTAATCGGTTTTGGCAACCCTGTGAATTTGACACGAATTTCCTAATTTTCAAGAAAATTGTGAAATACCTCTTGAGTGGGCGTGATAATGTTTGTTAATGTGATTTATGACGTTAAAACACCTTCAGGTGGGGAAAAAATCGATAGTCTTGCTTATGTAAAATATTTTTAAAATTTTTTTTTTTTTTAATTTTGAAGTGAAAACTTCTTTTAAGTTTTGAATTGAAACTCGATGAAACGAAAAATAGCGACACTATAATGAGGCAAACACATTCATCTGTAGGACTCAGCTCGCGAGAGAATGAGATAGTATAATCGGTCTCCCCTTTGTGGGGTGCTTCGTAGCCTCCCCACTTTTGTCTACTTTAGTTTTCTGAAGGATTCACTTCTACCGCACACTCTGTTTTCATGTATTTTTTTATTTATTCTATTAGAATTTCATTTGGTCAAAATATAAACATAATCGATATTACAGTAATAATTAAATGTATAATACAAAAAAATATTTCAATTTCATAATTTTGAATGTATATTTTTCATTTTAAAAATACGTTTATTTTTTAATATATAAAAAGCTGTGCTTGTGTATATGAGAGGAAGGTTTGTTAATGTTTATTTATTTAGTTTTAAATTATATTTTTAAGGTTTTTTATTATTTATTTTTATTACTGTTGTTGTTCATATTGTGAATATATTTTAATATTATTCAGATCTCACACTTATGTTATGTATTAAAATTTTAAAATCTTAAAAATTATCCCACGTTATAATTTTGTTCATTTAAAAAATTAAAAAGTTTTTTTTTTAATCCACTTATTTTCTGTTTCAGGATGAGCATTTTCAAAATATTAGAAAAGCTCGGTAGAAGCTTGGTCGACTTTTTCCAGTAAATGCCGATTAGATAACCAGAAAAATAATCATACAAATAATTTAAAGAAATAATATTAAAATCGGTACTTATTGAAACAGATTTTCAGTAAGGCGTATTCAAATTTCTTAGCGCTTTTTTTCTATCATAGGAAACAAGTTATACTTGTAAGCTGTTGGTATTACACGAGACTAGGTGGGCCAGACTTGAAGGGCCGGTGAGGAGGTGAGTAGGTGTTGATGGGTGCCGCAGGTGGCGGGCTCAGTGGCTCCCGGGGGAGGGCAAATAGGGTGAGGGGCGGCCTCCCATTTGTTTCAGCACCGCAGGATACATGGCTTTCTTTTATTTACATAAAAATATATGTTTGTCATCGTATAAGGGGGATGAGTGATCGGTAAAAAAGCTAAGCGGCATAAATTTTCCTAATCCTTGTATTTACTCTGACAAACGAACCAGATTTTCCATAAGGAATTTTCGATCGTCTGAGATTTTTGATTGGGTAAAATTAAATAAAAATCAACAACTTTATTTAACATTTTTTTAACAATTATTGTTAGAAAACATCTTAATGCGAGCTGGAAATTACTGTTTAACACTCTCCGAAAGATAAGGTCATCGAAAGAAAAAGAAAAACATGTAAAATTTCTAATAAGACATTCTTCGACAATAACATGATAATATTAATGTTAATTGGATTACTTATCCATTGGAGCGACAGCGCAATTTAAAACTTTTCCTCCGATTGCTCGAGAATTTTGAATATTTTTCCACCAAATTAAAAAAAAAATCATTCCTCCAAATTTTGATATGGAGACATATAAACTGATTATAGTTATACATAGCTAATATATTCACCTATATTTCGTCGATTATCAAAAATTCGTAGGATTTATAAAAAAAATATTATAAAATCGCAAACTTCTACTTAATTAGCTACAAATAAATGAAAATTTGCCAAAATTGGCAGCAAAGCACTCCGAGGTATTTTAAATAGTGTCATATTGTGGCAAAAAGCGCTCCAGCAGTTAAACATGAACTTTACAGGCAACGGTAGTTTAAATACAAATCATAATATATTACTATTAAAAAGTAAAAGTAAAAAAAGCAAATTCTATCGATAAAATATTTAAAAAAGCTTTACCCACGATTTTTGTTAAAATGCATTATTTTTTTTTTTAAATTTGATTAACTTTAAATGCTTAGGAAAAACACAGATATGGACATTAATAAATATATATTGACTTTTAAAAACAAAGAATTCATCAAAAATTGTCATTAAAATTTAACTGTGAAATTTTAAAAAAATGTCACTAATAACAAACCGTTCTTTAAACTTGTCGGTAACTATTTCAATTTAGCACAATACATTTAGAAATAATGGCATCTGTGGTTTTTATCCATCTCTCAGAATCCTCCTCTCTCAACCAACAGTATAACTAGATTTTTTCACTTATTACAAGACAATTCCCTCGGTAATCCCTTCTCCCAGCTTAGACACCTGCTACGCGCCTTCTCCGCGCCTTAGCACTACGCCACCAAGCCCTGCTACATTACACCACTGCGCTACTACGATGGAGGACCGCACCTCCTATTTGTGGCGGAGCGGGATTATCGGATCACGAACAATCTGGCTGCGATAATTCTCCAATAAACAGGGGTGTATTGAATGTTTTCGATAATGCGGTAAAAATTATTAATACGATTCATCATAAAAACGCATTTATTGCTTGTGTTATTTTGTCGGAAGGTCAATGTATTTCAGCTTTGCAATAAAATTTAAATAAATGGAATATTTTTCAACGTATCCAAAACTAAATATTGTTTTTGAAAGGTGATGAAATACGCTTTAAAGTTTTTTTTAATTTGAAATAAACACATAATTTTTAAAATATAAAAATTTTTACTGCAACATAAGAAAGTTTTAAAAATTACTTTTAACAAACTTAAACTATAATTACTGATAAGAAAATAAAATAAAAATACACACGTTTCATTAAGAAAATGTACTATTAATGTTTTCGTCAGTTCAGTTTTTTGACGTTTAATTTAAAAATAATATTAATAAAGTTTCACAATTTTTTTAAAAAAATAAGGTCATAAACTGTTTTATAAAGGTGTTTTGCTAACATGGTGCTATAGAAAACTTCTATAGAACCATGTAAAAAATAGCGACACTAAAAAGAGACAAACACATATCTATAGGATTTTGCCTGCAAGATAGTATGATTGGTCTCTTCTTTGTGCGTCATCGTCTACTTTACACTCTTGTCTACTACGTCTTTTACACTCTTGTATACTTAAGTTTTCTGAAGGTTTCACTTCTGCCGCTATGAATTGCACACTCTGTATTTTTTGCTTTATGTTTCTATGCACCTACCACACCTAAAAAGTAATATAAAAACTAGCAAATATAAATTTTATGCATAATTCCGACAGAAGATTCGTGCATACAAAAAATGCATAAGTATTACCTGGTAACAATTGCCTCGCAAAGCAGGAATTCTAAATAATCATTAAATACTTGTTCCCGAGCTTCACATAATAAAATGAAACAAGCTTTTCCGCGATTTAAACCTTCCAGCTATTTACATAAGGGGTGTTTTTGTTAGCGGCCTGATCCCAAACTTTACACGATGTGTTGCATCAACTTAAACCGAATATGAAGCCTGACGACCTGGGACGGACCAGGTTTTTCATATATATATAACTTTTTGCGATAAACATTTAATAAGAATTGGTCATTATGAATTCCAAAAAATGTGTTTAGGTAAATTAAGGCTCCTACCGACTTGCTCGAGTAGAAATGAAATAAAAGAATTATTTACATTATAAAAAACACAAACGTAAACTCATAATTTACATTATAGAAAAGTGTTAACAAACTTATTACTTACATAAAAAAATATTAACGTGAACTAAGTACAAAACAATTTGTTTTTAAATAAGAAAATTGTACGTTAATTCATTATCATTATTATTTTTATATTAGAAAATTGTGTGTAATTTTAGTATAAGACCATTTTTGATTAGAAAATTATAATTATATTTTAAGACTATTTTTCAGATGAAAACTTCTTTAGCACCGTTGTGATTTGAAACTCAATGAAAGTGACACTAAAAAGAGGCTAACACTATCTATAGGATTTAGCCTGCGAAATAATGAAATAGACCAATTGGCCTCCTCTTTGTGCAGCGCTTCGTAGCTTTCCCACTTTTGTCTACTTTAGTTTTCTGAACGTTTCACTTCTACCGCGTATGAACTGCACGCAATTGTTGTTAATTAGGTAATTGTATATAATTGATTTTATTGTATTTAATGAAGATTGGGTATAATTGTTAAAAGACTATTTTCGAATTCAGTTTCCTATCCTTTTTTCTCCACGATAAAATTATTCACAAAATAAATTACAACCGATTTTGTGCGAACCAACCATTTCTGGATGTTTATACAAGTTAGATGTATATATTAGGTGATAGAAGACACACTGTAGAATAGACTCATGAATATTTCTCTTAACATCGAACCCTTGCTACTCGTTTTAGAATAGCCGCAAAATTTCAAGTGGCTTGGTCATATGCTAAATAATGCAGAAGTCTCGCATCCTCTGTAATTAGTGCGATTCTATTAAGAAGACAAATAATGGGGCGCACCACGAAAAATTAGGAGAGAAAAATTGGAGAGGCGCGACACGACGAAGTAACTGTGGACGAGAGGCCTGGACGCCTTGTCGAGGTAAGTTTCTCCGACTCGAATGGAAGAAGGGGAAGAAGAAGAAATGGTATGAAATTAATATACTTTTTAGTTACCTACTCAACTCGTTTTATAACAACTTGTAAAATTTCTCCCAATTTGCAGCGCGTTCGTAATCACAGCGTGATCCACTGGGCACAATTAATAATAACGTAACGGAATCATTTTTAAAAATTTGATGAATTTTAAATTTGATCAATGAATTTTCGTGCTTGGCCGCCGATGCGATAGGGAATATTGAGGTGAGGGTCGAAAACGTTAAAAATATGTTCACAAAATTTTGTTTTTCTTTACTTTTTTCGTCGATGATAATGAAAATGTTTTTAATGTGAAATAAAACTGTGTCTATTAAAGGGGTACAGAGGAAATATTATGGCATGAAAGTAAGATAGGTGTCGAAGACGTATCATAGAATTCTGTATGGTGGAGGTTAAGGCAGTATTCTAGTCCAGAGATTTTTTTTTTTCATATTTCCAAAGTTTAAATATTCAAAAATATCTTCTTAAAAAGATTTTTCAGAATTCGCATTTTTTAAAGTTATAACCATTTTAATGTCGCGGTTTGGACGGAATCTAACCGGAATCTAAATTTAAAAAAAATTTAAACGCATTTTTCTCAAAACTACTTTTTTCGAGACGGTTGACACGATACAAGTTCTACTAAACCAATTTATTTGAAATTTGGTGTGAGCCTTCTCTATACATTACTTTATTGCATTAACCAGAATAATAACAAAAATAAAATTTTACTATTCTAAAAAATTTCGGAAAAGTCTAAAAACTGGTAAAAAAATGTCTTTTTATTCCAGACAGCCGCCATTTTGCGAAAAAAAATTATGACTTCTCCGAGGTTCATGCCATAGCAGAATTTGTTTGGATTAAAAATTAATTGTTTTTTTTTTCAAATTACTAGGAGGGTCGCAATTGTGTCAACCAGGGCGCGCCATATTTTTGAGACCCCCCACTTCAACATCCTGTAACTTTTTTCGTTTGAATTTTTTCATGTATTCTTTAATGTTTAATAAATGTTTGGTAAAATAATGGCCACAAAGATCGCGAACAGATGATTGTTGGAAATCTTACCAGCCTTTTTGAGGTTGGAAATTCCTCGCTATTATAATATAGAATTTTGTTATCTGCTGACGACTACAAAAGTTGTTTTCAGGATTTAAATGTTAATAAAGAAAAATAACAACAAAAAACTTCAAATCTTCCTTCCACCCATTTAACTAGCCAGCTATTGATGACCCTTGCTTTTTTAAAAATGTAACATTGTTAATGGCGGTCGGTGTCCCGAATCTCGCATTAGCAAGTTTTTTCAAAAATTTAGAGCGACGTGTCCGTATTAAAAAAAAAAATACAAAAATAGTCTAAAATGTACATACTTTACCCTTAATAATCAATGTCAGTTTTGTTGAACGAAATGAGGAACCGAAAGCCACTTGACTGCTTTAGGTATGCACCCCGATTCCTTAGAAAATTCTACTGCCAAATCGTCACTTTGGTTTGACAGGGTTCTTGCATCACTTTGCCTTTTTCTGAAATAATCTATTCACCAAATTCTGATTTTGAAGTTGAATCTTGCGCAAAGTGTTTTAGCCTAACTTATGTTAAAGGAATGTTTTTAAATGGTTCCATGCCAACTAAGAATAAAGTCAACTCAACACCTCCTCATTCGAAAAGTCATTAAAAGTCGTGAAAAAAATAATTTTAAATTAGCCGATAACCCTTAGCCCTAACCTATTTAACCTTTTTTATATATATTTTTTATCACTATAAATGACTTATCTGAGATGGTTCTGAGTTGGTTTCATTCCGAGTTGTCCGGTCACCTATTTAAATATAACTTACATACTTACCATCGAATATACCCAAATAAGTGGAGATAGAACTTTATGTATGCTAGTGTATTGCCTAAGCTTCTAACTACATTTCCCTAATGCCCTTTTAAGGTAGGGCCAAGTCCTATTTAAATATTTTCCTTTAAAATAAATTAACTTAAAACGCTTAACTCGACATTGAACCTTAAAATCAGAAATTGGTAAATAAGCTGTGAGAATTCGTATTTGCAAACTTTGACACCTCAGAAAATCGGAGGGCGATCTAGAACCCTATCCAATCAAATTGACTATAGTCAAACAGATACCAAGTGCACTCCCAAAATTTCAAACGGGGAAGAACGAAGATCAACTGTCAGATACAAACAAATGGCAATTGTCAAAGGGATCAAAGTGATTTAAAACCTTATGATATAAATGACATCTTTAAAAGTTTGTTATTAGAACATCGTTGTACAAGTTTCTATGGAAATACAACACGGATGGCTTTGAAAATTATTTCGGTTATAGAAATGAACAAAAAAAACGGTATTGCGTTCAAAGGTCATTTTTGAAAAAAATATCAGATGGAACCGTGTCCCAAAAATGTGACGAAATCCGGAGAAGAGATTCCGTGTTTCCCAAAATTTTTGTTGATGTGCATTTGTAGATTTTTCTATTTCGTTTGTTTAATTTATAGTGTTTTCATTAGAAAGTTGTAAATGATGAATACTTGGAGCAGGTGGATGAGTTTGCGTACTTGGGAAGTATGCTTACGAGAGACGGGAAGGCTGATAGAGATATTGAAAGAAGGGTAAATGCAGGTAACTCCATTAATGGAGGACTGAACGCCGTTGGCGCGAACAAAAAACTGGCCAAAGAAGCGAAGCTAGCCGTCCATTGGTGGTACCGTGGTAACTACCCTGATGTATGGCAGTGAGGCATGGAAATGGCAGAGGAAGGATGAAAGTAGACTGAATGCTGAATGAGATCTCTGAGGTGTACGTGTGGTAAAACCATTTATGATCGTGTGAGAAACGCTGAGATCAAGGCAAGGCTGATGTAAGAATAATGAGTAAGATTAAGAAAGGGACGCTCAAATTATTTGGACACGTAGAGCGAATTAACGAGTATAAGGAGAATATATGATGCATATGTGAATGGTAGAAGAAGTTGAGGCGCCCCAGGAATACATGGCACGACCAAGTGAATCAGATACTTGAATCGGGTCATGTCAAGAGACAGAATAATAGAAGAGCATGTACGAGATAATGTGTAAATGTGAACGAGGCAAAGTGCGTGTACCAAGATCGAGTTGTTTGGCGGTTCCTCCTCTCTACCTACCCCTGCGGGGAAACTAGCAAACCCCTATAGATTTTGTAAATTATTATTAATTTTTACACAAAAAAATATTTATTACCGATGAAGAAAGAAAATCGTTTGAAAACGGCTTTATACGAATGTTCATGAACATAAAGTCAATGGATTGAATAAGGTTTTATAACAAATTGAGATGAAGACTTTAAAAAATTAAGTTTAATTTAATCATTAGCAGTACTATTAACATCTATAAAAAATGTTAAATGATAATAGTCGCACTAGAAATTCCCTTCTAGTTTCGATTGTTAATTATTTACTCTAGGAGTCTTTTTACAATTACACATTTTCATAGAGTTTTCGAAAGTGTTTTCAATAAATAATACTAAATATAACAATGAGGTTTTAAACATCAATATGTTAATCGTAATAATAAAATAAAGAACGTGAAAAAATCTTACATATTATGAGCAAAAATTTCAAAATGCAAAAATTTTATGGATACACATAAATAATGAATTTTATAAGTTCGCAAAAAACCGCTTTAAGATATCGCAAAGTCGCAATTAGTTGTAAGATTTAAAAAAATTGTCACCTTTAATTTTTCTGGAACTTTTTGATTACTGGCCATTAGACCATTGAAAGTGTTTTCGTGTCGAGAAAAACATTTCAAAGGATCTCAGAGGCCCGTCTGAAAAATTGTAAGATACTTTATCTAACAATTTAAACAGATGAAATCTACAACATTTTAACAATAAAATAAATGCTTGTAAATGAAATTTTAACAAGCTAGCAATTATTGATTGCAGAAAAATTGCTTTGTTCAATCATAAATATGCACTTTGAAACATAAAAAAATTAAAAATACTTTAATAAGTCTTGCAAAAAAAGGTAAAAAATTATTTTACTCGTGAATCAGTTATGTGCTGATTGTTTTTTAAACACAATTTTTTTTGATAATGAAATATTTTAACTTTAACCCGATTAAATTAAAAATATCAATAAATTTGAAAAAAAAGAACGGTTTGCAATTTAATTGTTGTTATATTCTGAATAAATTGAGTAATTTATAGGGTTTATCATGTTCTAAGCACTTATAAATACAAACATTATGAAAAAAAATCAACGAAAAAGGTAAATAGAGAGAATTTAAAAATTATAACAACAAACTTACTTGAATGTCACACAAAACACAAAACTCGTAAAAGAAACTTTCACCGTCGTAGGAAGTGGTAAGGTCGGGAAGGTAGAGAGAGCGAGGAGCGAGGTCGGGCGTCGGGACGGCGGCTCGCTATGGACTGCGGCGGGCCGGCGCAGCGGGGTGCGCCGCGACGCGGGGCGGCGCCACGTCAGGAACGCCTATCGCCACCGCCGCCAACTGCCGTCGAGCTTTCTTAGCCTTGGATTCGGCTTTCCGCGCCAAGACTTATGTCGGCTGAAAGTATGACGGAGGATTATCCGCCTTTTAAATTATTCAATGATTTTTTGGTATGGATTGACACAATTTTGAATAGATAATTATTGAATATTTTCTAAAACCTAAGATTAATTGTACCTCGATGGTAAGTATGGTTTTGCAACTTTTGTAGAGCTTTAGCCCAGTCAAAAAATATTTTAAATGTAATTCAATGTTAATGCTCTTGGGTCTAAAATACAAAAACATAATTTGATTAGAATTTGACATAAAAAAATGCAATGAAAGAATACTCATTTCAATAGGTCAACTGTATTCAGTTGTATTAAAAAATGAATAAAATCATTTGCTGCTTGGATATCAATTATACCTTACTGGTAGATATGTATAAATTTAAGAGCAGGTTTAAAAATACAGGTATATGGCAAAAATATAAATGAAAATACACCTTTCACCACGACGGTATTAATATTACAACTATCTTCTTCTTCCTTGTACTGTCCTCATTGCATAGGTGGGCTGTTGGGGTGAGCACTTCTCGTTCTGAGGTTGTAACTTCTTCAGTTCTGGGTATCGCTTTCATCTCTGTAGTATTTTAGAGCATTGAGTCATTCAGGAATTCTTTGGTCTTCCTCTGTCGATGAAGCTTGATAGATATTGCCTGCTTCACTGTGTGGTCTGGTGATCTGTCTTACGTGCCCATACCATCTCGAATGTCGTTCCTCCAGCTTACTATTTATATCCGTGACACCCAGGCTACCACGAATGCGTGAAATTTTAATCTTATCTTTTAATGATTCTCCTGCCGACCATCTAAGCATTCGCATTTCTGCTGTTTCAAGTTGCCTAGAGTAGGAGCTGTACGTAGTCCATTCGGTACCATACCTTTTCGCGGGTCTAACAATAGTCTGGTATATTTTTCCTTTAAGTTTTATATGCATTTTCGGGTCACACAAGATTCCTGTTGCGGATCTAAATTTAATCCATCCAACACCTATTCTATGGTCGACAGTCGCTGTATATTCTCCGTCTCTATGAATTAGTGATCCCAGATACTTGAAGAGTCATAGTTGGCTTATGTTTCTCCATCCAGTTGCATCGAAGGAGTTACAACATTGGTGTCTTCAAATGGCAAGTACAAATATTCAGTCTTTTTCCTGCTCATTTCTAGGCCATTATTCTCCAGGATCTTTCTCCACCTTTCCTGTAAGTCACAATAATTATCTGTTATCAGTACTACATCATCTGCAAAATTCTTAAATACAGTACACAATTCAACTTTAATGAATCAATTAAGAAAGAAATAAAGTAGTTCTAAAATTTCACAACACAGTGCCTTGAAACGCACAATAAAAAATTTTAAATTTCACATACCAACCCATACCAATTGCATTTCCAACGATTTATTATTTTTGCTAACCAGAAATGCTTTTTAGACATAATTCTAGATTACTGATTCTCTTGTCCTCTTCGGATTAGGCAATAGATTTAAGAACTTTTTGTAAATCCTCTTAAATTTTACTTCAACTTCTGTTGCCCATTCAGAGTTTTAGAATCCTTTGTTGTCGTTCCACTTCCAAGGATTTTTTGCTTTCTGATCTTAATAAATTTTCGTTCCCAGCATCTTCAGTTTTGCTAGAACATAGTTAATTCTACATGGAAGCTTCTCACCAGAAGTCTTAAGCCCTTTTAGTCTGCTAGTTATATACTAGCCACTAGTCCATGAGATTCCAAAATACCGATGAAATTCAAGACCTCTAAGTCTATAATGGCCAGGTAATAATTTTAAATACCCACATGAAGTAAAAATTGCGAGGCGCAAATAACGCCGTTTTATTATTATAAAGAACATTAGCTTTAAATTCAGTAAATTTAAATGATTCACCTCTTCAAGGCATATAAGAATCTAGAAAATGAAAAAAAAAAAATTATCTTCACATAGGAGTCCATAAGGAAAAAAATCCCCAGGCGTGTGGAGGGTCTGATTGAGTTTTTAGTTTAAAAATTATTGTTACCTGCATTCAGAATGGTTTGTACATTTAAAAATTAGTTAACTAATGCTTTTATTATATAACGTTATACTTTGACGTTACATTTAAGTACCATGTACCATGTACCATTTATATTATTTTTATTATCTAAATCTATAACACTGTTTTTGACAAATGTATGCACTAAATCAAAGAAAATGTTAAAATATGTAAAATGCCCATAAGAGCGTTGAGATTAATAAATAAATAAATAAAATAATTAATTAATTAAAGATATTAAATAACAGTAACCCAACTGGCTGCCAGCTATGTAGTTAGAGGTGACAGTTTCCGATTTAAATCCAGGAAACACTACCATTTGACTAGGGTTGGAGACATAAGAAGAGAGACAATGGTAAGAATTGCTATGAATACCAATCAAAAGCTTGTTTAACAAGGTTGTGTGGTCAATCTTGTTAAACGCTTTACTGTAGTCGGTATAGACAGTGTTCGCTTGTATTCTAATCGAAGTTACTCTATGAAAGTTAAAAGATTTAAGGAACTAATGAAACCGTGTAATTTGTATTCAAGCTAGACTTAAGAGCAACATATTTTTTCAAAAATGTTGTATAATTAGACAATTATACAACACTTTTGAAAACAATTCTGGATGTTAGACAATTATACATGAGAAAATTAATTTTAAACACCCATAAACAACGCCACCTCTACCCATCTATTAACCACTCTCACGACACCCGACACTCACGGAGAAATCCAATTGTACCACTCACAACCAAAACATCTCTTGCTCAAAGACACTTCTCATTCTTAGGTCTAAAACTATACAACTTAATGCCTGATGCTTGGAAAAATGAAAACACAGGTGTTCTTCGCAGATTGACCACTACTTGGCTTCATCAATTAGGGAGGAAGGAGTGTGAACTTTTACTACACAAAAAATGAAATCAAACACAAACCAAAAACAATAACAAAAATTCCAACAAAAATAAACTGTGTTAAAGATACCTTTATGCTCTAATCGTTAATATTATGTGTATGTATGTACTTACCTATTACTTTTAAATTAGAGTTCCACCAGGCACCAGATAATCTTATGTCTTAATTGGATATTTGGTTTTATTCTATCACTTCTCTTTTTTATTTTCATATTTATACAAAATATATATGTAAGCTTATTATGTTGGTATGCAAACGTCATTTATAAGTAAACTTATTTTATTATTATTTTGATAACTATGCAAGAAAACAACAGTAATAATCATACATTAATTGTTTATTTTATTTTATTGTTTCTGTTCTCTTTATAGTTCTCATTAGTAGTAATTTTTTTATGAAATGCAAACACCAGTTCCCTTTATAAATCAAGGTTCATGTATAATCACACTTATCTTTATTTGACTGTCCTAAAACGGGAATCATCCTAGTTGGACAGTCAAAACATTTCACAAATAATGTACATAAATGTGTAAATATTTTACTAAATAAAAAAAAAAAAATTTATTATTAATTAAAGTGGTGTGACAAACAGTTTGGATTTGGAGATTGGCTTGTAGTCTTTTGAATCAGTTTTTTTTTACCGTTCTTGTGTAGACGGGAGATAATTATGCAGATTTCCAAAATAAAACGGTGCAATCAGAAAAAATATGGAAAAAGGTTACGTTAGATTCTCTGCACACCGTTTAATAAGGATTGAGAGCATTTTATCAAAAACAGCACTTGTGTGAATATCATTTTCAAACATTTTCAGGCATTTTAAAACGATTTCCTGTGTAACCTCAATATTGTTTATAATATTTTGCCATCTATTTCTAGTTCCTATTTTCATCCAATAAAATATTAATTACTTAAAGTTTTAGGTAATATCAATCAAAAAAATAAAATTCTTAAAAAAACTAGATGACAGCATCAGTTCTTTTTTTAAAAATAATGATACCCTTTCATTTCAGTTCATTCAAATTCTTCTACTCTATCTCTTTCCCCTCTCCACTTCCTGCAATCACACACGACAATACCCAATTGGGGAAGCCGTTGACCCGCTGGCTCCATACATTCGAAATCAGTTGGAAATTTTGTGCTATAAATCAAATATAATATCTCTATAAATTATATACTTTTTAAAACATATTTTTCAAATTTGTTTGTACTGAAAAAGTTGTTTCGTAATATATCATGAAATATGGATTCAATTATTAAATTAAACTTACTTTTCATTAGAAAGATAAAATCTTCACCGACAAAAAAAAATCCACTGTGCATACATGAACTTTTTTGATTGACACCTGACGTTTGGTTTTTGAGACGGTAAGATGTGTTAGGTAAAATCTATTTCCTAGAATCGATTAAGGAAAATTCAAATCTCAATCATCTTTTTCTACTTATCTACTTTCATCTAACCTTTAAAAATAGCTAGAGTCATAACAGCGAGATACACCGAGTCAGCGCGCTAAACAGAGCCTGTCCATTAATCACCGCCCAGATATTAGATTTAAAGCACGCTTAAAAAAACAACATATTGTTAGCCCCTCCCGCAGAGGGCCACCAACAAAAGGTGGAGCGCTACCTACGCCGTTATTAGCAAACTCTTCGTATAATGTGAGCAATAAAATTCCAGATTAGCGTCGGTCCATTGGCGGGGAACGGAGAACGGGAGGAAGGGTGAGGGACGGGTGGTGGCGGTGGACCGGCAGATGGGTGGGAGAGGGGGCTGTCTACGAGGAAATGAATGCTCTACGATTGTTATGGCCACCGCACATACCGCCAAATTCATTACAGGCGTCATGCCATTTTTGAAAAAGGCTCGCAGTGTTGCCGCGAGATTCCAAAGGCCACATTCCAGATTTTGAACGGTTTGTTGGAAGCCCGATTAAAATGTGGATAGAAAGGTAGAGGGACACTTTTGGTCCAGCGTATTGAATTGTTTCTCCGGTCATTATCAGTATAGATTGCAATTGTGTAGAAGAAGAAGCGGTGAGCAGCTATTGAGGATTTACTTTTTTGTTTGTTTTCCTTTGTGATGTTATTGTAAAATCTATAAATACGTATTTTATGCTTTTATGCTTAAAAGGACTGAAAAGTATTTTTCATTTTGAAAACATGATAACTGGAGTACGTTAAATTCATAAGACTGAAATAAGTAACGGGAGGGGGGGGGGGGGGAGAAGTAGAAATAAAATAGTTAACTAGCTAAAAAAATGGGTTCAGATAATAAAATGAAGAAAAAAAAACTATTTAAAATATTTTATTGCATTTCAGGATCATGTATTTAAATAACTTGCATTTTTCACCTTAAATGTATAAAAATTTTCTCATGCGTTTTTTTCGCAATCATTGATTTCCTGGTAATTATTTAAAAAAGTTATAATTCCAAATTCCAGTGACATAGCATAGGGTATGCTGCAAAAAGGGAGTTTGGGTATATATTAGTATCAGTGGTTCAGGAAAATAAGCGCGGAGCAAAAATTCAGAGATTGCAAAAATCATCGCCTGCGGCGCATTCTTTGCTATCTTCGTTTGTAAATATTGTAATTCATACGCCAACACACCCCGCGTCACGATGTACCCTGTTGGAGAATGGGGCTGCCGATAGAAATTGGAAATAAAAGTTAAAAAAAGTCATCTCCTGCGTCTCATATTTAAATAGGAAAGGGTTCGACTGCATATTTTTTTTTGTAAATTGGGGTTCTGCCAACATCCAACATTCTTGTAGGTCAAAAAGTTCTGGAACTCCTGCTACAATTAATATTAGTGGTTGAAAATTTAAAAAAAAAAGTAGTATTGACCTAGAAATTCGTAGAAGATTTATTTATTTTACACACTACAAATATAAGACAAAAAAGTCCCGATAAACTACTTTTTAGCAGTTTGTCTAACGGGTTACATTAAAAATCTTATAGTGAGTTAATAGTTACATTTTTACAATTATATAAAATAAAAAAATTAAAAATTACAGAAATAAAGAGAAAAGAAAATTTAAGAAAACATAAATAACAATTTTAAAGTCTTTAGAATAATATGTCGTTGTGAGCTAAAACATAATAATTCTTTCGTAAGCCAAGTCTTCAGTAAATTCATCAATTGTTTGTTTTAGGCACAGTTTTTAATTTCAGCAGGTAAGATATTTAAACAACTGGGAATTATGTAATTTAACGTACTTTGTCCATATTTATGTGTATGCTTAGGGCTTAGGAACAATTAGTATTAAAGGTTGTGTTCAAGCCTGTTTATATATAAAGGATTATTTATGTGCTGAAATATAATTTTGTACCACAGAATTGCTCTCACTGAAAGAATTTTGAGACTGAAAAAAGTATGGAATATTTTGCCTTTCTTTGTATAAAATTTTTTCAGCTAATAATTTAACCAATGAATTTTGCACTTATTGAACATGGTCGATATTTTTTTTACAAGAAAATCCCCAAGCTGTTATTCCATACCTTAAAACAGATTCAGCTAGAGATAAAAAAAAAAGTTTTAATTTCTTTGCTTATTTCAATCCAGTGATATTATATTTGGGCTTATGTTGGACACAATGCAATGATTGAGATTCGCCCCGCAGAGGGTTGCCGGGCCCAACAAAGCCGGCTCGTCCTCGGAGGAATGCGGCCGCGATATGAAATGCCATTTGTCAAGTTTTTATTGGGCCCGTTGTTATTGCCACGACTCGGATTCTTAGATTGTTGGCACGAGCGGCATGAGAGGATTTCCCGTTGAAGAATAAACGGTTTGCGGTTATTGCGAGATACATTATATGTGTACATAATTATTATCTTCTTAATTATTGAAGGGAAAATTTCTTCATCGCCGTTGTGATTTGAAACTCCATGAAACGGAAAACAGCGTCACTTAAAAGAGACAAACACATACAGAGAATGAGATAGTATAATCAGTCTCCTCTTTGTGCGGTGCTTCGTGGCCTCCCCTCTCTTTTCTACTTTTGTTTTATGAAGGTTTCACTTCCACCAAGTGCACACTCTGTTTTTGAAGTGAAACTTCTTTAAACACTGTTATGATTTGAAACTCGGATAAACGGAAATGTCGCATTACAGTACCTACCTAGCGTCAAACTGCGCTCATTGGCCGCTTTGATTATGATCTCACTTTTCAAGGCTCCTATTGGTTGAGATATGAAACGGAAATGATGCATTACAGCATCTACGAAACGTCAAACTGCGCTCGTTGGCCGCTTTGATTATGATCTCACTTTATTATGATTGTTTCGGTGAAGTTTCGCTTCTACCGTGTGAACTGCACTCGATTTTTTTTAATATCATATTGTCTTTCACATTAAAAACTCTTTCGTTTTTGGCTTACGACAACTGTTGTGAGGTACTACAATCAAGGTAATTTTTTTTTAATTGTTTTTCAAATTTAGCTTATTGATTCGTTTTACTTCTGATGTGAAATATCGCGAGTCAGTGGAAATACAACTTTCCAGTTATGTCTTAAGGAAGGGGGGAAGAGATGGAGACGGGAAGACATTTCTTAAAATATACATATATATGAAAATAAGTGAAAGTTTAAGGAAACATAATTGATAAAATTGTATACATTTAAGATTATCCCCAACACGACAGTGCAGCTGCCAAACTACAAGTAAAACAACATACAACACGACATAATAATGTTAATCTGGTTTTTATGTTGCCTTCTTTTTCTTACATTAGCTCCATACAAGGAGGCCCTGAGGAAAATAATTTCCCTAACTAAGGGATGCTGTGTGGAGGGTATTTTTAAGGTAGGGAGGGATAGGAAGTTCTGATAAGGAAAAGGTTTGAGTGGTGGGTAACAATCTGGGGGTCAATGTGTCCCGGAGTGACGGACGTATGAATCCATCCCTCCAACTGCGGTGCAAGATTATGGGTCGAGAGTCCGGCTACAAAGATCAAAAGGTCTTCTTCCACTAGTCTCTCGATCTGGCTCCCACGCCTATGTGGGCGGATGCATCCGCTGCCAAGACCTGGAAAACCTTACCTTATGAACCCGTGCACCCCTGTTAAGTAACCAAACGTGGCAAACCATATTTACAAGAATTCATCTATTTACGTGTCATTAGGTACGTGCAAACTATAAACGATAGCGAGTTAGCCGTAGAGAGGTCTTCAAAATGTTCTTCATTTGATTTATTTACCAGAAAATATCACTATAATTATACCCTTTGTCCAAGTAACAACTATCCAAGCCCTCCGAAACCCTTTCATATTGTAGGCCCCGGTTTTGCAATTTCAAAAAAAAATTAATAATACATTTTATAATCATATATATTAAAAAAGAAACTCCATAAAAACGTGCGGCAGGCAAAAACTCAGAAATGAATCCCGGTACGATCAAGGGAGTTATATGGTGTAGTAGATCCCTACTCTACCTCCAGGATGACGGTTCCCGTTTTTACCTAAAAGGCGTGCTTTTGAAGATATAAGGGCTGGAAGATTCGCCTTCTTGAAATTTCTAGAACAATCTTCCGGAAAATTCTAGAAGGTTCCATAAAAACTCTAGAAAGTTCTGGAAGGAGTGGCGGAATATGTCGTGGAACGTTCGGGAATAGGGAATCGGAAACTCTCGAATGTTGTCCTGAGCGAAACCGGGTAACCCAGCTAGTAGTAAAATAAATCCAAGTTGGAATAAAAATTAAAAGAATAAAATTGTTACATTATTATTATTTTTTTAATTCCAGGTTGAGAATAACCCGAGACTGTTTGAATTGCCATCGCGAATGTGCATTGGGTGATGGTGAAGGTTTGAGATTTCAGAGGATTGAGCCCGCAACACATTGATGCGAACCCGTTCATTTGGACCACTCAGTTTCATATTAAAACAGTTAAAAATTGGGTAGATTACCTAGACAAAACTTTGGTTTTGGGTTTGGCAGCAAAAGAAAGCGGGAAATTTAGCGGTCGTGCTTTTACCTTGCCCGGCCCGCCGTAAAACCAATATCCTGATGCGTGTGTACCATTATTGCTTTGTAATCGCGTTAGACCGCTAATATCGGACGAATGTCTGATGTTCGTTCATATCGCACGCTCGGCTGATCACGGGGGGCGCGGGCGGCGCGGGGGGCACGGGGGCAGGAGCAGACTCCTCGTAATGTACCGGATGTATTGCTACCATTGCGTTGGTTGCCCTTTGTTTTGTAACTTATCGGCGCGGCGTTCTTATGAGGTCTTCGTAAGAGTTTACTTTAAAAATTCAACCCGAAGAAAAAACTTTTTTTTTCTATAATACTCCTGAGGAAAACATTTTCCCTCAGGGCCTAGCTTTCTGCATGCTGTATGGAGGGTATTTTTAAGGAAAGAAAGGAGAGGAACTTTTCGGAAGGAAAAAGAGGGTTTGGTAGGAATTTAGGGTTCAATGTGTCCAGGAGTGCGAGAGAGTCCTGCTGGTGAGATCAAAAGGTCTTCCTCAACCAGTCTCTCCCGATTCGGCTGATGCATCCACCCCATGAACCAGGCACTTCTGCTAAGTCACCAAACGTAGTCAACCATTTGGGGTGACAAGACCATGAATCAAGAGAGTTGGAAGGGGTCAAAATGTCTCTGAATCTGGCCCGCCACGCAGCTAGTGGGCGGGCGCATCCGCCATCAAGACCTAAACACACCTCACACTGATGAACCCGGGCACCCCTGCTACGTCGCCAAACGTTGTGAACCACTTGGGGTGACCTATGGCAGAGGTTTTGGTTATCGAATAAATGGATCCCGGAGCAATGGTGCCCATACCCGCTTCCCAAATTAAAAGGATTGAACCTTTCTACCCAGGAACTAGAGTCAACCACGCTACCAACCCGATCGAGTAAGTCCCACATTTATTTCGTATATTAACGTTTTGTAATGTCATCGAATTTCAGAGAAATGCATAATGTCCAGGTGTGTGCCACCACAATACAGATAGAATGCATTTTCATCAAAAGCGAGTCTCTCTCTCGAGTTTCAGCTTGATGAGATGTCGGGAAGGGGATTAATTTTCACTTCTAAGATTCCACTCCATACATACATTGAAATAAACAAAAAGATTTAAAAATTTTAAATAAAAAAAAAAACTTCTCTACTCTCCCTCGTATCTTTGGGCCAAGCGGGGAAGGTAGGGTGGTTCTTCCAAACCAGATTATTAAACTTTTTAGAAACTGTAACATATAGGTGTATTAGTTATGATCAGTTCTATCATTGCTTTGCTCTGGTCACATGGTGTCGGTTACGACGTGGGCCGAAGATAGCCGAGCAGAGACAGACAAAATCTAGTTAGCGAGTTGTAAGAACGTGTGCCCATTTATATCCATATATATTCTCCATATTATGTTCTCTTATATTCATATAACCATATTTTGTATTGTGTTATAACAACAAACAGTCACTGTGTTTTAAAGAAACCAAAGTCTTTTAATCAAATAATAAAGTGGTGAGATAAAGTCCAATGCTAAAAATAAAGACAAATATCTCTGTAAAGGATTACACAGAGAGAGATAGAGACATTACAGAAACTTTCGTGCCCACATATATTCCTCTTTAAGCTGATTTTATTATATCTACCATTAGTATTATTAGTGCATTCTGTATAAATAACATACATTCGTGTAATAATTTATATTCGTGAAACTTCAGAATGGATATTTTATGAACCCATATAAAAAAAAAAACAACAACAACAACAAAACCACAGACTAATTGCATTTTGCTCAAATACTCACGTAGGTTATGTAGATATTGAAATGTTTCCCAATCAAATATTTAATAAGTTCAGTTTTCCAGTACAGTGAAAACCGATACAAAGTTATGACGCGACGGTACCGAACCACGACCCCTTATATTAATCCAATGAAATTAATAACATTTCAGTACCTACTTCCGCCAGCGCGATTCCTTTGATGTCACAAGTACACCCCCATCCTATCCCTTTCTTATTATGAAGCTCATTTTTCACTTGAGTATTAAATAATAAATGACAATCTTTAGATCATTATGAGTTTCTTTTTTTAATATTTTGTAAGAAAAGCTTGGAGTTGTAAATTATCCCAATTTGAAAAGCGGGTTCTATTGGATAACCGTCACGTCTTTCATAGGTCAACTCAAGTCGTTTGATACGTTTGGTAACTTGGCAGGGATGCCCAGGTTCATGAGTTACGGTTTGCCTAGGATCGGGAGAGGCTGGTTGTGAGAGACCTTTTGACCTCTCCAGCAGTGGGAGGGATGGATTCATACATCCGTCACTCCTCGACTTATTGACCACCAGATTTCTAGTCACCTCATACTTTTATCCTAGCCAGATCTTCCTCTCATTCCTTTCCATAAAAATACTCCCCATGCAGCATCCCTATTGTCCATCCACATAAATCCTGAGGGAAATTATTTTCCTCAAACCCTCCTGTGTGGATCTAATGAAAAAAAATAAAGTGAAAGCACTGTTTATAAAAATTATCGTTTAATCGACTTTTGTAGACAGGTAAGGAGGTACGAAGTTCGGGGTAAAAACATTTTTTATCAACACATATCGTGACTTTTCCAGAATATATGAAATGAGATTTCACACATTAAATTCTTAATATTGGCTTCTCGCTCCGTAGTAGATGATACTTTCAGAATCGTTCTGATTGTAAAAAACCATTTACGTTAAAAACTTTGCGTTGTTTGAAATTACTCGTTATCAATTTAGAAACCATTTTCTTCCCCAACACCATTTCTCCTATCTTCTCCTCCTCTCCCATTACTTCAATTCCCATGAAATTTCTCAATTTGGGAGTGGCGTATCTAGGTCAACTGGATCATACTGGTCGAGACACTAGCGTGAATGAATCAATTAAAATTTTATACTGAAATATCAAGTCAGTGAAAACCCTTCTTTCCGTCTGACAATTTAAGCATATTCATTTCATTTAAAATAATGTTTTGGTTCAAAAAAATTGCTATAATACCAATTTTTAAACTAAGAAAATAATTTATTTTGTATTCTTTCAATAGCCTGTACAGTATATAATGTGGGTTCCAGACCGTAGAAATGTACTCTAATTGACTTCTAACAAAGGTAAAATATAACAATAAAAGGTATAATAAAAATAAAAGTTTTACACTTTTAATATAGCTAGATAGCCTGATTAAATTTGATTGAAAGGTGATGCCTCAGTCTGTAATTTGTGTTAATGTCTCGAGAGCATTGGTACTAACGATCTGAAAAAAGATCTCTGGATTTTTTATTCGGGAAAATTTGACTATTTAACATTTTTATATATTTAATGTTCCATTTTCATGTTTTAGATTTTCCAATAATTTTGGAAATTCTAAAACACGTGTGGTCAACAGAAAAAAGAGAGATAATTACATCAAGAAATATTTTTATTTAAAACAAGTTTCGACCAAGTTGTGATCCCTGGGGGACTTTAATTATTGCATAAATTTTTTCCCACAGGAAGAATTTTGTTTTAACAATTTGTTGTCTACCAGTAAGATAGCTCTTAAACCAGATTATGTTGACATGCATACCAATCTTTTTTTAATTTCCAAATAAGAATTTTACGGGAAGCTGCATAAAAGGCTTTTATAAAATCAGTAAAAATAAAATATATTTTTTTTCAATTGGTTATAAAAATCGTGCTGAAAAGAGAACTTCTTCCGAACATAAATCCAAACTGGTAAAGTGCTATAACAGGTTTTATTTGTATAAAAAGTTTGTCCAATATTAGGCTTTCAAAAAATTTAGGTATGATGGATTGAATACATATTTGTCTGTTATTGAAACCCTTGGCACCCTTTTCAAAAATTGGAGTCAAATAACTAATTTTTCACTTATCAGGAAAAATTCTACCAGATAAAGAGAGATTAAGAAATTGGTTAATGGAACAGCAATTACTTCGGTACGTTCTTTGATAGTTTTTGTTAGGATTGATTGTTTTTGTGATTTTATGTTTTTTGGGACTTTCCAAGCCTACAGCTACCTTCAACCTGAAAGCCAAATCCAGATAATTGGAATAAATTTCCACCTTTCAAATATGTACATATAGTTTAAATCTACGGCACTCACAATTTAGCCGTTTGCGCCAGTGCGATATGTTGGATTTTTAAGTACTCGCGCTCCGAGGCAAGGACCTTCAAATTTAATTTCATAAAATGAGTAACTTTTTTGATACGCATGTTGCCAATAATAATTCGTACTATAAACAGTAAAACCCTCTTTGCATTTGATTAGAATGAAACACGTTCAAACGAACCTTTGAAGTGGTCAAATATTATACTTGTCAAAGCACAACTTTACATGAAACAGGATAGACGAACAAAAGTAACATAAGTAAGTAGGAAATTATGGATTACCAATAAGAAATAAAGAAATACGTCATAATGGGTGCATCGATCATCCAGTCGATTAGTCAGACATCTCCGAAAAATCGAAATTTGAATTTTGTATGTAATTATTAAGTATTTGTAAAAGTGTAGGTGCTCATATCGGATATAGTACTCAGATCATTTATAAACAGCACCAAATCAAATTTTATGCAGAAAACTTGTAGTGAATTTAAAAAAATATATGTTTTCTGGGTCACTAGGAGCATACTTCAAAATTTCACTCGTAGAGGACGGTTTTGCCTCCCGGTGTTATTTTATAGCATATTTAATGTGTAAAACTCAGTCACGTGTAAATAATACATGATTTATAGTGAGCATTCGAATATTGCTAACTAACCAACCATCACGCCGTTTCCCCGCAGGGGTAGGCAGAGAGGACGGACCGCCAAACAACTCGGTCCTGGCACACACTCTTTGCTTCACTCACATTCATACATCGTCTCATACGTACTCTTCTATTATTCTGACTTTTGACATGGCCCGACTCAAGTATCTGATTCACTTGATCGTGAAGTCAAGTCAAGTCATCGCCATGTCTTCCTCGGGCGAATATTGCTTTTCTCGTTAATTTAAAACTTGGTATTGCAAATTTTTGACTAACCAACTGAGCGATTGATATGTGTGATTTTTAAAAAAGAAATCAATGCTTGGACGGAAAAAATTAATTGCATAGAATTTGAAGACAAATTGCATACAATTAATATTAAACTCAAAAGAGGTTTGAAAAGTTTATTTCGAAACCTATTCATTTCTGAAGATAAAAATTGTTTTTTTGTTAAAACGAGTGAATTGAGAGCATTTTTCTACTTCACTGATGATTGGCACTTTACTAACTAGTCAGTGAACCCTGAAGAAGTGAGCACAGCTCACAAAACATGTTGGTTTTATGAACAATAAGAGTGAATTGAATTCGCAATAATACCTATACAACAGGCGACAAAGCTAAGAAGATTTCGATCCGATGTCGAAATGAGAGAAGGGATCCAATTTTTTCACCTTTCAATAATATTTTCCCGAAATTCAATAAAACATTTGGGTTTCAGAATAGCCCGAGAGAACCGGGCGCACCGTGACGCATAGCGGCATCAATCTTCAGCAGTAATGGAGGCTTTAGCCAGAGGATGTTTTATATCTATGTGGCGGGGAGGCTTCGGCGCGGCTAGGGATGCTCAAATTACGTCGATGTTATATTAAAAAAGTGAAAACTTTTCAAATTCATAATTATATTACTTATGTTTTACTTTTTTTATATGAACTCCATACATTAATTTCCCTCATTTTTTGTCATTTTTGGGAATGCTGTGTTTTTGTGGAAAGGTAGGAATGAACCTTGATCCTGAAGAGACCCGTGTTATTGAAGGCAGGAAACACAGAGGTTGACAAATCAAGACAGCAAACACAAAGGCTGACAATATAAACTGTGGAAGTCAATAACGAGGCATAGAAACGACCCGTTCTCGTGTGACAAATGTCGTGCGTTTGGCGTGCTTCCCGTCTGTACAACGGTACCGAAGAAATCAACGACGCTAGTTCATCGGAGTTCCATTAAAAAAAAAAATCTGCAAGTTTCTATAGGTTGAAAACATTGTTATATTTGCTTAGAAAATATTGCAATCACGTCCTTATAATTTGACAAAATCCTCAATATTTTGTGTTCGTTTTTTTAACTACTTTATAAAGTAAGCCGTTTCCCATTTAGTTAACTCAAAAAAAAAAAATCTGCTTAAATCTTCAAGGAAAAAATAAATTTAACAGTTTATTTAATAAAGCATTTAATTTATAAACGAAATACGTAGGTTTTTTCTTGTGACATGATCGAATCTACCTTGACATTGTTTTTAATGAAATATAAACTACAATAGACACAGGATTTTTTTAAAGAAAGACAAAGATTTAGGTTACGAATAACCTGACAATATTCTTTTACTACTATTACAGTAATGGATCTTGTATTAAACTTTTTTGCAGTTACAGAGTTTAGAAAGATATTTGCAGATAAATAGTTTTATCATATCGTTACTATGCTATCCAGTTATGGAAAGACGCTTCCTTTCACAATGATTACGTTTTTCAAGCCTCGTTTGCAACTGTCCCTTTTCATACTTGATGATGCTTTCATGTTTCTTGATGCAGTAACTCTCTTAAAACAAAATCTTCAATTAATTAATTTATCAGGGGCATTGATTAATGTTATAATTTCTTGTTTTGGTTACACAATATTCTTTGATATCGGATTACAAAATCCGGAAAGTTATGAAAAGTGTAAGGAAAAATCAATAATCCGATATCAAGGACATCCGATGTCGGTAAAGTGTCGATGTCGTAGAAAAAGTAGCATCCCTATGTTTAAGGATGGTTAGTGTGGGTACCAAGCGGGAATAAATAAATTTGTAAAGTGGGCGTGGTGCCAGCGAGCCCGCCCTCCGGTGGCCCCGCCCAGCCGCCTTTCTCTGCAACAAAGAAAACTCTGAATGCTCATTCCATATTCCACGCCATTCCATACCCGTACCCGTTTACATAATGTGAACATTATATACAAGAAAGGCTTCGGGCGTTCGGGAACTTAAAGCCATATACTAAACTTGCTTTATGGAACTAACGATATCTTCGTTTGTATACTTAGTACATTTAGTGTACATAGGTACCAACTAACACGTTAAGTGAAAAATTCTTTATCGGATCTCAAGTATCAATCAAAACAGATGTTTTTCTTTGATTTTATACACCGTGTCTGGATATTCGTAGAACACGCAGAAAACCGGTGAATTTACATAGAGCTTATAAAGACTTTTAGACAACCCCTAAAACTGTTTTTCGATCGGAGGATTTAATTTTTTTTTTTATCTTTTGGAGCCAGGTCACAGTTCGACGCTTTTTAAAATACAGTAAACAGCTAAGATAACATAAACGCTCTAGCGATGATTTTTTTTAAATTTCACCTAAAAATTCGAACTTGTTCTTCTTGAAAACGAAACCTCAAATCATTTCACAAAATCGACTCCTAATATGATGTAGATTCCCGCTTGTACTAATTGTGTACTTCTTCTCCTTCTCATTTTGGTGCCCTCTCTAATTGAAGTTTTGCTGTAATCAAGGCTACCTTCATCCTGCAGGATGTAATCCGAAACAACTCTGCGGATTTGTATCGAAAATTATATTTTAACAACTTTTTTTAAAATACATTTATACTTTCTTCAATCTTCAGACGTTTCATCGTACATTTTTAGTCCTCTATACGTTAATCAGTTCTGTGACTCTGTTTTTCTCGTATGCGGCAATCTAATTATATTAACATTTCTGGTTTCATAATAATTATTTACCTTTCTTTATGTGATTTCTATTTTGTTCAAGTTTCCTTCGTTGGCCAATCTAAATGTAGAGAAATATGGTTTGAAGGATAATCTCTATAGTGTTTCTATTTAGTTTATTTTTTAGTCTTCTAAAAAATAGTATTTTTTATTTCTTTTTCAGCACAAATTCAAAATTAGTTTTGAATCCAATATCACATTTATGTATTTAATTTCATGTACTTTTTCAATTTATTTATCATTTTTTGTCGATTCTCTATGTTATGCGTTTTATTGCTTATTTCAATATGTTTTGGTTTAAACTTGTTTATTTTCGTGCATTTTGTATATTTCTGAATATTCTTTTTGTATTAATTGCGTCTGTGTACTCTTCACCACAATATACAATTCAATACACTACAATATATTTTACAATACACTCATCGTTCGTATGATAGTCATACGTAGATTACCCATATATATTATGCCTAAATCAGATACCTACTTATGTCTGTTTATAGTGAGTGTCGTGGAATTTTTTTTTTTTTAAATTTGGAACGATTCTCACAATTAATTGAATATTGCGACATAATACCAATAACTACATATATTATGTTGCATTTCCAACAAAAGAACTGATTTTGAATTCACTTTTATGTATAAATGGTAATTACACATTTAAAAATTCAGCCTAAATGGCTTCGAGTAATTATGAAAGAATCACCATTTCACAATAATTTTAACATGGCAAAACACTTTTATTGTTATTTTTTCCAATTTAAAATAAGAGAATTCCATACCAACCAATTGATAGCTCACTGTAATATGTTTTGTCGGATACCATCACTTTTGTTCTGGTAAAAAGAGCTTTTCAGTGTAATTTTTTTGAGAATATTTTTATGCCGCGAAAGCCGTTCAAAGTAACAAGTTTCTCGATTATCATTTTAGAAAAATATTTATTTCAGTCCTATTTAATCGGTTCTGGGTAGAGCATTTCATCACAAGTAAACCTTCTTTTTGAAAATAAAATCATAAGAATGTTTCTAAATCCGCTTCAGCAGGCACGTAAGAGAAGTTTCTAGAAAAAAAATACCTGGTGCCTATCTAATTCAAGATAGAAAAATCTCGGAAACAAATATAGCTTATGTTATTTTAATCAGATATAACGTATTAATTGTTGAACAATTGCCTAAACAAATGGTTGTGTGCAAAAAAAAAATCAAAAATATAATTTTCACTCCTGGAGACATTGACCCTTAGATTCCTACCTATACCCATTCCTCACACCTTTTCCTTTTCCACCTCTCCTTTCTTTCCTTAACAATCACATTTCTTTAACAATTCTCCACACAGCATACTCAAATATAACATAGGTCCTGAGGGATATTATTTTCCTTATGGGCCTCCTAGGAATAACGTTAAAAAAATCGGTTTTGTACTTTCTGTAACTCTGGTTCAAAGAACTATTGATCTCAGATTTGCTTTGAATTTTAGTGTCAATTTCAGTATCGGAACTCATTGTGTGAAGGATTCAGAAAAGTGATAGTAGATAGTTGATACCTTTAATGTAATATTTTAACAGAAAATGATTTTTTAAATTTTTTTAGAAACTGTAAATATAATATCCCATGATTTTACAATTACAATTTTATAATTACGTCATCATCATCAAAGTTATTTATTTCGGTTGTTTGTATGCATGTAACTCAATGAACTCTAGAACTCGCATTATCTTTGAATTTAAGTGTCATTTTCACATTTGGAACTGATTGTAGTAAAGCGATTAAGTACCTACATATAAAATAATATTTTTAACAGACAATTACTACAAATGCCATTTACAAATAGGAACTGACTATCGGTGATTTTTCACGGTCTCCGCTAGTATTAATAATAAAATTGGAAGAAGCAAAAAAAGATCACCAAATGTTTGGATGATCACTATCACTTTTGGCCAGAACTAGGATGTCCGATGAGACCACGAGGAGTGAAAGTTCCTTATCCACCAGGGAAATTGTAGTGATCCTCAACAACGAAATGATCAAAGAAGACGAATTTGGTTAAAATAATGCTACAAATTACGGTGTACACAATCTTAATTTACCATTATTTTCTCTTTACAGCGAATTCCCGATATATCTCATTATTTTAACCCACAGGTTAGATAAAGGCTTCGTTTGAACCCACATCCGAACACCCTTAATCTCCGACCCTCGATAAGTTCAACATAACTTATCAGCGGCCACCGACACCCATTAAAAAGGGCATCTCCCACCACACTATCCACAACAAGATACCTATACTAACAATGTAACCTCTTGATGAAGTTCCCATGGATTTTCTTGAATAGTTGAGGGTGATGCTAAGCCCGGGTGGAGTCGGTAGCAGATAATTAGCGCCGTCTATCGGCTGCCGCCGAAAGGGCCGGGGCCGGTCAACACTAATTACCGACCTGCCAATGGGAGTAGCCGCTACTAATGCTTTAATTTATTGCGGTCTGAACGTGCTGTGGCCGTTTGTAAGATACGTGCGATTTCAATTTTATTGGTAAAGGGTCTCGGGAAATGTCCTGTTGTAATAATATCACATTCTCATTATAATATCTTGCAATTATATTTTCACAGATTTTTGTTGAACTAACGCAGACATGTAAAAGATCACGTGTTATTATGATTGTAATGTCTATTTTTGAAACTGAAACAATGGCAAGTAATCTGAAATGCTCAAATTAGCCGTTGGCACTGGTCCTGTTGGACATTATGGCAGCTATTAATCCCTTGCAATGGTCAATGTTGTTTTAGACAATTTTAATAATAGTTATTATTAAAATATCTCAATGTTGTGTACTGCCTTTCTACGCAAGAATGCCTGTTTCTAAGTGATGAACACACAAAAAGTGAAAAAAAACTGGTTGTCTGTAAATTCGGTTTACGGACGATAATTTTACATGATAACGTCATGAGAAAACATTGATGAAAAATTGCATTGATGCGTCATAAGCCGAACGCTTAGGCCGATCGTGCCTCTCTATCGCTTATAATTATATATACTTATATCGATTTATAAGACATTGTCACGTCAAAAATCATTACAAATCAATATTAAATTGCCATAAACATTTGCTTCATCTAACTGCATCACTTGCTTCATCTGCATTGGTGCCTCTGGAATCTGCAAAGTTTAATTTTGTGACTATAGTCTAATTTGAACAAAAAATATTTTAATAACAATCTTCTTATTACATACATAAAAATCAAAATGTTTTTGGGGATTAGTGCGATGTCTATGTATTGCTATATTAAGCGTAGGAAATTTGTGAAACTTTCAAAATACCTAATTTAAGCCTCGTGAAGTTTTCTGGATTATTACAACCACATGAATCAATACATCTAAAAACTTTTTTAATCGTCACTAAAATTCTTGTGAAACCGTCACAAATTTGAGAATGACATTTTGCACAACAATGATTGTCGAGTGAGTCAAAATTCAATTTTCAAAACTCTGTAAATTTATAAATTAATTTGAAGAACTTACATAAAAATTTGAATCGAATCAAGAATTATAGATATTGTAAGTAGGTACCTATTTAGGTACTAATTTGATTGATTGTTCTTATAAAATTTAATTTTTATAATTCACAAAATTGAATATTTGTTATGTATGAAAAATTAAAATTTGATAAAAAATTATAATAGGTGGCACGCGAGCTCGTATTTGAAAACTGAATGCACTGGGATTGAATATATGAAACGCTTAGGGCGGTTGGCGAAACGGGGGAGCAGGAGAAGGGAGAGGGAAGGCAGGGAAGGTGGAAGGGGAACGCGGGATGAGAAGGGGACGCGGAAGGCGAACGGGGATGCACGGGAAAGGACATGCAGGGAGAAACAATTTATTTCTTTGACTATTGCAATGCAACGCATGCCTGGAACCAGCTAGTATTAATATAAAATAGCACTCTTTCAAAACATGAGTTAATCTCACTTTTCAACATTTTAGTTTAAAAAATTGTCTGAAAATTGTTATTTCTATCGTAAGCCGCCAATGAGAAAAAATACCAAAACTTATTTCTTACCTAATTCTGTTAATAGTATGTGTAGATGCACATATTCAAAGGGAACAATCTAAATAGGTTGCGTTTATAAAGACCATGTTTACCTTTTCCCAATTACGTTTGCATTTATATTTCTCAAATATATTTTTAATTATTCCCTTCAATCGCCATATCTATCTTTTTTTTTAAATGCCTTAAACCAAAATCTCGTAAGCCGCATCACGTGATTCCAGATCATCCATCTTTCCAGATTACCTGTAATTTATAAAATAATGTTTGCCCCAAACTTAAATAATTATGGTATCAGTAAAAAATTTTAACAAAAGAAACACACAGATTAAATACGGAATTATTAATTAAATAACTTTGTTTCGTACTTTATCACTTGTCTGAATCGTTCCCGAAAAAAATCCCTATGTCACCTTTGGGGATGCAGTGTGGAGGATCTTTTTCGGGTAAAGGAAAGAGGGAAGGAAAAGGCATGAGGGGTGAGACATAAACACCGTCTTAATTGAAAACATAGATTGCAACAAGCATTATACATTAGTATATTATTTATATATTATATTTATTTATTTATTTATTGATCAACGTCCTTTTTCAGGGCTTTTATATATGAATGTTAATAAATACATTATTTATTGTACATAACCGAACTGCCTCAGTAACAATATTTTATATTTGTGTAAAGATGAACTGAAGATTTCCACGGACTTGGTGTAATTGTTTCCTTCCATTAGTATTCTAAAGTGAGTTAACAGGAATACATGTGGAAGATAGTCCCAGAATTTCTGCACTGAAATAAATCCTGACTTCTTGTATTACGTTGTGGAATCCGGAAGCTTATCAATTCAAGCAATACCGGTCTATCAACTAAATCGTGTCGAATTTTATATAGAAATACCAAGTCAGTGACAATTCTTCTGTCTGATACAAAGATATATCTATTTTTGTTCATTATTTAATATTGTTGAACTAAGCCTACAGAAGTTTAGCCGGTACAAATTTCCATCCTATAAAAATTAGTATTACACAATTTAAAAAAAAAAAAAAAGTGCAGTTCACACAGAGTAGAAGCGAAACTTTACCAAAACAATCTCAAGCCTTGAAAAGTGAGGTCATAATCAAAGCAGCCAATGAGCGCAGACCTAGGACCTAGCTTCATTTCCGTTTTATATCTCAACCAATAGGAGCCTTTAAAAGTGACATCTTAATCAAGTCGGCCAATGAGCACAGTGTGATGCTTCACAGGTGCTAATGCGTAATTTCCGTTTCATCCAAATTCCGAATCACTAACGCCGCTATAAAAGTTTCACTTCAAAAAGGTTTTACTTGCATTTCAATCAAGTTCTTATCAAAAATGTTCAATAACATCGCAATAATTTTTAAATTTATAAATATTTCCAAAATAACCATGTTTAGTGATGAGGTGTGGGTTATTCTATTTTTTAATTCCCTTACCCATTCGAATCCTCTGATTTTTTCGCTTCTCAATATAATAACAGGAACGATAAAACTACTATTAAAACAATAAAACAACTATTGAAACAAATATTCATGTGTCCAACTGACTTCATTCAGTCCCAAAAAATAAAAAAGTAAACAAAATTCTTAAGCCCATCCACAAAATGCATCTAAACCCCTCGTAACCACGTGATTGAAGATTTGAATTTAAAGTGTAAATGCGACAAACTCTTTCCGTGTTCCGGAAAAGCGGGGCACACTTCTGGTTGACCCCAACACTATTTGTCAATGATAAGTGAACACATATCCGCCATATGGGCTGTCCCGACCAAACAAACCAATATTCGAGTAAAAAAATATAAAAGAAGAAAAAAGACTGATCATTTGCAAAAGGTAAGAAGTTATTGGTGTGAATGCTTTGTCGCTTTTGAAGTTTTATTTCGTTTGTTTATTTTTCCGTTTCGGATTCGGGATTATGACTCGCGATACGAGTGTTATCTGCTCGGGTACAATTCCCGTAAATGGGAGCTAAGTCCCGCTTAGAGACGCTGTTGTGATATGGGGACGACACATGCATTAGGAGTGCGAAACTGGGCACCCCACCCCCCGTTCAACTGAAGGTTTAAGGTATAAAATAAAATCATTTTAACTCTACTATAAATATAACGGCACTCAAAAAAAAAAATCGATTGCAGTTCACACGCAGTAGAAGTGAATCCTTCGCCCGTACAAACTCAACCAATAGGAGAAAAGAGAGCTCATAATCAAAGCGACCAATGACACTTTGTACGATACGTAGGTACAGTACGTAGGCAAGGTTTCATTCTTTCTCGTTATCTCGCGGGCTATATCATGTAGGTGTATGTATTTGTCTATTTTTAGTGTCGTTTCCGTTTCATCGAGTTTCAAATCTAAAGATGCAAAAGAATTTCAAAAAATTAATACAGCTCAACAAACGCTGATTCTGATTATATAAATAATAATATACCTACACACGTACAATTTAAAAAAAAAAATTAACCATTAAAGATTTAAACGTCGGCAGAATTCCTTAGAACTTAGGCCGCTCCTAGTTTAGCCGCACTGCGGTACACAAATTATTTCAAAAAGACAATTTTTATGTTTTTTAAGTCTTGCTAATTTTTCATTTTGGTTTTTATTGATTTCATACTTTTCAGTGTGGGAATAGCCCTAGTGTAAACAGGCGAAACCAAGGTTTGTGTGACGTCAAACATACCTCGCCAAATTAAAAATTTTGAAAAAAATTAACTGTGAAATTGACTTTTATATATAAAAAAAATATACTTGAATTTAAGTTAACAAGTTAGAATCATTAAAAAATAACGGAGTTTGATAGAAAAATTGGATTTCCCAAAACAGTTTATTTTGACCAGTGGTTGGTTGGGTGTTTGAAAGCCGAGCATAATTTATTGTTTTTTTCAAACAAAACGAATTGCCTTGATAACTCCAGTAAAGTGCTTTGGATTATTTTATTTGTTTTCTCGTGTAAGCGGATTAAACAGTTATCATACGATATTATTTGTAAAAACAGTTCGAAAAGTATTTTAAAATGCTTTGGATTGGACGAACAAATTAATCATTTCAACCAGTTTATTTTTCATAACATAATAATAACGTGCATCTGCAATACGATTTCAAAATTAAGTTTTTTAAGTAAAAACTTCTTTAGCACCGTCGTGATTTGAAACTTGATGAAACGGAAGCAAGCCACACTAAAAAGAAACAAACACGTACATCTATAGGAACAGCAATAAAATATAGATTTATTTCACGGGGACTCGGTTCCAATATAATTCGATGAATCTACGGTTCCACGTAGGCCTCCTGTAATACAGTGGTACTAAGCGCCTGACGAACTTAGCGGCCAGATTTTAAGAGAGGATCAAAATCCAAAAAAAAATAAACATTTAATTTTTGTAAAATCAATATCCAATATTCAAACCACTCCAAAATGAACACGCAAAGAAATCATGAAAGAAAGCGACATCTAGCTACTCCGAATACTGATAAGATAAACAAAAGTACCCATAGGAAAAGATGCACTGGAATTCAACGACAAAAATATGGAAAAGATCATCCTTTACATTGATAATAAAAGTACTTCTTAGTCTCCTCACTCTTATCTACTTTAATTTTCTAAAGGTTTCACTTCTACCGCGTGTGAATTGCACACTCTGATTTTTTTCAGCTTCTTCTTCTTTTTAGATAATTATTTATCCACCAGTATTAATAGGCTTGCGACTGTACGGTCGAAATTTAAAAATCGTCACCGCGCCTTATGGAAAACCATTTTCGTACGTGGAGTTTGTACACAAATGAACTTTTGTAAAAGAACCGAATTAAAGCAATGCCAAAAGATGAGGCCACTAACGTTAACAGCTCACGTGATTAGCATCGACTGGCAGGCGTAAGTATTACGGATTTGTAATTTCGTGTATCTCTCCGGATATGAAGAGATTGACAGTAATATGATAATTCTTGTAATTGGCAGTTGTGAATAATAATACCGTGCGGTTATATTTGACGTCATTGAATGTCGCGGTTTCTTGCGCGGTTTCTTGTCGCGGTTTCTTGGTGACTAGCTGTCGCTGGATCCCAGTGGATCTGCTACTAACTGCCATCTTTATTAATTCTATTACAGTTGGTAATGTCCTGTAATCACCAGGAACTCCTATGTTCCTGAGAGCAGGCACAGTTTAAAACAATAACATCACATTATTACATTTAAAATAAAAGACAGCATCGTACCCTTTGATATGCATACTTAGAAATGGATTGAATAATTAATTGGCGAACACCGATCTCGAGTCTCAATATTTGAGGTTCGATTACCTACTTTCATGAAAAATCAGAATATAAAACAATATGGATCTTTTCTTACAAAGAATACATTCAAACGAATATTTTACTGAAATGCGTCGCTTTACGAGTAATATTCCTTCAAACTGTTGAAAGTTTTCCTTCAACTTGTAAATTGAATGTCATTATCTAAAATACGAATCACGCAAACACTTGCTTGGGGTAGATATATCCCGCAAGGACCCCTTTATATTACATCCGCCCTTGAGTTGAGTTTAGAACCATCTGCTACTCGCTAGGCGGGACGTAATGTGAAGGATTGCAGGAGGCCATTAGTCCAAACTTTGTTAAAGATAGACTTAAACACGCCGCGTCAATCTTTTAATGAAATGACTCGAGAAAACTGAAATTGCAATTATTTGGCAAGACTTGCATTTCAAACGGCAAAATATTATTAGTAAGTTTTGTGTAAACATCATCTTAAATATTTCTAGTTATGGGTGCTTTATATTTTATTACTTTATAAATCATAACATCTGATGACGGTGTAACAACATAATGGTTCCATTAATGTACGTCTCAATAGTCCAATATTGAGTTATCTACCTTTGCTAGACATCTGATTATTACACAATATTACAAAGTAGTGGACGTGTTCAACCGCACGAAATATATAGTTCTATCAAAAAACAATGTTAGCATATTACTATTTTTCTGCATGGGTTCTATATAATTTAGATAGCAAATATAATAGTTCCACAAAATTATTATATATACACATCTATTGCAAAAATTTTAAATGCTGTATAGGACAATAAATCCAAAAATACGTCTCTTTTCTTCTTTTTTTCTCTTACGATCTGATTTCGATATTTTTTTTTATAATGTCAGTTTTCTTTTTTTTTCTTTTTCAACCTGCGTCGTGGAAATATTTCTCTATTTTTCTCAAAAATTAAAAATAAATAATTTATTTTTTTATTTTTATATAAATACCGCTCAGGAGTCCCAAATACTTCCTTCTGGAGCCAGTGAGGCATTGCCAATAGGCTGAAGGCTGAAGGTAGTAGGGACGCGAAGGAGATGGGGAAGAAGGAAAGTGAGAAGTGGCTATTCCGATCTGGTCACCAAACATGGCTAAAGCCATTTCAAGCAACGTTTCAATTCTGAACGGTGGTCTTACACCAGGGCGATACTTAGAGTATTTTCCACTCTGGAACATATCGCAAATATCCTACATATTATTTTAAATGAATAAATTGTGGAATAACACAAATTAATCAAATAAAATTTATTTGCCACGCCGGGATTCGATCCCGCGACCTTCGTGGACTAAGCCGGCCGTCAAATACTGTTATTGAAGAAATTTATAAAATTCCAAGAATTCCGAAAGATCTATTCAACGTTATTTTATAATTAAATAAAAGTTCATAATAATTATAGGCATACTAAAACAGGTGAAACGATATTTAAAAAAAAATTTATAAAAACTTTCTTTCCGCTCTCCTGACCAATTAAAATTTTGTCCTTTACTGCATTTCAAATTTCCGTGGTCGACATGTTTTCAAAAGCCCGTACAGGCGTTTAATAAAATAAATAATTAAATAAAATTAAAAATACCGACAGGCTTGATTTATGTTGGTTCCACAATCCATATTAAAAGTTTCACAACTGATGATATTATGAAAACAAAAAATTTGTAAACAAAGTATTACATATAAAATATTACAAACGGTGGAAAAAGCACTAAGTAAGAGGAATAATAATTTATAATAGTTTTGTGTAAAATAAACGTTAGCGGCACTCTCCACCAGCTGCCGACACAAATTGATGGCGGTAGTGGCAAAACTTAATGAGCCTTCTCAATTTCCCTTGCTTCTCACCAACTTGCTTGTAAAAGGTACTTTTATAATGTACGAAATTTTTTGTACTTAGGTACACCTAACGCTTCTAAAAAGCGAATCAAATAGAGTCAGGGTAGGAGAAAAGAATAGCTATTAAACCGTGATTCCTGCACCACCCTCTTGCTTTACATGCTGCATATAGATATTTTCGCCCGTTGTGCTACAAGGCGTCAAATATTAATATGTTTTCTTCTGAGCCTTCCGTCGAGTTAAGAGGGTACGTCGTAAAATTGCTCCGTGTAGTGAAAAGCCCTGCTTGCCAGTGTGCGTGTGTAGCTACATACCCACACCGAGACAAGTCGGTGTGCGCCACCCACGGAATCCCTTGCAAAATAAGATACTTGTAATAAAAAAACGGGGTGAACACTGAACACTGAACTGAGCTCGCATATGCATACCATTACATGCGTGACTGGGTCCACTTTGTTACAACTATTCGCTTTGATACCAAGTTTTTACTTACGCTCGGGCAATTATTTGGTCGGGTAGCTGAACTAGCGGTGTACAAGTTACGAAATTAAAGTCTTTAATCGAGGATTGAATAAGGGGCGTCTTAATATTTTTTATCTGACCGTTGAACTGAAGTTTCACTTCGTGGATAGTTAAGCTTTACACTGTAATGGATATTTTTTTTAGTTTTAGCACACTATCAATGTAATGTATGTAATTCGAGTGGTACAACGCTGATTCTTTTTTTTATTTTAAATAAAATACGTAATGACTTTTTAAAATCGCATTGTCTAGTAAAAGTTGCCGTACGATGCCATGAATAGCTAATCAAACAATAGTTATTTGCAGAACGGTAAAGAGGCTGTCATAAAAAAAATAAAATCATGTGCGCAGTTCATACGCGGTAGAAGTGAAACATTCAGAAAACTAAACTTCGAGAGAATGAGACGATTGCAGAGTATCGGGAGTAGGATTATTTAGAGAAGACCGATAGGCTACAAAGTACTGCAAAAAGATGACTCCAATTAGTCTATCTCATTCAAATGAATAATGGAAAAATAATGAATATTTTTTTGAATGAAAACTTCTTCAATGCCGTTGTGATTTGAAACTCCATGAAACGAAAAATAGCGACACTAAGAATAAAACTAAAAAACTAAATCCTATAGCATACAGCTATAGGATTTAGCCTTCGAGAGAACGATAATAGTATAATCGGTCTCCTCTTTGTGCGGTGCTTCGTAGCTTCCCCACTCTTGTCTACATTAGTTTTCTGAAGGTTTCACTTCTCCCGCATGTGAATTGCACAATCTTTTTTTTTTTAAACTCATGTAAGAGTATTAACGCAATGCAATTATAAAAGCAAGATCTTTAGATAACAACGTAAAGAGCAAATAAACAGTCAGTTATGACTAATATAATATTGTAAATACTTAGTATGTTTTTAATTTTCTTTATTTATTAATTTGATTTTTCTCTATCTGTTTCTCATGTTAGACAGACTGGGATTATCTTCCCATTCTGGATTATTACAAACATTATAATGGTGTCCGATTGAAACAGGCTTATTATCATTAGCAATGTCAATTTTTTTTATTTAAAAAAAGTTGCCACTTCGATAATAAAATTTCTGTGCCAAAAATTCGTTCAGTTGTATTGTCTAACCATAATCCAATAACAATCAAATATTAGATATTGGTTCGAAAGAGTTTCGCGTCTCATCTTATCCTCCGAATCCACAATGATATAAACATATAATGGTGGCAGCGAATGTGCCTGTCAAAGGCCGAAAGGATAGTCGCAATATCCCTCTGTCAGTCAAAGCAACTTACCTCCTAAGTCCAACTAGCGCCAATATCAGACGGAAAAAAGAATTTACATATCTGCCAAGGCGAAATCCCACGGGATAAGCTAACGGTAATATTACCCACCCAGGCGGGGATATGACGGGGAATTTATTAAATTTAGAGGAGCAGAACAAGGATCAAATTTCTAAATTTCTATGCAAGAACGTGTTTATTTGTATGATCGTTTTGGCAGTAGTAAAGTCAGAAATATGAGTGTGAAATTCACAGGTGGTTGAAGTGAAACCTTCAGAAAACTAAAGTAGACAAGAGTGGGAAGGCTGCGAAGCACCGCACAAAGAGGAGACCGATTATACTATCTCATTCTCTCGCAGGCTACATCCTATATATGTGTGTGTTTCAGTGGCGGTCCATGAGTTTTCAGTGAGCTAGAGTGCTAAGATTGAAAAATACGACGATTTTATTGATTGTAGACTCATCTACCACATCTAAATAACACATGAATTAATTGTATCTAATATTTTTATATTACTTGCGTGGCAACTTTCCCTTATCCCTCTCCTCCCCTTACCCTTCCCAACCCAAATCCCTATTTTGCAGTCTATTTCAGTTATAATCACACTTATTTTAATGTTGTGTTTTAGTTTACCATTTGTTGAATTCACATTTGTACTCTTATTATTTTTTAAAATATTCTAGTTTATATTCAGTTAGTCTTGTTTCTAAATACCTATTTGTGAACATTAATAATTGGTCTGTTTTTTTATCATCCTCTTATGTTTATTATATTACTAAGACTGTTAATGTTCCTTAAATAAATAAATAAATCTATTTTTGAGGCTCCCGGTTTATAACGATTCCGTACCGGCCCATGAGGAAGCCGCCCAAAGCAGAAACTCTATCCATGAAAAGCAACAACTTTTTCAAAATCTGCCAAATCCGTTTTGTTAACTGTGCTAAAAGTTTGTATAAAATTGTATTGAAATAATTGATATAACAGATAACTAATCATCAAACCGCCGTTTCGCCGCAGTAAAATGCAGAGAGGATATACCACCAAAATTTTTCATTATATATTTCATACATCCCCTCATATACACTCTTCTGTTAATCTGAATCTTCACCTACTCAAGTATTTGATTTATTTGATCGTGCAATGCCTTCCTCGGACTTCCCCAACTTTTTCTACCATAAACTTTTTTTACACTCTGTTTCTTACACTTACCTCATCTGATAGTCCAACAAATTAATATCTAAAAATTGTTACGATCATCCTATTGGAAAAATTCATTTTTTATAGCATAAATTGGTACTGCAACTTACCCCATTCTCTATTGTTCTTTAACCTTATGATATGATTCTTGTGTTGTTATTGCCGATGGCGTAGTATCGGATAACAATAGAATAACGTCCATAACGCAGTGGAAATGGGCGTTCTTCAAATTCCAGAATTCGGCCGATTCGTGTCGTTTGAGCACGATCGTATAAATTTTATTCGTTGGCCAAAATATGTCCAGTCCTTTTCAAGGCAAAATTTAAATATGTTGAAACTGCATTTAAAATAAAATTGCATCAAATAGGTTTGTGAAAATGTTATGTGAACAATTAACAATTTTCTCTCGTCTTGGAAAACGTAACAAAATATTACGGATCGTATTTTTAAACGAGCAATTTAGCCACTTGTACTACTTGTTTACACGACAATGTGACAGTCGTACCTGAGTTATTAATGTAATCATATTAAAGAAAACTATTCTCAAGGAACGTAACACAGTGGTAATTACTGATACTGCCGCCATGCGTCGACCCACAGTGCCCTTCTTGACAATATCAAGGAGGATACGGTGTTTCGACTTATGTCGACAGAATAGCACTTAATCCCAAACATGGGAACACCTCAGCACAGGTTCACCCAGTGAGGTGTTCACAAAACACTATTACTAACCTATTTACATACAGTTACGGATCATTAACACTTTTTAAAGTGAATCTTCTATAGCACGGTTGTGATTTGGATTTTGGGTGAAACGGAAATGACGATTAGTGTACCTGCGGCGCATCTACTACGCTCATCGGCCGCTTTGATAATGATGTCATTTTTAAAAGATCCTATTGGTTGGGATATAAAACGGAAATGTAATATGTAAACTAAAAAAATAATTGGTAAAGTGTATGTTCAAGAATAGAAATAAATAAATGAATAAAAAATAAATTAACGTTGATTAAAATTTTTCAAATATCAGTAGATATACAAATTAATTTTGTTTGGATCTAGGAGCCAAACAGTCTTACTTAATTGGAAATCATTTTCTTTTTTATTAGTGTGGAGGAATTTTTCAGCCATTTTGTTTTTGCAATGGGATCGACCTGTTTCAGCATTTAAATAAATATTTCTTAAGTACGAATATAAGCCGGAATAACTAAATGTATCCTTTAAATTGGCAACTGTTTATATATAGCTAACACCAGTTAACACCGTCTCACCGAGATTGGAAAAATGAAACATTCTTACTATGTACTAAACTGTCTCACTTTCCCCCCAATCTGCGCAGCGAATTCCTCTCAGGGTTAAGTTGGCATTAATAAAAACGAGATATGACAATGTGATGGGAATCCGGACGACCCCCCCCCCCCCCCCCCCCCTTCCCACCCACCACCCAACTCCCACTGCCGTACACGCCGCCCTCTACTTCTCACGATCATGGGCGGGCGAGGAAAAGTTCGTCTAGTATGGCTAGAGAAAGATTTGATTATATTCACATTTTTTTCTAATATTGTTACACTTACAGGTATTGCACGAATTGTGCGTAATAGTTACGACAATTCGTACAATGCGTGGATTAAAAAAACAACAGATTTTGCAATTCACACACTGTAGAAGTTTTTTCATAATTTTTTCTGGTAACCAAACAAGCCATTTCAAGCAACGTTTCGTTCAAGGGCGGTACTGAGAGTATCTTCCACGCCGGAACTTGCCGCAAATATACTATGAATTATTTTAAACGAATTAAGTGTGAAATAACACAAATTAATCAAATAAAATTTATTTGCCCACGCCGGAATTCAATCCCGCGACCTTCAATCGCGCGAGTCAAGAGTCTTACCGCTAGACCACGCCGGCCGTCAGAAGTGAAACTAAAGTAGACAAGAGTGGGAGGCTACGAAGCACCGTACAAAGAGGAGACCGATAGGCTGCGAAGCACCGCACAAAGCGGAGACCGATTATACTCTCTAATTTTCTCGCAGGCTAAATCCTGTAAAAGTATGTATTTGACTCTTTTCAGTGTCGTTATTTTTCGTTTCATCGAGTTTCAATTCACAACAGTGCTAAAGAAGTTTTTACTTCAATTACTTTTATTCCATCTTGTACACAATCTTTCAAAATCCATAATAACCACAATCACTTCGAGCCAATTTTAAGCACGCTTAATGCATCCAACAAAAGAAAAAACATATTTTTTGGGATCTGACCATTTGTTTTTTCTTAAATTGTGTAGATGTTTCTTTAAGCGGTTACTATACAACGTAATTGAAAAGATAGAACCTAACACAACCTAAACAAACCTAACCTAACCTAGCTTAGTCAAACCAAACCTAACATAACCTCAACTTATTTTCTATATTTTATCAAAAACATGTACTGCACTATATGTAAAAGCCTTATTATATGTAAAAGCCCTACGGGCGTGTAAATAAATAAATAAATAAATAAACTTCCCGAATCCATCATATTTATATAAGCTTTCTCCTTATCTTCGTGTATTCTTTTCCCAGTGAGGTGTAATCCACGTGAGACAGGTGTTTTCGATTTAATATCAACGGTTACAATTTTTTTAATATTTTTTAAGTGAAACTTCTTCGTTGTTAGTGATTAGAATTTCAGATGAAACGGAAATACGTCACTCAAATTTATTATACGACGGGTTGACGGTTCTAATATAATGCGCTAAATTTGCACCTCGGTTTGACCCTCCATCAAAATCCAAGCGGCCAGAGAGATAGACATCGAGCGAACGGAGTTCGAATCCTACGAAATCCAAAAAAAAAACTTTTTTTTTTGTAAATAAATATCCAATCTTCAAACCACTTTAAAATAAACAGGCAAAAGAAAAGAAAGCGACATCTATTTTCATCTAGCGACTTTTTAGTTTCACTTCTACCGCTTGTTAATTACATAATCTATTTTTTTATATATATACAAATACGAATATATTTGTAAATAAGAGCCACGCGCCGCCCGCGCCCGGGGAAACACCGCCCGCGCGACGATAAAAAGCGATCGGGCCGCGCTTCCCGCCAAATTAGATTACCCTCACAAGCGTGGCAGTATCTGGCAGTATCGTCCCTTCCCAGCCGAGGAGACGACATATTTAGCCCCGTTCCTTGGCGGGGTGATACCGGGGAGGAACGGGGGCGTTCGGGGCAATACGGGGCAACTGGAGGCCACGCAGTGCGATGCGGGGCTGTGCGAGGCAAGCGGGGGCACTAGGGGCTGGGGGAGGTTCGGACCTCGTCAACACGCGTCCGACTGACTAATCAGATTAAGAATCTTCATTGATTTGTTTGAACAGCGTTGGCACTAATGTTGATGATTGAGACATGGAGCGAATGTAAAAGTGTATGACTTTCTGGGATATAAATGTACACTTATATTCTATTTAATACAATATTATTTAGTTTGCAAGCTCAGACACATCAAAAATCGCGGGAAAATATAATCAGGATTTGAGAAGCCGAAAGTATTTATTAAAATATAACAATCAGAATGTGCAATTCACACGCGGTAGAAGTGAAATATTTAGAAAACTAAAGTAGACAAGAGTGGGGAAGCTACGAAGCACCGCACCGTTTATACTATCTCATTCTCTCGCAGGCTAAATCCTATAGATGCATGCGTTTGTTGTTGTTTTAGTGTTGCTGTTTTTAGTTTCATCGAGTTTCGAATCACAACGGTGTTAAAAGAAGTTTTCACTTCAAAAATATTTGCATCAGGATCATTGCCTTTAAAATAAGCATTGTCAATTTTAGATTTTAAAAATTCATTTTTCAAATGAATGCATTGATCAAAATAAAATACAAACGACATAACATATTTCGAATACAATATTATTTATTTATTAAATATTTTGGGTATCTACTTTAACGCTTGTCCGAATTGGTCCCACAATCAGTTCCAATTTTGAAAATCATAGCAAATCCCATTTCTAAAGGTCATTAAACAGGAGTCACACAGTACCAAAATTATAATTTTTATAATTATTGGGATTTACAATTTGTGCAAAAAAAATATAATTGGTAATAGGATTTTTGTTAAATTATTTGGTTTATCGTCAAAAATCCTTTTAGCTTTGCCGTTTTCGAAATAAAATGGTGTTGTTTTGTATTTTTACAATAACAAAAAAGTAGTCATGCAAGGCTGTCACATATCAGCTTGTCTGCTGGTTCTACCGTTCACAATGTTTTGTTTTCTATTTTCCAAATTGTTAGGAAATTCCAACATTTGTAAAAAATAACAAAAATTGAGTTCACAGTTGAGTAAGTTGAAAATCGAGGGTAAAATGATACCTCACGAATCAGATACCTATGAACGTTACAACAAACATAAGTTACATTATATTATACATGCATTTCCCCAGCACATTACCTACAAAAGGGTACGTAAAACGTTCAGGGAAAGCTTCATACAAAGATGTTCCGCTGCGTAAAGTAACATCCCGGTACAAGACAGCCCCGACTGCGACCGGAGAGTGGAAAGACTCGAGTGGCCGTGCCTGCCTTACCTCGGTAGAGCTGAGAGGGATAAACAAATAAGAAAAAAGGCCCGACCCGCGGCGGCCGATCCTTTGCGTGTGTTTTGGGCCGTGATCTGTGACGCTAAAGGGGAGTATTCGAGGAATTTTCCGGCCGCTTGGTGCTCGCTTTCAACGGCAGCGAGCAAAAAGTAGCGCGGGTACCTAGTACCTACTTGCAGTGAAAGTACTTAGTACCTAATCCAGCTCTGTGACAGATACACTGCGATGTAGTTAACATACATACGTGCGTACCTGTGCGCGTATACTTGGCATAACTTTTATTGTAAAACTGTAACTGTAATTAAAATTGGAGCTGGAGTCACGATTCTCTGCAACGAGGAACTATAAAATTAAGATTTATAAAACTAACGTTGCTAAAAGACTGCGAAAACCTTCTTGGAACTTCATGAACACGTTTATTTTTAAAGGCTATCCAAAACATTAGTTCAGAAAGGTACAGTACTTACGTACATACACTGAACATCAACATGATTCAAGACCCCATACGTAATAATAACTGTAACCTAAACCGTAAACCCAAAGACGTTGATAATTTCTTTTTGACGTGATAACGTCTAACAAATCGATGAACGCCGGCTGAACTCACGAAAAAGCATGACTCATTGTCGCGTTCCGCATGAGCCGAGAGCGCGAAACAAGCGTTCGGCCTAAGCTTTCGGCTTGTGACGCATCTATCTTCCACTCCTTCGTTATTATATGACGTTATCACGTAAAATTATCGTCCGTAAACCGACTTTACAGACAACCAATTTTTCCGATTTGTTAGTTATTCGTAGTATTAAATTTCGTAGCGGCCTTACAAATAAACGCGTTGTAACTTTCATACAATAAATTGATAAACAACCGTGTACGTGAAAACCTTTCTAATAAACTAATATTGTTTAAACTGACATTTAACACCCATAAAAAGTCACAGCGGATGAGGGATTTATTTCTTCATTTTGAAGATGCCGTAAAACCAAAACCAAAACCTTTTTTTAGAAAGTATATTAAATTTCCTTACAGATATTTTATTTGATTTTTTTTTGTTTTCTTTACTCTTTGTTTTATTAATTACATAAGTTGAAAATTTTTCGACCACCATGCTAGGCACAAGTCCGTGATGTGGTGGTCGATGTTCTTTGATATTATTTATCCATTGGAATTCTTAAATTTCAAATACGAAAAAAGTGGAAAAAACCACACATTCTTACTACGTACGTCAAAATGTTGCAGAGAACACGAACGCATTCCTTTAATTTAGCAAATCAGCAAGAAAACAGTCACATCAATTTTCATCTCGTTTGTAATACAACAAAAACAATTTAAAAAAAAAATAATTACATTTTGGATTAATTTTAGCGCGATTTAAACGTTATTTTTTCGATTTATATTTCGCTACACATACATAAGGTAAGTATGTTTTTAAAAAACTCGCATTTATGGAATTCTTGTTAATTAAAAGTCAATTATGAAATCTGTCAGAAATAACCTAACTTTGGGTGTCAATCTGTCAAAATGCAACGTTCCCAGTTCTTTCGCGACATTTGTTTATTTGTTCGAAACAGAAATTGTATAGACTTTATTCAACGTCCATCTAAAACACCGTTTAACGGTTGGTAAGTTTTTTTATTGGTAAGGTTCAAAGATATTGAAATATAAGAGAGGTGCAGTTTTCATGGACGGGACCGTGTTTCCTGGTGTCACTGATTTTGTCAACCAATACTACTGTACACCTTCAAAAAATCTACTAAATGAACGTATTATTTCCGTATTAAAACTATATTGTTAAACAATACTACTGCATACCTTAAAAAAATCAACTACTTTCCGTATTCAAACTATTCCCATTAGGAAGTAATCCACCGACAGTCGGGCGGACATCATAGCACATCTCTTGTATTTGAATATCTTTGGTAAGCATATAATATAGCATCACAAAGTAATGACAAAACAGGGTAAGCTGAATTTTGCAAAACACATCTTTATTTGGGTGCGTTTGGAAAGGTGTATTTTTCTTTCTATTGTTAATTTTTAAAAATGTTTCAATCTATTTTATTACCAGCTGACCCTGCCACGTGCTGCTGTGACTTGAAATCGAAACACGTCGCCATCTACTGGATGGTTATCCAACTCTAGATAACCGAATTTTGTGTCGATAAATTAACTCACACCGCCATCTGTTAGAAACATGTAGAACGTACAAATAATTACAAAGCATAGTTCTGTAGGTAACAAACATTTAATTCGCAATAATAAATATTGAGGTCAATAATCGAGATAAAATAACACAGCAAGACAAATTTCATCAAAATCGGTTGAGTAGTTTCGGAGTTTATCTCGAACAAATATCGGGACGTGAGATTTTTATATTTAAGATGAAGAAAAATACCAGGTGCCTTCCTTCCAAATTTGAAATGTTCCATTTACCCAAGAGCCTAGCGCACTTTCTCACTTCACTCGCCTGACATCGTATATCTCCATCCCATTTGAATTTTGTGAACATAGTTTTAAATTGAAAATTTAAGGCCCGATTTGAGGCCAAATATATGAATCACGAAATACGTCTCTATGGTATTTCTTATTTTCTTCTTTATTATATGTTTTAATTGCATTTTATAACTACGTGCCCCTTTTTTCGTGAAATCGATTTAACTTGCAGATTAATGTTAAAGCAACGATGATAAAATATAAATTAAGGTCACTTAGGCTAACTATAGACTGCCGAAGCACGTAGCAAGTAGCTACTGGGAGCTGGAAGGGATAGGAACTATGCACGCGACTGGACGTCATTACAATCGCGTTACAATATGATTAGCACCCACTACTGATCGATCAATGAACACGGATTACTCTCTCAAAATATAGGTACATTTGCTTGGTGAGCCATGTTTCGTAGATAATTTATTATTAGTTAGGTACTTGGAACGTCTTTGGTTTGATGAAAAAATGTGATTTGATTGACCTCAAATGGTTGATTTTTAAAGTGAAACTTTTTTAGCCCAGTTGTGATTTGAAATTCGGACGAAACGGAAATGACGCATTACACCTACTGCGCTCATTGGCCGTTTTGATTATTATGTCACTTTTTAAGGCTCCTGTTGTTTTGGTAAAGTTTCGCTTCAATATTTTTACCCGTTCAAGGTTTTATGGCAGGTACCGTCAGAAATATTAAATCAGGTTCTTAAGCACCGTTGTGATTTGAAACTTGATGAAACGAAAAATAGCGACACTAAAAAGAGACTAACAATTTAGAATTTAGCCTGTGAGAGAAAGCGATAGATTAATTGGTATCCTCTTTGTGCGGTGCTTCGTAGCCTTCCCGCTCTTGTCTACTTTAGTTTTCTGAAGGCTTAACTTCTACAGCGTGTGAACTGCACACTCTGTTTTTTTTTTAAATTAATTTTATGCTTTTTTAAGTAGGTTTCTAAGTAGTATCTATGAAAGGAGAGAAAAAGTAAAAACTATCTAGCGGTAGACTTTCAGGGCCGGAGGAAGACATGGCACGATCAAGTAAATAGATTCTTGTGTCGGTCCACGTCAAGAGTCAAAATAATAGAGGATTATGTATGAGACTCTTTGAACGTGATGAAGCAAGGCAAGACAGAGCTATTTGGCGATCCATCCTCTGTGCCTACCCTGTGGGAGAGCGCGACGCTTCGTAGGTACTATATGTAGGTAAGGTTTCAGTCTGTTTTTATTTTTTTACTTAACTTTTTATTTAACTTTATTTAGGAAGCATACAGTTGCGTATAAAGTAATTGTACATTAAACAGTGAATAGAATTTAAACCAGTTAAGTTCCATTTATAATATTTTATTAATTCTCTTTCTAAATCCTGCAGATGTATGTGTTCGTCTTTTTTTAGTGTCGCTCACTTCCGTTTCATTGAGTTTAAAATTACAACGGTGCTAAAGAATTTTTCACTTCAAAATATTGAAAAATCTTGACCGGTCAGTGGTTGAGTGGGCATCGCGTTTAGGTCCCACCCGGGCATCGCGTGTTCGATTCCTCGACTGGCTAAGTCATCCATCACGATTCAAGCAACATTTTCGGCTTACTGTGGTGGTAGTAGGAGATTTTCAAACATTATTGGGTTATTCGTTACCCGGGAATGTTTGTCTTCCTTTAAAAAAAAAAAAGTGTTCATCAAAATATCGATGAAGAAACAACTCTTTTCAACGATTTCTTAACATTTTTTTTATGAAATGTTGGTATCTTATTTAATACAACTTTTACAAGCCTTCACATTTCTCACCCGTGTTATATTGATGTGAATATGTTTTCCGGTAGGTGGGCATCGTTACATGGAGAATTGATCCCTAAAACAGGCACAATCCCCGCTTGATGCAAGACGAGGGATGACCGCCCCCACACATCTACCACCCCCCGTAATGCGCCGGCTCTAAACCGGTCGCTCCCATCCGCATATTGACGGTGCAAATCCTACGGTCAAATTTACCGCATTGACGGATTACATCAAAAACTACCAAAAGTACCAAATCTACCCCGGCTTACATTATAACGATAAATTCATGTTGATGCGCCACTGCAAAAACTGCGGCCGAGCCGGTGACTTTGAGGCTAAATAGTGGACATTTACATTTGGTATGCATATTTGCCCCTGTTTAATATATCAATTTAAAACCAATAAACAATGCAAAACATGTTTTTGTTAAATACCGTTACATGGCATTTACGCTGGAAATTTGCGAATTGTTCTATTTTGGTGGTCATAAATATAATTTCGTGGTTGAAAGTGAGCACAGTAGCAAACGCTTGCTGATCAATATTTTAAACCTTCACTAGTTTTTAATATTTTTATTTTATTTTATGGTTTAACTGCCACTTTTCCCATTACTCTGTGAGATTTATAAGTAGTTTAAATAAGCAACAAACCAAATTTTAGTGTCAATCGTGGCTCAGCGTATTTATCGCTATATTCGTTTATTCAATCATACGTTTTTCTGGATTTTATTTATGTTGAATACAAATATATTAACATTTTTGAAGTGAAACTTTTTTAGCGCCGTTAGTGACTTGAAATTTGGGTGAAACGGAAATGCGTCACAAGTCAGTTCTACACAAATATTCGGTTCTAATATAATGCGGTAAATTCACACTTCGGCGCGTGCCTTCCACAGCGTAGTGCACAAGGTCCCCGGCGGTCTCAGCGGCCAGAGAGACAAAGGGTTCGAATTCTACGAAATCCAAAATAAAACATTTTTATTTTGTGAAATCAATATCCAATCTTCAAACCACTTTTAAAAAAACAAGCAAAAGAAAAGAAAGCGACATCTAGAGACTTTTTAGTTTCACTTCTACCGCTTGTGAATTACACACTCTGCTTTTTTATTGAAGAAGAAGATGACAATAATAATCTAAACGAAAAATGAAAGAGATTAAGACACAAAAAAAGATAAAAAGATAATGGTCGCAACTGGGACAGTTACGTTTTTCGCAACAGTTTGACAGTTAGGTGGCAATGGCGAAATTGGTAAAAACTTTAAATTTAAACATAAACATAAAAACATCCCGAATAGACGAGAGGTTCTGGGTTCGTGTTCCAGTTGCGACCATTATCTTTTTCCGTTTTTCTTGTTCTCTTTCATATTTTCGTTTAGGTTATTATTGTTATCTTCTTCTTCAATTATATTTTACATTGATGGGAATATCCTTCAAAGGTTATTAAAAGAGAGTTTTTCTTATAAAAATTGAACTTTTTTTATTATTAAAATCAATTGCATAAGGAAATGTTTTTAATGTACGACGTTTATTGACTTTTCTGCAAGTCTACGATGAAATTTTTTTCGTATAACATTTTTTGTAATTTTTAAATTAATATTTTCGTAACCTCCTCGCCAGGAGATCATGCGCTGAGGGAACTAGTTTTTGGTGTTTAATTTTTTTAGTTTCAAGTTTCAACATGTTTTCCTTTTTTATTCTAGTAAAATGAAAATTACATTTTCATTCGTTAACCAGAAATAATTCAATACATTAAACCAAACTAAACATCATAATACTCCATTTCATTATTTTGGATTTAGCCTTCGAGAGAATGAGATAGAATGAAACTTTACCGCATTGGCTGCTTTGATTATGAGCTCACTTTTCTAGGCTCATATTGGTTGAGATTGTGTGGGCGAAGGTTTCACGTGTGAGCTGCACTCGATTTGTTTTTTTGATTCACAGCACTACGAATAGGTATATATTGGTAGGTATTATTTTTTTCTTCTATGTTTAAAAAAACCCTTTAAAATTTATCGTGATTTATGTTCGGGTCATTATGCCTTATTGCGCTGCCTACTTCTTTAGCCAACGTTTCGGATAGCACAACAGTTTTAATCATTTGGACAGATGTATAATAATTTGATTACACATCTGCCCTGATGATGGATTTTCTGATGCAGTCCAAAATTCTGGCTAAAGAAGGCAGAGCAGGTGAAGATAGACTGCATAATAAGCCAAAATTAAATCACGATAATATTTTGGACCGCGAAAATCTTAAATCATACCCTTTCAAAATAACTCAAAAATATAAATTTATGCATTTTACATGCTAGTAAAGAATGCACGTAGATGATTTGAATTTGAATTTACCGAATTGTCGCTTTTGTACCAATATAAACTAAAATAAATTAGGCAGTTATACCAAAAACGTTTTGATGTGATAACGTCTTATAAATCGATGAATGCCGGCTGCACTCACGAAAAAGCATGACGTTCCGCCTGAGCCGAGCGTAAAAGCGAGAACGCGGAACAAGCGTTCGGCTTATGACGCATCTATTTCTTTTCCACTCCATCGTTATTATATGACGTTATCACGTAAAATTATCGTCCGTAAACCGACTCTACAGACAACCATTTTTTTTTTTTACAAATTGTAAGAAAAGAAATTGCGCACAACACAAACAAAAATAATATAAACATCGTATTGTAAAATTTACACATTCTTGTTACATGAAAAAAAATGCTCGTCTTTTGACAAGTCGTAAGTATTTGTCGTCTCCGCGCGCCGCGGGGACTTCCCCTCCGAATCGGCGTGTCGCTTTTCCGCCAAGAAATTTGACAATTTAAAAATGGCACACACCACATCCGAGGAGGCGCCTTTGAAGCCGTCGCGGGGCCGTTTGGTAATAAAGAATCCCATCAAGCCGGGTGCTGAGGCTTGAAATGTATTTTTTATATAATTTGTGGAACGCGCATTGATTGAATTACGTTCCCGCCCAAGGAGCCGGGCGACACCACTGCCATCTGTGAAAAAAAGCGATAGTGGAAGCTGGAAAAAGGAAGGTACGTATTGGAACGGTACCTTTTTCGTACACCAATATAATATATTTTTTCTTTGGATATGCCATAATAAAATTAGAGAGACAATTAACACAATATAATTAGTTAGTATTTTTTAACAGCGCCAGAACTTTTTTTTTTTAATCTATACAAATTATGGACGAAATTATATATTCAGCACACTCTATCTTGTTATATAGTCGACACGTCTGGGAAAGAGGGCTAAAGTAGGCGATATTATTTTTAAATATATTCATGTGAAAAATGTTATGGCGTCTTAAACGATGAGAATTGGGGACAATATCCAGATGTATATCAAGATCAAGGTGTATCAAGATGGCCGTAAATAAATAACATATAATCATTTCATTGGCCTTTCTGACGCCTAGGAATAAATAAATGATGTAACCGTTTTTCAAATATTCAGGATATTAAACTTGACTTACTTTCACTAGCGATTACTGAAATTATTTGGAGTAAACAGTTTGAATTTTTTTCCTCTCCAAAACCAAATACACTTCCACAAATGTGTCACTGGTCATTCAGACGAGTAACTGCCAATCCCCTCACCCCAACCCTAATAGTCTAACACCTAGTGATGTTTTTATGTTTCTAAATTTTAAAAAAAAAAATGGTTGTCTGTAAAGTCGGTTTACGGACGATAAATTTACGTGATAACGTCACATAATGAGTGGAAGAGAGATAAATGCGTCACTAGCCGAATGCCTATGCCGAACGCTTAGGCCGAACGCTTGTTCCGCGCTCTCGCTTGCACGCTCAGCTCAGGCGGAACATGACAATGAATCATGCTTTTTCGTGAGTGCAGCCGGTGTTCATCGATTTATAAGACGTTATCACGTCAAAAAAAATATTGAAACAACACCGGAGACCAAAATTTCGTTAACCCCTTAGGCCTTGAGCATATTTTGCCAGAGGGTCAAAATATTTTCGCTTTGCAACGAAATTCACATTAATGGAATATTTATAAACATACCTGAAAACTAAAAACTGTTCTTTGTATATGAAGAAGTATGCTTTCAAATTTTAAAATTCGAAATAAACATATAAATTTTGAAATATAAAATTTTTTAACGCAAACAAAAAAAGATTTTTATACGTCTCACCTTATGTTTTTTCTAACTAAAATTACAATTTTTTTTTTTAAATATGTACGCATATTTTATTAGACAAACCTTAACGTCACTTTAATTTTTTTTCGTTTCATGTGAAAATATAATTAAAGTTCCATTTTTTTTTAAATTGCCTTCGGAAACTTTGGTTTCATAAGAGCGAACTTTTCAATTATTTTACAGTAAATTTTTAGATTTGAATATAAAGCGTGGTGTTTTTTTTACTTCTAATACCGTTTAGATCATATTTAGACCATGGTAGAAAGGGAGACACAATGTTCCCAAAAACGATTAAGATTTTTTACTCTAAATACTGTCAGGATTTAAGTGAGTTAACGTGTCAAGTACGTCTCTTAACACCCTTTATATATCAACTTAAAACTTAATGCTGAGGAACTAGGCGGTGATTCGGAAATTTGTTTGAAACTCCATACACATGAAAACAAGCTGCTGATAAGAAATCAGTTCGAAGTATGCCCAATAAAAGAACAGCTAGATAGTGTTGCAAATTATATTTTTAAGCATTGGTTAAAACATGTATTTTTTTAACAAACTGATTTAGTGTGGACTTTATTCTATTCTGTATCAAATTTGTTCTCATTTTAACCATTTATGCTTATACCAGGGCACGACACTCATTACGAGTATCGTAGTACGTGTATGTTCGAGTATTATTTTAAAACCAAAAAACATTTGAAATTCATTGCCAGTCGCTGTGTGCGGAATGTTGAAATACAATATCGCGTTTAATCGCTGCAGACTCAAAAATAATGGCAAACTTCAAGCGGAATCGTAATGACCAGTAAGCAGTACGTGAACGTAGCTAAATACGTGGAGATCTAAATATCAGTACCTACGCGGGGCAACAGCTGTGCCTGCATCGGCCGGGTTAAATACGCCAAACATTACACGCCGCACGCGAACAACCACCTCATCACCCCCCTCCCCCTTCCCCCGCCGCACTATGCGGGGGCAACGTCATGATGTTATGTATATCAGGACTAGTGGGATTGTGGAAAACTTTGATAAAAATGTGTTGAAAATCTAGCCCGCTCCTGAAAAATCGAAGTCCAAAAATGTGTTCACTTCAAAACACTTTTCTTGTAATCTTGGCTGTACACTGTAAGGATGATCCGGTACTCTGTAAGGATGGTCCGATGCTCTGTAAACTGTGCGCCCTAAAGCTACTAACTGTGTCTGGAAACTCGAAGTACGAGTGAGAAACTGGTGAATCTACATTACACAGAACCCAAAAAAAATCGACTTGATTATTTTACCTTTTTTTTAAACTTTTGGACTTCGCTTCGACGCATTTTGAAAGGCATAAAACAGCTGATATTAAAACCCTAACAAAAGATTTCTTTGAAATTCGCCTTAAAAAAATCAGCTTACCACTGAAAAATAATCAAAAAAAGTTATACCACAAGTTTTTTTTAATTCAACAATTATCCATATTCGTAAAGATACCTACCAAATTTATTTTTGTTTGCGGAAAATTGTAAAAAGTTGGGTATCTCACGCCCCTGACCCCTGTGTGGTTTTATCACCAGATTTAAGGTTACTACGCATTAGGTTTACCGATTTACATCGGTTTTGCCACTTATTTAACAAAATTTGTCACTTCGGGAAATAACAATACTTAAAAAAATTTTATTTTGCATTGTACTCCCAGGAGTTAATAAACTCATTGCGGGAATGATACGCATTACATGAAACTTGCTGTATGTATTAAATGGACATATGATGGGGACATACACAACATTATTATTTCAGATAGTCATTAATAAGATGAAGTTTGAGCATGTTAGTTTGGGTCTTTTTACATTGACTTGCACGTTTGATCTCGTTGGGTAGTTGATTATATTTTGTGTGAGCTATGTATTCTAGGGATCTTAGTCCATATTTTGTTGATTTGATTTTTGGTATATGAAGTTTGTTGTGATTTCTTGTGTTGTGTTGGTGTACGTCGCAATTGTAATAGAGTGTAGTGTTGGAATGTGCCGAGTGTTGAATTACTTGTAATATAGTTTTAGTTATTTCAAAAGTGGGAATGGTATTAAAAGGAAGTATTTGGGTGTTTCTGTAGATGTCTTTGACATGTGTGTCCCAAGGTAGACTGAAAATATTTCGCATAATATTGATAATACATTTAGTCGTTCGAAGGTAAAAAAAGATTTTTTCTGAATTAAATGATAGAGTATAAAAAGGCGTGTGCAGATGAAATAACGATTTTTTTGTATATTTTCTTCGATGTTCACCAAACTGGATTACTGGATGAATATTCTAATAAGAATAAACTTAAATTTTAAAAATGTTTTAAAATCTCAATTCGGAGATTTTTTTCTCACCTGGGTCAGTATACAAATAAGTTCACTTTTTAAGTTCTTTCTGAAACAAAAATTGAGCGATCGACCAGGTAGCTTTACTAAATATCAATGGGGTGCAAGCAAACCCTTACCCTTAATATAAGCAAAACTAAATGTATAACATTCTCAATGAACTCAAGAAGCCAACCAATAAAATCACTAAAACTAAAATTACACGAATGCCATGGAAATAATATACAATGTTACTGCCCCATCATCGAAAAAAGATAAAAAGATAGAAGAGTGATAATTGATGAAAATCTTAGATGGGACCTACACATCAAAGGAATTACCGAAAACTAACAAGCCTCATATATTTCTTCAAAAATCTAAGAAACGTTGTAAATAAAAAGGATATGAGAAAGGTCTACCACGCTTTGTGTCATTCTCGAATTGAATATGGAATTATAGGATGGGGATCTGCTACACATAAGTACATACATAACCTTAATACGATTCAAAAATGAATCATAAAGACCATATTGAAAGTACCCATTAGAACGCCTTCAATTGAAATTTTCAATAGCTTTGATGTACCAAATGTGCAACAAATATATGCCAAAAATATATTATTAAAGCTTTTCAAAAATACTGAATCTTCCACTAGACCATGCATGCATAACACTAGGTCGAATAAAAATGATTCCAAAAACATTCCAAGTTACAAAACCACATTCGGATAAAGAAACTACACATACTTTGCTACTAAACTTCATAACATCCTTCCCCAAGACATAAAACTAATAAAAAATTCTAATGTATACAAATCAAGAATAAAAATATGACTGAAAGAGATCAATGAAAAAACCCTAATGGAAACACTAAAGACGACATAGAAGACAAATGAAATATATTTAAATAATTTTAGTCCGCCTCGGCACAGGACCCCCTAGTGAGGAGGACTAAGAATTGCAATATTTAACATTAAATTCATCATTTTATTTTGTATGTACAATTATTTTATATAATTGCTAATAAAAAAAAATTAAAAAAACGGTGTGAAAACGATTACAACCTTTTTTAGCATTTCGAATTGTTTTATTTAAACTTATTGTATGTTTTATAATTTTATGTCATGAAGTTGATAAAAACTGCAAAATATCTCTTTATGATTATTTGTCTCATTGTAATCATTTATTGATAAATTTTTGAAGGGGTGAAATAATACTGCCTCTAGTGAAAAATTCTTATAAAGTTAAATTCTCTTAAGATGTAGTACCTGGAATCATTTGAAAAACATTATCCGACTTTCTGAGAATAAATTTATTTAAAAGCTTCATTTCCTGTGTCTATTGCCTTTTTTTAATGATTTATTTTTTGAAGATTTCTGGTAACACGCCAAATAATTATCAATTTGGGAGGCTGGCGTGAGTACCGTTACCCCGGGAAACATTTATTGTATAACCGACACCTCTGCCTTAGGTCAACCCAAGTGGTTTGCTACATTTGGTGATTTAGCAGGGGTGCCCGGGTTCATGGGGTGAGGTTTGTCTAGGTCTTGGAGGCGGAAGACCAGGACACACTGAATCCCGGATTCCAACCCACCACTTAAACCCTCTTCCTTCCCAGAACTCTCCTCTCCTCCTTTTCCTTTATAAAAAACCTCCACACAGCATCCCCAAAGATGACATAGGCCCTGAGAAAAATTATTTTCCTCAGGGCCTCCTGTGTGGAGCTCACGTAAAAAAAAATATGTTATCTTTGTATATTGACCTTTTTCATAAAAGTGTTCAATTTTTGGTACATGAATTTTTTTTTACAATGTTGCTGATGGGAATGTAGATTGTTTAAAAATTACTAGATATCATCTCATTGTCTTAACAACCGCGGGTGCCATTCCTTTATAATAACTCTAATTCTAAATTTCTATGAAGAGAGCCACAGTCATTTCGCCCCAAGGCAGTGGCAAGTTGGATGTGAATAGTTCCGCGCTGCGCCAACAGATGGTTGGAGCAGTCATCATTCCGCCACACCGTTACACCGCGCGTCAAACTTTTCCGACAATTCGCCGTTTAAACCGACGGCATTAATACACGGAGACTCCGACGGACCGAAGGAAGGCGTCACCAACCCTTTACGGCAAAAAAACTATGCTTAGGTATCATATGCACTCTTCTTGACGTATTCGATACGTATTCTTCTATGTTAGGCACTGTGCGACTTTTTCTTTTTTTGTACAACTTTCATTTACTCTCCACACAGCATCTGCAAAGATGATATAGGCTTTAAGGGAAATTATTTTTCTGAGGGCCGCCTGTATGGAGTTAATGCAAAAATAAATTAGAGTGTGCAATTCACACGCGGTAGAAGTAAAACTAGAAAGTCGCTATATGGTTTTTTTTTTCCTTTGCCTGTTTATTTTAAAGTAGTTTGAGGATTGGATATTAATTTCACAAAAAAAAAAGTTTTTTGTTTTGGATTTCGTAGGATTCAAACCTCCGTTCGCCTGATGTCTGTCTCTCTGGTCACGATTTGTCAGGCGCCTTACCCGCTGCGCTATGGGGGGGACGCGCCGAGGCGCGAATTTACCGCATTATATAAGAACCGATGACCCGTCAAATAATGCATTCCGTTTCATCTGAATTTCAAATCACTAATGGAGCTAAACAAGTTTCACTTCTAAAAATTTAACTCATCAACATAAAATATTAAATAAATAGGTAATATGAATAAAATAAATATTTTCTTAGATGTCTCGGTTGCTTTCCCATAATTTGTATATTTATTTCATTCAAGACATTTAAGTCTTTGATCATTGTATACATACTTCTCAGAACATTATATTTTTTTTATGCATGTACGATAAATACTCCTCACATAAACACGAGCTCCTAGAGCTCAACTTATCGAGTAGTAGAATCATAAAATTAATTATTATGTAAACCAAGGTAATAATATTATAAATGTAAATATTATTGTTAAATCTAAGAAATTTGGTTGTCACAATCGCGGCTCATCTATTGTCGGTGTGCGACGGATGCGCGGCGAGTCGCGGGGCCGATTAGCGCAAGCTGTCAGTGGAGATGCGTTATTTATCTGCAGCCATTAGCCGCGGGGAACGGGATGCAAAGTTCTGGCTTTAATAAGGCGAGGGCCCGGGCCCTGTGATTGAGCGCTGGGACTGGGCCCTACTATTTATAATGCTTTTATGTCAATTTGGTGGTGAGCGCCCGCCAACTAACTTTACAAGCAGTTTTCAAAATTATCAAATTTCTGAATTTGAGCGAACATATATATGAACAAAATCACCACGAAAATCAGAAAAGCTCTTGTATTTTACGACAATCAGAAAAACTTTGTTACTTTTTTGTAATGGGAAAAACAATGCGTTTTTTAAATATAACACATCTGCTTTTTTATGTAGTGCAACAATTTCGACTTTCCTCCATTGAACTCTGCACCAAACTAGTTGATTCGCCCAAACGATCATTAGAAAATTTTACAAGATGAGAAGGTTTTCTTTCATTACTTCAATGAAACGTTATTATAGTGTTTATGATAAAGTTATTTCCGTAAAAGTAAAGGTCTCATTAGATTAAATAATTCTTAGTTAAGTGATATAAAAATATTTTTATACTTTTTAAGGTGGCACTATCCGAATTTCTACCGATTTTTTGCATATCTCCCTTGAACATTTGAAGTTTTAAGCACTTAAAAAAATATATATATTATTTTTGAAGATAATATCTATACAACTCTCACGCCGAAAGGCAAATTACATGAAATTCCCTCGATAGAAAAAAATCGCAAAGTGTGCTCCGAAATTTTTTATTTTCAAGCCTGTCTCTATAATTTAACAAGTTATATGTATGAACAAATTCACAGTGTTTCTTTGAATGTTGTTTTAGACAACCCCCACAAGATTTTTGCTCTATTCTAAACGAGTCGCGTTTTATTACACATTTTCACAATTTTCGCCTCACTTTTATCGTTTGAAATATTAGCGCGCTCTCTCCAACATTCGTAATTACATATCTCTCCATCTTCTTCTTTTCGTGCTCGGGTACAGGGCCTTAAGTGGAGATTGAATAAAAACTAAAATGGTCGTTTGGACAATTAAGAACTAAGGCGACGAAATGGGTGTGAATGCTGGTGTGTATGTGTGTGTGAATGCTACCAAAAATTGGTAGCATGCATTATCGTCGACGAGTCTATCTGCCAAGTGGGTTAATTTCCACTTCCAAGATTTGCATAAATTTATGCAAGAAAACAAAATCTGAATTCAAAGAGGAGGCGAAAAAAGGCTTGAAAGAAGAGTTCGTTTCTACAGAAGCGAAAAAACTAATGTTATTACGAGTACTACGCTTGTATGGTGCTGTAGACCTTTTTTTTGCTCTTCGGGGTTTGACTTCTAATATTTATGTAGGTCGTCACCAGTCACCACGATTAGATATTTTCATCTATATATATAAAAAATGAACGTTTATTTGCTTGCTTGTTTGTTTGTGCCTTATGCATTTTTAAACCAATCATCCGTTTGCGATGAAACTTTAGTGATTTGATGAGCGCACGCCCGCGATGGTTTCACTATATAATAGTGAGCTCTTTCTTAATGTATGTACGTATGAAATTATTTTCTATGGATTTCATCCGATTGCGATGGAATTTTGGCGAGTTGTTATGTGCACGTCCGCAAAGGTTTCTAAATATACTGGTAAGCTTTAGTAGTATGAAATTTGTATAAAAATTTTGCATAGGTGCCGCGCAAGTTGTTTGAAAAGAGGGGGTCAAGGGAGGGGAAGGCGGGGAAAGTGGTAAGCGCGGGAGGAGAAGAGGAGGAAAGGGAAGAGGAGGAGGAAGGGAACGGGGAAGAATTGGACACGCAGGGAGAAACAATATCTTCATTTAAGTGGCATAGCAACGCATGCCGGGAACTCGCTATTAATATATAAATCAATATATCGGCAAATTTACAAATTTTACGCAGCATATTTATTCTACATTGGTGATAAAACTGTGCAACGAGAATTATTCTGTTGGCTAAAAATCAGTATTCAACAATTCAGTGAAATCGATTTATCATGTTATTGTCATGTTATTTATTATACTTTAATTTATAGAGTGGTAAGTAAATCGCTTGACACTGCTCTGAATTATTGCATTTCAGGATTATTGTTATAAACACAAGAGTAATGAATATTTGATTTATGACCATAAATAAGAGTAAAAAATAATTAAAAACAAAACATTAATTCAAATCAATTGCCCAGTTGATTAGTCAGATATCTCCGAAAAATCGATATTTGAGTTGATGAAGTTATAAGCAAAAGTGTACTTATATCTGGCACAATACTCAGATTAATCTTAAGCTTCACCAGATTAATTTTAATGCAGAAAAACTTGTAGTGAAATAAACAAAAAATGATGTTTTCTTGGTTACTAGTAAGACATTTCAAAATGCCATACCAATGTACCGGACCGGTATGCTTCCCGGTGTTATTTTATAGCATATTCAATATGTAAAACGCAGACATGTTTAAATAATATTTGATTTGATCGTGTGCATTATAATATTACTTTCCTCATTATCTCAAAACTTAGTACTTAAAGATGTCTGACTAATCAACTGGACGATCGATATGTATGACATACATCTTCTTCCCCTTGTCCTCTTCGGGTCAGGGACCTATCGCATCGACAAGAAGCCTCCAGGCGTCAATGTCCTGCGCTGTTTCAGCGGCCCCCGTCCATCGCGGAACATGTTTTGATTTTATAAAACACGTGTGCAGGAGAACAATTATTTTAATACTTATGTATTTTTACTAGCTGGGGTACCCGGTTTCGCTCGGAGAGTTGATATGAGATCAAACTGACGTTCGAACCGACTTCGGATTCTGCTTTACCGACCAATGGGTAGTCCCACCCATACAAGAAAGGCTTCGAATGATCCACAATGTTCCAGAACATTCCACAACATTCCAGAATGTTCTGGAATGTTCAAGAATGTTGTGGAATTCTCTCGAATATTCTAGAAATTCCTAGAGCTTGAAACTTCCAGCCTTCATATCTTCAAATAACACGCCCTTCAGGTAAAAACAGGAACCTTCTTCATGGATGGGAATAGAGGGCTGCCACACCATATAACTCCTTTGATCGTACCGGGACTCGTTCCTAAGTTAAGCAGAACGCACATTTTTGTACACTTTCTTTTATAGTATGTATATATAAACATCTGATAACAATAACAGTAAAGTTAACGTACATAACCAAGATTTTTACTGACGCGTAATGTCTTCCATTCTATCAGGTTTTTAAAGCTCCGTGGTGATAAGGGGCCATCCATAAATTACGTCACACGAATTTCATGATTTTTGACCCGTCCCCGTCCCCGTCCCTGTCACACATCGTCACATTTGAATAACACTGTGAATTTTTTCATACATATAACTTGTAAAATAACTGAAAAAAAAGTGTTTATAATAATTTTTGGAGCATACTTAGCGATTTTTTTAATCAAGAGAATTTCATAAAATTTCCGTTTTGGCATGGGGAATTTACAGATATTATCTTCAAAAATAGCGTATATTTTTTAAAGAGCTTTAAAACTAAAAGTGCTTAAGGAAATTATGTAATAAATCGGTAGAAATTCGGGAAGCCGGGCCTTAATAATAATAAATAACACACCGCTTATATAATGAATTCATTGTGTTATTCTAACAACACACCAGCATTAATCTCCGAACAAGGTCCTTCAAAATCACGAATCGCCGAAAACTAATATAAATTCCACCGCACATTATGACTGTTAATTTTTCCCTCGTAAATATCATCCCGACACATAAATCAGGGCCCTGCACCCCCCCACGCCGGGGTCAGTCGTCAGGGGAGTTGACAAACAAACCAACAGTTCGCCCGGGCTTAGTCCTGATGCCAAAAAACATATGAGGGACGATTCCGATCACGTTGTCAACGGGAAACTTTTGTAATATCCAAGACGCTCATCGTAATGACATCGCGGAGACAGAAGTTAGACCTATGTTGCTTGTACTTATGCTTGTTTCCTGCTTTTTTATGCCCGTGTCCGTATCAACTACTTATGTTGCATGTTGTGTAGATATTTGTGTCTTTTGACACAATATATATAAAATATCCATTATATTTTTAGTAATACAACATCATCTGCGACATTATACAACACTCTTAATAAATTCCTTTTTTCTTTGCTTTTCCGAAAATAAGCTTTCGTTTAGAAACACAAATTGAGTTAAATTCCAAGCAGTTTCACACAACTACGTCATCTTCAGAGATGGTTTCACGACACATATATTATTTGTCTTGATAAAGACAAGATTACTTCTGAAACTAATTATATGGTTGTCCGTTTTAATATACACGATGTACGAGCGTAAATTATTGTAACTTTGCAAGGTACTCGTTATTCTATACGTTATAACAGGTAAAAAAGGTTTTTAAGTTTTTTTCGAAATTCCAGCATTTTTTAGTAGTTTTCAGCCGAAAAGTTGAACTATTTTTTTTTTTAAATAAATAATTAATATTATCTATTTCCTCCAAGTTGGTGCACTTTACCCCTGTTGGTTAACCCATCTTTTTTTATTATATTGTCTCAAATCCATCAGATTTTATTATATTGTCTCAAAATTAAGGCGATCGGAATCTGTACTTTATTTGTACCAATTAGGCTGATAAAAATTGAATATATTTAATTTCATAAGTTTTTGCATAGTTAAGAAACACGCCAAACGTGCGTTCAATGTATGTATATGATTGAAATTTGTCATATGAGAAAAATGGTCGCTTCTACGACTCGTTCTTGAGTTCAACTGCTCAGTTGTGGAACGATTTACCGGCCTATGTGTTTCCTCCGTGCTAAAAGATGGGTCTCTTCAAGACCACGTTCACTCCTTCCTTTATTGACTTTAATAACTATGAAATTAATGTTTAAAAAAAGTTGTGCCTACACTGTTACCAACTTGACGTATCAGTTTTGGTTTCGCGTAAATGACACTTCTTACTCTATCTAAATATTCGTATTATTTATAAGACAGAATTACTCGTTCTTGGCAACGGAAAATCTGCCAATCCGTGCATAATCCGACATGCACCAGATGTAAGTACAGACGTACAAATTTGTATGTAAAACATCACTTACAAGCCAACACATTTACCCGCTGAAGTAACGTTCTGCCATAGCGGTGACTGCAGGTGGAGGGGTAGGGATGACATGGGAGGGAGGGAGAATTGGGAAGGATACGGGGGGGTTGTTGGGGGTGGTGTTCCAACCCCCGCTCTAATTTACTGGCCCCTTATAATCCATGTTGAAATATTAATTCCCCGTGTTGATCCAATAAGATTATTTGTCGCCATATCTGGCTCGCTTAAGTCATTACTCATTTTCGGGGATTACGCACTATTTATTCTGCTCACGAGTCACCTTCCCACTGCGGGCAGAGGTGGATGGTGGCGGGAGGTGGTCCCGCGGGACTTGTGTTGCTGTGATTGTTTTCGATGTGCGTTTTATAATTTTAAATTGCCTACAGCGATGGCATCAGTATTATTGTGACCAACGTGTACATAATATTGCAATACGACCAGAAAAACTATTTGAATGATACTTAACAAAAAGAAAAATTAAATTAAAAGATGTTTTTTGTTTTGTTCGTTTCACAAAAGGTAGAGTTAAATAACGTACCCCACTTTAATAGATGGTTTGTGAGCAAGAGCCAATAAGAAAAGCAAAACTGCTATTTATGATTTTTTTCTAAGTTTTTTACGAATTTCCCATGAAGTTTTGGCGTACGAGGGTGAATCATGGTGGAAACATTCTTAACTACAGCTATATCAGAAAATTGGTTCAATGATAAATCAACAAAGTGGCTTTAAACTTAAACACCCACTTGAAAAGTCATTAAAAGTGATGAAAAAAATGCATTCCGTAATCTAATCTAACTTATTAGCCTAGTTTTTTAAAATCACTTTCAACCCCTCAGGCCCCTACTGCACTTTGTCAGAGGGTCAACATATTTTCGCTTTGCAATAAAATCCAAATATTTTGAATATTTCTGAACGTATCGGAAAAGAAATAAAATACGATTTCAAATTTGATAAAAGGAAATAAACATATAATTTTTGAAACATAAAAAATTTGAACGCAAATATAAAAAAGTTTTAAAAATTATTGATCTCACCTTTTTTATTATCTTTATATTAATTCCACTCAGGAGGCTCTGAGCAAAATAATTTCTCTCGTCGTCGTCGTCTGAGATACTGTGTGGAGGGTCTTTTTGAGGAAAGGTAGGAATAAACATTGGTCTTGAAGAGACCCATGTTGTAGGAAGGAGAACACAAAGGTCGGCAATTCGTTCCACAGCCGAGCTGTTGAACACAAAATCGAGTCGAAGAGGCGACCCGTTCTCATGTGACAAATGTCAACCGTGTAAATATGTTGGGCACGCATTCGGCATGTTTACCGTCTACGCACCGGTGCCGTCTATGCTAGTTCCTCGGAGCATCTTCCATTGAAATACCGGTAGAACAAGGATAGCATTACCACCGGACGCCTGCGCTCTAAAGATTGCAATTACTAACTTAAATTATTGATAGCGAAAAAAATTTTAAAAAATATACACTTATTTTTTATAAAAAACGTTATTGTTACCCCACTTTTTTTCGTTCTATGTAAAAATAATTTTGAAAAAATCCCAAACTTTCATATTTTTTTTTTCAAATTCCGAACCATAACTTTGGTTTTATAAAGATATACATTTTACTTTTTGTGTGTTTAATTTGAATATAAAGCGCGGTGTTGTCTCTTTCTAATATCATTTATTTCATAGTATTTCATTCGTCTCAAAGAAAAGTGCCACTTTGTTGATTTATCCCCCAGAAAATATGTTGGTTTGTTTGCTTTTGAATCAGTAAAAACAATCGCACGCTGAAATCTGACAAAAACATTACCATTAAATTCTTGGTCAACGCAACTATCTTCAAATCTACATGAGCTTCTTGACGTCTTCTTGTTTCTTCAGTTCGAAAAAAAAATTAAATGCGATTTGTGCTCTATGAACAAAATATTAAAAATATAATATAACACTTACGACATACAACACAACACAATTCTCAGATTTTTACGTCGCACTTTGAATTGAGATGTGTGAAATAAAACACGGAAATTCTAGCGCTTTTGCTTCTCCTCTCGGTTTATCGTGTGATTTAATACTATTTGCATAACCCCCTCCCCTTGCCGCCCACTCTCCCGGTGTTGAGTCCCTCCGAACAGATACATTCAACTCCCCCCTCCCCCGAGCTCTGAAAAACTACCCCTTATCGCGTTACACAAATCGCTCGGATTTATATCAGTGCTGTTGTGTTTTTAAAGGATAGAACAAACAGTAAATAAAGTTTTTTTTCAGTAATAGAGACGTTAAAATGTAATACGCTGTTCAAAATAATTGTAGTGTTTGCCATAGTCCTAAATTTATTTTCTTATGACATGGTTTTAGATTTTAACGGCCAACAATTTGCCTCTTCTTTAACTGGTGTCCTGTCCTTTGGTGTCAATCATCTGACTTGGTACATCTTCCCTGATGATGTACACTGTATCTGTTTTCTCTTTTATTCAACTTACTTTCTTTGAGGCTTCACTGGGTGGTTGGCTAAGCGTCACGGATGCTGGGTGTAATTTATGTCAAGTTGAATGCAATTGACATTTTTTATTAGTACATGCCAAATGATTTGAGACTTAATTGTTTATGGTATGTTCTCTATCTATTTACACAGGTGCTTACAGATTTTTTACATGATACAATGCTGCCTCATGAGCTTCTTGAACGAGTTTTATTTTGCTCTAACTGTTATTTTTGCTTGTATTACTAACCTGATTGTTGTATTGTGTTTTTTTCCTGTTAAGCACTTGCATGCTGCTTTCTAACAACGTATGCAGGGACACTGGAGGTCTAGATTCGTTTAACTCCTGGTCTGCCGATTATTGCGCGCCCAGGACGCGCCATAAAAAAAATTGATATGCAATTTTAAACCTTATGTGTATAGAAAATGTATGAAGGACAAGGTCAGAATCGCTTGGGGCATTCTTGTTCTTGACGCAACAGATATAAGGAACACACCTAGCCTCTCAAATAATCATCTTTGCACATATCTATGACTTTCGAAATGACATTTCTGCCGCGATTCGAGCTGTCAAACTTTGAGCGTCGCATGTCATGAAAAGATCGATAAAACTATCAATTTGTCAAATAAACGCAAGTGATATTATTTGTAAGCATAGTTTATTGTTCAGGGAACGTGTTTCGGTAAATATTATATACGATAGCATAACAACGTATGCAGGGACACTGGAAGTCTAGATTCGTATAAAATAAATAAATGTAGCTTCGCTTAACAAAAAATTAGAATCTTGCGAGAGCCTTGAAGGAGTAACCATCTGTTACTTGTACCTGGGCGGGTAAGTGGTGAATAATCTCCAAAGTAGCGCTCTGTCACCGAATCTATCATTTCACGTCTGCCCTTGATTTACTGAGAACGCTGTCCAATATCTTCCCTGTCGGTGATCAACATTGCAAAGAGGAAGAAAAGATAAAGAACTTGGCACAATTACACAAAAAGTTAATCACGATAATTGTAGTTAAATCTGCTGTTGATCCAGGTTTTTACCATTCCCAGAATGGTAGCGTTAGATAGCTGTGGACACCAATATTCCGAATTGCTTGTGACATTAACTAGTTTAGTAAATCGGTAACCTTTCCCTGCTTCTTTCCACGTTGCTAGTTGCCAGCACCTTTTGTTCAAAAACATCATTATTCTTCATCTTGTACGAATAGTTAAGAGTTACATAGTTGTGCTGGAAAGGAGTGGTCAAGTTTTTCAGTTAAGAAGGCATCCGAGGAGATGCAAAAACCCTTCGCCGCAGAGTAATTGGTGGAGTGGATAACAATCGTATTATGGAGTGCTTATATGATGGAAATCATAAGGGAGTTATATGGTGTGGTACCCTCTATAACCCATCCATAAGAAGGTTCCTGTTTTACCTGAAGGGCGTACTTTTGAAGACATAACGGTTGGAAGTTTTTTCCCTCTAGAAATTTCTAGAACAGTCCAGAACATTTGAGTATAATCGATAGCATTTCTCGAGATTCCAGGACATCCCAGAACGTTCTGGAATGTTGTGGAATGTTACGAATACAATATCATTATGCATTTTAAATTAATTTTCTCTCAACATTTTTTATAACAGGTATGTATCTAGGTACCTATTTTACAGCTGGTCTTCGGAATCATTATTCACACAAGCGAAATTCAAGGTAAATCCGAGTTACAGAGTTCATTGATCCAGAGTTACAGACACATACACACAATCGAAATTGATATGCTTGGTTGATTAGGTCATTGAGTAGATGAAAATTACATGGCAAGATAAAAATAATGTATAAGAAAGAAAAAGGCAATGAAATTACTTAGCACCAGAACTCACCATATCATTTATCGATTCACCACCTAGATTTTCTTATTTACGGCATGTGTTGTAAGTTCTGTACAAAAAATTGTATCATATAAAAAATCTATAAAAAACCAATTAATATTTTTTATCTAGTAATAATTTAATAATGGGTTAGCACAGCCCTGCCCCCTAAATGGGTGGTATTTTCGCGCCCGGACAATCGTACGTGTTGTACTCATTTGCGGGCTGAATCGCTGCACCTGACGACAAATCTGCGGTCGCAAACAACGGGGGCGCGCGCTGCTCTCCCGTTCACATGTGTACTCCAGTGCAGTCAGCAGTCAGCACCGCCTATCCAACCATCCAGTCATCCAGTCATACAAACAGCCAACAAGCCTACTGCGGTCTAGTAAAATAGTTCTAAAATTTTGAAGTGAAAACCTCTTTAGCACCGTTGTGATTTGAAACTCGGTGAAACGAAAAATAGCGTCACTAAAAAGAGACAAACATATATATCTATAGGATTTAGCCTGCGAGGAAATAAGATAAAATAATCGGTGCGCAGTGCTTTGCAGCCTTCCCACTCTTGTCTATTTTAGTTTTTTGGAGGTTTGACTTCTACAGCCTGTGAACTGCACTGCAACTTTATTTTTGAAGTGAAAACTTCTTTAGCACGGTTGTGATTTGAAGCTCGAAGACACTAAAAAGAGACAAACACACATCTTTAGGATTTAGTCTGCGAGAGAATGAAATAGTATGATCGGTCTCCTCTTTGGGCGGTGGAACCTCCCCACTCTTGTCTACTTTAGTTTTCTGAAGATTTCACTTCTACCGCATGTGAACTGCACACCATTTTTGAAGTGAAAACTTTTTTATGACCTTTGTGATTTGAAACTCGATGAAACGAAAAATAGCGACACTAAAAGAGACAAACACATACACCTACAGGATTTAGTCTTCGAGTGAATGAGATAAAATAATCGGTTTCCTCTTTGTGCGGTGCTTCGTAGCTCTTGTCTACTTTAATTTTCTGAAGTTTTCACTTCTACCGCGTGTGAATTGCACACTCTTTTTAAAGGGAGCGTAAAATTAGAAATTGTTATAGAAACCCTTATGAAGATGAAAACATTATTGTGTACTTTACCCAAGGGACGCTTTTAGTATTCCTATTTGACGGCACGGCTACGGCACAAAAAAGGCAAAAAAACGAAAGTTCTTTATCACAATAATGCTGCGTCTCTTTCTTGCACTCTAAATAATAGTGAGACAAACAATGTCTACTTCCCTTGCTCGTTATGTGACGCGGCGTGCCATTGCCGTCACCGTGCCGTTACCATGGGAATTAAAAAGCAGCCAATAAAATTGAATGTAAAAATTAGATCTCAGAGGCGTGTGTGTAGTAAAGCCACATTGCATGACCGTTTTAAAAGTGTGAAGATTCGAAAAGAATGCAAGGCTGATATCTATATAAAACTGCTGATAACTGAATAAAAAGGACTTTTAAAAGTTTTTGGAATTTAGAGCAGATGAACGAAGTAGGTGTAACTTGAAATTATGACGTGAAAGTCTCGAAGTAGAAGAAGAAGTTGGGGACGCCCGAATAAAAAAAACACTTCCAAAAAATAAATTCGAACGTGTTGCCAACCCCAAGACCACTGCAACACGGAGATTTATAACTTACATTATTTGATGATATTAAAATTCACAACGTCACATTCCCGAGACCGAAATGACATGTTTGTTTTGTTTGGTTGAAGAGGGAGAGGTTTGACAATGGGACATGGAACTAGTGTCAAGGGGGAGCGCGGATGCGTCCACTTATTACTTCCCTTTTTACACTGACACTTTTATTGCAGTCGGGAGAGTGCGGCCTTCACAATAGACGGTGAGATGGTTATTACTTTTATCAATACTAATTAATAATGATAATGTCGAGCATGAAATTTAAGAGATATGTATGTACTTAGTTACCCTGAGCCCATGACGGTATGTAGGTAGTATGTTTTGTAATATGCAGGTTATTCATAAGTGGATAAATAAATATACCAGTAGACCTCGAGTCCAGAAAATATATTTCTAATTTTCCCTTATTTTGTAATCAAAATCCAAATATTCTTCGAAATCATGAGACTTGTTAATAGGTACTGATATACCTACATAATCGTAATTATATTAATGTAACATTTTTAATTTCTAATTCGAAATTATAAGATTTGCCCAAAGAAAAGGTGTCATCTAAATAAGTGAGTGAGTGTTTTTTACGAACATTCTTAATCCCTCGTGCTAATCTGTTCGCTTATCGGAACAACTCATACAGATCTTAGAAATAGGTGTATCTCGCTTACTATCATAGTGAAAATATGATCTTAAGGTTATTGTAAAGAAAAAAACACTACGCTATGTATTCGAATGTAAAAAATTAAAATGTACACCTTTATGAAACCAAAGTTTTAAAAAAATCTAAAAAAATTAAATATTGTTAATTCAAAAAAAAATGTATACAACAAGATACAACCAAAAAGTGAGTTTGCAATATGTTTGTCAAATAAAATATGTATGTTTTTTTTAAAGTAAAAACTTCTTTAGCACCTTTGTGATTTGAAACTAGAAACGAAAAATAGCGACTGTAATAAGAAATAAACACATACATCTTTAGGATTTAACCTGCTAGATAATGAGTTAGTATAATCGGTCTCCTCTTTGTGCGGTGCTTCATAACCTTCCCACTCTTGTCTCCACAAAAATGATAATATATTGTTTAGTTTTCTAAAGGTTTCACTTCTACCGCGTGTGAATTGCAAACTCTGTTTTTTCATTGCCAGTAACAGAAAAAACGTTGTGCATTTTTAGAACTTTTCAAACTTTTCAAAGTTTGCATCAAATATTCATTCTTTTAAACAACTTCAAGCGTATTTTATAAACTTACCAAAACAGTTTTTTGTTTTCGAATACGTTCACAAATATTCCATTTATTTTAATGCAAAACGGAAATATTCTCACCTTCTGAGAATACATTCGGTAGGTACCATAATGTGGATTTTTCCGATTTGACAATTCGTAGTAGGAATCAAGACTTTTTTTGAAATTGTTATTCATTAGTATATTTTAGAAAAGTTTTCTGATTACGTCCGTAAACAAAAACCCTTTTCGTCATTACAGCTATAAATAACTATTATGGAACAAAACACACGCATCTTAAAAATGAAATAAAACCGTCAAAATCACGAAGAATGTTTAGACTTTAATAGTACACAGCGATAAATCTCTGAAAGTTGACGGGCGTGACGTCACGTTTCGATCAACCAATCATGGGCCGCTTACATCAGGCCGATTTTATGTAATAATTATGGATGAAAATATTAAAATTACACAATTTTAGAGCGATAATCATAATCAAAAAAAAAATTCTTCCACAAATTTTCACTACTTTGGATGTGCATATGGGTGAGTGTCATGGAGTGACGTTTGTATAGGTCTTGGTGGTAAAGCGTTTGTCCACCGACTGCACAAAGCAGCATCCTCAAAGACCTGATGGGTTTTTTTACTCAGTTCGTCCTGTGTAGAGCTAATATAAAAAAAATGTAAGACCGCTTACTACATTAATAGCTAATTCTTCATAATTTTCCATTACCCTTCTAAATTTTCAACCTGTGAAAAAAAAATACCCAGTTACAACGATGCACACCTCGCACATTTTCTTAAAGAAAGTTCATAATACACTTATTACAATAGGTGTACCCCTAACACCGCACTATTACTCCTAACAAGGCAAGGCATCCACTCAAGTTGGTAGCTGGAAATAAATGGGCTCGCAATAACGCGGCCAGTTCGCCGGCAGTAATGCCGTAATGCCAGGCCTTGATGGCGCTATAAGGCCGTAAAAACATCATCATATTGCCGACCTCAAGGATGACTATGACCGGCGACCTCTCAATCTTGCGGCGGGTAATCCCCGGGTCAACAGCGGTGTTATTTGTCGGCCGCAAAAATAAACTTATGTCACCAAAGTGTTGCTGATTTAGAGACGATTTGATAAAATGGTTTATTTTGGTTCAACGCAATTCTTATATAATGTTACTAAGATATGATTTTCACGGCCAAAAGTATTTTTGTTATTGAAGTGAAAACTTTTTTAGCACCGTTATGATTTGAAACGATTATTTTCGTTATTTATTTTTGAGGTGTTATGCCGTGTTGCGCTATCTCCATCTTAAGCTAACGTTTCGGACACTGTAATGCTGTGCGAAAGTTGGCTAAAGCGAAACTTAATCTAATCGAAATTAAAACAATCTCAACCGACAGGAGCCTTGAAAAGTGTTGTCATAATCAATGCGGACAGCGCGACGCTTTGTACATCGTATTCGTGGTTGAGATTTCATTCTATCTCATTCTCTCGCAGGCTAAATTGTATGTGTTTGTCTCATTTTAGTGCCATTCCGTTTCATCCGAGTTTCAAATCACAACGGTTCTGAAGAAGTTTCACTTCAAAAATCGAGTGCAGTTCACACGCGGTAGAAGTGAAACTTGACCCGCACAATCTCAATTAATAGGAGCCTTGAAAAATGAGCTCATAATCAAAGCGGCCAATGAGCGCAGTTTGACGCTGCGTAAGTACTGCAATGCGTCTTTTCCGTTTCATGCGAATTTCAAATCACAACGGGGCTAAAGAAGTTTCATTTAAAAAATAAAATGAGTAATAATAAAATAAGTAGGTACGACTGCGAATAACAATTTAAAATTGTGTCATTATTGTGAACTTGCCTTTAACAAAAACTGTTTAAGCAGGATTTTTTTTAAATGTAAGAAACATGTTTTCCAATAAACAATCAAAAGACCTCTTATCTCTGAATTCATTTCGGCCCCTTTCTTCCTTCTTCCCGTTAGCGAGGAAAAAAATGAGGGGAGTAATTTTATCTGTGACGTCATTATCACACCCTTACCATCTAATAAATTTTACGCGAGGAACAAAACATATTTAATCACAATTTTTAGTAAGTTACAAAGTGTAATATTAAAAGTTTTTTGCTTCCCTCTGTACAGCCAGCAAAAGATGAAGGAGAACTAAATAATAAGTTTTTAAAGGACAATTTATTTTTTTGAACCCATTTTAGAACTACCAACATTGTTTTATTTTTTTTTTTTTTGCAGAATTGAGGTTTTATTCAATAAGTTCTTCCTCTATAAAAATAGAGATTTATTATATTATGTTTAGTCACCATAACGGAATAGTCGGTCGTCTTCTTCTTCTCCTTCACGACTTCCCTACAGTTTTATAATATTTTCTAATTATCAGAAATGCCATGCTCCCACGTGCCCTGGGCAATGTCCCTTTTAAATGTTTTATTACATTTTGTTTTGTACGGACGAAAAAACCGTAACGTCACTCAAAAAAATATAAATATATATTGAAATAAAATTTTCTGTTATTAATTTTTGATATGATAACTTCTTATAAATCGATGAAAACCGGCTTCATGCACGAAAAAGCATGACTCATTGTCACGTTCCGCCTGAGCCGAGCGGGCGAACCAGCGATAGAGAGGCACGATCGGCCTAGGCGTTCGGCGAGAGCGCGGAACAAGCGATAGAGATGCACGATCGGCCTAAGCGTTCGGCTCGTGACGTTATCACGAAAATTATCGTCCGTAACCGAATTTACAGACAACCAAATTTTTTTCACATACATATTTATGGGCAGAGAAATATTTTTTGGCGTTATTTTTAAATTCACTCTCATGGTCGGAAATTGAAGCTACATAATATATTTAAAGGTATAAAAAAGAACACAAGAAATGCGATGTGGGCGTTTTCGTGATCAAAAGATTGGTCCGATCGGGCCTTAAATTTCAAACGCAGAACTGTATTTCATCATCACCATAAAATTTTCATTTCGATAAAATGATGACGAAGTTTAAAAGAGACATAGCGCATGCTAAATGGGTTAGAAGTCATTTGGCAACATTGGTTTCCATTCAAATCTACATGGAAAGTAAGTGCAGTATGCAGTTTATAATCGATGCTTTTTGACGTGATAACGTCTTATAAATCGATGAACGCCGGCTGCATGCACGAAAAAGCATGACTCATTGTCACAATCCGTCTGAGCCGAGCAGACAATTGAGAACGTGGAACGAGCGTTCGGCCTAAGCGTTCGGCTTATGGCGCATGTATCTCTCTTCCACTCCATCGTTATTATATGACGTTATCTCGTAAAATTATCGTCCGTAAACCGACTTTACAGACAACCAATTTTTTTGCATTAACTCGACACAGAAGGACCTGAGGAAAAATTTCACACGGGGCCTCCGTCTATTTTAAGGGACGCTACGGGGTGGAGAAATCAAAATCCCGATCCGGCCCGCCACATAGAAGGTAGGCAAACGCAATCACCACTAGGCCTTAGACAAATATAATCCCATTGCCTTCGGCACCGCTGCAAATCACCAAACTATCTGGGATGACCTATGGAAGAGATGTTGTTTATTCAATGAATGAATCCAGGGGCAACGGTAACTAGACCTGCCTCCTAAATTGGCAAATTTATAGCATAGTCGGTATTATTAAATAAATATTGCTTTACAAAACAATAACTAAAGTTTTTCCTAAAATTATTTCCTCAAACACACTCCCAAGAAAGAAGTTGTGCTTTTGTCTGTACTCTCAGTTTCCCCGTCATATTGCGGGGGTAAGAAGGCCAGATAATAAGCCGTTAAAGCCAAGCATGAATAATTACCAGGAGATAAAGCTGCGGGAATCCATTACCTCGCAGAAAAACTTGTTTAGCGGTCTCGAGGAGATTTTTTAATTGCGCCACCCCTTGCTCGAGAATATAATTGCGTTTATAAGTACCAAATACTTGTTATCATTGTTATTCCTTTTAAAAATAAAGTCTTCACGAGACAACACTCTTTGCTCTTTTAAAGTGCTTTTATTCGGGCGTGATGAATGATGCCATGTAACGATTTTTTAATAAGATTATATTACGTTTTCGAGAAAAGTTTTATTTAAAATTATAACAATTATTATAACACAAAATTCTGTTTGTAAAACGTAAAACGTATGATGGTCCTAAATTTCTATTTCTCGTTATTTTATTGGTCAATAACATAAATATCCTGTCAATGATATAAATTCATATATGAATTTATAAAGACTGTATATAACGCTAATAAAAAAAATTTAAAAAAAAATTAAAATTGAAATCTCTACTTATTATAAATTGAAGTTCCCCAGCGCGTCTGTCTGTCTGTTCGCGGTAAATTCAAAAACTACTGAACGGATTTTCATGCGGTTTTCACCAATAGATAGATGATTTATGAGGAAGGTTTAAATATAGAGTTTGTCAAGGTTTTCTGTAAATTGATTGAAATATATAAGAATGTCTGTGAGCGGGCTGGCAAGCGGGCGGTGTGGATTTGATTTGCATGCAAATTAAAAGATGGCGTTTTGTTTCATTAGCCACAGCAACGCGCGTCCGGGTCAGCTAGTTAAAAATGCTATATAAAGGAGCCGTAGGTTTCTAGATCATAGAAATAATAATTGTTTTATGTACACAAGGGCGTCAAGGGACGTACTTGACTTATTTTAACCAGTGATTCCTGACATTATTTGGAGTGAAAAATCAAAACCAAACAAAAAAAACTCTTCATCATACACGTCATTACTGGTCACTCAGCCGAGTAATCGCCCAACCCCTCACCCCGACCCTAAGTATCCAGTATCTACTTATTTTTTTTTTTTTAAATTTTAAAAATTTTTTATGAAAAAGACCAAATTTTTACTTACATTTTTTACTCCAAATAATATCAGGAATCAATGGTTAAAGTAACTCAAGTATGATCCTGTATAAATATATTGTTATGCATATTGTATACACAGCGAAATGGGATGAAAGACGTGACGATGTTATCTTATTGTGAAATTTTTATACCTTTTTTTTCGTGTGAAATGTATGGGAGTTATTTTTGACGTGATAGCGTCTTATAAATCGATGAACGCCGGCTGCAATCACGAAAAAAAATGACTCATTGTCACGTTTCGCCTGAGCCGAGCATGCAAGCTAGAGCGCGGAACAAGCATTCGGCCTAAGCGTTCGGCTTGTGACGCATCTATCTCTCTTCCATTCCATCTCCATTGGTTGTCTGTAAACGGACTTTACAGACTACCATATTTTTTTACATGATTACCGCACTCAGTTGGGGTATATTGTGAGGCCAAATGTAAGTTAGGAGGGGTAGGAGAAGAGGAAAGGAACGTGGGAAAGTACCTAGTCACCAAATACGGCTAAAGCTGTTTCAAGCAATGTTTCAATTCTAAATTCGTACACCGGGGTGATAGTGAGAGTATGCTCCACTCTGGAAGTTCATTCAAACATCATTGCAATCACCATTTTTACTCATAAATTTCAAAATTCAAAAAATTTCTTAATAAATACCAAATTTCAAAAAATTTAACCGTAAATTTCAAAATTCGAAAAATTTCAAATTTCAAAAAATTTCTGAAACGTTCCGCAAATTTACCTTATAAGTAATATTTTAATTATAAAAGTTGTAAAAACATCAATCAAATAAAATTCACAAACGCTCGTCGCTTCATATTGAAAAATTTAAAAAAAAAACACTTCTTTTGGAAAACTTGGGCGAAGTTGGGTAGTAACTGCCAGCATTATAAATATGACCTACTATAAATATCGTTGCAGACATAAGTTAAAGCATATTTCATATCGGGTGTTGAGTACCATAATCGCTAGTACAGATTTATGTGGTGCTCACCCCGCGTGACAAGCTCCACTACACTCACCATGCGCACCAAGCCCACTATTATAATACTCACCACGGCCACTATAATAGTTCTCACCTATTACTCCCAAATCCTCGCGCGGGACACCGTGGCGCTCAGTCCTCGAAGGTAATTTACAGCCAACAAAGATGGCCTAATAACAGAGCGGAGGTGTTTGCGTCGCCTTAAGCGGTGAGTTATGACCGCAATAATACAAAGGGGCAACCTTGCTCCTTGCCCCTCTCGTCCCACCCCGAAAGGGTATGCGATTACACCACCCTGTTGACACCCTGATACAATGAAATAATCGTCAGGTATTTTGGGGACTTTTGGCTTAATTACGCGCTATCGCGTTTTTATTGCGCTTTCCAACATTTCATTTAAGCTCGCATTTATTCGTCTTTCGCCAATGTTAACAACAAATAAATCAACAGTGGAGCTTTTGCAATGGAGCAAGGACGTATATATTTCGCATAATATTCATATTACGAGTATACACGAAAACCACAGATGATTAAAGAAAACATAAAATGGATTTGGTAGAAAAGAATGAAAAAATAAAGAAGAAAAAATTGGTTGTCTGTAAACCGGTTAACGGACGATAATTTTACGTGATAATGTCATATAATAACGATGGAGTGGAAGAGAGAGCAAGCAAAACGCTTAGGCCGAACGCTTGTTCCGCGCTCTCGCTTGCACGCTCGGCTTAGGCGGAACGTGATAATGAGTCATGCTTTTTCGTGAGTGCAGCCGGTGTTCATCGATTTATAAGACGTTATCACGTCAAAAAAGGATTAAATTATACAGGATAGATAATGTAAAATTCAACTATGTACCTTTATAAAAATAATAGTGTTTATAAGGTATTATCGTTCGTCTTCCTCAGGCGTTTCCGACTTTTTCCCATAGTACATACACAGCTATATTCTATAATTTTTTTTGTTTTCTATATAAACAAGCAAAAATGAATCCTCAATTTTTTTTAAACCGTAGAAGTACTTCTTACAGAACTGACCCCACGACATCTATTTATATAAAAGAGAAGTGTCTGTAGAGGGCGGCATGGATTTTATTTTTATAAAATCTATGGTTTAATTATGAGGTTAATGAAATTTTGCACACGTGGCAGTGAAATCAAGAGAAAGGTCTTCATCTGCACAATACTTTGAAAACCACCCTCACCCTCTTTTTTTGCTTTGTTGCTTCTTGATGAAATTTTGCACGCTCGACCCTCAGAACAAGGTGAAGGTCACTGTCTACATTAGATTTCGAAAAACTATGTCCATAAGGCCTCGACAACGTCGGAAACATTAGCTAGTCAATAAATAAAAGTGTTTGATTAACTCATAACGTTATTGTATCCTCAAATAGTAGAAAAACCCTGTATTTTTATTTTACTTAAAGCTTCTATTTTTTTCATAACAGGACTTATAATTGTTTGAAAGTTGAGATAAAAGTGTCTAAATGTCTAATTTGTTAGATAAGATTATACTAGCGTTTATATTTTTTATTAACTTAAAAATGTGTAGGTATTGTAATGCTTATTGTAATCCTCCCCAAAACATGAAAATAAACGAATTTTCAAACATTCATTACATAAATTTAGCAGGGTCCATAAACAACCCAGCTCAATCCGAAAATCCACAGTAAAAAATACGACGACAAATAATAACAGTACCTACATAATATTTAGTATGATACGTGTTTTTTATTCGAGTCATACCCGCGAGGGACGCTGGGGGGGAGGAGGCGCCGCGTTCTTTATATCCTCGTCCACTTTGCGACCATTACAAGCGGCCGTCAGACAAATTGAACCAAATCCTCCGATATCCGTAAAAAAATAAATGGCCACTCGTGGATTTGCGAAGGGCCGGGCAGGGGGAGGAAAGGGCTGGCAGGTGTGGGGCCTGGAGGGGAGGCTGGGCCGGCCGCAGCCCACAACGCAACCTGGAGCTGAAGGCAGTTCGCCAGTGTTACACTTCTCACAGTCAGCGGCCGGCGGACGTCTCTATAATTCAAGTTAATTTGACTGCGAAATTATATTTGCACTTCCGCGTGATTTGTTTGTAGGTACTGCACAATATGGGAGGCGGGAATGGGTACCGCCGCCCCGGGAATCTTTATTGGATAACCAACACCTCTGCCATAGGTCACCTCAAGTGATTAGCTACGTTTGGTGATTTAGCAGGTGTGCCCGGGTTCATAGGGTAAGGTTTGTCTAGGTCTTGGAGGCGGATGACCAGAACACACTGTACCCCAGATGCCTACCCATCCCTTAAACCTTTTCCTTTCCAAAACTCTCCTCTTCTTCCTTCCCTTTTAAAAAAAACTCCACACAGCATCCCCAAAGATGACATAGGCTCCTCCCACTACTTTCAGCCTCACAACATACCCTAATTGGGGATGCCATAGTCTCACTGGCTTCAGACGGGAGCAGTTGGGACTCTTGTGCGGTATTCATATAAAAAAATGAATTTTAAAAAAACATGGCGCCTTAACCTCGGCTATAACCTAAGCGTAAAACTCGGCCATCGGGACCTAGTAATTTTTGTCGATCTCATATTTCAAACTCAGAATTTCATCTTTCGTTTAGATTAATTAGATGGATCTTCTCATACAACACTTTATTCAATGATTATGTAATCGAGAATAAAATATCTATGAATAAAGCATCACGGAAAAAATTGACCCTGATATTATTAACTAAAATATTAAAAATTTTAAAAAGTCCAGAATGTATTAAATGAATTTACCTTCCGATCGCTTTACTCATAAAAAATCGGAACAACAATCATATTCTTGTGGATTACGTGACAAAATTACAAAGGCGTGAATTTCTCGTAGGCATCTACCAATAGTAATTACACTGCCAGCCAACTTACACAGGGACTCACAAATCACGTATGGGGACGATTACCCCTGCTGGAATTATTCACAACAACAAAAAATATAATGGGTTTAAATTTTAGAGTGTTTAAATGTGTGCTAAATAAATGTCTTACCGGAAAAAACGAAGTAAAGAAGATGGTATTTTTAATCCTAATCTTATTATTTGAAATAAATCTACAGCGATAAATAATTTTCCTACATCCTTTCCTTGGATATTTCATGTTAGGATTATTGCAATGTGGAATCCGATTGGGATCGGTGGTATTCCAATAAGTAGACGGTCGGACAGCAACTTCAGTAACTTTGTAAATTTAACCGCAAATCCGCAAGCAGGATTTATGTAAATAGAATGTTTTATTAACAGACAAAAAAATAGTAGTATTTAAGCATATTTTATAATGAATCAAATTGTTTGAAATATCATCCATCCACTTAAAAAATTCCATTTATCAAAAATATCGGAAATATGCTCATATTAAACATTCAAAAAAATTTTTTTTACTATCTTTAAGAATACTTCTAATACTTTTAACTTTATACATTTTAGTTTTTACATTTAACTTTTCACTTTATATGTTTTCTATTTACTTTTTACTTTTTCACTTAAGTACTTTCATACCGAAATAAAATTCAATAAAATTCAATCAATATTCAATAAAATTTTCAAATTTCTGAATTGCACGAGAAGATGCAATGAAATTATAAGGGAAAGCACTAAAAAAAAGATTTCCTATAATTGAAAATAACTAAAATAATGTCCTCACATACGATACGATAATTTGAAATTTAAAACACGTCATATATTTTTGCAAAATCTCAATAACTTATACCATACAACCGAAATTACTAAAACATTATGTATGAAACTCGTAAAAACACTTTATTTAAATTGAAGATATATTTTCACACAAGATGGTTAAAAAATAGCGCATTTCTCCCTCGAATCTGACGCAAATATCCACGTATCACCATTATCTCAGGCCTTAATCCTTTCCTCCGCGAACAAGGATTTTTCTCTTTGCCGTAAGTTATTCATAATATATGCATTAATAAGAAGAAAGGAGGGTCGGAGCCTCGCGAATACAATGTCATTACCATCATAGTGGTGATACAATTTACTACCCCATATAAAACAGGCCTCTTTCCCTCCCCGGCCAGAAAGTCAATGGGCGCGAGCCGAGGTCAATAAACAACCAAATTCCTTGTACTTTCACTTATTTTTAGGGTCGCTGTTCTATCCTCTTATTGTCCAATCCAAACTTAAATGGAATACCATATTGAGTGGAAATTTTTCATCAAGTGCAATAATTTTGTGTAAAAGGGAACATAAATAATATAAATGTTTGTTAGGTGATCTACCTTTCAATTTATAAATGACTAGCTTTTTTACCCGCGGCTTCGCTCGCATGGTATCAGGTGGAATTTACTGTAACGCTTGCACTTATAAATTACCCCCCCCCCTCCCTCACCCTCCCGCCTTCTATACATTCATTTTCGATAGATTCAGTTTTCAAACAGTTCGCGTGTCACCTAAACTTCATAATGCCAGAGCTCACCAGTTGTAAAAAAAAAGAACTATCCAATCTGTTTCAGTCGTTCGGAAGTTATCCGTGTACCAACAATTCGAAGATTCATTTTTATTTACTTATATAGATAGATATTGACTATGACGCCTGAAATTTAAAAAAAATATCAACGTGGTTTCCACGGCAACGATTTGTTTTCTGGCGTTAGCAATAACTCGCTTTTGTTAGCGACAGAAAACGTTTAAAAAATATAACACATTCATATTCATAATTTCATAACGATAGAGCTCACCAATATAAATAGCCTATAGAACTCGCATATAATGTTAATTTCTATTGGTGAAAGAATTTTTAAAATCGTTTTATTGTTTTATGCGTGAAAGCGTAACAAATAAACACACGCAGTTTCGCATTTATAATGTTAGTGTAGATGTTAATTTATTTTTCCAATGTCTATTATTGTCAGTGTCATGTAAATACATTTATTCTTGAAGTTTAGTGTTTAAGCCATTTTTTTTGTATTCTGCCTACTAATAATTTCCAATAACCTTCATAGATACACAATTAAAAAAGTAGTTTTAAAACACTTTGTGGTACATAATACATAAGGTTTATCAGAACGTACCCTACAGACTTTAAACCAGCAATTCCTGATCATATTTGGAGTAAAACATATAGATGTCATTATGCTGCCGTAGACATTTTTTCCGATTCAATACCCTTTCAATCATAAAAATGAAATATGTGAATACGATTCTATTGCAATGATTATCATTCAAATATATTATATTGAAGGTTATGATAATTACGAAAAAATATATGCAAGTACATATCAACAACAAATACCGGATTTCACGTTACTAATCATTTAAACCTACGAAAAAGTCGATTTGCATCCCAAGGGCGCTATCTTCTGGCTTTAAAAAGGTAATTGAAATTAGCCACATAATATTATGCAGGTCGGGCGGGGGATGAAAGGGGAGGCTGTGATTACAATCTATTATCCGCCCGTTTATCAGAGCCCACTGTGAGAACACTCCCTCAAATAAACAAGCACTTGTGCTGAGCGGCGCGCTCTCCCCTATCCACTGGGACGGGAACACATTTATTTTTATTTCATCGTACAGCGCTTTAATCGCTTGCGCTTATGCTTAATGTCGCTAATTTATAAGTATTTATTAATGTCGGCATGTAAGACTGAATGGAAAGCTGAATAATGGTATCTTTAATGTCATGTCTTTAATTATTTTTATTAAATGCAGGGAAAACGGAGAAGAAAGTGTTCGTTTTGAAATCTACATACATACATAACATTTGAAGGAATTTACGCTCAAACCAAACACAAGAAGGCAGATATGGGTCCTACCCCAAGTAGTTCGCTACGTTTTGGTGAATTAGTAAGAGTACACGGGTTCATGCGGAACGTGACAATGAGTCATGCTTTTTCGTGCGTGCAGCCGGCGTTCATCGATTTATAAGACGTTATCACGTCAAAAAAACAGGTAGGCATACTAAAATATAACACAATGAAAAAACGAAGGGAAATTTTTTTTCAGTTAATCATCTAAAATAAAAATATTATTATAAAACAAATCAAATTTTTTCCTTTTTCTTTTTTCGGTTTATTGGTTTCATAAATACTCTTCCATCTTCAGAACTACATTAAAACTGGCAATAATTATGGTACGTAGGACACTAAGTAAATTCTTTAAAAAAATGTATTTATTTATAACGCCTTAGTCTCAGCTTTTACATTAAAATTTACAATTAATTACAGTATTTAAGTATAACATGGTAAAGAATATAGTTGTGCCAAAAAAAATTTATACAATTTAGAAAATAAATTGACTAGAAAAAAGTGTAATGCGTAAAAACTAGAGTGTAGGTATATGATTAAAATTATTTGTGTGTGTTACGAATAAGAAAGTAAAGATTTGATGTACTCGTAAGGTATCGAATATTAAATAATTTTAAGGTTAGTAGGTAACGCATAAAATTTTTGAAGTGAAACTTCTATAGCTCCGTTGTGATTTGAAATTCGGATGAAACGGAAGTGCGTCACTAAAATGTATTATTTGACGGATCCTTGGTTCTAATATAATGCGGCAAATTCACGGCTAGGCGCGAGCCTCCGATAGCGCAGCGGCTAAGGTGCCAGACAAATCTCAGCGGCCAGAGAGACAGACATCCAGTGAACGGAGGTTCGAATCTTATGAAATCCAAAAATAAACATTTTTGTGAAATCAATATCCAATCTTCAAACCACTTTAAAATAAGCAGGCAAAAGAAAAGAAAGCGATATCTAGCGACTTTCTAGTTTCACTACTCCCGCGTGGGAATTGCACACTCTAATTTTTTTGTAGTTATTGTACTCGTAATAAATTCATCAAATGGCATTTATTTATTTTTTTAAATTTGTCCTACCTGAATCTATTTTAAGTCAATAAGATATGAATTTTCGAAAAAATATTATTTGATACTCAGGAGAAGTCGGGTAATTGCGTCTAGTACACTAATAAAATCAAAACTGTGTATTTTTGAAGTCAATCCCCCGAAACTTACCCCAGTGCTAAAATCGTGTAAATTTATGGGGCAGTAGCTCCACAAGCAGTCGAAATTAAACCAAGCAGCGGCACTGCGCAAGCAATTTGATACTTTCTGAAATATAGACCCGATCCTCCTTCCGCTCTCCCAAAAATACATTTTAAGAAGGCGATAAATTTGCTTCGACGCTGCGAAAAGTTTATTGGGCGCATTTTTTAACACATTTAAATCGTCTGAATGCGTTTAGATTCTTTTATTTTGTGCGATTGAATAAAAGGTTTTATTTGAATTTAAAATGGCATTCCACAAATCTCTTAAGCGCTGTAAAACGTATAATTTCATCGAATTCTTTCACTCAGCTTTCAGTTTATTGACTGCTCTTGGGAACTGGCATTCATGTTAAATTTTAAAAAGTAAAATTAACAAAACATTGCTGTTTAGAGTATAGGTTCATATAATGTTTCTTTATGTGTTGATTGACAATTTTAAAATCGCCAAAGCTCCTGATATTCTTGAAATTCTCGCCAAAATAAAATTTTATGTACCCACCAGAAACACGAGGCAATGTGCTACCTTTTTCTGTGACAATTTTAAAACTAACTATGAAGCTCATACACATATAAACAGACTACATCATTTGGGCAATAAATTTGGGAACGTTGTAGATTCCGTGTTACTTTTAAAACGAAGTCTTTATAATCACTTTACCGAGATGTATGATTTCACGATTCCTTAGTGAATACACTTTTTTATTTCTATGTTTCTTTATACATTTTTGCTTTCTTTACTACATGCCATTAATTTTAATTTGCCTTAATTTAATCATAAATCATTCAATATTGTATACTATGTACCTAACACAACTGTATTGCTTGTTTACTTATCTTGTAATAGCCCACTAGGGCGTAAATAAATAAATATTACGTTGTCAGCTGAAATTTACACAGCTGAAAACAGTAAAGTTAATGCAAAGAAAAATCTGCGTAAATTTCATGTATACCACACGAAATGCACTGGTTGCATGTGCTCTTAGTGCGTACCTTCGATAAAATTTTGGTCCACTGTGGCATATTAATATTCTGTGAATATTTTTACAAACACGGTTTATTATTGATGGTCAAGCCACCAATTTGAAAGGTTTGACAAAACTTCGTATAAAGGCATACCGCTGATAGCTCCGTTGCAACCGTCGCCTCTTCCTTATAAACGATACACGTATTAGAGAGATAGGTTACAGTTGGGTGGCACGACCGTACGATATAGTCTGTAATTAGTCTCAGCAGTAATTTTATAGGTGTGCGAATAATTTGCATTTCGTGTCCTGAAAAGAGAATGAAGTCCGGTTTGTTGTGGTGCCTTGTAATTTTCGCCAGTACCTGGCTTGAAAAGGATTGATTTCAATGTAATTGACCGTACAATCATTATTTTGAACAATACCTTCAAAATGAACACCTTCAAAATGAAACCTTGGGGGTCGATATGTCAGAGGGGACTTTTGCAAAAAGATTGTGGTAATATTATCTTGGTTTATTAATTTCATATTTTGTAATTGATAATTTGACCTTTTTAATCGTAGTTTCTTAATTATATATTTTGTAATTTGAATACCGCACAAGAGCCAGTGAGACTATGGCATCCCCGATTGAGGCATGTTGTGAGGCTGAATGTAGTAGGGAGAGGAAGGAGATGGGGAAGAGGAAGGGGGGAAGTACCTGACTATTCAGATCTGGTCACCAAACACGGCCAAAGCCATTTCAACAAACGTTTCAAATCTGAATGGTCTTAAACCAGGGCGATACTGAGAGTATCTTCCACTCTGGAACGTGCCGCAAATATACTATATATTATTTTCAATGAATTAATTGTGAAATGACACAAATTAATAAAAAAAAAATTATTTGCCACGCCGCGATTCAATCCCGCGACCTTTGGATTGTGAGTCAAGAGCTTTTGCCGCTAGACCACGCCGCCGGGTTTAACAGTAATTGTAAATTAACAGTAACAGTAGTTCTACCTTACTTCACTCTAGCATATATACAAAACACTCAAAACATTGTGTGTTTGTTTGTTAGTGATTAACCCCACCAATTACACAATTGTTTGGGTGTCTGATTTTTCACTATTTTAATGGATAATTTAAAGCTTAGCTCGTGATAGAAAAAATGTTGCAAACTTTGAACTGTTATTTTTTTTTTCAGGCAACAAAAATGTTCAGACGTCAGACCGGAGAAAATTTCGCTGCTTCAAAATCAAATAAATAGTTAAATTACTAACTAACCATCACGCCATTTCCCGCAGGAGTAGGCAGAAAGGACGGATCGCCAACCAACTGGCACACACTCCTTGCGTCTTTCTCATCCATACATGCTCTTCTATTATTTGACTCTTAACATGGCTCGACTCCAGTATTTGATTCACTTCATTGCGCCATGTTTTCCTTGGCCGTCCCCAACTTCTTCTACCATTCACATTTGCGTCATAAATTCGTCTTACACTCTTTTCTTCATCCATTCGCTCAACTTGCCTAAACCATCTGAGCGTCCCTTTCTTAAACTTACTCATTACGTTTACATCAGCCTTGCATTGTTTGCGGATCTCCACATTCCTCAGGGACATCATTTCTACAGCATTCAGTCTACTTCCATCCTGCCTCTGCCAATTCCATACTTTATGCCATACATCAGGGTATGTACCAGAACTCTTTTGTGGATATGCTAGCTTGGTTTATTTGGACAGGTTTTCGACTCCGTTAATGGAATTACCTGCATTAACCCTTCTTCCAATATCTCTATCAGCCTTCCCATCTTTCATAAACATACTTCCCGAATACACAAACTCATTCACCTGCTCCTATCCTAATTGTCCTCTCTTTCAAACGCCATGAATTTAGACTAACTAACATTCTTCGTACATACTTCTTTCAACTTAAAAGAGAGACTCTAGATCTTCCGTAGTATTATAAATCGCCGTATCATCAGCGTACAACTTTCAGAGTATAATTAAAGAGATTATTAGCTTTATTTTGTAAAACTATCAACTTGTTGTTATTATTTAAATGAGATTTTTTTTTTCAAAATATTTCTAAATGCTTTTGTATGTAGTTTTTCCTGAATTAGTTTTGATAAGATCCAAGAATTCTCTAAAAATATTTCGATAGTTCAAAACTTTACATCACTTTACCTCCTGTTTAAAATTAGTAAGCCCAACACAAAATCATTATTTGAATTGAACTATCATAACGGTTACATTCGACAGCTGGTGTTCCTATTAGACTTTTCTTCGCCCAACGTGGGTGATAGAATGTTTATAAATCATTCATATTAATTTGTAGAATACGTAGGTATTTGTTACTTTGCAAAAATCGTAGATAATTTTATATTACTTTTCCATGTCATGTTGGAGAAAGACCAAGGATGAGTTGTTTCACAGAAATTCTTTTTTTTGACAGTTGAAAGGTCCCCATTAAATGCCGATTCTAAGTCCTTTTCAGCTTTTGAATAAATTGTGATCAGCAGAAGAGGACAACTAACATTCCATTGTTGTTAAGCTTGAACAGTTTATTACTTTAAATGTGTACTCAAAATTATTCATGATGTGCTTCTAAATTTTATTTGATTAATTTGTATTATTTCACAATTTATTCATTTAAAATAATATATAGCATATTTGCGGCACGTTCCAGAGTGGAAGATACTCTTAGTATCGCCCTGGTGCAAGACCACCATTCAGAATTGAAAAGTTGCTTGAAATGGCTTTGGCCGTGTTTGGTGACCAGATCTGAATAGCCAGGTACTTTCCCACCTTCCTCTTCCCCATCTTCTTCCCCTCTCCACTACGTTCAGCCTCACAACATACCCCAATCGGGGATGCCATAGTCCCACTGGCTCCAGACGGGAGCAGTTGGGACTGCGGTATTCATATAAAAAAAAACTCGGTAACACCGTTGAAAAATCACATTTTGTCACCTGAAGGGCAAAGGGAGACATGTTAATTAGCAGATTTAAAATAAATTAAAATAAAACCTCCGTCGTATTGATTCCAGCCCGCCACAGTTTGGGACGGGGATACGGCGCACCTTTCATCAAGGATCAAAGTTAATTGATTGGCGCCTTCGTGGATAAAATTCTTAATTAGATTCCTTCGTCTGCCAAACGTTTACAGTTTCCTTTACCTGAATAATTAACGGTCTGAAAAAATACACAAAACGCCCGTTTCCTCGGTGTCGGATGATTCGCTTAGGGTCCGTCCTGGTGGGAAATGCTGACTGAGACTTTGTAAAAAGAGTCTGAATATCACTGGCAGTGGAGAGAGATATGATTAAATCGTGGTACATTTTTACTTTTTCTCTGATATTCAAAGGAGGGTTGTTATCTGAAGACCGCCACTTACAGTATCATGAGTGTTGCGGGGACTTTAAAAGACACGAAATATTATTATCCGAAACTCTCTTGCTTAATAAAAATTGGTTGTCTGTAAAGTCGGTTTACGGACGATAATTTTACGTGATAACGTCATAAGCAGGAGGCGGAATGCGGAGGCAAAAACATTGGGTATGTATGGCGAGCGATATGCTGAAACAGGCCAAAGCCAAATGATCTTTTATAGCTAAGTTTGTTGGCCCCATAAAACAAATTAAACCGGTCAAATAACGATAGTTTAATTGTTTTGCCTTTAATAATTAGCGGCTCTGGAATTTTCGTTTTGCCTCCGCGTTCCGCCTCCTAGTCATAAGAAAACTTTTATATATAATTTTACAGTCACAAGCCGACCGCTTGGACCGATCGTGCCTCTCTATCGCTTGTTCCGCGCTCTCGCTTGCACGCTCGGCTCAGGCGGAATGTAACAATGAGTCATACTTTTTCGTGAGTGCAGCCGGCGTTCATCGATTTATAAGACGATTATCAAGTCAAAAATGCGTTTCTTTTCAATCAGCCAGTGATCAGTATGCGACTAACTTTAGATGCTATTTTTAAATTTCAGTGATAGATCCAATAGTTTAAATAGCAATGAAACACGACGCTGTCTTTACAGACGTCGCGCTCACACACACTCACATTCACATGCACTAAACGCACATACAAGTATCTGAGTTTTGGGCTCTGACACTAGTCAACCCGTGCATTAATTAACCCAATTAAAAATGCATTTGTCACACTGACTACCTGGTAATACCCCATGACGTCATCATTCAAGAATTCCAAAGTGATTTACCTACCTTCTAGATTGTGTGGAGCGATACCTACACGGCATTCTTTACAAACGTCTTGCTCACACGTATTCTCATCCATATGCAGTCATGCACTACACACATAAACAATATACCTACGCACACATACACTATAAGTAGAAAAGGGAACTGTGTTAGTACTAAATTAGTAGGAATAGAAATTAGTTATTTAATTTGAACTATAGGACTTGTGGAAATCCAAGAGAAACATCTGTTACCAGAGAAGATGTTTTTATTTTGTTCGAAAAAATCTATATTTTGTGACCATTAGAATACGAAGATACCTCCCTAACTTTGCGTCCCTATTCCATTTTTTTGCCCCTCAACTTTCCCTAAAGAATTTAAAATTTCCATTGATGCCGGAAAATTAGTATCAAAAATGAAACTTACCTTTAAATTGCGATGATGAATCTAAAATCTTAAAATGCTGATAAAACTGTTTTAATGGTTTTTATGGTAAGAAAATTCTTGCTAGTTTTAATGAAAATTAAAATAAAAAACAAATAATTAAAAAAATAAATAATTCAGAGTGTGCAATTCACACGCGGTAGAAGTGAAATTAAAAAGTCGCTAGATGTCAAGTGAGATTTGTCAAGCACCTTATCCGCTGCGCTATGGGAGGTTCGCGCCGAGGCGCGATTTGTCGCATTACATTAGAACCGACGACCCGTCAAATAATAAATTTTAGTGACGCACTTCCATTTCATCCAAATTTCAAATCCCTAACGGGGCTAAACTTAAAAAAAATTTGGTGGCACACTCATAAAGTCCCAGAAAGCGTGAATTACCGCGCCTCTCCGCGGTCTTTTTTCTTTATGGAAATAGATATAGATACAGAATAAATTATTTCATTTAAAATTCCTCTTTTGTTGATTTTAATAATAGCTGGAATGAAGCAACTGTTCGCCGTTTCGCAACGTTTCGAGAAATAGCCGAAAGGATTTGGATTTCTATTTTGGATTGCATAAAGTATAACAACGAACATCGTATTTAAAGATTATAAAACCGAACACCTGCCGAATAAACAATATTAATAATTATATATCTATATTTGAAAAGTGCTTTCAAGATCTACACAGCAGGACACTTGGAACATAAAAAAAGTCATTTTACTTTAAATTTATTAAAGTAATGCGGAAAGTTTTAACTTTAACAATATAAATTTTCGAAAAAGCAGAATATTTGTGTGGATGAATAAGTAAAAATATTTAGAGTTTTGTTTCTGGTTAGAAAAATTACTCAGCTTTTTTGTGAAATTTCATGTTAATAGGAACCTGGCGTTTTTTTGTCCGTAAAACGTATTTCCCGATTTCCTCTCTGGATTTTGACACTGCTGCAAATATTTTGACGTGATAACGTCTTATAAATCGATGAACGCCGGCTGCACTCACGAAAAAGCGTGACTCATTGTCACGATCCGCCTGAGCCGAGCGTGCAATCGAGAGCGCGGAACAAGCGTTCGGCCTAAGCTTTCGGCTTGTGACGCATCTTTCTCTCTTCCACTCCATCGTTATTATATGACGTTATTACGTAAAATTATCGCCCGTAAACCGACTTTACAGACAACCAGTTTTTTTTTTAATATACAATAGATATCGATCACTGGCGTGTCGGTACGTTTTGCTTTTTTATAATTTACTGCTTACAGGATTTAAGACCCTTCAAAAATTGTTGAAATTGACAGGTTTGAACGCCATTAATGGTCCGTACAGACTAGGCTAGTAGTTTAGTCGAGTAACGAGTATCTTCGTAACTAAACGTGTGCGAAGACCACAAATTGAGTATTTAGTATTTAGTAGTAGCATTTTGGATAGTCAAGTAGCGAGTATACTCGTTACTCGACTGACTACTTGCCCAATTCGAACACACAAGCTATAACAGACAGTATACAAATTAGACAATGTATTTTTGAAGTGAAACTCATTTACCACCCTTGTGATTTAAAACTCAATCAAACGAAAATGACGCTAAAAAGAGACAAACACATACATCTATTGGATTTAGTCGCGGGAGAATGAAAAATAATGGAACCTTACCGCATTGGCCGCTTTGATTATGAGGTCACTTTTCAAGGCTCCTGTTGGTTGAGATTGTGTGGGCTTCTGCCGCGTGTGAACTGCACTCTACTTTTTAATTTTTATTTGTGCAGTGCTCCGTAGCCTCCCCATTCTTTTCTTCCCACCCCACTTTAGTTTTCTGAGGTTTCACTTCTACCGCATTTGAATAACACACTCTGTTTTTTGACGTGATAAAGTCTTATAAATCGATGAACGCCGGTTGCACTCACGAAAAAGCATGATTATCACGTTGTCAACAAGCGTTCGGCCTAAGCGTTCGACTTGTGACGCATCTATCTCTCTTCCACTCCATCGTTATTATATGACGTTAATTTGTAAAATTATCGTCCGTAAACCGACTTTACAGACAACCAATTTTTTTTAAAGCAAAACGTACAGACATAGAATATTTTCTTCTAATACTGTAAATAAAAACAAAAATATCGTTATTGGATACACAACAAAAGGAAAAAACTACCTGTTTTGTAAAAGTCGGTTTACAGCGGTAGTTTAGCGCAGCTCCCCTCTGTTTCGGAAACTTGCCAAACCGCTAAATTCATTCAAAATCTTGTCATATGAGTTCGGTAATGCCCGCATTAAGCTTAACAGTCCCGCGGCGCGGCGCAACTGGTGAAATAAATGACGTAAAATAAATTTATGCCAAACGCGTTTTCCATCTTTCCCGCGTAAACCGTTTTCCGCGGGTTTCCCCTGCACCCCGAAACCGCGCGCAAATACCCGGAACTAACTGGTTTGCGACTCATCACCAAAAGGGTCAAAATTTATGGAAAATTTTCAAACATTATCTATTTAACTATCAAGCCATTTCAATTTGGGAGGCGGGAATTGGTACCGTCGCCCCGGGAACCTTTTTTGGATAACCAACACCTCTGCCATAGGTCACCCCAAGTGGTTCGCTACGTTTGGTGATTCAGAGGGATGCCCGGGTTCTTGGGGTGATGTTTGTCTAGGTCTTGGAGGCGGATGACCAGGACACCCTGAACCCCAGATTCCTACCCACCCCTTAAACCCTTTTCCTTCCCAGAACTATCCTCTCCTCCTTTACCTTAAAAAAAATTGGTTGTTTGTAAAGTCGGTTAACGGACGATAATTTTACGTGATAACGTCGTATAATAATGATGGAGTGGAAGAGAGATAGATGCGTCTCAAGCCGAACGCTTGTTCCGCGCTCTCGCTTGCACACTCGGCTTAGGCGGAACGTGACAACGTGACAATGAGTCATGCTTATTTGTGAGTGCAGCCGGTATTCATCGATTTTTAAAACGTTATCACGTCAAAAAATCCTCCATACAGCATCCCCAACGATGACATAGGCCCTGAAGAAAATTATTTTCCTCAGGGCCTCCTTTGTGGAGCGCATGTAAAAAAAAAAAATCAGACAGAGAGGATGTATAGGCACACATCGGTGTCTTGGCAAAAATTTCATTGATTCATTCACATTCATACATACATTTTTGTTATTCAGAGTCTTGACATGACCCGACTTCATGTTTTTGGATCATGCCATTTCTTCAAGCGACCTTTTTTACTCTTGTTCAATACGCTTTTTTCTGCCTTGCGTTCTTTGCGATTCTCAATATTTGAAGCACCGCTAACATGATTTTAACACACAAACTGAAGTCATAATACATTCCATCTTGAATTATTTAATAACAATACTTCAATCCACTGTCTCGTATGTGTCGTCTATATAATACCATTGATGTGACCATGTAGATATCTATGCAAACAGTCTTGCATATTTCAAAAAGCAAATTAACAATCTTCTACCATGTTATGTCATGGAGAACAATTATGTGATTGCTCTATTATATCATTTTATATTTATATTTTATTTTATCATATTACTTTTGCAGGTTACGTTTTATATTTGACACTACTATGTTTTGTATTTAATTTTATAGTGACAACTAAACATTGATTACGCATGCTATGAACATTTATTATTAGAGTGTTAATACCTATGTACATCTCAATGGCAATTTTATAACTATAATAATTGTTTACACTCTGTAAAGGTTTCAAACAATAAATAAATAAAATAAATAACAAACATTAACACGGCATTCAGTCTTCTTCATTCATCGTCAATCCTCATACCTTACTCTAGTACGTCAGGGTTGTCTACCTTTTATTGAGGTGCCCGAATTTGTTAACCATTTTACTCGTTTGTTGGTCCTTTTGGCTATGTTAGATTCGTTTCGATCATTTTACAGCACCAAGCCTTGAAGGGAGAAAGAAGAGACTATTTGAAAGCTGAAGTGGTTAGAAATTGTTATGCGGAAATTGTAGCCAGAATGAAGGTCCTTTTTAGGGGTGATTTCAATTTGTATTTACGCTACTGTTACTTTAAAAATTGATGGAGCATTTGTTTGCACTACAATATTTTTATATATAATCGACACACAATATTATTTACGATAATCGTTAATTTGTACACTAATCCGCGGAGGTCAATAATAAAAATACTTGATCTTTGCGCATAATGCGCATACAGACAACCTTATCGATATTTTTAAAATACATTATAGTTTAGAACAAATATGAAGAAAAATAAAACAAATCTACAATTTATTATAAATTTGAACTGTCATCTTATGGGGGCTCTATCTATGGGGGCTTTTTACAAATGTTACAACGTTTACGACAAAATTGTCCACTAGCTGAAAACAACACCATGAATAAAGCATTAAACACCTTCATCGTGGATAAAGCTTTACGTATATGAACAGTCTTCTTTCACTACAACGACCTTCGTTACAGATACAAATGAAACCATTATTAAGTTTAAGAAAGTTTAACCATTAGAAAGTTGACCACCATTCAGAATGGAATTGTTGCTTGAAATGCCTAACTTTTTCCTCGTTTGGTGACTGTTATGCAAAGTCTGAAACTTCTTAATCCTCCCCTTTGAACAATAAACTTTTTAAAATAACTAGCCAACAACCATCACACCGTTTTTCACCAGGGATAGGCAGAGAGACGAACCGCCAAACAACTCGGTCTTGCTTGCATCTTACACATTCATACAATGTCTTATACATATTATTATTATTCTATTATTCTGACTCTTGATATGGCCCGACTCAAGTTTCTGATTTACTTGATCATGCCACGTCTTCCTCGAGCGTCCCCGATTTCTACTTTTCACATTTGAATAATTTATTCGCGTATACTCATTTCTTCGATCATTCGCTCGACATGCCCATTCCATCTGAACGCCCTTTCTTAATCTTACTCATTACACTAACATCAGCCTTGATTTTACCACATATACACCTCAGGGATCTGATTTCTACACCATTCAGTCTAGTTTCTCTGCCAGTTCCATGCCTCACTGCCACACATCAGGGTAGCTACCAACACTCCATTGTAGATTGCTAGCTTCTTCTTTGAACAGATTTTTTATCAGCGCCAACGGCGTTCAGTCCTCCGTTAATGGAATTACCTGCGTTTGCTCTTCTTTCAATATCTCTTTCAGCCTTTCCATCTCTCTTAATCATACTTCCCAGATACACAAACTCATCCATCTGCTCCAAGTATTCATCATTTACAACTACATTGCACAATATTTTCGTATTCTCTCTTTCAAACCCCATGACTTTAACTATGAAATATAAATAATGTACAGTAGAATCCGTTTTTTATGACTCCGCCTATATTGACCAACCGCTTAATATGACGAAATTACACAGCGATGTTTGGTTTTCATATAAAATTCTTTATAACAAAGTCGGATATAATGACTTCGCTTATAGTGACATGTCGCTTATTATGACCCATTTTTAATAAATTATGTCCTAATTTCATGGAAAATTATGTCGGTTGTAGTGACCGATATGATTCCTAACACCTTCGGCAGTGTTCGGAAGGGTCACGTGACGCCCGACGACATTAATATGCTGTGTTTCTATCTGAGTCTTAAAATGCTCTTTTCTCACGTCACGAGTCTTAATATGCTGTGTTTCTCTCTATTAAAATAAATAAATACATTTATACCTAACAAAAACAGGAGGTTGTTTATTTTTTACAAAATGCTTTGTATGACGTCCGCTTAGTATGGCGTGTTTGTCATTTCCCTTCGATGTCATTATAAACGGATTCCACTGTAACTGTGAAAGATTAACTATGAACATTCCATTATTCCAAATATCTTTAGCAAATCCAGGTTTTTAGATATTTTTACACAACTGAAACAACCATTCACCATAAAAATCAATGGTTATTTATCAGTTGTGTAACTTTAAAACTCGTGTATTAACCCACACATAGTAATATTTAAAATTTAATTTAACCAGATCATCCTGTATCCAGGTGGTTGGGTGATTGGGTGGTTGGGTGGGGAGGTAGGTGGTGTCGGCCTAAGCCAAAACGATGGCTGAAGTTAGGAATATGATATAACGGGCGTGATTTGCGCCAACATGCGGCGACCCTCCGCCATTCAATTAGTAATACTTACCGATACTAAAGGGGATAAATTATCCGGCCTAGTCATTGCTACTAATTGTACCGGAATTTTTACACTCGTTTTATTGGAGAGGCTAAAATAATGTAAAGTAATAAAATGTCGATTGAAAAATATCGATTGAAAAATGACGATTGAAAAATGTCGATTAAAAAATATCGATTAAAAATGTCGATTAAAATGTCGAGAAAAAAAAAACATTTTTAACTTGGTCGTGGTCGAGGGTAAGGCTCTCATTAGCAATCCGAAGGTCACCGGTTCAAATTCCGGCGTGCACGAGTAAATTTTATTTGATTAATTTGTTTTATATAATGATTTAATATAATTATTTATTTATTATTATTTATTATATTACATTATATACAATTAAATAGCAAAATAACATAATAACATAATAATATATTTCAAGATAACTGTAAATATTAAAAATGTGTACAAGTGTTATTATGTCTTGTAGGTCAACATAGTTCCTAGCTAGGCAGATTGCCTGTTCTAAGGAACCAATTGCTGATGAAAAAGTCAGACATGTATTTTGTAATAAAATGTTTTTATTTATTTTTTCTAATAAAATATGTATTAAGTTTATATTTATTGTGCCATTTTTAGGTAACCATGTAAAACTTTAAGTGACATTATTTAATAGTTTTTCAGACTCCATTCTACCCAAGTCAATCAACCATTTAGTTATTAATGAACCGATGCAGGACATTTTGCATGTCTTAATATTTAATTCTGGGGGGATTTTATTATACAATTTCGGTCCCAGATATGTATGTCTTTTGATACTTTGCCGTATTGCTCTCTGGGACCACGAGATCCTTTCTAGTGTGACTTCTTGTGATATATTTATGCTCAATTTTATGAAGATTTTCTAGATTTTTGTGTACATGGATAATAACCCTTTTTATGTAGTTTTGACGAACATCAAGTACATTAAATTGTTTGTAGAGCTGATCGCTAGAGAACCTATAGGGTTTACGCAATATGACTCTAATTATTGATTTCTGGGCCTTCACAAGCGGATCTAAAATAGTTCCACCTGATGCTCCCCAACCAATACAACCATACGTTAAGATGGAGTTGCATAATCCGAAATATATTTTTCTTAGGTCTTGTTGATTAATTACATTTCGTAATACAAAGAATATGTGAATTAATTTTCTTACCCTTATTGCAAGGTTGTCAATATGATATTTCCACTTAAGATGATTGTCTATAATAACGCCCAGATATTTGATGTTTTTCACACATTCCAAAGCTTCACAGTTGCAGTCAGAATCTGTATTATCGAAATCACAGTTAGGCTTATGTGTTTTTATTGTGTATGACATACCAGGTTGTCCTTTTATAGTTGAGCTGAATCTTATGTATTTAGTTTTTGCTATATTTAGAGTTAATAGATTTTTGTCAAGCCACTGTTTTATCGCGTTGATTCCACTTTCAGCGTGTTTGTGAGTTTGTGTCCAATCATCTCCTTCAAATAAAGCTACTGTATCGTCTGCGAATAATGCATGGTATATTGGCGGCATATTCCAGATACTATTAGTATCGCCCTGGAAGACCAAGGACCACTAATCAGAATTGAAATGTTAAAATTAAAAATCTTAAAATGGCTTTAGCCATATTCGATGACCAGATCTGAATAGCCATGAACTTCCCACCTTCATCTTCCTCATCTCCTTCCCCTCCCCAGGATCTTCAGCCTGACAAAATACCCAAATCGGGGATGCCATAGTCTCACTGGCTTGAGGCGATTGGAAGAAGTAGTAGTACAGTATTCACAAAAAAAAATTAAACAGTAATATAATCATCCTGAATTTTGAGAATTGTCAATAATCTACGTAGTTAGGTAACAGAAAGCTTAAAATACATGTGTTTTCCCGTGTTAGTTGTTTTGAGTGAGGTCGAACAAGCATAAACAATTTTTAATTTATTCAGAAAAAATAAGGCGTTCCTATGAGTCAAAACCAGATTCTATAAGTATAATGTCAAAAACCTGTACCTATTTAGGTATTTTGCTGTTATATTCAGCTAGAAACGCGACGGAATATCAAATATCTTACATAATCATCGATTAGGTAACCCAACTAAACTGACTAGTTTTACAACTTGGCCTGTGTTTATCGAGATTTCGTCAAAAATATATTTCCCAAAACACTTATCGCAATTACCGCAAATTCACTTTGTGGCGCTATTTTAATAAAAAGAAAACAAATCATCATTTAAATAAGTGATTTGTTTTCATTTCATTTCATTAACAATTTATTTATATATTTTCGAATTTATTAACGCGTTGAAATCTTTTATATGTTAATAGTTACTTTATTGAACTGAAAACTTCTTTAGCACCATTGTGATTTGAAACTCGGTGAAACGAAAAAGCGACACTAAAAAGAGACAAACACAAACATGTAGAAAAGAGATAGAATAATCGGTCTCCTCTTTGTGCGGTGCTTCGAAGCCTCCACACTCTTGTCTACTTTAGATTTCTGAAGGTTTCACTTCTACCATATGTGAATTGCATACTCTGATTTTTTTAAATGCTAGAAACATCAAAATAATTAAAACTTCACAAAGTTTTATTTTTCCTTCTGAAAGTTTAGTGTGGAAGGTGTTTGGGCAATTTTTCAAGATTTAGTACATAATAAACATTTTCTATTCGTATTTTAGATCGCTTTCCTCCCAAATAGTTTCATATTGTAACTTTTTTTGTTGCTCCAGTTATCTTTGCAACCTATATTTTTACCGCTTTACAAGATAAGAAAGTTCTGAGTAAAAACGCCTTAAATATTCTATTTATGTTTATTTATTTGACTTTCAAGGTTGACATACACCGTTAACAGTAATTGCATAAGAAAATACCAGAAATAATAAAAAAAGCAGGCTAAGCAATTCACACACGATAGAAGTGAAACCTTCAAAAAACTAAAGTAGACAAAAGTGGGGAGACTAGGAGCGGTTTTTTTTTATCGACGTAAAGGATGATTTTTTTCCATATTTTTGTGGTCGAATTCATATAATTAGTATTAGTTTTTTTCTTCTTTGGAGTCGCTAGATGTCGTATTCTTTTGTATTTTCAAGTGAAAATTGAATACAAATTTCACAAAAATAAAAATGTTTATTTTATTTTGGATTTAATAGGATGCGATCCTTGGTCCTCTAAATATCTGGCAGCTAAGTTCGCCAGGCGCTTTACGGCACTGGACTAAAGAAGGTTCACATGGGACCGTGGATTTATCGTAGTATATTGGAACCGAATACCCTTGCAATAAATAAATATTTTATTGCTATCTCATCCTCTCGCAGGCTAAATCCTATGTATATATATATATATGTGTTTGTCTCTTTTTATTATCGCTTTTTCATCTCATCAAGTTTCAAATCACAACGATGCTAAAGAAGATTTCACTTCAAAAACAAAGAATAACAATTAGGTGTGGCATTTCATCGTAAAATAACATCAGAAAGTATAAAATGAATACAAGCTCTAGAACGGTATTTAAGTTTATGAAAAGTAGACTAAGAATAAATTAATATCGATTGAGAAAATTTGTTACTATAGCCTTCTTGTACCTCTACCTTTCGTAAAATTAAATAGATAATTCACATGTGCGTATCTATTACTAACTTCATTTTTTTTTACTTGGGAAAATTGAATGAAATTGAATTTACTTTCAAATGGTGATTTTTATAAACTAACCACCTCTAAACACTAGCAGTTATTAATTAAATTTAAATCATTGTTTACCTTCCTAATATGCTTTTAAGTGGGCAAAATCAACATCGTATGAATACACATATATGTTGACAAAACAAGTATGTAAGTATGTACCTACCTTTAAAATGTTAGTATTAAAAACGCAAAATCAACATCGTGTATACCTACATTCACACGTATACAAACCAAATATGACAAGCGCGATATATCTTCCAGCGCGTCGGGCTACCTGGCGAGCGGATCATACGCCGTGACGTGACGCGAAAATGGAAATGTGCGGTGATGGTCACATGGTCACATGGACGCTCGGCTGCTGCCGACACCTTCCACCACCCACCCCACGGTGGGGGGGGGACCCTACCCATTCCTGTTCGATGACAAATGAAGCTGCCACAGCCCATAAATGCACGCATCCAGAATAGTCACAACAGAAAGCGGCCACCTACTGCACGTCGACTGCATGCCCAATGTCAAAAAATACAATTTTTACGAAGGATTTCTCAAACGAATGTTTATTTATCGCTCAGGCTAATTTGTTTGCTTTTGCGAACAACTCATATAGGTCTCCTAGAAATCGTTGTGTCTCCCTTACTATCATGGTGATAAATGTTACTTTAAACATTTATAATACATTTGTCTAAAAAAATACTTTTAAAATAACATTTATAATACATCTGTCTAATAAAATTAGTTTTTTTTTTCGTTATCAATAATTTTAATTAAAAACAACGTTAGGTGAGCCATTTTATAAAAATTTCTATGAACATATTAAAAAAAATTTAATAAATTTTTTTAATCATATATTATTATATTTGAACACCTATTTTATCACCCTATGAAAACCGTTTTTAATTTTCAGATGCTTTCAGAAATACTCATTTTAATTGAATTTTATTGCGAAGCGGAAATATTTTGAACATCTGACAAAGTGCTTATGCGGTGGATTGCAACTGATAAAGTTTCCTATGGCTTTGATACACGTGTACGGTAGATCTACTCTAATAAATTGAATTAAACACGTCAAATATATTACAGAAAAAAAAATTGTCGCGATTGCAAAGGGAAGCAGATACAAAAAAACTCTTTTAGTTAAACTAAAATAGGTGTTCAAATATAATAATATATGATTAAAAAAAATTGATTAAATTTTTTTTAATATGCATAATAAGGATTCAAGGAAAACTTATGAAGTTGAAGTTTAATGAGGAGTGCATCAAGGTTCCCACTTAGGTCCTATTCTTTTGTTTTACTATTTATCAATGAGATATTTTCAAAAATTTTGAAAAAGTCCATTTTCTTTGTTAGCGTCGATGACTTGACTAGACCTTGAGGGGAATTATTTTCCGCAGGGTTTCCTGTGTAAAGCTAACGTAAAAAAATAACGATTTTTTTGAACCACAAAAAAGTCACATTTGAATGTGTGTAAGTGTGTTTCGTAAATGTTTCGATCACACTTAACGTATTAAAACACGTCCCAGCTAATAAAATCAAAATTATCTCCGCTCACTTAGCTGGGCTCCGCTCAAAGCGACCTCTGGTTACGAGGCGAAGCAACGCTGAAAGGTCGCGGTACTTACACGTTAAAGCGATGTTGTTTTTAATTTCCACAAGTCTTACCTGCCCTTTGATAATGCCATTACGGTGGCATCTCAACGGACCGAGTGGGGGAGAGGGGGGCGCGGAGAGGAGATTCACAAAAAATAATTACCAACCACTCAAGACTACGCTTCTGTTACGTTTAATTAAATCGTCCCGACCTCTAGCTCCTTAATTCCTCCGTTATTAACGCCGTTAAAAGTCTCACCGGGAGGGGGAGGCCGTTAAGATAGCGGCGAGCCGTTATTAACGAAATTCTTACAGAACTCTTATTCTGTGCCCTGTCGCAACTGTTGTAAATATGACTGTAAAATGTAATGCCTTTATCTCCCCGGGTAGGTTGCCTTGCCTGACTAAAGTGTTAAAGGATTTGGGATTTGCACTTTTTTTTCGTAGGCAGGTACTTGTACATTTCATTTTATTATTATTTAGTAACACTTACCAATTTTCTTTAACCATGTAGGTCGAATGTGACCTGTATTCAGGGAACTAGATAGACACTTGTCTTTATATTTATAAAAATCAAAATATGCTTGCTTATAATATGATGTTTGTAAGTTGTTTATGTGGAAATATTTCAAACTTTCAAAATACATTCTTTTCACCCTCATGAAGTTTTCTGGATTTTTACAACCACACGACAATACATCTAAAAGATTTTTAATCATTACAAAAAGTCTTACAAAACTGTCTTTGAGAAAGACATTTCGCAAACCATCGATTTTTCAATAAAAATTCAATTTTCGAATAAACTCTTTAAATCAACGAATTTACTTGAAGTACTAAGTAAGAATTATTCTAGGTATTTTAAAATAGGTATAGGTATGTGTTAGGTATCAAATTTGATTGATTGTTCTTATACCTAATTTAAAAAATGAATGTTTGTAATATTTGAAAAATGAAAATTTGAATAAAAAAATTGTAATAGGTGGCAATTGAAAACTGAATGTATTGTGGCTGATTATATGGAATGCGGAAAGAAGGTGCGGGAGAAGGGAGCGAGAGAGGGAAGATGGAAGGCGATGAAGGTGGAGGGGAAGGGAATATGTGAAAGAAAGGACAACGGGACGAATGGAAAAGGACACGCAGAGAAAAACAATTTCTTTATTAAGTAGCATTGCAATGCATGCCGGGAAATCGCTGGTCCTAAAAGTAATTTTTTCGCTGCTTAGTCGCAGGGGATACTTTGCTGTAACACAATTTAAAAATCAGTATGTAGATGTGTTTATTTGTATAGTAATTAAGAGTTACCAATTTTGGTAGTATTTTTTTCATAACTTGTTATAATATAGCATGGAAAACCAATGAAATGTACGATGAATAGTACATTTCTTGGAAAAATTGATTACCTACTAACAACAACATTGCATAGAGCTTCCCATAATTAGTTCAAACACATTACTTTATTATGTATTTCGTTATTGATTACAAATCTAACATATTCATTTCGTCGCTATATTATTACACTTCTATTTGTTGCATCCAAAACTTGACAGACTGTGAACACTATAAACGAAATGAGATTTAACGGTGTTTGCTGGGATTGGGTGATAGTAGTGTAGGAAAAAACAAGGTATGCAAGAAAAAAGGAACAATCAATCACTTATAGTTAATCACAATATAGTTCTACCGCGATACTTCAAGGTAATTATCGTCACAACGAAACGAGCTAGTACAAAACGATGTTATGTTCTTCCGAGGCGGTCAAATTCCTTCTTTTTACTTGAAAACAAGATTGTGTACACGAAAAACACAAAAAATTGCTTCCAAGGTAGTCCCAAATCTTTTAATGTTTTCATAACAAATGCACTCAAATTTGAAATATTTTTCTTTAAATTATTCCATATTTCAAATATCTTTTGAGCAAGGTGGTGGTTAGGGTTAGTTAAGAACTGGACTAATTACACCCCGATAGGATTTAAGCGTATTTTCATTTAAAAACCAAACACATGGTTATTTGATCTTGAAGCAGGAAATACTTCATATAGCTACTTCCAGACAGCTCTGGCATGCTCGCCATAAATTTTGCCAAGCTTTTCCTATTTTAAGTCATTCCCAAGAGCTGCAAACCTACCTAACTATATCCATAACTATGTTTGAATAAATAAAACACCATTATCATAAATCCCATGATTCTTTTCAAATGTTTTTTAGAAAGATTCCCGGTTACGAAGAACCTAATAATGGTTGAAATTCTTCAACTAACACCTTCAACAGCGGAAGACGTTATTTGTTAGCCGAAGAATTGAACCAACTACGTCTGAGTGAGATCACGGCGCATTTGTCAACTAAGCCACTAATTGTTCAATAAGTACAAAAATCGAGTGTTCAAACACTATACAGCAGAATAGTTACGTTTCAAATTTCATTTCCAAAAGTTTTCATACTCATTGAAAATTTCCCAAATTAGCCAAAAATTAAATTTAAAAACTTCTTCAATATTCGCAAATACATTTTGTGGCGTCACTTTAATTAAATTAAAACAAATCACTTTGTAAACCACCTATTTAATCAAAATTATCAACATTTTTCGAAACCAATGGTTCCTTTGTCAGCATAAAATTAAAATGAACAAAAATTGCAAAAGACAAACATTATGATAAACAAGTATTAGTACCTATGGGCAAAAAATATTACAGAGGTTGGTGGTTAATTAGTTAAAGGTAAGATAAAAAACAATTATATAAAAAAAATATATTAAAAAAATTTACAAAAAACAAGATGGAACCACGTCAATAATTTTGATTAAATAAGAGGTTTTTAAAAAGCGATTTGTTTTTATCCAATTTAAATTCTAAAAAATTGCGATTTTTTTTTTTTTTTAAAGTCTTCTTCTTTTACCCACAAACCTCAAAGATGTATAAAACAACACTTTAGAAGTGATTCGTCGGTCGCCCATAGAGGCCATTGTTTACAAGTCCCGTGGAAACTACTCGTATAAACAGTAATGATTGTTATTGTGAGAACCATACGGCGACCCATTGATGCGCCACTAAAATAAGTATTTTCTCAATTGATCGCCGCCACAGTGTTTATTTTCCGTTTCGCCTCACCAACCGCGCTGAAGGTATGTACTGTGGTATGTACTGCTACCTCTTGCCATTGATTTTAAATGTATTAGATAAGGAATCTACAGCATAACATGAACACAAAAATGAACCGTAGCCATAGGTCTGATTACTATGAACACGAATCATTGTTCACTGCCTTTGTCAACTAGGCATAGACTATACAGAATTATTGTTGGTGAATATACAACACATAATATTCATTTGTAGATTGCGCATATTATTTGTGACCGAATAATATGTTGATTCATTTAGGTAACATTTTAACAAAAGCTTCAGAATGCATAGATATATGGTACTTCCAGAAGTACTGCGATTATCTGCAGGAAAAATTACAAGATGCAAGCAACAAGAAAACCAGGTTCAGTTAGAAAGAAATCAGTACCAATTTTTATTTTTTTTATTTTTTTATTTAAAAGGTAGTTCATTTAAAAACATACGGCTTAAGATTCATATGAAGATTACTAATGTATCAGTGTCTCATCTACCAACTACTAACATATCACACCGCATTGGGATAGGGTTCTAACTTCACTTTACCTTGTTCTAAGAAATGAGGTGTCAAAGTTTACAATAACAAAAATCTTATTACGAATTTCAGAACTTAGGTTGAATCTTGTGTAGTATTTTACATGTATTTTGTATTGCACATATTTTAAAGGAAAACATTTAAATAGGATGTATACTTACCATTTTAGAACATACCTAAATATGCATATAGAACCACATACAACCAGCTAGTGCTTAATAATTCATAGCGATTCTAATTACATTTCCCTAATGCATTTCCAAGCTAGGGCTACGTCCTATTTAAATATTTCCCATTAAAATAAACTAAAATCTTTACACAAGATTGAACCTTAAAAACAGAAATTGTTAAATAGATTGCGAAAATTTGTATTTGCAAATATTGAAACCTCAGAACATGACAAGGTGAAGTTAGGACCCTGTCCAACCAAAGTGACAAACTATAATGCACCTCGTAACAACGATCAACTGTCAAATACAAACAAAAAAGAGAGTGTAAGTGGTGTAGAACCTTGTAAAATAAATGTAGCTTGATTTTAAAATTTCTTCAAGTATCTACGGAAGTATAACATCCCGTGTATTATATGGCTCTGAAAATTATTTTGGTTAAAGAAATGAGCAAAAGAAAATAGAACCTTGTCCAACTGAAGTGAAGATATCATAAAACCAACAACGCTACAAAATATAACAGAATGAGTCAGTCTTATAAAGTAATCAGTTAATTAGTAATTCATTGGATTGCATATTACTAACGAGCTCATCTAGTGCGTTACAAGTCAATGCCTCTTCGTCTTGTAAACTTTGCAAGTAACAATCGCTGTAGTAGTTTTGTTTGTCCAGATTTCGACAAGCTGTGATCGCTTTCTAACCGACCCGGACCGCCCAAATGTTTTATAGCAATTCGGACGTGGGCTGAACCGGACTACCGAAGAATGCACATATTTCCAAGAGCCCATTTATCTATCATTAATAATATACATGTTTCTAATGCCTATTAGAAGATCTTAACAGCTGCTGAAAGCAATAAACTCGAATTGCAAGTGAAAAAAGTCATCGAGATGGTGTTGAGACATAATGTTATGTATTTGTATTGCGACTAAAAAATTTATCGACAATTGTTCCAAAATATATTTTGAATAAAGGTATACCTCATTTGTCTGTCATTGTACTATGTATTGTGTATTTAATCATTATCAAAAAGATTTGTGGAAATAATCGTGCTATCTAATCGCGAGACAGAATGTGGATAAGGAGCAAGAATATGGGGAATATTACCTACCACCTCAAACTCCTACCGTAAAAGGAATCAAACTGGTCATGTAATTTACAGAATTATAGATGACCATTGGAGACACAGAATATACCATCGGATGACTTCATTGACGGGGAAAAGAGAAACAGGAGTTGTCCACAAATCTATTGTTATGTAGTAAGTTATTCAAAAATGTTAGAATAAGTTTGTAGGTAAAGAGGTGGGAAATATTAAGGTATAGATGTCATTAATAATAACTATATTAAATTTTTCATAGTTTACCTTCAAAGAAAGAGGAAGGTCGATGAGATTTCGAAAAATCACCCCAACCCCAACCCATACAAAGAAAATTAACCCGTGAAATTGCTTATCGCGAAGGTTTATCTGATCAATTTGAAACGTATAACGACCGAATTCTACACTACAAACTACACTATTTGATTTCCGATTTATTGCTTCTACACAAAATTATATATGCATCAGTTGATACACCAAACATTTTATCCCAAATTAACATCAACACACTATCAAGAAATTCAACAAGGAGGATGCAAGATATTTTCTATATATCTACCTGCCACTAAGCACAGGATATTTCTCCCCTATACCACGAACATTAAGACATTATAACACTGTAGACTGCTCCAATAATGAAATTGACATTTTTAATAACCTATTTAAACACTTCAAAAAATATATTTTACCATCAATCATACAGCTGAAATTATGATGAAGCCCTTTATTCAAAGACAGGCAATATTTATCCCATCAGCCCAGGTGCCAATAATAAATTTTTGGTGATACTTTTGTATTCTACCTTTAACTCATTCATGTTTGTCATTCATTTTTGCATATTTAGCAAATTATTTTTGTAACTATTTTTGTTTTAATTTCTGTTATACACTGTATTTAAATCATCCATGTATATAAATTTTTGGGCAACATGGCTGTTTTATGAACTTAAATAAAAATAAATACACCCCCTTTCCCAACTCTTAAAACCAAATGTTGATACTTCTTGATGAATTTTGAACACTTAACTTTCAAAGTAATAGGAAAATTACTATCTATATCTGATTTCGACAAACTATGCGTAGAGCCTGGGCAACGTCGGGGATCCAGCTAGTTGTTAGTTAAATATTTAATAATAAGGTAAAAAATTACCGTAAGGTTTACAGTAGATATAAATGTTCATTTTGTAAATAAATAAAAACATACAACAAAAGATGAGATGTGCTGACAACCTTAAGAGATAAAGAGGCTTTGGATGGATGAGAGTCGTAAAGAATTGGTAAATCTGAAAAAAAATATTTCCTAAGATGGACGCCAGAGGATCACGAAGAAGAAGATAGTATCTATGTAACCAATCAAAAATATCCATTGAATAGAAAAAAAAATTCTTGGCTCCACCGACGGAAACCTACCGTCGCTGTGTAGCATTTTATATCTGAAATATTCAGCGCTTGTTTTTATTCGTACAACGTGTTAAAAAATGTATGAGACGATGTATGCATGTGAATGAAGCAGAGTGTGTGTCGATACAAAGTTGTGTGGTGGTCTATCCTCTCGATGTAATGATTAGTTTGTTGGTTAGTTTAAAGTTGGTGAGTAGTCCGCTGAGCGGAGCAGTGTTAAATTATTATTGTAAATATATTAATAAAGTGAACACATTTTGGAAAATGATAAAAACTGCTAATATTCAGCCAAATGGAAAAAAATTAAAAATACTTCGGGCCGTTCGGATTATAAACAGCATTTCAATGATAAATAAAAAAATATTCATTACTTCTTCAAACTTTGCAATTATACTTTGTGGTGTCATTTTCAATTAAATGAAAACAAATAACTTTGTAAAAACCATTTAAAGAAAAGAACAAGTGTTAATAGTCAATTAAATATTATTAAAAACCAAATATTTTTTTTAAAATATCCATCTCTTAAATTTATTTTCATATTGCAACTTACATTTAGGGGGTATGTTTCCATCCTCCTCATAGCTTATCCATATACATAACGAATATTAATAAATAAACAAATAAATACCAGCAACTGGTAAAAAAACTCGACTAACTTATTCTATTTGTAGCCATTATTCATAGGTTCATGTGCCCAGTAGTAAAATCAGGCTTTTTAAATAAATAAATCCTGTATAATTAATCTTAAATGTACGCTACCGTACGAATACTCTATGAGGAAGATGGTGAAATCCCCCTTAGAGTTATTTATTTTGTTACGTAGGCTTCCTATTAGTATTGTTTATTTTAAAAGTTTTATTATATAAACGCCATTTTTGCACTTTTTAAAATAATTTTTACATTTCATTTCATATCATGGTTTTTAATGTTATTTTTAAGTATTTAATCAATTCTCCCTTTAATATTTTGTCTATAGTTCTTATTTGTCTATACTTGTTTGTCTTTTGTTATTTTTAATATTAATCTTATCCTGACGAAGAAAACCTGGTTTTCGAAAAATGTTGATAATATTGAATTTGTTGGGGTTTTTACAAAGTTATTTGTTTACATTTAATTAAAAATGCAATATTTCAACTTTTACATGAATATTTATTTATTTATTATAATCCCCATGCGTTATTTATTTATTTATTATAATTAATAATAAAAAAACTTCTAATCTACACAATTGGAATATTATGCAATTCAATTTATCAATATTAGCACTGTTAGAGCGAATGAACGAAGAAAGTAGTGTAAGAAGAATATATGACGCAAATGTGAATGGTAGAAGAAGTCGGGGACGCCCGAAGAAGACATGGCACGATCAAGTGAATCAGATACTTGAGTCGGGCCATGTCAAAAGCCAGAATAATAGAAGAGTATGTATGAGACGATGTATGAATGTGAGTGAAGCAAAGAGTGTGTGCCAGGACCGAGTTGTTTGGCGGTCCGTCCTCTCTGCCTACCCCTGCGGGGAAACGGCGTGATGGTTAGTTAATTATTTAGTTAGCAACAATCAATGTAGGTATTTACCTGTACCTACGTAACGAGCAATTGGTCGCTTAGCAATTCTTAAAAACTACACTCAGAGCAGTTGTTTTCTGCCATGCTATAATTTTTTTCACGTGATAACGGCTTATAAATCGATGAACGCCGGCTGCACTCACGAAAAAGCATGACTCGTGCAAGCGAGAGCGAGGAACAAGCGTTCGGCTTGTGACACGTCTATCTCTCTTCCATCGTTATTATATGACGTTATCTGTGTACTAAATTTGTCAATTTGACTGGCCTAAAACAAGATCCATTCCTAGTTGGCTGGTCAAAGTTTCCGCATATATTTTATTGTACAATTTTATGTGAAATAAATTATTATTTTAAATTTTCTTTTGACTTTATGTCCGTGTTAAATCTTCCCCGCAGGAAAAACTTAACCCTTCCACACACTTTTCCACAAATGAACATCTAGTCAATCCACGCTATGCAATTGCACTATATAAGCATAATAAATACAAAACAATACAAGAACAACATGTCAACCTACCAGAGACCAAATGGGAAAATAATTCACCGACTCCAGATATTTTCATATCAGAGGGTTCGGCTCAATAGAACTCCTAACTTTAGTATTATTATTATAAAATGTTGGGGTTTATAACTAGGCTAACTAGAAACTTTAACAATATAAAGTGTATTAAAATGTTATATTTTGCTTATGTTAGAAGCCAACTTGAGTACAATTCTCCTGTCTGGAATCCTCATTATAATGTGCACGTACAAGCTGTTGAAAGAATACAAAACAAATTCTTACGTTTTCTAAATTTTAAAATGGGTATTCCAGCAAATATGTTAAACTACAACACAATTTTAAACGATATGAATATGCTAAAATTGTCAGACAGAAGAATTTTCACTGACTTGGTATTTTTATATAAAATTCTAAATGATTTAGTTGATAGTCCGGTATTACTTGAATTGATAAGCTTCCGAATTCCACTTCGTAATACTAGAAGTCAGGATTTATTTCAGTGCAGAAATTCTGGGACTAACTACCATATGTTTTCCTCTTTGCCCAGAATACTAATGGAGGGAAACAATTATACCAAGTCAGTGGACATCTTCAATTTATCTTTGAATAAATATAAAATATTGTTATTGAGGCAGTTCAGTTATGTACAATAAAATGTTTTTTCTATGCTATATATGTAAAAGCCCCGAAAAAGGGCGTTTATTTATAAATAAATAAATAAATAAATATTATTATACTAGAATTTTGACCTGTAGGTACCTGCCCATAATACCGCGTGTATCTACTTTCACAATCACACCTATCATTTCTTCGACTTATCTCTTGTCCGTTCGAAAAGAAGTGTAATCCGTCACGCAAAAGATTCCCGTCCCACGAGCGCGGTGCCCCGTGAGCGGGGTACAATATCCCGGTAATGCGTGCGCCCGCCGGCCAGTTGTTTGGGAAGCACGCTCGTAAATCTCACCGCACAAGTCGCAATGGTGCACCCTAAATACTAAACACTCCTCTGTATAAACTAAGCGGAGAGGTGTCCGCCAGAAGGATGCCCCTCGTCTTGTTGTTTCTGTGGACCGGTGATGGAGATCATAAGAACCGATCGCTGTAAATAGTATCTACGATTTTATGGAAATTCTGCGGTGCAATGATTGTTTAAGTTGGTGGATATTGTGTTTTGCGGTGTTAATCGTTTTGCATGTCTTACAGCTTAATTGTCCTCTCGTTAAATGTTTATAACTAGCTTGCTTTACCGCCCGAAATCATCTCGGGTCGGTACTTGTGCTTAATAAATTTAATGCTTTAAAGTTTTCTTCTCTTTCGCAATTGATTTCGACAAGCGAGTCTCAAAACAAGACTTTATTTTCCTAGATATATGTTCAGCAGATCTCAAAACATATTCCAAAAAAAGCTTTATTGTACTTTCCAGTTTTAATGAGATCTATGATTTTGACTTATTTAGAATTAATTTAGTGTGAATTATTAAAAGTAGTGCAAATATCGGCATTTCTCTTTTGCTACATCAAATATACTAATAATAAAGTTTAGGTCGTAATATTATCATCTTAAGGCCACGCCTCCCGGCGCAAAATAAAGAAGATGGAGAGATATGTAATTACGAATGTTGGACAGAGCGCGCTAATATTTTCAATGATAAAATTGAAGCGAAAATTATGAAAATACTTAATAAAACATGACTCGTTTAAAATAGAGCAAAAATCTCATAGAACGTATCTTAAGTATCATTTAAAGAAACATTGTGAATTTTTTCGCAAATATAACTTGTAAAATAATAGAAATAGACTTGATTTAAATAATTTTCGGAGCATATTTTGCGATTTTTTTCTATCGGGGGAATTTCATATAATTTGCGCTTCGGCGTGGAAAGTATCTAGATATCATCTTCAAAAATAACATATATATTTTTTAAGAGCTTAAAAACTTCAAATGTTTAAGGGAGAAATGTAAGAAATCGGTCGAAATTCGGATAGCGGCGGCTTAAACAGAAAGAAAAAAAATTACAGTATAAACTTCAATATGCCCTAACAATACACGAATACGCCTCAATGCGCAATACGTGGGAATCTGCGATTTTTTTCGTATCTCCGTATAGAATTAAGCTACCCATTCGTTTATCGAGTTAATAGGAGAAAAACGAAAAAGTATATCTGGAGTAGAAAAAACTGCACGATTTAAATGACTAGAACAATGTACTATTGGTTTGTAATAGATACCTACCAATCATTGCCTTTTTTCTTCAATTTTAACTTAAATTTACATTTAAGGCGATCAGGCCCGCCAAGCAGTAAGTAGACAAAAGCAGACGCCGCCAAGACCTAGACAAACCTCACCCCATGAAGCCGGAAACTAGGTCACCAAACGTAGCGAGCCACTTGGGGTGATCTACGGCAGGGGTGATGGTTATCCAATAAATATCCGGCCGGAGGTACAAATCAAATTTAGATAACTTTGTAACAGAAAACATGACTTCTAGTTTTTCTTTTCCTACTCCTGCGTTCGCTTTTTTCTTACACATGTCGGCCACGGGCGGCCGTTGAATCACCGTTGCAATATGCATCCTTCATAATATATGTACCTACTGTAGACAATTAGGCATCGTTCAAATCAATGTAGCATGACGTCTTAGAGTAACTGGTATAAAGCACTCATACCAGTTACTCTTAGACAACATTACTCCTGCATTGTTATCACGACATAGAGGCCCCTATTGCTGTGACCAACACATGCAGAATTCTGATTACATAATTCTATGTCGCAAATGTTGTCCAAGCTACAAAAGGCAAACTCTACACTTCTTTTTACTGCGATCCATGAATATTTATCAAATATCGTGATATTTATTGAACGTGCAGATTCCTGAATTCCGTATTCCATCGATATTTATCACGGATCGTAATAAATATTGAATCTAGGGTATCATTCTGATCCATATTGAAAGTGTAGCCTACACCCAAAGATTTCAGGTACGATAGGTTTTAGATCAACATTTATTTAACTTTTAATCAACGACGGAAATGGAAAGGGAAGAAAACGAAGGAGGGAGAAAAGGGGGAAGAGAAAGATTGGGAAGTAATTTATTTCCACTTCGTCGAATTTTGAACCAGTGACCTAAAGGCTTAAAGTAAACGATGATATTGTTACTCTTACAAGGAAGATGTTATACAGAAGAGAATGACAGATTAATTCAACAATCCTTACTGACAACATTGAATACTGACCCAATACTTTTGTCAATAATTCTGCATCAAATCCGCAACCTTCGACCTGCATCAAAAAACTGTTCATATAAATTACATGCATCAATGCACGACACACTGTTGCAATAGAGTCCATAAAAAACATTACACGTTGAAAAATACAGGGGAGGCCTCCACAGCCCACAGTCCACAGTCCACTGAAATGAAGTGCGGGCGGTTTGGGCGACAGTTGCGTAATTAGTTTTGCTGGCGGCATATGCATTACCTCCTCCGGGGTACAAAGTACAAATCAAATGCACTCGGGCACCGCTGGCTGTGCAGCGCCGCGGTGCCGAAACAACACACTATGATATGACATGTTTGCAAATAATGTACTTATAGGGTATACTAAGTTGAGTACATTATATTATGACAAAATAATATAAGTATTATTGATGTGAAAATTTCTTCAGCACCTTTGTGATTTGAAACTCGATGAAACGAAAAATAGCGACACCAAAAAGAGATAAACTCACATACATCTATAGGATTTAGCCTGCGAGAGAATTGTATAATCGGTCTCCTCTTTGTGTGGTACCTCGTAGTCTCCCCACTCTTGGCTATTTTAGTTTACTGAAGGTTTTTCACACTCTGTACTCACCGTACAGAGTCCCAACTGTTTCCGTCTATGGCATCCCCGATCGGGGTACTTTGAAGGAAGTGGGTAGGGAAAGGAGGATGGGGAAAAGGAAAACTAGGAAGTATGTGGCTATTCAGATCTGGTCACCAAATAGGGCTAAAGCCCTTTCAAGTAGCGTTTTGATTCTGAATGGTTGTCTTACCCCTTCAGAATTTTGGCGTACTTTTTAGATGGTCAAAATATTTCTGCTTTACAATAAAATGCAATATTTGCAATATTTCTGAACATATCCCAAAACTAAAAACTGTTTTAGAAAAGGATAAAATACGCTTTCAAATTTTATAATTGAAAATAAACATAGTTTTTGAAATATAAAAATTTTGCATGCAAACATAAAAGTTTTAAAAATGGCTCACATCACGTTTTTTCTAACTAAAATTACTGATAACGAAAAAAAATAAAAGCACATACATATTTTATTAGAAAAATGTATTATAAAAGTTACTCTCACCTCACTTTTTTGTCTTTTCATTTGAAAATAATTCATAAAAAATTCTCAAAGTGTCAATTTTTTTTTTCACATTGCAATTCAAAACTTTGGTTTCATAAAAGAGTACATTTTACTTATTCGGTCGTTATTTTTTAGATTATACTATAAAGCGTAGTGTTTTGCCTTTCTAACACAGTCTAAAACATTTTTCTCACTCTGATAAAAAGGGAGTTACAGCGATTTATATGAGCTGGGAAATGCATGTGAGCTGGGAAAAATATGGTCTCCTGCCGTTCAAGGGGCTACACTAGAGCGATAGTGAGAGTATATTTCATTCTGGGACGTGCCGGAAATATACTTCATATTATTTTTAATTGTTTAATTGTGAAATAACATAAATCAATCAAAAAAAATTATTTGCCGGAATTTGAGCTCACAACCTTTGGATTGCTTATTCGACTTCGTGGCTGTCAATTATACAATATAGAGGGGGGGCTTGAGGATGGCAAAAGTAGAAAAAAAATAAAATTAATGGGTGTACCCAAATTACATACGTACGCCTAAATCGAGCTTTAACATTATTTGTATCATTAGTATCTACTTATGAATATTTTATTTTATTTTTTCGCCCAGAGGTAATTTACAACGTACGCATATTTTATCTTATTTTATCGCCCAGGGCTTTTATATACAAAGTAGTAAATCTTTTTTTTTTAATTACAATGAAAATAATAATAAAAATGCACAATGAGTTAACAAGGCAGGAAAATATTAGTATGTAATTTGAATACAGATATTCTGCCAATATCCTCCAAATCAACGATAAAATTAAGAAAAATTTATAAAATTGTAGTGAATAATAATTTATAAACTAGGTAGAAATAGTTAAAAACCGCGTAAAGTTTGAAGTTTGCCAAGTTTAAATTATACAAATACATCCATATGTGTTACCAATACCGTAAACCTCTAAACGGGCAAGTTTGCAAGTTAAGCAGTTTATTCTATTATTTGTTATGTTTTATTTGGATTTTTATTTAAATTGCTCTTGTTTTGCTGGTATCGTATACATATTATGCATTAGTAATACGTACGTATACATATATCATATGTATTAGTAATACATTACGTAATACGTACAATTACGTAGATGGTAATACATATGTATACTTTACCAGCAAAACAAGAGCAATTTAAATAAGAATCCAAATAAAACGTAACATATAATAGAATAAACTCTGCGTCGACTTATTTATATTGTGTGTAACTGTGTTAATAGGTTTATTAATATGTATTCTGTGGATTACGGTGATCTTTAAATTTGTCATTCAAAGATTAGTATTAAATACTTCTCATTTGCTTCTGATTTTAAAAAGAACTATTTATGTTTATTTTATTATTTATTATTTTAACTTTATGAGTAAAACCTCAAACTGTCATATTTAATTAAATGAAGACATTATGAGCGAAACTCAATCGAAAATCTGGAAACAGAAAAATCAGAAAAAGATATTGGCACCTCTGGGACTCGAACCCAGGACCTCCCTACTTTCCGGGTTGGGCGCTCTTATCCACTGAGCTAAGGTGTCGATATCCAATTCGGTCACTTTTAACTGTACCATACTTCGACTAAGAACCACCCATATTATCTTCATTTTTCTTAACGCATATTTTTATTGGCTGCCATCTTTATGAATGATTGCAAGATTCAACTCGAACTAAATGCAATCTAGATGGTGTCTGGATAAATTATTATCCATTTTATTTAATGTGCGACATCTATTGACTCTTCTGCAAGTCTGGGATGAATATTATTATTTATTATTTTAACTTTATGGTCCTGGGTTCGAGTCCCAGAGGTGCCAATATATTTTTCTGATTTTTCTGTTTCAGATTTTCGATTGAGTTTCGCTCATAATGTCTTCATTTAATTAAATATGTTTATTTTTTTAAATTTGTGTTATTTCACAATTTATTCATTTAAAATAATATATAGTATATTTGCGGCACGTTCCAGAGTGGAAGATACTATCAGTATTGCCCTGGTGTAAGACCACCATTCAGAATTGAACGTTGCTTGAAATGGCATTAGCCGTGTTTAGTGACCAGATCTGAATAGCCAGGTACTTCCCCACCTTTCTCTTCCCTATCTCCTTCCCCTCCCCACTACCTTCAGCCTCACAACATACCCCGATTGGGGATGCCATAGTCTCACTGGCTCCAGACGGGAGCAGTTGGGACTCTTGTGCAGTATTAATTGTAAAAAAAAAAAGTGTTTCATTATTTCAAGTAAAAACTATTAATGAAATTTTGATGTTTTTTTTTTCAATTTACATAAATCATTGAAAATCAGTATGCATTGGACAGTTAGGATAGAGTTAAACGAAGAAAATGTCGCGGTGAAGGGCTGGGCGGCTACACTACTGAGTGACCAGTGATGACATGTGGAAGTTTTTTTTTCGGATTTGAAAAAAAAATTAAAGAAAAAAAAACACCAAAGAAACAACAAGAAAGAAAAAGTCACCACAGGTAAATATTTTCAAGTTCCTCCTTTTTCACATTATCTCAGCTAACTACTTTAGGGACATTGCACAAAGGTATGTGAAAGAGAAAAGGGAAGATGGGGAAGTACCTGACTTTTCAGATCTGGTCACCAAATACAGCTAAAGCCATTTCAAGCAAAGTTTCAAATCAATAATCGTTATCCATCTAAACTACTTTACAAGGAATCTAATGTTATGAGTATAAAACAGCTGTGCATTACTAAAATAATTTGTACATTTTTTATCAATACTAAATCTGCAGAAAGAACCCAACAAATACATACCACTAGAATTGGCTCAACAATGAACTTTATGGCAATACATACTAAAACATCTTTTGGCCAAAGAAACTATTTATACCAAGCTCCAATTATGTTTAATATTCTGCCAGACTACATTAAAACTTCCAATTCATTAGCTAAATTTAAAAAGAATGTTAAGATATTTGTGAGGATTGGCATACTATTTTTTCATCCTTGTCCTTTTTTAAATAATAAGTTTTCAATTTTTAAATAATAAGATTTGTTTTTTAATAATATTTGTTTTTTGAATAATAAGCTTTTTTTAAATATTTATTTTTAACTCAAATAAAATCTATTTAGATTTTATTTGAGTTCCATTTGCCAAAATTGGAGTGTCACCCTAAATGTTTTGAACTAGCTTTGTTTCTTGGTGAGTATAGTAATTAAAGATTTATTTATGGTCTATATTGTTACAAATCATACTTAAATTACCCATCTGGTCACTAATATGATATTTTTTATTTCTTACTTTATTATAATATTTTAGTGTTTTAAATGTAGTGTATTTTAGTATTTTGTGTGCGTAAAATCACTCAAATTTATAAAAGTTAACCTCAACACAGGCCTAGTCCTAGTGAGGTTAATTTTTTTTTTATGTAAAAATAAAAATAAGAATGTATGGTGAGAAGTTAAATAAATAAAATAATGTTCTTCGGCGATTTATAATTTGGCGCTTCTTTAATAATGGCGATTCTAAAAGTATATTCCTCTCCGCAAATGTCTTTTATATTTTATTTTAAATGATTATGTTGTGTAATGACGCAATTAATTCAAATACTTTCGATGATTATATTTTTTAAAAACACAATTCAATCAAATAAAATTTACCAACACACGCCGGGATTTGAACCCTTCGGGTTGCCAATCGAGAGCAATAACCCTCGACCGCAGAGGCCGTGAAGTTTGTTTTTACCTACTTACACGTAATTGAATTTAAAGTAAATAAAAATACTGACGAACAAAATGCTAAAAATAAAGAGTTGTGTCATACTCAGTTTCGTCACACATTATTTGCTGATTGGAATAAGTGACTTTTTGAACGGTGACCTAATCGAAGAATGGATGTAGGGTTTTTCTTAACCACAAAAAGAACAAATTAATAATGGTAGACAATAGATAAAACGGAGCAATAAATTATTCGTAAGAAAGAACAAACTATACTACTGTATAATTGATTTGTCAATGCATTCATTTTTCTTCTTAATTAAACATAAAAAACCGAGTACCTCGGTAGTATGTATTTTAAGTAAATTGTTTTTGGCGTATTTTTATTGTGATTTTCACCTTCCTTTATAGTTTGTAAATTCAATTGTTATGTTTGTCGATACAAGATTGAATAATAATGGTTATTTTGCTTCGGCTCCAGAAAAAAACAACATTTTGCTCCAGAAACAAACATCAACTTAGTTTGTCAAATAAGAGTAGAAAACATAGGAGGGCGCCACTTTTGTTCAAATGGCAATACTAAACATATTACTCATTGTGTTAATGTAAAGCTGTGTAACCTGTGTACATTTTTATAAAAAAATTAAAAAGGTATAAAAATGAAAAAAAAAAAATTTCTTTGCAATATAGATACCCACTGATTTCAAATTAGAATTGCATATAGGTAAATTATTATTATATCTTTGCAATTTTAGGTTAACATTGTAAAGAATAACGATAATAACGATATTGTAATAAAACATAAAGCACAGTTTAGAAATTTCTCCAAATTATTTATCATTAGCGTAAGTACCTAGCGTTGTCCGGGCTTTAGATCATGTCTCTAATTTTAGATCTGAAAATGTTTAACTCATTCAGATCTAAAAGTAGTGTAACTAAACTCACCGTTTGCGATTCTTCCTTTCTATCTACTTTAAAATTCAAATTTATGTTAAATTAAATAAGTCACTTTGTAAAACACTATTTAATCAAATGTATGTCATTAAGGGGGTATTTCACCAACCTCCTCATAGATTATTCAAACGATGACGTACATTTTAGATTATTTATACAGGATTTATTTATTTAAAAAGTCTGTGTTTACTATTCGGAACATGAACCTATGAATAATGTCTACATGTAGGATAAGTTAGCTGAATTTTTTACCAGTTGCAAGTATTTATTTTTTTATTTATTAATATTCATTATGTGTGTGGATAAGCTAAGAGGAGGATGGTGAAATACCCCCTAAGTAGATACCTTAACAAAAGTGCTCTGCGATATAATTTTTGAAGTGAAACTTCTTTAGCCCCGTTATGACTTGAAATTCGGATGAAATGGAGTGCGTCACTAAAATTTATTTATTGACGGGTCGTCGGTTCTAATATAATGCGGTAAATTAGCGCCTTGACGCGAACCTCTGATAGCGCGGTGGGTAAGGCGCCTGACAAATCTCAGCGGCCGGAGAGACAGACATCCAGCGAACGGAGGTTCGAATCGTACGAAATCCAAAAAAAAACATTTTTATTTTTGTAAAATCAATATCCAATCTTCAAACCACTTTAAAATAAACAGGTAAAAGAAAAGAAAGCGACATCTAGCGACTTTCTAGTTTCACTTCTACCGCGTGTGAATTGCACACTCTGATTTTTCATTTATTGATTTATCTATATAAAATGTGTTTACATTGGGTTTTTCCTGTCTGTCTGTCTGATGCCTGTCTCACTAGGATATAATCGTGTCGAGATAATAACTGAAGAATGCAAGTAATACGTAGTTATAATGTCACGGATATCCGGTTTTTACATAATGCATTATGAAGTTATCTCTTATCTGCTTACTGCACACCATATCTGATTACTGATTCCTATTACCTACTAATCGATATTTGATTTATCTGGCCTTTTTTTAAGAAGGTCAAAAGAAGAATAATTAGGTACCTAATTAGTTATTAAAATGTATAATATAGCCGAAAAAATACGTCTACCTGCTGATTTAGACAAGCATAATAAAGGAATAATAAGAAATATACTTTTCTTCTATTCCCAAATAAAGAATACAAAAAAATAATTTTATCGGCTTGAGTTGTGAGTTGAGAGTCCCACATATCGTCCGTCGGGACTCAGTCATGATGTGTGGTCAGAACTCTGTGCTAACTAACCATCTCGCTATTTCCACGACGGATAGGAAGGATGCTGGGCCGCCACACTACTATTATTTTTATTTTTTTGTTGTAATATAAATTATAGGAGTTACATTTTTATACATACATATTTTACAAAATATTATTTTTAATGTCATCATTGGTCATTTATACTGTATCCTTATCAGAAAAGAGGAGCTCTTGTGCTTGATAACGGAGCCACGATTCGTATTTAGGTTGTAGGTACGTTAAAATATTTTTTTGTGTGAAATATTTGCTTTTTACTACAAGTTTTTTTTTTTAAATTGTTTATTTTTATTTATTTGTTCTTATTGGTTGACGATTCAGCGCAATGCAGAAGGATGGAGTTATTTTAGTTTTGTAAGGCTTGGTAAATAAAATGGTTTTGCAAGTTCTGAAAAATTAGGTGTAGGTAAAAAATTGGTTTCCATTTCTAATTAGTTTGTAAAATTCTTGATTTTCTTTGTTATTTTTTTCTTTATACACATTTATAATGGAAGCTTGCTTGAATGTGTCAATTTGACATCGAACTTTGGTACTGGAAACAATTCAAAAAATGATTTTGTTGAGAATACAAATAATTTTTGGATACCTAATTTGTAAAAAAATGCCTCAATCACTTTGTCCAATTTGCACACACTTCCTGATTTAATCACATTTTTGTACTATTATACCACTACCTGATCAGTGACGTAGGTGTAATTTAATACTCGTTTGATGATAATAATTTATGGTGATGGCTTTGAAGTTAAGTTTCAGTAGGGACTTATTACGTCAGCCGTAGAGAAAAATGTTCAATTTTTTTTATTTAAAACTCTATCCGTGTCTGTGGTAAAGAGGCTTTTTCTCTATGGGTAAAAGAATACCATAATTTAAAAATATCCCCAAGAAGTAGGGAAAATAATAAAAGTTCTTTTGCAACAAAAAACTTGTGCTTTGCTAAATAATGGGCTTATGCTGCGTATAGATTTGTGCACCGAAACGAAAGCTGAGTCCCGAATTATGGGAAAGAAACGAAGCAAATGCAAGCTGTTTCACGACATTTTCTGTTTTCTCGTTCGTTTCCCGTAAGTAGTAGTTCAGCCCGGCAGTTCGGTTCGCGTGTGTATTTGCAGCATTAAATATTCGGTAGTTATTAAAGATAAGCATATGCTTCATATGGATATAAAAAAACCTCCATCCACAACATCAAGCACACACCCGCTTTTCATCAAACCTGGGATGCGTGCCGCGCATTGCATGCTCATTAAAACGTGAACCACTTTCGATCAATTCTAGTTTATCGCTCCTAATATGTACAGAGTATTGAGCATCGATATTAAAACTTATAAAAAAAATCCTCTGTTCTTTTTTAATTTCCTTGTTCAACAATGAATATTTGAAATAGAACGATCTTTTTTAAAAATTCATTTTTAGAGTTCCTAACTGTTTAATTTTTATTTATTTCAGAAGACCCTAAATATATTCTATTCTGGACCGGTACCTAACGTGATCTATGTTAAAATTTGTAGCATTATTTGTCTTATATAACGTAGTAGGTGTACTTATTCAAGTACTTTAATCTTACTTGTAAAACTTGTTATTTTAAATATTTATTTGTATTTCTGTTTTCTAAGACATCAAAAAGTACTGGACAGTTAGAAATCTATCGTCCCATGAAACCTCATTTTTTTATGTTTTACCCCAAGGTTTGTAGAAAATGTTTTTAACAGGCACTTTTCGGACTACCTGGGGTATACTTATCGGGCTCGTGACGTCGCTTGAAGTCCCAAAACTAGAGATGGTTGGTACATGAAATAGGTTTTCGCTGCGGCTCCCTTACTGGAAACTGATGTGGAACAGGTTCTTTATCTATTTGCCTATGAAACCAGTTCTTCAAAGGAAAAAAACATGGGAGGGTGACTAGAGTAATTCTGTAAAAAAATAAAAAGGCAAATATTTATTTTTTAAATTTTACTAATATTTTTATGTAAATATTCTATAAATAACCGGATCCAAAAGGACCCGGTTCCATGTTACCGAAACTGAGGTATCGACCGTCTCTACCTTAAAGAAAAGTCAACTTGATACTTGGCCATTGGTACACCACGCCTGATAATAATAACAATAAAAATCTGGTCGTTTTTGATTATTTCCTTCCTCTCTGGTAATATTATTATTCGCTTATTCTCAACACTTTCACAGTTTAATCCTAGATATGATGGTCTCATAAGTTTGACTTTCAATTTGGAACGAAATCCTGAAATTCATCATCGGGCTATAATGACCTCAAATCTATCCATCGATGTGAAAATAATCCAGGGATTATTTCCCTTCCAATTCGAATACTAGTTTTGACAAATAATAATTATTAATTTCATACGTTTTATTGAACAAATCATGTGTAGATGCCTTAAGACGTTAGTTGTATTGCAGCAAATTCAAACCTGCCTGTGGTGAATGGACATCAAGCTACGTCACGACTTTTTAGCCAATTACCGCTCTGCCCCTCGATGAGCTAACCTTGTTAAATACATTAATTTTCTAAGAACCTTGGTTTTACCCGATAAATGGGGAATACAGTTTTCATATTATGGTATCATTATTGAAAAGTTGCAAAAATTGACGCAAGAGGGAGAAGGGACTGACGGAAAAGTAAATCAAGATTTTAAAGTCAACGTCATACGTTGTCGCGGATTTATGAATTAATTCATAATAATTTACGTACAGTAATTTATATATATTGTGTACAATCAATCAATGGATGTGTTTTCTTTTTACTGTGGGTACTAAGAATACTTCCCCGCGGCAAGGAGGAGGGGAACACATTATTCAGTAAACATTCATTCAGTTCCAGTAGAAAGTGTACCGTTGAATAGATCTATTTTGATTGATGTTTCTCGGCTATCTGTCGCGGTTTGCTGAGTTCATGACAGAAAAAGTTCGGTTGGAATTGAAAAAAATCTCCGAAGGAATTAAAACTAAAAGTATTTATTATTTCTTATGATACAAACTATGTGGTGTTTGGCAAAACACAAGTGAAATGTTTCCAATTCAAAACATGAGAAATATAAAGTTGTATCTATTCCTGATCGTGTTGTTCGGCATATCATCTGTCAGAAATGGAGCGATCGACGAAACCAAACTCGTGGATCCCTCGATCCAAGGCCTGTACTCCGCTAGTGACAAGATACAGATTCTTACCAATGAAAACTTTGCCAAACAGGTTTTGAATAAACCAAAAGCCAACTTTGTAGAATTTTACAACAGCTGGTGCGGGCACTGCAAGAGGTTTGCTCCCTTCTGGAAGTCCTTCGCTGCTGATGTCCATCAGTGGAGTCCCATCGTGGTCCTGGGCGCTATTGACTGCGCAGATGATGAAAACACGGGAATTTGCAGGGAGTACGAAATACTTCAATATCCTACGCTCAAGTTTTTCCATCAGAAGTTCAAAGGGGGCCTTGGAAAACTAGGAGATGACATAGCTCCCACTAACTCTCTCGAAAGTCTTCAAAAAAGCCTGGTGACCAAATTGCAACAAGAACAAGTAGAAGGAAGAGGTTTGGGATGGCCTCTTCTGAGCTCGCAGAATTATGAAACATTGGGTCAAGTGTGGACAGACATGCCAGCCAACGTGAAGGCCGTGTTCCTCATAATCGAATCAGAAAATTCTACCATGGCTTCCCAGGTCATTCTCGACCTAAATTTTGTATTTGGGATCGCTGTCAGAAAAACATCTGACACTTCGCTTTTGGCAAAAAGTCTGGATATTACAATTTCTCCAAGCCTGGTGGTCGTGAGCAGAGATTTAATAACTAAAACTCTCAACCCTAAAGATGCAACAAGAATCACTTATCGCAAAGCAATCATCACGCACATGCAGTCTAGCAATTTTAAAGGCATTATTGATCTTAATGACTTTGATGATGATCCTGATAACTCCATTGTCGCTCCAAAGAGTTCTGGAAATGCATCCAAACAAGAGCTGCACACGGGGGATGTCGTGTACCAAGCTGATCTAGAGACTGCCCTGCGATACACCTTATCCCACGAGATTCCGAGAATCAAACATATTTCTGGAGAGTCCTTATTGGCGTTGAAGAGTTATCTAAGTGTGGTGGCTAAGTATTTTCCATTTTCCGCTAATGGTAAGTTATTTTTCAGCGAATTGTATGATAAAGTTTTGAATGACAAAGATCCGTGGACCGGGGAGCGATTTGCAAAGACGGTCAAGGACTTGGAGACCACTTACTCTCCGGTGCACTCCACGTTGCCCACCTACATCGGCTGCAAGGGTAGCACCCCGCAGTTCCGCGGCTTCACCTGCGGCTTGTGGACCATGTTCCACGTGTTGACTGTGAACGCCAATGATAGGCAGACCACCGATGCATCGGAGGTTTTAAAAGCGATATATGACTATGTCAAGTACTTTTTTGGATGCACAGACTGCTCGCAGCACTTCCAAAAGCTAGCGGCCGAAAGGTTTAAAACGGTTGCAGAAACTGACGGAGCCATCATCTGGCTGTGGACGGCGCACAACGAGGTGAACCATCGGCTCGCCGGAGACCAGACCGAGGACCCGATGCACCCCAAGAAGCAGTTTCCCACCCCGGAGAACTGCCCCAAGTGTCGCGACGCCTTGGGCTCCTGGGATTTTAAACAAGTATTATTATATCTTAAACATATCTACGGCGTGGAGCAGATAAATCCAACTGGCGTTGCTCCCACTACCTCATCTTTTGATTCAACTCTTTTTGTGTTGCTGTATATTTATTTCGCTGTTATGATAGTTTTTGTTTTGCGATTGTTTCTCACAAAAAGGATTTACAGAAAAAAGGTGTACATTCATGACACATTTGGTAAAGTCTAAATTTGTTTTACAAAAATGATTGGAGTAAGTAATTATTATCATTATTAGTAAATATTTACACAATTTGTTATGTGGTATTAAGATTTACAATTCAATGTTTTTTTTTGTACATCTTTCTGTGATTGAAAAAAAATGTATGTAGTACCTATTTTGCAAAATCATTGAAATCGTTTGTAAATTTTGCAAATATTTTTCAATGTGTTTTGAACAGTCAAAAATTAATATTGTTTTTTGTTGCTATAAATTATTCATTTTACACTACTTGTATTGTATTTGATGTTATTTTGTAAGTATCTTTATTTTTTAACAATTCTAGCTATTATTAAAGTGTATGAATGAATGTCAACATCAGATTACTGCAACACGATTATGAAGTATAGTTTAAAATGATTTATATTTTTTATTTTCTTGCAAATTTTTCAAACATAACGCTGAGGGCTTTTCTATACAAATTAGTCTTTTACCGAACAACGAATTTAGTAATATTTCCCTTAATATCATTTTCAATTTGTTTTGAGGGAACATTATTTAATAATAATATTATCTACTTGCTATAACTGGCACTTAAAACCCCAATGCAGAGATAATGATAACGCCTATCTCAGGCATGTGATCACATATGGGTTTATAGATTATTTACAATTGTATAGATACGATTACGTATTTGATATATTCACAAAATCACTAATCCAATTTCTTATTTAAAAGTTATGCATATGACAAAGTATTTCTATACTTCATCGGATGGTGAGTATTTGTTATGGTTGATCTTTTACAAAGATCTTTGACTTTGATAAATAACATAGATAGTATGACATTTTATAAATAATTGATCTATTTTTGAACATGAATTTTGTATCAAATCATCGAACAGTCTTTTTAAGTTTCGAAACTAACTTTATTACCATCGAATAGCAAATAACATCACTTATCTACATAATTTCACATTCTTTGGCAGTATTTTTTGAAGTGAAAACTTCTTTAGCACCGTTATGATTTGAAACTCGATAAAACGAAAAAGCGACACTAAAAAGAGACAAACATATGCATCTATAGGATTTAGCCTGCGAGAGAATGAGATAGTATAATCGATCTCCTCTTTGTGCGGTGCTATGTAGCCTCCCCACTCTTGTCTACTTTAGTTTTCTGAAGGTTTCCCTTCTACCGCGTGTGTACTGCACACTCTGATTTTTTTATTTTCATCACTGAAATATATATATATTTTTAAAACTTTATACCTATTCCTCGCTATCGATCACTTAATTAATTAAAAATGTCTAATTTGGCTACGAATTTAACCTTTTTACGACGATGTCCTTTTAAAGAATTTGCAGTACCCATAGACAGGTATTTCAAATTCACGCATATACGCATCATGCATAGATGACGCTCGTCTTTTAGGCACGCGATCGGTTGGCATGTATACATGCTCGTCTCAAATAGGTTAAGTATTAAAGATGTTTATGTTATGGCTGCGCAATAAATTGAACTAACAATTAAATTAACTGCGTTCATTTTGCGAATTAGTTATTTATTCAAAAGGCGACTTTTTCAAGTAGTGATGGTTGATTATTACAAATTTGGGTGTTTATTTCAACCACTTTTACAATCACATATCTTCACAGTGTTTTATTAACTTAACTAAAAACACCAAGCTATTATGATGTAATGAACTGAATTTTAATATTATTTATTTAGTTGTACTTTTTTCACATAAGCTTGTCAAGTATTTTTGTATGTTCAAAACATTACGATACGCATACTGTAGAATTGTTGTAACTATTATTATTAAATGTGGCTGAAAGCCTCAATATTTAACTCTTGCTTATACGTATTACAATAATATTTTGATTGTAAAGATCAGTGATGTAAACTGGTCGTATAGTTATATTTTATGTACCTACCTATTTGTTGAACATCATAATTTTAAATATTTATCTTTAAATTCGTAAAAAAAAAAAAAAAACTTTTTTTTTACGTTTTGATTTTAAATATTTTTAAAATGTGAATTATGGTGAATGTATTGCTTTGTCACTCTTATTTTAAGCGAAATCCTATTAATGTGTTTTTTTTTTGTTATCTGTCTTTTTTAAAAAATTAATATTATGTATCGTTTATCTAATTTATTACGACAGCTTTTGCACATTTGCCGGTATGAACTAAAATAATGGAAAATTTAACACCATATCAAAAGTTATTATTTATTCAACATTTTCTTTAAGTTTGTTGTTGCTATCCAAAATTTATTTCTATGTACAGAAAACAATGTAATAACATTGTATATTATTTTTTGAGTACCTAATTGATTTTAACATTTTATCATTGCTCCTTATCTACAATGTGTTAAATTAATAAAATTCAAAATGTAGTAAGTAATATAATTTCGATATTCGTAAAATTTAGACCTACGAAATGACATCACCATGTAGATATTTTCAATATCTCAAATAAAATAAAAGACAATTGCAGCATCAGTTTTAAAGCGTAAAACTGAATGATTATTATGTAATTACATAATTTTATCACAGCTTAATTACGAAGGTCAAAGTTTTCATTTTTAAATAAGTTTTATTTATATTTATACTATCTGCTCAAAAATAATAAAGAATAATAAAAGTTAAACGATTGCAGAAGGAATTTCTTTTATGAGTCCAGCCATGTAAATTGCGCATCATAGTGTCTAAATGTAATATTTATGTATTATACTAATGAAAATATAATATTTTTCCAAATTAAATTCAGATTTTTTATTGCATCTTCCCAATCCATCTCCAATAACATTCTTTCTTAATGTGACTATGACTAAAAAGACAAAAACCGTTGTGTGAAATTTACCACATTTTCAAGAAAGTTTTCTTCTTCTAGCAGAATTAATTGGGTGGCAGAAAGTTATTTTAAAATGTTGGAAAAACCTTTGAAATAGACGTAAAGTTGTTCCGCTCCTTCTCTAGTGATAAAACACTGCAATTGGTTATACATACACTCTGAAGAGATACCCTGATAGAAGTGAGTTGTGGGTGTTTCCATGTCCATGAAGTAAGCTTAGTTTTTCCTTACTTCTGGTGAAATTGATCAAACATTGAAATTCTTTCATGAACAGATAAATGAGCCATGGAGATACAAACCCGCTCTAGAAATTTTGATATATTCAAAAAAGTATTTGAAGTAAATTGAAAATAAAAATAAATTAGTAATTTTTTCCACCAAATATTAAAAGAATAATGTATAACTAGCAGTTGAAAATTCGCTCTGCGGGTTTCTGCTGCTAGGCCCTGCGGGCAACAGGACAGTTGCTTTATAACAAACTTCACGTACGAAGATGATTTTGCGCAAAGACCGGCATAGAGACTTACTCGAAATCGGGTTCTTAAATTTCAACCGTACAGATGCTAGAGTATTAATATCGTCAGATTATGTTGACATTAAGTATAAAAGGTATTTTTTTTATATTCAAAGTATTCCAAACAGTGTTTTGTGATATCTCCACAATTTCAGAAAAATTCCAAAGCGGGTTTTTTCAACTCCGTGACTCAAATAATTTCATTGGCCCTTCTAGGAGTTGACATTTATAGAATTATGCAAATCAGTAACATCAGTTTAATTTCAAACCAGTATTTCTGTCGCTCACATTCTAACACTGCATATCTCAAAAAAGATTTTTTTTTATTTTCTTTTAAAACTACGCAAGCGCCATGGTTTGAACCGACAAACAAATGTTTAGACTTAGACCAATCACCGCTCCTTTTATACAAAGTTTGGTAACAAAATAATTGCTACTCATCTATGATTAGCAATAAATGTTCATACAAAAGTTTTATTTAGTAATGGAATAAAATTAAAACACTTTTTTAATGCTCTTATTTTTGTTTATTATTTTTTTATTATTATTATTTTTGTTTTATTATTTGAAGAAACAACGCATATCTCATTATTTCTCAGCCTTTTTTGTGTATTACACCGCGAATGTAATTTGAAATACCTAACCATATGTTTTTAATGAAAAAAAATTACCTTAAAATAATTGATAAATAAATAATAGTTGACCCTTTTTTTTCAAAGTTGTGCTGTTTTTATATAAACTAAGTGGTTTTTTGTTCCACCTGAAAACCTGTGTAAAATGAGATACGCGGTGCTATAGTGACGAAACATCACTCTATAGATTTTCTATTCACTGACTTGAACCAATACAAGGCTGGTTAAGAATAAGATGTACTTAAAAAATAATAATAACTTTAATGCTTGTTGCTGATGCTGAATGTTTAGATAATATGAAAGTGTTTGGCAAACTACCTCATTGGCATTTACGTTTATATTATTAAACAGTGACTGTAACGTTTTTATCATGAATTTTCCATTGGAAGAAGAGTTATGGGCATTTAGTGTCAAACTAAAAAAAGCTGTCGTACGCATCACAACAAAAAGGGCCAAAGGTGAAAAAAATTATTTATGTAAGATCAAACTGTATAGAATATTCCATACGGATATTGCAATACAAAAGCACCATACAACGGATATGTGAATCCATTCCTTTCACTGTGGTGCGTGGTTCAACGTGGGAGGCGGATTTGGGTACTGCCGCCTCGGGAACCATTTATTGCATAACCTACACCTCTGCCGTAGTCACCCTGAGTGGCAAGATATTTAACAGGGATGACTGGGTTCATGAGGCGAGGTTTGTCCAGCGGATGCATCTGTTCACCAATTGCATGGCGGGCTGGATCAGGAGAGATTGTTTGAGGGAGATCTATCGGAACATCGTCTTGCACCGCAGTGGAAGGCATAGATCCACTCCTGGATACACTGACCCCCAGATTCCTACCCACCCCTCATACCTTTTTCCTTCCCAGAATTTCTTATTGTTTCTTTCACTAAAAAGACCCTCCAAACAGCATCTCCAAAGATAAAAAAAGTGGCGAGAGTCAAAGGGTCTCCCTCAACCAGCCTGTCGGAGGGTTGGTATCCTCTCACTTGAATATTTAATAAAAACAATTAATTTTTCTATAATTCAGTTCATTTTGTAATATTGTCAGTTTTTGTCGCAACGTTGATGATGTCTAATGTGTCGTCAATGTTTAACTATCCTTTATGACCGGTCAGTGTTGAGTGGGCTTCGCGTTTGGGTCCCACCCGGGCGTCGCGTGTTCGATTCCTCGGCTGACTAAGTCCTCCATCATGACTTAAGCAACATCTTCAGCTTACTGTGGTGGTAGGAGATTTTCAAACATTGTTGGGTTATTCGTAACCCTGGAATGTTTCTTTAAAAAAAATATCCTTTTTTATTAAATACCTTAAAAATACACACACTTGAGGATTGGCGAAGGATAAGCGACCTACGTTTTTTTTAAAATTGTAAATTCGGAGTGTAGTCAATTTAAGAGTACCTACTCGATTTACTAGGCATAAGAACATATTTCAATGTCACCGTTCACAAACAATTTATGTACCGACTTGCCAATTCCTCGCTTATATCAAATGATATCAACATTTTTAATGAAAAATTTCGATATTTAAAATGTACATTATACATAAACAATTTTTTTATGTCAATATATTATTTCTAATAATTTCAGTTGTTTTGTCCTTAAGACTATAGAACTGGGATGATGAGTTGATAGTTGCGTACTTAGTCTGTAGCTTCCTCAGCTTCGGGAACATTCAGAGACCATAGGGGAATAAAACGCTCAGCCAAATCACCGGAAAGCAAATCAGATTCCATACTAAATCAGGATGGCAAAAATTGCATCGCACTTAAAGGTTTTCTTTCTGGATGGAGCTTAACCCGTTGAAAGCCGTAGAAGAAAACAGAAAATAATTTTTAAAGCCGTCAGAGCGGCTCCATTCGTAGAATCAAAAGTGGAATCTATTAGCGCAAGCATTCTGATTTTGTTCACACATCTTTCAAAGCATAATAATTCTAACAAGGATAATATTAGAATAGTTCCGTGACAGTTGATCCGCTGACAACATACAATATGCAGTCGGTTTAGGAAAAATATGGTATACCTAATTACACAAAACATAACTAAGTGACCCCGAAGGGATGCACAGGGGATTTACCACCAAATAACAAAATATAAAACCTATTTTCATTCGAATGCATCAAGGAAAAATATACTTGTCTATAAATTGAGTATACCAGCGCATAAGCACAACAAATCGACACTATGTATATAAATTCGTTTGATATTCATACCAACTTATTATAGGGTATTTTTGAAGTCAATTTTGCATTTAAAATCGGTAAATAATGCACAAAAAAATTATAATTTTATAGTAAACTAGCTGATACCTGGCATGCGTTGCAATGCCATTCAAAGAAATAAATTGATTCTCCCTGCATGTCCTTTCCTGTGCGTCCCGGTTTATCTCCCGAGTTCCCTTCCCCTCCTGCGTTCTCCTTCCATCTTCTCCGCCTTCCCCTTTCCCTCCTGCCTTTCCAATCTGCCGCCAAAGTTTATGAAATACACACATTTTCTTTTATACAAATTTCATAACGCCAGAGCTTACCATTACATAAAGCCTATAACCTTCGCAAGCGTGCGCACAACATATCACCAAAGTTTCATCGCAATCGGATGAACGGTATGGCAGCGCATAAAATACGAACAAACAAATATTGATTTTTATATATAATGAAGAAGCTATCGTTTCAGGGGCCAATTGTCAGCGGATCAAGAATAGAATGCTCGCTTGTTCTTCGGAAACATTCAACTGGTTAGAGGTTGTTTAGAAGGCAATAAAATGCATACTTATGTACTCCCTACGATCTTTTGATAGCGGCGATCATCTGCAAATCATCTCTAACACTTCATTCCTTCAGGCCTCACCAAATATATGTCTGCTACCTTCATTACATTTTTGTTGTTTATATTGTCTTCCAAATTCGAGATGCAGAGATAAATTTCGTCACCTTTTGAATGATACCATCAAATCTGATTATAATTAAAAAGGATTGAAATAATGATCTTCACCTTCTACAGAAGCAATCATCACCTTCCATTAATGTATTGAGTGTAACCGAAACAGAAGCCAGAATTAAGCTAATGTCTTAGACGTCTTTGGGCATGTACAATTTCTGACCTTGTACAAATTGGAACTGCACCCTACCGTTTTTGGTAGCCACCTCTGGTACAGAAGCCCCCAGATACTGTTTAAAAAAATTTATTGATTCCCAAAACCAGTTGATCCATGTTGTTGAATAGTAGGCTAGCAATAAATATAAAATTTTATTTGGAATTTTTTGGATTTTTCGACCACCACGCTAGGCACATGCCCGTGTTGTGGTGGTCTGTGTTTATTATTCCACGGTATGTTCACGGAAGGTGCTCTCATAATGAAATGAAATAATTTTTCATTTTGACACCGGTATTGTCGGTAGACACGCTAAACCGTACAGCACACAGTCGTAGGAGATCCCAAGCACTTTTTTATGCTCCGAAAGCAAGAACTTCTTCCTATCAAAATGCGCCATTAAATAGAGCTATTCAACTGCTAAATGAATCTGTATTGAGCATCGACATCTTCAATGTCACCTATAGAGAGTTCTGTAACTATCTTCTGACATACGTCACAAGATAGTGAAACTGCCCCCATACACTATTTACTCTAAATTTTATAATCTTTTCCATAATATTCTGGTGTATAACTGTTTTATGGAGAACATGATAAAATAAATAAATAAACGGGTGCCGATGACTTTTCTGCAGAAATGTGAAATAACTTCTTCCTATTACACAGGTCTCTTCGAGACCAAGATTTACTTCCATCTCTCTCTTGCAATATACTCTCCACACAGCATCCCCAAAACAGCAGAGAAACAGGAAGACAGGGAAAAGAAAAACATTTAAAACTCCTGTAAAATAATTTTTAAAAAATGCACATTTTGTGCTGTAAAAACTTGGACACACCTGATTTGCCCAGTGCGGAAGATTGTCATGCAAATTGCATTCCCCCTTTATTGTTTTGACCTCATTGTGCCACCGCGGAATTATCAGAGTGTCTTCTATCAGTGCATTGGAGTTTACAGTACATTCATAATATGAGTTGTGTACTACCTGTAATGAGTATGTAATACATAACTTTTTATGTGATAATGCAGTTCACCGAAAAGTTATCTACAGAAAGAAACACTACTACACTAATTGATAAATATGTAGATGACCTTTCTTATTTTTAACCTGCTACATTAAACTACATCAACAATGTACGTTGTATATGGTATGGCAGATTTACCTATGTTATTTATTCTTTTCAAACGAACACATGCAAATTTATTTAAAGTTATTTGTTTTCATTTAACGAGTAATTAAATTTATTTATGCATTTGCGTAAATAGGGCTGAGGGCACGAATAAAAGTATAATTTAATGTTATCCTAACACACTGTTTGGGGGAGACGCTTAAGTGCGCATTGTTTATACTGCTGGTAAAGAGCGGGAGACGTTTTAAAGCATGTTTTGTATTTACTTACTATTTATTTATTTATTTATTTAAGGAACATTAACAGTCTTAGTAATACAATAAACATAAGAGGATGATAAAAAAATAGACCAATTATTAATGTTCACAGATTATTTAGAAACAAGCTAACTGAATATAAACTAGAATATTTTAAAAAATAATAAGAGTACAAATGTGAATTCAACAAATGGTAAACTAATACACAACATTAAAATAAGTGTGATTATAACTGAAATAGATTGCAAAATAGGGATTTGGGTTGGGAAGGGTAAGGGGAGGAGAGGGATAAGGGAAAGTTGCCACGCAAGTAATATAAAAATATTAGATACAATTAATTCATGTGTTATTCGCACCTAGAATGTTATACAGTGAAGTTCTGTAGCGACAGTAACTAGCAGTAAATACGTCAGCACGTGTGTCTATATTTGCAAATTTGTTGTTATAGTAGTTACATGTCCTTTGTATAAATTCATTTTGATTGGAATTGGTGTTGCATCTATCAATATAGAAAAGGGTATTTTGTCTACTATATCGAATGGACGTGTGGAAATTTATTTTGTTTAGCAAATCCGGGCAGTCAACTTTTGAGTTAATAATTTTGTACAGGAGCATCTGATCAGCGACAAGCCTCCTGTTGAGTAGTTTTGTGATTCGAAAATGTTTCTCGATTTCGTCGTAAGAGTTGTATATGTTGAATGATTTAAAATTGAGGAATTTGAGAAATCACTCCTGAACTCTTTCTAACCTGTTAACATAAAAAATATAGCGCGGGTTCCAAACCTGTGAACAGTATTATTGGTAATGCAAAGACGTGTTGTTATTCGGTGAAGTAAAAAATAGGCGCGAAGTCTCGTGAGACATGTACTAGGTACCCAGCAGTTCTGCAAGCTGAACTTGCATTAAATGACTTATTATTAGATAATACCTAAAAAATGCAGTTTTTCAAAAAATTTTCATTTATTAACGAATATGACAATTTTGTATCAAAAAATATAGAAATTTATAATAAAAGACTTCATTTAACATAAGACCCTGAAAATTTTATAATACAATATGGTCCATACTTCAGAAGTTATAGCTATTTTACGTGAAATGCAATTTTGCGCGTGAATCTGAAAAGATCACCCGCTTTATAGAGGTTGATTAAAAAACCAGTTGCAACCAGACGCGTACATACATTGTGTCAATTTTCCATAATGTAAAAAGATGATAAGTTTTTGGAGAACAGAAAATAAAATGTGAATAATTTTGATTCCTCCTCCCACTTTTGTAAATTCCTCCGTCCCAAAATGAATATCATAACTCATCAGGATTGCTACGAAGCAAAAAATAAAATAATAAAAAATATATTTGAAAAGGCACTTTAATCTTGGCAGTGTCAAAAAACATTTTTTTTTCGCTTTTACGTCCATTAATATCATAGAAACTGTGGAAAGAATTTTTTTTATAGGTGCAATATTTTCTGTCCCAACAACCAAAAAGTCATTTCTATCTATTGATTTAATTTTATAATCATTTACAGTGAAACTGTCTTTTACATAACTTCTCTCACGTTGTAACACAACAAATAAATTTTTTTTTTTTCGGATTTCTTTTAAAACTTTTAGCCTAGTGGTTGAAAATTCCTCAAATTACGTAATTTATAATGCAATGAATAAAGAAAATTTAAAAAATATATACATATATATATGTATATTATACGGATATAACGACCCTCAAGGGGCCGGCGATACTTTGTCGTACTAACCGGACGACACATAAAACGGCCGGATAATTTAAGCTTGTTTTTACACAAGACAATATAGTGTAATAGACAATATAGTGTAATATAGCACTTTTTTCTTCATTTGAAAAACACTTTCGCTTCATGGAACTCGTTGTGTCAAGCTTTTTAACCTAGTCACAACAGATGATAAACACTGACTGTAATTTAATCGTGCTAATAAGGATAGGTGTTTGCGCGCTGGGAGTAGGCGAGGCGCGGGATGGCGAGGTATTGCCTCGTAGGTTTTATAAACAAAACACTGAGCGTCGTTCTAACCGGACGAATTATCATTAAAATAGTTGGTCGTTAAAATGGAGTTGTACTAAACGGATATGTTTTCCTAGTACCTAACTATGAAACCTAACTTGAGTTTACATTGTCGTCGCTAAAAACGGTAAGCCGTTAAAAGCAAAGTCGTTATATCTGAATTCTACTGTATATGTCTTTAATGAAAAAAAATATACTTCTCCAACTGATCCCTAAATATTAGTTGACCATTTTTTTCGAAGATTTGTTATTTTTATTTAATAAAAAACCTGTGTAAAATGAGATATGCGGATTTATAACGTGAGCAATGATAAGGTTCTCGAAGAAAAGGAAAAAACTTTTTATGAGAGAAAGCCTTGTAATGTGGGTTAGATTAGGTATTTAAAGGTAAAGTTTCAGTTCTCAAGATATTGAAAAATCAAATCTTCTTGAGTTTGAAAAGTTCTTATGTGTAATCTAATAAGTGGGTTTTACCATATTCATTAAATTTCTTAGCAATATATCGACAGCCTTGAAAAAAATTGCTTTCAAACAATTTTGCATGACAATAAAACTGAGTGATTTATTTTCAAAAATGCAAAATTTATTGCAAAAGTAATTCTTTATCCACTGCAATAAAAAGTTATATTGATTGGATCTGTAGTACCTACTTACCGGTAAAATAAGTATTAAAGATTACAAATTGTAAACATAGAACATAAAATACAACAGGATTTATACATTGAAAATTCTACAAAATTAAATTTACTGTTCTTACCAAAATCATTGATTTCACCAATTTTCCCCAGGAGTGTGTGGTCCACTTCCACTATTTTTGTTGTTAAATGTGTAGATAAGGTGTTAAAAATATTTTTTTTAATCACTAGCGCATTTGCGTTAATAATTGAAAAACGAGTCGAGCGACTGTGATTTTTGAGCATTCGTATGGAAATTTCCCACCCACATAAAAAAATCATACCTCCGAATTTTAGTATGGAATCATATAAACTGATTATGGTGCTATACAGCCAATGTATCCACCTACATTATACAGTTTATACCGTATTTTTAATTTTTCAAAAAAAAAAAAAATTGAATCGTAAACTTTATAAACGTGTGAATTCTGTGAGTTAAATTTAAATACATTCGGTAGCTGAAAAACCTGTTAAAAAAACTGTATACAATAGTTATTTTATGAATTAAAAAAAAATTAAAAAAGATTCTTTGAAACTTTCTACTAACGCAAACTGTAATTGCAGGAAGGTTTGAAAAAAAATTTTTTAAATGTTTTACAAATGGTAGATAAATTTTCCACAATAGAATGGAATGGCAAGTGATCGCTCGAGTCATTTTGCAAAGTGGCGATAATATGCCAAAAATCACTTGAGTGGGTAATTTCTAGGGAATTGTTAGTGGTTTAAGAAATAAAAGCTTTCCGTGGTACTGGAATATAGTTTATGAAAAAACATACATAATAATATCATATTTCTTAAGAACTAATAAACTTTTACATTAATTTAATACATACACTTAACAACATATTAATGAAATAATTGAATCCTTTAACCCTTACTACTCCTTTGTTATTTTTAAAAATATATGTCTTGTGCTCAACGATGCTCTAATCATAGAATAAGATTTAGAAAAGGAAGGAAGAAAGAAAAAAGATGTTTGCTGATAATATATAAAATCACATAATAGGAAAACAATTGCCGCAACAATTGCACATTTTAATGATTAAAAAAATGTTGCATTTATTGAGACGGAAAGGCTGACTTTGAAGCACTTCAGTTTTAAACTCCAATTTGAGAATAACCTGCTTACAATGTTGGTAGGCTGACCACATTTTATGTAAAATAATTCCAAATGATTCATATAATAATTAACATGTAAAATAGTTTTAAAAATAGACTTAATATTTCATAGAAAATTGGGATTATTAATGTCGAAAATAAAGGAGTGCAAGGGTTAATTTTCTGACTAAAAATTAATGTACTTATATGCAAAACTCCCAAGGGATCTATTTATTCATGAAAGGTAGGCATGTATACGTATAAACTTATAAACAGTAAATGGATTTTTTAAAATACCTACAAAATACAATTAAAAAATTAAAGCGATGAACTACTAATTTCATAAAAAAATAGGTATTTATCATGGCTTGTGTTAAGTAAGTCTGTATAACAATTTCTTTGGAATTATTTCAACGTGTATCAAAATGATCAGAAGTTATTATTTCATTCGGTGTTGAAATATAAAGAATAAATTGTAAGATTTTACTAAAATACACAGAAATAACTAAAATTGGCACCTTCAGAGTTTCAGCACAAAACAACATAATACGATAATAAAAATTTGACATACATAATAAAATTTAAATCGTTTATAAACAAAAATCAATGTGTCGAAATCTCACGCTCAAAAAACATGTTTTATGCGTTGTATTTAAAATTATTAATCAAGGGTTTTTCTAAATATTCATTACAGATTGAAAATATAATATACTATATTATTATTATATACACACATCAAGATACAACATGTAGAAAAATAGCTTTGCCTCAGTTGCACTGTTCCTTAATAATTTATTTAAGGGCACACCATTTAATTTATTTCTGGACCTCATTCGCTCATATTCTAAGCAAAATGATTACTTTGTATTTTTCTAATCCAGTCTCTATACATCAAAAAGCGACAGAGCTAAAAATGCATTTAAAAAAAACCTCACACGAAACTTAACAGCGTTTGATTTAATTATTTAATCAATTCTGTTATGTAATTTGTAAATTGTGATGTTTTTAAGTAACTACAAAACAAAGTATTTACACAAATAATCATCTTTCTGTGTCTATGAAAAAAAAAAATTTTTTAAATTATGTGGAAGTGAATTTGATGAACGTTTACTAACACAATAAAAAACTTAACGGATATTCTGTTATTTTTCTTTACTTAGTCAAACCATCACAATAAATATATTATATTAATTCAATCAAAGTTCTTTCTTTGTAGCTGGATATTCATACGGCATAGTTTCTCATGGATACAATGTAAAAATTGCAAATTAAATATTTTTGCCGGCACGTCGAATGACAATTTGCTACGGTAAAATAATGCCTCAGTTGGTATGTATTCTGTAATTCTTATCACTGATAAAACCTATGTGAAAGTGGTGACCTGAGTGCGGAACGCATGAGAAGAAAAACAATTGTGCTTTGAGTGTGTTTCACACACCCGATCCAAACAACACCAGTCAACTTCATTTACTATTAGAGGGCCACAATATGACATTGATGGTGACACCACTGGTTTGTAATGACTTTCTTAGCTTAGCTTTAGCAGAAGAGAATAAATGAAGTAAATATTCCTTAGAGATAAGATTTCTTAAGCATTCAACGAACACAAGAGATTTTTTTGATTATATGACACAACAACCCCCCAGCTGTAGGTAGATCTTACCCCTTCGTAGCATTACTTAACCGAGTTTATGCTGCACGCACCGACTGAAAAAAAAAAAAAAAATTAGTACAAATTATGTATAGTTTAATATAAGATTCATTTCGTATTTAACCTAACTATGCAAGAAAAGACAAAACACAACCCTAAAACATAAACAATATAAACGTATTTTATTAAGATAGGCTGATAAATAATATCTACCTATATTATTTAGTAAAATATATTGGTGTAAAATTTAATTATCTTTATTGGTAAATAGGTAATTTGAAGTCGTTGATCTTTTTTAATGAACACCTGTGATTAGCTAGAAACAGAAAAAAACGTAGGAATTTTTATTTATATATTTTTAAAAAGCATTAACTTTGTGGTTCGCCATAATTTACAATAAAAAAACACGTACATTTGTTGTAGACCACTTTTATTTTATTAACACTCTACCGGTTTCGGAAGCACCCTTCCTTTGTCAGGAGAATATTGTAACTAATCTACGACATAGACTATTTTCAGACATACAAATTTTAATTATTAGAATCAAGGAACATTTAACCCTTTGATTAGTGAGTTATTTTTTTGCCATTTACATCATGGGAATGAGTTACTTTTCAAGTGTTTGTTAATTTTGCAATCGATTTAATTAATTATCTTATCTTTTTTTACTACACAACTTAATTTCGGAGCATTTTTTATTACTATAACCGTTTCTTATTGCATTATAAATTATAGTTCGACAAATTCGGTGGTTCTCAACATTGCCGCCGCTCAAAGGGTTAAGATGCTTAAATAATAATAATTTTTTAGAGTTTGCAAATCATCTAATTTCCATGGATCACTTTTAATAAGGATACGTGGGTTAAAATTCTTCACTGTAACAATAAAGCAAAAAATTAGATAATTTAGAAGTACTTGAAATTAGAAAATCCCTAAATAATAATTCTAGTTTTTTGAATAATCAACTTAATTTATCTTTTAGTCCCATTTTAAACATGTGGTCCCAGTGAACCGCTCTGTTCTTCTCGGAAATCCCGCAATTACCCTTACCCCCCTTGCTTACCTCCTTCTCACACACCTAAAATTTGTATGTCTGACAATATTCTATGTCGTAGATTAGTTACACTATTCTCCTGACGAAGGAAGGGTGCTTCCGAAACCGGTAGAGTGATAATAAAATAAAAGTGGTGTACAACAAATGTATGTGTTTTTTTAAAATTTTATTTATATGATTGTGGGAATATATTTTAACAAACTGCTGAATTCGGAACTGAAACTTGAAAAAAGACATGCTTCTACTATAAAATTCATTGACGTAAATATTTTGCAGTAAAATTTGTGAAATATAAAAACACTGCTTTCATCCAGCAGTAATTGGCACTTCTTCGAGCTAAAAGACGCAAGTGATAGCAGTCTCAGGGTTAAATGTCCATCTTGTTGTGTGGCTTAACTTTTAACAAAATATTTTCATAGTAAAGAACAGTATTTAGAGTAGTTAAATTTTGATAGTGAAGTCCATGTTTTCATGGGGGACAGAACAGAGCTTAATTAGCTATTGTCTAAAATTACTAATGATTCAAAAGTGATACTAGTGTACAAAATAATAGGAAAATCATATTATGTATTGCTTGCTCTTTGGCGCTTACCAGCTTTTTGCAATTGAGGCTTGAAACAACTAAACTACAGAAAACATAAATCAAGTATTAGTGCATGCAGGACAACACTAAAAAACATTTGTTTAATCTACAGACCCAATGATAGATGAAATCTAAATTAATATTACAAATCTATCTTTTAGCACCGACATAATAATCCAACATAAAAAGCAATAAGCCAAGTGCGTGTAAGTTTATAAAAGAATTGACATTTTTTGTTAAACTTACATATATCAACTATTTATGAGCGACTTGAGGTTTTTTCGCAGCCGAAATTGCTTGAGTGCTTCTGCCAATCTGTTAGAAAAGTGTTAAATGTTAACTAAACTAGAGTGCAAAGCAGATGTGTTAGGCAACAAATACATAATACAGAGCAACTGATGAGAAATATTGAAGGCCACATAGACATCGAGTTGTCAGCATTTAATAAAACACGAACTCTGACTGTTAATTTAAGTAATAGAAGAATCGGTAGAAAGAATGGATGGAATTAAATAATCCAATGTTGTTTGGAAAAGAATACTTTTTCTCCAAATAATCATTCTTCTAAGTCCTTGAATTTTTCGCTTCAATATCAGTAATCTGTATAATGTACAATAGCAATCGCATTTTGAGACAACCAATTATTATTAAAAGCATTAAATGCTGTGAGTTGGGATTTCAAGCAATAATAGTAATACGGGTGTTGGAAACCCAAAGCTAAAAGAGAAAGTTGATGTGATGATAATGAGTTTTTCAAATAATTGGAAATAACTTTCACAAATACTTTAAACTGTTATTCTTGTAAGTATGTCAGAAAAAAGACAGATGTTATATTTGTGATGTATTATTATGGCATTAGCACATAAAGATTATCCAATTCCAGTTTCCCAACTTCTATTAATCGAAAATTTGGTATCATAAATTATGGAAAATGATGTCAAGCAAATGGCCGCCTGCAGAATTTCTGCAGTAGCTGATTTATTTGAGATAATTTTCAAAGACTTTTTCGTAACTTTCGGGGGCTATCTCGGCTTCAACTTGGCGGATGTTAAAACGATGGGGAAAACTCTATAAAAAAATCCAATGGTTTTAAATCGAGTGATCTTGGCGGCCAGTCACCGAAATAATGCAACCTTTGAACTTTTCACGCAAAACATCAAACTTTTGTGGCAAGTTGTGCCATTGTGCTGAAAACGTATCTTCAACATCTTCGATTTTACGCCAAAAGTAATCAGTTGTCAAGCGCCTATAATGCTCATCGTTGACTGTTACTGTCTGACATTCATCATTTTCAAAAAAGTAAGGCTCAATATGCCGCCTGATTACAATGTGCACAACACAGTTACTTTTTGGGCTTTCACTGGTATCTCTTATAACGCGTGGTCTCAATCACTGGTATCTCTTGTAAACACATGAAGATTTTACTAACCCCATATATGGCAATTTTGTTTATTGACGTACCCAGAGAGTCGGAAACATGCCTCAAAAGAGAAGAAAATTTTCTATGAAAAATCAACATCCACTTTCTGCTGCCCCACCCATAATTGAACAACTTTAACAAATTGAGTGGTGGTCAAACAATTTGTTGTAAATATGTGTACTATCAAACTAACATTTGATTTTTTAAACACGCGCCATTAATGACAGCTGTCTATGTACAGAGTTGCCAATACAGGAAACTCGAATTGGATCACACTCTATTTTAATAAGTATTAGCACATGTACAATGTTATCTTCAATTATTTGAAATGCCATTCCAAGAATGAGTAAATTATTATACTGCCGTACTAAGCACATGACGGAGGGGAGGGTGTTGTTTAGAATTTTAGCACTGTTTTGCTTTCAAAACCCATTATGTATTTGCATGTTAATATTATGTATTTGCATACATAAAATATGCCACGAAATGCAGATCCAGTTCCAAAATCTTGTGTATGCATCATCGCTAATTCAAATTTATTGTTAATTGACACAAGTTAAATATTATTGAGTCGGAACTTTCCTCAAAAAAAGATGACAACATTATCGATTACAAGCACAAGTTTGCACCCGCAGTGTCCACATCTGACTATGAAAAAATCTATTCAATTTACTCTAAAAGTTGATATAAAGCATCCAGCAAATGCGGCAAAAATAATGCAAAGAAAAACATTGACTGCCATTTCACCTTTTTACGCTTCTTACGCCCAGAAGTCATAGTCCTAATTTGTTCCATACATTTTCATGCAAATGGGGGGGATTTTGCCAATTTACACAAAAAAAAATGTTGTCCCCAGTTTTGTTAGTTTTTCATACCGACCCTACTTGAAATTATCCTTAAGATGCTAACTAGACTAGGTACCTGAATCTAACTTTTTTTGCAAAGTCAACATTTTATTATTATATGATCATAAATATTTTAAATCATAAATATTTGGCTTAAAACGAGGTACAAACCCCTATCCCGACGGGCGCGGCTACACTTTCATAAAAAAAGGCTATGCATGGGATCTGCAATGGTCGCACAGAGCCGGCTCCAGACTATGGACGTTATCCGCAGCTAAATGGTTAAGTGGTTTGTATTTGATGAAGATTGTGGTTATCTCCCTTTCAATAAAGGCATTTGAGCTGCATCTACTGAACTACAAATGTTAAAGTAAATATTTCAAGAAAATGCAAATAATTTTTTTTTGTATAATAGGTACATACCAGCACAATAAGTTTAATAAATACGATCAAATAATAGAAAACGTAACAAAAGATACATATATAAACAATGACCAAACTAAAGCTCTCTGGCGGCATATATTTCAAGATACTATGCGATACAAGCCTTAACTGAGTAGATGTCGCTGAATTTACTTAGAAAATTATAGTTACCCCCAAATAACCTAGTATATTGTGTTCGTTTTCGAAAATTTGCAGACACGCCTTTGAAAACATCATTTTTCTCTGTTTTATGTATGCTGCAGTCATAAAAATATTACACCTACAAAACACAAAAGAAAGAGAAAACTCTCAGAGATAGATATTCTTAATGTGCTTAGAACGGCAGTATATACAGTCTAGTATTACGTAGATCAAAAACAATCATTTCAAAAGTTAGACGGTGAGAAAGTTAGTATGAAAATATACAAGGAAAATGCTACAAGAATCCAAAATTAATGAAACATAAACAACAATGATAAACAACAAAGCCTTGTTAAAGGTTTACCTTGACTCAAAAATCTCAGAATTATTTAAAACTTATTAGGATAAAAATGAAAATTTCATTTGTCATTTTTATACACAATTATTGAAAAGATGGTAGGCAATCAGTAAACATTTCATACTAAATTAGAATGATCTGCTATCAGACATTTTGCAAATACCTAAAGTGGATATAACAAATATCTAACCTCTCTTAATTTTGCTGCCAATGCTGGCATTCTTTGGATAATTTGTAGTGCTGTTTTTGTAAAAGATCACCTCAATGGCACGAAATAAGGGGCTAATGAAAAAGAATTTGAAGGGTAGATACTAGAACTACGTACTTCAGTGACTTAAATTTTTTCTATATTTTTATGCAGATATGTTTCTGCTGTTGTAAAGTCCTAGCGTACCAAGTTAATGAATGAATTAAAAACAAGCCCATTGTACACAAAAACTAGAGTAGGATGGACTAGACAAGTAAGCCTAAAATGATTGTGCTAGACGTAACTAAACGTGGTGCCAAGAGTTGCAGAGTTAAGATAAATTGCCTGTTGATTGGCTTGTATGAGTCAGTTGTCCACGGCCGCCTTCAGGGGTAAGTAGTTGGAACCGGTCCATACCTTGGAGATGTCAATGCCGGTTAAAGCACGGACCACTTCGGGCACGCGCTGCACAATAGTCATCACCTCCCCGGTGAGCTTGGCGGCACCGACTTCTGCGCCACCGCAAGACACCATCGTGACCTTGCGGGCCTGAGATAGTGGAGCGGCCACTTCCGCGGCCACCTGTAAGTAATGCGACAAGTTTAGTACTTTGTAAACAATAACCAGAAAGACCAAAGAAAAGAAAAAATGCAAAGAAAAAAGTAATAAGGTGGATTAAAAAATAAAGTAAAAGGTGGTAACAATATTAATTATGAGAACAATTCCTTTGTGGCTGTCACATAACACTATAAGCTCAAAGCATTTTCACACAATCCCATTCAGACCTGTCACATCAGACAGTTATAAGTTATGTGTTGGGTGTGGCCTAGATGATTTGCCGTGCTTTCCCACTCCCTCTCTAGCACACTCTAAGGGTATATAATATGTACAGGCCAAACCCCAAAAACGCTTGATGAGTGTAGTGTGGTCTGACAGGCTTTATTGTGTGGTGGGATTTAAAGATCATTGCACATAATTTCATGTTCTGATTTTCCAGTTCTTGAAAGAGAATTTTCACATATTTGAAAGGCAAAAGGTTACCCTCTTGAATTTTCTTTAATTCAAAATGTTTCCTTTACTTTGGTTTTTTTGATCCTTTTTCAACCGACTTCATACAATTGTGAGTTTGATTTGAAAAAAAAAATTCTGACAGAAAAATAATCTGTTTTTGGGAACGGAACCGATGTTGATTGAATGTGCGGGAGCTGCTTGTGTAGGGTATCTTCGTGCGTACGAGCTTCAATCAGTCGCCCGGCCCTATGGGTTCATAATTATGAGCTTTATTATCGGATAATTTTTTGCAACCGGCAAAAAATTATCCGATAAATATGCAACCAAGAGATTGATGCTGATTTTTAGTCACACTTGGAGACCAAGCTTATGAATATGGATTACTGACAAATGGCCTTATTAGTTAAAGTTTTCATTTTATAGATTTAAGGTTCACTTATGGATATGTAAGGTTTATTAGTAATATTGTTAGTACTGCTAAATTCTTTTTTTATAAAGTATGCTAAAAACAATGCTATTTACCTTGGGCAATGTCTCCAGCAGCATCTCAATCATGGCCGCCTCCTTGTACTCCTTCCAGGCCTCGGCCTTGTTTGCAGCCTGCTCAGCCTCTGCCTTGGCACGCGCGAGGGCGGCGAAAGCCTCAGCCTCTCCTCGGGCGCGCACAGCTTCCGCCTCGCCCTCCGCTTCCAGGACAACACGGATGCGGTGCGCCTCGGCGATCTTCTCCAGGCGGTACTTTTCTGCCTCTGCGGGCCTGGAATATGCAATGGAAATGATATGACTCATATACAAGCTTCAGATTGCAAAGGAAGCCAGCTAGAAGGAGTTGTGGAAAGACCCCTTGCAGGACCTGAGCCCACTGTAGGGGCTGCACTAAATATCATATTGAAAATGGATCATATCTCAGCACTAAAGACATTAGAGAAAGCACCTGGAAAAAATCTAAAGTGTTCAATGTCGGTTCAAATGTGGATAGAAACTAAAATAGGGAGTACCAATAACACAACACTATCATCTCAAAAAGCATGCAGAAGCTGTTGAGAGTGAAAAGAATCTATAGGAAATATGAAAAGGATTCCTGGTGAACATGCTGGACAGGAGATACCACCAAAAGTATTATGAGACAACCCTGGTGAGCTCCATGAAGGAGGTTAGACTACTGTCAGATGTATCAGGTTATATACATGAGATACACCATAACGGATCTTTGAGTACTTACAAGATTTATGCAGACTGTCTCAGTATAAATAATAATATGTAACAATGTTCCTAATAAACACAGTTTTACTGAAAGTCATAAACCTATCCTTTGCATTTCTGAAAAATTTTGGCCTTCATGAAATAAGTGCCCAGTTGACGGCAAATGCAGAATGAGAGTAGCAGTGAGAGTACATTGCTTTAAATACAGATTAAGAAAAAATATGACATACCTGCGTACTGTTGCCTCTAACTCTTGTTCTTTACGTTGTATCTCCTGTTGTTGCACAGCAATTTCCTGTGTTCGTTCAACCACCTTAATCTGCATCTGTTCTTCCTTGATCCTCTGCTTGGTCTTGGCCGCTTGTAGTTCATAGGCCATCTCGGCTTCGGCCTGTAAATAGCACAAACATCTGTTATTTTCAACTTACGTACAAATATTTATTATTCAATCAGAGTGGACTTGCAATACAAAAGATTGAAACTAGTGCATAAACTCATGATCTTATTTTCTCATCGATATTATTTGGAATGTTTTGTGTTTGAAAATTTTACTTGAACCACCTTCACAATTTAAAATTTTAAATGCTATTGTCTCAGCTCAACATGTTAATGGGTGACTTAACGTGGATCACTTTTGTGTTGACTGAAGTGCACAAATTTTCTTACCCTGAGCTGAACATGACTTATCGCAACAATATAAAAGCCAAAGCCCAAAAAGTTTCTGCAACCTTAGAAAAAGTTCTATCTAATCTCCTCATATTAATGTATGAAGTAGTTTTCACTAAAAGTCTCATGATAGTCATAAACTATGATTAAACAGCAATAACTTATCCTCTGGTTTGAGAAGAATCTTGCAAAAAGATTGCTTCGGAGAAGATATTTGTGGATACATGACTCCATTACATCTTATATAAATTTTGCCCATATAATTTTGAGCGGTTGGCTACCCCAATTTAGGTAGTGATTTTTTAAAAATAAAAATTAATCATAAATTTAAAGATTTTTAATAAAACCTAAAAATATTGATCTAGGTGAAATCACTGACGGAATTTGAAGTCGTAAGTTTCAGAATTAATATTTAGAGGTTGATATTTATTTAATCGAAAGGCCGAATCGAAAACTGAACACCCAGGGATTTTAATCACTCAAGAGGTTAAATAAAATTAGTATATAAATTCACCTTCCCTTTCTTCATAATTTGAATCGATGGCCTAGGAAAGCCAGAAACATAAAAAAAAAAAAAAAACAACGATATTGCAGGAGGAATGTAGAGATACAGAAGCAAAGAAGAAATGCATTCCATAAAACCACCACAACTAGCACCGTGAGAACCTGTGGATTAGCATGTTCTGGTCAAGAGTACCAAATTCAATTTGGGATACGGGTTACCGTCGATTGGATAACTAACACCTCCACCATAGATCATCCCGAATAGTTCACTACGTTTGGTGAAGTCGGACCAGGTCATGACAGCGGATATGTCTGCACTCCTGGACACACTGACCTTTTTCCTTCCCAGAACTTCCTCGCCTTCAAAAAAAGAAATTTCCTTTACTTAAAGAATCCCTTCATGAAGCATCCCCGAGGACATAAGTCCTGAAGGAAATTATTTTCCTCAGGGCCTCCATAGGAAATCCGAAAGGATCCTGTGCGGAGTTAATGTAAAAAAAAAGACGAAAAAAAAGTTGGAGGTGACAGAGCCTTTAAAAAACTGTATGAACCACATGGAGTCTCACTTTAACGCTTAACTTGCCGTTCGTCCGCCGGTGTACCATCGGCGCAAGCCAAAATAATCACTAAAAAATAATTTTGTTTTGCGATTTTAACCCTTATGTATAAAGAAAACGTGTGAAGAAGAAGGTCAGAATCGCTTGGGGCATTCTTGTCATAAGGTATAAGATACCGTGAACCCACCTAGAGCAGCGATATAATTTCTTTGAAATTGTTTATGACACGGCCTGCGTGGCTGCGCGCCGCTCGGCTGGACAAAATGGCGGCTGTCAAGTCTCGCGTCGCGGGCGACGAAATGATCGTAAAACGTATAAATTCATCGAATAAACGCAATTAATATTGTTCTTATGTATAGTTTAGTATTCAAGGAATGTGTTTCAGTAAAGATTACATAAGATAGCATAAAATTAACCTGCAAAATATTACGTAAAAGTCAAAACATCGCGAAATTTTTTCATTTTTTCCATGTTATTTGAAACGTAGTAAAAAGTATAAATTCATTGAATAAACGCAAGTAATATTGTTCTTATGTATAGTTTAGTATTCAAGGAATGTGTTTCAGTAAAAATTACATTAGATAGCATAAAATTAACCTGCAAAATATTACGTTAAAGTTGACGTTTTTTCGTTTTTCCTGGCATTTGAGGGGTTAATAATAACATGATCAAAAATAGAGTGGCTTCACCGGTATCAATCGGGTGATGTCACCGTATGTATTAAGATCATAATATAAGAAAAGACATTAATTTGTCATTTGTAGGTAATTTTTGATGGCGTGTCTGTATTTTCACATTTAACTCATCTTCAACATAGCTAACCATTTTGTCAACAGAATTATAAATTTGTTTTTGGTACCTTTTTAGTTTGAACCTCAACATCGTAAGCAGCTTTCTTCAGTTCGAAATCACGTTGTGCCTTGGCAATCTCCGTGTCGTTCAAAAATCTGGCAGCCATCCGCTGTTCCTCGGCGATGGCCTCCTTGATTTGTGCTTCACAGCGCGCCTCTGCCTCTCCAATACGGGCATCTCTCTTCACTTCTGCAGTCCTCGCCATACCTAGAGATTTCAGGTATCCCTAAACGACACAAAGGTTAATTAGTAAAATGCGCTGAGTGTCAAAAACCGGTGAAAGTGCTCATTTTGAAGGCAAATAACATTATGTCACAAGTACTAAAATCCACTGAAGCTTCAGGGAATTATACTGTAAACTCACCCAAGTCCAGCGAATTTTGCATAAAATTATTATACGTTGGTCGATGAGTGAAGTTGTGCTAATAAATAAATGGTTTCATAGCAACTTACAAATGTGTTGTGCATTTAAAAGCGGTGTAACTCCATATTTTTAAAACCCCTTTTTTCTTGCTTAATGGTATTACATCTATTCTTGTCAAGTTATTAGAAATTATTTTTTCTTTGATTGGTATTAATAAATGCTTGTATTTTTTTTCCTACACTTTAACACGCAAAAAGCTTGTTATTTAAAAATTGAGTTAAAAGGAGTTACACCACTATTACGATGAACGACACATATATGTTTTGGACAGTGTATTAATTAAATTTGCTAAAAATTCGGCATCAAGGTTCGCCTAGTGAGGTAGGTTATGTCCAACTTAAATACACTACATTATTCTCTCTTTATTGCTGGGCTATTATAAACATGTTTTATTTTACTGTTCTTATTATTAAATTGCAGCATTAAATAGATAATAGTATGAATAAATTTATTATTATCACTTTATCATTTATTATTTTTTTGTTACCTTGAATAGTATAAATGTTTAAGTTTCTGTTATGCGAGTCCTATAATTTCAATACCCACTATATCCAATTTTTGGACAAAAAGAATTCACATTTTTGCGAAGAACAAGAGGAACCTAAAATTGAATTTCAAAATCTCACTTTTCACTACCAAAAACCATAACTGCCAGTGAGAAACGAAATCCGCTGTATCATTCAGGAAGTTACTATCAAAACCCGTTACATCGGAATTCAATCAATCTCAATCAGTTATTTTGCCAAGATAATTTTGTATGTTAAAATTATCTAAGCGCGAGTTTCTAAACCCACCATGTCAGGTCGGTTGAGTTTCGAAAGCCTCTGTATCAAAATTCGCATATCCGTTTTATTTATCGAAATTACTTAAATATTGCTAGACATACATAAAAATTAACTTTTCGAAATTATATCACTCCAATTCATTATCAAAAAAATTAAAATGCAATAACTTATTTACGCTTGAGACCTGGCAGTTATTTGCGGTCTTCTCCAAATCAATGAAAGTTGATATAGCCGATATAGAAATTATATGACTCATGTGTTTGATAATACGTAATAAACAAAAAAACAAAACAAAAAGTATACTGTGTATAGATTGACCTAGTGTCAGTACTTTAATTTTTTTTTTACCGTTTTGCTGCCATTGTAAAAGCTCAGATTTAGTTAGTTCACATTATCAAAAGTTAGTGACAAAAAAACTTGTTAAAATAGCATTAAAAAAGAAAATTGTTTGGAAAACATGAAAATAGCACATTTTTAATAAATAGAACCCTTTATAATGTTTTCATACAGTTTCCAAGTTTTCAGGTTAATGCTATTTTTCTTTTTTAGTGACCTGAAAACTGGAATTTAGAAAAATTCTTTGTTCAACCTAAAAACAATTTATGAGATTCCTTTCAGTCTATTGAAGAACTCCAAAAGCGAGTTTTACTATAATGCGAGATGGAAGTTAAGAGGTAGTTCTATTATTCAGTTATTAGCCCTGCAATTGCAGTATTGAAGAATCATGCTTATGCCTGATATGAAACACTACAGTTGCAGTATCAACCTTAAATATTCATTTTGCCTTTGGATATTACCTTTAGTAAGTTAGTTAAAGACAAAAATAAAAATGTTACTTTATCAAATATGGTATTGCCTAAGTGTTGGACTGAACAAAAAAATAATTTGAATAATTGAAGTTTCTTGTCGTCCCCTATGGGCTAATATCAACTTAATGAGGAATTATTACAATATTTTTTAATCAATGAAAGTTTTGAATACGTAAGATAAAGAGTGCAGGTGCTTAAAGGTATTATTGAAATTAGTACACATACTTACTGAGTAAAAAACATTTAATTCAGCAGTGTATTCCTGAAGACAATTGCACATTCAGCAGCTTTAACTCGTTGCTTGCGTTCGTACCACCAGGCTTGAGTTCAACAATAATTTTGAAAAAACATTTTCCACACCAGAAGGAAAGAATGTGTCGATAATGATAATTAATTAACATTATGATAATGATAGAAAATGTCTATTTACAAAACATAAAAAGTGCTATGAAAAACTATATTTTACTTTGTGCATATATGATGAGTAAGATGTAACATTTACATATATAACTACATACAAGTTTTACAGGTGTGTCAATTATGAATCACCACCAAAAAAACAGACAGAAATAATAATGTCAACACTAAAACACGATGAATAACGTAATACAGTACGAAGACTTCTACAAAATAGAACTCTACCACAACTAAGTAAAACCTACAATCTATGAAAGTATTCACATTTTCGAGAGAAGCTGTCCTATTTGTTCGGACATAACTGCGATGGCGGCTATGACATTTAAGTGAGCTAGAGTGCTAAGACTAAAAATACAACTTTATTGTTGTTGTTCTAGCTGAATTTTTTTCTTCATTTAGATGGGGATATCCCCAAAAACTTAAGTAATCCTGAAAAACTATACACGAAAAAAAAAAAAATTTTTTACAACTACAACGTTAGTCGTCATATTTTTCAATTTTAGCAATCTAGTTCAATTAAAAGTCACTTTCTACCTCTGCATGACTGTTACTAGAGTATGTATATGCGAAGATAAGTGCAAGTTAAAAAAAATCATAAATTATTATTAATAATTTCCAAATTAGCGATGCATTTCGATGACCGGATGACTCAACACAGTTCACTCAACACACTTCAAAATACCTATGAAAAGTGATATAAAATCACTAAGTGATTTTAAAAAGCTGGTTAGTTAGGTTAACTCGTTACTAGCCGTTCGATCACCGGTGATCAATCGACGCAAACCAAAATAATCACTAAAAAATAATTTTGTTATGCGATTTTAACCCTTATGTATAAAGAAAACGTGTGAAGAAGAAGGTCAGAATCGCTTGGGGCATTCTTGTTCATAAGGTATAAGATACCATGAACCCACCTAGAGCAGCGATATAATTTCTTTGAGATTGTTTATGACACGGCCTGCGAGGCTGCGCGTCGCCCGGCTGGACAAAATGGCGGCTGTGAAGTCTCGCGTCGCGGGCGACGAAATGATCGTAAAACGTATAAATTCATCGAATAAACGCAAGTAATATTGTTCTTATGTATAGTTTAGTATTCAAGGAATGTGTTTCAGTAAAGATTACATAAGATAGCATAAAAATTAACCTGCAAAATATTACGTAAAAGTCAAAACATCGCGAAATTTTTTCGTTTTTTCCGTGTTATTTGAAACGTAGTAAAAAGTATAAATTCATTGAATAAACGCAAGTAATATTGTTCTTATGTATAGTTTAGTATTCAAGGAATGTGTTTCAGTAAAAATTACATTAGATGGCATAAAATTAACCTGCAAAATAATACGTTAAAGTTGACGTTTTTTCGTTTTTTCCTGGCTCGTCAGGGGTTAAGGGCTAATTTTTTTTCATCACTTTTAGCGCCTCCGTACATGGAGCTACTTACAAACTATTCGAGCCTGATGCGCGTAGCACGCACACCGCTCGTGGGTACCCGCCATACAATTTTGCTGGTGTTCGTACACGGCGCTGCGCGACGGATGTCAGGTTGAAGTCGGTAGCGCGCTAACGACGGTGCTGGTAGCGCGCTACGCGTTGTAGCATTCGTGTCTGCTACTTTCGTTTGACGTTTGACAGAAATGGCGTCTGAACATGAAAGTAATGTTAGATTTGTTCTGGAAGTGAATAAAAATGCGTGTTTACATAACTTTACATTACCAGAATACGCAAGAAAGGATTTAGTGAAGAAGGCATAGATTAATGTTGGAAAAAAAGTCATTTGACATCGTTCGACATCGTGTTAACTCCACGGCTGCACGTGAAAAATGATCAAGTTCAGTATAATTCGGGTAGTGCCGTGTACGGAAACCAGCTTTAAAAAGTAGTACATCTGCAGGGTACTTGTGGTTGTGTCACAATCACGTAGTTTGTAAGTATCTCCATGAACGGAGGGCCTTAGACTTTCTACCACTTTCCAAAGGTGTGTTGAAGTACCATTGTGTAGAGTTGTCATGGAACCATGCATTTCATAAAAAGTGGCATAATATAAAGCTTTGAAATACTATCTATGTACATAGAATCTTCTTTACTACTCATTTCCTTATTAGCGAGGATCGCAGCCTCCAAAAGAGATTCAGTACTATGGTTAGATCTATTTCTAATCTGTAACAGAATATTATTTTGTCTTTTCACTAATTCACTAATCCTCTCAATTCTTGCGTAATTAACTAAATAAGTTAACCTTACCTTTCCCAAATGGTAATGTAAGATTGGTCGTGCACTAGGCTGCGGCAGCTAACTGATTTTCAAATTTGTATTAAAATGTTTTCAAGCGAATGCACCAGGCAGCCAAATAACTTCAGCTGTGGAAGCCAGTCGAAAAATGCTGATTAAGCATGCGACTATTGTAAATAAGAGGCTGTCTCAGTTCTCACGCATGAACATATACAAGAGGAAACGAAAAAGAAACAGAACTGATGTTGCGGAGGGCATGATTTTTTTAGCAACAAAACCTAGTTACTACAAAAATCACGCCCCTCGTAACATCAGTTTAATTTCTTTTGGGTGCATCCTCGTTTCTATAAATACTTCAATCTTATTGCGTGTTGCCTGTCTATTTATTGTTGTTATTTCAGAAAAAATGAGTTGATATAACAACACACTACCATTATTCTAAGGGCAAAGCTCATGGCATGTTTGTTTTAGTGCCGTCTGTTTAAACGGTTGCTAGAGTAAAACAAATTTCTACGGTTAAACATTTAAGCCACTTTTAACTATTGCTTTTACTTTCCAAAAGATGCTGAATTTTTGTCGCAGTATCACATGTCGAAAGATCTCGTAAAATTTGTAACACTCAAATTCGAGGAGATACCACAACTACTGGAAAATAAATTATATTTTTTTTCTGTGTAATATTGTACATATTATAATAGGTCGTCATTTATTTTTAAATATTCTTATAAATATTTTTATAGGAACATAACTGTCAGATCCTACAATGACATGAAACAAAATACAGCCGGATATTTTGACAGTTATTCTGTCTGGTTTTCAAATCTAATTTATGCTGTGGCCACACCGAAAAATAATGCAATGCATTTTTTCACATAACTTATACTAACAACTGACAACTTTAGAAAAAGTACATTTGAAACAGCGAGTGGTCCAATTTAACATACTTGATACTTTGACGGTTAAAATTTGGTTCACGATTTAGCTTTCTGTCGAAACAGACGGCCCTTGTAAAAAGTTGAATTCATTTTATAGACAGACAAAAAGACTTACGTAAATTGGAGACCAATTTTCTTTCAACCAAATCAGCAAAGATCACCCCTCTAATACTATTCAGTTATTTATGGTTCCTATATAATTTCAACTTATTGATTAACGGTTGGTTGCAGATCGTTGTGGCAATCCCATGTTCCCATGCATTAATAAATGTATACCTGCACCCCCAATTATCCCCTCTTTATTACTAGCACAATGCATAACCCTGCAATTATCCCCTCTTTATTACTAGCACCATGTTAGTTCAGAAGAATAGGCCATCTGCATCACTTTTTTTTTTAAATCAATAAAAATTCTTAGATTTTCTGTATCATTTTTTTTATTATATTTTTGAACCATGGCGTATTTTTGAAAATTTCAATACCGCAAAATGGAACTATTTTTTTTTCAAACCTAGAAAGATCAGACATAATTTTTTATAGATGTCAAAAAAAAATAAATGGCCAAAAATCAGTTCTAAAAAAACATCAGAATGGCCGGGAGATTATCAAAAAAATGACATCTCAAAAATTAAGCTTTTCCTTGATCCATCTTATTGATCATCATAATGCTCAACATCACTTTTAGACTTAAGAAACGTAAGAACTTCTTGTCATAATATCTGTCAAATTTCAAAATTCGAAGTAAACTCTGTGTTGTTTTTTATTTTTTAAAATATTGATTCATTAACTACCTTAAGGTAAGGGCCTTCGCTTATGGAGAAACTGAAAAAAAAAACAGTTGTCGATGCAATCGCAATCAACCTCCTGAACAAAATCGATATTTTTCTGACCTGCCATGGTAGTGGCTCACAAAGTGTCAAGTTTTCGAGTAATCTGCGATACATCAGATCAAAAAAATGTCGATTTTGTTCAGGAGGTTGATTGCGATTGCGTCGAAAAGTTGTTTTTTTCAGTTTCTCCATGAGGGAAGGCCCTAAGAGATTGTAAAAATAATTGTAAATATCATATAGTTCTTTCGCGCAAAAATACTTCTGCTAGAGGAAAACGATTTTTCATTGTACCGAAAATTGAAACTGTCAGAAAAAATGGTCTACGGCTATTCAAAGATTCAGTCACATCAGCCATCATATCCTCGGAAAATTGTCAGATTGATCCTGAGCAAAACCAATTTCAATCATTTTTTCAATTCATAAGATTACTACTTTATAATTTCGTAAAACAATGCTTCAAGCTAGGCTTTACAAGTAAAGTAGTAATGTCAAAAGCAAAACGTAAAAGTCAACAGAAGTCTCAATGTCGCTATATTTAAAAAAAAAAATCTATGTAATTTTATAAAACTAAGTAAAGAAAATCGGACATTTTTATACAGTGATGTCACGATGATATTACAAGCTAAAAAAATAGTTTGTTTATTTTATTACTAAGAAACAATGTTTCTATTTTTTTGTAATATTTTCCTAACCTTAGTAGAAAGATCTATCCACACAATTGTTTCCATTTCCAAGTCATTATAAAATGCATGCAAGTGGCCTGTAAAGATAAAGCGGTCCGCAGTCCCATTCTAAGACTAAATTCAGGTCATGATAACTTAAAACACGAGACACAGTTTTCTTACAAGTTTATATATAAGTCCACTTCTTGAACAGTTTTATTCCAGTTAATTAAATTTGACTTAAAATAATGAATTAATCCCAAGCAATAATAAATAAACCCGCTCCATATAAACCCATTTGCTATGGTTAGTGCAATGCGGTCTCTATCGTCTTACTTGATGCCTGACTCGACACAGGTTTTTCCTAGTGAGACAAATCGCATGTAAATGAACTTTATATAGATAAATAAATAAATAAAAAATTATTATTTGAGATTGTAAATGTGAGTTATGAAAATATTAATAATAATTGAAAAAGTTATTTGTTAAAATAACAAACACTACAATATTAATTAGCAAACAATAATACAATAAGCTAGGCCAAGTGTTACTACAGTCAATAATATATAATAATAAAATTTAACATTAACTAAATATTTTGACATACCTTGGCCCCCTGTGGCAAAAAAAAAAGAATTAATATTAAGTATGCCAATGTTTCAATTAATTTAGTTAAAACGGCAGGTAATATTTAAAAATAATAATAAAACGACAAAACTAGTAAATATCTGTAAAATGTATAATTTTATTTTACTTTCTATTAAATTTTCTATGTTTTGTAATAAGGTATCCTATCGACAAAGAAAGGTTAGTAAAACCTAATAAAATTCTCAAGGAATAAGCATATTAAAGTATAGGTTTGTACCTCTTCATCCCGGATGTCCTTTAGGGTGTAAGATACTACGGTGATGCCCATATTCACCAGGTCACTGGATGCCACTTCAAAGACCTGAAAGCAACAAACAATTTCACGGGAAATCAATACAAAATCATAATAGGAATGAACATTCATATTTTTGCGTGCTATAATATTTGTTGCAACCCTGGATTAGCAGTGGATATAATATTCAGGACTGGCTCAGAGCCAAACGCTGCCTGTCACTAGTAAAAACTTCAATAGGTGTTGTCAGCGCTTTGGCTCCTTGGCAAGTCGGCACTCGGAGTGGACTTCTCCAATTGCACCTGCATATTAGAATATTGTGAGTTCTGCAGGGATGCTAGGATATCAAAAAAATCTCCCAATATTTTACTTCAAATCAATGCTGTGGCTAGGGAATCGTGGCTTGGAATCCATCACTATGAAATGCTTTTATTTGCAAGTTATTCTTGTCAGTGGCAAAATCCTACAATGGCAGAAAATAAACCCATTTTTCTCATTATTGGGGCTAGTCTTGCATTGAAAGTGGTGTGAAATTACCACTTATGCAGGCAAATTATCATCATTCATCAATAACTTCCTTTGTCTAATTAACTCTTCATCTATATAAACTCAAATTTAAGAAGTTTTTATAATTATTATTAATTATTGTATTTTTCCCAGTTAGGAGACAAAGAAATAAAAATCTCAGCTGCTGCCTTGGTTGGTTATCTCCATTGTCTTGTTACAGCATTCTTTAATGTAAACTGATCCTACTTGTTTGGAGAACTTCTTGCGATCCTTGTAGATCTCCTCAACAGTCATTGAGCCCATGATGGCTCGTTGGTGTCCTTCAAGAGTGACCAGCGCAATGTGTTGGATCTCCATCTCTCCCTTCCCCAGGAACTGCTCGCAGGCGGCCAGGAGCATTTCAGAGTTCTGGCCCTGAATCTTGACCTGAAATGGGAAGTTTTGATAAGTAAGTGCAGATAGATTGAAATGGATTAAAAAAAATTATGGCGAATTCATCGCCATTACAAAATTACTGCAATGCGTGCAAATCAAGAAGAGTGAGAAACCCAAGAAGGGGAAATTTGTAGATTTCTTTTACATTTTTATAGTGTTGAAGCTGTAAACGCTTTTGGTTATGTATTTATGATTTTTTACTCGCGGCTTCGCTCGCATTGTATTAGGGGAAAATTACTGTAGCGCTTGCACTTATCAATTATCCCCTCCCGCATTCCATACATTCATTCTCGATACGTTCAGTTTTCAAACAGCTCGCGTGTCACCTAAATTTCATAATGCCATAGCTAAACAGTAGTAAAAAAAGAATTATCCAATTTGGTTCAGTCGTTCGGAAGTTATGCGCGTACCAACATTTTGAAGATTCATTTTTATTTATATAGATAGACAGATATTAACTATGACGCCTGAAATAAAAAAAAAATATCAACTTCGTTTCCACAGCAACGATTTGTTTTCTGACATTAGCAATAACTCGCTTTTGTTAGCGACAGAAAATGTATAAAAAATATAATATATTAATATTTATAATTTCACAACGCGAGACTTACCGTTATGTACAGCCTATAGTACTTGCATTTAGCTTTCTATTGGTGAAAGAATTTTTTAAATCGTTTTTTTGTTTTATGCGTGAAAGCGTAACAAACAAACACACACAGTTTCGTATTTATAATATTAGTGTAGATTACTAGGTGTAGGATGTAACGCCATACAAAGGAGAAAATATTACTTCACATTAAATAGGTATCATTGTAGGAGTTAACCACTCAGTAATCTGTAAATAATATGAATCATAGGTCACATTGCATACCACAATCATACTCATTAATCAACTTCATGTATATGTACATGTATTCTATTGTCGATTGATTGGATGGTGGTTGCAATTTGTCACATTGTTAAATGTAGTAGGTTTTCAATAATTATGAGTGAACATGAGAGAAATGTGTAGTTTGTATTAGATTTTTATAAACGTGATCTTTTATAACTATTTTCATTATGTGTCCTTGAGGTTCTTTTTCACAAAAACATTTAAAATATTAATACCAACTATTAAACCTACTAAAATGGAGGAGAGCTGTCCAAATTGCTAATATGTTAAAGAATAAGATTGCTAACCTGCGCAATTCCTGTCACTGATATGGGCACTCCCTGGCTGGTGTAGACGGTAGGGCTCTCCACCTGCAGCGTCATGGTGTTCAGCGATATCCTCTGCACCTGCTGCACGCACGGCCATACAAAGGCCCTTCCTCCTGGCACCAGGAGCGGCTTGGAGTAACAGCATCCTGCAAACAAAGTCAAAACACTGGAAGACTATCCTACTTAGAAGTAGTCTTGGGTCGATGGTTAACCTGATCATTTTGACTCAATCACGAACCATTAACAATCAATCATTTGATTGATGAGCTGTCAGCTCAGTCATCACCTGTGATGGGCGTGGCAAGCAACAAAATTTTGTAAACCATGCAGCGCCAATGCGATTACAGATCCATGGCATTTTTTCTAGGCTCTATGGTCAACAACATCGATCGACCAAAGATTGGGTCATTTAAACTCGATTACTTCGCCAGTGGATCGTGATTGACCCGAGTCGTGTAAAATGATTGAGTGACCCAAGACTACCTGCAAACCTGTTTGGAAAGCTTTTCAAAATATGTATTAGACTCCGATAATCGCTCAATATTCGCTGTTGCAGTATTGTTATTCATGGTGAAAAAAAGAACTTAAAGAAATAATTAACTTGCGTAAATTAGGAAGTAAAAGCTTGCGTAGCTATGAATCTTTTCAGATGATGAAATATGTGGGAGAAAAGGGAAATTTTTTTGTTTATATTATTTTATTATGTTTATATTAGAACATTTTATTATGAAAAGAGTATACATTTAAGTTGATAAATCACGTATGTCTCACACGTCACACATAATATGTCTGGTAATGTTAAATTATAGTGAAAACAAGTTTATGGGTCCGGGTGGTTAAATAAATAAATAAATTTGTTAAGCCTGATTTTATGTAAAATGAGTAAATTAATAATGGATTGAAGGTTTGGAATGACGGCCTCCGCGGTCAAGGGGTAAGGCACTCGACTAAGCCAGAGGTTGCGGGTTCAAATCCCGGTATGCGCAAGAAAATTTTTTATTTGATTAATTTGTGTTATTTCACAATTTACTATATTAAAAATAATACGTAGTACATTTGCGGCACGTTCCAGAGTGAACAATACTCTCAGTATGGCTCTGGTGTAAGACCACCATTATGGTTTGGTGGCCAGATCTGAATAGCCAGGTACTTCCCCACCTTCCTCAGTACCTTCAGCCTCACAACATGCTCCAGTTGGGGATGCCATAGTCTCACTGACTTCAGAAGGTTCGGAGCAGTTGGGACCCTTGTGCGGGTGTACATAAAACAAAAAATGTATAGGACAGTTAACTAGAGGACTTCTTGTGTCCTTGTGACCCTTTGAACGGAAGAGGAAGGAAGTTTCTCTGAAGGGAAGAGGGATTCAAGGTTTATGCTCTACGAAGATCTGAACAAATACGTCAAAAGAAAGATGAATCAAAGCTCCATAGCAAATATTTTTTCATTCACATAATTTTAAACAAATTTTGATGTTAGCTGTGAATTTGCTTTTTGTTGTTTACCTATTTGCAGTTACGCATGGATGCCGCATATACGCAATGCACAATGGATGCTGCATTACAGGATCCTACCGCTGCAAACATTGATGGATTAATCTTAACACGCTTATCAGAATCAGAGGAATGCAGGAAAATCTTTATCCGCTTAACGTAGAAGTGAAGTTTTTAAAACTGTAGTTAAATATTTCTTCATTTGCACTAACCGCACCGACTCAGCGGTTGATTAAAGAAGAATCGCAGACATTGACAATATTACCGAGTTTCTTATCACAGTGTAAATTTCTTTTTTCGCTTTTACTATACTTGCTTAGTTCGCAATATAACTGACATATTTATCGGTTTATTTTAATAATAAATATAAAATTGATCTTTTTATATGCATTTTAGGTGTATTGCTATTACATGTAGGTGCATATTATAAAAGCATATACATATTTTTTTCAAATAATTAGACAGGAAAGAATGAGCGAAAATATGGATTATAAGTAGGTTCCTGTATAAATAACAATTTTAGAAGAATTTCAGCGCTTAATCAGATTACTCTTTCGCAAATACCAAATTCCACGCAAAATATAGCAATCAAAGTAGAAGTAAAAAAATCCCCACACCATGTGATTATTTTTCTAATTTTATTTTCATAATCAGAATCCATTCTCACTCACATTAATGTTATGACAGATGCTAAAAGATAAGATAAAATGTTCAAATACTTCACATTTTTAAACACAGTTCACTCTGTCATTATAAAGATAAGCAAAATTGCCAGTCATCATTTTGATGAAGAATATAAAATAGAGGTCAACTTTAAGTTCAATTCAAAATGCTCTCTACATGCTTCAATAATATAAAATGTTACAGTTTTAAACCACCAAATGCAGGCAATTAAACAGTTATTGACAAAAATAACATCAATTTAACTTATCGCTATTAGCAAAATAAACAAGGCAGTTCCACAATAGTGAATACAAGGACTGAGAAAATAAATATAACGCTGACATGTCGTAGACTATAATATTATAGTTTTGTTCATAGAACACAGTTCCACAAGGGCGTAAATAACAGGACTAGAAAACAACCATAGCATTATGGTGTTACTAGACTATTTATGGTGTTATTAGATTATTTTATATACCTTTGTTTTTGAAATCCTCGTGGAACTACGTTTTGTATACATACATATGTGGTTATGTCTACAAAATGTAGTTCCACGAGGATTTCAAAAATAAAAGTATATAAAATAAACACACCTGTTGTGGTTTCGCCAAAGTTTTTTTGGAACGCATGTTTCACAATAATGTGGAAAATAAGTGAGTAAAAAGTAATCATAATGCAGTTATGTCTAACACACAAGAATGTGATATACACCGCATAGAAAATAAACAAGAATTCAAATTAATTAAATTCATTAACACCCTTTTTAGGGGCTTTTACGCAGGGATAGTAGCAAAATAACTGAACTGCCTCAATAACAATCTTTTGTATTTATTTGGTGATAAATTGAAGACGTCCAAATAATTATATCCAATTGCATTCTGAAGAGCTATTCTCTATCTTTTATGAGAACGAGATCGTTCTCCCGCGAGATGTCCTGTAAGATTTGTGTGATTTTCTACGGCTGTTATTTGCTTTTTCTATCGGCCTATGTCAAAATTTCAGCTGTGAGCTGTCACGTATTTTAGTTTGGGTCGTTTTAAACACGAATTCCTGCAAGTATTCATGATCGTTTATTCATTTAACAGCTGTAGAAAATCACACAAATCTGACGGGACATCTCGCGGGAGAACGATCTCGTTCTCACAAAAGATAGAGAATAGGTCTTCTGGGCAAAGGGGAGAGTATAATGAAGATATTGGCCATGTGGCTAAAGAATGCAGCTCCACATGGAAATGGAAAACGAAGGTAGTCATCGCAAATATTGCTGTCTAAAAACTGAATTAAATAAAGATATGTGAATATAGTATAAGTATCAATGAGCAGTTGATTTCCAATACAATTCAATTGGAGCCTAAAATAGGCCTCGACCTACTGTTAGTTGAGTCAAATCAGTGAATGCAAATGAACAGAGGCACCATTCGGAATTTCTGTCAGGTCTTCTTTCAAGAAGTGGCGCCGAATATTGCAGCTTGCATTAGAATAAATTACAAGTGTTGTTGTGTGCTTTGCATTTCCTATTGCGCCTTTCTATACAAGACAGGTTCTCAGTTTCGCATAGTAAAGTACTTATTTATGCTTGCTTGTGATGAAATTTGTGTTTAATTAGTGATATTGATTTTTAAGATTGAACTTTACAACATTCTATTCATAGCTGTTATAAAAATTAATTATTCTAACAAATAGTTTTGACAGAACGTTTATTATATAAATAGACACTATTTGTATATTAAACATTCTGTTAATGCTATGTTTAATTAATACATTTATCGATATTACTTTAAAAGAATATTTGAATACATTCTAGCTGTCATGTAACGCTGGTTACACCACAAAGATATTAAAATATAAGGAGATATGCTATGATGTCCACCTGACTGTCGGCGGATTACGATCTAATGGTGTTAGTTTGAAAATGGAATTCAGTTGATTTTGGTGTGCAGTAGTATTGGTTAACAATATAGTTTGAACACGGAAAGAATTTGTTGATTTAGTTGATTTTTTTAAGGTATTGTAGAATAACTATTATAATTGGTTAATTATAATGGTTATTCTGGACAGAAGGAGGAAGACTCCTCCATTCACCTCTCACCCCAGAAGATAGGTGGAAGCTTGAGTGGCAATCGGCCAAGGTGAAAAATGCCCATCTCGTACAAGACCCCACTGAGAGACAGCCTGGGTTCTCATTGCCTCGCAAACTCTGGTCCGCCATCAATAGGATAAGGTGCTCCCATAGCTGTTGTGCCCATACGATGTATAGATGGGGCCTTAAAGTGTCGGAGATATGTGAATGCGGTGAGGTGCAGACCACCGAACATGTGGTCAACGAATGCCCGCTCCATTCATTCCCCAGCGGGATTGATGAGGTCCACAGGGCAACGCCTGAGGCCCTAGACTGGCTCGCAGACCTAGATGTATACTATTCTTCAGGCATTTTCTTTCTTCAAAATTGTTACTAATTAATACTAAGTAACTAATAGGTAATAATTTAATTAATAATTTGGAAAGTCTGTTCACGAAAAGCATGTAAAAATAAAAAATTATCAGTTGTGTACAATAAAACTTTCTAAGATTACATTTTGGGTAATAAATAAAGAAAAATAGTCCGCTTCTTTCAAAATAATCTAATGTAACTTTATTCTTAGCATTCAGAGTTTTGCTGTGAGTTTTGTTGAGTAGAGGATAGTAACACACAATGTTGGCAGTCTGCCTATTACATTTCCAGTATAGGTACATTATCTAAAATTGGGCTCACAGATGGGGACCTAAATTAACTATCATCACAATATTTTTTTAAAAGTATTTGTAAATGTTTTTTTAAATTTTATTTATGAACTATCAATGAACAACACACCACCAAAATCTGGCAGCGGCCATACATCGATCGTTCAGTTGATTAGTCAGAAATCTCCAAAAAATCGAAATTTGAATTGAGTATGCAGTTATATGTAAAAGCGTACCCTCAATCTAGTTATAGATTACCCGTAAACACCACAAAATCAATTATATAGTGGGAGGGATGGATCCATACGTTCATCACTCCTGGACACATTGACTCCTAGATTCCTACACACCTTTTTCCTTTCCAGAATTTTCTCTCCTTAAAAGGACCCTCCACACAGCATCCCAAAAGATGATGCAGGCACCAAGGGAAATTATTTTCCTCAGAGCCTCCTAAGTAGAACTTATGTAAAAAAAAAAAAAATTGTGCTCAGTTCACACGCGGTAGAAGTGAAACCTTCAGAAAACTAAAGTAGACAAGAGTGGGGAGGTTAGAAGCACCGCACAAGGAGGAGACCGATTAGTCTTATCTCATTCTCTCGCAGGCTAAATTCTATACATGTATGTGTTTGTCTCTTTTTGGTGTTGCTTTTTCGTTTCACCGAGTTTCAAACCACAACAGTGCTAAAGAAGCTTTCACTTAAAAAAAACTGTGTATATTTTAAAATTAAGATTATATAACATTGCTCCACTGTTATTATCCTTATTAGACCAGACCCAGCTAAATAAGTGGTGCAAAGTTATAAAATGTTTGAATCTTTTATATTTCAATGGAATTCTAACACAAATGAAGTGCTTCAAAGGTAGAAACGTTTATATTTTAATTTGTTGATGGATATCATGAATAACATTAGCAAAAAAAGAATGTGGGTCACAAAATGTTATCGTGATGAGTTTGTTTCCAAATCAAAATGAATTTTTTACATGAATATCTAGATGTCCTTGTAACAAAACATAACAAAAAACAACACAACATATCAAAGTTTTGAGGCGGCCAAAGATGAAAACAACAACCCAATCAACTCAACAGAGCTATTTATAGCTAAGTACCTACCTAGACAAGTACAAATTAAGTTCTCATTAAAATGACGCGATCATTTGATCTCGACGAGGAACAGGAATAAGCCATCAAAAAAATACAAGAATAATTTCGGTCTCGAGTGTGAGTAACCGAGAAAAACCACATTTGTCTATTTTTACACATTGGTCTGTAAAATTATTATCGATTGCCTGCGCATATTTTTACATGTGCCTCTTGAAGCAGCATAATTTAAAACACGAAACTATTCAACAATTAGTGAGCAGACCAACCCAGTAATACATTATCTTAAAATATGTTCGTCTGCATACGGGCGATAGATGCGTAAACATGTTAAAACACAATCATTTTTCCTTGTTAGTTTATTCCTGACGCGGTAAAATGTTACGCTTTTTTAATGAGAAAGGTCTATTTATAAAACAAAACACCGCCTTTACAGTGTACATGTCCCAATTTATTTCGCTGTACACGAGGAAAAAATCAATAATGCGAACATACATATTTAACGCACACAAACAAGACGCGCCCAAAAACAGCAAAGTTGTCAGTGGACCTGTTTTTTGAATAAGTTTGAGCTGTCTTACCTGAAACTACAAGGGCTTCGTTAGGTCCGCAAGTAACAAATCCCCAGGTCATAATAAACTACTATTTAGAATAAAGTTGTCAAATATAAAACCGAAAACACTGCCGAACGCACAGCCAACTCCCACTCTAGACAAGACCACGGACCATAGATTAACTCGATTTACCACTCAGCCACAGACACAGACATTTTAGTGGCAGCGATTTTAGTGGCAGTCAGTGATGCCATGTCCCAAAAGTAATAAAAAACATGTTTTAGGGGTAAAAAAAACCGTGTTAAAAAAACATATTTTGTAAGCTTTTTATTAAGAAATTACATAAGAAAACTACGTTAACTAAGTGAATCATCTTTATTGGTTTATAAAAAAATATAAATATAATTTTGATTTGAATAATAAAGTAATAATTAAGTAAAGTTCACACGCGGTAGAAGTGAAACCTTCACCACACAATCTCAACCAATCTCAACCTTGAAAAGTGAGTTCATTATCAAAGCGGCCACTGCAGTAAGGGGCCATCCATAAATTACGTCACACGAATTTCATGATTTTTTTACCCCCTCCCCCCCTGTCACACATTGTCACATTTGTGAGACCCCCTCCCCCCTAGTGTGACGTCACATATTTTGCATTTTTACATCTAAAAATAGTCAAAATTCCTGTTTTTCAATGTGATGTCACAGAGCTGATGACCCCCCCCCCCCGTACCCTTTGTTACGCATTACCATTGTCACACTTCTCTAAGGTGTGACGTAATTTATGGACGCTCCCCCCCCCCCTAAGGTGTGACGTAATTTATGGATGGCCCCTTAGGTTTCATACTATCTCGTATAAGATTAAAATATTTAATTTCGAATGTATTTTATGCGTATATTTTTATGTTTGTTAAGTGAAACGTAACGTATTACGATTAGATCTGAAAATTCCCAGCGTAAGATAAACCGAAAAGTACTCATTTTCCGAAATATTAGGTTATTTCTTTTATTTTGACAACATTTAATGTGTGTTGCTATCGCCAACGTACTAAATAGCGGGGTTTTCAGGAAGGCATCTAAGATAGGGGTTTGTTGTTCAATTTTATTTACCCAAATACAACATTATAGTTATTTGTATGGAAGAGGCTATTGGGCTGTTCCGATCTGTTCATAACGTAATTGAGTACTGGTTTTCTATAATTAAGGTTTTAGTAAAAATTCAAATACTAACGGTGGGGTAAGATAATGCTCGTCTTCATCCCGCAACAAAATATTCCCGACAAAATATCATCCGACAAAATATCCTACGAACAAAACATCCCCCAACAAAATATTTACAACACTAACCTAACCTAACAAAAAAATGGGACAAAATAATGCAGAAATCCGTAAAGATAATAAATTACTTTATCAAAAACAGTATAGGACAAAAATATTATAGATTATTATTAATAGTCTTTACAGGATGTCTGTTTTATTTTTGTCCCATTTTTTTATTAGATTAGGTTAGGTTTTAGTAGATATTTTGTTGGGGGATGTTTTGTTCGTAGATTTTGTCGGAGAAAAAAAAGTAGGAAAAGTCGCGGAACCGTGGGATACAATTCACACACTCTCTTTATTATTTAAATATTTGACTCTGAACCAAAAATTTTTTTCGCCTTTCCAGTTTCTGCAGGAAGTATTTATTTTCTTTGGAGGAGGGCTGAGTATTATAATTGGCATCAAAAAGGATAATAAGAAAAAAAGAAATTTTTTAAAATTATTTATTTTATTGTGTGGGCGTACAAGTACCATGGACATATTTATATAAGCGCATATATACATAGGCCATTGGGAGGGGGAGGTTATCTACTCTCTCCCCCCCCCCCCCCCTTACGGCCTCAGTATTTTGTTGAAAAAAAATACAATAACTTACAAGTATTTCATTGGAAAAAATATAATAATTTATTAAAAAATAAAAAAAAATTGATCACTTTGTGTAATCCTCCGAGGCACTTTGAAGTCCTAGTTTTAATATTAATTTTCTAATCCCTTCGTCCTCGTCACTTATTCAGTCGGGGATGCCATGGTTCCACAGGCTCCGAGATTATTGATAAATTGAGACTAACGTGTTGTATTCGCAATCTTAAATCATTTTTCACATCTACATACATATAGGTAATTAGCTTCACATTAATTGAATTTTTATTTTTAAACTTAGTTGTGTAATTCGCAATTCAAATGATAAGAGAGTTATTTTGAGTTTTTATAATTATCTATTATAAACTTTTAAATGCTCATACGTGTATCTCCAAATTACTATTAGGTGGCGTAGCACTGTCTTGCACGAACTCCTTCAATACAATTATCTCACCTCATGAACCCGGACACCCCTGCTAAGTCACCAAACCTATCGAACAACTTGGGGAGACTTATGAGAGAGATATTGGTTTTCCAATCAGTAATACTTCCTATGTCATCTTTGAGGATACTGTGTGGAGTCTCTTTAGGGAAAGGAAAGAGAGAAGGTAGAAGAAAAAAGGTATGAGGGATGGATAGGAATCTGGGGTCAAATGAATCCATCCTTCCCACTGCGGTGCAAGGCAATGGGTCGAGAGAGTCCGGCTGAAAATGCCAAAATGTCTCTCTCAATAGGTCCCTCCCGATCTGGTCTTCCACTTAGTAGGTGGGCAAACGCATCCGCCGCCAAGATCTAGACATACTTTGCCAAATAAATGGTTCCCGGCGGTACCCTACCAGTTGTGGTGATGTAATTATGAAAGAGTAGAGTTCCCAAAAAAAAAATTCCCAACCCCCCTCATCCTCCTCCACTTCCTCCATCAGGAGGGTACGCCTCCCACGTGTGAGTACCAACTTATTTGTGCAGTCGGGGACGTCGCTACTGTCCACGGAAATATATTCGTTCCAGAGTTACATTTTTAGTGTCTCGATCATTCATTAGCTTCTCTTTTAGCCGTCAGGCCAGTATGGATCAAATTTTTAAATAAGCCTGAAATTTCGCTTGTGCAATGATGGAGGACTTAGGTAGCTGATGATTGAACTCAGTCGGTTACTACGGTAACAAAAGTTCCACCACAACTCAACAATGCGGAAATTCATCACTACTTTGAAAAGTCATTAAAAGTGATGAAAAAATAAGGTTAAATAGAGGTCAAAAATCTGTCCATGAAAGTTTTTAGAGAAGAGGAATATCTTGAACAACAGTGAATGGGAAAGGAATTCAATAAATTCAAAACATTTTATTATTATTTGTTTAATTCTTGCTTCAAGCAATTAAACTTTAACTTAATCAAGTACATTTTAGTACCTACTTCGCAATTTTCTACAGTACGAGAGAAGAAACATTTATAAAGTTATTACTTATTCTACTTTCTACTACCTTACAATTTATGAACTGATGAATATTTTCATTGACTGAATATTCGTTTTTAAGTAATTAAGTAGGTAATATGGCAAGTAAAATATATCTACCGGATAGTGGCAATATCTGAAGGAACCACCTGTTGAGATTGGTCTTTATACTATCAAAGAAACAAAATCTCAAAACGATGCCAATCTTTCTCAAAGAGATAAATAGTTTCAGGTGCAAGTATAGAGATGGATGATACATTTTTGGCAGACTTCACATTATACAGGGGTGGTGGGAAAGTTGAAATGAATGGAATTAGTCTAGAATCAAATGAGCATTATATATGTTGAGTACCTTACATGATTGCCCTAAAAAGAAAATGCCTTTAGATGGACATAATTATGAAAGATGGCTTTTAAAATTAAGTTTAAATAGAGGTTATATTTTAATATAATAATATCGTAATCTTAAATAATATCTTTGATACTGAATAATTTTCAAAGATTTGGTTTAAACATTAATTAATCAATCTTTGGTAAAATAACTGGTAAATAATAATATGTATTCTTACAGCTAGGGATAATGTTGTTGTATTTGGTATGTCGAATATAATAGAGTAATAATTTAGTTGGTGCATTCGTCCTTGGTGCGCAGGGTGATGCGGCTAGCGGCGATGGCAATCCACTCGTTGTGGTCGCCGTCGAACCAGCTCAGGCCGAGCACGTACTTGCCGTTCAGATTGGCGTGCTGGCAGTGCGAGAACCACCAGCCGCCCTCGTAGTCGGCCGCGCAGTTGGAGATAGAGATGTCGCGGTCTCGGTCGATGGCGGAGAACTCCATGTTGTTCTGATAGGACAACGCGTCACTGGCGTTGCCCGTGAACCCCTGCACCAGCAGGCGGTACCCGCTGCTGGCTGGGCCCACGCGGAAGTCCTCGTAGTTGGCTTCCCACGCGTTTCCGTAGATGTCCACCATCTGGATGCGAGCGGAGGAGCAGTTATCACGGGTTAGCCGGTACAGAGCTTCATTTCCGATCCAGAACTCTCCATCGGGGTTTCCGAATCCGTCAATGTAGGTTTGGTAGTTTTGGTTGAAGTCCACTGATCCATTGTAACGGCTCTGCACAAGGGTCCATCCGGCGTCGCAGTAGGTCTCCACGGCTTTTCCGGGTCCAGGGGCGATAAGGGCATTTCCAGTGGAGGTCTTGATTGCTTCACAGCTTTCGGGCAGGCGGTCGACGATATTTTGATAATTTTCTTCGACTCCCTTCAATTCCTTCAACTCTCCGATGAGTTCCGGCATGTCATCAATGTCCATGGTTTCGTTAACAGCCTGTTGAGCTTCAGTCTGAAATAATATTGTTTTATTAACAAAGATCAACTCATTTTCATTATACTATTATGTTCGTGTAAGTAGGCAATTGTTAATAATGCCATGAACAATATTCAAAATTTATTTGACGTTAGGAAAATATAGTATTGAGCTTAAAATGAATTAATTATCAATAAAAAAAAAATATTAAAAAATATTCAGTTTTCTACCTTCGATATGTGATCAGCAAGTCGGGTGAAGTGCATCTTAGACTGGTGCTGCAGGTGGTTGATGGTTTGGTTGTGCTCTTGCAGGAGAGCGTGGTCAGCGTCAACCTTGTCCATGAGGTTAGATACGCTCACGGCAATGGCCTTCACCGACTGGCGTATATTGTCCTGATTATTTTTTATGTAACTGTGATGCGAGTTAAGTTGCGCCATATCGACGTCGAGCTTTGATATCTCTTTCTGGAATTCTGGGAGAGTGGTGTCAACAGTTTGCTCCAAGCTCTCCATATTTTCAAGAAGTTCCAGCATTGAGGTGTGAAGTTTGTTGAAGTTGCCGACATCGGTGGTGATGTTTTGGATCATCTGCTTTTGGATGCTTTGATTTTTCTCGAGTAGTTCGACTTGAGGGCTAGGACCCGACTCGTTTTCTCCGGACATGGATTCTAACTTTGCCTGCAAGTGGATCAGTTGGTCCGTCATGTTGTCGTGCATGGAGTTTAGCTTCCAGTGAGAGCGCTTGAGCTCGTGCATCTGCTTTCTCAGTAGACGGAGGTGCCTGAATTTGTGAGATGCGACGTTTTGAGAGGGGTCGCGGTCGGCGGAAACCATGTTCCTGTTGGCCCAGTTTCTGGAGAGGGCGTTGAACGACTTGAAGCTCAGGCGCAGCTCTATCTGAATCACTCGAATCTGAAACAAATAAATAAACAATTAGATAAGTTTATATAAAACTGTGTTTCGGATGTTGAAGTTGACAATAATTGCGTAGAATCATCTTGCGTAGTCTCTTCTTTGTTTGGGACAGGGTTTGTCTGTGTTTGTTTTTTGGGACAGGGTTTCGAACGTAAACACCATAATTTCTTCAAATCGCCCTACATATAAAATGTAGTAAACAAGAATAATTTTAAAATTTAATTTTTATATGAGAAGGTATCACACAAGAGTCCCAACTTCTCCCAACCATGGAGACAGTGAGACTGTGGCATCGCCATATCGCGGGATATGTTGTAAGGTTGAAGGTAGTGGCGGGAAGGAAGTGAGTAGAGAAAGGTAGGGAAGTATCTGGTTATTCAGATCTGGTCATCAAACACGACAATATCTTCCAATATGAAACGTGCCACAAATATATCAATATTATTTTTAATTAATAATTTGCAAAATAACACAAATTAATCAAGTAAAATTTATATGCGCAAGCTGGGAATGAACACGCGATCTCCGGATTTGTAGCCTATAATCATTACCACTCTACTACGAAGGCCGTCATCTACCGTTGATTATTTATAAGTGCTACTATAAGAACATTTTGGCGGTAGTTGGTTAGGTGCTTAATGCTATATTTTTGAAAATATTTTAGTCCACTCTCTGACTGTTGGTTGATTTTAAAGCATTTATGTTTTTTAAACCTCCCAACGTCAGAATGCATAGCTGAAAGTTTTTGAAAATAGCGCATCCCTCCATTTTAACAACGTTAGCATCCTGCCATTTTTTACCAGTGTACGTCTATTTATTTTACCTCATGTTTCGTGTTGTTTTTCCTTGAACCATTTATGAATTCTGATACTCGGGTGCAAATTCCATGAAATAATGAACTAACTCGATCAGCGCGGAATCAGCAAGGCATGTCGAGGACTATACCTATACATACATTGCTCTACGCATGTGTGCGTTTTAAAAGAGTACTTACTACCTAGATAAAAAAAAAATAATTTAAAACACGAGAATAGGCAAACTTTCAGTAGCTAGGCATTTTGGTAGATAAACTTTTCAATTTTTGAAGGGAAACTTCTTTAGCTCCGTTGTGATTTGAAGTTAGGATGAAACGGAAATGACGCATTACAGTACCTATGAAGCGTCAAGCGCGCTCAATGGCTGCTTTGATTATGACCTAACTTTTCAAGGTTGGTTGAGATATGAAACGGAAATGACGCATTACAGTACTTATTTTCACGTAACGTATTTTTATTCAAATGCATCAAGGAAAAATCTGCTTCTCTGTATACTGTGTATAAATACAAAAAATCGGTGTATCAAATCATTTGATATTCATACCAACTTACTATTAAGGGTATTTTTGAAGTTGATTTTACGTTTGACATTGGAAAATGAAGCCAAAAAATAATAATTTTACTTTAGTAATTTCGGGGGGCCAACAACAAAATAAATTGTAATGCAGAAAAACTTAAGATGAAATAAACAAAAAATGTTTTCTGATTCATTAGTGGGATATTTCAAAATGTGATATTAATGTACCGGACCGTTATGCTTCCCGGTGTGATTTTATAGCATACTGACCCGTCCACGCGTTGCTGTGGCTAACGAAACAAACGCAATCTACTGGATGGTTACCCAACCTTTTAACACACACCGCCATGTGTTAATTTGCACACAAATCAAATCCACACCGCCCGCCTGCCAGCCCGCTCGTCCCCCATATATTCTCCTAGAAATTCTCCTTTAATTATATATTTCAACCAATTTACACAAAACCATTACAAATTATATACCTAAATCTTCCTCGTGAGTCACTCTATTTATTGGTGAAAACCGCATGAAAATCTGTTCAGTAGTTTTTGAGTTTATCACGAACAGACAGACGCGGTGTAGGACTTATTTTATAACATGCAGAGATTATTTAATATGTAAAACACAGATACGTGTAAATAATATTTGATTTATTGTGAGCATTCGAATTTTTCTTTCCTCATCGTCTCAAAACGTATTTTGACATCTAATCAACCGGACTATCAAATTTGATTCAGGACGATGAAATTAAGACTGTAAAAAGAATGTTACATTCTTATTCAAATTTCATTGTCCTAAAACTCTATATGATAGTGATAAATGTTAAATAACGGTTTTAGGCGACCGCGTTGATTTAATCTGCCCGAAATAATGGATACACCTTGCGAGTATTCTCATGTGTGGCAATTAAAGCTGGGAGCTTCGGGAATTTTTTTTACATGTTATCGTTTGATTCATCGCCGAATTGGCCGAAAAAAAGATAGAGCCGCGGTTGTCGACCGGGTGCGACAGGTGCACCCATGAAGCCGGTCGCCCCTCGCAGAATGTAATTAATAAAGCAGGTAAACACCTCTCTGGCCAGCGGCAGGGTCCGCTGCCGTCATGTTCATTGCACTGCCGGTTAATATCGGCCGCTCGAATGTGCTCTCGACCCGGTCAACCTCCGAATCTATCGTATTACTTTATAACCTGCAAGAGGAGCGCATTAGAAATTGTTCACTTGTATATCTATGCGTGGGGTGAACAATAACATAAGTCACAAAATGCGATTTTTTTTATTAGTGAATATTTTAGTCCAAATTAAACCGCACATGTTACCCTTACAACATCCGTCAAAAGTCACCGTTAAGAGGTTCATTTTGATAATGTTCACAATCACATAAAATATTTTATAAGTCGTGTGTCTCTTCAAGTGTTCACTATAATAAAAAATATATAAATACCCAAGAAAGATGCTTAAATCATAATAATACATACATTTTAAAAAAATTTTTGTTCCTTTATATTTTTTTCATGAGACACTTAAAACTGTCTTTCTGAAAAGTAAGCAATTTTGACTTATGTTATTGTTCCCCCCACACGTAGATATGTGGTGACCCGACAGTTGATCCCCCGATAATTGATACCCTTATATGATATTTACTATAAAATTATAATTATTTGTGCATTCTTTACCAACTAGCAGTCAAAAACCCGCTCCGCAGGTTTCTGCTGCTAGGCTCTGCGGGCGGCTTTTGCTTCGGCTTCGCCCAGTTAGTGGTGACCATTTTATACCATAATCCAATAAGAACTGGTTCCAAAAATAGCCCATTCCTCGGATCCACTGTCATCCAATGCTAGTTAGTCACCGGGACAAAGTAACCGAGACAGGCAATGACGTCATACGTAATATATAGCCGCTTGATACAACTATGTGTTACCGTCAATCTTTCCATATCCGGAGAGATACTATATATTCACAAATTCGTAGCACTTATACCTAGGGGGGATACGTCTCTACCCGACATGCTGAAGGAAGTGGCGACATCTTATGAGGAATTATCGAATTCGAAACCGAATTACAACGGTAGTTTTGTTTGAAATTCTACGTACACAGATGTTATTTATGGTGCGGCGCGTATGGTGTGGCGTCAGACATGCACTAGAAGCCGGGTTCTGAAATTCAACTACGCAGACGCAAGCCTGTTAATACTATTGGATTCGATTCGATTTCAAACGTAAAAGATGACATAGGACCTGTGGGAAATTATTTTCCTCAGGGCCTCCTGTTTGGAGCTCATGTAAAAAAAAAGATATTCAGTTCGACTTAAAAATACCCTTAATAATAAGTTGGTATGAATATCAAAGGAATTTATAAACAGTGATGATATTTTTGTACGTACAGTAAATAGAGAAGCAAATTTTTTCTTGTTGCATTTGAATGAAAATATGTTTTACTCTTTTGTTATTCGGCGGTAAATCCTCTCTGCACATCCCTATGGGGTCACTTAGTTTGGTAGGCGGGAATGGGTACCGCCGCCCCGGGAACCTTTATTGGATAACCAACACCTCTGCCATAGGTCACCCCAAGTGGTTCGCTACGTTTGGTGATTTAGCAGGGGTGCCCGGGTTCATGTGGTGAGGTTTGTCTAGGTCTTGGAGGCGGATGACCAGGACAGACTGAACCCCAGATTCCTACCCACCCCTTAAACCCTTTTCCTTCCCAGAACTCTCCCCTCCTTCCTTTCCTTAAAAAACCCTCCACACAGCATCCCCAAAGATGACATAGGCCCTGAGGGGAAATTATTTTCCTTCAGGCCTCCTGTGTGGAGTTCATGTAAAAAAAAAGTTAAATATGGTATAATTACGTATAACGTATTTTCCCTAAAGCAACTGCACATTGTATATAAGTACGCCATGGAACCGTATACATATAAGAACGAATCGTATACATTGTGAACCCAACAGTTGGGGATCGTGCGAAGGCAAAGTGATTTTAATTTATACAAGGAATAATAATAATTCGGTTTTGCGGTTCATCTTGTCCTGCAAGTTGCTCTGCAAATCGGATCGTGAATAGAGCCTGTAACCTAGCCTAATCTTACTCACAGGAATAGTAGTTGCTCAGTTTAAAAATTTATCTAAACTAAAATACACATTTTTAATAGCCACTCTAGACTTTCAGACATTAAGAATGAAAAAAATTGGTTGTCTGTAAAGTCGGTTTACGGACGATAATTTTACGTGATAACGTCATATAATAACGATGGAGTGGAAGAGAGATAGATGCGTCACAAGCCGAACGCTTGTTCCGCGCTCTCGCTTGCACTCTCGGCTCAGGCGGAACGTGACAACGTGACAATTAGTCATGCTTTTTCGTGAGTGCAGCCGGCGTTCATCGATTTATAAGACGTTATCACGTCAAAAAGCTTTGGTAGACATAGTTCTGATTTCTAGTTAAGTAAGTGAAAATGTAATAAACTTAAAATATTAAAATTTTACCACAATGATATTTTAAATGGTTCGAATTTGCATAAGTTTCATTTAGTGTATTCAGAATAAAATTATTGGTTGATCTATAATTTGACAAGATTTGTAATTTCCAAGGCATCAGTGTTTGAATTTAAAAAAAAACTAAATACATATTTTTAAAATAATCTGCTCATTCGTTATTTCCTCTGTTGACCGCCTGTAAAGTTAAATATGTCAAACTGTACAGTAAAATTCGATTCAAAGTTGAGTTTCGAAACATGTATGTATTTTATTGCAGTGCTTCTGACACTTGAGCGTGTAAAGTTAAACTTTTCAGCCAAACTTAAATTTAAGTCGTGCTTATTTTTCATGGCGCACTTCACTTCACCATCACAATAAAAGCGTGGAATCGATACATAAAACATGTTGACATCGAAACAATTTTATCCTTCAATGGATCGTTTTTATGCCGTCGTGAAGTTTTCACAAATTCAATTAAAAAAACATTTAGGTACATAGTTCATAGTACACGCAAAATCATTCAAACGTCATGTTGGACTTTAAAATTTCAGTAATATTATTTTATATTTTTAACGTTTCGTTCGGTTCCGGTGATTAATATTAACTTTACAAGGTAGGCATTATTGTTTACAATTCAATTTTTAACCCCACCAGAACAAGCTTGTGTTGAGGTTAATCATTTTATAAAGTGATAAAACAAATAAGCAGAGTGTGTAATTTACGCGCAGTAGAATGAAACTAGAAAGTCGCTAGATGTCGCTTTCTTTTGCTTGTTTTTTTAAGTGATTTGAAGATTGTATATTGATTTCACAAAATAAAAATGTTTTTTTTTTTCGATTTCGTAGGATCCAAACCCTTTGTCTCTCTGGCCACTGAGATTTGTCAGGCACCTTGCCCACTACGCTATGGAAGACTCAATGCGAATTCGTCGCATTATATTAGAATCGAGTATTTGTGTAGAACTGAGTTGGGACGCATTTCCGTGACACCCGAATTTCAAGTCACTAACGGCGCTAAAGAAATTTCACTTCAAAAACTATTTGTGTACGTTAAGTGAGGTTGGATGAACTAAAACTGATCAGTTATTTTTGTAAGTTCGGTTAACTATTAAACTGGAGAGTTTGTTTTAAAGTTTTTTTCTAGAAAAAAATAAGTTACCTGTGATTCCTGACAAAATAGGAATTTTTTTTGAAGTAAAACTTCTTTAGCACCGTTGTGATTTGAAACTTGGTGAAATGGAAAATGTAGCTTGCGAGAGAATGAGATGAAACCTTACCGCATTGGCCGCTTTGATTATGAGCTCACTTCAAGGTTACTATTGGTTGAGATTGTATGTAAGTTATTGTGAAGGCTTCAGTTATACCGCGTGTGAACTGCACTCGATTTTTTTTATCTCCGTTGACATTTTTTATGTGTTTTATACAAATATATTTTCCACAGGCATCATAATACCACTAAATACGTTTTCAAACATAGTTTTCTTTGTGCATTCCATGCATTTTTTTAAATTGTGTTGTATTCGTAGCTTTACAATACCTGCCCACCTATTATTTTGTATTTCTCGCCAATTTGCAAACCAATCGTTAGGTTACGATCTGTCAGATTTCGCATTTAGCGAGGCAATAACGGTCTGTATTAGGCGGTACAATTTAACAATAAGGGATCAGAAACACAAATTTCTTTTTACCAAAAATGTGTAGCAATTTTTTATAAAGGTTTTTGTGACATTAACATTTTTTCCTTAGATTTTCATGAATAATCACCCCCTGGGGCTTCGCAGTCCCACCCTGAAACACGATGTACATACTTAATATGTACCTAATACAAAGATCCCCTAGCGGACGAGCGGTGGTTTTGGTGCCTATAATACCCACGATAACATATCGATCATTTTCCGAACGTTGTTGAATATCCCTTTACATTGAAAGTTCAACGTCTACGTCTACAGTTTGCTTGTTGAAACTGCAAACTGTAAAAGCGCCTCTCATATCATTTGGGTAAGGTATTTTGCCTGTGAATAAAAGCTAGGTAGTTATTAAAATATTAAAACTGAAATTAAGTTAATATTTTCTGAATTCGCAAATGGAATTTTATCGTTGCGAAAATGTATTCAACAATAAAAGTAGAAAATTTGAGAATAATTTGCAATTTGCACAATTGAAATTGAACAAGTTTCGTAACATGTTCGTATTTATGTAATTGAAAAGCACAGTGGAGACAAAGTGCTGTTTTCATGAAAGTTTATTTTTAATATTTACAAAGTTAAATAAAAGCATAATTTCCAGGGTACAAATAATCCAACAAATTTGAAAACCTACTACATATTATCATTAAAGTTGAAAGTGTTGCTTGACGGAGAACTTAGCTAGCAAAAGATGGAATCTGGGACGACATATTGTGATAAATAGGAACTTTTCACATTTGTGCACGTTTTTACGTAAATATATGAAAATGAACGTGAGACAGCAGCGGTGAAAATGATAGCTAACTAGAGATCTCTACGTAATTCGTTTCAGCAAAAGTCTTTCACTATAGCATTTTTGAAGGGAAAACTTCTTTAGCACCTTTACCATATTCGTTACGGGATTTAGCCTGCGAGAGAATGAGATAGACTTATCAGCTTCCTCTTTTTGCGGTGCTTCATAGCCTCCCCACTCTTGTCTATTACAGTTTTCAGAAGGATCACTTCTACCGCTTGTGAACTGCGTGCTTTTTGAAGCGAAAATTCTATTGCATCGTTGTGATTTGAAATTCGCAAGAAACGGAAGTGCGTCACTAAAATTTCTTATTTCTAGTCCTCGGTTCTAATATAATGCGGTAAATTCCCGGCTAGGCGCGAACGGAGGCCCGAATCCTACGAAATCCAAAAAAAAAAACATTTTCGACCGATCAGTGGTTGGTTGAGTGGGCATCGCGTTTGGGTCCCATCCGGGCGTGTTCGATTCCTCGGCTGGCTAAGTCCTCCATCACAAAACAAGCAACATTTCCGGCTTTCTGTGGTGGTAGTAGGAGATTTTCAAACATTGTTGGGTTACTCCGGCCCGGGGATGTTTGTCTTTCTTTAAAAAAAAAAATATATTTTTAGATCAATATCCAATCTTCAAACCACTTTAAAATAAATAGGCAAAAGAAAAGAGAGCGACATCTAGCGACTTTCTAGTTTCACTTCTACTACCGCGTGTGAATTGCAAATTTTGATTTTTTTTCACTATTATTCATCAAAAGTTTTTTAACCCGCAGATGCATTGTAACAATATCTGAATCGCTAGACACTTCCCATCCCCCTGTTCCCCCTCTTCTTCCTCTAATTGCAGGTTAATTTGTATGATGATTTTTCGGTGTGAAACCACTGAAAAAATAAATTCCCACCAGAAATTCGGAGGGTTCCCGTGCGAAACCTTTGTTCGGAACAGATCGCGATCCTTGAGAACTGTAGTAAAAATCTTATTACCTCGTATGTGGGCACGGAGATAAATCAATTCCGGTTAGCTGATTCCAGCGTTTTCATAAATCAATTTCAGTTAATAAAGTAGGTAATAGTAGATACTTTAATATGGAAGCAATAAATGAAAACAAAACAATTTAAGTTAGAAAAACAGAGAAAAGAAAAAAATATGTGGGTGTAATAGGCGATTGAGAATCGAACTCAATACCTTCTACTTGCCCAGTGAATGGATTGCCAATTATGCCGCCGAAATGATTTTCCATACTAGTATAATTATTTTAGTTTTACTGAAGGTTAGTAGCTATGAATTAAAAAGGATTTCTTGCCTTTCAAATTTTTTCACCATACATAGTTTAAGCATTTTTAGAGAGACAGACACATACATCTATAGGATTTAGCCTGCGAGAGAATGAGATAAAATGAAACCTTACCGCATTAGCCGCTTTAATTATGAGCTCACTTCAAGGCTCCTAATGGTTGAGATTTTGTTCATCATTATCTGTGCTACCTATCTGAGCCAAAACAGCGCTTGTATTGTTAATTTTGTTCTCTCTCTTTGTATATATTGTATAATATATTCATTATTTCATTTTATTTGATCAATATTTTGTAAGAACTCGTAAAGAAAGCGCACTTGAAGTAAAATAACACAAAACTGTACTGCACAAATATTACGTTATTTTTAGCCTCCCACACTTATCTAATTTAGTTTTCTGGAGGTTTTACTTCTACCAATTCACACTCTGATTTTAAATACTTTACTTTTATTTTTACTTCTAAATTGCACACTCTGATTTTTTTTTAGTTTCGCTTTTATTTCACTGAGTTTCAAATGGCAACGGTGCTAAAGAAGTTTTCACTTCAAAAAATTAGATTCCATAAAGTCAGTCTTAATCACGTAAAGACTACGAGATTGGTGAAAACATCTTGACTTGAACATTGTCAATTCTGCAATAACTCATGTTGTATTGTGCAGGTTGCACTTATTGAACCGAAGGCTGCGCTGTTAGTGCGGTGAATTCGGACCTCGCTGACCCGCAGTTTCCAAACCCTACTAATTGAGTTTCAAAGTAAAGGGATGCGGCGCAACTGGTTTTAATTGGCCGTCACACGATAGCTTGAGATAATACTGGGAAAAGCCCGATCTACCGTAGGTGCGGATTGTGTACCCACAGCTCGTCACACTTAACTTTGCAGCTGGCACAAGGATGAACAAAACGATGTACGAACTATGTATTAATTTGTTTCCACAGATTTTTGTTAAACTGCAAAGATCAGGATGTATAATCTATAACCAATGCGGAGAATCGTAAATGCGCTTGGAATCACCTATATATCCAAAATTTTGATAAAATCACTTTACTTACTGTCGACAAAAGGTACCATACTTTAAACATTGGCTTTAATTGTTGCACCCTAAAGATCAAATTTACAGGGTATTAATTCTTGACTGTCTTTAACCGGTGATCCCGAGCTTATATGGAGTAAAAAAAGACAAAATACGGAATTTTGGCCTCCGGTGACTTTTTAAAATATTTTTTTTTTGTGAAAACTTCTTTAACATCGTTGAGATTTGAAACTCGATGAAACGGAAATGAGCGACATTAAAAGAGACAAACACATACATCTATAGAATTTAGCCTGCGAGAGAATGAGGTAGCAAAAAAAATTTTTTTTTTTCACTCGTTTCGGTACTCGGTTCCAATATATGATAAATCTACGGTCCTGCGTAAGTCCCCATTAATGTAGTGGTATAAAGCGCCCGACGAATCATTGCAGACATGCAGCCGACCAGGGATTTAATCTTAAGAAATCATTTTTTTTTGTAAAATCATTATCCAAGCTTCAAACCATTCCAAAATGAACAGACAAAAGAAAACACAAAAGTAAGCGATATCTAGTGACTCCAAAGAAGAAACCACAAATACTAATATGATGACTAAATGTAAAAGGTGCACTGGAATTCGACGACAAAAATATGGAAAAAATCATTCTCACATTGATAAAAAAAGTGCTTCGTAGTCTCCCCACTCCTGTCTACTTTAGTTTTCTGAAGGTTTCACTTCTACCGCGTGTGATTTGCACGCACTCATTTTTTTATTCACATGATAACATTAAAAAAATCTAGGAAATACCGAAATGCATAATGTGTGTAAAGTCTAAACTAATCCTTAGAACCTTGATAAATACCTAATTTGATCGTAAACATGATATTGGCAAATTTCAGTTTCAAATTTGCAACATGTGGTCCTGTGGCTCACCGATAGAAATAAACCAATTTCCGACTAAACCATTTCTGGTGATTTCCACACAATTATAAATTATTAAACTGTAATCCGGGCCTGACGCGTCTAAAAAGAAAAAGAAGATTTCTGAAGAAGTTTTGAAACGGAGATATTATTTAAATACGAATGATAGAGAGGGTGCTAATATTAAAAACGAATATAATTACCAGGCGTATGATGTGACTTATTTTTTAAATTAGAGCAAAAATCTCTTGACGCCTGAGTTAAGCAGCGTCTAAAGAAATGCGGTGGATTTGTGTCTGTCCTATAATATTATGATCACAGAATCAGATGTTATTTTCATAATTTTTGCGATTTATTTCTATCGAGGGAATTTCATACAATTTTTTTTTCCACTCGGCATCTGAATGGAGTTTATCTTCAAAACTAACAGATACTTTTTCAAGAGTTTTAAATCTACAAAGAATTCAAATGTCGGTAGAAACTAAGAACGCGGGGTCTTAATTTGTTAGTTTTATCGCATGTAATATGTAACAAGTATTTGAAATTGAACTTGTTTTGTTTACATTTTAAAATGGAACGTCTTTATTGAAAGAGCCTGTACATGTGTACATTGCCAAGAACCATAAAAATTATTGAAGTGAAATTTCTTTAGCGCCGTTAGTGATTTGAAATTCGGGTGAAACTGAAATGCGTCACAACTCAGTTCTACACAAATACTCGGTTTTAATATAATGTGGCAAATTCGCACCTCGGCGCGTGCCTTCCATAGCGCAGTTGGCAAGGTGCCCGACAAGTCAGCGGCCAGAGAGACAGAGGGTTCGAATCCTACGAAATCCAAAAAAAAACATTTTCATTTTGTGAAATCAATATCCAATCTTCAAACCACTTTAAAAAACAAGCAAAAGAAAAGAAAGCGACATCTAGCGACTTTCTAGATTCACTTCTACCGCGTGTGAATTACACACTCTGCTTTTTTTTGTTGGTATTTTGAATACAATTCGGTTACAAAGAATAGACGGGGTTTATCTAACTAACATTTAAAATGTAAATGAGTTAAGACTGCTGAATACCATTTCAATACTAGTCCAGGATACGTCACCGACACTCACACTTAGACCATGGGTACAAATACAGTGAACAATAACAATCTGAACCGTGCAACTAAGTAAAAAATGTTCGGCTCCCACCGACATGAATATCCAGTCAAATTAGCGTGCAATGCAGTATGCTACGAGTATGCATGCCCAGTGCATCTGCCTGGTGAAAGCTTTTCATTTTTTGGAACCAATGCCTTACAACCTGGTATACGGTGATTTTTTTCGTTAACACCACCCACTTTACTCATAATAGATAATTGAAAAAAAAACTTCGTCAAATTTTGTCAAAGTAGGGACCTACATCATGCGGTTCCATGACAGTTAATCCGGCGACAATTGCCCCCCCGACAGTTGTCCCCCCATAGTTGGCCACCGACAGTTGATTCCCTCGACAGTTGCTCCTCCTACAGTTGATCTCTCCGACAGTTGATCCCCTAAGAGATTAATTTTTCGTGTAAGTATTTATTTATTTATTAATAAACCCCCTTTTTCGGGGCTTTTACATATATAGCATAGTTAGAAAAATACATTATTCAAAGAGAACATGGCCATATATCATCTTTGCATGCTAACTTGAAGAAATAATCTTTTGGGGGTCAACTGTCAGGGGGATCGACTGTCAGGGGGGGGGGATCAATTGTCGGGGGATCAACTGTAGGAGGAGCAACTATCGGGAGGCCATTTGTCGCCAGATCAATTATCTGGTCACCATATCATACACACCAAAGTATGTTTTAACAATAAAATTAAAAATGAAATAAAACAGTATCTTGTTATCAATTTTGTGTAATCAAGCTACTTTGAATTCTGAAAAAAAAAAACAAAACTTTTCAATTGATATTATTTATACTACCCAGAACTTACCACGTTTGTGGGTACCACGTCAGCGTGCCACGTCAGCAGTTTGCCACGTCAGCAGACGTGCCACGTCAGTTTTATTTTATAACCCGTGATTTTTCAGGATTAGTAATATTATATTGATGTAAAAATCTGGAAAAGTTGTGGAAGCCTACCTGCTTCTTCATGTTGTCGATCTCTTCGGCGTTGTACTTGGCGGCGTCCTTGGTGTTCTCGATCTGGTGCAGCGCCTCGGCTAGCTGCGCCTCGAGCTCCACGGCCTTGGATGCGTTCTGCGCGGCGCGCGCCACGCCCAGCTCCACGCGCACGTCTGCCATCTCGCTGCGCAGGGAGCCGAGCTCGGCGCGGATCGAGTCCATGGAGTCGTGCGCCCACTCCAGCGAGGACATGTCCAGCGGGGAGGAGTCGTCCTTGTCAGTGGGCAGTTTGTTGGGGTGCAGTGCGAAGCGAATCTCTTGCCTGCAACAAGGAAGGCATTTTTGAGATGGTGCGACGCAATCAGGGCCGTAGCTAGGGGGGGGGCATTATGGGGCAATGCCCTACCTTAAAATACCTGTGCCCAACCTTAAGAAATACCATCCATTATGATAATATACTATTAAATTGTTTGTTCATAGTTTGATACGATTGAAAAAAAATACTACCTATTAGTGTAGCGTAGCGACATCTAACTAAACAGCTTCGAATTAACCAAGGAATCATATTATAGTAATTCTGTATTCTGCCCATAGAAGGCAGCAAGTGGTGGGAGGCTGTGCCCGTATTGCAATCACTGCTTAGGGGCAATTCCCAAACAGTTTGGGGATGCTATTAAACGGTTGAGTCATAAATAAACCAATCCCTAGATCGATAATTTCGGGCCTTCTCCATACTAAACGGTTTGTTATCAGTGTCATCAACTTAACCACGAAAAACGACCCTTTATTCATAATTTAAAATTATGTTTAATATAAACCTTAATAAATAAAAAGCCGTTACTTTTGCAGTAAATTTGTTACTTAATGCTGTAGTTACTTTTCTGAAGTTCATTGTTAGCAATGATCAAGAATTACCTTGTGTACAAAAAATACTTATTATCAATCTGGTAATCCTTTATCATTGTTAAATAACTAAATGTTTTGATCATCCAATTAAGTATTGCCTCACACATGTACTATGAAAATCGATTCACCAGATCAGATCAAGTTACATTTTTATTTGCGCCCTACCTGTAATTACCGCTGCCCTATCTTAAATTCAACTCTGGCTACGGCCCTGGGCGCAATCCACTAAATTTTATGCGCTCTGGGTATGAATTGATCCGAACTACTTGAATGTAGGTAATAGATAATTTACCAAAAAAATAGAAAATTTGAATGTAGCACAATGAAATATTCTTTTTTGTCAGATTTTGATAAAATACGCCATTCAAAGTCTTTTCCAATCACTAACTGGAATTGTGTATTTTTGTGTTACCATCACTTCTTGTAAAGATTTTATTTTAGTAAATATTAGTATTGTTTGTCACTTTTATTAATACCCTGGCCACACTAAATAATGTAAGATTAATGCGCTTCATTTACATTTCTTTTAAAACTTCATTGTTCATTCATTGCTTTATTGAGTACCTATGCTTCATCAATCAGAAACCAATAAGAAATGAATACGTACCAAATCAACTGCCAAAGAACAATAATTTAAGAATGACAGATCTTGCTGTGAAAATTTTTCACAAATTTTATTGTGGCTTGAAAAAAATGCCATCCAACAAGAGCGTGCTCTTCCATATTGATAATATGTTTTTTTTTGTCATAACATACGTACCCCTAAGGCTAGCTTTACACTCGTAACAGGAGCGTTTACATATGCATCTGACTTGTGGTAATTAATGATCACGGAAGTGTTTCGGAAGTTCGACCTGTGTAACTGCTCATGCGACCGTTTACATCTGTAAATTTATTTGCGGTAAGATGGCTTCCTTTCAGCAACGACCTGCTACTGTCAAATTTACGCGATTTTGTCAATAAAGTCGAAAAGGACCAAATAAAGTGCTGAAATAGAATTTGGCTTTAATTAAACAATTCTCCACGCACTTTTGTGCCGTCAAAGGCGAAAATTAATGGATTTCTTTCATTTTATTCGAATGACAGCTACCTGACAGCTGCCGACAGCAACCGACTTCGTATTCAAATACGTAATTTTAAAAACAGAAATATTGAGATTATAAAGGTTTGGACCGATAATTGAATAGAAGGATGCTCATTTTCAGAAAACTCAAATAAGTGGAAATAAATACTAGTTTTATACGAAAATAATCCAATAAAAACAAATGTCTTTTGATTTTTGACATTTCCCAACGGCGCATTTTGGTACTATTTCTTACAAAAAGTCCCTCAGCTTATCAAACTGATTTTATAAGCTGTGAGAAGGCTGTAATTTCGCGCGGACGCGAGTAGACCTGTCAAAAAACTTCCGGAAGAAGAAGTTCTGTAACATGCTTTAAATTACGTTAAGTGACTTTTGGTGTCGTTTACATTGGTAATTTGGCCATAATTCGCTTACACGAGCGAATTACGGGAAAAAACTTACGAATGTAAAGCCAGCCTAATAACTCGTAATATAATACCTGCTTCAATTTTTATGATAAATTTTTCAAACCATTTTTAAGTGCACTTTAAAAGTGCATCGTTTTTTTTAATTCTTTATATTCCCTCATAGACTCCGACGTCAGTATTTTGAAGGAAAATGCATTATTTTGCATAATTGTGGATTAATTAAACGCCACCATCAACATCATTCTGAGTGGTGACACGTAATTATAAAAATATTTTCTAAAGAACTCCATAAATATGTTGACAAAGTAATCCTTAGAATGTAAGTACGATAAAGAACTTGTCTGGGGAGGGACTTATCAACTAGATGTAGATAGAAGAGATGTGCAATATATTGTATATCTCGTATACAATATATACGTGTTATATATACCTATTCTAAGGATTTCACACGATTAGGCTGGTTATTTTACTCCATTTTTGAGTGGAGTATTTTTTTCTCCAAGCAGAAGGCCTAGAGGAAAAAATCCCTCTGAAAAAATCTGAAAAAAAAAATCTCTGGAAAAAATCCGGTCTGTGTTTTCTTTGTGGAGGGTCTTTTTAGGGAAAGGAAAGAAAGGACGTTCTGGGAAAGAAAAAGGTAAGAGGAGTGGGTAGGAATCTTAGTGTCAGTGTGGCAGAGTTGTTGGTTATCCAATTAATGGTTCTCGGGGCGGCGGTACCCACACCCTTCTCCCATGTTAAGGTTTCAATCAAAACAAGTACCTCTTATTTTGAATGTGGCTGTTGAATTTAACTGAAATTGATATTACGAATGAATTTAATCAACAGCATATAAAGCTTATTATATTCTAATACGGTTTGCATTTTCCATCAAATTAACGCCTGTTTCAATTGAACTAATTGCATTCGACTATTCTTATGTACTTCATCACGGGAAAAATACATAATAATATTATAACAATAATATTACGCACATCCTGGCATAATATTCTAGAAATGTATTCAATTGGTGCTATTTTTTTTTCTTTTATATGACAAAATCCAGCTGTTCACTTTGAATTTGAAATTTATTCTTCACATTCAAATTTCTTCAACTATTGTCTGTCAAATAAGAGTAGAAAATATAAAAAATGGAACTACAAAATTTGTAGGCTAGCAAAACTAATTTAACTGACAAATATTCCTTTACAGTGCAAAGACACTGAATGTATAGAACACAGTAAAAAAAACTAAAATCGAGGAAGCACTGTTGTGTGACCTACTTAACGACATAAATTTGATTAAATTGTGTTTTACAAAGTGATTTGCTTTCATTTAATTAAACTTAAATTTGAATTTAACAGTAGATAGAATGGAAGAATCACTAATGGGGAGTTTAGTTACACTACTTTTAGATTTGAATGAGTTAAATATATTCAGATCTAAAATTAGATACATGATCTAAAGCCCGGGCAAAGCTAGTATTAAATAAATGTGAGCAATTTCTAAACCGTGCTTTATATTTTATTACAATATCGTTAATCTTCATTATGTTAACACAAAATTGCAAAGATATAATAATAATATACCTACATGTTATTCTAATTTTGAGATCAGTGGGTATCTATGTTGCAATGAAATTTTTTTTCTTCATTTTTATGCCTTTTTAATTTTTTATAAAAATCTAGGTTACACAGCTTTACATTAACACCACGAGATATATGTTTAGCATTGCCATTTGAACGACAGTGGTGCCCTCCTATGTTTTCTACTCTTTTGCATGTTTTTTTTATAAAATAGTGACGTTTGAATTAGATTGTTTAATTTTTACTTAACATTAAAAAAATCGCTATTTTGATGAATAAATTTCAGAAGTTTTTAATATTTGGAAAAAAAGTTTTTCATATAAATCTTCCTTGCAAAGTGTTAAATGATAAAAAAAATGTGTGCAGTTCGTACGCGGTAGAAGTGAAACCTTCAGAAAACTAAAGTACACAAGAGTGGGGAGGCTTCAAAGCACCGCACAAAGAGGAGACCGATTAGTGTATGTCATTCTCAGGCCAGATCCTGTAAGCTCTTTTTATCTCTAGCGTCGTTTTTCGTTTCATCGAGTTTCAAATCACAACGGTGCTAAAGAAGTCTTCACTTGAAAAAAGTTGTAGCATGAAATTGTTACAGAATGTGAAGTAGCATCGTCTCCTTTAAGAAAGTAGCACTAAATTCTGAACACAGTTTGGGTAAAGTAAAAAAAATGCACTTTTTAAACTTACATGCATTTTCCTACGTGCCTTCACGGTGTAGCCATTTAAAACCTTTTTAACGGTCACAGCGGCGTAAATTTTTGCTTACTATTTTATGTCAGTCTGTATGCACTAAAATATTCCTGAAAAATAAAACATTTATTATAAACCCAATTTTTTAGAGAATATTTTATATTAGGATTCTCAAAGATGTAAGTATGTTTTATATTAATGAAAAATAAGTTTTAAAATGGGAACCTAAGCACGGGTTAATGTTCTGAAGCAGTTAATATTATCTACATATATAAAAATCAATATATGTTTGCTTCTACGTATGTGAGTTGTCTATGCATTGCTATATTACTCGTAGGAAATGTTTGAAACTTTCAAAATACCTTCTTTTCACCCTCGCAAAAGTTTCTGGATTATTACAATGACGATACATCTGAAAAGATTTTTTAATCATTACGAAAACTCTTACGAAACTATCAAAAATGTCACAATTCGAGAATGACATTTTGCAAACCATCGATTGTTGAAAAAAATTATATTTATTTTAATTAAGTGGAGGAGGAACGTATGAGGGGAAGAAGACACGGGAGGAGAACGGGAAGCGGAAGGGGAACAGTATGAATGGAAAAACATACGCAGGGAGAAACAACTTCTTTATTAGTGGCATTGCGTCGCATGCCGGGAATTTGCTAATTGTAACAATAAAAAATAAATAAAAAAGTTAAGTAATATGTAAGTTCTTTAATTATTTATTAACTGGCTGGGTTACCCGGCTTCGCTCAGGACAACATTCGAGTGTTCTGGAATGTTCCATAATGATGTTTCCGATTCCCTATTACCGAACATTCCACGATATACTCCGCCACTCCTTCCAGAACTTTCTAAAGTTCTTATGGAACCTTCTAGAGTTTTCTGGAAGATTGTTCTAGAAATTTCAAGAGAGCGAAACTTCTAACCCTTATATCTTCAAAAGCACGCCCTTTAGGTAAAAACGGGAACCGTCATCCTGAAGGGGGGATAGAGATCTACCACACCATATAACTTCCTTGATCGTACCCGGACTCGTTTCTGAGTTTTTGCGAGCCGCACGGTTTTTTTGGACTTTCTTTTATAATATATATATTGATTAATGATTAATTATTTCAAATGTATTGTATTTGAAAATGAAGACTCGAAATTTACGTTCGGAACGCATCTCTTAAATTGGAATGATTGTGCAGTTTTTCGGATCTTCTTGACAATGAAAGAATTCTGCGAATATATCCAAGGCTCCAAAAGGACACACGTTTAAGTTCGAGAAAGTATCAGATACACGCGCCTGAAAAAAAGTGATGCCTTAACAAGGCCCCTATTATGGCGGTACGTGCGGAAGGGGCTACGCCCGGCCCGGTGCCCTAGTGCTAGTTTAGTGCCCGCCCGCTATTGTACCCTGCACAGTACGTTACATCGGTTAGTCGTTGATGTATGAAGGTTTTTTTGCTATTTAATTACCTTTATTACATCGTTTTTTCAGGGGTCTCAAAGGTTGCGTATCTTTTATTTCTTTATATCTTTTTTTCAGCATTCTTTACCTATTTGCAATTTATATTCTAAGTATAAGAAGTGTACATGGTACGAAAAAATTACACAATTATGTAGGTATCTGCAACATTTTAGACTGTAAGCTCATCATTTACAGATTCATAGTACTTTTAATAATTACTATCTTTGGATGATTTGTATAACGCCGTTTTTGTGAAAAATCATCTCAAGGGCGCTGAATAACCTCAAGGTCTTGATCCTGAAGCGAGGCTTGCGTACATGATTTCGTGAGAAAAAGCTGAATTGCGAAATAATGACAAATTTGATATATTTTACAATATTCACGTTTCAGCAATTGATATCAGGATTAAGTGTAGGAAATTGTTTTCAATGCCTCTGCTCACTATGAAAAAAAATACAGCAGCTGTCAATCTCAAAAAATAGTGATAGAATAAGTAAATTTTCGACAAATGTTCTAACAACTAGTTATAATATATTACGAATTTTTGACGTGATAACGTCTTATAAATCGATGAACGCCGGCTGGACTCACGAAAAAGCATGACTCATTGTCACGTTCCGCCTGAGCCGCAAGCCTGCAAGCTAGAGCGCGGAACAAGCGTTCGGCTTGTGACGCATCTATCTTTCTTCCACTCCATCGTTATTATATGATGTTATCACGTAAAATTATCGTCCTTAAACCGACTTTACAGACAACCATTTTTTTTAATATTAAAAAAGTCTCAATCAGCAAACATTATTTTTCCATGTTATTTTTGAATAGTATTCTATATGGAACCACTGAAAAGTGACACACCCAAAAATTGTGGCTTGAAAACACAGTCGATATTATACCTACACATTAACAAATTTTAATCTACCTTTAAGAATAATATAATAATAATAACTTAGTATTTATATAGCGCAGTTTTGTGTAATTTCACTTCAAGTGCGCTTAGCTATAATAAACTTAAGAGTAATCCTATTATAGTGTTCCTTACGAGTCCTTACAAAATTTATCAAAAACGTTTTTCAATGTAAAAATAATCTTATTATTTATTATTTTAACTTTATGAGTAAAACCTCAAACTGTAATATTTAATTAAATGAAGACATTATGAGCGAAACTCAATCGAAAATCTGGAAACAGAAAAATCAGAAAAAGATATTGGCACCTCTGGGACTCGAACCCAGGACCTCCCTACTTTCCGGGTTGGGCGCTCTTATCCACTGAGCTAAGGTGTCGATATCCAATTCGGTCACTTTTAACTGTACCATACTTCGACTAAGAACCACCCATATTATCTTCATTTTTCTTAACGCTTATTTTTATTGGCTGCCATCTTTATTCTCTCATAAAGATGGCAGCCAATAAAAATATGCGTTAAGAAAAATGAAGATAATATGGGTGGTTCTTAGTCGAAGTATGGTACAGTTAAAAGTGACCGAATTGGATATCGACACCTTAGCTCAGTGGATAAGAGCGCCCAACCCGGAAAGTAGGGAGGTCCTGGGTTCGAGTCCCAGAGGTGCCAATATCTTTTTCTGATTTTTCTGTTTCCAGATTTTCGATTGAGTTTCGCTCATAATGTCTTCATTTAATTAAATATTACAGTTTGAGGTTTTACTCATAAAGTTAAAATAATAAATAATAAGATTATTTTTACATTGAAAAACGTTTTTGATAAATTTTGTAAGGACTCGTAAGGAACACTATAATAGGATTACTCTTAAGTTTATTATAGCTAAGCGCACTTGAAGTGAAATTACACAAAACTGCGCTATATAAATACTAAGTTATTATTATTATATTATTCTTAAAGGTAGATTAAAATTTGTTAATGTGTAGGTATAATATCGACTGTGTTTTCAAGCCACAATTTTTGGGTGTGTCACTTTTCAGTGGTTCCATATAGAATACTATTCAAAAATAACATGGAAAAATAATGTTTGCTGATTGAGACTTTTTTAATATTAAAAAAAATGGTTGTCTGTAAAGTCGGTTTAAGGACGATAATTTTACGTGATAACGTCATATAATAACGATGGAGTGGAAGAGAGATGCGTCACAAGTCGAACGCTTGTTCCGCGCTCTCCCTTGCACGCTCGGCTCAGGCGGAACGTGACAATGAGTCATGCTTTTTCGTGAGTGCATCCGGCGTTCATCGATTTATAAGACGTCTATATATCAGTCAAAACTAAATTTATAAATTTTTATGTAAAATTTTGCAATTGGAAAAACAACCACTTTCACTTATAAACTTCAAGATTTTAAAATAGTTTTACGAATCCGTAAATAATAATTTTTAAATACACATGTGTTACCATAACACCAATGTGAATACATCTCTAGCATAGAATGCCTAGTCGCCTGCAGTGTCGGTACATACTTACCTGGTTCAGGTAAGCAGCTGAAACCATTCACCCTAATGGTGGCCAACAAGCTGGCATAACCAATCTGTCAAACTTTCGGTCAGCCGTATTGATTATTATAAGTTGGTTTTTTTTTAACTTTACAGTGTAGCAGCTGTTGCTTTATGTAGGGCAGTGCCTCCCGCAGTAATATCTGAGCCCGTTCTGATTTGATAAGGAAAACTCATCGCTTCAAATTGGATTTGGTCGAGCGTTGCTACCATTGTAATTCTCTAGGCTGTTTCTAGGAATCTCTAAGAATAATTCATTTGTTCCTGCTTTAGCAAAGTAATTCAATTCGGAGAGCCATGCGCTATTGAATTAATTTGACGAAAGTTTCGGATGGAGAAACGTGTTTTTTGAAGTGAAACTTCTATAGCCCCGTTGTGATTTGGAATTCGGATGAAACGAAAATGGCGCACAAGCACCTGCGAAGCATTAAACTCCTGTCAAGGCTCCTATTGGTTGAGATATAAAACGAAAATGACGCTAGGTCTGCGCTCATTGGCCGATTTGATTATGACCTCACTTTTCAGGGCTCCTTGGTTCTTCATTACTAGAGATTGTTTTGGTAAAGTTTCGCTTCTACCGCGTGTTATTGCATTCGATTTTTTTAAATTCTATTGTGGTCTTAATTGTGAAGAAGCTTTTTGTATGATATACGAAGGAGCAAAAACTCACAAACGATGAGCTCTGGCATCATGAAATTTGCACAACATTTTTCTTTTTGAAGTGAAAACTTCTTTAAATTTGAAACTGGATGAAACGAAAACTTGCGATACTAAAAAAAGACAAGCTCAAACATATGTATATAGGATATAGCCTGCGAGAGAATGATATAGTATAATCGGTCTCCTCTTTGTGCGGTGCTTCGTAGCCTATCGATCTCTTCTTTATGCGTTGCTTTGTTGCCTCCCTACCCTTGTCTACTTTAGTTTACTGAAGATTTCACTTCAACTGTGTGTGCACACAAAGATTTTTTTTCTAGCTCAATGCAACCATTTTGAAATCTATACTACACATATATCAATGGATCTATAGTATTTTTTTACCATCTGCTGCGCAATATTTGACAATAACTGTTGAAAAAATACAAAAAATTGTATTACTTTTTAAATTTTTTTTATATATTTTTTTAAATTTGAGGAATGCTTTCTACGCCTAGAGAACTCTCAAAAAGTCAGTTGGTAATATATTATTCTACAAAAATAATACTTTCAACGGCACAATTTAATTGATTGATGTTTGAAAACTGCGGGAACTAATGATTTCAAAAAAACGAGGGTGAAGCAAAACCAATGTTAATTTACAGCGCCAAAGAAACAATGCAGCGAGAAGAAAGGGGGGAGCTGCTCAGAAGGTTCGTTTCCACGACAGCCGTCTAAACTGAATAACTAAGCAACAGTCTGAACTTGTCAACAATGTGGTTGGGTTTAGAAGCAGATTGGGTGGTTTCGCAGACGAGTGGTAAGCGGCAGATGTGGGAGCAGATGTTTTCGGATCGTGCCTGAAGGAGGGCTATCCACGCCACACAAATGTTACCTCCTAAAACAGGTATCGCCAACAGGTAAATTGCTAAGTAATTTTAGGTCGATCAGGACCAAATAAAAAAATATTATTTTATCACGGAAATTCAACCTCGGGGAAACTTATATTATAATTATTTTCAATCTTAATCATTGAAAATAATATTAACAACTCTCAATTAAAATACGAAAATTGAACAAGAAATAAAAAAGAAACGGTTGCAACTATTGTATACTTCAATCCACCAACTCGAATGTGTCGTATGTATAATACAATTGAATGTGACCATTTAGATATCTACGCAAAAAATCTTACATATTTCATCATTATTTCTGTTATCACTACAAGCATTTCCGTCTAGTAACTAAATATTGATCACTCATGCTGTGCACATTTCTAATTGGAGTGTTAATATCTATGTACATCCCAACAGAAATTCTGTTATTGTAATAATTGTTAACACTCTGTAAATGTTTCAAACAATAAATAAACTGAGGCTCTCGGATCCAGACCTTTCTAGACTCACCAGAATCTACACTCACGATTTCAAATTTTCGTTGAGATGAGTAATATTATTTTCACTTAACTATTCGGACCCATAAGCTTGTTTTCATGATAATATAACATTACCAGACATATGTATGAGGCGTACCTGACTTATTAAATAACCGCAATAATGATCATTATTATAAATTCGATAATCCATCCATTCTTAAAATATTCAACCAAAACATTGGATCTCTAAGAAACAATGGTGAGCCCGATATTCTCAACAATTTTCAATATAGACTTATGATGAGAATATATATGTACACTTCATGTAACAGTGTTCATAAGCCTTTAATTTAAATAATTTTAACAAAAAGTTTATCCCAACAATATTTTCAAGACGGCTACCCCTTTCATAAAACATATTTTCCCCAAGCCATACAAAAGCTCTCAAAGTGTAACACATTTTCCACCTTGATTCCCGATTATGCAAAAGAATGTCGAAAATTTACAAAAAAAATTCAAGCCAAAGCAAAAAGCTAATTGCATTAATAGCGCCAATCCATTAAGCGCGCCGAGGGAGAAGGCGCTATCGAGTTTCACGTTTGTTACAAAAATGGTGTTGCAATTTTGAGAGTTAATGAAAATGTTTTGATTATAGTTGAACCCGTAAAATAGCCCAGAAGCAATACGGAAAATGGATATTTACGACTCGATGCCAGTACAATATGCTTTTATCATAAAAATTCAAAAAGTGAACTAATGAAGTGTGGCAAAGCTTACTAGAACCAACACCATGGAGATTAGTTTCGAAAATAAAATGAAAATAGATTTTTTTTTCACTTTTGTGAAATGTTAAATGCATTTTTTATTCCTTATTAATAATTGTTATTAAATATGCTGGCAAATTCAAATGAAATGAAAAAAATACGAGTGCATTTCACACACGGTAAAAGCGAAACTTCACCAAAACAATCTCAAGCCTTGAAAAGTGAGGTCATAATCAAAGCAGCCAATGAGAGCAGATCTAGGATCTAGCATCATTTCAGTTTTATATCTCAACCAATGCCTTTAAAAGTGACATCTTAATCGAATCGGCCAATGAGCGCAGTGTGATGCTTCGCAGGTGCAAATTTCGAATCACTAACGCCGCTTAAGAAGTTTCACTTCAAAAACAGAGTATGCAATTCACACGCGGTAGAAGTGAAACCTTTAGAAAACTAAAGTAGACAATAGTGGGAAGGCTACGAAGTACCAAGGGGAGACCGATTACCATTCTCTCGTAGGATAAATCCTAAAGATGTATTTGTTTGTCTCTTTTTAATGTCGCTATTTTTCGTTCCATCGAGTTTTAAATCACAACGGTGCTAAAAAAGTTTACATTTATAAAAGTAAGGCTTTATTATAAAATATATTAAAGAGCCCCATCTGTACACAAAGGTAACGGATCCAAAACCAAAAGTGCAGAAAAAATAATTGACAGAAATAATAGATAATACAAGCATTTATTTGCGATGGTTCAATGCTCTTTAGGGAACCCTTTTACACAGCGCGGGTGTAAACTGTGCCCCCTAGACTTTAGTTTAGACTTATGGAATAAGATACTTCGTTTGTGAGAAAGCACTATAAAACAATCCAATTAAGTGCGTTTAATAATCAGATTTTTGTTTTTATATGATTTTGCGCTGCTGTGAAAATCGAACCCGCATCTTCACAATCCTTTGTGCTACGGAGCCCATCATTTTATTGTGTGTATTTTATGCTTGAAGCCATAATACGACGTGCAAATAATAATATTATCCCAATATTGGCTGGGCTGGATATCTGATGCACTGGGGCGGCAGGGAGTAGAGCGTTAAATACAAACCCGATGAAGCAGAAAATTGTCAATAAGCCATCAAACTTGAATTAAATTTCACGGAAATCCAAAATCCGCTGCTTCAGTACCTCTTTAGCGGTATTTTAAAATCAATTTATAGGGCACGTTAATACATCCATAAATTTTTGATTTTGCTCCGCTATTCGAAAAGTATTGCTAATTTTTACGTTTGTTTGTAATGATAATCACTTTAGCACGTATTATTTAAGTGATAACTTCTTTAGCCCCATTGTAATTTGAAACGCGATAAAACGAAAAGCGACACTAAAAAGAGACAAGCACAAGCATCTATAGGATTTAGCCTGCGAGAGAAAGAGTAGCTTCGTAGCCTCCCCACTCTTGTCTACTTTAGTTTTTTGAGGGTTTCACTTCTACGCATGTGAAATGTACACATTTTTTTATTATTATCGAGTCTTACTTTAACGGGATACCCCAGTAAGGACACATACTTTTCTAAAACAATGTAAAAAATAAAAAATAAACAAATAAATATAAAAGAAATAAAAAAAATTGGTTGTCTGTAAAGTCGGTTTACAGGCGATAATTTTACGTGATAACGTCATATAATAACGATGGAGTGGAAAGATAGATAAATGCGTCACAAGCCGAACGCTTGTTCCGCGCTCTTGCTTGCACGCTTGGCTCAGGCGGAACGTGACAATGAGTTATGCTTTTTCGTGAGTGCAGCCGGCGTTCATCGATTTATAAGACGTTAACACGTCAAAAAATGACAAGCACATACATCTACAGGATCTAGCCTGCGAGAGAGTGAGTAGTTTCGTAGCCTCCCCACTCTTGTCTAGTTTAGTATTCTAAGAGTTTCACTTCTACGCACGTGAACTGCACACAATTTTTTTTATTATCGAGTCTTACTTCATATCAGAGGAAAATTATTATTCTGATTATGGCAACTTTCAGACTCACTTCAACATCGTTTTCGATTGAAGTCATGTCTTTTACTATGATTTTATCGGGATCTAAATATTTGCACTTTTCAAAGGAAATTTTTGTTAAATTTTCCCGGGATTCGAATTTAATTATATTACAGGCAAACTCGAAATGATATTCAATATTTTTTGATAAAGTTTTAGTCACACAAATCTAGGTTGTTTTATCCACGATTGGGAAAGAGGCAAAAGGAAAATGACACACTTTGCTCTAAATTTTGCTAAAACACATTATATTTGCTAAAAACGCTAACACATGAAGAAAAATGCTACGAAAAAAATGGACATTGACCTCTCCTGCGTAATTTGTTAGCATTTGCTAATTTTACGGTAAAACACTAAATATTTTGCGTACCGCTAAAACGTAGTCAGTAAAAGAGTTGCATTTTTTCAATGTAACGGATGCTTTAAACTTGCGTGACATGGTTGTATGATTACCATAAAAACCGCGTGAGTTCTTTGTTATAAAATAATAATCTATATTTTTATTACGCATAACCAATAAAATACATTTTTAAAGCACGAATCTACATACCTACATATTTTGTATCAGCAAAATAACCAATTTAATCACATCTTTTCTGGCATCTTATTATTGTTGACATATTTTTTTGAAATGAAACTTCTTTAGCCCCGTTAGTGATTTGAAATTAGGATGAAATGAAAGTGCGTCACTAAAATTTATTATTTGTTCTAATATAATGTTCTAATAAAATATTTGGTTCTAATATAATGCAGTAAATTCGCGCCTCGGCGCGACATTAGCTCAGCGGGTAAGGCGCTTGACAAATCTCAGCGGCCAGAGAGACAGACATCCAACGACAGACAGACAGATAGACATCCAGAACGGACGTTCAAATCCTACGAAATCCAAAAAAAATAAATATTTGCGAAAATAATATCCAATCTTCAAACCACTTTAAAATAAACAGGCAAAAGAAAAGATGGCGACCATCTAGTTTCACTTCTACCGCGTATGAATTGCACACTCTGATTTTTTATTTCAGAAAATACAGGAATGTTGGAAAATATCTATTTAGGTAGTTTTAACATAACCATCTGCTTGAAAATATATTTCGCAAATCATTACACAAAAATATTGTAATTTGTAGTTTGTTGTTCATTTATGTAAAAGTAATAGCAAACACCATTCCAATTAAATATTTTAGTTAAAAAAGGAGATTGGTTGAAGCTTTCACGTGTTTTCAGAATGAGAAATAAAGTTTTTTCAATATACGCCGGAATCAAAGTTTGTCTAAAACAAGTTTTCCATGTAAACAAGGTTGGTTTGCATTTAAAATAAGTTATGCTCGAATCCTTGAATTTTGAGAAAACAAACTCTTCAATAGAACACTTTCCACGTGCAGTATGAATGTTGGTTGATGATTAAGTTGATTTACCTTGGAATTCTTGAATGTTTTAATTTTATAGTGTCAAGTATTACAATAATATACCAAAAACACTATTGTAGATTGTTTTGCCTTAAAAATAGGAAAAATTCTTGAATATCGCAAGTTAAAGAAAGACTAAAACACACACCTTAAAGTGAAGCTATACGTGAAATCCTATTTAGATACTATTTAGATTCAACTTTACGACGAATCGGTTTGCAATATGAACATCAAAATATAAATAATATGCTACGGATAAATTGAAGCTTTTACTAGCTTTTCTATGTATTGGAATTACAATAAAATTATTATTTACATAACAAAAAATATAAGCGTAAACCACTAAAAAAATGTTTTTAGGTTTTCACGGCCAAAAAGTATTTTTGTTATGATTTTTGGGGTGTTATGCCGTGTTTCGCTACCTCCTTCTTTAGCCAACGTTTCGGACAGCGTTACAGTGTCCATCTGCCCTGATGATGGACACTGTAAAGCTGTCCGAAACGTTGGCTAAAGAAGGAGGTAGCGAAACACGGCATAACACCCCAAAAATCATAACAAAAACACTAAAAAAATGTTTTTTCATGACTTAACTATGAAGTAATATAAGAAACAGTTTTAAAAAAATACCCCTTTATGGCTAAGATTATTTTTGAGGTTTTATATGTTCTAACTTTTTTCAGTCTTATAAAATTATGCACAAAATAAATAAAAACCACTTTTTCGCTTACTTGCCTCGTGCAAAAATGACGCGCGATTTTAAATTTTGTATGGCATGAGAATCGAAATATTTCTAGCGTTTATATTTCTCTTAAGTGAGTTATGTTTAGTAAGATGATTTTTGGAAGTGACTCCTTCAATAAATATTGGATATTTTGGGATAATATCCTTCATGTTAAATAGGTGTGTATTTCAAGTGGCATTCTGGAATTCTTGAATTTTGTAAGTTGAAGAAACACTATTCCGATAGGTTAGTGAGGTGGCGTTTTCCCTGCGTGACTGAGCGACCTGAGCGTATTCCAGTTATACTGGAGCGGCACGGGCCCAGGATAACCCTCTGAGAGCAACCGGTGGCCCATTGACCGTGTCGGCGGCCTAACCGTCTTCTGCATAACATACATGGGAACAAGTACTTAATAAGCTGGGAACTTGAGCTTTTCCACCTTTTACATGTCATTTTATTTAACGGCTTTTGACTTTCAACTTTTGACCTTTGAACTTTTCTTTTGACTTTCGTATTCAAAGTTTAAAAAATGTAGGTAAAAAATAAAAGCGGGAAATCTTTATTTAAAAGATTTGTTTATTTGTGAAAGAACATCATAAAATTTAAAAAAGTTTTCATGGAAATCTTAAATTATAAAGCAGAAAATCTGTACCTATGACGTCCTGTAGACAAATTTAATATCAAACAGTGAGCTACAGTGTTACAGTTTTTTTCTAGAGTTTAAGGGGGTATTCTAGTCTAGAAAAAAAAAATTTCTTCATATTTCGATAATTTAGAATTTAGATATTCAATAATATCTCCTTAAAACGATTTTTCGAAATTCGTATTTTTTTAAAAGTTATAGCCATTTTAGTATCGTTAGAATAGACGGAATCTAACTAGTAGCTAAATAGAACAAAACTTTATACGCCTTTTTCTCGAAACTACTTTTTTCGAAACGTTTGTCACAAAATCTCAAGTTTTAATAAACCTATTTTCTTGAAATTTGGTAAGAATTTTCTTTATACATCTCATTATGGTAGGAACTAACAAAAAATCAAAAATTTTAACTATTTTTAAAACTTCGGGAAAGGTAAAAAATAACTGAAAAACATCAATTTTTTTTTGGGTAGCCCAAAGCTTACCATTATATACAGCCTAAGTTACTCGCTGATAATGTAGCTTTCTATTGGTGAAAGAATTTTAAAATCGGTTTAGTGGTTTAGGCGTGAAAGCGTAACAAACAAGCACACTCACTTTCGCATTTATAATATTAAGTAAGTATAGATGTATGTTACAGGAGTGCTGTATATTATAACAATTAGTCCAAAGGAAAGAAGTATTAGAACCCTTATTAAGGTTCCCCTTACGTAACCCTTGAGTTCCGGCCACCGGTCATAACCGCTTTTGAATATAGTTCTTGAATTTTTATTTGAACAAGTAAAGCCTTTGACAAAAGGTTCAAACTATTTGTCCTTTAGATTGTTGGGGCTTCGAGGGGGTTTGCTCCTTTTGCCTTGGGTCGGCCACCGGTCTGTTAAAAAGCCGGCGTCTAATAATATCAACAACAATGGCCGCCGTGCAATCGCTCTGAATGGAAATGAGCATGTTTGTGAGTTATCCGGTGAACCGATTCTGAATGGTGGCCACGGCCGCCCCGCAGGAAGCGCGCGCCCGCGGCGGAAGCGGCCGGAGGTGGACGGAACGGAACAGCAAACACCAGGTCCGACGGTGAACTGAAATGAACAATTACTCCGCTCGCCAGTCGTCCTGCCGAATTATCTGCGGCAGACTCCAACCCGTCAATACTGTTCGACGCGTCGTAGACAATGCCAAATGAGAAATGCTCGAGTTCGATTGTGCATACAGAAATGGCGAATTCCCCACATTCATCGCCGTTACTAACCAAGAGAGCCACTAGCCAATAATTGATCTGCACGTTCGGTAAATTAATTAATTACATACTTTCACTAGAATTTAAATAACCTAATAATAGATTTTTAACTATTTTATAAAGGCGTGATAAACAAGCGAATTTAAAAATAATAAAAAAAACTGGTTAATCTAAAGTCGGTTTACGGACGATAATTTTACGTGATAACGTCATAAGAAAACATTGATGAAAAATTGCATTGATGCGTCATAAGGCGAACGCTTAGGCCAATCGTGCCTCTCTATCGCTTGTTCAGCTCTCTCGCTTGCAAGCTCGGCTCAGGCGGAACGTGACAATGAGTCATGCTTTTTCGTGCATGCGGCCGGCGTTCATCGATTTAAAAAACGTTATCACGTCAAAAAATGTGTTTAATTCACAAGCGGTAAAAGTGAAACCTTTAGAAAACTAAAGAAGACAAGAGTAGGGAGGCTACGAAGCACCGCACAAAATAAAAGGCCGATAAGCTACGGTGCACCGCCCAAAGAGGAGATCTATTGGTCTGTCTCATTCTCTCGCAGGCTAAATCCTGTAGATCTATGTGTTCGTCATCGAGTTTCAAATCACAACGTTGCTAAGAAAGTTTTCACTTCAAAAAGCACTACTTTTGGAAAGATTGACTGTTAATCAATGTTTTTTTTTAATAAATTGCATTGTCTTAACGTAGTCCTTGTGGTTTTCAATGCATACTTCAAAGTTCAAAGAAACATAAAATTAAGGAAAAATGCATTAACAGCTAAAAACGATTGATTAATATAAAAAATCGAAACAGCATGTCCCAATCAGACTTCTCAAAAGGAAAAAAAAACTCATTTGAAAATTAGTTCTGCCCGTCTAGTCTATTTTATGTCTGCGTATTATAAAATATTTCCTCAAATTAAAACACAGTTTCTGATATCGAATTAGGATGTAAATTTTATGATGGTTCTAATATTCAATTGCTATTGTATGCTAAACCCAAATATTAAACCATAAAATAAATTAAAACTCATAATCTGCCTTTGAATCTGGAAATTTGAAATGCTGCAAAAGACAAAATGCTAATTGTTCAGGACAGCGAAAAGAGAGTTTTTCATTTTTTCCACAAACCATAATACCAGTACATCTGATTTTTATAGATTTATAAATATTATGAATTTTTATTATAAAGTAACATTAAATAGACCCTTCAGAAAACCATATGACAATTTTTACATATTTTGAAGTGAAACTTGTCAGTCAGTGATTTGAAATTCAGATGAAATGGAAATGCGTCACTACAATTTATTATTTCACGGGTACTCCGTTCTAATATAATGCGGTAAATTCGCGCCTGGACTCGAACCTCCCGTGGCGCAGCGGCTAGGGCACCTGACAAATCCAAGCGGCCAGAGATACAGACATCCAGCGAACGGGAGTTCGAATCCTACGAAATCCAAAAAATAAACCTTTTTGTTTTTCTGAAATTAATATCTAATCTTCAAACCACTTTAAAATAAACAGGCAAAAGAAAAGAAAGCGACATCTAGCGACTTTCTAGTTTCACTTCTACCGCGTAAGAATCGCACATTCTTTTTTAATTTTTTTTTTAATAACGGTATTTAATTTATTTTTAATTTTTCACATCGCAAAGACGCACTTATTTTCCTAGAAATATTTCGACGACGCAGATCGAAAGAGGGAAAAAACGGAAAAAAATGACATTTAACCCGTTTAATCACAAGAGACCATATTTGTCCCAACTCACATAGGTCTCGTAGAAATCGTTAGATCTCCCTTATTAACGTAGTCAGAAGTCTAAAGATTTAAACTAAACGGTTATGGAAAGAAAAGTAACAGGCTTTATATTCCAATGTAAAAGCTAACCACAAAACAATTAAATTGTACACCTTTATGAAACCAAAGTTTCCGACCGCAATTTGAAAACAAAAAAAAACAAATAATTTCGTGAATTTTTTACAAATTATTTTTACATTGAACGACACAAAAGTGTCTAATAAAATATGTGTTATTATAATTTTTTTTGTTATCAGTAATTTCAGTTAGAAAAAACGTAATGCAAGCCATTTTTAAAACTTATTTATGTTGCATAAAATTTTAATATTTCAAAAATTAAATGTTTATTTCTAATAATAACATTTACAAGCGTATTTTTTCAACTTTCGAAAAACGATTTTAATTTTTGTAAACGTTCATAAATATTCCATTTATTTGGATTTTATTGCAAAACGGAAATATTTTTACCTACTGACAAAAAACGTTCGATTTTTGAAGCGTTAACTCATTTTTGGATTTATTGTTCTTAACATTTCAAATTTCCGCGATCGAATATACTTTAATTAGTCCGAGAAAGCAGAGAGTCTGAATAAAAAAAACCCGGCTCGCTTATTTCGTCTAGATTCTAGATTATCTCGTTCATTAAACATGAGTCCATTGGCATTCTCGGCGTCTGACGGAAACGCGCACCTGGCCGTACGAATTGATTTCGGTTTGTAGCAAAGCAGCAGCCCTCCTTTCTGTGAAATATTGAATAGCCTTTGAAATATCCCTGAGCGCGCTGCACAATGCCTCGCGCACTTGCCGCTCGCTCCGAAGGCTCCCACAAAAGAAAACAACAAAATGGGAACGGGAATTCCACGGAGAACCACGCACGTTAAATGCCACGCCGCAATAATGGTAATACAACTTTAAAAAGAATAATACATTCTGCGATATGTAATGCAGATTACACTTTCATTTAAAGAGAGCAAGCAGATAACATTCCCGGGTTAAGGAATGCATAACCTGACAATAATTTTATTCCGTGCTCGAGGGGCAAGGCTTTCGACTAACTGTCCGGAACACATCGGTTCAAATTCTAGCGTGCACAAATAATTTTTTTGACGTGATAACGTCTTATAAATCGATGAACACCTGCAGCACCCACGAAAAAGTATGACTCATTGTCACGTTGTCACGTTCCGCCTGAGCCGAGCGTGCAAGCGAGAGCGCGGAACAAGCGTTCGGCTTGTGACGCATCTATCTCTCTTATACTCCATCGTTATTATAAAACGCTATCACATAAAATTATCGTCCGTAAACCGACTTTACAGACAACCAAATTTTGTTTGGTTAATTGCGGCCTGGAAAGCCGAAGGTCTTGGATTCGAGTCCCAGATGTGTCCGTTTATTTTTCTGATTTTTCTGTTTCCAGATTTTCGATTGAGTTTCGCTAATATTGTCTTCATTTAATTAAATATCAAAATTTGAGGTTTTACTCATTAAGTTAAAAATAAAAATAAATATTCCCCCTAGACTTGCAGAAAGGTCAATAGATGTCACTTATTAATAAAATTAAAATTGATAAAAATTTATCCAAGACACTATCAAGATAGCATTTAGTTCGAATTTGAATCTTGCAATCATACATAAAGATAGCAGCCAAATAAAATATGCGTTATTTCATTTCATTTCATAATTTTATTAATTTTACAGTGGTAAATCACTTTGGTGTAAGACCACCATTCAGCATTGATAAGTTGCTTGAAATAGCTCTAATCGTGTTTGGTGACCTGATCTGAACAGCCAGGTACTTCCCTTCTTCTTCGATCTCCAACTCCTTCCCCTCCCCACTACCTTCCCTCCTCACAACATACCCCAATTGGGAATGCCGTAGTCTCACTGACTCCAGACTGGAGTAGTTGGGATTCTTGTGATGGTATTCACATTAAAAATATCAAAGTATTGTAGTGCAGAATAATTATTTTTTAAAAAAAGATACGAACCTTTCCAAATATTATTAAATAACCTGGTTAAATTAAAATTCGTGGAAGTAAATGGTAAAAGCAGTCAGGGATGCCCGAGGAAGACAAGGAATGATCAAATTAATTAAGTCGGAAAAGTCAAGAGTTAGAATAACAGAATACAGAATGAAAATAAAGCAACAAGTGGAGGTACAAAGTTTTATGGCCGTCTATCCTCTCTGATAGATATTTATTTCCTCCTATTTCATACATCATTATTAACGGTAAAAGCTGCTTGTGCAACTGTGGAGGATTTACCTAGCAGAAGGTTGTATTGAAGTGGTAACCTGACGCATCACTCAGCTACTAAATATACTTTTTTGAAACGAACCTAGTTAAACAACATATAATACTCGTATATTAGAGAGACATTAAATTATTTGATTACTCTTCGTACAGTGAATAGAATCATAAATCAGCAGAAAAAGTACAAGCTACATCATTTAATTATTTTCTTTTAGCTTAAGGCGACGCTTCCCGGCTCAAAAAGAAGAAGATGGAGAGATATGTAATTACGAATGTTGGACAGAGCGCGCTAATATTTTCAATGATAAAATTGAAGCGAAAATTATAAAAATATTTGATAAAACATGACTCGTTTAAAATAGAGCAAAAATGTCGTGGAAGGTATCTTAAGTACCTACCCTTTAAAGAAACATTGTGAATTTTTTCACAAATATAACTTGTAAAATAATAGAAATAGACTTGTTTTAAATAATTTTCGGAGCGTACTTTGCGATTTTTTTCTATCGAGGGAATTTCATATAATTTGCGTTTCGGCGTGGAACGCATCTAGATATTATCTTTAAAAATAACACATATTTTTTTAAGAGCTTAAAAACTTCAAATGTTTAAGGGAGATATATAAGAAATCGGTGGAAATTCGGATAGCAGCGACTTAAATTAAATATGGCATCTTGTGTGTTTTTGTCAGTGAAACGGATATTTAAAAGCACTATAGCTCACGATGAAGATGATTTAATCCATTTCAATGAATGTTTCGATTCTGAATGGAGATTTTTCACCAAAGCGATATTGAGATCATCTCAGATAGATAATAATATTAGTATATTAAGATAGGTTAGGTTAGACCAGGTTTCGTTTTATTAGGTTGGGTTGCTTAACAGCTTTACAGCTGCGGTGAGGACAATAGTACATAATTAAATCTAAAGGCAATAGGTAGCCAGAGGTTCAAATGACCAGGTAACCTAATGCACCTGCCACTAAATAATGTAATCACTTACTCGAAGGCATCTCACCGCCTCTGGCAGGTGATATTATTCTGGTCTGTGTCTTGGTCGCGCAAGACATGTCATGTTGGCCAAACAGATTCCCGGAGCACTTAAGCCTTGCCGGGTGGATCTTATATGTATGCAGATTAAATACGTTTGTAGTTATCGAAAAACTTACGCAAGCCCAATTGAAGATTATTTGTGGCCAAATGAAGTTTTGAATTTTGGTTTTCACACACAAAAATAAGGGTGCAATTCACACGCGGTAGAAGTTAAACCTTCAGAAAACTGAAGTGGACAAGAGTGGGAAGGCTACAAAGCACCGCACAAAGAGGAGACTGAACATACTTTCTCATTCTCTCACAAGCTAAATTCTATATATTTGTCTCTTTTTAGTGTCGCTATTTTTCGTTTCATCGAGTTTCAAATCACAACGGTGCTAAAGATTACACTTCAAAAAATCGTTCGTGTAAATATATCACATTAATATTATATTTTGTGAAATAAAATTTTTGTTGTTATTAGACCTCGGACTCTCAATTTTTTATTTATTGCTTGAAAAATGCCAGGCCATCAGGAATTTATTTTCGAAATCAATTAACCGGTACATTAAACCAGTACATTTTTCCGCACATTTATCGTAAGATTGAATACAACAGATCTGATTTTAATAAGTGGAGGGTGAGTGCAAAGGATACATAAGCGCATTTGTAGTCAGTTTATGTTTTCTAGCATTGAGGTTGCGGTTTCACAATAATAGCATTTTTGCCACATTATTTAGTGACTAGATCTGAATATCTTTGCCTTCATAAAACAAAATTAGAGGCACCTACAAAAAGTATATTACGTGTTGCTAAAAACTTCCCAACCTAGCGACAAAAACAAGTACTAAGAAGAATGAAAATTTGTTCAGAGTAGTATATATTTAAAAAAAGAATTGTTTTCTTATGAAAAATGATGCAGATCAAAATAAATCGGTCCTACTTTTTTGTTTACTTAAAGAACTCAGCTGAAGTACCAAGGAGTATTATGCAATAAAGTAAAATGCTACCCCGTCTTCCGCAGATGAATATAATCGCTCTTTTTATTTAATTCGCCCTCTAAATATCCTCGCGTTTTACAAATGGGAAATACAAACGTAAAATATTATTACCCCGTTCGAATACTTTAGGACCTCAAAACGGGCGAGTATTCAGTGAGGACATTATCATAATAATATTTCAAAATTATTAATATTAATGTATTAAAAAAAAATTAAAGTGATGAATTAAAAAAATAAAATAAAAATTGTGTGTAGTTCACACGCGGTTCAAGTGAAACCTTCAGAAAACTAAAATAGACAAGAGTGGGGAAGCTACAAAGCACCGCACAAAGAAGAAACCGATTATTCTCTTAGGCTTAATAGATGTATGTGTTTGTCTCTTTTTAGTGGAGTTCTTGGAGTTTCAAATCACAACGATGTTAAAAAAAATCTGGTTGTCTGTAAAGTCGGTTTACGGACGATAATTTTACGTGATAACGTCATACGTAAAAATTGGTAAAAATTGCATTGATGCATCATAAGCCGAACGCTTAGCCCGATCGTGCCTCTCCATCTCTTGTTCCGCCCTCTCGCTTGTACGCTTGGCTCAGGCGGAACGTGACAATGAGTCATGCTTTTTTGTGCATCCATACGGCGATCATCGATTTATACGACGTTTTCACGTCAAAAGTTTTCACTTCATAAATTATTGTTTTTGTAATTTAAGTTTTTATTTAATAGGGACCTTACTCAAATGTGTCATTCTTCGTAATTACAGTAATTCCATACACTTTTAAAACATTTAATAATAATAATAATAATATATAGCGCCGTTTATGTGAAAAATCACCTCAAGGGCGCTTTCTACCTTCCGCGTATTTTCAAACGAATTGCAATCGAACAAAGCACGTCCAATATTACTAAATCACTGGTATGGTTTGTTTGGTATGAAACATAAATATATAGGTTACGATAAGTTAAAAAGGGTCTTGTAAGAAACCACGTTCATTTCTTTAAAATGCCGTACATCGAAATTCTTTTATGCAAAATCATTCAAAAGATTTATATGTACAATTTTAATGCTTCATGGACTTTCCATTCAATCGACAAACTAGCAAAGAACCACGTCTTTTAGCTCGAAACATTGCAACCTGAATGCCTTGACGGTAAAACGGAATGAATTAAAACAAATTTTTCAAATACTTCATGAAAATGTTTGCTTCCTTCCTTCGCAATGGTTTTCAAAATGCATAGGTTTTGGTGGTTTCAGAAGATCTTAAAATTATAGATGCATTTAAACTACATAATCAACTCGTACGCTAAATTGTACACACACACGCACACACACACACAAATATACGCATACACTCACACACACCCACACACACACACACACACACACACACACACACACACACACACACACACACACACACACACACATATACACACACATACACACACACATACACACACATACACACTCATACACACACATACACACACATACACACACATACACACACATACACACACATACACACACATACACACACATACACACACATACACACACATACACACACATACACACACATACACACACATACACACACATACACACACATACACACTTACACACACACATTTTACTAACTAACTTAATTTAGGTAAAATGTATAATTTATCACAAAAAACATATATATGTATATATTGTATATATAACAGCGATATGTCGTTGGTACCAATTATTGTATTAAATTCTATAACTTTGTAACTATTTTCTACTATGTAATTTTTGTACTGTTTTTGTTTCTGCAAAATAAATAAATGATATGTGTTACACTCATTATTTAGGGAGTATTGAATTCATAGTTTTCAAATGTCCATCAATCACCCTGCTCAGGATTTTATTTGAATTTTGACACAAAACGCATATAGAAATCGCTTGCATGTATTCTACGCTTTGAATAACAAATAAGGTTTTTTGAAGTGCATGTGTACATTCAAGTCATCGTCATAAGCAAATAAAACAGTCGCAATTGTAATCCTCCGTAATCACAAACCTTTTCTGAAAATCTCTCTTTAACAAGCCGCCAGGAATTCCCCGAAAACGGGAACCGAATAAAAAGCTCTGGAATGTTTTTTAATGAATTGAAAAATGAACGAATCGAAACATTTTTAAATAAAGCAAAAATACATTACTTTTAAAATAAACTCTCCTTTAAAGTTGAGAGATTCGAACTCTTCAAATTACACCTAATTATATTAAAGCAACCAAAGCAAACATTTTGAATTAATACATATTTCGCTTGAATAAAGTAATCGCTTCCTAGAAATTAATAAACACAGGCAATAAAATCACAACCTTTTGCAATTTTCAATAACATTTCGAACTTCTGAATAAGTGAAAACATGAAGCAGGCGAAGCCAAATAAAATGCTGCAATTAAATGTAAATTCAAATAGTTGATTGTTTTTCTCCTACCTTAGCTGTTCGATGTCTTTCTTCACAGCGGTCATCTCCAGAACATGCCGAGCTGACAGCGCGTTCTGCTTGATGGATAGTAGTTTCATGGTTTCTTCCATGGCCGCGGCATCGCTGTCCCGAATGCCAGCTGCCACCACAAACACAATTAGTCCTAAACTTAATAAGAGCACCGCGAAGATATCCATTGTAGCACTTCGAATTCAAATATCACGGAAAGAAAAGGCTGAGGGAACCGGGCTCCGACACAGTTGATGCTCCGCCGGGAGTTCGGAAACTAATAATGTTGCGGGGTAGGTGCCGGCCCTTATATAGCCCGCCAGGTGGTGCGGGTGGCGGGTGTACGACCGAGCGCCCGACCAATTGTAGTGCGGGACGACAAATCAACGCATTAAAGTGCATTTTGCACCGGGTGAATTTTCCTGCACAAAATTGATTTGCCCGTTGAATGTTCGCAGAATTTTGCAATTTTTCACCTTCTTCGTGCGAGTGCGGCAATTAAAATTCAATCGGGTGAACTAAATTAAGAAGAACGGCTGCGCGGCCTTTTTCACAAAAATTTCATTTTGGATATGGGGCCAAAATACCCAACCAAATAATGATTTTTTAAAATTAAAATTTGTATTAAATATCTAGTACGAATTCGTGCTTTTTTATTTTTATTTTAAATAATAATATTATACAGATATAATTTGGAGGCATTGTGAGTTAATTATAATTATTAAAACATGTATCTTGCCTTATTTACTCTGCTAATATAGTGAAAAATATAATAAAAATAAAACATTGTAAAAATGCGTAGCAATAATTTTAATTTCAATGTGAAAGATTTGTAGTGCTACGTAAATAGGTAATTTAAAAATTAATTTTTCACCCGTCAAAATGTTTTATTAAATTATTTTTTATTCAATATTTCATAATATTTCTACAATAAATAGAGTAAAATTATTTTTTTAAATAAATAATTGTTTTTAAAATCATGGAATATTGACATCTTTAATGGCCGGTTTTATAATTTAAAATACAAATAAATAAAGTAGCACATGCCCGAACTAGATATACATACCTTTCGATTACGTAAATATATTTTTTTAGTTTGGTTGTGCATTTTGGCCTCAAATTCAAAATTAAGATTTGTATGAAACGGGTCGCGCAGCCGTTCTCCGTGGATTTCAAAACATGAAGCCTGACACAACGAAAAGGTTTTTTTCATGAAATTTTTTCTTCAACACGATTTCGGAGCAAGAATTTTTCTTATTCCGTTACCTTATGTTTCGTTATGATAAACAACTAAGTACTAACTATCAAACGTTTTCGCCACAGAGGTAGGCAGAGGGGGTAGACATACATATCTTTCTAGGCACTAATTCCTTATTCGTTAACTTTCATACATACTCGTACATACTCTTCTCATGTTCTGACTCCTGACATGGCCCGACTCATGTATTTGATTCACTTGAAAGTGCCACGGTTTCCTCGGGCATACCCGATATCTTCTACTATTCTTATTCTGTGTAATACATGTAATACATAATTTGGTTCAATTTTATATATGAGATATATTACATATAAATACATTTTTTTGGTGTAGGTATACCACCTCACTTAGCTGCGGCTGATTCGAGGTGGCAGAAATTTAATCTTAGAAACTTTATTTCTTGAAAAAAATTAGAAGAAACCGTAAATAAGGAAATTTAAAAAATAAAATTAAAGAAAATAAAATAAAAGCAACGCGAGAAATAGAAAAGTAGTGAAATAAAAAAGAAAAATACGAGCGTAGAGAGTTATAATATTGTAGAATTTATCTATCTCCAGTAATGATAGGGATTTAGTGGTTTACTTTGTCAAAAGCTTTAGAAAAGTCAATATATAGAACATCTATCTACTTGTGATTTTTCTTCTAGGCCGTTGACGATGGTATTGGTAAAGCCTTTGTTACTACAAAAATCCTTTGGTAGCAGAATTTTCAGCAGAGATGGAAAGAAAAGTAATTAGGTAGGTACACAGTAGGTTTGTGTATACACAAATGCTGTAAAATACCGAAATTTCTTTGATTTTTGAAATGAAAACTTAGCACCGTTGTGATTTCAAACTCGATGAAACGGAAACGAGCGATACTAAAACGAGACAAACACATAATACAACTATGGGATTTAGCCTGCAAGAGAATGAGATAGATTAATCGGAGTCCTCTTTGTGCGGTACTTCGTAGTCTATCGGCATCTTCTTTGTGGAGTGCTTCGTGAAAAAAAATGAAAAATCATTTGCAAACTTGGTAACAATATTATAAAAAAGAAATCCGGCAGTTATCCTACTCCTGATACTCTGCATTCCTCTCATTCTCTCGAAATTTAGTTTTCTGAAGGTTTCACTTCTACCGCGTGTGAGCTGCGCATTTGTTTTTTTTTCTAATATTATATCTTAATTAGGTAGGTACCAAGTAGAATTTAGTATAAATAACATTAATGGGCTATATCAATTGTAAACACCTAAAAATGAATGACGGAGTAACGTGAAGTAAGAAATGCCCTTTTGGAAATAAGTAATTTAATGTGAGGTTTTTATAAGCGGAGTAAAACTCAATTGGCTCTCAATAAAATACATTATACGAAAGAATTTATGATATTGTAAGTACATCTATTTGAATTTCACTTTTGTTAGTTTGACGCAGAATTTTGGAAATGGAAATTAATCCCCTTCCCGACAATCGATCGAAGTGGAACTCGGCAGATAGATTCATCGTCGATGACAATGCATTATATCAACTGGCACTTACACGCCCAAATACGCATTTCTGTGTAATTGGATGAAGGACGGCGCAACTAGTTCGTGCCGTTTCATGCGTAGGACCGGGCATAGAACCTTTCCGTAGGCGGAAAGTTGAAACGGTTTCAATACATAATAAGAATAGGTGTATTTAAATAAATAAAAAAATTGTTTTTACGTGTTGATTTTTTCAACATTTCTTTAGAATGAAAATAAATATGCCGAATAGACCGCTCCTCTCCGTTCTACATAAAAATTAATTTCATTACTTCTAATTGCAGACTTAAAAATAAGAAGAAAATTCTAATTATCTGGACGAAGTACTTTATAATGTCCTTATTACAATAATAACTCTTCATACACAATATGCATTAGTACTTAATAATGCCACAAAGTACCTGCATACACTAATTATTAATATTTGATTAATATAACCCCGGAAGCAACTGGAGAGTCTTTTAACCAGAAATGGCCGACTTTTAAATAAAAGGAAGATTCTAATTATTTGGACGAAGTGTTGTATAAAATCCTTATTACAATAATAAGTGTATTGATGCATAATATGCATTAGTACTTAATTGTGTAAGTACCAAAGTACACAAAATACCCGCGTACACTAATTATTAAAATTTGGTGTATAACCTCGGAAGCAACTGGAGAGTCCTCTCACCAGTAAATAAGAAGAATTTGATGTATAACCCCGGAAGCAACTGGAGAGTTCTCTAACCAGAAATGGCAGACTTGTAAATAAGAAAAAGATTTTAATTATCTGGAAGAAGTGCTGTACAATGTCTTTACTACAATAATAATTGTAGTTCCTACACATTATGCATTAGTACTTAATAGTGCCACAAAGTACCCGCGTACACTAATTATTAATATTTTATGTATAATCCCGAAAGCAACTGGAGAGTCCTCTAACCAGAAATGGCAGACTTGTAAATAAGAAGAAGATTCTAATTATTTGGACGAAGTGTTGTATAAAATCCTTATTATAATAATAAGAGTGGTTCATAAACAATATGCATTAGTACTTAATTATGTCACAAAGTACCCTCTCGCAAACAAATTATTAAAATTTGACATATAACCCCGGAAGTAACTGGAGAGTCCTCTACCCAGAAATGGAAGACTTGATGAAGATGATTCTAATTATCTGGACGAAGTGTTGTGTATGTCTTTATTACAACAATAATTGTGGTTCATACACATCTTGCATTAGTACTTAATTATGCCAAAAGTACCTGTGCACACCAATTATTAAAATTTTCGCCAAACTGTAAGTTAAGGAGGCACCTATTAAGTACAGTGTCTCGCATTCCTTTGACAGATTTGCGGGTCCGGTTTTTTGCAACCTGCCGTAAGTCGAGGAGGGGGAGTCTGTACGGCGGGGAAAGGAAGGGGGGAGAAGTACCTCACGGAGCACCCCACTACAGGTGGTCCACCAGGTGAATCGGGCAATAAAAAATCCTGCTCTCCTTTAGTTCTGGAGATTGTTGCTGGGCCTAAAGGCGTTGTAGTGTGGCGTTAATTAAGTTTTATTCCAACAATTATCGTTTTTATTATGTATAAAACTTTGCTAGTGTACACCACTTTTGTTTAGATTAAAGGTTTTTGGACACAATTTTACCTTCAACGGAGCAGTTTAACAAAAAAAAATACAGACGCTTTATTTTAAAATTAATTTGAATTTTTCTTTTTCAGTTATTGTTTGTAGTTACTGATGCTGTGATGCAAGATTGTTGATCTCGTATTGATCAAAGCTGTTTCAGGCCGAGAATGAGCCTATAGCCGGGACCCTTTATGTGTTCTTTATGATATGTACTGAGTTACTAAAACATTTACAGCGCCCTTGAGATGATTTTTTACAAAAGCTATTATAAAATTGTTATTATTACACAAACCATATTACTAGTACTTATCTATTTGCCTGGTAACCACTCCAGTTTCATCTTACCTCTTTAGAAAAGTGGAATTAAACCAATGAAAAATAAGGAACAAACATTAATTTAAGGGTTTTATTTTTTTTCAATAGACGTGATAATTTCAAAGCTTCCAAGTTCATTACTAGCTGAAAAAATGTTACTATTTCATAATGCCAGGACTTACCTTTCGAGTATTTCTACCGTTTCTCACAAAAAATTGCTTAATGATTAAAATTAGACAAGGAGAATTTAATAAAATATCTTCAACAGGTCTGAAATTCAGGATAATTAATTTTCAGTTGCCACGTTTTTCGAAAAGTTAATAATAAAATTACTGTTTTATGCATCGGTAATTAAGAAATAGGATATGGAATATGTGAAGCGTTATTAGTTTCGCAGTCGCGAGGCGCACTTTTCATAATCTTTCTTTGCAAAATCACACTTTTACTATGTGCAAAAGGTAAGCTGCCGGATATTTTATAATGGGGTATGGAGTTTCATAAAGCGTGGAGCTTGTTCTTTGGATATTGTTACACTTTTATCAAAGGTGCTGATTTAACTTACTAGAATCTTGTTAAAATTATACACAACGGATTGATGCATATTAAGTTTGCAGTGCTAGTGCAGTGGTAACAAGCGCAGGAAAGTTTGCCTTGATAATAACAAACCTCTGACAGTTGAAAGCACCAGAATAAGAAATATCTACAAAAGTAAGTATATGGCGTACATTTTAATAAACTAATTTATAATAAATGAAAACAAATCACTTTGTAAAAACCACGAATTAAATAAAAATAATCTACTTTCTATCTATCTTTCAAAACCAAAGGTTTCTTCGTCAGGATAAAATTAATAAAACTAAAAAAGACAAACAATTTTATACAAAAATATTTTAGAGAGTGGTGATTAATTACTTAAAAGTATCATAAAAAACAATTTTTTACATTGTCTAAAAATTATTTTATGTATTAAAAGTAGACTACAAATTATTAGAAAAATCATGAAACTGAAAAACGGGAAGAAGTTTTAAAAAATAAATGCGCCAACCAAAGTGCCTTACTGCTTGAAAACTAAACACGTTTTAGAAGCAAAAAAAAACAACACAGATTGTCCCCAATTCAAAAACAAGGAAAATTGAACCTTGGATTTCTCTAGGATTAATAAAAGCCATTAGGAATAAAATAAGCTCTATAAAATAACACAAAGGCCACCAGTTAACAATAAAATTGTATTATATTATAAAAAGTATAAAAATATATTAACTACTCTAATTAGAAAAACAAAAAACTACTATTACTCAATGTTCTAGAGCTATACTCCAGGATGCAGCCAACAAATGTTTCATATGTAAAATGCCTTATTGTAAGTTTTTTCAGAGCTATTAAAAATATTTGCTACTTCTGCGTATTGGTTGCATAAGCTGTATTTAAAAATATCTGCTATCTGCATATTGGTTACATAAACTTGTATAAAAATATCTACTACTTCTGAATATTGGTTCCATAAACTTACATAAAAACGTCTGCTACTTCTGCATATTGGTTACATAAACTTACATAAAAACGTCTGCTACTTCTGCGTATTGGTTACATAAACTTGTATAAAAATATCTGCTACTTCTGCATATTGGTTACATAAACTTGTATAAAAACATCTATACTCCTGCATATTGGTTAAATAAACTTGTATAAAAATGTCTACTACATCCAATTGGAAAACGATTTTGTTTTAAAATATCGATTCATTGAATGATATTTTTCGCCTAGAATGCTAATACAACAAGTCATCAACGTCGGGAAAGGTGTCAGGAAATTAGTCTCTGATAGATGGGAAATTACTTCCAAAGAAAATAACGAATACTTATTAAGCATCAAGGAGTAACTAAAAAGAGTTTTATAAGTTGGGAAGTCGTCTCATTGTTATGAATTTTTTTGTTTTCAAGGAAAAATTACTGTGTCAAGTATAATTATTATTATACATATATTTTTTAAATTTATCATTGAATTGTTTGAGATGCACAATTTGAGGCTTTTTCGACCACCGTACTAAACGCCCATGTGTATAATGTAACGATGTATAACGCACGCGTTCCAAACATCTTTTTTGTGATTTTGAAAAATGTATAAAGTGACATATTTTTTGTAGTTAAGGATGAACTAACATGACTGGTAAAAGAACAATTTATTATACTTCCATCTACCTGGAGGAAGTAGAGTTATGAAATTATAAAATACTCTATTTTAGAGAATGTTTTGATGCTGAAGGCTATTAGCTAGAGCGGTGGCTTCTAATTAGATTTTCATGAGAACCCCTTCTGGAGAAACACTCAAACTCGCCGTACTCAAACTACTCCCCCCCCCCCCTCATGTAGTGAAAATTATAAATAAAATAAAAATTGTGTGCAGATTACACACGGTGGAAGTGAAATTTTAATTTAAAGTAGACAAGAGTGAGGAGGCTACGAAGCACCGCACAAAGAGAATGCCGATTTGTCTATCTTTCTCTCGCAGGCTAAATCCTACAGATGTATGTGTTTGTCTTTTTTAGTGTTGCTTTTTCGTAGGTTTCGTACTTTTTTTCTTTACGTTTTATGGGACAAATATGCACGACGTCCCTCTTATAAATTATGTTGGCGATTTTAATTGAGTACGCATACCATTAATTGTATGCGAACCATTGATCTAGAAGAAGGAAAAAGAGATGGGAAAGGGAGAAGATAATAAGTATCCGTTGTGACTAATTGTGAATCTATTCGTGACGCGTCGTAGCCGAGTCGTAGCGTTTGAATCTATAGATTTTAAATCATTTTTCATATGCACGAAAAGTCGTTTATAAAAAATAAAGAACCAACTTAAATTACCTTTTATATTGGATTTAGAATCAAAAATTTCAATGAAAATCATAAAAATTCATTATAAAGGTTTCACTGAAATTCACAATTCAAATAGATGTATTTAAAAGTTTTACCTATCATATAGGATTTAACAATCAACGGAATGGAATAAAAGTAATGGTTTTCACTGAGATTAAAAAAAAATCATAATAATGGCAGTGAAATTCATAATAATTCGAAATTCAAATGGTGTATTTAACAATATCACCTATTATATGGGATTTCGAATCAACGTAATCGTTTTCACTGAAATTCATAATAATTCGAAATTCAAATGATGTGTTTAACAACATCACCCATTATATGGGATTTCGAATCAACGTAATGGTTTTCACTGAAATTCATAATAATTCGAAATTCAAATGATGTGTTTAACAACATCACCTATTATATGGGATTTAGAATCAATGTAATGGTTTTCACTAAAATTCATAATAATTCGAAATTCAAATGATGTATTTAACAATATCACCTATTACGTGGGATTTCGAATCAACGTAATGGTTTTCATTGAAATTCATAATAATTGTTTTACTTAAACGAAAAATAATGCTTTTACTCGTGTCTACAAAAAATACTTCTTATTTTTTTATGTTGTTAGTGAAACCTCTCGTAAAGGTTTTAGTAAATACAAATGTGGTTGAGACACTTCCAGGAAGTATGAAGTGCACTTCTCGTTTCGAAATGTGTTTCTGATCATTACTTAAACGTCTGCGGGAAATTCCTTGGAGACTCGATGATACGTGACATGGTGTTAGGTTGAATGGGGTTGGGAGGGGGTGGAAATGGGGATAGGAAGATGGAGAAGTTGGGCTCTACTTAGAAGAGTGAATTCTTCCTAATAATCTGGAACACTGAAATATTTGATGTCATTACTTGAAATGCGAGCTTTAGTATTTTAATCATCTCAATGGTGTGTGTTTTGTGTGATGTGTGTATAAAGCCTCGGGTTGCTCAATGTTGTTGGACCCTGTCGGATGTGTATTTGCACGATGCACGCGGTTAGAGAGTTGTTAGAGAGGACAAGAAGACATAATAACAGCGACATTACTATATTTCTCAAAGGGGCCAATGCAGGGACCGTGTCTCGGAAAATGTGTGCCGTCAGTAAAAACTGTTGAACTTTAAATTAAAAAAAATTGTCATTATTTTATGAAACTATTTTATCACCTTTATGATTTGAAATAAAAAAGAGACAAACACGTACATCTCTAGGATTTAGCCTGCGAGAGAATGAGAGAGAGTCTATCTGATAAACTAATCGGTCTCATCTTCCTACTGTGCTTCGTAGCCTCTCCACACTTGTGTACTATAGTTTTCTGAAGATTTCACTTCTACCGCGTGTGAACTGTACACATTTTTTTTATGTGAATACCGCAACTGCTCCCGTCTGGAGCCACACCAACTGCTCTCGTCTGCAAGTGAGCAAGTGAGACTAAGGCATCCCCAATTAATGTATGTTGTGAGGCTAGGGTTGTTGCGGAAGGGAAGGAGTATGGAAAAAGAAGGTAGGGAAGTACCGGCCTAATCGCAGCTATTCATCAAACTATTTGGCTAAAGCCATTTCAAGCAACGTTTCAGTTCTAAATGGTGATCTTATACCAAGGCGATACTAAGGATGGGTTGTTTCAAAAAATTTGATGGATTCATCAAATACTTGAAGTTGATTTTCACGTTCTGTGTAGGTTCTACTCAAGTTCTGTTATTATATCTTTATTGGACAGCTGCTTCACAAAACTGAAATAATCGCAGAACTTGAATAGAACTTACACAGAACGTGAAAATTAACATCAAATATTTGATGAATCCATCAAATTTTTTGAAACAACCCGTCCTAAGAGTATCTTACACTCTGGAACGTAACAAAATATGCTTTGTATCTTTGTATGAAAACGATCAAATAAATTTTATTTGTCCACGCCGGGATTTGAACCCGCAATCTCAGGATTGCTAGCCAAGATCCTTGCCCCTCGATCACGGAGGCTGTCAATGTGTACGCTGTATTTTGTAAAGTTTACCTTTATGGATTTATTATGATGTTGAGAAGCCCGAATAATAGTCAATATACTCTAGGAAATCAACAAAATAAATATATATTAAGTAAGGAATGTCCTTGTATTATTGCGGACCAAAATTTACAATGTACTCAAGGAGCAATTAGTGTTCACGCAAACTGAAGCCTTTAGCAAACTAATACACGTGGACTCAACGAAACCCGTGTACAGATTTAAACATTTCACGTTTTCAATGTAAATATTAGCTATTAACCGCATACACTATTTTTTAATTGGCTTTTAAAAAATCTTGTGATTTGATTTTTGTGCAGGAGATGATATAGATTATTAATTGATTTATTTATATAAAGATATCAATTTAATTATAAATCTAATATAAACATTTTTGTATCTATTTACAAACCTACAGTCTTATTCCGAGGTTGATGAACTGCAGACTTGACCTTCAAAATAATGGGAAGGTCTCCGTCGACATGAAATTTTGAAAAATTAAACTCACCCCCTTTTCCTAACCCATAAGTAGTATTTTGATATTTTTAGATGAAATTTTGCACACTTGATGTTCAAAATTAGAGGAAAATTACATTTCATTAAAAAAAATATAGTTGTCCTCTCCTAAGCACAAGCATCTGCTTTAATAGGAGAGCGTCTGAGATATTATGTCACGTTATGTAATATCGTTAACACGAAAAAAAAAAAAATAAAACACTTTGATTGCCTGTAAAGTCGGTTTATGGACGATAATTTTGCGTGATAACGTCATATAATAACGATGGAGTTGAAGAGAGATAGATGCGTTATAAGCTTAACGCTTATGCCGAACGCTTGTTCCGCGTTCTCGCTTGTACGCTCGGCTCAGGCGGAACGTGACAATGAGTCATGCTTTTTTGTGCATGCAGCCGGCGTTCGTCGATTTATAAGACGTTATCACGTCAAAAAATTTAATTAAAAAAAAATTAAGTTTAAAAAAAAAGAATCTGCACCTTCATGATTTATTTATTTTTAAATAAAAGGATTATATTTAAAATGAAAGTTTTCATCCACATGCCATTTTTTTAGTAATGACAACTGAAGAATAATACATGGTAGTGTAATCCATAAAACCGATTTGAAAGAAATCTGTCAGTTTACATAAGATCTTTTGAATCCTGGGGTTACGGACAGTTCTAAAGTTCTAAAATTGACTACTAATTCATCAGCGTATTCGTACGTGCTAATTGCAGTATCATATTTATGACTCGATGCACTGCTGAATCTCTGCAGCTATTAACTCTGAATAGACCAGAAAGTTTGATTTGAATGCAACGTTGTTTATAAATGATTGGGTTTCCGATTACACGAATTGGAGTATTTTGATATTCGAAGAAGTATCCATCAACAGTAACTAGTAACTGTAATTAACAACATCAACACAAATAACACCAAAATACATTTAATGCGTATTCATAACACAAACTGTGAAATGATTAATTGCCAATCATTGCACCATGCACTGTTTTATCCTAGGTGGGTTTCAAATAAGAGCGGAAAGTACTTTTTTGTCCTAATATCTTCTGGTGCCCTCTCCTCTCGGAGGAGGCTACCTTCGCGTTCAAATTGCCAACGAAAATTTTGAGATCAGGGTGATGCAATTTTGATATTTAAAAAAATATGGCGGACTAGCGACTATTTATTTTATTACGAAAAAATTTCATCGGTCATTAAAAAATATATATAAAAGGGTGCCTTTTATAAAAAAATCCCATCGTGGTGCCGTAAAGACGGGATTTTAAAACAGTTCAAACAGTTTCATTATTTGTTTTTGGAGTGTTATGTCTTTAATACAATTATCATCAGGGCAGATGTGTAATTGTGTTAAAGAAGGAGGTAGAACACAGCATAATATCCCAAAAACAAATAACGAAAATACTTTTGGCCGTGAAAATCTAAAAACGTATCAGTTTAAAACTTTGTATGTAAATCGGATGTATAGTTTTTTTTATTATACTGTTAACCAGCTTGACTAGTAGTTTAGAGAAAAACGCGTTGAAAATTTTGCTGAAGGATAATTCAACATATAAACTGTTCCAAACGGTTTCACGTAAAATGCTGTATCTCCGTCAATTTTAATGAATTTCTTCAAAAAATTGGTGAGAGCAATTCTTAACTAACGCATCTTTTAGAAAATTAAATAAAAAAATTACATTTTTTTTTTTCAGTGGGCTGGTGCCTTAAACAAATTATTTTAATTGTTCGAAAGGAAAACCAGAACACATATTTTGAGCCTTTGGGGTTTGCATAATTATATTTTACTTTGATTCGGGAATATCAAAGTGCAATCAACTTTATTAAGACGTTTGTCATCGCACTTCAAGTATGTTCACGTTTCTCGCATTTTCCATTGGATAATTTTATTTCAATTATTTATTGCTGAATATTTGTTCCAGTTAAATAAATAAATAAGTTAGTGAAATTTCTGATGGGTGATAAATATTACTATCGATTCTTCGCGTTTTCAACCCCAACTTGAGCAAATGAAATAATTGCACAAACTAACTAAACTAACTAACTAACCATCACGCCGTTTCCCCGCAGGGGTAGGCAGAGAGGACGGACCGCCAAACAACTCGATCTTGGCACACACTCCTTGCTTCGTTCACATTCATACATCGTCTCATATATGCTCTTCTGTTATTCTGACTCTTGACATCGCCCGACTCAAGTATCTGATTCACTTGGTGGTGCCATGTCTTCCTCGGGCGTCCCCGACTTCGTCTACCATTCACATTTGCGTCATATATTCTCCTTACACTCCTTTCCTCATTCATTCGCTCTACATGCTTAAAACATCTGAGCGTCCCTTTCTTAATCTTATTCATTATGCTTACATCAGCCTTGCATTCTTTGCGGATCTCCACATTTCTCACACGATCATTCATGGTTTTACCACACATACGTCTCAGGGATCTCATTTCTACAGCATTCAGTCTACTTTCATCCTTTCTCTGCCAGTTCCATTTTTCACTGCCATACATCAGGGTAGGTACCAGTACTCCATAATGGACGGCTAGCTTCGCTTCTTTTGACAATTTTTTGTTGCCGCCAACGGCGTTCAGTCCTCCATTAATGGAGTTACCGGCATTTACCCTTCTTTCGATATCTCTATCAGTCTTCCCATATCTCGTAAACATACTTCCCAAATACACAAACTCATCCACCTGCTCCAAGTATTCGTCATTCACAACTATGTTGCACATTGTTTTCGTACTATCTCTTTCAAATACCATTACTCTAGACTTACTTACATTCATCATTAACTCATTCTTCATACATACTTCGTTCATCCTAGACACGAGCGACTTGCACAAAAAAATAATAAATCACGCATTGCTTTGGCTTTGTATTAACCATAGAGTTTAGTTGATTTATGGGCACTGTGTACATTAAAAAATGATAATTGATTTTAATAAAAAACGTATGGTAATATTTTAAATAAATGAAAAACGGTTAAATTACGAATGCGTTTTAGCTAGCCCGTTGAATATGGCGAGCCTATTACGTCCCCCCCTTATCCTCGATTGAAAGCTCATAAATATTGACCGTTGAGTTTGAAAACGTTGGAACAAGTGGTTTACATTAACGATGGGAGAGTCGAGGTATCCATTTCGAAATGGTGTACTATTTACACAGTTGAAACAATCCCATTTAAACGAAAATTGCGCACAGACTATTCGGCACATGAATAATTCTGAGCACAGATTTTCGCACGCATTAAAAACTCGGTCAACCAGAATTTAAAACAGAATCTAACGCTTAAAATCAGATTTTTTTCTTTTGTATGGAGGTACCCAAGGACCTAAGAGATTAGAGAAAGAGTAACACTTTACAGTAATTAAAGGACGTAAATAAACAAATGTAGGGGTCGTTGAGTTTCCAAATCTAAAAGCGGGTTCAAACCCCGGCTTGCGCAAGTAAATTTTATTTTGATTTGTTGGCCGGCGTAGTCCAACGGTAAGGCTCTTGAATCGCATTCAGAAGGTCGCGGGATCGAGGTTCGTGGATCCAGGCGGTTGGGAGCAGTTGGGACTCTTGTGCGGTATTTATAAAAAACATAATAAAGATAAACACTATTTAATTATTTAATGATATGACCAAGATATTTCATCTTCAGGCCTTTTTCCAAAAATTGAAACGTGAGTTTCCAATTTTCAAAGAGGCGAAAAAACCTAAATTGTTCGAATCCGTGTTTCACACACGCAAAATCATTAACCCACACCAACACCTCCGATTTGTTTCCGGTAACAATTTTAATGATACCCGAAAAATAAATATTCGACAATCTTAATTCGCGATCGCAAATGGTGCAATTTTATAATGAATATTGATGTACTTAAATGGCTTGATGAATGAAATGTACTTAAATGGCTTGATAACTACTTACAAATAAGAAAACTATCCTTAAATAAATCTAGTCATACATATATATCTTCTCATGAATTTGAATCACGCGGGGTGCCACAAGGTTCACACTTAGGTCCGATTTAGCAATAATCTAGTTTCTAAATTTGGAATGAGATTATTTCCTACTTTTCGCCGATGACACGATAACACCTTCATGAGAAATTTAATGGACTGTCTTATTTTAAAACAAAAATAAAACAATCATGAAACTTACTAATAATATGTCTATCGTAAATAAATGTCAGTCCATCAGCTTTACTCAAAGTAAAAATCTAAATCTCGTTCGATACACATAATATAAACAACGACAGTCTTTAAAAAAAATCGATGATAAAATCGATCGGCGTCGTTTGTGATGATAAGTTGTAAACTCTAACAATAATGCGATGTTAAACTATAGACACAGCTTTGATACCACTAACCCACTGCAGCTAGCGCAAAACGTTTCACTTTTTGCACCGCGGCTACATCCCCGAAACAGTCTCCCCAATTTTTTTGACGTGATAACGTCCTTTAAGTCGATGAACGCCGGCTGCACCTACGAAAAAGTATGACTCATTGTCACGTTGCCTGAGCCAAGCGTGCAAGCGTTCGGCTTGTGACGCATCTATCTCTCTTCCACTCCATCGTTATTACATGACGTTATCACCTAAAATTATCGTCCATAAACCGACTTTACAGACAACCATTTTTTTTAAGTGAAAACTTGAAATTTGAAACTCGGTGAAACTAAAACGAGTGACACTAAAAAGAGACATACATACATCTAAAGGATATTGCCTGGGAGAGAATGCCGGTTTCAATCTTATACGATAAATCCACGGTCCCACGCAAGTCTTTGGTGCAGCGGTAAATAGCGCCTAACGAACATCAGCGTCCAGACATTTAACTGACCAAGGATCGAATTCTACGAAATCAAAAAAAAAATGTAAAATCAATATCCAATCTTCAAACCACGCCAAAATGAACAGGAAAAAGAAAGCCATAAATACTAGTAAGATGACCAACTGTAAAGAAATGGTGCTCTGGAATTCGACGGCAAAAATATGAAAAAATCATCCTTCGCATTGATAAAACAGTGCTTCGTAGTTTCCCCACTCTTGTCTACTTTAATTTTCTGAAGGTTTCACATGTACCGCGTGTGAATTGCACACTCTGTTTTTATTCAAAAGTGGCTAATTACATAACTTTATCTAAATTATAAATCAAAAAACTAACATATGTAACGAGGCAATTAAAACTCTGAACGTTATTCGCTTAGTAGATAGTTCAAGCACTGATTTGCCTGTTTCTGACAATTTCTTCCAGGAAGGTCCCCTTTGTCGAGAAAAAGCAGAGCAGAGAGAGCGTTTTTAATATTCTCGCAATCGTATTAATTAGCTCTACTTCAATTGCAAATGTTTTAATTCTGAATTTAAATTCATTAAGAGGATGCCTAAGAAATCTTGAAAGGGTGACATTCGCATAATAAAAAAACTGCAAAGCAATGCTGAATGGCTAAAAAGCACGAACACTTGATTTTATAACTTGGCATTTTTATCTGTAAAGAATAAACGTGGAAACATTTGAGGAAAAATGTTTCAAATATATTAACGGTTTTAAAAATAAAAGTAATATAGTTATATTATTCTAGTGTAATTTCACTTGAAGATGCTTCGGGAGAAAACGGGGTTATTAAAATTACCCAATATCACCTTCAAGGCTTTTGGATACGAAGCTGCTCTACGAAACTCGCAATAAACTTGCAATTGAGGAACTTCAACAAAAATACAGTCTCACAAATAGATGTTGAAGGTAGATGGCGCTTGGAGAGTAAGTAGCTTAATCAAAAAATATGATTCAAAGGTAAAACGATGTAACTTTAAAAAGGACTATGGTCCAGGTGCATATTTTTATCATGGGGTTCATAAATTAATGGTTCATTTCAAGGAAGTAGAGATGATTCTTCATCACATTCTATTGTTCGAACTTGTTATTTTTAACCTTTTGTAAGCAAGATATTGGCAAGGAATAGTGTTTTTATATCTTTTAAAAGTGTAATACAGATTAAGGAGCCGTTCACTAGATTTTTTATCAAACTAAAATTGAAATAAAAATTTAGATGAGAAGTGCACTTTAGCGGAATAAAAAACTTTAAAAGATGAGTTACACTGTTTTATTTCAAATTCAAGAGTTAGGCATAATCTCATTAGAATGCAGGTAGGTAGTACAATTATTATAATTGCGTGGCTATAAGTATGAATTTCCATTTTATAATAAAGCTCCATTTTATAATTTTTTTTCTTAGTTATCAAATTGTAAATCAATTGAGATTTCTAAAGACCGCCACAAAATGAAACCCTCTCAAAGCTGCAAGTTTCAAGCAGATTTCACAAATAGTTCAATAGCTCCGTTCTGACTTACAGAAGCGTGCGACGCATAACCTAGAGAAGTACGAGCAAGTATCAAGTAACAATTGAATATTAATGCAATAGTCCGAATTATTTATTATCAAGGTCACAATTTTTTATTCCGTATGCCATTAAGAAAATTAAAGTGCGTAATTCACAAGCGTTAGAAGTGAATCCTTCAGAAAACTAAAGTTGACAAGAGTAGGGAGATTTCGAAGCACCGCACAAAGAGGAGACGGATTATACTATCTCATTCTCTTGCAAGCTAAATCCTATAGATATAGTTTCATCGAGTTTCAAATCACAACGGTGCTACAGAAGTTTTCACTTCAAAAAATATTAGTTAAAATAGGGAAACAATCAAGGGCTAATAGGTTCATCTACAAAGCACAACGCATATTCCCAATTATCAAATAAATAATTGAGGCATAAAAAGAGCAAAATGAAGGGAATGAAATCAAATTTTTCATTGAATTCCCTTTTTAAAATCGTATTCTTGTGGAAAAATAATTTAGTTTTAATTGTGTATTGTTGTCCTTCTCGTTTTATTAAACTTTTTGGTAATGAAGTATCATAAATATTATTGTTATGATTTTGTAATATATTTGCACATTAAATTAATTTGTGACGATGAAAAGATTTTTCGGACATTTCTATTGTTTTCAGCTATTGCTTGATACTTGCTCGCACTTGTTAAGAAACGTTTGGGAAATGCGTCGCACGCCTCGCGGAATCACGACGAACAGGGAGCATGCAAGCACTGGGAGCTGGGAACGCGAGCGTCTGTCGCGGGTGCAAAGTGCAAGAGTAGTCTGTACGAGGAATGTACCAAGATACGGCTTTAAAACTATGCACTCGTCAGTTAAACTGTAAGTTAGAGATCGTAAACGTTATCCAAATACAAAACAACGTTTTTTTTAGTAAACCATTCATTCCTTATTTGCGCTATATTTTAATCCTTGGCGGAGTTGTGGTATTTTGGTGAGCACACATACAAATAATTGTTTCCTATAGTAAAAGTGAACTGTTTAAAATAACATGTATATATTAAAGTAATTAATACTGCCAACTATTTGCCGCTGCCGAAAACTTCATTAAAAATTTGAAAAACATATTTCTCGCCATTCAGTTCAAAATTTTGAATTAAAAAAAGTCAAAGGTTCCGCTAAGTTCCGCTGGTGCTAAGGCTTAGATTATAATGTCGAGTACCAACAAATCGTGTCTTCGGGTTTTTATATTTTTTTACTGTATTATTATCTAGAAATAATATTAAGATATCGTTTGTAAGTGGCCTAACCACATTTGTTTTTAACGCCTTCAGAAGGCGAAACAGCTGTCATGCATAATTATAATTGCGGGGCAGAACTTTTTTATAATTTAATAAAATTTTATTGAATATAAAAAAAATTTAAGTAACTTATATGTCCCCAACAAAAATGCTCGTGTAAGATCCCATCCATTTTTTAATGCTCCAATCCAACGCGCCAATCAACAGAGCGACTCACTACTTAACGATTCTGCGTTGACCATCGATATTTTCAATATCACTTACAGACAATCCAGCAACTGTCTTCTGACGCGTGCCACAAAATATAATATGTAAAATATATGATATATAGATATATTGGCGTATAATAATATTACGGAGAACATGCAAAATAAATATTTTGATCCATGGAAAATTGCAGTTTAAAACGGCTTTGAACACGAAAACGTTGGCGGTATAAAACAAGCAGAATAATATGTAATAATATTTGTATAGCGCCGTTTTTGTAAAAAATCACCTCAAAGGCGCTCAAGAACTGTACATTGATGTACAAAATGATTAAATGTAAATAATACAATTTTGAAAAATGAGTTCACCAAAATGAAATCAAAAACAATTAAAATTTACACCTTTCAAGAAAATCCTTAAAAAAATCGTTCCTGTGGTAGACCTGTGAGAATTGCTTGTAAAAATTGGTTGGACTGTCAAATCCAAGGGTTTGTAATTGTAAACGTTGAAAACTTGCGAACGTTTATTTAGAAATACATTCATAATATAGGGCGTCCAATATCTCTCGTTTAATAAAACCTAATAAGCAACCTTATTGTATCCTCCCCTGGAATGGTCAAAAAATAACAGTAAACAATAACATTGTTATCTCTTTTGTCAATTTCGACTGTGTGACATTGACTCATTTTGGATTCCGTCGTTTTGTCTAATCACAGTCCGCTATAATTTATATAATTTGGTAAGCCAAACATATTATCCTTTATTTCACGTTGTGAGTGTGAGGGTGAATAGTTCGCATCCCCTGCACGTGCCCAGCCCATCGTCGAGGCACTACGATTCGAACCCGATCTAGAATGTTCCCGAAGTATGTACGCGAGAGATGGGCCGGTGGCGGGCGGTGGGAGGGCGCAGAAGGTGGTGCAGGTTGGGTGGTGGCAGGTACACCGTGTGGTGTTGGCGGGTGCAGGATTACCAGCTGCCGCGCCGCCCCTAGCGGGCATTGAAACTTGCTTTGACAGGAGTGCTAGGTCCAGTCGAGAGGTACCGGACCGTAGTGTGTCGGCAAATAGCAATGTGTTCACCAAACTGGGAATTGATTCATCGGTTGCACACGCTCGTTCTCATTTCAATTTGAAAAATAATTAACTATTAATAATTAATAAGGAACGTTCATGTCATAATGTTGACAGAGTCCGCAACACTCCAACGTTCTTCACTTAACCTAAGCTAACCAAACCTTACTTAAACTAATCTCACCTAACTTAATCTAATATAATCTAATATAACCTCTAAAAATCTAAACTATCCTAAACCAACCAAACCCAGTAAATCGACCCAACGGTACATTGTTAGTATCCCAATGAGCAATTTTGCTAAGTTGCCAGTTGCCTTTTTGCTAATTTTACTAAGGATGGGTTGTTTCAAAAAATTTGATGGATTCATCAAATATTTGAAGTTGATTTTCACGTTCTGTGTAAGTTCTATTCAAGTTCTGTTATTACATCGGTATAGGACAGTTGCTTCACAAAACTGAAATAATCACAGAACTTGAATAGAACTTACACAGAACGTGAAAATCAACTTCAAATATTTGATGAATCCATCAAATTTTTTGAAACAACCCGTCCTAAGTTGCCAGAGTACCTTTTTTTCCAACACAAGTCAACCTAATCTAACCTAGCCCACGATGGACCATGATAACATTTCAACTCTCCCAATGAACACTGTCGGATGTACGAATTGGTAACTTTGCGATTAGAGAGTAACTTTGATAACTTTGCGAGAGCTATTTAAAGTGACATGAAATATTTTTCCAATGAAGTAATAAAAAGTTTACGCACGATATCAAAGAACCTTTTATTATTTTTGCTATCATAATCAATGAAATGTAGTTATAAAACATTACAACAGCTCTAAAAAAAGTTTCCAATGTACATGGGCAATACACAATGGGCGCTGAGATTTTTGAAGTGAAACTTCTTTAGCGCCGTTAGTGACTTGAAATTCTGGTGAAACGGAAGTACAACTCAGTTCTACACAAAGACTCGGTTCTAATAATAGAAGGCAGTAAATTCGCGCCTCGGCGCGAGCCTCCTATAGCGTAGTTGGCAAGGTACCTGACAAGTCTCAGTGGCGATAAATACAGACATCAAGCGAACGGGAGTTCAAATCCTACGAAATCCATAAAAAAACATTTTTATTTTGTGAAATCAATAAACAATCTTCAAACCACTTTAAAAAACAAGCAAAAGAAAGCGACATCTAGCGACTTTCTAGTTTCACTTCTAACGCGTGTGAATTACACACTCTGATTATTTTTATTTTCAATTCACAACTTCACAACCAATTGACAGGCATTCATTCATCATAATTAACAGGCATGTGCCTAGTATGGTGGTCGAAAAATCCCCAATTCATGTAACAAACAATTCAAAGAATAAAGAAACTTTCAAAAAAAATCAAACCACCACGAAATCTTTTAATAACTATTTTACTAATTTTTCAGTCTGCGAGAACTTCATTGCAGAGAGAATCATCAAAAACCGAAGGATTTTTGCTCCACCCCTCCAATAAGAATTCCCCCCTGAATATCATCACACATCCCGCCGCGGGTGAACCCATTTATCTACCACTATTACGGTCAGTTGCACATCTAACAGGATGCCGTAATAATAAAGTGAACTTTGCTATTTGCTTCAATGAACACTTCTAGAACTATTCTTTATTAATTTCTCCCAATTTTCTAGGATTCCTTTTAGTTTCTTTTCCATCTCACATTTTCATTATACCTACATATTCTCAAAAGGTAAGATACCCAGCCTTGGACGGCTGGTAGCCCCGGACGGCTGGTAGCCCCGGACGGCAGGTAGCCCCGAACAAGCTAATATCTGGGAACTGCCGTTATGTGGCCCCTAGTATCTTACCCACTACCAATGCCGTAGCATCTAGCAAGTCTTGACAGGTGCGAAAAGGTTTTGCTGGTTAAAAATGTTTAATTGGTAATCGTGTTTACTAATTGCTCTGTGAACCAGAGCATTTCAAATACGTTATTTATTGATTACAATTTTAATTATAATATTAATAATTAACTGTGATTGTTTATGTGTCCGGAGCTACATGCCACTTTTTCAAAACCGATTAAAATTGTATTAGTTTAAATACTACTTTCGGTATTCAAATCATAATTTTGTTTGTTTCCTTGAGTTGCTTACCCATATAAACACTTTTCCCACTTATATATTAAAATTTGGGGTGCTAATGTTGGTTAATGCTGGGATACCCGGCATCGCCCAGGGAGTTGATGATTAAACTGACATTCGAACCCACGACGTTGTATGCCCCTACCAATGAGTGGCCCCACCCATACAAAAAAGGCTTCAAACGGTCCACAGGAGTATTCCAGAACTTTCCACAACAATCGAAAGTGTTGAACACTCCACAATAATGTTGAACATTCCACAACATAGTGTGAACTTTCCACAACAATCTAGAATGATCTGGGATGTTCCAGAATGTTTCCAAACGTTCCAGAACATTCCCGAACTTTCCACAACATTTCAGAATGTTCCGGGTTGTTCTTGAATGTTGTGGATGCTCTCAAATACCCTAGAATATTCTGGACTGTTCTAGAAATTTCTAGAGGGCGAAACTTCCAGCCCTTATATCTTCAAAAGCACGACCTTCAGGTAGAAACGGGTACCTTCTTCATGGATGGGGGATAGAGGGCTCCCACACCATATAACTCCCTTGATCGTATCGGGATTCGTTTCTGGGTTTTAGCGGCACGCACGCTGTATAATCTTTTTAATAATATATATTGATTACTTCAAAATATGTGTATTATTTTTAGGGTTTTGTAAAGTATCCGGGGCCAGGTCCCTCTCCCGTATATTAAAACTTATACCTCTTACACGGCGTCCAGAAACTCGTAGTAAAAGCGGAAAATTGATGAATTTTCACATTTGGATTTGATTTAGTGGTTAAGCTTTTTTCTGATTTAAACGTTCATTTTCGGTTGAATGGAGTTCTAAATTGACATTTTTAACGTTTGTAAATCTGTTGCTAGGGGGTTAATACCAATTGTTTAATAGCAGTAGTATTTGTGGTTTAATAGTGACTCCAAAGCTTATAACCCTGAAAAAAATTTGTAAAGTTTAAAAAAAGTTATTGGTTTTCCATATGAAGTAGATTCACCAGTTTCCCGTTTGCACTACGTGTTTCCGGACACCGTATATAATGAAACTATTGGACAAAAAATAAACTGTTGTTTACCATTATTTTAATTATTGTGCACAATCACGCTAACTTCTTCATCAAACATATTTTAATACATATACATACACGTACACACACTTTACATGCATACTACATTTTACCTAATGTGAACTAATAAATCTCGCTTGGTGAATTTCCGTGTTTTGTAAAATCGATTATTTAGATTGTTAAATGAAATTCTAGTTTCTCCGCAGCTTTTGATTATTTTAACCGATGTGCGATGAACGTACTATCTATCACTGGTTGTTCGGTAAATTGTTTTAGCAAACCATTTCTGTTGGTGGGTAATGAAGTATTTCAAATTGTTTATTGTTTCTTTACATGCTACTAGTGTTTTCAATCCAATTTCGAAGTGAAACATCTTGTGATTTGAAACTCGATGAAACGAAAAATAGCGACATGAAAAAGAGACAAACACATACATGTATAGGATTTAGCTTGGGAGAGAATGAGATATTATAATCGGTCTCCTTTTTGTGCGGTGCTACTTAGTCTCTCCACTCTTGTATACTTTAGTTTTCTGAAGATTTCCTACTACCGCGTATGAAATGCACACTCTGTATTTTTATTTTTTTTTGACGTGATAACGTCTTATAATCGATGGACGCCGGCTGCACGAAAAACATGACTCATTGTCACGTTCCACCTGAGCCGAGCGTGCAAGCGAGAGCGCGGAACAAGCGTTCGGCCTAAGCGTTCGGCTTGTGACGCATCTATCTCTCTTCCACTCGATCGTTATTATATGGTTATTAAAAAGGTTATCGTTATTAAAAAGGTGACAAAAGCGATATATCAAACTATAGACCTATTTGCATTATGTCTGCTTTACCCAAACTTTTCGAGTCATTAGTATTAGATACCATTGTAAAACCTATCAACAATATTATTGTTCCTAACCAACATGGCTTTATCAGAGGTCGATCTACCTTAAGTAATTTAACTATCTATAATAATTACATATGCGAATCCCTTAGTCTGAAACAACAAGTGGATTCTATTTACACCGATTTCAGTAAAGCATTTGATAAGGTTCGACATCACATTCTTATATCTAAACTCAGACTGTTGGGCATCAAAGGTAGTTTATTGACATGGATTATCAGTTACCTCAGTAATAGAGTGCTTAGTGTCAGGATTAATTTTATAGAATCCTATGTATTCGAGGCCACAAGTGGTGTCCCGCAAGGGTCCCACCTCGGCCCAATATTCTTCTTAATATTCATTAATGATATTGTAAATATATTTAAAGATGTACAAGTCCTACTTTTTGCAGATGATCTAAAATTGTTTAAAAGAATACGAAATATACATGATTGCCTAATTTTACAAGCTAATTTAGATGAACTTTTTAAATGGTGCAAACAAAATATGTTATTTTTGAACATTGAGAAATGTCAAGTAATTCGATTTTCCAGAACTCATTCTCAAATCTTACATGAATATAATTTAAATAATGTTAAATTAACACCAGTATCACAAATTCGCGACTTGGGAGTTATATTCGATTCAAACTTAACATTCACAGCTCATATAGATGAAATAACTAATAAGGCTTTAAAGATGCTTGGCTTCCTTTGTAGAACCTTAACTGATTTTAAGTCCTTTGATTGCATGAAAACACTCTATATTTCATTAGTTAGAAATCAAGTGGAATATAATTCACCTATTTGGTCCCCTTTCTACAAAGTACACTCTAACAAAATAGAACGGGTTCAACACAAATTTCTTAGGTACTTAAATTTCAAGCTCAAAATCCCAATAGAAAACATTAATTATATAAGTTTGATGAATCGACTTAATTTAATTACGCTATGTGACAGAAGAATCATTTCAGATTTAATTTTATTATACAGAGTCATGAACAACCTAATTGACAGCCCTGCCATTGTTAGTACCATTAAACTCCATGTACCGACAAGGAATACTAGACAAAATATTACATTCCTTTGCAACACATACACAACCAACTATCAATCACACTCACTTACCAATAGGATGCATGATTTAGGCAACAAGTTTGGTGATATTGTAGATATTTATTTATTTTATTTATTTATTTAGTATTTATTTAGTATAGTATAATACATTTATAAACATTTTTTATGATATGTTTTGACTGTTCAACTAGGATGATTCCCGTTTTAGAACAGTCAAATTAGGATTAGTGACAACATATGGATCATGATTTGTACAAAAAAGAGGAAAAATCGAGGAAATAAAAAGAAGAGAAATAATAAAAAATGAAGTTAGAAAGTTTAAAACATAGTAACAAAAGTTAAAATATAGTAGTTAATATACATATAGGTTCTTAAAAACAGAGGATTAAAATATGTAGATAACTTGTGTATGCATTGCATACTATAGTAGAAAAACAGAAAAAAAAAAAAAAAAGCTAAAGAAATAAAATTATTATAAAATAACCAACAAATTATTATACAAAAGCCGTGGTTTGTTTAGTATGGCTATTGAAATGATAATAATAATAAATAATAGGAAAATAAAAAAATAAATAAGGCAAATGATTACAGCATAAAGGTAACTGGTGTTTGCGTTTCATATTATAGTCGTACTAATGAGAACTATAAAGAAAACAGATACAATAAAATAAAATAAGCAATTAATACATGATTATTACTGTTTTTTTGCTTGCATAGTTATCAAATAATAATAAAATAATAGGTATGTTTACTTATACATGGTGTTTGCTTTACATATTATAAGCATACATATATATTTTGTATAAATATGAATAAAAGAGAATAAAAAAAAGAAGTGATAGAATCAAATGTTAACTGCTGCTTGGTAGCATTCTAATTTAAAAGTAATAGGTAGTTAAATACACGCACATAGTAATAACGATTAGAACAGAAAGGTATCTTTTACATAGTTTATTTTTGTTGGAATTTTTGTTATTGTTTTGATTTGTGTTTGATTTCATTTTTTATAAAGTAAAAGTTCACTCTCTTTTCTCCCTAATTGGTGAAACCAAGTTGTGGTCAATCTGCGAATAACACCTGCGCTTTCCTTTTTCCAAGCATCAGGCATGAAATTGTATAGTTTTGGACCTAGGAATGAGAAGTGTCTTTGAGCGAGAGACGTTTTGGTTGTGAGTGGTACAATTGGATTTCTCCGTGAGTGTCGGGTGTCGTGAGAGTGGTTAATAGATGGGTAGAGGTGGCGTTGTTTATGGGTGTTTAAAATTAATTTTCGCATATATAGTTGTCTAACATCCAGAACTCGTAACTCTTCAAATAGTGCATCGCTGTGATATCTAAAAGGTTTTTTGAGGATTACCCTTAGTAGTGATTTTTGAGCTTTAGCTAATTTTTCCAATACAGTTTTTGCACACCCACCCCAACCTAGGGACGCATAGTCTAGAAGTGACCCACACATAGCATCATAAATGAGTTTCAATTCTTTTTTACGTAAGATATTTCTGATCGTTATAAACAAGTATGTAAGCTTTCTAACCTTTGCAGTGACTAGTTCTATGTGTCCGTCCCATCTAAGATATTTGTCCAATATAACACCAAGGTACTTTATACTGTCCACGCATTCTAATTTATGGCAATTACAGGTAGTTGACTCAGTGCATTTGTGTATAATAATATTATAAGCTTCCTTGGGTTGGCCCGCTTCTGTGGCACTAAATCGTATAAATTTAGTTTTTTCCGAGTTGAGTGTCAACAGATTATAGTCTAACCAAAGATTTACCTGTTTTATTCCATCTTCTGCTTTACTGTGTGCATCATTCCATGTTTTACCTTCAAATATTAATACAGTGTCATCTGCAAATGTTATGATGTGATTGGAAAAATTGCTGTTACACAGATCATTTATATAAATACTGAACAAAATAGGTCCTAAGGTACTCCCTTGAGGTACACCAAATTCTATAAGGGCCGGATCACTAACAATATCATTAATTTTGACTTTTTGGTATCTGTTAGCTAAGTAACTACCCATCCATTTGTACAGTTGTCCCTGAATACCTATAGCCTGGAGTTTCTTTAGAAGTATTTTATGAGAGATGGTATCGAAAGCTTTGGCAAGATCTAAAAAGAGAGCGATAGATTTATTTCCCCGGTCAATATTATTTGAAATGATATCCGCCAGCTTAGCAATAGCATTTTCTGTTCCTAGACCTGGTCGAAAGCCGAACTGGTTATTAGATAAGATTTTATGACTTTCTAAGTAGATAGTGAGACGATTTTTTACGATTTTCTCAATAATTTTTGAGAATGAATTCAGTAGAGATATTGGCCTATAATTTTGTATATCCGATTTGTTTCCATTTTTATGAATCAATATGACAACTGATTGTTTTAAATGGTTTGGGAATGTGCCTGTCTTGAAACTAAGATTACAAATGTGTGCAATAGGACTTGCTATAAGTGATTTCAATACTTTCAGCAGATTCGAGGAAATTTTGTCAGGCCCACAGGCATTCGATGACTTAAGCTCATCTAACATTTTAATGACTTCATTAGTCGTTGTTTGAATCTCGTCTATTTTAAGATTAAGAACAGTTGTAGGTATGTTGGCTAGTTCAGATTCAGTTTTCTTACATTTTTCAAGGATTTTATTTGCGAGAGAGGCTCCTACTGCAGTGAAATAGTGATTAGCAAAATTAGCCATCATTTTGGGGTTAGTATTACTTGTGTTTTTAATATCCAATGATTGTATGAAAGACGATTTGCTATTTTTTGTTTTGGTAATTTTACGAAATATTTCCCAGAAATGTTTTGGAGTTATGGTGTTTTCGTAAATGTATTTTTTGTAGAAATTTTCTTTAGTGGAATTAATTAGTTTTTTACATAAGTTTCTATATTTCTTATATTTTTCTTGAACTAGAACATTACCTGGTTGTCTTTTAGCATTTTTGTGCAGTTGGTTACGTCGGTGGATGGATTTGACTAGGCCAGGGGTGATCCATGGCATGAGTTTAAATTTTTTGTTCGGTATAACTTTGTTAACAGTATGTTTAGGTATGTAGTATTGTAATTTTATGATAAATTGCTGCATCGCTTGGTCAGTGTCAGTTTGATCGATTACGTTTTGCCACTTTTCTGTAGACAGCTCCTCAATTAGATCGTTGTAATTTATTTTAGTAATATATTTATTTTTAGAAGGAGATGAAGGCTTATTTCGTAAGCCGAGCGCCGTGGTATAATGATCTGAAATTGTTGTGTGTATAACAAACGAGTCTATAAAATCAATGTTTTTAACATTGATGTGATCCAAGCAGGATTTACGTAAGCCTTGTACTCTAGTGGGGGTGTCAATTACCGGAGTATAAGCGTTTTCAGTGAGAAAACATAAATAATCATCGGATTGGGGATGATTGTCTAGAATAATGTTAATATTCAAGTCTCCAATGATTATTTGATGCTCTGGGTTATCTGTGCTGTGAATGATAGAGTGGAGTGAATTTAGAAAGGTATCAATGTTGTGGAATGATGGTGATCTATAGATTGCAAAAATGCATAGGTTTTTGTTAAGCACAATTTTTAGACAGTTTGCCTGTGATAAGGTGAGTTCGTCAACTTGAGTTTGAATACCGTCTCTTACATAAATTACAATACCACTAGCTTTGTTTATTATACTGGTTGTGTGGTACTCAGTATAATTTTGTATGTCTTTGGAGGTGAAGTATTTATTAATCCAGCACTCAGTCAAAACTAGCATATCAAAAGTGAAATTAAGTTGGTCGAGAAATACTAGAAAGTCATCAATGTTGGTAATACTTCTTATGTTCTGATGAATAATTTTCAGACCGTACGATTCCCAGCAATATTTATTCATGTCTTCAGGATTATCAATCACATTTTTGTTACATGTGAGCATGGTTACTTCGGGGATATCAAAAGATACTTGAATCATTTATAGTTACATTTTTAAAGTTATTCAAGTATACCCACAAAGATAAAATTTGGGAACGTACATATGTGTGTGTGGTGTTTGAGTAAAATAATATGTGTATGCTTGTATTAATGAGTCATAGTGTGAGAAGGATATTTTCAGAGGTAATGTGTATAGCTCGTGATTCCGTGGTTTGGCGTACGTAGACACGTCCCGCTTTTACCCATACATAAGCAAATTTTTTTTCGGTAGCCGTCTTCTTCGCTAAGTAGAGCAGGCGTTTATTTGTCGACGTTAAATGTTCTGATATGTATACTGGAGTACGCGGTCCGGAGAGGCCTATGGAGCTCGTATTAAGCTTGTCTTCTTTAGTAGTCGCGTTCAAATTATACCTTTTTACACTACTTAAGAATTCATCTCTTAAGTGTATATCTTTGAATCGTACAATTATAGGCCTTGTTTTTGTTGGGGTTGGCCTACCAGGAGCTCTGAAGGTTGACTCAACATCATTTTTCGTGGTGGCTGTGCGTATTTCTTGACTTATATTGAATAAAAGGTTTTGTAGGTTTTCTCCTTCAGCCTCCGGTATCCCTCTTATTTCGGCGACAAAATTTTTTTGTTGGCGTTCTTGCTCGTCGATTTTGAACTCGAGCATTGTCAATTTTGCTTCGAGTTCCGTGTTTTTTTTTTGGATGGAATCTATGTTTTTCAGTTTTTGCACTGTATTTTTTAGTTCATCCTCAAATCCTTCAATTTTTGAATTGAAGAAGGTTATGGTATTTTTGAACTCTTTGAACTCATCGTATATTCCTGCCACTTTTGACTGGATATATTCGCTGATTCCCTTTATAATCTAAAATGCATTTTAAACCAACACTTTGTGGAATCCTACAAATTATTGTAACGTGGGTGTAATATATTTAACGATTTGATGTGTTATTGTAATGTTTTATATTGTATTTTATTCTATGTTATTGTCAAATGTTATATTGTTTCAAATATTTCACGGTTTTACGCTATAATCTTCAAAAACTACCTTTATATTTTTTAAATGTTTTCATTTTTATAACTTTTGATTTAAATTCTATTTATGTATAATCCTCGATATCTTAAATATTATTGTATAATCTACGTAAAAGCCCATATGGGCGTATAACAACAATAAATAAATAAATAAATAAATATGACGTTATCACGTAAAATTATCGCCCGTAAACCAACTTTACAGACAACCAAATTTTTTAAATGGGGGCCTCAGCACGGGCATAGTACCTAGTGAAACCCACATTATCATATTATGTTTGAAAAAACATAAATACACAAATTTGTGAAGCAACAAATTAGTCAACTTTTCACGTTTCCACGAATTGCATTCAATTGGTGCAGTCTCGTGCACTGTACTTATTGACGTCCGTTTGCACATCACACGAACCAAATTGTCCATTGTGTCTATCATTTGCCGAAAGGTGATTGCTTCGAGACTTGTATTACTCAGTCAATTTTAATTTGCCGGACAGTTCGACAACACAGATGTGTTTCACTGCGGTTTATTCGCTAAGTAAAGATTAATTAATGAACCTGCTTAGATTCTACGCATGCAATTTCGTTGTCGACAACCCATGTTTTATATGGAATTGCGGATGTATTAAGCCGCAGCTATCCGAATTTCTACCGATTTCTTACATATCTCCCTTAAACATTTGAAACTTTTAAGCTCGAAAAATATATGTTATTTTTGAAGATAATATCTAGATACTTTTCACGCCGAAACGCAAATTATATGAAATTCCCTCGATGGAAAAAAATCGCAAAGTATGCTCCGAAAATTATTTAACACAAGTCTATTTCTTATTATTATTTTACAAGTTGTATTTGTGAAAAAGTTCACAATGTTTCTTTAAATGATACTTAAGATACGTTACATGAGATTTTTTTCTCTATTTTAAACGAGTCATGTTTTATTAAGCATTTTCGCGCTCTGTCCAACATTCGTAATTACATATCTCTCCATCTCCTTTTTTTTTGCGCCGGGAAGCGTGGCTTTAAATAGAAAAACAATCCAGCTGATGATGAAGTGAAAGAGAGCGATACTTAGGGACTCCGAAGAAGAAACCGCAAATACTAATAAGATGACAAAATGTACAGGAAAAGGCGCACTGGAATTCGACGACCAAAATATGGAAAAAATCATACTTTTCATCAGTGATTCCCAAAGTGATCCAGGTGGACCCCAAGGGTCCACGGGAGACCCGACGGGGGTCCACGTAGGCGCGATAAAGAAATGGGTGTTCACAAGTTGTAAGTGGGGGTCCACGAACTGGTTTCGTTTGACACCCATCCCATGCCCCATATCCATATCCCATCCCACCCCCCGTCTCATATTACGCACTCTCCATAACAATTGTTGTTATGGAGGGTGCGTAATAGTGCGAGTTGTTGTACTGGTTATGCTTGAGATCTTAAAACACCTAGCTAGGCAAGAGGGCGTAATGAGATATGGGTGTTGTGTACTGGGATGGGAACATACCCCCCGTCCCATATCCCATTATGCCCCCTCCGTCGTGGAAAATATAATCTCGAATAATGCGTGTCGAGTTTTGGGAATATGGTAGAAATGTACCAGCAGGGGTCCACCGTGACCAGCAAAATTTTGAAAGTGGTCTACGAAAAAAAAAGGTTTGGGAACCTCTGCTTTACATTGATAAAAAAGTGCTTCGTAGTCTCCCCACTCTTGTCTACTTTAGTTTTCTGAAGGTTTCACTTCTATGGCATGTGAAATGCACCCTCTGATTTTTCACATTATCGATCGTAATTTTTAGACAATACATACTCTGTTGAGAAAACGGACCGTGAAACCGTGAAAAGGGCACGGAATCCAAGGTTTATTTTCACAACCCATTGTGATTGAGATTATTACGCTGGTCACAAACATTTCCCTATTATATAGACGTACCCACAAAAATTAGGTGGGTACAGTCAAATTATTAAAAGATGACACTTTTGAATCATCAAAAGTTTTTAAACTATTTTGGAAGGCCCAGCCGCAATTTTCTCTTACTCCGCAAATGCCCAAAGATACGGAGTGCGTACCGACGTTTATCACTTCAATTTAGAATCGCGATTTACTTCAACAATGTTATTTTAATGTTTTTTGCTTCACAATTCAGCTTCCTAACCAAAACAAAATTATTATAAAATTAAATTCATTCCGTACACTACTATACAAGCAAGACTTTCTTTGAAATGATGTAACTATCTGTACAATGCTATGTAACTGTACAATGCTAATGAAAATAAAAATAAATTAAAAAAAAACAGTAATATGCTCACACATACCTTGACATGAATAAAAAAAATGTTTTTCTATTTGCGAAAAAGTTTATTTTGGTGCACCCATGTTCCGAAATAAGTACACATTATCACAAAAAAAAATTTTGTACGACATCCGTTCACATCTGACCTTACTTCAAATTTATTTGTTACAACTTTAAAAAGTGTAGGTATCAAAGATATTGAAATATTAGGAGATATGCTATGATGCCCTCTCGACTGTCTTCGGAACTGGAATAGTTTGAATACGGAATTTAGTTGATTTTTCGTAGTATTGGTTAACAATATAGTTTAAATATGGAAAGAATTCATTCATTTGGTTGATTTCTTGAACGTGTGCATTAGTATTGGTTAAAAATATCGGCGACCAGGAAGCACAGTCCCACCCAGTAAAATCTGCCGATAGCCCATCTCAATATACCATTTCATTATCTTTGGTAGGTATACATAAACCTGCTTATTTCATCGTATTATTATTTTAAGAACATACAAGCAATATTCCTGCACACACTTATTTACGACGAGTTAGTTTCTTTATCAGTTAAAAAAAAAACGATTTTCTCTAACGTTATTTTATTTGCAAAATGTGAACGAATTCAGAAAGAGTTTTTTCATTTACTAATATTTCAAAGCCAATATCGACCACCACAATACGGGCATGTGCCTAGCATGGTGGTCGAAAAATCATAAAATTCACGTAACGAACATTTTAATGAATAAAGAAAACTTAAAAAAAAAAAAATATCTCTAACATGGGTAACATTATGTAATGGTTTGGCAAGAGGAGCACAACTTTAAAAAGCTTTGACATCTGTATTAATTTCTCAAATCCAATTTCTGTTACTTTGGGTACAATTAAATTTAATGGTTTTGCCAAAAGGTGCAAAAATTACAAAGACAAATAAAAAAATAAATTTAAAAAAACCCTGCCACATGCTGCCCGATTCTCCGCTCCACGCCTCCGCAGCCCACAGCCTACAGGTGTTGTGCAGCGTGCACAATAAGGTATTATCCTTCAAATGTGCGTCTATCCTATATCTCTATTTTCTGAATCTCCTGAGCAGACAGATGCTAGACGGGAACAGCCCATTGGAACACAGTTGCCAACTGCCTTCATCGATATAAATAAATTAATATCAACACAAAAACGATACTACATCTCGAATGTCGTAGATTGCCTCGATCAGTGCGTGCCTAAATTTTTATGTTTTAGAAATATTTATTATCGGCAAGCTGTCACAAACATTAAAATAAACAATTAAGGCACGGTAGTAATAGTAATAATGTTTGAATGAAAAAGAAGAAGACTAAAAAGGGGAGATATGTAAGTACGAATGTCAGAGGGAGCGCGCTAAAATTAAAAGCGATAAAGCCGCCGCTACCCGAATTTCTTTCGATTTTTTGCAAATGTCCCTTGAACATTTGAAGTTTTTAAGCTCTTTAAAAAATATATGTTATTTTTACATATAATATCTATACAATCTCCACGCCGACAGGCAAATTATATGAAATTCCTTCGATAGAAAAAAATCGCAAAGTATGCTCCGAAATTTTTTATTTTCACGTCTGTCTCTATTATTTACCAAGTTAATATGTATGAAAAAATTCACAGTGTTTTTTTTCAATGTTGTTTTAGACAACCTCCACAAGATTTTTGCTCTATTCTAAACGAGTCATGTTTTATTAAACATTTTCAAAATTTTCGCATCAATTTTATAGTTTGAAATATTAGCGCGCTCTCTCCAACATTCGTAATCACATATCCCTCCAACTTATTCTTTTCGAGCCAGGATACGGCGCCTTAAGCGAAAATTGTGAAAATGTTTGATAAAACACGACTCGTTCAAAACAGATAATATAGTTGGTTTAAAGATACACTTTGATTTTTTTTCATGTCCATAACATGTTAAATAACAAAAAGAAGTTAAAGATCAAAATGCGTTTTTAATAAATTTAGGAGCGAACTTTGAGATTTTTTTCTCTCGAGGAAATTTCATATAATTACAGTTTTGGCTGTATGCATAGATATTTTCTTCAAAAATAACATATATTTTTTTAGATACTTAAAAACTTAACGTGTTCAAAAGAAATATGTTATAAAACGGAAGAAATTCGGAATACCGGGACTTAAAGGACGGTACATTATAATAATAATTGTGTTCAGTGCCAACTGGCATGATCATTTACATTCGAATTTGAAAGGGTTAAATAATAAAAAATACGAATGTATGCAAATTATATTACAAACCTACTTACATATGTCTTAGTTACGCATATAGTACTTCGACCAGGGTATACTAGGTCAATGATATAGTACCATATTGTTTGTCAACGGACATATTATATGTAACATGTGAGCCCGTGTGCCCGAAGTTAGCAAATGATCCAATATTAAAATAAACTAAATTTTATCGTAAATGTTATGCATTACGACATTAATAAACTTACCTTAACCTAGGAAGTTTGGGAGGCGGGTATGGGTACCGCCGCCCCGGAAACCATTTATTGGACAACCAACACCTCTACCATAGGCCACCCCAAGTGGTTCGCTACGTTTAGTGACTTAGTGGGTTAATTGGGTAAAGTTTGTCTAATCTTATACCTTTTTCATTCCCAGAACTTCCTATCGTTCCCTTCCTTAAAAAAAACCCTCTACACAAGAGTCTGAAGATCTTAGGTAAATTTGCGACATCAGTCATTTAAAAAAATACAATCCTAGTTCAATATTGCATAAAGGCATTTTTATGAATATTGGAATAAATATCTGGAGGCTTTATCTGTGTAGCATTTTAACAGAGCAACAATTTCCTGTTTACATCTGCCCTCAGTTACAGCTGTCGAAAATCAAAATAAACTCGTTTAGCGTTGAGAAAAAACATGCATTTTGGTTTTTAATTCGTAGTTCAAAATTGATTGCTCGTGTGCGGAATAGGGTATTTTCACAAGTCTTTTAGTAAACTTCTTTAGCGTCGTTGTGATTTGAAACTCGATGAAACGAAAAAGCGTCACTATAAAAAGACAAACACGTTCATTTATAGGATTTAACCTGCGAAAAAATCGGGCACTCTTGTCTACTTTAGTTTTCTGACGGTATCACTTCTACCGCGTGTGAACTGCACACCATTTTTTTTTTAAATTATAAATAAAAAAATTACGATGGTGTTGAAATTTGTATTTTATTTTTATATACCTACTTATACTTTACTTTGAATTCCGTTTTACATTACCAAATTGTTTTTATTTATTTTTTATTATTTTCATTTCTATTATTTATATTGTATTGTATTATGTGTGTTGAACAAAGTATTTGATTTAATTATTATTTTTTTAATTTAATTTTTGTTTTATTTTAACTTAATTTCATTTAATGTTTTTTATTATTTTCTGTTTCATATTGGAGGCACTGCTAAAAACCATCTGCATTCCAGAAGAAATCCTGAATTGTAACTGAGAAGTGACATTTTCATCAATAGACTCAATGATAAAGAAAAAACGAAGAACTTGACGGACATTAACATTTTAATATTTATATCTCATTCTAACTATAGTTTGCATTCCCCAATTTAATTTTTACATAGGTAACAAATATGTAAACGGTATGGATGTATTTGACAATAATTTGAACCTTGCAAACTTCAAACGCCGTGCGAAATGCAAACTATTTCTACCTATTTTATAAACCATTTTTAACAGCGATTTTGTAAGTTTTTATAAATGTTATCGTCGATTTGGAGGATACCGGCGAATTTTCTATTTTTATGTTACTTATATTTGCTTTATGGTACCTATCTACTTTATGTTAACTCTTATATTTTGTTTCAATGAAAACAAATAACTTTGTGTACACCACTATTAAATTATTTATTAAGTTATTTGTTTTCATTAAATTAAACACCAATTAAGCCACAAAGTGAATTTGCGAATTTTGAAGAAATTCTTATATTTTGTGTTACCTGTATTTTGTTAACTGTTGTATTTAATGTAACTTATATTTTGTTAACATATATTTTCATTGTAATTTTTAATTCATCGAAGAAGAAGATAACACTTATAATCTAAATGAAAATATGAAATAAAACAAGACACAGAAAAATAGAGAAATACAATGGTCGCAACTGGGACTCGAACCCAGACCTCTCGTCTAACCGGGACGTGTGCGTTATCCAATTTCGCTGTTGCCACCTTCTGTCAAACCGTCATATTTGTCAATCTCATATTTCAAATATTTAGAATCAACAATATTATCTTCAACTAGTTCTTTTTTCCATATTATAGGCAACTACTCTTTTTATTGGAAACAATCATTCTAAGAATTGGTTACCTGAATAGCGTCTCGGATAAATGTATCCGAATTTATTCATATGGAACTATTGACTTTATGAAAGTCTAAATGAATATTCAATTTTTTATAAGAAAAACTCTCTTTTTATAACTTTTGAAGGTTATAACCATCAACTTAATATATCATTGAAGAAGAATTTTTCTTTCATATTTTCATTTAGATTATAAGTGTTATCTTCTTGTTCAATGATATATTAAGTTGATGGAAATATCCTTCAAAAGTAATAAAAAGAGAGTTTTTCTTATAAAAAATTGTAATTTTTATTTTCATCAAAAGCCTTTTGGACAACGACAAAATAAACAAATATATATACACATTTTTCTATATTGAACAACATGATATTATAATGTTCCTTAATTATAGGTCGTATACAGAAATACTGCAATTTCTTTAGATACCTACAAGTATCTACCAATATTAATATGGGGATATCACAGCGGATGTTCCGCTCGTGTATGGTGCTGCTAGATCAGGGGTAGAGGGGGTTGAATAGACGTCGACAGGTGCGATCACGGTCAACACGATCGAAATATCCCCAGGCAAAGGAAGTACCTAACTATACTAGTCTCAGCAAGAGTTCTTACGCACGTTATCGAAGGTGGGCCTCTTTCTTCTCCCGCGCTTTGTATCAAAACGAAAGAGAGAGAAGGTACTAGAACGATGACGTCACACACGATATCTCGCTGGGAGTAGTTTACTATATTTTATAGAACGATTATGCAATATAAAAATTGTAATATTAAAGTTAACAAGATTCCAAATTGACTGAATCTATTTAAAGTGAACGGGCAAAGAAAAGGATTATACAAAATAAAAAGGACCTGGCTATTGTGATTTTATAAACGTTTGAAATGGTAACCCGACAGTTGATCCGACGACAATTAGACTATACTTTCACGCCTAAACCACTAAACCGATTTTAAAAATTCTTTCACCAATAGAAAACTACATTACCAGCGAGTAACATAGGCTGTATATAATGGTAAGCTCTGGCGTTATGAAATTTGTATAAATGAAAATGTGTGTATTTCGTACATTTTTGCAGGAGGGAGGAAAGGTAGGGGGAAAGTGGGGTTTGTGGAGAGGGAAGGCGGGGAAGGTGGAAGAGAATGGGGACGCACGGGAAAGGATAAGAAGGGAGAGTCAATTTCTTTCTTTGAATGGCATAGCAACGCATGCCAGGAACCAGCTAGTTCACTATAAAATTATAATTGTTGTGATTTATTTACCAATTTCTTTATATTTTAAGTACTATCTCAATCTCTCGCAGGCTAAATCTTTTGGATGTATGTATTTGTATGTGTTTGTGTAAGAATTTTACAAAATAACGAGAAATGGAAACCAATTTATTACACCTAATTTTAAAATAACTCAAATGCAAAATCATTATATTTGCCAAGCCATTAAAAACTAAAATAACCTCCCTTTTGAACTTACAGTACAAAGTAAATATTTTATACAAAACATATTATAATACGCAACCTCAGTAAGAAACGTGGCTCACTTATAGGCGCAAGAGTTGATTTTTTCTATATATGACCAATGATGACCTAATTTAACATTTTGTAAAATATATATGTATAAAAATGTAACTCATATTATTTATATTACAATGAAAAAGAAAAAAAATGTGTTTGTCCTAGTGTGTGTAAAGTGTCGCAATTTTTCGTTTCATCGAGTTTAAAATAGCAACGTTGCTAAAGAAGTTTTCATTTTAAATTTTTTTCTGCAGTTCAGTTTAAGATAGAAGTGAAACCTTCAGAAAACTAAAGTTGACATGAATGGAGAGGCTACGAAGCACCACACAAAGAGGAGGCTATCTCATTTTCTCACACTCTAAATCCTATAGATGTATGTGTTTGTACGTGTTTGCCACTTTTTATTGTCACTTTTTCGTTTCATCGAGTTTCAAATCACAACAGTGCTAAAAAACATTGAGTGAAAAAGATACAAAATAGCAAAGAAGATACTTTAGTGGTGCCAGAAAGAGATACAAATAGAAAAGAGTGAGACAAATTATTATAAGATAGGTAAGCAAGTGGGAGGGGGGGGGGGGGGGGGAGGAACTGTTTCAGCGGAGGTTATCAGAATAAATTAAATATTGGACTTCAGTTAAATTTATTAGATTATTAACTATGTTTGAAGTATTTATTATTGACGGCTTTCTTAATTTTGTGGGCTTCTTAATTATTTAACCTAATAACAATTCCATTTTTATGTAATATTTTAGTTCGAGAGGTTTTATCGTATTAGTTATTAGTTTATATTAAATGATTGCGAATTCTGAAAATGCATTATTATTTAAACATCGTAGAGGTTTTTTCTCTATGTTTATGTTACGGGCCGTTTTTCCTCTCCTCTCATAACATAACCATCGGGGTGCCATGGCCGCAGTTTTTTTTATTGTATTTGTGTAAATACATTTACATTATGCATTTTGCTTCCACAAATAAATATTTTGCTTCCACAAATATATATACATATATATTTTACTTCTACAAATATATATACATGTATATTTTATTTCCACAAATACATATACATAAATATTTTGCTTCCACAAATATGCGTACATATGTAATTTACTTCCACAAATAAATTAATATAATTTTATATTGTGCTCGAACATATATATTTATATGTACTTATCGAACCTACCGTAAAAAATGTATATTCACCAGCTTCGATATAATATGAAAATACCTCTCATTTTTTCTGCAGTGGCCTTTGGACGATCCAAAATCTAGATTGCACCTTCCCTGATTTATTATTATGTAAAGTGCCCTTATTCGGTAGATATTTTCACTACGGCGGGAAGGCTGCTCCTCGGTGCAAAGGTGCGCGCGCACCTGGGGCAGATGGGTAGCGCATGCGCCCCGATACGACCGCTCTAAGATTATTTAATTACACATACCGTTTACCGTCTGAGCTGCTGAGTTCATTTGCAGAAAAGTATTTTGCCTCTTTATAACTTCATAATTTGTAAGAAATATTTTCCTCTCGCACAAATAAATGTTTGCTCTTCTATCAACTCGTGAAAAGTGGAAAGGCTAAGCGGCATAAACTACTGGGTACTTGTTTGATTGTGGAAACCGTGGAGAGGGGAAGGAGAGGTGTAAAATAATGATTGGAAAGTACCTACTTGCCTATTTAGTTCTGGTCACTCAACGTAGATACAGCCATTTCATGAGCCATGGTAAAAAAATTATGGCCTATCTTCGGACGATGGTAATAGTGGGTAAGAGATATTTTTAATTCTTGAACAAGAATGAAAATTCAAAAATGTGGATTTGTTTATAATATTTTTTGGAAAGATGCCTGTAATAGGACAATTGTAAATCGACATAATAATGTGTATAAATATATGTGGATATATGTATGTATTTGGTCGAATTAAAAAAATTAAATTCATGTTCCTATCTACTCATTAATTATCAATTTCACCAAAATAAAGTTTAAAAATCTATAACTATTGTACCACGGGGATAGGGGCGATCTATAAATCTTCAGACTTCATATCTTTTACTAAAGAGATTCACTAAAGAAGACACCTGTAGCTTCTTCTTCTTCTCTTGCATTGCTAATGTTGAGACACGATCAACAAGTTGTAGTCTTTTTTTTGGGAATCAAATACACAATCCTCAAAGTGGACAGAGAAATCGATGACTTTTCAATCCCACATGATTTTCCACTTTCAACAGAATATTAACATTTGGAGAGAAGAAAAAAGAAGATCAAATAACCTGCGAACACATCAAAAGCGTACAGCGACAAACGATACATATTAAATCATTTCCATTCATAATCTAAAACATCGACTTAAAAAAAAAACAACCAAAACGCGCGCGCTACAATAGTCGAGTATTATCACAAGCCACGCCGCGTGCAGCACTCAAAGTCATCATAATATTATTTACAATTTTTTTTTTACTTATGGAAAGTTATATATTGTGTACTTAAATACAATTCATTTATATATCAACAGTGCCAGAGCTTCTTGTGCGAGAGAGAGAATGAGTTTCTGTGTACAGTTAATTATAAAAAAAAGTTTTGTTGGATGGTAAACCTACAGCAATATTTTTTATTTATTTCGTTATGCTTAAGAATAATTATTTTTAAGAAGCTCTAAAGTAATCTAAGCGTGTAAATACATAAAATGATATCCATAGGCGCCCTATATTTTCCATCATCGTTTGATTAATTTAGTTAAAATATCGCTTGCGCCTGTACAAGTGGGCTGAGGTTTGTCTAGGTCTTGGCGAATCGGGAGAGGCCGATTGAGGGATTTGATGATTTTGACTTCTCCACCCGAACTCTCTCGAACCATCGCCTTGCACAGTAATGGGAGGGATGGATTCACACGCCTGTTACTCCTGAACATATTGACCCCAGATTTATATACACCTTCATACCCTTTTCTTTACCAAAACTTCCTCTCTTTCCTTTCCTTACAAAATACTCCCCACACAGTATCCCCAGAAATGACACAGGTCCTAAGGGAAATTATGGTATCAGTCACGTATAGGTACTGCAATGTTTATGAGTGTATTGTATATGTAAAAGCCTTATTAAGATGAAGCTATACGTGAAATCCTATTTAGATACTATTTAGATTAATCTTTACGTCGAATCAGTTTATATTATGAACATCAAAAAATATGATACGGATAAATTGAAGCTTTTACTAGCTTTTGTGTGTATTGGAATTACAATAAAATTATTAATTACATAACAAAAAATATAAGCACAAACCACTAAATGAAATGTTTTTCATGACTTAACTATTAAGTAATACAAGAAACAATTTTTTTTATATACCACTTTATGGCTAAGGCTACTTTTGAAGTTTTGTATGTTCTAGCTTTTTTTCATTCTTATAAAATTATGCACAAAATAATTTAAAACCACTTTTTCGCTTACTTGCCTCGGGCAAACAAGACGCTAGATTTTAAATTTTGAAGGCCTAAGAATCGAAATATTTCTAGCGTTTATATTCCTATTAACGGGCGCAAGTAGATGTCTAAAACAATTTTGAAGTAGGTAATCAGATATTCGTAGAACTGTTCTACAAATAAGTGGGCAATTGAGTCACCTATCTAAGGTGAGAAAGTCAAATGTTATACCACTAGAACGTTACAAAATCAAGTAACTGAGAGTAAGCTCATGTTTGGGTTGTGGTAAAGCCCGATTCACATCAGATATGGTAAATATCTGATGTGAATCGGGTCCGATTCCAGGTTCGGGTAACATTCGGGTAGATTCGGGGTCCAGATTCGGGTAACATTCCAGGACCATATTCCTATCGGAATATGGTCCTGGAATGTTAAAGGTTAAGGCGGTTAACGTCTTGTGGTGACACTTTTCATGCACGAATTCATGTGCCGAATTTTTGTAAAAAAATTAATACATGTTAACTTTTGAGGTTTCCAAACAAGTGAACTGAATCCATAGTTTTTTGTGAATACCGCACAAGTCTTTCAACCGCCCGAAGCCAATACGATTGCGGCATCTCAATTGAGAGGTGAGGTTGAAGGGAAGGGGTGAGAGGAGGAATGTTCAGAACATTACAACATTGATAATAAAGCTTTTGAGACATTAACACAAATTAAAGACTTAGGCATCACTTTTCAATAAAATCTACCATTTTTTAACCACATAACGGAAATCTCTAATAAGGGATTAAAAATGTTGGGATTAGTAACTAGGCCAAGAAGAAATTTTAACAATATATAGTGTATTTAACTGTTATATTTTGCCTATGTTAGAAGTCAAGTATATTTCAGATATACGACACTGCACTGTGTCTTAGATATACGAAACGTAACTGGCTATGAGAGAAAGAGAGAAAGAAAATGTGTGTTCGCACCTCTCTCTCTTGCCCCTACATTAACGAAACGTAACTCTCTCGCTTTCTATCTTCACTAATTATATCTCTCTCTCAACTTCCGTTCGCCTCGCCCGAGACTTTTCGTAACCCTCTCGTCACGCATTCACCAGCTTACTCCCCAAGTCAATATTACGGCCTACTGTCAAAAACTTTTCACAGAAAAAACACAGATTATTTTTTTTGACATGGCGACATGCAGATACACATTTTAATTCGTGTTCGTGTGAAAAGAAACGAAAAATTCCTATCAAAAAGCAAAATTGTCACTAGATCAACGTACTGGATTGAAAAATGGCGATAGAACCCACACACTACAAAAAAACATAAATTTATTGATAAGAAATCGTCATCCTGATGAATTGAGTGCAAAAACAATTTAACTGAAGCTATTCCTTCTTGCAGCTTGAATTTCAGTCTCTCAAACTTGAACTTCGGCTTCAATACCTTAAGAATACCAAATAAAACATAACTAAAAAATATTCAGCATCATGCCGACCATGCTGCAGTGAAAGCCTTTCCCGTTATTGCCAGAACATCGGGCAGATATTGTTTCTGCTGTACCTATTACAAGATGTTTGCTTAATTTCACAGAACGATACATCTTGCGTTGTGTGCAGGAGTAAATTTCGACGATAAAGTTTGTGTTTTTAATCACGTCTCAAAAGGCCTTTGTAGTGGATTGTCTGTCAGTTATACAAAAACTAAAAAAACTTTTTGCGGCTACTTTTTAACAGCATCGACAAAATCACTACTGGTCCGCAAAGTTTCACCGGAATAATTGAAAAATTCTTAAACAAGTGAAAATCTTCCTGTCATAGAATTTTAAATCATTCAATTTTCGTTGCAATAAGAAATGAAGAGGATTTAATGATCAGCTGTATTTACTGAAAATGCGTTAAACCATTGACTCCAGATTCCGCTATGCAAACTTGTCAAAAAGAAATCCCAGTAAAACATTGCCGGTGGCTCACTAAAGCGAAGCGGGTTCTTTGGCTTTACATTTCTACCCCAAAACTATCAGAAAATTTGATACCTTTAACGACAGTTTACGCACCTATGTGGTTCAACTTTAAGACAAGACCATTTTGTACATCCGATGCAAGGCATTTGCATGAAACAATAATGCTTTCATATTCGTCCACCGATTAAAATATATTATTGATCCAATAATCCAGCGCAAAGGTTTTTTGGGCATCACAAAAATATATTGTTAGCCATGTTGGCGATGAAAAGAATATTGAAAATCGACTAATGAAAATGCAATCAGACGTTATTGGTATCTCCAAAGTGCACGTTTTTGATTTTTCAGTGCATATTTTTGATTGATGTTATGAATTGAGATAATATAACCGAGTCACCGCTCATCAAATTTGTAAGTGACGAGACAATTTTTCAAGCCATTACCGATCACACGATAATTGAAGATGTCATGAAAAAGAATTTTCCTTGCCCCCTGAAGCCACAGAGGAAATGTGAAAATTGTAACAGAAGCCTGAGCTGTTGTCTAGGGACTTGAGACAAGATGCTTTAATTAAAAAAGAAGGTAGGGTCATGGACCTCTTTTTGATATCCAAATGCAATACCGTTCATAGTAACTTTTTCAGTTTTCAAGTTTTTCAATGCGGTAAAATAATTTGTGTACATTTTTTCTTTTCATTATTTGTTCCATTTTACCAATTTATGAATGCATTATCTGTAAAATAAATGGTAAAAGACAAATTTTATGTGTGCTGTATTTCGCGTTTATGGACTACAATTACTTAGGTAAAATCGTGAAAATGATAAAATAAAAAGCTTTGGAGATATTCAGGAATTGTTAACAGCAAAAAAGTTTTTTTTTAGTTTTAATTGTTAATATATGGAGCACTTTTCCGAACTTTGCCGATTTCGAACTTCTCAAAAAAAAATTCTCTCTAATATACAATAAGCCCCGATAATCCGTGCCCAGGCTGTTTCGAACGTCGCTGTAATCCGAACTGCCAAATTACCCTTCTCTCCTCTTTCTGTTTCACTTCTACCGCGTGTGAATTGCACACTCTGATTTTTTTTCATTTCATCATTTCAAATTTGGGCAAATAATGGTACCAACCTACAAAATGTACCAACTATTAATATAAACTAAAATAATAATGGTACCAACCTATTCTTATTATGTTGTTCAAAATTTTTTTTAATTTTATTGTTTCATTTGAAATCTTCTCAACTTGAAATAAATTTGACTTATTATTTTATTTTATTTTTATATTTTTTTACAGTACCTACAACATTACGTATCCAATTACCGTACCTACTTACTGTTTACCAACCATTAAACATCTTCAACGTGCCTCATCTTTATGTTAAGTTTTTTTTACATATATTATATTATAAACATAATTTTTCATTGCAACAATATTGAAGTAATTACATATTGAAGAATTTACTGGTGATTATGATTTATTGGTGATCTTGTCATATCTTTCTCAACTTCTGTTGCCTATTTCTTGCTTTTTTACAAGCTCACCAGAGCAGTATTTTTCTTATTCTAGTTACACCTTATACTATCTTTTATTATGTAAAAGGCGAAAGGCGTTAATATTATAAATAACGTTTATTTTTTAGTACAAAGTATATTGAAATTTTCAGAATATTGTTTTTTAGGCAAAACATACATGGCAACGATTTACGCATGTATTCGGCGTCAAAATCACAGACTTACTGGCGACTGGTGAGCCGAACGGTTGTCGCAACGCGCCCGGAAATTGTTGCCTGGCGACGGTGAGTCAAGGCCAGGCGCCGCTGTTTGGTTTAGAAATCATGATTTCAACAAAAAAAAATACACTTCATATCTCATTTTATCCCACCCCCTTCCTTGTGATATTTCTTGATTTTTTCCGAACCCTCCCCCCCCTCTCTCTTTCGAGCCTCACGTGATTAATTGACAACCCCTTAGTTCAGTTTATCAAGATACTGTAGTCTATTTAAAGTGAGTAAAAAAGTAAATATAATAAAATTATACACTTGTTGAACATCTTTCTACGATACTGTAACGTAAGAATTATTTATTGTATCTACTAATATTTATTATATACCTTTACTAATATATATTATGTTTCTGCATTTTGAAAAATTTCGTCTTGTGTTAAGTTTGTAAAGGCCCAACGGGCGTTAAATAAATAAATAAGTAATATAATTTATTCGCCACACGCCGTCGAATTGTACTTCATAACTCATCACACGTCCATAAATAAATTGCTGCTATTATTAAAACTGTACCTAATTACGGTAACCTAAAATTATGCAACTGCGAAAAATATGCAGGATTGACGCCATTATTACAGGAATGGAGAGTCACACAAAAAGATATAATATGTACCTATAGTTGTGGTAAAATTACCGGATGCCATTGTGATGGAAAAATGTGAAGGTAATTATTCAATCACTGGTGCACAATACACCGTAACTACTCGTTCGCCGGACCTCCCCGTTGTTATCCGTGGACAAATAAGTGAATATTAACAACTGTTCTGATGAATGGAGTTATGCCTGGGTACTTGAATGTTAATACCAATACAAATTCCAATAAAATAAACATTATATTACTTGGGTACGAGTAAAAAGATTTACACAAAAACTACATAATTTCCAAAGCAAAAAAAGGTATCAAAACGTGAAATACATAAATCACGCACTCAACATAACAATATTTACAATTCCGAATACCTAGTCGTAATTTAAAGAGTATTAAAATATTCCATCTTGAATTATTTAATAACAATATTGCATACTTTAATCCACTGTCTCGAATGTGTCGTCTATATAATACTGAATGTGACCATCTACGCAAACAATCTCATTCACATATTTCAAAAAACAAATTATCAAACTCCTACCATAACACTTCATGGAGAACAGCTACATAGCTGCTTTATTGTCATACCTTTTCTTTCTTTCTTTTTTTTCTCTTTCTCTGAAGGTTATGTATTATATTTGACACTACTTTGTTTTATATTTAATTTTGATTATCATTATTTCTGTTTCCACTACAAGCATTTCCATCTAGTAACAACTAAACACTGATTACTCATGCTGTGAACATTTCTAATGGGAGTGTTAATATCTACGTACATCCCGACGGTAATTGTATTATTGTAATAATTGTCAACACTCTGTAAATGTTTCAAACAATAAATAAATATTGAGTATTTTGACAAGAATATTGTTTAGTTTCATTTTAGATGTCTCTACCATGATGATGTTTGAAAATTGCCCACTTTAGTGAGTCGGTCTGAGTCTGAGTTTTGGACGCAATACCAAGCAACTTAATGGGACTAGTTGAAGGCAGGTGACAACTGACACCACCGCCTGCGGGCCACTCTTGCGACCTCCGAAATTAACTGGAATTCTGATTCCAGTTATCTTATTTTTTATCAGAGAAAACACAGATACAGTCAGTAATAAACAAGACAAGAAAAAAACATTAACTTGAGAATTCGCCTGCATTTTATCTATTTCTCAGAGATTAACACTTACAATTCGCCGCACAATAACAAACTTCTGGCCAAGATACCCAACAAAACCGTTATCATTTCAACCGCGGCCGGATTTCAAGGACTTCTCTCTTAAATTATTCCTACCTTTGTTAAATAGGAAGAAACTTAAGGGCGTACTGTACTAGCCCGCAGATACGTTAATAATACAAAACTGCTAACCCTGTGCGAATTACAAGAGCGCCTCACGGTTGAATTTGGCAGCCACCTTCGGTCTGGAGCTCCAAAATACCCGAAAAAGCCCTCGACTGTGCAGAAACAGGCGGACCGTTTGACAGATTATCCTGTCTTAACGAACGTACTTCGTTAAGACAGGATAATCATTCCCATCTTTAGAGCACAAGCGTCAATTGGGGATGGTATCCTTGTTCTACCGGTATTTCAATGGAAGATGCTCCGAGGATTTGGCGTCGTTGATCCCTTCGGAACCAGTGCCAAACGCATGCCCAACATATCTACACGGTTAATATCTGTCACATGAGAACGGGTCGCTTCTTCGACTCGGCAACAGCTCGGCTGTGGAAAGATTTGCTGGCTTCTGCTTCCTCCTTCCTAAAACATGGGTCTCTTCAAGGAACAATGTTCATTCCATCCTCTCCTCAAAAAGACCTTCCAAGCATCTCAGATGACATAGGCCCTGTGGGAAATTATTTTCCTCAAGGCCTCCTACGTGGAGTTAAGGAAAAAAAAACATATATATTTTATTTTCTAATATAAATCCAATAGAGTCCACGCAATTAGAATTGACCCAACAAACATAAACTTATTACAGAATTGCGTGTAATAATTGCTTTCACTTCCGACTGTGATGTCCTTGCCAAACGTCTCTGAGAAACAGCCTTTTATCTTGTTTACTTACTTGCCTGCTTGTGTTTTTTACCGAGAAAATAACAACAGGTGGATTAGTTGATCAATAGGATCAATATTCGAAAAAATGACTATTCCTTTCACTGGAATAAAAATGGTTCGTCGTCTTTATGCTAACAACGCAATCTCAAGAAGCTTCCCCTTCCATAGCCCTTTCACAATCAAAGCTTTCCTCCAGACCTCGGTAAAAACATCTGCTAGCCGTGGCCTTTCAATGGAAAAAACCTTCTGAAGACCGACTTCATAGGAAACCGGTTATGTATACCTAATAAGTCTCATTATGAAATTACGCGTTAACAATATACAACATTTCCTTGTATTTATATACAGGACCTCCATATTATACTACCTGATTGAGGATTAGTATTCACATTTAAAAAAAAATCACCTAAATTCTCAAAATTAAGTTTAAAAAATTACGTATCCCTTTAATTCGATATAATTTTATCACGAAATTCATTAATAGTGCAATTTAAGCACAAAATTTTTATCGTGATTTATTTTTGGTTTATTATGCCGTGTTGCGCTACCTCCTTATTTTAGTTTCGAACAGCATTACAGTGTCCATCATCAGGGCAGGTGTAATCGCATATGTATTATATGTATTTTAAGTGTATGCATGTTTATTATAATAAAATTAAACAATTTTTCAAAAAACCTTGCAGTTAAAAGTAAATATTATACAAAAAACATATTATAACTTACAACCTAAGTAAGAATCGTGGCTCTCTTATCAGGCACAAGAGCTCCTCTTTTCTGATAAGGTATACATGACCAAAAAAGACCTTCAATATTATATAAATTTTGTAAAATATATACGAAACCCATATTTTTTATATTACAATTAAAAAAAATGTATCTAGAAACCATTTTCCCAGCTCCAACCCCTTGAGGGGTGGTTAAAATAGATATAATTTACAAAACCAGTAGTTTTCTGCGTTTAGTTTTTGTGTAGTTAGCGTTTTACCGGACACCAAGAGCTATTCAGCGTATACATTTTTTTTAATGAATTTTTAATGATTTTTAAAAAATACAGTGTGCATTCATATTCAATTAAAATCCTTTAAAGTGATCGGCACTTACGGTAATAGTTCATGTTTACAACAATTTAACAGCGTATATATTATTTAAAAAAAAAAAAACATTAATACGAATATTGCATAATATCATTACGTATAGGGATTGATGCTAAATAACAAACTGTGCGAGTATTAATGTATTCAAGAGAGTACGTACCAAGTACCTACTCGTGTCTGTTTGTAAGTACGAGTATATAAATATTATACGCCCCTTGAACAGGTGTAAATCAGAAAGCAGGTGAAACGAACCGGAGATTGGTAAAGCGTCTCAATACTTCTGTGATAAGTATCGGCCAATACATCTAGCTACTTTGTAAAGGCTCCATAACGGTTAAATTTAAAAAAGCAAAGTATTAACATTATTTATAAACATTTCGACTTGAAACAATGATTTTGGCAAATACTAAAGACAGGTATTTTTGCTGGTGTAATTAATTTGGTGCTAGTGATGTAGGATATATATTTATTAGGTATACGTAGATAACCGTTTTTATTGATACTTTTTTGAAGTGAAAACTTCTTTAGCACCGTTGCGATTTGAAACTCGATGAAACGGAAGCGAGCGACGCTAAAAAGAGACAAATATATACATCTATAGGATTTAGCTTGCGAGAGAATGAGATAGCAATAAAATATTTATTTCACGGGTCTCGGTTCCAATATAATACGATAAATCCACGATCACATGTGAGCCTCCATTAGTGTAGCGGTATAAAGTGCCTGGCAAAATCGGCGTCAACGGCCAGACATCCAGCGAACCAATCCTACGAAATCCAGAAAAAAAATATTTTTAATTTTGTAAAATCAATATTCAATCTTCAAACTACTTCAAAATGAACAGGAAAAAGAAAAGAAAGCGATATCTAGCGACACCGAAGATGAAAACACAAATATCAATAGGATGACTAAATGTATAGGAAAAGGTGCACTGGAATTCGACGGCAAAAATATGGATAAAATCATTCTTCACATTGATGAAAAAAAGTTCTTCGTTGTCCCCTTTCTCTTGTCTACTTAAGTTTTCTGAAAGTTTCACTTCTACCACGTGTGAATTGCACACTCTGATTTTTAAAAAATTATTTCGTTAATTTTCGCTTCGTCAGGAAAGAGTTAATATTTTACAAACGCAGCTTTTTTACTTTACGGGCGCACAATTTAGATTCCTTCCCACTTGAGGAATAGATGAATCAGCGACCGTTGTCAAGAGACTGTAAAAACGAAAATTAAGCTTGTTTATAAAATCTTTTTTTCCCTTTTACAACGTGAAACTTATCTGAGTAGTGAACGAATAATTTTGCTTTAATGCATAAGTAATACCTACAGTTTTTTGCGGTGTAATTATATACGACTTATAATTACAGTTGTAACTTCTGGTGTACCACAGGATTCAAATCTTGGCCACTTGGTTTCTGCACAGGGTCAAGGGTTTTTTTACAGAAATTTTGGGCTGCCAAATTCAACAGTGGGGTGTGCTTGCGATTTGTACTGGGTCAGCGGTAGTTGTGTACTATTAAAGTATCTGCGGGCCCTGTACAGTATGCCCACCTTCTGGACTCTGACTTTGATGGATCCCCCATGCCTGACGACGTCGTCTTCTTCTTTTGAATGGTAGTTATAATGGTTACAATTTTTGCCCAGCGGACTGCAGCCTGGAACAACTGTCCTCGTACCGGTAAAATGTGTAGATTACAAAGCAACGAAGACGTACAAGTCCCAGACAAATCAAAACAAGACAAAGGCAATGTCTTTTTTACCAACACGGAAGAGATACGGTACACGTCCATACCAACACATTGTGTTCCTAATATTAATAATATATTAAATTAATCGCATGTTTTTACATTGGTTCGTAACTAGTGATCAGCTCCACACAGAATGCACTGAGGAAAAATATCCCTCGGGTGTAGGTCATCTTTGGGGATGCTGTGTGGAGGGTAATTTTATGGAGAGGAAGTTCTGTGAAGGAATAAGGTATGAGCGGTGGGTAGGAATCTGGAGTGTGTGTGAAAAACCTCAACGTGTCCCAGGGTGACGGAAATATGGAGCTGCGGTGCAAGGCGATGGGTCTCCCTCAGCCAGTCTCTTCCAATCCGGCCAGCCACGCACTAGGTGAGCAAAGCATCCGCCGCCAATAGACAAGCCTCGTCCCATGAACCCGGGCACCCCTTCTAAGACACCAAACGTAGCGAACCACTTTATTTTTATTTATTTATTGAAACAAAAAAAATACATATACATTATAAAAAAAATACTGACTGTCCAACTAGGAGATTTCCCGTTTTTAAAACAGTCAATTATTAATTATATTTTGTTTATGGTATTATTTTAAGTGAAAACATTATTTTCTTAAAGTTACCCTACACATTACCGCAGTTCCTGGAGTCATGTTTTCTTTGAAGGTTCATAGTACATATGTATTATATTATTTATTTATTTATCCAATATTAATAATACATTTATCTTGTAGATGTGGATTCTGAATTCGCGATGCGTCTGCAAAACAGCTCTTGCATTTTTCTTGCGGAATTCATCAATATTTTACTTGCAGATATATAAATAAGTAAATATTGCCACTTGATTGCTTGTTGGCGTTCACGTCAGAGATAGTTCGCTTGCATTCGGAATAATAATGAGATCACGGTTTGGATTCGATTTAACCCATATTTACTTTAGTCTGTATGTAGGATAATGTGTGTATTATGCAATGTATACGTCATCATTTTCATTACGCGTGAATGTTTGGTAAGGGAGACATGGGTGAGTACATGGGAGACATTAAATGGGAGAAAAGAGGAATCTCTTAAAATTGTAAACAATTCTTGTGCAACGAAGCCCATAATAATACCTCACAGGTTTTACAAAATAGAAATATATAAAAAAAAAAATAGAGATATAAATAGATAAATTTTTACCTTAGTTAGAACTTTGTTACAAAAGTTAAATATGATGTCAACTACACAACATGTAACAATATAATACTTCCATGCTTAAAAATAACATGCTCCCATAAATATCTGCTAACTAATATTTATGTACCACGAAAATATTTACAATTATTCTACGAGAAGTTGCCGAGATTTTTGATTTCCCAAAAACAAAACTCAAGTATGAACTAAATAGCAATTGGGCCATAGGGATGGCGTGCTTTATAAAGGAAAAAATCGCAGTAGAAGTGAAACCAGGTTTCAACAAAGGTTTCAAAGGTGAAACCAGGAGTCTTAAAAGTAAGCTCATAATCAAAGCGACCCTTGTACGTAGGTAAGGTTTCATTCTATCTCATTCTCTCGTAGGCTAAATCCTGTAGATTTATGTACTTGTCTCTTTTTAGTGTCGCCGACTAAGGGTGTGTCATGAGGCAGTAGGAAAGGAAAGGGAAAAACACGTGGAAGTGGAAAGTTTAAAATTTCTACTTACATCTTCTTTCCCATATATTTTCTTTCGTTTGCTTTTTTCCCCAACATCATTCTGGTAGTGTCTTATTGTGTCGAAAAGGGAAGTACGAAGTACAAATCAAGGTAGTAATTAAGTTACAGAAAAAACAGTTACAAAACACTTTTGAAAAGTAGTGAAAAAATATACTTATCTAAGCTTACCCAACCTAACCTTACCCAAACCTGCTTTAGCTTTTTTTTTATTTATTTTACGTGACACCTCCAAGAGCGCCGCTGTCTGTATAGTGTAAGATAGGAGATCAATGTCGCCACCCGATGGGCAGCGCTGTGAGGTGGGTTAAGGTTGGTGAGATCGGAAGGAAGAGGTCCGTTTTATATGAAGGAGGAAAAACAAATGCCGATGGCCATATACGAGCCGACTTACACAAACATGAATCGAAGAAACAACCCATTCTCATGAAGCCAACATCAACTTGGACGGGTGCTCCGCCCCGCATCGAGGAACAATGATGCTAGCTCCTTAGAGCAGCCTTCATTAAAATACACGTAGAACAGACTCAGCATACTTTTTTTAAAATTGTTAAAAATAAAAACAAACATTCCCGGGTTACGAAAAATCCAACAATGTTTGAAAATCTCCTACTACCATCACAGAAAGCCGAAAATGTTGCTTGAGTCGTGATGGAGGACTTAGCCAGCCGAGAAATCGAACACGCGACGCCCGGGTGGGACCCAAACGCGATGCCAACTCAACCACTGACATACCTTGCGTCTGTGCATTAGAAATGACATTCAGACTGTTAACAACCTAACCTAACCTATTATTTGATCCCGGCCTGTAGAACTAACTTGCCAATGGTCAGGCCGGTGGGGAAGGAAATCTAGCTTGAATAGAATCAATTTGGATATCATATATTGACCATCAGTGAGGCTGCTTTTAGTATAGTAGAGACCTTATAAAAGCCTTAATTATATTATAGATACCTTCTTATACTTCACGTAGGTATATAATTTGTACCTATGTTTTATAATATGTTATTTAATTTGCCTTAAAATTAAAAATTTTAAAATAATAATTTAAATCGAATCTGTTTTTCACTGTTTCATTTTGATGGTTAGGTACCGTATTTAAGACGTTGATTTCCAAAATAATAGGTCCGATAAGCTCCCACCTGCCCGGAAAGTTTTGGTTGTCCCCGAGTTTTTATACATACACAGTCTTGTATTGAAAAGGTATCGTCCAATCAATTGATCAATAGTTGTTTAATTACCAGGTGAGCCGGCGAGCAGGTGACCGGCGGAGGTGGTCGGAGTCCCCGCGAGAGAAAGTCACGGCCCGCACCTAATTGACCGACCAACGATTCGTACACATTGACGAGCGCCTTGCATTATATTACATCGTAAGGAGCTTGTAAATACTGACTACCTATACTTGTCATTGAGCCTTAGTAGTCATACTTCGATGTTACTGTTGAAGGAATCAATACATAAGATTAATCCTTGTTCTTTGATACCTTCCTTGTTATCTACTTTGTCCAATAACTCGCACACATTGACGAGCGCCTTGCATTATATTACATCGTAAGGAGCCTGTAAATACTGACTACCTTTACTTGTCCTTGAGCCTTAGTAGTCATACTTCGATGTTACTGTTGAAGGAATCAATACATAAGATTAATCCTTGTTCTTTGATACCTTCCTTGTTATCTACTTTGTCCAATAACTCGCACACATTGACGAGCGCCTTGCATTATATTACATCGTAAGGAGCCTGTGAAGACTGGCTACCCATTCTGTCTTACATCGATGTTTCCATCGAAGGTATCAATACACAAGGCTAATCCTTTTTCATTTACACCTTTCTTGTTGTCTACTTTGTCCAATAACTCGCACACATTGACTAGCGCCTTGCATTGTATTACATCACAAGGAGCCTGTGAAGACTTGCTACCTATACTATTGTCTTCGAGGTTACCGTCGAAGGTATCAATACACAAGGCTAATCCTTGTTCATTTACACCTTTCTTGTTGTCTACTTTGTCCAATAACTCGCACACATTGACTAGCGCCTTGCATTGTATTACATCACAAGGAGCCTGTGAAGACTTGCTACCTATACTTCGTGTTACCGTCGAAGGTATCAATACACAAGGCTCATCCTTGTTCATTTACACCTTTCTTGTTGTCTACTTTGTCCAATAACTCGCACACATTGACGAGCACCTTGCATTGTATTACATCACAAGGAGCCTGTGAAGACTTGCTACCTATACTTGTCTTCGAGGTTACCGTCGAAGGTATCAATACACAAGGCTCATCCTTGTTCATTTACACCTTTCTTGTTGTCTACTTTGTCCAATAACTCGCACACATTGACTAGCGCCTTGCATTGTATTACATCACAAGGAGCCTGTGAAGACTTGCTACCTATACTATTGTCTTCGAGGTTACCGTCGAAGGTATCAATACACAAGGCTAATCCTTGTTCATTTACACCTTTCTTGTTGTCTACTTTGTCCAATAACTCGCACACATTGACTAGCGCCTTGCATTGTATTACATCACAAGGAGCCTGTGAAGACTTGCTACCTATACTTCGAGGTTACCGTCAAAGGTATCAATCCACAAGGCTCATCCTTGTTCATTTACACCTTTCTTGTTGTCTACTTTGTCCAATAACTCGCACACATTGACGAGCGCCTTGCATTATATTACATCACAAGGAGCCTGTAAAGACTGGCTACCTATACTTCTTATACTTCGATGTTACCGTCGAAGGTATCAATGCATAAGGTTAATCCTTGTTCTTTGATACCTTCCCTGTTATCTACTTTGTCCAATAACTCGCACACATTGACGAGCGCCTTGCGTTATATTACATCACAAGGAGCCTGTAAAAACTGGCTACCTATACTTATCTTACTTCGATGTTACCGTCGAATGTATCAATACAAAAGGCTAATCCTGGTTCATTGACACCTTCCTTGTTATCTACTTTGTCCAAACACACACACACATTGACGAGCGCCTTGCAATTAATAATTATACATTGGAGCTTGCTAAGACAAGCTACCTCCAATCGTCTTGAGCCTGAGTGCTCATATTATGCTCACGACAAATCGACGTTACAACTGAAGGTATCAAGGTACCTTCCTCGCTTATTTGTCCACCAACTCGTTCACATTGCCGAGCGCCTTGTATAAAGAGCGTTACGGGACGTACTTGACTTACTTTAACCAGTGATTCTTGACATGGTTTGTAATAAAAAATTTAAATGAAACTTTGTCTCCGGTGACTCTTAGATGTATTTTTTTCAGTTGTTATTTCTTCAAAATCAAAAAAAAAATCTTCCACATATCGTCACTGGTCACTCAGGCGAGTAATCGCTTGATTCCGCATCCTGCTCCTAACAGTACCTAGTGATTTTTTTAAATGTTTTTAGTTAAAAAAATATCATCGGAGACCAAAATTTTATTTACGTTTTTACTCCAAATTATGTCAGAAATCACTGGTTAAAAAGTAAGTAAAGTTTTTTTCTTAACACCCTGTATATAGATAGGTAGGTACTGCAAGGAGCCTACCAAGAATTATAACACTCTTGTGATTGAGCTTGAGTACCCACATGCTCTGCTTAATTACACGTCGGTGTTTATAATAAATTTATGGTAATGTAAGGATTAGAGGCAGTACTTCGCAACTCAGGAATATTCCATTTATTTTTGTTTTATTGCAAAGCGGAAATATCATGACAGAATATGGCCGAGATCTCAGGGGTTAAAATTCAACAATTACCAAAAACTTTGTCTCGGGATAACCAAAGTAACTGTGTGCGACAACTTTTAGTCCTTATATATAAGTATTTATTTATTTGTTAAAAAAAATGTAATCAGATTTATGTTAAAAATGACTAATATTAATGTTTATGGCTATCAAGAGTAGAGAAAAGATTTTGTAGATCTCAAATACTAAATTTTGAATTTGAAATATGAGGCTATATACTCAAATACTAAAATTTGAAGTATTCAAAATACATAAAAATGACGGTATCTTTGATTTCCCGCCATTACGCGGGCAACCTTCCGAACGTATGGTCGTGTACGTGACGCTTTGTTCCGTGAAATGGTATTGGAAAACGTAGGTATATTATATATAATACGTATATAATACATACATATATAATAATATATAATACGTATTATATATAAACGTACGTAGTGATTAAATATAATACACGGGATAAAAGAAATCAAACCGACATTAAATTTAACCGACGCCAAAGTAGGACACCCCGAGTGGTTCACTACTTTTGGTGACTTAGCAGGGGTTCCCGGGTTATAGGGTAAGGTTCTAGATCTTCGCGATAAATCCATTTGCCCACTCTGCATGGCGGGCCAGATCAGGAAGGAATCTGATTAAGGGAGATCCTTCCAGCCAAACTCACTCGAACCATCACTTTGCACCACAGTGGGATAAAAAATCAATAGTAATAATAATAATAATAATATTTGGATGATTTATATAGCGCCGTTTTGTGAAAAATCTATAATAAATAATAAATAATAAATAATAAATAATAAATAATAAATAATAAATAATAAATAATAAATAATAAATAATAAATAATAAATAATAAATAATAAATAATAAATAATAAATAATAAATAATAAATAATAAATAATAAATAATAAATAATAAATAATAAATAATAAATAATAAATAATAAATAATAAATAATAAATAATAAATAATAAATAATAAATAATAAATAATAAATAATAAATAATAAATAATAAATAATAAATAATAAATAATAAATAATAAATAATAAATAATAAATAATAAATAATAAATAATAAATAATAAATAATAAATAATAAATAATAAATAATAAATAATAAATAATAAATAATAAATAATAAATAATAAATAATAAATAATAAATAATAAATAATAAATAATAAATAATAAATAATAAATAATAAATAATAAATAATAAATAATAAATAATAAATAATAAATAATAAATAATAAATAATAAATAATAAATAATAAATAATAAATAATAAATAATAAATAATAAATAATAAATAATAAATAATAAATAATAAATAATAAATAATAAATAATAAATAATAAATAATAAATCTACTGCGTAAAAAGTTTTTATATCCCAATAAAGCAAAAGCAATACAGAAAACAGTGTTTCCTGAAGGCGTTTTATTCAATCGTAATTCAAAGAGACGAGGAGGTAAAAAAAGTCCAAGTAACTCTGCGAGTAATTGGGTGCTCTCAAATGCATTACATCTAATATAATTTTCAAGGAAATGCCTTTTCCAGTTTTGCATTTTGGCGTATTCAACAAACCAATTGAATTTATTCGGATTTTTGGGGTAAACGACAATAAAATAAGCGCGAATTGGGATGAGGGAACCAGGACAAAATAAGGCCTTTAAAAGTATATTTTAATAACGCCCTCCAGAACCAGTGGGACTATGTTGTGACGACCGGCGTAGTCCAGCGGTAAAGCATTCCAAAGGTCGCGGGATCGAATCGCGGCCAGGCAAATAAATTGTATTTGATAAATTTCTATTATTTCATAATTTATTCATTTAAAATAATATTTAGTATATTTGCGGCACGCTCCAGAATGGAAGATACTCTCAGTATCGCCCTGGTGTAACCACCATTCAGAATTGAAAAGTTGCTTGAAATGGCTTTGGCCGTGTTTGGTGACCAGATCTGAATAGCCAGGTACTCCCCACCTTCGACTTCCCCATCTACTTCCCCTCCCCACTACCTTCAGCCTCACAGCATACACCAATTGGGGAACCTTCAACGTCACAACCGGTAGCGGATTATAATTGGGGATGCCATAGTCTCACTGGCTCCAGATGGGAGCAGTTGGGACTCTTGTGCGGTATTCATATTAAAAAAAGGCAAAGGATAAATATCGTATCACACAATAAGATTACAGTATTACTCGCTTTTTATCTTTTTACGAAATCTTTATCTACTCGACTACAGGCGTGAAAAATGGGACAAAGGATTTGCCATACCTTGTCAAATGGGGCAGTTAGGATTTTTTGTACGATGTACACGACGGAGGTTAATGAAAAAATAAGTTTCGATCTCGGCAGAACCCCACTTAACCCCACTTGAAGTCTTTATTTACTGCGAATATTTTACTCAGAATAACTACTTAGGTATTGATGTATGCAGATAAATGATTTTTTTATCGTGCCTGTTGGCTACTGCGGCGGTACTTGACAGATTAAAACGGCCACCATCTTTTACCAGAACCGGAACGTAACGAACAAATTTGCAGAAAGTTGAAATGAAAAATGCTCCCGTAGTCCGAGTTAAAAAAGGACTTCGCTACGCTCAGTCAATTACTTCAATACACTTTGCAGGAAACTTTTCATCTAAAAAAATCCTGACAATAACCCCGTAATGGCCGGAACACCATTTCATAGACGTACCAAATGCAAAACCAACTGCATTTAATTATTATATTTTATAATAGTTGCGATAAAACATTTTCGATATCGCTACCCGCAATCCGCTAGAGCTGCAATAAAAAAATCACATAGGACGGGTTTAGGAAGGAAATAGGATGATTGGCGGACGTTCCAAATTAAAGGCGTCACCTCATTTGGATAGGGTTCTAACTGATATTTTATTCAAAAATGACCTTTGATTGCCAAAGCATTTCTTTTGCTCATTTCTATACCCAAAATATTTTTCAGAACCATCCGTGTTGTATTTTCGTAGATATATCGTCGCCTTAGTTCGTATTTGTCCAAGAGACCATTAGAAAATTTTACAGAAGGACAAGGTTTTCTTTCATTATTTCAATGAAACATTATGGTAGGTGTTTAAGATAAAGCTATTTCCGTAGAGGTAAACATCTCATTAGTTTAAATAATTCATAGTTAAGTGAATAACTATCATTTTTTATAGTTTATTTTAAATTTTAAAGTTGAGATTGAACGAAAACTAAAATGGTCTGTTGGACAAATAAGAACTGAGGTGACGTTATGTATGAAAAAGTTCTAAAATCAATCATTTTCAATAATATTTCATTGCACAAGTTTCTAACTACACTTACACTCTATTTTTCTTGTATCTGACAGTTGATCTTAAATATGGGGCGCATTATGGTTCGTCATTTCATTTGAATAGGGTTCTAACTACGCCTTATCATTTTTAAAGGTTTCTAAGTTTCAAAAGGCGAATTTTCTTAATCTGTTTAACAATTTTAGTTAAAGTATTTTAGTTTATCGTATTTTAATGGAAAATATTTAAATAGGACGTGGCCGTAGCTTGGAATTGCATTAGGAAAATGTAATTAGAACCTTGTGCAATGAATTAGTATGCCTTAGCTGATTGCACAGGGTTCTATTTGCATGTTTAGGTATGTTCAAAAAGGGTAAATATACGTTCTATTCAAATGCTTTCCTTTAAAATATGTTCAATTAAAATACGTTAAGCAATTTTCAACTTCAAAATCGGAAATTGGCAAATAGATAATGAAAAATCGTCTTTGCAAACTTTGACACCTCATATCTCAGAACAAGGTGAAGTGAAGTCAGAACCCTATCCAAATGAAGTGACGAAGAGTTGATCCGAAATAAGAGTTTGCTTCGGTAGACGTTCCATATTGTGGGTGTCGGATCCTGTTATAAGCAGCTTTCGGCTTAAAGAGGCCAAGATAAAGTAATTCCTTGCCAACGGAAGTTTTAAACTTAAAGCTCTAGAACTATTTGCACGTGAAATAAGCGTCCAGGATTCTGCCAACGAAGTTGATGGAAACTATAGAAACCGAGTTGATGGAAGTTAAAGGAATTGACGGCCGGCGTAGTCCAGCGGTAAGGCACTTGACTAGACAATCCGAAGGTCGCGGGATCGAATCCAGGCGCGGCAAATAAATTGTATTTGATTAATTTCTGTTATTTCACAATTTATTCATTTAAAATAATATATAGTATATTTGCGGCACTTTCCGGAGTAGAAGACACCTTCAGTATCGCCCTGGTATAAGACCACCATTCAGAATTGAAACGTTGCTTGAAATGGCTTTAGCCGTGTTTAGAGACCAGATCTGAATAGTCAGGTACTTCCCCACCTTCCTCTTCCCTATCTCCTTCATCTTCCCACTACCTTCAGCCTCACAACATACCCCAATAGGGGATGCCATAGTCTCAGTGGCTCCCGACGAGAGCAGTTGGGACTCTTGTGCGGTATTCATATAAAAAAATGGAGTTGATGGAAAAATATAGAAACCTAATCTAAACACAGCCTTACCTATAATTAAGTAATTTTAATAGTAAATCCTATTTTATATCAAATTCTACTTTATTTGCCTTGTGTTTTTTAATAAATTAAATCTTCTGAGAGTGGTTTTTTCCAAATAAAATGAAAACAGACCAGTTCAGTCATAAAAATATATTAGCTACCTTAGTTTAATAAAGACAAGGATTAGTATTTTTCAAGTCAATAAAAATTATTAAGGATGGGTTGTTTCAAAAAATTTGGATTCATCAAATATTTGAAGTTGATTTTCACGTTCTGTGTAGGTTCTATTCAAGTTCTGTTATTATATCGTTATAGGACAGCTGCTTCACAACATTGAAATAATCACAGAACTTGAATAGAACTTACACAGAACGTGAAAATTAACATCAAATATTTGATGAATCCATCAAATTTTTTGAAACAACCCGTCCAAAGTAATTTTAAATAATTTTTGGGCATTTTGATCTCAAACCAGGATAAGATTTTTATGAAACGGGCTGAAATGGGCCGCGCGTACGTTTCCCTTAATAATAATTTGTAGATATTTATATATAACATTTGATTTACATACGTAGGTAAGGGGTGAGTTTGGAACACTGGAAGGCCGGGAAGAGTGGAAGAAGGCCCGGATAAGATAGCCCGTAGAAGGTACAGCCCAGATGGGGCGCGGGCGCGCGGCGCAACAGATGCCGATGCCGCGGCCGCAGCTCGCAGCTGCCGGGCGGCAGGTGGCGCGGCCGGTCACGCTTGGGCCGCTCAGGTAAAATAAAGGTGACGGCACTGAATCGAAACGTGCCTTCTCTTAATGTGACACTTCAAAAGAAACTGAGGTAAGAGCGGTGGCAACTTGTAAAAAGGTTTTTTTCCTTCCTCTTTTACATAATATTATCCCCATTAACACGCACATTTCATGCATTAACCTAACCTAACCAATAATTTGAAATTTTTTTTAACAGTTGAAAAAAACAAGTTTATTTAAGATTAAGATCGGTTTCGGAGCCACCGTTTCTTCTCCTAAACAAGAATAAACATTTTTAACAAAATTATGGCCAAATACATTTATTTATTTATACTAGGTTTTTACAGATGTTTTCACATACGTGAAAACAGTCCAATCATTTATATGTTTTATTGTATAATCGGCACAAAAAGTGAAGTGACATTTTTCTTGCTAATTCCCCACATATAAGGTAAGTGTTTTCCAGGGGCGGTTCTAGACTTTTTGTGAGCTTGAGTTGTAAGATCGAAAAATACCACATTATTGACGTAGCTGAAAACAAATAAATTTTTTTACTAAAAATTCGCATTTTGGAATATTGAAGTGAAACTTCTATAGCTCCGTTAGTGATTTAAAATTCGGGTGAAACGGAAGTGCGTCACTAAAATTTATTATTCGATGGGTCCTCGGTTCTAATAAAATGCGCTAAACTAGCGCCTCGGCTCGAAGCGTAGCGCAGCGGCTAAGGCAACTGACAAGACAGACATCAGAGTTTCAGACGTCCAGCGATCCAAAAAATAAACATTTTTATTTTTCTGAAATTAATATCCAATCTTCAAATCACTTTAAAATAAACAGGCAAAAGAAAAGAAAGAGACATCTAGCGACTTTCTAGTTTCACTTCTACCGCTTGTGAATCGCACACTCTGGTTTTTTTAGTTGGGGAGGCATAGCATCCCCTTAATACAATAATCTTGAAACATAAAATTTAAATTATGAAAAAAAAAATCGTTTTCAGCTACAATAACTTCGTAATTTCGTCTTTTTCAATCTTACCTCTCTGGCTCACTGAAAAGTCACGGACTGGTGTTTTATAAATACCGAATTCTCTCCGAATTTTGTGCTCTTCAAGTCAAAATATTTCGGAAAGTTTTTTATTTTTAGAATGTTTGTTTGAAATACAAACGTCTAAAAGATAATTTTAATTGTTTTCTGTAATGACATTTTTTACCGACCATTTGAAAAAAAAAATAAATATGTGAGTATAAAGCGCAATTAAAATACCTCGGAAGCATTCCAAAATTCCATGAAATTTCATCGTCGCGCCTTTCGAACTTGTAGGTAAAAATATTTAAAAGCCTGAAGTATTCAAGACTGTGATATACGCACAATTTCAAAATCAGGTAAAGACCAACAGAAAATCTTCGCCTTAACACCTCCTTCTTTGCCTAGGTAAATCTTAGAAAAGCATCCTCGCATGCAGACTAGAATCATTTGTTCACGATAGTTAATAAATCACGTCAGATTTGCAACATGACTTTCGAACAGGTCAAATGACATCACATCAACTTCTCCGCATGGTTGAGCTCATCACGAACGGCTTCAATATCAATAAACACCCAGTAATCCCTTCGCAGCAAGCACAGCTTTTCATAAAGTATGGTATAATGGCCTACTTTATAAGATGTTCCTTCTGGGCTCTCCCATAAGATTTATCCAAAACGTTTATTTCTGTCTCAGAGATACTCTTAAATAAAAAAAAGACGATTCTTTTTCCTCAGAACTGACAGCCGGTGTCCCCCAAGACGGACCAATGTGATCCAAACTTTTTAAGGTACATTTTCCAGAAAATAAATAAATAAATAAATTTTACCGGTATACCGAAACTTGAAAAACTTAAAACATAATATCGTAAAAAATTCTCAATTCGCCATTTTTACACAGCCCCCGTGTTTTCCTAAAGAAGGCAGAGTTTCCGGACACCGTGCATATTATGATAATACATTATTATACATGGTGTCTGGAAACCTGATCATTTAATTTATATTACACAGAAAACCCCAAAAAAAATCTATCTGAACATTTCGATTATTATTTTTTTTTCGGCAACCATAAATATTTAAGATTCCAAGACTACAACGCATTTTAAAAGATGATATTAGCCCTCCAGCAACCATTTTTTTAAAGTTTGATCTAAAAGATTCCAACTTGGGATTCGATTTACTCAAAAACGAAGGCTTAAAAAAATTGAATCCTAATCCTGGAGTAATTAGATTTTCGCCTGTACTACGAGTTTCCGGACACCGTACAATAAGAAATTCATTTGATACGTCTGTTAATTTTTCAAAGATAACAAATGACCAAAATTTTCTTAATTTTTTTTTTCGTTAATATTGAAAGTTGAAAAATAATTATCTATTCATTCAACTAATAACTGCAAACATATCGTGTTTTATAAATAATTTAAGATAAAAAGGGACAATTCTCATTGAAAAAATATTATTTTTGGCAAATAAAACTGCTGTACCCCTGAAAATAACAGAAAAATTACACGTAAGTTTCATGATAAAGCCAACGCGTCACTTCATTTGGATAGGGTTCTAACTGACATTTTTTTCAAAAATGACCTTTGAATGCCAAAGCATTTCTTTTGCTTATTTCTATAATCAAAATAATTTTCAGAACCATCCGTGTTGTATTTTCGTAGATATAAGTATGACAAAGTTCTAACTTCAAGCGTTTTAAATAATAATTCATTTTACAAGGTTCAATAGTAAGTTAGAACCAAAGAAATTTTAATCCCGAGAAAAAAATGTAAAGTTTTCACTTTGACAAGGTTCTATCGTCAATATGGACCTTGTGTAACCGACGTTTTGTTCGCATCTGACATTTGTTGATTGCGTGATTGTTAGGAAAACGCGGTGCAGTTGAATGTTGTTGGTTTTCGAAGTTTTGTGTATGTTATTTTCGGTATAAAACAGTCTATTTGACATCATTATAATAACTATAAAGTTCGAGTGAGTTATTATAATCAGACATCATAATACAAAAAGAAATCGGAAATATGATTGCTGAAGAAACATACAATTTATGAGGTTTGCAATCCACCTTTTTCTGAAAAAATTGGTCATAATAATGAAGAAACAGCCAAAAATACTTATTTAGTATTTTTATATTTAGTATTTTTAAATTTAGTATTTTTGGTGAATAAATCTAAATGATTTTATCGCTTGTAACTATGTTTAACATCAAATAATTTAATTAGCAAGTGTGTATTGATGTATTTTTATTATATATTTCCGGGACTCGTCAAAATAGGAGTGAAAAACAATCATATTCTCGCAAAGATGTGAATGTGGACGGCCCTCATTAAAAAGTATGTTTTTTAATGTATTTTCTTACAAACAATACTGAATATTTGCATTATTTACTTATCATTAAACACCAAACATGTTCTTAATCTCATATTATTATTTATCAACAGTTCAACGTATGAAGTTCACAATGTATCAAAAATTAAGAAACAAACTCATGCTATTCATTTTGAAGAACAAATTCATGACGAGAATGTAGTATTCATTATTTACTTCCACAGTAAACATGATCCAGTATAGATAGTTCATTTTACTGCTTGAAATTTCTAAATATTCTTTTAAAATGGGTTGGTACTAAATATAATAGATTAATAGGAAAATTATATAATGTTTCCAGGAGCTCTGATCTTCAAAATGATATTGTTATTAAAGAATAAGCTAATAAGTCTAACAATTAAACTGCACAACGAACTCAATTTATATCTATCAACAATGCTAATGAACCTAACTCAAACAAAAAGAAAGAGATGTCCTAGGAACCCTAAACAATGGGCTTTTGCTATCAGCAAATTGAATCACCAGTCTGCATTGTTAAAAATTTAAAGACTTTCTAGGTTTATGTCATTTCATATGTAGTCAAAACATATCAGAATCTGAGCGAAGAGATTTGTTCTAAGCTTATTTATTGGTCCTTAGATATGAATGGCAAAAAACTTGTACAATAACCTCGACCGAAAGGAATCTAAATAATCGCATTTTTAGAAGGACGGATGGTGAGGAGTCAATGCGTTCAAAGCAGACATAAAAGCTATGTTTTCATTAATGCCACTACCAGATAGGGAATATTACTCTGCCCTTTTTAAAAAATGAAGAAAAAACTGCTGTATTAGGAAATATATTTTTTTTTTCATTCTTATCAATAATGTTTGTTCCAAAAATAAAAATAACATGTTTTAAATAAATATTTTTAAATCTTGTTGAACAAGGTTCCAAAGATAATTAGAACCTTGTGCAATGAATTATTATGCCCAAACTGGTTGCACACAGTTCTAACTTCAAGTTTAGGTATGTTCTAAACCACTAATTACACATCATATTTGAATATTTTCCTTTAAAATATTTTAAACTAATATACTTTACGAAAGATTGAAACTCAAAATAAGAAATTGTTAAATAGATTATGAGAAATCGCATTTGCAAACTTTGACACCCAATATCTCAGAACAAGGTTGAGTGCAGTTAGAACCCTATCCAAATGAAGTGACGAACGGTCTAGAATTTGACGGGAGGAGGGAGACGGTGGAATGAGATTAGAAACAGCGCAGCGTTATAAAATTATTGAATTTTTCACATAGGATTCGTCAGGATTCTCCAGTAAAGTTCTCGTATTTAAAAACCGACATGGGCGACATTACGACAGTTTAGGAAACTAACATGATATAATGGGGAAAAAATATTGCTAGCCCGGTACTTATTACTAGCGACATCTATGGAATTTTACAAAAAATATAACATATCGAAGAAACACCACACGATAATGATGAGAGACATCTATGAGAGAGAAATATAGATACTTTCAAGTTACAAACAATGTTCCACAAAAAGAAAACAAAGTCATCAATAGATGTCTCTGTACCACTGGAAAACTTATTCTTTTTGAAAGCCAAAAAACTGATTCGACTAAATTGATATGTACACAACCCAGTAATATATATATATATATTGGTTTCAGTAGTCGAGGAGTAAGGCACTTTTCTCAAGAAAACTTTGTTGAATCAATTTGTATATTTTCACAAATAATTTATTAAAAATAATACCGATGTGCATGTTTTCGGCACATTAAATAGTGGGAGATACTTTCAGTATTGCCCTCGTGAGAGATTCAGAAAGGAAACGATGAGTAACCTCAAAAAGTAAAACACGCCATAAAAATTTACTTTAAAAAGTTAAATTACGCCAAAAACGGTCAAAATAGCATCATATAAATCTTAAATTTGGATTTGAGATCAAAACTTAATTAAATAAAAATAAAAAATTGTAATTAAGAGGTATATCAAATATCTAGTACGGATGTGAGCTACTTTATTTATTTTTGCTTTAAATTATAAGATATAGGTCATTAAAGATTTTAGAGTTTCATGATTTTAGAGGCTGGAGAAGTTTAGGGGGCTCTCTCAACCATTCTCTCCCGACCCTGCTTGCAGTGCAGCTGGTGGGCAGATGCATCCGCCGCCAAGACTCGGACAAACCCCACCCCGCTCTACGGTTAAGTCACCAAACGCAGCGAACCGCTTAAGGTAACCTGTGCCGGAGGTGTTGGTTATCCAGTTATCCGGGCGGCGGTACCCATACCCGCCTCCCAAGATGACGCCCGACAAGAGCACCCCTGTCTACAATGTAAGACAAGGGAACTATATCTCCACCCCGTTGGGCAGCCCTTGTCAGGAAGTTACTATCGTATGGGATCAATTCAACCCTAAATAGTCATTCATAGCAATCAAGCACCAAATCAATGCAGGGGTGCTACAAGGATCTGTGCTGTCACCGACACTGTTTTTGTTGCATATCAACAATCTCGTTGAATATGCATCAATTCATCGTTTACAAGGGTTATCTTTTTTATCGCAGGTCATGTTGGCTTCATGAGAACGGGTCGTTTCTTCGATTCGTTTCGTGCAAGTCTGTATATAAGCAGTCATGTATGTGGAACGAGTTAACGGTATCTTTTTTTTCTCCTTCATATAATCCGGGCCTCTTAAGGCCCACATTAATAAATCCCTTCCTGCAGCCCCTACCTAACATTGCTCAACCGGTTGGTGATATAATTCCCCTGTCTTTACAGGTAGGGGGGTTCTTGTGAGGTGTCACAATAAAATTAAAATAAAGTTGGTTTCAGCAGGATAGGAATCGTTAGTTAATTAACTTATTTTATCAAGTTAATTAACATTTGTATGGTTTTCTGAGTTATTGGAAGGTTTTTGATTCTTTGGCGTGTGTTGACTTGTTTTTGTATTATTGGATTATTTTTTGACGCTTAAGGCGACGCTTCCCGGCTCAAAAAGAAGAAGATGGAGATATGTGTAATTACGAATGTTGGACAGAGCGCGCTAATATTTTCAATGATAAAATTGAAGCGAAAATTGTGAAAATGCTTAATAAAACATGATTCGTTTAAAATAGAGCAAAAATCTCGGGGGTTGTCTAAAACAACGTTTAAAGAAACACTGTGAATTTTTTCATACATATAACTTGTTAAATAATAGACAGGCTTGAAAATAAAAATTTTCGGAGCATACTTTGCGATTTTTTTCTATCGAGGAAATTTCATATATTTCGACGTGGGGGTATTATCTTCAAAAATAACATATATTTTATTAAGAGCTTAAAAACTTCAAATGTTTAAGGGAGATATGTAAGAAATCGGTAGAAATTCGGAGAGGGGCGGCTTAAACGATTTCCACAGATTCTTCGAAACATGCACATTGCACATTCCAAGAAACTTTTTACGAAGACATAATATTTATATCGTTGAAGAAGAAGATAACACTAATAATCTAAACGAAATATGGAGAGACTAAGACACAGAAAAATAAAAAAGATAACGGTCGCAACTGGGACTCGAACCCAGAACCTTTCGTCTTAAGGGGATCCAATAGTCCAGGGAAAAATCGAAGTCGGAATTCACGCCCATTGTGGGAGGAGTTTAAAAATATTTGAGAAAAAGCTTTTGGAACGGTTGAAAAAGGTATTTGAGAATTTTTTTTACAGGTTGATTTCGTAAAGACCTAAAAAAAACATTAACTCCTTTTTTACACATTGTTTATTGTAATAACAAGGAAATTTAAAATTGATTTCACGGAACCGAGCGACGTGGAGTCACACGTCCGCTCCCCGCTCCGGCCAGGGGAGTTTTGAAAGAAAGTAGCGTGTGGCAAGCCAGTAGTCCTTCGGTGAACGACATAAGGGTCAATTTGAAAATCCGCATTCGTCGGCTGCCAGCCGTATTGTGAAATAACAAGGCAAATATGCATATTTTATTTTATTTTGTGAATATCGGGCGTAAATATCATATTTTTTTTGCGATTATCATAAAAGAAACTAAATTTGCTACAATAAGCAATAAAACCATATCCGAAAAGATGTTCGTAAGTAGGAGAGTTTGCACTTGAAAGTGTTTTTTTAAAGACCTGTTACTTTATTTTTTTGTAGGCTTATTAAAAGACTTATAAAAAAAATGACCGATATTTTTAAGGGCCAAGATATGTTCTACACGCATTATTTAATTGAAGCATTTATAATATTTCTAAGCGATCAAATTTTCAAAACAAAAACACATGATTTTGTGTGATTTTGCATTATTTACTATGGCTTCATCTTAACGGGAAAAACGCTTCTACCAATTCGTCTACTAAGACCTTTTATTTAAACGTCATTTTTGTCAATCTCATATTTCAAATTTCAGAATTAACAAAATAATCAATGGGCAATAAACCAAAATATTCTAGCTACAGCCAGTTTGAAAACATCTTTTGGACAAAGAAATATGAAATTCAATGCGACAAAACTATACAACGCTCTGCCAACTCAAACAAAAAAATAACAGAAATAAATAAATTTAAAACAAAAGTAAAAATATGGTTGAGGGAACAAAGTGAAAATGAACTATCAAACACACTGAAGACCATGTAAGGACAACTGGATACTAAATACAAATGTGGAAAAACTACAGGCCACCTCAGAACAGGGAACCCTAGTGAGGAGGACTGTGAAAAAAAAAAAAAAAACTTTATAATACCTTAATATAATACAATTTATAAATACATTATGTACAAATTTTGCTATAGATACTAATAAAAAAAAAAATAAAAAAATAAAAAAAAAAACTTCAACTTTTTTTCCATGCTATTGGCAGCTACCTCTTTAGTTGGAAACAAATGTTCGAAGAACTGTTTTGTAATCTAGATAGTGTCTCGGATAAATATATCCCATTTTATTTATATGGAACACCTATTAACCTAGTTTGTAAAAATCTAACTGAATTACTTCTTCAATCTTTGCAAATAATTTTAATTCAGTCTAGAATATTCAATTTTTAGGACAAATTTTTAACTCTCTTTTCATAACTCATAACTTTTGGAGGATATTCCCATCAATGTAACATATAATTGAAGAAGAAGAAGAAGATAACACTCAACAATCTAAACGAAAATATTAAAAAGACCAAGACACAGAAAAATAAAAAGATAACGGTCGCAACAAGAACTCGCACTCAGAACCTCTCGTCTTAAGGAGGGGGGGGGGGGGGGTTAAAGTTTTAAAACCACTTTAAAAAGATGCAGTTTAAAGCGACCGGTCCTCTTGCTCGATTCAAGTATATTTCGAGTATAAAAAAAATTTAAATCGATATTCTCGTAAAAAAAATTTTAACTTAACCAATCATTTTGAAATTTTGTACACTATTTTTACACATACATCAACAGGAAGTGAAGAAGAGTTTTTTTTTTTACACAAAGTTATTTGTTTTCATTTAATTACATATTATCTAATTTATCCAACTACAGCTAACTTTGACTCTCATACTGTAAATAAAATATACCACTATTTATTAGTAATTAATTAATTTAAAAAAAAAAATTAAAAGAATTTTAACAGTTAGGCCCTACTGCTCCCGTATGGAGACAGTGAGACTCTGGCATCCCCAATTGGGGTTGTTGTTATTTCGTTGACTTGTTGGACTTGAGGATGTTAATATTTAAACACTACGACGACTTTACAAGATAGACTTTATTAACTAGTGTTAACTCCATTGACATTACTTAGAGTGTTTGAGACTGACTGACGACAATTATATTAGTAGCTAACTAGTGATGTGCGATACTACATAGTGATGTGACAGTTGTGAGGCTGAAGGTAGTGGGGAGGAAAAGGAGATGGGGAAGAGGAAGATGGGGAAGTACCCGGCTATTCAGATCTGGTCACCAAACACGGCTAAAGCCATTTCAAGCAACGTTTCAATTCCGAATGGTGGGCTTACACCAGGGCGATACTGAGAGTATCTTACGCTCTGGAACCTGCCGCAAATATTCCATATATTATTTTAAATGAATTAATTTTGAAATAACACAAATTAATCAAATAAAATTTATATGCCACGCCGGGATTCGATCCCGCGACCTTCGGATTGCGAGTCAAGAGCCTTACCACTCGATCACGCCGGCCGTCAAGGTATGGGCAATGTTCGTTTTATTTTAGTCTGTGATCAAAAGAGGGACTTTTCACGGTACTAATAATTTGGTTTTGATCGTTGAAGACCAAAAAGACGGAAAATATAGTGCGAATAACGCACTTTACTCCCAATTACTCAATAACCTCGAAGCCTGTGGAACTATGGCTTCCCCAGTTGAAGTAAATGACGAGAGTGAGGAGCGTGGAAAGTTAGTAATAACTCTCACAAAAGACACGGAAAAGCGCCAATTTTTTCAATAGTATTCTCCACTTGGGGTAGGTATGTGGTGTGGGTGAAGGGGGTGGAATAAGAATTATTACACACGGGAAAGAACCGCAGGCTAAAATTTGTGATGGTCGAAGCGCAAACTAATAAATTATTGCGATAAAATTTTTGGAGAGGGAGTATCCTAACAACATTTGGATTAAAATCCTTTGGTTTTTCTTAAGCCGCGGTATCCCGCTTTTCTACCGATTTATCACATGTTTTCCTTAAGCACTTTCAGTCTTACTAAAAAAAAAAACGTCTTCACGATTGTTACTGTACATCTGCAGCCTGCTCGATGAACGTCATTTTTGTATGTTTACTAATAAGACTTTGTGTTAGTCAAATTGTATCTTCCTAGATCTGCGCAGGCACCGCGTCCATCTTGTTTTATATCTTCCCAGTAAAACTTAATTTTTGACATGTTGAATTGTGTGTTGAATTTTATGTTTTTGAACGTAAGTTCTGTTTAAATGATCAATTCACTTAAATATTAGTTCAACATATTTACCAATGCTGGTGTTATTTTTTTCTTCAATTTTAGTCCTTTAAGTAATGTTTTGTTGGTTATGTGTATAGTTTTGTTAATGATAGGTTTTAGTCTGTTTCTGAAATATTAGAAACAATGTTAGACATTTGATAGGTTTATGACTTTTCCGCGTGTATTTAATAAAATTTCCATGAAAGTAATATTATTTAATAATGTAAAAGCTTTATGCGTGTGTAAATAAAAACAGATTTTAGAAATCGCTTGAAAATGAATTCAAAATGTCATTTTTTTTTCTGTAATTCTTTCGGAATTATTGTTATATTTTTTAATTGTATGAATGCGATAAAAAAAAATGAAGTCACAGTTTTCTTCCGAATTCATTAAATAACAATAATAAACAATGTTAGACATTTGATAGGTTTATGACTTTTCCACGTGTATTTAATAAAACTTCCATGAAAGTAATATTATTTAATAATGTAAAAGCTTTATGCGTGTGTAAATAAAAACAGATTTTAGAAATCGCTTGAAAATTAATTCAAAATGTCATTTTTTTTCTGTAATTCTTTCGAAATTATTGTTATATTTTTTAATTGTATGAATGCGATAAAAAAAAATGAAGTCACAGTTTTCTTCCGAATTCATTAAATAACAATAATAAACAATGTTAGACATTTGATAGGTTTATGACTTTTCCGCGTGTATTTAATAAAACTTCCATGAAAGTAATATTATTTAATAATGTAAAAGCTTTATGCGTGTGTAAATAAAAACAGATTTTAGAAATCGCTTGAAAATGAATTCAAAATGTCATTTTTTTTCTGTAATTCTTTCGGAATTATTGTTATATTTTTTAATTGTATGAATGCGATAAAAAAAATGAAGTCACAGTTTTCTTCCGAATTCATTAAATACTGTGTTTTTTTAATTTTTAATTTTCGGAAAATGTTCGACCATTAAATAGAACATATTTACGGTTAGGTGTTTTTTTAACTTTTTTCATGATGAAGCTTAAAATACTGCAATTTTCAAATACGATCGTATATTTCAAATACAAAAATCTAAAAGGCAATTTTATTTTTCTAAAATGGTTCTTGTTTTTACGACATCTTCAAAAATAAGAAATATAAAAGACATTTAAAATACGTTGGAAAAATCCAAAAATTTGTTGAGAAATCATTAAACAAACAGTCGTACACATGAGATAAACTACCCTCTCAGGCTGTATAAGCAGTGTATACATAGATATCTTTCCATGAAAATTTTTTGGTCATTTTTTAATTAGTAATATTTTCATATCCGCGGTCGTTTATCAATTGAATAAAATTTTCACGAGGTTTTTTAGTAAGTCTGTTTAAGTTTTAAAGCTCTTAAAAAATAAATATGTTTTTCTTGAAAATAATATCTACACATTCCCCACGCCGCGCCGCGACGAAACGCAAATCAGATGAAATTATATTTTACAAGTTATTTGTATTAAAAAAAAATCACAGACTGACTAACTAACTAACCATCACGCCGTTTCCCCCGCAGGGATAGGCGGTGAGGACGGACCGCCAAACAACTCGATCTTGGCACACACTCCTTGCCTCGGTCACATTCGTACATCGTCTCAAACATGCTCTTCTACTATTCTGACTCTTGACATCACCCGACACTTGGTCGTGCCATGTCTTCCTCGGGCGTCCCCGACTTCGTCTACCAATCACATTTGCGTCATATATTCTCCTTACACTCCTTTCCTCATTCATTCGCTCTACATGCCCAAACCATCTGAGTGTCCCTTTCTTAATCTTACTCATTACGCTTACATCAACCTTGCATTATTTGCGGATCTCCACATTTCTCACACGATCATTCGTGGTTTTAGCACACATACGCCTCAGGGATCTCATTTGTATAGCATTCAGTCTACTTTCATCCTTTCTCTGGCAGTTCCCTGCCTCACTACCATACATCAGGGTAGGTACCAGCACTCCATTATGACATTTGACAGTATTTTGTTGGCGCCAACGGCGTTCAGTCCTCCATTAATGGAGTTACCGGCATTTATCCTTCGTTCAATAACTGAACAGTGCTTATTTAAATGCTGTTTTAGACAACTCCCACTAGATTTTTGCTTTATTTTAAACGAGTGGTGCTTTATTAAACATTTTCACAATTTTAGTTCAAATATTATCATTTTTAACACTAGCGCGCTCTCTCTAACATTCGTAATTCATATCTCTCCATCTTCCTTTTTTCGAGTTGGTATACCGTGCCTCAAACGGAAATATTTTAGTATTGTTTACAACTGAAATCTTTAATACATTTCAGCTTAACCGACCATCAGCCTAGTGGACAAATGCATCGGATTCCCTCCCAGACATCGCGAGTTCAAACCATTGCTAGCTAAGTCCTCCATCATAGCACAAGCAACATTTTCCGTTTACATTAAAATGTGAATTTTTTTCAGCGGAAAACATTTTGTGGTCTCCTCCCACGTTGGGGCCCTATGAAAAATTGTAGTTTTATTATTATTTTTATTGTTTTCCGAGTCCTGTGTCCCCGATGTGTACCATTTTTAAAGCATCCTCAAAGGTGGTACAATTTTCCATTTGGTCTTCCTACTGTGTGAAGTTAATTTATTTATTTATTTAAAATTTACGGCACAAAGTGCCATTTACAAGCTTGTGTATATTTAATTACAGTCATAGTACATTATACAGGCATTAAAAATAAACAATAATATCAAAAAATCATTATGTAGTGACCTCGTTAACGTATAATTGGCTGAAATATTCGATCAGTACAACCTTATATTTCAGTATGGAAATATTAAAAATATCAGCCACATTGGCATAAAAATTTCCAGTGGTGTGTAATCTATTTACAACTGAATTGGAGCCTGATACCGACATAAAGTTGTCACAATAAAACAAACTAGGGAACCTTGATCTTATTGTAGGTATATGAAAGTGAATCAGTTTTAATATATCAGGGCTATCCAACTGATAGTTAACGATTTTATACAAAAATATCAGATCAAAAATTTTTCTTCTGTCACTTAATTTCAACAATTTTAATGAGTGCAACAAAAAATCATAGTTTATTGATTCTAAGGGAATTCCAAGTCTAAAATTAATACACCTCAAAAATTTGTGTTGGACTCTTTCAATGGTATTGATGTGATTGTTGAAGACAGGTGACCAAATTGTTGAATTATATTCAAGAATGCTTCTAACAAGAGATGTGAACAGAATTTTTAATGTGTAAATATTTTTAAAATCCTTGGAAATCCTTAATATAAAACCTAACATTTTCATAGCCCTGTTAAAAAATAAAATTCAAATAAATTTTCTTCGAAAAAATCGATTCATCAAATCGATCCACCAGTTCCATTGCGCAATGAGTCCGAATTTATTCGATATTATTTTATTTATTTATTTATTACACGCCCTAATGGGTTTTTACATACTTTGTTTATAAATTAAGTATCACAGTACTTTAAAACTAAAACAAAAAAGAAAATATAATACAATGAAAAAAATGTAACAACAAAAGCATGTAAAACAAAATAAAATATATTGGTAAAAATGATAAGAAGTCACATATAAAAAGATATTCAATATAACAAAAATAAAAGGCTAAATCCTATAAATGTATGTCTCTGTTAGTCTCTTTTTAGTGTTGCTCGTTTCTGTTTCATCGAGTTTCAAATCACACCGGTGCTAAAGAAATTTTCACCTCAAAAAGTTTGTTATACAAATATTATTATTTAGAAACATCAATTTTTATTAAATAACTACTTGATAGATAATTTTTTCAGTTTCTAAAACAGTTTTTGTTTCTATGGAAACCAACAAAATGAAATTATGGCACATTTCAAATACATCGGAAAATTGTGTGCAGTTCACTCGAGGTAAAAGTGAAACCTTAAGAAAATAAAAGTAGACAAGAGTGGGGAGGCCAGGAAGCACCGCACACAGAGGAGACCGATAGGCTACAAAGCACCGCACAAAGAAGAAGCCGATTAGTCTATCTCATTCTCTCGCAGGCTAGATCCTATAGATATAAGTTTGTCTCTTTTTAGTGTCGCTTTATCGTTTCATCGAGTTTCAAATCACAACGGTGCTAAAGAAGTTTTCACTTCAAAATTGCAGACTGAGCAAACATATTGAAAAGCGTGAGAGGTTGGGATGATGCTTTGAAATCAAAATATTCGAACTTCAGTATACGAACTAAAAACAAAAACAACAAAAAACTTTAAAAGGCCTTCGTACTTTGGTGGATTGTGTATATGCCGTATTACATGCGTTTAAGTATAATATAACATGAAAATAAAAACTGATTACAATAAAAGATTCAAGAAAGATACTTCCCCACCTTCTTCTTCTCCATCTCCTTTCCCTCCTCACTTCCTCCAAACTCACAATTAATCCCAATTGGGGATGCTGTAGTCTTAGTCTCACTGACTCGAGATAGATGAGAGTAGCTGGTAGCTGAGACTCTTGTGCGGTAATCAAAAAATGTATTTCTTAAAACATTTTTTCAACCGTTTAATCGTTTCTACTTCTTTTTATTTTTTTCTTTTCAATCCGCAATGTAATCTTGTTCTACTCTTTTATTTTCTGGTAAACCTGGTATTTTATAATTATTTCATATTATTCTGGAATTTTATACACCACCTTACGCGCTCATTCTACTCTTATTAAACTCATTTTAACTTTGTTCAACTTTTCCCTAAAGTTTTCTACTCTTTTCTGTTTATTTCTACTATTTACCACTACGTTATTCCCTCATCTATTTATCTATTTAAAAATAAACGCTCACTTAAATAATTTATTACATTCCAATAACAAAAAACGTTAACAAATAGTCGCATTACTTATTTAATTGTTAGCTTTTTGAATACAATGTTTACTTGGAAAATGTCGACATGAGGCGTTCATTTTTAAGAGCACGATCATTTTCATCAAGAAGGCTGGCGGATATAACCTGGGATAGAAGTTTCGAAAATATGAATATCTACCTTAAAAACTTAGTTTGCTCCTCTTTCGCTATTTTCTGCTCGCTTTCTACTATTATTCTTCCTGGTTCTACTCTTTTCAACTATCATTATATAAATACTCTATAGCTTTTAAATTTCTACTCTTGTGAACAAGTTGAAGCACCTTTGTACCATTTCACATCATATTATACGACTGTTGTAATCCTTTGCGACCTTTCTTTCCTTTCTACCATTGATTTACTCTTGTTCAACTCCTTTCGATTCTGTTCTAGTATTATCGAACCTTTTTCTACTATTGTTCTACGCCATTCAATTTTTTCTACTCTTGTATAACTTATTTTGTACGCCTGTTCTACTTGCTTCTGATATATTATAGGTTCTCCTATTGTTCTTGTCCTTTCTACACCTTTTACTGAGGTTCTCTTATTTTCTTTATATTTGCAATGTATCTACTCTTTTCTTCTCTTCTTTACGGTGTTCTAACTTTTCTACGGGACTCCACTATTTTATATTATATTCTACTCTTGGTCTACTTTTTGTCTACTTGTCTACTTTTAATATGTTTTTTATTCTTGTATAACCCTGATCTATTCTTTTATAATATTTTCTACGCATGTATACTCGTTTATTTTCTACTGTTTTTCACTCTTGTCTTCCCTTTTCTAGGAAACTAAATAATAAAATAAACTAAATTTATTGCGTTTCAAGGCTGTCGATGCATCTTATGCCTCCATCACATAAGTCACCAAATTATCATTTATTTGAATTGTGAAGAAGATTCGAATGAAATTTGGATGAAATTTTGTTTAATTTTAATGTAAAACTCTGTAGTAATTTTTCGGTCACTTAAGAATATCGTAAAACCCCTTTTTGTAGATATTATTATATACTAATTATGTTGTAAACAAACAGAGAGATTAAAAAAATAACCTTGTAACATATTTCGTTTATTGCACTCCATTTACACATTTTAATAAAATTAACCTTCCTCTTTCCCATCTCCTTCCCCTCACCACTTTCTTGAGCTTCACAACATACCCCAATTGGGGAGGCCATAGTCTCACTGGTTCCAGAAAAAAAATTATAATTTAGCAACATTGTATATATATTTATTGCCATCTTTAAGTTACTGAAATTTAATTGAAAAATATTGTAATTATTACGAGTAAATGTAAAACATTTAATTACATAATTTTATAAGGGGGCCTTTTTTCCAGGTGACTAAATAACACAAGGAAAATAAAAGAGAAATATTATTTCCTATTAAATAATCACTTGAAAACAATTTCTTTTAACAGTTACCCCGTAATTAAATGCAAAGAGGCAGATTCTACCGAGCCTTCCTCTTCCACTCCTCTTTCCCTTGCTTGACTCCCCTACACCACAACACATCCCTAATTTGGGCCACCAGCCGATGGTTCCGATGAACCAAAGGCTCGAAATCTCACACAAAATTATCACAAAATAGTGCAACCCAAGAATCTTGCAGATGTTTGTTTATTTATTGTTTGAAACATTTACAGAGTGTTAACAATTATTATAGTTATAAAATTGCCATTGGGATGTACATATGTATTAACAATCCTATTATAAATGTTCACAGCATGCGTAATGATTGTTTAGTTGTTACAACAAAATGAAATATAAAACATAGTAGTGTCAAATATAAAACATAACCTGCAGAGAAAGAAAAGAAAGATAATAAAAATAAAATGATTATAAAGCATTGTATGTCGTATCCATCATTGAGCAGCATCAGAAAGGAGCGTAGTAACTTGCTTCCTATAATACCGATGGGTGACAATGACCATTCTTCTTCATTTTTTTTTTAACAGTAATACCTCACAAGAGTCCCAGATGCTCCCGTCTAGAGCCCGTGAGACTATGGCATCCCCAATTGGGGTATGTTATGAGATTGAAGGTAGTGGGGCTGGGAAGGAGATGGGGAAAAGGAAGGTGCGGAAGTACCTGGCTATTCAGACCTAGTCAAAAAACACCATTTCAAACAACGTTTCATTTCTGAACGGTGGTCTTACACCAGGGCGTTACTGAAACTAACGTACCGCAAATATACTACATATTATTTTTAATGAATTAATTATAAAATAACTTAAGCAAATAAAATGTATTTGCCCACGCCGGGAATCGATTCTGCGACCTTCGGATTTGGAGTCAAGAGCCTTACCTGTAGACTCCAAGACCACGCCGGTCGTCAGACCGGAACCATTAAAATATATATATATAAATTAATAAAAGAGCATCAATAAGTACCTACATCGATGATTCAGATGTACAATATTTAAATTAAATGAAAACAAATCACTTTGTAAAATACCATTTATTTAAACTAAATTAAAAATGGTGTTTTACAAAGTGATTTGATTTCATTTAATTAAAATGATGCCACGAAAATAATTTTCGAAGATTGAAGATGTGTAATATTTTATTTTAATGCATACTTTTATAAAATTGTGGAATCCAAATAAAAACGTGAGTTGGCAAAATAATTTTATTTATTTATAAGCTAATAATTTTTACTTATTCAGTCAAATACGTATTTCAGAAGAAAAATTTGTGAATATATGTGACCAAAAAATTGTGTCGAAATAAAATTGAGCAGTTACACTTGAAAAATAATAACGAGAGGTAAGTTTAAAAGTTTATTTTCTTTTGAAGAGTTTAAATTTTCAAAGCAAATTATTTGTTACTCTATATTTTAAATTTTCTGCTACCGGTTTCGGCACATCCGTATTATTCACTAGCAAACTTAAAAACTAACTTAAAATTCTTTGCAAGTACAAAATGTTTGATTTAATTAGGTGGAGGTAGCGGGAGGAGTGATTTTGGGGGAGGGGAAGAAAGGTGGGAGGAGTTGACATTGCATGGAAACATTGTGAATAAGGGCGATTAGCAGGGTGATTTCATTAACTAAATTAATTTTTGATTTAATTTTTTTGTTTATTTCCAAGGTTTCTAAAGCGCAAAAATTAAAATATTTATTTATATTGGACTGTTCCAACTTGATTTTATGGCCTGCTCGCAAACTCGGAATAGGTATTATTTCATAAACAAAGTTCATGTTCCCTGATTCTAGTTTTAAAATTTCTAGTCGTCATACCAACATACTTGCGTCACAATCATTACATTCCAAATTGTATATCCCGTTTTCATCGAATTTTTTAGACACTACCTTGTTATTAATTAAAAAAAATTGGAATTTGTATATGAAGCTGGAGAAAAATGATCTGGAAATATGCGGGATATTTTTAAAGATTTGGTCAAACTTTCGGTCTGTATAAAGAAGTTTTTTTTTCGATTTTATGTCCGGGTTAAAACTTCCTCACAGGAAAAACTAAACCCTTCCACACACTTTTACATAAATGATCATCTAGTCAATCTACGCCATGCAATTGTATTATACAAGTAAAAAATACTAAACATACTAAGCGTTACATTTGTATAGCGCAGTTTTGTGTCACTTCACTTCAAGTTCGCAACAACATGTCAACCTACCAGAGACCAAATGGAAAAATAATTCACCGACTCCAGAAATTTTCATATCAGAGGGTTCGGTTCGGTAGAACTCCTAACTGGACCGATAAATCCTACTGATCCCTCAATATAAATATTTTAAAAATCTTTCGTAATCCTACATGTATTTAAAATGACTGATTTTTGCATTATCATCATCATCATCATCATCATCATCATCAGTATCATCATCAGTATATTAATACGTGAAGCAAAAACTTTGTACCCCTTTTTACGAAAATTGCGCGGACGAAGAACTATGAAATTTCGCACACTTATAGCTTACATAGAGAAGGAGTGCAGAATGCTAATATTTTTTTGAAATTATGCATAAACAAAACATAAAAAAAACAACATTACAATTATGGTCGAATTTCGATCACTGGGCGACCACGGGTTATAAATAAATTCTTTGACAAATCTAATAAGCCTAAATTTTGAATGAGAGAGCGAGGTATAATGCCAGTAGACGAAGTAAAAAATGATAATATTTTTGTAGTCTGAGAATACCAAATTCATTTAATCTCATTTCCTAAATCTGTATTATAATTCTTATTTTTTCAGAAACATTTTTTTTTAATATTACAAAGATTTGGAATAGCGAAATCAATGATATAAATTATTTTTTTAAATGTTGTCATATAAAACTAAATCGGGTCTATTATGTTTTTTTTGTATGTGGTTTTTATTAGGTTTGCTGTTATTATTATCACTATAAATGTACTTTTTTGTTAAAAAAAGACTCTAAGTCATTAGGGTTTATGAAAGAAATGCCCGTAACCCAACCTAACGTATCCTATTTAGCCAATTTAAAAAAAAAATTCATAATTCATTTTTTTTTCATTTTCAAATTGCATGATTCTGAGTTGTCCGGTCACTATATTTAGGTGACAAATCAGAACAATAGTAAAAAGTTTTGAAATGTTAAAGTCGTTATAAACGATTAAAAGATCTTTCCTAGTGTAACCTAGGTACGAGTAGAATGATAGATTGCTTTTTTCATCGCTTTTCATAATTTTATATCAGTTTTCACAAGTTTTCCGATTTTTCCGGTTACCATTTACGTATCACCTGATAAAAATTCAGTTTCTTTTCTTTAAATATTTTATTTTAACAGGTACCGTTTTTTCGTTAAAAGATTACATTACAGCTAAAGCTGTAAAAGGGTGTGATGTTATAAATACATACGAGTAGTTCTAATCTAGGTTTCTAATTTTCCCTTCTTGAATAAATCAAAACCAAAATTTCCTCCGAAATCATAAGGTTTATATTAATAAAAATCATAATCCTTTCGTTTTTAAAAGGTACTTTTATACCTATCTTTTTCAAACTTTCTTCAGTCTGGTAGTTAGGCACCATAATATTGATAAAAAGGCTAATTAAAAAGTCCAAATAAACACGACAATTTGTTCAAAAAATTATCTATACTGAAACGGAACTTACAAACAAATTTACAGAATGCAAAATGTGGAAATCCGCAAAGAATGTAAGGCCGATGTAAGCATAATTAGTAAGATTAAGAAAGGGACCCTCAGATGGTTTGGGCATGTAGAGTGAATGAACGAAGAAAGTAGTGTAAGAAGAATATATGATGCAAATGTGAATGGTAAAAGAAGTCGGGGATGCCCGAGGAAGACATGGCACGATCAAGTGAATCAGATACTTGAGTCGGGCCATGTCAAAAGTCAGAATAATAGAAGAGTATGTATGAGACGATGTATGAATGTGAGTGAAGCAAAGAGTGTGTGCCAGGACCGATTTGTTTGGCGGTCTGTCCTCTCTGCCTATCCCTGCGGGGAAACGGCGTGATGGTTAGTTAGTTAGTTAGTCAAAATGCAAAACGGTCGAGTAAAAAAAGGAGTTCGCTTCGCTTCGCAGTCAAAAATAGTTTCAAATCTAGCTGTATATCTGAAAATTCAGAATATTTAATCTTAGCGATAACTTTTTTTGTAATCTTTCGCATATCCCAACGCCTATTTTAACGGTTAATACAATACGTATTTGAAAACAATAAATTAATAAAATACCTACTTAAAGTAGTATGAATCGTTAAAATCCTTGAATGGGAGGTATTTTTTGATAGAGTAAATTTTCTTATTATCAAGCCGAGTCCAGTTCTTGCGCTCCAACCTCCAACCGATGAACCGATGCGATACCGCGCGGCCTGGCGGAAAAGGCACCGGGCAGAAAGGCTCTGCCGCGTCGGGGCGTGCGCCCGGCCGTGCCTCCGTTTTGTTCGGCGGAGGATGCGAGTTAGTCCGGTGGTGACCGCCGCGCAATAAGCACGCATCGTGCGCACTCTGTCACTTGCGATCACCATTGACAACACGAGCGACTCTTCGAGTGTTCTACCCTCAAACACAAATGCTTTCAAACAAATCCTTTTCAAACGCTGTTCATTGCGAACCATATTAACACAGTCAAAGGAACTTCACGCGTAAAAACTTTTGACAACGGAATTTTTCGCTGTCAGCGCGAAATTAATATTACAAATCAATAATAAAAAAAAAACTATTTCGAAGAAGTGTAAAAATTCAATTAGCATACAGATATACATTAGAGAAAATGTGTGAAAAACGAATGATTAAAAGAGTGCATTAAAATATTTGAGATAAATAAATTGAGGTCCTGAAAAGTGTCTGAAAATAAGAATCCTCGTGAATGGTTCGGTAACGCACATAGCAGGACACTGATACTGCCGAGGGCCACCCGCCTCGCATCTGCCTGCCCGAGACCGGGACGGAGCCCGGGCCCCCGTCCGGGGGCATGGAGGTGGCTTGCTGCGTGCGAGGACCCTCCGGAGACGTGCTGGGGGACCAGGTAATACCAATACCCTGAATCCTTTCAACAATCCTCACCCTGCTCCGCTACGTTCCTGCATTTCCCAGCGAGCTTATTGCAACTCAATTTATTGATTGCTAAATAATATTGTACAGGTACGTCCTTCGCGATAAACACGCAATTTTCCTGAGTTAAACAACACAATAACAAATTTATTCCAGAGATAATAAATGTAATAGCAAATGTCTCATACCTATTCGTCTTTATCTTATGTACGAATGTTTATGGATAATATAAATACTTATATAAATTTCTGTAGGTATATTATGTTAACACCCGATTCTGGTGATTTTCTTGTTAGATTCTTGTTTGAATCAATTTATTTCGCTATCGTGTCACCTGAACTGATGGAAATGATGGCATTAAATGTGTTTGTGATGTATGTGTTGTTGTTGTTTATATTATTTATTTATTTTGAAATAAATGTGGCAATGCGAATATCTACTAAACAGATTTACACATTATTTGTAAATCATTATAATTTCCACTGATATTATACTCTTAATAGTGAAAAATATAATGCAATTCATTTGTTCCCAGCTAAAAAGTTAAGATTTTTCGGCGCAGTATCTTTAAACATGCCACGGTTTCAATAAAAATTATAATTGTTTAGTGCGAATTCACAACATTAATGTATCATGCATCGATTATAAATATACCTGCATCATAATAAGTAAGAATGTTGGGAAGAAACAAATTCTTTTATAAATACAATTAGTAACATGGATACCTACATTATATGCCTTGTATACCTAAACATTTAATTTCAACTAAATTTCATATAATAAACTTATGTTTACCCTCACCATCTGAAACCTAAATATGGAAAACTTATTTTTTCTAAAATGTATATTTTGGAAAACTCATTTTTTCTGTAATAAAATATATTTTCATATATTTTTTTACATATTTATTTTATTACGTATTTCTTTTCAAATAATAATACTTTCTATTTTTTATCAGATAAACTCTCAAGAAATATGCGTATCGTGTGCGTAATAATAGTCTGCTATCTTTTGAAAATTGCACAAGCAAAATTTAATGCTCAAGTATCTAGATAGTGATACTACACAGAAAGAATCAAATATTGCCAGATTTTTGCGAAGTTATTCTTTAAAATTAAAAAAAAATTATTTATATTTTGAAAACCTGTCTCCGTAAAGTTAATCAATCTTTAACCCCTCAGGCCTCGACCATACTTTGTCGAAGGGTTAAAATATTTCTTCTTCGCAAAAAAAATACAAATAAATGGAATATTTCTGAAGAATCCGAAAACTAAAAACTGTTTTTGAAAGATGATAAAATGCGCTTCCAAATTTTATAAATCGAAATAAACATATAATTTTTAAAATGTTAAAATTTTGCATGCAAACGTAATAAAAAATCATTTTTAACTGAAAAATACTGATGACGAAAAAAAAACCAACACATATTTTATTTGACTTTTACAAACATAATCGTCACCTCATTTTTTTGTCGTTCCACTTAAAATATTTAATTGAAAATTGCGATCTGAAACGTAAGTTTCATAAAGGTGTACATTTTACTTCTTTTGTGGTTAACTTGTAGATTAGAATTCAAAGCGTGGTGTTTTCCCGTTTTAACACAGATACATTTCTCACTATGATAGAAAGAGAGATAATGATTTCTGTGAGACCTATATGAGTTGTTCCGAATAGTGAAAAAATTAGCCTGAGGGTTTAAGAAATGAGGAGTTTGGTAGGTACGATGTACAAACAAAAAAGTGCTATAATAAAAAAAGAAATATGTTAAATTATTTATTCCAATATAAAATACCCAACTAAAAATATTCTTTTAACAAAACGATTTCGCTAAATGCTCTAAAACTCTACTCTATTCATCATACGTAACGTATGATAATAACTAACTGTTTGCTTTTACTTGTGTTATTTTGGCAAGGATTGTTGCAAGTCGCTTTTTAAACCCTTTGTTTTACGTTAGTTTAACGAAGTTAATAATTTCGGAAAATATCACGTTTTCTGAGGTACATATAACAAAGGATGGGCGTGCATATCTACAGTTAAAAGACAGCGATACGTTATAAAGCTTTTATCTAATTAATATTGTAGACAGTGTTCTGTATGTTTTTTCATTCCCGATCGGCGTAAGAGCTTTTTAGTAAGACGTATTTTTCACAAAATTTTAAAACTATCGACTAAATTATCTACCACCATACCACGGGTATGTGCCTAGCATGGTGGTCGAAAAATCCACAAATCATGTAACCATCAAAGCGATAAATAAATAAATAAATACTTGGTTTATTTTTCCGCCAATTTATTGATTTATTTCCAGCAATTTTCACTTCTTCTCCGCATTTTGCTTGTCGATTATTGTTTCCTGGAATTGTGGGAAAACCATTCATGTACATAGTTAATTCGTTTATGTTTTTAGTTTAAATTTTTATTTTACAAGTTCATTTCTATCTATTGCATACACATTACACATATATAAATACTGAAGCGTACTTTAGCATACTTTCCAATAAGCACTTGTTTGTTTGACGTTTTTTTTATGAATTGTCTTTTTTTTACAACAAATCATGAAATCTACCCACATACGTACTGTAATGCGAAAATTTCCATTGTACACTTGTTTGTAAAATCATGAATTTTACACATTCTGTAACGGAAGAATATCCATTATATACTTGTTAGATGTTTTTTTAAATCATGAATTCTTTACACACACTGTAACGTGAGAATTTCCATTATATACTTGTTGTTGTTTTTTGAATAACAAGTCTTGAATTCTACACACATACATACTGTAATGTGAGAATTTCCATTATATACTTGTTGTTGTTTTTTGAATAACAAGTCTTGAATTCTACACACATACATACTGTAATGTGAAAATTTCCAATTTATTATACTTGCTGGTTTTTTTACAACATATCATGAATTCTACACACTCGAAAATAATAAATGTTATTTTGAATTTTTTTCTCTTTTCTTATAAATTATACATGACCAACGATGACCATAAATATAAAATTTTGTAAAATTTATGTATATAAATTTAACTCATATTTTTTATACTACAATAAAAAAATAGCTTAGCTTACATTAACCCTGCCTATAACTATGTATTATATAACATTTAAATATTATAATTCATCCTATTACATACACAGGTAGCGCTTTTGTAGCTCCCATTACTTGACAATATAAATTAATAAAAATATTAAAATAGTTATATATAAATAAAAATAATTTATTAAAAATAATATCATCCGCCAGCAAAATGACATCTATATTTTTTAATCCAAACTTACTCATGAATCTGATTAAAGTCTTTCAGAAATGTGCAGATACACTCTGCATTGTGTAAAAAAATGAAGTTCTTATCTAAATATTGTTCAGAATCCTATCCACTTTCTGGCCTCCCATCAAAAAACTTTGCAAGATAACATACCTACAATATACATATTCTATTTTATTTCTGTATAAAATATATTTTTAAGAGCCATTACCAGCGGCCGATAATTAAATTTCGTCAAACGATAATCTTGCGATTGTACCCTAGCACCAGTCCAGGGCAGTTCCGATGAGAAAGATTATTTTTTTTAATAATACCAGCATTTTAACATAATGACTCAATATCGATTTTATTTCTTTTCAAATTTGATTTGATACGTACACACATTAAAAAATACTCAAACTCGTGATGATAAAATAATTGAAATTATGTACTTTATGTAATTTTTGTTTATCAAAGTATTAATAATTTTTCAATAATGTCTAAGCAAAATAAGAATGCAATTTTAAAAAAAAAATTTAGTTTGTAAGACCGTAAATAAATAGACAAACTGAAGTATTTTCGTCACAAAACAAAGGCGTCGATCTTTTTTTATGATTTTATTTGAAGTAAAATTAAAATTCTGAAAAGTGGGTTTCACAAATAATTTATTGATTTATTTTACTGCGTGATTTTATATGATTTGAAATGTATGTTGTTTAATACAAAATTTTGTTTGAAAATTTAACAAATCTGCCAACAACCTACGGTAAAACCTTATTGTACTAAAATTAAACATATTTTCTCAAAATTTAAAAAATAGCTTCAGTAGATAAAAGAACAGTCTTCCGAAATCAATTTATATTTTTTTGTAGAAAAGGGTCAATAAGTCTAAAAGTTGATTTTAAAATGACATATTTCCGGTTTTGTCTGGTTATTCCCTCTTAACAATACCAAATTACCTGTTTAACCGAATGCGTTTTTGGACATCTAATCTAAATCACATTGACTCATTCTTTGCGCAAGTGATCAGAGAAGCGCGGATCAATCGTGGAAAATGTTACCATCAGACACAAGCTTTCGGCGCTTCTGAATAGAGGCCGCACTTTTTTCTTTGGCACTTTTTTTATCACGAAATCCATAAGTTTTAACTTTTCTGTCATTCCGCTTTTACCAGATATTACTAAAAAGCCGTCAACGCAACATTAGTTACATTTAACACGTCTCCTAGTTGAATTTTTTAATTACATGAAAATAAATCACTTTATAAAACACAACTTATTTAAGTATTCAAAATTATGTACATGTTTCAAAACCAAAGATCTCGTCAGGATAAGTAACATAAGCATAACTGATTTTGAAACATTTAGATAATTTTGATTAAATAAGTGGTGTTTTACAAAGTGATTTGTTTTCTTGTAATTAATATGACGACATAGACTGATTTTGCAAAGATTGAAGAAGATTTTTTTAAATCTTTACAGTGCGCGGTTAAACAGTAGAAGGATTATAAGACAAGATTTACGATAATAATTACTGAGTAGATATGAAGGAAGTAACTTAATATGAAAACAGGCAGGTACCTTTATATATCTAATATTTTTCATCAAATTGCACCTACGTACCAGAGGAACACAAAAAGGTTATTGTTACTACCAGAACTCTAAAAAATATACCTAGTATACTTTTCATAAAAAATATATTTTTTTAAGATATGAATTATAAATTACACAATATCATTACAAAAAATGGAAATTCAATTCACCCACACTATTTTGCAGCATTTTCACGCCAAAAGGATGTTAATTTTTAGTAAATAAATATCTGAATCGAGCGATAACTATAAACAGTAATTACATAAAGAATGGAATTTTAAATATAATATTTTTTTTTTTTACAGTTAATACCGCACAAGAGTCCCAACTGCTCCCGTCTGGAGCCAGTGAGACTATGGCATCCCCAATCGGGGTATGTTGTGAGGCTGAAGGTAGTGGGGAGGGGAAGGAGATAGGGAAGAGAAAGGTTGGGAAGTACCTGGCTATTCAGATCTGGTCACTAAACACGGCTAAAGCCATTTCAAGCAACGTTTCAATTCTGAATGGTGGTCTTACACCAGGGCGATACTGATAGTATCTTCCACTCTGGAACGTGCCGCAAACATACTATATATTATTTTAAATGAATAAATTGTGAAATAACACATATTAATCAAATAAAATTTATTTGCGCACGCCGGGTTCGAACCCGCGACCATCGGATTGTGAGTCGAGAGCCTTGCTTCGGGTTAAACGAGGTAAGCTTACACGTTGATCGGGTGGTTTAGAGAAGTCATCATCTAGCGAAAGATCAAATCCCTGTCGCGGCAACAAACGTTCAGCTATTGTATTTTTAATGGTCTTTTGACTTTATATTCGTGTTAAATCTTCCCTTAAAATTTAACCCTTCCACACATTTTTCCACAAATGATCATTTAGTCAATCCATGCTATGCAATTGCACTATATAAGTATAATAAATACAAAACAATACAAGAACAACATGTCAACCTACCAGAGACCAAATGGGAAAATAATCACCGACTCCAGATATTTTCATATCAGAGGATTCGGCTCGGTAGAACTCCTATCAGGACCGATAAATCCTACTGATCCCTCAATATAAATATTTAAAAAATCTTTCGTAATCCTACATGTATTTAATATGAATGACTTTTGCATTTTTGTATGTAGATTCTTTGACAAATCTAATAAGCCTAAATTTTGAATGAAAGAGCTTGCAACATTGCAATATTAATATTTGTTCTTCAAATTTTGTTAATTATGACTGTGTTTTAAAAAGCTGAGCTAAGTAAAACGAAAAGGACTTAAGCTCAGTTGTTTTGCAGAAGTTCAAACGTATCAAATGGCCACTCAGCGCCATTTTGTTTTTTTTTTTTAAATTTATTTTTTACACTTGACATGACCCTTTTAAACGCCGATTCTAGGTGGTTTTCAGCTTTCCATCAAATTGTAATAAGCTGACAAGCTTAACAACATGATAGTTGTCTTCTTCTGTTGATCAAAATTTGTTCAAAAGCTGTAACGGATTCAGAATCGGTATTTAACGGAATCGATCGGCTTTTAACTGTCATTTGAATTTTCACGAAACAACTTGGCCTTAATCTAGCCCTAGAAGGTATTTCCTAATCTACTGGAACACTTAACTAAAGCAGTTTATAAATTCATAGTTTATTTTTTGAAAAACAATATTTTGATGGAATTTAGAAGCAAATCGTGATGTGTAGGTATACCTACACCTACCTACATTAAGATATCTTGTTTTATATTTAAAATTACCTACCTACAATAAGATATCTTGTTTTATATTTAAAATTACCTAAACATATTGTTTTAATTAAAATTATCATAAAATCATTAAAAGCGAAGGTAGCAGCCTACAATGGAGTGATGGTACCTTACCTGACGTATGGCAATGAGGCATGAAACTGGCAGAGGAAGGATGAAAACAGGATAAAAACTTTAAAAATGAGATCCCTGAGGCGTTTGTTTGCTAAAACCGTATATGACCGTTTGAAAATGAGAAATTCCGCAAAGATTGCAAGGCTGATAGAAGCCTAATGCGGAAGAGTAAGGTATGAATGTGAATGAGACAAGGAGTGTGTGTCAAGACCGAGTTAGTAAATTAAAATCATTATTATCCAATTTTCAGCACAAGGTAAGCAGTAGGTATTTAATGTAATTTATTCTATGCATGCATATTGATTCTAGTAACCAATCAACAGAGGAGTTAAAAAATCTAAGTGAATAAAAACCCTTTTTTTAATATTTTAATCATTAATTTTTTGACTATTGTTTATAAATCTTTCAAAACTGAGTTTTATTCAGATTGTAAGAAATCACTCACTTTTATATATTTATTTGTTTACAATGTGGTAAATGGTAATTTCTTATTTCTAACATAGGTACTAATCGTTAAAATTTTATTCAGTGTGTTTTGCAGTAGGTACGAAAATAAAATGACATTTATTTCTATATAAATATTTTCTATGGTATGTATGTACGCATATTTGTACATTTACATACATAACTATTTTTTGTTCTAGGGAAAAAAAATACCAACCTTGCTTTTTGATCGCTTACTTATTTATTTATATTGTATTTTTACAGATTGTCTCACTCACATGAGAACAATCCAGTTATATAAACTCAGTTAATGCGCAAACAGTTATAAATACAATAATTACCTTAAAAGACAAATTATACATTTAAAAGTTCACTCAAATGACAATTAATACAAAGAGACATACGAGAGACACGATTAGATACAAATGATACACAATATAATTGGAAAAACATATATTTTAGCAACCGCAGAACATTTTTTCTGAATCCGTATAGATTGTCGACGAAAATATCTACTACAGCACTCTCTCTATCTTATTTTAAGTTGGCACATTTGGGCCAGAGGGCTAAAATAGGTGATATTATTTAAAAATATATTCAGGTGAAACATGTTATGGCGTCTTACAATGGAAGTTGTGAACACTTCACTTCAATATTGCTAAGACAAAGTGTAGTATCAAGTTGGCCGTGAATTATCTAATTTAAAAATATTAGATTAGTTAATTACCTTTTGATGTTGAATGTATTCATTTTGAAGTATTCTTATGATCTAAGATGTTGATGTAATCCACATTTGAAAGATAACAGTCTTATATTTTTTTTAACCGATTCTACCATTTTTTCATATTTGCAGTCATATGGATTCCAAATAGTGCTTTTATATTCAAGTTTACTTCTAATAAAGGCATCGTAAAGGGTTAAAGTTGAATATTGTTTTGAAATTTCAATTTTTTTATTGGTTATTCTCATAGATTTTAATTTTCTTATTAGTTAGGTCCTTTTAAAAACAGTAAGCTCTGGAGTTGTCAAATGAATGGATTTTGGGTGGTTTTTTGTATATATATACTTTCGAGAAAGGAAATTAGTTTTTAAAATTCAGTACGGGTTCACAATGTTTGTCTAATTATTATGTGCGTCAGTAAAATTATTATTAATTTCAAAATAATTAAATAAATATTATATCAGGTAACTTTAATTAGGTACCTACGCTAACTATTGTAGAATGTGGAAAAATAAATTATTGGAGTTGTGGGAGAATTTCTTCTTCCTCTTCTTACAGATTTGAAAAAAAAAACAAAAAAAATGTTTTATTATTCCATATTTAATTCAAAATGGATCTCTGCTATATGTACTTGTTAACAATAAAAACATGAATTAAAAACTTTTTTGCTTCTATTTGTAGCGTTTTTTTTTGTTGTTGTTCAAAACAAATATTTTTTCTATTATTCAATGGAAAATAGTCCACGTGTTTTATGTGTGTTGCGTTTTTTTTTGTTGTTGTTCAAAACAATTTTTTTTCTATAATTTAATGGGAAATAGGCAACGTTGTTTTTTTATTTAATTTCTCAATAAAAAGCTTTTGAAAAACTTGCTTTTTTGCATTTTTTTTTATTCTTCAAAGCATGGTAAAACTTGTCGGTTTACCGCTTTAACATGTTTTTTATTTTTTTATTTTTGGAACATGGCATCAATAGTGGGATCCAAAATATCAACGTATTTATTCACCTTATTTCAATTTGCACCGGGTTCCAAATACATTTTGAAATTCTCAAAAAAAAAACAATTTAATGCTGACATCCTAAAGAATCTTACATGTAATATTTGGCGTTTTAGATTCCACGGTGTGTCATAATAATATCTTGTACGACCGTGTTCAAAATTTAGAGCCCTGTAAAGTTTAAGTTTAAATGTATACAAATATAAAGTTTAGGCATAGAGACCGGATGAACGAATAACGAGTGTAAGGAGAATACATGACGATGAAGAAGAAATCAGGGAAACCCGAGGAAGACATGGCTCGATCAAGTTACAATCAACCAATTCAACTACACATATTTTGCTATGCATTTTTCGTAAGCGAGCTATCAAAATGCTGATTGCGTGGAAAATTTTTTCGCATTACATTAGCTGGATTCTATTTTGCTGTTTTTGAAGTTTTTAAAAATAAAACACTCTTTAAAAGCAGGTGAAAGACTTTTAAATATTTAATACCATTACAAAACGAGAAAAGTTATTAAAAAAGAAATTACGCAAACAAAGACAAAGTTTAAAAAAAAGTCGCTTACCGAGAGCTTTTATAGTGTGAACTGTAATTACCATTTTACGGAGGTTTTTTAAAAGATATTTTCACGAAACTTTTTTTTGTTTTATATAAAAATCTTTTTAAAAAATCGGAGTGTGCAATTCACACGCGGTAGAAGTGTAAAACTAAAGTAGACGAGAGTGGGGAGGCTACGAATCACCACACAAAGAGGAGACTGATTATTTCATTTGCTCGCGGGCTAAATCCTTTAGATATATGTGTTTGTCTCTTTATAGTGTCGCTTTTTCGTTACATCGAGTTTCAAATAACAACGATGCTAAAGAAGTTTTCACGTCAAAAATTTGCAAACCTTGGAAAATATTTTTCAAATGCTAAATGTTGGTTGGTAAAATTATTTCAAATTTTAAAATTCAAACGCAAAACGTGTTGTTCTCTGCTTCTAACACTATTTAATTCATTTACCTGACAATAAAACATAGATAGAAAGACAGAGAAGAAATAAACTTCCAAAAAGACAAAAAAGATTAAACATAATTTTGACGTGATAACGTCTTATAAATTGATGAACGCTGGCTGCACTCATGAAAAACCATGACTCATTGTCACGTTCCACCTGAGCCGAGCGTGCAAGCGAGAGCGCGGAACAAGCGATAGAGAGGCACGATCGGCCAAAGCGTTCGGCTTGTGACTATAAAATTCTATGTAAAAGTTTTCTTATGACGTTATAACGTAAACTTATCGTCAGTAAACCGACTTTACAGACAACCAATTTTTTTTTAAGCTGGCTGCTATTTTGACCCAACCAGATTCTAAAAACTTTATGAAACTTAAACATAACTGACAGCTTTCTCTTTTTAGATCGTACCGGGAGCTTCGGAAAATTGGTCTGGGTCCCACCCACCTTATCAAAGTAACAGTCCATTTGCCGACGCTTGGATTCAGATGCAGGTAAGTTTGTAACAATAAATAAAACCCTTTACAATAATTAAATAAAATAATATAATACACTAGCGCAGACAGGTGAAGTTTTGCCTTTGGCTCATACTTCGGTACTGTTCGGTATTTTCCAAAAATTCACGATATTTATATTCATGTCACCATTTGAATTGTGTGTACAGGTAAATCGTTTTAAACCCGTTATCCCATTCGGTCGATAATGATGAGGAATCGACAAAAGCAAATACCTTGCTCGGAAAATGAAAATTCGCTACGGTTCACAAAGTAGGCTAAGTGGGAGTTTTTTAAGCAAGGTCTTTGGAAAATGTCGATTCCTCACCCTTACTGACCCAATGGGATGACTGGCTAAGATGGTGACCGGACAACTCCGATTCACACAACTTCAAAAAGTGAAAATTGAAAACTTCAAAAATTAAAAGAAAATCTCTCCTTCGAAAAGTCATTCAAAATGATGATAAAAAAATTGGTTAAGTACGTTACGTTAGGTTAGGATATGGGTTATTTAAAAAAAAAAAAAAAACGTAACTTTTAACGACTTTTCAAAGCGGTGTTCAAATGCCACTTTGTTGAGTTGTCCCTTGCTTACGTGTTGGTGTAGGTACCTACTCAATGGATTAAAAAAATCGTGTATGCAGTTCACACGCGGTAGAAATGTTACTGTCAGAAAACTAAACTTCGAAAAAATGAGGCTAATGCAGAGTATAAGGAGTAGGATAATTGTAGGGTTTAATTATTATTAGATTGTTACTAAGCTTAATTTTTTTTTAGGTTTTATTCTACGAAGCACCGCAAAGAGGACACCGTCTATATCATTCTCTGGCAGGCTAAATCCTATAGATATACGTATTTGTTTCTTTTTATTGTCGCTTTTACGTTTCACCGAGTTTAAAATCACAATGGTTCTCAAGAAGTTTTCACTTCCAAAAAATAATATTTTTGTTTTTCATAAGAAAAAAACTCTCTATTTTTAACTTTTGAAGGTTATTCCCATGAATGTAATAAAATCGGATATATTTATCGATCGGATCAATCGGATATATTAACGCTATCTAGGTTACAAACCAATTCTTAGAATGATTGTTTCCAATAAGATGGGTAGTTTCCTATAATATGGAAAAAAAGTATTTGAAGAAAATATTGTTAATTCTAAAATTTGAAATATGAGATTAACTAATATGACGATTTGACAGCAGGTGGCAATGGCGGGTTCGAGTCCCAGTTGCGACCATTATCTTTTTTTTATTTTTCTGTGTCTTATTATCTTTCATATTTTCGTTTAGATTATTATTGTTATCTTCTTCTTCAATAATATGTTTGTGTTTAACGTTTATAATAAACTGCGACGTCGCTTCGCAGTGTCTTTGCATTCAATTTCGGCACTTTTGGGGTAAGGGGGGAACTACGGAAGGGTGTTGCAAACTTGTTAGAAAAACTTTTTCAAACATTCGATACTATCGGTGTGCAAAAAGAGTCCTCTTTAAAATGATTTGCCTGAACATAACTACATAGGTATGGCTTACTTTTGCTCGCCATTTTTTAAAGTTTAACTATATTACCTAGGTAGGTTTTTTTTTTTATTTTTTAAATTTAGCCAAGATACAAAATATAATGGTGGTTTTAAATAAGTGTATATATTGTATTTCTTAGTCCTCCTCACTAGGGGATCCTGTGCCGACGTGGACTAAAGTTATTTAATGTAGTTTATTTGTCTTCTGTGTCATTTTTAGTATCTTCATTAGGGTTTTTTCATTGACCTTTTTCAGCCATATTTTATTCTTGATTTGTACTCATTAGAATTTTTTATTAGTTTTATGACTTGGGGAAGGATATTATGGAGTTTTGTTGCAAAGTATGTGTAGTTTCTTTGACCGAATGTGGTTTTACAACTTGGAAATATTTTTTATTATGTCATTTTTGTTCGATCTGGTGTTATGCATACACTGGTAGAGGATTCAGTATTTTTGAATAGCTTCAGTAATATATTTTTGACATATGTTTGTTGTACATTTGGTATGTCAAAGCTATTGAAAATTTCAATTGAAGGCGTTCTAACGGGTACTTTCAGAATGGTCTTTGTGATTCCTTTTTGAATTGTATTCATTTATGTATGTACTTATGTGTAACAGATCCCCATCCTATAGTTCCGTATTCAATTCGAGAATGACATAACGCGTAGTAGACCTTTTTCATATCCTTTTTATTTATCACACTTCTTAGATTTTTAAAGATACGTATAAGGCTTGTAAGTTTTTCCGTCATACATTTGATGTGTAGGTCCCATCCCATCATTTGTAGGTACATCCCTTATTTTTCTCAGGTAACAACTACTAAGTTTTACCGTGATAAAACATTACCTACACATATTATTCGTAACTGAGGAAGGAATCGCTTACATTTTACATATGAGATGGCAAAATGTTTATTGGCGTCACAAAGGTTGACTACTTATTGGGGGAGTCACTCGAGCGATAAAGTGTTTAACCGATTTAAAATATTTAAATACGTATGCTCGCATTGTATGCACCGATGGGTTATTATTTACCCGGGCCGTGGGAAACGGATGTAGCGTTTATCATACCGAAATGGTCAATAATGGTTATTGAAAATTTCTTAATGGATCAATAATTAATTATTGAAGTGAAAACTTCGTTGTGATTTGAAACTCGATGAAACGAAAAATAGCGACACTAAAAAGAGAAACACACACATCCACAGGATTTAACCCGCGAGGGAATGAGATAAACCAATCGGTCTCTTCTTTGGACGGTGCCTCGTAGTCTCCCCACTATTTTATGCTTAGTTTTTCTAAAGGTTTCACTTCTGTCGCGTGTGAACGGTACAGTTGTATTTTTTTCTAAGTTTGACCAACATAATATTGTGTGCACGTGCTCATCTCATAGTTGGTGATCCTAACATTTGAATGTATTAGTGCACGACGATTAAATCGCGATTCTCTAAAATTTGGGTGCGTGGCGACGTTTATCAATTTCGTTTAAATTTAGGGCCAGTTGTTTCACAGAATTTGAATAATTTATCAAATTTTCAAGTTCCCTAAAGTTTGTATCCAAATTCTGTTATTGTATCATTAATGGCTAGTTGTTTCACATAACTGATGGTTGATTCTATAACTTTTCATCTACGCCTGTCTTGTGTTAAATGAATTAATTTTCCATTTAAAAAAAAACGAATTACAAATTATTCGTTATTAAAATTTTACTTGTAAGCCTAATAGCGGTTCATAATATGACAACTAATTTGATGTTTGTACGCGACGACATTCGATTCGTAAATTTTGCAGCGAACGATACGAAAAAAAGTCGCGTTTTGAAATATCCTACTAGTAACCCAGATAACATCAAAATGTTGTTTTATTCACTTTAAGTTATTCTGCAATATAATTGAAAATACTTAGGTATATAAAATTACAGAAAACGTTTTTTGTATTTTTATACAACTTGTGCGATTTACGCCCAAAAGTAATAAAAAAATAAAGATTTTTATTTATTATTAAAAAAAAAATATCTACCTCATTAATTTTATAACCACATTAATTGGTTAATAAATTTACTAGCTAGTTAATGTGGTTAAAAAATTATTCTGTTCCAAGTTATTCTGCAATATAACGTACTTAGGTATGTATGTAAGATTACAGAAAACGGTTTTTTTTTTGTTTTTTTACAACTTGTGCTATTTACGCCCACAATTAATTAAAAAAAATAGATTTTTATTTATCAGTACAAAACATACATACCTCTTTAATTTTATAACCATATTAATTGGTTAATTAATTTACTAGCTAATTAATGTGGTCATAAAAGGTTGAAATCATTAATAACCAATTAAATTCAACCTTCAGCCCTATTTTAAGTATGTTCCCCGTTACTTCACTTATCCCCCACTCCCCACCCCCACCACCCTCCCACAACCGACGCGTGGTCCCACTCTAGTATACTGACGCTTTCTTTCTTGACAATATGTACGTATATGTGTACTAATGTATTTGATAGCATTATTTTTAGTCTTGATGATGATACGGAGGTACCGAAATCGGTAGACAATGAAAATATATCAATAAGTGAATTAAGATGAAGCTATACGTGAAATCCTATTTAAATACTATTTAGATTCATCCTTACCACGAATCGGTTGACAATATGAACATCAAAAAATATTCTACGGATAAATTGAAGCTTTTACTAGCTTTTCTGTGTATTGGAATTACAATAAAAATATTATTTACATAACAAAAAATATAAGCGCAAACCACAAAAAAAAATATTTTTTCATGACTTAACTATGAAGTAATATAAGAAACAATTTTAAAAATATACCCCTTTATGGCTAAGACTATTTTTGGGTTTTTTCATGTTCTATTTTAAATAAATAAAAACCACTTTTTCGATTGCTTGCCTCGTGCAAATACGACGCGCGATTTTAAATTTTGTAGGCATGAGAATCGAAATATTTCTAGCGTTTAAAAGCGTCTCTTAAAACCAAGTATTTTCTTTTCATTAAAATGTCAAGTCACAATGTGTTTGCTTATTTTGAAAAATTCATACGTTTTTTTTCTTTATACAATTTTTCGTATTTGACATTCCTAATGTCGGAGTTTTAAATCTGCTCACAATTTATAGGTAGGTTTAACATTTTTACCATCCTGTGTAAAAATAAACAATAGTTGAAATACTATTTTCGTTTAATTGTTTTATTCGTAATGGTTAATGTTCTACATAATATTGCCGAGACCGCGTATACACACGCAAGCCAAGCCACGAATTATTCGGCTCGCGTCCCGGTTGGCAAATGTATACACAGCATAAAGTAAACAACAATACTACTTTATAAAGTGGTCTGCTAAATTGGCTTAGAATTATGTGTATTTAGAGCGATTCCACAGGCTGTTTGTTCAATGTAATTCACAATAATAATCATAGATATCTACTAACAGATTGACGGTAAGGGAGAAGGTAGGTTAAAAATACTTCGGAATTTAGTGTCAAGGAGATTTGTAATGATCGGGAATGGTAAACAGTTACAAACCGTAAAGGTATTCACTCTTACAATTAATAATTGCTCATAAACTACTAATGCATACGGCCCATGTTATGCCGACTGCTTATTGTTATTCTTGTATGAACCGTGATTCCGGCCACTTTATTGCCTTTGAATTATACGCAGGCGCAGTGTTCCTCCATTTTACATATTTTAAATATTTTACTTGTAGGTATTTTAGTCTAACGTCGATTTATAAATTGATACATGTTTATACCCTGCTGCACAGTGATCACAAAATCTAAGTTAATCCAAACAAAATACGAAATTTAAGTAAATCTAATATTTTAATAACATATTATTAAATGATTTTATCATAACAAAATTTTAACGAATAGTTACCATGTTTTGAATGGTGACCGGACAACTCAGAATGGAATCACCCGGAACCACCTCAGAAAAGTCATTAAGAGTGATTAAAAATATATTAAAAATTGGTTAAATACTACCTAATTATGTGTCTCGTGATATCACAAGAGAAATGGTCCGGTAAAATTCATAGTTAGAATGGCAGTGCTGCAGTACCGCCACACACGTACTGTGTTGTCACAAGCTTTTCTGCCGGCCGCAAATATCGACGGCTTATCGACGGTAGCGGTATTTAAAAAAAAACCAGAGGTTTTTATTCTCAGCATGCTCAAATTATTATTTTTTTTTCCGTTAATACCGCACAAGAGTCCCAACTGCTCCCGTCTGAGCTAGTGAGACTATGGCATCCCCAATCGGGGTATGTTGTGGGGCTGAAGGTAGTGGGGAAGGGAAGGGATAGGGAAGAGGAAGGTGGGGAAGTACCTGGCTATTCAGATCTGGTCGCTAAACACGGCTAAAGCCATTTCAAGCAACGTTTCAATTCTGAATGGTGGTCTTACACCAGGGCGATACTGATAGTATCTTTCACTCTGGAACGTGCCGCAAATTACTATTTAATATTTTAAATGAATAAATTGTGAAATAACACATATTAATCAAATAAAATTTATTTGCGCACGCCGGGTTCGAACCCGCGACCATCGGATTGTGAGTCGAGAGTCTTTCCTCGGGACCACGGAGGCCGTCTATGATATAATACAAAATGATACAATTGTAAAAAATATGAAATGTTGTCGTAGGAGACGACCTTATTCTTCTGAAGTTATTGTTAAGTAATTATTAGTACCTACTGACGTAGAAACCTAATCATGGTAATTTAAATCGATGGTATATATTTTTCAGTTAATGAACCACATAATGTAATTAGTTGCATATATTTTTGTTATCACTGATTGAACCATCAAGGATTATTTTAATAATCCTACCAATTAGTTAGTTTCAGTAATCTAATTGTTACTATTACTTACAAATTTAGTGAAAACCTTTTGAGTTCATAGTAAAAAAGTACGCATCCTTTGGTTGATTGGATATATTTGTTGAATATCCCCGACAGACTACGGTGAACTAGTTAAATTCGGCGGTAGTTTTTCTTTTTATATATTTTAGAAGTGAAACTTCTTTACCGCCGTTAGTGACTTGAAATTCTGGTGAAACGGAAATGCGTTCGGGTGAAACACAAATATTCGGTTCTAATATAATGCGGCAAATTCGCATCTCGGCGCGTGCCTTCCATAGCGTAGTGCAAGGTGCCTGACAAGTCTCAGCGGCCAGAGAGAGGGTTTGAATCCTACGAAATTAAAAAAAACAACATTTTTATTTTGTGAAATCAATATCCTATCTTCAAACAACTTAAAAAAAAAACAGGAAAAAAAAGCGACATCTAGCGACTTTCTAGATTCACTTCTACCGTGTGTGAATTACACACTCTACTTTTTTATTGATTCAATAATATTAACTTGTGTACTTAGCCTGTGCTCAGGCCCACATTTTACAATTTAATAAAAATCATTAAAAATGTAATATCTTGCAGTAAATTGAAAAAAAAAACAAAACACACAATAATATAGGCGGTAATGAAGAAAAAAGTTTATATAACGAGATACCTATGGTTGCATATAATGAATTGTGTATTGTGTATAACCTATCATAATTTTAAATTCTTAATTTTTCCTTTTACCCACGAGTGGTCACACTCTTGTAAAGGTTATATATATATATTATATGTATACATATAAACATGTACGTTTTATTCTTTTAAGTTATAATTTTGTTTTAAATGTTGTCTTTTTGTTCTTTAATCCATCTTTTAATTTCTGTATCTGAAATATTATAAATGCTAATGATTTTTCTTGAAAAATATTACTAACTAAAAAAATAGCACTCGTAGATTATATTCATGGAAAATAACACAATACTATTTGCACCACTGTGTTGATATGGTTAAAACATGAAGGTTTTAAATGAAACGATTTAAAAAATAATAATAATAATTTCATTGGAAGCTCTCATTGTTGTTGGACGTTATCAGAATAAGAATAAAAATAAAATTGTTTGATCACCCCCTTATTAATTAAAAATACATTTCGGTAGGCACTTTCTTGCCGCCGTGTAATGGTCACCGAAATTGCATTAAAATTTTAATATACAGGGCGTTCATCCTGACATTATTTGGAGTAAAAAATGTATACGAAATTTTGGTTTCCGGTAACTTTTTTGATGTTTTTTTTTTGACGTGATAACGTCTTATAAATCTGTGAACGCCGGCTGCACTCATGAAAAAACACGAATCATTGTCACGTTCCGCCTGAGCCGAGCGTGCAAGCGAGAGCGCGGAAAAAGCGTTCGGCTTGTGACGCATCTATCTCTCTTCCACTCCATCGTTACTATATGACGATATCACGTAAAATTATCGTCCGTAAACCGACTTTACAGACAACCATTTTTTTTTTCTTCGAACCAACACAACTTCTCACCCCACCCCTAACCGTCCAATACCTACCGATTTTTTGTGTTTTTAGTTGGGAAAAAATCACGTTAAAATATCGCCGGAGACAAAAATTTCATTTACGTGTTTACTCCAAGTAACGTCAGGATCAATGGTTGAAGTAATTCATGTATATCTTCTAACATCCCATATAATTGTACATTCAATCCCTACAATGTATTATGTTTATTTTCTTAAGAATTTTTGTTTTGTCATCAATAAATTAAAATGTATTTTAAAGCGAAAACTTCTTTAGCACCGTTGTGATTTGAAACTTGATGAAAACGAAAAAGCGACACTAAAAAGAGACAAACATATACATCTTCAGGATTTAGTATCGTTGCAAGAGAATGAGATAGTATAATCGGTTTCTTCTTTGTGCGGTGCTTCGTAGTTTTCCCACTCTTGTCTACTTTAGTTTTATGAAGATTATACTTCTACCGCGTGTGAATTGCATTTGTTTAGTTTTAGTGTCGCTATTTTTGAAGTGAAACTTCTAAAGCACGGCTGTGATTTGGATTTTGGATGAAACAGAAATGACGATTACTGCACCTGCGGCGCATCAATTGCGCTCATCGGTCGCTTTGATAATGATGTCACTTTTAAAGGCTCTCCTATTGGTTGAGATATGAAACGGAAATTACGCGAGGTCTGCGCTCATTGGTCGCTTTGATTATGACCTCACTTTTCAAGTATTGGTTGAGATTGTTTTGGTAAAGTTTCGCTTCTGCCGCGTGTAAGCTGCACTCGAATTTTTTTGTTTCATCGAGCTTCAATCACAAGCGTGCTAAAGAAGTTTTCACTTCAATAAATAAAAGCAAACAAGTTTTTTTATGAATGTAAATAAAATATTTCGCAAAGATATTTAAAAAATACGAGTGCAGTTCACACACGGTAGAAGCGAAACTTTACCAAAACACTCTCAAGCCATGAAAAGTGAGGTCATAATCAAAGCAGCCAAGAGCGCAGACCTAGGACCTATCGTCATTTCCGTTTTATATCTCAACCAATAGTAGCCTTTTGAAGTGACATCATAATCAAATCAGCCAATGAGCGCAGTGTGATGCTTCGCAGGTGCTAATGCGTAATTTCCGTTTCATCCAAATTCCGAATCACCAACGCCGCTAAGGAAGTTTCACTTCAAAAAAATTTCCGATGAAAATCGGCCACAGTGTGGCCGGCGGCCGCGCATTATGCTGATTTTGAAAAGAATCGCCGCTTTAACGCCGGCAATTAACCCCCGTGAATTATCGATCTAGAGCGGGTCCTACTACTCGTACCGTATCAATCTACCTACCCACCTACCTAACTGGCTAATGAAGAATCGTCCGGATGTCGATTCATAGGAACCGCTGAAGTGTGGAGAGCTAAATGGCCCATTCAGTGCTTTAATATCTCAGGACGTTCCGCCTCCCGAGAGCCGAACTGATCGTTATTATAATACATTTATATGCGCGTAATTACATCATAATAAATGTATGTTGATTCCGTGAGAACTGGATTATGATTTATAGGTTATGCATATTGTAAGAAGCTGATATGACAGTTGTCTCATCAACTAGCTCAAATAAATAATCATCTATTTCTTATCGTAATTATTGATGTATAGGGCAATATTCCGTGTTGCTCTACATTCTTTTTTAGTCAACTTTTCGGTCAGCTTTACAGTGTCCATAATCAGGGTAGATGTGTAATGATGATGGACACTGTAAAACTGTCTGAAACGATGGCTAAAGGAGGAAGCGCGACACGGCATAATATCCCAAAAATCAATCACAGCCGTGAAAATCTCAAATCATATCTGGTCTTAAAACCTAGCCTAATTTCATGAACATTAATAAAAATATAAGTTTCTTCAAAATACGCAAAATCACTTTGTGGCATTATTATTAATAACTAATAGTTATTTGTTTTTCATTAAAAAATATAAGTAGTTATAAAATGTGCAGTTCACATTCGGTAGAAGTGAAACCTTCAGAAAACCAAATTTTGACAGAATGAGACGAACATCAGGAGTAGAATAATTGTAGGGTTTATTTATATAGTTACCGGGTTTAAAAACATTTTTTTCTAAGAAAGCACCTCACAAAGAGAACATCGATTAGTCTATCTCATTCTCTCGCAGGCTAAATCCTATAGATGTACGTGTGTGTCTCTTTTTAGTGTCGCTCGTTTCCATTTCATCGAGTTTCAAATCACAGAGGTGTTAAAGAAGTTTTCACTTCAAAAATATTATATATACTAACTTACCTTAAATTTAAATTACTTTATTAAAATTTTGTGTGTATTATTATGATGAATACACATTTTATGATTTAATAAATAAAATAGTAATAATAAATATATATGAAGATGTCACTAAAATTTAAATGTAATCTTTAAATACCTCAAAGGAAACAGCATTACCCGATTGGCAGTTTCTTCAAAATCTTCCCACATCGTTTGTTTATCTGGAATAACTTAAGCCTTTTAATCTTTTTGGTAAAATGGTGCTTATGCCATAATTTTTTCCTCTTTAGTTTGTCAAATCAAAATAGACTCTAAAAATCAAAATCAAATCGAAATTGACTCTAATCATGTATAATGCTTAATGTCTATTTCATACTGTCAATTGAGTCTATTTCAAACTGTCAATTGAGAACACAATACACAATATTAATAATAAAAACGTAGTCACCTAAAATCTATTTTATTACGCAATATACCTGCATAATCGCGAAGGTGCGCTATATTATTATGCCCATTGAATAGTCTAATGCGCTTTGTGGAGAAGACAAAACACACAAAACCAGTCCGCCTTATCGATAAATGAACTTTCCCCTATATAAGAGATGGAATTCACGAGATCGGTGCCTCAGTTTCACAACAAAACGGCCAGTTACTGTTTGGTAATGGCAATTCGTATTACATTCAACTCTGTAATAATACCTGGCTTTGATAAAATAGTTGATGGAGCTTTAACATTTGAAGGGACCACCTTTGATTGATGATGTATTATTAAAGATTAACGCTTGAACGGTTACTCGATTGCGGACAAAATTTTGTTTATTCTCTAAATAATGTGTTAAGCACGCACTGACGAATTTCACGAAGAATATCATTTCAATTATACAAGAGACGAGGTTTGAAGAAATTGTATGTTATGAAATCGTTATTTGGAATTCAGATAATCAAACAAATTAAAAATGCCATATTTTATTTTTTTCCTAATTTTCCCGGCCATTATCGTTAGACAGTGATGTCAAGGGTCGTAAAATCATTGCTTAGTATCATAATTATTGTCAATAATAGTACATATATTTTTTTTAATTCTTCACTTAAGTTCGAACCCAAAAAGATGTTATTCCGATGTTGTTTTTGAGATTTATTTCAACAATATTGCAATATAAGCTGGCAATATAAGTTTTTTTTTTCACCGATTAGAGCTGATTTATTTGATGAAATTGTTTAATTTATGAAAAGACATACATATATTATACAAAATGTACATGTACAAGTGTATTTAATGGGCGTGAATAAATACATACATTATATTATACACTTATTGTAGGTACTCCTTCACACAAATTTTTACCATTATGTATTTGTATGCTTGTATCATACTTAGTTATGAGTCTGAGATTTTTTTCAAGTGAAATTATATATTTTTTTTTTTTGTATATGCGCGGGAGTGATTTTGAGTTTGATGAGCTTCGCGTCTAAGACAATTTGCGATCTTTTGTTTTTATGAAAGTCACTAGAAAGAATTAGTAAGAGCGAGTTGGAATAATGGAATTAATTTTGGAATTGAAATTTTTTTATTGTTAATATTCAAAACACGTGCGATCATGAATAATACCGATAAAAGATACAAATTGCGTTTTGCACTTTTTGGTTAAATGTAAAATGTATGTTTTCTCAAACACTGCAAAAAATTTTTTGCACAAAGCTTTAGGCAAGCATTCCCGCAAACTAAATTTGTGGAAGCTCTTGTTTCGATTCAACCAAAACTTTATACCCAATAATTCTATCATGCCTGCATTCTATTTAATGAGTGGTGGTTGAGATTATGATTGTAATGTTTATTGTGAGGCGTGTATTCCATATAGGCTTAATACCCTACCGTACTCAAATAAAAATATTAATAATATTAAAATTCATAAAAATATTGCATGCCTTCATTATCTTTAAAATACGCGCGAAATTTTGGCTACGAATAGCAGCGCCGCGATTGCCCAACCGACCGCCCTACTATAATGCGTCAAAAGCAGGAACTAAAACAAATTAATGCAGTGACCATATTCAAGGGTTTACCGCATTTTACACAAAAAATGTACGCGAGTGTGCAATGGGGATTCATGATAAGACTCGTTTGCGTTAGTGCCGAAAAGCAGTGCCTTTCTATACAAATCACAATTGTAACAGTCAGTGTCACCTGTTGATGCCTCTATTAATTCGCAGGTAACAACTTTAACAAAGAAATAAAAATCACGTAATGTTTGCTTTCTTTCATGCAATTGTGCGACCAAAATACGTGCTTTTTTAAAAACATATCCAGTAATTGGCTTGTGATATGCATAAACGAAGGGGTCTCGTGGATAGTTTACGGTTAATCCCAAATAACTTCGACTAAAGTAGCTTACCATTCTTGTTTATCAATTAATGGACTGTTTTTCCTAATGCCTGTAGTGCCTATCCCGATTAAAACTCTGTGAACGCCACTGGCAGGTATGGTACGTCCTGGTGATATGGTATATGTTGCTTGTACTTTTATGTAATCGTAATAGCCGTCTGATTCTGCATTCCAGTTCCAGTATTAAAGATCCGCCGTCTCGGGCTCGGGAGCGCAAAACTTTCTCTCGCGCACCTGTGCTGAGGTTGTCTGAGGCGGAGAGCCGCCTTCTCTCCTTTGCCAAAATTACATTCATATCGGTAGGCCGCTTTCCAGAGAGGGATTTTGTTCTGGCAAGGTTAAACATTTTCCAGATATATTTTATCAGGTTCCTATCAGGATAAAAGTTAGAAAATTAAACTAACACAACTTTGTCTAATAACCTATCTTAATCTTTTCTTTTATCGGGTTCCGTTTTATCCGATTACCGTTTAATCATAACAATGTATCTATATCTATACTAATATTATAAATGCGAAATTGCGTGTGTGTGTTTGTTACGCTTTCTCGCATAAACCAGTAAACCGATTTTAAAAATTCTTTCACCAATACACATTGTATGCGATTAATTTAAGCTTTATTATTATAGTTTATAATGATAAGCTTTTGCGTTATGAAATTATAATTATTTATTATACGTTTTCTGTCGCTAAAAAAAGCGAGTTATTGCTATCGTCAGAAAAGAAATCGTTGCCGTGGAAACGATGTTGATATATTTCTGGCGTCGTAATTAATATCATCTACAATATCTACATAAATAAAAATTAATCTCCGAAATGTTTGTACGCGCTTAACTTCCGACCGATTGTACCAAATTGGAAAATTCTTTTTTTTACTACTGGTTAGCCAAAGCTAAAGCGTTATGCTAAATTTCTCGCGTGCCACCTAAATTTCATAATGCCAAAGGCATTATGAAATTTAGGTGGCACGCGAGCTGCTTGAAAACTGAATGTACCGGGAATGAATGTATAGAATGCGGGGAGGGTGGGGGGTGAGGTTGGAGGAGGGGAGGAGGATAATTGATAAGTGCAAGCGCTACAGTAATTTCCCCCTATTACCTAAGCCACGGGTATAAGCTAGTGTTATTATAATTTGTGGACGTACATAAATGTTAACATTCTATGGGTTAGTTTAATCTTTCAGGCCTTCCGGACTCAGATGTAGGTACCTAACTTATTACTGGCAAGCAATATCACTCTTACGCCATTTTTCTTTGCCAAAACTCCGTTCATATCGGCAGGCTCCTTTCCAGGGAGGGATTTTGTTCTGATTCGATTGATTTTTCACTAAAGCGTAGAGTTTAATATTTTACAGATATGTTTTACTAGGTTTTATGACAAAACAGAACCGTGGCATAACAGAACAACGACAAAACGGAACAGTGACAAAACAGAACATGTGGAAAACAAAATATTGAGAAAATAGACCAGATACACTAGAGAACAATGACAAAACAGAACCATGACACAGACAAAACGAACACTGCAAAAACCAAAAACTTAGCTCCTAACCTAACATAATGTCTTTATCTGTTCGTTTATCACGTTCTCTTTAATCGATGTTCTGTTTCATCCGGTTACCTTGTAGATGTAAGATATCTCGGGTCTCCTTCCACTCCCGCGTACCCCTTCCACCTTCTCCACCTTCCCTCTCCCTTTATCCATTCCCCGTCCCGCCAACCCACCTCCCGCGTTTCATATATTCAGCCCAAGTACATTCAGCGCACTTGAGGTGATTTTTCACAAAAACGGCGCTATATAAATCATCCAAATATTATTATTATTATTGTTCAGTTTTCAAACAGCTCGCGTGCCACCTATTCAATTTTTTTAATTAAAATTTTCATTTTCATGTATTACAAATATTCATTTTTGTAATACATGAAAAAATTATAAGAACAATCAATCAAATTTGGTACCCAACATAGGTACCTATTTAAAATATTTATAATTCTTATGTAAGTACTTCAAATTAATTCATTAATTGAAGGAGTTTTGAAAATTGAATTCTGATTTGACAATAAAATTATTGTTTTGCAAATTTTCAACAGTTTTGCAAGAATTTTCGTGATGATTGAAAAACTTTTCAGATGTATTGTCATGTTTCATAAATTTCAATTTCAAAAACTTTCGCGGGGGTTTTAAGAAGGTATTTTGAAAGTTTCAAACATTGCCTTTGCTTAATATACCAATATACAATACGCTAATCCCCAAGCACATTTTTATTTTTATATATATACCTAGATATATCTATATATCTGTAAAGTCTCTTAAAAGTCTACTGGACTTAAACTGGGGACCCACCTGTAGTTGTGTGCATTCGCAGAGAAAATATCTTTGCTTCATAGTATACGTGCATGTTGGCACAGCAACAAACATTGTCTAAAAATTTTTAGCAATTTTCAATCAAACCAAATTGCAAGAAAGTAACTATGTCTGTTCTCACAATACTGCTCTGCCTTGCACAAATACCAAAGGCATTCGTGGCTCGAAATTTTCAAAGATAATTTACCGTTTTATAATTAGTTATACAATTCGTAGTTATTGATAGCTGCAGAGTGGATGTTATCTGTCAAACTGATCTGAAATATTTTGATATCTTGTGGCCAATCTCTTATTGATTGAGTCACACAAATAAGCGAGTACATCGGTAGATATTGAATGCTCGATACTCAATAGTAACACCATTACATGGATTCTAGGTGAGTGGATTGATTAGTGTGTACGTATTGTAGATGGTATGCCTGTGTTTCTAACTAAATATCTACTGGGGGTAAATTTTACGATGAAACTCTTGTAAAAGACTGGTACCTACTTGGCAATGGTGCAGGCTGTTAAAATCAACGCGGCGCACTTGCGATTGTCAGTTACGTGGTCAGGTCAAACGTACAATAATTAGAGTATCTGCGGGCCCCAGTTTCTGAGCTGGTCACTTGTGGTTACATCAAGCATTTCAATTGTAGGATTTTTGGGAAGATTGCTTCCATCTAAGCAGATTAGATTGTCATTTAGATCTCTATTTGTCGTGATCAGATCTTATTAGGTCCTTGAAACAAGAATTTGGGAGGCTGTATGGGTACCGCCGCACCGGGAACCTTTTATTGATTAACCATCTGTCCTTCCAAAGGTCACCCCAAGCGGTTCGCTATTTAGTGGTTTGGTGACTTAGCAGGGGTGCACGGGTTCATTGGATGAGATTTGTCTAGGTCTTGGCGGCGGATGCGTTTTCCCACCTTTTGCGTGGCGGGCCAGATCGGGAGAGACTGGTTGAGGGTCTTTTGATCTTTGATCTCTCCAGCCGGACTATCTCAACCCATCGTCTTGCATCACAGTGGGAGAATAAATGAAAACATTGACCCCCAGATTCCTAGCAACCCTTTATATCTTTTCCTACCCAGAACTTCCTCTTCTTCCTTTCCCTAAAAAGAGCCTCCCACACAGCACCCCCAAAGATGACATAGGTCCTGAAGGAATTTTCCCCGGGTACCACGTCTAATCTCACCCCTCCCAACCCCTCTCATTGCATTCATCGATGGCCCCGTTCAGTAGGAAACTTCCTTCATTCTGACTGAGAAATCTCGCTGACTTAAGTACAAAGTCTATCTACGAGAGTCATATATGAGAGTTCCTCTTTTTACAACGCCACAATGGCTAAATTCGGAAATCTTTAAGAAGATATTAAATAATCTTTAAGACTAATGTAATTAAATAAATGTTATTTGTTTAAGGTTTAACACGGTAACATATTGCCGCAAGTAGCGCTATAATGCCGCAAACAATAGCCACTTAATTACCTTCGGTGGCACTCGATCACGGCAGTTATGATTTACCTTGAATACTGGACAGATTGTTTGCAGTGGCACGTTCAAACAATTGCAAATGCATTTTTATATTTTCACCGCATTCCGATGTATCTCTGCTACATGCAGGAATAACCAATCGATAATTATTGATTACTTTACATCGTTAATAAAACATGTTGGGGTTCAAATGTAACAATTTCATCAAATGGCCAATCAGTGACAGTCCCCGTCCCTTGGCCATTTGTATGCTTGTATTTTTGTAAAACACCTGAACTAGCTGATTTACCAAAGTTTTTAAACAATTTAATTTCCTTTCAGAGTTTGTCCGTCCATTCGTAAACTCTTCAGAATTGGAACCGGTAGATGTGATGAGCAAATTATAAAATTAAAATGAGAAATTTCCAACTCCAGACAATCCATTTGTTATTACGTAGGTACCTTATAAAAATAAAGATTTCGGGTTGCCTCTGATTTTAAATCTGGTCCAAAAAACTTGGATTTATTTTGGAAAAGTGTCATTTAAAAATTGTAATTCAAAAAAGAGTTAAAGCATAATATAATTTTCAAATTTAAATATTACAAAGAAAATTATTTAAATTCTATATTTGAAGTGCGCCTTTCTTTTGTTTATATTTTTTAGGACGGGTTGTTTCAAAAAATTTGATGAGTTCATCAAATATTTGAAGTTAATTTTCAGGTTCTGTGTAAGTTCTTTTCGAGTTCTGTTTTTTTATCATCGTAGGCCAGCTGCTTCACAAAACTGAAATCATCACAGAACTTGAATAGAACTTACACAGAACGTGAAAATTAACGTCAAATATTTGACGAATTCGTCAAATTTTTTGAAACAACCCATCCTTAGACTTAGGACGGGTTGTTTAAAAAAAATTGATGAGTTCATCAAATATTTGAAGTTAATTTTCAGGTTCTGTGTACGTTCTTTTCGAGTTTTGTTTTTTTAACATCATAGGCCAGCTGCTTCACAAAACTGAAATCATCACAGAACTTGAATAGAACTTACACAGAACGTGAAAATTAACGTCAAATATTTGACGAATTCGTCAAATTTTTTGAAACAACCCATCCTTATCTAGAAAGTAAAGACAGATTTGTGATTTTTCAAATGTCTGAGCTTTTTAGCTAACAAGTGATAATTATCAATCCTGCAACAATTATAATATCCTGTGATTTTTCATGTCTACTCTAATAAAATAATATTTTTTATGGCTTACTTTGCAGTTCATTTATAAAAATTCCATGTTTTTTCATAGGTAAATATTAATTATATAGTTGGGATATGAGATGATGATATTAATACGTGATTTATGTTACTTCTGTTAACGGAGATAATGGGGCAAGCAAGTACTGTGAAATTTTTTTTCCCTGTATAGTTGAATACGTGTGAAGCATTTTACCATCTACTTACACGTGGCCTAAAAACTATGACGAAATAAATAAAAAAATAAAATCACTATGATTATTAAGAAGGTTCTAGAAAAAAAGTTTAAGAATTCCTACCTACCACCCACCACTCAGTGTTCCTACCACATGTGTTATTGCACAGACTAGCTCTCTTACCCTACTACCCGTCTAAGTTGATAGTAATGAGGATCCAAAACATTTGACTTAGATATAACATTTTTCAGAAAGGGTCCAAATGCAATCCCTCCATTTAAAAAAAAAACACTTTGTTCTGTTGGTAAAATCAACTGCAAACATAATTTTCATTGCCTTTTACCATTTGTTATTTTGAAAGAAAGAAATTAAAAACGGATTTTTTTTATTAGATTTTTTTTCATATAATTAGATATCGATCGACGATATGATGGAAGGATTTGAATTTTTGACAAATAATATTTTAAAATCCCTGCAAATTCGCACACAATGTCATGGACATTCGTATTCTTAAGAGAACATTCAGAGCCATGATCGGTACGAGGCATAATAAATTGTGGAGGCGCGATGTGCATACCTTATTAAGCCTTTATACCCCAGTGGCGCGCACTAACTAATATCTCTGACAAAAACATTTTTTCACTAGGTAAGTGCCAACATTGCAAAATGATTTTGCTTTCTAAAGTCAATATTACAATCTCTATAATGAAATTCTGAGATGAACTAAAATAATATGTAAATATAATATAAAGACTATTGTCAATGCAAGGAAAAGATAGATTTTGTGTGCCTAATAGAAAATAAAAATACATCCCTTAATAACAAATTTAAAGAAAACAGTTGTCACCAATTTACAAATAAAATATTTCGACACTAAGGCCCCAAGATAGGCTTTAAACTGTTTTTCTGTAATAGGAACACTTTCAAATTTTGATTTTCTTTAATTTCTTCAGAAATAAGGAAAATATTTCAGCAAACGGATTCAGTGCACTTCGTGGCGTCGTTTGTAAATACACGTTATTTGATGAAGTTCCCGGCGTTGTCCGGTTTTGCGCAGAACTTTTCGAAATCAAATTTAGACAGAAATAATTTCTCTCTTATTTATATTCGAACTTGTAGTACCTTCTGCAAAATTTCATCAGGAAGTTATCAAAATTTGGCTTTAAGGGGTTGAAAAACGGTATAGGATTTTTTCGATATCTTGTGTAGACAGTCATCTTCCTCATCTTTTCAAGTGTGCAAAATGTCATCAATCTCTGAATAAAACTATACATTTATATAAAAAAAGCCACACTGCTACAGACCCCCTTCTTTATATACATACATATAATTATTTATTTTTATAAATATTATGTATTTATAAAAAAATAAAATTATAAATAATGTAATATAATTATGGTGGAAACTGCTACTTTTCATACTTCAAGCAATATCTTCGTAAGGTTTAATTTATATTTTGAAACGGTTTTTTTTAAGGTTTTAAAGATTATTATCTGCATAATTAACTGGAAAATTATGATTCCAAAACCCTAATATTTGGTGTACAAATTGTTTGGGGGTAGAGTGCTGAAACTTTTCTACCTTTTTTACTTCTATCATCGTGTAGAAACATCTCCCGAAGTTTGTGCACTTTACCCCCGAATACAGTGTATAATATTTTTTATCGTATGAAAATCATTAAAAAATTGTGTTTTCGTACTGGAAAATAGTGAAAATAAAATTGGCCACAGCACGCCCCTGGCAAGCTGCGTGGTGGCTGATAACAATTTGAATAAAAGTTCAAATCGTGTTGACGTTGGTTCAAGAGGTGATCAGAACTTTGCGTGTTGCGGAATTGAGTCACCGCTCACTGGAGGAGAGATGGACATAATCCAGATGACGATATTCTTTTCGAAATGATCGATAATTTCAATAACCCCTCAAGCTAATTTGTTCGGTTTTCGGAATAACTCATAGGTCTCACAGAAATCGTAGTGTCTCCTTTACGGTGAGAAATATGATCTAAACAGTTTTAGAAAGCGAAAACACCACGCTTTATATTCAAATCTACCTAATTAAAATGTCCACCTTTATAAATCCAAAGTTCTTAAATTTGGGAATATCTTAATTCATTATTTTTACATGAAAAGAACAAACTGAGTTGACGATAACGTTTATAATATTAAAATACATTTGCCTAATAAAATAATTGTAATAATTTTTTTTTCATAATTATCAATATTAGAAAAAACGTAAAGTGAGCTATTTTCGAAATTTTTTTTATGTGTGCATTAAAAATTTTTAAACTTAAAAAATTATATGTTTATTTCGAATTATTAAATTTTAAATCTTTTTTCATCACCCTTTTAAAACAGCTTTCAGTTTTCGGATGCGCTCTGAAATTTTCCATTTATTTGGATTTTATTTCAAAGCAGAAATATTTTGACTTTCCGTTTGTAATAATTGAGGTATGTAATCGGGGAGACTTGTCCATAAAAAAAAAACAGAACATTGCAGTAAAGCAAAGATTTTTTCACGGAAATTAGAATGTCAAATAACATCCAAATCATTGTTTTACTTGGAAGGAATGCTAACGAATCGCATTTCAACATTAAAAAAATAAATTTTAAAAACTAACCTAACAAAGGGCGCTCGAAGTTGTTTTTATGGGTTGCAATTTTTTTATCATTTTTTTTATCAATGAAGTTTTCAAAATATAAAAAAAAAATGCGACTAATTACCAAAAAGATCAGATCAGGTAAAACTTGTCTCCTAAGTAGAGATACGTTATGCTAGGCGATGATAATATTAATCAATAGTTGTTATTAGTTAACATGTAGATTTAGGCCCAGTTTTTTTTCGTTATTCGTTTTTGGGGTGTTATGCCAAATAACTAAAATATTTTTGGCCGTAAAAAATCTAAAAACGTATCTTAGGCCCAATTGTTTCACAGAAATTCAAATGTAACACCGTCTTCAAATAGCCATTCAGCACCATTTTTGTTTTTTGACATTTGAAATATTCTCGTAAAACGCCAATTCTAGGTGTGTTTCAGCTTTCTATCAAATTGGAATTATGTGACAAACTTAAAAACAAGATAGTTGTTGTCTTCTGCTGAGGATAATTATTAATTATTTGTGAAAACAAATCACTTTGTGCATTAAATATTTTTTTGGAGTGAAAACTTATTTTGCACCATTGTGATTTGAACCTTGAGGTTTTAGTGACGCTATTTTTCGTTTCATTGATGAAACGAAAAATAGCGTCACTAAAAAAAGACAAACACAAACATCTGTAGGATTTAGCCTACGAGAGAATGAGGTAGATGAATCGGTCTCCTCTTTGTGTGGTGCTTTGTAGCTTCCCACACTTGTCGACTTTAGTTTACTGAAGGCTTCACTTCTACCGCGTGGGATTTTTATATTTCATATTATATAATTGTTTTTTAAGTACTTAATCGCCACTCCCTTTAATATTTTTGTCTATAATTCTTATTTGTATATATTTATTTAAGTTAGTTGTTTTTGTTATTTTTAATGTTATCCTGATGAAGAAACTTTTGTTTTTGAAACAAGTAGATAATTTTGATTAAATGGTGGTGTTTTCAAAGTGATTTGTAATCATTTAATCAAAATGACGCCAAAAAAATAATTTGCAAAAATTGAAGAAACAATTATTAAAAGCTGAAACGTACTAAGAATCAGCACTTAACAGGAACCTTTAAGACTATAGAACCTTTAGGAAACTATCAAAAAAAAATGGTTGTCTGTAAAGTCGGTTTACAGACGATAATTTTACGTGATAACGTCATATAATAACGATGGAGTGGAAAGAGATAGATGCGTCACAAGCCGAACGCTTGTTCCGCGCTCTCGCTTGCACGCTCGGCTCAGGCGAAACGTGACAATAAATCATGCTTTTTCGTGAGTGCAGCCGGCGTTCATTGATTTATAAGACGTTATCACGTCAAAATGGCGCTGAATGGCTATTTGATGACTTTGTCACACGTGAATTTTTGAGAAACACGTAGGCATTAGTATTATTTTAGATTATGTGTGTCAATAATAATAATCCTTATATTTAGTAAATGTTTACATTGTAATTGAACATGAACATCCTTTATTGCGTTTAACCGGATGGTGACAGGTGAGACAATAAAACGGGACGATTTAAAAAATTAGAAAACATTCAATTAATCATCTTTTGTTAAATTTATTGATGAAAACATATTTTACACAAATGGAAATATTGTGTAAGTGCTCAATCGTTCTTTTTTTTAAAAAATGTCTGAAAGGTGACCTCCATTTTGTCGCAAACATTCTTGCAGCCTCGTTGCAAAGCTCGTCTCGACAGACGAAATTTTTCCAATTTTTGTTATAAGCTTTGTGGATTTTTTTTAAATCGTCCCGAAGAACAATAAATAAAATACTGGTTTATTCCAGAATTATTAATAACATTACGTTGCAATTTCACTAAAAAGACTTTTTTTATCGCTATACATCAATCAACACATGAAAATAGCCCATGTTAAAATATGTGAAAATGTTCACTAGTTCGTCAAATACAGTCACTATCTTATCATCGTGTGTTTGTTTACATTTGATATCTTGTTAAAGTGAATCTTCGTGTCTGAGACATCGTTTGGATTATTTTCATATATATGGCTTAAGAAAGATTTGAATGTAAAAATATGCCGATGTTCATCAATAAATAACAGTGTACAAGTATTGATAATTATGGGACTTTAAAGTGATTCTTTAATAAATTGGTCTATGTGATTAAACGTTTGGAAGGAAAACATAAAAAAATAGGGATGAAGAAAATAAGAGAGTATTTTCAAATTTAAACTAGCGATAAGGTACCTAGGTAGGTACTTATCATTTTTTAAGTATTTTTTTTTTTTTTGATAAACTTCATTACTAGAGTCGAAATTTGTTTACAGAATGTCAATTACAAAATATAAGGTGGCTGGCGTAGTCCAGCGGTAAAGCTCTTGACTCGCATTCCAAAGGTCGCGGGATTGAATACCGGCGTGGCAAATAAATTTTATTTGATTAATTTGTGTTATTTCACATTTATTAATTTAAAATAATATATAGTATATTTGCGGCACGTTCCAGAGTGGAAGATACTCTCAGTATAGCCCTGATGTAAGACCACCGTTCAGAATTGAAACGTTGCTTGAAATGGCTTTAGCCTTGTTTGGTGATCAGATCTGAATAGCCAGGTACTTCCCACCTTCCTTTTCCCATCTCCTTCCTCTCCCCACTATCTTCAGCCTCACAACATATCCCAATTGGGGATGCCATAGTCTCTCTGGCCCCAGACGAGAGCAGTTGGGACTCTTGTGGGGTATTCATAAAAAAAATCCTTTAAAAAAAACCTCCACGCAGCATCCCCAAAGAAGACAAAGGCCCTGAGGAAAATTATTTTCCTTAGGGCCTCCTGTGTGGAGCTCACGTAAAAAAAATCCTACCTACATGTTAAAATATTATGTAAGTATTTCCATCCACAAGCAAATGCTTTTAATGGAAGACCAGTACTACTTTAATATGTACCATTTTTATGATAAACAAATAAAAAAAAATAAAAAAATCTAAAGGTGTTTTGATTTATGCTCAAACTGTAGGATATTACAGATTGTGTATTTATAATGTATGAAAAATCTTTAAATTGACATTATTAACCATAATAATGGGTTTCCCTTCCTCAAAGGATAAATCGCTTCCCTAAAATGACTCATTGCAACCTTCAAATAATTACAATTTATTTTTTCTGCATTTTGCAATTCCCTGTTAAACGCATTCCAGTTGCAGAAGAGTCGACAAATAAAAAATATTTCGCAATTCTCACAAAACCTATGTCAATTCTTTTTCAAACACCAAACCATATCCTTAGAGGTTAAAGCAAATGATAAGAACGCGATTAGCCGTTTCCACGGAGATATCGACAATTTATCTTTAAAACGTTTGAGTAAATAAAAAAATTGCGACAATCTTATTTGCCGAATGCTTGAGAAAATATTTAAATAAACACGCGAAGGTATTTATGAATTTAAAAGATACATTTATATTGTAATCTGGCAACACCTTATGTGCGGGGCACGAACGTAAATAAATTTATCTACTCCAAGGTCCATAGAAAAACCTGTTGTATCGACTGTTTTCCTTGTAAAACTCCCCAATAATTTTATTTGGACACAACGAATGTATTTTTATTTGCACCGAATTTGCAATGGTCATTTCTTGTTTTATTATAGGTACTTCAATCTTGTTTTACGTAGGACGAGTTGTTTTACAGAATTTGAACAATTCATCAAATTTCAAAGTTAATATTGTTCTGTAAAGACTCTTTACAAGTTCTGTTACTATCCAAGAACTATGAAACAATCGACTGAACAATCGACGAAAGGTGAAATAATAATGGAACTTGATTTTCAAATTTGATTTGACGAGTCGTTCAAAGTCCGTAAGGCACATAGTATAATGTAATTCATTTTGGGAGGCAGTTATGGGTACCGCCGCCTTTATCATCAATGGTCGCTACGTTGGTTGATTTAACAAGGTCTGCGATGCGTCTCCCAACCACTGGGTAGCGGACTGGTTAGGGGAGACTGGTTGAAGGAGACATCTTTTTGACCTCTCCTACCAGACTCTCTCGACCTATCCCATTGCACCGCAATAGGAGAGATGGATTTATATTATACGTCTATAACCTCTGGATACCCTGATCTTCAGATTCCTATGCATCCCTCATACCGTTTTTTCTTTCCCAGAACTTCCTCTCCTTATTTTCTTTGAAATGACCCTCCCACAACGTCATAGACGGTGACCGGATAACTCGGAATGAGACCGACTCAGAACCATCTCAGATAAGTCATTTAGAGTGATAAAAAATATGTATATTAAAAGTTGGTTAAATAGGTTACTTTAGGTTAGGGTGATCGGTTAATTTAGAATTATTTTTTTCATAGCTTTTAATGACTTTTCAAGGGGGTGTTGAATTGAATTTATTCTCAGTTGGCATGGAACCGTCATAGACATAGACCCTGAGGGAAATTATTTTCCTTAGGGTCTCCTGTGTGGACCAAATGTAAAAAAAAATGCATACGACATTCAAATATCACAAAAGAGGCTGAGAAGAGTAGATAATGGATGGTTGATATCTTACTTTTTTCAATGGCTTATAGCGCAAATATTGTATTTCCAATAAACATTACTTTGAAAAAAACCCATATTGGGAATAGATGTGAGGCTCAAAACAGTCATGGAGGAGGCTGAAAAGGGTAAGTTGAAGGTTAGGAAGTGTCACATATTTCAATGACTTTTATAAATCCATAAACCATTATTTTAAAATGATTGTTGAAAATTTTAATCTGTTACAAAACCTGATTTTTACCTATTTAAAAGCTTAGAATTTTAACATTTAAAAGTAAGAGTAATCCTTAATAGTAGAGCTAGTTTTTAAAACATAATAAATTATGGGAGAAAAAATATATATTAATAAAATAAAACACTTATTGAACTCTGAACAAATGCCTATGATAATGTAACTGCAAAGTAACTGTATTTATATATTAATTAATGCATATTATATTTATGCATTATGCAAATTTTACTTGAAATAAGTTTATATTATTAACTGTAATTTGTTTATAAAAGCCCTACGGGCGTTAAATTGATTAAAATTTGCTTTAAAGTGAAGAAACAGTGACTCTACGACTTTAAGCTCTGGAGGGAGGTTCCGGTTCTATTAATGATTAGAAATTGTTCTTAAAATTATTAATGAATTTACATTAACTTCGATTCCAATCTCTCGGAATACAGCAGAACTTGACGACTTTTTTCGACGTTAACCGCAATTTAGCTACTCTCAAATGACAAAAGTATTTTGAGGTTAAGGACAATTCCTTTTTCTTACATAGCGCCGGGATAATTTTGAGTAATATGTTGTAGTTTTTACATATTAAATCTTTGTTTTTTTGTAGTTACTTTGTATCTTTTTGAACTCGCTGACACTTTATTCAGTTAAAACCTGTAAATGGTCGGGTGTGCGCTGGCGCACACGCAAAAATTTTGAATTATTTTTATTTTTAAATGCGATTTTAACCCTTATGTATAAAGAAACTGTATGAAGGACAAGGTCAGAATCGCTTGAAGCGTTCTCGTTCTTGACATAAGAGGTATCTGAAATACGCCTAGCCACTCGGAATAATTTGTATTAAATTTATCTATGGCATCGGACCACCATTTTTGCCGCGGTTTGTACTGTCAAACTCCGTGCGTGGGAGGTCGCGAAAAGATCGAAAAACCTATCAATATATTAAATAAACGCAAGTAATGTAGTTTTTATGCATAGTTTTTTGTTCAAGGAATGTGTTTCGGTAAATATAACATACGATAGCACAAAATAAACCCACAAAATATTATGTCAAAGTCAAAACTTCGCGAAATTTACGTGGTTTCCTCCTTGGCCCTTGACAGGTTTTAACATGTGACGTCGACTTGGACAAGACAATTATTGGTGCTTTAACGTGTAATTTGGAATAGTATCTTCTTATAACTGCTTTAAAATGTATTACCTATTTAATAAGTAGGCTTCGGTGTTGCAAGCGTCCTAAGCTCCGGTACCGAGCGTGTTGATACACTAAACACTAAATAATATAGGTACTTCGTATGAGTAGTCGATAATGAAACCTGAGCATTAAATTCTTCAGGTACGTTGTCAGTGTTATCTCCATAACGTAATGTTTGTGTAATGACACATATCTTTAAGCTTTAACTAAAATTGTCTGGTAAATATTGATTCTTGTGCCAACACCGGAAAGTGAACCATTTCTATGTCAGTACTGGTTCGTTACAATAATCATTCAAAATTAACGACACTTCCTTACGACTTATATGTCTTAATATTATTAAGAATAGGTATGTTTTTGTTGATTTTAGTTACCCGATTTTGTACCTAAAAAGTGCACCTCAGTGTAACAATTAAATGTATATTTTGTATAATGTTTTATAAACGAATTTAAATATTAGTTTATGTAACTGGATATGAGCTCAACAAGGAGTTACTGACATCTTAAATTCCTACTATTATTGTTTATCCTTTCAATAGAAAAAAACAAAAGTAGGTACGTGACGTGTTACATCAAATTATTCAAATCGCTTTAGTAGTCAACTGACTTAGTATTATTTTTTTTTAAGTGTGCAGTTCAAACGCGGTAGAAATGAAACCTTCAGAAAACTAAAGTAGGCATGAGTGGGGAGGCTACGAAGCATCGCACAAAGCGGAGGCCGATTATTCTATCTAGCAGGCAAATTTTTTTAGAAGTATGTGTTTGTCTCTTTTTAGTGTCGCTTCGTCGATTCATCGAGTTTGAAATCACAACGGTGCTAAAGACGTTTTCACTTTAAAAAAGCTCACTTCTTAACCCAAATTGGTTGAATTCGTAAACATATATTTTTTCCATCAAAATTAATAAAATACTTAGTTTTTAACACTTTTATTGTTAACAAATCCAACACGTTTCGTGAGCTAAGCTCATTCTCATTTACTCACTGATTATAAAAATAAAAATAAATCTCTTTAATATACCTTAATAGTTTAAGTGAATTTTGCATAAAATATCGCATCCATAATATTACGTAAGAAATTGACCCATCTGGATATAAAAAAAAAAACTAAAGTAGACAAGAATGGGGAGACTACGAAGCACCGCACAAAGAGTAGACCGATATCCATCATTAATTTATCCGTAACACCAAATTTATCCCTGCATTTCTTTCATTTGGGTGTTTTTTGGAAATTCATCTCACAGTGTTTCTCCATCACGGTCAAAAGCATCAGACAGGTGACATTTACATTGAATTAAGATTGTCGTTGTTAGAATAAACGAGAGTTTCGTTTCCGTTATCATTCGTCATTTCTCTTATTTTTGAGTTTTCGGTAATTCGTCACGTGTCTTTCATTCAAAAGCTATAGATAACATTTCAAGTTGATTGCAAATATGCAATTTAAGGCGATGAAGATATTTATATTGATGACATTAACATGAAATCATTTTAGCGTGAAGTAATAGGCGATAACGCGGAATTGAACTAGTAGGTACTTCTCAGGTATGTAAATTCTTACCTGCTTAAGCTAGTAAGATGCGTCTACACATTTCACAATGGGATCGATTCCCGTGCAGCATACTTACTTTTTGAAGTAAAACTTCATTTCGCACGCTTGACTTGGGGAGTAAACTGGTGAATGCGTGACGAGAGCGTCACGAAGTGTAATCGGGCGAGGCGAACGGAATTTGAGAGGGAGGTATAAGTTAGTGAAGATAGAAAGAGAGAGAGTTACGTTTCGTATATTACTGTAGGGGTAAGAGAGAGGGGTGCGAGCACACATTTTCTTTCTCTCTTTCTCTCATAGCCAGTTACGTTTCGTATATCTAAGACACAGTGCAGGCCTTTTGTCTGTATCACACTGTAAGAGCAAGAGAGAGCAGTGAAGTTTTTCTTCAGTCGTGTGGTCTAAAGCACAGTCGTATTTTTTATGCTTTTATATGCTTTTTTCGAATTAACGCGGCTGAAATCAATTAATTATAACAAATCTGTTAAAATGAGTTAATTGATAAATAGTATAAAGGATTCGATATACTAATTTGGGAGGCAGTTGTGGGTACCGCACCGTAACCAAAACCTCAGAAATGGGTCACCCCAAGAGCTTTGGTGACTTAGCAGAGTTGCTCAGCTTCATGAGGATTGACCAGATTTTGGTAGCGGTTGCGCCTGCCCACCAAGTGCCCAGCAGTTGAGGTTGAGGAAGACTCCTTGACCTCTCCATATAGACTCTCCGAATCCATCGAATTGCACTGCAGTGGGAGGGATGAATTCGTACATCCGTCACTCCTGAAAACACTGAACCCCAGATTCCTGCCTACTCCTCTATCTTCTTCCTTCTCATATTTTCCTCTTCTTCCTTTCCTCGTCCCCGAAGATGATAGTGGCTCTGAGAGAAATCATTTTTCCAATGTGGAATTTATGTAAAAAATAAATATCCTGCAAATATATCGAAAGGAATATTGAGAAATAATTGATTAATATTATGGTCATGTTATGGATTTAAGACCTCCGTAGTAGAGAGATAAGGGTGCCGGCTCGCAATCTGAAGGTCGCGGGTTTAAATCCCAGCATGAATAAATAAATTTTATTTGATTACTTGTATTATTTGACAGTTATTTAATTAAAAATAATGGTATAGTATTCTTGCGACACATTTCCGAGTGGAAGATATTCTCAGGATCGCCCTGGTGTAGGACCACCTTCCAGAATTAAATTGTAAAGGCTCTAGAGATATCTTAATAGTCAGGTACTTCCCCACCTTCCTCTTTCCCATTTCCTTTCCCTCCCCACTACCTTCAGCCTCACAACATATCCTAACTAAGAATGCTATAGTCTCACTGGCTCCAGACGGGAGGAGTTGTAACTTTTGGGCGGTATTCAAATTAAAAATAGATAATTTATACAAGAAATATAAGACACTAGCAATATTCATCGTAAATCCAATCTATCAACTACATATTAAATACTACTATTAAGCAAAATGGTCAAATCAAATGCTAGTCGTCTCCAAAATTAAAAAGGTTCATTGAAATAACACCTATGTAACTTATAGCTTAATTTGCGGAAAAGAGTGATGCTATTATATACGTTTTTACCAGTTTTATCCATTTGAGGTTAAGCGATGTGTTTATAATACCTGCTGTATTTTATTCGTCAAACATAGCGATGACCTATATTATCAACATTTGGGTCAAACAGCGAATTATAACAAAGGAGGTCAAATGAGATAGGTAGGTAATAGGTACTCGTACCTACTAACTTCGGTTTTATAAACCATGGTATTTTTAATTAAATGAAGACATTATGAGCGAAACTCAATCGAAAATCTGGAAACAGAAAAATCAGAAAAAGATATTGGCACCTCTGGGACTCGAACCCAGGACCTCCCTACTTTCCGGGTTGGGAATGGGTTGGGTTCCCTACCTCCCAACCCGGAAAGTAGGGAGGTCCTGGGTTCGAGTCCCAGAGGTGCCAATATCTTTTTCTGATTTTTCTGTTTCCAGATTTTCGATTGAGTTTCGCTCATAATGTCTTCATTTAATTAAATATTACAGTTTGAGGTTTTACTCATAAAGTTAAAATAATAAATAATAACATGGTATTTTTATTGCTGATAAATTTTACTCATGCATTTCAGTTGTGTTTTTTTTTTAAACTATTTGACCGATCAGGCATCGCGTTTGGGTCCCACCCGGACGTCGCGGGTTTGATTCCTCGGCTTGCTAAGTCTTCCATCATGACACAAGCAACATTTTCCGCTTACTATTAAACCAAAATTGTTTGTCTTTCTCTTAAAAAAATAAAAATAAATTATTAAGTCGTTATATCAATGATTTAAATTAAAATAAAATTTAAATTATTGAGGCTTTCACTTTGTAGTAGTTGATAGAATTTATAATAATTTAGTTATATCAAAATGGTTATTGGTTTGAACACCACTTTTTGTAACAAAAGTAGATAATAAATAAACAATAAAAAAATCATTTTGTTTAAAATTAAATATTGCTGTCAATGAGCCGTTTTCATGCGCCCTGATATGAATTTGGTGTGATATCTTTGACAATTCACGGAATACGGACTGTCCTTTCGTTTTTTTGTCGCCTAGGCACACTTAATTGGATTAATTTTTTTTCTGCTTCAAAATTTTTTTTTTTCCAAGAGTGTCAGTTGCTCCCAGTGAGAGCTGCTCCCACTGGAGCCAGTGAGACTATGGCATCCCCAATTGGGGTATATTGTGAGGCTGAAGGTGGTGGTGATGGGAAGGAGATGAGGAAGAGGAAGGTAGGGAAGTACCTGACTATTTAGATCTGGTCACCAAACACGGTCAAAAGCAACGTTACAATTCTGAATGGTGGTCTTACACCAGGACGATACTGAGAGTATCTTCCACTCTGGAGCGTGCCGCAAATATACTATATATTATATGTAATAAATTTATTGTTAAATAACACAAACTAATCAAATAAAATTTATTTTCTTACGCCGGGATTCGATCCCGCGACCTTCGCATTGCGAGTCAAGAGCCTTACCGAATAAACATAATGCAGACTGAAATAATTAGTTCTGCTACATAAGAAGAAACAAAATATTGACAGGTATATATTACATGGGTACTACAGTATGCTTACATAGCATACAACTATAATTATACTTTGTATCGAGAAATCAATTTTGAGAAAAAATGACTAAAATTAGAATTTAGAATTACGGACTGTTGAGGACAATTGTTACTTAATTAAACTTTGATGGAATTAAAATTAAATTTAAATTAAATTAAATTTCCAAGTTTGATGGAATTAATCCATCTTTTCCCCTTAATTTTTTTTTCAAAACATATTCTTTCCCTATTAACACATTAGAACACAACAACGGCAATATTATGTTATTATGACAAAAGCTTTAAATGTCTCAAATTTGACAGTTCTCTCAATCTCATGGGACCGTCTTTTCTTATGTGGCGGCACTGAAAGAATCTTCCACTCTGGAACGTGCCGCAAGTATGCCTACTTTATACTGTTTTAATGAATAAATTGTGAAATAACATAAATTATTCAAATGAAATTAAATTGCGCTTTTTCCAAGATTTGAAACCTCCACATAATAACTACGTAACTCACCATCACGCCGGTCCCTCACAAGGGTAGGCAGAAGGGATGGACCGCCACATAATTCTGTCTTGTCACACACTACTCGCTTCATTTAATTCTACAAACTCTGCTTTCATTTTGATTTTTGAAATGTCCTCAAGTATTTACCAATTATAGAGCAAATACACCTTAAAAAAATGGTGACCAGACAACTCAGAATGAAACCAACTCAGTACCGTTAAGACCATCAAAAGTGATGTTAAATAGGTTACGTTAGGTTAGGGTTATGGGCTATTTTAAAATTACCTTTTTTCATAGTTTTTAATGGCTTTCCAAAGATGTGTTGAGTTGACTTTATTCTCAGTTGGCATGGAACCAAAAAAATATTTACAAAAAAACTTTAAAAAGCTTTTATTATCTTTACATTTTTATTCATCCTTCTGGCCTTTCTTCTCAGATCTTAAGGCTCCGTCGTAAGCGTTTAAAAATAATAAAAATATGGTTTGAAAGGGAGGTATGTAAATACCAAAGTTAGAGTGAGCGCGCTCATATTAAAAAAAACTTTAATAATTTAGCGAAAATTCTGAAAATATTTAATAGAGAAAAAATCTTTAGGCAAATGTCCCATAGTAGTAGCATATAAATAATAACTGTTATTTTTCAATACCTATAGCATGTTAAATGACAGAACAAAAAGTGGTTTTTTAGTTTTCGGAGCTAACTTCGCGATTTTTTTCTTTCGGAGGAATTTTATATAATTATCCTTTCGGCTCTGCAAATGTATTGATATTATTTCAAAAAGAACTTACAAGTTTTTAAGAACTTTAAAGCATCTTATAAATCTGAATAAATTCAGAATGCCGGGTCTTAAGCGCAAAAATAAATGTAACGCAGAGTACGCCAAAATGCTTATATTATAATGTACAAATTGAATAATAATTTAATAGAAAAATAAGAGTTCCAAGAAGCTATTGAGCACAATCGAACCACCTTAGACCGGTATGGTAAGGTTTTCAGCTTCTTGGGAATTATAACAAACCTCTTGTGCTGCAGGGCCGCACCGGCACACCTGGAATACATAATATTAAACGTTTCTATTCAAATACAGTTGTATTACATTTTGAAATCAGTGAATCGGCATGTCATACGTTCTGAGCTGTAAATAATAAAGTAAATTATTATTTTTAATTTTTAATTCGTGGTGGATTTCCTTAATAATATGACTTTTTTATTATAAAAAACATTTTTAACTTTTAAATTTAAATTATAAATTCCACACGCACCATGCAATACAAAAATAAAGAAGAAAGGTATTTATATTTATAAAGAAAAGTTACCAACTTAAGTAGAAATAAACAAAACAAGAAGAAAAAAAATCAGAGTCTGCAATTCACATGTGAAACTAGAAAGTCGCCTTCTTTTCTTTTGCCTGTTTATTTTAAAGTGGTTTGAAGATTGGATATTGATTTCACAAAAATAAAAATGTTTATTTTTTTGGGTTTCGTAGGATTTGTACCTCCGTTCGCTGGATGTCTATCTCTCTGGCCGCGATTTGTCGGGCACCTTAGCCGCTGCGCTATGGGAAGCTCGCGCCGAGGCGCGAATTTACCGCATTATAATAGAACCGCCAACCTGTCAAATAATACATTTTAGTGACGCACTTCCGTTTCATCCAAATTTCAAATCATTAACGGGGCTAAAGAAGTTTCTCTTCAAAATACAATAAATAAAATTAAATAAACCCAAAGTGGGAATTAACGAAAATTTTTTGCTTCACCTTTTTAAGTTTTGCTCAGCTGTGGAACGATTTGCCGGCCTCTGTTTTTCCTCCCTCCTACAACATGGGTTTATTAGAAAGGACTCTTCATTCCTTCCTTTCCACAAAAAACCATCCACACAGAATTCCCAAAGATAATATGGGCCCCGAATAAGTAGTTAACATAAAAAATAGAAATAATTAATGAAAGATATTATGTCATATTCACTACAAAATAAACCTCTCTAAATCACACCAAATTTTCTGAGTTATTGCATCTTTGTATTGATAAGCTAAATTATTATTAACAACGTAATCTCGGTTGCTTGTAAGTAGCATTCTAAAATTTAAAAAAAATATATATTATTGAAGTGCGAACTTCTTTAGTACCGTTGTGATTTGAAATTCGATGAAACGAAAAAGCGACACCAAAAAGAGACAAACACAAACATCGGTAGGATTTAGCCTGCAAGAAAACGATATAAACCAATCGGTCGCCTTTTTGTGCAGCGGTACGTAGCCTACCGGTCTCCTCTTTGTGCGGTGCTGTATAGCCTCCCCACTCTTGTATATTTTAGTTTTCTGAAGGTTCTACTTTTACCGCGTTCGAACTGCACACAATTTTTTTTATATTTTCGGTACATCTAATGAATTAAAATAGTTGGCTGTAAAATGGTCAGCGTTGTCGCCTTTCAAGCAGTTGATTGGGGGACGATTCTCGGCCGTGGACATTCGTTTTAATATTAAAATTTTGTTTTTTATTATTATTAAAATGATGGGATAAAAATTTATCCCATTATTTTTCACGGGACTGCGCTAGTAATATTCTTACAACTTCCAAAGAAACCCTGTGTGATTGATATTAATGACAATACAAAGGTATCAGTAGCTCAATCAACAGAGTGTTTTACTCCCGGATAGAGTAGATTCCAAGTATTAGTCTGTAGATCTCATGTTTTGTTTTCTGTCTCTTATCCTATTTAGAATTTCGTTTAAAATTATTAATATAGTTTCTAAAAAAAATAATAAAAACGTATTTTCTCATTTTGACTAATGCTCCCCTGCCGCAGTCAGTATGAGGAGGTAGCGAGTTAATCTCACAAGTGTAGCTTATGAATGGTCGCTACCAATATTGACTGCTACCGTGTAATCCTATTATGCCCGAGATAAGCATCGCTCCTCTGTATGGCCATTGTGCCTCTGTCCATCCGCAACCACGAGATGGTTTCGAGATCGTCTTCTTCTTTGGCTGTTCCCCTCGGAATGAGTCGTCAAAATAAATATACTAGCCGTGACAATAATTTTAATATCATCGTGAATGAAACCATTTTAAATCGTTTGTTTATCTTCGCGAGCTATCTCCTCATACATTATCTTATAACCTGACAACAATGGAAGTTAATGTTCAAACTTCTGGAAATAAATAAAAGATTTCAATATTTTTTAAAAATCAGGGTAAAATCCATTTTTATTTGAATACCGCACAAGAGTTCAACTACCAATTGCTGCCTACTGTTCGTAACCAGCGACTAAGGCGTCGCGATTGCACTGAGTTATAAGGCTGATGGGAATAGATGGAAAGAAAAGATGGGGAAGAGGAAAATCAGGAAGTACCTGACTGTTCAGATCTGGTCACAAAACACGGCTTAATCCATTTAAAGCAATAAAGTTCTTTCACCAAGGCTTACTTCAGCATCTTGAACTTGCGTTCCTTGTATTTATGTCTTAGGAAGATATTTTCTTCACAAGATTTTATAAGTTAAGTTATATGTACTTTGAATAAACGTAAGTTTCGTAGGTTAAGTGTAAGTAAGTTTCCACATATTGAATGGTAAATAAAGTGTTCTCCTTATACCTATGAACTGATTTTAAAGATTTTTTCAAATGAAAAAAAATGATTATCTACCAATTTCACCAGTCACAACATGTTGTTTATCTAAGAATAGGTATCACAGGTTGAGAGGTGACCATCAATCAAACAGACTGCTTGTTGCTACCTCCCGAAAGGTTTGAGTTGTTCGAAAACCGTCCATTTGTCAGAAAGTTATTAGTTAAAATTCTTCGCTTCTTAGAACAATTTAGTATCAACGGAAGCTCGGTTCGACATTTAAGTGTCTGCATAATTTCCACATTAGGCACAGCAACGAGCGAACCTTAGGAGGTAAGTGGATTCTTCATCTGATAGTCCTCATCACCTGTGCCTTTGGTAGTCGCTGTAGGCTATATCCATCCAAACAATTGAGACCCCTGCTGAGACCCTGAGGGTACTTGCCTTGCTTATTGGCTTATTTCCTCAGCAGTAACACAATGACGTATCATTTTTTTTCAATGCTCATTCTCCCCGAGATGGGACCCTTGTATCACAGATAATTGAAGTGTGCTCGTTTTTTGTCGCACACGCTCGGAACATCTCGGACGCGAATCGGTCACGATGACAAGACTCTTTTTTTAACGTGCACCATTCAAAAGGTCAATGGTTACAAGGTAAATCGTGTTTTCATTTCGCCTAACTGATATCTTATTTAAGTTTATAATTGGATTAGTTGCATGGCTTGATGCTTGATAAGTTTCACTTTCCATTTTGGTAAGTAATAACTTGTATAGAACAAGCAGCTATCGATGAGCAATTTGAGCATAATTATATTAATAAAACTAGGTTTACCTATAAAACAATAAATTACAACAACTTGATGAAAGAAATAATATTATTAACACTATCAGTATATCACACAAGACTTTTGTTTTTAAATTTGTTGTAGTGGACAGCCCTGAATTATTAAGCTTAATAATTACCTTTCATCCACCTACAAAAACCACTCGATCTAAAATAATTTTTAATTGCAACAAAAATATCAGAACTGAGTCATTCAGATATTCGCTTTTATCTAGATTGTATGTAGTTGGCAATACTTTCTCAGAAGTAGTAGATGTGTTCAACTGCATGAAATATAGTTACGAACAGGCTACAATAACATGCCTCAATAATAATAATCAATGACAGCATAATATATACTTTTACTTCATGATTTCTGTTCCACAAAATTATTACGTATATCACATAAAAATAAAAATCGACACTTAGCTTTTTTAAAATATATTTATTTAGTTTTTTTAATTGTATTTTACATAGGCCTTACACACCTGAGTAATATTCAGTCTGATTGTGATAAATCTTTCATTTTACATATTTACTTGTTTAAACAACAGGTATCGGTAAGTTTTATTTCTAAAACTTTACAGTTTTACTTCAAATGTATTGCAGTTTGCAGTGTGATTTTTGGTTTATTTCGAACAATTAATTTTTTAAGTGATGCGTATTGCAGTAGGTGATTTCACGACAGTTGATCCCCCGATAGTTGGCCACCCGGCATATTTAAATACGATATTCAGTCAGTTTAGGCAAAATACGGTATATCTACTTGCACAAAATATTAAAAGGTGCCAAGAGGGCACACCGCCGAATAACGAAGGAATAAAAATGTGTCCATTCAAATGCATCAAGAATAAAACCACTTAGTAGTCTATATAGTATGTGTACCAGCATATAAATACAAAAATTCGACACGAAATCAACTTTAAACTTAAAATCGACTACAAAAGGGTATTTTTGAAGTCGATTTTAGGTTTAAAATTGATAAAAATGCACAAAAAAATTATAATTTTATAACGATTATGATGTCGGATGGCCAACTATCGCGTTGGGGGATCAGCTGTAAGGCTACCGTAGTAGGTATATTAAAATTAAGTTTTATTTTATAATATCAATTTTCTACAGTATGTTTCAAAACATTATACATTCTTAGATTTATAGGTATTCGTTTTCATGTTTTACGGAAGTAGAAAGACCTGAACTTTCTTTTCATTTTCGAAATAGATGTCTCTTTTTTATATCTTCCGGACCCTTAGCACGGTCGATCGATGAGGATTGTACCGATAATTTTCGGTAGCATCTCATCATTCCCGAGGACAACTGCGGATCGCTAACATACAAATAACAGTTGATGTCGAATATATCAAGAACATTAAGTCATTATGAAATGATGTTTATTTGTTGGCGATCTGCAGTCATGCTAGGGAAGGATGAGAAGTTACCGAAAGTTATCGATACAATCCTTATCGCTCCGTATAAGGGGTTCGTAATGCGTTAAACGTTTCAGGGATTTTATGTCTCCTTTTTCTATCTTCGTACATATTGTGATAAATTCATTACAAATATTTGTGCTTCTCCATGCCTAATACGGTACTTGTGGTTGACAGTTTTTTTATTCTATATTCCAAAATTCATCCAGCGTTGGTAATCCACTCTGCTACCTATCGGGAGCACGTTACATAATGTAAACAATTTTTTTTATAATCGTCTTCACAATAATAATTTATTTATTTATTTTCTCGTTTTTTTACGCCCTTGAGGCTTTTACATTTTATACAAAAGGTTTACATTTTCTTACATAAGGAGTAATAATAAACAATAGGTAAATAAAAATAATTTCTACTTGACAGTGGTTTAGAGTTGGATAAATTTGAAGAAAATAAATTAAAATTATGCATATCAATAACAAACAGAAATTATAATTCTCCATTATATTCACTAAATAATTTATTAAACGTCAGTGAAAACCTATTATTGGTTAAAAATTAACACTTATTTTGTCATACATTACAAACAATTGTATAACTGAACTGTTGGTTTTCCGAATACAATAAAATAATACGTTAACATATTAATTTGTTATTAATCGAATTTTTTAGCCCGATATCAATATTAAGAAACGAATTTTATTTGTATTTGATCTATTTTATATAAAGATTTTTTGTAATTTAATCCATTACTATTTACTCCATATCGGCTATAAAATATATTAAAATGTATTTTTGATCACCTATAAATTGGTGATAAAATTTCCTTAATATAGATCAATCTATTACATATATTAATCATTGAAGAAGATAATACTAATAAATCTAAACGAAAAAAAAAAAATTACGGTTTTCCACTCGGCCAATTACGACCTAATTTTTTTCCGTCATTTTTGTTGATTATGTATATGTACATATTTCAGATTGTGGTGTGTCCCGGTAAGACAAAGATCCTGGATTCCATTCCCAGTTGCGACCGACCGTTTTTGTATGTTTCATTAGATTTATTAGTATTATCTTTTTCATCAATGGTTAATATTACATGATATTATATCCTTCAAAAGTTATAAAAAAAATTATTCCAATAAAATTGAACATTAAACATTAAGTGTAATCAATTAAAGTTGATCCTACTGAAAGACCTAAGAATGTATATTGGTACACTTTTCTATGTAAGGGCATTTACATTGCAAATATTGGTTTTTGTATGCCAACAGTCATAAAATGACTTTTTTATATACATTTCCTTATTCTGCTAACTTGCTTGCGGTGAATGTAAACGCATATATTTACTGATTTTTGCTTTATTAATAATCCGCTGTCATGAAACCATTTAAATAAACTATTTAGACATGTTTGCAGAAATTTCTCAATTTTTTTGTAGATCTCAGTCAACGCATATAATGCAAGTTTCGCCCGTAAACATGTAAAATTTACAATGTTTATTGGTAGTAACTTGCATTATATAACATGTATATGTAGGCCCTGAGATCGATCCTGCCGCTACTACAGTTTTTGCAAGCATTTCCTCAATTAACGTAAATTCAATTTTAACTTTAATTTTTAAATTATTTTAAGATAATTTTTAACCAAATACTTGCAGGATCATTATTAGCATTCCTTCAATACTATTAATTAATGGCATTTGGTGGTACAAAGGGTCAAAGGCTTTTTAAATAAACCCGACATAATATTTTTTCATTTAAGGCTACCTAGTAAGCGTTCAAAAACAAGAAGATGGTTTGAAAGGTAAATAAGAATGTATTAAAGCATAGTAGTGCGCTAAAATTTATAAAATAATTAAACCAATATTATTAAGTTTATAGCAAAAATCTCTCGACAGAAGTGGCATTTAATGATATACTGTGATTTTTTCGGGAGATTTACGCTGCGTAAATAAAGAAAAAAAAAGGGTTTTTAATATTTTTCGGAGCATTCTTTGTGTTTTTTCTCTATCGACGGAATTTCATACAATTACCGTTTCGGCTCGATAAATGTTAAGATATTAACTAGGACTATAACATATATATTTTTTAATAGCTTAAAAACTTTAAGTGTTCATGGAAGTATGGCATAAACAGGGCTTAGATGGTCTGTGAATGTAGAAAGTGATTGTGAAGTACCTACTTTTAAAATCCATATTGTATGGGATATAAGATTTTATTATTTTCTATAAAATTCAGAATTTGGTTAACGATGGCTCTTTCAATAATTTTATCAATGCACTCGAGAGAATCGCAATTGGTCGATAATTTATGAACTCTTTGTGATTTCCTCATTTACACAAAGGTCTTATGATGGATATTTTATGTTCACCAGACATGAGACCTTCATTTACATAATGGTTAATTAATTTAGTCTTTTAATAAATCAACTTAAGGTCTTTAACTCTTATTTGGTCATTGCCTTTTGACTTTTGAATATCCATATTATTCATTATTTTCTTATTAACATGTTTTTTTATGATGCAGGTCTGAATCTCATTGACATATTAAAATAAGTTATCCACGTGGCATGATTTTAGAACTTTGATATATGAATTGTGTCATATTTTGTGTAATTCACTTACAAATGTTGGGGCAAATTTAATGCATATTTTTTTTCCTTTCCTAGACTTCCTATATGTTGAAGTATTGTTTTGTCTAATTTTTGTTTAGTTTTTCGTTTCAAAAATTGTTAATTTCGTCCCAGAGTTTCTTATTAATTGTTAATTTCGTCCCAGAGTATCAAATTATCCTTTAAGCATTGATAACATTTTATGGAAAGCTTTATTGGTAACATTAGTTCATTTGTTTATTTTGTTTCTATATCGCAAATATTCTGAACGAAATACTGTATTATTCGGGTTTACTGTTTTTTTGCCTCAAATTCTCTTAGCGGAATGATACTATTGAATGCTTGAGTTTTTTTTTTTATTTGACATCATATAAGTATTGAATCTTCCGAATGAATTTTTATAAATTATTTAAGAATTGAAAGGATTTCGACATATTTAACTTTTGTAAAATCACTCATTACAAATCTCACTTTGCCGATCACTCTAGAATATAATTTATAATACCCTTTTCGTTTTCGTTCGAATCTACGTGAGCTGCTAGCGCTTGTTCCGTTCCTCGTGATTCGTGGCTCGGCTCGCGCTTATGTACGCAAATGTACACGAAGCCTAAGATGTTCTGACAAGTACGTAAATTATGGTTTTCTTATCATTAATATTTAAGAATTTGTCTTTGAATAACTTCATCCATGTAAATTTCGGGAAATGGTATAAGGAAGATTTCTGTTTTTCGGGGGGAAAGTTTCCAATTCCGACGGGATTAGAGGAAACCGTTGATTTGAAGCGCTAGCTAAAAGTGACAAGTTAAAGAAAGGCTTTCGGAACGGCTAATGCCAACGCAAACACGGTGCCAAATGCAAAGTGCACGATCCTTCGTTAGCACAGTAAAGGCTGTGGCGTTCCCTTTATTGACATTTATGAAATACCGAAGAAACACTGTTGCCGTTGCTTAACATTATTTCTCCAGCGGTAGATACAGATTACGCTGCAACATTCTCCGACTGGATTAGTCTTAATGTTACGACACCCTGCAACCTGCTGTACGCGTCACTCTGCGCACGTACCGCATGCTATCGTATTGTTACAGTCGACAACCACGGTAGGCCCCCTGTCTCCTGACCAAAGGTCGTGGGTCGATTCCTGAAGTGGGCAAATAAAAGAAAATTCTTTCCCATTCACCCCTACTCAAAGCCAAGCAAAATATGCCCAAATTGGGGAATCCATAGTTACACCCGCTTCTATTGTTCGTTTCTATAATGTATGGGTCCACTTCTACTTCAGTGGTTTCTTAACAATGCTGATCTAATTAATCATCCCTCTCTGATGTAGTGTTGTATCTTGTAGGTTTTAAAATTTAGTAAAATCCCGTTTTAAAGTATTTGATATAATCGGCGACGCAAATATTATATTTTAATGCAAAGATAGATTAGTGATGACCAACCTTTTTAGAAAGGGGTGGGGGGGCAATTTATCCATTTTAAATTTTTTCGCGGGCTACGGGGAGGTAGGGTACCTACAGCTCGACGTTATTAAATTTGCAGACGGTGGTGTCGCAATGTCGCAATCCTATTTATCTTTTCTAAAATGGTCATTTTGTAATAAAACAATTGCAAAACGAAAAATCAAACCGCCTTTTTGATATTTGATTTGATCGAGTGGGAAGTTCAAAAAGGCTCGAGGGTCACACGAAATGAGCTCGCGGGACGCGGGTTGCCCATCACTGCCTTAGACGATAATAGCAATTCTATTGAGTCGGAGAAAACTTTACCAATGTATCGCTATAAGAATTTTTTTTATGTATCCTCTGTAATTTCTTACGATACTTTTAATCAAATAATCTATCTGGGTGCCTAAGTACTTCATTTATTTCGCTGGCGAAAAACAATAAAATCACTCTACAATGTAATATAATATCTTTGCACTTTTGCAGGCCAGAATACTCAAAACTGTGTCCAAGGCTGTCAAAATATTTGTAAATACTTTTCAAACTTGTGTATGTTATTATTATGACGTACATGATGAAACTTGTACCAATTAGCAGTTCTGTGAGCAGTAGATCGCGCGTGATGTTGTTCATTTTCATTTGACAGCTCGTAACGATCTTGCGACCTCTGGCGGAGTAAAAAAGTACTATCCAATACGGCTACCGTCTTGATAGGACACACAAAACAAATTTACAAATAGTCGAAATGCAAAGCGAAACAGTAGCGAAGTCCTGTTAAAACAGGACTTCGCTACTCTCGCTCAGTAAAACATTATTCTGAATTATGAAAAGCCCCAATTTTTTCAATACTAGGCGACTTTAAATTTCCATTTCGAGGTTAAAATTTAAAATTTTAAATACATCAAAATAAACAGAGAAAAAACTGACATTTTAATCGTCTTCTCATCTGCATTACTTACATTTTCCTTCAAGAGAAATTTGATTGACAAGATAAGATGTAACTTGTAATCATAAGTATTTAAAAATATTAGAAAGACTTACTAACAAATATAAAGACTTTATTAAATGTAACACATTTTATTTAAAATTTTAGTAGGGTCCTTATTCAGGAACTTCGAACCGCCCACGCTGAAAACGTTCATTATTATTTTGGGTGGAAAATTAGCCCCTTGCTTGCAATAAGCGGCGCGGTGCAACGGCTACCATATTTTAAATGGTAAATATATAATTTTAGTACATCGCGGTGATTTTAATAAAACTGGAACGGGACAGTTTATAAAAGCAGTTCCGTGCGACCATCACTCGTAATGGAATGTCAGGGCATTAAAATGTTTACCGAGCCAGAGCTTTGTCGGCAAACGTGCAATCAAGAAGACTTAATATAAAATATCGGAGAGATTACTCCGCAAAAAGAATGGACGATTTGGTTCGGGAACTTTTAACGGAGAGAAGAGAGAGTGTAGCTCCTCGTGTTGTGCCACCCCGTTTGGTAGAATGTATCGGTCGGAGTGCTCAAGGATAATCGATGTGAGAGCCGCTAGCCGCTACTAGAGGTACAGGCCAGGGTACAGAGCATTGGTTACTATCATACACTATGACGGGTATTGGATACTGGGTACTGGGTACTGGGCTGGGTACAATGTGGATAAATGCCACGGAATCTGTTGGCAGCGCGAGCTCGTGTTGCTATTTCGTCAGCATTGAGAAAACTAGATCGGCCGGTGACTTTCAGTATCGCGCGCGAAATGGTGTTCTGTTTATCTCACATGCCTTGAATTCAATGACTTTTTATCGATTTTGCTAAGTGTTTAATTGCTTAAATTTATTGACAGTCGTTGGCTTCCAACGATTTGTTTTTTATGCAAACTTGCCATTATTATTAACAAATAAAAAAAGTTAAAATTATTTCATTAAAAAAAAAAATCTTTGTATCTTCTGCGTAATATGTACGATCCGTGGATATTTGATATTCGATATATTGTTAGCTACTGAAAATAATGTGCTGAATTTCATCGTGCATGCAATAATTGAAGTAGGTATTAATGTAGGACATGTAAGTATATGAAATACAACCATTTATTTTTCTCCATGAGTAAGTTGATATACACTAACCGGTAAATCTACCATTTCAGTCCATTCCATTCGACTGACACAATAAAGGATTAATGTCACGCTGGTCTATGTAATCGTGATAAATCTCTTTTGGTCAAACCTTTTATTTTACCAAAGTATGCATCGATTTATGGGAGAAATTTTTGGTTGTTAAAAGATCTGGGTGGCACAATGTTAATAGTTTTAGCTTAGAAATTACAGAAACACGCGAAAAACCTATGGCCCAATGTTGAGTCCTCACGGGAAAATAAATCTTTTAAGCTGAGAATAAACAACATGATTCTGAAACCTGCTGAGAAATAGAAAATGTTGCAGTGAGCACCAATAAATACAAAATTTCTCTGGCTCGAAATAATATTCGACTTGTGCCTTGTTCACAAAACGTAATTTAGCAGGTGTTAGAATTTAATTCTAGAATGCGATTCGAAAATACCGGAATCATTAGATCTGAGATACCCGTTTAAACAACATAGGCGATCGTAAAATATTCCCAACTAATAGTAGGTACTGTGGCATCAGAACGCAGAACACAGAGCGCAGAACACAGAACTGCAGGTTCCTTGGTGCGTGCGTGCGTGGACGCCGTGAACGTTTTCATAAACTTTTATTTGTTCAAATTATTTCTCCGACAACTTTCCAGAAACTAAATTCCACCACATCACATTTATAGCAAAGGGAGTTTGTTTATAAAGAAGTGCATTATGTGATATTTGATATTGTTGACATCATTTCTGAGAGGCCGGTCTTCGACCAGCTGTTCGTAGCGGAGTCTTGCCTGAGATCTGTTATGCGATAAATATCTCAAATATGAACAATTTTGGAATTTATTCTTAAGTTATTTCCGCGTCGTATTTCTGCGCGGCGTTGTACAAATTATCAATTTAAAGATGTACAGTTCTTTATATTTACAAAATCATTTTCCTTCCACAACGTGAGCGGAACATAATAATAATGTTTTTTTAAATTTCTTATTAGAATAATTTTCATTTAATAATAATAATTGGACAATTTGTAGAGCGCCGTTTTTGTGAACCTCACCTCAAGGGCGCTTTTATAATATCTTTTGAAGATTATTCTCATCAAAGTAACATATATATCATTGAAGAAGAAGGTAATACTAATAAAACTAAACGAAAATTCGAAAAAACAGAAAAATAAAAAGCTACGCTAATGATACATTACATTTCTTGGGAGTAATCTTCAACACTTATTATATAAGAGAATTATTCTGATAAAAAAATGGAATATTTACACTTTTAGAAAAAGGTCAATAGGTGTCCCATATCAATAAAATCGGATACATTTATCCGAGACACTATCTAGGATACAAACCAGTTTTTCAAACATTTGTTATCATTTAAAAAAGTAAGCTGCCAAAAATATGAGGAAAAATTAATCGAAGGTAACATTGACAATTCTGAATTTCAAATATGAGAATGACAAAAGTGACTTAAAAATTAGAGATCTGAGTGGCCGTATTGGTTAAGACACTTGTCTCGGTAAGACAAGAGTTCCTGGTTTCGAGTCCCAGTTGCAACCGTTAACTTTTTATTTTTCTGTGTCTTGTTCTCTTTCATATTTTCGTTAAGATTTATTAGTATTACCTCCTTCTTCTTCTTCAATGAATTTTTATTCCTTTGGCAATATTTTCTTTTGAATTTTGAAATATTAACTGAAGAAAGAGATTATTATGTGTGTAAGAGTTAATAATCAGAAACTTTAATTGCCAAAGTAAATGTGCATTGTGGAAGTATGTCTAACACTAAAACTAATCGATGGAACTGACCGTTAAACAAAGCTATTAAATATGGGCTAATGGCTTTACAAATTGTGCAATTTGCGAAGGTTAGGTAAACTTATGTAGAGGTATGTCAATACATCGCAATTATGCGATAGCACTCCACAAATACGCACACAATCCTAATGAACATTTTTATTCCGAGGCACCTTTCTCACAGCAGCGGGAAGGGACTATTTTTATTTTCACGATTTTGCAAAACAAATTACGGAAAATTATTTTTTGAGGAACAAACTGTAAAAAATATCATATAAGAAAGACTTCTTTACTCTCTAAAATAAACAACATAATAAAAACACAAGCCACTCATCTCACTGGAGCAGTCCTGAGGGAGTCATGCGAATAAAATACTTTTCCATACAAAATTAATAGATAACTTTATAATAATAGATAAATTTACGTATAAAAATACGTTCCCAAGGATTAGTTTGAGTGAAAGACATGGCGTCTACAACATATCCGAATTCCACTTCGTAATACTAGAAGTCAGGATTTATTTCAGTGCAGAAATTTTGGGACTAACTATCATATGTATTCCTCTTTGCCCAGAATACTAATGGAGGGAAACAATTATACCAAGTCAGTGGACATCTTCAATTTATCTTTGAATAAATTAAAAATATTGTTATTGAGGCAGTTCAGTTAAGTACAATAAAATGTTTTTTCTATGCTATATATGTAAAAGCCCCGAAAAAGGGCGTTTATTTATAAATAAATAAATAAATAAATAAATAAATATCGCTCTTTTACCTTAAGCCATATTTTACTTACTATTATACATAATATTTTTGACGTAATATCTAATTATTTATCTGGCCGTTTTTCTTATGCTAAGTAAAAAAAATACATATTCGTCAAAAGCATTTAATTTGTTGCTATTTTACAAATTCCTTTGATTCCTATTTTAGTCAGCCCTTTGCATTTCGTCTGTCATCTAAATTTGTGTGTGTTTTCCGTTTCCGATCAATCCTGTCAAGATGGTAGCCGTGTATAATAGTTACTTTTTATTCCGCCAGAGCATGAGCAGAGCGGAGTTATCAACATTAGGTGAAGTCCAAAACTGCTAGGGTATAACCATGAAGGAGAATCTTGTATTATAATTAGCAGGTCAACCTTAGCAGTGTTCTGGCTTGGGTTCAGGTTGTTTTAGCCTAAGTTCCAAATGTATTTCACCACGGTGATACTGAGAGTATTACCAGCCACTTTTTTGCTTTTAAACATGTAATTTCTTTGTTTGGACTTGCCGGCAATATGTCTATTAAATTTGTTGATTCGCACGGGTATTTTGACGTCACAGGCTGTAGGCTGCAGGCGACAGGTAGCAGTAGCAGATCACGACAGGCGATTAGTCAGATATACATTCCAATCTTCAACTTTCATTTAACTTCAACCTCAAATTGTACTGATCTTGATACCCGGCCGGGCCAGATTTACCTAAGTGATACGAATACATGCAAACGAGGATCTTAGAACTAGACTGAATGCAATCGACAAGCAAACGTTTTTCATTTATATTTATTATTACATTTTAATTTACGTTCATGGACATTTAACGTTTTGTAAAATGGTTATGTTTATTAGTAGTGAATATTTACGAATTTAGACAGTTATTTTCGTTTTATTTTGAATGTCAAGTGTGCAAAATTTCATCAAGAAGCATCGTAGGTGGTGGAAAAGGGAAGAAAGGGTAGTTTTACGAAATCTCGCGTAGATATTCACCTTCCTCTTGTTTTGAAGACCAAGTGTGCAACATTTTATCAACCTCAGAATGAAGCTGTAGAATTTTAATAAATAAAGTAGGTTTACAGACGATAATTTTACGTGGTAACGTCATATAATAAGGATGGAGTGGAAGAGGGATAGATTCGTTACAAGCCGAACGTTTAGGCCGAACGCCTGCACGCTCAGGCGGAACGTGACAATGAGTCATGCTTTTTCGTGAGTGCAGCCGGCGATCATCGATTTATAAGACGTTATCACGTCAAAAAACGAAGTAACGACCCCATGTTTAATCACACATACAACCTTCAACATATGAAGAATTATATAATTGTATTCTTCTTCTGGGGCACTCTTCTATCGAAAGATAGCTATCATCAACAAAACAATCAAACAAATAGAAATATCATCAGTTTGGATATCCACGATATCGTGGCCCCGTTGATATATACACGCGTCCACGATAATAATTATTATACCGTCACGTTATGTTCATCGCAAACGGTGGCCAATTAAATATCAAAGTGAAGGGGGGGGGGGGGGGGGGGAGATGAAACCTGCCGTCCGAATATATTCCACCAAACAAGTTACCCAATATCATCTAGTTCTCTTTTTATAGCTTAACTATGTTTCCAAAAAAACTGCGTTGATACATCGGCGGCGAGATTCGGCGCTGTTTCGTAAATACACGCCGGTTAGCATATTTGATTGAAAATAGCAACGGAAGACGATGTATGCATGTCATTGAAGCAAGGAGTGTAAGACAAGACTGAGTTGTGTGGCGGTCTATTATGTCGAGCTTTATGTCGCATGATGATGAGTTAACATATTTTCAAAATGATATTAAAATAATCAACAAAATACAGATTAAACTCTTATTTCGGCACCTATACGATAACTGTACCTATATCGATACGGTACCTATATCGATAACTAGATTTAACCACATAGGAGACCGTGAGGAAAAACACCCTCAGGGCCTATGTAATCTTTGAGGATGGTCTTTTTAGGGGAGGAAGTTCTGGGAAGGAAAAAGGTATGGAGGGTATGGAATCTGGGGGGGCAATGTGCCTAGGGATGACGGATGTATGAATCCATCCTTCCACTGTGGTGCAAGGCGATGGGTCGAGAGTCCGGCTCGAGAGGTCTAGACAAAGATATTGAAATATAAGAGATGTGCTTTTTGCAGTTTTTAATGGAAATACTTTATTGAAAATAAAAATGGGTGGGATGATGTGTTGCCCATAATGTTAACCAATACTGCACACCTTAAAAAAATCAACAAAATGAAAGAATTCTTTTTGTATTCAAACTATATCCATTAGGTAGTAGCCATCATAGCATATTTCTTGTATTTCAATATATTTGGGCCTAGGTTAGGTCTCACGGGAACTTTTATTGGATAACCAACAACTCTGCCAAAGATCACCCCAAGAGGAACGCTACGTTTGGTGATTTATCAAGGATGCCCGGGTTCGTGGGGTGAGATTTTTCTAGGTCTTGGAGGCGGATGACCAAGACACACTGAACCACACCCCTTAAACACTTTTCCTTCCCAGAACTCTCCTCTCCTCCTTTTCCTTATATAACCCTCCATACAGCATCCCCAAAGATGACATTATTTTTCTCAGGACCTGAGACATTATTTTCCTCAGGGCCTCCTGTGTGGAGCTCATGTAAAAAAATAACAGTTTCTTCCGATCAACGCCCGCAACGCAGTCCTAGATGAGCCTCATACCGTGAACCCCGGCACAACTGCTAAGACGCCAAACGTAGCTAACCACTTGGAGTGACTAATATAACTGTAATTGGCTAAATAAACTGGGTAATTTTGAGTTCCCAAGGCGGCGGTACCCGTACCCGCTTCCAAAATTGAGATTATATATGTAACTAAATACCGTGATACTTTTCTCATTCAAAAAAAGACAAATTACAATGATAATATATTATCTAAACTTTTCCTTGCAGCCATCAACAGCGCCCTTGGGGCTATTTTACAACAAAATGTAGAAAATTGATAAATTTATATTTTATTGTGAGCGGAAAATATTTGTTTTTTTTTATATGAGCTCCACACAGGAGGCCTTGAGGAAAATAATTTTATTCAAGGCTTATGTCATCTTTGAGGATGCTGCATGCAGGATTCTTTTCAAGGAAAATAAGGAGAGGAGAGTTCTGGAAAGGAAAAGGGTTTAAGGGTAGGAATCTGAGGTTCAGTGTGTCCTGGTCATCAGCCTCCAAGACCTAGACAAACCTTACCCCATGAATCCGGGCACCCCTGCTAAATCACCAAACGTAGCGAACCACTTGGGGTGACCTACGACAGGTGTTGGTTATCCAATAAAGCTTCCCGGGGCGGCGGTATCCACTCCCGCCTCCCAAATTGTTTGTTTGTTGAACAAGGATGGAGGATAAAGCTAGACATGATAATGGAGGATAAAGCTAGGATAAAGATAAACACGACGCAACGCCTTGGACCGCTTGACTGATATTTTTTTGCTATATTTTGAGAAATTGAAAATGCGAAAATCCTTCGAAGCAGATTTCATAGAATTGATGTGGTAATCTTGCAACTTCGCATAAGCGCACTAATAGCAAAACTTCGAAGGAGTGAAGTTTAATGGGTAAAGTACAATAAAATCCAAACGAAATTAACTAGGAAATTCGTGATCTGCCTCTAATGCTATAGCATGATGTTGTGGGTTCTAGGCCAATTCTTTAATGTGTTCCTTTGTCAGATAACATTATTGATTTTATTCGAAAGCAATAATGTTTAAAGCACGCGAGTTTGAGAATGCCCACGCATATGAGATACCTACTGCCTACTATAGACACGTCGGGCGGTAGGTACACCTGCACATGTCCGTAGGCAAACGAATGACGATTTATCACTTTGGGAATGGAATACGCTTGTATATTTTGCTCAAGTGTCACGGGTTTCTTTTAACTTATTAAACAACTTTCATGTTGGCGAGTAGACACAGACATTGCCGAATGCACGTATGTAGCAAAGATTCCCGCAAAGAATTTGTGTACAAACTTGTTGAAAGATTTTAGGCATTTGGAGAAAAGCTTTAAAAGAGAAAATTAGAACTCTGGACTTGCGCCCTAGATAAGGGTACCAGTATGAATAATAACAGATATATTCTTTCTTTCTTTGGGTTAGTTTGACGTAGACCTACATTGGCTTTTACTATCAAAGCCATAGCCGGATGGGTAGTGGGCCAATAACGGCCATTCTCGGTGCGTGTAAGAGTAATGTAATAAATATCAGCAGTAGGTGCCCCTCGGTACTCGATGGATGCAGTGATGACCGATCTTGCCACTTTTCTTTTCCGGCATGATGGCACAGTGAGCCCCATTCAAGTTCCAGCCTCATTGTTTATTTTTTCACGCGATGCGAGTTTCGTACCGGTCGGTCTTCGGCGCGCGTAGAGATTCCCTCGTGTCCGGCCGCTAACGGCCAGAACGGTATCCTCTAACTGTACAGCGCTGATTTACAGACTATTCTCATCAATGTACCCAGCTTCATTCATGATCCGGCGCGGGAGCCTCCTTCTCTCTCTAGTCGGCCACCGTCCCGCTCGCCTACAAACCAGTTTTACTATAAAACCTCTTTGGGACTCCACCGTTTGCGAAGCCGCGTAAAGACAGCCACCTTGCGCAAAGTATCTAGCCAAAAGCACCGTGCACTTTCCTGTGAGCTGCGATAAAAATGCGTTTTATTGAACGCTTGATTCAGATCTCGGCGTTTCCGAGATGGTGCCTAAGAGAAAGGGACATGCGGTCATGTTATGTGACACATTGCACTACAGACAGCGGAATCTCAGAATGTCTGCCGTAGTGATATTTCCTTTTCTGCTTTATTGAGAGATGAGCATGAGACTAGTGTGTGTGGACTCACTGACAGCCGCAAAATGAGAATCCTATCCAAATGTAGGTCTCCGACCCAAGCACTGTTTATGTAAAGCGCGCTTTCGTACATTTTTACTTCCTCCGTGGTATCGACTCACTTAAAAAGTAATAATTGTAAGCACAAAAGTTGAATGTGAAATTAAACCGGTTCCTTATTTTATAATATAATGGAAGAACCACTATTTGGTATGGTTTTGAAATAAGAATCTTAGATATCTACTAAGAATATGAAAATTATAAAGTTTGACCAATTTCAATATTCAGATATTTGGTGTTACCATTCTTATATTTAGGCTATTTTATTTTAATATAATATGATCAGTGCAGCGAATATACGAATGAACACACAATGATCGTATACAAGTATACGCTATTTGTCGACATTCTCAGATACTAAACATACCAGAAATCACCCGAGTGTTAGTTCCTTCTATTATGTATATTAAATGAACGTGTATCTTGTAGGTAGGTGCATGCAAACGCCAAAACATAAGGAAGATGTTCATATGAGTGTGCCTAAAATTAACATATATTTGTAAGTAGATACATACAGGTACACAAAACCCATTAGCGGGGATATGTTGTAATATTTTTAGAAAATTTTCCATTTTACAGAACGGAAAGTTTGATCTTTTTGAATGAGCATTTTTTTAAATTATGAATCATTTTTTCAAAAGCCGCAGTAATTTAAATAAAATATTTATTTATTATATCTCTACATGGTAGGTTTTATTTTTTACATTTTAATTTTTAACCTCACGAAGACAAGCTCGTATTGAGGTTAATGATTTTATACTTACAGTAATAAAAATTATAAAGAACGATGTTGTTACATTAATGTTTCGTTCTGTTTAACAGATAATGGGTCCTTACTAAGCTTTTGGAACCAAATAAATTATAATGTAAGCACGTGGGGGGACCATGTGTTGAAATTTGCTTTGAAATAATATGTTATACTATTAATTTATCTACAAGGCGAAAAGAAAAAAAAAAGAATTTAATATATTATGCCTTTCGAGAATTCTTTATTGACCTTAGAGGAGCCACTATTTTATTTGTAAAATAGTTTGAATTTCTGTTCCTGTCAAATTACGTAACTTATTGAAAACGAGACTGCACAATAATATTAAACAATCTGTAGGTTTTCAAGTATTCCTTTTTTTTAAATAAAATTTGTAAAACATTAGAGTATTAATATTGAGATCTCCAAACAAAAAAAAAAACGTAATGGGGGTTGATAATTAAAAAAGCAACCTTTCTTAGAAAAACAGAAAAATGTTGAATTATTTCACTAGACACCACTGTAAACTAGTGAGTTGTATCTACCATATCAGCTAAATGTATAATTTAAATGTATCTCGGATGTATTGTGTTGTGAAAATTATACTAAAAAAAACTTGTCCATTGTCTGGGTTCACGGTAAGAGCGGGTAAAGTGGGGGCGAGCGGTGTGGAGAGAAGACCACACGGCCTCGTCATTTCCTGCTAGCGAGATGACAAATGGTAATTTTTTTATTTTATTTAGATGAATGGACTGAGAAAAGTTTCATTTTTGGTAAATAATAGTACCCAATTATTTAAACGTCTTACTATTACGCGTTTCGTGAACACAGGAACACAAAACTGCTTTGTAACCTTAGAAGAATATTGAAGGGTTTCTAGTTAGTTTGTTTTAACATTACTGCAGTGTACTTTTAAATTAAATAACTAAGTAAAGTCAACATAACGTACTTACTTAAACTAATTTTTAATAATGTAATTTCATTGGTTCAGCGTTAATAGGATGTACGAGAGGTGTGACTTATTTCATTACTCGTATCCAATACCTTAGTTCAAAACAGGGAAATATTTTATAATTGTTAATTGTTTGCCATATTGAAAGGTAAAAGAGTTTAATTTTAAAAAAAAAATCAGAATGTTCAATTCACACGCGGTAGGAGCGAAACCTTCAGAAAACTAAAGTAGACAAGAGTGGGGAGAAAACGAAGCACTTTTTTATCAAACTGAAGGATGATTTTTTCCATATTTTTGTCGTCAAATTTTAGTGCAGCTTTTCCTGTACATTTGGTCATTTCATTAGTATGTGTGTTTTCTTCATCGGAGTCGCTAGATGTCGCTTTCTTTTGCCTGTTCATTTTGGAATGGTTTGAAGATTGGATATCGATTTTACAAAAATGTAAATATTTATTTTTTTGGGATTTCGTAGGATTCGTTCCATAGTCTGCTAAATATCTCGCCGTTGAAGTTTGTCAAGAGATTTATATCACTACACCATAGGAGACTTGCGTGGGACTGTGAATTTATTGTATTATATTAGAACCGAGTACCCGTGAATTAAATAAACATTTTATTCTCATTTTCAATATCTCATTGTCTTGCAGGCAAAATCCGACATATGTAATATCGCTCGTTTCTGTTCCGTCGAGTTTCAAATCATAACGGTGCTAAAGAGTTTCAAATCATAACAGCAATAAAAATTTAAAAAAAAAATTTACTGTAAAAATATTTTTCTGAAAATGATATGCCGACACTTCAAAATTCAACATGTTTAAGGTACCAAAAAATCACTGAAAATGAGCAATTTCGTGAATAGATAAATAAACATTTAAGAATTGTTGTAACACTGCGATGCATAGAATTCCGACAAAGATCCGACAAAAAGACAGTCTGAAGGATAAGTCTAAGGAAATAATTATTTCTAAAGCGAATGATTTTTTTATTATCAGCCATTCGGCTTATAAATTGACAAGACACCTGAATACCATGTTTATCCCTAAGCAAGGTACCTTTTACGACCTCACTAAGAATTTAATATAATCTCTATAATCAATAAACAAACAAACAAAAAATAAATACATTGAGTGAACAGAAAATTCCTAAAAGTGTGATTTAACAACAGCAATTTAAAAGAAAACTGGGTCGCCAATTTACTTTTCGATTTATAGGTTCCAGATGTAATTAATAGAGCGTTTGAATGAATTTCAATGGATTTAAAAAATATGGTCAAATACGCCTATAATCGACCATACTTCGGACACATCCGACAATACGCTTCTTTCGTTCCATCAAGCTTATAAGGTATAAAAAAAATTGGTTGTCTGCAAAGTCGGTTTACGGTTTATAATTTTACGTGATAACGTCATAAGAAAACTTTTACACAGAATTTTACAGTCACAAGCCGAACGCTTAGACCGATCGTTCCTTTCAATTAGTGCAATTTTGTTATGCAAGTGTATGTATATAACTTAAAAAGAGAAATGAAGAGAAAATTTGCGTTTGACATGAATTGATTTTCTTATTATTATGCCCGTAAAGCAATTAATTTAAAGTATTAGAAATCTTAAAATTCCTGAGTAATAGGTGTAACATGCGCAATCAATGAAAATAATTAAGTTTAATTGAATAAAATTATTTATGTTGCATGCTACATCCTTAATGAGAAAGCGGGAGAGGTTACAATTGATCTTTCGCGAAAAACCGAACTGTTCAATTCACATATACATGACCAGAAGAAAATTATGTGTTTGGAGTTTTGATAGAAAAAAAAGGCTTTGTGAACTATGTTGGTGACAATAAATGTCACCAACGTAGTTACCGATTACTTGCATGTTCATATTAATAATGGTTCAAGGCCCGTCTCTTTTATTGCTTGATGGCCTCTTTAGAGTCATAAAGCCTATTTAATTTTCGTCATTATTAGCTACCAGCTTTTACCCGCGGCTTTGCTCGCATGGTATTAGGTGGAAATACCACTGATTTATTCACTCACTCACTCACTCTTCGCGAACCCCACCTTCCCCCTGCCTTTCCTCCCTGCCGCTAAAATATATGAAATACACATAATTTCATTTATAAAAATTTCATAACGCAAGAGCTTACGATTATATACAGCTTGTGTTACTCGCTGATAATCTAACTTTATATTGGTGAAAGAATTTAGAGGTTTAGGCGTTAAATCAGTTTAGTGGTGAAAGCGTAACAAACAAACACACAGTTTCGCATTTATAATATTACTAGCTTTTACCAGCGGCTTCGCATGGTGTTAGAGGGAAATTATTGTAGCACTTGCACTTATGAATTATCCCCTCCTCCCCTCTCCCCACCCCCTTCCCCCCTCCCGCATTCCATACATTCATTCCCAGTACATTCAGTTTTCAAACAGCTCTCATGCCACCTAAATTTCATAATGCTGTTTTGTGACGTTAATGATTTCTGACGTTAGCAATAACTCGCTTTTGTTAGCGACAGAAAAGTATAAGAAATATAATAATATTAATATTTATAATTTCATAACGCCAGAGCTTACCATCATATACAGCCTATAGTCTTCGCATATAATTTAGCTTTCTATTGGTGAAAGAATTTCTATAATAGTTTTATTGTTTTATGCGTGAAAGCGTAACAAAGAAACTCTTGCAGTTTCGCATTTATAATAATATAGGATAATATTAGTATAGGATAATATTAGTATAGAAGTATAGATTAAGTACTGCTGCTATGGCCTATGAGTTGCCCTGTGAAATCCTCGGACCAACTTCAAATTGAATCTGCCATATCGTGTTTCCTCCCTTGTTCCTACTTTCACCTCTCCTCAGCCGCGCAGTCGCGGCGAGGCCGTGCGTGGGAGCTGAGAGACGTCCGCCGAAGTCATTGAAGCAACGCTATTTTTTACAACATTAGATAAAATTCAAAGGATTACGCCATCGGTATGATATCGGCAATAAACGCCATTAAACTTGGAATCAAGAAGTTTTCAATTCGACCGTCGTGTATCCGATCACGTTTGCATCTACGTCTTTAGCTGTAAAGTTCGGCGAATTCTACCTTCAACTTCGGCAATCTTCGCAAAGCAATGCCTTTTGGCACATATTAAAATATGTTAACGGCTCATTAGGCGGATACTACGCAGTCTAATTCTCCATCCGTTAGGTAGTCACATTTCTTGCAAAAATTTCCATTAAGCATTATTGTTTTTTTTTAACTTTATAAAATATGTGCATATTTTTTAACAGTTGTATAAAGGCTTCTCATTATTAGCATTGTACTCAAATCGTTGCTTTTTGGCGCATATTAATGTACACAGGATATTATCCCTTGGAGGGCTTATAGTCCAACTCATGACAGATCAAAATATCATAACATGACTTTCTGATCTGTCATCAGTTTTTGAAATGCTACAATATTTGCTTTGTTGTGTTTAGTAAAAGAAGTATTGCTATTTTACTGCAAAAAAAGCCCGAATTTTACCTTTTAAAATGTATTTGTGTGTGTGTTTTTTTTTACGTGAGCTCCACACAGGAGGAAAATAATTTCCCTCAGGAATATTAACTGTTATCTTTGGAGATGCTGTGTGGAGGGTTTTTTCTTAGGAAAAGGAGGAGAGGAGAGTTCTGAGAAGGAAAAGAGTTTAAGGGGTGGGTAGGAATCTGGGGTTCAGTGAGTCCTGGTCATCCGCCTCCATTACCTAGACAAACCTCACCCCATGAACCCAGGCACCCCTTCTAAATCACCAAACGTAGCGAACCACCTGGGGTGACCTATGGCAGATGTGTTGGTTATCCAATAAAGGTTCCTGGGGCGGTGGTACTCACTCCCGCCTCCCAAACTGTTTGGTTCTAAAAATACTTACTTACGTCACCTAAATTTGGCAAGTGTTTTCATTCAAATTCCTAATTAGTTAAATAATTTACATTAAATAACCATTTGCAATAAAACTGCCATATCTTTTTTTTATAAAGTATATCAAATTAAACATTGTATCATTTCAAAAACCACACTATTTTTTTAATAACTTGCCAGGTTAGCATGGTACATTTTTTAACAATGCGGAGATATTGTTAAATAATTTTTAAAAATGAACTCATGAATCGGGCAACACTGTTAGTACTATTTTGGACTTAATCAATAGCAGGGGTATTCAGAGTGGTATTAAAAATCAGATTGTACAATTCACACGCATTCAAGTTAGAAGTGAAAGCTTCAGAAAACTAAAGTAGGCAAGAAGGAGGAGGCTACGAAGCACAGCACAAAGAAGAGACCGATTATTCTATCTCATTCCTATAGATTCTATAGATGAATTTGTTTCTCTTTTTAGTGTCGCTATTTTTCGTTTCATCGAGTTTCAAATCATAACGATGCGAAGTTTTAACTTAAAAAAAATGGTTGCCTGTAAAGTCGATTTACGGACGATAATTTTACGCGATAACGTCATATAATAACGATGGAGTGGAAGAGAGATAGATGCGTCACAAGCCGAACGCTTGTTCCGCGCTCTCGCTTGCACGTTCGGCTCAGGCGGAACGTGACAACGAGTCATGATTTTTCGTGAGCAGCCGGCGTTCATCGATTTATAAGACGTTATCACGTCAAAAATCGAATCTTATAATATGTAACTGTGGCACTCGAAAAACTGATCTAAGGTATCGATTTTCACGAAAATGTTCCAATATCTCGAAAACGAACAACATTTTTCTCATTATGATATTTTGGTCCGCCGCAAATTGGCCTATCAGCCCTCAAAGGGATAACTTTGTCCTTTGGGGCACCGTACATAGGGTGTTAAGAAACGTTCTTGACTTGCTTTAACCAGTGATTTGATCAAAAAATGTAAATCAAATTTTCATCTCCGGTGACTTTTATGACTTTTTTTTTCTTTATAACCAATAAACAAATTAAATCTTCCACATGTCAACATTGATCACTCAGCCAAATAACTGCCCAACCCCATACCCCGACCTTAACTATCCAATACCTACTAATTTATCACCATTATCAACATCAAAAATGTCACCGAAGGCCAAAATTTCTGGTGTATTTTTTATCCAAATATTGTCAGGAATCACAAAAAAATCGTTATAAAACAGAAGAATTCATTCTACTAGTTGCATGAAATTTACCCGTTACGCCATTTCTGAAAAACCAGCCACGAAATAAAATTGAACCAAAAATTATGTTGCTTTGTCTCATCGACTGTTATTACATCGGTGTTTTATTCAGTCAATAACGCAATGTACAAACTTTTGCAAAAATGCCCAGGTAATCAATAATCTCTTGTAATAATATTATTTAATTCGTTATCTAACACGCAGACACATCGGCATTACACGCTAGACAAATGGTCTGCCGTCCGTGATATACTCGTTGCTTTTTCAAAACGATAACAATTAATGAATAATTGAAACAATTAATTGATATCGAACCAATTAATCGAAGCATGTAGGCAGGAACTTTAGATTAGGTGCCTTAAATCTATTTTACTCGCTGGAATTCTAAATACTAAATGATATCTTTACAAATAAGAATTAATCAATTAAACCTAAAGGCCAAGGTCCTCGAGAAACTTTTTAATATAAGCTATTATTTTTTACAACTGATTATAAAACATTCTTGAACCGTTTATTGTTCCGATATCGTTCGTGGCTCGTTTCTAAGGAGTATGCCGACGTAGTTTTCCATAGATAATATATAGAAAAATTGCTTTTTAATGTACGATTGTACAAACCCTGGAAAATGGTCTTTATTAACCACGATGTGAAGTTTAGGTAGGATAATTGGAATTATTTAAAACTAGCTTTTACCCGCGGCTTCGCTCGCATGGTATTGGGGGAAATTACTGTAGCGCTTGCACTTATCAATTATCCCCCCCCCTCTCCCGCATTCCATACATTCATTCCCGGTACATTCAGTTTTCAAACAGCTTTCGGGCCACCTAAATTTCATAATGCCAGAGCTCACCGGTAGTAAAAAAAAGAATTATCCAATTTGGTGCAGTCGTTCGGAAGTTAGCGCATTTCGGAGAATCATTTTTATTTATATAGAAAGATAGATTTTAATTACAATTTCCCGCAAATATATCAACATCGTTTCCACGGCAACGATTTGTTTTCTGACGTTAGCAATAACTCGCTCTTGTTAGCGACAGAAAACATATAATAAAAAATAAAATATATTAATATTTATAAATTCATAACGCCAGAGCTTACCATTATGTACAGCCTATATTACTGGTATGTAATATAGATTTCTATTGTTGAAAAAAAAAAAAGGTTTATTGGTTTATGCGTGAAAGCGTAACAAAGCAGTTTCGTATTTATAATATTAGTATAGATTGTTTTAAAAATAGCAATGCAAATAGAAATTTTCGAAACAGAGTAGTAAAATCTTTGACTTTGGGTCTCAAAGGACTCTGTCAATAATTTTAAAACGGCAAAGTATTTTTTTTTTCCATTTCATTTTTGGAAGGAGATTTTTTTCAGTATAAATCGGTACGGCCTTTGAGGGAGTGGGAGGGTTTACAAAGGTATTTTGCTTGCAACGGCTGTTGCTTTGCTATGTTTAGTAAACCTTGGCGACTTTTTCTTTAACATTTTTTTTTAATTGGGCCGAGAAAATTCTGTGATATTTATATTAAACAGCGATTATTTTTATGTAATAAACAAGCTTATCTAGCGTCCAAAAAAATGGTTCTGACTTTCTATATTTTTTTTTCTTTTTTTTTTTTTAAAGACAAACATATCTATCTGGGTTATGAATAACTTGACAATATTTCCTACTAATCTTCTACTATCCTACTAATCTTCTAATATCGAATGTTGCTTGTGACGTGATGGAAGACTTAGCCACCCGAGGAATCGAATAGGTGACGTCCGGGTGGGATCCAAACGCAATGAAATTGCAAAACCCCTGAAATTGTAAGAATTGTAAATGCGTACTTAAATACTTACCTAGTCAAATGTAAGCCGTACCTTTATGCGTACCCTTAAGGAATTATGAATTTGTCCAAAAAAATCTCCAGGACATTTTCAAACTTTCTTCAGATAGGTAGATACCGTCATATTTAAAAAAAAAGCGAATGATAAAGTCCTTACAAATACAAAGATTTCACATTTGAAAAATATTCCTTACTAAACCATTAAAACGGCCGCCATCTTGAAACGGAACCTACAAACAAATTTACAGACAGAAGAAATACAAAGCGGTTCAGTTCGCTAGGCTCGGTCAATGAAGGTTAGGAGTAAGGTGATAGTTTGAAAAAAAAATTGTTGGGGTTGACTTTTGAAAAACACTCATAATATAACTTGAAGCAACATCTCAAAAATAAGTGTTAGTTCGTATGGTTTGCCTACGCAAAATCTGGTTGACATTTACTTTCCCGAAGGCATAAAAAGGATCACATTGCAAACAATGACGGGAATAATTTGATAGCGGCTAGTTACCGAGATTCTGCCTTTTGTAATAAACGGGTTTACGATAAAAATTCAGCGAGCGCCTCTGACATTTCAGCATACCGAGAATTCCTATTCCAAACTGGAAATTGATTTAGAACCGACCAGCCGAGCTCGTGCGGAGCTGCGACTGCGCGCGTTGATTGTCTCCACCTATCTAGTATTAGTTCTGTGGACACAAAGTAATACTGGGATACATAGCACATTAATAGCTCCGTGGACGTAATGTTAGTCTGGATTATATGGCATATTATTAGCTCTGTGAATGCAATTTATGGTATATACAGCTCTGTTATACTAAGATGTAACGCATATTAGCTCTTTGAACTCAAATGACGCTGGGATATTACACATATTAGCTCTTAAGAAAGACCAGCCACAACCGGAAATTTACCATTTTTAAATCAAATTCTAGACGTATCGACTCTTTTCTACAAAAAAATATAAATTGATCTCAAAAGATTGTTATTTTATCTAATAAAGTTATGTTTTAAATTTTAAATAATTTAAAAAATCCGAGTACGTGTTTTGTGGCGGCAATACTTCAGATTGACTATTTATTTATTAGACTACTCTTACAAATTAATAAATTGCATATTTTTTCACAAACTTATTTTGTTTGGACGTCATTGGATAGTATTTTGAAAATTTTATCATTAGGCGTTTGAGCATTTTTATTGCTAATTTGAACTGGGTTTATTTGACAGCAAATTTTTAATAATATGAAATCGATACTGAATTATTAGTTAAAATGCTTAAAGAATAATCAATCTTTTTCATCGGAACCGCCCCGTACTGTTGGAAGGATACAATCGCATCTTTCGACGAAATTTGAATTCTTGGCCGCTGGTTAATTGGGCTAAAATCCTTAGATGTTTCACACTTCAGCCCTTAGAACGCAATGGAATCAGTCACTGCTTAATTTTTTTGACGTGGTAACGTCTTATAAATCGATGAACGCCGGGTGCATGCACGAAAAAGCATGACTCATTGTCACGTTCCGCCTGAGCCGAGCGTGCAAGCGAGAGGGCGGAACAAGCGATAGAGAGGCACGATCGACCTAAGCCATCAATGCAATTTTTCATCAATGTTTTCTTATGACGTTATCACGTAAAATTATTGTCCGTAAACCGACTTTACAGGCAACCATTTTTTTAAACGCATTGGTGACTCATCGTAACTATTGCATTGCGACACCAGACCAAGAAACTAACGGAAAAATAGAAAAAGTAGAACAGGTGGAAAAATAATTACAAAAGCGTGTGTTTGCTCAGTCAAAGTAACAACACGATGGTAACGTTTCCAAGATAATAATTTTACAGTCCGACTTCCCTTAGTTTTAACGGTCTTTCTCCGAAATAATCTTGTTATTATTATTTAATTTTTTTATGTACCTCACAAGAGTCCCAACTGCTCCCGCCTGGAACCACAGCAACTACGGCACCCCCAGTTGGGGGATGTTGTGAGGCTGAAGGTAGTGAGGAGGGGAAGGAGACGGGGAATAGAAAGGTGAAGAAGTGCCTGGCTATATATTCGCTGCGTTTGGTGATTTAGCAGGGGTGCCCGGGTTCATGAGGTGAGGTTTGTCTAGGTCTTGGAGGCGGATGGCCAGGACACACTGAACCCCAGTTTTCTACCCACCCCTTAAACCCTTTTCCTTCCCAAAACTCTCCTTCCCTTCTTTTCCTTAAAAAACCCTCCACACAGCATCCCCAAAGATGACATATGGCCTGAGGGAAATTATTTTCCTCAGGGCCTCCTGTGTGAAGCTCATGTAAAAAAAAAATTCAGATCTGGTCACCAAACACGGCTCAAGCCAATTCAAGCAACGCTTCAATTCTGAAAGGTGGTCTTACACCAGGGCGATACTGAAAGTTTCTTCCACTCTGGAACGTGCCACAAATACACTATATATTATTTCTAAAGAACTAATTGCCAAATAACATTTGCTTGCGCACGCCTGGATTCGATCTCGCGACCTTCGAATTGCGAGTCAAGAGCCTTACCCTTCGACCACGGATGCCGTCATTATTGAATAAGATGTTTTAAACATAGAGATATCTATCTATCTATACCTATATCTTATTTATAAAATTGAAATTAATATTTTACAGTTTCTTACTTTACGATGGAAATGAAAGGGAGAACTGATAATACATGCTTTTTCCGTGGTTTTCCCAAAAGAAAAATTTCATGACGTCAGAGCTCACAGTGTTTTTTTATCCTCTTGAGGAACAAATAAGTAACAGATTGTAAGCTTTTATGGTTACGATATTTGTGTTTAGTGAGCGACTTGCAATCCATTCATGTATTTTATGATTTTGTAGGTAGATATTTCTGCTTACATTTAATGTATAAATCAACTTATTTTTTGTATATTTGTATTGTTATTTACCAGTAAAGATGATAATGAAGCAAGTCTAACAGGAAATAGTGTTATTAAATTTATGATTCCTTTTAAATTTGTAGATACATCTCAATAAAAATCATCATATTACAATAAATCTAATATACCATTAAAATCCAGCATTCCTTTTGGCATAAAAAAGATTTTTTACAATAATTATTAAATTAAGTAGGTTTTTACGACTTTATAAGATGGTATAACTTGATTTACTGTGATATAAAAAAGCATACATTTAATGCGTTTGTAACAGAGGAAGCATTACGGCAAAAAATCATGTGTGCATTTCACACGCGGCAGAAGTGAAACCTTCAGAAAACTAAACTTCCATAAATGAGATGAATGCAGAGTATCATGAGTAGGATTGTTGCAGGGTTTATTTATTATAATTAGCTGGTTGCCGGCGTGTGTTGCAAGGAAATAAATTGTTTCTCCCTGCATGTCATTTCAAGTGCGTCCCTGTTCCCCTCCCGCGTACCCTTTCCTTTCCGCGTTCCCCTTCCACCTTCCCGGCCTTTCCCCTCCCCTCTCCCGCTTAACCGTCCCGCCAACTTCCCTCCCACGTCACATAAATTTAGTCTCAGTGCATTCAGTTTTTAAATAACTTGCGTACCACCTATCACAATTTTTTCTAATTCAAATTTTCATTTTTCATAAAACAAATATTCATTTTTGTACAGGGTGGCCCATAACTGTATACCTAGTTTCAATTAACAAAAAATAAATAATGGTATAACTTAGGTGTGTTTTGTTTATATTTTCAAAAACTACAATAAATGGAAATTTTTTATGACATCTAAATTTTAAAAATTATATCATCCAAGTGAGCTCCATCAGCTTGTTGACATTGTCTAAGGCGGATTCGAAAATTTTCAAAAACACGTTGTTAAGTTGCCCGTGGGATGGCGTTCATTTCCCGGATAATGTTTTGTTTTAATTGATCTATTGTTGTTGGATTGTCTTCATAGACTCTTGATTTAAGTATCCCCACAAAAAATAATCACACGGGCTGAGATCCGGGCTCCGTGGGGGTCACTCAATGCCTCCTCCTCTTGAAATGAGTTTCCCGGGGAACATCTCCTTCAAACGGTCCATGGACAGTTTAGCCGTGTGACAGGTGGCGCCGTCCTGCTGAAACCAGGTCCTGGAATTGTGGCCTTGAAATTCTTGAAGAGCTGGGACCAAGAACTCCTGAACCATCTGACAATAATTCTTAGATTTCACTGTCATAGTAATTCCTCTCTCATATTCAAAGAAGTATGGGCCAATGATACCCCTAGCTGATATTGCAGCCCACACAACGACGTTTGGGCTATGAAAAGGACGTTGATGCTTCTGTCGGGGATTATTCTCAGATCAATACTGGCAATTTTGTTTATTAACATGGCCATATTGGTCATTGATATGAAAGTTGACCTCATCGCTGAATATTATGTTGAAAAAAGTATCAAAACGTTCTAGCATCACATCAGCAAAATTAAGTCGAAGATCGGTATCATTTGGCTTCAAGTCTTGCGTCAGCTGAATTTTATAAGCTTTTAAATGTAAATCGTTGCGTAAAATTCTTTGTTAAGTGAACCTCTTGATGAGTAAGGCTTGGCTTCTCTTGCGAGTCGATTGCTGTGGATTTTCCCTTACTGATTCACCAACACGCTGAATAACTTCTGTTATCCTCGCTGTCTTCTGGCGGCCTTCATTCATTATCCTTACTGTTGAGCCGGTTGTCTTAAACATTTTGATCCATTTCCGAATAGATTTTGCGCTTGGTGCTTGAGTTATGTCTCGTAAACCGAAATGAACACGGTAGATTCGTCTCGAAATCGTCACAGAATAATTGTTTACGTAATACGCACGAACACAAAACGCGCGCCGCTCTTCGATCAACGGCTCCATGGCGACTAAAAATTCCATGAAATAGCGCGTCTAACGCTACCCCCCGCACTGCGCTAGCCCCACGTATTGTTGAAAAAATAACGAAACAAACCGCGAACACAGTTAAGGACCACCCTGTATATTATAAGGACATACATATATTAAAAGAACTATTAATCAAATTTGGTTCTTAGCATAGGTACCTGTTTAAAAAATCTATAATTCTTGATTCGATTTAAATTATTATATAAGTACTTTCTAATTAATTCATTAATTTAAAGAGTTTTAAGATTTGAAATTTGACTTAACAACATTGTTTTGGAAAATGTCATTCTCAAATTTTTGACAGTTGCGCGAGAATTTTTGTGATGATTAAATTTCAGATGCATGTCATGTGATTGTAAAAATCCAAAAACCTTTCCGGGCGTTAAAAGAACGTATTTTGAAAGTTTCAAACATTTTCTATGCTTAATATAGCAATACATAAACATCTCACTAATCCCCAAACACGTTTTGATTTTTGTATATGTAGATTGTTATCAACTTAAGAATTATTTTACATTTTATTCTACAAAGCTCCGCACAAAGAGGATTCATGCTCTTGCAGGCTAAATCCTACAGATTTTGTGTTCGTCTCTTTTTGGTGTCGCTCGTTTCCATTTCATCGAGTTTCAAATCACTCAAAAACTTTTTCATAAACGTTTTCCTTTCAAAAAATTACAAGTGTGCAGTTCACACGCAGTAGAAGTGAAAACTTCATAAAACTAGAGTAGACAAGAGTGGGAAGGCTACGAAGCACCGCACAAAGAGGAGACTGATTATTCTCTCGCAGGCTAAATCCTATAGATGTATGTGTCTGTCTTTTTTAGTGTCACTTTTTCGTTTCATCGAGTTTCAAATAACAACGGTGCTAAAGAAGTTTTCACTTCTAAAAAATTGTTTCCAACGTTTCGCTGACACTATTTTTTCCTTCGTTCATATCAAAATAGGCCGTGTTTCTCACATTAAGTGTAAATTAATAATAGTGATTTCTCACATAAGTTGACGGAGTAAGTTCGTTTCTATATTTGACTTTCGTATTATGGACGGTGTATAAAATGATAAGTGGAATTCCAATTTCTGTAATCATTAAAGGTGGCCAAAAGTCACGCAAGCTTTTCGTAAACGATCAAGAACTTGCTAAATACAGTTACCTAACCTTAAACAAAATATTTGCACTTACTACGGCTTTTTACTCTGCGAGTGACTTGAAACTTGTGCTATGATAGAGAAATTAGCTCCGAAAGGATGAAATTAGCGATGTTTGTATGCGATTCTGATACATCAAGTATTCTTAGTGTATAGACACGTGCACATAAACATAGTTTAATTATAATAAGCATGATAAGCTTCAAACCACTCATTGTCTGAGCAACCACTCATTGTCTGAGCAAAATTCATATTAAAGTTCCTATTAGACGTAATTTAAGAAGTCATAAAATATTCCATTTTGGAGTATTTAACAACAATATTGCATACTGTAATCCACTGACTCGAATGTGTCGTCTATATAATACCATTGAATGACCATATAGATATCCACGCAAACAATCTCACATATTTAAAAAAACAAATTATCTAACTCCTACCTTGACACTTCGCGGAGAACAGTTATGTAGCTGCTTTATTCTCATACCCTTTCTTTCATTCTTTTTTCTCTTTCTCTGCAGTATGTATGTATTATATTTGACACTACTATTTATTATATTTCATTTTTTTGATTATCATTATTTCTGTTATCACTACAAGCATTTCCATCTAGTAACAACTAAACATTTATTACACGTGCTGTGAACATTTCTAATTGTAGTGTTAATACCTATGTACATCCCAACGGCAATTCTTTATTGTAATAATTGTTAACACTCTGTAAATGTTTCAAACAATAAATAAATAAAATAAAAGCTGTCGCCGTTCAGCAGGATTTTAGAAGGCTTTAAGAAGAAGAAGGGTTCATCAAAGAAATGAGGGAACTACAGACAATTTCCCTCATCTCAGATGCCAATTAGGTAATGCTCTTATAAATGAACCTCTTGGGAGTTACTTCAAATGCCAAATACCACGTGTCCAGGCAGGGTTTGTCAAGGGCACAAAAACCCGACACAATTATTAAGAAATGTCAGGAGTTCTACTTGCCCGTAACGCTCTGCTACATTGCTACCCCAAAGCATTTGACTGTGTACAGTGGAACCATTTGAGGTAAGTACTTAACCCGTTAATCGCAGAAGACCAAATTTGTTCCAGCTCATATGAGTCTCACGTAAATCGCTGTAACTTTCGTAGTGAGAAATATGTTCTATGAAACCAAAGGTTTGGAACACAATTTGAAAAAAATATTGAAACTTTGGATTTTTATTCATTGTGTTTGCATAGAACCAGAAAAAATTGAGTTAATTTAGTTAGAAAAAACGCAAGGTGAGCCATTTTAAATTTTTTTTGAAGTAAAACTTTTTTACGCACGCTAGACTTGGGGAGTAAGCTGGTGAATGCGTGACGAGAGCGTTACGAAAATGTGATCGGGCGAGGCGAACGGAAGATGAGAGGGAGATATAAGTTAGTGAAGAAAGAAAGAGGGAGAGTTACGTTTCGTATATTACTATAGGGGCAAGAGAGGGAGGTGCGAGCCCACATTTTCTTTCTCTCTTTCTCTCATAGCCAGTGTCGTTTCGTATATCTAAGACACAGTGCAGGCCTATTGTCTGTATCACACTGTAGGAGCAAGAGAGATCAGTGAAGTTTTACTTCAGTCGTGTGGTCTAAAGCACACTCGTATTTTATATGTTTGAACGCAAAATTTTTAAATTTCTAAAATTATTTGTTTATTTTAAAATACAAAATGTAACAGCGTATTTTATCAACTTTCAAAAACAGTTATAAGTTTTCGGATATGTTCAGAAATATTTCATTTATTTAAATTTTATTGTAAAGCGGAAATATTTTGACCTTCTGAAAAATACGCCAAATTTCTTAAGGATTTAAGTGATGGGAGTTCGTAAACACCTCATATATGACAAAACCGAAGGACACGCAAATATTAAGATTGGCACACAAAAATTGGTCACGTTTAAAGCGAAAAAGAGGTATGCAAAATTATTTCAGAAAAAATAGGTCATTTATAAAACACGGACTTATAATTAAATGCAGTTGGTTTTGATTTTGAGGCGCCGCGCCGCTGAACATAAATGCGTTTTTTGTAAGTGAATGGGGGTACCACGCGTTGAGCACGTGCTTTCATTCTAATAATAACTGGTTCATGGCGCATCTCCGTTCTTTCTATAATCTGCGTCTAAGTTACTCGTAATCTCATAGATCGATTATTTTTTAAACGAATATAATATCTTGTTTATGTGGTAGGTAAGTATCAATAGTGTTTTATGTAATACATAATCAATCATCGAAGAAGTCAATCGGACAACGAATGTTGGCAGTTCATTGTTCGGGTGAGGAGTCGATCTGGTGAAACCTGAAGGTACAATAAAACGTGTTGTAACCCGCTAATTTCTAAAAGGCTAGGTGAAATTACATCACCCGTACCGCACTGGAGCGAGTGCCGGTACTCTACATCGCGACCATAATATGTAAGTAGTGGGTCAGACAAGGAGCGTAGGGTCTTTCCTCAAAACCTCCCAACCCAGGCCATGAATATCAGGCTTGCCTCTTATTTATATAAGATCTTACTATATTATGTTAAAAATCATTCAACCTCATATAACTTCTTTAAAGTACATTTCACGAGTACATTTTAAACATTACTGTGCATTTCTTATTATTTTAATGAAGTAATTACATGGGGTAGAATGGCTAACTTCACACATTTTCTGGCCAGGTTTTATTTCGTTTCGATTAAGAATTCACACAAATCATTTAGAAAAATCGAGTGCAGTTTAAACGCGGTAGAGGGGAACCTTTCAGAAAACTAAAGTAGACATGAGTGGGGTGGCTACGAAGCCCCGCACAAAGAGGAGACTGATTAATCTATCTCAATCTCTCGCTAACGGTAGATCCTACAGATGTATGTATTTTTCTCTTTTTAGTGAAGCTTTTTTGTTTCATCGAGTTTCGAATCACAACGGTAATAAAGTTTACACTTCAAAAATAGCCTCTAATCTGGCTGTCGATAAATATATTAATGGTTTTATGAAAAATAGAATAGCGAAAAAACAGAAAATTATGAATAAAAGTGAAGAAAACACAAACCTAACGTTAACTAATTCAATCTAACCTTAAACTAGTTTAACCTTACACAACCTAACCTATTATTTTATTGTGTTCTGTTTTATCTGATTACCCATTTTAATACCAGAGAAAGAATTTAGATAACAACAAGATTTCCCAACATGCTTATAAAATTTTAAACTTTAGTAGGTCCTTTTAAAAAAGTTCCTTTCTCTAATAATAGGTAATTCTTCCTGGAATCCTTGATCTTATGAAATTTTGAGAGCAAGCAGTAAATGTCAAGAAATCGGCTTCTTTATCAAAGTAAAAATCTTGAACTAACTTTCAAATTACGGACACTAAATTATTAAAAAATTTACGACTTTTTTATATTTAACTATCGTATCATAGACTGAAATAAGTATACATAACGTAATATATAATTATAATTACCAGACATAACGTGAGTAGTTTTCTCCAGCACCTCCTGGGTAAGTTTCAGCTTAGTTTCTGGTGGATCAGATAAACACAATGAAATCGAGGCGCCTAGAAGCACGAACAAGACTGCATAAACCACTGCACTTATGATTTAAGTAGTGACCGACCGAAGAATTTGCCGAAACCGTTCGGTTTCGGCAAATTCGGTCAAAAAAAAATTGTTTCGGCATTAGTTTCGGTTTCGGCAGAAAATCTGCCGAACCTTCGGCCGCACCAAAACTCTGCGTTCGTGAATTATCGCGCGTCGTTCGGCTGACTTCGGTGAGTTCGTGTGTCACCCGCCATCATCAGCTGAGTTCGCCGGCCGGTCCGGCGTGATTGTTTTGTGAGTTTATGTGTTATTTCTCGCGCATGGTGATTAACGTGTTTAACCATTTTGTTTGTTTTGTAGCAGTAATATCAAAAAAATAAATATTTAATTTTTTCATGGTAAACAGATTTTTTCAAAATTACCTTTTCATTATAATATGATAGACCTAAAAAAATTTGAAGTGAAAAGCTTCGTTGGCACCGTTGTGATTTGAAACTCGATAAAACGGAAACGAGCGACACTAAAAAGAGACAAACACATTCTTTAACTTTAGGGTAGGTACATATAGGGTAGGTACATCAATAAGATTTAGACCGTGAGAGAATGAGATAGAATAATCGGTGTTCTCTTTGTGCGGTGCTTCTTAGATAAAAATGTAAAATATTTTTTTAACTTGGTAACAATTTATAATAAATAAGTCTACAACTCTCCTAATCCTGATACTCTGCATTCGTCTCATTCTCTCGAAGTTGAGTTTACTGAAGGTTTCACTTCTACCGCGTGTAAACTGCACCCATGACTTTTTTTAATTAAAAAATCATATGCATACATTTTTTTTTTTTCATTTAATATAATATAATGATACACCTCAAAGTATTTGCTTCGTTCGAAAAAAATATGTATTCATTGCATTGATGCGGGATTGAATTACATACAAAGTCAGTATTGTTTTTGGTTTTCTAACACACTGCGAAATTGTAATACTTCACTTTAAATCTACACCATCCTGCAACTCACCGAGAACCATGGTTAATCCTATTAATTATATATTTAATATGTAATTAATATTTAAAATTACGGATGATCAGCGTTTATTTCACAAAGAAAAATTTTTCTTCTTTTTTTATAGGTTCGTTTTTAGACGGTAAAAATGAATTTCCCAATATTTTCGACATCCCTGAGAACATTTTCTGGTTTATTTTTTAGGTATTAAAAATGTAGTAAATGTTTTTTGGTGTTCTTATCTTCCTCCACAAATCGCAGCACCTGACATTATGAATAGAAATGTAACCAGAGTTATCGGGCGATCTTCGAGGAGTTTGTCGGAATTTAACATTTTACTGATCTACATGTGCGATAAGTAACTGACATTAAACATTCGCAGGCTATGGGCGATTTTTACGTTCTTATTTGCATTGATAAAACTAACACCATAATAAAATCAAAAGTTTAACGTATCGATAATCTTAGTCAATAGACAGCCTGTTATCAGCACCACTAATGATGACTAAGCGATGGATTTCGGATGGATGTCGGTTAGATGGATACACTTCCGTCATTGTTGTTTTGTGTCGGGTTAAACGAATTGCAAAATTTCAGAACAAACTTGCTACAAATACTATAACTTAAGTTCCAATCAATTTTTAGTAGTTGGGTTGTTCTTCTTTTTAACCTACATAACTTTTACCACTCTGTCACATTTCCACCACTCTGTCACATTTCCACCACTCTGTCACATTTTGTTTTTACTATAAATTAATCTCTCTGGATCTCAAAGGGAAATTGTAGCAAGGGAGGAAGGACGCCTAAAATGCCTATTGGATGTTACAAACACGAGCTGCGTATATAACTATTTCGAATGACAATCCACGTGACAGTATTGTCGTACGACATAAAAATTGCAGGAGACAAGTTTTTGAGATTTTTAAAAAATATTTCATTAAACATCATTAAAAATAATAATCGCTGTTACTTGATAGGTTATACCTTTTGGAGTTTAAAAATAGTTTTATATTTTATGTCCTCATATCATTTTTTTGTAACATTGGAAGTCGAGGTGGCAGAAGACAACTGTCATTTGTATGAAATACACGTCTATCACGAGGAGTTACAACTCTGTCACGTCATTTTTACTACAAAAATATAAACACTATTTTTTTTTAAAACGCACACAGTCGTTAAGTCTTTAGTACACTAGATTTTAAAGTAATTATCAAATAATAATATTGATAATTCTGTTGAATTTTTCTCCACTAACTGGTGGAAACAACTTAGGATGGGTTGTTTCAAAAAATTTGATGGATTCATCAAATATTTGAAGTTGATTTTCACGTTCTGTGTAAGTTCTATTCAAGTTCTGTTATTACATCATTATAGGACAGTTGTTTCACAAAACTGAAATAACCACAGAACTTGAAAAGAACTTACACAGAACGCGAAAATCAACTTCAAATATTTGATGAATCCATCAAATTTTTTGAAACAACCCGTCCTTAATGTAGGTTAAAAAGAAGAACGACCCAGTTATGTTATTGATCTTCCTTCACATAAAGCAAAAAGCTTTGGAACCGTGGAGTGACAATCTTACGTGACAACGATACGTATTGCAAGATGATGAATATTGCAATGTATTATTATTCATAATAAATGAACCGTGAGAATCCTTAGTCATACAAAACACATTAACATCTCACGAATAGCGAACAGGCGCCTAGCCGCCCAGCCTGCCCGTGTTTATCTATCTACAAGGAAGAAATTAATTCATGTTTTTATCCATTGCATGCATTTAAAAACAAAACTCTTGAGAGTTGGTAATCCCAAGTCATACTTATTAGATCATGACGTATTTATCACATACACCTCAGTTTTCCTTATTTTCAAAAAATATAGTTTAGGCTACTGCGCAGCAACGAAAAATAATCTTAATTAATATTCAATTTTTATGTTAAGTTTATAAGTTTCATTATTTTAAAATGTTGAATTTTCCTTGAAATCGGGTATCTAAATAGCATTATCGCTGTCAGAACGACTAAAATTTGTGTAAACAAATAAAAATATTCGTCCAATATTTATAATGCATCGTAAAAAACGATGCGTTTGTTCTAGCCGCGTGGCTATGTACATACATATTACCGTGTGAGCCGGAATATGTAGCAATACTTGGAATTATTATTATCACAGGGACAGATAAGCCACAATTCAATCAACCAACAACTTGCTTGGGCTAACGTTTCCTTAAGGTATTACCTACAATGGGTATTTTACTGTTGCTGTTACTGTCGCTCTTACTCCCCCGATTACTGAGCGAAAAGGACAACTGCACCTCAGACTGATAAAATCATCAAAATCAAGATTTTATTCCCCATTTTTTTCCTCCAAAACTGGACCGATTTAATTTTTTTTATTAACTGCAAAAGAAGAAAATATTCTATGTCCGTACATTTTGCTTTTTTTAAATATCTAGTTTGTCTACTGTACGTCTGTTGATAGCGTTCAAACTAGGCAATTTTAATGATTTTGGGGGGTCCTTACTCCTATAAGAAATAACTTATAAAAAAAAATCTGTTTGTCTGTAAAGTCGGTTTACGGACGATAATTTTACGTGATAACGTAATAAGAAAACATTGATGAAAAATTGCATTGATGCATCATAAACCGAACGCTTAGGCCGATCGTGCCTCTCCATCGCTTGTTCCACCCTCTCGCTTGCACGCTCGGCTCAGGCGGAACGTGACAATGAGTCATGCTTTTTCGTGCATGCAGCCGGCGTTCATCGATTTATAAGACGTCGACATCAAAAAGCAAAACGTACTGACATGCCAGTGGTCGATATCCATATATTAAAGATATTAACAGTAGCGTCAACATCAAGAGAGAAAAAAGGGAAATACGGTTGTATGAACAAATAGCCACCACAGTTTCCTATTAATATTATACCGCAGAAAGCCTGTGCCTTGTTGTGGAAAAAAACAAGCACCATCGAGAAATCACCTTTCTTAAAGTAAGTAATAAAGGTATTTCTTTAGACGTGTAGAGTAGGTATTGCGTTTTCTATTCCATTTCATTCAGTGTTTCGGATTATTTTAGTTTAAGGGGGTATTCTAGTCTATATAAATCGGATTTCGATAGTTTAGATATTCAAGAATTTCTACTTAAAAATTTTTTTTGAGATTCGAAATATTTTAAAAGATATATCTACTTTAGTGTCGTTGCAATAGACGGAATCTAACAAGTTCTTATAAACCGATTTTCTAGAAATTTGGCTTGAATTTTCTTTATACATCCCATTATGACCAACAAAAAGTTAAAATTTTTAATTCTTATCATTTTTTAAAATACGGAAAAGTTTTTTGAGTAGCCGCCATTTTGCGAGAATTTTTTTAAATTTTTGGATCCCATCATAATGACATTTCTGTTGAAAAAGAATCAATATTTTTTTAATTTTTCGGATTACGAAAGGGGTAAACGTCACGATTTCCAACGAGATGGACACACTTTTTTTTTTCACCCTCTACTTCAACAGCGTGTAACTTTGTGAAATATATTTATTTTCTATTTGAATTTTTTTTGTAAATTCTTTAAATATAAATAATTACATTTAAAAAAAATGTCTGGTTAAAATAGTAACGGTTTTTTTATCGCCTTAAATTCAAGCTTCTAGACTAGAATACCTCATTAAGTACACTGGAACACGTAACACCCTTGCATTATAATATTATGATTTTTTTTAAATACTTATTCTCTTAAACATCTACCAATTCCAGATGTTTATGATTTTTCACGATAACGGCGCTCTACAAATTATCCAATTATTTTTATTATTATTACTAAGACATTTTATTAAAAATCTGCAAAGCTACATAGCTTTATGTGATTATTTTTCGAAAAGTTTACAAAACTAAATAACATCGTTTATGTTTTTTTTAAATAAGGGTGAATCTGGGAAACAATGTCAGCAGTGCATTAAATACTTAAAACAATGTCAACAGTGCATTAAATACCTATCTAAAGAAGGAAAACTATCAGTTAACAAAGGAGTTCTGGTACTCACCCTGACGAAAACCACCTCAGAATATTGAATCAAATCGGCATTTTAATTTCTCTAAGATCCACCCACTTATATTGTTTTGTCCTAGCCTGTCTTTAACGTAGGTTTTGGACGTAGGTAAATATGTACGACAGTAAAGAAAATTAGTATTATAAAAGGATACTGAAATCCAGTTTCATATCTTAGAAAAATCGGCGCGAATACATTTTCAAATAAAATTAAGGTTTAAATTGAAAAAATTGGTTGTGTGTAAAGTCGGTTTACAGGCGATAATTTTACGTGATGACGTTATATAATAACGATGGAATGGAAGAGAGATAGATCCGTCACAAGCCGAACGCTTAGGCCGGACGCTTGTTCCGCGCTCTCGCTTGCACGCTTGGCTCAGACGGAACGTGACATTGAGTCATGCTTTTTCGTGTGCAGCCGGGTTCATCGATTTATAAGACGTTATCACGTTAAAAAAAAAGAAATGGGTACAAATAAAACAAAACATTTCAATATTATTAAGAATATATTCAAATATTTAATTTTCACAAATGTAAGCTAATGTTAATAACGATGATCCAATTACGATAAGTGAAATTAAACGTCTTTTTCTCACGTCTGTAAACTGCGGAACGATATAATAATAACATTGATCACCGCTCACTGCCTTTTGATATTAAGGGGGTAACCGCTCCATGCATGGTTTATTCTATGAACAAAAAAACACCCATTACACTTAGGCCGATGAACGGTTGATTTCACACCACGTGACCCCTCGGGGGGTAAAATGATACAAGGGGAGAGTTTGCCCACCACCCCGTTGGGGTTAACCCGGGACAAAGTCACCCCTGTTGTTTAGATTACCCCCGTAATTAGGATCAAATTGATATTTTGTTCCGTTTATGAGTCCGAAAGCATTATCAGGCCGGTGACCCATCCGCCCGGAGAAGGGGGAGGGGGAGGGTGTTGTATTCTGAACCTAATGCACCTTTAATTTTAACAGTCAACCTTACTTTATTTTAATACCGGCTCTAATAGATTATCCCATTTTTGTTTTATTGACTTATTACTCAAAATTCGTTTTAATCATTGCACCATACAATCCTCAGTGAAGCTTTCAAAAACAAAATATATATTTTTAAATGCGACCTTTTCTAAGGTAATTTTTTTTAAATATTAAACGTTATTTTCAAAGCACGAAGATGTCAACAGTTACTGCACTCGATTTACAATTCGAATGTTGTCTTTAGTACGAGCTTACATTTTGAATGTTATTCCTTTGTAATGCCAAGTAAAGTAGGTATATTGTAAAATGGGTATATTGTAAAGCAGGTATTTTAAAAATGCCAGAATCCCAGAATAGATAGCTATAAGCATCGTACATAGTTAGTGATAAACATTTGAGGCGAAGAAAAAGACTTTTTGAATAGAATGTTCTACGAATTGTTGATTCGCCGACAATTAGCCCCTCGGAATGATATTTCCCATAAAATTATAATTTTGTATGCATTATTTACCATTTTCAAATTTAAAATCGACTTTTAAAATATCCTTAATAATAAGTTGGTATGAACATCAAGCGAAATTATACACAGTGTCGATTTTTTTGTATTTATGCGATGGTATATCCATACTTAATATTATAAATGCGAAACTGCTCGAGTTTGTTTATGACGCTTTCACGCTTTAACCAATAAAAAGACTAAAGACCAATATAAAGCTAAATTATATGCAAAGACTATATTTTGTATATGATGGCAAGCTCTGGCGTTAAGAAGTTATAAATATTAATATATTTTATTTGTTATACGTTTTCTGTCGCTAACGAAAGTGAGTTTTTGCTAACGTCAGAAAAAAATCTTTTCCATGGAAACAATGTTGATATATTTTTGGGCTCTATGATGGTAAGTACTCAGTCTACTGGTCAGCTACTACTGCAGAAAATTCAAATATTAGAATTCGTTTTTTTTTTGGACAAGCTTGGAATAAATGTTAGATGAGAGTTCCTATATTAAAAATATAATTCGTAACGATTATAAAGACTGAATGATAAATACAGTATTTTTTTATTATATTAACGAACTTCCAAATATTTAAATAAAAATAAACATCCGAAATGTTTGTAAGCGCATAAATTCCGAACGAATGAACAAAATTGGATAAGTAATTCTTTTTTTCTTTGAGAAATTTAGGTGGTAGGCGAGATGTTTGAAACTGAATGTAAGGGAATGAATATATGGAATGCGGGAGGGGATGGGGGTGGGGTGGGGGGGAAATAATTGATAAGTGCAAGCGCTACAGTAATTTCCCGTAATACCATGCGAGCGAAGCCGCGGGGAAAAGCTAGTTATATATGTATATAAAGAAGTAGATTTTTTGTAGATGCATTTGAATGAATATATGTTTTATACTTTTGTTATTTGGCGGTAGTTTTAAATGTAGCGGAACCCAGATTACACTAAAAATATGCATGTCAATCGATTTACCATTATCGAGTATTTTTTTTAACTTTTTGAATAATAATGTCTTTGATAAGTGCAGGTACTACTACGCCTCACATTGCCTGGTACAGATTATTTTTTCAAAAATATAAAATGAAATTATAATTTTATAAATAATTGAAAAAACGTCTACCGATTATCTTTTTTGTAATTGCAAACTTCCTAAGATAAAAAAAAAATGTTTTTAGGATGATTTATCCTTTAACAAAGTTAATAAAAATACCACTAAAACACGGTTTTGGCATGGTTAATTGTCCATCATCCAAGTTCTCGCGTTTTCAAGAAAAAATGTTGCAATTGTGCTATTACACCAAATTATTTTTGAAGGAGAAAACTTTTTCGAAAAAAAATCTAATGTAAGTACTTAATTATTGGTTATCTCTGATTACAAGAACTGAAAAACAAGAGTCATAAGATTATAACATTTTTCGCAAAGAAAGAGACATTTTTCTGATGATAAATTCTTAAATATTCCAATCAAATCCAATTAAAACTCTTTTTAACAAAGTTTTTCTGATGCCTTGGGACGTTACCCATTGAAAAATAATCAGAGTGTGCAATTCACACGCGGTAGTGATATCTTCAGAAAACTAAAGTAGTCAAGAGTGGAGATGGACATATTTTTGTCGTCGAATTCCAGTGCACTTTTTCCTTTACATTTAATCATCTTATTCTTCGGAGTCGCTAGATGTCGTTTTTTTGTGTTTTCTTTGCCTGTTCATCTTGGAGTGGTTTGAAGATTGGATATTGATTTTACAATTTTTTTATTTTTTTTTTATTTCGTAGGATTCAACCCTTAGTCCGCTGAATGTCTGGCCACTAAAGTTCGTCAGGCGCTTTATACCTTTTCATTTTTGGTACAGCGTTTCAAATAACATCTGCAAAACAAAAAAGAATCTCGCATTATTACAATCTCAACCTCACAAAAAAAACTTTATTTTTCTTTACTTTGTTTTATTTTTTATTTATATTATAGTCATCTGGCACAAAAAATGTCACTGGTCGCCACTGGCATGCAGCACATTCTTTATCTGTATAGCGTGTTTAAGGTGATCCCATAGTCCTTGAAAAATTCGAAATCGTCTGTTTTGCGAGGGATTATAAAATACTTGAGAAAACTTGACAACCAATAATAGACGAGAGGCGTCAGGCTCATAAATCCCGAGTTCCGCCCTCAAATACACTGTGGTAAAAATTGTGAAAAATATGAACATAATAATTATATTAAATACTTATTTATGATTATCAAAATACATGGTAAAATTAACATATTATGGGCCTAATTTGTAGAACAAGTAACTTTCATTTAACAAATTTTATAGGAGGCAGTAAAGACTGTTTTTTAAACTCATGAACCAAGATGAACCGCTCTCCTTCGCACGGAATAGACTAGGTTTATAAAACATTTGAACGTACTTAAGATTTGTATAGTTTATTAATAAAAAAATGTTTTATAATTTTGAATTTTTAAATTATTTTTTATAATATAACTTTATAGGTAGTTATTAATATGCAATTTACAGTTATTTTATCATACGATTTATTTAACTCTTCTATACACTCTTGCAGTTCACATTTCTTTAGAATTCTATTGAAAAGTTTTTATTTTCAAGCAACCAGTTGGGCAGCGTTGTGGGGCGGCTTAAAGAGGATCTGTAAGAAGGGATGTATTAACGCGAATTTTGAAGATGACGGAATATATGAAGGAATCATTTGCTCTGTGTGGAGGAGGGTACATTAATGCAAACATTTAGTTTACAGTTAAGTAATTGACTGAGAGTGGTGAACTCCAAATTTTAAGTGGATAAAAAAAAATCTTCATTCTTGGGAATCTGTTTTATATAATACCGACTAAACTTTAATTGACAGTTAACAAAATTATGGCGTTGTTTCTATCAAGAAAATGTATCTTATTTTCTAGTGCCTTTTTTATTTTTTTTTATGTGAGTACCACACAAGAATCTCAACTACTGCTATTTGGAGTCAGTGAGATTATGGCATCCCCAATTGGGGTATGTTGTGAGGCTGAAGGTAGAGAGGAAGCGAAAGAGATGGGGAAGAGGAAGGTGGGGAAGTACCTGACTATTCAGATCTGGTCACTAAGCAACATTTAAATTTCGAATTTTGGTCTTACACCAGGGCGATACTGAGAGTATCTTCCATTCCGGAACATGCCACAAATATACCATAATAAATTATATTTAATTATTTGAACCCGCGACCATCGGATCGACTTTCCCCCCAAACACGGAGGCCGTCAAATACATTTGACCAGGAGGCCTACAATTATATTTGAACTGCTAATAAATTAGATTGTTTAAAATTCTTTTGGACAATTTGCATTTATTTAAAAATAAAAATATTGGAAATAACAATTTTCAACAAAAATATTCACCAACAGCTTGGCGGTTAACAACTGAAAGGGAAAGCTTCGGACTGTAATTTAGGTATTAATAAACAAAAAAAATATATTTAATCATTCCCCAAAAGTAAGAACTTGGCAATAAAAGTTAATTAATTAAAGCTAATACCTTTCTCTTCTACGGAGATTTGATGTGCATAGTTAGATTTATGCCAGTGTTAACAACGTAAAAATAATTAAGTTCATTAATGTTACGGCGGAATTTAAAAAATCGTGTTTTTTTAAATAAAAATAATATAACTTTTTCAAAATGTGAATCGAGTACTTCAAGGAAGTCGCTTTATACGGAAAATGAAACGAATTTATAAATATTAAATTGTTAACGATATATTGAAATTTGCTCACTGTGCGGTACTGTTGTCACTGTTTAATACTCAAAAGCGCGCCAGATTTAAAATTGTAAATGTCAAATCATTGGCAAAGTTATTGCCTACTTCAAACGACATTTGGCAACAGAATTATATATTTTTTTTCAAATACGGGTATTTTATATAAATAAAGTAAATTATAAAGTGGTTAACCGGTATATTCAAACATCTACGTATATAACTGGGAAATTTTAAAATCGATAGTACGTAAACTCGAATAACATTTTACGGCGCAGAGAGTCACGGACGTCGAGGACGTCCGTCCACCACAACTGTTGGGTGGAGAATGCGACAAAAAGGCGGTGACGATTGTGTGGTCCTTACGTCCATGGCATAAGGTTCACTTTGAAATAACATTTTCGTCGAATGCCGGCGGTCTTGATTGATGTCAAAAATAACAACGCGAAAATGCACATTTTATTTTATTTCGGGAAGTTCATGCATAAATATCGACTTTTTTCGCGATTATCATAAAAGAAACTAAATTTGCCACATTATGCAATAAAATTAAATACGAAGAGGGGTTTACAAGTAGGAGAGTTTGCACTTGAAAGTGTTTTTTTATAGACCTTATACTTTATTTTTTTCTAGGCTTATTAAAAGACTTATAAAAAAAATGACCGATATTTTTAAGGGCAAAGATATGTTCTACACGCAGTATTTAATTGAAGCATCTAAAATACTTTTAAGCAATTAAATTTTCAAAACAAAAATACATGATTTTGTATGATTTTGCATTATGTCGCAAGGCATCATCTTAACATATATGTACATCAGCTGAACAACGCAACGAGTATGCAAATCATACCAATGTTCTTGTATTAATTTATCAGTGATTATTAGTATTAATATTTTGATTTAATTTTAAAACTCGTCATCTTAACAAGTGAGTTTTTTTCTGACACAAGACCGTCCTGAGACAATGAGTTCTGGGGAAAGTAAAATAACAGCTATTTTCTCAGGGTCTTACCGAACATTGTTAATACTACCTGATTTAAAATTAAAATTTTAAATGAAGTCATCTTAAAAGAACAAAGTTTTATATGAAACATCCTCTGTTTCGCTCTAAAAGCTGCATTAGAGCTATTTTTCTATATTTTATAAAACTTTATCGTTTCAAGTACCTACCTAACGAACTCCATAAGTATTTGTCCTGTATTGTAATTTCACAACTGTTTACTTTTGTTTGTATTGTTTCAGGTAAGGAATTGCACTGCTTCACAATTGCCAAAACATCCGCAAAATGATTCATCATTACAATAATATCAAGGTAGGATATTTTACGCCTTGTATTTTATGTAGTTTTTTGAAAATTTGTGGAGCTCTACTGTTGAGAGCTCCAATGTTACTTCTTTATAAATAAGAGGGGTTATAACTGAGATCCCTGCGGTATGCCTTTCCAAAAAGTGTGTTGACGGTTCTTCGTTCATTTATGCATAATTGTTTTATAGGTACTTATACATTTATCTCGACTACAGCTTGCTTATTACATACAGAGCATACGCCAGGATATGTTCGAGCATTATGTGCAATGCAAAGATTATGCTAATAAGTAAAATCATTACATTTCAAATTTGTAACGCTACAAAATGTAATTTCACTTTCAAATGTTTTATTTCAAGTTTTACTGGAATCTCGGTTATGACAGCAGAATGTTTTAAATACAATTTATCTTATGTTCAGGTAATTTTGTTATATTATGTGCATATGTTATGCAAGCCAATATCATAAATCATGGTAAAATCATGTAAAATTATTCGTAGGGCAGTTTTCAGTTCATACACAACATGGGTCAGTAAGACAAATCTAAAAGTTTATGACTGAAAGTGCGTAAGTAGAAAAATATTTTATGCTGTGGAGTTGTATTTGTTTCCAAAATGTTACATCAGTGGCATAGGGATATAAAATTGTAACGTTGTAATAGAATAGTCGCAATAATGTCGTAGATAAGTAGTCTTGTAATAATTTATTGTCCTGCCAGGAACATGAAAAGAAATTACAAACTGCAATTCAGGGGTATAAAACATTGAGATTATAATTTTTAAAAACCAAGACCTTGACCGGTCAGTAGCTGAGTGGGCATCGCGTTTGGATCCCACCAGGACGTTGCGTGTTCGATTCTTCGGCTGGCTAAGTCCTCCATCACAACACAAGCAACATTTTCCGCTTAGTGTGGTGTTAGTAGGATATTTTCAAACATTGTTGGATTATTCGTAACCCGGGAATGTTTGTCTTTTTACCGTGATAACATCTTATAAATCGATGAACGCCGGCTGCACTCACGAAAAAGCATGACTCATTGTCACGATTTGCCTGAGCCGAGCGTGCAAGCGAGAGCGCGGAACAAACGTTCGGCTTGTGACGCATTTATTTCTCTTCCACTCCATCGTTATTTATGACATTTTCCCTAAAACTATCGTCCGTAAACCGACTTTACAGACAATCATTTTTTTTTAATAAATAAATATAAATTAAATTATTTAAGTAGCATAATTTGTTCTAGATATAGGTTTTCTCTCAGGAACATCAGCCCGCAAGCGTGACAGAGCGACCGCTGTGCTTTACAGCTCATAAAAATTTGATCAAACGCAGAAATGAGCAACTATGGGGAATCCTTCAAATGTCATTTAAAATGATGCGGTTGAAGCAACTCATCCTTAGAAAATAATTCGGAAAAGGTTTTTAATACTTCAATACTTAATTATCAATGGAGTGCAGTCCATAAGGCTGAAAATCTGTGCCTATCGATCGTTACACGGGATCCAAATAGAAAAGGAAAGTGGTATGCTCATTAATTCAGTTGGTTACAACAATCAGCGAAATATGATAATATAATGACCATTTCAAATATTCAATGCACGGTTCTTAACCGAACTTGATAAACTACGCGCAACGTACCTTTGGCCACAGAGCAGTGTAAGCCACTGCTACTTCTTGTATAAGTATACAAGAAAGCACAAATTATCAAAATTGGTAAACAATTTTCGCTGAAGCCCTGACAACTTTATGTCCGAAGAACAAAATATTTTCTTGAAATTACCTAAAATTTTGTGCCTAAATTTGTCTTGTAAAACATTCGAAGGTCTATCCGAGAGTGTATTCACGAACAATATGTTAGCGAAATAGTTGAAACTAGTTGTTGACTGCTTCGATAATGGTTCTGAATTCTGGTATTCAACCATCATCTTTGCTGCAGTATGGCTGTCGAATATTTATCCGTCCCGTCCGCCCACAAGACGGGTTTGGCCTCACTACCATCCGAGCCTCCGCAACGATCGTAAACCCACCGCCACTCGCAAGCAATACTTGGTCTTATGTCCCAATGCTTAGCGAGCACATTGCTGAGAAGCCGGTAATGAGCTTGTTCGGTCGTAGAAGCGTGTTCAACACTCGGGCTGACTTGTCCATTTGCTAGCACACGGAACGATTGGAAAATTTTTGATAACTGCTGGTTTTAACAATAATCGGGGGCAAGCAGTCGCAGACAATTGCGAATTTCAATCTGAAATTAATTTCAAGGTTAAAACGCACTATTATTTGTATTACACCAATCGATGGGCCACAGATTCAGCGGTTTTTTTAGGGAAATGGTTACCACGTTTGACTTACAGTTGCGAAAATTCACGATCTAATATTAAATTGAAGATTAGTATTACCTATCAGTTGATTTACATCAATCTATAGAAACTATCATAGTTTTGACGATTTCCAGTGATCGTCGCATTTGACTTGAATCGAGAGTTTACGGGTTCTTTTCTAAATCAAATGCTTTTCGTTTGTGGTGAACATATTTAAAATCATATTTTCGGTGATTTTTTTTTTGCAGAGCGGATGAACGGAAAAGGATCGCCAGGAGAATATATTTATGAAACTAAAGTGAATGGTGGATATGTTTCGATAAAGTGTATATATTCCGGAGTCGAATCATAACTAAAATCAGAATGACCGAAACGTGTGTGTATTGTACGAGTCGATATATAGGGAATAAAGCAACGACTGTTTATTAATATAGATCTTATCGGGCCAACACTATGTTTAATTTTTTATAAGAAAAACTCTCTTTTTATAAGTTTTGAAGGTTTTATTATTTATAAAAAAATGGTTTTCTGTAAAGTCGGTTTACGGAAGATGATTTTACGTGGCAACGTCATATAATAACGATGGAGTGGAAGAGAGATAGATGCGTCACAAGCCGAACGCTTAGACCAAACGCTTGTTCCGTGCTCTCGCTTGCACGCTCGGCTCAGGCGGAACGTGACAACGTGACAATGAGTCATGCTTTTTCGTGAGTGCAGCCGGCGTTTATCGATTTATAAGACGTTATCACGTCAAAAAATCAGTTGAAGATAATATTGTTAATTCTAAAATTTTAAATATGACGGATTGAAAGAAGGTGGCAATGGCGGAATTGGTAAACGCGCATGTCCCGGTTAAAGGACAGGTTCTGGGTTCGAGTTCAGTTGCGACAATTTTTTTTTCTGTGTCTTGTTCTCTTTCATATTTTCGTTTAGATTATTATTGTTATCTTCTTCTTCAATAGTACCATTGTTTAATTAGCCATGTATACTTATTCTTTTCTCATTCAATGCCGATCTGAGTGTAGTGATGTTGAATTTCGTTGATTGTCCATAGACAATAATTTAACTATGGCAAGGAAAAGTATTACATATATTTATAACTACGTTTACCTATCAATCCTACCATACACTCCAAAATATCTAATTATTTGTGTTGTCGTTATAACTATTTAATTTACCTGTAAGCTTAAAAAATAAAAAAACATATTTATGAAGGCTTTTTTTCTCACTAGGAGATCGAAATCCGGTTATGACGCAAGCTTTGCCCTATAGTTTTATGATACGTCCTTTGCGACCACCCTTCTGGGAATACAACACAGAGCTGTAAACACCATTTAGATAATTAATTTAGGGGAAACAATGCCGCTGTGTAACGACTCTACATCATTTCACTGATGAAACATGGTCATAATTATGTCCTCCAGTTAAAACAACTCTGTTAAATGTATTGTATTAAGTTACTTTTTCCAGTTTCTCATTTTTGCTCTATTCACTATTTATTTTGTGTTACAATCAAAATTAAGTTTCACCTATCACATTGTAGGATTTATACTTCTCTTCGTACAATGTTTATTTATTTTTATTTGCAAGAAACAAACAGCTTATGTAGGTACAAAGATCTCTATACATGTGAAGTTAATTCAAGTTATTCCAAAAATATTTCTTTTGTTAAAGTTGCATTTATTATGCATTAAAACTAGTTTTAGGTAAGAGAGAGAGGAAGGGGAATATAAGATAAGGATAGGAAATTCTCCCGATACATTCCAAACTCACGAATTATTTTATGATCATACGCGTCATTTTTTTCGTTTAATTATTATTTTTTTATATATATACCAATACAATATATATTTACCAATCGAATATGATTTATTTTGGTAAACTACCAAATCCAACGAAAAGAATGTATTTTATTTATTATTAAATATACCAAACTATGGTGGTAACATAATACGAATAAGAATGATAATAACAACAATAAATGATAGAATATTACGTTATAATGAAATTAAAATTACTACATTTATATTAAAATAATATTTTTTAACGAAATCTTCGTTCCATTTTTTAGGTAATTTCACAATATCTACAAAGTGAAATTTTGTGCGTTGTATTGCGCACATATGTGGGGAATCGTGATTTTTTTTTAACATTGGTTCTGCATGTTGGCAAATGAATAAAATCGATTTGTCGGGTTGGTCTTGAAGGATATGAATTTCCATTAAATTGTTAAGTTCAGGCGATTCCAAGCCATTATTCAGAATTTTAAATGATACGATTACATCCAAAATTAAACGAACTGCATCAATGGGGATTGAAGTTGTGAAATTTAATGGATTCTGTGTAATTTGAAAATGTCGTAGACCTTTTTTTCACGGCTTTGTTTATAATTTTAATAAAAAAAATTGAATTAATTCGATTCTTTCAATATGGACTTTTTATAAAGATGTCCAGATCGATATGCAGTGTAGTAAGTGGGGGCGGGTATACGCAATGTAAAGGGGGTGCACATTCTTTATGTTGTGCATTTAGTTGGCTTATCACTATTATTATTTGCATTCAACAAAATATCTTAACGGGGTATGAAAACATAAAGATTTATGTTAAGAGCAATTAAAAGCTTTGAATCGTTCCAAATCATAAAACTGTTGTACACAAGCCTTGTTAGAAGCCTAATAGAACAAAACTCCATCGTTTGGTCGCCACGCTACAAAATTCAGTTCCTTATGTTGAAAGAATTCAAAGAAAATTTCTACCTTTTATAAATTTTAAGCTTTACATCCTTTTAGAACACATAAAATACTCGTCATTAATGAATATTTTAAATATTCAAACTTTAGAAAATATACGAAAAATAAACGAGCTAACTTTTTATGTGTTCGTCTCCAATAAATGATTGGCAAACTTCGAGAAACTATTATTGTTTAACCACCTCTATATGAATTTAAATATTATAAATAATCAAAAAAAATATTTTTAAAAACCCCGTTATTAAGCTTGTTCCATTTGTAAATTATGCAACCCCCACCTACAGCCAAACCACACATTTGAGGTTAGTCGACCGATAATAATGCATTTAGATTTGGAAGATATTCTCTCCCACAGCATGTTCAATAGTCCTCAGGATGACATATAGGAGCAACGTGGATAAATCACACCCTTATGTTTTCTAATAAACTTTTCAAAGTTTAATAAGAATAAATTTCCAAATTAAAATATTGACTTAAGCCTGAAGTTACTTTTATCTGTTGAAGTAAACTGATTATTCTACAACGCGATACCTAAATTAAAGTCACAGTATTGAAATATTCCCTCTCACTCTAAAAATTTAATGATTTAGTTAAAATAAAGTTTATGTGATACGAAAAGATATTTTCTTATTTCCGTACATTAATTTAAGAAGTACACTTCTTAATTCTAAAATTTCCTTTCCGTGTAATTAGTTTCCTTGCAAAGCCTTAAAATAAAAATGTTTAAGCAAAAAAAATCGAGTGCAGTTCACACGCGGTAGAAGTGAAATGACCATCCACATAATCTCAACCAATAGGAGCCTTTAAAAGTGAGCTCATAATCAAAGCGACCAATGCACGGAGCTTGACAATGCGCGACGCTTTGTAGGTACTGTTAGTAGTAAGGTTTCATTCTATCTCATTCTCTCGCAGGCTAAATCCTATAGATGTATGTCCTATGTATGTGTTTGTCTCTTTTTAGTGTCACTCGTTTTCGTTTCATCGAGTTTCAAATCGCAACGGTGCTAAAGAAGTTTTCACTTTAAAAAAATACCTATACTCTAAAAACCGTTCACAATATTCCATTCGCATTAAAAATGCTAATTCAATTATTTTTTGGGACTAGAAAGGCATTTTCAAGGTTTGTAAAATCATCAAGTAAAAAAGTGGCTGAATTGGCGTCGCCTCCCGATCCCACTCAGGCGTTTGAGTTCAATTACAGCTAGGTCATTCATAACGATACTAGCAACTTGGTGGGAGTAGAGATTTCAAAAATTTTCATTTTATTCATAACGTAAATCTGATAATCTTTTCTTTGAAAAGTACAGTTATAAAAAAGTAATACTCCCAAACTTTGCTAAAAATATAATTGGAAAAAATATTATTGTATTCTAAATAAGGTTCACCGACCACCATGAAGTTGGGCTTTATAACATTCGCATTGATTTTATCTGTACATCTAAAGAAAGCAAAAACCAAATACATACCTCCTCCTCATATCTACCCATCCACCTGTAGACTATTATTTACCAATAGTAGAGTTATAAAAATATTATAAATCACTGACTCATTCTTGTTAACTTCGGGCTCGAGGAAGTCAAACAGGTTTGCATTAATAATAAGAGATATTGATGGTGAATTACCAAACAAAAAACCCGAGTTTATGAATGAAAGCAGAAATAAAAACAACGATTGTCCTCGGTGATCGTATAGGCCGTTTGGGTCAACCTGTTTAGTAATTATTTTACTTTTGGAGTTGGTATGCTAAACGGTAAAATGCAAATCCACGCTAGAATTGGGTAGTAACTTATGCTTGGTCAAAGGCTTAACATAATGGCATCGTCAGGCGGAGCTTAAATAAGTAGATACCTACCAACGTTTTAATTTAATGAATGATAGAATTTTATTGAGTTTTAATTAATAAAAGCCAATATAAACAGTCTTCGTGATTAGCTTACAGGAAACATTATTTAAGCATTTAGGTAGGTACCTACGTTAAGTCAAATCATTGACTCATAATTTTAAACTTAGTAGAAAGTCAGGTACCGTCATGGTGAAAGATACCATCCATAATCGAAACGTTTGATGACCAGATCTAAATAGTCAGATATTTTTGCACCTTTTCTTTCCCATCTCCCTTTCTTTCCATTTCCCTTAGCTTCACAGCATATCCCATTTGGGGATCACATGGGAAGATGACATGCTCCTGATAGTGAGAGTAGTCACGTAGTAGGAAGTCCCAAAATGGGACTGGAGGTTATCCACCACTTACCCACCCTGGTATAAATAACAGGGTGGTTAATCTTTTAAGGCTCTCGCAAGGAATCTATTTTTTTTAATGAACGAATCTACATTTAAATTTGAACGAATCTTGACCTCCAGTGACCTCTAGAATAAATGTTAGTGTGACTATAGACAAGGCAATGGGACAGGTTGGTGAACGTCCACGAGGAGACAAGCGCTGGGTGATTGCATCCAGTGTAACTTGCAAGCACATGTAGGGAGGAAGACACAGTGCATAAATAATAAGGGTATAGCGCTGGAAAACGGGAGGGATTCCTCTCCAATCGATTGGTAGTCCCAGCAAGAATGCGCATGACGTTCGATCTAGCCGTAAACCACATTCAGCTTCCGCGCCCTTTAGCCGGTTTCTCAGTGGTGCCTTAAAGAAGAGTAAATGGGAGATTGAGGGAAAATGCCAAAATGGGACTCTTGAGGAACATTATCCACAAAACTGAAATCTTTCGCAACAATAAAATTGATTATTCTGAAAATTAAAACCAATTCAAATTTGGAGCCGAGTATAGGTAACGCCGCCCCGCGAACCATTTATTGCATAACTAGCACCTCTGCTATAGGTCACTCCAAGTAATTCTCTACGTTTGGTGACTTAGCAGGGGTGCCCAGTTCCAAAGGGGTGGAGTTTGTCCGGGTCTTGGCAGCGGAGCATCTACCCACCAACTGAGCGGCAGGCCGGTTCGGAAGAGACTGTCTGAGGGAGACGTTTTAACCTCTTTAGCCGGACTCTCTCGGAACACCGTTGCACGGCAATAGGAGGGACGGATTCAAACTGGACAAATTGACTCCCAGATTCCTATCCACCCCTCATACCTTTTTCCTTCCCATAACTTCCTTTCATAAAAAGACCCTCCACGCAGCATTCACAAAGATGAAATAGAAATTATTGGCAAGGGAATTATTTTCCTATGGACCTGTGGAGCTTATGTAAAAAAAATAAAAATAATCATTAAATCACTTTGAATAGTCACGATTTCTGGTGGTTCAGATTGTAAAGGGGACTTTACATTAGTTTATTAAATGAGCTTACTTGATTTGCGTCATAGTGAAAAATCTGTAACTAATCTAATCTCTTAGTAATAATAGTACATTACAAGTAGATAAACAAGCGATTAGGTAGATACGCGTGCAGAACGTAAAGTTGTGTGATAGAACAATAAATAATAGTTGTTGATCCTTCGCCATTCCGGCAGTCGTGTTCGGCCGATTGCGGGTCTGAGTTACCCGTGAAGCGTGAACCCCTGACCTATCGGCGATCGGGTAACCGACGGAGATGAAAACCTTAACATTAATGACTTCTCATTTTCTGGCCGCGCCGACCGCAAATAAGGTGTTGCCGCTAGGAGAAGCCAACATTTAACAGAACCTCACTGGGATTAATATTGTTACGACATTTTGTTACAATGCGGAATGCTGACCCTTTGAGATGAACTTATTAAACATCCTGTTTAACCTCAACGTAAAATGTAAATACTACACGCCATGTACAGTGGGAATTGTTAAAAATATAGTTATTACTACAGCGTGCGTAGGTACAGTTAAACAGGCTTAAACCAAGCTTAATTCCGGCTTAACTATTGGTACAGACGTTGGAACAGTTTTTAATTTTTATTTTTATTAGTAACACTTTTGAAAATTCTTGTTTGGGAAATATGCATATAGAATGAGACGGCAAAAGTCAAAAATATAATATATGTATTTTTTTTAAGATTCTCCATAAAACAGTTATACACCAGAATATTATGGAGAGGATTACAAAATTTAAAAAAAAAATGAGCATGGGGGCAGTTTCACATTTGTCAAAAGAAAGTTACTGAACTCTCTGTAGGTGACGTTAAAGATGTCGATGCTCAATGCAGAATCGTTTAGCAGTTAAATTTCTATGTTTAATGGCGCATTCTGATGGGAAGAATTTCTCGCTTTCGGAGCGTAAAAAAGTACGTGGGATCTCCCACGAGTATACGCATTAGGGGCATATAAGTTAATTTGCTTCAACATAGGCGGATTAAGTACAATACCGTAGTGCCTACTCGTTCGCCCTCTTTCGATCCCAGAATTCCGCATGTTACCGCAATATCCATTGATACTTGTAACGTGATCAAATAAAGAAGATGGTGTTCAGAAGACCATTCAGTTAATTCTATTAATATCCTTTAAATAACAAGAAAAATAATCAAAAGTCACCCCGTTACTCAGTATGAGATGGGAATGAACTGGCGCCCGATTCATAATATGATCTTTATTCCAAACATTCTGTTAAGTTATCAATATTTTTTATTTAAATGCTACATGTTATCTGGCATAAGAGTTTCTTTTAGGCTACACGCACCGTGAGTTAATTTTATGTAAATAAGGTATTAAAGTCTTTGTTCTGATTTTTTTAAATTGAATAATAAAATATTTGTGATATTTATTTTGTTTTATCATCCTTTTGAGGTCTCATATAACTTCAAATATTACATTATTTTTTATATTGTTAAAGCCGGCCTCCGTGGTCCCGAGGCAAGACTCTCGACTCACAATCCGAAGGTCGCGGGTTCGAACCCGGCGTGCGCAAATAAATTTTATTTGATTAATTTGTGTTATTTCACAATTTATTCATTTAAAATAATATATAGTATATTTGCGGCACGTTCCAGAGTGGAAGATACTATCAGTATCGCCCTGGTGTAAGACCACCATTCAGAATTGAAACGTTGCTTGAAATGGCTTTAGCCGTGTTTAGTGACCAGATCTGAATAGCCAGGTACTTCCCCATCTTCCTCTTCCCTATCTCCTTCCCCTCCCCACTACCTTCAGCCTCACAACATACCCCAATTGGGGATGCCATAGTCTCACTGGCTCCAGACGGGAGCAGTTGGGACTCTTGTGCGGTATTAACTGTAAAAAAAAAAAAAAGCTTTTGTCTTACAATTACCGCCCAGTAGTTGAATATAAGTAATTACATTTTAAAAAACAATTTGAAGTAATGAGTAGCTCTAGTAATCATCATTACTAGAAGGCGGCTGGCAGAGGCAAAAACATTGGGAATGTATGGCGAGCGATATGCTGAAATAGGCCAAAACCAAATGATCTTTTATCTTTTATAGCTAAGTCTGTTGGCCCCATAAAACAAATTAGACCGGTCAAATAACGATAGTTTAATTGTTCTGCCTTTAATAATTAGCGGCTGTTGATTTTTCGTTTTGCCTCCGCATTCCACTTCATAATCATTACGTATTGGTACTTACTTATTATTATCATTTCAAACTGTTTCAGGCTTCGGATGTGTCAGCTGAAAGCCGCCAAGAAAATTCAGAAAATTCTTTATAGTTATCAGAGAGCTTTTGAAGATAAAATAATAGAAGAACAGTAGGTTTCTACTACTAAGTAGGTACTGTAATTGTTAAAAAGTTCATTAAATATCTGTATTGTGTAAATATACGACTTTAATTGACTTCTCACTTACAAATGATCAACAGTGATAATTACTTACTATCCGTCTAAGGTTAATCACTGGCTGTAGCATTTCATCAAACAATCAAATACCCGCTGTAATTATCATTGATTATAGTAGAAATATTAGTTAACTGTCAGGCGCACACTTCACCGCGCACCTGTCAAATTAAACAGGATCCACTCCGATGAATCCCATCCCCGTGCTGGGCGAGTTAGACGAGCCGTCCGCGGTCAAAGATCACTGCAGTGGGTAACGCGATCCCAGCGGCACACAAGCGTCCGAATCGCTATCTTTGCTAGCCAATAAATGAAAAACTCTTTTTTTATTGCTGTGAAAGAAATTTTAATAGATTTCAGTTTCTTTTTCCCTGTAAAATACTGCTGAATTTTCGTAGAATCAATCACTTGAAATAAGAAGAAAAAGTTATAGAATTCCAGTTATATCCAACTTGGGCAACGACGACGAAAACAAATCAACACCTCCAGTGATAAAAAAAAATTGGTTAAATAAGTAAGTTTATGGGCTATTTTTCTTTTTGACGCGATAACGTCTTATAAATCGATGAACGCCGGCTGCACTTACGAAAAAGCATGACTCATTGTCACGTTGACGCGTTCCGCCTGAGCCGAGCGTGCAAGCGAGAGCGCGGAACAAGCGTTCGGCCTAAGCGAACGGCTTGTGACGCATCTATCTCTCTTCCACTCCATCGTTATTATATGACGTTATCACGTAAAATTATCGTCTGTAAACCGACTTAACAGACAACCAATTTTTTTTCATAGCTTTTAACGACTTTTCAAAGAGGTGTTGAGTTGACTTGATTTTGAGTTGGCGTGGAACCGAAGAAAGCATGACTATGTGGAAAGGTATCGAAAAATTACTCAAGGAATGCCTCGGACGTCGTTGCTTCGACAATACGGATGAAATCGGAACGTCGGAAGTCAGCTTATAGACTTTATAGAAAATAGATTTAAGTTTTTTTTTTTTTACAATGTATCTTAAAGAGTTTTCATGTTTCCACTTGGAAATCGTTTTAATAGATGTAGGGATTAGTTTTAATAGACTAAAATTATTGAAATGGGCATACCTATTTTAAAAAGATAATTAGGAAAAATGGAGCGCAGGTCAGATTTCAAGAGTTCGTGTGTTGAATAGCGAGAAAGTAATTCTAGGTAAGGCGTGATATAAGGTAGACAGGTTGTTTGTTTAGAGGGGACAACTAATAAATATGAGGGTACTTACTCTAAATCAAACTGTCTACTTAAACTACGCCAGCGGACTTTTCTGATGCACAATAAATCGTTGCGATTACCGGACGGGCGACATACATAGTAAAAATTAAATAAGTGTTTGAGGTTTTTTTTAATGTATCGGTCGTCCATGCAGTTATATCGTCATATATAAAAGTGTACTCTCTACCTGAGACAATACATTGATTACTAAATGCAGAAAAACTTGTAGTGAATTAAGCCGTAGCTACCCGAATTTCTACCTATTTTTTACATATCTCTCATAAACACTTGAAGTTTTTAAGCTCTTGAAAAAATATATGCTATTTTTAAAGATACCTATACATTACCCACGCCAAAACGCAAATTATATGAAATTCCCTTTTATAAAAAAAATTTATTTTCACGTCGATATCTATTATTTAACAAGTATGAAAAAAAAATCACAGTGTTTTTTTAATGTTGTTTTAGACAAACCCCCTATTTTAAACGAGTCATGTTTTACTAAACATTTTCACAATTAACGCTTCAAATTAATCGTTTTAAATATTAGCGCGCTCTCTCCATCATTGGTAATTACACACCTCTCCATTTTCTTCTTTTCCAGAGAGGAACGGCGCCTTAAACACAGTGTTGATGTTTTCTGGGTTATTTAGCTGGGGCTAGCATTTTTGGCTACTTAGGATATTTCAAAACGTCATTCTATTGTACCGGACCGTTATACTTTCCAGTGTTATTTTATATCATATTTAATGTGTAAAAGACAGACACGTGAAAATAATATTTGATTTTTGTTAAGCATCCGAATATTGCTTTCCTCGTTATCTCAAAACTTAGCATTTGCAGATGTCTGACTAAGCAACTGGACGATCGATGTGTATGTATTTGAGATAGTTAACTATTATTCTATCAAAATATAATGTCTTTTAAAGATTGCATATTTTTGGCCACCTAAAAATTCGATTCGGACGCTTGTGCAGCGGCAGCTCAACTTTTCTAACCGAAACAGGTTGGCAAGTGGGTGATGGCAGGCAGTAGGTACTGCTGCTGCGAGGTGCGCTCTCACCTAGTACCTACCCGCGGCCTATTAGGTGCCCATTACCAATAAGGAGAATCATGCTTTGTTATGCAAAACAAACAAACGAACAAACAAACACCCGTTCAATTAAATCTACAGGGGCTCCGGCCGTTTAAATTAATGCCTTTTTAAGACATGGCGCATACATCTTGCCAGCATGAATTTTGATCGTGTCAAGTCAGTAGCTGAAATCGTGTGTGTATTTTTTTCTTCTGAAGATGGATAAATGCAGCGGCGTGACTTTTAGTTATTCATTATAAGTATTTGTGGTTAACCTATTGACCGATGCCTACCTACGTATAAATTTAAACTATATAAATTTAATTCAGACATAATAATAATAACAATAATAATAATAATAAACCTTTTATTCTAAACTTCTGTTAGGTTTGAAATTTGACGTGTTCTTATTTTTTATAATATATCCCGAAGCTCAGTTTGCCTCTTGGCATAGGCCTCCTCTAACATTTTCCACTGGGACCTGTCACGCGCTACTCTTCTCCAATGATGACAATTTATTAATACCAAAAGCAAACAAAACAATTTTCCAAAAAGGACCCTTTTACATGGCCATTAAAGTATATAACAACCTTCCACATGATATTAAACAAATACCAGATACACTCAGATTTAAGTCATCACTAAAAACATTCCTTCTGAACAGGTCTCATTACACATTAAGTGAATACCTCACATAGGTACAACTGTTTTTATATTTATGTTTATATAATAAATTAAAACAAACTCAATTTGTATTACACCACTTTTATATTTATATTTCATTTGTGTTCATTTCTGTATAACATGTTAGGTTAACTGGAAGAAATAGGATGTAGGTACCTATAAGTTATACCTTTTGTACTAAATGAAAATTTTGTACAATAAATGATTTTGATTTTGATTTTGATGTCCAGCCGTGAGTTTTAGGTCGTCTTCCCATCTTATTTGTTGACGTCCTCTACTTCTCTTGCCGTCTCTGGTATACCAGTCAGTGACACTTTTGCAGAGAAGTGGTGCAAAATTCAGACATAGAGATCACAAATATCGATTTATATAAAGAAGAGTGCGTGTGTGTGCTTTTGTGACGGGCGGGTGGTCACTGGGCGGACTATATCTATAGTTTCCGACATTGATGAAATTTAGCACACTTAAATTTCAAGACAAATGTCCTGTTTACATCAAAAAATTACGAAAATGTTTTGCTAGAGAGTTTAGCTAGTTTTAAAAAGTCATCCGGTTAGCCCTAATATCCCCAAAAAGATAATTGTAATGGTTTAAAAAAAAATCGAGTGCAGTTTACACGCGGTGGAAGCGAAACTTTACCAAAACAGTCTCAACCAATACTTGAAAAGTGAGGTCATAATCAAAGCGACCAATGAGCGCAGATCTCGCGTAATTTCCGTTTCATATCTCAACCAATAGGAGAGCCTTTAAAAGTGACATCATTATCAAAGCGGCCGATGAGCGCAGTTCAGCAAATCCAAATCACAGCCGTGCTATAAAAGTTTCACTTCAAAAAAGATTAGGAATTTCCCAAGAAGAGGCCATCCCAACCCATGAAAACGCACCCATTAATTACAAATTCCTTCATTACAAATTACTGGAATTATTTTTACATTAAAACAACATTTTTCAGGAAGATGACTTCAAATTTATGTATTACTAGCTGGTACCCGGCATGCTTTGCTATGCCATATAATAAAGAAATTGTTTCTCCCTATAAAATTTCCCGCAAATATATCAACATCGTTTTCACGGTAACGATTTGTTTTACACGGCAACGATTTGTTTTGCTTAGTAATAACTCGCTTTTCTTAGTGATAGAAAACATAAAAAAAATATTTATAATTTATATTAATATTTATAATTTCATAAAGCCAGATCTAACCATTATGTACAGCCTATAGTACTCGCATATAATTTAACTTTCTATTGATGAAAGAATTTTTAAAATCGTTGTATGGTTTTAAGCGTGAAAGCGTAACAAACAAAAACACACTGTTTCGCATTTATGATATTAGTATAGATGTAGATTTGTACCTACGTATCTAGTATCTAAGTGTTCCATATAATCTCGATCATGAATAGATGTAACACTTACATTTCAAACAACTATCTACATAGACTATTATTACAACAACGAAAACCTATAGTTAGGAAATTAATATTTTGGTTTTAAGCTGAAAATTTAAAAAAAAAATAAAAAGTTTTTTCCGTGATATATATAACTTTTGAAAGATTCTAAACTATTTTCAGCGAATTCAAATTTATTGTAAGAATGCAGTCCAATTACCATTACCGTGCACGGTGCAAGTGCATTGCAATATGAATCTATTATTAATGAAAATATTTTAACGATTAGGAAAGCAGCAAACCTGGGCTCGATTTATTTTGTGCCATTATTTTTTAAAAAGCGTGTGTTTTTCCTTATTCCATTGGAAACTACCACGATACTAAAATGCATAATCATTTATCAGTTTCGCTTGTAGTTCGTTTTTAAGTTTTTTGAAAGCAAGAAAGCACCCGAATGAATTAGTTGAATAGTTAATCGGTATGACATTAGGTTATGCTAACAGAGCAAGACGCAAATGGGGAGAGATGATATTTATTTAGTTCGTAAAATCATCAAATTTTTACATATGCATATAATAAACTTATAAACAATACAAAATGACAGATTTTTACGTAAACAACAAATTATAACTGTGGGCTAAAATATTTACAAATATTGCAAATATCTACATAGTCTATCTGTTCGCGATAAACTCAAAAACTACTTAACGGATTTTCATGCGGTTCTCACTAATAGACGGAGTGATTTGTGAGGAAGGTAATAATTTAAGAAGGTAGAAGTATATAATTTGTCAAGTTTTGTGTAAATTGGTTGAAATATACAATTTATAAAGGAGAATGTCTGTATGTGGTTGACGAGTGGGCTGGTAAGCGGGCGGTGTGGATTTGATTTGTACGCAAATTAACAGATGGCGGTGTAAGTTAAAACACTTGGTTATAAACGTTGGGTAACTATCTAGTAGATAGAATAAAAAAATATATATTTAATAAAAATAATAACACACATAAATGATCATATGTAAGCAGTAAACGCCCTTGAGGTGATTTTTCACAAAAACGGCGCTCTACAAATTGTCCAATTATTATTATTATTATTTAGTACATGTCACAACATTTTATATCTAAAAAAATTATCCTCACTACACTAAAAACACAAATAATCACTAATACCTACATTTAAACTGCATACGTTTATAAAATTAATGGCATGCAGCTGGACAGGATGATATAAAATAAACCGTTGTTTCTTATTTTAACGATGATAATTTCATGGAAAAATAGTACTTACATAAACAGATTACTTATATATATTTAAGTAATTTTAAAAGACTTAATTTGTTGCAAATTCGAGTTGCTTACGAATATTACATAACTATTGTAACACACAACTCGATGCCAGTCTTTGTTGAGATAGTTCGGTAAGTTGAATTAAATAAATAATGGAAAATGGAATCAGCATGTAACTTTGTACGGAAAACATTTTTCATTTCCAATTTATAACACGCTTTACTTTGCAATCTAAATAGTGTGATAATGCCATCTCGGCTGCAAAACTCCTCCCCACCGGCTCTTCAATGGGCAAACGTGGAAAGGTTACTTTGGTAACATTCACCTGCAGAGCATTTCCTTCTCGGTTAATGGGTCAGGCCCGCCATGCCCGATGGTCCTGCGCTTGCACAACTGCCTTCAGTGCACACGGAAGTCGTGGGCTCAATCTGTTCGTGGATCAACATAATCCCTCGGCCGAACTGCTCTCGTCATTGCAGATAAGTCCGTAGATTCACCCACCGTCTTTACTTATCTCATCGAAATAGGTTTTAGATTTTTTAAAACTATTTTATGTATATGTTTAAGTTCGAAGTTACATTCGTACATGTTCAACACAGTTGAGCAAAAAATCACAATAAATAAATAACTTTTTTATTTTTTAACTCTATTTAGGACGAGAGAAATACAATTACAATTCATAGGTGGAAGGAAATGGTTAAAATTTTACACAGGTATTAAATATTAAAAATATAAGTTTCACATACAGTAAAGACAAAAATAAAAGACAGGGTAAGTACAAACAAACAAAAGAAAACAAATTAAGAAAAAAAAGAAACAAGGTTATAATAATATGGATGATTACATATCCATGGAAAAGATAAGAAGAGAAAAAGAAAAAGAAAAAGAAAAAAGATAGAATTGAAGATGACAAGAAAATTACATAGTTTCATCCTTAAACACACTTAAAAAAATATTCTTTTAAAGCATTACTATGAATTTTTTATTTTGATGGATTCCCTTGTGGGTATATATCTGGAAGCGAATTATATAGTGTGTAGGCAATATAATTCAGAAATTTTATCCCATATTTTGTAGTGTGTGTTTGAGGCTTGAGACGAATTTTATTGCTATTTTGAGTACTGTATTGATTTACTTTAAGCAGTATTCCTGATTCCGGATTTCTGATAGTATTTGGAGTAAAAATGTAAGTGAAATTTTGTTCTACGGTGACTTTTTAGATTTCTTTTTTCTTCAAAATCAAACAAAAAAAAATGTTCCACATGTCGTCAATGGTCACTCAATCAAGTAACCGCACAAACCCTCACCCCGCATAACCGTCCAATACCTACTGATCTTTTAGATAGAAAAAAAATTTTTGGTTGTCTGTAAAGTCGGTTTACGGACGATAATTTTACGTGATAACGTCATATAATAACGATGTAGTGGACGATAGGTAGATGCGTCACAAGCCGAACGCTTAGGCCGAACGCTTGTTCCGCGCCCTCGCTTGCACGCTCGGCTCAGGCGGAACGTGATAACGTAACAATGAGTCATGATTTTTCGTTAATGCAGCCGGCATTCATCGATTTACAAGACGTTATCACGTCAAAAAAAAAATTTAAATGTATCCGGAGACCAAAATTTCATTTACATTTTTTACTCCAAATAAGTCGAGAATCACTGGTTTAAGTAAATCAAATACGTCCCTTAAGACTCTATTTAATTATTTTGTTATGTGAAGACTATTATTATAAACTTTGGTAATATAATTTTTAAATTTAGGTACCTGCTTAATTAATGTACAAGAAAAACCAATCACCGTCTATATATCTGCCTATTGCCCGAGCAATCATTGAAAAAAAGTAGTTCACACATTACTTCATTGTTGGAAAGGTCAATTACGTTGGATTAAATAAATACTGACTGGATAACCTTAAGCACTTTACCTCCACCGCCCGAGCAACTGCATCGTATAATATAAATCATTAACAAACGGTGCTAAGTTCTTATCAAACCAATGACAACGTGAATTATATAATATTTATTTGTGCACAGACTGTATGTAACTTTTGTGAATACGATATTCAGGAATGTACATGTATTATTGCGAAAGGAATACATAAATTGTCTAGATGGCAAGACTTGTGTATAAGTCAGAGTAATGTAATATATAAAAGGGTTATGTTTCTTAAGAGGTGACATGGATAATGAACATATAACCAGTTAGTTTTTAAGATAGTTAAGCTAAGCAATTATATTTATAATAACTTCTAAAAATGGAGGTTCGCTTTATAAATACTACCGAAACCTACAGTATTTGAACTGAAAACAAACTATATTGATAGATATTTTGATATTTTCTGTAGGTACATCGTTTTTTTAAAGCCTTACAATCAAAATTTAACAGTGGACGTAGGCAACGTTTCAAACGAGAAAATTAAATATAATATTGAAGAATAATACTAATAAACCTAAATGAAAAAGAATAAGACTCAGAAAAAAAACTTGTGTCTTCTTCATTGATAAATTACATTGATGGGTCAAAATTTCAGTCATTCGAATTAAAATTGTATAAAATCTCCACTTAATTTAATACTAAATCTTTAACTAGACGTTATTTTTAAATTTTTACTTCAAACCGAACGTCTGCAAAAGTTTATTATTACTGTTAAAGTTTGTCTACAAAAACACATCACGCGTAAATTAATGTATAATGAAATTATCTTAATGTTAACTAATTAATTTTTAATTAAATAATCTGAAAATTTTCAAACTAATTAATTTTGAATTAAATTTTCTCAAAATTTTTAAACTAATTAATTTTTAATAAAATTATTTGAAAATTTTGAAACTTATTAATTTTTAATTAATTTTTCTGAAAATTTTGGAACTCATTAATTAAAAATTGTTTTGATTTATTTTTGGGGTGTTATGCCGTGACGAGCTACCTCCTTCTTTTATCGACGTTTCAAAGAGCGTTATAGTTTCCATCAGCGGCAGATGTGTAATAAAGAAACAGTGTAAAATAAATCACGATAATACTGCAACAGCCGCAGGGAATATAATTGAAAACTATATAAATCAATTTCATCGGAATCGAGTGTAAATCATATCGAGAGGTGATGATGAATGCCCCGTCATCACCTTTCACCCTCCAAGGACATATCGTGATACCAAAACTTGGATACACGTTGAACTCTTCATTAAAATTCTTTCAAGTGCTAAAATAATCTACCGTGAAATTAATTCAAATCATTTTTCACATTAATAAAATCAGGCTCTCAAAAGGTCAGGCAAGTAGAACATTATTGTTTTTCATGCTGCAATAGTAGGGACAACCAATACCAATGGAAGTAATATATACCAGTCTGCCGGATCCAATATAAAACATTCCAAAATCAACAACTCCTTAGAAATAAAAAATTAATTAAAAGAACATTTTCCAGTGGACCAAATTGCAAATCCAAACCATTCTCGAATCCACTTAAACCCACACAAAAAATTTCATCAAAATCGGTCCAGCCGTTTAGGAGGAGTTCAGTTACATAAACACGGACAAAAGAAATATATATATTAAGATATATTAAGATATATATATTTCTTTAATACTTACTTACTTACTTACTTTTATATTAAGATATATTAAGATATATATATTTCTTTTGTCCGTGTGTATGTAACTGAACTCCTCCTAAACGGCTGGACCGATTTTGATGAATTTTTTTGTGTGGATTTAAGTGGATTCGAGAATGGTTTGGATTCGCAATTTGGTCCACTGGAAAATGTTCTTTTAATTAATTTTTTATTTCTAAGGAGTTGTTGATTTTGGAATGTTTTATATTGGATCCGGCAGACTGCGCTACCATCGCAGTATCGAATATTCAATATTATTCTATTTTAATTTTAGTTTGTCCCGACAGTTGTGTACAGGACAACGTCTGTCGGGTGCGCTATAAATAAATAAAAAAATTGTGGAACATTCCAGAACACTCTCGAATGTTGTCCTGAGCGAAGCCGGGTAACCCAGCTAGTATATATATATATATTATAAAAGGCCTTGTATATGTAAATACATGAAAATTTAACGTATATTGTTAAAAGGCAATGAAGCGAAAAACATTCGTTTACATTCACGAAATTTTATAAACTCTGCTTAATTTTTCGTTGAATTAGCGAATACTTTGTTCAGCTATGTTGTATCTGTCAAACAAAAAATTTCATCGACCGGAAATTAATTTCCTCAATCAACAACATTGTCAAGGGATCAGGCAATCAGTATTGTGTGACCGTTCTAATGCGTCCCCGGCCAGCGTTGTGTGCTCAATCGACTATGTTTTTTTAATCAAAGTTGTTTGATTGAATCGTATAGATAGGTAGGCATCTGACGTATCTGTAGGTACGCTGTGGATACGCATCGTAAATTGAAGGTTTCGTATTCTCGGTGATTAGGGGATGATCTGGAAGGTTGATTTTTTTTAAAGAGAGCCATCAACATCCTCGTATACACACTCGTGTGTTAGATTGGATTGGCTTCAGCTACGCTTAGTATACCCATCTAACTAAATTTTCTTCAAAATGTCAATTGGTTATTTTAAAGTTTAAATTTATGTTATGAAAGCATGTCTGTCTCTGTGCCCGTACCTTAAGGTGATGCTCTACAGTAATGCATAAACAATAATGTGTTTTTGGTTTGAAAATTAGAACGCTTAGAAATATTTAAGATGCTTTAATTAAAATCTGCGAGTTGAACAAATTTTTGCCATTAAAATAATCGAGTATTTTTTTGATTAGTCTTTTTATAAGACCAGAAAAAAATTAAATATCAGTCCTGTAATTAATGCTTTTAAGTTCAAAATTTCCTTTTTACGGTTCCTTTTTTGGTTATGGTTTTTTGTATAATGTGGAAAATTAAATTCTTTAGAACATGATCATTAAACACTGAAATATTTGTGCCTGAAATAAGCAAAATAAAATAAAACACACTTATTGGAGAAGTTTTTTTTTTAAAGTAAATCAAATCCAGCGGCTGGTCTTAAAATGGAATAAAAACCTTATCGCCATCTACATAAGGAGGGCTATTGTTGTTTGTATCGCCTTAACTATGAAACAGATTTTTTCAGCAAGAACTAACGGTGAGCTTTGGCCACATGAAAATCCAGAGCTTTGCTGTTTACAATTTCATTATGAACGAATCTATTCAATTTGCAGGACCCAAGATTCTTTCAAATAGCTGCCTAATTGTTCAAAAAACAAGATAAGATACGATATTGTTTGCTCTATATTTTTCAAACCTTATTCCGAAGTCAATGCAACGTTCTAAGTAAAACATTTTTTACCGTTTTGTTTTGTTTTGTTCTACAACGGATGCATACTTTTCGAAATTTGTCGGTTTTATTACCACCAAACTCTGCACGAACACATGTGTATTTATCTTAAAATGTAAGAAACAAATATAGAGAAGCAAAACAGAAACCAACAACACCACTTAAATACTACAAAATAATGTAATACTTATAAATAATTATAAAAGAATGCAACCATGTTCGCAAATAAAATATTCCGTGTAAAATAATATGTGTCTTGCATATGTTATTTTACTTTATAGGGAAATTTACAATAAGGATAATTGCATTGATTAAGTAAGTAAGATTTAGTTGGATATCCGACGGGCTTAGTTACTTGGTGACTCTTTTCTTCGGCGTCGTGTAATTCGAAGGGCGATTGTGACGGCACTCACAATCAATCACTTCATTGAATACCTACCAGTGATGGTTATAAGAAAATTAACATTATTTCTCCATAAAAGCTATCTGGCGATCTTTGAATACTTTTAGCTGATTAACAATGCTTAATAATTACCTATATTAAACCGATGAAGATACTCCTATAAATACCAATCACAATGCACAATCATTCAGCACCTTGGCATTAGTTTTTCGTTCATTCAATCATCATTCCGTGACAAATTTTAAAAGCTTAATAAATTGAATAAATTTGGTAGGTATTTAAACCCTCACGGTATATATAATGCAAAGATACATCGAAAGGAGTGTGTTGTGGGCGTGTCCGTGTGGCTGAAACGAGTTCATTTTTTCCTTACTTCTGGTGAAATCAAACATTTTCCAATACTGAAAGGCTCTATTAATAATAATTCCGGTCAGTGGTTGAGTTGGTATCGCATTCGGGTCCCACCCAGGCATCGCGTGTTCGATTTCTCGGGTAGCTAAGTCCTCCATCACGACATATCATGACACACACAAGCAACATTTTCGGCTTACTGTGGTGGTAGTAGGAGATTTTCAAATATTGTAAGTTAACCGGGGAAAGTTTGTCTTTCTTTTTAAAAGAAAAAAAATCAGAATGTGCAATTCACACGCGGTAGAAATGAAACCTTCAGAAAACTAAAGTAGACGAGAGTGGGAAAGCTACGAAGCTCCGCACAAAGAGGAGACCGAAAGGCTAAGAAGCACCGCCCAAAGAAGAGACCGATTATATTATCTCAATCTCGTAGGCTAAATCCTATAGTTGTATGTGTTTGTCTCTTTCAATTGCGCTATTTTTCGTTTCATCGAGTTTCAAATCACAACGGTGCTATAGAAGTTTTCACTTCAAAAAATATACATATAATCTTATAAAATGGCGACATCACATTTTAGTAGTTACAAGGAATTAATACCTACACAATCACTTATTTATTTGAATCACTGCTGAATGGTAGACTCTCCGTAAAAAAAATCCGTTTACAAAATTAAATCTAAATAAATTTTGCACAACTTAAAACGTAGTATCTTAAAATTAAATAATTTCTCTCCAGCAATTTGGGTAGGCAGCATTAATAATTTTTTTTAAAAGTACTTGCGAACAGAATGTATCATCGGCATAAAAACAGCATTGTATCATGTGCTTTATTTCAATTTTGGTCGGTTTATCAAAAGAGATTTAATAAATTCACGAGGAGCGATTTCATTGACCACACTGTGCGTATATATATGGGGCGTAAGTTAATGGAAGAAAAAACAAGGGACATGGCACAGCCATTCAAATAAGTCAGGTCATATCAAGAATCGATTTTGCTAGAAATATTACCATACAAAAACGGTGTCAGAGTTAAAATTTTCCACAACTTCTTCTTTTCTGGTCTCTCACAAAAATTGTAACAGTTAAAAATTCACAGTATCAGCGCTTCCCCTTATGAAACTCTCATGCATTTATACTGTTTTTAATTCATTTTAATAAACGCCTGTAGGGCATCTACAAACATAATGCTTGTCGAGCAATAATAATAACGTTAAAATGGGAGTAGGTAGGTACACAAATGATAGAAGAAACTTAAAATTAAAGAAATACGTATCAGTGTTGTATAGGTACACCAAACTTGAATGCCGGTCTGAACTTGATACGATCCATTCTCGCGCAGTTTACTTTACAATGAACGTCAGCGAAAGAAAAAAAAAAGAAAAATGTGTAATTCACACGCGGTAGAAGTGAAACTAGAAAGTCGCTTGATATCGCTTTCTTTTCTTTTGCTTTTTTAAAGTGGTTTGAAGATTGAATATTGATTTCAAAAAATAAAAAGGTTTTTTTTTTAATTTCATAAGATTCGAAACCTCTGTCTCTCTGGCCGCTGAGACTTGTCAGGCACCTTGTCCACTACGCTATGGAAAGCACGCGCCGCGGTGCGAATTTGTCGCATTATATTAGAATCGAGTATTTATGTAGAACTGAGTTGTGACACATTTCCGTTTCACCCGAATTTCAAATCACTAACGGCGCTAAAGAAGTTTCACTTCAAAAGATGCGTAAAAACGTACATGCGACAGAGAAAGGCGTGGGAGTGGAGGCTTGCCACTTTTCTGACCTTAAACTCGCCGATTGCAACGATTTCTGTCAGACCGGTATTAAAGTTTGAAGTGTTCTTTACCACCTAGAATCAGAACATTTATTTTGTTTTAATGCACGATGGAGAGGTTTTGAATACGCCTAAAAGGTCTGCAAAGATATTGGCAGTTTGGTGAACTTACTTACTGTATCCACCTTACTTATACGTCCCTAAGATACCACAGCAAAAAAACATTTTCCCCTAATTTTAGAGTGGTATTACCTCTAAAGCTATCATTATCATATTACTAGAAGTCAGGATTTATTTCAGTGCAGAAATTCTGGGACTAACTACCATATGTATTCCTCTTTGCCCAGAATACTAATGGAGGGAAACAATTATACCATGTCAGTGGACATCTTCAATTTATCTTTGAATAAATTTAAAATATTGTTATTGAGGCAGTTCAGTTATGTACAATAAAATGTTTTTTCTATGCTATGTAAAAGCACAAAAATATATGTAAAAGCCCCGAAAAAGGGCGTTTATTTATAAATAAATAAATAAATTATTGCATTTCACTCCATCTCCCATACATATCGCGATGCGTACGGTCGAAATAGTTCAAAACATCATTTATTACAACGGCGTAGGTATAGTTAAACCGGCCTTAAAGCAACGAATAAGAATCTAATAAGTAAGACGGCTGTGTGGAGATATAATTGCTGTTTAGACTCTTGTCGCCAAACGGGCCCGCTAAGGCCTCAGTATGAATTAAAGTTCCCCGCCCCTCCGAGCGGAGTAATGCCTATTTTCGTTACCGGGCCGAGCTGAATGGGTACCCATTATTACGTTATGCCACACAGGTTGATCGTACCGATTTTTATTTGTTACTAGCAGAACCCGAGAAGAAATTTATATTTCATCCGATCGCGCGTGGGCGGATTTGTCGGGCACAAACCTGCATACCTCGAACACTGAGGAATCGAACAGCGATTATTGGCGGCATGAAGCGGTGCGGAGGAATTTTTGCACGGCTTTGAGCGTAGGCATCGCGGAGCAAAAAATGAGATGGCTCGTTTGGAAATTAGGCGATTCGCGTTAATCACTATCAATTCTGTGACACGGTTAGGGATGTTAATCATAACAAAAAGGTGAAAGTAGCCAGTTTTGCTTTCATCTCAATTTCGGAGGAGGGTAAGGGGACCGCCACCCCGGGAGGCATTTATTGGATAACCAAAGCTCCTGCCACTGTGGTTCCGCTACGTTTGGTGACTTTGCAGGGGTGCTTGGGTTCATTGGTGGAGGTTTGTCGAGGTCTTGGAGGAGGCTGCGTTTGCCCGCCTATTGCGTGGCGGGCCGGATCGGAAGAGACTGTTTATGTTAGATTGGCTAACTTTTTGACCTCTCAAACCGGCCAGCCGGATTGGCAAACCATATGACCTCCATGACGACCGGCGTGGTGCAGGGGTAAGATCGCGGTGATCAAATCTCGGCGTGGGCAAATAAATTTTATTTGATTAATTTGTGTTATTTCACAATTAATTCATTTAAAACAATATACGGTATATTTGCAGCACTTTCCATAGTGGAAAATACTCTCAGTATCGCCCTGGTGTAAGACCATAATTCAGAATTGAAACGTTGCTTGAAATGGCTTTAGCCGTGTTTGGTGACCAGATCTTAATAGCCAGGTACTTCCCCACCTTCCTCTTCCCCATCTCCTTCCCCTCCCCACTACCTTCAGCCTCACAACGTACCCCAATTGGAGATGCCATAGTCTCACTGGCTTCTGATGGGAGTAGCTGAGACTCTTGTGAGGTATTCTCATAAAAAAAAAAAACTGGACTCTTTCAACCAGTGCACTGCAGTGGGAAGAATGGATTCATACGTCCATCTCTTCTGGATACATTGACACCCAGCTTTATACCCGTTTCCTTCCCAGAACTTTCTCTCCTTCCTTTCCCTAAAAAGATCCTCCATTCATCCCCAAAGATTATAATGATAGAACCTATCCTTTTACTGTAATATGAGAAGATTTTACCAAAAACATTTTTTATATCATTATATTATTTATGTCTGCGTCACACGAACTTAAGACTTTAAGCGTTGAACGCATATATTTTTACTATGCAAAGTAAATTGTGCATGTCTAAATGAAAACTAATTTGAAGGTTAACATTTGAATACAGCCTTGTTTTTAATATTGTTTTTCACTGCCATCACCCAAAATGTAGGAACGAATTATTGTTTTTTTATGGTCTGCCTAGAGTTTAATACGGAAAATTTATTACAATGAGTAATGGTCATTTGCAACTTACCATAATTCATCTTGAGACTTTGAATAAATTTGTGAGAATTCTGTTATCGCCCGGGGCGGCAATATTTGGTGCTTATTGCACACGCCTCACTAGCGGAGCCAGCAACCAGCAAGTCAAGTCAAGGCATCCACAGCCGCAGATGTGTACCTTACAGTTCCAGTCCTAGCTGCCTCCCCACTCAATAACAATAGGTGTTGAAACCCAACAACCTCCGGTCATAGTGTGCTGGAACCAGTTTAACTCTGCATTGTACGGGGACTCTAATTTTATTAAATATATTATTCATAACCTTTAGACGGAGCCTTTCTATTTCAATTCACGGCCAATAAAAGTTTTATTACAAATGAATTGAAAAAAATATATATATATATTTTCTTTAAAGAATATCAGCAAAGAACTTATAAATGCAGGTATTTGTGAGTAATGTATCAAGCTGGATACCAAGCCTCTGTAGAGTTAAATCTATTGTCCTTTACGTTGACCTTTTCCTCGTGGTTCCATTTAGCTATTGGTATCTTCTAGCTACGCGTTAGCGATTACTATCTCTAATAACGTCATGGAACTTATGCAAATGTTTCCAGAATAATGTCAATCGAGTACCTGCAAATAGGTTCTTTGCTGTCTAATTAACAATCTTGTATTTAACAGACATCTCACTCGTCGTGATTCAGCGCCGTCTATTGATGAATAACAGATTTTTATTTTTTATTTTAACTTTTATGAGTAAAACCTCAAATTGTAAAAATCAGAAAAATATATTGGCACCTCTGGGACTCGAACCCAGGACCTCTCTCTTTCAAGGTGTCGATATCTATTTCGGTCACTTTTAACTGTATCGTACTTCGACTAAGAACCACCCATATTATCTTCATTTTCTTAACGCATATTTTATTGGCTGCCATCTTTATGTATGATAAATATTATTATTAAATATAAATATTATTATTATATCGTCGCATAGTAAATAAATGTTCCGCATAAAAAATTATCCAGACACCATCTAGATTGCATTTCGTTCGGGTTTGAATATTGCAATCATACATAAAGATGGCAGCCAATAAAATATGCGTTAAGAAAATGAAGATAATATGGGTGGTTCTTAGTCGAAGTATGATACAGTTAAAAGTGACCGAAATGGATATCGACACCTTGGATATTTACGCAGTGCACAGCGCGCTCACCCGGAAAGAGAGAGGTCCTGGGTTCCTTGTCCCAGTGGTGCCAATATCTTTATCTGATTTTTCTATTTCCAGATTTTCGATTGATTTTTGCTCATAGTGTCTTCATTTAATTAAACAGATTTTTATTTTCAGTCAACGTAATATCATAAAATCGAATGAATAGCAAATGCATGAGATATAAATTAAAGTTGATATGGTGAAAGCACGGCTATGATCGTGTCTCGAAAGATGACCGTCAGTGACATAAACTCATCAACTATGGGGTGAAAAGAGCAATAGAATGAAACCTCAAACATAATGGTGTGATGACACCATTATTAACATCAGTTCTTTAGAGACATGGCAGAGCGGAAGCTTTCTGGAGAAGGCTTCTATTGTTAAATCTATATGTAGGTATGCAGGCATCAATATGTAGTGAGGGCATATGAACCAAGTACTAAGTAGGTAAAGCAGGCACTAAGAAACTTCATATTAATTATTACCCTACTAGTTACGTCTGGCATCGTGCGACTGCGGAAGAGTTCAAATGTCGGTCCTCGTGAAATAATTTATGGCGCATGAATAATGAAATGTGAATTTTGCTATGGCCAGGACAGATAATTTCTCAGCGACGCGCGGCGTCGGGGAATTGGCATAACATTTAGTATGGCTTGCGCATGCGTGGAGGAGCCCCGCCCCTCGGAGCCGCTCAATACCCCCACGACAGGCATGCGTGGAGCGTGGAGCTCTATGTAATAAACCATAATCGTTACATTCCTCGGCATATAATAATCGTATATACTGCCTGAAAATTCATTCCTTTATATTGTACACACATAATATTGCACGTCTTTCTATTTTCCAACCCTTCCAAAAAGACTTATTGATTTCTTATCTTATACAACACATATATATCTATCTACCAATATATCAAAAGAGAACCGTAAAACAATAATTTTACTCTAACACGGTTAGTAACTTGAGTATCTCATATGTTGAAGATACCACAATCTTTGTTTAATCTATCCACAGCCTGTCACATCCAACAAATGAATGGAAATTTTTTTTTTAAATAAAATAAAAGCCATTGCATGTATTCTGCCCATATATACGAATTCAAGTAACCCTGCGTGAAAATGCTTCACTGAGGCAATTTACTGAATCCGTACAAATCTTTTTTTTTGTTTTTATGTGAATACCTCACAAAAGTATCAGCTGCTCCCTTCTGGCGCCAGTGAGACTATGGCATCTCCAATTGGTGAATGTTGTAAGGTAGTGGAGAGGGGAAGGAAATGGGGAAGAGGAAGTTCCTGGCTATTCATATCTGGTCACCAAACACGGCTAAAGCCATTTCAAGCAACGTTTCAATTCTGAATCGTGGTCTTACACCAGGGCGATACTGAGAGTATTTTCTACCCTGGAACGTGGCGCAAATATGCTATACATTATTTTAAAAGGAATTAATTGTGAACATAAATTAATCAAATAAAATTTATTTGCCCATGCCGGGATTCGATCCGGATTGCGAATCAAGAGCTTTACCCGTAGACCACGCCGGTAATCATTATATATACCTACTTGTATTTCGTAAATTTGTTATATATACCTAGCAGTATGTCGTTTCTGCATTTTGCGTTTGTTATCACACAATACGTCTCCTTTCTTACGTAACTGCCGTCCAACCTTCTATTTTTATAACATCTAACTAGGTATAACTTGATAGGTACTCGTATATGCATAAAGAGCAACTAATACCGTAAATAATAAATAACAATATACGTTTTTAATCTCTTTTTTAATCGGTTTTCGGGTGTTATGCCGTGTTTCGCTACCTCCTTCTTTAGCCAACGTTTCGGACAGCGTTACAGTGTCCGAAACGTTGGCTAAAGAAGGAGGTAGCGAAACACCGCATAACACCCCAAAAATAATAACAAAAAAAAAGTTTTTAATCTCGTTTTATATATTTAAGTTAGTTTTTAATTTGCTCAGGAGATTTATTTAATTTTATGGAAATCAAGTTGTATCTATTATCTATTATATGTTTAGAAATCAGTTGAAAAAATAAATAAGTGAACATAATTAAGGCCAGTTGTTTCACAGAACTTGAAAAAAATCATCAAAGCTAATATTCGAGTTCTGTGAAAATTCTAGTCAAGTACTGTTAAATTACGGGTATATAACAGAACCTGCACGAGCTTGAATATTAACTTTGAAATTTGATGAATGGTTCAGGTTTTGTAACACAACTGATATTAAGCTATTTAGTAATCACAGACAAATAAAATATTTTTTGAAATGATATTATATACCTATGTAAATGATTGTTACCTTCAAGATATTTCTACTTCTATATTTAATTTTCCTTGAGCTTTTTGGCCAAGAGGTTTCTCCGTGTTGTCCCAAGTAGCTACCTACCGCTGTACGATCATATTTCTTATTATTCTCAATATCACAACGACAGCACTCCCAACAAAGACTTTCCATCAGCAAAGAATGGCTTGAGACGAAGGTTACACTTGCGTAATCTTTAATAGACCGTTATAAATAATTGATAGGTTAAAAAGAAACATCATTTTATCTCTGACTTCAATTTTAACAAATCCAACCCACCGCCCACGCTTTTCGCTCTTCTAACCTCCAAATTTTCGCTGATTTCCTTTCTAAATTTCACAAATCTTTAAGTAATTGTTCAGTCGGTAGTTGATAATAATAGAAAATATGTAATTTATCTCTGAACATAGTAATTTTACGGTAAAATTTTAGTTAGATATCGTATTTCTTTCTAATTGAAGAACATGTTTTTTATTTTTACAGCTGTCTGCGAATAATGTTTAAACAAGATGGTGGAACAATGGTTTAATAGCTTTAATGGCTACAAATTGTTTAAAGCGATAATAGATTCGTTTATATTTTTTCCCTCACAAAGAAATACTTATTCTTCAAAATAGAGATCCATTTTTCGAATTTCTCTCTGATCGAACGCACGTCGCACTTTGGTGAAATAGTGAAAATACCTACATCTATGTCAGAATCTTTGTTTCGTATTTTTTATAGTTTTATGTGCATGGCTTGATTCCAATGTATTTTACAACAACTTATTTCTCATGAACAAAAAAACAAAGTTCTGTCGCAAATCAGAAAGTTTTAAAGGGTATTGATAATTTAAAATGAAAACCAATTTTGGAAAACCAACTCTTTTTCATATCGCCACTTTGATTGACAGGGTTCTAACTTTACTTTATCTTATTCTGAGATATGAGTTGTCAAAGTTTGCATAATCTAGATTTCTCAAAATCTATTCACCAATTTCTAATTGTGAAGTTATTATTGGTTTTACAAATTTCAAAATAAAATACTGATAAAGGACGCATACTTACCATATTATGACATATCTACTAAACGTGCAGCTAGAATAATATGCAATCATCTAGGGCATAATAATTTATTGCATAGGTTCTAACTTCATTTCCCTAATGCCATTCCAAGGTAGGGCCACGTCCTATTTATATATTTACAATTGAAATAGGTATGTTAAACTTAAATACTCTAAACAAGATGGAACCTCAAAATCAGAAACGGTTAAATAGATTATTACCAACAAAAGTTACGAATTAAACTGCGCATCGTAACATTAATCAACTGTCAGATACAAACTAAATGCCAATTGCAAAAGGTTCCAAGTGATATTTCTATTTGTTATACTGACAATTCGTGGTAGAATTACATTATAATAATACAATAAAACATATATTCTAATTTCCCTTTTTTTATAAGAAAATCTTACAAGACTCCCAGCTGTTCCTGTCCGAAGCCACTGAGATTGTGGCATCCCCAGTCGGGGTAATACACAAAGATTTTATTCAATTTATATGGGTTTCTCAAATTTGTTGCCATGTTTGACGATTGGATTTATAGTTATTTGGTTATTAGCAATTACTAGGGTTAATAGATTACTTTAATATCGTTTGTGGAATCTGTAGATTAAAAAACAGTTGTACCAGTCTGAAGACGGCCTTAACAGGCTGAAACCGATTAGGGCCACAAATAAATAAGTTGAATAAGATTTTATTATATTATTAGTTCAAAGTGAGGTTAAAGCATTATAAAAATAACTGAAAGCTTTAAAAGTATGATGTCAAAATTTATTTACCAAGTATCTATCGAAATACATAAAAAATGGTCTGAAAATTATTTTGTTTGTAAAAATAAGAAAAATAAATGGTTTTGCATTGTAATGTAATTTTTGGAAAAATTTCAGTTAGAACCTTTTTCAAACAAAATGACGATATAATAAAAATTGAAGTTATCTAGCTTTGTTGCGTGATTGTGAGTTCTCTCGTTGACTGGCTTTCACCTAGTGAATTAATAACTTATTTGATGTGCGAGTGTGCCGTTTTTATTACGTACGAAGAATCATGTTGGTGGAAAGTAATAAAGCACGAAAGTGCAATAAATATTAGTTATATCTTAATGCCCATTTCCACATGGCGTGGCAGAATTTCCACTTAAAATTTTAGAACGGAGTGGAATATAACCATTTGCGAAAATAATTCATTTTAAATTATCGTGGAAGCTCCGCTCGGAAAGTGGGCTAACGATGACTCATGAGTTTAACTGTCAGCCACTATAAATTAGCATACGCGGGGCGAGTAAAATGGAAAATAATATTTTTAATTAGACAGTGACATGGAAACGTCAAATAATATATCCCCAAAGAGCACACATTAAATTAAACACAAAAGCCTTAATGCGGCACAGGCGAGCGAAGCGGGCGATAGCGCTAACTCATAGGCTCTCAACCTTATTTTGCCCACCGCCCACATTGAGAATACTTTTTTCTAGCGCCCCCCAATTTTTTTTTTAATCAACCTCTGTCGCGAATCTGAAACAACTTTTGCCACGATTATATTTACCGCAACTTGTTAGGAGGGGCTTAACTGTCACGTAATCAACAATTCAGACTTAATAATAGGCTTTTATTAACTTCACCTTTGTTATATATGTGACATTTTTCGCAAAGTTTTTAAATTTTTTAAATCAAATCAAAAAAATATATTTTTCATAACTTCCAATTTAAGGCAGAATTCTAGTTTAGAAAAAAACCTTTTTTTTTCTTCATTCCTAAGTTTAAATATTCAAAAATATCTCTTTAAAGGGATTTTTCGAAATTAGCATTATTTTAAATCTTTCAGTTCAATTTTCACCCTCTTCCCGAACTAGCGAAATAAGTGAATTTTCGCACACAGAATAAAAATGATTACAATAAGTTCTATTAAACATATTACAATAAGTTTAAAAATTAATCATAATCAAAGTTTATTTAGCTTTATTTATTATTTTATTGTCTTTCTTAGACCATATTTTTTGTACCTGCCCACGCCCTCACTGTACCATCTTAACGCCCCCTATTTTTTTCTGGGTCTTCTACTGCCCCCCCTGAAAGTCTCAAACGCTCACAAGGGGCGTTATCGCCCACGTTAAGAACCTACGTGCTAACTGAATACGAAATCACCCACGCTGGTGGCGTATTTACGTGCGTTGCGGGGGTTGAGGCGAGGTAGCACACAGAACGTGGAAGGTTTTCGGGGAAGTAGTAGTGCTGTCCGGGTGAAATACGTATGATAAATAGATTTAACCTATACGCCAAAATTAAGTGAACTAACGATAAATTATAATGGCACTATGGTACGACTATTATCTGGGTGTTATTAATTTACTAACCCCTCAGGCCTCTACCACGATTTGTCAGAGGGTCAAAATATTTCAGTTTTACAATAAAATTCAAATAAATTTTATATTTATGAGCATAACCGAAAACTTATAATTGTTTTTGAAAGGTGATCTGTTTTAAAAATGGCTCACCTTAAATTTTTTCTAACTAAAATTACTACTAAAAAACAAAAATAATAAAAACACATACATATTTGCTTAGACAAATGTATTTCAGAAACATTATTTTCAGTCCATTTTTTGTCGTTCCATGTAAAAATAATTAATGAAAATCTTCAAAGTTTCATAATTGTTTTTTTAATCGGTGTTTAGCGAAACCGGTCGGTATTAAAATATAATAATAAATCGTGGTTACAGACAAAGCCATTGTTTTTTTTAATCAATATGTCAAACCACAAAGTGACTGTTTTCTGCCAAAAATAAAATTATATTTAAAAATATATATATTTTATTTTATAAGAAATAAATTACATTACCCACTCACAGGTATTGACTTTAGTGGGTTCCAGCTACTTAAATTTATTTTTAAAATTCATGCATATGTAATTGTTTTTTAAATGTATTGTAGTTGTATAAAATTTTTGGGAAAATATAAAGGAAAACTAAAAAATAAATAAAAAATAAAAAAAAATTCCGCCGTGCTAGTTAATGTGCATAGATTATCGCATTATGACAACAATCAATTTTACACTGATATTACCGTAAAGGCGGTCTTGAGCTGATTTTGCACAAAAACGGTGCTCTACAAATTATCGAATTATTATTATTACCTATTACAATTAAATGTCACATTGAAAGGATGCTTTAATCTTCAATACTACAAATTTCAGCATGGCGTCAACTGAAACCTGAAAATTTCACTTATCCTAGTTTTTCCCGAATTTGGTATTCAGGTACCTAAATGCATCATTTTGCATCTCCCTTTGCGAAAATGTTATTTTTTATACCTAATAATTAAATTAAAACTAAGTTTAATTTAAGTAGGTAGGCACCTATTGCATTGTTAACAAAGTTTTCCATCTAGTCTTTTCAAAATCACAATATTGGAGACATATGCTTAACTACTGGAGCGCTTTTTGCCACAATATGGCACTATTCAAAATACATCGGATTGCTTTGCTGCCAGTTTTGGCAAATTTTCCCTTATTTGTAAGTAATTAAGTAGAAGTTTACGATTTTATAATATTTTTTTTATAAATCCTACGAATATGTGATAATCAACAAAAGATGGGTTAATACATCGGCTATATAGAACTATAATCAGTTTGTATGTCTTCATTTTAAAATTCGGAGGTATGACTTTTTTTAATGTGGGTGGAAAATATTCAAAATGATTACCAAAAAATCTCGGGCAATGGGAGAAAAAAGTTTTAAATCGCGCAGTGGTTAATAAACTGTAAGTAAATGAACCTTTGTTTTTTTTAAACCAAGTTGGTTCACATAAATCTGCAGACAAACCACATTAAAGTTTTCATTTTCGCTATATTGCAAGAATGATTTCATATTTTATTTATTGTTAGCAAAATGACGTCACTTGTATCCAGCAAGTAAATTATTTAAATTCTTTCCTTATCGTTTGAATTAATTACGAGAGCCATTAGGCAGTTTGGAGAGATAATTTTCAAGGAACTTTATTTTAAAACGTCTGCTTAATGTGCTTAATAATGTCCTAACATATTTCGAAGTGCCATTAACTGCTATACACATAGACAGCCAAGGGGGCCCAATCACGCTATCCCCAACTACCTTCTCTTTCTCCCCATGGAAAGTCAACCCACCCCCAATATATCATCAATAAGAACATTTAGAGATGGACAAATACTGCTTATTTTTATTTTTATTTTTCGTTTTATACTAATGTGTTTTAAAAGAAATTTGGCGTAAAACGCAGGGGAATAGAATAAAGAAAATAAGTGCTTTCCGTATAAAATTTAATGGAAATAAAAATGTTCCAATTAGTCTAACCACCCAGCATACCATTATATTTGAATTTCGTAAACGAAATATTTGAAGTGAAACTTCTTAACCACCGTTGTAATTTGAAACTCGATGAAACGAAAAATAGCGACACCAAAAAGAGACAAACACATTCATCTACAGGATTTAACCAGCGAGAGAATGAGATAATATAATCGGTCTCCTCTTTGTGCGGTGCTTCGTAGCCTCCGCACTCTTGTCTACTTTTATTTTTGAAGGTTTCACTTCTGCCGCGTGTGCATTGCACACTCTTTATTTTATTCTAAATTTAAGCCCCAATTAGATAAATATTAAGGACGGTTTGTTTAAAAAAATTTGAACAATTCATCAAATTTTTTAAGTTATTTTCCGTTCTGTGTAAGTCCTATTCAAGTTCTGTTATTATATTATTATAAGCCAAGTGTTTCATAATTCTGAAATCATAAACTTGCAGAGAAAATTAAAGTTAACTTAAAAATTTTATGATTGTTCAATTCTTTTTAAAAAACCCGTCTTTAGATCATGAACACGTCCAGAAGAAATTTGTTCAACAAATTGTTCATTCTAATGAGTTTTAAAATACATTTGTAAAAGAGAACAACGCAAACAGTGGGTATATCAACTACGCTACTAGAAACAGAGCTTTAAAGGCAGCTTCATTTATGTTAATTATGTCGATATCCAAATTGATTGTGTTTAGCAGCAAGGTTGGAATGGAAGATCATAGCATTCTTAACTATCAGAAAACTAAAGTAGACAAGAATGACGAGGCTACGAAACACAAAGAGGAGACGGATTATTATATCTCATTCTCTCGCAAGCTAAATCCTATAGATGTGTGGGTTTGTCCCATTTTAGTGTGGCCTTTTCGTTTCATTGAGTTTCAAATCACAACGTTGCTAAAAAAGTTTTCACGTCAAACCTTTTTAGGTTAACAATTTCATAAAAAATTTACAGTATTTAGAGCAGTGCGGTTGGTAAGAGAAAGAAAATGATTTAGCCTATAAATCAATTCGCAATAGAAAATTAAGGAGAAAGTGGAAACTGAAGGATATAAAAAGCCTTTTATTCATATATAGTTTCAAAGCATTGCAGTATACAAACAAAGGTTTGAATTCTGAAAGTTCGTGCCCATTGCAGATATGTACCTACATATTATATAACCACTAATTATTCGATTATACTGATAGTGGTTTTTAAATTGTGGATAAATAGGCGCATCCTGATAACCCAAACAGACATGTTCACCAATTTATAAGAAGAAAACTTAAATATCTTGGTCGTAATATTTTGAAAATGGCCTATAGCATTACTCAATTTTTTGATCATCCATGGAAGATTGATGGAAAAAGTAGACAAAAGTACGAGTGCAGATTCGCAGATTTGTGGCAGTCAGCAGTGTTAAGTTTATTCTGATGACAACAAACCTCCGATATGAGCGGCTGTCAGAAATAGTAATAGTAATAAAATTGGTTAGTCATGCATTTTTGTGAGTGCAGCCGGCGTTCGTCGATTTATAAGACGTTATAATATTGATTTTAACCCTCTTTCCAGTGTCTCTTTAAAATGTTTCCATTTCTATCAGTTTTCTTTCTTCCTCTCTCAATCTCTTCTTTTTCAAACAAAATGTAAGAGACCTGCGTCCATGGCATCCTCCAAACACATTTTTTGTATCATTTTTGCGCCTGCTTTTCCATTTGCTCATAAAACTTTCATTAAAAAAGAATAGCGTGTTTGTGCGAGCATCGAATTAATTTGTGAGCAATGATTGTTCTGCTACCCCATACCTGCGGGCACCGGAGAGTGACCGACAAACGAGTGCCACGTGTCACTGTTTAGCACGTGTTAGGGACCCCCGGTCACCCTTATCCCCTCCCGCCCCTCTCCGCACCCGCCGTTCCCCACCAATCTGCCTGTTCCCCGGGGATCGAAGGTCGCCCGGATAACCTTTTGGTAGCGCTGGAATGCCGATATGAGTTGTTAAAATAATTATTCCATCTTAGGATAACGAATAAATTAATAAAATAATTTATGTTGTAATTTAAATACTTTGGTTTTATTTCAGAAGACAATATGATGGTATATAATGTGTCATAAGACTTATTAATAGCAATTATTTATTTCAAATTTCAATGGAAAATAGCACTGCTTTACAATGCAATGACAAGTAAATATATTAAAAATTATAATAAGTAAATAAAAATGAGGGCACCACTCAATTCTGATAATTTTTATAAAACTACTAATTTCTGTGGTTACTCCGTCTGTCCGTAACTCCGGTTCAATGAACTCTATCTGTGATTTTCATAGGTCTGCGCTAATCTATCTATCTATCTATTGATTTATATATATAATGTGTGTGTTAATCAAAGCGCGTTTGGGGATTAGTGGGATTAGGAAATGTTTGAAACTTTCAAAATACCTTATTTAAGCCCTCGCAAATGTTTTTGGATTATTATATACAAATGACAATATATCTGAAAAGTTTTTAAACATCACAAAAATTCTTGCGAAACTGGGCTAGTATTTAATAATTACTAGTATTAATAAGGTGCATTATTAAGGCAACGATTAATAGCCAGGGACTTTTCAACCTGCTTCGTTTCTCTATCCGATTCCCCACTCCCTCACATTATTCCCCAAAAAACATGAATGTCACTGTATTACCAGCTCCGGACATTTCGAACTTTTGGAAAAAAAAATTGGTTGTTTGTAAAGCCGCTTTACGGACGATAATTTTACGTGATAACGTCATAAGAAAACTTTAACGTAGAATTTAACAGTCACAAGCCGAATGCTTAGGCCGATCGTGCCTCTCTATCGCTTATTCCGCGCTCTCGCCTGCACGCTCGGCTCAGGCGGAACGTGGCAATGAGTCATGCTATTTCGTTAGTGCTGCCGGCGTTCATCGATTTATAAGACGTTATCACGTCAAAAAAAAGGTAGACCAAACGGAGATTAACGCGAACTGATGATTATAAAACTTACAACGGATCTGAAAATACAACAAATGATATTAAATCACCATTTAAAACTTTATAAGGTGTTCAAAGTACCTACCTGTCATCCTCATAATACCCATTGAATAGTGGCTGTTAATTTACATTATGATAATGAAATGTTTTACAAGAATCTATCACCATCTGTCTGCGTTCACCCTTAAAGAATCCGAACCTCCCCTTCCTAAAAGCCATTACGACCACCGCTGCGGGGAGCCCCCCTGAACCCCCACTAGCCCCCAACCCCACCACCCAACTCCGTCAGCCGCCGAACATAATGGAATAAACATTAAATTCATTCTCTCAAAGAGGAGGACCCGTCGCTTTGACGTTTAGTAGAGAATCGAATCATTCTTGAGTCACGCTCCCAATTTAAATAAAAAAAGTCATACATGATAATTTGAATGGTAATGCACCAGAATAAGGTTCCGGTTTTTATGTCATCGATATTTACCGAACATGCCCGCCACATGGACATGTTAACTTTAAACACAAAAGTATCCCATTCAATTCACATTATGAATAAAAATTAACAGACACTCTTGAATTAATTAGAATATTTAATCGGATTTCGCCGATATGATGTTCTGTTGACAATAAAGTGAGATCATTGACCACGTGCATACATCATAAGCGTATTTTATTCATTTATAAAAACATTAATTTTCTATCAAAAGAGAGATAAATTTTCCACAAAATGTTTTCGTATATTTTATGTACGTTATAACATTTCGTATATTATTTGTGTAAAGTTATAGCTTATCCACTTCCTACCTACCTATATCTACATTTTATTTGGTATGTTAGGTGAAAGCGTTTATATTTGAAAATAAAAACCGTTTTTATAGTTAACTCAATTAGGATGGGTTTTTCAAAAATTTTACAATTCATCTAATATTTGAATTTCACGTTCTGTGTAAGTTCTATTCAAGTTTTGTTATCATATCGCCTAGTTGCTTCATTAAACTGAAATAAACACAGAACTTAACGTGAAAATTAACTTCAAATATTTGATGAATTGTTAATTTATTTTTAAACAACCTCCCCCAAAATTCAGTGGTTTTACAATATAAATTACTTAATTATTAAATATTACGGAAAATGTTCTTAGATTTAAACCAGCGCTTCCCAAACTTACTTGCTTCATCATTCAACAACATTTTTCTTCATCTCTCCACCGTCCCCTGCAGTCCTTTGAAAACACTAATTGGTTTCGAAAATCTTCCGCATCCACTTTATTTTTAAAGCAAGCCTAACTTAGGCCTCGACTACGTTGAGCGAGTTTACAAGCTACTAAGGCAAATTCACTATCTGCTAGTAAACTCCTTCATAATAAAATCTGCTATCTAGCTAGTTATATGATTACACTGAGCGAGTTCACTGGCAGATAGTAAATTCCCCGGATAGTAGCTTGTAAACTCGCTCAATGTAATCGACGCTTTAGTCTAGTTGGCCAGCTTTTTGACTAGATAGTTGACTGATTTGCGTTTTCGAAAATCTGCTGCCTCTGCTTTATTATTAAGTAAACCTTTCTTTGATTAGCTAGCTAACTTTGGCTGAGTTATTATTGGTACATGCTGCATGAAGAATGTTTGAAAAATAATTGTTTGCGACGGTTACGTTTCTTTGCACAGGTTGCATAATTCCTATATCTATCTACATATTTATATAAAGGAGATTGTCTATGGCGTCCGGCGTTCCGACTGACACCGGGCGAGCGGCGTTTATTCGATTTTTATACAGATCTACAGTTTTATTCCGAGATTGATGAAATTTTGTACTCTTAACCTACGAAAACTCTGTATAAAGCCCAGGCAGCGCCGGGAATTTCAGCAAGTTTGAAATTTAAAAAAAATTACACAAAATATATTGTCTGTAATTAAATAGACACACAATCTCAACCAACAGGAGTCTTGAAAAGTGAGCTTATAATCAAAGGGGCCGATGCGCGAACCTTCGTAGATACTGTACGCAGGTAAGGTTACATTCTAACTCATTTTCTCGCAGGCCAAATCCTATAGATGTATGTGATTGTCTCTTTTTAGTGACGCTCGTTTCTGTTTCATTGCGTTTCAAATCACAACTTCAAAAAAATTTCTCTGTGAATCTTTCTTTTAGTTAACTCTTCTCTGTTGCTCTACAAAAATTATTGAATGCAGCAATGTTTTGCGCACTGAACAGCGGGTAGGTATAGAGCAATTTTACCCCTTGTTCCCGTTGGTGTTGATAGCGCGGACGTCAACAAATATTAATTTGTCGCCGGTGTTATCGAGCACCATCCATTAGTATTGACGTAAAGTGCGAAACACGGAAACTGGGAAAATAGCTGCTTCAAGAATAAAGGAAGTCCGTAATAAAGGATTGTTTACATTATATATACCTATAGTGCTGGTTAGGTACTTGAGCATTTGAACGCAACGAACAAATCCTTTATTATATGACGAAGTTTTACTACTAGCTTACTACCGTAGTTTCACGATATTACGCAGCATACAACCCAAAGAGAGAACTTAATGATTTTCTTATTTTATCAAAAATTTGTATTTTATGCATTCATTTATGATTTAGAAGGTGACCCAACAGTTGATCCACCAACGATGCCCCGGGATGGGAAACGTCTAGATATTACCTTCATAAATAGAATATATTTTCTAAATAGTTTAAAAACTTCAAATGTTTAAGAGAGTTGTGTAAGAAATCTAGAAATTCGGGTAGCGGCGGCTTAGATATTAAGTTGGTACGGGTATCAAACGAAATCATTTACAGTGTCGAATTTTTGTGCTGGCATACACAATACATAGAAAAATAGTTTAATAATTGATGCACGCAAATGAAAATATATTTTATACTTTTGTTATTCAGAGTCGTATCCTCGCTGCACACCCCTTCGGAGACAATTATTTGTATTTTTTGTAAGTAGATATAACTTATTTTCCCTAAACCGACTGCATATTATATAAAAGTATGCCCGGGTATCAACTGTTGGAGGATCAACTATTAAGGAGTCACATTAAAAAGTGAAAATTAAGGTAGGTACTTTCTTAACTTTTAACAGTTTCATTTATATATTGTTGTCTGGGGTGTTCACTATTGTCCGTCTTTCAACCCTACTTTGAGTAGGGTTGAAAGACGGACACTTAAATATTTTCATATATAATTGTTATATTTGTTATATACATGAAAATACTTATTAATGATGTGCTTAGGAGAGGAAAACTTATATATTATAACAGCTTTTTGAATATTATTACAAACTATGTGTTAGTAATTTTATAAGTCAATACATAAAATTAATAAAAAATATAGATAAGTAGAACATATTTCGTAGGAATGATAAGCAAAACATAATATGCAACAATAAGTAAAAGTTACGAGGTGGTACTGAAAATATGAATAATTTATGTTTTTAACTGTCGTAGTTTTATTCCGGTCGTACGTCAAGGGGTAATCAAATGAAGTGAAATGATAACTTAAAAAAGAATATGATTTTTAAATGACTTTCAATGACATTAGTGTTACGCTTAATAATAAAGAATTTGCAAGTAAAACATTTTATTTTGTTTATAGTAAGAAGTTCCTGTACAATTATGCTGCACTTGTGCGGCGTAGGAAACATGTGATTTAGTGATAGACGCTTGGAGGGAGGTAGAGGCTTTCAATACAGATGTAATAGAAAGTCAAATAGGTGCGCTGCAGTACGATTTGCCACTAGCCGAATAAGAAATATCTTAGATAATTTTTTTTTAAACTTTATTTTCATAATAAAAACAACCAATGACATCAATTATATATTTCGTTAAAAAAACTTTAATTTATCTTTCACTCTGGGTGACAAGATGTGTAATTTTCATTATTGAGCTCGTACCTTACTCAATTTCCTTAACAGCTGTCATAAAAAATATTTGTTAACTCATAATAAAAATAACAATAAACAAAATTAAACAACTTAAAAAACCCATATTAAAAAGTGAATATTTTCTACAATGCATAATATTATAACATACAACCTAAGTTAGAATCGTGGCCCCCTTATCGGACACAATCGCTTCTATTTTCTGATAAGGTATACAAGATCAAATTGATGGATGACATTAAATATAATATTTTGTAAAATATATATGTATAAATGTAACTCATATTCTTTATTTTACAAAAAAATTGTGGCTTGGGCGTCATCTCCTAATTTTAAAATTTGTATTTGAGTTTTAAGTTTAGAGGTTTGATTGATATTGATTCCCACGAGTTTTAAAAATATATATTTGATATAATGAATTTGCAAATTTATTTTTTTATGTGGGCCACTGGGTGCTTTACCCGTGTTGAAGTCCCTATTTTACAATTTAATAAAATTCAATAAAAAAAATAATGAAATAATACATTATAAAATAATAAATTACAATAAAACTAAGATGAAATAAAATAAAAAAAATATTGAAGATGAAGATAATACTCCTAATCTGAACGAAAATATGAAAGAAAAATAGAAAAAGATAATGGTCGCAACTGAGAATCTCTCGTCTAACCGGGACGGACGCTTTTACCAATTCAGTCATTGTCATCTTAAATCAAACCATTGTCATCTCACATTTTAAAATTTTAGAATTAACAGTATTATCTTCGACTCATTATTACTATTATCTTTCACGAGAGGTTCTGGGTTCGAGTCCCAGTTGCGATCATTATCTTTTTCCGTTTTTCTGTGTCTTTTTCTCTTTCATATTTTCGTTTAGATTATTCGTATTATTTTCTTCTTCAATGACATATGACATCGATGGGAATAACCTTGAACAGTTATAAAAAGAGAGTTGTTCTTAAAATTTTTTTTTTTAAATCCACTAAATTTAAAATTAGAAAGATAAAAAAAATCGACAAATATTGTGAGGTACTGAAGTGAACTGAAACTAAAGTGAGTGTTGCGATGGTATTGTGTATTTCGAATATATATTTTATTTTTCTACATTATCAATTTTTTTGTAATATTGCAGTTTTTGTTCTTTAAACCATATTTTCATCTTGCATTTTAATTTTTTTTCGATTAATTAATAAATAAACATTCATTATTCGTCTTTCTGAGTAGCGTGGTGTTAATTGTTTAATTTTCCTGACCTAAATATCACTATACTAAGGGAAATCTTTCTATAAAAAAGCCAAACCAAAGAAGTGAAAAATATACAAAGAAAACATTTTTAACATAGCACTATTAGTCAGAATGACCGGTGTTTTATCTTATCGTGAACGGCGGTCACTCCCCCCCTTCTCCCTCTCCTCATCTACCCCCACCGCCAGGTGAGAGCTCCCCCTCCCCACAATCAACTAATGGACGTCGGCGCCGGACGGCGTCACGCCACGCGCCGGACGCAACTTAACCCCATCCCAAACACACCAACTCCATTCACAGCGCCAAGCAAATTCAGGTCTTATTCCACGAGTTTTTTAGGGACACTTCGTCAAATCAACAATCGTGCATTTAAATTAATTGACGCAAGGCAACCCCGTCACCTAACAACCGAACTCCACTCAAATTGCCAAGCAATTTTGCGTTTTATTTCACCAGTGTTTTAAGTGATTTTTCCGATTCTACACTGGCTTATTTTTTAATGGTTTGACGTCGGGATGACGAAGTTCGGCGGTGTGACCGCACACCGGCAGATGAACTAATGTACACGCACACGCTGAGGTGTAAATATGCACACGTGAAAGGTGAATCTTTACGTGTTATAATTTGGGCATGTAAGGGCACGAAAAGTATAAAGGACGTTCAATTAAGTTAAGCGATAAAAGTGTGCGTACGGACACATTAAAAAGAAAATATTGTTTTTATAAACTGTGCATTTGTTGGTGAAATATTATGAATGTAGTTACTTCCTTCCTATCCACGTCATATCCTGATCTACAAAAAATGAACACAAAGACAACCTGCATATAAATAAAACTAGTTTAGATGTTATTTTGTTTCAGTTAAAAGCAATCACTTTGTCATTTGACATATTTTGAAACTTTTATTTAATTTTTTAACAATTGATTTAACCGACTTGGCTCACACGATCAGTAAAAACTTAACTCTAATAAAATTCAAAAATAAAGTTTTATTTAATACGATAGATCATCTTCAAGTTTCATAAATATTGAATCATCAGATCTAAGGAAGGTTTTTTTTAATTGAAACTTCCATAGCACGGCTGTGATTTGGATTTCGGATGAAACGGAAATGACGATTACTGCACTTGCGACGCATCAACTGCGCTCATCGGCCGCTTTGATAATCGTGTCACTTTTAAAGGCTCTCCTATTGGTCGAGATTTGAAACGGAAATTAAGCGAGGTCTGCACTCATTGGTTGGTTTGATTATGACCTCACTTTACAAGTATTGGTTGAGATTGGTAAAGTTTCGCTTCTACCGCGTGTAAACTGCACTCGAATTTTTTTCTTCACTGTTCTATAATTTAATGAGATTTCCGTCAATGTACTGTAATTTGAGATATAACTAATTCATTCGTAACTGTTCTGATAAAAAGGTATTTTGAAAGCCTTCACATGTTTCTGTATTGAATCGTATTTTTAAATAAAATCCTACTGAAGAAGCTATTCTCTATATTTGTGAGATTGAGATAGATCTCAGGTGAGATCTCCTGTCAGATTTGTGTGAGATTCTATAGGCTCTTAATTTCTTTTTCTATGGGCGGATGTCAGAATTTCAGCTGTGAGCTGTCACGTATTTTAGTTTAGGTCGTTTTAAACACGAATTCCTGCAGGCATGCATGATTATTTAATCATTTAACAGCCGTAGACAATCACACAAATCTGACAGGAGATTTCGCTTGAGATCTATCTCGATCTGACAAAAGATAGAGAATAGCTCTTCTGGAAAGTCTAGATTTCAGATATTTTCATAAAATTTCATATAAATAAAGACGGCCCAAAAAATGTGTAGAAAGAGTAAGAAAGAAATGTTAAAAAATACGAGTGTGCTTTAGACCACACGACTGAAGTAAAACTTCTATGAGGGGAAGAGAGAAAGAAAATGTGCACGCACTGCTCTCTCTTGCTCCTACAGTGTGATACAGACAGTAGGCCTGCACTGTGTCTTTTGAAAGAGTTTAAGTTTACGAAACGTAACTGGCTATGAGAAAGAGAGAAAGAAAATGTGTGCTCGCACCTCTCTCTTGCCCCTACAGTAATATACGAAACGTAACTCTCTCTCTTTTTATATTCACTAAATTATATCTCCCTCTCAACTTCCGTTCGCCTCGCCCGACACTTTTCGTATCGCTCTCGTCACGCATTCACCAGCTTACTCCCCTAGTCAAGCGTGCTTAAAGAAATTTTACTTCAAAAAGGTAGGTAGGTATAGTAAAATATAAAATGACAGTAATTTATAACTTGCATTAGTGAGGTCATGTACGAAGGTGAAGCGAAGAACATAACGTTTTATAGTTCAGCATAGGATAACGTTTCTACTGCGTAAAGTTAACGCGAATTCGGAATGGCTCGTTTCTCAACATAAAATTTCCCTTTTTAGAATTTCTAATAAGGTTCAGCGATATTGTCCAACCGACAATGAAATATCCATGATTATTGTCTCTCGCTTAGCGTGATTTCACCTGAATGCTAAGCGAATGGCGGATAACATCTTGTCCATAATAGTTAGCTTTGATAGCAGATAGCAGTAATGTTTTGCACGCCGTGAACCTACTTTAAAAAGATGATTTTCCCCGGGAGACATTAATGAGCCTCCGCGGAGAATGTGAGAAAGTCCGACTTCTCAAATAATCATTGGCAGATTTCAAGCCATTTGTGTAGGTAGCAATTAAATGACTTTATTGTTACCTACAGAATTGAGCGTATGAGTTAAACGAGGGAAACATAAAATATAACTATATGAGTTTAATGCTCTTAGTTGCGAGCCATAACAAAATATTTCAATTAGTATTTTAACTCTCGAAGCCTTTTTAAAATTAAAATAGTTGTAGAAAAATTTATTCTGGCCCGGATTTGAAAAGAGTCAAACGGTTGAAAGAAGGCTAAGTTTGTTCTTTGGAAAGGAATATGAAAAGTTTTGGAGTTATTGATGTTGATTTTGAATGTGAACAAAGGGGGAAGATACTAAGGATGGGTTTAAATTTTTTTTATGAATTCATCAAATATTTGAAGTTAATTTTCACGTTCTCTCCACTCAGCATCTTCAAGGATGACAAAGGCCTTGAGGGAAATTATTTTCCTCAGGGCCTCCTGTGCGGAGTTAATGTAAAAAAAAACGTTCTTTGCAAGTTCTATTCAAGTTCTGTGATTATTTCAGTTTCGTGCAGCAACTCGCCAATATTGATATAATAACAGAACTTGAATAGAATAACCACAGAACGTGAAAATTAACTTAAATTTTTTTTCAATCAATTTTTTTTAAACAACCCGTCCTAACTATACGGTTATTTATAGTTTTTAAAATAAATTTGATGTTTTTTTTGTCTCGATGTTCGATTCGATTTGAATTGGAACGTTGTTAAGGTGTGCACCATTCTGTGACAGATATGGTCATAAATGAAATATTTTCAATTTGGGAGGAAGGTATGGGTACCGCCGCTCCGGGAACCAGTTATTGGATAACCAACACCCCTGCCACAGGTCACTCCAAATGGTTCGCTACATTTGGTGACTTAGTAGGGGTACCCGGATTTATGGGTGAGATTTGTCTAGATCTTGGAAGCGAATGCGTTTGCCGTCGGATCGGGAGCGACATTTTGAAGGAGACCGTTAACCTAGAACTCTCCGGCCAGACTCTTTCGACCCATCGCGCGTCGCCTTGCATCACAGTGGAAGGGATAGATTCGTACATCTGTCACTCTTGGATAACATTGTCCCCAAGATGCCTCCCCACCCTTCATACCTTTTTCTTTCCCAGAACTACCTCTCCTACCTTTCCCTAAAAAGAATCTCCACACAGCATTCCCAAAGATGACAAAGCTCTGACGGGAATTATTTTCCTCAGGGCCTCCTGAGTGGGGAGTTAATGTAAAAAAATTATCTACACTAATGACTATATTTTAATCTCTGCGTATTTCAAACAAATATTTTTTTAATTTGTACAATTGCCAGGTATTATAAATATTCTTATAATTTGAAGATGCTGTAGCAGACCGAACCCGTTCATGAGGTGTATAAATCGAAATAAAACTTATCATCGTAACGTATGACGGTGCATCTACGAACGCCGCGATATATTAATCTTCTGTTGTGTGATGGCATGTTTCCATTAAACTGTTAGGTAACTAGTCGTCTTTGTCATATTAACTCATAACAACTGAAAAACGGGTATATTTATATATAATAGTGTTAAAATCATAAACTATAATATAGGAATTCTATATTTACCTAAAAATACTGTGTATGATTGTTAAATTAATGATTTAGCAGACGATAGGACTTGAGTAATCTATTTGTCCATAGAATTGTGAGAATGTGGTCCTTCAGCGAATAAAGGGTGTTGTTTCTGTTTCTGTGGTAGAGCTGGATGCTCCAAGGCCATGGCGAGGGTTGCGTCTCTCCGATGGACGCCCTGCAAGGACTATTCCCGCCCTCCTACCACCACCAGGTAATGTGTCCAACCAACCAACCTACCGCACCTTCAACCGTCTACCGCCTTCATACACCCTGTACACAACCCACTCCCGCATCCACAACATTGTCATACAAGCAAGAAACATTGAAAGCAACATTGGATTGCGATGCCTTATAAATTCTACACCACATTGAGAACAATACCTCAACCAAAACAATACCAGACAGCATCATCTATCTGTCTCATTTCAGGGTAAAATAAAATTACCCACATCTTGCACCATCTTGAAACCCATGCCACATTCAAAAACCAAACAATTCAAACACAGAACCAATTATGTATCTATTATCACTGAATAACTTATCTATGTTGTCCGTGAGATCTCCGTTGTAACCTATATTTCAAGAAAGTAGAAAAGATTACAACGGAGCTATGAGCGGTATCCCAATACTTATACTCATAACCGCCTTACTCAATCGCAGAATAAGATAATACCACGGTAATACGAGCGGGTTAGGTGAAATTTGTAAGACAATTTCACCTAACTCCTCGTATTACCGTATCTTATTCTGCGATTATGAGTAAGGAGGATTCGGTATCTTGCAAAAGCCGAACCCATATAAAATTATTCACAACCAAACAACATCACATAAACACCACTGAACCTACTTTCATGTCTTGGCAGGGTAAATACCAAATCCTACACAACCTATTTCAGCATCCCCGTGTAATACGCGATCCCTACGACCCTCTCATACGCATCAAGCCATCGTCCACACCTTGCACTATTCCTAGTACCATTCACTACCCCCATTTGCACCGCAGCACTGTAGGTTACTACCCGATTTAGTGCCACCACCCACCAAACTTTATCACTTCACCACCCACACCCAGCATGCCTGATTTTTGTATTTTGTACAAAGTAGAAAATAAACAGTATGTATCGGAAAAGTTTCAAATCTTATAAGGTAAAAAGAAAGCATGACTGTTTTAGCAGTAAGTTTTACCTGTTGTGTAATACTTATTATTTGAAGATGTAGTTGTGTTAAATATCATTACTTACCGTATTTTGTTTTTATTTTTAAGTTATTTTATCGCTGTCTTGTGATACCATTAAAATTAGGCATGGGTTTGCGACTTCAGATTCGTATGCGCCCCCACCTCAAACTTTCCGTAAATGTGGTGTTTTGACTCCAGCGTATTGGTAAAAAACAGCAAAAGGTTAAAACACAACTATTGGAAAGAAATCTGGATAATCGTTGGTTTGCTAAAATATTTATGAAATAACTTATTTATTTTTGTGTCATTTTATGAAGCTTTTATGATTGGAATTTCGATTTCATGACTGATTTTCAGGAATTACTTTTTTAATTGATCGCAATCGTAGAGAGGTTTAACTTCGTCCAAACTTTACTTTCTATGTAAAATTTAAAAAAGGTATAAATTCTTTAGTTGTTCGTCACGTAAATTTATCAAAACCTTTTTATAATGACGAAGTTCTGTTGTATCGGACGGACCAGCGCGCTTTATACTCGAACAATAGGTATGCGTGTAAGTAATACTGACCGATGTTCCATCGTGAGTCTCTATGGACTCACGTGAAATTATAGAAAATGAAATATTATTTTTACTTATAGTTACAGGTACTAGTAACTATTATTACTAGGTCAGTGATTATTAAGATAAAAAGTGTTTATTTAAAATGTTTATTTAAAGTGTTTATTTAAAATTTACATATTTGAAAAACATACTATATACTACTTACGTGATATTTTAATGGATTATTTAGTTGTTTCCCAGAAATTCAAATGTATCATTGAATGGCCATTCAGCGCCATTTTGTTTTTTTTTTTACATTTGAAACACCCCATTAAACGCCAATTCTATATGCGTTTCAGCTTTACATCAAATTGTATATAATATGCCGAAAAGCTTAACATGATAGTGCCGATCACAATTTGATCTAAAGCTGAAGCGGACTTAGAATCGGTATTTATTTATTTATTAACGGGAACCTTCCAACTGTCAAAAAAAAAACAAAATGTCGGTGAAACGCTATTTGATAACTTTATTGCACGTGAATTTCTGCGAAACAACTGGGCAAGGGGGTATTCTAGTCTAGAAAAAAATAATTAAAAAAAATTCTTTCTATTTCGATGGTTTAAATATTCAAGAATATCTCTTTAAAATGATTTTTCCAAATTCGAATTATTTTTAAAGTTAGAGCCGTTTTAGTTCGACCGATCGGAATCTAACTAAAATCTAAATAGAGCCAAACTTTAAACGCGTGTTTCTCAAAACTACCTTTTTCGAGACGGTTGACACGATATCTCAAGTTCTACTGAACCAATTTACTTGAAATTTGGTGTGAGTCTTCTCTATACTCTATTTTTATTTTATTACTCTATTTTCAAAAAATTTCGAAAGTCAAAAAAACTGTTAAAAAAATGTCTTTTATATTTTATTTCAGACAGCCGCCATTTGGCGATTTTTTTTTTTTACTTTTCCTTAGTTCGGGCTATAGCCGCATTCATTTAGATTAAGAATTAATTTGCTTTTTTTTAGATTTCTAGGAGGGTTGCAATCGTGTCAACCAGACCGCGCCATTTTTTTGAGACCCTGTAACTTTTTGAATTTTGAATTTTTTCGTTAATTTTTGTGTCATGTATTCTTTAATATTTAATTAAAGTTTCGTTAAATAATGGTTCGTAAAAATATTATTGATTTTTTTTATTGCACCTGAAAACATACCTACAATTCATGTTTCTAAATAGAATACCGAATTAAGATCGGAAAATTCAGGATTTAATTATGAATTTTCTGTAACTAAAACTCCATCTAAGGACCGGTGGCAGATGCACTTTTTAAAGTGCGTTTCGCTGTTCAAAACTAAGAAGAAGATAAGATGTAAAATACCAAACTGAATAAATATTATCTTGTCGTATTTTGTTGATAAATTTGTTTATGTCGCCAGTTTGTAATGCCTCCATGAAAGCTTTTCCGAAATAAGTATTTTCGCTACATATGACACGACACGTTTAGATAAAGCAATTACTTATGTAATTGAAAAATGATAGAATGTCTTGTAAGTGGGTTTTACATTAGCGGCGTCCACAGATCGCGATGCCCGCTGACCTTAATTAATTACGGAGGAATAACTCAGCGGAACATTTGAATGCGGAGTGCGAGTGTATTGAGGAATAGTTAGTTTCACGCTGGCTTCCAGCAAATTGATATTTATGCGAATGCATTAATAGCTTAATATGTCTGCGTCCAGCGCTGAGCGTTCGACCTCAGTACAAAAAGCCATTCGCGGGTCTGGACCTTCGTGCAAACAGGCAAATAATAAATAACGGCGAGCTCAAAAGTTCACATTACGCGGTCCGAAGCTCCGCTGCTTTAAGCCATACCTGCACGCGACGGAACTAAAAGCTAATCCGCACGCAATTCACTAATAAGTTCCCTTGATTAGCATTCATTTAAAGGCATGATTTTCGACAATAAGCATGTATATGGTCGTAGTGTCCATTCCTTGACCCTGTGAACAACGTGTCTGCTGTCCATTATAATATATTAGATTGAATTAATAAATGTTGTGTTTTAACCCCTCAGAACTCAGGCGTATTTTTTAGAAGACCAAAATATATCCGCTTAGCAATAAAATCCAAATAAATGGAATGCTTCTGAACATATTCGAAAACAAAAAAATCTTTTTAAAATGTGATGAATTATAAGTACAAATAACATTATTGGAAATAAAAATGTATCTAATTTTTAAAATGTTGAATTTTTTGATATTTTTTTCAAGCATAAAAAAACTTTTGAAATTGTCTCATCTTATGTTTTTTCCATCTAAAATTACCGATACAACAAAAATCTGAGTGTGCAATTCACACGCGGTAGTAGTGAAACCTTCAGAAAACTAAAGTAGACAAGAGTAGGGAGACTACGAAGCACTTTTTTATCAATGTGAAGGATGATTTTTTCCATATTTTTGTCGTCGAATTCCAGTGCACCTTTTCGTAAACATTTGGTCATCTTATCAGTATGTATTTGTGTTTTCTTCTTCGGAGTCGCTAAATGTCGCTTTCTTTTGTGTTTTCTTTTGCCTGTTCATTTCGGAATGGTTTGAAGATTGGATTTTGATTTTACGAAAATAAAAATATTTATTTTTGAATGGCTTTCGTGGGATTCGATCCATGGTTGGTAAAATGTCTGCAAAGTACATCAGGCGCTTTATACTACTACACCAAAGGAGATTTGCGTGGGACTGTGGATTTATCGTATTATATTGGAACCGAGTACTCGTGAATAAGATAAATATTTTAATGCTAAATCATTCTCTCGCAGGCTAAATCCTATAGATGTATGTGTTTGTATCTTTTTAGTGTCGCTCATTTCCTTTTCATCGAGTTTCAAATCACAACGATACTAAAGAAGTTTTCACTTCAAAAAGAAAACAAACACATATTTTATTAGACAATTGTACCTTTGAAAAACGTTATAACACCTCACGTTTTTGTCGTTTCGTAGAAAAATAATGAATAAAAAATTCTCGAAATTTCATACAAATTGCTATCGAAAACTTTTGTTTCATAAATTTTTCTATAAATTCTTGATTTCATATTTCTCACCGTGGCAGTAAGGAAAATGCAATGATTTATATGAGACGTATCTGAGCTGATATAAATTTGGTCTCCTGTGATTAAACGGATTATTATTTATTTTTATTAATTATTTACCTTTTATTATTACTTTTTCACTTTTTATTACTTTTTTATTTTTATTACTTTTCTACTTTTATATGCATTTTTTACTTTCATTTACCTTTTTCAGTGTTACTTTTTTCCACAATGGACAGGTTTACCTTTGTAAGGACGAATGTTATAAAGAACACCTCTAGTATAATCATTTTCACTACAAATTTTCTATCATCCTGACGATTAATATTAATTTAATGTAATCTTTTGTATTAAGCCCACAAATATTTGATTTTTTAAACATCCCTAATGTATTAAAATTTCTCATATAATTTATCTAACTTGTATTGCAATGCTTGCAGTTGGAAAACAAATTATCCAATAGGACTTGTATATTGATGCACGTTAATGAAGACCAGTTGATAAATACAATTTGGGAGGCGGGTATGAGTACCGCCGTCCAGGGGCAAACCATTTATTGGATAACCAGCACCCTGCCATTGTCACCCCAAGTACTTCTCTACGTTTACTTAGCAGGGGTGGCCAGGTTCATGGGGGTGAGGTTTGTCTAGTTCTTGGCGGCCAATGCTTTTGCCCACGAACTGCGTGGTGGGTCGAATCGGGATACATTGGTTGAAGGAGCCTGACCAAGACATCTTCGGCTGACCTCTCTCGATCCATCGCCTTGCACTGGAGTGAGATGGACGGTTTCATACTTACATTTCCTGGACACATTGACCCCCAGATTCCTATCCATCCTTCATATTTTTTCCTTCCCAGAACTACCTTTCCCTAAAATACCCTCTGTACAGCGTTCCCAAAGATGACACAGATCCTGAGAGAATTTTTTCCTCAGGACCTCCTGTGAGGAGCTAATTTAAAAAATATATATAATAATATTACACTCAGTAAATACTTACCTATTGCATAATGGCCTCCGTGGTCGAGGGCCAAGGCTCTCTGCTTGCAATCCGGAGGACGCGAGTAAATTTTATTTGATTAATTTGTATTTCTTCACAATTTTATTAATTAAAAATAGTATACAGCATATTTGCTGGATGTTCCAGAATGGAAAATACTCTCAGTGTCGCCCTGGCGTAGCACCACCATTCAGAATTGAAACATTGCTTGAAATGGCTTTGGCCGTTTGACCAGATCTGAATAGCCAGGCCCTTCTCTACTTTCCTCTTCCACATCTTCTGCATCTTCCCTCTACCTTCAGCCTCACAACATATTCCAATTGGGGATGGCAGTCTCACTGGACCCAGATGGAAGGGGATGGCATAGTCTCACTGGATCCAGATGGTAAGAAGGGACTCTTGGAAGGTATTCACATAAATGAAAATTAAAGAACCAGTGTACAAAAATTTAATTTATTTTATTTATATGTTAACAACAATTGTTAATATAATTTTTTTTTTATTTGGCATGCTCAACATCCTTATTAGCCACCTTTTAATTTATGTCTTAAACAGATGTTGTACAAAGATATTATTAAAAAATGATGATAACTCTTATTACGCGAAGCTTTCAAAGTTAGTGTGCAATACATAATAACAGAAGTAAAACTGGGAACAAATGCATTTACGCTCCACATTAAAACTGAATAGAAGTCAACATCAAAAAGTCTAGCATATTATAAGTGGGGTAACTCGATGACATAAATAGTCATTTAAAAGTAATTACAAATTATTCAATAGAATTCAGATAGTTCAGTGTTTATTAATTGGTTATAATTGATCTCAAGGTAGCAAAAATTATTCCTTTATCACCATAAAAATTATTATAAAGCTAAGTTATTAAGGATTGTAGGTATTACATTTGCGCACTTTATATTTAAAACAAATAAAATAAGCATTAATATTGCGGCAATATTACGACATATACAATCTATTGATTGTCTGATTTGATGGTTATTATGTTTTCTTTGAATAATAAAGTAATACATTTTAAACTTGTTTTAATTAAAGGCAATATTTGTTATGTTTCATGAAGCTTAAAGCTAAATCACTATTTTCAATCAATCTTTATCATGATTTGGTTTACATTATAAATATGCAAAAATACGCTTGTGATAAAGTGAAGGTTTTCCTAGCGTTTATAAATATTGAGTAGAATTAAAATTAAATTTTTAATTACTTATTTAAGAAGAAGATAACAAAAATAATCTACACGAAAATATGAAAGAATTAGTTGAAGATAATATTGTTAATTCTACGGTTTGACAAAAGGTAGCAATGGTGAAATTGGTAAACACTCACGCCCCGGTTAGACGAGACGTTCTGGGTTTGAGCTCCAGTTGCGACCATTATCTTTTTCTGTGTCTTGTTTTCTTTCATATTTTTGTTTAGATCATTATTATTATCTTCTTCTTCAATGATTTTTTTCTGTGCTTTACAGATTAACGTAATCCTATTACAATACAACTTTTAACGAAAAAAATTATAATAATACATATTTTAGAGTTGTTGCCTAAAATTACTCTTGAAACCTTCAAGGCTAATCATCAATAATACATTACATTGATGGGAATAACCTGCAAAAGTTTAAAAAAAAAGAGTTTTTCTTATAAAAAATTGTCTATTATATTTCAAAAATTTAAGCGCAAACAACAAAAAAAATATAATTTTTTCTTAGAAATGCATGAACACATATAATAAAGGCATTTTAAAAATACAATTTTATGGCTAGAGTTATCCGTGACAGTTTCCATTGATTAACCTTTTGTTAGAAATGTATGAACACATACAATAAAGGACATTTTAAAAATACAATTTTATGGCTAGAGTTATCCGTGACAGTTTCCATTGATTAACCTTTTGTTAGAAATGTATGAACACGTACAATAAAGGACATTTTAAAAATACAATTTTATGGCTAGAGTTATCTGTGACAGTTTCCATTGATTAACCTTTTGTTAGAAATGTATGAAAACATACAATAAATGACATTTTAAAAATACAATTTCATGGCTAGAGTTATCTGTGACAGTTTCCATTAATTAACCTTTTGTTAGAAATGTATGAACACATATAATAAACGACATTTTAAAAATACAATTTTATGGCTAGAGTTATCTGTGACAGTTTCCATTAATTAACCTTTTGTTAGAGATGTATGAAAACATACAATAAATGACATTTTAAAAATACAATTTCATGGCTAGAGTTATCTGTGACAGTTTCCATTAATTAACCTTTTGTTAGAAATGTATGAACACATATAATAAACGACATTTTAAAAATACAATTTTATGGCTAGAGTTATCTGTGACAGTTTCCATTAATTAACCTTTTGTTAGAAATGTATGAACACATATAATAAACGACATTTTAAAAATACAATTTTATGGCTAGAGTTATCTGTGACAGTTTCCATTGATTAACCTTTTGTTAGAAATGTATGAACACATACAATAAAGGACATTAAAAATACAATTTTATGGCTAGAGTTATCTGAGACAGTTTCCATTGATTAACTTTTTTTCTGACTTATAAAATTATTCATAAAGTAAATAAAATCACTTTGCGCTTGAAATCGTGACCTCTAGACACCGTTTACCAAGCGATTTTTAAACCTAGTACATTTGTTTGAGGCGCCTTACATCCGCTCAAGAAGATAGAGAGATATGTAATTACGAATGTTGGAGAGAGCGCGCTCATATTTCAAACGATAAAATTGAAGCAAAAGTATTGAAAAATGTTTAATAAAACACAACTCGTTTAAAATAGAGCAAAAATCTCTTGGGGAACATCTAAAATAGCACTTCAAGAAACATTGTGAATTTTTTCTAAAATAAGTGAAATGAACATGTTTATAATAATTGTCGGAGCATACTTTGCGATTTTTTTCTATTGAGGGAATTTTTTATAATTTGCGTTTCGGCGCTGAGAACGTCCAAATATTATCTTTAAAAATAACATATATTTTTTTTAAGAGCTTAAAAATTTCAAATTAAGAAATCGGTAGAAATTAGGGATGCATCGGCTAAAGGCACTCAAGAATACATAAATTTTTGGATTGTAGCTTCCTCTTTGGAAAGAAATCATAAAATTTTCCGAAAACATTAATTAATATAAAGCTTTATATGGAATAAAACACGAATCTAAGTAACGGAAAAACGGTTAAATCCAAAAAATATAGGTACGAAACATTTCATTTTATTTTTGTATTCCAACGGAATTAACGTCGTCTGTAAAAGCTTGATTTAAGGTTTATTAATATTCAAAAACAATATATATTTTAATGCATATATTTTTCTATTGTTTACTAAAGTAATTAAGCATAATAGGGATTTACATCACGCTCAGTGTAAATAAATGTTATTTAGAATTATTTTAAAAGACGTTCTTAACATCATAATTATACAAATGACTTATGTATGAGTCAGAAAGCCATGATATATCAATAAATTTAGCATCTAAAATAGCTCTTTGTTAAGATATATGCCCCATCATTTGCGTTTTATTATATAAAAATACTTGCCATTATTATTTTGGCGTGGGTGTTTTAAAAGCTAAAAACAATAGATTTGGCGATACAAAAGAAACTCCGTTGGTTTTCGACATTAGAATTGTTTAAAGTATGATATTCGACAGAAAGAAAAGTTGTGTAAACAATAAAACCTTGTGTTCCTTTTTTCCTCAATGCAACACAATCGATTGTTATATTATGACTTCATGTTATAAAATATTGTAATAAAGGTATCTGCAATCAACACACTTATTTAATATCAATAGATGTTAATGTTTTATTTGTTTTCATTTTTTTATAGACCAGCTTAAGCTTTTTTTATAGACCGCCAACCTGCCTTCAGTCCGCCACAAACAGGCACTCCGCTTTATAAATTATAACCATTTGGGCAATTTTTATGCGTCTTATTTTTCTTTATAAATAACAATAATATGAAGAATGCTTGGAGGTTTTGGTGAAGCATGTAATATCATATATACTATATTGTTTTAATGCCGTTTGGGCTACCGTGTTACTGCAGCGCTTCAGCGATGTTTGCGAGACACAGTTTCGCCTACCTCATGAACCACTGGATCGTTCTCCAAATACTAGTAGCTTTTATTACTAGTAGCGCTATCATTATCTAAAACGGACTTTTTTTTTAAATTAAGGAGGTTTTTCTCGCAAAAAGTTACTAAACTGTTATTACGGTTCACGTGACCCCCGTTACCGAGACTATTTACTCTGTTTCTTGTCTCCTTATTTATCGGTAACTTGAGTATTGTTTTCTGAAATTTGACAGATTGGGCATTTTAAGTGGATACAGACAAGCAATGAATTGTTGTCTTATCATCGTCGATGGAAGTTGGAAGATGTCCACTTGAGTTAAATAACTAAAAGGGATAATTCAGAAACAAGAACTGATTGCGTCAGGATTTTTTGATTATCGACATTATACGAGAGTTTTTATTATTGGTACTAAATGTCGTGTTGGTCAAACACGAGTGGTGATTTGCATTATAATCATATTACAGGTATCCTACTCGTCCTATTCACTGTTTCATTTTAATTATAACCCAAGTCGGTGACAACATAACTCGGGTCTTCCGCGTAACGTAGGACTATAGTATGTCATTAACAATTACACACGCCAGTGTCGTAATCAAATGCGACACGATCTACTCGCGGGTACCAGTAAAACACTGTTCAATCCGTAGACAGCTGCATAATCAGGACCGTATTTAGGCTTAAGGAGCTTAGGTAGTTGCCTATGCCAGTTAAATTTAGGGCGGCCGAAACTAACAAAACTGCGTAGTTTTCATATTTTGCAAAAAATAATGATAATTAAAGAAAGTAGAGCAATCAAGTTGCCATCACGCTTGTTTTAATGTAATTAAGTACGTTTGTACGTTAGTCCATAACTATTTACTGTGGATTCTATAAATGATTCCGCTATTACATTATATATGGTGTGATACATTTTTGTTATAAACATTTTTAAGGAGATAAATTTTCCGAGTATGGATTTTAAAAGGGAATAACCAGACCCAACCGGATATGTATCATATTTAAATCAAATTATAGATGTATCGACTCTTTTCTACAAAAAAAAACATTTTGCGAGATTGTTATTTTATATAGTAAAGTTATGTTTCAAATTTTGAAAAAATATGTTTTTATTATAATAAGATTTGTTAAATTATCAAAAAAAAAGTTGTTTTATTCAACACACATTTAAATCGTATAATCATACAGTAAAATAAACCAATTAATTATCTACGAAAGCTACTTTTTAGAATTTTAATTTTAGTTCAAATAATATCCGCACACGTGTTTTGTGACGAAAACACTTCAGTGTGTATTTATTAACGGTCTTATAAACTAGTGTATTTCGGATAATTTAACACACTAATTTTGCTTTTGGTCAAAGTTGACTCTATTGTAAAACCCAGGTTTGTTTGGTTATTTATATTGCAAGTACTGTTTTTTTTTATGCCAACAGTCTAATGTACGACTTTTTATACATTATTTTGTTCTGACAATTTGCATCTGGTGAGTGTAAAAGTATATATTATATATTTTGGATAATAATATCGTTGTCGTGGGACCGTTAAATGTATTATTGATCTCGATGCAAACATAGTCCGCAAACTCGTAACATTTGCAATGTTTTATTACATTATAAGTATTATTAGTAGACTATTAACTTGCATTATATAACATGGAGACCCCGAGACCAATCCCTTAGATTCCCGTCAAATGAGCTTAAATTTTTCTATAATTTTTTTTTTAACCATCTATTTACAGGGCTTCTAAAACCACATTCCTTTATAGCTGTTAATGACGTTTAGTGGTACAAACTGTCAAAGATTTTGTTAAAGCATATAAAAATTATCCCGACATAAAAATTTACACGGTTTGGAAATTTAAAAAGATCTAATTGTCTTTTACTTTTTCTTTTTGAAATCCAAATTGTGAGGGATTTAAGATTCTTTTTTTCTATAAAATTTTGAATTCGGTTAATGATGGCTCTTTCAATACTATTTACCAATAGACGAGAGAATCGAAAACGATCGATAATGTAGATATAATAGTTAGATAAATAGATCCATAATAGATATCATCATTATAATAATTCTTTCTTAGTTGCTTACTTTATAGTACTTACTTTGATTTTAGATATTTTTAAATTACGTACTTTTTATATTCTTTCATATACTATACGTTTTATATTTTTTTAACTCTTTCATACTCTTTTAAATTATTTTAGTCATTTTCATTCCTTTATATGATATCTTAAATACCACGCTATTTTATATTCATCGATATTCTTTTAAAATCTTTTTAAAGTTTTTTTTTCATATTTCAAATGTTAATGCACGGTACATAAGAACCCCAAATTATGTAACCATCAAAACAATGAACAAATGAATTATTTGTAAAAATAATAAATAAATAGAAATAAGGATAAAATAATCACTTTTAGACATCGTCAACTTAAATGTCGTGGGCATTCATATAAGAATGCAAGCAATATAACAGGGAAGTATTCTTCAGGTATTCAAAAAATAAATAAATACTTTTCTCTCTTGTCGAACATGTTTCATGTTCGACCCACTCGCCAAACCTTATCGACTATTGTACTGCCACTGAATCTTGCACCCCCGGTCAAATTCCATTTCTGCATTGTCCAGGATATTTATAGATTTTTCTCGAATTCTGCTAAGACTTAGGTGCACAAAAATGGGTTGCCTAGAGAGGTTCTACACCCAAATATGACCCCAGGCACGACCCTTATGGGATACAGGCTGACTTATCGAAAATATGTTTATGGCACTACGAAAACCATCTTCAAACAAACTTGTTTCACATTTCTGGGTTATCAAAAGGAAACAGTGTCTTTCTACTCTCGCAAAGGAATTGGGAATATGTCGATAAGTCAGACGACGCACGGTGGGGCCAAATCCCTCATTTCGATACAAAAAACAAAACGAAAAATTCAATCTTACAAAGTCGCGTTATATGTTGTCAGATACTCCTTTAGTTGCTGCATCTTTACATTGTAGGTAAACGCAATTGACCTAACCTTTCTACCTGTAATCGCCCTGAGAACATGCATATCGTCGTGAAGTCAAGAACCCTCGTTAAGTGTGCCCGCCTATCACTCAATTTTACAAATTTATTTCGGAAGATACCTAATTTAAACCCCAAAAGTGATTATGGAGCCATCATGCTCAAGTATTAAATATTAATTATTTTTTTTACATTTTATTTTTTTAAATAATTAGTTGTATTGATGAGTAAAAGTGTACATCAATTAAATACAAAAATGTGATCTTGATTTCTAAAAATTTCAGATTTATTTAGATTTAGAGATATACTTAGCTCCGGGCTGTTTTTTAAACATTTTTATATCAGTATCCATTGTAATTTACGAATCATTTTTTAACTTTTGCCACTTTTTTGCACTATTTAAGTAATTAACCCCACAAGCCTCGGGCGTATTTTGTCACAATTCTCCGCTTTGCGATAAAATACAAATAAATGGACCATTTCTGAATATATCCAAAAACCAAAAACTGGTTATAAAAGGTGATAAAATACGCTTCCTAATTTTATTTTTAGAAAGACACATATAATTTTTGAAACATAATTGTTTTGAATTCAAGCATAAAAAAGTCTAAAAAATGGCTCACCTTGCGTTTTTTCTATCTAAAATTACCTAAGAAAAAATTAAATTAATACATTTTTGTTTGTATTATAAATGTTATTTTAACCTCATTTTTTTGTCGTTTCATGTAAAAAAAAATCATACTAAATTCATAAAATTTAATAAATTTTTCTCAAATAGCATTCGGAAACTTCGGTTTCATGCACAATACATGTACATTAAAAAATTTCTGTGGTTAACTTTTAGATTTTATATAAAGCGTCATGTTTATTCATTCCAATACCGTTTGGATCAAACTTCTAACTATGATAGTAAGGGAGACACAACGATTTCTGTGAGACCATTACATGAATTATATTACAGCCAATAAGTGGAATTTATCCAAGTATGATAATTAAGGCTGATGATGATTGTAGTGATGATAATGATGCTGATATGATTGTAGTGATGATAATGATGATGATGATGATGATGATTGTAGTGATGATAATGATGATGATGATGATTTTGATCTTGATGATGATGATGATTGTGATCTTGATGATGGTAGAGATGATGGTGGTGATGATGATAGTGATGACTACTGAAACATGTCAGATAAAGAAAATTAAAAATTTTTTGATAGTTATTTTACTAAATTGCACATACATACGAGTGTTATAGAGGTAATAAATTTTACATATATTATGTAGATAAAATTTTTATTTTTTTATAACCTTCCATTCGAGATTCAAATTTTCAATTCAAAAAAATTTATTCAACATAAATTTCACCTTCAAAAATAACCGATTCACAGGAACTGGGTTCTTACAAAGCTACATTCAGACACGTGTCGTAGGTCTTCATCACCTTCGGCAACAAATTAAAAAAATTGCCTTTGAACTCTGCCGTCAACTATGGCACACGTTTACCACCCTATTTTCAACGCCATATAGTTCAATAATAAATATTTTTGACGTCTTATAAATCGATGAACGCCGGCTGCATTCACGAAAAAGCACGACTCATTGTCACGTTGTCACGATGTCACGTTGTCACGATGTCACGTTGTCACGATGTCACGTTGTCACGTTCCGCCTGAGCCGAGCGTGAAAGCGAGGGCGCGGAACAAGCGTTCAGCCTAAGCGTTCGGCTTGTGACGCATCTATCTCTCTTCCACTCCATCGTTATTATACGACGTTATCACGTAAAATTATCGTCCGTAAACCGACTTTACAGACAACCAAATTTTTTTAAATTATTTTTATTATTATAAATATTTTTATATAAAGGGTTTGGTTCTTTATTTTGTACTAAAATTGATTATTTATCAAGCTGGTAAAACAACACATCCAAATGTTTTCTTCTGCAGCCTGTTTTCTCAAAAAAGTATATTTTTGGATTTCAAAATTCAGCATGGGTAGGTTTGAGAAAGAACTAACAATTGTCTCACAGCAGATATCTATGTTCCGTTTAAGATTGTTATCAGATGTTCAGAACGCACACATATGTCAGTTAAACAGTTATTATTTACATGTCTTGTAGTAGTAACCAACTGCCAGTGAATTGTAGGGGTTTGATTAGGTCAATTATTCCGCTGTCTGTTTTACGTCCTTCTCCTGGATATTTACAACCTTCCTTACTGCCTACGCGTTTAGCTGTAATTCTTGGATTAATGATACTTGTAGTGATTTCACATATAATTACTGGTTCTGATTTGACTTTCACACAAAGCGGTGCCTTTTGTAATTTACCTGGATACCATATAATATTTATGACTTGCATTACGCAATACTCATCAAGTCAACCCCGTTATTATTACGTTTTGCGCGAGATTTGACCTGCGAATAGGAGCGTTTTTAAAAATATGTTCACAAAGTTTGCAAACGTGGCCTAATAATTCACACTTCTGATACTGCAGTGATATTGAATCTTTGCATGGTAGAATCGATTGATTAATATGTATGATGTTTGATGATCGTGTGATCTTCATAGTTAATAATTTTTATGTTTTTTCAAAAATGGTTTAGAATTATCGTGTTTAACATTTAAATATGTTAAGAAAATAGATTCAACCTAAGCTTAATCTTCGAAAGCATTTAGATACTGTGATTAAGTTTCTACCTCCCAGATAACCACTGGAGCGCTTTGTGCCACAATATGGCACTATTTAAAATACCTCGGATTGCTTTGCTGCCAATTTTGGCAAATTTTCCCTTATTTGTAAATAATTATTTTTATTTTAAGTAGAATTTTACGATTTTATATTATTTTTTTTTATAAATCCTACGAATATGTGAATTCTTTGGCTATATAGATCTATAACCAGTTTGTTAAAATTCGGAGGTATGATTTTTTTAATTTGGGCGGAAAACATTCAAAATGATCACCAAAAAATGACGAACGATCGGAGAAAAAAGTTTAAATTGCGCTGTCGCTCTAGTGGATATGTATGATCCTGTACATTTTCTAAATTTTTGCAGCATTACGTTCATTTGTCAATGCGTGTACATATGACTGACCGACCAAAGGTGGATGCAATCTGTTCATAAGCCATAGTTTCGTTAAATTAGTTTATCTAGTCCATAGTTAAAAGTAAGATATCGTAAATTTGTACAGCGCCTTTGAGGTGATTTTTCCGAATTTATTATCCGAAATTAATTATCCGAATTCCTAATCACAACGGGGCTATAGAAGTTTCACTTAAAAAAATGGTGTCGGATAATAATCAAAATGTTTCGATAATGCGCATCATTAGTTTGGCGGGCTTTGGGATTGGTTTGTCTATGGTCTTACCGGGATTGGCTTATTTATGGTCTTACCATTCCGCTTTTGACGTTTGGCCGCAATCATATTTATGCCAATTTATTGAATTTATGTCCACCAAATGATTGGATGGCGAGTGGTTTATTTTTGCAGTTCGCCTTGCGTAGTTGCTGACAAAACTGTCATCAATTTGTGTTGTGTTTAAAAAGTAATTGAGTTTCTCTAGCGCAGAAGAAAATGTTTCGATAATTTCCCGCCAACGGTGAAAAGAAAGCACTGCGGAAAGTTGGATTTCCACTGTATTTTCGTGTGATTTCCAGCGGCTTCATGTAGGTGTCCCATTGAAAACTGTGGTAGGCATTCTAACCATAAAACGTACATTTTGTTTACGTTAATGAGTGAGATCTTTTAGTATTTTTTTTCCTTGCTTGGGCAGATTTTCTAAGACATGCCCTACTAATATGATATCCTCATACATAATTAAAATAATTATTGTTTTTCTGTCATACTCCGTACTAATGTGCTTGTGAGCTTGGGTCAGAGTGGAGATTGTTGCCTTGAAAATGCTTTGCAGCTCAGATTAATCATATTGTAGGGTGATATACTTCATAGGGAAAATTCGTTATTTTTATAAGTATATTGCATACCGATTTCTTTGTAAAGGTTCCAACTATATGCATATCCATAAAAAAAACGTGTAATACAAGTTTTCCCCATCCTCTTGGCTTTCTTCTTTATTTAATTCGGTTTGTCTCCGTGGCAGAGAGTTAAGTTCATTGGCTCGTCCCAGAATTTTTATAAGATATTCTCACCATCTTGGTAAAAAAGACGTTTGCTGTATATAATCAACAGATCTGAATAATCAACATCCAACCTTCCTCAGGTTTCATAAAAATTAGATTATAAGAATGCCATAGATCCACTGGCCCCGACCAAACGTGGACTCGTAAGCGGTATCACATAAACGTTTCTTGTTTTAAATAAACCTACATTCTGTTTACGGTTCTTCACATTAAAAATACTAACACTATTTTGCAAACCTTACTGTCCCCGATTCGCGCGATAGCTGCATCACCATTTACAGGCGACATAAATAAACTAAAAAGCTGCCCATAATACCTGGGGTATTTCATCTAATATGTGCACACAAGTACGAATCATATTACGTATTGTAATATATTACATATAACTTAATTAAGGCATGTAAGTTACCAATAATGGGCATAATACCCAACGTATTTCAAATGCTGACCCAACAGTTGATCCCCCGACATTTGGCCACCCGAAATTAAAATTATAATTTATATGCATCATTTACTAATTTCAAATCTACAATCGACTTCAAAAATACTTTAAAATAAGTTTTTAAGCCTCGGCATTCCGAATACTCCGAAAATGATTAAAAACACGTTGTGTTCTGTTATGTAATAAGTTATGTGTATGAAAAAATTCACAGGGTATGTTTAAATGCTATCTCAGCGTTTGTCAATAGATTTTTGCTCTATTTTAAACAAGTCGTATTTATAAAACATTTTCACTATTTTCGCTAATTCTTATCGTTTTTCAATATTAGCCCGCTCCCTCTTTCATTCGTATTTACATATATCCCTTTCAAATCATCTTCTTCTTTTCTAACGCTTACTGCGGAACCTTAAGGATATCGAGGGAATTTATTTATGGGTATATACAGTATTACAGACATGTAATTTTATCCTTGATGCATTTGAATGAAAATTTGTTTACTCTCTCTCTGTACATTACTTATATTTAGGGTAAGAAATTAAATCGTATTTTCCCAAAACCGACTGCATATTGTATGTTAGTACGCCGGGGGATCAATTGTTAAGGAATCATTTCATATAATATGTTTAGATAAATATTTATTTATTTATTTTAATATGTGTATAATTATTACATGCTGTGGTTTTTTATATACATCTAAATGAAGCTGAGGCCAGTGGTAGAGCCTCCGGGTCACATCTACGTCTGTCACGTCTGCTATATGATACAATCTTTCCATGAAGAGAAGCATCATCTAATAGAAGTGTGCTGCCGCCGCGCAACTCATTTTGACCTGTCGCATGTTCGTGGTCTACATGTGTTCCGGGTATACAGGGTGTTAAGGGACGCACGTAACTTACTTTAACCGGCGATTCCTGGTATTATTTAATTTTGTAATAATAATAACAAACTTACATACACTTACAATAGCAGAAAGAAAACTTAAAAATGTTTTACACCGCTGCCACCGGTATGTTTCTAGTATTGGAATCATGTTTTGTGTAGTATTGTGACAATAATTGCTGAATCGTGTAAGCCCGAATCTGCTTGTTGAACCCGTTATACAACTTACTTATTGAATACTTATATCTACTTGTGTTGTACCTGCTTATGTCTTTCACGCTCAGTTTACCTGCTTATGTCTTTCACGCTCAGTTTATTTTTTATATATTATTAAGGCTCCTGTACAAATTACCAATATTACATGTTAAAGCCATCAAGGCGTAAATAAATAATTTTAAGTAAAAAATGTAAATGAAATTTTGGTCTCCGGTGACTGTTTAGGTGATTTTTACAAAAAAAATTTTCTTCAAAGCCAAATTTTTTCCACAAGTCATTCAACCGAGTAACCGCCCAACGTATCACCCTGACCCTACCTGTCCAATATCTACAAATATTTTTAATTTTTGAAAAATACATTAATATACATATAAATGTCACCGGAAAATAGTTTTTTTTTTATAGTACCTAGTGTATATTATATATACCTAAGGTGTTTGATATGTGCGCATGTGCCCATACCGTATAAGAAGAAGAGGATGTTCTTTTCAAAACAATTAACCTGTGGCGTCTTAAGTCTCAAAACACAACAACACGATAAGTTACGTAGAAAAAACGCCAATCTCTCAATTCTTCAAAGATAATATTGCTGTTAACTGTCAACTCTTCCCAGTAACACTTAGATACGATCTCTCGCACAGAGAATAGCCAGTTGAACCCGCGACCTCCGGATTGCTAGTTGAGAGAGCCTCACGGAAAGTAGGCTCGGAAGTCATCGAATAAGGTATTTTCTTGATCGAATAAAAAAAAAACACTACGCAAAAGGATTGAAATATAATATAAATCTATAGGTGTATTTATCTGATAATATAAAATCACATGTTTTTGTGGTTCCATGATAGTTGATACCTAATTACACAAAATATAACAAGTGACCCCGAAGGGATGTGCAGAGAGGATGTATTACCGAAAACAATATAAATATATTTTCATTCAAATGCATCAAGGAAAAATCTGCTTGTCTATATACTGTGTACACCATCATTTCGTGAAGCCAACTGTCAGCAGATCAACTGTCATTCAACACATTCCTAAACTATGCATAAAAACAACATTACTTGCGTTTATTTGATAAATGTATAGGTTTATCGATCTTTTTCACGACCCACGACGCTCTTAGTTTGACAACTCAAATTCCGGGAAAAATGAAGGGTCAATATCATAGAAATATTTAATAAAAATTCAAGAAAAAAAATGCCACAAGCGATTCTGACCTTGTTCTTCTTACGTTTTCTTTATACATAAGGGTTAAAATCTAAAGGGCTAAAAATATAAAAAATGAAAATTGGCAACGGACCTGCGGATGGAATAAAAAGCAGGAAGATGACCCCACAGACAGGCTTAGTGAAGGATCGCCATTAAGATTAAAACATTGCTCGAAATAGCTTTGGTGACATAGTCCTGCTAGTTCCAGGAGTACTTTTATTGTAAGATAATACTGTTATGTTGAACTGGCAAGAATTCCGATACAGGTATCTCTCTGAATAATTAATTCTGGAGCAGTGCCAACAATGCCTTTTATTTCAATGAAGGACAAACTACCCAATCAATACTTTAGACGCCTTTGAGTGTTTATCTTATTTTCTGTGAATTTTCTCACATCTTTTCTCTAAATAATATGACAATTATTATAAAAGAGGTTTCGAATTTTTTACTCTTTGTTTTAATTTTTTTATTTCATACTTTTTGTCAAGAGTCTGATTTACATGAATATAAATGCAGCTAGCATTGTTTATCATTAAGGACCAATTGTTTCGCAGAAATTCAATGTGTTCAAAAGATGAAACGGACTTAGAACCGGCATTTAACGGGAACCTGTCAACTGTAAAAAAAAAAAAAAAAAATGGCGCTGAATGGGTATTTGATAACTTTGTGACGCGTGAATTTCTATTGTAATGAACTTTTATTTTTAATTTTCAAAATAAGAACCGATAAAAATAAACCATCATAAGCGGTAACGAAGATACCCAATTTATCTCATAATTTCTTTTTTTTGTTTGTAAAAATTGTATTTCTTTCATTTAAATTTTTGACAGATGCTTAGATGAATGAATAGAGTGAAGATAAGTTATTGATAACGCACGTGGTATCAATGAACTAGACTTTAGCGGGCCGTTCATATATTACATTTGCACACACATATTCTTTGAATGGCTATTCTTTTCGTAAGCGGGGCTACATTTTTTTGCTCTATTGGTACGAATATAACGTTTCTTATAATTTTTATTTCATTTTAAAATTATCAGTATTTCAAGTTCTGTCCAGTGATTTTTCACGAATCTGCGCTGGTTTAAAATAAAAATTTAAGCTTCCTGTACCAAAATATTCGTAGTAAAATACAAAAATATCATATAAATCGTTATTACGAAGAACCTTTTGTTAATGTGTTTTTTAAGCCAAATTATTTAATGCTATCAAACTTAACACAGAAATCGAACCCGAAGCCAATTCAATCACGTAGACAATTATTAGGTACCTACGCTTCGGATGCCGGTTTTGCATAAAAGAGAAAATGAAGCAACAAAATATAAATTGTACGACAGATAGCTATAATTTTGAGATTAACCAATGTGTCTGTAGGGCACAATGTAGCCAGGTACCGAGGTATGTTTTATATTTCTTTAATGACAAATTTACCTTCAGGCATCACCGTTTAGCCATTCTGTTTACGAGATGGGTTCTGGTAAACGTCGAAATGAAAATCGAATTTCTCAATGCATTCTTGGTACCTACGTAATACGTTTCAAGATCTGAAAAATCAGAGTGTGCAATTCACACGCGGTAGAAGTTAAACCTTCAGAAAACTAAAGTAGACGAGAGTGGGGAGGCTATGAATCACCGCACAAAGAGAAGATCGATCAGTTTATCTCATTTGCAGGCTAAATCCTGTAGATGTACGTGATTGTCTCTTTTCAGTGTCGCCGTTTTTCGATTCTTCAAGTTTGAAATCACAGCTATTATGTTAAAGAAGTTTTTACTTCAATTAGGAAATTTTTAATTAGGTTCAAAAGAAATAAACACAAATTACAGTAAACGTGATACGGAGAGACATTTATTGCTATTTAATATTTTGCGCTTGTAATAAATTGGGAAATGGAATTGAAGTTTATCTTACACCACTATAAAATACTAGGACACTCACAGCCAATATGACCGCGAATCTTGTTTAAAAATTGTTTCATACCAGTGGCTGTTTAGTTATTTTGCTCATTTTCTCATATTGAATGACAAAGTAAAATATGTTAATAAAAATAACAAACACCTTTTCGGCAAATTTCAGCCGAATATTCATGAATCTGCCATCAGACGCACTGTCAGTATCTAGGCATAAATAGATGTGGAAAGATGTTCATTAATTACGTAATTACTAAAATAAAGAGTTGTCGTTCGTTTAATATTATTTCTACTGTCGTATTATTAATTTTAATATTTTTTAATATGACAGATGCGATGTTTAATATCTTCGAAGATCATTTATCTAATCCTGCACACCGGCAAATATTGAAATTTAATAATACCGACGACAACGATGGTTCTGTGGAAAAGTCTGGGTTTTCATCTGTCCTGCCTCCAGCTAAGAAATCCATGAATTCGTTGACTCCGAGAGACTCCAAGAAGAAGTCGTTCCTCCAGAATAAGAGCACTCCCATCCAGGGTCAGGACACCCCGTTGCTTGTCCAGCCCCAAATTTGACCAAAGGATATGATTCAAATTGAATACACAAAAAGATGGTGATCGGGAAGATGACGGAGACTTATCCGAGAGTGACCTGGTGATAACCAAGGAAAACATTGACAAGTTTGTGATGAATCTACCGGAAGGAATTCCACTCGCATCTACGCCACAAGTTTGACGTTAATCGATCGATAATGCATTTGGTATGGAAGGTATTCTCTCCGACGACGTGTTCAATAGTTCTTAAGATGACATTTATACCAACGACGTGGATATACCCTTATGATTTTTTTATAAGCTGTTCCACGTTTTTTGAATCTGAATAAATATACAAATTAAAATATTGACTGAGGATATAAATATAGACTGATTGAGGGATGAGGGCCTTTGGCTTCTCCAGCCGGACTCTCGACCCATCCCCTTGCTCCGCGGTTGGATTCATACACGCCCGTCACTCCTGGACACCATACCCACACCTGGATTACTACTAACCAATCATACTGTTTTCCTTCACAGAACTTCCTCTCCTCACTTTCCTCAAAAAGACGCTGCACTCAGCATCTCATAAGATGACATAGGTCCTTATTATTTTCCTGAATTTTGCCCTTAGGAAATTATTTTCCTCAGGGCCTCATGTATGGAGTTAACGTAAAACAAAAAAAAATAAAAATTCATCGATGTATAATGAAAATTTTATTTTATCGATTAGCAAAATTTTTGCCGAAAGGACAGGACTCACATACCGAGACTCAAAATAGTATTGATATATCGAAGCCTACGCGATTTGTTGAGACTAGGGTAAAACATTGAAATATCTAGTACGTAGTACGTAGAAGGTATTTAACTACTTCCATTCAATCCTTTATGTAACATTTTTTTTTTAACGATTCACTATCGATCGTATTCATCTGTAAATGAAATAGTGTTGTGAGTGCAATCCAACCCGCCATCGGGCCAGCTAGCAGAAAGCAGATAGAGAATGAGCCATCGCAGCATGACATAAGCTAGCCCTGGGCCAGGTGTAATAACCATAATTAACAGATGTATCGACTCCCTCCGCGTCGGGCTCCGTTCCTGTGCCATTCAGCACGGCTACACCCATCAACCTCAACCGCCGTCAACAGCCAACAGCCATTGGGTTCTATCGCCGCGAGTATGACTGATGCCAATTAAGCTATTATTCACGCTTCTTAATTCTTATAAAACGGGATGACGATGTATTTAGGTCATGCTAAATGTCAATCGATACTTATGTAAGTGGGCAGTAAAGGTGATCCAATCCATTTCTAATGCTCCGATTGTACTATTCTAACAGGTTACATGGCAAAACAGAACGGTGACAAAACATATATTGAAAAAAAAAAACCGGTGACGAAACAGAATATTGGTGAAAACTGAAGGAAAAAAATATATTTCTAACCTAACCCTGTTATTTTAGTCACTGTTCTATATTATCCGTTTACCATTCTAACTGTTGGGTACTTCTGAAGTGCAGGATATTCTTAGGATATTCGAATGGTTTAATATAATCAGAGTGTTCAATTCACCCGGTAGAAGTGAAACCTTTAGAAAACTAAAGCAGACAAGAGTGGGGAGGCTACAAAGTAAGGCACAAAGAGGCCGATAGGCCGTACAACCACTGCACAAAAAGGAGATCGATTATACTATCTCATTCTATTGCAGGCTACTTCTGTAGATGTACGTGTTTGTCTCCTTTGTGTCGCTATTTTTCGTTTTATCGAGTTTCAAAACCCAACGGTGCTAAAGAAGTTTTCACTTCCCTAGAGTCCCAGCTTCCTCTAACCGCCTGAAGCCAGTGAGACTATGGCTGTTGAGAAATTTTGAGAGGCCAAAAGTAGTGGGGAGGGAAAGGAGATGGGTAAGAGGAAGATAGGAAAGTAGCTAGCTATTCGAATCTGGCTAAAAATTTCTGAGAGTGATACTGAGAGTATTTTCCACTCTGGAACGTGCCGCAAATATACTTCATATTATTTACTGACCAAATTGTGAAAATTCACAAATTAATCTATATAATCCGCAAATCTATATATTTTTTAAACAAACACGCAACTTCCTTGACTTAAAACTTTTAAAAACAGTGTACTTCTCACTATGCCAATCTCACATCGAATACGGAATTTTGGCTTGGGGTAATGCTTATTCCAGTGCCCTCGACCCCATCATTAAAGCACAAAAACTTATCATAAAAATTATTCTTAAACTGCCTCTTACTACCAGCACTGATACGATCTTCAATACTTTCAACGTTATGGACATTAAACAACTCTACGCAAGATCCATATTAGTTAATTTACACAAAAACAACAAAACATCATACAAAACAACACAAACAATGCACAATACCCGAGCCAAAAACAAAGAACTTCTCCAAACTCCTTTTTCAAAACTACCTTTGGACAAAGACACTTCAAATACATAGCTTGCAAACTATACAATACACTACCAGCTACAATCAGACAAACTGAATCCTTGACGAAATTCAAACAAGACGTAAAGAAATGGATTGTAAGTATTGGACGCCACACTACTGCAAACATCTGTAAAATAAATCATAAATAGACAGTAAACAATTTGCATACGACCTAATCCATGTAAAATAATTTAAAAATAGAATCATGTCAAATTAATTAATCAATCCCATAAATAGATTTGACAGGATTTACTATTCACTGTACATCATCTCTTCCTACATTTACATAACTCTCTTTAAAGTATTTACCCACACTTCCAAATCACCTTTCCATTTTTATAGTATTCAATTGAATTTGTATGTAACTTAAAATATTCCTGTAATTTTAAATATGTACCTCTAAGCCTGTCTCAACACAGGTATATACTAGTGAGACAGGCATCAATTAAACCCTATGTAAAACCCTATGTTTATAGATTAATAAAATAAATAAAAAAATCAAATAAAATTTTTATTAGTGAAGACAAAACTCTATCGAAAATCAGAAACCCGATTCGGTCATTTTTAATTTTATCTTACTTCGACTAAGAACTACTAACATTTTTTTTCGTAAGAAGCAATTACTTTGTGGTTAGACATTATATTTAAAAGAATTAAAACACTTTGTATTTAAACCACGAATTTATTATTTTGTATATCTACCGGTTTCGCTTCGACCAAGCTTTATCAGGATATAATATAATAATAACTAACTCAAGTTAGTTAATAACCAACTAACACGAATTTATTATTTTGTATATCTACCGGTTTCGCTTCGACCAAGCTTCATCAGGATATAATATAATAATAACTAACTCAAGTTAGTTAATAACTAACTCAAGTTAGTTATTATTATATTATATCCTGATGAAGCTTGGTCGAAGCGAAACCGGTAGATATACAAAATAATAAATTCGTGGTTTAAATACAAAGTGTTTTAATTCTTTTAAATACTACTAACATTATCTTCATTTTCTTAACGCCTATTTTTATTGGCTGCTTTCTTCATGTACGACCGCAAGTTTCAGATTTTCGATTGAGTTTGGCTAATATTATCTTCATTAATTTAATATTACAATTTGAGGTTTTACTCATTAAGTTAAAAATAAAAATAGGCCTTTAAAGAACATTATAATCGCATATAGAACGCTCATTATGAAGTTATTTCTTTATTAAATCTATATCGTTGGAAAATTTCATAAGACTATACTGAGGTGTAATTAAAGAACATAGCTAACGAAATAAACCTACGTATAACCAATTAAGTAATGATTTCAGTACCTAATAATTTTATGTTTCGTTTTGAAATGAGAATACACACAGTTACAAACTGGATGTTATTTATCCAATTCCTACAACCCAACATTGCTGGAAAAGCATTTCGAATTTGGAACAATGACGAGAATAATACAAATTCGAGTTCATTTGATTTTGTAAAACAGAAGTTGTTGGTTTCGTGTTCATAATCTCGTTTTTTAACTAATTTAACTAAAGGGAAGGTATTTGACCATCTTGAAAGTAAACAATGTCGTTTTGAACTTATTCGTGTTATTGTGGCAATAATTACTTCGAGGTATTGCGGTAGAACTTATAAACTATATTGTGATGGTGTTGTGAGCACCTTTGCAGAGGTACAGTGATATAAATATGTCGTAGAAAATTATTGAAACTCCCAAAAATGCGTAGGAGTGTTTGCGTTGAGAATAATATTGAAAGCCCGGAAAAAGAAAAGGCAGTTAGACGTTATTAGCACCTTCAAATTGCCTTTTTTTTTTAAATTGGAACCAAGTCACCACTCATCAAATTTGTAAGGGACCAGACAATTTTTAAAGCCATTACTGATCACATGATAATTGACGGTGTCATGATAAAGAATTTTCCACTCAAGACACAGAGCGATATGTGAAAATTGTAACAGAAGCCTCAGCTGTGAACCCTTGATACGAGATGACTTAATAAAAAGAAAGGTTCACGAAACCTTACGCCTCTTTTTGACGCCTAAATGCAATACAATTCAAAAAAACTTTAGCAATTTTCAAGATTTTCAATATGGTACAAAATATGTGTATTTTTTCTTTCCACTGCTTGTTCCATTCTACAAATCAATGGATGTATTTATTATCTGTAGAATAAATGGTAAGACACAATTTTTTTGTGGATTTGAGCAATTGATTGGTTTTTGAAACGTTATTTTTTAAACGACTTGTACCTTTCTCCGATAGCAAACCTCAATTTATTAACAGACGTTACATTAAAAAATGCTTCCTATCGAAAAGAGAAGTCTTTGCAGATATATAAAAAAAATCCAATATGTCAGGGTGAGAAAACCGTTGTAGAAACTCCGAAAAGAAATATTTTGTGAGATAAAATTTACAACATTATATTATAAACGATTTGTACGTTTCTCCGGCAGCAAACCTCAATTTAACAAACTTTACATTAAAAAATGCTTCCTATCGAAAAGAGAAGTCTTTGCAGATGTATAAAAAAATCCAATATGTCAGGGTAAGAAAACCGTTGTAGAAACTCCAAAAAGAAATATTTTGTGAGATAAAATTTACACCATCATATTATAAACGACTTGTTCGTTTCTCCGATAGCAAACCTTAATTTATTGAATGATATATAAGAAAATCCAATATATCAGGGTGAGAAATCCGTTGGTGAAACTCCCAAAAGAAATATTTTGAGAGAGTAACAAACGATTTATACCTTTCTCCGACAGCAAACCTGAATTTATTAACAAACGTTGCATTGAAAAACGCTTACTATCGAATAAAACTATTTGCAGATTTATGAGAAAATCCAATATATCAGGGTGAGAAATCCGTTGGTGAAACTCCCGAAAGAAATATTTTGAGAGAGTAACAAACGAATTATAACTTTCTCCGACAGCAAACCTGAATTTATTAACAAACGTTGCATTGAAAAACGCTTCCTATCGAATAAAACTCTTTGCAGATTTATAAGAAAATCCAATATATCAGGGTGAGAAATCCGTTGGTGAAACTCCCGAAAGAAATATTTTGAGAGAGTAACAAACGATTTATACCTTTCTCCGACAGCAAACCTGAATTTATTAACAAACGTTGCATTGAAAAACGCTTCCTATCGAATAAAACTCTGCAGATTTATAAGAAAATCCAATATATCAGGGTGAGTAAACCGTTGGTGAAATTCCTAAAAGAAATATTTTGTGAGATAAAATTTACACCATTATATTATAAACGACTTGTACGTTTCTCCGGCAGCAAACCTCAATTTAACAAACTTTACATTAAAAAATGCTTCCTATCGAAAAGAGAAGTCTTTGCAGATGTATAAAAAAATCCAATATGTCAGGGTAAGAAAACCGTTGTAGAAACTCCAAAAAGAAATATTTTGTGAGATAAAATTTACACCATCATATTATAAACGACTTGTTCGTTTCTCCGATAGCAAACCTTAATTTATTGAATGATATATAAGAAAATCCAATATATCAGGGTGAGAAATCCGTTGGTGAAACTCCCAAAAGAAATATTTTGAGAGAGTAACAAACGATTTATACCTTTCTCCGACAGCAAACCTGAATTTATTAACAAACGTTGCATTGAAAAACGCTTCCTATCGAATAAAACTATTTGCAGATTTATGAGAAAATCCAATATATCAGGGTGAGAAATCCGTTGGTGAAACTCCCGAAAGAAATATTTTGAGAGAGTAACAAACGATTTATACCTTTCTCCGACAGCAAACCTGAATTTATTAACAAACGTTGCATTGAAAAACGCTTCCTATCGAATAAAACTCTTTGCAGATTTATAAGAAAATCCAATATATCAGGGTGAGAAATCCGTTGGTGAAACTCCCGAAAGAAATATTTTGAGAGAGTAACAAACGATTTATACCTTTCTCCGACAGCAAACCTGAATTTATTAACAAACGTTGCATTGAAAAACGCTTCCTATCGAATAAAACTCTGCAGATTTATAAGAAAATCCAATATATCAGGGTGAGTAAACCGTTGGTGAAATTCCTAAAAGAAATATTTTGTGAGATAAAATTTACACCATTATATTATAAACGACTTGTACGTTTCTCCGGCAGCAAACCTCAATTTAACAAACTTTACATTAAAAAATGCTTCCTATCGAAAAGAGAAGTCTTTGCAGATGTATAAAAAAATCCAATATGTCAGGGTAAGAAAACCGTTGTAGAAACTCCAAAAAGAAATATTTTGTGAGATAAAATTTACACCATCATATTATAAACGACTTGTTCGTTTCTCCGATAGCAAACCTTAATTTATTGAATGATATATAAGAAAATCCAATATATCAGGGTGAGAAATCCGTTGGTGAAACTCCCAAAAGAAATATTTTGAGAGAGTAACAAACGATTTATACCTTTCTCCGACAGCAAACCTGAATTTATTAACAAACGTTGCATTGAAAAACGCTTCCTATCGAATAAAACTATTTGCAAATTTATGAGAAAATCCAATATATCAGGGTGAGAAATCCGTTGGTGAAACTCCCGAAAGAAATATTTTGAGAGAGTAACAAACGATTTATACCTTTCTCCGACAGCAAACCTGAATTTATTAACAAACGTTGCATTGAAAAACGCTTCCTATCGAATAAAACTCTGCAGATTTATAAGAAAATCCAATATATCAGGGTGAGAAATCCGTTGGTGAAACTCCCGAAAGAAATATTTTGAGAGAGTAACAAACGATTTATACCTTTCTCCGACAGCAAACCTGAATTTATTAACAAACGTTGCATTGAAAAACGCTTCCTATCGAATAAAACTCTTTGCAGATTTATAAGAAAATCCAATATATCAGGGTGAGAAATCCGTTGGTGAAACTCCCGAAAGAAATATTTTGAGAGAGTAACAAACGATTTATACCTTTCTCCGACAGCAAACCTGAATTTATTAACAAACGTTGCATTGAAAAACGCTTCCTATCGAATAAAACTCTGCAGATTTATAAGAAAATCCAATATATCAGGGTGAGTAAACCGTTGGTGAAATACCTAAAAGAAATATTTTGTGAGATAAAATTTACACCATTATATTATAAACGACTTGTACGTTTCTCCGGCAGCAAACCTCAATTTAACAAACTTTACATTAAAAAATGCTTCCTATCGAAAAGAGAAGTCTTTGCAGATGTATAAAAAAATCCAATATGTCAGGGTAAGAAAACCGTTGTAGAAACTCCAAAAAGAAATATTTTGTGAGATAAAATTTACACCATCATATTATAAACGACTTGTTCGTTTCTCCGATAGCAAACCTTAATCTATTGAATGATATATAAGAAAATCCAATATATCAGGGTGAGAAATCCGTTGGTGAAACTCCCAAAAGAAATATTTTGAGAGAGTAACAAACGATTTATACCTTTCTCCGACAGCAAACCTGAATTTATTAACAAACGTTGCATTGAAAAACGCTTCCTATCGAATAAAACTATTTGCAGATTTATGAGAAAATCCAATATATCAGGGTGAGAAATCCGTTGGTGAAACTCCCGAAAGAAATATTTTGAGAGAGTAACAAACGATTTATACCTTTCTCCGACAGCAAACCTGAATTTATTAACAAACGTTGCATTGAAAAACGCTTCCTATCGAATAAAACTCTGCAGATTTATAAGAAAATCCAATATATCAGGGTGAGTAAACCGTTGGTGAAATTCCTAAAAGAAATATTTTGTGAGATAAAATTTACACCATTATATTATAAACGACTTGTACGTTTCTCCGGCAGCAAACCTCAATTTAACAAACTTTACATTAAAAAATGCTTCCTATCGAAAAGAGAAGTCTTTGCAGATGTATAAAAAAATCCAATATGTCAGGGTAAGAAAACCGTTGTAGAAACTCCAAAAAGAAATATTTTGTGAGATAAAATTTACACCATCATATTATAAACGACTTGTTCGTTTCTCCGATAGCAAACCTTAATTTATTGAATGATATATAAGAAAATCCAATATATCAGGGTGAGAAATCCGTTGGTGAAACTCCCAAAAGAAATATTTTGAGAGAGTAACAAACGATTTATACCTTTCTCCGACAGCAAACCTGAATTTATTAACAAACGTTGCATTGAAAAACGCTTCCTATCGAATAAAACTATTTGCAGATTTATGAGAAAATCCAATATATCAGGGTGAGAAATCCGTTGGTGAAACTCCCGAAAGAAATATTTTGAGAGAGTAACAAACGATTTATACCTTTCTCCGACAGCAAACCTGAATTTATTAACAAACGTTGCATTGAAAAACGCTTCCTATCGAATAAAACTCTGCAGATTTATAAGAAAATCCAATATATCAGGGTGAGAAATCCGTTGGTGAAACTCCCGAAAGAAATATTTTGAGAGAGTAACAAACGATTTATACCTTTCTCCGACAGCAAACCTGAATTTATTAACAAACGTTGCATTGAAAAACGCTTCCTATCGAATAAAACTCTTTGCAGATTTATAAGAAAATCCAATATATCAGGGTGAGAAATCCGTTGGTGAAACTCCCGAAAGAAATATTTTGAGAGAGTAACAAACGATTTATACCTTTCTCCGACAGCAAACCTGAATTTATTAACAAACGTTGCATTGAAAAACGCTTCCTATCGAATAAAACTCTGCAGATTTATAAGAAAATCCAATATATCAGGGTGAGTAAACCGTTGGTGAAATTCCTAAAAGAAATATTTTGTGAGATAAAATTTACACCATTATATTATAAACGACTTGTACGTTTCTCCGGCAGCAAACCTCAATTTAACAAACTTTACATTAAAAAATGCTTCCTATCGAAAAGAGAAGTCTTTGCAGATGTATAAAAAAATCCAATATGTCAGGGTAAGAAAACCGTTGTAGAAACTCCAAAAAGAAATATTTTGTGAGATAAAATTTACACCATCATATTATAAACGACTTGTTCGTTTCTCCGATAGCAAACCTTAATTTATTGAATGATATATAAGAAAATCCAATATATCAGGGTGAGAAATCCGTTGGTGAAACTCCCAAAAGAAATATTTTGAGAGAGTAACAAACGATTTATACCTTTCTCCGACAGCAAACCTGAATTTATTAACAAACGTTGCATTGAAAAACGCTTCCTATCGAATAAAACTATTTGCAGATTTATGAGAAAATCCAATATATCAGGGTGAGAAATCCGTTGGTGAAACTCCCGAAAGAAATATTTTGAGAGAGTAACAAACGATTTATACCTTTCTCCGACAGCAAACCTGAATTTATTAACAAACGTTGCATTGAAAAACGCTTCCTATCGAATAAAACTCTGCAGATTTATAAGAAAATCCAATATATCAGGGTGAGAAATCCGTTGGTGAAACTCCCGAAAGAAATATTTTGAGAGAGTAACAAACGATTTATACCTTTCTCCGACAGCAAACCTGAATTTATTAACAAACGTTGCATTGAAAAACGCTTCCTATCGAATAAAACTCTGCAGATTTATAAGAAAATCCAATATATCAGGGTGAGAAATCCGTTGGTGAAACTCCCGAAAGAAATATTTTGAGAGAGTAACAAACGATTTATACCTTTCTCCGACAGCAAACCTGAATTTATTAACAAACGTTGCATTGAAAAACGCTTCCTATCGAATAAAACTCTTTGCAGATTTATAAGAAAATCCAATATATCAGGGTGAGAAATCCGTTGGTGAAACTCCCGAAAGAAATATTTTGAGAGAGTAACAAACGATTTATACCTTTCTCCGACAGCAAACCTGAATTTATTAACAAACGTTGCATTGAAAAACGCTTCCTATCGAATAAAACTCTTTGCAGATTTATAAGAAAATCCAATATATCAGAGTGAGAAATCCGTTGGTGAAACTCCCAAAAGAAATATTTTGACAGAGTAACAAACGATTTATACCTTTATCCGACAGCAAACCTCAATTTATTAACAAACGTTGCATTAAAAAATGCTTCCTATCGAAAATAGAAATCTTTCCAGATATTGTTCGACAGGTTTTTATTATTTAAATTCTATTTCCAAGTGCATCTGAAACTGTAATTCGTAAACAGTTTTCGGATGCAACGGGGTACTTGTAAAAAAGGTGATCATCCTTTTTCCTTATTGCATCATTTCAATTGCAGTTCCACTTACATATCGGTGTATGGGCAACATGATTTGGTTTCTGAAGCGTTGTTTTCTTTAGGCAAAATTCCCCAAAACTTAATAATATGAAATGGGCATTACGGGCAATGGTAATATATTATTGACGTTAATGGTTTATCACTTTTGACGAATTCAGCTATAATTAACGAAACAATAATAAAAGAGAGAAGGAACGAAAGACTTGTACAACTATCGAACCAAGCAAGACTCCCAGTAGAAAGGGTAAGAATTTTGATTCCAATCTATTATACAGAAGTCTCTTCTGAATCAAATGCAATGACATGCAAATATAATCATTAACAGCGGAAGAAATTGATTATCTCATGACGGAGAATTTGACTAGCAGAGGAATTGAACTCACGACTCCTGGGTTGAATCTTGGTGATCCCGGGTGCAAAGTCTTCAAAATTAGAATATTTCTTAGGTAATATTCGTACAAAGAAAACATTAAAACTCCGACGGTAAACACAAGCTTTGGACAGCATAAATACCAAGTTATAAAAACTTTCTTTACTTGTCAGTCTTTCACTTGGTTCCGAAAAATGAAGAAAATAAATCAGATACAAAATTAAAAGATAGATAGAAAAATAAAATATTACCAAAATTTTATAACATTAAATAATGTACACGTAACAACCAAATCATTATAAAACACACATCATTCACACACGCGCAACTCATAAAAATATATTTTATTAAAAATTTATTGTATACTTCATTTTATTGAATTTTTCTATTATAAAATGGAGGCCTCAGCACGGGATAGCCACCCAGTGAGGCCAACATTCTTAAATTATATAATAAAAATCAAATAAATAAATAAATAATTTAGATTTTCAAAAGTAAGTAAAAAGTGCAAGGAACTAATTTGGCTAACAGTGAAACAGATGTTAAAATTGATCGCAATGATATTTATTTATACATAAAATAACTAACATGTTACCGTAATGCTTTTCGAACAAAATTATATATAGCATGGTCGTTCACCGACACAACACAAGCACATGCAATGAAATCAGACTACCAAAAAAGAACAAAGAAAATTCGCAGAACAGATTATTCTACAAAGGGATGAATATTATTACTAGGTGAAAGATTAGTGCGAACAGGAAACATACCCTTTGATAAAAAATTCATAACTACGAAGACTTTATATGTTTCACGGATTGCTTCTTTCAGTGCGTTTTCGCACAGTGAATACGTCGCGCTATTTTGCGGGCATTTATTTTAATTTGTGCAAATCGATTCACGTTCCTTCACGGCAGATGCCTCGTGCATTGTGTCACTTGAAGTGCGGCTGTGTGTATGTCCGCGTGCAGATGCTTTATGTGCATATGTGCGGGAACACTACATTTAAGCCGATTTAATATGTATTCATGTGCATTCCGATTGTACTGGGTGATTTGTGCTTGATGAGGATTATTGACGAAGAAGATTATAACCAACCAAAAAAAAGTCTACCGACTCAGCCATCACGGCCGTCGCGTTATGTTTTGTCAGTTTGTCGACAAAATAAGCTAATATTAAAAAATGTTATAGCTTTTATTTCTGTGAGCATACTTAATATTGCATTAACGCCTCTCTTAAATAACAAGACAAGTTCGCATAATTAATTAACCATTTATGCCCTCACCCTTTCTGCAATTTCAATGAAGGCGTCAACCCCTGACAGTTTTCCAAAGAACTGTCAGCAAAAAAGAACGAAAAAGACGTAGCAGAGATTTTGATATATGAGTTAACTCCGTACCCCTGGCTCTGTTTGGCGAGGGTGGAATGCGAAAAGGAGAAAAATCAACCCTCTACTATGTTTTGTCAGTAAAGGACAATGCAACTCTCGATCTCACCCAGAGCACCAATGTGGTAGATGGTGGTTTCCTTCTCCACTGCATGAAATGGAAACAATCCTCCTACATTTCTTCAATTTGCCATCAGTACATTGCCTACGTACAGAAACATTACGGTGAAAATTGTGCAGTGTTTTATGATGGTTATAGTGTTGTCAACAGCCAAAAACGAGCGGAGCAGAAGCGGAGAGGGCAAATAGGGCTGCTGACATCAACTCTCATGAAAGCACGACTTCTACACAATACTTCACTACTTCATTTTTTTTTATAAATCCTACGAATATGTAATAATCGACAAAAGATAGGTGAATTAATTGGGTAAATAGATCTATAACCAGTTTGTATGTCTCCATATTAAAATTTGGAGGCATGATTTTTTTAATTTGGGCGGAAAATATTCAAAATGATCACCAAAAAATGTTTAGCAATCGGAGAAAAGAGTTTTAAATCGCGCTGTCGCTCCAGTGGTTAAGAATCAATTTATAATGATGGAATCGTCTTCGTCACTCTCGTCGAGATTTATGCTGAAATCAAGCTCAAATTTCGTCTCTTTCTTCGGCAATTTGCAATCTTCGATGTCCATGGGCGGTAAATGTGAAGTAAGCGATTTGGTAGTTGGCTTGATAGGAGTTTTAGCTACGGACTTCATATTTTAAATCCTGTCTGCGGGCTATACGCTAAATATTAACAGAGCTTATTAATTAAATGTGCGAAACGCAATTTTTAGTTGCTAATTTGTGAAAAAGTTGTAAAGATGAATACGTCAACTGAAACCGCCGCTGAAGGAAGTAAAATTGACAAAACATCAGCTAAAACTAAAAGGAGGCAGTACTCGAGGAAACGCCAGTTCAACCAATCAATTGAAGATTCATTCAAGTGCTCAGATTTTGAAGAACCATTACGTGATTTAGTCGTGGAAAAAGTTCAAGGTGCGAAGGTTGTTCATAATTTCCAGTATTATTGGAAATTTGTCAAAAATGATCCTTTGCCTCCTGATATTGAAGAGATTGTTACAAAAAATTTAAGCACATCTTCAACTGAATCTGAGGATAGAAGGATAATCAAATTATAACCATTCAATAGTTGTACAAAATCTCAAGATTCAACGATATAAATCGATTATATATTTTTTTAATAAATTATTAACTAATTCAAAATTAAAAAAAATATATTAAAATAAAAAAAAATAAAAATACGGCCATGACGGATGAGTCGGTAGCCATCATAGCCGTCGCGTTATGTTTTCTCAGTTTGTCGAACAAAATAAGCTAATATTAAAAAATGTTACAGCGTTTATTCCTGTGAGTATACTTAATATTGCATTAACGCCTCTCTTAAATAACAAGACAAGTTCGCATAATTAATTAACCATTTATGCCCTCACCCTTTCTGCAATTTCAATGAAGGCGTCAACCCCTGACAGTTTTCTAAAGAACTGTCATAGCAAAAAAGAACGAAAAAGACGTAGCAGAGATTTTGATATATGAGTTAACTCCGTACCCCTGGCTCTGTTTGGCGAGGGTGGAATGCGAAAAGGAGAAAAATCAACCCTCTACTATGTTTTGTCAGTAAAGGACAATGCAACTCTCGATCTCACCCAGAGCACCAATGTGGTAGATGGTGGTTTCCTTCTCCACTGCATGAAATGGAAACAATCCTCCTACATTTCTTCAATTTGCCATCAGTACATTGCCTACGTACAGAAACATTACGGTGAAAATTGTACAGTGTTTTATGATGGTTATAGTGTTGTCAACAGCCAAAAACGAGCAGAGCAGAAGCGGAGAGGCAAATAGGGCTGCTGACATCAACTCTCATGAAAGCACGACTTCTACACAATACTTCACTACTTCATTTTTTTTTATAAATCCTACGAATATGTAATAATCGACAAAAGATAGGTGAATTAATTGGCTAAATAGATCTATAACCAGTTTGTATGTCTCCATATTAAAATTTGGAGGCATGATTTTTTTTAATTTGGGCGGAAAATATTCAAAATGATCACCAAAAAATGTTTAGCAATCGGAGAAAAGAGTTTTAAATCGCGCTGTCGCTCCAGTGGTTATGAGATTTTTTATAAGGCCAAGACCAATGGTGATCGACAGAGCAAACATCTTTGTAAGAATTAATAATGTTCTCACAGATTTAGAAACAGTGAACGACTTAATATACCTTGGTTCGTCTTTAAGTGACGAAGGAGGTTGTGAAATAGAAGTGAAAAGAAGAATGAGCCTGACGAAAAAATGAAGAATCAATTTATAATGATGGAATCGTATTCGTCACTCTCGTCGAGATTTATGCTGAAATCAAGCTCAAATTTCGTCTCTTTCTTCGGCAATTTGCATTCTTCGATATCCATGGGCGGTAAATGTGAAGTAAGCGATTTGGTAGTTGGCTTGATAGGATTTTTAGCTACGGACTTCATATTTTAAATCCTGTCTGCGGGCTATATGCTAAATATTAACAGAGCTTATTAATTAAATGTGCGAAACGCAATTTTTAGTTGCTAATTTGTGAAAAAGTTGTAAAGATGAATACGTCAACTGAAACCGCCGCTGAAGGAAGTAAAATTGACAAAACATCAGCGTAAACTAAAAGGAGGCAGTACTCGAGGAAACGCCAGTTCAACCAATCAATTGAAGATTCATTCAAGTGCTCAGATTTTGAAGAACCATTACGTGATTTAGTCGTGGAAAAAGTTCAAGGTGCGAAGGTTGTTCATAATTTCCAGTATTATTGGAAATTTGTCAAAAATGATCCTTTGCCTCCTGAGATTGAAGAGATTGTTACAAAAAATTTAAGCACATCTTCAACTGAATCTGAGGATAGAAGGATAATCAAATTATAACCATTCAATAGTTGTACAAAATCTCAAGATTCAACGATATAAATCGATTATATATTTTTTTAATAAATTATTAACTAATTCAACATTAAAAAAAATATATTAAAATAAAAAAAAATAAAAATACGGCCATGACGGATGAGTCGGTAGCCATCATAGCCGTCGCGTTATGTTTTCTCAGTTTGTCGAACAAAATAAGCTAATATTAAAAAATGTTACAGCGTTTATTCCTGTGAGTATACTTAATATTGCATTAACGCCTCTCTTAAATAACAAGACAAGTTCGCATAATTAATTAACCATTTATGCCCTCACCCTTTCTGCAATTTCAATGAAGGCGTCAACCCCTAACAGTTTTCTAAAGAACTGTCAGCAAAAAAGAACGAAAAAGACGTAGCAGAGATTTTGATATATGAGTTAACTCCGTACCCCTGGCTCTGTTTGGCGAGGGTGGAATGCCAAAAGGAGAAAAATCAACCCTCTACTATGTTTTGTCAGTAAAGGACAATGCAACTCTCGATCTCACCCAGAGCACCAATGTGGTAGATGGTGGTTTCCTTCTCCACTGCATGAAATGGAAACAATCCTCCTACATTTCTTCAATTTGCCATCAGTACATTGCCTACGTACAGAAACATTACGGTGAAAATTGTGCAGTGTTTTATGATGGTTATAGTGTTGTCAACAGCCAAAAACGAGCGGAGCAGAAGCGGAGAGGGCAAATAGGGCTGCTGACATCAACTCTCATGAAAGCACGACTTCTACACAATACTTCACTACTTCATTTTTTTTTTATAAATCCTACGAATATGTAATAATCGACAAAAGATAGGTGAATTAATTGGGTAAATAGATCTATAACCAGTTTGTATGTCTCCATATTAAAATTTGGAGGCATGATTTTTTTAATTTGGGCGGAAAATATTCAAAATGATCACCAAAAAATGTTTAGCAATCGGAGAAAAGAGTTTTAAATCGCGCTGTCGCTCCAGTGGTTAAGAATCAATTTATAATGATGGAATCGTCTTCGTCACTCTCGTCGAGATTTATGCTGAAATCAAGCTCAAATTTCGTCTCTTTCTTCGGCAATTTGCAATCTTCGATGTCCATGGGCGGTAAATGTGAAGTAAGCGATTTGGTAGTTGGCTTGATAGGAGTTTTAGCTACGGACTTCATATTTTAAATCCTGTCTGCGGGCTATACGCTAAATATTAACAGAGCTTATTAATTAAATGTGCGAAACGCAATTTTTAGTTGCTAATTTGTGAAAAAGTTGTAAAGATGAATACGTCAACTGAAACCGCCGCTGAAGGAAGTAAAATTGACAAAACATCAGCTAAAACTAAAAGGAGGCAGTACTCGAGGAAACGCCAGTTCAACCAATCAATTGAAGATTCATTCAAGTGCTCAGATTTTGAAGAACCATTACGTGATTTAGTCGTGGAAAAAGTTCAAGGTGCGAAGGTTGTTCATAATTTCCAGTATTATTGGAAATTTGTCAAAAATGATCCTTTGCCTGCTGAGATTGAAGAGATTGTTACAAAAAATTTAAGCACATCTTCAACTGAATCTGAGGATAGAAGGATAATCAAATTATAACCATTCAATAGTTGTACAAAATCTCAAGATTCAACGATATAAATCGATTATATATTTTTTTAATAAATTATTAACTAATTCAACATTAAAAAAAATATATTAAAATAAAAAAAAATAAAAATACGGCCATGACGGATGAGTCGGTAGCCATCATAGCCGTCGCGTTATGTTTTCTCAGTTTGTCGAACAAAATAAGCTAATATTAAAAAATGTTACAGCGTTTATTCCTGTGAGTATACTTAATATTGCATTAACGCCTCTCTTAAATAACAAGACAAGTTCGCATAATTAATTAACCATTTATGCCCTCACCCTTTCTGCAATTTCAATGAAGGCGTCAACCCCTAACAGTTTTCTAAAGAACTGTCAGCAAAAAAGAACGAAAAAGACGTAGCAGAGATTTTGATATATGAGTTAACTCCGTACCCCTGGCTCTGTTTGGCGAGGGTGGAATGCGAAAAGGAGAAAAATCAACCCTCTACTATGTTTTGTCAGTAAAGGACAATGCAACTCTCGATCTCACCCAGAGCACCAATGTGGTAGATGGTGGTTTCCTTCTCCACTGCATGAAATGGAAACAATCCTCCTACATTTCTTCAATTTGCCATCAGTACATTGCCTACGTACAGAAACATTACGGTGAAAATTGTGCAGTGTTTTATGATGGTTATAGTGTTGTCAACAGCCAAAAACGAGCGGAGCAGAAGCGGAGAGGGCAAATAGGGCTGCTGACATCAACTCTCATGAAAGCACGACTTCTACACAATACTTCACTACTTCATTTTTTTTTTATAAATCCTACGAATATGTAATAATCGACAAAAGATAGGTGAATTAATTGGGTAAATAGATCTATAACCAGTTTGTATGTCTCCATATTAAAATTTGGAGGCATGATTTTTTTAATTTGGGCGGAAAATATTCAAAATGATCACCAAAAAATGTTTAGCAATCGGAGAAAAGAGTTTTAAATCGCGCTGTCGCTCCAGTGGTTAAGAATCAATTTATAATGATGGAATCGTCTTCGTCACTCTCGTCGAGATTTATGCTGAAATCAAGCTCAAATTTCGTCTCTTTCTTCGGCAATTTGCAATCTTCGATGTCCATGGGCGGTAAATGTGAAGTAAGCGATTTGGTAGTTGGCTTGATAGGAGTTTTAGCTACGGACTTCATATTTTAAATCCTGTCTGCGGGCTATATGCTAAATATTAACAGAGCTTATTAATTAAATGTGCGAAACGCAATTTTTAGTTGCTAATTTGTGAAAAAGTTGTAAAGATGAATACGTCAACTGAAACCGCCGCTGAAGGAAGTAAAATTGACAAAACATCAGCTAAAACTAAAAGGAGGCAGTACTCGAGTAAACGCCAGTTCAACCAATCAATTGAAGATTCATTCAAGTGCTCAGATTTTGAAGAACCATTACGTGATTTAGTCGTGGAAAAAGTTCAAGGTGCGAAGGTTGTTCATAATTTCCAGTATTATTGGAAATTTGTCAAAAATGATCCTTTGCCTCCTGAGATTGAAGAGATTGTTACAAAAAATTTAAGCACATCTTCAACTGAATCTGAGGATAGAAGGATAATCAAATTATAACCATTCAATAGTTGTACAAAATCTCAAGATTCAACGATATAAATCGATTATATATTTTTTTAATAAATTATTAACTAATTCAACATTAAAAAAAATATATTGAAAATAAAAAAAAATAAAAATACGGCCATGACGGATGAGTCGGTAGCCATCATAGCCGTCGCGTTATGTTTTCTCAGTTTGTCGAACAAAATAAGCTAATATTAAAAAATGTTACAGCGTTTATTCCTGTGAGTATACTTAATATTGCATTAACGCCTCTCTTTAATAACAAGACAAGTTCGCATAATTAATTAACCATTTATGCCCTCACCCTTTCTGCAATTTCAATGAAGGCGTCAACCCCTAACAGTTTTCTAAAGAACTGTCAGCAAAAAAGAACGAAAAAGACGTAGCAGAGATTTTGATATATGAGTTAACTCCGTACCCCTGGCTCTGTTTGGCGAGGGTGGAATGCGAAAAGGAGAAAAATCAACCCTCTACTATGTTTTGTCAGTAAAGGACAATGCAACTCTCGATCTCACCCAGAGCACCAATGTGGTAGATAGTGGTTTCCTTCTCCACTGCATGAAATGGAAACAATCCTCCTACATTTCTTCAATTTGCCATCAGTACATTGCCTACGTACAGAAACATTACGGTGAAAATTGTGCAGTGTTTTATGATGGTTATAGTGTTGTCAACAGCCAAAAACGAGCGGAGCAGAAGCGGAGAGGGCAAATAGGGCTGCTGACATCAACTCTCATGAAAGCACGACTTCTACACAATACTTCACTACTTCATTTTTTTTTTATAAATCCTACGAATATGTAATAATCGACAAAAGATAGGTGAATTAATTGGGTAAATAGATCTATAACCAGTTTGTATGTCTCCATATTAAAATTTGGAGGCATGATTTTTTTAATTTGGGCGGAAAATATTCAAAATGATCACCAAAAAATGTTTAGCAATCGGAGAAAAGAGTTTTAAATCGCGCTGTCGCTCCAGTGGTTAAGAATCAATTTATAATGATGGAATCGTCTTCGTCACTCTCGTCGAGATTTATGCTGAAATCAAGCTCAAATTTCGTCTCTTTCTTCGGCAATTTGCAATCTTCGATGTCCATGGGCGGTAAATGTGAAGTAAGCGATTTGGTAGTTGGCTTGATAGGAGTTTTAGCTACGGACTTCATATTTTAAATCCTGTCTGCGGGCTATATGCTAAATATTAACAGAGCTTATTAATTAAATGTGCGAAACGCAATTTTTAGTTGCTAATTTGTGAAAAAGTTGTAAAGATGAATACGTCAACTGAAACCGCCGCTGAAGGAAGTAAAATTGACAAAACATCAGCTAAAACTAAAAGGAGGCAGTACTCGAGGAAACGCCAGTTCAACCAATCAATTGAAGATTCATTCAAGTGCTCAGATTTTGAAGAACCATTACGTGATTTAGTCGTGGAAAAAGTTCAAGGTGCGAAGGTTGTTCATAATTTCCAGTATTATTGGAAATTTGTCAAAAATGATCCTTTGCCTCCTGAGATTGAAGAGATTGTTACAAAAAATTTAAGCACATCTTCAACTGAATCTGAGGATAGAAGGATAATCAAATTATAACCATTCAATAGTTGTACAAAATCTCAAGATTCAACGATATAAATCGATTATATATTTTTTTAATAAATTATTAACTAATTCAAAATTAAAAAAAATATATTAAAATAAAAAAAAATAAAAATACGGCCATGACGGATGAGTCGGTAGCCATCATAGCCGTCGCGTTATGTTTTCTCAGTTTGTCGAACAAAATAAGCTAATATTAAAAAATGTTACAGCGTTTATTCCTGTGAGTATACTTAATATTGCATTAACGCCTCTCTTAAATAACAAGACAAGTTCGCATAATTAATTAACCATTTATGCCCTCACCCTTTCTGCAATTTCAATGAAGGCGTCAACCCCTGACAGTTTTCTAAAGAACTGTCATAGCAAAAAAGAACGAAAAAGACGTAGCAGAGATTTTGATATATGAGTTAACTCCGTACCCCTGGCTCTGTTTGGCGAGGGTGGAATGCGAAAAGGAGAAAAATCAACCCTCTACTATGTTTTGTCAGTAAAGGACAATGCAACTCTCGATCTCACCCAGAGCACCAATGTGGTAGATGGTGGTTTCCTTCTCCACTGCATGAAATGGAAACAATCCTCCTACATTTCTTCAATTTGCCATCAGTACATTGCCTACGTACAGAAACATTACGGTGAAAATTGTGCAGTGTTTTATGATGCTTATAGTGTTGTCAACAGTCAAAAACGAGCGGAGCAGAAGCGGAGAGGGCAAATAGGGCTGCTGACATCAACTCTCATGAAAGCACGACTTCTACACAATACTTCACTACTTCATTTTTTTTTATAAATCCTACGAATATGTAATAATCGACAAAAGATAGGTGAATTAATTGGGTAAATAGATCTATAACCAGTTTGTATGTCTCCATATTAAAATTTGGAGGCATGATTTTTTTAATTTGGGCGGAAAATATTCAAAATGATCACCAAAAAATGTTTAGCAATCGGAGAAAAGAGTTTTAAATCGCGCTGTCGCTCCAGTGGTTAAGAATCAATTTATAATGATGGAATCGTCTTCGTCACTCTCGTCGAGATTTATGCTGAAATCAAGCTCAAATTTCGTCTCTTTCTTCGGCAATTTGCAATCTTCGATGTCCATGGGCGGTAAATGTGAAGTAAGCGATTTGGTAGTTGGCTTGATAGGAGTTTTAGCTACGGACTTCATATTTTAAATCCTGTCTGCGGGCTATATGCTAAATATTAACAGAGCTTATTAATTAAATGTGCGAAACGCAATTTTTAGTTGCTAATTTGTGAAAAAGTTGTAAAGATGAATACGTCAACTGAAACCGCCGCTGAAGGAAGTAAAATTGACAAAACATCAGCTAAAACTAAAAGGAGGCAGTACTCGAGGAAACGCCAGTTCAACCAATCAATTGAAGATTCATTCAAGTGCTCAGATTTTGAAGAACCATTACGTGATTTAGTCGTGGAAAAAGTTCAAGGTGCGAAGGTTGTTCATAATTTCCAGTATTATTGGAAATTTGTCAAAAATGATCCTTTGCCTCCTGAGATTGAAGAGATTGTTACAAAAAATTTAAGCACATCTTCAACTGAATCTGAGGATAGAAGGATAATCAAATTATAACCATTCAATAGTTGTACAAAATCTCAAGATTCAACGATATAAATCGATTATATATTTTTTTAATAAATTATTAACTAATTCAAAATTAAAAAAAATATATTAAAATAAAAAAAAATAAAAATACGGCCATGACGGATGAGTCGGTAGCCATCATAGCCGTCGCGTTATGTTTTCTCAGTTTGTCGAACAAAATAAGCTAATATTAAAAAATGTTACAGCGTTTATTCCTGTGAGTATACTTAATATTGCATTAACGCCTCTCTTAAATAACAAGACAAGTTCGCATAATTAATTAACCATTTATGCCCTCACCCTTTCTGCAATTTCAATGAAGGCGTCAACCCCTGACAGTTTTCTAAAGAACTGTCATAGCAAAAAAGAACGAAAAAGACGTAGCAGAGATTTTGATATATGAGTTAACTCCGTACCCCTGGCTCTGTTTGGCGAGGGTGGAATGCGAAAAGGAGAAAAATCAACCCTCTACTATGTTTTGTCAGTAAAGGACAATGCAACTCTCGATCTCACCCAGAGCACCAATGTGGTAGATGGTGGTTTCCTTCTCCACTGCATGAAATGGAAACAATCCTCCTACATTTCTTCAATTTGCCATCAGTACATTGCCTACGTACAGAAACATTACGGTGAAAATTGTGCAGTGTTTTATGATGCTTATAGTGTTGTCAACAGTCAAAAACGAGCGGAGCAGAAGCGGAGAGGGCAAATAGGGCTGCTGACATCAACTCTCATGAAAGCACGACTTCTACACAATACTTCACTACTTCATTTTTTTTTATAAATCCTACGAATATGTAATAATCGACAAAAGATAGGTGAATTAATTGGGTAAATAGATCTATAACCAGTTTGTATGTCTCCATATTAAAATTTGGAGGCATGATTTTTTTAATTTGGGCGGAAAATATTCAAAATGATCACCAAAAAATGTTTAGCAATCGGAGAAAAGAGTTTTAAATCGCGCTGTCGCTCCAGTGGTTAAGAATCAATTTATAATGATGGAATCGTCTTCGTCACTCTCGTCGAGATTTATGCTGAAATCAAGCTCAAATTTCGTCTCTTTCTTCGGCAATTTGCAATCTTCGATGTCCATGGGCGGTAAATGTGAAGTAAGCGATTTGGTAGTTGGCTTGATAGGAGTTTTAGCTACGGACTTCATATTTTAAATCCTGTCTGCGGGCTATATGCTAAATATTAACAGAGCTTATTAATTAAATGTGCGAAACGCAATTTTTAGTTGCTAATTTGTGAAAAAGTTGTAAAGATGAATACGTCAACTGAAACCGCCGCTGAAGGAAGTAAAATTGACAAAACATCAGCTAAAACTAAAAGGAGGCAGTACTCGAGGAAACGCCAGTTCAACCAATCAATTGAAGATTCATTCAAGTGCTCAGATTTTGAAGAACCATTACGTGATTTAGTCGTGGAAAAAGTTCAAGGTGCGAAGGTTGTTCATAATTTCCAGTATTATTGGAAATTTGTCAAAAATGATCCTTTGCCTCCTGAGATTGAAGAGATTGTTACAAAAAATTTAAGCACATCTTCAACTGAATCTGAGGATAGAAGGATAATCAAATTATAACCATTCAATAGTTGTACAAAATCTCAAGATTCAACGATATAAATCGATTATATATTTTTTTAATAAATTATTAACTAATTCAACATTAAAAAAAATATATTAAAATAAAAAAAAATAAAAATACGGCCATGACGGATGAGTCGGTAGCCATCATAGCCGTCGCGTTATGTTTTCTCAGTTTGTCGAACAAAATAAGCTAATATTAAAAAATGTTACAGCGTTTATTCCTGTGAGTATACTTAATATTGCATTAACGCCTCTCTTAAATAACAAGACAAGTTCGCATAATTAATTAACCATTTATGCCCTCACCCTTTCTGCAATTTCAATGAAGGCGTCAACCCCTAACAGTTTTCTAAAGAACTGTCAGCAAAAAAGAACGAAAAAGACGTAGCAGAGATTTTGATATATGAGTTAACTCCGTACCCCTGGCTCTGTTTGGCGAGGGTGGAATGCGAAAAGGAGAAAAATCAACCCTCTACTATGTTTTGTCAGTAAAGGACAATGCAACTCTCGATCTCACCCAGAGCACCAATGTGGTAGATGGTGGTTTCCTTCTCCACTGCATGAAATGGAAACAATCCTCCTACATTTCTTCAATTTGCCATCAGTACATTGCCTACGTACAGAAACATTACGGTGAAAATTGTGCAGTGTTTTATGATGGTTATAGTGTTGTCAACAGCCAAAAACGAGCGGAGCAGAAGCGGAGAGGGCAAATAGGGCTGCTGACATCAACTCTCATGAAAGCACGACTTCTACACAATACTTCACTACTTCATTTTTTTTTATAAATCCTACGAATATGTAATAATCGACAAAAGATAGGTGAATTAATTGGGTAAATAGATCTATAACCAGTTTGTATGTCTCCATATTAAAATTTGGAGGCATGATTTTTTTAATTTGGGCGGAAAATATTCAAAATGATCACCAAAAAATGTTTAGCAATGGGAGAAAAGAGTTTTAAATCGCGCTGTCGCTCCAGTGGTTAAGAATCAATTTATAATGATGGAATCGTCTTCGTCACTCTCGTCGAGATTTATGCTGAAATCAAGCTCAAATTTCGTCTCTTTCTTCGGCAATTTGCAATCTTCGATGTCCATGGGCGGTAAATGTGAAGTAAGCGATTTGGTAGTTGGCTTGATAGGAGTTTTAGCTACGGACTTCATATTTTAAATCCTGTCTGCGGGCTATATGCTAAATATTAACAGAGCTTATTAATTAAATGTGCGAAACGCAATTTTTAGTTGCTAATTTGTGAAAAAGTTGTAAAGATGAATACGTCAACTGAAACCGCCGCTGAAGGAAGTAAAATTGACAAAACATCAGCTAAAACTAAAAGGAGGCAGTACTCGAGGAAACGCCAGTTCAACCAATCAATTGAAGATTCATTCAAGTGCTCAGATTTTGAAGAACCATTACGTGATTTAGTCGTGGAAAAAGTTCAAGGTGCGAAGGTTGTTCATAATTTCCAGTATTATTGGAAATTTGTCAAAAATGATCCTTTGCCTCCTGAGATTGAAGAGATTGTTACAAAAAATTTAAGCACATCTTCAACTGAATCTGAGGATAGAAGGATAATCAAATTATAACCATTCAATAGTTGTACAAAATCTCAAGATTCAACGATATAAATCGATTATATATTTTTTTAATAAATTATTAACTAATTCAAAATTAAAAAAAATATATTAAAATAAAAAAAAATAAAAATACGGCCATGACGGATGAGTCGGTAGCCATCATAGCCGTCGCGTTATGTTTTCTCAGTTTGTCGAACAAAATAAGCTAATATTAAAAAATGTTACAGCGTTTATTCCTGTGAGTATACTTAATATTGCATTAACGCCTCTCTTAAATAACAAGACAAGTTCGCATAATTAATTAACCATTTATGCCCTCACCCTTTCTGCAATTTCAATGAAGGCGTCAACCCCTAACAGTTTTCTAAAGAACTGTCAGCAAAAAAGAACGAAAAAGACGTAGCAGAGATTTTGATATATGAGTTAACTCCGTACCCCTGGCTCTGTTTGGCGAGGGTGGAATGCGAAAAGGAGAAAAATCAACCCTCTACTATGTTTTGTCAGTAAAGGACAATGCAACTCTCGATCTCACCCAGAGCACCAATGTGGTAGATGGTGGTTTCCTTCTCCACTGCATGAAATGGAAACAATCCTCCTACATTTCTTCAATTTGCCATCAGTACATTGCCTACGTACAGAAACATTACGGTGAAAATTGTGCAGTGTTTTATGATGGTTATAGTGTTGTCAACAGCCAAAAACGAGCGGAGCAGAAGCGGAGAGGGCAAATAGGGCTGCTGACATCAACTCTCATGAAAGCACGACTTCTACACAATACTTCACTACTTCATTTTTTTTTTATAAATCCTACGAATATGTAATAATCGACAAAAGATAGGTGAATTAATTGGGTAAATAGATCTATAACCAGTTTGTATGTCTCCATATTAAAATTTGGAGGCATGATTTTTTTAATTTGGGCGGAAAATATTCAAAATGATCACCAAAAAATGTTTAGCAATCGGAGAAAAGAGTTTTAAATCGCGCTGTCGCTCCAGTGGTTAAGAATCAATTTATAATGATGGAATCGTCTTCGTCACTCTCGTCGAGATTTATGCTGAAATCAAGCTCAAATTTCGTCTCTTTCTTCGGCAATTTGCAATCTTCGATGTCCATGGGCGGTAAATGTGAAGTAAGCGATTTGGTAGTTGGCTTGATAGGAGTTTTAGCTACGGACTTCATATTTTAAATCCTGTCTGCGGGCTATATGCTAAATATTAACAGAGCTTATTAATTAAATGTGCGAAACGCAATTTTTAGTTGCTAATTTGTGAAAAAGTTGTAAAGATGAATACGTCAACTGAAACCGCCGCTGAAGGAAGTAAAATTGACAAAACATCAGCTAAAACTAAAAGGAGGCAGTACTCGAGTAAACGCCAGTTCAACCAATCAATTGAAGATTCATTCAAGTGCTCAGATTTTGAAGAACCATTACGTGATTTAGTCGTGGAAAAAGTTCAAGGTGCGAAGGTTGTTCATAATTTCCAGTATTATTGGAAATTTGTCAAAAATGATCCTTTGCCTCCTGAGATTGAAGAGATTGTTACAAAAAATTTAAGCACATCTTCAACTGAATCTGAGGATAGAAGGATAATCAAATTATAACCATTCAATAGTTGTACAAAATCTCAAGATTCAACGATATAAATCGATTATATATTTTTTTAATAAATTATTAACTAATTCAACATTAAAAAAAATATATTAAAATAAAAAAGAATAAAAATACGGCCATGACGGATGAGTCGGTAGCCATCATAGCCGTCGCGTTATGTTTTCTCAGTTTGTCGAACAAAATAAGCTAATATTAAAAAATGTTACAGCGTTTATTCCTGTGAGTATACTTAATATTGCATTAACGCCTCTCTTTAATAACAAGACAAGTTCGCATAATTAATTAACCATTTATGCCCTCACCCTTTCTGCAATTTCAATGAAGGCGTCAACCCCTAACAGTTTTCTAAAGAACTGTCAGCAAAAAAGAACGAAAAAGACGTAGCAGAGATTTTGATATATGAGTTAACTCCGTACCCCTGGCTCTGTTTGGCGAGGGTGGAATGCGAAAAGGAGAAAAATCAACCCTCTACTATGTTTTGTCAGTAAAGGACAATGCAACTCTCGATCTCACCCAGAGCACCAATGTGGTAGATAGTGGTTTCCTTCTCCACTGCATGAAATGGAAACAATCCTCCTACATTTCTTCAATTTGCCATCAGTACATTGCCTACGTACAGAAACATTACGGTGAAAATTGTGCAGTGTTTTATGATGGTTATAGTGTTGTCAACAGCCAAAAACGAGCGGAGCAGAAGCGGAGAGGGCAAATAGGGCTGCTGACATCAACTCTCATGAAAGCACGACTTCTACACAATACTTCACTACTTCATTTTTTTTTATAAATCCTACGAATATGTAATAATCGACAAAAGATAGGTGAATTAATTGGGTAAATAGATCTATAACCAGTTTGTATGTCTCCATATTAAAATTTGGAGGCATGATTTTTTTAATTTGGGCGGAAAATATTCAAAATGATCACCAAAAAATGTTTAGCAATCGGAGAAAAGAGTTTTAAATCGCGCTGTCGCTCCAGTGGTTAAGAATCAATTTATAATGATGGAATCGTCTTCGTCACTCTCGTCGAGATTTATGCTGAAATCAAGCTCAAATTTCGTCTCTTTCTTCGGCAATTTGCAATCTTCGATGTCCATGGGCGGTAAATGTGAAGTAAGCGATTTGGTAGTTGGCTTGATAGGAGTTTTAGCTACGGACTTCATATTTTAAATCCTGTCTGCGGGCTATATGCTAAATATTAACAGAGCTTATTAATTAAATGTGCGAAACGCAATTTTTAGTTGCTAATTTGTGAAAAAGTTGTAAAGATGAATACGTCAACTGAAACCGCCGCTGAAGGAAGTAAAATTGACAAAACATCAGCTAAAACTAAAAGGAGGCAGTACTCGAGGAAACGCCAGTTCAACCAATCAATTGAAGATTCATTCAAGTGCTCAGATTTTGAAGAACCATTACGTGATTTAGTCGTGGAAAAAGTTCAAGGTGCGAAGGTTGTTCATAATTTCCAGTATTATTGGAAATTTGTCAAAAATGATCCTTTGCCTCCTGAGATTGAAGAGATTGTTACAAAAAATTTAAGCACATCTTCAACTGAATCTGAGGATAGAAGGATAATCAAATTATAACCATTCAATAGTTGTACAAAATCTCAAGATTCAACGATATAAATCGATTATATATTTTTTTAATAAATTATTAACTAATTCAACATTAAAAAAAATATATTAAAATAAAAAAAAATAAAAATACGGCCATGACGGATGAGTCGGTAGCCATCATAGCCGTCGCGTTATGTTTTCTCAGTTTGTCGAACAAAATAAGCTAATATTAAAAAATGTTGTAGCTTTTATTACTGTGAGTATACTTAATATTGCATTAACGCCTCTCTTAAATAACAAGACAAGTTCGCATAATTAATTAACCATTTTTGCCCTCACCCTTTCTGCAATTTTCAATGAAGGCGTCAACCCCTGACAGTTTTTCAAAGAACTGTCATAGCAAAAAAGAACGAAAAAGACGTAGCAGAGCTTTTGATATATGAGTTAACTCCGTACCCCTGGCTCTGTTTGGCGAGGGCGGAATGCGAAAAGGAGAAAAATCAACCCTCTACTATGTTTTGTCAGTAATGCTTAGTTCACACTGAGCTATATATCTGCGAGCAGATATCTGTTGATTCGCGAGCGCTTATTTTTTGTCCTTTCACACGAGGCTATCAAATATTTCTTCCTGTGGTAGGAGAGGGGGTCAGTCGAATTAGGGAGCGGCAACGGACCGCATATTTTTTGTACTGAAATCTGTCAACTTGACATCTGTCATCCACGGGTGAGCTTATTAATTAAATGTGCGAAACGTAATTTTTAGTTGCTAATTTGTGAAAAAGTTGTAAAGATGAATACGTCAACTGAAACCGCCGCTGAAGGAAGTAAAATTGACAAAACATCAGCTAAAACTAAAAGGAGGCAGTACTCGAGGAAACGCCAGTTCAACCAATCAATTGAAGATTCATTCAAGTGCTCAGATTTTGAAGAACCATTACGTGATTTAGTCGTGGAACCAGTTCAAGGTGCGAAGGTTGTTCATAATTTCCAGAATTATTGGAAATTCGTCAAAAATGATCCATTGCCTCCTGGGATTGAAGAGATTGTTACAAAAAATTTAAGCACATCTTCAACTGAATCTGAGGATAGAAGGATAATCAAATCATAACCATTCGATAGTTGTACAAAATCTCAAGATTCAACGATATAAATCGATTATATATTTTTTTAATAAATTATTAACTAATTCAACATTAAAAAAAATATATAAAAATAAAAAAAATGAAAATACGACCATGACGGATGAGTCGGTAGCCATTATGGCCGTCGCGTTATGTTTTCTCAGTTTGTCGAACAAAATAAGCTAATATTAAAAAATGTTATAGCGTTTATTACTGCGAGTATACTTAATATTGCATTAACGCCTCTTTTAAATAACAAGACAAGTTAGCATAATTAATTAACCATTTATGCCCTCACCCTTTCTGCAATTTTCAATGAAGGCGTCAACCCCTGACAGTTTTCCAAAGAACTGTCAGCAAAAAAGAACGAAAAAGACGTAGCAGAGCTTTTGATATATGAGTTAACTTCGTACTCCTGGCTCTGTTTGGCGAGGGCGGAATGCGAAAAGGAGAAAAATCAACCCTCTACTATGTTTTGTCAGTAAAGGACAAAGCAACTCTCGATCTCACCCAGAGCACCAATGTGGTAGATGGTGGTTTCCTTCTCCAGTGAACGACTTTATATAGGTTGTGAAATAGAAGTGAAAAGAAGAATGAGCCCGACGAAAAAATGAAGAATCAATTTATAATGATGGAATCGTCTTCGTCACTCTCGTCGAGATTTATGCTGAAATCAAGCTCAAATTTCGTCTCTTTCGTCGGCAATTTGCATTCTTCGATGTCCATGGGAGGTAAATGAAGTAAGCGATTTGGTAGTTGGCTTGATAGGAGTTTTAGCTAATAGGACTTCATATTTCATGACAGAAAAAGTCGGCACGTCATCTTTCATGGCCTTCTTGAAAATGTCTTCCACGTTGACAATTGAAAAGTTTCGATTCGGTTGTTCTGCTTCATCGTGTGTTTTAGATTTTTTAGCCTCGCGGTTTAATGTGGATGTTTCGAAGGGTCGTTTTTTAGCTTTTTCGCTTTAATGTGGATGTTTCGAAGGGTCGTTTTTTAGCTTTTTCGCTTTAATGTGGATGTTTCGAACGGTCGTTTGTTAGCTTTTTCGCTTTAATGTGGATGTTTCGAAGGGTCGTTTTTTAGCTTTTTCGCTTTAATGTGGATGTTTCGAAGGGTCGTTTTTTAGCTTTTTCGCTTTAATGTGGATGTTTCGAACGGTCGTTTGTTAGCTTTTTCGCTTTAATGTGGATGTTTCGAAGGGTCGTTTTTTAGCTTTTCGCTTTCTGTGAGGTCGATTAAGTCTTTATTGGATGTTAGTTGTTCTAGGCCATACTGTTCATTACCCGGTGTGGGATTGACGATAATGAACTCGTTAGTTTGTTTGTTTGCCTTGGGGAAATCGCTAAATTCTCCCTCTCGGAGGTCAGGAGAAAATGGTAACTTTTAGAACAAAGCGAGTTTCGAAAAATCCTTTTTAAGAGATATTTTTGAATATTTACACATTGGAAATATAAAGAAAAAAATTGTTTTTTTTTTGTAGACTAGAATACTGCCTTAATTTATTCACCTTTTCTATACTATTCGAGATAAGAATAATTATCATCTCAAAGAATGGACGATCGTCCATGCCAAGGGTTAGAACGGAACTTTCAGCGGCATACACCTTAATAGTGCTTCAGATTTGAACTCCGATTCAAATTCCAATGCCAAGCATCTATGACCCGTGTTAGTCCGTACCGTTTGAGAAAATGAAATAAGAATTTATCATTACCTATCTATTATTTTTTATGTTATTTTTTATGAAAATACACGTAGGAGGAGAAGGGGGAGTATCTGGCTGGAGATCAAACATGGCTAAAGCCATTTAAACAACGTTTCGATTCTGAACGGTGGTCTTACATCACGGCGATTCTGAGAATATCTTCCACTTTGGAACATGCCGCAAATTTACCACATATTATTTTAAATAAATAAATTGTAAAATAACACCACTCAATCATATAAAACTTATTTGCGAGAGCCGGGATTCGAATCAATATGTGTATATGAAAATCCAATATGTCAGGGTGAGAAAACCGTTGGTGAAACTCCTAAAAAGAAACAATTTGAGAGAGTAACGAACGATTTGTATCTTTCTTCGACATCAAACCTCAATTTATCAACAAACGTAGCGTTAAAAAGTGCTTCCCATCGAAAAGAGAAGTCTTTCCAGATATTGTGCGACAGGTTTTTAGAATTATAGTCTATTTCCAAGTGCATCTGAAGCTGGAATTCATAAGAGTTTTCGGATGCAACGGGGGTACTAGTAATAAAAGTGATAATTCATGTGTCAATTGTAGGTCTACTTACCTATCAGTGGATGGGCAATAAGATTTGGTGTTTGAAACGTTATTTTCTTTTGGCAAAATTCCCCAAAACTTTATAATATGAAATGGGCATTATAGGCAATGCAGTCAATTATGATTTGTCACTTGCGAATTCACCTATAATTAATGAAACAATAATAAAAGAGAGAATTAACGAACGACTTGTACCTTTCTTCGACATCAAACCTAATTTATTAACAAACGTTGCCTTAAAAAATGCTTCCATCGAAAAGAGAAGTCTTTCCAGATATTGTTCGACAGGTTTTTAGAATTATAGTCTATTTCCAAGTGCATCTTAAGCCGGAATTCGTAAGCAGTTTTCGGATGCAACGGGGTACTAGTAATAAAGGTGATCATTCTATTCCTAATTGCATCGTTTCAATTGTAGGTCTACTTACCTACAAGTGGATGGGCAACAAGATTTGGTTCTGAAACGTTATTTTCTTTTGGCAAAATTACCCAAAACTTTATAATATGAAATAGGCATTACGGGCAATGGTAATATATTATTGACTATAATGGCTTGTCACTTGTGGCGAATTCAGCTACAATTAACGAAACAATAGAATACAAATACAAAAGAGAGAAGTAACGAACGACTCGTACAACTATCGAACCAAGCAAGACTCTCAGTAGAAAGGGTAAGAATTTTGATTACCAATCCATTATACACACTACTGAATCAAATGGAATGACATCCAAATATCATCATTAACAGCGGAAGAAATTGATTTGACAAGCTAGCAGAGGAATTGAACTGATGACTCCTGGATGGTAATCTTGGTGATCCCGGGTGCAAAGTCTCCAAAATAAGAATAATTCTTAGGTTATATTCGTACAAATAAAACATAAAAACTCCGGCAGTAAATACGAGCTTTGGACACCATAAATATCAAGCTATAAAAACATTCAACGGTCTTTCACTTGGTTCCGAAAAATGAGGAAAATAAATTCAGATACAAAATTAAAAGATAGATTAAAGAACAAAAAAAAAACGAGTGTGCTTGAGACCACACGACTGAAGTAAAACTTCTTTATGCTTCGGTCGCCTCGCCCGATCACACTTTTCGTAACGCTCTCGTCACGCATTCACCAGCTTACTTCCCAAGTCAAGCATGCATCGTTCGCCTTGCCCAATTACACTTTTCGTAACGCTCTCGTCACGCATTCACCAGCTTACTCCCCAAGTCAAGCGTGCGTAAAGAAGTTTTACTTCAAAAAAATAATATTTGCGAAAGCCGGGATTCGAACCCGCTACCTTTAGTTTTGCTATTCGGGAGCCTTATCCTTCGACAACGGAGGCCGTCAAAAGCCGAGGCAGTTTAGGATATTTACCATATGAAGAAGGAGGAGAATTATATTTACGTGGCCTACCCAGAGTTTGATGAAGTCTTTGAATCTCATTCGGTTTCGTATCCTGTCAGTCCCGAATCGTTTCGTACCGTTAAATTTATCATAAAATCTCCATGTAGGTACTAACCACACAAGGGAGCTAAAAAACAGATCACCATTCTTCGAAGGAAACCTTAATGGTGCCTTCGCATCTGAACTGCAGCGCAAATATTCCAACAGTCTAATATTGTTCAATTGTTCAGTAGATTCACTTCGAGAAAAAATGTGTCATCTGGCCTCGCACCTCGTATCTGGTCTCCGGTGAGTGCCAATTTTTCGCCAGTCCGATATTGTTTTATAGATACCGTTCGAGAAAAAAGAAGAGTAAGAATTTATCGTAAAATCTCGACGCGTGTACTTATCCAAATAAAAAAGAGTCAACATTCTTCTGGACGAGCATCGACCCTGAAGCAATATCACAATTACTATTGCATACACGTAGCTTCATTTAGGTAATATAGTCGGCTCACGCAGTAACCAGCGTTACCTATGTTTAATCCATTTCGAATTGTTATTATTCAATCATGGCAAACGTGTGAACCGACAGAAATAAATATTATCTGATTTTGAAATTTATCTTTTCAATTGATTTGTGTTCTTTTCATTCAGCGAAAATGAAATTATCATTGCCAGAAATAGCTCAGTTACGATTCTTTCTAGTTATATTTTTCTTCGAAATTTTATTTGATTATCATTTTTATCTATAAAGCTTAGCTTTTTTTTATCATGACCATCTAAATGCTCTTTTTAAAAGATTTTAACGTAAACCTCTTTATTTTTTAGATGGTCACTCGTGCTTGAAATCAAGGTACAGTTGGCAATACTTTCTCAGAAGTAGTAGATGTATTCAACCGCAACGTAGTTACACAAGCAGGCTATAATAACATACTTCAATAATAATAATCAACGTTAGCGTCTCTTCTGCATTGGTTCTATATAATTTAATTAGCTTTCTATTTAATTTAATTATTTGATTTTACTTCATGTTCCACAAAATTATTATGTATATCAAATGCGCAATATTATACAAAATTTTACAATACAGACAATTTTAACAATACCCTTCAGAAATACCGAATAGAAGTAACGTGTACGATCGAAAATTAATACAAGAGTGTAGAATGTATCGAAAGCATCTCCTATCCTTATCCTATTTTCCTTTACCTCTTCTCCTCACCAAAAAATAATTTTAAGATGTGATTTAACTCCATCTCTACGTATCTTTAACATAAGAGACTTGACTTAATATAACTTTATTGGGAACCTTTATTGGATAACCAACACCTTTGCCATAGGTCATCCTAAGTGGTTCGCTACTTGGTGGTTTAGCAGGGGTGCCCGGGTTCATGGGGTGAGGTTTGTCTTGGTCTTGGAGGCGGATGACCAGGACGCACAGAACCCAGATTCCTTCCCACCCTTTAAACCCTTTTCCTTCCCAGAGCTCTCCTCTCCTTCCTTTCCTTAAAAAAATCCTCCACACAGCTTCCCCAAAGATGACATTGGCCCTGAGGGAAATTATTTTCCTCAGGCCTCCTGTGAAGAGCTCATGTAAAATATATATATGTTAACATATAATAACATAAACAAATCTGTAAGGATGATGAAAAAAATTTTAATCTAAATAATCTTTTATAATTTGGTTGAAGGAACCGAAAAATACGAGCTTTGTGTGATTCAATTCGAAATAGTTTTCAAGTTGCAGATTAATACACAAACTTAGTTTTTCATTCCAAAATCATAATAATTATTAAGTGTTTAAAAATATGTGTACGCCACTGGTGGATTAAGTCTTTATGTGTAGTGAGTTACTAGGTACTTGATTAGAATTACTAGGTACTTGACTAATCTTGTAAACAATGTAATAACATTGTGTACGTTTGTATCTTCGAATCATAAGAATCAACAATGAAAATATACATTAATATCTGACACGTGTAACTAATGTCCATCAATTAATGAATTACACAATCAGTTATCAATCTCTTGCCGATATATTTCTACAATAATGGGTCAGTGGGTTATCTAAAAGTGGGTTATCTATATAGAATTAAATTATCAGTTGAACTTTCTAGGTCATTAAATAATGCATTTAATATTATTGATTTTATTTAGATATTCTTTTATTTTTCACAATTTTCGTGCTTAAAGATGTTTAAAAAAATAATCTAAGATCATGTTTTTTGAAAAAACGTAGGTAGGTACAAAACAACGTATTTTTGAAACGACTGAAAGAGTGCCAGTTTTGTGTGATTTTCTTTAAGTGAATACCGCACAAGAGTCCTAACTGCTCCCAACCGCCTGCAGCCAGAGAGTCTATGGCATCCCCAATTGGGGTATTTTGTGGAGCTGAAGATATGGAGAGAGGATGGGGAAGAAGAAGGCGGGGAAGTAGCTGGTTGTTGAGATTTGATCACCAAACACGGCTAAAGCCATTTAAAGCAACATTTCAATTTTGAATGGTGGTATTCCACCAGAACCATTCTGAGAGCATCTTCCACTCTGCAATGTGGCGCAAATATACTACATATTATTTTTAATAAATAAATTGTGAATAACACAAATAAATCAAACAAAATTTACTTGCGCATGTCGGCATCCGAACCCACGGTCTTCGGATTGCTAGTAGAGAACCTTATCCCCGACCTCGGAGATCGGTGTAAAATTTAGCGTTACGTTCATACACTGTCGTATTATATGGTTCTTTGTAGAACTTGATTATTTATTTGTAATACCTAGTGTATATTATATATGTAATGTGTTTGGTATAAGAGCATTTGCTAAGAGAAGAAGAAGAAGGTGTTATTTTCAAAACAATTAACCTGTGGCATCTTAAGTCTCAACACACAACAACACGATAAGTTACGTACAAAAAAGGCCAATCTCTCAATTCTTCAAAGATAATATTGCTGTTAACTGTCAACTCTTCCCAGTAACACTTAGATACGATCTCTCGCACAGAGAATAATACTATCAGGAATGCAACCTGGATCTTAAACTTTAATCTTTTATAATCTAGCTGTGTATATAATGTACAAATTACACAATTAAATTTATATTTACAACAACAGAAGCCTACCTAAACATCGCTCTTGTAAAACGGGAATAAACAGAAGTAAGAGATAAAAGAAAACTAGATTACACGATTTCGTAATATGTCTGTACAAGATTAGCGGATTATTTATAAAACTACTCAGGAATGTTTGATTGTATATTATCTTTTATGATTTGGTTTTTATATCATATTTTCTCCACTTAGTTAATTGTTTTCACTCGATAGTGCTGTCGCGTCTGTACGGTAGGTTAGTTCCTTCAATGGACCAAGTAAACCAGGGGTGCCGAACCCAAATCTACAGTGGGGGGGGAGGCAGTCAGCATTTGCTCAGATGCTGACGTAATTAGATACGTCCATCATTACAGATAAATGGCGGATGTTATTGTTATATATAGGTAATTCGGTGTCCAAAAATTCTATTATTGTGAAACCGCGACCTTCAATGCCACCTTTTGCACTCACCATCCACTTATTTAAATCAGGTCAGTTGCATTCAATCACCCGAGAAATGTGCGGAAAAAATATTCTGGTTGGAATTAATTGCGAAAATAAATTCCTAGTGCGCCTAGCACCTATTATTACACTTTTCAAGCAATAAATCGAAACCCCCATCGAGAGTTCAAGATCTAATAACAAGAAAGTTCTAATTTCACAAAATATAAATAAAAACTTCAATTGGGCCGCCGGTTGGGCATGCCAGAAGTAGATCATAAATTTTTGTCGTATCTCCAATGATGAAAGCATTCGTCAAGAGCCTCGATGCCCTAGTGAGATGTGCAGTTTATGTTTTTATGTACATCTATATATTTTAATAAATAAATAAATAAATAAATTTTATTCGGCTCTAAGTTAACTATGTGACTTTGAATTTTTGCGAATTATCCACATTAATTAACTAACTGAAATTTCCAGCGTAGTCTGGGATTTGCTCATCAAAATCAAAATAAAAAATAAGATGTGGACTGTAATTTTCTTCTTATTTTGAAAGTCAAGTGTGCTGAATTCCATCAAGAAGTATCAAAATTTTGCTAAGGGGTGGGTACACAAATGTCATTTCTTTCGTGAGTGACGTCCGCTGTGTTTGTTATTCATTTTGAATAGAAATGATGGCCGAATCCGACGCAACAGTTGACGCAACGAGACGTTTAAACGTCAAGAAACAAAACCTGGACGATACAAACGCTGCCCCAGCCAATTTCTTGGAAATAGACGTAGTAAACCCGTAGAAAGTTGATTTTGAAAAACTCCACCAATTCCAAAACAGTCTTAGCCGACCAATTCACGATAATACTTCCTTACGCCGGACATTACCTGAGATGGGAGGTTTTGTTTGACGTAACATGCCCATGGTATGCTCCCGACTTTCGCTGCGATGATGAAAACTTCCTCGCCAATGTCGAACGCTCGATGCTTAATGTCCTCGCTAACGACCATTTCCTGGAAATAGACGTAGTAAACCCGTAGAAAGTTGATTTTGAAAAACTCCGTAACTCCACCAATTCCAAAACAGCCTTAGCCGACCAATTCACGATAATACTTCCTTACGCCGGACATTACCTGAGATGGGAGGTTTTGTTTGACGTAACATGCCCGTGGTATGCTCCCGACTTTCGCTTCGATGATGAAAACTTCCTCGCCAATGTCAAACGCTCGATGCTCAATGTCCTCGCTAACGACCGTTTCCTGGAAATAGACGTAGTAAACCCGTAGAAAGTTGATTTTGAAAAACTCCGTAACTCCACCAATTCCAAAACAGCCTTAGCCGACCAATTCACGATAATACTTCCTTACGCCGGACATTACCTGAGATGGGAGGTTTTGTTTGACGTAACATGCCCATGGTATGCTCCCGACTTTCGCTGCGATGATGAAAACTTCCTCGCCAATGTCGAACGCTCGATGCTCAATATCCTCGCTTACAACCATTTCCTGGAAATAGACGTAGTAAACCCGTAGAAAGTTGATTTTGAAAAACTCCGTAACTCCACCAATTCCAAAACAGCATTGGCCGACCAATTCACGATAATATTTCCTTACGCAGGACATTACCTGAGATGGGAGGTTTTGTTTGACGTAACATGCCCATGGTATGCTCCCGACTTTCGCTTCGATGATGAAAACTTCCTCGCCAATGTCGAAAGCTCGATTTCAATGTCCTCGCTTACGACCATTTCCTGGAAATAGACGTAGTAAACCCGTAGAAAGTTGATTTTGAAAAACTCCGTAACTTCACCAATTCCGAAACAGCCTTAGCCGACCAATTCACGATAGTACTTCCTTACGCCGGACATTACCTGAGATGGGAGATTTTGTTTGACGTAACATGCCCATGGTACGCTCCCGACTTTCGCTTCGATGATGAAAACTTCCTCGCCAATGTCGAACGCTCGATGCTCAAGTCCTCGCTAACGACCATGGGTGCCGCGAAGAAACGCTATACCGATTACGAAGTTCAAATGAGGGTAACGTATTAAAATATCACTAAATTTATGTATAGTTAATTGGATTATGACAATCGTTATTCAATATTCCTGGTGATATTTTAGGTTGAAGCTCCCAAGGCCACGTCAATGTCAGTTTATTTAGTGCCGAAATGTTTGCAATTACCGCCTTCGTTATCACCCTAATGTTCACAATTGAAACTTTAATTATTTCAGACAAATCTCCCAGTGTTTAAAGTAAAAGAATCTAGCGTGCGGAGGCGGTATGGTAATTTCGAATGGCTGAGAAACGAACTGGAAAGAGATAGTAAAGTAAGTGTGCAATTATTATTTCATACAATTCAATATGATTCATTTAGCATTCATTATAATACGGAACTGTCACTTTTCAATTTTTATCAACTCCTCGTTTGATTCTAGCCACTATCAATTTGATAAACAAACAATTTTTGATGACAGAAAATTTGATTTTCCTTGTTGAATAAATAAAATTATGAAGCATTTTGCATGATGTAGATTTTTTTAATTGCGTTTCCTGTTTTAGGCTTTTAAGGAGCAGAGGTGGTTTTTCAAAATCTCGCGTAGAAAGTAACTTTTATACTGTTTGAAGGTCAATATTTCATCAATCTAGGAATAAAACTGTAGATTTTTTAAACATACCTACACCGGGACACTCTTTTTATATAAATGTATCATTATTGAGGTACAAATATTTATACCTACCATAATAATATTATTTAAAAATAAATCAATAAACTCAGCCAAGATTATGCAAAAAAATTGAACTTTAAAATTGCTTTACTGCAAAATGACAAAATGTGAGTCGAAAATGACTCGTACGTCTTCCTTAGAGCGATCGATAGTAAGTTCGAGTTGTTACACACTTACTGTTTTTGAAGTAAAACTTCTTTACGCACGCTTGACTTGGGGAGTAAGCAGGGAGGAGCGTTACGAAGTGTCGGGCGAGGCGAACGAAAGTTGAGAGGGAGATATAAGTTAGTGAAGATAAAAAGAGAGAGAGAGAGTAACGTTTCGTATATTACTGTAGGGGCAAGAGAGAGAGGTGCAAGCACATTTTCTTTCTCTCTTTCTCTCATAGCCAGTTACGTTTCGTATATCTAAGCCACAGTGCAGGCCTATTTATGTATCACACTGAAGGAGCAAGAGAGAGCAGTGCGCGCGCACATTTTCTTTCGTGTGGTCTAAAGCACACTCGTATTTTTTTTAAAAGATAAGTACCAACCCACCTACAACCAAAAGTAGTGATAAATTCAAAACACAATATATAATATCTATTACAAAGAGGTTTTGTATAAAATATATGATTGTGGTATTGTTATTATTATTCGGTAGGTATGTTAATATATATGATAATGACGCGATGATAAGGATCCTTAGTGAATTGTCTGGTTAGTGGGAGAATACTAAGCAACGATGCAAATAAAACAGATAAATGGTACATGTATGGAAGAATGTGTAGCAAAAACATCGATTGCCAAGAAAATATTGCTCAGTTGAGGAGTGAGGAGTTCAACGGCACCGCAGCGAAGGTTCCGTACGGAATAATAATATTAAGTAATGCGCCGCGCTCGTCCTTGCTCCGGGACAAACTCTAATAAATACGCAGGTACGTACCTACTCACAAATTATTGTATCCTTGTCAGGAGCGCAGGCACTTAGTTGAGAATGCTTTACATATTAATATTTCAGGACGTTTGGTAATTGTTAATGTGGAATATATGATTACAAATCCTGTAAAGAATATTCATTGATATGTGTGTTCAACCGGATAAAGTCGAACAGGGACAAAATTATTAATGGTAGAAAAGACAGTCCTGATTTAACTAAGTTCATTGAATTTCATAAACCCACAAGAGCCACTCGTTCTAAAATCCTGTTTAAATGTTACAATAACCGGACTGAGTATACGAAACACTCGCTTGTACCTAGATTACATGAAGTTACTAATAGATATGCAGATGTGGCGGATCTATTTAACTGCACGGAAGCTAGGTACAAGAAGGCTTATCTGATGAAAAGCTGGAGTGAGCCCGTGATACGCGGTCCGAGATCATTAATTTGGAATCAAAGATGAAAACGAAATCTAATGCTATTGACTAATTATAATGTTTGCCATTTTATGCTGTACTCAAAAAATATGGCGCGGGTGGTGGTCATCATTAAACATTTTTTAAACATTAAATTCAAAATTATTTTTCTCTGATCTCTGCCACAGCACCAAGGTCAGATTGCATTTATAAGAAGTTATTTCCAACAGAAGTTTGAGGTCATCCGCGAATAAAAGACACCTGCGGTACTTTACACAGACCTGGACGACGACGTCTGTAAGTATGAGGAATAACAGTAAAATGTCAAGATCAACTCGATCAAATGCCTTAGCAAAATCAGTACGCACTACGTCTGGTGTCTCGAATTCAGTCCGACGCGACGGCCACCAATCGCGAAAATGTCAACAAATTAGATACCGTGAATTATTTCGTCAAGAAAACATGTTGTTTTTCTCCTAAAAGAGATGTAATTGCAAATATTTTTGGAATCGTTGACAGCATGGCTAAAGATCTGCGCTTTCTTAGGTACCTATACAAATTCTTCATTCAGTTTATTTTAGTTTCAGGAAACGAGCGGTCTTCGGTTTGCAAATTTGCATTTACTTTTTGGAGAATTCAATAAACTCTCAAAAAGCATATACCATCGACTTTGATCGCAAGCTGAATTATTTCTAAATATTAACTTTCTTCAGTTGCGATATCTTTTTTAACCGCTGAAAATAACAGATAATCTGATTGCCTCTTTTTCAGTCTATTTCTTCTTCAATGCGACAGCCGTCAGTTAAGTAGTAGGTTTTTATATTTGCTCCACACAGGAGGCCCTGAGGTAAATAATTGGCCTATGTCGTTTTTGGAGATTATGTGTGGGTTTTGTATGGCCTTTCTGAAGAGTTTATACTATCATCGTTTTTTTCAAATGCACGTATAGTTACGGAAATACCCGATGATACCCGATAGACATTGGGCTAAGGCAGTGTTGGGTTCAACAATAGATGTAGAGAACCATGCTGAATAATTTACATTTTTACAAAAATATTTTGTAGTGGGGAGACATATTTCAAAACCATTGAATAAAATATCTTTTAAATTATGTGGCTGCATCTACAGCTGTAGTATGTAGGTGGTTATAGTAGAATTCAAATAGTATGGCGTGTTTGCACGCTTGTAATGTAACTGATGGTTGTACGTAGGTAGATGGTACGTTACGTCGCGCGTGAGGCCGGTTGGATGTCGTCCTGGATAATGTCGTATGAATAATTGCTAATGATGGATGAAGTTTATCTTAAAGAACCAAAGGTTCGTCACATTGACTGACTCGTGTTTCTCAATCTCAAGCATATTGCCAAAAATTATTTTTTTTGTTACATTCTGTTGTGATTATTGGAATACGATAAGATACGTATAAAATACGAAATTTCTTACATAATCTCTTCGGGTTTGTCAGTTAAATTAACTTATTATCCTGACGAAGAAAACATGTCGATATTGTTAATTAAATAGTGGTGTACACAAAGTTATTTTTCATTAAATTAATAATGACGCCAAAGTGATTTTGCTAATTTTGAAGAAATAAATTAAAATCGCCCATTATTAGGACGTTCGTGTCATTTAATATTTTTGAATGAGATTCTCGATCAGTACAATTGGAGAATTTGATGCCATTTTCTCAGTGCAATAAGAGTACACATATTATATACGCTGTGAATTTAATGTAGGCATGTAGAGCGGGAGAACAAATAAAGGAGTGTAAGAAGAATATATGACGTGAAAGTGAATGTTAGAAGAAGTTGGGGATGCCGGAACAAATAAAGTGATTATAATACCATGAATAGTGAAATAAACAAAGTGATTATTCAAATGAACTAATGATCAAACCTGTTGTAACTATGAACTCGCAGAGTTGATGTTTATGCTACTGGACACATATAATAGTGTTGTTATTGCGGACATTGTAGGTAACGTAGCAGTGCGCAGGACCTCTGCTTAATATTTTCCTAAACTATTTTGAAAATATTACATATTTCTTAACTGTTGTTTTACATAGGCAATGAAATATATGAGACGATGTGTGAAATTGAGGGGCTCGGTGTGTGTGCGAAGTAAGAGTTTTCTGGCGAATAAATTTACAAAACGTATTTTTTTACATTTCACAACCTTCTAAATTACTTTTGTAGTTTGTCAGTAACCCCCGCCTTCCCCCTGCTTTTCCTCACTGCCTCTAAAATATATCAAATACACACATTTTCATGTATACAAATTTCATAACGCCGGAGCTTACCATTATATACAGCCTCGCTGATAGTGTAGCTTTCTATTGGTGAAAGAATTTTTAAAATCAGTTTAGTGGTTTATGCGTGAAAGCGTAACAATGAAACACACTCATTTATAATTTTAGTATATATTTTAAAAGGATCAAGTAGCTGTAAGATATAATTGTGACACAGTAGATTCATAGAGGAATTAAAATTCACTCTAATATCGCTGTGATGAACACCTGGGGGACCAGTTTTGATTTTTACAATCATTCTAATAATCACCGTGCAGTGAGATAATAAGAATCATTTGGTGTAGTTATAAAGATATATATTATATTTTTTTCCATCTCGTTTCATTCAAGCAATAAATTGGTATATTGTATTTAATATGCAAATTATCTGCCTCTCAATGCCGTAGAAAGGCACGTCTGTGTATAAAAATGTCAAAGTCTCGTCACATTGTTATTCATCCGCCTAAAAAGAAATAAACCTCACTCAATCGCACCATTTCTTTATAACAATGAAACTCTTTCGAACAACGGAGGCGATAGGAAACTGTCTTCTGTTGGGAGACAGGCAAATGGCAGCACTGCCACAAAGGCTGGAACCAGTAGGAAGCAATAATAAACCGAAACAATGAATCTATCTGAAATCCTGATAGTCGGGCCATTTTTTCAAGGTATTGTAACCACTGTCAAAGAACTGTTAGATAGTAGAAGGCGAAATTCAAGAATGAAAAATTGGTAAATTCTCAGATGATCACCATTGAAAAGTTGCTTGAAATGACATTTGCGGTGACCAGATCTGATTGATTGAGCGAGGTTCTTCCCGAATTTAACATTTTCCCATCACTTTTCCATCTAAAAGTACCTTATTCCACCAACCTTACAAGATATCCAAAATTGGATACGTCAATTGAAGAACTTCTCTCACAGCTGACATAGCTTATGGAAATTGTGAGGAATATTCGTAGCATTATAATGTTTTTTGATCTCGCCCCCTCCCTCGTTGGAAAATTTTTGAAAAAACGCATTTCCGGTTGCCTAATCTGTCGGCCAAAATCTACCAAGACACACCCACTGGTACAAACCATTTTTCACAATAAATAATATCAAACCCTCCAATGCTGACTTTCGTACTACAAAATATTTTTAAAAAATTAGAATAAATAATATAACATACTAGCTGGGTTACCCGGTTTCGCTCAGGACTCGCCTAGAATGGTTTTATGTTTTCTGTTCGTATTCTTATCGTTTCCTAGGACAACTGCCAGAGGTGCCAATATCTTTTTCTGATATTTATCGTTTTGGTCGAAATTCAATTTGTTTTCCATATTCAAAAATTTCATTATGTAATCTGAAGGATCGGGGCAAAAAATTTTTTCATTAATCAATGCGAAACAGATCGGTTTCGCACTGTAAGATCTTGTTGTTCAATCAACATCTGGATTTCTTCATTATTCGATATCAAACGATTTAGCTTTTCTTGATTCAATTGTACAGTTTACCTGTCGGCAGGTCAATGATATGGATAACCAACACCTCAATCATACCCTAAGTAATTAGATTGTAATCGATGTAAATTATATAGATTCATATTTTATGAAAAACTCTCTCTTAATTTAATTTTAAAAATTTATATCACATTTAATATACTATTTATACGTGTGCGGAGTCATTATGTTCAGGAGCTCCGTAGATAGATTAATTAACAACTTTAGGGGCGATTCTGAATAACTTAAAGGTTTTTATATATTATTTTCTATAGTACTTACTGGAAGCAGATATAATCATTTGTTAAGGCATTTACATCATATACCAAAAGCAAATTTAAAAAATCAAAAATACTTTAAAAATTAAAATGTACACCTTTAGTAAAAATGTTTTCTTGTTATGAATCACTCCTATAGCACACGAATGCCGCTGGGCTAGTAATGATAGGTGACCGGGAGCGCGGTGTTCCTAACACAGTCTGCCGAACTAAAAATTCTTTATTTTGTCCATCTTTTTGAGCTCTTAGGAAATGTATAAACGTTCCACACGCTTTCCCCCCCACCTTCCCCGCCTTCCCATAGATGTCGAACGTCGAAAATTTTTAGCCTCAAATCATCAGGAGAGTGGCCAGAGAAATGCAGGAGTTATCTGAGAAACCACTAAAAATTCTTTATTTTGTCCATCTTTTTGAGCTCTTAGGAAATGTATAAACGTTCCTCACGCTTTTCCCCCCACCTTCCCCGCCTTCCCATAGATGTCGAACGTCGAAAATCTTTAGCCTCAAATCATAGGGAGAGTGGCCAGAGAAATGCAGGAGTTATCTGAGAAACCACTAAAAACTCTTTATTTTGTCCATCTTTTTGAGCTCTTAGGAAATGTATAAACGTTCCTCACGCTTTCCCCTCCACCTTCCCCGCCTTCGATGTCGAAAGTCGAAAATTTTTAGCCTCAAATCATCAGGAGAATGGCCAGAGAAATGCAGGAGTTATTTGAGAAACCACTAAAAATTCTTTATTTTGTCCATCTTTTTGAGCTCTTAGGAAATGTATAAACGTTCCTCACGCTTTTCCCCCCACCTTCCCCGCCTTCCCATAGATGTCGAACGTCGAAAATCTTTAGCCTCAAATCATCAGGAGAGTGGCCAGAGAAATGCAGGAGTTATCTGAGAAACTTGGTAACCTGTATTATGGTTGTCGATATTTGAACTATATAATGTATTTATATATAAAGGAATTCTTACTGTATATCTACCGACTATAATGTAAACAGCGAAAATATTAAACAAAATATTTTACGATCGTTTGTAAATGTAAACTGGATGAATGGATAAAGTGAGAGATACCAGTGGGAGACCGTTTCCACTTACAAAAAGAGACAACCGATGGACGGCAGGCAAAATACAAACCACATTATAAATTAATAAATCTCAACGACAATAACCCGAAACAATGAACCTACCACAGCAGACACGACAGGCAGCCATCGGCCATTTTTCCAAGGTGATGTAATGACTGTCAGGCGAGCGACCATTAATATTTTGGAAATACTGAGCTTAATCCGTGACGGTGTACAACTCATTAACGATACATCGCTAATAAATTAAGATAGAACGCTGTTCAGATAATCGCGTGACTCAATGTTTTCTATTTTTTATAAAAGACTTTATGTTAATAATGGTGGCGCAGGTATATTCTCTCGTGAGTCATGACTCATGACCCTTATATCTTATTACTGTTCGGTTCATCACAAGCTGGATTTAGTTAATTCACTGTGCATAAATCAAAAATCAAAGTGTTTATGATTTTACCTACGCTTTTAAAACGTTTTAGAGCGTTTTATTTTGAATTACATAAGCTTTTCTCTGGCAATGAGTAATGGATATTCCTTAAAAATAATCTTATATTAAAAATAATCAGCACACGTTTTAGAGAGTTGGAATCTAATATATAAAGTTCATTATTATCCATTGTCTGCGGCGGGCGGCGTGGATTTGATTTGCATAAAAATCTACAATTTTATTCTGAGGTTGATGAAATTTTGCACGCTTGACCTTCAAAACAATGGGAAGGTCACTGTTTTACTGTCTATATGATATTTCGACAAAGCACCCGCATCCCCATTTCCAACCCCTTAAAGCGGTATTTTAATAATTATAGATGAAATTTTGCACACTTGACGTTCAAAACAAGTGGAAAATTACTGTTTTCATCAGATCTCAAAAAAATCTGCATAAAGCGTGGGCATCGCCGGGGACATAAGCTTAAAAATCGTTCAGTTCACACGCGGTAAAAGTGAAACCTTCATCTAAATCTAAACCAATAGGAGCCTTGAAAATTGAGCTCATAATCAAAGCGGCCAATGCGATAAGGTTTCATACTATCTCATTCTCTCGCAGGCTAAATGCTAAAGATGTATTTCTTTTTAGTGTAGTTTCCGTTTCATCGAGTTTGAAATCACAACGGTGCTAAAAAAGTTTCACTTCAATAATATTTATAAATAATATACATAAAGTGTCCCGGTGAGGCTTTGTTTTTGTACAAATCCGTTTTACTCCGAGATTAGCGAAATTTTGGACACTTCAAAACATGAGAGAGGTCACTGTTCATATATTTCCACAAACCACGCCATCCTCCTTTCCCACCCCCTAAAGCAAAATGAAACCCGGGCAACGCCGAGTGGTTCAGGTAGTAACATAACTTTTTTAATTGTGATAGAAATAAAAATAAGACATAATGTGTAATTATTCTAATAAGGAGATCGATCATTATGACTCAGAATAAATTGCTCATAGGAGATGCGCTAATTCTTGGGGTCGCTAGGAAAAAAACAAATTACATTATAAATGACATAAATTATTATACATATGTACTTATGAACACTATGCATGAACACTGAACACTTTGTTTTGAATTTATAAAATATTAAATATCACGCTGGTGTTTTTATGACGTTTGTGATTAATCGAGTCACTTGGCTGATTCATCGATAGGAATTATGTTATAAGTAGCTATTGTAGTAATCATAGGTAACGTAAAGCACATTTGAATATTAAACGAATTGATATTAAACGTACTACATAATTTCGGTTGTCTGTGATGTGAAACATTTCTGCGTAATGAACTCAATATATTGCAATACAAATTATTTTATTTCTATTAAACTCTCTATTTGAAATTTTTGTATTTATTTTGATAAAATTTTCGAAAGATGATTTTGTGTTCATTCGAAAAGTAAATTTTTGACGTCTCTATAATTTGCAAACAAAAAAATGTAATTATTTTATAAAGGAATTGTTTGTATTTTTTAAAGGAATTGACGATAATTTTACGTGACACCATATAATAACGATGGAGTGGAAGAGAGATAGATGCGTCACAAGCCGAACGCTTGTTCCGCGCTCTCGCTTGCACGATGAATGTGACAATGAGTCATGCTTTTCCGTGAGTGCAGCCGGCGTTCATCGGTTTATAAGACGTTATCACGTCAAAAGTGTGCTAGACACTCCACCACATAACTAAGTTAGTAGATTCTTGCACTTGAGGCATCTGCGAGGAATAATTCAAAAGTTCTTAAATACCTCGTCGTTTACGAACCTACAAATTATTATTTTTGTTGGCACTTGAGAATGTGTTCCCCACTTAACAAAGCCCACCCACTTATAATACAGCTCCGATGTCTATTCTGTTAGAAATGTGTCAGATACATATTCGGCGGCAGTATGTCCTCCCAATTCCCAAGGCGAGAACTCAACCAAATTCACACTAGTATTACTAAACTGAACCCGCCACGAAAAAGAATATTTGGAAATCCTAAAACATAAGTTATTACTAATGATTGGAGATAGTGAAAAAGCAATTTATAAAAAAATATGTGAGTAGAATCGTTTGACACAAACAAATGGCTGGCTCAGACAGACAGTGTGCTAACACCCAACACTAGTAGGCGTGAGAACTCAAATATTGGGAAACCACTACATTCTAGATTCCTTCACCGTTATCGAGATGTAACACCCATTTGTTTATACGTTGATGCATCACCATCATTTTATTATTTCTCCTATAATAATTAACGTATTTGCCAAATATCTTCCTTCTTATGACACACATTTGGTGTTGACTGTCTGTTTTTATAAGTACAATTAAATATAATAATATGATGTGTGTAATATATATCATATTTATATTTTGGAAGTCATCGACGCGAAAGTAACGAAGTGGGTCACACAGATAATTGGATAAACATATAACATTATTATTATCTGGGAGTTGCGCGTTTTCGAATATCATATTAATTTTGCAGAAATCAAACAAAAAACACCGACTGTGGAAAGTCGGATTTATCGCAACGTGTCTTACTTTTAACTGTTAACTAATTAGGTACCTATTAATTGAATTAATGACATTTTTCAAGTGAAAGATGTCTTCTTTCAGTATCGCACTGGTGAACTTAGGTTTTACGGACATTTTCTTTACGGAATTTCTGTTTTAACATCAGGGGTCATCCATAAATTACGTCACACGAATTTGTTGATTTTTCGATCCCTTCCCCCTAGTGTGACACATATTTTGCAATATTACATCTAAAAATAATCAGTCCAAATTTTTTTTTATTTTCAACACAATGTAACACTTCTCTACTCCTAATTTTTTTTATTTTCAACACATGTAACACTTCTCTACTCCCCTCCCCCCTTTAAGGTATGACGTAATTTATGGATAACCCCTTAGAGGGAAAAGAATTAGGGGCTTTGTCATCTTTGGGGATGTTGTGAGGAGGGTATTTTTAGGGAAATGAAGTTCTGATAAGAAAAAGGGTATAAGGGGTGGGTAGAAACTGAGAGTCAGTGTGTCCAGGAATGAAGCATGTATGAATCCATCCCTCCCATTGCGGTGTTCCGAGAGAGTCCTGCTGGAGAGGTCAAAAGTCTTTCAACCAGTCTCTTCTGATCCGGCCTGCTACGCAGTTGGTGAGCGAACGCATTTGCCACCAAGTCCCGGACAAACCTCACCACGTAAACCCGAGCACCCCTGTTAAGTCAACAAACGCAGCGAACCACTTGGGGTGACCAATAGCTGAGATGTTGGTTATCTAATAAACGAGAACCTTACTCCTCGACCATGGAGGCCTATAATTGTAATGTCCCGTGATTTTTCAAGGCTCTACGCTAGTATAATTTAAATAAAATGTATATGAATTGGTACCTACGTACTACCTACCAAGATTTCATGAATAAAAAATATATATCTATTTTTAACTATGGGTAATCCTTCTCTAATCGAGTTAGTCGATTGCGCTATCAATAATTATTATTTCACCTTCTCTTTGCAAGTTCTGGAGACGGAGTGGCGCGACGTAGGTGTACCCCTCCAGCAGAACTTATGACTTGGATATTATTGAAATTCAGACAATGCCTCGGGTGTTCGGTGTTCTCTCTCTCTACCTCTGACTCTACACTCTGAACTGATCATTTTACGTGAACTTTAAAAGCAAAACGGTACATAATAATAATAGTAAAGCAAATTTGTCGGCATTGTTCAGTTTTGGTTTCTCAACTTTGCTGTTAGATTCTCACTGGGACGTATGACATGTCTCCATGCACAAAAAGTAATAGATACTCTCGAAAATAATATAGTTGCATTTGATGACCAGATCTGAAGAGCCAGGGATCAACCAATCTTCCTCTTTTCTATCTCCATCTCCTTCCCACTCCGATATTTTGTAGTAAGCTAGTAGAATAAGTAAAAGTTATGTTAGTAACACTAAATTGAAATAAAGTGGGTGTCAAAAAATAGTCTCTCACTCTCTCTCTCTCTCTCTGTGTGCGTTCTGAGGCGGTATACGATTTTAGGCTAAAATTATCAGCATTTATCATTTATCTATCACTTCAGTTAAGTTATGGGCCCAGGCACTTACACGTTGATTAATTATATAAAACTTGCTGAGTTGTGAATAACTGCTGCAAACTGATTGACCGGCGAATTGTGGATAAGAATGATTAACTTCAGCAAACTTCATCATCGCCAGCTTTTGTAATGAAAAATAAATACCGAGAACAGAAGGGGAAGATGCGGAGGAAGAAGAGGAAGAGGAATTCGGTGAGGGCGATCAAATGTAGAACCTTTTAAAATAAATGGGAGAAGAGATTTCAAAGAAATTCGTTATAACTAAAATACTTATGTCGCTGCCAAAGAATATAAACACTTTGTTTCGGCTTGGGAATCTGCCCCTGATGACAAGCAAACCTTGGACAACTTAGTGGCCAGGTTGTTGATGGAGAAAGAAAGGCTTATGGATAAGAATGATTAACTTCAGCAAACTTCATCATCGCCAGCTTTTTTTAATGAAAAATAAAAACCCAGAACAGAAGGTGAAGATGCGGAGGAAGAAGAGGAAGAGGAAGAGGAAATCGGTGAGGACGGTCAAATGTAGAACCTTTTAAAATAAATGGGAGAAGAGATTTCAAAGAAATTCGTAATAACTTAAATACTTATGTCGCTGCCAGAATAATAAAAACACTGTTTCGGATTGGGAATCTGCCCCTGATGACAAGCAAACTTGGACAACTTAGTGGCCAGGTTGTTGATGGAGAAAGAAAGGCTTATGGATAAGAATGATTAACTTCAGCAAACTTCATCATCGCCAGCTTTTGTAATGAAAAATAAAAACCCAGAACAGAAGGGGAAGATGCGGAGGAAGAAGAGGAAGAGGAATTCGGTGAGGGCGGTCAAATGTACAACCTTTTAAAATAAATGGGAGAAGAGATTTCAAAGAAATTCGTAATAACTAAAATACTTATGTCGCTGCCAAAGAATATAAACACTTTGTTTCGGCTTGGGAATCTGCCCCTGATGACAAGCAAACCTTGGACAACTTAGTGGCCAGGTTGTTGATGGAGAAAGAAAGGCTTATGGATAAGAAAGATTAACTTCAGCAAACTTCATCATCGCCAGCTTTTTTAATGAAAAATAAAAACCCAGAACAGAAGGGGAAGATGCGGAGGAAGAAGAGGAAGAGGAATTCGGTGAGAGCGGTCAAATGTACAAACTTTTAAAATAAATGGGAGAAGAGATTTCAAAGAAATTCGTTATAACTAAAATACTCATGTCGCTGCCAGAATAATATAAACACTTTGTTTCGGCTTGGAAATCTGCACCTGATGACAAGCAAACCTTGGACAACTTAGTGGCCAGGTTGTTGATGGAGATAAAAAGGCTTATGGATAAGAATGCTTTACTTCAGCAATTTTCATCATCGCCAGCTTTTGTAATAAAAAATAAAAAAACCCAGAACAGAAGGGGAAGATGCAGAGGAAGAACAGGAAGAGGAATTCGGGGAGGGCGGTCAAATGTAGAATCTTTGAAAATAAATGGGAGAAGAGATTTCAAAGAAATTCGTTATAACTAAAATACTTATGTCGCTGCCAGAAGAATATAAACACTTTGTTTCGGCTTAGGAATCTGCCCCTGATGACAAGCAAACCTTGGACAACTTACTGGCAAGGTTGTTGATGGAGAAAGAAAGGCTTATGGATAAGAATGATTAACTTCAGCAAACTTCATCATCGCCAGCTTTTGTAATGAAAAATAAAAACCCAGAACAGAAGGAAAAGATGCGGAGGAAGAAGAGGAAGAGGAAATCGGTGAGGGCGGTCAAATGTACAACCTTTTAAAATAAATGGGAGAAGAGATTTCAAAGAAATTCGTAATAGTAATATAATTTCAAAGAATATAAACACTTTGTTTCGGCTTGGGAATCTGCCTCTGATGACAAGCAAACCTTGGACAACTTAGTGGCCGGGTTGTTGATGGAAATAAAAAGGCTTATGGATAAGAATGATTAACTTCAGCAAACTTCATCATCGCCAGCATTTTTAATGAAAAATAAAAACCCAGAACAGAAGAAGATGCGGAGGAAGAAGAGGAAGAGGAAATCGGTGAGGGCGGTCAAATGCCAAAGGAAATGCAAAAGGAAGAACAGTAAGAGGAATTCGGGGAGGGCGGTCAAATGTAGAATCTTTGAAAATAAATGGGAGAAGAGATTTCAAAGAAATTCGTTATAACTAAAATACTTATGTCGCTGCCAGAAGAATATAAACACTTTGTTTCGGCTTAGGAATCTGCCCCTGATGACAAGCAAACCTTGGACAACTTAGTGCCCAGGTTGTTGATGGAGAAAGAAAGGCTTATGGATAAGAATGATTAACTTCAGCAAACTTCATCATCGCCAGCATTTTTAATGAAAAATAAAAACCCAGAACAGAAGAAGATGCGGAGGAAGAAGAGGAAGAGGAAATCGGTGAGGGCGGTCAAATGCCAAAGGAAATGCAAAAGGAAGAACAGTAAGAGGAATTCGGGGAGGGCGGTCAAATGTAGAATCTTTGAAAATAAATGGGAGAAGAGATTTCAAAGAAATTCGTTAAAACTAAAATACTTATGTAGCTGCCAAAGAATATAAACACTTTGTTTCGGCTTGGGAATCTGCCCCTGATGACAAACAAACCTTGGACAACTTAGTGCCCAGGTTGTTGATGGAGAAAGAAAGGCTTATGGATAAGAATGATTAACTTCAGCAAACTTCATCATCGCCAGCATTTTTAATGAAAAATAAAAACCCAGAACAAAAGAAGATGCGGAGGAAGAAGAGGAAGAGGAAGAGGAAATCGGTGAGGGCGGTCAAATGTACAACCTTTAAAAATAAATGGGAGAAGAGATTTCAAAGAAATTCGTAATAGTAATATAATTTCAAAGAATATAAACACTTTGTTTCGGCTTGGGAATCTGCCTCTGATGACAAGCAAACCTTGGACAACTTAGTGGCCAGGTTGTTGATGGAAATAAAAAGGCTTATGGATAAGAATGATTAACTTCAGCAAACTTCATCATCGCCAGCATTTTTAATGAAAAATAAAAACCCAGAACAGAAGAAGATGCGGAGGAAGAAGAGGAAGAGGAAGAGGAAATCGGTGAGGGCGGTCAAATGTACAACCTTTTAAAATAAATGGGAGAAGAGATTTCAAAAAATTCGTAATAGTAATATAATTTCAAAGAATATAAACACTTTGTTTCGGCTTGGGAATCTGCCTCTGATGACAAGCAAACCTTGGACAACTTAGTGGCCGGGTTGTTGATGGAAATAAAAAGGCTTATGGATAAGAATGATTAACTTCAGCAAACTTCATCATCGCCAGCATTTTTAATGAAAAATAAAAACCCAGAACAGAAGAAGATGCGGAGGAAGAAGAGGAAGAGGAAATCGGTGAGGGCGGTCAAATGCCAAAGGAAATGCAAAAGGAAGAACAGTAAGAGGAATTCGGGGAGGGCGGTCAAATGTAGAATCTTTGAAAATAAATGGGAGAAGAGATTTCAAAGAAATTCGTTAAAACTAAAATACTTATGTAGCTGCCAAAGAATATAAACACTTTGTTTCGGCTTGGGAATCTGCCTCTGATGACAAGCAAACCTTGGACAACTTAGTGGCCAGGTTGTTGATGGAAATAAAAAGGCTTATGGATAAGAATGATTAACTTCAGCAAACTTCATCATCGCCAGCATTTTTAATGAAAAATAAAAACCCAGAACAGAAGAAGATGCGGAGGAAGAAGAGGAAGAGGAAATCGGTGAGGGCGGTCAAATGCCAAAGGAAATGCAAAAGGAAGAACAGTAAGAGGAATTCGGGGAGGGCGGTGAAATGTAGAATCTTTGAAAATATATGGGAGAAGAGATTTCAAAGAAATTCGTTATAACTAAAATACTTATGTCGCTGCCAAAGAATATAAACACTTTGTTTCGGCTTGGGAATCTGCCCCTGATGACAAACAAACCTTGGACAACTTAGTGGCCAGGTTGTTGATGGAGAAAGAAAGGCTTATGGATAAGAATGATAAACTTCAGCAAACTTCATCATCGCCAGCATTTTTAATGAAAAATAAAAACCCAGAACAGAAGAAGATGCGGAGGAAGAAGAGGAAGAGGAAGAGGAAATCGGTGAGGGCGGTCAAATGTACAACCTTTTAAAATAAATGGGAGAAGAGATTTCAAAAAATTCGTAATAGTAATATAATTTCAAAGAATATAAACACTTTGTTTCGGCTTGGGAATCTGCCTCTGATGACAAGCAAACCTTGGACAACTTAGTGGCCGGGTTGTTGATGGAAATAAAAAGGCTCATGGATAAGAATGATTAACTTCAGCAAACTTCATCATCGCCAGCATTTTTAATGAAAAATAAAAACCCAGAACAGAAGAAGATGCGGAGGAAGAAGAGGAAGAGGAAATCGGTGAGGGCGGTCAAATGCCAAAGGAAATGCAAAAGGAAGAACAGTAAGAGGAATTCGGGGAGGGCGGTGAAATGTAGAATCTTTGAAAATATATGGGAGAAGAGATTTCAAAGAAATTCGTTATAACTAAAATACTTATGTCGCTGCCAAAGAATATAAACACTTTGTTTCGGCTTGGGAATCTGCCCCTGATGACAAACAAACCTTGGACAACTTAGTGGCCAGGTTGTTGATGGAGAAAGAAAGGCTTATGGATAAGAATGATTAACTTCAGCAAACTTCATCATCGCCAGCATTTTTAATGAAAAATAAAAACCCAGAACAGAAGAAGATGCGGAGGAAGAAGAGGAAGAGGAAATCGGTGAGGGCGGTCAAATGTACAACCTTTTAAAATAAATGGGAGAAGAGATTTCAAAGAAATTCGTAATAGTAATATAATTTCAAAGAATATTAACACTTTGTTTCGGCTTGGGAATCTGCCTCTGATGACAAGCAAACCTTGGACAACTTAGTGGCCAGGTTGTTGATGGAAATAAAAAGGCTTATGGATAAGAATGATTAACTTCAGCAAACTTCATCATCGCCAGCATTTTTAATGAAAAATAAAAACCCAGAACAGAAGAAGATGCGGAGGAAGAAGAGGAAGAGGAAGAGGAAATCGGTGAGGGCGGTCAAATGTACAACCTTTTAAAATAAATGGGAGAAGAGATTTCAAAGAAATTCGTAATAGTAATATAATTTCAAAGAATATAAACACTTTGTTTCGGCTTGGGAATCTGCCTCTGATGACAAGCAAACCTTGGACAACTTAGTGGCCAGGTTGTTGATGGAAATAAAAAGGCTTATGGATAAGAATTATTAACTTCAGCAAACTTCATCATCGCCAGCATTTTTAATGAAAAATAAAAACCCAGAACAGAAGAAGATGCGGAGGAAGAAGAGGAAGAGGAAATCGGTGAGGGCGGTCAAATGTACAACCTTTTAAAATAAATGGGAGAAGAGATTTCAAAGAAATTCGTAATAGTAATATAATTTCAAAGAATATAAACACTTTGTTTCGGCTTGGGAATCTGCCTCTGATGACAAGCAAACCTTGGACAACTTAGTGGCCAGGTTGTTGATGGAAATAAAAAGGCTTATGGATAAGAATGATTAACTTCAGCAAACTTCATCATCGCCAGCATTTTTAATGAAAAATAAAAACCCAGAACTGAAGAAGATGCGGAGGAAGAAGAGGAAGAGGAAGAGGAAATCGGTGAGGGCGGTCAAATGTACAACCTTTTAAAATAAATGGGAGAAGAGATTTCAAAGAAATTCGTAATAGTAATATAATTTCAAAGAATATAAACACTTTGTTTCGGCTTGGGAATCTGCCTCTGATGACAAGCAAACCTTGGACAACTTAGTGGCCAGGTTGTTGATGGAAATAAAAAGGCTTATGGATAAGAATTATTAACTTCAGCAAACTTCATCATCGCCAGCATTTTTAATGAAAAATAAAAACCCAGAACAGAAGAAGATGCGGAGGAAGAAGGGGAAGAGGAAATCGGTGAGGGCGGTCAAATGTACAACCTTTTAAAATAAATGGGAGAAGAGATTTCAAAGAATTTCGTAATAGTAATATAATTTCAAAGAATATAAACACTTTGTTTCGGCTTGGGAATCTGCCTCTGATGACAAGCAAACCTTGGACAACTTAGTGGCCAGGTTGTTGATGGAGAAAGAAAGGCTTATGGATAAGAATGATTAACTTCAGCAAACTTCATCATCGCCAGCATTTTTAATGAAAAATAAAAACCCAGAACAGAAGAAGATGCGGAGGAAGAAGAGGAAGAGGAAATCGGTGAGGGCGGTCAAATGCCAAAGGAAATGCAAAAGGAAGAACAGGAAGAGGAATTCGGGGAGGGCGGTCAAATGTAGGATCTTTGAAAATAAATGGGAGAAGAGATTTCAAAGAAATTCGTTATAACTAAAATACTTATGTCGCTGCCAAAGAATATAAACACTTTGTTTCGGCTTGGGAATCTGCCCCTAATGACAAACAAACCTTGGACAACTTAGTGGCCAGGTTGTTGATGGAGAAAGAAAGGCTTATGGATAAGAATGATTAACTTCAGCAAACTTCATCATCGCCAGCATTTTTAATGAAAAATAAAAACCCAGAACAGAAGAAGACGCGGAGGAAGAAGAGGAAGAGGAAATCGGTGAGGGCGGTCAAATGTACAACCTTTTAAAATAAATGGGAGAAGAGATTTCAAAGAAATTCGTAATAGTAATATAATTTCAAAGAATATAAACACTTTGTTTCGGCTTGGGAATCTGCCTCTGATGACAAGCAAACCTTGGACAACTTAGTGGCCAGGTTGTTGATGGAAATAAAAAGGCTTATGGATAAGAATGATTAACTTCAGCAAACTTCATCATCGCCAGCATTTTTAATGAAAAATAAAAACCCAGAACAGAAGAAGATGCGGAGGAAGAAGAGGAAGAGGAAATCGGTGAGGGCGGTCAAATGTACAACCTTTTAAAATAAAAGGGAGAAGAGATTTCAAAGAAATTCGTAATAGTAATATAATTTCAAAGAATATAAACACTTTGTTTCGGCTTGGGAATCTGCCTTTGATGACAAGCAAACCTTGGACAACTTAGTGGCCAGGTTGTTGATGGAAATAAAAAGGCTTATGGATAAGAATTATTAACTTCAGCAAACTTCATCATCGCCAGCATTTTTAATGAAAAATAAAAACCCAGAACAGAAGAAGATACGGAGGAAGAAGAGGAAGAGGAAATCGGTGAGGGCGGTCAAATGCCAAAGGAAATGCAAAAGGAAGAACAGGAAGAGGAATTCGGGGAGGGCGGTCAAATGTAGAATCTTTGAAAATAAATGGGAGAAGAGATTTCAAAGAAATTCGTAATAACTAAAATACTTATGTCGCTGCCAAAGAATATAAACACTTTGTTTCGGCTTGGGAATCTGCCCCTGATGACAAACAAACCTTGGACAACTTAGTGGCCAGGTTGTTGATGGAGAAAGAAAGGCTTATGGATAAGAATGATTAACTTCAGCAAACTTCATCATCGCCAGCATTTTTAATGAAAAATAAAAACCCAGAACAGAAGAAGATGCGGAGGAAGAAGAGGAAGAGGAAGAGGAAATCGGTGAGGGCGGTCAAATGTACAACCTTTTAAAATAAATGGGAGAAGAGATTTCAAAGAAATTCGTAATAGTAATATAATTTCAAAGAATATAAACATTTTGTTTCGGCTTGGGAATCTGCCTCTGATGACAAGCAAACCTTGGACAACTTAGTGGCCAGGTTGTTGATGGAAATAAAAAGGCTTATGGATAAGAATGATTAACTTCAGCAAACTTCATCATCGCCAGCATTTTTAATGAAAAATAAAAACCCAGAACAGAAGAAGATGCGGAGGAAAAAGAGGAAGAGGAAATCGGTGAGGGCGGTCAAATGTACAACCTTTTAAAATAAATGGGAGAAAAGATTTCAAAGAAATTCGTAATAGTAATATAATTTCAAAGAATATAAACACTTTGTTTCGGCTTGGGAATCTGCCTCTGATGACAAGCAAACCTTGGACAACTTAGTGGCCAGGTTGTTGATGGAAATAAAAAGGCTTATGGATAAGAATGCTTTACTTCAGCAAACTTCATCATCGCCAGCTTTTGTAATAAAAAATAAAAAAAAACCCAGAACAGAAGGGGAAGATGCAGAGGAAGAACAGGAAGAGGAATTCGGTGAGGGCGGTCAAATGTAGAATCTTTTAAAATAAATGGGAGAAGAGATTTCAAAGAAATTCGTAATAACTAAAATACTTATGTCCCTGCCAGAATAATATAAACACTTTGTTTCGGCTTGGGAATCTGCCCCTGATGACAAGCAAACCTTGGACAACTTAATGGCCAGGTTGTTGATGGAGAAAGGAAGGTTTATGGATAAGAATGATTAACTTCAGCAAACTTCATCATCGCCAGCTTTTGTAATGAAAAATAAAAACCCAGAACAGAAGGGGAAGATGAGGAGCTAGGAGGAGAGGACGAGGAGGAAGGGGAAGGTGAAGAAGATGAACAGGAAGAAGATATCGGTGAGGGTGGTTAAATGTCATTTTATATAATGGAAGGACGAAAAATAACAGTGCAGTAGCCGTGGAAAAGGTTGGGGACGGAAAAGGTGCAGGAGTTGCGAAGTCTGATATAAAGGGCACTAAGAGAGCGGCAGAGGATAAGGTTGCGCATAAGTAAAGAAATCGAGGAAAGAGAAGATGAACAGTAAGAAGATATCGGTGAGGGCGGTTAAATGTAATTTTATGTAATGGAAGGACGAAAAATAACAGTGCAGTAGCCGTGGAAAAGTTTGGGGACGGAAAAGGTGCCGGAGATGCGAAGTCTGATATAAAGGGCACTAAGAGGAATTACTCGTGATTCGAAGTTTACTTTTAATGAACACATCAGTGATATCACGAGTAAATCTTTGAAAATGATTGGATTCACACATAGAATATCGAAACCATTCAAAAATCCCCAATCCATTATAACCTTATACAAATCGTTGGTCAGAAGCAAATTGGAATATGGGAGTGTTATTTGGAATCCACATTATTTAAAATATTCAAAAGCCATTGAATCAGTACAAAAAAAATTCCTAAGACTTTTATCATTTAAACTTGGATTAAATGCCTTACTCCTTTCTTATGAGGAACGACTCCGACAATTTCATTTTACAACCCTGGTAAAAAGAAGACAATTTGCTGCTTTAATTTGCTATAATTCATGATAAGCTTCGAACCACTCATTGTCTGACCAATATTAATATAAAAGTTCCTAATAGACGCAATTTAAGGAGTTATTATACATTCCATCTTGAATTATTTAATAATATTGCATACTTCAATCCACTGTCTCGAATTTGTCTATATAATACCATCGAATGTGATCATGTAGATATTTATGCAAACAGTCTTTCATATTTCAAAAGGCAAATTAACAATCTTCTACCATGATATATCATGGAGAACAATTATGTGACTGCTCTATTATCATTTTATTTTTATTATCTTTCTTTTCTTTCTCTGCATTTCTGTTTTATATTTGAAATTACTGTTTTATATTTGAAATTACTATGTTTTATATTTGAAATTACTATGTTTTATATTTTCTTTTGTACCTAGTAACAAGTAAACACTGATTATGCATGCTGTGAACATTTATAATTGGAGTGTTAATACCTATGTACTTCTCAATGGCAATTTTATAACTATAATAATTGTTAACACTCTGTAAATGTTTCCAACAATAATTAAATAAAGATAGCGGCAGAGGATAAGGTTGCGCATAAGTAATGAAATCGAGGAAAGAGAAGATGAACAGGAAGAAGATATCGGTGAGGGCGGTTAAATGTAATTTTATATAATGGAAGAAAAATAACAGTGCTGAGCATCTGAAAATCCTTCACTGGCTCAAGTGTCCCGAAAGAATCCAGTTCAAGCTCTGCTGGATGATATTTAAGTCCCTTAACGGAATGGCTCCGGCTTACGTATCGGAAATATGTATACCAGAAAATTCCTATCCTCGACAATTAACCCTCAGGTCAGCAGCAACATCAGCTATCGGAAGGTTGAAGGAACCAAAACGCACACCAGATACTAAATTCGGTGAGCATGCTTTCGGAGTGTCAGGACCTAAAGCCTGGAATGGGCTGCCCCACGATTCAAGAATGATCACAGATTCCGCGGAATTTAGAGCTAAACTTAAAACTCATCTTTTCAGACAGTCGTATCCATAAGTTAAAAAACCTTTCACCGTCGCCTTCACGGCCCAGGACATTGTAAATAACTAATTGTGTAAAATATAACCAAATTCTTATTTTAAGCTTTTGGAAAGGTCGTTTTATGAAAATTTCCAGTCCCAAAGAGCTCTAAATTCACTAGACTCTCAAAATAAATACTAATTCAATTTTGGCATTAATCTTCTTGTAAATGTAAAATCAAAACTGATGCAGGTAGCTGTTTGATAAAGGTAAAGTCATGCAATGTCCAGTGTTTTAATATAATGTCCTCCACGTGCAAAGTCGTATCTTCCCCAAGCATAAACTTTCTAAAAAAATGTGTTTATCGGAAGCCAGGTAAGTATGTTTCTGCATCTATTTGTAAATAATAAAATTAGATAGATCCTAAGAATTCAAAATAAACTGTAAAGCGCCCTTGAGGTGATTTTTCACAAAAAACGGCGCTCTACAAATTGTCCAATTATTATTTTTATTATTATTAGTAGCCGTGGAGAAGGTTGGGGACGGAAAAGGTGCCGGAGATGCGAAGTCTGATATAATATATGGGCACAAAGAGAGCGGCAAAAAGTACAGAAATCGAAGAGAATGGGGCAGAAGCAGAACCCAGAGCAGAAGGGGAAGATGAGGAGCTAGGAGAAGAGGAAGGTGATGGTAGGAATGGCAATGTATACATACATCTGATGATGATGATCTCTCTATGTGCGCTCTGACGCACTATACGATTTTTGGTTTAAATTATCAGCATTTATTATTTATCTATCACTTCAATCTAAAATAGTCTGGTAAGTATAACGGGGATTTTAAAAGTTCCAATGAAATATTTTGGTTTAAAGAACAACCGAAGGAAGGGTGAAAGTAAACGGAACTGAATGCCGTAGAATTGAGATCCCGTGGTGTATTTGTGGTAAAACCATGAATCTATGACCGTTTTAAAAACGTGCACATCAGAAAATAATGCAAAACTTGGTGCCTCGGTTGTCGTTCATGGTATTACAACAAATATGCAACGGGATCTCATTTCTACTGCATCCAATTCATTCTACTTCTATCCTTCCTCTGCTCGTACCATGCCTCACTGCCAAATATCAAGATTGGTATCAGCACTCCATTGAACTGCTAGCTTCGCTTCTTTGGACATTGTTACATTAACGAAGTTTCCTGAATTTGCCCTTCTTTCAAAATCATACCAGCCTTTCCATCTCTCGTGAACTTATTTCCGAAGTACACTAACTCATCCGGTTGCCCAAAGTATTTATCAATGTCCAATAGCATCAATGCGCTTGCTTCCAGCGAGCACATTTTGCATAAGTACAGTTGTAAGTCTGACGATAATAAAGTTTGTCGTTGGACTGTCAGTTGTTGGTAACACGTGCACACGTGCGCCCACTCTTGTCTGTTCTCGGAAAACAACCACCGTATAGATAATAATATGCACGATACACGACGTTAAAACATGCATAATATAACTACGTATTATATAATAAGACAAATTATATCGATTCATTCATTCCGGAATAATGTACAATGGGTAATATAAGTCTGGTGACAGCGGAGTCTCGTCATAGTCGATATGCTCCAAACAATATGAACTTATTTCGTAAATAATACGGGGTAATGGTATTCGGGAAGATCCGGGTATTAAAGTTAATATATCTCAACGATTAAAGCTCTGTGCTCTGACAAAATGTCGCTAAGGTCCGATGCACTTAGGCCCCGCTAGAAACTTTAGGTAGGTCTACTTACCTGCATAGTATCGTCCTTACGTAAAAGTCACCAATCCGCACACAAGTTTTACAAATCCAAATTTTAATGCTGGATATAAAACCTAAAATTTTGATATAATGTTTTTTTCTATTATTGTTTGTTTGCCAAACTTTAAAATAAAATGTATTTCTTTAAAGTAAAAATTGTAAACAAAAAATAATTATAAATCTGAGACTACCTTCACAACCATACTATGAAAATGCGGTATTTCAAAATATTGTGTTGGAGTTTGCAAATTTTGCCCGAATGGAGACGATATCTTATTGATAATCCACTCCATCCTCTTGCTATACATGGCCTACTTTTATCAAGATATTCGGGGATAAAGTACAAGTAAGCACAAGTAAACAAAGAGATGAATATTTTTTTAAGAAATTCCAACGTTTTCAAGTTAAAAAATGTATTTATATGGAAAAAATGGAATTTAAAAATATATATTATATTTATTTTTCTACTTCTACCTTCATGTAGAATCACCTTCCAAAATAAGTGCACTTTACCTCCGGACACCCCGTATTTTTAACACATAACGACCCCTTAGTATAATACGTAATAAGGTTCCGTAATCTATAAAACCCTACCGTCAACCCCTGTCGCCATCGGGTCAAACGCAGAAAAATCTCTGATGCTTTATTCTTGTACAAAATCGTCAACTGTCTCGTTGATTCATAATATCTTTTAGAAAAGATTGCGTTTCGTTGCCTCGAATACAACACCAGTTCGAACGATTTATTTAGAATACCACACGGTAAATCCAAATACGCGCAAAACTCTTTAATGGGACGTATCTGTTAAACTCACAATGCCTTACAAGATGAAGACATTTTCAACTGTAACTTGAAAACATATAAAATGCAGCTCACTAAATTGATAACATAAAATACTTTTATTTTTGTGAAAATTATACTACGTTATCCTTAGTTTAGTTTTGTTTTGAATGGTACAATCATGCGAAAATTGTATTTGTTTATAATATTATCTACTTTTCTATAATATTAATTTATTTCTTTTTGTCATTTGTAATATATTGTGTAGGTAAAAACACTAAATCCACATTTAACATAACGGAACTTAATTGGTGTAGAACAGCGGTTTTCAACCTGTGGTACAGAAAAAATTGGGGTATGCAATTTCGTGGCGTGAATGTAGGTTTTATAACTCAGCTCAACGTTTCCAATCTGTATGTAGTATTGCATTGTGGATTGTATTTGTGGATTCGATTGTTAAATTCATGTAATAATGAGATAATTCAAAATTGCAAATGAAACATGTCTTTCATTACACATGTACATAGGATAGACAGAGTAGATAAATTTGTAGTAAGAGGTAATAGTCCGCTGGTCTAGACCACACGAATATTTGTTGTTTAATATTTTAATTTTCGACTGTTGCTTTCTAAATAAATAAAAACCTAATACTGCAATACCAAAAAGATATTTAAAAATTCATTGTCGCGTGAAATCAGTATCCCCTGGGTCAGATGGAATCTTGTTAGTATAATATAATTTTATAATGATGGAGGATTTGGCTATCAGAGTAATTTAAACCGCAATGCCTGTGTTGGTAACCGACGAATTTGTCCTCTCAGCTACTAATCTGTCAAAAGGTCTTCAAAGCTGTACCTTGTGGGTCTCGAAATAATATTCTAAAAATAACAACATTTAAATACGTAAACTTTATCAATAGTTTTAATCGTACGTTTTTATTCTGGATTGCGCAACACAAATTGTATTTAAAACAATCAGTAGAGACATTGATCATTGAGAGTTTTCTAATTTTTTTAGAGAACTTGAAAGAGATTATTTATTGGAGTGATGCAAGATGACTGGTAGAGAGAAGAGTATCTGCGCTCAATCGTTTTTATGATTTACTCAGTGAAAAAAAATATATATTTGAGAATAACGACATCATTGATGTATTAAGCGATGCACAGATGAAGGTGTGATTTATTGTTCCTCTGCGATATTTGAATTGCCTCAACAAAGTGTTGTAAAGGAAAAAAAATCTGATATGTTTTATTGCTTTAATTCTTTCAAAATGAATCTTAGACTATGAAGAAAAAGGTGGAATAAAAAAAAAACTTTTCAAACTTTCTTTGGATTTTATCCAATTTAATATTAAAAGTGTAAAAAGTCAAAGAACAACTTTCAATGAGACAAATTTATTTTGATTTTAAATGGCATGTGCTTGGAAACGAATTCACCTCAAGTATTGACAACTTTATTGATAGCTTGGCTAATCCTATTTTAACTCGACCGTTTTGCATTTCATCCAAACGTAAATTTGTTTGTGTGTTCCGTGTGTTTTCTAAAATCTGTGGCATCCACTTTATTTAAAACTGAAGGGTCTAGAGTCGTTCTTAATAATTAAATTTAGCTTCGTTTCATTAAAAAAAATTGAGTCTTTCGTGGCCGATGAAGGAATTAAACAATCAGTTAGTTTCCTCACTGTCGTTGGGAAAGTGGAGGTACCCCTCCAATGCTTCCTCTTTATTATTCAAGCAAGCCTTACTTTGATAATTAATTTTGACTTAGATTGATTCATTAGTGAAGGTGTATTTTTCAAATTTGAAAGTCATTTTTTTCTCAATATTATAGTGCCTACCAACCTGCCTGAAGAAAGTTTAAAAAAAATCAACATGTAAAAATAATTTTTTTCAGCATAATAGGTACATTTAATTGCGCCATAATTTCATCAAAATTCAGAGAATTGCATGTGTGCCACCAAGAGTTGATAAATGCATTGTCATCGACATTGAGTCTATCTACCGAGTTTCAGCTCGATCGGATATCGGGATCACTTTCAAGACTTGCATTCATTCATCCATTCACGGAAACAAAATCGAAACTCAAACAGATGCAATTAAAAAATAATTGTCTTTGAGAAAGTGGCGGTTTCTTGGACAATTTGTAAAATTCCTTATTTGAAATTAAAAAAAAGGTACTTAAAATATACGCTTTATAATTAATCAGGTAGGTACTTAAGTGCCAACTTATAAATCGTGTGATTTCAGTGGAATGTTGGTGTTGATTTACATACTTTTTTGGATTACGTAGGATTACATAGGAAAAAATTTATTGTTCATTTGTTACTTTTTTCTCCATAACTATATCTATGCCAAAATTTTTACATTTAAACTCCCATCTAGTCGTTGATCAGGAAGAGAATTATAATAAGAATAAGAATTTAAAAAATATTTATTTCGACATAAATTATGTTTTATTGATATATTCATCATTCAACATCATTTTTACATCAATCGCTTATTGGCACATTGAACAAATCACGTTGCTTTTAATTACAAGGTTGGCTTAGCGGCCAATTGGTATTCAGCAGGGGGACGGGGACACGACGCCCTTAGCCGCGGTCGGGGGAGGCACCTTGCTCGTGCCACGGCGGCCGAATTTATTGCCTCAAATTACAGCCTCAGTCAGTCGCAGGACTTTCCTGGCAGGACAAAGGACTCAATCCTTCATTTTCGCAAAATCTCACTCTTGAATATTTACACTTTCTTTTGTTTTTGGTTTTAAGGATTAGGTTATTGTTACTAGCGCAGATATTATAATTACAATTTTTAAAAGGACAATAAAAATAAATGTTAAAATATTATAGTATATGTGTATATTTGCTTGCATGTGTGTATGTTTGTTCATGCGTTACTAAACCATTCATCCGATTGCGATGAAACTTTGGGGATTTGATGTGCGCATGCCCGCGATGGTTTCTGTATATAATAATGAGCTCTGGCGTCATGAAATTATTTCCTAAACTATTCATTTTTGGTGGTTGATTTTCGAAGGTTTCCATGTATACTAGTGAGCTTTGGAATTATGAAATTTGTATTAAAAAATTGCTAATGCGAGATGTTTGAAAACTGAATGTACCGCGAGTGAATGAATGAAACGCGGGAGTGGGGAGGGGAACGCGGGAGGGGGGTTCGCGGAACGGGGGAAGCGGGAGATGTGAGAAGAAGGCGGATTGGAAACGCATGAGGGGAAGAGGAAGCGGAAGAGGAAAGAGAGGAAACGGGACGAATGGGAAAGGTCCCGCAATTAGAAAAAAATCTATATTAAGTGGCATTGCAAAGTATGCCGGAAACTCGCTAGTTATAGTATAAATAAGATAGTCTGAATTCGAAAATCAGTTCCAATTTTGAAAATGACATTTAATATCATTTTCTGTTAAGAATTTTGTACTACAGGTAGGATTTTCATCGCTTGTCTGAATTATTCAAACAAAAAGTCAAAATTTTGAAAAAATACATTTAAAAGTAAATTCTACTTCCTGAGTTCCATCAAACTAGAGTTACGCAGGACTATCTACTTTCTGGCTTCTCTGAATTGTGCTACATACAAGCAGTTCCAATTTTAGAAATGATACTCTCAGAGCAAATTTGAGTTCATTGAACGCGGATACTTTCACCTTTCACGAAATTAGTATGTTTGATGATTTTGTGTTAATTCTCGTATTCTTAACGCATAAATTTTTTTTTTCCGCATTTTGGCATTAGCTCGGCGACAGTCGGCACATTTCCATGACATCTCTCTCTATGTTTCTATTATATATGTCCCTAACGTATGGCATTGTCTATGCACTAAATTTAAATGAGATCACTGAGACGAATGTACGAAAAAACCACGAATGACGTATTAAATTGCGTACGAAGAATAGCAGATAATTAAGGGATGCTTAGATGGGTTAGACATTTTGAGCGGATGAGAATATTGCCAAGAGAATACATGTACGACACGAAAATAAATGGTTGAAGGAGTCGGGGACGCCCGAGGAAGACATGGCAAAACAGAAATTTAATTAGCAATTTACAATATCAGAAACATGAATAGGCTAGGGAGGAAAATGAGAGAAACGAGGAGGTCTACCTGTAAATTGATTAATTTTCACCATAATTGTGGTATTTCTCAATTTCAGGTGCTTCCAGAAAATATAGGTATCTATCAAACGTATTTCCTATGTAAATGGTATTAAAAATAATGTGTTTTAAGTTATAGCAAATTCAGAGAAAATATTTATATTTGATTGTGTTATCGAAATTCAGAGGCATTTTGCCAATATATAATGACGAGAATTCAGTAAATTTGAATTTATGTTTTCCAGAAATTGCTAAAGGTACTATTTTTAAGAGTATGCTAAGAGTATTATTTTTATCTATTGTACAAATAATGTACTTACAAGAATACATTGTATTCAAATAGTTTATTGGTGGTTCCAAAACAGAAATAATTAGTCATTTTAAGTAGAGTTCCTTCAAGATTTTCTACAAAAGATATATATATGTATTAATATTTTACAGTGTAACATGGATTTTTATGAAATGGAATCTTAATATTTTACAGTGCAAAATGGATTTTTCTTAAAATAATTAAATTACCGCCATCTACGAACGAGCAGATTATGAATTATTTTAAGTTTATTCTTATTAACTAAGTTCGTTACTTTCTTTTAATTTAAAAAAGTGGAAGTGAAACCTTCAGAAAACTAAAGTAGGCAAGAATGGAGAGGCTACGAAGCACCGCACTAGGAGGAGACCGATAGGCTACGAAGTACTACACAAAGTGGAGACCAATTATTTTATCTCATTTTCTTGAAGCCTAAATTCTATAGATTTAAGTGTTTGTCTCCTTTTAGTATAGCTTTTCCGTTTCATCGTGTTTCAAATTCAAAGTTTTACCTTCAAAAATCATATTAATATTTTACATTGTAACTTGCAAAATGGGTTTTTCCTAAAATAATTAAATTACCGCCATCTATGAACGCGCAGATTATTAATTATTTTAAGTTTATCCATAAACAAAGTTCGGTATTTTCTTTAATTTAAAAAGGTATTTAAAAAAAACTCTTTTTGCCATCGTAATGTAATATTTCTCGTCGACATCGTCGTTTCATATAGTTTTAATAGTGGTTTCGACGAGACGCTACGTCACATTTTATTTTATGGGGAAAATGACCAAACGAAAAAATGGGTGATGTGATGTTGTATGGCGTTATTGATTGACACAAGCCTAGTCACTGTTTCTAAATAGAAAGAAATTATATAATAGACCGACCGACCGTATCAATCAGAAAAGTGCAAAGCGCATTACATGTAATCATTCCATCGTCAATTTTGTGGGCTTCCAAGAACCAGTCAATCATTTAGAATTTAGAACAATGCACTCAGGAAATTAACTTAATTGCACCAATCTAATCACCAATTCCACGTCATTTCAATGCCACCAATCGCAATAGTCGCCCAAGCGGACGAATCCGTAATCTCCGCTATATTTAAGCCGTCATTATGCGTGTCCTTTCAGAATCGCCGTTAATGGCTATTCTTCTTTCAGGCTGCGCCAGTGTGAGTGTGGGGTATACTGGGGCACTTCCGCCCGGGACCAATCGTTACTTGTGCGCGCATGCTCTGTTCCACTCGGCTAAGCTGAAACAATGCCAGAAGACCGTCGCATTACATGCTTCGTTATATTCACTGAATGCGACGTCATTTTAGTGTGCGATTACTTTTGTGTGTTTATATAATTTATTATTGGTAATCTTGTACTTACTTTTTTCAATTATGATGTCTTTGTTTTTTTAAAGATCCAACTAAACATGCATGTACATAAGTACTATGACTTATTGAATAACTTATGTGTATAACATTTTTGTTATAACGTGTTGTGTTTTTGACGTGATGACGTCTTATACGTCGGTAGCACTCACTAAAAAGTGTGACTCATTGTCACGTTCCGCCTGAGCCGAGCGTGCAAGCAAGAGCGCGGAACAAGCGTTCGACCTAAGCGTTCGGCTAGTGACGCATCTATCTTTCTTCCACTCCATCGTTATTATATGACGTTATCACGTAAAATTATCATCCGTAAACCGACTTAACAGACAACCAATTTTTGTCAGGTTTTGAAGTCACGATATCTCATCTCCGAGAAAAGTTGCTTACAGTTGACAATGAGGTCGTCAAATACATACATAAACCAACAGTTGCCCTCCGGCATACTTATATACAATATGCAGTCGATTTAGATAAAATACGGTATACCTACTTACACAAAATATAAAAAGTATTCCCGAAGAGTGTACCGCAGAGAGTGTACCACCAAATAACAAAAGTATTAAACATATTTTCATTCAAATGCATCAAGGATAAAACCACCTGTCTTTATACTGTATATATCAGCGTAGAAGTAAGTATGAAAAATCGATACAGTAAATTAATTCATTGAATATGGAAGAATACAAGAAATACCTTGTTGACGTGTTTCGTGACCTAAATATTTGGCCAATCCGGCCTTAAACTCACAATACGAAACTGTGTTTAACCATGATTACGAAATTCAAATGGGATGGAGATCTACGATGTATGGTGAGTGTAAGTGAGACGGAGCGTGTATTAAATGGAACAATTGTTTTCATCATTTAAAGATTGTATGGAAGGCCCCTAGTTTTCTTTATTTAATCTACGGCGAATACCATATTTAAAATCGACCTCGTCGAATAATTTTTTTCGATTTTAGCTTTGGTTTTTGAGAAAATCGAGTTTGAAGCTCGAAATTGTTGAGTTAGGTTGGCTTAGGTTAAGTTAGGATTTCTCTTTCGAACTGCATCGTCGAAATATTTCCAGAAAAATAATTGCGTCTTTACGACGTACATTTAAAGACAATTTTTATTTTGAAAAATTAAATACTGTTATTAAAGTAATTAACAAAAAGTATTCTGAAAGATGTATTCAATGTTGTTTTGTAATAAAACTTCATATTATAAGTCTACAAAAAGAGAGATATGATTATTTGAAAAAATAACAACGAAAATTTTGTCCTTTACAGCATTTTAAATTTCCGTGAGAATATATTATTACGTTGATCTGGCTCCAATAGTTTCTTAACCCTTAAAGCTTGAAGAAAACATAAAATAAGAAAAAAATATTTTTGGTTTCCCCGTGTGATGCAGATTCATCAATTTCTCGCTTGCACCACTAGTTTCCCTTCACCGCGCATAATTCAAAAAAAATTGATGATTCTATATTAAATCAAATAACATGCCTAGTACGAAAGTCATACATAATTTTATGTATTGAAAATTGTATTAAACTTTATCAGATTAAATGAATATCAGTCTAGACGTCATGAAATTTTATTTGTGTCCAAATGTCTCGTTAAAATTTCCGTGAGGTCTTCTTCTGACGTTGCACTCAGTATAACAGTAATTTTAATAGTTCTTGAGCTACTATCGTCCCTTCCTACAACTTGGGAAGTGGGTATGGATAACGCCGACTTTGGAACCATTTATTGGATAACCGAGACCCCTGCCGTAGGTCACCCAGGTGGTTCGCTATGTTTGGATGAATTTTTGCACACTTTACCTCTAAAATACGAGGAAGTTAATGTTTACATTAGATTTCGAAAATCTCCAAGTTTCATCCGATTTTCGACACCCGAGACTTATATTAACAACTTTGAGACTTACAACAATTACTTAAATACAAGAGATTTTTGATTAAATACAAGACCTTTGTTTAAAAATCTGAAAATTCTGACAGTCACAGACATATATATAATGGAGTTATGCATGTTAGTGCGATCATCTCCGGTCAAATTCCCACAAAAAAATTCAACACGTAATTACGCTACAAGGTTCACAGAAAACTTATTAATACCAAAAGCAAACAAAACAATGTTCCAAAAAGAACCGTATTACATGGCCATTAAAGTGTATAACAACCTTCCACAAAACATTAAACAAATACAAGATGCACTCAAATTCAAATCATCACTAAAAATATTTCTTCTAAACAAATGTCATTATACTCTTAATGAATACCTTACGTAAATTAACTGGGTTTTTTTTATTTTTAGTTTTTATTTTCTCATATAATGAACATGTAATTGTTTGGTTTTATAATATATGTATCGTATAATGTTTGCATTTTTTTATTATTTATTATTTTAACTTTATGAGTAAAACCTCAAACTGTAATATTTAATTAAATGAAGACATTATGAGCGAAACTCAATCGAAAATCTGGAAACAGAAAAATCAGAAAAAGATATTGGCACCTCTGGGACTCGAACCCAGGACCTCCCTACTTTCCGGGTTGGGCGCTCTTATCCACTGAGCTAAGGTGTCGATATCCAATTCGGTCATTTTTAACTGTACCATACTTCGACTAAGAACCACCCATATTATCTTCATTTTTCTTAACGCATATTTTTATTGGCTGCCATCTTTATGAATGATTGCAAGATTCAACTCGAACTAAATGCAATCTAGATGGTGTCTGGATAAATTATTATCCATTTTATTTAATGTGCGACATCTATTGACTCTTCTGCAAGTCTGGGATGAATATTATTATTTATTATTTTAACTTTATGAGTAAAACCTCAAACCTCGACACCTTAGCTCAGTGGATAAGAGCGCCCAACCCGGAAAGTAGGGAGGTCCTGGGTTCGAGTCCCAGAGGTGCCAATATTTTTTTCTGATTTTTCTGTTTCCAGATTTTCGATTGAGTTTCGCTCATAATGTCTTCATTTAATTTGCATTTTTTGGTTAGCTGGAAGAAATATAATGTATCTATAAACTACACCTTTTGTACCTACTTGTGTTTTGTGCAATAAATGGTTTTTGAATTTTGATATATCGTTTATACAGAAAAACATAATTTTTTTATTTATTGGAGATATGATCTCACAAAAAAGAAAAAAATGATAATTTAATTCCTTCTGTTTCCTTTCCATGCTGCAAAATCGGCAGCGTCTGTCAGCCGCGACATGTAGGAGTGAATGTATTTAATGTCCGCACATTAGCCTACTCGAAGCCATTACATTTGATAGATAAAGAGAACAACGACATGTCCCACGGAGCGCATTATTCCACTGCCGCTATAATCACATTATCTCCGACCGCCCGCCATTGGACGAATACCATGAAGCACTGAGCCTTCGATACGCATGGCATATACAATAATATACATTGGCGTATGTATTTGTGGAGTAGGGGACGCCCGCCGCCGCGACGCATGCGCCCAGCAATGGCCGCGATCGGCCGGCGCCGGAATTGCGCGCTGCCATTGGACCGCCAGCCTGCGCGCGCATCTCATAGCTTTTCGCATCTCGTTGAAAAACCGCCTCCCACCTGATTACACTCCGGCATTATTTGCGGAAATATGCGGTTGATCATTATCTCTCATTTACTCACAGATTTAGATAAATATATAACTTATCAAATGAAATAATACATACGATTTTGAATAAAATTTCCAAGTGTTTATTACTTATTACGATGCATTTTGCCATCCATTTCTTGCTGGCGCTTACAACAATTGCAAATAAATTATGTATACATGCGGTGCAGTAATCTTGATATACTTAATTGCAGTAGGTAGGATTTTCATTACCATATCTAATACAGAATTGTATCACGTCAAATATTTAACTGACGACATTTAACATGGATACGATTTTGATTGACTTTCCAAGGATTTATTACTTAGTACGATTCATTTTACCATCCATACCTCGTTGGCGCTTGCAATTTATAGAAAAAATAGTGCAGTTATCTCGTGGTTTAGTTATTTCCAGCAGGATGCTAATTAAGATTTGATACAGACTATTATCGAATAATTATAATCGCAACATGCGTTTATAAGGTTCATTATCCTATGACTTTGCAAGGCACTTTGCTATCATTTATTATCATTTTATTAATTGTTTATTCTTGGCTGGCATCGTATTTATTAGCTACACGTATATTGTATACGGTTATATTACATTATTTGTAACGTCTTATTTAGCTAACGCTAAGAAATATTATATCGAACTATTACACAGTTTTCGCGTGGGATGTGAAGTTATGGGTGATAACATAACGAATGACCCATTTTTATAGTTTAATGACTACTTTCAATAGATTGCTGTTTCTTAATTTATGCTTCGTCTATCTTGTAAATCAGTTAGAAGTATTATCTGGTTGCGCGTGTTGGTTATATATGGTACCTACCGATGGTTTGAATGACGGTCTTTGGATTGCCTAAAATAATGCATTTCTTTATTCCCTATATTACCTATACTATTACTTTAACGTAGTGCCATTCTAATGTACCTATGTACGTAAAACGCCCCGCAACGCTGCTTGTTTACATGATAAAATCGCCGCCTTATTGGAATAATCCGAAAAAACAATATATCTCATGGATTGTGATTTACTCCCCATTGCAGTTAAAAATTTACTTTTCATTATTAAAGTAAAACTTCTTTACGCACGCTTGACTTAGCCGTAGGGGAGTAAGCTGGTGAATGCGTGACGAGAGCGTTACGAAAAGTGTGATCGGGCGAGGCGAACGGAAGTTGAGAGGGAGATATAGGTTAGTGAAAATAGAAAGAGAGAGAGAGAGTTACGTTTCGTATATTACTGTAGCACACATGTTCTTTCTATCTTTCTCTCATAGCCAGTTACGTTTTGTATATCTAAGACACAGTGCAGGCCTATTGTCTGCATCACACTGTAGGAGCAAGAGAGAGCAGTGCGCGCGCACATTTTCTTTCTCTCTTCTCTCACTTCAGTCGTGTGGTCTAAAGTACACTCGTTTTTTTAATTCGTGCAATGTACACTTGTTATATTTTTCAGTATTATTTCACCAGCCGTGCTAGGGGTGTCTCTGTATCATGGCGGGGCAAAATTATACGTAAAAAAATAGATTATACAAATCAGATTAAGTTGTATTGTAATTAAATTGGGAAAATTGGACAGGGAATCTGAAAACGTACGAAAAAAGATTAGGTGTGTTTGAAAGTAAGAAGTTGGGATTCGTTTTTAGGTTATCAGGGAGAAGGTTGAAGATTTTAGGAGCAGGTAGACCGAATTGTCTTTATGCTATCATAGTATGTAATTTAGGTATTGTAGTGTCAGTTGGTTCTATTTCTAGTGGAGTGCTTGTTTTGTAAGAGTTTTTTGTATTATACAAGAAATGTTTTAGCATAGATTTTTGATGGAGTTGACGACGAATTTAAGGCATTATACTCGATGAAACGACGAATGGATGAGTATGTTGTCGGTCGCGTGTTGTTCTCACGTATTACCGTTATTATTGAGACGGTTGTAAATTATGTGTGGCAAACGGCTGTGCCCAGAGGAGCTTGTGTTTTCTTTCCAACCCCTTTCCATCCTTGACCCGCATAATAAGGAATTTAATTCATTATTTATTTTACCACAATCCGCAGCGAACGGAGATTTTAAATGAACTAGCGCAATCAATATCATTATATATACAACAAATTGAGAAGCATGAAATTAAATTCAGTTTTGAAATATATTAAATACAATGTGCATTTCTACGTCTATAATCTTGCAACATGAATAATCTGTTTAATGTCAGCCACAACTCAGATAAAGTGGGCCTAGGAAAAATGAATTCACATGTCAAGAGCGTTTATTATAGTAATCCATAATACTAAATTAATCGTAATAAGTTATCGTGTAATGCGGACTTTTTGCATTATTCTCGCATTTCTAGAGTGGGGTCTCCCGCCCTGTTCCCATCGACAACCGACAGCCATTTATTTATGTGCGTAATATTTGTAAATTATGCATCGGTATCATGGAATTCAAATACTTAATGCTTACTTATTAAGCAAATTGACAATTTACCATTACGCTCGACCTACTTCGGGAATTTACGTCTTCAGCGTATTATTGTGTAAGTCCCGTGAACTTTGCGAGGTATTGCAACTATTCGAAAGGCGAAGCGGCCGAGGAAATAAGGCAGGTGAAATGAGAAGGGTTTCAAATCATTTTCCGATAACGCCGACGCGCGATTATCTTAGGAACGCTTCGAAATCGCAAATGTAAATGTTCGGTTCTCAAAATGTAAATTTAATATACTCGTATTTGTAAAAAGCATTAACTTTGTGGCTCGCCATAATTTACAACAAAAACATATAAATTTGTTAAAGACCACTTTACTTTCATTTTATTCACACTCTACCAGTTTCGGAAGAACCCTTCCTTCGTCAGGAGAATGTTAGAACTAACCTACGATATGGAATATTGACAGAAATAAACATAAATTTTAGGTATTTGAGTGTATAATAACTATAGTATTTTGAATAACCAAATTAATTTATCTGTTAGTCCTATTCTAGACATATTTCCAATAAACCGCTCTGTCCTTACCCTTTCCCCTTTATTCATCTCCCACTCAAACCTCTGCCTTAGGTCACCCCAAGTGGTTCGCTACGTTTGGTCGAGAGGAGAGTTCTGAGAAGGAAAAAAGGGTGGGTAGGAATCTGGGGTTCAGTGTGTCCTGGTCATCCGCCTCCAAGACCTTGACAAACCTCACCCCATGAACCCGGGCATCCCTGGTCACCAAACTAAGTCACCAAACATAGTGACCTATGGCAGAGGTGTTGGTTATCCAATAAATGGTTAACCAAAATGGTACCCATACCCGCCTCCCAAGATCCTCTTATTTTGAAAGTCCATGTACATGGTAGCAACCTGAGTGTAAGCAGAAGAAACACTTATTTTGAATTCAAATTATAGATTGGAAATATGTATAAATACATATAATTTAACTGCTTGTTAATAATCACCGCACAAACACTGTTAACAAATTAATATTAAAGGGTAACAACGCTTCAAATTCAACACTCAACATTATTCATATTGAAACAAAAAGATAACATTTCGATTTAAACAAAATACAAGTTCCTGCCATGACTCGTACAAACCTAATTGTGTCTATTACATGTAATCTGAACAAGCTACACTCAAATGGAAAATGTTGCTCGGTTTCCAATCGGACAGCACTGGGGCTCAATTCTTCAATCGAGGACGCTCGAAAGTATATACTACATTGTCGACTTTGTCATTGTCGAATCTCGCGAAGGCAAATGCTTAGACGCCAAACTCCGAAAGTTATTCCACTCGAAGAACAAGTGGGACAAGTCAGTCGACACCGAAAAAACTGTCAAAATCTAGTACACTGTATCCCAACCTAAGATCGTTTCCCGCGCGCTCTTCAAAGACATCGTATATTTTTACAAAGTATCGTACATTTTTACAAGGCAGCGTATATTTTTACAAAGTTGATTTGAGGTTCCATATAATGGCTGACATATCGGCGATACTAGCTGCAATACATAATTTACTAAAGCAGATGCTTTGAGAACACAAGAACAACCGGAGGGTAGATAGTTTTCACATGAAAATTAACTTCCTTTTAGTGTCGTTTTGCATGTAATAATTGCAGCATTAAATTTCTTTTCCGCGTGTAGTTACCAGCTGTTTTTGGTTTTGAGTAACATACCCACCAGCCGCCTCGAAGAAATTGCGGTCCTAATTTAAAATTCGCACCATGGAAACGTCAATGACATCGTAAACATATGCAATAATCATAGAACTGCCAATAAAATCATCTCTTCAACCCTTCGTCATTCAAGAAAACGTATAAATGAAACATTCGACTAAGTAATTTTTCGTTCGCAGATGATGCATAGTGAATATTTTTTTTGTCTTACTCCGCTTACTGGTTAATACGCAATATTTCTTATTCAAACAGTTTGATTTAGCTTTATTATCACGAAAAGTGAGTATTTACGTCGGGGGAGATGAAAAAAAATGCATATAACATGCATGTCACATTTAAATTTTGCTAAAATTATTTCTCTCGCGCGGTATACGCTATTTGTATTTTCATCGTTTTTGGTTTACATTTCATAGACAATTAATCATCAATCAATGCTGCCAATAGAACAATTACCCGTTAGACAAACCCCGCTTTGCCAAACAAACCATTCAAACCCTGGGATGTATGTCTAAATTATGATGACATCCAGTTTTTGCAGCTTGAATCTCAACTCAGGAATAATTCGAAGTAGGTACTTTTCTGTTTTTATTTTGACGAGAATTTATTTTATAAGATTGGTACTTCCGACAAATGTCATATTTGATCGTCTATTAATTAAAAAAATGAATATTCCGTATTATCCGCGTATCGAACTTCAACAACACGAACGTTCCGTATTATACGTGAGGTGGGCTTATACAATTTTATCAATAATTCTTGACGGCTATTTGAGAATTGAGCCCCAGGAGTCTTGTAAGTTTTGGAGGTTTTGTAAGTTTTGTTCGTAAGAATGGGTCGAGTTGGAGTAATCTTTTGACAGGTGAAGTGGTATCGAATTAACGGTGCTGAGATGCAAAATGAGTTGAGCTCCGCCAGGTGTGGCGTTGGTTCGCTGGAAGGCTGGATGGTTCGGTGTTCTGCGCAGCGTGGGGCCGGTCGACCCGACTGTTTTGTTACTCGACAGTACTCGAACCGGCCGGCCCGGCCATTGTTTGGGCATTAGCACCAGCCATCAGCCAGCAGTGAGCAGTGACGCACGCCAGATTTACTTTATGCTTTTCTATTAAAATTATTTTGTCGCCGTCACAATATGAGTTATCAAGCCATGAATCTATTGACCATATGTACCAACATATTTTATGGTCAAACAGGTTAGAAATGCTACTTGGTTAGTAAAGTTAGCTGGTGTGGACTTTTTGACATGAAGACATTTGTTTTTTTTTTTGCGTTGTTGTTGGTTATTTTTTCTTTACATAGTATTATTGTTTAAACTTCAATTTTAAAAAATAAATAAAATAACACAGGAACAATATTGTTAAATTAAAGTTTCTCACCTTTAATCGGTAACTTTTTTTTTTTTTTTTTAAGTTTTCTTTATTCATTGAAATGTTGGTTACATAAATTTTAGAATTTTTCGACCACCATGCTAGGCACATGCCCGTGTTGTGGTGGTCGATTTTCTATATATTACATTAACATATAAGCAATAAAAAAATGTGCGAGAAAATAAAAAATATAAAATTATATATATAAAACTACTAAACTGAAGGAAGCTAATACATTATATTGTAGTAAAAATGTAGGGTGACCATGTGTTGATATTTGATTTGAAATAATATATTATGCTATCAATTTTAAAAGGAAAAAGATGTGAATATCGCATAACAGTCCCAACCGACCCCAATAATCCAGGGCTGATAGGGACTTCAGCGTCTCTAATAATTGGGTTATGATTTTTTTTTTTACATTAACCCCACGTAGGAGGCCCTGAGGAAAATAATTTTCCTCAGGGCCTATGTCATCTTTGAAGATGCTGTGTGGAGGGTGTTTTTGAGGAGAGAAAAGAGTGAACATGGGTTTTGAAGTGACCCATATTGGAGGAGGGAGGAAACACAGAAGCCGGCAAATCGTTCCACATCCGAGCTGTTGAACTCAAGAACGAGTCGTAGAAACGACCCGTTCTCATGTGACTAATGTTAACCGTGTCCAAATGTTGGGCGCGTGTTTGGCGTGTTTCCCGATTATGCACCGGTGCTGAGGGCTAGTTCCTCGGAGCATCTTCCATTGTAATACCGGTAGAACAATGAGGCTGAAGGGAATGGGGAAGCGAATGAGACGGAGGAAATGAAGTTTGGGAAGAATCTGATTATTCCGATTTGTTTACCAAGCACCACTAAAGCTATTTCAATCAATTTTAGATTATTAATGCTTTTCTTTCACCAGGGCGATACTGAGATTATATACTACTCTTAGAACATGCGGATAAATAATTGAAAATGGTTTTAATTTAAACTCTACGAGATTTCATGACAAATGAACATCTGAAGCAGATTACTTTTGAAAATTTTGGTGCCGCACTTGAAAGCAATTTAACGATTGAAGCGCCGTTTTGTGAAAAATCACCCAGAGAGTCTATGTTACTCGTCAGGCTGTCTAAAACATTTGATATTTTTACAGCAATTACTGAACTCTATTCGTTATTTTGTGCGAATCGATATTGTCAATCAGAAACTCATTAATCACGTTACGTCGCGTCAGTTCTATTCAGTCATTCAATTCGATGATCGATTCGCTGCATTACCAAAATGACATGAAAAAGAACCTTTAAAATGATGAACAGTTAAACGGGTCAGTTGGCAAAACGGTCTAAGAATAATGGATTCAACTATTACTGAAACACTGCAACGCAATCATAAGTATAATTGGTGTACTTTCCATGTATTTTGATTTGATGCCCGGTTTCCCGCATTTCTACAGATTTATTACATATTTTTCTTACTTTGAATTTTAAAACTCTTCAAAAATATGTTATTTTTGAAAATAATATCTATACATTCCCCACGCCGAAACGGCAATTATATGAAATTCCCTCGATAGAAAAAAATTGCGAAGAATGCTCCGAAAATAATTATAAATGTTATGTACACAGTTCATTTAAATGCTATTTTAGAAATTCCCCACGAGATTTTTGCTCTATTTTAAACGAGTGATGTTTTATGGAAAATTTTCACAATTTTCGATTAAATACTATCGTTTTTAATATTAGCGCGCTCCCTCTAACATTCGTATGTACGTATCTCTCCTTCTTCTTCTTTTTGAGCGGGTAGGTACTACCGGGTCATAAGGCTCCGTTGTAAGCGACTTTTTTCCGTGAATACCGCACAAAAGAGTCCCAACTGTTCATAAACGTCTGGAGCCAGTAAGAAGAAGAGGAAGGTGATTTAGTCACCAAGCACGGATAAATCCATTTCAAGCAACGCTGCAATCATTCGATTGTGTATGGTGGTCTTTCATCAGGACGATAATGAAAGTTTTAACCTCTGCGGAATTTATTGTCTAGAGGGTTTCTCGTTGAGAAATGCAAAAAACCTCTCTCTCTCTCTCCCTCTAAAGAAACACGTCTCCTTCCCTGGAAGACCGAGAGTGAAAGATCGCCGTGAATTCTGACAGAAATATTCCGTAATAATTTCGTGCAGTGGGGCGCATTAGCAGCGCGCACTCTCGACACCATTAGCATACAATGCTTCGTGGCGTGGGCGGCACCGGCCGATTGTCGTTTCGGGACAAGCAGGCGCATGTGCAGACGTCTTCTATTGATTGTTTATTTATACGCTCAAATCTCGATTGTCAAAACATAACCATAATACCCATATGTAACTTGTCTCTCTCAGCTTTGGGCTTGATTTTCTTGTACGATTTTATTTGGATCATTGAAAAGTACAATGGTTTAATCTTTTCAGCATTCACTGAAAACATATTTCAAAATACACAGGTGCTTTTTTTAAAATATGTTGATTCTTCGTTATGCATGGGTTAATGAATTATTCATATAATAAATAATGTATAATTATTTCGAGTAGTTTACAGAGTTCGTTCGTAAAGCAGTATCTTTGCTTGGTGGAAATGCAAACAAGTGATTTAATTTCAAATTGCTAATTGATATTTTCTTAGCCCTCGTGGTTCTATTAGGTTTGATATTTTTTATTTTATTGGACCATAAAGGATTTGTACCTTACCACTTGTAAACGAAGAAGAAGATAATATTAATAAAGCGAAACAAAAATATGAAAAAGAACAATACTCAGAAGAATAAAAAGTTGACAGTCGCAACTGGGACTCGAAACCTCTTGTCTTACCGGAACAAACGCTTTAAGTTGGAATGACCAGACAAAACCGGAAACAATAATAACCGATAATACTAATGCATCAAAAAAAATCTGAAAATAAATTATCCCCTAAAGAGGTAAGCATTATAAGGAGTTTCACACCTACATAAAAATATTAATATACAAGCTAAGGTCAGCTCTTCGTGAAGATGGTGGGCTATTATCAGCACTATCAGCGTGGTTTAAATAAAATTAAAGTTTAGTTTGCGTGGAGCTAATGTCAAATGTATGACTTTGTGGAGGTAATGTAACAATAACACATAGAAATTAAATAAAACAATAATTATTAATGGACGGTTAACTCGTCGTAATGCGAGTGAATAAATTTGATAACCTTTCTATTTTTATTTTGTATTTTTTAAATCTGAAATCACATAGGTAAGTAAATATTATGGTTTGCACTTCAACTACATCAATCCCCCGTCTCCTTCCCTATTCCCATCCCATTCTAACAACTTGTTATATAACTTTTTCTTTTTCTTAGTCCACTACATAATTATGTAAGGACAGTGAAATTCATATCACTTAGATAATATCGATCGTCCAGCTGATTAGTTAGACGTCTCCAAATTTTGAAATAATTAGGAAAGCAATATTCGAATGCTCACCATAAATCATATATTATTCACGTAATATGTTTTACATATTAAAAAGACACCGGGAGGCATAACGGTCTGGTGCTTTAGTATGACGTTTTGATATATCCTATTAGTGACCCAGAAAACATCAACGTTTATTCAATTCGCTACAAGTTTTTCTGAGTTATAATTGATGATGATTTGGTGGTGTTTTTGAGTAATCTGAGTTTTGTACCAGATAGAACTGCAAACCCAACTCAAATTTCGATTTTTCGGAGATGTCTGACTAATCATCTGGACGATATATTTATTTTTTATTGTAAACGAACGTCTCACTTATTAGATTCTTATACGTTGATTCAATGTTGATGTAGTAAAGCTGGCCTGAAGCCTCGTTTAAGGCCATTTTAACTATACAAACGCTATGGTAATACATCATAAATCAAGTTGTACACTGATCCGACCTTACCTATCGCGTTATATTTACACCGCTTTTATAAGGGATTAGCGTCCCAAACAAATAAATTGATTAAATTTTATTCTTCAGGGTTATGAGTTAAGGGGGTATTCTAGTCTAGAAGCATGAATTGTAGGTGTTTTTTCAGGTGCAATAAAAAAAACAAGTAATATTTTTGTAGCCATTATTTTACCAAATATTTATTTAACATTAAAGATTACATTAAGGAAATAAAAAAAATTAAAAGTTACAGAGTGTTATAGTGGGGGTCTCAAAAATATGGCGCGCCCTGGTTGACACGATTGCAACTCTCCTAGTAATCCAAAAAAATATAAATATATTTTTTTAATGCAAACAAATGCTGCTATGGGTTCCATGCCAACTCGGAATGAAACCAACTCAGAACCACCTCAGATAAGTCATTTATAGTGATAAAACAATAATTTTAAATTAGCCGATAACCCTAACCATGAACCTCGGAGAAGTCATAATTTTTTTTTTCGCAAAATGGGGGCTGTCTGAAAAAAAAACATTTTTTTGACTTTCCGAATTTTTTTAAAATAGTAAAAATTAAAATGTTGTTATAGTTCTGGTTCATGCGATATAGTCATGTACAGAGAAGGCTCACACCAAATTTCAAATAAATTGGTTTAGTAGAACTTGAGATATCGTGTCAACCGTATAGAAAAAAGTGGTTTTGAAAAATATGTGTTTGAAATTTTGTTCTTTTTAGATTTTGGTTAGATTCTGTCTAAACCGCGAAATTAAAATGGTTATAACTTTTAAACTAATGCGAATTTCTGTGTTTTTTTCAATGTTTTTGAATATTTAAACTTTGGAAATATGAAGAAAAAGAAATATTTTTTTCTAGACTAGAATACCCCCTTAAAAAGTTAGTTGCTTAACAAGAAGTTTTCATTGTGTTTTCAGACGAGCGAGCTGGATAACCTGCTATGCAAGCAGGAGGGCGGGCCGCCCTCGCTGGAGGCGGAGCTGTTCGAGGCCGGGCGGGAGGACGCCTACCTTCGACCCGCGCTCTGGGAGGACATCGCATCGTCCATCCGCAGCATCGATCCGGAGAATGCGTGCATGCTAGCGCCTCTAGGGCCTCTGGGCTCGCTGGGGCCCGCGCACGTGAAGCTCGAGGCCGCCGAGCTGGTCGCGCCGCCCCAGCACGAAGCCAAGCCACAGCCCTTCGCGCAGGGCAACTTCGCGCCGCCCTTCCCACCCTCGGCGCGCCCGCTCTACATGTCCCCGCTGACACCGCCCACGTCGGACCCGGGCTCTCCGGGACCTATGCAGGTAAGGTGTCGCCTATTCCTATTTTCATTCAGACATACCTGAATACCTACAATGGAACAAACCGATGCTGACATAGTAACTGACCTAGTGCAAATAGGTTCCTACGTTTAGCCGATAAAACCTATGAGTTAAAGATTAGACCGATGTACCATCTTTCGTTAACTTCTTTTTTCTACTTCCTTATAGTAATTTCTAATACCATATTATTAAATTTATAATCGAATTAACTTTTGGTCGTCCGAAACAATTTTTCATAATCTGAGTCTGGTTTTCGTAATTCCTTCCACTTTCCCGGAACATTTAACATGTTTTTTTGCGAAACAACTGTGTAGGTACTTATTCCATTTTACGGTAACTAAAGGGTTAAAAATAACATTCGCAGCCAGTTTGTACTTTTGACCGATTTTAAAGACAATTAAACCCCTAATTACCGTATTTTTCAAATTTGACCTAAAGATTTCAATTTCGGACCCTATTTACCCCAAAACGCACAAAAAAATCAGAGGGTGCAATTCACACACGGTAGAATTGAAACATTCAGAAAACTAAAGTAGACAAGAGTGGAGAGGCTACGAAGCACCGCACAAATAATAATAATAATAATAATAATAATAATAACGTATAGCGCAGTTTTGTGTTATTTCACTTCAAAGCGCTTAACTATAATCAACTTAAGAGTGATCTTGTCGTGTTCCTTATGGATGAAATGAAACCAGTCGTCAACGCAATTCGAAATTCGCGAACGCTACTATGGCAACCTGTTGACAAGGCGACTGAAAAGCGACTGCCACACAACCAAAAGTGCTGGTGCATTGACAACTGGTTTCATTTCAGTTTCTCCGTGAGCGAAGGCCTTTACAGTGCTGGCACAAGTGAGTGGCACAGATGTTGTTAAACAAAATCTCAACCAATAGGAGCCTAGAAAAGTGAGCTCACAATCAAAGCGGCCAATGCGATAAGGTTTCATTCTATCTCATTCTCTCACAAGCTAAATCCTGTAGATGTATGTTTTTTAGTGTCGTTTCTGTTTCATCGTGTTTCAAATCACAATATAAAGAAGTTTGACTTCAAAAAGTTATACCACTAAATCGACTCTAAATGTGTTATTAGTTTTATTAGTAGATTCGCCAGCTTCCCGCTTGTACTACGAGTTCCCGAACACCGTGTAGGTATACATTTAGCTGTTCAAAATAATAATCATATTTACTACATTTACAACAATAAATCAAAAAACAATGGCATAAGAATGGGGTATTATTGCCTTAAGTTCATATCAATGCAAAGCATCGTATAATATAAACTTGGTCGCTGATGCCAATGCAAATAATATTGAAACTCCCACGACTGTTAAATAGTTATAATATATTATGTAGAAATGGAGGCCAATAAAGAGTCTTAAATCTTTTTCCTTTTCACGTTGAGCGATGAAATGAGATGCACATAAACCAATAACTCAATATATCTGCCATAAAGCTAAATCGACTTAGAGCTAATAAAAATATATGCAAAATCATTGATTTATTTCATTGTTACCTCTCTCCGAATAGATATATTTATTATTTGATGCCCATAGGCAGGTAGGTTTATTATCTATTTCAGTAATAAAGTGAGGCGTGGGTGATACTACAATGACTTGCATACGATCTACTCTGGCTGAATAGGATCTAACTAGGCAGAACACCAAACTGTAGAGACTAGCCAACAGTGCCGGGATCCGTGCTTTTCAGATGGAATCAAAACGTATAGGTAAAACAACGATTGTTGGAAGCAATAAAAAAGCTTAGCATCGAATGTATTTTGCATCGGTATACGCTTCCAATGGCAAGGATAAGCCCTCTGTCTTGTTTATGCCTTTTGTACATTATCTTCACACAGGAGGCCCTGAGGAAAATAATTTCCCTGCTGTGTGGAGGGTCTTTTTAATTAAGGGAGGGTCAGGAAGTTCTGGGAAGGAAAAAGTTTTGAGAGGTGGGTAGGAATCTGGTGTCAGTGTGTCCAGGAGTACCGGACGTGTGAAACCATTCATCCAACTGCGGTACAAGGCGATGGGTTGAGAGAGTCCGGCTGGAAAGGTCAAAAGGTCTCCCTTAAACAGTCTCGCTCGATCCGGCCCGCAGCAGGTGAATAGATGCATCCGCCGCTAAGACCTGGACAAATCTCACCCCATGAACCCGGGCACCCCTGCTAAGTCGCCAAATGTAGCAAACGACTTGGGGCGACCTATGGCAGAGGTATTGGTTGTCCAATATAAATACCCGCTTCCCAAATTGTTATTTTGTTTTTAACAAACGCCTATTATTGTCACTAGCGGAAGAGGGACAACCAATGTATACGATGCTCGTAAAATCCATATCCATACTAATATTATAAATGCGAAACTGCTAGAGTTTTTTTATGACGCTTTCACGCATTAAACAATAGAAAGACTTTAAAAATTCATTCAACAATAGAAAGCTAAATTATATGCGAAGACTGTATTCTGTATATGATGGCAAGCTCTGGCGTTATGAAATTATAAATATTACAAAAATTACAAAAGCGATTTTTTGCTAACGTCAGAAAACAATCGTTTCCATGGAAACGATGTTGATGTATTTGTGGGCTCTAAGCTGGTAGGTACTCAGCCCCCTGGTCAGCTACTGCTCCAGAAAATTCAAATATTAGAATATGTTTCGTTTTTTTTGGACAAGCTTCTGTTTTGGAATAAATGTCAGATAAGAGTTCCTACATTAAAAATGTAATTCGTAACGATTATAAAGACAGAATAATAAGTAGTGTAATTTTTTATTATATTAACAAACTTCCAAATATTTAATTAAAAATAAACATCCGAAATGTTTGTAAGCGCATAAATTCCGAACGAATGAACAAAATTGGATAATTCTTTTTTTTTGAGCTATAGCTTTATGAAATCTAGGTGGCAGGCGAGATGTTTGAAAACTGAATGTAAGGGAATTAGTGTATGGAATGCGGGAGGGGTGGGGAGGAGGGGGGATAATTGATAATTTCAACCGCTACAGTAATTTCCCGTAATACCATGCGAGCGAAGCCGCAGGGAAAATCTAGTAATAAATAATCGTACCAGGTTAAATCACAGAACACGACCGAAATCAGTATTTTTGATGATTGTGAACAGTTAGATTGAACCATTCGAATAATTACAATTAGTTAAGTAAGAATAAATTCCTAAATTATGGTTTTTTGGCATTAAATCCACAAAGGAGGCCTTGAGGAAAATAATTTGGTGACGCTGTACGGGGTCTTTTTGTGGTAAGGTAGTAAGTTAGTTCATCAAGGTAGGCATGTGTCTAAACATTTGATACATGAGCCTTCAAGGAATAACCTTCTCCAACTTTAGGAATTTGTATTTCATAATCGTCATTCCCATGGAAACAAGCTGGCATCTTTTATCATATCACAATAACATAATTTCTGTTTTGTTCGTCAAGAACGTAATCAGTGGATATTATATTGTGTTTTCGTGCATTTAATTCAAGCATTATTTGCATTCCCAGCTGACGCACCGCATAACTAATCCAACATTTAACGTCAAATTACTTGGTTAAATAGCTCTGCAACTGGCTGTGTTTCCTCTGACAGACACTAATGGAGCCTATTCTCGCGTTAGGACAAAAATTCATCCTCGCATTTTTGCAATGAGCCGCTTGCATGATGTATTTTTCAAAATATTAGTAAGTCGTATTTTCAAACATGAACCTAGAAAGCCGTTTGATAAGCGGTATGGGGGGTCATCAGCTCTGTGACGTCACATGCAAAAATCTAAATTATTAAAACGCAAAAACTTTTAGATGTAAAATTGCAAAATATGTGACACCACACTAGGGGGGAGGGGGTCTCACAAATGTGACGATGTGTAACAGGGACGGGGGGGGGGTCAAAAAATCATGAAATTCGTGTGACGTAATTTATGCATGGCCCCCAGATCAGGGGATGCCATAGTCTCACCGGCTCTAGAAACTTGGGAGCAGTTAGGACTCTTGTGCCGTGTTCAAGTAAAAAAAAAAAAAGTTTAAATTAAAATAAATCATTTGTAGAACTCCACACAAATTTAATCGTTTGATATAATAAAGGATTAGAAATTTTACAAACAAACACAAACAATTAGATAACTTAGAAATTTTAAAAATTAGATAAAGTTTTTATTGTTTTTACGATACCTTTAAGTAATTAATAACACGTTACCACCTCGACACAGGTTCTCCTAGTGAGGTGTTCACGAAACATACAATATTACCCACACACAGTTTTACCTTCTTTTAAAACCTACCTTACACTTAACACAATACTTTAAAAAAAAACTTTTTACATACAGCTACTGAATATTTACGTTTTTTGTACTACTATATCACTGTAATCATTTGTAAAATGCGTGTTCAAGAATAGACAACATAAATAAATTTAAAAAAATCACAATGTTTTTCATCTATAGGTACTTATTTGTCTATACTTGTTTGTCTTTTGTTAATTTTTATTTTATCGTGATGAAGAAACCAATAGTTTTGAAATACGTTGATAATTTTAATTAAATAAGTAGTGTTATACAAAGCGATTTTTTTTTTTATTTAATTCAGGCGACGCCAAATGTGAATTTCTGAATATTGAAGGAGCAAAAAAGGTTAGATTACGTTAGGTTTGTTTGTTTTGTTTTTTCGTTGAACCTTTGAAAATGCATGCAAGAGTCTCATTTACTCTGATGTTGCGATACGTTGAAGTATGATGGCGCGTATCAGTCCTGTCTTCTGACTTATGATATTATGCTAATTTACATTTAGACATAGCCGAGTAGTACTCGTAGTGTAAGTAAATTGTACCTGATTACCTATCTAAGATACGGCGTGCTTCTTATCGCGATTGAATTGACAAATCGTGATACATAAAGTTTTCTTGGGAAATATGGCAGGACGTGATACCACTTCGATTAATAAATAAATCAAGAAAATATACCGATTACTGATTTGCACAAAGTTTATTGTTATTTTAACCTCGGAAAAATTGTACTTCAAAGAATAAAATGGCTGAAATATGCATTGACTAGGAAAAAGGCTCAATTAGACCAAAAAATGAATTATAGGTACTTAAATATGCTATTTTTTACCTTCACGGTACGTAGTACCTACATCTACATACGAAAATAATATCATGATTCTCGTACATATTATGTACACTAGGTAATTTTTGCGCTCCCTCCTTCTTTAACCAAAATTTCGGTCAGCGTTACAGTGTCCATCACGTAATGAAAAAAAACATGTATGCAGATCACACGCGGTAGGAGTGAAACCTTCAGAAAAATAAACTTCGAGAGAATAAGATGAATGCAAAGTACCTGTTACCAGTAGTATTGTTACCAAGTTTAAAAATTATTCTACGAAACATCGCCCAAAGAGAAGGCCGATAGGCTACGAAGCGCCGCACAAAAAGTTCTCATTCTCTCGCAGGCTGAATCCTATAGATGTACGTTTGTCTCTTTTAGTGTCACTCGATTCCGTTTTATCGAGTTTCAAATCACAACGTATGTACACTGTCCTGCTGTTTGAAATGTAGGCTAAAGTAGAACAACACAGAATAATACCCCAAAAATAAATCACAACAATACTTTTGGCCGTGAAAGTCTCAAATCATAACCATATAATTATAATATTGGTAAGTATATTTTTACTGTAATATATTGAAGAACAATAATATGTTCATGGTAACAAAACACGGCTATTTCAAGCAACGTTTCGATTCTGTGTGAGTCTTTCACCGGGGCGATACTGACAGTCGAGGGCACCCACCACTTTCCCGAACCCTTTTAAGGACCAGATTGGTCTATCGGTTCTCACATCAAGACTCTACATTTATTTTTTAAACGAAGTTACTATGAAATGATTCTAAAAGCCCCCGACAGTCCCTACACGGCACAACATACTATTATACATACCAATTTTTTTTACATAAAGTTAAGTAAGGGCGATACTGACAGTTTCTACCGTTAAAATAATGGAGTTTTCCCTTTATTTTGTTCACAGTGCGGTTCCCGCAGGACTCCCCCGCCGCCCTACCCCGCGCCGCGCCACCTGCCGCCCTCGCTACCGCCCGCACCGCACCCGCACACGCAACCGCACTCGCACCCACACGGGCTCAAATTCAACCGCAGGAACAACCCCGAGCTGGAAAAGCGACGGGTGCACCACTGCGACTTCATAGGTATGAATATTACAAGACATCCTTTGGAATTATAGTGCAGAGCTGATGGCAGATGTGAAATGAGTATAATAAAACTTACCTTAGTTCGGAAGGTGGTATATTATATTTATGAAATAAAATCTAGATATTACTAAATAGATGAAGGACGTAGCCCGTCCCTTTCGAATATCAACGTCTGGTACCCGCTAGCAGTGCTAGGGAGTAGGGGCGATAGTGACCAATGATGAACTCTTAGGAAGGATTGATTTACAGAATTTGATCAATTTATCAAATTTCAAAGCTAATAATTAAAGTTGTGTGTTGTATTCGTATATTTAATTCATTTTTTCTCGTTTCTAGGGTGTGCGAAGGTCTATACTAAGAGCTCGCACCTGAAAGCTCACCAGAGAATCCACACAGGTAAGAAGTGAAGTCGATTCTCAGCAATCATAATAAAATGACTTAAATTTTCAATTACACATTAAACTGTTGATATTACAAATACTTTTTGTTATTTGTTTGACTAATATTTGCATGGGATATTTATTTTTTATTTATATCTTGTTTGTTTTCTTGTGCTGCGAATAGCTATTTGAATTGCGAATAATTTTATTTATAATAATTGCGAATGCGCATGTTTATTTTATATTTAAGTTTTCTTGTTTGGATTCACGAAAGCTTAACTATTTTATGAAGACAATGAGCGAGCGTTAAAAATAATGTATTTTGTCATAATGTTTGCGAGAATCTCATAGAGCGAGTGACATGGGAGTTGCGTTCGGATGCAAATTGCGTTCAGATGCCCTCGTGTCCCGCTGGATGGGTTTCGTGCTTTAAAGCGACTGTTTCTATAAAAGCATATTGCATTGAGAGAAGTCTGGTGATGGTGTGGTTCATTGCTGTTGCTGCAGACGCTGTTAGGTGCTACTTTTTTCAGGGGAAAAGCCGTACAGCTGCCAGTGGCCGCAGTGCGAGTGGCGATTCGCGCGCTCGGACGAGCTGACCCGCCACTACCGCAAGCACACGGGCGCCAAGCCCTTCAAGTGCGCCGTGTGCGAGCGCTCCTTCGCGCGCAGCGACCACCTCGCGCTGCACATGAAGCGCCACCTGCCCAAGGCGAGCAAATGACCCGCGCGAAGGGCCGCCGCCGCCGCCGCCGCCGCCCGCCCGACCCGCCCGGCCGCGCACCAGCCGCACCAGCCGCACCAGCTGCACGACCAGCAGCTCCAGTGTGCCCTTCATCTCTAACTTGGCCCAGACCAGTCACGTCAGTGTTATCATTTGCGAAACGCGATCCGCGTGTATTGCGTTGAACGATTCGTTGGAGAGAAATAAACATCGATTAAGTGATTGATCATTTATCAAGTTGATGGTGAATAATTCAATTATTTCTGATAAGCTGCCATTAGCTGTAAGAAAGCTCTACTCGGAGTATGGTTGTCCAGACAGAAATCGCTCAGCGTGCACTCGACTGGATTACCTACCTACTTCTAGTAAAGTGTATTTCCCAGTCATATTTTTTCAGATACCGAAGAGTCATAGATAATATTATTTAAAGCAATATGTGATCAGTAAAAATATAAATTATTAATAATCCCGCAAAATTATCACAAAAGATTTTCTGTCGTGAATCGTGATAATGGGAATGAAAAAAATCACGTATATTTTCGCTTTGTTCTGCTAACCATGATAATATATTATTTTTATTTTAATATTTAGTAACACGGAGAGTTTAGTTAATCTGGCCTGCTGTGTCTCGTTGCATTCAATAAATTCTTATTTATTATTTAAGTGTCATGAAAAATTTATAATAATAATATTAAACGGGCTTAGATTTAAAATTAATTAAACTTCCCTAAATGTGTAATTTCAATATAATATTGCACAGGGTGCGGAAATATAATATTGTACCCGTACTTTTATAAAATATTACATACATGTAGATGATAAATACGCTTTTCTGAATATCGTTATAGTTTTGTTCACTTATTTTCTGAATAATTTATCAGCTCTCTTTAATATTTCATAAAAATTATGTAAAATATTTTAGTTTTTAGCGTAACGCGTTAGGTATTTATTTCGTGGTTTTGAGTGATTCGAATATTCTTTAGTACAAATTTTAATGTAGTAATTTATTCATTATTATTGTATCGAGGTTATATCAGAGTTTGTAATAAATTCTAAATTTCACAATTCATTCAGAAAATAAATAGTTTATTATTGGAACTTGGAAGCAAAAGTTTCTATTCCATTGAAATTTTCAACCATAGGCAAATAAAAAAAAACAGAGTGTGCAATTCACACGCGGTAGAAGTGAAACCAGAAAATGACTAGTCGCTTTCTTTTCTTTTGCCTGTTTATTTTAAAGTGGATAATTTGAAGATTGGATAATATTGATTTCACAAAAATAAAAATGTTTTTTTTTTGCATTTCATAGGATTCGAACCTCCGTTCACTGGATGTCTGTCTCTCTGACCGTGATTTTTCAGACGCCTTAACCGCTGCGCTATCGGAGGCCCGCGCCTGTTCGTGAATTTACCGCATCATATAATCCCGTCATTAATAAGGCACGTCAAATAATAAATGTTAGTGACTCACTTCCATTTCATCCGAATTTCAAATCACAACGGGGCTATAAAAGTTTCACTTAAAAAAATCGTTGAGTCTCTTTAATAAATTTGTTAGAAGACTTTTCTGAAGAAAACTTTTTCACGTCAATTGTCGAAAACTAAAGCCACTTAATGCATTTCTTTAAAATAATGTTGTCTTACTTAACCTGGTATACGTACAAATAAAAATATATAGATTAATAAAGTAATTATGCATATTCATTGTTTTCAAATGGACGTACCTACTTATTATTTCGTCGGACCAGTCAATTTTGGAAAGTGCCTTCAAAAATGTACCTCGATTGAAATTGATAAAATGGAAGTCTCAAAATATATTTCAAAGTTTTTCGATATCTACGTAACGTAAAAACATATTGCTCACAATATCAATTAACGTAAAGTGGAAAAGTTATCATTATAAATTGAACATATGGCACATGCATGTATATGATGAAAATAAATATTATATTTCAAATAAATGTTAACCACAGCTGTAATTTTTACTATATAATAGCAATATAATATGCAAGAAGATTTTTTTTTCCATTGAAGCTAAGTGAGATAGATATAAACCAATCTTAGTTATGTGTGTTTGCGATTCGTAATGTGTTACTTGAGTTGAAACATATTACCTACAAAAGAGTCACACAGTAAATATTTTTTTTGCCAAAGATCTCTTCACTAAACATTCAATAAACAGATTATGGTTAAATATATATATTTGTGTCGTAAAATTTATAAAAGCTAGTTTTATAATTTGAAATTCATTTTTAAAAAATCGTTTCAATGCCGTTCCGTTAATTCTTAAATTATTTCATGTCATTTTTCCTTTAGTCAGTCATTTATTTTCTCGCTACCCCCATAAGCTATTTATTAAATATTATTTCAAATATATAATACAGAAACATATTTGCGAAAAGTGTCACAGATAATAAAATACATACATACTTGTATTCGTGCCATTGCATTAGCCAGTGACGGTTCGTGCAATGAGGCAGGGGAGGCTGTGCCTCCCCTAAAAAAATTTAGGAGAAAGGGGGAAAAAGTATACAAATATCATTAGGGGCCATCCATAATTTACGTCACACCTTAAGGCGGGGGGGGGGGAGTAGAGAAGCGTGACACTGTGTTACAAGGGGTATGGGTAGGTCATCAGCTCTGTGACGTCACATGTAAAAATCTAAATTATTAAAACGCAAAAAAAATTTGGATGTAAAATTGCAAAATATGTGACGTCACACTAGGGGGGATGGGGTCTCACAAATTTGACGATGTATGACAGAGAAGGGGGGGAGGGTCAAAAAATCATGAAATTCGTGTGACGTAATTTATGGATGGCCCCTTAATAAAATAAATAAGCCTACATACTTCAATTTAAATATTAAGAATTCATAAATTGTGATAACCTTAAATTTATTTCAACTTAAATTTTATCAATACATAAATTGTGTAAGCTTTAAAGTTACTTCAATTTAAATATTACAAATTTATAAATTGTGTAAGGTTTAAAGTTACTTCAATTTAAATATTACTAATTTATAAATTGTGTAAAGTTTAAAGATACTTCACTTTAAATATTACCAATTTATAAATTGTGAAAATCTTAAATATATTTTAATTTAAATTTTTTCAATTTATAAATTGTGTAAGCCTTAAAGTTACTTAAATTCAAATACTAGCAATTTATAATTTGTGTAAGCCTTAAAGTTACATCAATTTAAAAATCACCCTTTTTACTATTGCAATAGGATAGGTTGTCCTTATAATGTCATATAACACACCGGTAGGCAAGAGTAAATTTCCGTTCACCAAGATGTTCAATGCAGTACAGAATACACTAGGGAGGAAAACGTATTGCACGCAGAGATTCCATTTAAGCGGAGGCGGGTGGGGAAGCCTCATTGAATCGGAACGCGTTTGAGGCGCGCCTCACAACACTTTCGAAGTATTCATTTACATTTTGATAGTTTGAAAGTGCATTGCATTGTTTTGGATTTTTCGACCATGGGGTCGAAAAATTAGTATGGACTGAGCAAATGCCCGTGTTGTGGCAGTCGGTCAGTTGTGCCATTTGTTTAGATAACCGATTATTTTGCTGCCGAAAGCTCGTCACGTTGATTTCATCTTCCGCCAACATGGTATGTTGGAGTAATATTTACGTTACTAATAATGTTTTGTCTCCCCTCTTTTCTACCCAGAAACCGCCACTGGTTTTAGCAAATCCCAGCAAATAAGAGGTAAATAAGACCAAAAAGAGCAAATTAAATTAATGTCGTACTTAATAGAGTACATTTTTGAAATTATGTAATCTTTTTCGAATTAATAAAACATATAAAGTGTCTAAGACGTATCAAAAAATCATTTTGCACTTTTAAATATAAAATATGCTATATTTATATTAGGTATTCGCATCAACACTTTGATCCCATTGAATAATGAAAAAGATCTTTATTGGCTAAAATATTTTTATTCTGATCTAAATGTGTCATTATTTGAAAATAAGATTCTTAAATTGCTCAGTATTATTCGTTACACTTCAAATTTCATTTGTTTAAGAATGCCCGTACTCCCGTTTAGATGTGACTTCATCATTATTTGTTTGAAAAAGTACAGTGAAAAATATTTAATTTGTTTTATTACGTTGGTTCTAACTCATTTTCTTTTTTTTATGTGAGGTCATATTAGTAGTTGTGCTTAATAAATAAGTGAATTTTAAGATAATAATGTATTATACAAACATTTTCCATACCGTCTGATCTTATTCGTTTTCCTGTCAAATAAGCAGTGGATAATATTAAAATTGTAAATAATAAACAATCGAATTATCAGCAACTTGTACAGGATTCATTATATTACATTAATTAATATATATTTCAGTCAAAAGCATTTACTTTGGGTATTAATTAGAATAAAATTCGAATATTAACACTAATCTTAGTTAGGTAAGACATTTATGAGTTTTGAATATTACCAATGAGTAATTTATTCAAGATCAAACGTAATATTAGATCATTTAAATGTGATTTGAGATGTGAAATATATTGTACAAATTTGTTTATATTTTTTGTTAAAACCATTTCTATTATAAACTAAGTTATGGTGTTAGCTTTCGCGGCTGTTGCATGCACGATGAATAGATGCACATGCGTGTAGAGACACGCATACGAGTACATTTATTATGTATTTTTATGAAATATTTGGTGAAAACAATATAATTATTATAATATATTATAATCTTCTAATTATTGCTAAAATCGCACAAAACCAAATGTCGGTGTTGCCATAAAGTGCCATTCAAGTAATAAAGCTAGATTAATGTTATTGAACCAATCGCATTTATACATTCGTCAGCACCTACCTTTTTATATTATACCATAATATCCAATCTGTAACTAGTGTATGAATGTATTGTTTACAGGTTTTAAACTTTTTTTATCTAAAAACCTATTTGAAACGACTTTACTAAATTAATATAAAAAGAAAAAAATAGTGCAGATGTTGTGACAAAAAGAAAAATTGTTTCAAACGTTTCTATCAAATTTTAGCTTTTCATATTTAAAAATACCAGAAAACAAAAGATTTACTCCATTTAACTAATTAAGAGCATAAAAAATCTCTAATAACATGAATTTCATATCTTTTAATATTTCTTATACACACTATTATTAATATGTTCAACACTATTTAAAAAAAAATGTAATTCAAGTAATGTTTAAGTTAAGCCCGCTCGCTCACGGGTCGACAAGGAATCAACATCAACCAGGTGCAAAAGAAACGCGTGATACTGAGAGCACTCTGATGCATTTAATATTCAATTGACGCATCGGTGCGATGCGAGAGTGACGTTGCTTAATTCCTTACGTACCTGTGAGAAAGCGGGCTAAATATTTGAAGGTTGTACAAGGAAGAAAATTTTGCCATATGGATTTTAGATTTATTCTTTAAAAAAAATTATCGTTCTCATTTTTTACTGCTTGTAATTTTTAAATATAAATAGATTTTAGACATTTAAATACGTCAAACCAAACTTTTTCCCATTGTAAGAAAACCAATTTAAACCATTTTTAATGTGAATTAAGAAATTATAGTCTTTTTTTTTAATTCTTCTGCTCAAGTCTCTTATAAAAACACTGAATATGATTTTTACAGCACTTCGAATGTTTGCCTTGGTTCAATTTAATTTAAGCTGGTAGATGTTTTGTGTAATTACGTATTAATTAGTTACCATTGTACATTTAAAGAATGAAATTTAATTATAAAATATTATATGTAATTGAAACGTTTTACAATAAATACTTTAAAAAATCGATTTGTACCTACTTTTTTTTTACAGCTTGGCATGATATTCTAGAAATTTATTGGAAAAATGAAAATTTTCATTACTACGGCAACACCAGGCTATACTTGAAATTTGTGAAGACCGTTTGGTTTTAGTCAAAATATGCACTTCTAGGAACATTATGCGTTTTTAAATTTACATTCATTTTCGGATGAACCATCTTGGTGTTGAAATTTACAACTTTTTAAACGATTGCAGCACCCTCAACTATCGCCGCGACACAATTCGTATACCCAAGTAAAATTATAAAAGTACCTACGATACCTACATCCTAAATGCGAAGTAATCAAGTTATGTAGTCGTTTTCACAGGTTAGGTGATTGCCTTTGCCTGGATAGGTAAGGTACCTGCCCTCCTGAGTTTCGAAAGTAGAAACTTTGTGAACAGCAAACCTTCCAAAAAATTATATATTTCAGTTTTAAGAACAAGTAATACAAAAAAAATCGAGTGCAGTTCACATGCGGTAGATGTGAAACCTTCACAATAACTTACACACAATCTGAACCAATAAGAGTCTCGAAAAGTGAGCACATAATCAAAGCGGCCAATGCTGTAATGTTTATTTCTATGTATCTCATTCTCTCGCAGGCTAAATCCTGTAGATGTATGTGTTTGTCTTTTTAATGTCGTTTCTTTTTCATCAAGTTTCAAATCGAAAGAAGTTTCACTTAAAAAAGACAAACAAATATTTTGTTGATGCGCCACCACAATGGTTGATTGGGTCAATTTTGCTGGACCAAGCGGAAAAGCATTTAATTTCATCATGAAAACGTAAATTTCTCGAATTACGTCGAAGAAATTGTTACTTTCGCGCATAAAACGGATTTTGATGCATAATGTAACAACGGTTGCCCGCAATTCAAATTGTTCACGTGCGCCTGAACTTAGATTCTATTTATATATCTTAATTTGAAATTTTTTGTTCTGGATTCTTCTTCCGTGCCATCAATCAATAAAGCCGAAATGGAGATTTTAAAGAAAATTTAAGAAAAATTTACATTTAAAAAAAAAACATTCCCATTCCCTTTTCCAACCCCTAAAACAGTATTTTGAAACTTTTTTATGAAATTTTGCACACGGAAAACTACATAAAGGGGACTTCAGCTATGTATCTATCTATACGGGAAGTAATTGACTTACTTTAGCCAATGATTCTCGACATTATTCGGTGTAAATTTGTAATTAATGATATTTTGGTCACCGATGACTTTTTGGTTGGAGCAGTAAATTACAAGAAAATAGAAAGAAAACACAACACAGTGATAAAGTAAAAAAATCTAAAGAATGACGTAATAAATGGCGCAAACCATGTACTTGGTGATCGTAAAAATTTCAATCAATCAAAAAGAAATTAATCACGCGCGCCGGAGATGATCCAAATTTAGTAAGCAATCTCCAAGATTGTGGAATATGGGCAAATACAGAAAGTCTTATCATTGAAGAAACAAATATCATACCAATCTTGAAATCCAACAAACTGGATGCAGATGCTAGGAACTTACTGACGAATTTCCTTGGCGACAATGACTTCAAGACTATTTGAAAAAAATCTTATTGACGCTCGCTAAAGACAAACTATTTACCCTGGATAACCAATTCGGCTCCAAGAGCGCCTCATCAACCGAAATGGCCATTTACGGGTTTAAACATACAATAGACGAGCGTTTCCCAAAAGGTGTTCCCCGGAATCCTGGGGTTCCGTAGAAGCATCACAAGGGTTCCGCGTTCCGTCCGGATTTAACGCGTAATCTTTGTAATGCAATAATGATTATAAGTAAAATTAATTATCGCTTGCGCGTTTTTAAAGGTATATAATTATTATGATTTATGAAGGTACGTATGTATTTTTAAGATGCACATAAAACCAGTGTGGCTGCTTAACATAAATATGTTAAAACTGATAACGAGAATGCCACAGAAGCGTCATTCCTGCTAAGTTACAGGATTGCTCGTGCTGGCAAACCACACACGATTGCAGAGACTTTAATAAAACCCTGTAAGACAGAAATTGTCAAGTGTGTACTTGGCGAAGACGCAGCGACGAAAGTTGCAGCAGTTCAGAGTTCCAATAACGTCATATCTGATCGAATCCATAAAATATCTGACCACATTGAAGATGAATTGATTAGTAGATTGAAAAGTAGTGAAATGTTTGCAATGCAACTCTACGAAAGTAAAGATGTCGCTGGACTATCAATACTGCTTGTTTTCGTAAGATACCCCTTCGGAGGATCTATTTGACGGCCGGCGTAGTCCAGCGGTAAGGCTTTTGACTAGCATTCCGAAGGTCGCGGGATCGAATCCCGGCGTGGCAAATAAATTTTATTTCATTAATTTGTGTTATTTCACAATTTATTCATTTAAAATAATATATAGTTTATTTGCGGCACGTTCCAGAGTGGAAGATACTATTAGTATCGCCCTGGTGTAAGACCACCATTCAGAATTGAAACGTCGCTTGAAATGGCTTTAGCCGTGTTTAGTGACCAGATCTGAATAGCCAGGTACTTCCCCACCTTCCTCTTCCCCATCTCCTTCCCCTCTCCACTACCTTCAGCCTCACAAGATACCCCGATTAGGGATGCCATAGTCCCACTGTCTCCAGACGGGAGCAGTTGGGAATCTTGTGCGGTATTCATATAAAAAAAAAAATTGAAAAAGATTTGTTTATTTGTGCTCCTTTGGAGACCAACACCACCGGAGAAGAAATTTTCAAATTCATTGATAATTACATGAATGTACATAACCGCAGGAAGGGTGCACTCATCCCCGCCTTACTTCGCCAGCTTCTGGAGTGCGACGATAAAATTATAGAATGTCATTGCGGTGGCTGCATCCAGTGGCTCGGTTCCCCAATAAATGAGTAATAGATGACATTATAAGTGAACTAAGGCTTTTGACCAAGGATTCTAAAACTAGAAATAACCTTGAATTAACAAATGACTCGCTAGAAAAAACAAGAAACTGGATAAAATTGTTTCCAAGAACAAATTATTTTCCTTTTAAATAAAAGTAATAACTGAGTACAAAAATTAATAGAAAACGTACTAACATTAATAGAAAACGTACTAATATTAATAGAATGTACTAATATAATTAGAAAACTTTAAAAGTAAACCAAAAACATTTGATTGACGATGCAATCTTCAACAAGGATTGAATCTTCCAATAAAGAATGAAATTGAAAAATGGAACGAATTGATAGAAAATGAGGCTCAGTACTGGCCCCATCGCTTTTTAACATCTATACTCGAGATATTGCTCATACTAAAGGCAGTAAATTTGCTTACACGGATGATATCGCCGTCACAGCATAAGCCAAACTGTCTGGTTGATTTGCGATGAGGAAACTGTTAAACCAATATCGAATGACGAATTTGCGAATTTCTTTCATCCAAACCTAAAATTAGGTAGGCGTCTACACCATATCTTCTATTTTATGTAAGAACGGACAATGGAACTGTAGTTGAGTATACGATTTTTTTGTAAAATTAAGATTTACACTAAATGTATAATATATAAATATATCTTGTGGGAGATCTTACTCTGCTCTGCCATCAAAAGGATAAGGTGCTCCCATAGCCGTTGTTTCCATATGATGTATAAATGGGGCCTTAAAGAGACGGCGATGTGTGAATGCGATGCGGTGCAGACCACCGAACAAGTGGTCAACGAATGCCCGCTCTATTCATTCCCCGGCAGAATTGAAGAGATATACTAACAATAGAAAACATAAAAGTGAACTAAGAAACATTTGATTGAGGATGCAATCTTCAACAAGGGTTGAATCTTTCAATAAAAAATGGAATTTAAAAATGGAACGAATTGATAGAAAATGAGGCTCAGTACTGGCCCCATCGCTTTTTAACATCTATACTCGAGATATTGCTCATACTAAAGGCAGAAAATTTGCTTACACGGATAATATCGCCGTCACAGCCTAAGCCAAACTGTGGTTGATGTGCGATGAGGAAACTGTTAAACCAATATCGAATGACGAATTTGCGAATTTCTTTCATCCAAACCTAAAATTAGGTAGGCGTCTACACCATATCTTCTATTTTATGTAAGAACGGACAATGGAACTGTAGTTGAGTATATGATTTTTTTTGTAAAATTAAGATTTACACTAAATGTATAATATATAAATATATCTTGTGGGAGATCTTACTCTGCTCTGCCATCAAAAGGATAAGGTGCTCCCATAGCTGTTGTTTCCATATGATGTATAAATGGGGCCTTAAAGAGACGGCGATGTGTGAATGCGATGCGGTGCAGACCACCGAACAAGTGGTCAACGAATGCCCGCTCTATTCATTCCCCGGCAGATTTGAAGAGATATACTAACAATAGAAAACATAAAAGTGAACTAAGAAACATTTGATTGAGGATGCAATCTTCAACAAGGGTTGAATCTTTCAATAAAAAATGGAATTTAAAAATGGAACGAATTGATAGAAAATGAGGCTCAGTACTGGCCCCATCGCTTTTTAACATCTATACTCGAGATATTGCTCATACTAAAGGCAGAAAATTTGCTTACACGGATAATATCGCCGTCACAGCCTAAGCCAAACTGTGGTTGATGTGCGATGAGGAAACTGTTAAACCAATATCGAATGACGAATTTGCGAATTTCTTTCATCCAAACCTAAAATTAGGTAGGCGTCTACACCATATCTTCTATTTTATGTAAGAACGGACAATGGAACTGTAGTTGAGTATATGATTTTTTTTGTAAAATTAAGATTTACACTAAATGTATAATATATAAATATATCTTGTGGGAGATCTTACTCTGCTCTGCCATCAAAAGGATAAGGTGCTCCCATAGCTGTTGTTTCCATATGATGTATAAATGGGGCCTTAAAGAGACGGCGATGTGTGAATGCGATGCGGTGCAGACCACCGAACAAGTGGTCAACGAATGCCCGCTCTATTCATTCCCCGGCAGATTTGAAGAGATATACTAACAATAGAAAACATAAAAGTGAACTAAGAAACATTTGATTGAGGATGCAATCTTCAACAAGGGTTGAATCTTTCAATAAAAAATGGAATTTAAAAATGGAACGAATTGATAGAAAATGAGGCTCAGTACTGGCCCCATCGCTTTTTAACATCTATACTCGAGATATTGCTCATACTAAAGGCAGAAAATTTGCTTACACGGATAATATCGCCGTCACAGCCTAAGCCAAACTGTGGTTGATGTGCGATGAGGAAACTGTTAAACCAATATCGAATGACGAATTTGCGAATTTCTTTCATCCAAACCTAAAATTAGGTAGGCGTCTACACCATATCTTCTATTTTATGTAAGAACGGACAATGGAACTGTAGTTGAGTATATGATTTTTTTTGTAAAATTAAGATTTACACTAAATGTATAATATATAAATATATCTTGTGGGAGATCTTACTCTGCTCTGCCATCAAAAGGATAAGGTGCTCCCATAGCCGTTGTTTCCATATGATGTATAAATGGGGCCTTAAAGAGACGGCGATGTGTGAATGCGATGCGGTGCAGACCACCGAACAAGTGGTCAACGAATGCCCGCTCTATTCATTCCCCGGCAGATTTGAAGAGATATACTAACAATAGAAAACATAAAAGTGAACTAAGAAACATTTGATTGAGGATGCAATCTTCAACAAGGGTTGAATCTTTCAATAAAAAATGGAATTTAAAAATGGAACGAATTGATAGAAAATGAGGCTCAGTACTGGCCCCATCGCTTTTTAACATCTATACTCGAGATATTGCTCATACTAAAGGCAGAAAATTTGCTTACACGGATAATATCGCCGTCACAGCCTAAGCCAAACTGTGGTTGATGTGCGATGAGGAAACTGTTAAACCAATATCGAATGACGAATTTGCGAATTTCTTTCATCCAAACCTAAAATTAGGTAGGCGTCTACACCATATCTTCTATTTTATGTAAGAACGGACAATGGAACTGTAGTTGAGTATATGATTTTTTTTGTAAAATTAAGATTTACACTAAATGTATAATATATAAATATATCTTGTGGGAGATCTTACTCTGCTCTGCCATCAAAAGGATAAGGTGCTCCCATAGCTGTTGTTTCCATATGATGTATAAATGGGGCCTTAAAGAGACGGCGATGTGTGAATGCGATGCGGTGCAGACCACCGAACAAGTGGTCAACGAATGCCCGCTCTATTCATTCCCCGGCAGATTTGAAGAGATATACTAACAATAGAAAACATAAAAGTGAACTAAGAAACATTTGATTGAGGATGCAATCTTCAACAAGGGTTGAATCTTTCAATAAAAAATGGAATTTAAAAATGGAACGAATTGATAGAAAATGAGGCTCAGTACTGGCCCCATCGCTTTTTAACATCTATACTCGAGATATTGCTCATACTAAAGGCAGAAAATTTGCTTACACGGATAATATCGCCGTCACAGCCTAAGCCAAACTGTGGTTGATGTGCGATGAGGAAACTGTTAAACCAATATCGAATGACGAATTTGCGAATTTCTTTCATCCAAACCTAAAATTAGGTAGGCGTCTACACCATATCTTCTATTTTATGTAAGAACGGACAATGGAACTGTAGTTGAGTATATGATTTTTTTTGTAAAATTAAGATTTACACTAAATGTATAATATATAAATATATCTTGTGGGAGATCTTACTCTGCTCTGCCATCAAAAGGATAAGGTGCTCCCATAGCTGTTGTTTCCATATGATGTATAAATGGGGCCTTAAAGAGACGGCGATGTGTGAATGCGATGCGGTGCAGACCACCGAACAAGTGGTCAACGAATGCCCGCTCTATTCATTCCCCGGCAGATTTGAAGAGATATACTAACAATAGAAAACATAAAAGTGAACTAAGAAACATTTGATTGAGGATGCAATCTTCAACAAGGGTTGAATCTTTCAATAAAAAATGGAATTTAAAAATGGAACGAATTGATAGAAAATGAGGCTCAGTACTGGCCCCATCGCTTTTTAACATCTATACTCGAGATATTGCTCATACTAAAGGCAGAAAATTTGCTTACACGGATAATATCGCCGTCACAGCCTAAGCCAAACTGTGGTTGATGTGCGATGAGGAAACTGTTAAACCAATATCGAATGACGAATTTGCGAATTTCTTTCATCCAAACCTAAAATTAGGTAGGCGTCTACACCATATCTTCTATTTTATGTAAGAACGGACAATGGAACTGTAGTTGAGTATATGATTTTTTTTGTAAAATTAAGATTTACACTAAATGTATAATATATAAATATATCTTGTGGGAGATCTTACTCTGCTCTGCCATCAAAAGGATAAGGTGCTCCCATAGCCGTTGTTTCCATATGATGTATAAATGGGGCCTTAAAGAGACGGCGATGTGTGAATGCGATGCGGTGCAGACCACCGAACAAGTGGTCAACGAATGCCCGCTCTATTCATTCCCCGGCAGATTTGAAGAGATATACTAACAATAGAAAACATAAAAGTGAACTAAGAAACATTTGATTGAGGATGCAATCTTCAACAAGGGTTGAATCTTTCAATAAAAAATGGAATTTAAAAATGGAACGAATTGATAGAAAATGAGGCTCAGTACTGGCCCCATCGCTTTTTAACATCTATACTCGAGATATTGCTCATACTAAAGGCAGAAAATTTGCTTACACGGATAATATCGCCGTCACAGCCTAAGCCAAACTGTGGTTGATGTGCGATGAGGAAACTGTTAAACCAATATCGAATGACGAATTTGCGAATTTCTTTCATCCAAACCTAAAATTAGGTAGGCGTCTACACCATATCTTCTATTTTATGTAAGAACGGACAATGGAACTGTAGTTGAGTATATGATTTTTTTTGTAAAATTAAGATTTACACTAAATGTATAATATATAAATATATCTTGTGGGAGATCTTACTCTGCTCTGCCATCAAAAGGATAAGGTGCTCCCATAGCTGTTGTTTCCATATGATGTATAAATGGGGCCTTAAAGAGACGGCGATGTGTGAATGCGATGCGGTGCAGACCACCGAACAAGTGGTCAACGAATGCCCGCTCTATTCATTCCCCGGCAGATTTGAAGAGATATACTAACAATAGAAAACATAAAAGTGAACTAAGAAACATTTGATTGAGGATGCAATCTTCAACAAGGGTTGAATCTTTCAATAAAAAATGGAATTTAAAAATGGAACGAATTGATAGAAAATGAGGCTCAGTACTGGCCCCATCGCTTTTTAACATCTATACTCGAGATATTGCTCATACTAAAGGCAGAAAATTTGCTTACACGGATAATATCGCCGTCACAGCCTAAGCCAAACTGTGGTTGATGTGCGATGAGGAAACTGTTAAACCAATATCGAATGACGAATTTGCGAATTTCTTTCATCCAAACCTAAAATTAGGTAGGCGTCTACACCATATCTTCTATTTTATGTAAGAACGGACAATGGAACTGTAGTTGAGTATATGATTTTTTTTGTAAAATTAAGATTTACACTAAATGTATAATATATAAATATATCTTGTGGGAGATCTTACTCTGCTCTGCCATCAAAAGGATAAGGTGCTCCCATAGCTGTTGTTTCCATATGATGTATAAATGGGGCCTTAAAGAGACGGCGATGTGTGAATGCGATGCGGTGCAGACCACCGAACAAGTGGTCAACGAATGCCCGCTCTATTCATTCCCCGGCAGATTTGAAGAGATATACTAACAATAGAAAACATAAAAGTGAACTAAGAAACATTTGATTGAGGATGCAATCTTCAACAAGGGTTGAATCTTTCAATAAAAAATGGAATTTAAAAATGGAACGAATTGATAGAAAATGAGGCTCAGTACTGGCCCCATCGCTTTTTAACATCTATACTCGAGATATTGCTCATACTAAAGGCAGAAAATTTGCTTACACGGATAATATCGCCGTCACAGCCTAAGCCAAACTGTGGTTGATGTGCGATGAGGAAACTGTTAAACCAATATCGAATGACGAATTTGCGAATTTCTTTCATCCAAACCTAAAATTAGGTAGGCGTCTACACCATATCTTCTATTTTATGTAAGAACGGACAATGGAACTGTAGTTGAGTATATGATTTTTTTTGTAAAATTAAGATTTACACTAAATGTATAATATATAAATATATCTTGTGGGAGATCTTACTCTGCTCTGCCATCAAAAGGATAAGGTGCTCCCATAGCTGTTGTTTCCATATGATGTATAAATGGGGCCTTAAAGAGACGGCGATGTGTGAATGCGATGCGGTGCAGACCACCGAACAAGTGGTCAACGAATGCCCGCTCTATTCATTCCCCGGCAGATTTGAAGAGATATACTAACAATAGAAAACATAAAAGTGAACTAAGAAACATTTGATTGAGGATGCAATCTTCAACAAGGGTTGAATCTTTCAATAAAAAATGGAATTTAAAAATGGAACGAATTGATAGAAAATGAGGCTCAGTACTGGCCCCATCGCTTTTTAACATCTATACTCGAGATATTGCTCATACTAAAGGCAGAAAATTTGCTTACACGGATAATATCGCCGTCACAGCCTAAGCCAAACTGTGGTTGATGTGCGATGAGGAAACTGTTAAACCAATATCGAATGACGAATTTGCGAATTTCTTTCATCCAAACCTAAAATTAGGTAGGCGTCTACACCATATCTTCTATTTTATGTAAGAACGGACAATGGAACTGTAGTTGAGTATATGATTTTTTTTGTAAAATTAAGATTTACACTAAATGTATAATATATAAATATATCTTGTGGGAGATCTTACTCTGCTCTGCCATCAAAAGGATAAGGTGCTCCCATAGCTGTTGTTTCCATATGATGTATAAATGGGGCCTTAAAGAGACGGCGATGTGTGAATGCGATGCGGTGCAGACCACCGAACAAGTGGTCAACGAATGCCCGCTCTATTCATTCCCCGGCAGATTTGAAGAGATATACTAACAATAGAAAACATAAAAGTGAACTAAGAAACATTTGATTGAGGATGCAATCTTCAACAAGGGTTGAATCTTTCAATAAAAAATGGAATTTAAAAATGGAACGAATTGATAGAAAATGAGGCTCAGTACTGGCCCCATCGCTTTTTAACATCTATACTCGAGATATTGCTCATACTAAAGGCAGAAAATTTGCTTACACGGATAATATCGCCGTCACAGCCTAAGCCAAACTGTGGTTGATGTGCGATGAGGAAACTGTTAAACCAATATCGAATGACGAATTTGCGAATTTCTTTCATCCAAACCTAAAATTAGGTAGGCGTCTACACCATATCTTCTATTTTATGTAAGAACGGACAATGGAACTGTAGTTGAGTATATGATTTTTTTTGTAAAATTAAGATTTACACTAAATGTATAATATATAAATATATCTTGTGGGAGATCTTACTCTGCTCTGCCATCAAAAGGATAAGGTGCTCCCATAGCTGTTGTTTCCATATGATGTATAAATGGGGCCTTAAAGAGACGGCGATGTGTGAATGCGATGCGGTGCAGACCACCGAACAAGTGGTCAACGAATGCCCGCTCTATTCATTCCCCGGCAGATTTGAAGAGATATACTAACAATAGAAAACATAAAAGTGAACTAAGAAACATTTGATTGAGGATGCAATCTTCAACAAGGGTTGAATCTTTCAATAAAAAATGGAATTTAAAAATGGAACGAATTGATAGAAAATGAGGCTCAGTACTGGCCCCATCGCTTTTTAACATCTATACTCGAGATATTGCTCATACTAAAGGCAGAAAATTTGCTTACACGGATAATATCGCCGTCACAGCCTAAGCCAAACTGTGGTTGATGTGCGATGAGGAAACTGTTAAACCAATATCGAATGACGAATTTGCGAATTTCTTTCATCCAAACCTAAAATTAGGTAGGCGTCTACACCATATCTTCTATTTTATGTAAGAACGGACAATGGAACTGTAGTTGAGTATATGATTTTTTTTGTAAAATTAAGATTTACACTAAATGTATAATATATAAATATATCTTGTGGGAGATCTTACTCTGCTCTGCCATCAAAAGGATAAGGTGCTCCCATAGCTGTTGTTTCCATATGATGTATAAATGGGGCCTTAAAGAGACGGCGATGTGTGAATGCGATGCGGTGCAGACCACCGAACAAGTGGTCAACGAATGCCCGCTCTATTCATTCCCCGGCAGATTTGAAGAGATATACTAACAATAGAAAACATAAAAGTGAACTAAGAAACATTTGATTGAGGATGCAATCTTCAACAAGGGTTGAATCTTTCAATAAAAAATGGAATTTAAAAATGGAACGAATTGATAGAAAATGAGGCTCAGTACTGGCCCCATCGCTTTTTAACATCTATACTCGAGATATTGCTCATACTAAAGGCAGAAAATTTGCTTACACGGATAATATCGCCGTCACAGCCTAAGCCAAACTGTGGTTGATGTGCGATGAGGAAACTGTTAAACCAATATCGAATGACGAATTTGCGAATTTCTTTCATCCAAACCTAAAATTAGGTAGGCGTCTACACCATATCTTCTATTTTATGTAAGAACGGACAATGGAACTGTAGTTGAGTATATGATTTTTTTTGTAAAATTAAGATTTACACTAAATGTATAATATATAAATATATCTTGTGGGAGATCTTACTCTGCTCTGCCATCAAAAGGATAAGGTGCTCCCATAGCCGTTGTTTCCATATGATGTATAAATGGGGCCTTAAAGAGACGGCGATGTGTGAATGCGATGCGGTGCAGACCACCGAACAAGTGGTCAACGAATGCCCGCTCTATTCATTCCCCGGCAGAATTGAAGAGACATACTAACAATAGAAAACATAAAAAGTGAACTAAGAAACATTTGATTGAGGATGCAATCTTCAACAAGGGTTGAATCTTTCATAAAAAATGGAATTTAAAAATGGAACGAATTGGTAGAAAATGAAAGTCACAAGGTCGTACTCTTGTTGATTCATGTCTCTCTGTGTCTCTGTGCACATTATTTTGAGCTGATCTGCTAATGGCGTTCTATTTTAACGATTTGTACTATAATCCGAACAACAACGATCCAGACACTGCTTCTGATCTTCGACAACTCTGGATGACGCGCGCTTGAAAAGGTGGAACGAACTAATGAAATAAATGAGTTTCAAACACTTGAGCAGTAAAGCGTGGCAAACACTCGGGCGACTCGGAGCTGCAAATCAGCCAATTAAAACAACCCTCAAAGTGTCTCCAACTACTCAGCAGTTCAAAAACAACAACAAGGTATAACACCAAATCAAAAAATCTATGAAAGCAGCAGGGCTAATATGGCCGGTGAACCCTAACAATGTGGTCGCCGTTACAGCTGATGAAGTGGACATCGCCATCACTTCAACAAAATCTGGGAAAGCAGCTGAATACGACGGAGTTCTTCCAGACTTTCTGAAACATGCCGGGCCACGGACAAAACTATGGATCCCAAAACTGTATACTGAAATTTTTAAAACTGGAGAAATTCCAAACGGAAAAGCATTTAATTTTATCATGAATACGTAAATTTCTTGAATTACGTCGAAGATATTGTTCGTGTAAAAAACGGATTTTGATGCATCATGTAACAACGGTTGCCGGCAATTTAAATGGTTCATGTGCGCCTGAACTTAGATTCTATTTATATATCTTAATTTGACCTTTTTAGTTCTAGATTCTTCTTCCGGGCCATCAATTGATAAAGCCGAAATGGAGCTTTTCAAAAAAATTAAGAAAATATACATCTAAAAAAAAACATTCCCATTCCCTTTTCCAACCCCTAAAACAGTATTTTGAAACTTTTTTATGAAATTTTGCACACGAAAAACTACATAAAGGGGACTTCAGCTATGTATCTATCTATACGGGACGTAATTGACTTACTTTAGCCAATGATTCTCGACATTATTCGGTGTAAATTTGTAAATAATGATATTTTGGTCGCCGATGACTTTTTGGTTGGAGCAGTAAATTACAAGAAAATAGAAAGAAAACACAACACAGTGATAAAGTAGAAAATCTAAAGAATGACATAATAAATGGCGCAAACCATGTATTTGGTGATCATAAAAATTTCAATCAATCAAGAAGAAATTAATCACGCGCGCCGGAGATGTTCCAAATTTAGTAAGTAATCTTCCAGATTGTGGAATATGGGCAAATACAGAAAGTCTTATCATTGAAGAAACAAATATCATACCAATCTTGAAATCCAACAAACTGGATGCAGATGCTAGGAACTTACCAACCAATTTCCTTGGCGACAATGGTTTCAAGACTATTTGAAAAAAATCTTATTCACGCTCGCTAAAGACAAACTATTTACCCTGGATAACCATTCGGCTCCAAGAGCGCCTCATCAACCGAAATGGCCATTTACGGGTTTAAACATACAATAGACGAGCGTTTCCCAAAAGGTGTTCCCCGGAATCCTGGGGTTCCGTAGAAGCATCACAAGGGTTCCGCGTTCCGTCCGGATTTAACGCGTAATCTTTGTAATGCAATAATGATTATAAGTAAAATTAATTATCGCTTGCGCGTTTTTAAAGGTATATAATTATTATGATTTATGAAGGTACGTATGTATTTTTAAGATGCACATAAAACCAGTGTGGCTGCTTAACATAAATATGTTAAAACTGATAACGAGAATGCCACAGAAGCGTCATTCCTGCTAAGTTACAGGATTGCTCGTGCTGGCAAACCACACACGATTGCAGAGACTTTAATAAAACCCTGTAAGACAGAAATTGTCAAATGTGTACTTGGCGAAGACGCAGCGACGAAAGTTGCAGCAGTTCAGAGTTCCAATAACGTCATATCTGATCGAATCCATAAAATATCTGACCACATTGAAGATGAATTGATTAGTAGATTGAAGTGGTGAAATGTTTGCAATGCAACTCTACGAAAGTAAAGATGTCGCTGGACTATCAATACTGCTTGTTTTCGTAAGATACCCCTTCGGAGGATCTATTTGACGGCCGGCGTAGTCCAGCGGTAAGGCTTTTGACTAGCATTCCGAAGGTCGCGGGATCGAATCCCGGCGTGGCAAATAAATTTTATTTCATTAATTTGTGTTATTTCACAATTTATTCATTTAAAATAATATATAGTTTATTTGCGGCACGTTCCAGAGTGGAAGATACTATTAGTATCGCCCTGGTGTAAGACCACCATTCAGAATTGAAACGTCGCTTGAAATGGCTTTAGCCGTGTTTAGTGACCAGATCTGAATAGCCAGGTACTTCCCCACCTTCCTCTTCCCCATCTCCTTCCCCTCTCCACTACCTTCAGCCTCACAAGATACCCCGATTGGGGATGCCATAGTCCCACTGTCTCCAGACGGGAGCAGTTGGGACTCTTGTGCGGTGTTCATATAAAAAAAAAAATATAAAAAAAAATTGAAAAAGATTTGTTTATTTGTGCTCCTTTGGAGACCAACACCACCGGAGAAGAAATTTTCAAAGTCATTGATAATTACATGAATGTACATAACCGCAGGAAGGGTGCACTCATCCCCGCCTTACTTCGCCAGCTTCTGGAGTGCGACGATAAAATTATAGAATGTCATTGCGGTGGCTGCATCCAGTGGCTCGGTTCCCCAATAAATGAGTAATAGATGACATTATAAGTGAACTAAGGCTTTTGACCAAGGATTCTAAAATTAGAAATAACCTTGAATTAACAAATGACTCACTAGAAAAAACAAGAAACTGGATAAAATTGTTTCCAAGAACAAATTGTTTTCCTTTTAAATGTAATAACTGAGTACAAAAATTAATAGAAAACGTACTAACATTAATAGAAAACGTACTAATATTAATAGAATGTACTAATATAATTAAAAAACTTTAAAAGTAAACCAAAAACATTTGATTGACGATGCAATCTTCAACAAGGGTTGAATCTTCCAATAAACAATGGAATTGAAAAATGGAACGATTTGATAGAAAATGAGGCTCAGTACTGGCCCCATCGCTTTTTAACATCTATACTCGAGATATTCCTCATACTAAAGGCAGAAAATTTGCTTACACGGATGATATCGCCGTCACAGCCTAAGCCAAACTGTCTGGTTGATGTGCGATGAGGAAACTGTTAAACCAATATCGAATGACGAATTTGCGAATTTCTTTCATCCAAACCTAAAATTAGGTAGGCGTCTACACCATATCTTCTATTTTATGTAAGAACGGACAATGGAACTGTAGTTGAGTATACGATTTTTTTGTAAAATTAAGATTTACACTAAATGTATAATATATATTGTGGGAGATCTTACTCTGCTCTGCCATCAAAAGGTAAGGTGCTCCCATAGCGTTGTTTCCATATGATGTATAAATGGGGCCTTAAAGAGACGGCGATGTGTGAATGCGATGCGGTGCAGACCACCGAACAAGTGGTCAACGAATGCCCGCTCTATTCATTCCCCGGCAGAATTGAAGAGGTCCGCATGGCAACTTTATTCTAATACATAATGGACATACTTACAATAGAAAACATAAAAAGTGAACTTAGAAACATTTGATTGAGGATGCAATCTTCAACAAGGGTTGAATCTTTCAATAAAAAATGGAATTTAAAAATGAAACGAATTGATAGAAAATGAAAGTCACAAGGTCGTACTCTTGTTGATTCATGTCTCTCTGTGTCTCTGTGCATATTATTTTGAGCTGATCTGCTAATGGCGTTCTATTTTAACGATTTGTACTATAATCCGAACAACAACGATCCAGACACTGCTTCTGATCTTCGACAACTCTGGATGACGCGCGCTTGAAAAGGTGGAACGAACTAATGAAAGAAATGAGTTTCAAACACTTGAGCAGTAAAGCGTGGCAAACATTCAGGCGACTCGGAGCTGCAAATCAGCCAATTAAAACAACCTTCAAAGTGTCTCCAAACGCTGTTGCTCTCCAACTACTCAGCAGTTCAAAAACAACAATAAGGTATAACACCAAATCAAAAAATCTATGAAAGCAGCAGGGCTAATATGGCCGGTGAACCCTAACAATGTGGTCACCGTTACAGCTGATGATGTGGACACCGCCCTCGCTTCAACAAAAGCTAGGAAAACAGCTGGATACAACGGAGTTCTTCCAGGCTTTCTGAAACATGCCGGGCCACGGACAAAACTATGGATCGCAAATCTGTATACTGAAATTTTTAAATCTGGAGAAATTCCAAATATCTGGAAAAAAAACTAAAGTTATCGCGATCCTCAAACCCAATAAGCCACCAGAGGATCCAAACAGCTATCAGCCCATCTCGCTTTTAAGTATCGTGTGCAAACTCCTAGGGCGAGTGGTGCTCCGCAGACTTATCCCAATTCTGGAGAAAATGATTCCACAAGAACTAACCTGAACAGGTACTAGCTCTGACAACACACATCTAATCTGTATTCCAGGAACAGCTTAAGACTGCGGTAGCATTCATTGATCTCTCTGCGGTGTACGAAGGCCTCCTTGTCAGCCGGGACTGTAGTCTCCGGAGTAACTGGCATCCTACCCCGACCAGAGTGTCTGGTTGATGTGTGATGAGGAAACTGTTAAACCAATATCTAATGACGAATTTGCGAATTTCTTTCATCCAAACCTAAAATTAGGTAGGCGTCTACACCATATCTTCTATTTTATGTAAGAACGGACAATGGAACTGTAGTTGAGTAAACGATTTTTTTGTAAAATTAAGATTTACACTAAATGTAAATTATATAAATATATCTTGTGGGATATCTTACTCTGCTGTGCCATCAAAAGGATAAGGTGCTCCCATAGCCGTTGTTTCCATATAATGTATAAATGGGGCCTTAAAGAGACGGCGATGTGTGAATGCGGTGCGGTGCAGACCACCGAACAGGTGCAGGTCAACGAATGCCCACTCCATTCATTCCCCGGCAGAATTGAAGAGGTCCACATGGCAACTATATTCTAATACATAACGGACATACTAACAAAAGAAAACATTAAAAGTGAACTAAGAAACATTTGATCTGTGCTTATTATTTTGGGCAGATCTGCTAATGGCGTTCTATTTTAATGATTCGTAATATAATCTGAACAACACACAGTCTTAAGACATTGGCATTATAATCAACGAAATCGTTTATCAATTCAGTATTGTCACATATTCGGCCGTATTGTCATGCATGCGACCCGGAGTGATGTGCGCCACACGGCACCTCTAGTTTATTACATAATGGACGTACTAAGGTTAATAGAAAACATACTAATGTCAGTGGCATAGTGTGGGTGTCTGCCGCCCAGGGGAGGGAAATTTCGCCGCCCCCTTATTTGGGTACTTCAACCGCAGATTTTTGATTTTTTTTTCGGGGAGGGAAGGGATACGTGAAAATCCAATTTTTTTACAACAACCTCATTTTATGCTGATTTTTATAAGCAGACGTGAAGAGTATTCTTCCAATAAAATTCCATTTCATCAATAATAGAGTAAAACCGTTAAACAGTATTAAACCGTTTTTCTTTTTTTTTGTAAAAATTATTAAAAACACATCTTGTTCTGTTATTTAACACGTTAAGGTATGGAAAAATTCACAATGTTTCTTCAAATATGGATTTGTCGAGAGATTTTTGCCTTATTTTAAATAAATCACCCTTTATTAAATATTTTCACTTATGTTTAATAAATACAATTGTTTGTTTTTTTATATTAGCGCACTCCCTCTAACATTCATATTTACATATCTCAATGCTTCCTGCGGAGCCTTAAAGACAGCTTCATTGATGATAAAAATGTCGATATCCGAATTGATTCTGTTAACAGTAAGACTACTCTCCCCACCGGCATGACCTTTGGCATGTTAGTCCTGTAGGCTGAGAGGTAGAACAGTATACGCTTTCGGTGATATAGATAACCACCAGAAACATAGAAATTAATGCTCTCCATGACAGCCGAGTTTTCAAACCATCCACGAATCAGTCTGAAGAAATGTGTAGGAAAATGTACATGCCTACTGACTCGTAGATGGTTCGTTCCGGGCATTCCCAAAATAAGGTCATAGGATAGAGCCACGGGTGGTAGCTATCTCCCCATGTAGAGAAATCTCAGAAATTACTTGTTAACTCTTTCTAACGTGAGGGAATACTTTCACGTATACAAATTTAATAAAATTATGAGAACCCGGGTTTCTTTAAAATTCCTCGCAGTGCATAGAACAAAGCCCAACATTCTCAATGAAGTGCTGCAAGCCATTTCAATATGAAAAGGTTTTTTTCTTATTTTTAACGTATTTTAAATACAAACTTTTAAATATCTTGGCTGTTTTAATATTTGTGTGACAATATTTTTGACAATTTTTTTCGATCATGTTGTATTTTTTAATATTGAATTTTTTTTAATAATCTCTCGTCACTGCAATAATTTAAGAGCGTCCTCGTTAAAATTTTTAAATTATTTAACTCTTCTTTTAAACCTTACTCCGTAAATCTAACCTTAATTCAATTTTAGCTTCAGTGTCCAGTGTCTTCAGGTGTTGGCTGCAATTCTGAATGATCGATGCAATTCTTGCGGCTGCTGGCAGGCTCCTCCAGTACTCCGTCATTAGGATCTCAGGATATGCAAGACTTGGATCCGCTACTAGATAAGCCTGAAAGAAAGAAACATTATTAATCGTAACTGACTAACGTTTAATTCCTTAGAGTTAGAGTTTTTTAAGTTCTCACACAAAAAACGTAAATCAAAATAATCACCGAAAATCGTTGTTACCCGCTTTTACTTAAAAACAGGTGGCTTTCTTCAAAGTGGTCAGAATAAATACAGTTAGTATTTGATGTTCTCCAGTTATCTTCTGTCCTTTTTTCCTTTCTTCCAGGTTCTGAGGAAACCTACACCAAGGAAAAATTGTGAAAATAACCAATTTACAGTAAGTACTTTTAAATTTACACATCTAACGAACAACCATTAATATGGGCTAAATTATTAAAACACAATAGGCTAAATGAATTAATTTCTTTAAATTTGTTAACATTGGAAATGTAACAAAAAACATAAAAGTAAAAATTTTAAAATATGTGTAAATAAGGATACAAATATATGATTTTTTTTCATTTTTGTAAGTTTTTCTACACATTTTTATTCATAAGGTTACGAAAAACATAAAATTCTTAAATCGAACATTAATAATTTTTATTTTTTAAATAAATATATATTTTTTTTAATATGAATACCGTACAAGAGTCCCAACTACTCCTGTCTGGAGCCAATGAGACTATGGCATCCCCAATTGGGGTATGTAATAAGGCTGAAGGCGGTGGGAGGGGGAAGGAAAAGGGGAAGAGGAAGGTGCTAAACATGGCTAAAGCTAAATGCTAACATGCCCATTACTCTGAAACAACTACTAACTGCAAATACACCTACAAACTTTCACAAAAAACATATCACAGCCTGGATTAGAAATCAAAATATTCACTTTTTTCAAAACATTGCAATTCCTAACCAAACATAACCAAACTATAAAAAGTTTAAAATAAATTAACATGTTTTTCAAGAATTTACCAACTATACACACACTTACAATATTTATACTTTTTTCAGTAGCCAGGTTCTCCCCCACCTTTCTCTTCCCTATCTCCTTCCCCTCCTCACTACCTTCAGCCTCACAACATAACCCAATTGGGGATGCCATAGTCTCACTGGCTCCAGACGAGAGCAGTTGCGACTCTTGTGCGGTATTCATATTAAAAAATAAATAAATTAAATTAAAAAAATCAGGGATGTGCATGGCCACTGCCAAAAGCCTAGAACCACTCTCAATTTTGAAGAAATTAAATATAAAAATCAGGTTGGCTACTTCAAATATAAATATCAGGGAAAAAACTAAAGAAATCTTTTTGCCAATGATACAAAATGAAGCTTCATTACCTACAGAGCTTTGGGCCTTTAAACTTTTATTCAAAGATGTCACTGTTATGCTTTCTTTTTGGCTGACCTACTCTAGCCCGTCTGTGAGCCGCGGTTTGTGGCGTAAGTATCTGAGCTGCACACTCGGCTGAGGGGTTTGTGGCCAAAGGGTTAAAAAGCTGACACAATTTTTCACTTAGCTAATAAATAGTACGACCCTTTGTAATGTATTTATGAATTTATGACCTAGCACGATTGCGTGATAAACATTTTTAAATACAATTATCTACTCAACATAGCGTATGCGACATATCTGAAGAAAAAAACTGTCAGGATCGTAGGCAAAACAGCATCACCACCAGAGGCAGTTCCATGGTACGTGTGCTAGCGACATATGCGTGAAGTCAAAGGCAAGTGAATTTTGCACCACATTGATCATGCCTAATCTTGCATTGTAAATGTATTAATTTAGGAATGCTAATTTACAATGTTAGCGCTACAAAATTGTAGAATTTAAATGGTTTTGTGAGATTTTCAGTAATGAAATAAGTGTCTTTTATTTTTGAGATGATTTTGCGAATGCTGACAGAGGAGTATTATTTATTCAATTGTTTTACAAAAGTAACTTAGTGGATTGAATGAATTGCAGTATCCCCGTTAATTAATTTGCTACACCTATATTACATACTAGGTAAATTTTAAAAGTGAAATGCACTGCTAGCAATTTCAGTCACGAGCCACCTCTGGTTATCGTCATTATCTCGATAATTGAAGGCAATAAAATAATAGTATTATCATTTCTAGTAACCAAAGAGTATTTAATCATCATTAACCAAATTTGTTTTTGGAATCAATTAAAAAAAATCAAGTGCAATTCACACGCTGTAGTAGTGAAACTTCACCCACACAATCTCAACCAATAAGAGAGCTGAGCTGAGAAAAGTGAGCTCATAATCATTGGGTACGGTTTCATTCTATCTCGGGCTAAATCCTATAGATGTATGTTGTTGTCTCTTTTTAGTGTCGTTTCCGTTTCATCGATATTCAAATCACAATGGTGCTTAAGAAGTTTCACTTCAAAAAATATTTAAAAAAAGGAACCTTTTTCTGTACAAATTACCAATTGGTGCTTACGCTGTTCTGCCGATTATTACATGGAAGCACCGCACCATTCAGTGGCAGACTAAGCCCGTCAGAGGCCCGGGGTGGCAAAGCGGAAAGAGGCCCCGCTTCTAGTTTAAGAAGTTGATATAATTTTTACAAGCTTTTTATTCAGTTCACATTTGTATGATAAGTGTTTATGTTTATTTAGTTAAAATTCATCACTAATGGTGCGCCACTGAATGATGCGGTGCTTCCGTGTAATAATCGGCAGAACAGCGTAAGCACCAATTAGTAATTTATACAAAAGAAGGTTCCTTTTTTAAATATTTGTTGAAGTGAAACTTCTTTAGCACCATTCTGATTTAGTTAAATCTTGCAAGTGAAATTTAAATGTGGTAATTTTATTTTACAAATTGTAAATAACGGTTTCAGGCTGTATTTGTTTATTTTATTAAGCATATTTTATACCAGAACACTAAAAAAAAATTGTCACTTTTTTTTCATTTTCTAAAAGATGCATTTGTTATTAATACTATCTCCAAATGTTTTAAGAAAATTCGTAAAATCGACGGAAATACAGCATCTTATATGAAACCGTTTTAAAAAGTTGGATGTTGAATTATCCTTCAGCAAAACTTTGAACGCGTTTTTCTCAAAACTGTGTTTTTCTAAAATAATCGAAAATAATATCGGCTGGTGTACCATATTTTCTTTTTTTAGATATCGAAATTCCCCTGTATGGTGCCACAGACACCGGATTTTTGAATAGTTTAAGAATTGGTGCATGCAAATCGGATTGTTTTATGTTGTCAACCAGGTTGAAAAATGGGTTAAAAAAGTTTTGAGAAAAACGCATTTAAAGTTTTGCTGAAGGATAATTTAACATACAAACTGTTTCAAACGGTTTCACATAAAATACTGAATATACGTCAATTTTTTTGAATTTCTTTAAAACCTTTGATGAGAGCATTCCTAACAAGTGCATCTTTCAGAAAATAAAATGACATATTTTTTTTCAGTGTCCTGATACATTTAAGCCTTGTTTAAGATTTTATTAGGGCTTTTGGGGGCCCCCCACCCCCCCAGAATCAGGGGCCCCGGCGGGCTGCCCGGGCTGCCCCCTCTGCCCTGATCGGCCACTTTTTTTTTTTTTCATTAACTCCACGCAGGAGGCCCTGAGGAAGATAATTTCCCTCAGGGCCTATGTCATCTTTGAAGATGCTGTGTGGAGGGTGTTTTTGAGGATACGAAGGAGTGGACACGGGTCTTGAAGAGACCCATGTTGTAGGAGCGAGGAAACACAGAGGACGGCAAATCGTTCCACAGCCGAGCTGTTGAACTCAAGAACGAGTCGTAGAAGCGACCCGTTCTCATGTGACTAATGTCAACCGTGTACAAATGTTGGGCGCGTGTTTGGTATGTTTCCCGACTATGCTCCGGTGCCGAGAGGATCAATGACTCTAGTTCCTCGGAGCATCTTCCATTGTAATACCGGTAGAACAAGGACAGCATTCCCACCTGATGCCTGTGCTCTAAAGATTGCAATCCGTTTGTTAAGTTAGGAGAATCTATCAAACGAACCGCCCGTTTCTGGCACCATTCAAGGGTTTTATGCGTACACATTGTTTTACCATAAGATTTGCATGTTATTCTATTGAAATTTGACAAACTACTTATTAAATATTGCATATACTTACAAATTAAATTTAATCCCATGACTCCTCGGTTTGTTAATCGGTTGCAGACACATTTGGCATTTTTAAAAGAACAGATAATCCACAACCAGGAGTGCAAACCGTGACTCGTGCACTCACACTAAGATATGTGCATGACAGGTCTCCAGTGTGTGGTACGTTCGATTTGACAAGGGATCATAAAGGCGTTTTAGAGTTTTTTTTGTCTCTTCAAACATGTTTCCCTTAAAATCATCAACAATAGGGCTTACTGAAAAAAAATATCAACCGTGAGAAATGTATTACCGATGTAAAACTTTCATAATTTCTTAAAATAATCATCACACAGGTGTAACTTACTTAACCACTGGAGTGACAGTGCAATTTAAAACCTTTTTCTCCGATTGCTCGACATTTTTTGGTGATCATTTTGAATATTTTCCGCCCAAATTAAAAAAAATCATACCTCCGATATTTTAATTTGGAGACATACAAACTGATTATAGATCTATATAGCCAATGAATTCACCTATCTTTTGTCGATTATCACATATTCATAGCATTTATTAAAAAAATATATATAAAATCGTAAACTTCTACTGTACTTACAAATAAGGGAAAATTTGCCAAAATTGGCAGCAAAGCAATCCAAGGTATTTTAAATAGTGCCTTATTGTGGCGAAAAAGAGCTCCAGTGGTTAAATGAAATTAAGCCAAGTTTTTGATTTTCTTTCAAATTTAAAAAAAAATAAATTTTATTTTACACATCAAAATGAAGTGTGGTATAAGTGTTGGGATATTTATGAATGGTATCCTCGGTGAAGGGGTCGCATTGTGCGGCCAGGTGCACACGAGCAACTTAAGTTATGGGCAACAGGCAACATTGCTGTCTACGTTATCCAATTAAACACGATGAGGTTAATCATGTGATAGAAATAATATAATGATAATAATTGAAACATTGGGTTGAAAAGAGGCATTATCGCTAAATTTCATTCGGATATAATTGCTTTTAAAGTTTTTAGCAAATTTTATTTCAATTAATCTTTGTGTTAGATTTAGATGATTGAAAACAATGACAAAGCGAGGGCAAATGAACAAATTTAATGATGTTATAAGTAAAAACAGTGGAACAGAAATTATATTATTTTATTATAATGAAAAATAAAAAAAGTATGGAACGTACACAAACATTAATAGAAAAAGTTAAAAAATGTTAGGAAATACATACTATTACAGTAGACCCGAGGTAATCCGGCCCCTGGCTAATCCGGCCCGCTGTAATCCGACAAGCCTGATGATTGGAGAGGTTGTAACTTGTAAGCGGCCACCACTATTGTGCTTGACAGCTCGATGCGTATTGTTTCAGTTTGGATTTGACAGTATGCTTAAAACAAAAACAAAAAAATGAATATGTTATAAATGGATTGGTACACACTTTGATGGTGTAATTTTTATAATAAAATATTAGCTCTCCATTGTGAAGTTTAATTTACTAAATTCCACACACATATTAAACATAATTATGTAGTTATGATTTGTAGTTCAAATAGATTCTTTGATTTGTAATTTATCGAATTACAAGGTACTCTTATTCAAAAAAATTCCGGACTATAGAGGGTCTTAGGCAGTACTCTATAATCCGACAAATTCGATAATCCGACATCGCCATGCAAAACATTTGTCGGATTACCGCGGGTCCACTGTATTGGGTTTTAAATGAAAAGTTGATTGCGCACCACCCAACAGAAGTTTTGCAATAGACTAAGGCAGGGGTTCCCAACCTTTTTGTACTCTAGAGCACATTCTAAAATAACGATAGGGTGGCGGGCACCACCTATTTTTAATCGACAAACTCCTTCCATAACTCAATTTGGGAGGCGGGAATGGGTACCGCCGCCCGGGAACCTTTATTGGATAACCAACACCTCTGCCATAGATCACCCCAAGTGGTTCGCTACGTTTGGTGATTTAGCAGGGGTGCCCGGGTTCATGGGATCAGGTGTGTCTAGGTCTTGGAGGCGGATGACCAGGACTCACTGAACTCCAGATTCCTACCCACCCCTTAAACCCCTTTCCTTCCCAGAACTCTCCTCTCCTCCTTTTCCTAAAAAAAACCCTCCATACAGCATCCCCAAAGATGACATTTTTTTTTACATGAGCTCCCCATCCTGTGTGGAGCTCATGTAAAAAAAAAATTCTCATTTTCTTATATTCATAATTTATTAATAAATAATAAACAAAATCTTTCAAAATACTACTGTGACTACTGTCAGTTTGGCTGTCGGGGCCACGCTTATTGCCTTCACTGACAGAGCTGTCAGAGTCATGTGCCATGTGTTTTGGCGCCTTCGGCGTTCATCGGCTCAGTTCGTGGCGTTCGTTCACTTTGGGTTTTCGTGAACAAGAAGCGATGTGCAAATAGCACTCCAATTCCAGGCTAGCGTGAAGAGTGCAGTCTGGCTCGCCGTTAGACAAGTACTGTCAGCAAAAGAATCACTCATACATACAATATCGCAAACAAACGAACGTATTTAATAAACCTAGGCACTCAAAAAAATTAAGACTCTAACATATAAATAAAAATAATTCATATTTAATTCATGTTTATGAAGAAATTCTGTCTGTCGAATAATGGCGGGCACATACGAATTGTTCAAATTGGACAACCCCGTGCCGGGGTTGGGAACCCCTGGACTGAGGAATGGAAGAACAGTGTACGACGCAAGTCTATTTATAAGATTATACTATTATAATATTCCATACACAAGCAAATGCTTCGAATGGAAGAGTAGTAAATAATCTAAGGTATAAAATTATCATCACGTATATCGTTAAAAATAAAAATTATAGAGATGTCTATGTATGTTAGATTGAAATGATTTTTTGTCAGACGGTAAAACAGGGAACAGACAGTCACTGAGCTAATAACATAATACACGGCGTTAGGCCGATAACACCCTTTTTCCACCCAATGCTTCAATTATCAACAGATAATTAAAAAAAGATTTGAAATATTACTCACCATTTTTATTTTTTGTTCTTCAGATAATCTCTCCCAGATATGTGGAGATAGTATTTCACATACATACTTCCCCCCACAACGTCTTAAAGTTCACATCAGAGTATTCCAGTTCTTTTTGTACAATGAAGCACGTCCTTGTTCTTTGTCCATATGTCTTTGTCTCAGGGTATTTTAACATCTTGCAACACTGACGCCGTAGTTATGTCCTCACGCTGTGGAGTCAAGGGTTGAACTGACTGAATCTATCTCCGAATGGATTTTATCGCCTGTTTGCGAACTCCCATATAATAGTACAAATGCAGAGATAATTTTTGTCACTTACAAGTTGCTGGCAGGCTCAACTAAAGTCTCCCTGATGTCGCGTCACCTCATGTGCGCACCTCGTAGCAATGTGTGGTGGTGGTAGTACTCATCTTGAATAACCTGAAAAGTATAATAATCAAACAGTATTAATACCCTTGCATCTGCGTGGTTGAATTTCAGAATCCGACTTCGATTGCATATCTGACACCACGCCTTTCGCGCCGCACCACAAATAACATCTGTGTTTGTGAAGTTTCAAGCAAAGCTACCGTTGTAATTCAGTTTTTAATTCAAGAATCTGTCAAAAGATGTTGCTACTTCCGTCAGCAGCTCGCATGTGGAAGTTAACTCCCTAGGTATATGTACTACAGATTTATAGAATAAAAGTATCTTTCAGGATATGGATAGATGATACTTGACGAGTTGTGAGTAAGCTGCTATATATTACATTATTACATATGACGACATTGCGTGTCTCGTTTACTTTGTCACGGTTACTTTGTCTCGGTGACTAGCTGTCACTGGATCACAGTGGATCCGAGGAACTGGCTATTTTTGGAACCAGTTCCTATCGGATTCATAAAATGGTCACCAACACTCAAACTGGGCGAAGCCGAACTAAAAGCCGCCCGCAGGGCCTAGCAGAAAAAACCTGATGAGCGGGTTTAATTGACTATTTAAGCATCTTGCGAGTATAATTGACTATTTAAGCATCTTGCGAGTATAATTGACTATTTAAGCATCTTGCGAGTATAATTGACTATTTAAGCATCTTGTTTAACTGTTAGAATGCGGCCCAGCACCATCGCGCTGTAAGCCTTAGTTACGTAAATTGCAACGTTATGGCACTGCAATTTTCGGTGAGCGTTTGTCGATCCTCCGGAGGGTGCAATTTGAGCGCGGTATATTGCTGTTGGCGCTTGTCAGGATAACTGTATTTATTGTGTATCCCGTTAAAATAAATGCACCCTTAAGTGAATTGATATTTTTCACCATGACGGAAATTAGTTCTATTGCGAACGATCGCGATGTATCAAATCGCGACGTATAGAATGCGATGTAAAAAAAAGCGACCCTGCTGACGATGAGACCTTTGTTCTGGTCGACGGAAGTGACATTATCTTTCATTGCAAAACAAGATGGCGAATAGAATCTTCGGATTCATCTTCTGCTTCTTCACCGTATGGATGAGATTTTTGGTATTAATCCTCCAAAAAAAGTTTTTATTTAAATTCCTGGACCTAAACGCGCTCCTTCTGATACAAAACCCACAGCCTATTTTAAATTAGTTTTCAGCTTGTTACTTCTTGAAAATACTGAAAAGCAACCATACTGCTCAATTTTTGAACACAGGAAATTTGAAAATTAATTCATGGGCACGTGGACACCAACCACTGTGAATGAAATAAAAGCATTCATTGCAGTCTTACTGGAAATGGGGATGCAGTCTTACTGGAAATGGGGATAACAAGACGAGCCACATTTTTTCTAATTGGAAAAGGGATTCCCCTTTTACAATTATACAAAATGGACTTTACTCGGGAAAATAATAATTATGAAGTGACGTAATCTTATATTTTTTAATATTTGTAGTTGTAATTTAATATCGTTGCAGTTTAATATCATTCTTCACTTGTACGATTGCAAAAAGAATCAAATAAAATTGGTTGATATTTGTCCAAGTTATTGCATTTTTATTGAATACCTTACTGGTTTTTAAAAACAAAATATGTGTTGCCATTTTTTATACATACTTGCGAAATAAGCATGGCACTAAAACGGTTAAGAGATATTAAAGCTAACATACCTCAGTACGTAATTTCTTCTTAAATGAATGAGTGTTACAGGGGTCGGTCCATCTTATTATACCAGGCGGCATGATGATATTGTATTCTGAAAATAATTTAAAACAGATATAGTAAAAGTGTCGAAATGGCTAGAATGCAACCTCTCTCTCTCGGCCTCCTGCAACATTCGCCTCCAACTCCTCCTGTCCTCAGCGGCTGACTTCCAGTTTGTTATTTGGAGAAGCTGTGCTGCATCCTGTCGCACCTCGTCTTCCCACCTCAGTCTGGGTCTTTCCACTTTTCTCTTTCCATCTGGGTGTCCAGTCAAAATTCTCTTGGGGACGCAAGAATGCAACCTCTTGACATTAGATGCAAAAAAAAACAAATTTAATATTTTTTTTTCATATAAAAAAAAAAAAAAAAAACAAAAAAACAAACAAACTAAAAATCCACTACAAACATACAGTAATGTGAAAATAAAGGTCCATGTAAATGACATGTCGATCGTCCAAAAATCTAAATTTGAGTTGAGTATGCAGTTATATGTAAAAGTGTATCCTCTATCTCGTACAATAATCAGATTACTCGTAAACACCGTCAGATCAATTATAACGCGCAAAAACTTGAAGCAAAATAAACAAAAAATTATGTTTTCTATGTTACTGGTAGAAAATTTCATAATTTCATACTAATTTACAGGACCGGACTGTATTATTTGGGGCATGCATTGCAACGCCATTTAAAAAAGAAAGTGTTTGTATTCTAATTCTGTTTCTCTAAGATACTTGATATTATTTTTTTTCTGGTGCGTACACTACTAAATGAGAAGATTTTCCAACGCATGAGCAAGAACAATTCGGGAGAAGCATTGATTTTACAAATTTACCTTCTTTTACCCACTACCGCTACTATGCATCCTTTGCAATTCCTCCCTTTGCTCCTCCCTCGTGCTCCACCCCTCTCCTACGTGTCCTTTCCCGTACGTCACCGTTCCCTTCACTCGTTCCCTTCCCCTTCCGAGTTCCTCTTCCACCTTCTACGCATGGCGAGTACTATAGTAGAAAAAAATCATTCAAATGTACTTATTATTTTCGAAAATGTATTGGTCTAAAACAGAGATGGGCAAACTTTTTAACGAAAGGGCCAGATAAATTAAAAAATTATCTAGGCGGGCCGGAAAAAAATTTAATAAAATAATTTAAAACCGTTAAGTATTCTATTCTATCTACGCAGAAAATACATTTTGTTCAATTGGTAAATTGTGATAAGGTTATTCAAAACAATGTTGCGGGCCGGATTGACTAGCCTGAAGGGCCGGACTTGGCCCGCGGGCCGTACTTTGCTCATGACTGGTCTAAAACAAATAAAATTTTCTCCAACGGCTCGTTGTTTTCGCCCACCTGAAGTGTGTTAATTGCTCTGCATATCTTCTGTAAGGATGTATACCAATTATTTAATCTGTAATGCGACAAGCATTTCCTTTCCTTCTAGACAAATTGGTGGAATATTTCATTGCAGGAAAGCAATACTGCTCTAACCCTACCTTTAAAAATACTTTCATACACCATTTTGCAGAATTCTTTTTTCTGCGTCGATCTATCTGGGTCCCGTGACTCTACAAGGATAAATAAGAACTCTGGGGCCATCAAGTATTACGTAAGCACTGCGGGGGGAGGGTCTTTGCTTTGCTTATCTTTTATGAAATGGGGGGTACGAGCTTTGCTTACTTTTGCTGACGAGGGGGGGGGGGGGGGGGGGGGTTTAATAATTGCTAAAAATCTGCTTACTTTAATAACGCCCCCCAGACCTCCAAAACTCCCACCAGGAAACAGGGCCGTGGCCAGAGTTGAATTTAAGATAGGGCAACGGTAATTACAGGTAGGGCACAAGTAAAAATGTAACTTGATCTAATCTGGTGAATCGATTTTCGTCGTGCATGTGTGAGGCAATACTTAGTTGGATGATCAAAACATTTAGTTATTTATGAAATGATAAAGGATTACCTTGTGTTCTTTCGCCAGGTAGATAATAAGTATTTGTACACAAGGTAATTCTTGATCATTGCTAACAATGAATTTCAGAAAAGTAACTGCAGCATCAATGTCAACATTGAATACGTAGATTCGCACACAGCAGTGCTGAAGCTATTATCGCCACAGATGCAAAAAGTTCATACGTATCTCTAAACGCCTCTCGCTGCCTGTACAAAACTTGCTTTCCGTTTTATCTTCGCAACGACTCAAAAGTTTTTCGACAACAGCAGCCCTTCCCTTGATGGAATTGTTAGAACATATCATCATCAATCATATCAAACTATGAACAAACAGTTTACTAGTATATTATCATAGTCGATGGTATTTCTTAAGGTATGGCACAGGTATTTTAAAAATAATAATGCCTCCCCCTAGCTACGGCCCTGCCATAAAATGGCGGAGGCAGCGCTCGTCATTTGCCGTGAAGTGAATCGTTTAAATTTACTGAAATCTCTACTTGTTCTATAAAAGGAATGGCAATATTTGTGCCACACAATTGAATACGTGCTAGGATATATATTATTTTTTACCTTCGTCTTGTATATTGATGATAGCGAACACAATTTTATTATAAAAGATGGCAAAACTTTTAACGCGCCAAAATAATTTACCGAATGACCGTTTGCGTTACATCAATGATACCATGTCAAAAAAAAAACATTTAAAGTTTTTTTCATAAACTTTTTACTGGAAATTGAAAACAATGGTACCTAATTAAATTTGCAACGATGTTTTATCAAAAACGACAGTTCCTAATTTTCCTTTCAATAATGGGAAAAAAATTTAAAACACCGCATAAATAAAAAAGGATTTTTTTACTGTTGTCCTTACTTTGTAAAACTTAATTTTAAAATAAATATACATAATTTTTTTTAAATTTATTTAACTTTAAAATTTATCGGGTTTACGAGATGCGGTAGAAGAAATTCTCTCACACTCCAATAAAAAATCTACATTTTACAGCAGTTAGTAAAGGTTAGGTACCATTTATTAATATATTTATATTATAAATTGACAAAAATATAATAATTAGATGTAGAGATATTGCGATACGTGCGTTCAAGAACTGCAGGATTTCCGAAAATGCAAATCGATTCTCAAATCTGAGAGATTTCAATATTTCGAGATACGTAAAAGAATGTCTCGGATGTATTTCATAAATAGGATTTCAGCTATAAAATTTTATACACATTTTGACGTTATATTGAAGCTGTGTGAATTATTGTAAACGATAAATTAAATATATTTGGGTCACGAGTTACCTTTCCAGTATGTTTTATGTGCAACATATTGCTATGGTAAGTATTTTTTTATAATTTTATAATATAAAAGGTTTATTTTGAAGTTATGTATCTATTTGTCTGGTATATATACTAATTTATTCGAAAAGAACATAAAATTATCACCACCAGTATCTCTTAGTTTGTATTGTCATCGAGAACGACGAACATAATATATATAATTTGTGTGACTTTGTATAAGATACATGGTTTTTTCTAAATAAGTTTTATCGTCGTTAGAATTAAACAGTTTCTGTGCGTGCATAAAAATACTCGTACTGATCGATTGCACAAAATGGTACGGTGACTGTTTTAAATGTATTTGATTTTGGTTTATATTAGGTACCTACAATCTAAATGTCATTTATAGATAAAGGTTCGTAGAAAATGTATGAATCTACGTACTTTGGATGAGGATAAAGATTTTATTTTTTACCTAAAATATTAATTTGAGCCTACCGACTAATCTATGCAGTTTGTCAGCAGAATTTTGTTTAAAGAGTATTATAAAAATAACGATAAATAAATACTAGCGGATAAAACTAGAAACAGAAAACCCACTGTCTGCAGGCAGCTTAATGTGCTTCGCCCAATTTGGTAAAGTTTCCATAAAGTAGAGTTTTGCCCCTCTTCATGCACGTGTGCAAAATTGGTTACCTAATAGAACGTGTGCTAAAATTAACTTGTCACAAAAGTACCTATTTATTTTTCTATCGAAACAAAAACCATTCGTCAATGCCAACGTAATATATGAAAGTCGTATTTCATTTAAAATTCACTGGACGAATGAAAACTAATTTCTTCTAGGTAACAAACTCTCATTGTCTAAGAAATGTATTGCCAATCAGAACTCAAAAAATTAAAGAACGCCGCCGTAATTGTGCATTTTGACATAAAGTTGGAGCTTCTTCCCCTCAAACCTCCATATGGCATTTTTAACCAAATCGGTTTGAGAGCTCTAAAATTTCAAGACAATTTCTAAAAAATATCCATATTTTATATACTTACATGTTTTTTGGTTCATAGACACAGCTCAAATTTAGGAATTTTGTAAAAGTCAAAAAGAATCGATTTAAGACGGCGATTTCCTTTGTAAAAAACAGGTGACCGGACAACTCGGAATGAAACCAACTCAGAACCATCTCAGATAAGTCATTTAGAGTGATAAAAAAAATATATTTATAAATTTGACGGCCTCCGTGGTCCCGAGGCAAGACTCTCGACTCACAATCCGAAGGTCGCGGGTTCGAACCCGGCGTGCGCAAATAAATTTTATTTGATTAATTTGTGTTATTTCACAATTTATTCATTTAAAAAATAATATATAGTATATTTGCGGCACGTTCCAGAGTGGAAGATACTATCAGTAACGCCCTGGTGTAAGACCACCATTCAGAATTGAAACGTTGCTTGAAATGGCTTTAGCCGTGTTTAGTGACCAGATCTGAATAGCCAGGTACTTCCCCACCTTCCTCTTCCCTATCTCCTTCCCCTCCCCACTACCTTCAGCCTCACAACATACCCCAATTGGGGATGCCATAGTCTCACTGGCTCCAGACGGGAGCAGTTGGGACTCTTGTGCGGTATTTCATATAAAAAAAAAATATATATATATTTTTTTTGTTAGTTAAGTTAGGTTAGGGTTATCAACTTATTTAAAATTATTTTTTTGTAGCTGTTAATGACTTTTCAAGGAGGTGTTGAGTTGACTATTCTCAGTTGGCATGGAACCGAAAAACATATTATCGGGCGATCCAGTATTTGATTTTGGAAAACGTTGTATTTGGTTAGACATTTATCTTTTTCATTTTATGTTGGGAAATTTTTAACCGTAGAAAAATATATTTTTCCGAAAAAATTTGTTTAGGGAAAATCAAAAAAATTGATCGTGAAATTTATTTAAAGATATCTTTTAGATATTACGAGTATGTCGTGTTTAGGAATTTTCCATGTTGTGAAATTATTTTTTTTTTTTTAAATCTTCTAGGAATTTTCAATTCGGAAAATTGGTCCGAAAATGAGTCAGAATTTTTTGTAAGAACATTTATCTTTTTAATATGTATGTATTACGTGAAGTTTGGAAACTTTTCGTTTTGGGAAATTTTTGGTCCTGGAAAATTTTATTTTTCTGAAAATTATTCTCACAATATTCTATTCCAAAACGGAGCACAGACCTCTTGAGTTTTGAGTTTCGTCGAAATGTAGTGCTCCATAATTACGACCTGATTTTCATTACCGAAAATTGATAATATTCTAGATGAGGTATTATTTGATAATCGCTATTCAGTTTATAGAAATGAAAGGGATACCCATCGCACTGGTAAATAAACTGGCGGAGGCGTAGTCATAGGAATTAAAAAAGATTTTTTGTTACCCCTCGCTCTTGGAAATCAGACGTTGAAGCCATTTGGATAACTGTCTAATCATCATTCTTATAATTTCCATACGTGCTGCGTGTGCTTACCTAGCGTCGCGCGTCGGTCCAAAATTAACATCATCAGATAGATTAGCATTATTTACTAGTCCTACCAATACTATTTCTGACTATCAATCGATATCCCCAACGAATAGTTTTTAATCATCGGCGATTATAGTATTGATTGGAATAATCAACAAATGTCAAATAATAGAGACCAATGTTTAATTGTGTTACTTAATTTAACTGTTAATTCAACCCAATTAGGTAAACCATTTACTTAACAATTTTGGACCTCGTTTTCAGTAACACTCCAGCTAATGCGTTGTTTGCCGATCATCCGCTAGTTAAAGAGGATGCTTATCATAAATCATTGATTGTAGAACTAGAATTTCCATCCACTAGTGCAAAATTCTCCGGGTGGAGAATGCACATTTTAATTTTCTTATACTCATTTCTGATATTATCGTTTTGCAGTTTTTCTATTTTGATTCTTGTTGGAGTTGATACCGTTTTCTCTTTAGAGCGCCAGCTGCGAAGGAGGTTTACTCTCGACATATATTCTACCAGAAAGAGGTCAGTTTCAATCTTAGCCCTTCTGACAACTCTTGTGTCCACTGTAACGGCTCTCAACCTCAAGTCAGTTACTGCAAAATCAATTATTGTACTATCGTTCCCTCTTCCCCACATATATTGGTGGATACTTTTATGATCGAAGAAATTACTCGACACAAACAGGTTTCACTTTAAACATACCTATTTCAAGTATTCTGTTCCCAACGTAATCATAAATAACCCATAAGGCCTCGACCATAATCTGTTCGCAGATCAGAATATTTCCGCTTTTTACATTTTAGTTCCACACAGGAGGCCCTGAGAAAAATAATTCCTCTCAGGGCCTCATCTTTGGAGATGTTGTGTTGGAGGGTCTTTTTAGGAAAGAAAGGAGAGGAAGTTTTTGGAGAAAACTCTGGGTAGGAGTTAGGAGTGTGTAGGAATCTGGGGGTCAGTGTGGCCAGGAGTGACGGACGTACGAATCCTTCCCTCCCCCTACAGTGCAAGGTGATGTTCCGAGAGAGTACAGCCGGAGAAATCGAAGAGACTCCCTCAACCATTCTCTCCCGATACGGCTTGCCATGCAGCTGGCGGGCAGACGCATCCGCCGCCGATACCCAGACACACCTCACCCCTTGAACACGGGCACCCCTTCTAAGTCACCAAACGTAGCGAACCACTCGGGGAGACCTATGGCAGAGGCGTTGGTTATCAAATAACCATAACTAACTTTTTATATATGTATAACTAATCATTTTTTGACATACTTCAATTGTTGTTTTTTTATTTCATTTAACATGTGTTAACTTTCTGTATGTGTAAAAAATAAGTCAAATTTCGGTAAACAATAGATTTTTAACATGTCTAAAAAAGTTTCGGGTTCGGCCGAAACTGAGACAGATTCGGTTTTGGTTTCGGTAGAAAGTCCTGTTTCGGTCAGATTCTTGTTTGCCCAAGCGGTTTGAGCATAGATGATAATAGACAACAAATTACGTGCTTGCCGTCAAGCCGCTTGATCGTATCCGAATCTCATTAAGTTCTCCATGTAACTTTCCAAAACGCCAATAGATACTATAATAATAATACATAAAACAATACATAAAAATAATACATAAAACATGCTTGTTATGATCTACTTGGTCCCATAGTTGAAAAACAGTAAACTTATTACCTAATTTGAAATTCGTGGATCACAAGTTCATTCGGAATAAAAATGTAATGTTGCTAGTAAAGAAATCATTGCCATTCTAAGTAATGAAAAATATTGGTTTTAAACTTTTGCAGTACCTACTTAACACAAAAATGTTGTAGTAAAAATAGATTCAGAAGAATTGACTTAGGTGCAACTTCAAACGTTCGGACGATTGTGTAGGGGGATAGTTTATGCGTTGGAAGGTTAGAGTTCGATTTGGCCCGGGATCGCCTCCGAGGCGATCGGTGACGGCTAGTTCATGCAAGTTGGCCCAACTCGCATGAACCAGTCATTCACACATCAGTCTGCGAACAGGCGATCAAGACATACGTACCGCCTGCCATTAGAATTTCAATATTATTACGGGAGAGTGGTATAATAATGGTTTGAAAACATGTACTGTATATACTTCTACTCAATAATTGTAGGCAACTGTAAGATACGGCGTAGCCACAGCTGTTCGATGTCCACCATTTTGGAGTTTGGAGTTGGAGTTGGAAGGTTGGTCGCAGGGTGGTCGATAGCCACCACACGTTCGGCCAATCTTCCAACTCCAAACTCTAAGGAGTTGGAAGATTGGCCTTGGTGTAGTAGATTTTGAGAGAGTTGGTATTAAAATAGTAAAAGATACTGAAGGGTATCTAAATCATTTCCGAATTTCAAACTCTCGCCTTGATAAACTCTTACCTTTCTAAATTCAAGACAAATTTTAAAAACAGGATTCTGATGCGAGCAGCATTAAAAAACATAGAAAAAACAAAATTACAAATAAATTGAGATATTTGGCAACGGGGGATTCAATTTCAAGATTCCACTCTTTTTGCTTTCATTACTAATCATAATTTCTTCTTATCCATGGTTCTTATTTATTTTTTATGTCTTCTGGAGTTGATTCCGCGACACCCATTTCGAAAATGATATACATACTTAGTATATTGTGTTGTCACGGCATTTTTATTTTTTACAAATCTTGCTGTTGATCCCAAAGACAGGGATAGCTTTGGCACAGATCAATTAATCTATACATCATATCATCAGACCATTTCAGATATTTTTTCGTTGAAGAATATGGCATGATGGTGGATGTGTCTAACGTCTTCTTTCGCGCGTAGGGAATTAAAAATCAAGCAAGCGGGTTGAAACATGTTTGTGTTCCTACATGTCGAATCTTCAATTTTAGTTTATCAACTCGACAATTGAAAAAATATTGACAATGTGAACCTTTTTTCAACAAAGTTGAACCAGTTTTAAAAAAAATGTCATTCAATAAAAGTTGACTTACTGAACAACATTCATTCTTAGGGTTCAGACGATTAAATTTTAGTTGATCAATTTTGAACGTCAAAAATTTTGAAAAACATTGTTCGATCTTGTTGAAAGAAGGTTCACACGTGTCAATAGGCTTTCAAGTGTCGAGTTGATCAACATTGAAGGTTCATAAATAAACAATTCGTCGTAATTTTAATTTTTTACACCCGACGACTGACGACTGACGACTGACGACTGACGACTAGCGATAGGAACAATCGATGAAAAATCGATGTTGCATCGATCTTTTTTACCATCGATGTATTTCGATACATTGTCATAGATAAATCGATTCTTAAACAGTAGATTCTCGCTTATCGATGTCAATGATCGTATCGAATACAATCGTTTTGAAATGTCATCGAATGTAGAATCGATTTTCGCTTATCGATGTCAATAATCATACCGAATGCACAGTTCGATACAAGAGTTTTGAAACGTCATCCGAAGTGGAATCGATTCTCGCTTATCGATGTCAATGTTCATATCGAACACATAATCCAAAAATCGTTTTGGAATCGATACAATCGTTTTCAAGCTGTCAGAATTCATTCAAATCCGCAAATCGATTGTTAGATCCGAGAGGTTATATTTCGCGATATGTCAATCTTGTCATCTTGGATTGCTTGACAATAGATTTTTTTTTAGTTATGCATTGTTCTGTGAAAGATTGCCAGGGTGATTGTTTTTCACAATTTAAGGTTTATTTTTTATGTTATTTTGAGGTTATGTAGGTATCTCCTATTTGGGTTTGGTTATTAAATTTAATTTAAAATAAAACAATAACTTTGTAAACACCATTTTTATGCTTAATGTCAACTGGGTTTCGCTACAACCGTAGCTATATACAAAACTCTACTAAAATCAGAAGTAAGATGTGTTCATATGAAAAAATATATTTAATTCATTTGAAATTAACATGCACGAAAATAGCATTGGTTAGTTTGTAATTAAAATGAAACAATTTTTGTGATAGGATAACTTTATTTAATATTAATATGTTAGTGAATTTAGTTAATTTGTGAAACTTCTGGATCATATACATGTATAATATTTTCTTTCAATTCGTATTTTGAAATTCATGGGTATTAGAAATAATATTAATGCTGCTAGTAAATAACAAGGAAATCATTGCCAAGAATAAAAAAAACAGTGATTGATTTCATTTTGTTGCAGTACCTACTTACCAAAATGATGCCACAAATAATTTGTGCCTTCCTCTCCCCCCCCCCCCCCCCCCTCCCTTTCCTTGAAAAAAAAAGCTGCCCTTGCTATTGTTCCCGAACTCTGAGCGATTAATCGGTAAATAATTCGATACTTTTGATGTATCGATAGAAATAAATCGATTTAAATATATTGATCATTCCCATCACTACTGACGACCTGACATCAGTTACGAAATCTATTGAACCGTGCATATTTTCTCTGTGGTTGACACTGATGACTTGATGACGTCAGATTAAAAGTATATTGCCCAGGAAAATGGCTGTCCGTCCGTTTGACGTGATGTTATTAATTGTATTAACTATTAGTGCATTTTGGGTCCAACCCTCGCTGCAAGGTAATTATCTTTTTAATCTATCTCTGTGATAATTCTTGTGAAATTTTTTAATATCTTGGCTCTGTGACGTGATATCGTTTGGTCTTTCTCCATTGTTCGGTTTCTGAACTGCAGAAATTCTTGCATTAGAATTACTGCATCATAAAACGAGTTTCATGAATTAGGATAGGTTACGTCAGGTCGCGTAAGTTGTAAATAACTTGACTTATAAATTCGTATCATTGGAGATATGTTTATCGCAAACTGTAGGTGTACTTGTTTGTGTGCATTTTCACCTATTGCGATGTACTGTTTTTTCTAGGAAAAAAATGGTTTTACTTACCTATTATGCATAAACAAAGCTGTAACGATCTTGTGATGTTATTTGTGGTGGTTTTGTGTTTTGGTAATGAATTGACTCAATAAGGTATCATTAGTTACCTTCGGTGGCGTATCAATATCAATACTTGGGTGTTCACTCATTTGCAAAGGTTTCGTCATTCGATCTTCGATCACGGATATGATTGCGATACGATGTCGGTACATTCGTGAGCTAATTACCCCAAGGGTCGCCACTTAAGATGGTTTACAGCCGACAGATAAATCATCATACTTAAAATCAATAACATGTTTTTTGTGACCAGCCATGTTTATTCTCCTTGCTTATTGCAGACAGATACTTTTATTTCACACCTAATTTTACGTTTCCTTCATTTGAACCCTGGTTTGCAGTAGCTGTCTGAAAAATATACATTGTGTGTGCAAGCTAATTGAGTCGTCCATGGCTAATGTAGATGTCTGGATATAAATGGGATTTATAAACACATATTATTTTAATAAGTTCTAAACATTTATAAAAATACAGTACATGTTTTGCCAAGTATTTTACGCTATTATTATACTTGCCAAGTATGTACTTATTGACTATGATAGTTATGTACATAAAATCAATCAATTTAGTATTTGACCAACTAGGTGAAAATAGAGAATAAAAAAATGTTTTTTCTTAAATTCCCTATTCACTTATTTATAATATCTAGTGGTCGCCCAGTGGTCGAAATTCGACCATAATTGTAATGTTTTTTTTAATGTATTTTTTATGCATAATTTTAAAAAAATATTAGCATTCTGCACTCCTATATAAACTACAATTGTGCAAAATTTCATACTCCTCCGTCCGCGCAATTTTCGTAAAAAGGGGTACACAGTTTTTCTTAGATAATAAATAAATTTTATTCCTTAATGGTCAGAAACATAAGTATTACATGGATACTAAATAATAACTATTTTGACATTTTCGTAAACACAGGAACTCACAATGTGTTGAATAATTAAATTCCTTTTTCAACAAATAAATGAAATCCAAAAGTACTTACCTAGGACTCGAATTCAAGATTGCGCACATAACGGAGCAAATTATAACGATTCCCAAATCGGCGCAAAACACGGGTTAAGGATTTTGAAATGAACCCATTCGCCACGTAATTATTTTTGTACCAAAAATTGAAAAACTGCATTGGTTTACTAAATCTTTGTAACTTTTGAACCATATATTCAAATGAATTAATTTATTTAAATTTGTTTACATATTGGATTAGGTAAAGAAAAACATAAAAATAAACAATTTAAAATGTGTGTAAATAAGGATACAAAAGTTTTTCTTTTTTCATAAGTTTTTTTTTCACATTCTTATTCACAAAGTTACAAAAAAACATAATATTCATAAATCGAACATTGATACCTTTTGTTTTTTACTTACATATACACTAATAACTAATGAAATAATTTGGTATGATAGTCCTCAAAGCAATCAGGGACGTGCAGGATCACTGCCAAAAGCCTAGAACCACTCACAATTTTAAAGGAAATTAAATGGCGGCTGGCTGCATACAAAACTTGGAACACAAATATGGGGGAAAAAATATAAGAAACATATTATTACCAATTCTAAGAAATGAATGATTAATTACCTACAGAGCGTTCGGCATTTAAAATTTCATTCAAAAATGTCGCTGTCGTGCTCGTTTTCCGTTTTTTCGGCGGACCTACTTTAACCCTGCAGGCTGCCGGGGTTTGTGGCCAATGGGTTAAAATTACCTAAACCAGAAATGCCAAACTCTAATTGGCACGACAATGGAAAGGTAGCAATGATATTCTAAAATCTACCCACATGTTAAGTCTAGTTTTAGAACAAAACAAGTTAAATTGATACTTCATCAACTTGTAGAGAAATTAACTTTATTTTAGATAGAAAACGTTTGTATGTATATTGCATTACCTGTCTAAGGGTTATAGATCATTGTCCACAAAGAAATTCTTCTATCCTTAGTAAGGTAACGCATTGCACCAAGCCATAGAATGCAATCACCGTGTGCTGGGGAAAAGCAGAGATGTTGGAAAGCCTCCCCACTTTGTCTTTTTACTAATTTCTTGCTTCATTCAAATTCACAACCTTATTATTCTGTTTTTCTGACTCATGTTATCAATTACTCAAACATTCAATAGCCTTAACCACTGGAGTCGAAAAATGGACCACTTTTATTTTTCTGCGATTGATAGCGTCCAAAATTGACCACATTTTTCTGCCATTCGTAAAACATTTATTGTAATTATTTAAAACATTTTCATGGCCAGCCATTTATTTTAAAACGAAGCTATTGAAATGCTTTATCTATTATGACCATAATTGTTGCAAATCTGAACTTCGTAGACTAATTTAGAACGATGTAAAAAATAATAATTTTTTTCATGCAGAATTTCTGATCAGCTGTTTATGGTTAAAATTAAGTCCTTTTGTACATAGATATGCACCTTTCATTACCTAGTACACCACAGACAATATACAGAAATCGAAAATATTCTATGTTGACTCCAATAAGTACCTCTCATGGAGTTTCAAAGTAACAAACATGCAGGATTCGCGCGGTTATAAACTTTACGTTTTTTTTAATACTTTTTTTTATAAATCCTACAAATATGAGATAAACGGTAAAATACAGGTGAATTCATCGGCAATATAGCACTATAATAAGTTTTTATATCTCCACGTTAAAATTCGAAGCTATGATTTTTTTTATGTTAGTAAAGAATTTAAAAAATGCTTCTCTGGAAATCTCAAGCAATCAAGGCAAATTTATTTATTTCGCTTGGTCGCTCCAGTGGTTCATAGTGTTATGTTTTCTTTTTCCATCTAGTTGCGATTCATATGTTTTCTCGACAGCGATCCAGACCATAGCGTTCTTTTCTTAATTGTGTTGATTTCGCTTACTGATAAGCCTTGCACTCTTTTTGTTTCTCAACATTGGTAGTAATAATAATTCTGTTGTTTTGACCACGTATAAGTCTCAGGGGTTTGCATTTCTCCTTCCTCTGCCAGATCCACTGTGTGGAGTGGATCCACATGTATGGTATCAGAGCTCCGTTGATGTCCGCCAGCCTCGCTTCCTTTTTAATTTAGCAATTACAGTATGTGCATTATGATTAAGTGTAAACAGTGCAAATGTGTTTGCGTAGGTAGTTCTATTTGTCCGGGGCTCTGATAAAAGCATAATGGCTATGAGTGTAAAACAGTTCTATTGAAGAAATATTTTGTTTGCATTATTCATGTACTCATTATCATAACTAAGCATGTTTTCAATACTTTTGAAGGGCAGAAATATTCATAATAAATCAGATTATTTGAAAATACTTAATAAAAAATGAAGCATTATGATGAATTATTTTTAAGGTCACTGAGGTGTTACATAATATATTGTTAGCTTACATCAATACTAAGACAACAATTAATACAGAAGACACAAAAAATATTGTTTTCTGCGCCAAAAATAATCCCGTATGCAAACCAGACTTAAACCAGTTCAACTTACGCAAGATATTCTCTAAGATATTCAGTTTTTGATAGAAGCAGTGGTCAAAAGACTGAGATTTTTATTCTTCAAAAATTCCCATTTCTTTTAAATTGTATTCATAGTTTGTATTATAAAACATCAAACTTTGTTAAAAAATAACAATATAAATTGAAAGTATTTGAATTAATCTAATATTAAAAAAAAAATTATTTCGTATTATTATTATTATAACCCTTTGATAAGTGAGTTATTTTTTAAGATTTTCTTAATTTTGCAATCGATTTAATTAATTATCTTCTTACCTTTTTTTACTACACAAGTTAATTTTGGAGCTTTTTTATTACTAAAACCTTTTCTTATTGCATTATAAATTATATTTGGATAAATTCGGTGGTTCTCAACATTTTACAAATAATTTTTTTTCAATAAAGTCGTACAGCCGCACGTATGCGGCGATGCTCTATCTGGATCGTCCGAGTGCCGCCGCATATGTGCGGCGATACTCCTCAAAGGGTTAATAATTAACATTATTAAGAAGAGGATTTCTACAAACACTCATGTACGGTGTACATCAATACTTCTTTATGCTTAGAGTTTAAGGTTGCTTACATAATATCTTTGTCAAGTTAACAAATCACCACGAGAAATCTATTTTCCACCCTGCTATGGTTTGTGAATTAAAACAGGTAAGAAGAAACTGATTCAAACCTTTAACCGGGACATTGGCTTCGGTTTGGAAAATATATTTTAATTGAGTTATGAAAGGGGATATTCCTTTAGTAAGTTTGTGAATAAATAGATGGAGATTAATTTTTCTATAAACAGGACATCCCGAGGGATTTTAACCAGCGATTCCTGAGCATATTTGGAGTAAAAAATGTATATGTCATTTTGCAGTCCGATGACATTTTTTTTCTATTAAAAACAAAAAAAAAATGTTTCAATCACACGTCGCTACTGTTCCCATCGCTATGGAATATATACTGTCGCGATGGGTGGCAGCGATATGCGCGCTGTTAGAACGAGACACAACACTTATCAAATGAGGCTATTATCCGCTAGGCTATAAACGCGCCTTTTTCATAACTAGTCAGTGGCGGCGGGTGATGGCAAAATATTTTTAATGTTTTTATTAGAAAAAAAACGTCATCGGATAGCAAAATGACATGTACATTTTTTACTCCAAATATGCTCAGGAATAGCTGGTTATAATCCCTCCTGTTACACCCTTATATTATTCATGGATTTTTTTTTTATTGGTAGATTTGAACATGATCTCTTGCAACCATATTGCACTCAAAAGTCACCTCACAATCCTAAATGACACATTAGTTGGAAGCCCGCTTGCGACATTCCTAAACAATGTGGATGCCGTCATATTTGAGATTCTCGCACAGATGTAGGAACTTTGTTTATTCATCAGTCTGATTGTATATTTGTGCCAAAATAGTGTACCATTTTGAATATATACCATATTACCATCACAGTACAGACAAGCTACAACCATTTGTGTTTATTATCTCAGATGGCTGTGTGGTGGCGCCCTATTCGGCTGACTCCCAGAATAGTGAGGTGTCACTTGCCGACATTGAGGTGTTGAAGTGTGCGCGCCTGAGACTGCCTCGCGACGTCACCAACCCAACGACTGTCATCACCACCACAACTCTGGCAAAGACCCCTCTTCCTGCGGTGGCTGTGAACCAAACCGGCCCCGAGGTCAATATTTCAAAAATTACACCCAAAAATGGAACTGTCCCAAGTGAGTAAAAAAGAAATACAACTAAATATTATTTCTACTAGGTTGCTTTTCAGCTAGGCAATAAGTCCATATCAATCATATAAATTTGAAATGCTGTAAATGACAAAATGTTAGTTGTTCAGCAGAGCGAAAATATATATTTTTATTTTTACAAAAAATCATATCTCCTGTTTCTGTGGACCTATTATTACGATTTTTTTATTACAAAATAACAATGAGTAGATCTCTCAGAATATTTAACTTTTTTTGTAAATTTCTAATAACAATAGGTATAATTGAAAAAAAAAATGGAGAAAAAAGACATATTTAACTCATTTTTGGTTTTATTGTCTTTTACAGCATTTCAAATTTCCGCTATCGATATGTAGGTACATGTAAAGGGACACATGAAAAAAAATTGAGGAAAAGAACAAACCAACAAAAAATCTTTTATTTTCACTTTTTGTTACTAGTGAAAGTATTGAATGCGTTTAGTACAGTCTTGCTTACTCTTCTGATCCTTTTAAAATTGAATGTAAATTTATTTTCCATTTTTTAAAATTCATTGTGGATTCCATTACAACGATATGTTGAAACTATTTTTAACTTTTTTCCGCTTTTTTATTTCTGACTGTTACCGGTTTCAGCCCATCATGGCCATGACAGTTAGAAACCGGTAATGACCAGAAATAAAAAAAAGTTAAAAATTGTTTCGATACATTTATTATCATTATAAATTTATTTTGTTTTTGTAGAAAGCAATCAATTTGTGGTTTGACATATTATTGAATGAAACAAACGCTTTGTTTCCACTAATTTATTAAAATTTCTTCACCAACCGGTTTCTTAACTTGGCTCAATTAGGGTAAAATTTTAATTCAGTTGAAGCTCGAGCCAAGCGAAACCGGTTGGTGAATAAATCTTTCAAAATTAGACATTAAAAACAAAGTGTTAATTTCACTTAATATAAATTTACTAATAATAATTTTTTTATAGCCTAAGCTTACACATATAAATATGTTTTGGTTCACTCTTTTTATGCCTGAACAAGTGTATTATTATAGCTTACAATGTAATCCAGCTGCCAATAGTGACCACAGCTGAATCAGTAACTACAATTCGCTTGGTACTCTATTTATTAATATGTACACTAAAGAGCCGCTCGCACTGGGCAAGTAGTTTAGTCGAGTAGCGAGTACATTAGTAACTAAATGCGTCCGAACACCACAATTTTAGTAGTATAGTTTAGTCAGCTCTTTAGTAGAGTCAATCTATTTCGTTCTATTTTTTCGAGCGAGTAGCAGCCCCCAACAAGCGTTTCTGCACACAAACCCGTCGTTTTAGTAGAGTTCATTAATAGGCGCGTAGATATGTCATGCCGTTGGAGCGAATACGCTACTCTAAAATTCTTTATTTTTACTGCTATTAATCTTTTTTTTTGTCCATGGTTTATTTATTTTCATCTCACTAATTTATTCTTCCACCTCTTCTAAAATAAGCATTACAATCAGCTTAATTAGCGTGTTTACTTTGTTGCGTAGCAGCCCGTCATCTTGCAACAGGCGGTCACTGCGGTAATGTAAGATACTTAAAAGTAATGCAAACACCTTTCGGCCAATCAAGTAGCGAGCTACTCGCTACGCTACTAAACTACTTGCCCAGTACGAACAAGCCATAACTTCTGTAGTTCCTGATTCAACCGTCACCATCCTCATTTTTCTTTCCTCTCTTTGGTGCCAATATAGGAAAAATAAGAAAAAAAAATCTATGGAAATATTATCCTGCATTCTGAAATGTGAATCTATATCTATAATCTGTATTCTAGATTATCCATCTAACGCAGGGTTTCCCAAAATTTTTCCGCAACGGAACCCTTTGCAAACCCGTAAATTTTAATGGAACACTTGGCTTATTTTTTTAGATTGGACAATTTCTGATAGCAAAAATTAAAAAAAAAATTGTAAAGCACATTATTTATAATTTATCATTTATGTTCCATTTTTTGTTTATATATAAATTTATTAAAATTATTTATATTCAATTTTTTTTTACATTTTTATAATATAAATGAAAAAATGGAATACAAACAAACAAAGAAATGGAATAAATAAAACATGTAATGACTTTGATGATTTTGAGTCCCTGAATTGCATTTCTTCTTGATATCAGGCACAATATTGATTCATATTCCAGAGCGCAGTATAATATTTCCATAGATTTTTTTTGTAAAAGCCTCTAAAAAGGGCGTGAATAAATAAAATATTGGTAAGATGGATTCTAATATCTGGTGTGGCGTCGAGCCTGTTTCTGCACTTTGATTTCTTTGCAGCATAATTAGAAAATCCCTCTTCACATAAGTAGGTTGCAGAAAACGAAAGTAATACAATTAGAACTGGTTTTGATAAATTGGGGTACTCTTCTTACAAACTCGCCCGGAAATCATTAAAAGTTGATCTTCTAGCTGGAAGGGTCTACTACATGAACTATTAGAAAAAATTTTATACAAATAATATTTTCTTGTGAATAATATCAGTAATGTTGCAATATGCATATGTGTACACTATATTAAATGAAATTCTTTCGACAAATTATCGCGGAGCCCCTATTCGGGTTCAGCGGAACACTGGTGTACTGCGGAACACAGTTTGGGAAACCCTGATCTAACGTATAAAGTATCTCGCGCTGTAAATGCCAAATCAAACTCACATGATGTGCACCGAGCCTTAAACAATTTTCTTGACCTAGGACTTTAGATGTTAATTGTTTGTTCTACGAAACAATTTGCAATACATAATATTGATGCACGCTTAAGGTCGACTGGATAAGTGGTCGTTTTATTGATTACCACAACCAATACATCTCTGATAGCAATACACCACGAACCGGTGGTAAGTTTAAATACATTTTATTGATAATAAACTGCTGCAAAAATAAACTTTCTGTTAAATGAGATAACTTAGTATTGCTAAGGTTATGAAATCTGTTCTGAGATATTCCTCAAGGATCTGTTTTGGGATTGTTCCTTTTTATTATATACATTAATGATATAGTGAAGTGCCTGAAGTACTGTTCCATCAAACTTTTTTGCAAGTGTCACACTTTTATACATTATAGCAAATAATGTTGAAGATGCAATGTCAAAAATACAAAGTGAACTACATGAAATATCTAAATGGTTAAATTTGAAATTAAATGTAACTAAAATTAAATTCATACACTAGATATAAAATGCCAAAATTTTCAAGCTAAATAAAATGCAATTAATTTTGTATTGCGGGTATTAATGAGAATGGGTTGTGTACAAGATGTTATTGATTTATCAAAGCATTAATTTTTAAGATAATATTATAATTAAATTGGTCTGTCACTTGATACATGGTGCATTTCTTGTCCAGATGATGTTGGCCTTGATATTAGCAATATTATTTCACATTCGCCAAGCTTTTTGGCACTGATTCAACGAAATGTAGGAAATCAAGTGTACAATCCTGTTAACAGAATGCAAGCTTTTCTTAAATATTTAGCACTGCTGACTCAAAGATTAAAGCTCGTTATTGTTTTATTATCTCGTTTACAGAATGCAACCTCATTGTTTTTAAAAGGTTTGCCATCACTGAAATCGAACTTTTAGAACCAAAGAATATTCAAACGGAACATTATCATCGAAGCTCCAATCAACTCTATTATGTTTTGAAACCTCAACCCTAGTTTCCTAATTTTTTGATGTTGTTAACAGGAATCGAGCTGCTTATACCACACCGCAACTTGGGGGAGAATGGTACCGGCATACACCTGTACAACGAGTGTAACACTACTGCTCCCACCAACAGCTCTGGACCTACACCCATCTGTGTGAGTGACCCCATTGTTCCTGATGAAGGTAAACCATTAATAATTGTGTCATCTTCAAACTTACTTAACTTCTGTGTACATAAATGAGGGCTGTCCTTAAAATAAGGTCTCCGAGGTGCTGCGGTCGCGAGGAACGATTTTATGCGCAATCTGGCAACACTGGCGTGTAGTCTGGTTTCCTCATGCGAAATCCCTACCAAGATGCTCTGCGATGCTTAGTCTCGGTGTGGCAGCCGGTCGCGATGGAGCTTCCACTTGCCGCTCCCGCCGGGTGTGAGTTACGCTCTCTAATTCATTTTTTGTGTGCAAATTACAAAATCCTGGTATACATTTATTCTCAGTTACGTGAAGTATACGAAAAATAAGGTATAAGCGCGAAAAACGTGCGCAAATGGTGAAAAACGTGCCAGACGGCCATCGGTTTCAGACAAAACAATTGCCAAAGTGGAAAAAGCATTGCTTGCAGACGGCTGACGGTTTAGGAGCTCAGTGACATGATCCCTGATGTCAGTAAGATCACTATTAACAAGGTTTTGACAGAATATTTGGAATACCACTAGGTCTACGCAAAGTGGGTCCCAAAAATGCTCACTGAAGATCACAAACAACAAAGGGTTGAAGCAGCTCGCGATTTTCTTGTGTGATACGACATAAATGGCGAGGAATTCTTGGACTCAATTGGACAAGACTGGGATACACTACACGAGATAAAGGAAAAATACCATCAGTGGCTTCACTCAGATTTGCCGAAGCCACGAAAGTTTGTAAACGAATTACAGAACGTAATTCACACCTGGCGGGTGCGGTGAGTGGAAACGCCAACGCAAATGGCACGCTGAGACTAAGCGTTGCAGAGAGTGCAACGTGTTGGGAATTTGGCGTGGAGGAACCGGGCTACACGCCATTGTTGCCAGATTGCAAGCGAAATCGTTCCTCGCAACCAAGCACCTTGGAGACCTTATTTTACGGACAGCCCTCGTATAACATTAAGTTATATAAATGGAATCTACATTCCTTGAAAAATCAGTGTAAAATATTGTTCCCATGCGGGAAGTAGGATGTGGGTGTGGCGGCTGTCGATATCTCTTGAATCCTTCGACCGCTAACCAATTCAAAGAACGGAGTGGTTGTCTTGAAATAAGTGCTACATAGATGCTATAGGAAACACTGAAAGTCAAATTTTCGCACGACCACTTTGTAATTTGTAATTCATTTATTTGAGTTGTTCTATAATCTTCATTGCATTTAATTATTTATTCTCCTTTCTTCCTTCAAAATTTTATCAAGCCGTAAAATTATTTTTAAAATTTGTGTAATGTTTATGTTATAAATAATATAATCTACATTAGGCATTCATTTCTAACCATATAAGTCTGAAACACACTCTTTAAAATATTGCTTAAGGAATTTGCATGACCACAATAAATTTATATCTTCACTACTTTCCTCTATGACATTTCAATGTTTTATTTTAAATGTCATATTCACCCATTATCTGCTATAATATATGTGTTTAAAAGTTGTAGTTATGCAATTATTAATATTTAAATACAATTGTTGCTTTCGTTCAGTATAACATTGTGTAATATCAAACCTCAAATTCTAAACTATAGTTTTATCACACCACATAATTGTGTATTAAAAGGTTTTAAATAACCTTGTGGTTTGATTGCACATTAAATTAAAAGCAATGTGTCAATTGTATCCGCAAGCATCAACTGTTAGAACTCAACTATGTAGAAGTATTACAGACTTTATCAATGAATTTCAATCGATAAAAGTGTTGTCAACATCAACATTATCAAAGAATTATTTATTTTACAAGAAGAGCTATTTCTCGAATCATCTCTCTATATATTATCGTTAAAACAATTACACTAATTGCATAATACATTAAAATGATGGCTGTATTTTACGATAGCTAGTGTTTTCTTCACACAATTGTTTACCTTTAATTTTTCTTCATCATTGCTGCAAATCTCAAATTTATAGCCCTCTATTTATTTATGAACACTGGGTGTTACAGGAAGAACTTGACTTGCTTTAACCAGTGATTCCTGACATTATTTGGGTTAAAAATGTAAATGAAATGTTGGTCTCAAGTAGTAATATTTTTTATGTACTTTTAAAAAAAAATTAATAAGTTTTGGACAGTTTGGGTCAAAGTGAGGGGTTGGGCAGTTACTCGGCTGAGTGTGAAAGAAAGTTTTTTTGAAGCCAAAACTTCTTTAGCACTGTTGTGATTTGAAACTCGATGAAAAGAAAAGCGACACTAAAAAGAGAAACACATATATCTATAAGATTTAGCCTGCGAGAGAATGAGATAGAATAATTGGTTTCCTCTTTGTGCGGTGCTTCATAGTCTCCCCACTCTTGTCTGCTAAAGTTTTCTGGAGATTTCACTTCTACCGCGTGTGAATTACACACATTTTTTAAAAATAATTTTTTTTATTTTTTTTTTTTTATTTCATTTTTATTTAGTAAAATATTTACACATTTATGTACATTATTTATAAAATGTTTTGACTGTCCAACTAGGATGATTCCCGTTTTAGGACAGTCAAATTAGGATAAGTGTGAATATATATGGACCATGATTTTTACAAAAAGAGGGAAAATTGAAGAAATGAAAAGAAGAGAAAGAATAAAACATAAAATTGGAAAGTTAAAAGCGTATTAACATATTACTTTAAAAAAAGGTTTATATGTATAGGTTCTTGAAAAAAAAGGGTTTAAACATATAGTTCACTTGTATATGCATGGCATACTACAGTTATTAAAATGATAATAATAATAAATAAAAGGAATAAAAATATTTTTACACTTAAACATAAAGGGAACTGGTGTTTGCATTTCATAATGTAGTCCTATTAATGAGAACTATAAAGAAAACAGAAACAATAAAAAAATAAAAATAAACAATTAAGGTATGATTATTACTGTTGTATGCTTTGCATAGTTATCAAAATAATAATAAAATAAGTTTACTTATAAATGGCGTTTGCATTACAAAATAATAAGCTTACATATACATTTTGTATAAATATGAAATAAAAAAAGAGAAGTGATAGAATAAAATAAAATATCCAATTTAAACATAAGATTAACCCTTCGAATAATGAGAAAATAATATCTATGAACTTTTGCCTGTCAAAGTTTGCACGCAAAAATTTTCGGTTCTTCCCATGCATTTCAAATGTTCATTTTTATTGGTTATTTTTTAATCTTTTCGAAAAAAAAAAATTGTTCTAAAATTTAGATAAAATAATCTTTCCGATGTGCTAATCAAAAATTAAGATTTTTGTTTTAAAATATTAAAATTTTTATATAGAAAATGTGAATAAGCTTAAAAATTACGTACCTGGGGTCTCCCCAAAAAAGTACATAAAATAAAAGAAAATTAAAATTTTAAATACAGATTCCTTTTTTTAAGAAAATTTGTAATAAAACTGTCACTTCACTTTTTATAACATTCATACAACTTTTTTTAAAATTAATTGTTTATTACGTCACACATTGGCGCAAAATAAAATCGTCACTTATGATCGGGTTTGTAAAATATCTGATCAATATAGCTCGTTTATTCATAAGGCAATAAGAAGCAATATTTCTTTCGCTTTCAAATATAAAAAAAATCACAAATTTTTACTTGACAGGAAGAGAGATATCTAACTTTTAATGACGCTCGGTCGTTCTGGGACAATCTGGGTCTCCTGTTATTATAACGGCATATGATGTTTTGGGACAACTAGGGTCTCCTGTGATTAGACGGGTTAACTGCTGCCTTGTAGAATTCTAATTTAAAAGTAATAGGTACGTACATACATGCACATAATATAAACAATTAGAATATAAAAGGTATCTTTTGCACAGTTTATTTTTTGTCGGAATTTTTGTTATTGATTTTGGTTTGTGTTTGATTTCATTTTTTGTGTAGTAAAAGTTCACTCTCCTTTCTCCCTAATTGATGAAACCAAGTAGTGGTCAATCTGCGAAGAACCCTTGTGCTTTCGTTTTTCCAAGCATCAGGCATTAAGTTGTATAGTTTTGGACCTAAGAATGAGAAGTGTCTTTGAGCAAGAGATGTTTTGGTTGTGAGTGGTACAATTGGATTTCTCCGTGAGTGTCGGGTGTCGTGAGAGTGGTTAATAGATGGGTAGAGGTGGCGTTGTTTATGGGTGTTTAAAATTAATTTTCTCATGTATAGTTGTCTAACATCCAGAACTCGTAACTCTTCAAATAGTGCATCGCTGTGATATCTAAATGGTTTTTTGAGGATTACCCTTAGTAGCGATTTTTGAGCTTTTGCTAATTTGTCCAAAACCGTTTTTGCACACCCACCCCAACCTAGGGATGCATAGTCTAGAAGTGACCCACACATAGCATCATAGATGAGTTTCAATTCTTTTTTACGTAAGATATTTCTGATCGTTATAAACATGTATGTAAGCTTTCTAACCTTTGCAGTGACTAGTTCCATGTGTCCGTCCCATCTAAGACATTTGTCCAACATAACACCAAGGTATTTAATACTATCCACGCATTCTAATTTATAGCAATTACAGGTAGTTGAGTGACTGCATTTGTGTATAAAAATATTATATGCTTCCTTGGGTTGGCCCGCTTCTGTCGCACTAAATCGTATAAATTTGGTTTTTTCCGAGTTGAGTGTCAACAGATTATAGTCTAACCAGAGTTTTAGCTGTCTTATTCCATCTTCTGCTTTGCAGTGTACATCATTCCATGTTTTACCTTCAAATATTAAGACAGTATCATCTGCAAATGTTACAACGTGATTGGAAAAATTGCCGTTACATAGATCATTTATATAAATACTGAACAAATGAAGACACTATGAGCGAAACTCAATCGAAAATCTGGAAACAGAAAAATTAGAAAAATCTTTGGGACTCGAACCCAGGACCTCTCTTTCCGGGCGAGTGCTCTGACCACTGAGCTAAGGTGTCGATATCCAATTCGGTCACTTTTAACTGTACCATACTTCAACTAAGAACCACTCATATTAGGGGCCATCCATAAATTATATCACACGAATTTCATGATTGTTTGACCCCCTCCTCCCCCTCCCCCCCTTTCTGCAAGTCTAGGACGAATATTATTATTTTTTTATTTAACTTTTATGAGTAAAACTCAAATTGTAATATTTAATTAAATGAAGACACTATGAGCGAAACTCAATAAAAAATCTGGAAACAGAAAAATCAGAAAAAGATATTGGCACCTCTGGGACTCGAACCCTCATAAAAGTTTTCTGATTTTTCTGTTTCCAGATTTTCAATTGAGTTTCGCTCATAGTGTCTTCATTTAATTAATATTACAATTTGAGGTTTTACTCCTAAAAGTTAAATAAAAAAATAATAACATTTTTTTTGTTTATTTTTGAAGACAAGTACGTTCTGTAACATCCTGTATACATTACATATTAGCAAGGGGGCTTAATGCGAGGTGAAAATACCTTCCAACCGATGTCTGCAGTGCCGACATTCAGAATTTATATGAACTGTTGACAATGTTTAATCTGCTTGCACATGCCGGGCTGTCATGTGTATGTTATTTTAAATTTAGGTGAAACCATTAACCTGTAAAATGTACTAAGTAACAGTACTTTAGTAGTACAGTGTGTCAAATAAGAGTAGAAAACATAGGAGGGCGCCTCTGTTGATCAAATGGCAATACTAAACATTTAATTCATGGTGTTAACGTAAAGCTATGTAACCTACATTTTTATAAAAAAATAAAAAGTGAAAAAAATATTTTTTCATAGACCAGTCAGTGGTTGAGTGGGCATCGCTTTTGGGTCCCACCCGGGCATCTCGATGGTACGCCGGCGGACAAACGGCAAGGGGCAGGTTAAAAAAAAAATTTTTTGATACCCACTGATCTCAAAATTAGAATTGCATATATAATTAGTATACCTTTGCAATTTTCTGTTAACATAATGAAGAATAACGATATTGTTACAAAATATAAAGCACAGTTTAGAAATTGCTCACATTTAATTAATACTAGCAAGTACCTAGCGTTGCCCGGGCTTTAGATCATGTCTCTAATTTTAGATCTGAATATTTTAAACTCAGATCTAAAAGAAGTGTAACTAAACTCACCATTGGTGATTCTTCCTTTTTATCTACTGTTAAATTTATATTTATGTTAATTAAATTAAAGCAAATCACTTTGTAAAACACCGTTTAACCCCTATAGCGCGGCTGGCTACATATTCAGTCCAGTGGAATAATGACTACCTTGAGGTGAACTGCAGTTTACACTGTGTAAAGCTAGGTTTTAGAAGTTTTTAATGTGTTTCATTACCATCAATGAAAATTCCAACGTAAAAAATGTTGCTATTGTAGAAGTTGTCTTTTATTTCATATATAATTTTCAATATTATATTTGGCTTTGGGACATTTACTAAATTCGATTTCAATTTTTTTTCTTCAAGAACAAAAAATGTTTTTAAAATGTGGTTTACTGTGTTCTGTACATTCGGTGTCATTGCACTTTAACAGAATATTTGACAGTTAATTTGGTGTTGCCTGCCTACAAATTTTGTAGTTCTATTTTTAATATTTTATTCTCTTATTTGACAGACAATATGTATGTACATATATAGTAAAATAAGTAATATTGTATATTTTTTTTACAGGAAACTTGACTTCATCTGGAGAAATAAATATGGAAGACTTCTCTGAACCACAAGATAAACTTTTATCTGATAATAACAGCACAAATGTTACAAATGTGAATATAATTATTTAAATAATTTTACATTAAGTCATAGACATGAATTATAATTTATCACTTTATTTACAATGTATACTATTATGACGATATTTTGTTTAATTGCAGGACACCCATGTGTATTACAACAGCACATTCATTTTTGACAATGCTGTCTTTGAGTCACATTGGGCAAATCTTATGAAAAGCGGAGAAATTAAAGTGAATGATCTACTTAGTCATTCCCACAGGAGAGCCACTGTAAGTTTAAATATTTCAAAATGCTAAATGTGAACCAGGTTGGTATGTTTAGCAGATTTATTTGCTGTGTAATGTATGTAACATTGTATTGATTTTGGTAGTTCCTTGGCATTCCAGGGAGACCAAAATAATATCTGACTCAATGAGGAACATATCTTTACCTTATTATAAAGACCTCACACTAAGAATTTGGTTAGGGAAAATATTAAGGGGGGGGGGGGGTTAAGGTTTTAAAGGCTAAAAAAAGCATGTTTTCATGATTTTTTTTGGAGATATGAATAATGTTGGTTTATTAATTTTATATACACATTATAGTACGACATCTGAAGTATCTTTAAATTTTTTTTTATTAAAAATATCAATAAATAAGTCCATGAGAGCGAATCTCCTGAGGCACCCCGAAAATGCGGTGAACATCATAACTCGTTAACAAATCATTTCAAAGAAAAAAATCAAAATGTTTTGAAAAGGTGGTATGTTTTTCTAGGTAGTGACGAAGCGTTTTTTTTTGCAGCATGTTGAAGTCAAAAATGTGACTTTTGCTAAAATTTTTGGTGAATATGTTATTACAAAATGGAAAAAAAATAGTAAAAAAAAACCCTTCATCACTACCTGTTGATTTATGTGTAGAAATAGTGTACAAAATTTCAAAAGAATCAGTTAAGTAAATTTTGAGTTATGATGTTCACGAACTTTTTGAAAAAATTTGCAAGAAAATCGATTTAAAGTTTTTTTGTACTCGAAATATACTTGAATTGAGCAAGAGGACTGGTCGCTTGAAACGCTGTATCTTCGTTAGTTTTGCTCCGATTTACTTGAAATTTTGACACAATACTCTTGACATGTTGTACATTTAGAAAAAAATAATGTTAAAAATAGCTTTTAAAACCTTACCCCCTCCCATTAAGAAAGAATAATAATTATAATAGATAGATGATATATTATATGTATGGTACACAGTGCGGATATCACATTGATGGCCTCCATGTTTGCCAGCAATCTAAAGGTCGCAGGTTCAAATCCAGACATGTGCAAGTAAATTTTCTTTGATTGAATTATATTATTTCGCAATTTGATCATTTAAAATAATATACGATATATTTGCGGCACGTTCCAGTGGATAGATACACTCAGTATCGCGACTGCCATTCAGAATTGAAACGTTGTTTGAAATGACTTACGCCATGTTTGTAAAAGATCTGAATAGCCAGGCACTTTTCCCCTCCTTCTCTCCACTACACCCTCTCCACTACTCCTTCTCTCCACTACTCCTTCTCTCCACTACTTTCAGCATTGAAACATATCTCAATTGGGGATGCCATTGTCTCACTGGCTCCAGGCAGTTGGGACTCTTGTGCGATATTCAAATTAAAAAATATATCTGAAGGGAATCTAAGAAACCAGCTTTATTTCAACACTTTGAAATGTGTAGTTCTGACTTTCACCAGAGCATTTAGTCTCACTGACCAAAGATGAACATTACGCTCGACAACGAGTTGCAACTATAAAGGATCTTGCAATGGTGCATGAAAATAAGCTGACTTCTCGTGTTAATATCGAAGGGGTCCGCATCAGGCGGCAGATTGGCTTGTGTATCTGGAATCCTCGTGAGGTAGGTGCTCCCTCGTGTTGGAGAGGGTTCAGAAAAAGTTTCTGAGATTTCTCTACTTGAGGCGGCGCAGCCACTATCCGTAGCCCTACCCGACGAACTTTCTTCTGGGTGTGTTCGGCCTTCACTCCAGAAGAGAGGGATAGGCTAGCATCCACTTAGATTGCTTAGGCTATATCGAGAACTTAACTATTTTGGAGTGTGCGTGAGTCTCTCTGTGTTCCTACTTACTATATTAGACTTAGAGTTTGTCCAGAGGTGCCCGGGTTCATGGGTCTTGACCTTCTGCGTGGCGGGCCCGATCGAGAGAGACTGGTTGAGGGTGCCTTTTGACCTCTCCAGCCAGACTCTTTCGACCCATCGCCTTGCAATGCAGTTGGAAAATCTATGTGTCGGTCACTCCTGGACACTCTGACCCCCAGATTCCTATCCCCCCCCCCGTACCTTTTTCCTTCCCAGAACTTCCTCTCCTTCCTTTCCATAAAAAGACCCTCCACACATCATCCCTTAGATGACATGGACTCTGGGGGATATTATTTTCCTCCAGGGTGGAGATAATGTAAAAAATAGACAGCATTTATTAGATAGTTTATTTTTTCTACCTGCAGAATCAACCCAGTCTTATGTATAAAAATCAATATTTGTTTGTTTGTTCATATTTTATGCGCTGCCATACCGTTCATCCGGTTGTGATGAAACTTTAAATAAATGAAAATGTGTGGATTTCACACATTTTAGTGAAAGGATGGGAGGGGAAGGTGGAAGAGGAACGTGTTAGGGGAAGGGGGATGCATGGAAAAGGACATGCAGGGAGAATCAATTTATTTCTTTGAATGGCATTGCAACACATGCCGACTACCAGCTAGTGGTTAATAAATAATGAATTAAATACAAATTTTATATATGAAATTAGTGCAACAATCCTTGTTTGTGAAAATACATTGATTACACAGTCGTCAAGGTAGAAAGTTAGAATTATCATTTGTATGGTTACTTTACTTTGTTCTTTGAAATACATCCTTTTTTACAGACACTCCGACTGCAGTTTGAGTTCCCCTTCTACGGCCAGTTTGTCAGGAACGTGACTATAGCGACGGGGGGCTTCATCTACACTGGTGACTACATTCACAGCTGGCTGGCGGCCACCCAGTACATTGCGCCCCTGATGGGCAACTTTGATACCAGCCAATCTGAAGACAGCTATGTGAAGTATATAGACAATGGTTAGTAAGATGTCAATCCCACGTGACGTCTTCTTTATATTATCACATGTAACCGACGGCATTCCGCTGATAGATCCGTTGTCATTTCTCCCTCTTTCATAAACGATGCGTGAACCAGAATGAGAGGTAACAACGGAGCTCTCAGTAGCAGGAACATATTATATATTCTGACGATAAGTGACCTAAAAGTAGCGAACTGCGGTTTTGATCCTACACAGTGTGTCTTCCACTTCTTCAGAGGGCAATGCAAAACTTCTTTTTTTTTGGGTTTTTATCTGGTGCACTATAAAAAAAATATTTTATGTTTGGAGATCAATAATTTGTCACACCATCTTTATATTGAAAATAGAAAATTGATGACAGATGCACTATATGAAGTCAGTTTTGTGCAGTGCGACAGAAAAATCTAAATCACCAGACAAAATGTGAATTCTCCATGCATTTGACTTCTGACCCAGCTTATAAAATCAATCACGCCACATTATATTTCATTAATGTCAATGAATATTGTATCTACATGTGTATACTTTTGACAGAAAAAGATTATAAATAGCTTGTTTTTGAGATGGCGGCTTGCGATAGAAATATCAATTTTCAGACGATTTTCTGTGCTAAAATGTTGAAAAGTGAGGTTAATTCTAGTTTTGGAATGTGCTTACTTATGTCTACATTGCTATTAACCCTTTGATTAGGGAGTTATTTTTTTGCCGTTTACATCGTGGGAGTGAGTTATTTTTCAAGTTTTTCTTAATTTTGCAATCGATTTAATTAATAATCTTCTTACCTTTTTTTACTACACAAGTTAATTTCGGAGCTATTTTTATTACTATAACCTTTTCTTATTGCATTATAAATTATAGTTGGACAAATTCAGTGGTTTTCAACATTTTACTAATAAAATTTTTTCAACGAAGTCGTACGGCCGCACATATGCGGCGATAGTCTTTCTGGATCGTCCGAGTGCCGCCGCATACGTGCGGCGATACTCCTTAAAGGGTTAAAGTAGTTTTTTGCTCAGATTAGACTATACTTGCGATTATAACTGATTGCAGGGGCATCAAAGCGTCCGATAAAACAAAATGTTGATTGGGAATATGAGAATTTTTTGTTGGTGTGTATTTATAAGGATCAATCCACTTTTTCCTTAACTGTTCAACACCCGAAAACCTATGTCCTGATGTTCTTGAGTAGAAAGGCACAAAACAACATTGAGATATTTTAATTAAACTTTTGTGAAAAATCTTTGGTCATTGCATAGGAATAATAGCTGGCATGATATCCAACTATACCAGCACCGCCAAGTGCTGATTCGAGGGTTTGAGATAACCTGCCATTGTATATTCCAATACATTTATTTTGATCACAATTCTTTCCAAATTTCCTTTTACAACACCAACACAATTTCGTAGGCAAAAGAGATATTTGTATATTTACAAACTGCACTAATTTGCTCAATATGAGAACTTCAACATTAAACATATTGTGCGTTATCTATTCTAAAATATGTCACATTATTACAAACTGACATACATCTGTATTTTGAAAATAATTATTTGCGTAATAAACTCATTTAATGTTTTAATTACCACTGTTGCGATTAATATACATTATGATTTTGCATTAACAATAATAATTATTATTTATGTATGTGATGTGGTTTTATTTATCATAAAAATGTGTTGGTGAAGGATATTTTTCTGAGTAAATAAGCTGCGATTCTTATGCTTGATGTGCGTATGTATTCGGAATTTTGCACAGTTATATTGAAGGAAGGTTATATGACTTTTTAAACTTATACTAATTTCAGAAGCGGAACTATAGAAAGATAACGGAGGTATTATGTTTTTGCATTAATTTAACTCGGTGCTGCATTATTGTAACTTGCTGCGCATTAGTGTGTTATGTACTAAAATGTAAAAGACGTTAGCTGTCATATGAATAAGTTTTAAAGCTGGTTCACATTACGCTGTCAAATATAAAAGATCATAGCACGCCAAATAACACTCTCCATACAATCCCTTCAGACCGTTCACACCTAAGCGTTTTTAAGTGCAGATCAATCATAGACAATACACATCTCAGACGTAACCGCTCCAGACGCGATATCCCAGAAGATAACTTTCCCCTTCTCCAACTAAAACAGGAGAGGGGGTCATTGTAATTACGGAGCTGCCTAGACCCGTGGATGACAGATGTCAAGTTGACAGATTTCAGTACAAAAAAATATGCGTTCCGTTGCCGCTCCCTAATTCGACTGACCCCCTCTCCTACCACAGGAAGAAATATTTGAAAGCCTCGTGTGAATGGACAAAAGATAAGCGCTCGCGAATCAACAGATATCTGCTCGCAGATATATAGCTCAATGTGAACTAATCATTATGGAAAATTATTATTGCCAAACGTCTAGGGCAGGGGTCGGAATTTGCGGCTTATGGATCGCATGCGGCTCTTTGCATAGGCGTGTGCGGCTCTTCGGCTCTTCCGACATCAATTGCAATTTCACCTCTACTCGACCAGTCTTATGAGATGGAGCTGCAGAATGATTATATTTTTGCATTTCAAGCACAAAACTGGTTTTAATTTAATAAGGAATCTATGCGCGAGTCTAATTATAGAAACATTTAAATGAGCAGAAGTGTGATATTACAGTAAGAATGTAGATAACATAAAGCAAATCGTAATTATCATTCCGACACATTTTTATCACAGTACAATTACAAACCCCCCCCCCCCTCCGTTATAACAAGGCTCTCTGATATATGTGTTATCCTGTTTCTTTGATAAATTGCCTCCTCTCACTTGACAAACTGCCGAACCCTGGTATAGGGGTAAGGCTCTCGACTACAAATCCGAAGGTAGCGGGTTCAATTCCCAGCGTGCGCATAATTTTTATTTATTTAATTTGTGTTGTTAAGCAATTAATTATTTTGAAATTATATATTGTGTATTTGCGGCACATTCCCGAGTGGAAGCTACTCCCAGTATTGCCCTGACGAAAGACCTGCATTCAGAATTGAAACGTTGCTTGAAATGATTTTAGCCATTTTAAGTGACCAGATCTGAATAACCAGGTACTCCTCACCTTCCTCTTCCCCATCTCCTTCCCCTCCCCACTACCAACCTTCAGCTTCACAGCATACCCCAATTGGGGCTGCCATAGTCTCTCTGCCTCCAGATGGATCAAAGCTGTTAGGACTCTTGTGCGAAATTGACATTAAAAACAAAATTATGTCAATTGTAAATAGCGATAATAATAACAGCATTCTGTTACCATCACCGGTTAAAATAGGTACCGCTATCAGTGATAGTGTAAATCATTGTTAGTGAAGTGTGTATTATTTGATATTTTTTATTTATGTTTGTTACCACAAATCAAATTTGTACTTGTTGGCATTTTTATATATTTATTGTTGTAATTTTTCTCTTTTAAAGGAACGGCTTTGACCGTGATTTGGGAAAATGTAGTGCTTCAAGATAGACTGATGGACGGCAAGTTTACCTTTGCCGCCACTCTGTACGACACTGGCGATGTGACTTTCACTTACAAAGATATACCCATCCCTATTGAAAACATCCAAGACGTTCAACACCCCGTGAAAGTTGGACTTAGTGACGCCTTCATCATTGACCATGTGTCACTGTGTAAGAACTCATTTTTACTTGATTTACTTTGATCCTGAAATATTTTATTTTATATTTTCAATTTGGAAGGCAGGTATGGGTACCGCCACACCGGGAACCAATTATTGGATAACCGACACTCCTACCGTAGGTCACCCCAAGAGGTTCGCTATGTTTAATGATTTAGCGGGGGTGCCTGGGTTTAGGGCTTGGCGGCGAATGCTTTTGCCTACCCACTGCATAGCGGACCGGATCGAGTGGGACTAGTTGAGGGAGAACTAACCTAGGCCTCTCCAACTGGATTCTATCTACCCATCGTCTTGCATCGCAGTCGGAGGGATGGATTACACGTCCGTTATTCCTGAAGACACTGACCCCCAGATACCTACCCACCCCTCGTACTTTTTTCCTTCCTAGAACTTCCTTTCCCTAATAAAATTGGTTATCTGTAAAGTCGGTTTACGGACAATAATTTTACGTGGTAACGTCATATAATAACGATGGAGTAAGAGAGATAGATGCGTCACAAGCCGAACGCTTGTTCCGCGCTCTCGTTTGCACGTTCGGCTCAGGCAGAACGTGACAATGAGTCGTGCTTTTTTATGAGTGCAGCCGGCGTTCATCGATTTATAAGACGTTATCACATCAAAAACCCTCCTCACAGTAACCTCAGAGGTGACATTGGCCCTGAGGTAATCTTTTATCCTCTCCCCTGTGGAGTTAATATAATTTTTTTTTAATACATTCGTAATACCACTAATGTCTGTCCCGTAATCACGTAGCACTTTCTCTCAAGGACGTGAACAATGTAATCATCTCTAATATAATTGTTCTTCCTACATGTCATGGCAGAATATCCATTTCACCTTATAGTGATATTTTGTTGTTTAAGGGGGTATTTCTAAAGTTTAAGGGCGGCTTGCACCAACTATTGCTAATTTTATCTTAAATTGTATTTAACTAAACGAATTTAAGTAACTAAATACATTTAACTTAAATTCGTTTAACTCCGTCTTGCACACCACAAGTTGCAGTGGCTATTTAGTTAATTGTCGGTAAAACAGTTACCGCCATTTGATGTGTCGGTAAAACAGTTACATCGTTCCTTAGCATCTCCTACACGTATACTTTCTACGCAGCGGTCTGTAGTGGCAAGGGGCATGTTCGCTTCGAAGTGCCGTGTGGGGGATGCTTAAATTTACGAGTGTCAAAAATAAAAATATTTTGAGGTTATGTTGTGGTTGCGTAATGTATTCTTTTATTTTGATCCAGAAAATGAGTGCCCAAATAAATAAATCATGAGCGAGAGCTCCTAACTTTTCGAAGAAGGAACAATTTTTGTTTTTGAAAGTAATGGAGTTGGTTCAGATAGGAACAAAAAATCACTACAAATAGAAATTGAGCACAAAAAACAAATGAACATCTAGAATTAGAAGAAAAAATAAAAGAAACAGACATAACTGTGAAGTGAGGAAAAAAAAGATTTTATTGTTAGATTTAAAAATAAACAATTATCTGAATATTTTTTAGTATTTCTTTTACAAAGATTGTTTTACTATCTATTGAATGTATCAAATAAGTTTGTTCTTGTATAAACATCTCTCACTATAAACGATCTACATATAAAATCTATAATTTCTTCGTCAATGTCAGAAGTCGGAATACAAAACCCAAATGTCCATCGTGATTAATAAATTAATAAATTAGACAGATTTCAGCAATATTAGACAATCCGAAATCGTAGGAATAACCTAAAAATTTTTGACAGTTCTGATGTTTTGATGTTCGCTAAACATGTTTAACTCAGTTAAACGGCCCCTTTTGGGTATTTAACTTTGACAGTTCTTAAATGCATTTAACGACTTAAATTTTGTGGTGCAAGACGCCAAGTCGACTTAAATCAAATAATGTGTTTAACTTGGTATTTAAACCAAATTTAACTTTTGGTGCAAGCCGCCCTTAATATTCAAAAATATCTCCTTAAAAAGATTTTTCGAAATTCGCATTATTTTAAAAGTTGTAACCATTTTAATTTCGTGGTTTAGACAGAATCTAACCAAAATCTAAATAGAACAAAATTTTAAAAACAGTTTTCTCAAAATCCCCTTTTTCGTGACGGTTGACACAATATCTCAAGTTCTACTTGAAATTATTACCAATTTACTTGAAATTTGGTGTGAGCCTTCTCTATACATTACTTTATTGCATGAACCAGAACTACAACAAAATTTTAATTTTTACTATTCTTAAAAAATTCAGAAATTCAAAAAAACTGGAAAAAAAAGTATTTTTTTCAGACAGTCGCCATTTTGCGAAAAAAAAAATTTTTGACTTCTCCGAGGTTCATGCTATAGCAGCATTTGTTTGGATTAAAATTTTTTTTTTTTTTTTCGGATTAGTAGGAGGGTTGTAATCGTGTCAACCAGGGCAACTTTTAAATTTTTTCTTTTGATTTTTTTTAATGTATTCTTAAATGTTTAATAAATATTTGGTAAAATAATAGCTACAAAAATATTATTGGCTTTGTTTTTATTGCGCCTGAAAAAACACCTACAATTCATGCTTCTAGACTAGAATACCTCCTTAAAGGAGGAGTTACAAACTTCAAAGCTGAAAATGAAAAATGGCTAAACTGCCGTACAGCTGGAAAGTAAAAACGGCTCAAGCAACAGCTCTACGGCGCTTCAGCCACCCTTCCTTTCCAGTTGCGTAGTGCTTTAGCCATTTTTCCTTTCCAGCGTCAATTTTACATATTATCCTATTTCGAAGCTTGCTTATTTGCCAATTGACGGACCATTTTATCCCAGCAGTTCTCCGGCGCAAGACAATCTACGAGTACCACCGAGTGGAGTTCAGAAACCAGAAGCACATCACCAACAACACCATTGTGAAGCTGACTGCTCTGCCCTCCTGCCCTCAGCACAAAACATGCTCTTCATGTCTGCAGCATGACACGGCCTTTGAGGTAAACCACCCTTTTAAATAAATGTTCAGACAAATTCCCCATGAATGTGAACCAGTTTCTTTACTCATGAGATAGTTATTAATACTGTTGTTATATTTTTTAGTGTTCCTGGTGCCCCAAGGCAAGGCTGTGTTCTATTGGCAATGATAGACAGCGGCGGGAATGGATGTACTTGCGTAAGTATTTCTTTTTATATCCTAGTGCAATAGTTCTTCCGTAAAACACCTTTGCTTTTCCTCATTCTTATAGTCTAAACATCTTCAATGTTTTGTTAAACCTTTAATTCTTTTTCTTTACTCAAAATAATAAGCCGATAAGCAGTTTGTTGAATTGTGTATTGAGGTGTAACTGATAGACTAATGTGTGTTTCATATTGCAGAGTGTTTTGATGGAAACATAACTGATGTGGCTCTATGTGAAGACACTAAAGTTTTCAATACGGACGTTGGGGACCGGGCCTCTCCCCCATACACCACCACCAAGAATGTCACTGTACTTAATGCTGAACATGCAGGTAATTAATTATACCTTATGATTTAATATTAGATATGTCATGTCATCCGTGTTCAAGCAAAAATCATCAAACCCCAACACACTTAAAATTCTTTCAAAATATTCGGTTGTTACTGTAGTTGTTTATTGCCTTTTATTTTCTAGAATTTTAAATTATATATTATTTTCAACTAGGTTCTAGGTGGACTTTACAAATATGCAGTTTCGTTTCATAAAATGCGTGAAGAAATTTAGTTACGCTAACTTTTGTCTTTCGGATTAGTTACCTAAATTTTGTTGTTGTTATCATTTAAAATATCAAATATTAATGTGATTGACTTCACCACTGTTGTGATTTGGTACAATTTCTCAACAGGCAAGAATGAACAAATCATTTACATATGTACCTGTATATATATATATATATATATATATACGGTGTCCGGAAACTCGTAGTACAAGCAGAAAACTGGTGAATCTACGTCGAATAGAGAATAATATCTCGGCTTTTTGACCTTTTTTTTAAGTGAAAACTTCTTTAGCACCGTTGTAATTTGAAACTCGATGAAACAGAAGCGAGCGACACTAAAAAGACAAACACATACATCTATGGGATTTAGCCTGCGGGAGATTGAGATAGCAATAAAATATTTATTTTATTCAAGGGTACTCAGTTCCAATATAATACTATAAATCCACATGCAAGTCCCCTTCAGTGTAGTGGTATAAAGCGCCTCACAAATCTTTGCAGTCATTCAGCCAACCAGGAATCGAATCCTACAAAATCAAATAAAAAAAAGTTTTTGTAAAATCAATATCCAATCTTCAAACCACTCCATAATGAACAGGCAAAAGAAAACGACATCAGCGACTCCGAAGAATAAACCTTCACTGATAAGATGAAAAACAAATACTAATAAGATGACCAAATGTATAGGAAAAAGGTGCACTGGAATATGACAACAAATATATGGAAAAAATCATCCTTCAGATTAATAAAAATTGTCTTGGGAAACAAGCACCATGTGCATTTAATTTCTTAAAAACGGCAAAGAGCTCATTTACTTCATATACCTACGTATAATTATTTTCTTTTGATTACCAAAGACCATGCACCTACACTCTTGTAAAATATTAAATAAACAAAACGGCCACAGAAAAGGTTATTTTTCTTTTCTCAGTTTCCCATGCACCTAAACATAAATTGTAAATAAAAAGATCGATGACAAACTTTCTGTAAATACAAGTAGGTAGGTAGTTACCTAATATTATAAGCTTCAAAGCGTTACACACTTATGCATTATTATAGGTAAAGTCAAGGAATTTTCTCACACACTAAGGCAAATAAAATTAAAAAAAAAAAACAATACTAAAAAGCAATATTTTACCACAAAACCACTGCTATACCGCTGTAATAAAATTGCTTTATAGTAAAATAAAGATAACATTAGTCGTAATGCAAAACCATCTCTGGAAATTTTTTCTAAAAAACATTTTGAATAATACTTAAATAAAAAGAATTTAAATTTTATGCCAAATGTAAATAATAATAAAAATAATACCTACACAATTTTGATATTTAGCGATATTATTTTAATATTATTATTTATGTACTTTAAATGTATTGCAATTTTTTGAGAATGTGTCAAAACCAGCTGAAATTTCCAGAGCGGGTTTTGCAACTCCACAGTTTGCTATTGCTCAAGTTTTCGCGCCCTTGAGGTGATTTTTCACAAAAACGGCACTATATAAATATCCAATTGTTATTATTATTGTGTGATTTTATGATCAATATTCTGATAATGGTGTGTAGCTGTGGAAGCGACAATGTGTATTTACGATTTGCTTCGAATACAACAACCAACATAAAAAAAACATTAAATTACGTCATTTGTCGCGAGCTAGACCGCGGGCTTGAAAAAACTTGTTTTTTTTTTTATGCGATTTTAACTCTTATGTATAAAGAAACTGTGTGAAGGGCAAGGTCAGAATCACTTGTGCCAATATCATTCTTGACATATTGATTTCATTTATAGCTAGTCGGAATAATTTTCAATGAATTTTCTATGACTTTGGGGGTCACTTTAGGCAACTGTCAATGGCGAAAATATCGATATTTTACATTTTCAATTGAGTATAAAGGTCTTTATTTATTTGAAAACTCCTTTGGAATTGTGTTTTTTCACGCTGGGTATGTATTCAGATTTGTATATAATACATACGTATTCAGATTTGTATAGAAAAAAATTAAATCAGTTTTTGTTTGTATATATTTATAGTTATTTTTTAACAATTATTTCCAAAATGGGAGATTTTTTAATCTTTTTTTTTTAGTTAGTTAGCTATTCTCGAAAAACTTTTTACGATATTATCATGAATAATAAGATATATTATCCAGTAAACAGAAAACAATTGCAAAAGAAAAACAATTCCTTTGTTTTTATGTATATTTGACCAGAAGTCATCATGGTAATTTCCGCACGGTTCTTCGAAATACCACCCGACATTTAACAGGTTAATTAACATTTGTACGATTTAACACTGTTGTTTTATATAATTTTAGCGAGTATTGAATTATCAAGAAAGAAGGCTGAGGCAGAAGAAGACGGAGGATCCGCGGGCGCCATTGTGGCCGGAATCGTCGCCATCATCATCACTGGTGGGTTTATGGCTTGGCTTCTCTACGCCTATCGCAATCCCCACACCAACAGTGGACAATTTCTTGTCAAAGTAAGTCCATCTTATCCAACAAACTATCTCAAATATGTTATGTATGTCATTATTATACACTCCTCTCATCGTCCATCCAGCTACATTTTTAAACCGTTTTATCTTAAGAAAAAACTTTCATCCAAACCGAAAGGGACTGTTCTGAAAACGAAACTCTAATAACTCTAATGTGTTAAATAGCATTCAATCATTTATTTCTTTTCATGCATACTAAAGGCAGGGAGAGGTGTTAGTGTAAGTACATATGCTTTTAAACCTATAGAAAGAAGAGAATACCATAATATTGAATACAGGACCATATATATGTATTGTCTTACTAATTTTAAAATAAAACTAACACCCAAATTTAGTTAAACTTTTTCAATTATTTTTAATTAGAAGATACGATTAGATTTCGTTACACCATTTTTTTTGTTAATTATCGAAGGCCTCCTTGTTACTTTCTCCTTTAAATATATTTACAGTGAAACCCTCTTAAGAAGTTTTCCAAGGGACTGGAAAAAACAAACTTCTTAAGGGGGTATTGTAGTCTAGAAGCATGAATTGTAGATGTTTTTTCAGGTGCAATATAAAAAAAACCAATGATATTTTTTTAGCCATTATTTAAGCAAATATTTATTAAACATTAAAGAATGCATTAAAAAAAATCAAATGAAAAACTTTAAAAGTTACAGGGTGTTGAAGTGGGGGGTCTCAAAAATATGGCGCGCCCTGGTTGACACGATTGCAACCCTCCTAGTAATCCGAAAAAGAAAAACCAAATTTATTTTTAATCCAAACAAATGCTGCTATGGCATAAACCTCGGTGAAGTGATAAAATTTATTTTTCGCAAAATGGCGGTTGTCCGAAAAAAAAAGACATTTTTTTACCAATTTTTTTGACTTTCCGAATTTTTTTAGAATATTAAAAATTAAAATGTTGTTATAGTTCTGGTTCATGCGATATAGTCATGTACAGAGAAGGCTCACACCAAATTTCAAATAAATTGGTTTAGTAGAACTTGAGATATCGTGTCAACCGTCTCGTAAAAAGTGGTTTTGAGTAAAATGTGTTTGAAATTTTGTTCTATTAAGATTTTGGTTAGATTCTGTCTAAACCGCGAAATTAAAATGATTATAACTTTTAAAATAATGCCAATTTCGAAAAATCCTTTTACAGAGATATTTTTGAATATTTAAACTTTGGAAATATGAAGAAAAAAAAATGTTTTTTTTTTCCAGCCTAGAATACCCCCTTAAGAAGGAAAACCTTAAATGTGGGAAAAATTGGGCCAATTTTGGGCCGAGGGACCGAAAAATCCAAACTTCTTAAGCCACGAAACTTCGAGGGTTTCACTGTATACCATGGAGGTCCTTCATATCTCATTGTTGCTATTTAGAAGACGCTTTTTACACTAAAGTAAACAGTGCCCAACCAGGGTGAAGTCAGTTATTCGCAGCAAACTGTATTTAAGGCAATTTTTTTAAAATAAAAACTCTATGTAATAAATTGGATTAAAATTTCTGATTAAATTAAATAATAATTATTATCGATTAAATTAATAATAGTAAAAATACCTATTAACCTCTTAAATGCCAGGGAAGAAACTCGAAAATTTCGCGATGTTTTGACTTTGACGTAATATTTTGCGGATTTATTTTATGCTATCATATATAATATTTACCGAAACACGTTCCCTGAACAATAAACTATGCTTACAAATAATATTTCTTGCGTTTATTTGACAAATTGATAGTTTTATCGATCTTTTCATGACATGCGACGCTCAAAGTTTGACAGCTCAAATCGCGGCAGAAATGTCATTTCGAAAGTCATAGATATGTGCAAAGATGATTATTTGAGAGGCTAGGTGTGTTCCTTATATCTGTTACGTCAAGAACAAGAATGCCCCAAGCGATTCTGACCTTGTCCTTCATACATTTTCTTTATACATAAGGTTTAAAATCGCATCTCAAAATTATTTTTTTTTTATGGCGCGTCCTGGGCGCGCAATCGGCAAACCAGAGGTTAAACCGGTGTTCCGTTCAGCCTTTACTTTTTTGGCAATAGCTCCACACAGGTGGCCCTGAGGAAAATAATTCCCCTCAGGGCCTCTGTCTCCTTTGGGATTGTTGGTGGAGGGTCTTTTTAGGAAAGGAAGAAGAGGAATTTCTGGGAAGAAAAAGGGCGTGGGGGAGGGTAGGAATCCTTGGGGTCATTGTGTCGAAAGTGATGAACATGCGAATCTATCTCTTACTTAAGTCGAAAGGTCTCCCTCAACCAGTCTCTCTCGATCTGGCCTGCCACGCAGTTGGTGGGCAGATGCATCCGCTGACAAGATCCTGACAAACCTCACCCCATGAATTTCAGCGCCCCTACTAAGTAGTGAAGTGGAGGGGTGTTGGTAATCCAATAAATGGTTCCTGGGGCGGCGGTACCAATATCTGCCTCCCAAATTGAAAATTGGACCTTAAACTGTCGTGAACCTAATACGTGAACCTAATACGTGAGTCCATGTCCGTGGCAGAATCGTACTAACATTAATGTAATTTTTTCTTGGTTGCAGTACCGCCCCTCGCAGTGGAGTTGGCGCCGCGGAGAGGCTCGCTACACGGCCGCCACCATCCACATGTGAACCTAATATCCAAATATCCACATGTCCAAATCTTATCTATTAGCGCTGCACTATTCATCATGTTCAGAAGGAAATTATTTTATCAAATGCCCTAGTCATGAATGTTTCACCTAAAACTAGTAGAATCTACTTATAAAATACATATGTTATGTGTATTTATCTTATAAATCTTCCATGAGAATATTTCTTGCAATCTCTGTTTACATAACATTACTTATTACCTCTTACGACAATAATCCCTGAATTTTTTCTATTTACTTATTACCTCTTACGACAATAATCCCTGTAATCTGTGTAATATCGTGGGGTTATTACGGTAACTAGGTAAGTTGTTCTGTTTTTATAAATAAATACATAAAAAAATTAACAGCAATTTTCTCATTTCCAAAATATAATTATACGGTTCCCAACAATCAATCTATGATTTATCAATACTTATCATTATAAATGTACAACAACCGATTTATCAGATAATCTTATAATTCGATTTCCTAACAAAGCTGATTTCAGAGTTACCTAGTTGTAGTAATAACCCCACGATATTACTTCTTACAACAACTATCCTTGTAATCTGTGTAATATTGTTACATATTACTTCTTATGGCAATAATCTGTGTAATATTTTTATATATCTTTAGATATTACTTCTTACAACAATAATCCTTGTAATATCGTTACATACTACTTATAACTATTGTGTAATATTGTTACATATTACTTTTTACAACAATAATCCTTGTAATATGTAATATATTTGGCTATTTTACATAGCGCTGTTTTTATTAAAAATCACCTCGAGGGCGCTGTGTAATAGCCATTACTTATTACTTCTTACAACAGTTTTCCTTGTAATCTGAGTAATATCGTTACATATTACTTCTTACAGCAATAATCCTTGTAATCTGTGTAATATTTTTACATATCGTTGCATATTCGATATTAATATTTACCAATGTATAGTACATACTTTTAATAAATTTGAATCTTTTTTTAACTTCTCACACTTGTACATTGGTTGTAATTTTTTCTGACTTCCCAGAAATGAATCTCTTATTTACCCTTCTTCATACATTATTTTTTTAAATTTTAAATTACAATGAAATTAATCCAAATAAGTTCTGTATTAGGTATTACCAATCTAACAATGTTGCATTTTGTTTTAATCATTGACTGATTCTATTAGTTGTTACTATACTGAAAACAAACTTGAGTTGAGAGTGCCTCTAGAGGTAAGTTTTTAAAAACTGTTGTTGATAGGCAGCACATAGGACAAAACCGATCACAATATAATATTGAAATTGAATCTCAATGTATGATCTACCTTTATGTATAAATCATTCCCTAATTATATTGTAAGTGAAAAGTTTGCATAACATTCCAAACAAAATTTGTGATAAAGAAGAGAGTCGATTAAGCCTTAATTTTTTTTTTTTTAAATGTTTTCAAGTTGATTGGACAAGCCTTGATTTAAAAAATTGAGAATTCGACAAAATCTAAAAAATTCAAAATATTTTATACAAATATAATGAGTTTACTTAAGTTTATTTGTTTCATGGAAAAATTATGCTAAATGTATTATATTTTATTTTGAAAACTGGTGAAAACCATCAAAGTATTCTTCGTTAGAATTTTATACAATATTTATGTAATTAATATTGCTTTTTTTTAATCCTATGTATTTTAAAATATTGGTTTTACAAAATACTTAAATATTTGTAGAATTCTTCAAGGTTTGTAATTTTATTAACTGTTGTTCCAAGACTTGGTTGTAATATCATTGTCATCTCCCATCATAACCTTCCTATTGTCCCTCGCACTTAGTTCAATCCCGCGGGGAAAATGAGTGCATTTTTACTACAATCCGACAAGCGTTTTGCAAGACATTGTCGGATGATCGAATTTGTCAGACTGTAGAGTACTGCCACTGCCTTGTAAAAAAGCTTTATACGATGTAACAGCAATTTATGAACGCCCACGATCACATTCATCACAATCAAACTGAGACAATATGTGTCAATCAAAAGTCACGACATGTTTAAGCATGCATTGACGAAGATTTGCCGTAGTAAATATGCTTTGTATGTACATACTGTTAAGGCATGTCGGATTATAGGGGGGGCCAGATTACGACGATTCAACTGTATTAAACAAATGTTTTTTTGCTCGTAAAATGGAAGGAAACTCAAGAGAAACTTCTTACTTTCGCTTTTTTGTTTTCAAAATGGCTCACATGTATGTACTCATTTTAAAGGTCAGCAAAACTTCCAACAATTTATTGTCTTTGGATTTTTTATTTTATTCAGTTAGTATATATTTCAAACATCAATCATCAGAATGCTTAGTTTGGCAGTCTGATACAAATTAATGTACAACTTTTGTAACACGGCTTGCGATTGTTGCGAGCTGACTGTATGAAGTCAATTAGGAAGCATATTTGTATTCTGTATTGATTTTAGTAGCATTTCACTAATAATATGTATTATTTTTGTACATTTACCATATTTTTATTATTTTTTCAGAATTTAGGTCTCCAGGCACTTAATTTTTTTATATTCACCAGTAAATTTAAGTTTATTATGCTTTTAGATACTTAATCTCTATGCTTTTAGATACTTATTTATTAAATGAAATATCAGTTCGTCCAAGTAAATCTTTATACCCTTAAACACAATCTACTTAAAATATTTGGGTTGTCAAAATTTTGGTGCACGCGTAATTGCATGTTTCTATCAATATATTCTTCTAAAAATACATACCCTGTCATCTCTCTTCATGTTAAGAGTAATTATAATATATTTTATCAAGTAGATAACGTTATATATTATAATGGCACAAGGCACGTTGCCTTTTAGATAATATTTGCAATATCTTCTATCATGTTGGTTTGTGTACAATGACTATTGCAGCAATATATGCAAGAAATAATATGTGCAATGCGTACAGTGCATAATTTTATCTAGATACCCAAAGGTATCAATTATGATATTTTTAATAGTTTAACATTGTTTTCATTTATTTGTTTTAAATGTAATTTAAATACCTACATTTAAGAACCTAGCCCCAAATGTTAATCTGCTGTTAAAAATACATATTTTGTTAAATTAGACCCCTAAACGAAAATTTTAGAATAGTATTCACCTCGGTGTGAAATATCCTGATCAATAAAAAGACATCACGTGAAACATGTGACTTCCCATTTTCTAGTAAATGTATACACTAAACTAAATACAAATAACACTGGTAAAGTTTAACCAAGTAAAAGTAAAAAATAAGTTTTTTGCTTGTATAGATGACAATGTCAGGAAAGAGGTTATTATTTTGGGAACTGGTTGAATTTTACTGCGCCACTTGGGCTTAATTCATTCCAGTTCCAGCTTTCATTCCAGCAGTTCTTTCCAGCAGTTATAAAATTTCGCAACTTTTTAAGATATTTGGTATAATTTGTCAAGGTGCGTAATTTGTTACAATAATTTCTCTGAATGTAACTTCTAAGATCAAAACCCCTATTTGGAAGAATATCAAATTTGGATCCAAGCAATTGTCACACAAATATTATTAAATAATTTCACAAAAATAGGGTATTGCCATAAATTGGATTTAACCTTCGGGACCTTGAGGTAACGGGCGACTAAATTACAGAGCCATCACCGTGAATCACCTGTTAACCGTTGAATATGGACTCAGCTCCTACCCCCAAATATCCACGCGAAATATTATTTTATGAATTTACTTAAATTTAAATAAAATTCTAAATTAGTCGCTTTAGATCAAACGATAAGCCTTTATAAAGGGAATGTAAAATTTCTAAAACCAATAATAAAGTTTGCTTATGCCCCATCACTATTTATGGTTATGTATATTCACACGAGATAAATGATTATGCGGCGATCGGGATTTGATCGGCTTTCAGTTAATGGTGATACTGTTCTAAGTTATTTAGGTGACCTTGATACCCATCGTGAATTATCTACATAAGATTTGTATTTACTTATTAATATGTTTTAATTATTATCATAAATGTACACAATATGTTATATTCAAATTAATGTTTAAAATCCTGAAGATTAGTGAAAATTTTCAAAGCTTTACCAACAGGCTGAATATTAATATGGTCATTATATTCCCTCCCCTCCCCTTTTTTGCCATAGTGAATTGATTTCAATTTTCAAAAATAAACTTATATCTTCTAAAAAAAAGAAAAAAGATCTAAATTTTTTGTTTGTAACATCTAACCAGAAGAGACTCGTCTCATCACAATAAAAATCTGTTGCAGCAGGTAACTCTCAGAATCTATAAGCTTCTTGAAGTCGCCGATGAAATTCTCTGATGCCTTTGTGCCGGAGCTTGCTGCTTCACCGTGCCTCTCAATTCAGTAGATGCCTGTTCTTCTTTTAAACTTCTCGAACCATCCATGACTTCCCTTAAATACTTTTTCTTCGGCCGTTGATGATTCTGGCGTCTTCTTAACAAGGACAACGAATTACTTTTGCCTTCTCACAAATAATGTTTTCTTTAATAGTGTCGCCTTTTCAATTATCCATATGAGAAGTAACCTTTCAACATCGTCAACCGTTGCGTAAATATTCTTGTCGCTCCCTTTGAAGGATCTATCTCCTTAATCTTGTCCTTGTTCTTGAGGATAGTGCAAATTGTTGATGTAGACCGATTGTATGTGTGATCACAAGCGACATTAACATGCTAGTGGAACGAGTGCTAAATGCGGACTGACATAGCACTGGCGTGGAAAGTCCCGGCGCACAAGTGATGTCAAGACGGGACTTCTCCTTTTCACAATCTATTTATTATGATTTATCGCAATTGGGAAACTTTCATTACAACAATTACACTCAAATATTTTTTTAATGTTAGACCACATCTCCTTTCTGTCGTAACTTGTTACGCAAAATGTCGCTCCTTACGGGAGCCATTTTTTGACAATTTATTTTGCTTGTAATGCGATTTACTCGTTGTGAGTAAATCGCATAATGAGTAAATTATAAAATAAAAGGTTCCCCTGTATTATATTGGAACATCTGATAATTAATTAATATCAAAAGTTTAAAAAAAAAACGGCAAAAACACATATCCATTTGGCCTCATTTGAAATAATGTTAAAAAAATCTTATTATATTCCTTGTGTTGCTGTTATTTGATAATCTTGTTTTTTTAATAACATTTTTATATCAGGGGGATTTTTAAAATATGAAAAATAAATACTCATTTGGCTGTCATACAGTCCTTTGAAGATTATTATTTAACACTGCTTAACATGCGAATGTGTTAAAAATACTTGTTTTGCCATTCTTGACAGTCCTTTATCACAAGCCGAATGCTTGTTCCGCGCTTTCGCTTGCATGCTCGGCTCAGGTGGAGCGTGACAATGAGTCATGCTTTTGCGTGAGTGCATCCGGCGTTCATCGATTTTTTAGACGTTGTCACGTCAAAAAAAATTCTTGAAACAATATAATCAATTTGCTATTTTTTTTTTAAGTAAACATGACTTAATTCTCACAATAATTCTGATTATTTATAGTTGCAATAATCAAAATAAAGTTTAAAAAATTAAATTCTGAATCATGTTTTAAAAAGTATTAACAGTAATCGTTATAATTTTTAAATAACTGATAATATCATCGATATTCTTTGAAAAACAGTTGTCCAAATTTAAAGTTTTGAGAAAAACATTGATTAAAGTATTAAATCACAAGTTGTTTCACAGAATTTGAACTATTCATTAAATTTAGAAGTTAATTTCATTACGAAGTTAAAATTCAGAAGTTAATTTGTTATTAAATCATTTTGGGCCAGTTACTTCATAGAATTGAAATAATCTCAGAACTTTCACAGAACCTGAAAATTAGTTTCAAAATTTCATGAAATGTTAAAACTCTGAAACAACCCAGACTTCAGGATAAAATACAGAAGTCAGGATAAAATACTTTATAATTTTAATTTGTTACCTTTATTTTTAAGAAAAATAAAAACAAAATTGCCTTCAATATGAAAAATTAACAAAAAATAAACACTTTTGAAAAAATGGACTTAACTATTTTTCGAAAAATACTGACAATTTTTAATAAATTGTTTGTTTTTCAAATGACGTGCTTTATAAAATGTCAAAGAAATATCTAACCATGTACTCCACTTTTTATGTATGAGACAATGGCAATTTGAGGCCTCTGGCACTCGGTAGGCCGATATTTCGGCTGTGTCAAAACGAACCACACTTTGGGTCTCAGTCTGAGTCCCTTATATTATGTACATATCCTCACATATTATAATATATACATACATTAGAAGCCTTGCATCATGTATTTTTGATAAAATTCAGTTACCCTGTCCTATCCTGTAAAATATTTAAAGTATGCATAATGATGAACTTTTAATAATTTACAGATCAAAGTGCCTTAAAAATATTTGTCCAATCGTAACAAAATTCTAACGCATTTAACACCATTGTATTGCATTTATTACTTTGTAACAATTTTCATACGTTATAACATGATTTATGACGTGATTCATAAAATGCAACTTTGTAATAATATTATGAATAGAAAACAAGCACTTAATATTTCTATTAATTCAAAACAAGCACTTAAATATGTATAAATTCAAAACAAGAACTTATTAATGTCTATAAGTGCAAAACAAGAACTTATTTAAGTCTATAAGTGCAAAATAAGCACTTATACTTAATGAATATTTTTAATGAGTCTCATGCAACATTTAGGATGATACCTACTTGTATTGTCATTGGGCCTTTAAAACCTCCCTATGGACAAAACCAGATGCATATTTCTTTAGATAGTATTGCATGTAGAATTTGGAGACTTTACAAGGCTATGCGGTACAACGTGAAATAATAAATTTTGAAAAAAAGGTATTTTTGCAAAATTGTCATATCGATAGTTTTAACAGTTCAACGATGTTCACACCCTCCATACATATTATTATACAATTAGAACACCTTTTATATAAATGTACTGTCAATTATCTTAATAAGTACTATGCTTTTTTAATATTTTAATTACTAGAATGTGCTTTGTATAAAGGGCTTATGTCAGTTTGTGACAAGAACTGACTTAAAAACCTTTGTACAAAACACCGAAGAAATATTATCAATCGATTCAAACCATGGGTAAAATAACAACTTTACATATGTAGCAACTTTTTTTTATGTAGGCGAATTTTTTAATAGACTAGTTGGATGGGCAGGGTAAGGCAAATGGTGCATGACTTTTTATTTTCATATTTTCAAATAAATGCTCTATAAATTTGTTATTTTATCCACGGTATAAAACTTTATACTTTAGCTTTCTATCTATTAATTTGTTTCCCCAAGCCTTGCACCATTGTGGTGGCCCATGTTTTTTGTATGTAAATCAAATTAGATTATATTAATAAGAATTATCTGAATTATCTATAATGAAGATCATATCAGGAAAAACCGCTTTGTAGAGCGATGAATTTCAGTGATTTAACATATTACTCTGGTGATGAAATTTTAGATCTTATGAAGACATACTTACAAATTAAATATTATATGTAGTAGTTGAAATAAACAATCAAATTATCTTATTATAATAATGTTAAATATGTAGTTTATTCTTCTTAGTGTCAATACGACAGCCTAATATAAACTGAAATTGATAATATTCAATAAATTCTTCCAGCAAAGTGTTCATTGATCGAATTGTTTTACTTTGTTTTTGATCAGATTTATAACTTGCTATTGTTGTACTTTTTCTAAATCTTATAACTTTTGTGTTTATTATCCACGTATGTAGTTTATTCTTCTTAGTGTCAATACTACAACCTAATAAAAACTGAAATTGATAATATTCAATAAATTCTTCCAGCAAAGTGTTCATTGATTGAATTTTTTTACTTTGTTTTTGATCAGATTTATAACTTGCTATTGTTGTATTTTTTCTAAATCTTATAACTTTTGTGATTATTATCCACACTTGTTTATACAAACCTTTATTATCATCAATGGCATTGGCTCTGCGGAAAATAATCTTAATAATATAACTTTGCATTCATCTTCTAAAAAAAAAATAATCTAAAATCCACATTTATGTATTAAAAAAAATATTAATTTATGCATAAAAATAATTAATTTGTGGAAATGAATGTTACAAATATTTTTTATCTTTCATTACAACTTTATATCAACCTGTTTTTCTGTGATTATAATACACATTTCTTTATGTACATAAATAATGTAAATCACAGTGTTATCTTTTATGGAAACGGTCTTACTTTGTGAAAATTTATGTTAAAAATTATTATATCTTTCAATAAAACTTGAATAATATATGCAAAGTTTTATATTGTGATGTAATAATTTGTATATTTTTCCACCTTACTCAACAATATGATTTCAAAACCTCGCCTTACTCTGTATAACCCCTAGAATGCCAAGAATACAAGTTATGCCATTTGATAATGATCTACGATAATTAGTAAATAGATAACTTTTAAAAGTAATGAAGTAATTTTTGGACATCCATTTGTATATTATCTTCAATCTGTAAACAGTTCATTATCTATATATTTATTATCTTTCCGTCGCTTCAGCAAATATTATAAAACTCAATCTAACATAACTAACTTCCTTTGATTCAAAATTACATTCATGCAATAATGTTCATGTACTACATATTGTATACATACATAAATTATGTACATTGATTCTCAATATATAGACTGATAAAAAGAGGTGGTTTGCAGACCCTCACCTCCTTCACTCTTGCCATCTTTTTATACCAGCCCTTTACTTGTACATATTAGTTTTTTTTTTTTTGAAATGTGTAATAAATATTACTATTTTGTTGCATTAGACTCTTTAAATATTCCCACGTTTACGGAACGGCGAAGGTACAAGAAAGCAATAAACATTCCTTCCTTTTCACAATAATGCTGCAGCTCTTTCTTACACATTAAATAATTGTGAGTCAAAAGATGAGACACACAATGTACGTATCTCCAAAAGAAAAAAGTATTACTTTCGAGGAAACAGACATACGTGCATTGTGTGCCTCATATTTTGTCTCATCATTATTTAATGTGTAAGTAAGAGCTGCAGCATTATTGTGATAAGGAACATATGTTTATTGCCTTTATTGTACCGCCGTCGTTCTATATCGTGGAAATATTAAAAGCGACTATTGTTAACGGTACAATTTCAGATTAACACCTACCAACCAATGTACGTAGATTTTTTTAGGATTTTATACCAAACCTCGCTACATTTTCTTTCTACCAATTACTAAATATTTGGTGTGCTACCCTCGTGTCAGTCTCCTGCATTGTTGGGTTAGGGGTAAGGTGTTGGGTTAGGGATGGTCAGATAGGTAGTTGATCTAAAATCTTAACTGTACAGTGTTCAACCACTTTTTCCACTAGACAAAGATAATGTACATAAATTAATTTCTGGCATACATTTTCCACAAAAACTCGGCATCCGAAGGGTTAGGTATCAATGAAATAACTATTATTATTTGTTTTAATAAATTTTTTAAGTTAGTAAAATGAAACAGGTATTCGGAAGCTTAATGTCTTAGTTATTTTATGTTTAAACTTACTAAGTTAAATAATCATGTATAAAATACATTGAATAAATATTTTTATTTTATTTTTATCGTTTTCAAATTTATTTTATACAACTCCACAATTTTATTTGCCACTGGCAGACCATCTATCAATCTGAATCAGTGGGGATCTTTTCAATTATTAAATTAGCAGTGGTAATAGCTACTTCTTTCGGCACCCGTAGCTTTAATCAGTGGTGGCTTTTGCTAGCTGTGTGATTGTAAACTGAACCTTATTCAAATACAATGAAGCATTTAATAGTCTATAGTGCTGTGCAGTCGATAGTATTGTTGCTGGTTCAGGCATGGCCGCTTCAGCTTATTGGTATACACATTTGACTTTATGTCAGGAGAGCAATGCGCGGTGTAATATATATATTTATATATTGACGTGGATTCCATTCATCTCCACCCTCGTCAGGTTGCTCCAATTGCGTTTGTAAAATACCAGGCCTTGTCAAATTGTTGCACCTAAAGAAAGTGTGTCAATGTAGCAGTGTGCATAGCTCATGAGTGAGCTTATTTTCTATATTGACACCATGCCCGCTCGAACTTCTGCAGCGCCCCCTAGATGCTAAGAATTTAAAAACGCTCCCCCAGACCTCCAAAAAGCTGCCTCCTCCGTTAAGAATCACTGCTCTAGAGCTACATAAAAACAATTAAAACAAAATTAGAATTATAAATTACTCTTGAGCAATATCTGGAACATCAGCTGATAGGAATTATATGGAATCCGATCATAAAATTCATGAAATTCTCGAGGTATCCATTGTTCCAAAGTTTGCATTTGGACTTGCTGATTGGACGTAAAGAATTTTGAACTTGTGGAAGGTAATAAAATATTTTACGATCTTGTTTTTCTACCTTTTCCTCTTTCCTTCGTCTACAGTTTTGAAATTTTCATTGTTAAAGTTAGTCTTGTAAAGTAGGTAGCCCGACTTATCAGCCCGAAGTTGCAGCATTAGAAATGAGAACAGCTGTGCCAAAAGTATTCTTTTTTCAAATCACAAAAGGAGCTGATGATGATTCGTATAAAGAGCGAATATTGTTTATATCGTTCATATCCATGTTAATAACTTTAAAAGGCTTGGTCCTTTTACCCAATCTTAACCGAACTGAATCTAATCCTATGTAGTTACCATCTCCTTACCATCCAGCCTCTTTTGACTTTCAATAATAGTGGTTGTCAGTATCGTCGTCAATGTGGGAATGGTCTCTTAATAGGAGTTTATGATTTTTAGACCCTTCGCTCATGGAGAAACCGAAGCCAAACTAAAATTGGTTGGCAACCAAGCTACTTTCACGATGCAGCTTAAGTTTACTGTTTCAGTATAATTAACTCGCTGTCATATTGCATTCAAAAATGTCTACAGAATCATGTGATGATTCTCACATTTGAACTACAAGAAGCTCGCAAAAATGTTTGTAGTGACACTTTATACTGCCTCTTTTGCCAGATTTTGCGCCGCGCGACTTTTATCTGTTTCCTGAGATGAAATCTGTATTAAAAGAAATAAGATTTTTGTCCGTTGAAGCTGTGAAAGCGAAAGCGACACACATCCTGAAGGAGCTGGCAGAAGAAGATTTCCACAACTGTTTCAAACAATGGAAGTTTCGCATGGAGCGTTGTAGGGATGGAGGAGGGGTATATATATCGAAGGTGATAAGTTAATTTGTATGAAACCAAAATAAAATGTTTTACAGTGTCAGTCTCGTTATTTAATAGCCACACCTAGTATGCATTGTTGTTATATATAATTTATTTTATATTGTTGCGAGTCTTACAACGAATGGTCGCTTCACGGGACAGACATTGAAAAACGAAACTGCCTACACATAATATTACAATTGCTGTCAAGCCAATTGCAATTGGCTTAGCGGGACTGGATTGTTGATTTATAAAATAAATAAATAAATTTAAAAAAAAAAATAATAATAAAGTAGGTAAAAAAAAAAAAAAATCTGAAGGTGAAAGTAGGAAATATTGTGCAGTAATGTCTGGTGTTTCTTGAACAATCTCCTCTACCAAACCTCTAGATCTCTCTAGGCTTGAATGTCCTCTGTGTGTCCGACATTGAGTAGACATCTGAAAGTAAGCTCTGCGAAATGCCTGTCTGCCAAATAGAATGTTTTTGTCCCCTTTCTGGTTTCGTATGCGGGACAACAAGGTGCAAAAATGTTTCTACTTCGCTTTGCATACTGATCCTGAAACCATTTTTTTTTGTGGAGCTGATGATATTTACACTCATTGAAACAAGGTATTCCGGGAGAAATCGTGACTCAATCAATCAAAAATTAGATTGAAAATGAATGTCTGGTATTCCTTGCCTTCAAAGTTACCGAAAGACAACAGTAACAATGATTTCCCGTACTATTTTAACTATTTTGTAAAAAATTCAAATACTATTTCTAAAACTTTGTAGGGGATGAAGCGTTCAAAAAGTTTGGAGATCGCGCTTTCGGAGTTTCTGGGTCTAAGGCTTGGAATAAACTCCCTCCGGAACTAAGGTAAAATTCGGAGTCCACATTTCTCAGATAAAAACTTAAGACTATGTAGGGAGTTGTGTCAGACAGTTCTTCAATTCAACCATTTTTACTTTCAAAGTATAAGTTGTTTCTTTTTTATCAAGAGAAATATTCATATCTTTTCAACTAATTTAAGACTATCGCAGGTGTCACAGGTATCATGGTTCAGTAGCTCTAACTCACAATTTGGGGACGCTATCATTTTTGACATAATAAACCAGTCTACAAGTATGACTAATTAACTAACCATCACGCCGTTTCCCGCAGGGATAGGCAGAGAGGACAGACCGCCAAACAACTCGAACTTGGCACACACTACTTGCCTCGTTCACATTCATACATCGCCTCATACATGCTCTTCTATTATTCTGACTTGACGTCGCCCGACTCAAGCATCTGATTCACTTGGTCGTGCCATGTCTTCCTCGGGCGTCCCCGACTTCGTCTACCATTCACATTTGCGTCATATATTCTCCTTACACCCGTTTCCTCATTCATTCGCTCTACATGCACATACAAGTATGTGTTTATTTAATAACACTGTGAAACCAGTCATGATTTTTAACGTCATTATATATTTTCGTTTGTTTTGACAGCGGACGGGCGGTTTTTTCGTTGCGTGAAAAAAAGTCACCAAAAGTGCTTACAGCAATGAAAATTATACCAAGAATATTAAGCCTCGATTACATTGAGCGAGTTTGTGAATTGTGGAATTTTATAGAAGGTGGCAGATATACTAACCAAATACATATAGTCATTTTAAAAAAAAATATTTACCAATGAAACCACGTGAACCCCGTCTAAATAACATATTTTCACTCCTTTAATTCATCAACGCATCGGTCAAGCATTTTAACAAAACAAATACCTTCTCATTTTTAATAGAAAACATATTATTATATTTTATTTAATTTTTATTATTGTTTTATTTCAATTAAAAAAATATTATTGTTTATCTACTAGCCAGCGAATTCACTGTCTGCTAGTAAACTCGCCCAGTATAATCACGTTATTAGCTAACTAGCAGATTGCGAACAATTTTCGAAAAAAAATGAAAGGAGGGCTACTTTACTCGCTATTCGCTAGCGTGAAGGCTTGATAACCTTATTTCATCATATATGTTGTTGTTAGTGAGCTAGTTGCGAGCTCAGTTTTCTACAACAGAATTAGTTAGTTAGTTTTGGCTCATGGTATCAAAATTAAAGCAAAACGGATATGATTTATGTTCCACTTCTTTTTTAACGCTAGAACACCCAGAAAAGATAGCAACACGTGGTTTCAACTCGCTACTGAGCGAGTAGAAAGTCTTGTGTGTCATCATGACAATCTCACTCGCCGAGTCGCCAGCTTTTAAACTTGCCGGCTACTAGCTTGAAAATTCGTTCAATGTATTCGAGGCTTTATCAAATATTAGTGCTTAATCAACGTCAGTTTTTCAGTTTCCCATAGAGAAAAAGCATCATAAATAACCAAATCCCAAAAGTATGATCTTTGGTCGTCTTGTCAAAATTGACAGTACGATTGTTTTGATATCGTTTCGCGCCTTCGAATAATGTCACTTTGTAAAATAAAAAAATATCGCGATAAGGGCTGAAATATCAAAGTCCGTATTTCACAGTTGGGCAATTTCTGGCAAAAGTTTACTACAAAAAGCTAATTGGTCCGCCTGCAGATTTTCAACATTAATTTCTGTGGTTTTTATTCATTTTCAAAAGTTTACACACGTCACATTGCACGTGCAGAATGTTTAAGGTAAATATATATACCTGCAAAGTAATGTTTCGTAGACCTGACATTCAAAGTAGAATGAAACAATATTTTTAATATTTATTCATCATAAATAAATAAAGAAGTTATCTTAGTTTATATAAAAGAATATATTAAAAAAATATATAAAATGTAATGTATTCATAATGTCTACCTTAATGGGTAAATGCCAAAAACAACAAATTCTATTCGTGTATATTTTGTTTAAAATTTTATTTATTTATTCAAACACATTTGCGTACAAGCCAAAAATACAATATTTATCAGTTTCTTTTGTATTACTTTAGTTTGGTTAATAACAAAAGACCATTCCCTAGCGTCGTCCAGAATAAAGCGTGGTGGTGTATGGCATTCCACCAACGAATGCTGGCGAACTACTAATAAATCATGTCCTTTCTGTGAATGGCAAGAGACAGGCATCTATCTGTACACAATCTTTTGCTTGTGGTCTAGTTATATTACCCAAATAAATATTTTTGTATTTTTTATTTTTACATTAACATCACACAGGAGGCCCTGAGGAAAATAATTTCCCCAAGGGCCTCTGTCATCTTTGAAGATGCCGTGTGGAGGATCTTTTTGAGAAGAGGAAGGAGTGAACATGTGTCTTGAAGAGACCCATGTTGTAGGAAGGAGGAAACACAGAGGCAGGCAAATCTTTCCACAGCCGAGCTATTATTAACAATAGAAACGATCCATTCTCATGTGATAAATATCAACCGTGTACATATGTTGGGCGCGTGTCTGGTGTGTTTCCCAACTGCGCACTGGTGTCGAGAGGATCAAAGACACTAGTCCCTTAGAGCATCTTCCAAAAAAATACCGGTATAACAAGGACAGCATTTCCACCTGATACCTGTGCTTTAAAGATTGCAATCCATTTGTTAAGATAGGGGAATCTATCAAATGAACCTCCCGTTTCTGCACAGAGTCGAGGGTTTTTTCTAGGATTTTGGGGCTCCGGACCAGAGGTGGCTACCAAATTTAACCATGGGGCGCACTTACGATTTGTGCAGGGTTAGCAGTAGCACTATTAAAGTATCTGTGGGCCCTATACAATACCCCCAGTTTCTGAGGGACTAAATTAACTCTGGCTTCGATGGAGCCTCCATACCTGAGATGGTCACTTAGAGTTACACCAAACATATCAATGGAGGGCCTGTTCGGAAGATTGCTTCCGTCCAAGAAGACTAGATTTTCATTATTGTATGTATCGTTTGATTTATTTTGTCGGATTCCAGGGCCTAGTGGGTCTGGTGACGGGGAGCGCTTCAGGGCTCGGCCGGGCCACCGCGGAAAAGCTGATCAAGGAGGGGGCCAAGGTCGTCATCTGCGACCTGCCCACCTCCAAGGGATACGAACTTAGCAAGGAGATCGGCCACGATGCACTCTTTGTTCCAGTTGATGTAAGAATGTTTATTTAGACATCCATAGTACATTATGATACAAGTGATAATATATTAAATTACCCGTGGTTAATTACCTTTTGTGTATGTTCATTCATACAACATCTTAGTAATTTCGTCTGGGACGAGAACGGTTCTTAATCTTAACTATTGGTAATGTATTTAATACATAAGCCAGTCCCATGACACAGAATATTAAAGAAAAGCAAAAATATGGAACAAACAAACAACAAACCTAACACAAACCGAAACTAACCTATCCTAACTTATTATTTTATAATGTTCTGTCTTATCCGGTTACCTCATAAAAAATTTGTACATAATATTTATGTCATAATTAGTATCCGGCTGGCGGTGACAAAACCATTGGGAATTTGTGGCGAGCGATATGCTGAAATAGGCCAACTCAAATGATCTTTTATTTCGTTTCGCTCACATGATATTAGGGGGAAATTACAGTAGAAATGTTGTATGTGCAATATACATTGTTTTTTAGGTTTGCTCAGAAGTTGATGTCCAGTCTGCTGTTGCCCAAACAAAAGAGAAATTTGGTAAATTAGATGTGACGGTGAACTGCGCTGGTATTTTCGGTGCTGCTCGAGCGTACAACTTCAAGAAAAAGCAACCATATCCTCTAGATGATTTCACTCGAGTTATAAAGGTAAGTTGAAATCTAGATGTTATTTTAGTTATTGAAGTCTAATCACAATACGCTCTATTATATTTAAAAATAATTATTTTATTAAAATTTTTTTTTGAAGAAGAAAGACAAACATTCCCGAGTTACAAATAACCTGACAAAATTTTAAAATCTGCTATTACCAACACAGTAAGCGGAAAATGTTGCTTGTGTTGTAATGGAGGACTTAGCCAGCCGAGAAATCGAACATGCGACCCCTGGGTGGAACCCAAATGCGATGCCAACTCAGCCACTGTATGGTCTTTTCGACTTTTTCGTCTATTCGATTGAGCAACATATCTTTTCTACATAATTTGCCTTTGCTAAGGAAATATGAACCTTTTCTACCAATGATTTAGAGCAAAACATTATTGTTATGTTAGTAATTCCAAACACCCTGTAATACTTTGATGAAGGCATTTCGCTGATCTGCCTAATTATTTTGTATTTAAAAACTTTAGTGAGTTTGATGAAAATGAGGTAAGTTTTATATATGTATCTCGATCCTTTGAAATAACAAGGTTCAATCTACGGCGGTAATGTAATGCGAAAATGGGATCTATTAATAAGCTACTTTAGAGTTCATTATCGCATGACGTTATCACAATAGATGGAATCTTGTTATTCCAAAGGGTCCATCTGTCATCTGATTGCAAAATATTGATTGATTAATAAATAAATTTGGGTTGTGTCGTTTCCAAATTACCAGGTAACCAGAATTAACTTTCAATTTTTTTTCACATGTCATGATTTAATTGTGTAATTTTTTATATTTATCTGATTCGATCTTTTACATGACCCCTTTTGGTTCACTTCCAGATAATATAATAAGACACCTATATTATAATGGTAACATAAACGTATATTAGATTAGGTTTGTTTATCTTTGTTCTTTTTTTTTCAATTTTCTGCTTTTTTCATGGAACGAGATTTATTATATCTGATAGTAATTGTCAATAAACATACTCTATACGTTGTCTTATCCAGATAAATCTAATTGGAACTTACAACGTGATCCGCTTAACGGCAGGCCTGATGGGAGAGAATGCGCCAAACGCTGACGGCCAGAGGGGAGTGATCATCAACACAGCCAGTGTGGCAGCCTACGATGGCCATGCCGGTCTGGCTGCCTACTCGGCCTCCAAAGCTGGGGTGGTCGGCATGACACTACCCATCGCTAGGGACCTGGCCGGGCAAGGAATCAGGGTGGTTACCATTGCACCAGGTTTGTTGGATTGCCACATAACTCTATCTTATTTCATGCATCATCGATACTTCTAAAAGTGCCCTATTCCCATTGGACACCTTAGTCGGGTGAGCTGCTATACTGGTTACTAAAACCGTTGGCATGCTTCAGTGCTGGTGTCGGCCACCAAACTGCGGTGACCACCAGGTGAGGAACTCTCCAAAGAGCGCTTTACAGTTTGTTTAGTTTCCCAACTGGTTTTACCACTGTGGTGTACCTGTGAAATATGACTTGGCCCTTGATGGCGGTCTCAGTTATTATTTAATGCCTGATGGTAATCAAACATTAGCATCTTTATTCGTTTTAAACCGGTTTTTGACCAGTTAGTGACTGACACCCGTATTCAGAGTCGATACTTTAGTTCAAGGAGTCTTCCTTTCCTTTAAAGAACGTAGTTTTGTATTCAGAGACACTACTAAGGTCGGTGTGACGTCACTTAATAAAGAAGCTACCTTCCTTAAGATTTCTAAAATATTTGTATTCAGAGACAGCTCTACGAAAGTCTCTACGGAACTGCGCATGCGCACTATTGCATCCTTTGAATTAGAACTGTCAAAACTCAAGGTTGGTGAGAGGGGTACCTTTTCCTTTCAAAGTAGGTGATTTGTTCCCAATTGATGCTGTTGAAGACGTAAAACATAAGAGATGGAAATGTTTAACAATTTCGTGGAAATGGTTAACAATTTTTTTTGAACTTCGTCACTCATAACACACGATTTTAACAGCCCAAGGTTCGTAGAAATTGCTTTTAACACGCATTTTCTACGAAGCTTGCGACAGCCAATTTAAAGAACGATGTAGGCTAGAAAAGATAACAGCGATGCATCTAGTAATTCCTCTCTTATTTTCCATTTTACGCTTTAATAAGTAATATGGCAGGATATTTGCATATAAGTAGTTTAAACACATTGTTTTTCATTACGCAATTAACAATCTCGAATTTATTGTCGAAATGCGATGCGAAACGAATGAACCAACGGAGCATCAACGAGCATAAATAAACCAATACACAGACTTTTGACAGGCCGGTGTTGTTTTTAACTTTTGAGTTTTTGAATTTTGAATTTTAAACACACAGCTTGTCACAAAACGGGGTATGTTGTTCCAATAGAAGCGGGACATCGACAATTTTCGGATGACGTCACAGTATTTTTTCGGCGTAGACATAAGGTCTCTACCTTAGTAAAGGAAGCTCAAAGTGTGGACTCTGCATAGAGGCGTTAAAGGTAAGGACGGTTCTTTCCTTTACTAAGGTAAGGTCGAGCCTTTACTTAGACAAAATTTAAGTTTTGACTCTGAATACGGGTGTGAGTTAGCATCGGATCTCAACCAGGCGTTGTGTTCAATTTTTTCAAAAGCTACATTTTCCGTATTCTGTGGTGGTAGTAGGAGATTTTCAAATAATGTCAGGTTATTCGTAACCCGGGAATGTTTGTCTTTCTTTTTAAAAAAAAAGGTAGAAATGTGTAGTGGGCATTATTTCTGTGTGCTTGAAGTAAGATTAATTTTGTCTTCTTTCGGATAAAATTGATCAAACTTAATAATTCTTCGAATTTTTTTCTTGAACTGATGACAATTTCATTGAACCTAGGAGTCAAAAAGTCCTGTGTAAATTGGCAAGTTTAAAATTAAATCATTGTTTAATTGGTATTGACCCTTCTAGGGATTTTCTGCGCTAATGGAGACTAGTTTTAAATTAAACTAAACCTTTGTATTTTTGGTACATTAAAAAAAATATATTAATTTTCAGGACTTTTTCTAACACCAATGGCAGGCAAGCTTACTGACAAAGCTCTAGCTGAACTAGCCAGCAGTATCCCGTTTCCCCAGAGACTGGGAAACCCATCCGAGTTCGCTATGCTTGTGGCAAACATCATTGAGAATCCCATGTTGAATGCGGAAACCATTCGGATAGACGGGGCCGTCAGAATGAAACATTAACTTGGAAGCACAGCATACTTTTGTGTACATAGCATACTTTTGTGTATGTAGCATAGTTTTGTGTACATAGCATAGTTTTTTGTAAGTAGCATAGCTTTATTGGTTGTGATGTATAACATTAATTTGTAATGGTTTTGAATTTATTATGTATTATGTACAAAGTTTTGTATACGCAGCATAGGTTTGTGAACATAACATAACTTTTGTACATAGTGTACAGAGAATAGTTTTGTATGTATATATAATGCACTGGTTTTTATTGAATATATTATGTATTTAGCAAAGTTTTGTACATGCAGCATAGGTTTGTGAACATAACATGTTTAAGTGTTACTCTGTACACTATGTACAACTTTTGTACATAGTGTACAGAGAATAGTTTTGTATGTGTGTATAATGCAATGGTTTTGTTAAATGTAGATATGTATAAAATAGAAATATTAATTAATGTATTTGATCAAGTACATAATAAACAAGTTTTTACATTTTTATTTTAGTGCTTACTATACTTTTTACCCATTTTTCAGTTCCTTCAAAAGAAGGGTGGTATTTGTAACAAGTTTTTGTAAGAAAAATAATATTTTTTAAGTTTGAAAAATTAGATTTTTTTTTTAGATTCTTATCTTTCTCAAAGTGTTAGGAATTCCCATTTCCATCTTTAAAATACAATTTTTTTTTAAATTACAAAAATGCGAAGCGCAAAATGAATCAGGTGGGAATGATTTTTAACAATAATTGGAACATGTATCCAAATGATTAACCGCTGTTACCTAATGCCTCTCAGATATTATCCGTATATGTGCATTATGACTCGCAAAATTAAAGCTGAGTTTTTACTAGGCATTTTTTATTACAATTATTTTTTGGTAATTTTTTTACATTAACTCCACCAGGAAAATAATTTTCCTCAGGGCCTATGTCACCCCTGGAGATACTGTGTGGGGGCTCTTTTAGAGGAGAGGAAGGAGTGAACATAGGTCTTGAAGAGACTCATGTTGTAGGAAGAAACACAGAGGCCGGCAAATCATTCCACAGCTGAGCTGTTGAACTGAAGAACACGTCGTAGAAGCTCATTTGATATTGCCATTCTCATGTGATAAATGTCAACTATATTTATGTACATACGGTGAAACCCTCTTAAGAAGTTTTCCAAGGGACCGGAAAAGACAAACTTCTTAACATCCGCAATATTATCACCCGAATGCAACAAACCTGAAACCCACAAAACGTGTGTGGTACATTCGTATACATCAAGTTTGTTCCTGCGTTAACGTGAAGCTAAGGGACTTGGGATGAGTATTTTCGTCTCTCCCGTACAAGTCACACCCTTAGTCAGTGGTCCTTCCTACGCAAGTGGCGCGGTTTATATGACCGTTTAAAAAACCCGAAGTTTTTTTTACTTACTTTTTTAATAATAACCCAAAGGTAGGGCAGTTAAGCAGGAAATCTTATATGTGAGAAAAATTGAGCCAATTTTGGGCAGAGGGACCGAAAATACCAAACTTCTTAAGAGAGAACTTCTTAAGAAGGTTTCACTGTAATATGTTGGGTGCACATTTGGCGTATTTCCGGACTACACACCGGTGTCGAAGAGGTCAATGACGTTAGTTCCTTGGAGCATCTTCCATTGTAATACTGGTAGAATAAGGACAGCATACCTACCTGATGCCTGTGCTCAAAAGATTTCAAACTCTTGTTAAGAGAGGGGAATCTATCAAACAGACCATCCATTTCTGCATGGAGTCAAGGGTTTTTTCAGGAATTTTGGGGCCAAGACCAGAGGTGGCTGCCAAATTCAACAGTAGGGTACACTTGATGGGGTGATTTGTACAGGGTAAGCAGTATTACTATTAAAGTATCTGGTAATTAGAGTTGCTTTGTTTAAAAAACTTAATCCTTAGAAAAAATTGTATCCTTAGATTATCATGAATATCCCTTAAGCTTCGCAGTGTGAGCGTGGAACAAAGTGTATTGGCCACCGAAGTGAGGAGCGTCTGGAGGCGCTTTGTCAAGGTGTCAAGGTGATGGGTCCCCGAAGAGGACAAGGGGAAGAATATGACAGGGATGTCATGAATGCGGAGAATGTTGTGAAAATGCACTGACATTTTTATTATTTTATTCAAACATAAGTAGGTATACATTTATGAAAATAATCACATTTATTTCACAAAAAAATGTACTAAGCATCAAATCAACGAGATTTTTAAAACTCGGCATCCATTTTAATAAAATACTGAATGAGTCACCAGGCAACTTGCAACTAACAATCTTCACTCTAATACTTACATAGCTTCTGGCCAGGGCAGACAAAGACAATAAATAGACAGAAATAATATTATTACAGTCTATAAATATATATATATATATATATTTATATACAAAATTAGAGATGTAATTAATTTGCTCTAGTATATTAATCTCTTAACACCTCAGGCCTCGACCATATTTTGTCAGTAGGTCGGAATATTTCCGCTTTGCGATAAAATCAAAATGTGTAAATGGAATATTTGTGAATATATTCGAAACCTAAAAACTGTTTTTGAAAGGTGATGAAAAACGCTTTTTATTTTTAGAAATAATTATCTAATTTCTTAAATTAAAATTTTTTAATGCAAACTTTAAAAAGTTGTAAAAATGGCCCACTTTACTTTTTTTCTAACTTTTTAGTTACTGGTTATGAAAAAAAATATATATACACATATTTTATTAGACAAATGTATTACAAACATTATCACTTTTTTGTCGTTTCATGTAAAAATAATAAATAAAAAATTAACAAAGTTTTGTAAATTTTTTTCAAATTGCAGTTGGAAACTTTGGTTTCATAAAAGTGTACATTTTAATTCTTGCGGTTATTTCGTTCCTTCTCACTTGTTTAAAATTTATGTCCTTTACTCCCTAGATTGTACATTCTGTGGTCTAGAAGTGGGAACTTTAGATCACATATTTTTTGGTTGTCCCTCTCTAAATAAATATCCTCTCTTCTATCAAGCGTTATCTAAAATTACTTCCCTTCCATACAACATCTCATCTCTTTTAAGTCTGAACTCGACTCCAATCTTCCATATAATTTGAAATTTGCACATTTAAATAATATTAATATGTATATAAATTCTCCTTTCCTTTCTCTGTAATTTGAAATGATGGCCTAGAACAACAAAGCCAGAAATAATTGGAAAAAAAAAAAAAAAAAACTTTTAGATTTGAATATATAGCGTAGTGTTTTCTCTTTTCAATACCATGTAGATCATATTACTCACTATGATAGTAAAGGAGACAACGATTTCTATGAGGCCTCTGTGAGAGTTGTTCCGGAAAATGAACAAATTAGCCTGACATGTTAAGAAGATTTAGAATAGTTTTAGTATTTTTATCAAGAACACTTATTACTTATCCAAAAACATACACCTGATGGTTAACAAAAGTCTGTAAAGAGTTAAGATGCCGAGCTTTATTTATATTCAGTTGAATTGGTACATTTTACAATTGTTTACAAATCTCATCTCATTTATACACAGTCTTATCGAATAAGTAGTGTTGGTAAATTTTACAGGTAACCAAACATTATTCTTAAGAAAAACTTAAATTTCAACAACCATTGGTAGTCGATAGGCCGCTTGGCTGGCGTGCATTGGGTAGAGTTCGAATCCCGCAGCAGGTACTGACTTGTACTCTTGCACCATAAGCTGAGCTTAGTCAACAGGGTTTAAAAGTAAATAATAACAATAAATTATTCCATCACGGATGGTATGCTTAAAAATTATGGAAGTGCAATTGCAATGAAATGTAATTTTTTTTTGTACCTAAGTATAAAAAAATAAATTACATTTCCATACAATCCAAAACATGTATAATAATATATATGTATATATATTATAATCCAAATTTTTTTGTACCTAAGTATAAAAAAATAAATTACATTTCCATACAATCCAAAACATGTATAATAATATATATGTATATATATATAATGTACGTACAGCAGTGGTTTGCAGTACATAAGTGCTGAAAAGCTTTGCCTTCGTTGAGAAAAACGAACCATAAATATAATGTTATATCGCGGGCTTGAGCCAGAATGATACAATAAGAAAATTAAAATTTTTAAGGAGAGGCAAATTTCGATGGAAATCTTATCGATTTTGTTTTTCTGTGGACTTAATTAACCACTCAGGTATTTTGCAATTGTGCAAGTTTTTCGTCTTAAACGAACTGTCACATTTATAAAAACTTTGAGTTATTTCTGCTTCGCAATTAAAGCTCTATAAATGAAACATTTTAACGTAGACGAATACTGAAAACTGTTTTTGAAAGATTATAAAATAAAACTTTCAAATTATTATATTACAAATAAATTCTAAAAACTTTGAGTTATTTCTGCTTCGCAATTAAAGCTCTATAAATGAAACATTTGAACGTAGACGAATACTGAAAACTGTTTTTGAAAGATTATAAAATAAAACTTTCAAATTATTATATTACAAATAAATTCTAACATTTGTAAATATTAAAATTTAGAAAATTGTAAAAATGACTCCCATGATGTTTTTATGTGAAAACGGTACTAAAATCACAGATTATAAAAAAAAATTTGGTTGTCGCTAAAGTCGGTTTACGGACGATAATTTTACTAGATAACGTCATATAATAACGGTGAAGTGGAGGAAAGATAGATGCGTCACAAGCCGAACGTTTACGCCGAACGCTTGTTCCGAGGTCTTGCTTGCACGCTCGGCTCAGGCGGAACATGACAATGAATCATACTTTTTCGTGCATGCAGCCGGCGTTCATCAATTTATAAGACGTTATCATGTCAAAAAAACACTTATTCTATTGTATAAATAAACAATTTTGTCACCTCACTTTTTTACGATTTCATACAATAATATTTAATAAAAAATTAACAATGTCTAACGGCACGTAGGCGATTTGGCGGGTGAAATCTTTTTCTATTAAAGAAGTCTTTTTTATGTACTTCTATGGACAACTTTGGATAGAGATGCGAAGTGTGGTTCAATATGGATCTTCTACGTTTTGTTTTAGGGTTGTCACCAGAATAATAACAGAGTTATAACGATTTCTGTGGGAACACACGCTTATTGTACTTAACTGCTATTGTTATGTTGTCGTGTAAACGCTTACGGGTCGGAGTGGTTGAGAACTATTATATCTATTCCAACTATTACTAGTTTTGTTGCAGTTTGATCATTTTACTGCAGTAACTACGTCAAGATTTCTATTGAAATTTGCGTCTCCTGTAAAATTAAAATTTTCATGTTATGTCATTCTGGCTCTGAGCCCTCCATTTGAAAACTCATTTTTCATACATACACACATATAGGCAAGAAACTTGTGAAGTAATTTATTTAATTGGCCACAATCAGCGGAAGATGATAATGTATTGGCCATTTTCAAATATTCAATGTACAATTTTTAGCCTTACTTGAAAAACTCCATACAGCCTACCTTTGGTCACAGAGCAATGCACGCCACTGATATACAGTGGTGATATTTTTATTACATTATTCTTCAATCAAATGACCTGACCAGAAAGCTTTTTTGGAAAAAAATGAGTTAAATAATAGCGTCGATGAGATTCTCACAAATTACCATAAAATAAGCCACAATATTCATTGGCATTCTGATCAGGTATCGCCATTAAGTTCATTAAGTTAATGAACTTTGATGTCTGTTACTAAACCAGCTTTTAATGTCATCAAATTATTATTATGTATGTCGTATTGTCCAATGCATTATTATTTGCATAACATAATAAAATTCACATTTTAAAATAATTTCATTTTAATTTCAATAATGAAAATAATACATATGTATATGTTGCATTTTGCAAGAATTTTATTAATCAAATATTGGAATGAATAAGAAATGGAAAACCTCCACAAGATTATGAAACTATGAGCGGGAAATTACGGGAAAGGTAATAAAGTACCCACTGATAAAATATTGTAAAGTTTAATCAGTGCCCACTGATTAAACTTTACAAAGTTTACTATAAAAATATATCAAAGTACTTTGAGAGGTAGTAATTATAACTAAATGTAAATTTATCTTTGGCATAATTTAATAATAAATTTTCATTTAAATAGGATGTTTTTTAAACCATATTGGCAATTAATACTGGCGCTGCATGGTATGTATTTACATAAATAGGTAGATTAAATCAGCTGTCAGAAAAAGAAAAATAATAATAGTGCTATTTGATTTGCAATAAAATACATATTTAAGTAAAAACTTGTGATTATTGGTACCTATATGAATAAATATTAATAGTATGGTGTTGTTTAGTTAATAATAATTAATAAAACATTGAAATGATCATCAAGTGATTGATTCATTCAATCAGGTTTCATGCAAAATCAAACAAAAGAGAAAATTAATATATTTATCACTCAACTATTTAACTGTAACAAAATGAACCTTTGACAAAAATGTACTTGGAATAAGTAGGTAAATTAAATGAATTATTTATTTAATTAATAAAAATCTTGTTTTACAGTTTTTGAGTATTTAAAACTGAATTAATATCATTCTACATCAAGATTTCCATTATTTTGAATTTTGGACATAAGGAAAAAAATTTAAGCACTGAAGTGACTAAAGTCAAAATATGGACCGATTTTATTTTTCTGCGATTGACAGCGGTCCAAAATTGGTCCACATTTTTTTTTGGACCAAAGTTTACGATTTTACAATATTTTTTTTTATGAATCCTACAAATATGTGATAATTGACAAAATATAAGTAAATTCATTGGCTATACATAACTATAATCAGTTTGTATGTCTCGATATTAAAATTCGGAAGTATGATTTTTTTAATGTGGGCGGAAAATATTTAAAAAAATCACAAGCAATCGGAGGAAAAAGTTTTAAATCGCGCTGCCGCTTGTGTGGTTGAGCGAACATTTGAATGTATCTATACCTTTGTAACTATACCTTGTTTGAAACATCCGCCCACAGTTCCCTCTTATTATCGATTATATAAAATTTAATCCATTTCTGTAAAACCGCAAAATGTTAACTTGATGATAAATAATGGATAAATCATCTGATTTGCTCAATATAATTAATTGACTGAAAAATAATCATTATTTGTAATATATTTCACACAAACTTATTCAAAATTGTTTTAAAAAATCTTATAAATCAATCTGAGGCATACCATCAAACACAGCGTAGTATAATTTAACTTATTATAAGAATGTTGACAGATGTTGTATAACAATAAAAGCATTTTGTTCCTAAACATCAATCACTTTTATAATAATGTGAGCGTACATAAATAATTACATTTAAATAATGCAAATCTTTCAATGCAAAAGTATAAAAACCTCTAACTATGTTAAAAAAATATATATAAAAGCCATTTTTATTATAATTTCAATCTCTACTATTGTGCTACATAGTCAAACTAACCAGTGCAAAAAACTTATGTTTTATTACCAAACAACTAGGAATCTCTAACTCTTGTTTTATAACATTGCAATTATATTATAATTTGGGAAAACAACACTTATAAATACTTTTTTTTTAGCAGCTAATTAAAATTATTATATATGTAGAAGAAAAATAGTACATTTGAATGCTTCGTTAGATAAACTCTAAATCGTCGTTAGGCCTGTTTCATTGCACAGGTAAGGGTGACAGTTTGTTAGTTCTGTCCTCTGTCACTATGATGGGATTGTTAGGCTGACTCCTAGTTTGAGATGAGATGTTAAGAAGTACGTAGCGGAACAACCATAAAACGTAGAATCGATGATAAAAGTGTGTGTTCAACCCTTCAGGTGGGTCAGAGCTGTGTGTATTCTAAAGTGCAGGCGAGACTCCAGAGAATAGCCAGAATAGTTTTTGCTGCAAAAGAAAGAAAAACAACATTAATAAATTACATAGGTTCAATTTTGTTGGTATATTGAATGCAATTGAGTGGCATAGGATAGAGACACACTTTCCGACTCTCTCACATTATGTTAAATAAGATAAGAGTGTTACTATATGCAATCACTCGAGTGACGGCTACCCAATTTTAGGTATAAATTAATATGTTTTTAAAAAATCTAAGTACATGGGATAAACGGTGAAATCTAGGAGGATTATTGGCTTTAACTCGTTGCTAAAAATCTTTTTTGAAATACGATTTTAAACCTTAATTATAAAGAAAACATATGAAGGATAAGGTCAGAATCGCTTGGAGCATTCTTGTTCTTAAGGTATAGAATGCTTTGAACACATCTATGGAACCGGAATAATTTCTATGAATTCTTTATAGATCTCTGGCCGAGTTTTTTTCTGAGCATCTGAGCTGTCAGTTCGGTTGCATCATTCTAGTAAAAAAGATCGTAAAACTTATGAATTCGTCAAATAAACGCAAGTAAAGTTGTTTTTAGGCATAGTTTATTGTTCAAGGAATGTGTTTCGGTAAATATTACATAAGATAGCATAAAATAAACCCACAAAATATTATATCAAAGTCAAAACATTGTGAAATTTACAAGTTTCCTCCAGTGGCACGGGACGAGTTAAATTGCAGTAAGCATTTCGTATATTTCCGTATTAATATTTGATGTATGTACGATATTAATTAACCCTCGAATAATGAGAAAATAATATCTATGAACTTTTGCCTGTCAAGATTTGCACGCAAAATTTCCGGTTCTTCCCGTGCATTTTAAATGTTCCTTTTTATTGGTTATTTTTTATTTTTTTTGCAAAAACGAAAATTGTTCTACAATCTGGATAAAATAATCTTTCCGATGTGTTTATTAGAAATCAAAATTTTTGTTTTTAAATATTTAAATTTTGATATTGAAAATGTAAATTTGCTTAAAAATACGTTTCTGGGGATTCCTTAAAAAAGTACGTAAAATAAAATAAACTGTAAATTGTAAATAAAGATTCATTTTTTTAAGAAAATTTGTAATAAAACTGTCACCTCACTTTTTATGACATTCATACAATTTTATTTTAAAATTAAATGTTTGCTACGTCACAAATTGGCACAAAATAAAATCGTCACTTACGATCGGGTTTGTAAAATATCTAACCAACATAGCTCGTATATTCCTATAACAATAAGAAGCATCATTTCTTTCGCTTTCTAACATAAAAGAAATGACATATGTTTGAACGACAAGAAGAGAGATATCTAACTTTTAATAATGCACGGTCGCTCTGGGACAATCTGGGTCTCCTGTTATTATAACGGCATATGATATTTTGGGACAACTTGGGTCTCCTGTGATTAGACGGGTTAAGTCGAATGGCCAAATCGAAAACCGAACCCCTCCATCGCTCACTTCTTATTACTTTCATCTGAGAATTTTTAAAACTTAAGACATAATAATACAGTAGTTGTAGACTGTTGTGTAGTTTTATTGTTTTAACTGGAAGAGGTAATAGTACACAACTGCTAGCCCTGTACAAATCGCAAGTGCGCCCCACGGTTGAATTTGGCAGCCACCTCTGGCCTGGAGCCCCAAAATACCTGAAAAAAACCCTTGACTCTGTGCAGAAACGGGCGGTCCGTTTGATAGATTCTCCTAATTTAACAAACGGTTTGCAATCTTTAGAGCACAGGCGCCAGGTGGGAATGCTGTCCTTGTTCTACCGGTATTACAATGGAAGATGCTCCGAGGAACTAGCGTCATTGATCCCCTCGGCAGCGGTGCATAGTCGGGAAACACGCCAAACGCGCGCTCAACATTTGTACACGGTTGACATTAGTCACATGAGAACGGGTCGTTTCTACGACTCGTTCTTGAGTTCAACAGCTCGGCTGTGGAACGATTTGCCGGCCTCTGTGTTTCCTCCCTCCTACAATATGGGTCTCTTCAAGACCCATGTTCACTCCTTCCTCTCCTCAAAAACACCCTCCACACAGCATCCTCAAAGATGACATAGGCCCTGAGGGAAATTATTTTTTCCTCAGGGCCTCCTGTGTGGAGTTAATGTAAAAAAAAAAGGTATTTAGACATGACTTGTCAATAAATAATCATAGTTCTCATCATATAAGCTTATCCTAGCAGGAGATATTCCAGGAATAAGGCCGATCCTCGCCTGACGGACCAGATGAAGGAAGCTCCGAGGAAGAAATGTATAAATATTAGTCATGTAATAATTGCTATAATTACCGAGCATCCTCCAATGAGCCTATGGCCTTGTTCTTTTGCCCCATGTTGTTGAACAGGAGACCAATCTCCACAATGGCGTACGGAATTAGGAAGGTATCCTCTTTGATTTGCTTCTTCAAGCTGAAAACAGAATACATATACCGTCTTACTCACGATGAATCCCTGTTACGACGTAATAACAACGCATTAGCTATGCAGGGGTGGGGGCCTATACTGCTCAGATTAAAAATCTTTACTCACGAACACATTTTGTCCTGATACAACTCTAACAGGTTTTGATATTTTTAGACTGGCATCACTCTATTCCAAATCTCAAAAATGCCCTGTATTTCGCATTTTTGCGTCGCGTTGCCGACTTCACGTTCATTCAAATGTCAATATTATTTTGACGGCTCGACGGTTCGCTTTATTACATGGTTTGTAAAATGAATGCGGAAACATTAAAGAAGTAATATTAACGACAATTTTAATGAAGTAAGTATACCTACATGTTAAACATATATGTAATGTTAATTTTTCTACATATTAAAGTGACAGCCACACAAAATCTGACATGAATGCATCTGATCTCAATAGTAATTACATTCTATTTTTGGCTCGTTATTCATATCATTTTCGTCAGGGGGTAGGCATTTTTGCCCTTCGTCATTATTTATAATGAAACTAAAATGCACTTGAATATATTTTAATAGGAAAAAATGCTTATAGTACCTATACAATTCGTATTAGATTAAGACACATTACGATGTAACTACGTATGCAACTTAATTAATAATGGACTATTTTTCAGTTATAGGCAAATGATAATCGCAAAGATCTAAACCAGATACAAGCGCAACTGAAGATGAGGTTGAGAACAGGACGAGTTCGTACTAAAAGTACTGGCCACGTACATTTTCAAATCAAAGGTAAATATCGTGGCTTTATTGTTTTTTAAGATAAGTTTGTATGTTGAAAGTAATATATGAAAATATCAACGGTTCTATGTGTAGTTGAACTTGAACTTACCGTAAATATAGAATAATACCTTTGATCAAACAAAGTCAAAGAATAATACAACAGACTTTATTGTCATATCAAAATTGAAAGTTAAGAAAATAAATAACTTTGTTCAATAATTAATTATGTAAACCACAAAGTGATTGATTTTTAAGAAATTGGGAAAGCTTTATGTCATATAATGTCTTTTTTCCAGAAAGTTAATTCCAACGACATGAAAATAGAAAGCACCGAGAAGATGAATGCTCCTGTATGCTCAGGTTTATGAAGGAAGAGTCCAGAGCCAATATTCAGCTAAAGGAACTGGAGTCACAGACTAGAATAAGATTGATGGAGGAGCTTAATGCTCAAAATATTGATGCTAAAATGTGGACGGAGAGCTAAATAAAAGTACACATAAATAAATGTAGTTGTATTCATTTTGATATTGTGTTTTATTCTTCTGTTGTTGTGTAATATGTGTCTGTTTCAGCAAGTACATTATATTGAACAAGTAGGTACATTTTTCAAATAGTATAATATAATCTTATAGTTGGCAAATCAGAAGTTATAGATTCACATTTATGATAAAAAAAACAGAGCAACATGATACAGTCATACATATTACTAAAAATGTTGACAAATGAAGACCCGTATAGAGGCATTTCCAATCTGGTTCATGTTTGGGGCTGCTTCCAGTTCCACAACAGCACCACCACCTGCTACCGCTACTGCTTCCTTGTCGCGTTCATCATCATCTATTCCAAATTACAAATCATAGCATTAGCACATACAAAACTCCAAGAAAAGACAAACAACAAACAAACAGCAGATTGTATTATAATGTTTAATTTTAACACACATCTTTTATCATATATTTAATGTAAGAAGTGTATAATATAATAGCGGTATAGTACAGCTATAGTATGCCTTCTTACATAAACTATATCGTATATTATTAATGCAAGAAGTGTGTAATATGCTACTGCTTCCTCGTCGCGTTCATCATCATCTATTCCAAATTACAAATCATAGCATTAGCACATACAAAACTCTAAGAAATATCTAAAGACAGATTGTATTATAATGTTTAATTTTAACATATACATCTTTTATCATATATTTAATGTAAGAAGTGTATAATATAGTAGTGGCATAGTATAGTGTACGGTCAGGCACGGGGCACACGATCCACTAGTGTTGCTGAGGAGCATAAACTATTGTATTAAATTATTTTCTTACCTATTGAGGGTCATTCATATCGATGAATCAAGACAAGACAATCATATCAAGACAATGGAGAACTTGATGTCTTGATGGTATCATACACATACCCCGCAGCAGATACTTGTGTTGCGATAGATATTTGAGCCCTGTTGAAGACAACTTCTCTGGGGTATCTTGGTTTCTGAACTGGGGTGAACAGATACTTCTCCCAACAGTGCACACATTACTCAGGGGAAACGTTTCATTCTCTACAACTCTGCAGAAGTTGCTTGTTGTTCTTCAATGCTATGCGGCATTTTAATGTGCTGTGAAGCAAGAAATCCGTATCCGAATTTCAGCAAAATCACAAGTATCTGCGAAAAAAATTTTAAGTATAATAATATAGCTTGTTTGGTAATCGATTTAGCTGATTTTTTTTCACAGGAGTGAGTATTATAAACACAATCTTACCTCGTTTTGACCCCAGTATCGTACGGCACAAAGAACCTGGAGATCAAAACATCCAAATATAGCCGTACAAATCGATTAAGCGTCTCATATTTACTTTGGCAATTCTATATTTATATCTGAAATCACTCTCTGTTAACGCCGCAAATGGGTCGTACCGCTTTTTATACGTTTTCCGTGCCCGTGGTAGACGAAAATTTGCTAAACCTTCGAACTTTTATGTCAGATGTCAACAAAGTTTGACATCTCGATTAATTACGGCCGTAATAACGACGCTAACCCTGGGTGTCAGGTGGTTTAAAATCTGACAGCTGCTAATATAACGATGTAATAACGGTGGATAAAAATCGCGCATGCGCGCGACTGTCGGATCATCATGTGAGTAACAATTTCGCCTAACCCGTCCGTGTTGCGGCGTAATATCTTTTTTTTGCGATTATGAGTAAGACAGATAATGTTTTAATATTGAAAGTAATCAATGGTAATTTACTACTAATATTTAATTTATGTATGATGTATATGTTACCCAATAACTGTATCCAGACATTTGTGAGCTTGCAGGTGCGCTCCGAGGTGGCGGAGGGCAGAACCCTTCAACAGCAGAAGAAGAGCTTTCTCATCGACACAACTAACCCCAGCGGCCTCGGTATTTTCAAGCAACTGAAAAAATCAATAATCTTTTTTTAATTTCCCACTACACCTTAAACTCTTTGCTACTTTGGTGCTCTGTCTGTAACATTTTATTTGTTGTCTCAATCTTTAATATGTAATCAATCTACTTCTCCACTGTTACTTTATCAATTTTATATTCTATCTCCCTCTTTCCCTCTTATATATATACATTTATAAATCATAGTTAAGGGTAACGATTGGAAAATTATAACTTACTTACAATTATTGTAAAAAAAAGAGTTTATATTCCGTTCTCAATAAATAAGTTCAGAACTTCCCCTAACATTGATATAATTATACGTTACAAAAAATGTAACAAAGATGTCTGAAATAACTCATGTACCATATTAAACCATACAACTGAAATAAAGTACCTAGGTGTAATTGTAGACCAACATGTGAAATAGATCAAACACATGTGTGAACTTGTTAAGCACATTAGGAAATGTATCTGTATATTTATTATATTAAAAAATATTCTCAAGTTAATCTAAAAAAAGTCTATTACGCACTACTCCAATCGTTAATTCAGTATGGGAGGTGCATATGAAAAATTGTAAGTCCTGTAAAGGTGGTACAAAGATTAATTATTAAATTAATTTTGAAAAAACGTTCCCTTCGGCAACACAGTTAAAAATTTTCGAAGTACCAAAAATTAAAGACCTCTATAAAAAAGATTCAATATAACAATTTTTCAAAGAAAATATAATAAAAAAAATTAAGCTTTACTCATCGTTTAAGGCATAAAGATTAAATCCAAATCCCTCTATTTTAAACACAACAAATGCACAATAATCATACATATTTACAAAGGCAAAAAATATTTAGAAATATCCCTTTTATTTGGATTTTATTGCAAAGCGGAAATATTTTGACCTTCTGACAAAATAGGCCCGATGCCTGAGGGGTTCAATTTTCAATGAGGAGATCAATTTATGCTAAATGAACTCTCAGATGTTTGAACAGATGAATTGAATAAATTACTTTTCCCTCCCTTTCGACACTGATGGAAACAACAGAAAGCATCTTTGCACAAATGTTTTAACTTTCTCCTCAGCATCTTCAACTTTTGTTGTAATCTCTGAAGATATGCCTTATTTATGTACTAGTGCCAGTCCATTGATCCTCACAGAGAGAACCTTGGTCAGATCCTTTTCCAGATTTAAGTAGAATGATGTGAATGACAAGTGATCCGGTCAAAACAAGTTATACATTTAAACAAAACACTACTATTATAGTTTGATGTTGCATGCTTTATTTCTCAAATCGAATTCTTTTCAGTATTTACCTTGAGTACTTTATCCCCAACTGAGAAGTTACTGCTAAAAACACGGAACATATTCCAGAGATACATCATCTCAATTGCAGGCAGCAGGAGTCGTTCTCCCTTCTCAATGAACTTCAGACAACGCTTGATGACGAACTTCTCCATCGGCAGAGACTTGCCAGCAATCCTCTGCTTGAAGGACGGAGCTTCTCTGGAAAAAAATTAAACAAGATTGAATAAACCTGAGATGAATTCAGAATGCAGGGCCGGCTCTGTGCTAAACGGCGCCTGGCGCGAGTGAAAACCTATATTAGAGCGCTATATTAGGTTTTAAATATTATCAGCGAAGTTGGGGCTCAGAGTGGACTCCAATTGCGCCTTCACAGGACTGGCCCTGTCAAAAACTGTATAAAGGTTTGTTAGCAATTTGATTGTAGAAAAGAAATTGAGTTGGATCATTTTTAGGGGTAGATACTGACAACATTGGACTTTTATGCTTTTAGCCCAGTCAATGGGTCATCAGAAAAAGGAGTTACCTTACAAAAGGGTATGCAGTGATGGTTTTTTTTGTATGTTGCGTATACCTAGTTACTTAAAAATCCAAGTTTTCTGACAAATTGCACATGCGCGCACGTCAATAAGACCAGATCTGTGTCACTATTTTAGGTTTTCAAAAAATGTGTCACTATTTTAGGTTGGGATCTGTGTCACTATTTTAGGTTGTCAAAAAATATTGTTAGCTTTAAAGCAATCAGCAAAATTTTCAACTATTAAATTAGTGAGTTTTAAAAATGAACATTGATAAAATGTGTGCAATTGTGTTTCGTGACTTCACAAGCAGTATAATTCATAATTCGAATGGCAGTACTGCCGAGCACGTACCGTGATACCACAAGCTTTTCGGCCGGCAGTAAATATTAACAATTTGACGGCTTATACCATCAGTATTATTCGCTATTTTTCAAAAATTCTAAAAATTCCGTCCTCAGCATTCTCTAATTAATATGATTTATTTCTAAATAACATGAAATTTCGCTGTAGGAGATAACCTCATTAATAGAAGGATTGTTGGCTTTACTTCATCAGATTGGTGCAGGTTTTCTTCTCAGTAGCGGACAGATCATCCCAGGCCATGATCATGATGGCAGCCTTCTGGTAGGAGTAGATGGTGCGTGACCATCGGCTTGCTTCCAACAAGTAGTCGCAGTACAGCATTGCCTCACGCCAGTCAAGGGAGGTGCTGGAAAACATTACATTCAATTTGTGCTGTTAAGGACTGGAGTAATAATGGACCAATATAAATACAGTCGAACTTGGTTTTAATGATCACGGCAATAGCGTGCACGGCTATAATGAGCAATTACCAAATGAAATTTTCGTTCAGACTTATTTTCATATAATTGTTGAGTGTTGTAACGAGGACAATTCGCTGATATAAAGCCCAAATAATTTTGTCAACACAATTTCTTAATACATAAATGGATGTCAACACAATTTCTAAATGGTTAAATTCTCAAAGTAAGTAATAACAGTCCGGGCGACATATGCCCGGCGTGCAACAGCAGCGGCTGGCGGGAATTTCCTATCCCGTTAGGGACCGATTAATATTTTTATGACACTACTTGGCAACAAATATGGAAAACCAAATAAATTGAATAAAATCCTTGTAGAATACCCCCTTCCCTCTCCCTCGTATGTTATGTATATAAACTATAGATTAAGAATTATTCTTACCAGTCTGAAGATGACTTTAATAGGCTGAAACTGGTTACGGTAAAAATAAATTAAATAGAAATAAATTTTATGTGTTTTATTATATTATTATTAAAATGGTTAGAAAATAGGGCTTGAGCTAGTTTAAGTTACCGCTAGAGCGCACAAGGCTTCATGAGATGTAATTTTAGCATTGTATATAAATTACCATAAACAATTGATGTTTAGTTAATTTAGTTTTTCCACTATATTTGTACATACCAGTGCACCCATAAGAGCTCCCAGAAGCACAAGTGGTGGAACTGGGGCCAGATGTCCTGGCTCTTCCAGGATCTCTTGTACCACATTACGGCCTCGTCCAAATTGCCTTTCATGTACTCCAACCGTCCCTTGAAGAATTGGAACCACACACCTGACGGATAAGCCTGCAAACATTTATATTTACATGTAATAATAAGATATGAATAATGAAACTAGTACCGAGAACAGAGCGAATGAATGCAGTCCAATTAAAGCAAGTTGGTCAATTTCAATGTTCTTTTATCTATTCCATTCCTTTTGATGGCCTCCATGGTCAAGGAATAAGCGATCCAAAGGATGTTGGTTCAAATCCAGGCTTGTGCAAGTAAATTTTTCTCAATTAATTAATTAAAAATAATGTATAGAATATTTGCAGCACATTCACATTTGCTTCCACAGAGTGGAAGATACTCTCAATTTCGCCCTGGTGTAAGACCATTATTCAGATTTGAAACGTCGCCTGAAATGATTTTAGCAGTGTTTGCTGACCAGATCTAAATAGCCAGGTACTTCCCCACCTTCCTCTTCCCCATCTTCTGTAGCTTCCCACTATCTTCAGCCTCACAATATACCCCAATTGGGGATGCCTTAGTCTCACCGGCTGCAAACAGGAGCAGTTGTGACTCTTGTGCAGTAATAATATTAAAAAAAAATACAAGTGTGCAGTTCACATGCAGGTAGAAGTGAAACCTTCAGAAAATTGAGAAGCACGGCACAAAGAGGAGACCGATTACTCTATCTCATTTTCTCGCGGGCTAAATCCTATAGATGTATGTGTTTGTCTCTTTTTATAATAAAAGTTTTGCTATTTTTCGTTTCATCGAGTTTCAAAACACAACGATGCTAAAGATAACCTTGGAAGAAAGACCTTGGAAAGGCCAGGTGTGCATCTAAGAGGTGTGCATCCGCATTTGATAATAAATACCAATTATATACACCATTTATTTATTTTGACAAAACAGGAAATTTGACACGACACTCATTTCAACAGATGGCGCAAGAAATAAAGAAATCTTTTGTCATTTGATTGATATAAATGTGTTATATGTAATATTATTTTCATTCCGTTTAGTGGACGGTTGTCAAATAGATCTAAAATATGAAGCGTAAATTGAATTATTAAGATATTACCTCCAGTTGCTTTTTGATGATTTCATCACACAAGGCCAGGTCTCCAGGCTGGTCGGTGATGATGTAGCAAATGATGAGATGATAACCTAGAATGGTCATCACACATAGCACCTGTCTGATACCACCTTCCCCGTTCAACCCCTTCAGCAGCTCACTGATTCCTTGATTCTGTTAAATATCAAATTAAATGACACACTGCCATAATTTTACATATCGCTTCATGAATATTAATGTCGCCGCAAAAATGTAAAACAAACAAGATATTAACCGTTAGAATGCTACGCGGCGCAAAAGCGCTGCGATCGTTTGTATCGAAAATTGCGGCGCAGCGCAAAAGCGCTGCGAGTTTCAGTGTGTTTTCGGTGCTCCGCGGGAGTGCACGTACGCTAACCTCGCGCGTAATTTGTAATGAGAGTGCATTTTTATACATTTAAAAATAACTTTTATCGTTTTTTTATATTATTTTAAAAAAATAACCATGTCACGTGCTATTATTTCGAACGTTGATTCGATTCCTAGTGATTCTACGGGGAGTGAAATGACAGATACAAATAGTGATGATAGCAGTATTATAACGCATCGAAGAAAAAGATTGAGGATTGAAAGTGAGTCTTCTACCTCCTCTTCATCTACAGAAACAGAAGAAACACCAACTTTTGCCAAAATTCCTCCGACAAAAGTGTTTTCTAAATCAACAAATGATTTTTTCGAGACTCCTGGACCTAGGCGGGCGCCTCCTCCCGATGGCACACCCATAACCTATTTCAACATATTCTTTACCATATCACTGCTCGAAACCATCGTAAGGGAAACAAATCGATATGCTGCACAGTTTTTGGCCTCGCACACTGTATCGGATAATTCTCGAGCAAAAAAGTGGACGCCGACAACAATATACGAAATGAAAGCCTTTATTGCTGTCATACTCGAAATGGGAATAACGAGAAGGCCAACAATTAGTAGTTATTGGATAAAAAATTCCCGACACATACCATGGTTTGGGACAATGTTTTCAAGGGATAGGTTCCAACTGATTTTGAAGTTTTTTCACTTGGTTGATAACAGATTATTATTTGAACCAGGCCATCCGAATTATGACCCATGTGGCAGGTTTGATGTGCTTGTCAAACATGCAAATACCGTATTTCATCAGCATTATGTACCAAATCAACAACTATCCATCGACGAGTCGTTAGTTGGTACTCACTGCCATTCTTCGATAAAACAATATATTCCAAACAAAAAACACCATAAATGGGGAATCAAATTTTGGATGCTGTGCGACTCGGTTTCCAAATATTGCTTGGGTTTTTTCTGCTACAAAGGAGCTAAAAATACAGATGACAGAGATTCGGTAGAAAAATATGGTCTTGGATTTACGGTAGTGCAAAAATTGCTTTCAATTGGAAATTACCTGAACAAAGGTTATCATTTGTTTACAGATAATTTTTACACAAGCTTACGATTGGCCAAAGCCCTTTTGGAACAAAATACATATATAACTGGAACAATAAGACGTAACAGAAAAGAGATTCCTCCAGAAGCTAAGAAAGCAATCGTAGGAGAAGCCAAATACCTAGCACATGAAAATGTTTTGATGTGTTCATTCAGAGACAAAAAGTCCAAACCAAAGCCAGTCATATTGATTTCATCCAATGCAGATACTAATAGTGTGACGATCAAGAAAAAGAAAGGGAATTTTGAATACGAAAAAGTGAAACCAAGCATGATTGATGACTACAACAAATACATGGGAGGTGTGGACGAATCTGACAAAATGTTGTACGTGTATTTGGACGAGCGAAGAACCCTAAAATATTGGAAAAAAGTAGTATTCAACATTTTTGGAAGAATGGTACTCAACTCTTATATTTTGTATGTTTCCAACACTACCGAAAAAAAAATGACCCGGCTCCAATTCACATCGAAAATTATTGAGGATCTCGAAAAGGAGTGGATGAATCATAAAAATAGCGTGTCAACACAACCATCTTCATCAAAGAAAAAATTTGCGCTGGAAAAATTACCGGGACGTAACTTACGCCAGTGCGAGGTGTGTAGCAACAGAGGGAGTGGGATAAAACGATCCCGCCTTATTTGCGTACGCTGTAGGAAAGGCCTACACGCTATTTGTGCGGCAAAACATAATTGTTGAGCTATTTTTTTTTGATTTTTTATTTTCTAAAAGAAATAAAATACAATAATATTGATATCACTTTATGTTTAATAAACATTAATAAACAATAAACATTTTATCTTTATAATGCAAAAATAATTAATAAAATTGATTGATATTTGTCTAAGTTAGAGTGTTTTATTTGACACCATTATTTTTTCCTCTAAATTAATCAATATGTGTAAAGCAATTTTCATTTATTTTTGCCAAAATTGCTTAGCACTAAAACGGTTAAAGATTCACATATTTAACATGTTAAGCTTTTACTAGAGAATAATAATATCTTTTCGCTTTTTACACTCAAAATAAAGACGCATGATGAAGTTTTCATTGGAAGTCATAAACTAGCCACTGGAGCGACCGCGCAAAATAAATAAATTTGCCTTGATTGTTCGAGATTTCAACAAGATCATTTTTTTAAATTTTTTGCCAACATTAAAAAAAATCATACCTTCGAATTTTAACATGGAGACATAAAAATTTATTATAGTGCTATATGGCCAATGAATTAACCTGTATTTTACCGTTTATCTCATATTTGTAGGATTTATAAAAAAAAATATGAAAAAATCGTAAAATTTATAACTGCGCAAACCCTGCGTGTTTGTTAAAAACTCATTATAGTGCTGTATAGCCAATGAATTAACCTGTATTTTACCGTTTATCTCATATTTGTAGGTCCCATAATAATAAATAATATAAATTCTTTTTACTTTGGAACTCCGTAAGAGGTACCTTTTAGAGTCAAAATAGAATATTTTCGATTTCTGTATATTATCTGTGGTATACTTGAAAATGAAATATGCACATCTATGGAAAAAGGTCTTAATTTTAACTGTATACAGCTGATCAGAAATTCTGCATGAAAAAAATATTTAAAAAATTTATTTTTAATATCATTCTAAAATAGTCTACGAAGTTCAGATTTGCGACATCTATAGTTGTAATAGATAAAACATTTCAATAGCATCATTTTAAAATAAATTGCTGGCCATGGAAATGTTTTAAATAATTACAATGAATGTTTTACAAATGGTAGGAAAATGTGTTCCAATTTTGGACCTTTTCAATCGAGAAAAATAAAAGTGGTCCATTTTTTGACCACAATCGCTCCAGTGGTTCTGAAACATTTTAAAATTAGCGAATTGTATAAAACTTGTGCAAGTAGAAAATCTACACATCATAAGCAATACAGTCATTCCACACAGTCACTATAAAGCACTTTAAAACAAGCATTTGAATAAGTTTGCATCCCTCAGAAACGCTTTTACCAGTTAAACTTTCAATAGGCAACCTACTTTCATTGTTGACTTTGTCAATATTATGCTGCAGGAATGCACAAGGAAAATTGAATGGCTATTTTGAATTTTCCCCACAATCAAAGCTAGTGAAACTAGTGAATTCATTGCGTAACATAATAATTTTATTTTCAGTAATTTAAAATCAGTGAAGCAACAATCACAAGGAAATTGTAATAGATTTTTATTTACTCTTATTAAGAGGATACTCAGAAGAATTCATCTACTCTTTCATGTACGGCGCGAGTATAATTATTTTAGGAAAAAACGCTTTTATGCTTTAAATATTCAGATAAATTAATTGCTTGTGCCCGTACATACGCAATATGAATGTGAATAATAGTTTTGTCCACAAACAAATTCAAATCTTTCAAGAGAGGCTAACAAATACAATTTTGGATTGAATCACCGATACAATATTGTATTTGTTAGACTTTCTCGAAAGATTTGAGTTTGTTTATAAACAAAACTATTTATTTATTCATATTGATATTGCTTTTATACAGACGCAAACAATTAATTCATCTTAATACTTTAAAGCGTAACCTGTAAAAAGTGTTTTTCCCTAAAATAATTATACTTGTGCCGTATATGAAAGAGTAGATTATGAATTCTTTTGAGCAACACCTAATAGAAATCCATTTCTTATATTCAATATTATTATTACATAATTTATAAAAAAAGTTTTTCTATAAACACTTCTACTATGTAATTTATTATTAAGCGTTACAGCTGTTTCGCATTTTTGCTATCAAACAATGTTGATAATGCCTTTGGAAGACGAAACAACTGTCAAGCGTAATAATAAATGAATTAGCAAAACTTGTTAGTAAATAAACTGTTTTAATAAATTAAGTAATAATTTTATTGAATATATAAAAGATATAAAAATTTTAATAGTTTTACAGATAAAACAGAATAAAGAGATTCTTGCTTATGTGGTGGTGTACTACACAGGCTGTCCGTAAAATAAGATCTCTGAGGTGCTGCGGTCATGAGAAACAATTTTACATGCGATCCAGTAACACTAGCGTGTTGCCTGGTTCTCTTAGGCCAAATCCCCCACGCTGTACTTTCTGTGACGCTTAATATCAGCGTGGCAGCCTTTCGCGATGGAGCTTCCATTCGCCGCACCCACCAGGTGTGAATTACCGCAGCACCTTGGAGACCTTATTTTACGGATAGCCCTCATATAACGTAGGGCCACTACGGATAGAGAGAGGACTGTTCTGAGGGTGTTCTATACTAGTTTGAACCAGTTTGACGCATGTTCGCAATACTATGCACAAATACATACATTCAAACATGCACTTTATAAATGATTTATCTGTACTTCATTTGATGGTAGATTTTTCTAGTGCCTACATTGATTTAAAAATATAACAGAATAACTATTAATGCTGAAATCAGTGAAGTCGCTAGAAACAACAAAATAATTAATTTATACAGCAACATTGAATTTAATTCAGCGCAAAAAAGATAAGTACCTACTTCAGCCAATGTTTACCTTGTCTCCGCTGAACCCAACAAACTCTAGCAAGCGAATGATCCGGCCTGGCAGAAGGGAGATCATCAAGTTGAAGGAGCCAATGCCCATTCGTACACCGCTCTCAAAGTGAATCTTGGAGGTCTCATTCTCCCAGTTTCTGACCTTCAGAATGGTTGCACATGCCCTGCAAAACATCAATTATCACTTTCCAAAGCATTAATGGTTTATATTTTTATAAATATACCTATACGGCTTCAACCATCCTTAATACTGTTTTCTCCAATCGAACAATTGAAAATTATAGAAAGATAATATTATCGTCGCTGTTCGGGCAAAAGTCACCAAACCACAATACACATTTATGAGATAATGAAAATTTGAAAGCAAAAATGTTTTACAAAACGGATTTAAAGTTTATGTAAGTAATGGAAATTTCTAAGTTTTATCTACACACATAACAATGCAATGGCCCTACTCTCCATGACAACACAAAAAAGATTTCTCAAAGAGTTGGATAGTATTGAAAGAAAACAAATAGCTTGTAAATAGTCTTGAACCATTATATCCTTGTTAAATCAATTACTAATAAATAAATAAAAAATAATTAAAAAAATTTTGCACATTAAAATAAAATTATTTCTTTAACACTCAAATACAGATATCTCAAAACTTGTGCATGTGGGTTAGTGACTTTTGTCTGAACGGCGACCATATTTTTTATAGATTTTATTATTATACAGTTCTATGATGGAAAGGAAACTTTGGGCTGAAAATAGTTATGTTGACCTAGATACTCCAGCAGAAAAAATTGTACAAATTTCAAGAGCTCACCATTTTTTGGTGCCTGAAGCACAAAATTTTCCTGGTTCATATGTTTGATTATAATCAATCATAGGGCGGGAATCTGCCACACATAAGTACACACACAACCTGAATACAATTAAAAAATGAATCATAGAGACCATTCTGAAAGTACCCATTAGAACGCCTTTAATTGAAATTTTCCGTTGTTTTGACGTACCAAATTTATGCCAAAAATATATTATTGAAGCTCTTCAAAAATACTGAATCCTCTACTAGACCGCGTATGCATAACAATAGATCGAATAAAAATGACACAAAAAATATTCCAAGTTACAAAACCACATTCGGTCAAAGAAACTACACATACTTTGCTACAAAACTCCATAACATCCTTCCCCAAGACATAAAACTAATAAAAAATTCTAATGAGTACAAATCAAAAATAAAAATATGGCTGAAAGAGGTAAAAAAAAACCCTGATGAAGATACTAAAAACGACATAGAAGACAAATAAACTGTATTTAAATAAATTTAGTCCGCCTCAGCATAGAAGGATGAGGAGGACTAAGAAATACAACATCTATATTTAAATTCACCATTATATTTTGTATAAGTATACGATTATTTTATGTGGTCGCTAAAAAAAAAATGAATATAAAAAAAGAATGTTAAATTCAAACGGCTCGACAAGGGAGTAATTAGTTTTGCCTACACACAATCTGACTCGACAAATCGGGTTCTGAAGTCGGATTGTGTGTGTGGTCTTTTAGAACAGTCTGTGTGCAATAGAATTTGTATTACTTGTAGCTGTTGTAGCACGACTTGATCTTCAGACTTCCCTTCACCAGAGACAAAAGCTCCTCATCCTCCATGAAGGTCAGGATGGCCTTCAGTAGCAGCACCTCGGCGTAGCACAGCTCGGCATGGGCCTCCACGTCAGTTATGGTGTCGTAGTTTACCTGCAAAATTATGAAAATTCAATACATATGTGTCAACACGTATCTAAAGAATTTTAATTGGCGATTCCTGATCATGATTTGGAGTAAAAACTGTACGTGTCATTTTGCTGTCTGATGTTATTTTTTTCAACAAAAAAAAAAATTTGGGTAATAAAGGTACTAAAGCAATGTAAATTTAATAAATTGTAATAATCACGTTGTGTATGCAATAAAAAAATACACATAGGGTGTAACGGCGTGTATCCGCAAGATTTTAACCAGCGATTCCTGAGCATATTTGGAGTAAAAATGTATATCATTTTGCTGTTGGATGTTATCCATGGTCCCGAAGAACAATGTCGGATGTGCGATTTTGTAGTTTTGCAGCAGAGCAGAAAGTTTCGTTTCTGAATTTTTACTATTTTGAAGATCAAGAATTATAGCAAAATAGAAAAATATAGATGTTTTATTTCACTTCATCCAAAATTCCGAAAATTCAACAAAAAGAAATTAAAATAGGCCAAAAGTGCGATTTTCAATTTTTAGCAGATCTGACATTGTTCTTCAGGACCGTTGTTATATTTTTTTCAATTAAAAACCATAAAAATATTTTTCCATCACACGTCGCAACTAAGTGCCCGGGTGTAGCCTAGAAGCGGGTCATATGTTAAGCACTCCATCTCGTTCCAGCAGCACGGTAACAGTTGAAACAGCGCATGTGTCACATAATCCCGTCGCAACGGGTAGGAGCGGGATCAGTGGCGATGTGTGATTGAAAAGTATGTTTTTTGTTTTTATTAGAAAAACACATATCATCGGACCCCAAAACAAGAATCTACTTTTTGTACTCTAAATATGCCCAGGAATAGCTGGTTAAAATCCTTCGGGTACGTGCTGTTACACCCCATATACATAAATACATATTTTTAAAATGTCACCCTTTTTATAATTCCTCCCGTCAAGGTCTCTGTGATGGTTTTCTTCTTGCGTTGGGAGTAGCAGAGGTTGATGCAGTGCTTTATCTTGGTGTTCGCGTCGGCAATCAGCTCCCTGTCGAAAGTCAGCGTTGCGGAGAGGAAGGCGAACACACATTCCCCAGTGGCGTGATATGTGGAAGTTTTCGCCCTGAAAAACATTCATACCATATTGGTTCGTGACAACAGAATAACTTGAGAACATTGAAGAAAAATAATAAATAAAGAACTAACCTAACCTAACCTGCCCTAATCTAAAACAAATTAAATTAAACCTAACCTAACCTTTTACCACTATACCGGGAACCATTTATCGGATTCGCTACGTGGTGGTTCACTACTTTTGGTGACTAAGCAGTAAAATCAGGCAGTGTTTAGGTTCATGGGGCAAGGCTTGCCTGGATCTTGGCAGTGGATGCATCTGCCCACCAGCTCCTTCGCTGCGTTGAAGAGACTGGTTGAGGAAGACTAACCATTTCGATTTTGCATTTCTTGTGGGTGACATTAATATAAATATTCAAAACGCCATACTAAATCCGACCGCGAACGAATATCTAAATATTATGTATTCCACAGGATACTTATCCTACATAAACAACACCACCAGACCTAATCATCCTAATGATACATGTCTCGACCATATATTTCTAAAATCAGACAAAAATTACCAACATAAATCCGCTACACTACAAATTGACATAACTGACCACTATCCTACCTTTTACGGCCATCATACTACAACTTTGCCCATCTCTGCTGAACCAAATAACTTCAAAAAATAGTCACTAAAACCAACTACTCAATTTTAAATAACTTACTGAACGAAGAATCGTGGACCGCGGTCTTAACTAATGATGATCCAAATTTAGCTTTAAATACCTTTTATGAAATACTTCAAAAATATATAACAAAAAGTCAAGAACCAATAACACCTCCAAAAAGTAAACACAAACACATAAAACCTTGGATTACGTGCGGACTGATAATCTCTATACAGCATAGAAACAAACTTTTCAAAATCTATAAACATCATGAAAACCATTGTACATCCAAAAACGAAGCACAGAACCACACCAAACGGAATGAATACATCTTATTTAGAAACTACCTAAACATAATCATAAAAAAACGAAAACAACAATACTACTCTAAACAACTATATAATGCTCACAACGATTCGAAAAAAACATGGCAAGTCATAAATGAAATTTCAAACAGGAATCAAAAAGTTGACAAAATTCCTCAAAAAATCATTACTGACAATGATACAATCATCGAAGACGCTGAAAGCATTGCAAACAATTTCAATCACTTCTTTACAAACATCGCCTCAAACCTTATAGATAACAACCCCAGTCTTAGTATTCACGCGAATCAAACTTCTCCCGGACTTTCAGAGTCCAATGATACTACCTCCGAGCTATCTACTTTCAAGGAAATAACAGAACTTGAAATCTCAAGACAAATTGATAACCTTAAAGAGAAGTCTGCAAATGGCCCAGATAACATAAGCAATACCACAATTAAATCAATTAAAAAACATATAATCATTCCATTACATCACATTTTTAACAACTGCATCAGACACAGCATTTACCCCGATAATTTTAAACTCGCTCACATCATTCCAATACACAAATCAGGATCCCAATGTAAAACAGACAACTACAGACCAATAACCTTAACTTCTCAATTATCCAAGATCTTCGAAAAATGTTTAAAACAACAAATTATGAGCTTTCTAGAATCGAATGCAATACTCTCAGCCAATCAATATGGCTTTAGAACTAACATGTGCACCGACGACGCTGTCTTTAGTTTAACCAAAAATATATACTCTAACCTAGACTCTAACACTAAAACTTTAACCATTTTCTTGGACTTAAAGAAAGCGTTCGATACAGTCAACCATAAAATTCTATTAAAGAAAATCATTAACGTTGGTATTAAAAATAAAAGTCTATTGTTATTAAAAAGCTATATATTAAATCGCCAACAACGCACAAAAATAGGATCAAACTTAAGCACTTGTGATTTAGTAAAGCATGGTATTCCTCAAGGAACAGTCTTAGGACCACTACTCTTTCTAATCTACATCAATGACCTATGCAATATTGTAATACCAGGTAAAATTCTCTCTTTTGCTGATGATACTGCAATAACAGTACAAGGTAAAACGTGGGAAGATACAACCAGTAAAGCCAACAAATGCATTGCAACAGCAAAAGATTGGCTAGATAGAAATCTTCTCAGTCTAAATTTTGATAAAACCATTTATATTCCCTTCTATAATTCCCAAAAGTCATCCCCTAAAAAAAATCTTAACTTGAAGTTCCATAACGTTAATTGTAACTTTGCGACATGCTCAAACTGCGAAGATGTAAAATTAGGAAAATATATCAAGTACTTAGGTGTAACTATAGACTGCCAACTCAAATGGACTTACCATATAGAAAAAACTGTTAATAAACTGAGATACCTAAATTACATATTCAAACGCATGAGCAATATTGTCAATATAAGGACCATGAAACTTGTTTATGACGCATTGGTGCTCTCATCCATTTCCTATGGAATAATCGTATGGGGAGGAACATACAATAACCATATAAGACCTTTAGAAATTGCGCAAAAGTCCATCATTAAAGTAATGTACCAGAAGGCCAAAACGTATCCCACAAATCAGTTATTTCAGGAAACTGAAATTACGGAACTAAGACGAATCTACTGTATCCAATGTCTTAAATTTATATTTACTCGTCCTAACAATTTCACCAAAAACACTAACCGCTCTAGCCAGAGACATACTACGTGCATGTACACAGTGCCTCACTGCAAAACCAGGTTGGCCCAAAGGCACATTAACTGTATTGCCCCAAAGTTGTTCAATTCCCTACCCAATTCCATCAACACGAGTCAAAATCTGAACGTATATAAAAAAAATGTTAAAAGCTGGGTAAAAAATAATTTGGAAGTGAGTAAATTTTTTCTATAATTTGTACTATCTGTTTCTAATTTCCCAAAATATTCCATGTCTTCCTGTATCTATATTTAAAACGAGGTAATATATATAAACATGTATATATGAACAAGTTTATGTACTTATATGGGTGTATACAAATACGTTTATATATATACTTTTAACTTTAAGAAAATTCTCAGTAACTCCTGTAAAATGTAGAATCCTGTAACTCTGTTAAATCAACTTAAATTCTGTAAATTAAATGTTCTTGATCTTTATATTTACTATGTACAAATATTTTAAAATTATATTTTAACTGCCACCGTCTAATATAAACATAATATAATACCCACGCACAGGCTTCGCCTTTGTGGGATCTTTTTTTGCTACTTTTTATATTTTTTTTTGTTATTATGTATGTACCTTTTCCGATGTATCAAAAAAATTTCGCTAATAAAAAAAAAAAAAAAAAAAAAAAAAGACCTTTTCGACCATTCAACAGGACTCTGTTGGAAAATCGCCTTGCACCTGGAGCCACTGACCTCTCATACCTTTTTCCTTCCTATAACTTCCTCTATTCCCTTTCCTTAAAATACCCTCCACACAGCATCGCCAAAGATGACAAGGGCCCCGAGAACAATTATTAGGCCTTTTTTTATTAAGTTTTTTTTTATCATTAGTTCTACCCAGGAGGAAATGAGGAAAATAATTTCCCTCAGGGCCTATGTCATCTTTGGGAATGCTGTGTGGAGGGTCTTTTTAGGATAGGAAGTTCTGGGAAGGAAAAGGATATGAGGGGTAGGAATCTGGGGGTCAGTATGTCCGGGAGTGACGGACGTATGAATTCATCCCTCCCACTGCGGTGCTAGGCGATGTCCCAAGAGAGTACGGCTGGAGAAGTCAAAGGGACTCCCTCAACCTTTCTCTCTCGACCCGCCCTGCCATGCAGCTGGTGGACGTATCCGCCGCCAAGACCCGGACAAACATCCCGTTCCCGCTAAGTCACCAAAAGTAGCGAACCGCTTATAGCAGAGGTGTTGGTTATCCAATAAATGGTATCTGGGCGGCGGTACACGTAACCGCCTCCCAAGTTGTGTGGGGTTAACGTAAAAAAAACCTATTCCTTTATCATATTCTGGTTGGGCACTGGTAACTGGTTTGTTTTATCCAGTTATCTGAACATCATAAAATATAAATACATAATACGATTTTTTTGAGAAAACAATCCGAAAACTTCGCATAATGGAGCTAGGAAAGGATAGGTACTGTTATAAAAAATGTGTGCATTTCAAATGGGTTAGAAGTGAAACCTTCAGAAAACTAAAATAGACAAGACCGGTATGATCGGTCAGTGGCTGAGTTGACATCGCGCTTGGGTCCCAACCATGCGTCGCGTGTTCGATTCCTCGGCTGGCTAAGTCCTCCATCACGACACAAGCATCGTTTTCCGCTTACTGTGGTGGTAGATTTTCAAATATTGGCAGATTATTCATAACGCGGGAATGTTTGTCTTTCTTTAAAAAAAAAAATTGGTTGTCTGTGTAGTCGGTTTACGGACGATAATTTTACGTGATAACTTCATACAATAACGATGGAGTGGAAGAAAGATATATGCGTCACAAGCCGAACGCTTGTTCCGCGCTCTCGCTTGCACGCTCGGCTCAGGCGGAACGTGACAATGAGTCATTCTTTTTCGTGAGCGCAGCCGGCGTTCATCGATTTATACGTCAAAAAAAAAATGAGTAGAATACGAAGCACCGCACAAAGAGGAGACCGATTAGTCTATCTCATTCTGTCGCAGGCTAAATCCTATAGATGTATGTATTTGTCTCTTTTTAGTGTCGCTTTTTCGTTTCATCGAGTTCCAAATCACAACGGTGCTAAAGAAGTTTTCACTTTAAAAACCCCCTCTACAAAAGTGTAAATTATGTGGAACGAAAATAAAACTTGCTTTCATACAAGGGGAAGTAAAGGGGAAAGGAGTATCACGTGATATACGGATATCCTGTTTCGAAAACCTTCGAAAATAGTGGTAAAAAGGAATCCGATGTATTCAAATTTATTTCAAGTAGCTAATCTTTACAAATCGCCTTGATGCAACCTCCTGATTGGGCAAGCACCAGTTGATGCGTTTTGGTTAAACTGGATACTCTCACTCACTCACTCACTCTCCGCGAACGCCACCTTCCCCCTGCCTTTCCTCCCTGCTATATATGAAATACACACATTTTCATTTATACCAATTTCAAAACGCCAGAACTTACCATTATATACAGCCTATGTTACTCGCTGATAATGTAGCTTTCTATTGGTGAAAGAATTTTTAAAATCGGTTTAGTGGTTTAGGCGTGAAAGCGTAACAAACAAACACTCACTTTTGCATTTATAATATTAATTGCAGTATAGATGTTTATGGAATACAGCATCAAAAAATAAAATCCAGCTGCTCCATCACAAAAACAAATTTCCTAAAACAAACAAAATTCATTAGCCCAACTAATGTGCTCATAAATATGAACTAAGTTAACTCAAGACTTAAATTTTCAAAAAATTGCCGTAAAAAGTCGACGTCATCGACGTTCGACTTCTTCCTTCTCATGCGTCTTGATTGAAAACGAAAAAGATATTAGAACGATGACGTTACGTACGATCTCTCACTGGGACTAGTATATTGCAAGTGCGAGTTAAGTATGTATGGCGTACAAACTTCTTACAGACTTGCACCACCCGCACTGAAATGCTGTATAATATCACCTCCTCGGGTTCTAAGCTGAGAGCTTTCAGCTTTCACAAACACGAGCGGGAAATTCCTTTTAATTATTGCCGATGCCGAACTCGCATACATTGCAGGGATCAAATGGAATGAATAGCCACGCAAACGTTTGCGCTCGAGGAAGGGGGCCGATTCACCACCCCAACATAAGTTCTGTAGCCGAAAACCCGGACACGTGTAACATAAAGTTTAGTGAGGACACACCAAATAATGTTCTGTAATTCCGTTACATAACTTAAGCCCTCGGGTTAATTTATTCGCTTTTCGGAAGAGACTAATATAGGTCTCATCACAGACATACGAATATTAGTTGCGTATTATTTCCCCCTCCCCATACCGGTTCCATTTGGAGCCGGCTGGGCTCGCGAATGGCCTCGAGCAAATCTAGAAAATGTGGCGTCATCATCTTGTGCGAACCAGCGTCGAGCTCTCATCGGTACATTTTACGAAATAACACAGCAAAAACGTGTAAAATTGGAAGTGAAAAAGATAATAAAAACCCAATCGTCTATTACATTCCATAGGTAAGCATTATTTTACTTTATTTTAAGCTTACTCAGATCATATAATAAGATCAATTTTAGTAACATATACATATGTAGGCGTTTCTCAGTTGTGCTCGTCGCTGTTGACTGGGATAAGTAAATTATGAAACATTTGTAAAAGTGTCTTAACTAAATACGACAACAAAATATTTAACTCTGAAAGCAGACGAACTTTACTTTGCCGTGTTTAAAATGCCGTTAAATGTATTTTTTTTTAAGTTTGCATTAAAAAAAAATTATTCCAATAATTATTTATTTGGAATTATAAAAGTTGAAAGCGTATATTATTATCTCCTTTCAAAAACAGTTTTTAGTTTTCGAAAACGTTCAGAAATGTTCCTTTTATGTGGATTTTATCGCGAAGCGGAAATATTTTGACACTGTCAAAATACAGGTCATGACAGAATATCATCTAAGACCGATATTACGAATGTATATTCAGAAATAATAATGTTTTTTTTTCAAATTGTGCAAAACACAACCCGCCACTTCAACTAAATATTATGGTTACGAGTTAATACAATAGAATCTTACAGTAAATTAATAATAGTTAATACAATACAGTGCAAAGCTGATGTTCTAAAGTGTACTATGATAAACTATACTAAAACTAAACTACACTAAGAGTAGAAAAGGGACACTGAGAAGGTTCCAATATATAGAAAGGATGGACGGAGAGAGGGATGCCTATGATAAATATTATTTTGACCCAAAGTAATAATTTTTGGTGTACGAAAAACGTGCCAATGTCGCTAATTTGAACAAATTTCGCATCTCGGAAGAACAACCAATTTACCGGTTGCGAGTCATCGAAAAAATTTTTATCGTTTACGAGTTTAATGACTTAACTTTCTAGTGGCTAGACCTAATTTTCACAAATCACATTTGGTGCCATTGTGATGACGAGAAAGGAGTGAAATGGTAATAAACTGTTCTTGTAAAATGCTCCACGTGTAGCGTTTTGCAACGAGAATTACATTGCTTAAAATTTATTATACCAATCCAATCCGTGGCGTCAAATGGCTTTAGTCGAGTTTGGTGACCAGATCTGAAGACCCAAGTACTTCCCGACCTTCCTCTCCCATTCCTACTTTCTTCCCTTCATCACTTTGTTCAGCCTCTTCAGTGGGGAGCAGTTGGGACTCTTCTGAGGTATTAATTCACATAACCTCGGTACCTCTATTTTTTATAATTTCTAATTTTTCCATTTATTTATTGCATTACAGATAAATCATTCATTTACAGTACAAGATTTATTATTCTAACATTCTTAACATTTGGACAGATGTAAAAATATATAATTGTCTTCTCAGCAGAAGCATCTGATTTATTAGGAGAGTGTTTGAAATATTATATTATGTTGTAAAATTGTAACACTACAAATGTTTCAAACAATAGCAAAAAATCTGAGTGTGCAATTCACACGCGGTAGAAGTGAAACAAGAATGAAACAAGAAAGAAAGAAAGTCGCTAGATGTCTCTTTGTTTTTTTTTGCCTGTTTATTTTAAAGTGGTTTGAAAATTGGATACAAAAATAAAAATGTTTTTTTTTTTGGATTTCGAAGGATTCGAGCCTCCGTTCACTGGATGTCCGTCTCTCTGGCGGCTGAAATTTGTCAGGCGCCTTACCCGCTGCGCTATCGGAGGCTCGCGTCGAGCCGTGAGTTTACTGCATTATATTAGAACCGAAGACCCGACAAATAACAAATTTTAGTGACGCACTTCCGTTTCATCCGAATTTCAAATCACTAACGGGGCTAAAGAAGTTTCACTTCAAAAAAAAATTGGACAGACGGGTACCTACAAAAAAGTTTTAAGTTTATTTAAAGACTAATTAAATATATCTAAACGCTGTGCTGTGCTAGAACATCTGTTCTGCCGTGTGATATATTTATTAAGTCCTGGCGACGACTACGTCTAAAGGTTATTTCCATATTATGGTACACCGATGAAAGGCTGGTTTTTGGAAAATCATGATAATGGGAAGAAATTGACCGAACGCCCCTGGTGCTCCCTATCTTATTCAATCTTTGCATTCTACCAACAATTGAAGGCATGTCTCTTCCGACACTTCCTGTAAATGCTGTGTTCTTGGTCGGGGCCACGGCCCTTTACTCCGAAATATTGGAATTGCATTTTATTTCGTTTTCACATACTAAAAAAATATCCGGAAAATCTGAAACTAAATAATGTAATGTAATATCTTACCATGCTTCGGTTATCTCGCGAGCTTCGATGAATTTATTGTTGAAGAAGTAGTCGATGGCCAACTGAGATTGCTCCATGGCCTTGTCCAAGTCCATCGCGGACGCCCTGTTCAAAAAGTACAATTTCCAAATAATAACACATAAAAAGATAATACTTTAATTAAATGCACGCAAAGGTCTAAATGATTCAGAGCACATTTTTGTGGCATCTCTAAGGGCCTGTTGTTTCATAGAATTTTAACGATCCGTTACATTATCCAGGCATATTCGAGGGTAACTTTCAACATCTCATTGATTTTCGTCATTTACGAATACTTGCGATTGTTTGAAGTCAGAACACCGTTTAGTTACATTTGAATTTCTGTGAAACAACCGGCTCTAAATTGAACCATTCAAAAGATAATTTACTTATTTAGTTAGATTTACTAATATTCGGTTTAAAAGTCGGTTTACGGACGATAATTTTACGTGATAACGTCATATAATAATGATGGAGTGGAAGAGAGATAGATGCGTCACAAGCCGAACGCTTAGGCTGAACGCTCGGTCCGCGCTCTCGGTTCAGGCGGAACGTGACAATGAGTCATGCTTTTTCGTGCGTGCAGCCGGCGCTCATCGATTTATAGAAGTCACGTCAAAAACTCACAAGGAATTGCAATATTAAAATAAAGTTTTCTAATAAAATGGTTAACGGACGTGTACTATAATCTTATGTACCTACCATAAGTACTTAATCATTTAAGTCGTTCTTTTATAAATAGATATGAGAAATCACAGGTCTCGAAGAGATCCGAATAGCTGTACATTGATTTTAAAACAGGCAACAACTTACTTTAACATAATTTACGAATAGATTTAAATGTTAATATGTTTTGCTAAATTATTATTGAGGATGCAGGTACTTACATGACATCAATGTCGTAAGCATCCTCGAACTGTAAAAAAACAAAAGAAATATATAAATTCAATGACCAAAGCGCAGTTGAATCTTCCTTATAAAAAATACAGTTGCTTTAAAAACCTTGATGACTTGTGAAACTTGTTTTTAACTTTTTTGCGATAGGAGAAACCACACATCGGTCGTAGAAAATTTTCATAAATATGTGTATTTTTTGTGCATTTTAGTGCGCGGTAGATCAGTAGAGTATTTTTATGTATTTTACGGCACGAAGACGGACTCACAGAACTCGTCCTATCTCATTTTGTATCAGTATTAGAAAGTAGCAATATCACGACATGTATTTGCATTTAAAAGTTTGCCACAGACACTTCAAAATAATTGTAATATATTCCAAAAAGTCATCGACTACCATTGCTTGCATGTTTGCGAAATATTTGTCAAAGTTTGTGAAATTTTTATATGAAACAAACAAAAGTGAAGTGACTATTATATAAACTTGGTAATAAGTTTGGGTAATTAAAGATGTTTTTGGTATTTTTTTAAAATGGTATTTTTACAGTTCACACTCGTAAAAAAATTCTTCTATATTTTAAATCCGAAGGAGTCTTTTAACTGCTTTCAAAAACTGCAAATCTATTGAAAATTTTCAAACCAGAATATTTCTAAATAAATCACGCATCTGACAGATCGTTTGAATACACTTGAAGACAAAGTCTCAGAATAAACAGTTGGTTAACAAAATTAAAAAAATATACCAAGTACGTAAACCTTTTTTTTTTCTTTCGGGCAAGAGAAGAATCCAGTAAAAATCAGAGTGTGTAATTCACACGCGGTAGAAGTGAAACATTCAGAAAACTAAAGTAGAAAAGAGTGGGGAGACTACGAAGCACTTTTTTTTATCAATGTGAAGGACGATTTTTTCCATATTTTTGTCGACGAATTCTAGTGCATCTTTTCCTTTGCATTTGGTCATCTTATTAGTATTTATGTTTTCTTCTTCGGAGTCGCTAGATGTCTTTTGTGTTTTAAACATTTCTTTTGTGTTTTCTTTTGCCTTTTCATTTTGGAGTGATTTGAAGATTGGATATTAATTTTCCAAAAAATAAATAAATATATATATATATATATATTTCGTAGGATTCGATTCTTGGTCCACTAAATATCTGCAGAGTTTCGTCAGGGGTTTTTTATCACTACACTAAAGGAAACATTGTGGGACTACGGATTTATCGTCTTGTATTGGAACCGAGTAACCGTGAATTAATTAAATATTTTATTGCTATCTCATTCTCTGGCAGGTTAAATCCTGTAGATGTGTGTGTTTGTCTCTTTTTTAGTGTCACTCGTTTCCATTTCATCGAGTTTCAAATCACAACGGTGCTTAAGGAGTTTTCATTTCAAAAACAGTCGTAGAAGAAAACACTAAAAATAAAACCAAGTACATAAGCCTTGCAAATCTTATTCAGAAACACGTACAAGTCTACGTGAGATATTTACATGACTGAATAGATGACTGGTGATCAGTTTAAATCATAGTTTAAAATCATTTTAAATTAAGGTTGTTAACGTGGGCGATAACGCCCCTTTTTGGGCGTTTGAGACTTTCGGGGGGGGGGGGGGGGGGGCAGTGAGAGCGCGGGCAGGAAAAATACTACTATATCATGTGATGTATATGATGTGTGCAAAATACATAACATGTAAAAAAATAGTTCAGATATATTTATGGACAAAGAAGTACCGACGTAGTGGTTACGATGTGAGATATACGTTATAGAAGATATATATATATATATATATATTAAAAGAAATAAAAAAGAAAACAGATAAAAACTCAAACGAATTGCAATGTAGGTCCGAGGTCACTGACTTTAATATCTTTGTCACTGGCGAAGCTCAGGACAGGGACTTCTGGGGGCCTTTTGTCAAAATGTAGGGCCCCCAGTCTGAATGGGACAAGGTAAATAAGTTGGAAGAATACAAGAAGGAAGGAGATAGCAACCAGGTATCGTGTAATCACCTCACGAAGTCAGTCCGCGTAACCCTCGGACACCCTGTAAATTTAATTATTTTAATTTAATTTTTATCATACTGTAAAATACAGCACACGTTCAATATCTCATAATATAATTATCAGGGCCAGTGTCAAGTTTTGGGATGCTGTGTGAAGAGTTTTTATTAAGGAAATGAAGGAAAGAAATTCTTAGACAGGAAAAAGGCACGAAGAATGGGTGGAAATCTGCGGGTCGGGGTCCAGGAGCGGTAGACGTATGAATCCATCCTTCCCACTGCGGTGCATGACGGTGGGTCGAGAGAGTCTGGCTGGAGAGGTGAAAGGGACTACCTCAACCAACCTTTCCCGACACGGCCCGCCACCAAGTTGGTGGGGAGACGTAGTCGCCGCCAAGACATGGAAAACCTTCACCCCATAAACCCGGGCTACCTCACCAAACGTAGAGAGCCAGTCGGGATGACCTGTGACATTAACTATTGTATATCCATTAACTATTGTTTGTACATTTACTTGTGATTAATTATCTATTGTTGTCTCCCTCCCAGTTATTAACTACCAATCTCTTTCAAATATTTTGTCTCCGTCTAGTATATGTTCTTTCTCCCTCTGTCTCTCTACCTGTATTTAGCCTATATCTCTGCCTTAGTAGTTAGTTATAATTTATTATGATATCCTGTGCTACCTCCTTCATATTATCCATCATCAGGGAAGCTGTGAGGCTGCGCAACACACTAATCACGATAATAACGAATTCTAATTTATAATACAACATAACTCACAACTTGTAAGTACATATTGTAAAAAGATTATGATATTATAAAGCCATTCTGTCAATTTCAAAGTACCTTTCTAGGTGGGTGTATTATATCACTAGCCTCAAGGTTATTACAATTATAGATTCACAAGTTTGTGTCCATGACATTTCGCGTGTCTTCACAACATTCAGTTGCTATTTATAAGATAGGTGTACAAAGTTTCTGATTGCTCATCATGTATCCTCGAATCTAACCAAGTTAAGACGACAATAAAATATATTCAGAATCGTAACGACGTAAGTAAAGAAGTCGTGTATACAAATTGTGACTCGCGACCCGTGTATTGGACGGACCTACTGTCGAATTTGCCCTATCAAAGAAAAGAAGAAAAATAATATGGGAATCTTAATGACTAAGTGAAGAAAGCGTGTAAACAAATATACGCCAGTTGCACGGCGTATTGGACGAACGTACGGTCGAATTCGCCCTAGCGGGCCTGGAGATTCTGTGACCTTTCCGCCGCGTTCATTTTAATTAATTCTGAAGACCGTGTTACAAACATTTAAGATGTCTCTAAACGTTTCCCTCCAGATGTTATGAATTCATCGCCTAAAAAAATAAAATCTGGTGCTTACCGCTAACTTTATAGTTGAAAAACTGGTTATAAAGTTTTAAAATAGTTGTACGTAAAATATACTAATAGTAAGGTATTGTTTTCATTAATCTTAAATATAAAGAACTTACATCCCCAGGGAATAAAAAAGTTATTATAGTTAGCGAATTCACCTGAAATGATTAAAATGAGAGTTTTGAGCAAACAAAAAATTATTAGGGTTGTGTACCGCCTTAACTTTTCAAATCTTATTCGTAATACGGTAGTACCAAAGTAATTTAACACACATAAACCTCGAGGATCTCATTTTCACTGCAATCAGTCCACTTTCGTTCTTCTTCCGCCAAAGTCTCACTGTCATATGACATCAGTTTTGGTAGTTATCAAAACTCTACTGTGGACTGATATTCTCGCAATCTTACAGATGTTTTGGTGAATGCTGCTTTCAGTCATCCTTAACGAAAATATTAATTAATAAACTCGTTGCGAAAATAAAACACCTACTTATAAAGGGACTTACTAATAAATATGTTTAAAAGATGCGATGTGCAATAATATGGGTGAACGATGTTGGCGAGACTTGCTGTGCGCGCGGTTTTATAGCTCCGGTCGATGGTCATGACCCATCTACTTTGTTTCTATTGTCTATTGTAGGTATATTCTGAAAATAGTAACATGTAATAACAAATTCTGCTGAGTAATTATTTTTACGTGACTTTGAAAGTGGAAAAGTAGGAGTAAACAGAAGTAGTGGGTACCTGGATTTTTAGACGTATTTTCTATATTTACTTTTATTATCGCTCTGTTGAAAGACCATTATTCAGAATCGAAACTGCTTGAAATGGCTTCAGTCGGCTTCATTAACCAGATCGGAATGACCAGGTACTTCCCAACCCTTTGCTTCTCCAATTTCTTTCCCTCCCCACGTCTTCCACCCCCATAGCGTACAGTGTTGGGGCCATAGTTACTAACTAATTCCGGGCTGATGGAACTCTTGTGCGATAATCACACAATCAAAAATTACAAGCTATATATCAACTCTAAATGGTGGTATTTCACCAATAAATGTTATATAATAATTTTTAAAATCTCCTTCCGAGAGAAAGATTAAAATTTAAAATTTGGCAACAGTTCTCTGGGATAAATCATAATAAATCATTCAATCTATATTAAAGGTACAAAAGATAAATGGACAGAATTAAAAAAAAAAATTATATCCCTTATCTAAAAATCTGAATGACGATCTAAAAAAAACACAATGACAAATGATAGCAAAACACGATTACATAGATACGAGCCAGGTCCAATAACTTGCCACGGGATTATCGCCTTACTTTACAAACCGGTAGAGGCTATATAAGCGTGAACATAACGATATAATATTGCCGTATTTAACCCAAACAAAAACATCGTTCTGTCAAAATTGCCCAAAATCTGGTCACGCTCAGAGAAGCGTGAAATCTTTCCCCACATATTAAAAACTGATTAGGTATTGTATGTGACGTCGTATTGTTTTTATTTTATTTATTTACACATACGTGTAACAATATATGCCCAACAACATACAGGTTTTAGGAATATTTCAACTTTAAAATGTTTGCATACATCCTTAGTACGTAGTCAAGTCGAATATAACTCCTCGATCTGGTCCCCCCATTTTAAAATACATTCAGATTCAATCGAGAAAATTCAACATAAATTTGTAAGACACATTAATTTTAAACTCGGCATTCCCATTGAAAACATAAACTATAATTACTTGATGAAAGAATAAAATTTATTAAGACTCTCAGATCGAAGAATTATATCCGACTTAATATTTATGTTCAAAGTAAATGGTAGAATAGACAGTCCTGATTTAACTAAGCTCATTGATTTCATATACCCACGAGAGCCACTCGATCTAAAATCCTGTTTAAATGCTACAATAACCGGACTGAGTATACAAAACACTCGCTTGTACCTAAATTACATAAAGTTACTAATAGATATGCAGATGTGGCAGATCTGTTTAACTGCACGGAAGCTAGGTACAAGAAGGCTATACTATCAAATATTTTCAATCAGTATTAATTTTATTTGCAGTATAGAAATTTATATGTAATTTTATCTCTGGCGTCATTTTTTAATCAGAAGCCACAATTAACTGTTGTACTCTTTTTTTATAATTTCTTATTTAACTATGATTTTGTGATAGGTAATCCGTGATTATGGTATACGTATACCATTTATATTTAATAAATAAATAAATAAAATAAAAAATTAAGCATGTTTTGAGACTGAATAGTGGTCCTCCACCGGGGCGATACTGAGAGAATCTAACACCATTCAAAACTGGTCAATAGTAAAGGCTAAACCAAAATCAAGCGACAAGCAAAGTTTCGTTTTCTTTCTCCTGGGCAAAACTAGATACCACTATCTACCACTCTGGAAATGGCACGGCTTATAACGGGTGTTTTTTTTAGAGGTATACAAATTCAAAATGAAAAAAAAACACATTAAAATAATGTTAATGTCTATGATATTGGCTTTATTTAATAGATAATTGTATGCCATCTTTGTTTAAATATGATTTCGGGGATATGAGTGCCACGGCTAGCTCTAATGAAGCGCAATCTTGTAGTTCAATTTTCGACAACTTTATAGAGCAACTGGGGCCATATATCGACAAAACCACGGCGAATGTTGACTTCCAAATGGTCCAACGTCTCTGGTTTATCAGCATAAACCAGTGACTTCACATACCTCTAAAGAAAGTAATCTAAAAGTGTGAGATCACACAATCGTGTAGACCTAGACCCAGAACTTTCCGCAGAATCTTCCACAAAGTGGATGGGCACAGCTGCAATTGCTGTGCACGATGGCGAATCGACTCATTCGGATTCTCCCCAACACTACTCTCCACAGCAGCAATAAGTTCTTCTGTGCGCACTGTTTGTCGTTTTTGTGGATGCGTATTATCCATTAGAGTGTACGTGGTGCGTAAACGATCCATGATCTTCCGAATAACTTGCTCGGATGGATGATTATGTTGACAGTAAAATGGACGTAGTGCACGATAAGTTTTGCGAACCGAACCATGATTCTCACAACAAATTTGCACAATTTGCAAGCGCACGTTCTGACGTCAGTCTATTCATAGTGAAATGGCAAAACGTACTGACTACAAATCAACTGTCAACTGTCAAATTGACAGTCTGTAGAAACAATGTTGCCAGTTTAAAAACCAAACCTTTAAAAAAAAACCCCTTTACATTCTCGTATGAATAGATCTGACTATATCTAAGCCAAGAGCCTTCAAATCCCCTCTACGCTACCGTTATTTATTTTTGTCATCATGGAGGAGCATGATGGAGGAGTTCGGTTGGAACAATAATTTGAGATAAGTACGGTAGTAATTGGCTCTGCCCACAGGTTGCGCGTTCGAATTAAAATGCATTACCAAAATATAAGACATGAAAAAATAAAAATAATATAAAAAATATTTTTCACGTGATAAGCAGAAAGCACGTCGCAGGTTTCCGATGTGTAGAAGTGTGATGATTGGTCACGTGTTATTGATTTTTCTTTTTTTTTAATAGGAAAAAAACATCATCGGTCAGCAAAATCACATCCATTTTTTACTGCAAATATGCTCAGGAATCGCTGGTTAAAATCCATTAGGTACGAACTGTTACATCTGTATGTATAAATGGTGTTAAGGGGTGGCTTTATAAGGCTTGACTTACTTTAACTAGTGATTCCTGACATTATTTGGAGTATAAAATGCAAAAGAAAATTTTGGTGTCCGGTCACATTTTTGAGGTTTTTTTTTCAGGCTAAAACAAAATAAGGTCAGGAATCAGTGGTTAAAATCAATCCCTCAACACCCTGCACATGTTTTTAGTGTACTAACCGCCTCAGTTGATAAATCTATTTTTTGATTTTGATTAATATTAATTAGATTAACATATTTATTTTTAATAAACTCTTCAGAAATTATACAAGTATATATATTTTTAAATCGTGTTATCAATGACTATAAAAGTACAGCGAAATGACTAAAAATGGCTACAATAAAATACATATGTTTTGAACATAGTAAGGTTAGTTGTAATTTGTTATATATTACGTCGACGGTTTCCCTGATAACACTAAATAATAACAAGTACGCACATACCTGCGTACGCTATCAGGATACATTCGCGTGTATATCAATGAGTATTAAAGTAAGAGGCACAAAGCAATGTTCTGTAAATCGTTCATAAACAGCCTGCCACCCACATAGTAATTTGAAATGTGTGCCTACTGATAAAGAAAACAATCATTAATATGGCATCCTTTTGCCCATAGATAGCATTTTAGCAATAAACACACCGCCGAACAGAGCCGCCTGCACGTTGATTTTATTTTCTTTTGAGAAAATATTTCTAAAGCATTCAGATTTCTTTAATTTTTAATCGTATTTTCAATATGGCTGTAATTTTTGTAAAATATAAAAAAAAAATCTTCGAAAAAAAAGCGTTTGTCATGAACAAGAAAAGTGTTATTATTGACGTTAAAGAGCCATATATTTTTAAAACTCGATGTGCTTTTTTTCCCGTCAAATTAAGCCGGGATTCCATTTGATCTATTTAATCATTATATCTAAACGAGAAAAGGCTTTTAAATGGCACCAGCCGAAGGGTACCCCGCGTTCCTCGGAGCTCTGAATGGTTTGAAGTCAAGCTTTGAGGTTGTGAATTCTATTGTAGTTAATAATAAAAATGGGTGCATTTTTAAGGAGATTATTAAATAATTATTTCATTCGTGTCTTTCTCGGTCGCCCACGACTTTTCCTACCATTCGTTTCATGTGTTATCGTCAAATCCACGCTGTTAAAAAAAACTACATTTCATCGACTATCATTCGACTCCGTATCTCATTCCAGTGCAGAAATAATATGCGCTAAGATTTCCTCAAGTGTCCCCGACTTTACCATTCACTACTGTATACCGCATCGCTGCTCTTAAAAAAATCAGAGTGTGCAATTCACACGCTGTAGAAGTGAAACTAGAAAGTCGCTAGATGTCGCTTTCTTTTCTTTTGCCTGTTTATTTTAAAGTGGTTTGAAGATTGGATATTGATTTTATAAAAATAAAAATGTTTATTTTTTTGGATTTCGTAGGATTCGAACCTCCGTTCGCTGGATGTCTGACTCTCTGGCCGCTGAGATTTGTCAGGCGCTTTACCCGCTGCGTTATTGGAGGCTCGCGCCAAGCCGTGAGTTTACCGCATTATATCAAACAATAAATTTTAGTGACGCACTTCGTTTCATCCGAATTTCAAATCACTAATGGGGCTAAAGAAGTTCCCATTTAAAAGCAAGATGCAAATTAACGGTTTGTTCATACAGACAGAATAATAATGTAATAACTAATAACAATTTAATACATAATGTGGTTAATTGTTGTTCGTTGTTTCAAAAGAAATACATAATTATTATAGTAATTATTAATTATTAACTATTACCTACCTATGTTAGTTTGTAAATGATGTTGAAATATTGCGACACATGTTTTAGCCTTGTTGAATAAGTGAATAAGTCATTGTTCAGCAAATAATTTCCAACCACCTTGATATATTGTGATATATATTATACAAAGTTTCTCAAACTATTTTTTTGAAGTGAAACTCGATGAAACGGAAACGAGCGATACTAAAAAGAGACAAAGACATACATCTGTAGGATTTAGCCTGCGAGAGAATGAGATAGAAAGAAACCTTCCCTGCGTACAGTACTCACGAAGCGTCGCATTCTGTCAAGCTCCGTGCATTGACCGCTCTGATTATGAGTTCACTTTTCAAGGCTCCTATTGGTTGAGATTGTGTGGGTGAAGGTTTCACTTCTACCGCGTGTGAACTGTACTCGTTTTAAATTTCGCTATCTAGATTTCATAAAGCAGGTAGGTATGAAGTTTGCTTTGCGTGAAAACTAATCTACATTGCCAGTTCATCAAAATCAGTATTTTTATTAGTATGTACAATTGTACATATATTTCTTAGAGCTTGATATGATATTATTTTTTTTCCTTATTCTAGGCTACTTCTTCTGTTCTGTTCAGGTCTTGGCTGCGGATGCGCCTGCTCATCTGCTGCCTGGCGGGCCGGTTTGGGGAGATCCTTTGACCTCTACGGCTGGCTTCTCTCGACCCATCGACTTGCACCGCAGTGGATGGGATGGATTCATACGTCCGTCACTCCTGGACACTACCTAGATTCCTAAACCACCCCTCACACCCTTCTCCTTCTCAGAACTTCCTTTCCTTAAAAATATCCTCCACACAGTATTCCCCAAATATGACATAAATTAATTTCCTTCCCGCTGGGGGACAATGAAAACTAACATTTATATTTTTTTTTTCAGACATTCTTAGTACGTGTCCAAGCCACCTCAGTTGTGATTTTTCTATGAAGAATAGCAATAATTCAATGTTCAGATCGTCTCGGATCGTCGTGTTTCTTATGTGATCCCATTTCGTAATCCCTGCAACTTTTCTCAAGTACCCCATTTCGGCAGCTTGTACTCTAGAGCGTGTTCGTTCGTTTAGCATCCATATCTGATGGCCGTAAGTGAGCGTCGGGTACTGTCATCTTTGTCTTGATGATGCTTTGTCTGATGACCGAATTCCGAGGAAAATACTGAGTGCGATTCCGGAGGGTAAACGTCCAGTGGGCCGACCCAGACACAGTTGGGCGAGGCAACTCCAGAAACTGTGTGAGGAGAGGATGGGACTGCCATGGACGGAGGCCGAACAATCAGCACAATACAGGGACGCATGGAGGAGCCTTGTCGGTGCAATGGATCCCCGATCCGAATAGGATAAGGGGAAGAAGAATATACTTTTTTCAAAAATATTTACGATTATTTAAAAAACAAAAGAATACTAAACTTGTTTTTTAAAAAAATGCTTCAATTTCGAAGGTTTCGATATATTTTCAAAAAATTGCTGCGGATTCGAAAAAAAAAGATTAAAAAAAACTAAATGTTTTTGTATTTAATTCGGAGAACTCCTTTATTTTTTTTAAAATTGAATTAAATTAAATTTAATAATATCATTATTAAGTTCTGCAAGTATTCTAGTTTTATTTTTGTGACAGCTGTTAGGCTTACAAGGCCATTTTCAAACTGAGCACAGTAACTTACAATAAAATAAAAACTAAAATACTTGCAGAACTTAATAATAACATTATTAAAATTAATTTAATTAAATAAATAAAAAAAATTAAAATAACGATAAAAAGTTAAAAAGGTTCAAAATAAACTAAATGCCTCAGAGCTCCATCATTGAACAAAAAATCACTCAGCGTATTGACAATTAATTCAGTTTTTTTTTTTTCTTTTAATTTTTTGGCTTTTACCCTTCAAGGGATCGGCCATCGGCTTTCGGCCATAATTTAAAAATATTTCGTTAACCTTACACGATCATTAATAATTAATAATTCTCGTGAAATTGGAAACCTGTGAGTCAAGCCCATTAACATGAAGAAACAAGCAAATATATAATTAGCCGACTCACCTCGTCAGCCCCATCCTCGGCGTCGGAGGAGGAAATAGAGTCGCGGTCGGCCGACATGCTCGCCACTGCGCCATCCGAACTCAGTTCCTTAACTCCCTTATCCTTGTCCATAATGGACTCCTATTGATAGAAAAAACAATAACAAAAAATTGGTAGGCACAGTTTGATAAAAGAGAAGACTTTTTCACAAAATGAAATGTTTTTTTTAAAACCGAAAAGGTTTTTTTTTTATTCTTGTCATTCTCTATGCAGATAACTCAGAATTTCAAAAATTAATATGTTCACCTGCTTTATGTGTAAAATAGAAAGTTATACATTTTCAGAAAGTGAAAAATCTAAAAAAAAAAATTATTTCAATTTCGCACAAGTGCTCCCAACCCCCTGGAGCTAGCAAGACGATGGTATCCCTGATTGGGGTATGTTGTGAGGCTGAAGGTAGTGGGGAGGGGAAGGAGACGGGGAAGAGGTGGGGAAGTACTTGGCAATTCAGATCTAGTCACCAAACACTGCTAAAGCCATTTTAAGCAATGTTTAACTCTAAATGGTGGCCTTATCTGGACGATACTGAGAGTAACTTCCACTCTAGAACGTGTAGTAAATTAGATTATTTTCAAATGATTAAATTGTGAAATAACACAAACCTAACAAATAAAACTCACTTGCGCATGCCAAGATTTGAACCCGCGACCTCCGGATCACTAGTTGAGAGCCTTATTTCTCGATCGCGGAGGCTGTAAAACCAAACACAAATAAAAATCTTATTCTCCATATTTTTGCAGTAATTCTAGACAAAATTCGAGCTCTTTTGGCAGTAAAATACCATTTTTTCCAAAGTAAAACATAGCTAATAGTATATCATTTCAAACACTACATTTTTACTACATTTTTTTAATAACCTGCCAGATTAGTGTGGTACATTTTTTTCTCAGTATAGACCACCATACGTAATCCGAACGTTGTTGGTTGAAGTGTCTTTAGTAGTGTTCTCTACCTTCCCAACCTTTTTCTGCCACTTCCCCTTTATATTCCCATTTCCTTCGACATCACAACATACCACACCATCGCGAACGCGTTAATCCCACTTGCTCAGAGCAGTTGAGACTCTTGTGCGGTATTCACGTTATGAACTTTAAAAACAACACAAGAATTGGTCTTACCCGTTAAATTTGTTGACCTGAAGTTCTAATTAGATTAACATTCGCCGCTCCTAACCGCGGATGCTTTGTGGAGCCCGCAGTCTGAAACAATCCAAAGAAAATAACATTACAAAAACATTAAACATAATATCATTTAAAACATTTTGTATAACACCACTATTTAAGGCAGTATTTTAGTCCAGAGAAAAAAAATTCCTTCATATTTCCAAAGTTTAAATATTCTCGAAATTCGCATTATTTTAAAAGTTATAACCATTTTAATTTCGCGGTTTAGACGGAATCTTACAAAAATCTTAATAGAACGAAATTTTAAACGCATTTTTCTCAAAATCACTTTTTTCGAGACGGTTGACACGATATCTCAAGTTCTACGAAACCAATTTGCTAGAAATTTGGTGTGAGCCTTCTTTATACATTACTCTATGGCGGGAACTAAAACTATAACAAAATTTTAATTTTTACCATTTTTAAAAAATTTGGAAAGTCAAAAAAACTGGTAAAAAAATGTATTTTTTATTTCAGACAGCCGCCATTTTGCGATTTTTTTTAGATTACTGGGAGGGTTGCAATCGTGTCAACCAGGACGTGCCATTATTTTGGACCCCCCTCTTCAACACCCTGTAATTTTTTGAATTTTGAATTTTTTCGTTTGATTTTTTTTTTTGGGATTCTTTAATGTTTAATCAATATTTGGTAAAATAATGGCCTGTAATATGTATTGTAACATTGTAATGATTTTTTTTTATTGCACCTGAAAAAATACCTACAATTCATGCTTCTAGACTAGAATACCCCCTTAAATCCAAATAATGTATAAGTACGTTTATCCTGACAAAGAAACCATTGATTTCGAAACATGAAATCGAAACAGAATCGTGGCTCCCTTATAGGCACAAGAGATCCTCTTTTCTGATAAGTGTACATGACCAATGACGATCTTAAATATAATATTTTGGAAAATATATACGTACAATTGTAATTCATATTCTTTACATTACAATAAAAAAATAAAAAAGGTCTATTATTTTGTTTAATACTGGTGTACACAAATTATTTAATTTTCGTTAAATTGAATCACTGGCCATTTATCAATATTATGATTTTTTCACCACATCAAAAATTTTAATCTTTGATTTTAATGAATACTACGATTAACCGGATTAAAGTCACATTAAATTACCATAATCTTAAGTAGATTTTTAAATCGGCGCCGATAAAAAAAATCTTGTATAAAATACAAAACAACAAGTTTTTTAATGATTTTTTTATTGCGAATTTCTAGGTCAAGGTAACTAAAAGGTAAAAGTCAATGTCTTCAATCAATAATACACGATCCATATTCTTTGTTTCGTATTTCAATATTATTATAGATACTTGTACATGAACCCATAATAATATTGTTTCGCTTTGCTCCTAACGATAAGCTACTTAAAGCAGAATTATTCTGTAGTAAAAAAAAAAAAAAACATTTTTTCAAAAAAAAAAAAAGTTGTAATAAAGATAATTTGCAGTGAACAGTAGGATGAAAAGAAAAATGAAGGACTGATTGACCTAAATATTTTACGGCAGTCTCTTAAAATTGTAAAACAAGTTTCTCGGAAGAAGTTGAAGTTTAAGATTAAAAAACTTTTCAGATGTATTGTCATGTGGTTGTAATAACCCAGAAACCTTCGCGAGAGTGGAAAGAAGACTTTTGAAAGTTTCAAACATTTCCTATGCTTAATACAGCAATTCATAAACAATAAACATACAAGCAAGCAAGCAGCAAGCAAGCAAGTAAGCAAGCATACATTCATTTATATATAGGTACATAAATAAATATATACAGTGAAATCCGTTTATAATGATTTTTTTTTTTTGTTATTGTTTTTGGGGTGTTATGCCGTGTTTCGCTACCTCCTTCTTTAGCCAACGTTTCGGACAGCGTTACAGTGTCCATCATCAGGGCAGATGAGTCCGTTTATAATGACATCGAAGGGAAATGACAAACACGTCATACTAAGCGGACGTCATACAAAGCATTTTGTAGAAAATGAACAACCTCCTGTTTTTGTTAGGTATTTATTTAGGTATGTATGTATGTATTTATTTTAATAGAGATAAACACAGCATATTCAATCGAAATAAAAGTTGTACGTAATAAGTATTTGAAATATGAGATTGACAAATATGACGGTTTGACAGAAGGTGGCAATAGAGAATTGGTTAACGCGCACGTCCCGGTTAGATGAGAGGTCTGGGTTCGAGTCCCAGTTGCGACCATTGTCTTTTTCTATTTTTCTGTGTCTTGTTCTCTTTCATATTTTCATTTAGATTATAAATGTTATCTTCTTCTTCAATGAATAAATTACTATTCGCGACCTTTTATCTCGTACGTACCACTTATAATTGCATTTCCATCTATCATTTATATCTATTATTATTTGTTATTTACTTACCATTAAATATTTTCAATGTACCTCTTAAGTTAGGATATTTGCATATATATCATATTTAAATATATTTTTTCATTGTTGCAATATTGTAATATTTAAATACACAAGCTCACTTGAGCTTTTTTTTCATGTTGTTGCTATACCTTATCTATTATGTTATTATGTAAAAGCCGAATGGCGTTAATTTTATCAATAAATAAATAAATAATAAATAAATTACTTGGCGAACTTACCGGTTGATAAACAGCGCGCAACAAGGTGCAAAATTTATATATAAATCGGCGTCGAGTAATTTATTTCTACACCGTGTACACTAATTCTGGGTAAGTACTCTTCGGAGTCAATATTCCTTTACTAACCACGTTTCCGTGTAATATTGACTCCTCCCACCGCTTTCCCCCTCCCCCAAAATCATCCCTCCCACTACTCCCACCTAATTAATATTTGGTACTTGCATTTAATTTTTAAGTTAGTTTTAATTCTGCTCGTGAATGATACGGTTGTATCGAAACGGGTCGCGGAAAAATTAAATTTAAGTAACAAATGTACATTTAATAAAACTCTTCAAAAAAACAAAATGTCTAGAAATTGTTACATAGTTAATGCCCAAGAAATACAATAAATCCATATTCTTAAAAATGTGTTTTACAAAACTCTAAAGCAAAAAAATCTGTATCCAAGTTCATAAAAAAGTGTATCTGTTATATTTCGGATTTAAAAAGAAGTAAAGGTGTTTTTTTTAATTACAGAAATAGTATTTAAAAAGACCTTAAGCGAAAAATTCAATATCCTACAGCAAATTGAAAGAATATCAGCTGTATTTCGGATTTAAAAGAAGTTATCTTATCCTTCAAATCGTAGAAAAACATACAATTAAATATTTATGGCATGCTTTTATGTTCGCGATGCTAAGAATAACAATACTTATGATAATAAATATGCTATCTTAAGTAGTGGTTATTCTTTCAATAAAGACTTTAATTATTGCAGAATTCCCGATAATGGCATCGTAGCACGGCAGCCATGATAACAACAGTTATTATCCGCTTAGTCGACAGTAACATGCAAACTCACTTGTTCCGACTACAAGTGCAACTCGGGCGAAGTAGACTGCGGAGTGAGTCAGTGAAGCCGGCGAATTCAAAAGAGTTTTAGAGAGAGTGAAGAACTTTGAGGGAGGCTGCGATCTGCTCGAAGCGAGAATTGCAACTGCGAACCCTACCCTACAACAGGTGGTGCGCCGAGGGAAACTCCGCTCCAGGACGGGCGCACGAGTGAATCTTCTACAGCTGCCCCTGCCCTCAACCCCGCTGCGCGCGTGGACCACTTTGAACTTGAAATTGTTTTCGCTCGTTGTTGCATTACACGAATGCAGTAAGGGGCCATCCATAAATTACGTCACACGAATTTCATGATTTTTTGACCCCTTCCGTCCCTGTCACATTTATGAGACCCCCTCCCCCCTAGCGTGACATCACACGTTTTGCAATTTTACTAAGTGATAATAGCTGGTACTATTTTGAAAATTTTCGTCGCGGTCATATTTACCACATCGGAGGGGGCGGGATGGGATGTTTTTGTGTCGAATGCAATCTCTACGGGGAGGGGCGATTCTAGATGCGGAGATATACGTGTGGGAAAACACGGGGTTTCATTTTTGTTTTCTTTTGTTTTGAAAATTCGTACAATCAGAAGGACATGTCAAGAAAATTCCTGTCATCTGATAAGCCTAACTGCAAGTGACGTCACAAAGCTGATGACCCCCCCCCGTACGCCTTGTCACACTTCTCTACACCCCACCCCCCTTTAAGGTGTGACGTAATTTATGGATGGCCCCCAAAGATCGTAACCGACAAAAAAAAATTATAAGAGACAATTTTTCTCTTCTCATTTTGGAATATATTTTGATTACCGCGAAAATTTATTTAGGCAGGTATGGGTATCGCTACCCCGGGTTACCATTTATTCCATAGGTCATCTCAAGTGGCTCGCTACCGTTTGATGACTTAACAAGGGTGCCCGGGTTTACGGGGCGACGCCTTGGCGACAGATGCGTTTGCCCACCTACTGCATGGCAGGCCGGATCGGGAGACTGGTTGAGGGAAACCATTTGAACTATCCAGCCGGACTCTTTCGAACCATCGTCATGCACCACAGTGGGAGATGGATTCATATCTGTCACTCCTGGACACGTTGAATCCCAGATTCCTACCCCCTCATACCTTTTTCCTTCCCAGAACTTACTTTACTTCCTTTTAGATCCTCAAAGTTTCTCCAAAGATGACATAGACCCTGAAGGATTGTTTTCCTCAGGGCCTCCTGTGTGGAGCTAATGTAAAAAAATGGAATCTAATTATTAAAATGGAATCTAATCCATCTAATTATTACGAAAATCGTTAAATTTGCGCACCTTTGGGAAAACGGCGAATACGTTGTTTTACTCGGATATTTAGCGAAACATTTACTAATCTTTGTCGCTTACGATGTTTTGCAAAATATATTATTATTTTTGAAAGTAATTTTATCCAAACCATATGTTTTGGTACCTATATAAATACAATGTAAACTGATTCGTAACAAAGATTAAACGAAAATAGTGATTTCACTGATAACTTCGCCTGCTCAGGAATCTGTTAAATCACGCAGTGGCGTAGATATTAGAGTAGTTGAGCAGGGCGGTGATGGATTATACATTTTAATTATTTATTTATCTAATATAGGTACATCTTTTAATTGACATGCTATCATTATTGTATGTGATAAAATAAAATTAACGATTGAACCAAAGATCATTATTATGACATAACAGATGCAAATGCAGCAAAGGCAAAATGCAGATAAGTCAAATCGCGTTATCAGATGCATCGCGGGCAGAGCATTCTTGCTCACAATGCTTACTGCACATCATAATGACGTCGAGTCGTCTTAATTATGATTTACCTCATTAGCTCGTGCTATTCCTTAGAAAATCATTTATAGATATAAATGAGGCGTGTTGAAACAAAGACGGCAATCTCCAATCATATTTTCATTTTGAGTAATACGAAAAAAAAGTTTTTTTGCCGTAGTATGAACAATAAAGCATATTTTTTTTCATTAATTACACTCTGTGTATATTTTATTTCGATTATACGGTTAATTATTTGGTTTATGGAGATCACCGCTTTTGTTCTGTCTCTCTGATTGGCCCATAGGAATACTGCCATTCTCTTCCGTACTCTGCAATACCCTTATGGAGATTGCCGTTTTTGCTGCAGAACTAAATAGATTTATTTAAACAAATATGGGATACTATCAATTTCAATTCTATCTAGTTCAATTTCTGTATCCGCTATATCAACTTTCGTTGATTTGGAGAAAATCGCAAAAAAACCGTCACATCTCTAGCGTAAATGAATAATTCCCTTTCAATTTTTTGAATAATGAAATGGAGTAATTTAATTTCGAAAAGTGTTAATTTTTTATGTATGTCTAGACAAATTTAAGTAATTTCGATAACCACCTCGTGTGTTGAACAAAGTAGTAAAAAAATGATTTTTTTCAACTGTGAGTGAAAAAACAAAGTTCTTATTACAATAATTTATCTATCTTTAATATGTAGTTTAACAGATTCGACTTTCCGCCATGTTCCTATTCATCATTTCACCAAATTTCGGAGAAATGTGTGTGTGCACATGAGTGCCAACAAAAAATGATTAAATGCATTGTCATCGATAACGAGTCTATCCGCTGAATTTTCAGCTCGACCGGAGGTGGGGAAATGGTTTAATTTTCTCTTCTAAGATTTGCATTCATTCAAGAAACCTGCGTAAATCGAAATACAAATAGATGTATTCAAAAATGAATATCAACTAGACACTAGATTTACTCGCCTAGAATCTAAACAATCCCAGGGAACTAAAGGTTCCAGGAAATGTATTGTACTAAAAATATTGTCAGTGGTTGGATCTATTTCATTCATTTCGCATTTATTACAGGAACATTGCAGGAAGGACAAACAAATAATACTCAATCACGGTATTCAAATATTTACCAATGCGCTCTCTCTGCACCCAATGTGGTAGAGTTAAAACGCCAACACACTGTACACGTTTTGCTCATCATCATTATAATATTCGTATGAATATTATATGGCACTCAGGGAAATTTTCAATATCCTTAATGACGTGATATTATTGTGTAGCCTTAATTTATGATCTAATGGCTGCTCAATGCTTAACAAGTGGAAAAGAGATATTATAATTAACCTATTACCTAGATCTATTTAAACCCCTACTTAATGGCGTCTTTCCTCAGCTTCAAATAAAAAATTGATATTCCTAATTCCTATAGCTTTATTTTGGGAAAGAAACAGATACTTTACATATTGCAACTAAAATGTAATCTTAAAAGATAATACAATTTATAAAATGATCAATTTTATTTGGTATAAATTATTGAAGCGTATGAACTTCGTTGTAATATTTAATCATTGGCGAAGATAATATCAACAATTCTCAATGAAGATATGAAATAGAAAGACACAAAAATAAAAACGTAACGGTCGCAACTAGGACTCGAACCCAGGTCAGGTAATATGGGAAATAATTAAAGATAATGTTAAGAGAGATTGGTTATAAAATGCAGAAATGTAATGAGGTGGCAGTAGTCAGTTGGTAGAGTGTCAGTTCTGTTATAGCCTATAGGACCTGGGTTCGAGTCCACTGGTTTTTGTATAATTGAAATAAGTTATTTTTATTCACAGTCGAAATTATAAGAAAAGTATTTGGTTTATGCGTTAGGAATGATGTCTCATGTAGTGAGGGTTTAATCCAGAATGTGCCCTTTCCATCAATCAAGTAAGCAGTAATTCAAAAATTCCTGAAAAACTGAAAACCATTGGTGTAATTAGTAATTATTGTAATTATCTACAAGTATCAAGTACATTATGTGAAATGATTATGAATAGTTTAATTGCAACACGTTTTGAAAATAAAACATGTACATTTCAAATGGCAATACGGCACGACCATGCGTGTTCTGTGTGGTCATAATTTCATAGAATTACAGCTAGGAAGGCGCACAACAACAGTATTCTTTTTAGGAATTTACATCGTTCTGAGTGGAGAGTGGATCCAAGTTATGAAGGCATAGCTTCCTGGGTGTGGTGAGATTATCCCTGTGGGCGATTTATCCGACGTAATCATCCCAGGGCGCAGAGTAGGCAACATCCATGTCTCTGCTCCGTGAAGGGATCCGGCTCGAAGGTTCGGTCGTAGCTGCTTTCGACAGCGTTTATCTCGGGAATGCTGGGTTTTTTGAAACCTTGGTTATCGAAGTAACATTGCATTAGGCACTAGTAAATGGCCATAGAATAATGAAGGCGTATAAGCTTCTGAATGGTACCCGATCGATTCCTAATATCCCATCTGAGATTGGCTACCGTATCACAGATAATTTTACGCGAGGCCGCCAACACAGGCTTTTGATATTTTTTTAAAAATGAAAACTTCTTTAGCACCGTTGTGATTTGAAACTCGATGAAACGGAAACGAGGGACACTAAAAAGAGACAAACGCATACATCTATAGGATTTAGGATTTAGCCTGCGAGAGAATGAGATAGACTAATCGGGGTGCTCTTTGTGCGGTGGTTAGTAGAATAAAATGTAAAATAATTTAAACTTGATAACAATATTATAATAAATAAACTTCACAATAACTGATCCTGTGCATTCGTCTCAATCTTTCGAAGTTTAGTTTTCTGAGGGTTCCACTTCTACCGCTTGTGCACACGTACCGAACTGCACACATGATTTTTAGGTTAAACCCCACACTGGTGGTTCTGGGGGAAAATAATTTCCGTCAAAACCTATGTAATCCTTGTAATGCTGAGGGGGGTATTTTTGAGGAAATAAATGAGTGAATGGAGACCCATGTCGTAGAAGGGAGGAAACACAGAGGCTAGCAAATCATTCCACAGCCGAGACGTTGAACTCAAGAACGAGTCTTAAAAGCGAACTGTTCTCAAATGTTGGGCGAGCGTTTGGTGCATTTCCCGACTGTGCATTGGTGACGAAGGGATCAATGTTGTTAGAAATACCGGTGGAATCCGTTTGTTAACACAGGAGAATCTATTAATAGGTTGTATCAATTTACCACGATTGGGCGTCAAATGTAACTCTCTGATATTTGTTGTGGGTAACTTAAAGATTATTCGGTAGAGCTTCAAGAGAACTATATATCAGGATGATGGGGAAGCTAGGTTCTCCAATAGAAAGGATCCATTTACGGTGGGAAAAAAATGTGTCTAAGTGACAGATAGGTGTATATTTTATAAATTAGTCTCAATAATCGTCAGACAGAAAGGGTTCTGAGGAACCAATAAAAATAATAATTGCCATTAATCAGCTAAATTGTCAAGTAAAATAAACTCCAGAAATAAATTAACATAGTACAGTACCTGGTGGACCTTGCGAATTTCTAAGCTAGTACTACACTTCGATAGAGCCGTGCAAAAACGTCGGAGAACCAGTAAGCAGGAACGGTGATATCTCCTGGTGGGACTCGTAACTCCGTAAAAGAAACGGGAAATTATCCAGTTTGGGACTTGAGACATCCTCCGTGGCTTTATCGCCGTGTTTTCGGTCGAGAAGCGGGATCGAGGGGATACTCCAAATGCAAGGCCTTTCATGGATAACTTCCGTGGAAGATCCCAAGCTCGTGGTTGAAATTCATCATGGAAATCCGCAAATAAATGGTTGGTGAAGGGGCCAAGGCCCTATAATGACACCGCACGTTCAACATTTATCAATCCAATCAACACAAGCAGCGGATGGCGTAGATTACGGCGCAAGGAACCCCAAGATCACCCGCGTGGATATTATTCACGCAAAAACAAAACTCCTTCAAAAGGAATTCTTAGATCACACATTTTAGGATCTCACAATATTAGAACTGAGTCTGGCAATATTATCCTTATCACTAAAGGATTTGCTTGATTTAAAACTCCATAACTCAAAAGAAAATATGACATGGTCGGTTCTCCGTCGTTTTCCGCTACGGCGGCGAACCAAGCAGTAACTTGCCGGATATCCGCTCTCCAAAATTGCCCGTCGAGAAAAAAAATAAAAGGCGGTTGATTAATTATATGACTAGCCAGGAGGCAATAATTTAATAATCGGTCAATAATTCAGAAGTGGTTCCTAGTTATCCTAATTATTACAAGCAATAATTATTATCGTGACAAGGTCACTCGTATCTGCACAGAATAAAGGGTTTTTGCAGGCATTTTGAGGTTCCAATGACGGGGGGGGGGGAGGGGTAAAAAAATCATGAGATTCGTGTGACGTAATTTATGGATGGCCCCTTAGTTAAGCCTCGATTACATTAAGCGAGTTTACAAGCTACTAGCCGGCGTATTCACTATCTGCTAGTAAACTACTTCAGTGTAAAATCTGCTAGTTAGCTTGTAAAATGATTACACTGAGCGACTTCACCAGCAGATAGTTAATACGCCGGCTAGTAGCTTGTAAATTCGCTCAATGTAATCGAGGCTTTAGAAACATTCGCTTGTTACGACTTTATTAACTGACACTATATTTGTCGACATAAACAAACTCGAGAGTATTAAAACTTTCTGCATTCTCTCGGTGGCGCCCCTCGGACTTCTTCGGAATCTCCCTTAAGCCCCCTCCTGCCCTTCCCCAATCGTACGCCATTAATCAACATTCAACAGTTATTCTGTAAAGTTAGAGAAATAATCTACTAGTTAGTAGGTACTCAGTGTTACAAGTAACTTGTACCCGTGGCTACCAATTATTGCAGACTTCAGTAAACAAGGTGGTTTTCAATTACTTTAGCTTACAATGCAAGGATTCTCAACCGATCCCAACACATACAATTGTGAATTTTGAAAATAACAAATATTTCAATATTTTATATTTATAGCCATGAACGAAAAAGTTAATATCCAGGTCGAAGGTCAAATTGTTTTGTTTGATTAGTGCTTATCTATTATCGAAGTGGTTTAATGGTCAAAGTTTTGAAGAACAAAAAACCATCACAAATTTGTTTGACTTATTTGAAAACGAAAAACAGATAAAATATTAGAATGACCACGTCACTTACGTTTTTTCACTGCGATTACTTTTTTTTAAATCTTTATTTTTTCCCATCATATCTACATACATTTCAAAATTAGTTTTTCCATAATTTCCAAATATAGTAAGATGCAAACATAAGATACAAGTAATGTAAAAGTTAGCAATAAGTAAATATATCGATCCATAATCGGCAGAACAGCGTAAGCGTCATTTTTGACAAATTACGATTTTCAACGAAAACTGTTCAATGCCGCCTCAGTGCCAGTAATATTACAGCTCTATCTTATATGCCTGACACTCTTTCCGTAGCTGTAGCTGTCAGCGTAAGCGACTGCGGTCGGTTACGATCTCACGCCAAACGAGAATGTTTCAGTTTAGTCGGTTGGCGTCCATCTGGTGACTAGTGCAGACGTAACAGACATCGTTACAGTGTCCGAATTGTTGGCTAAGAAGGAGGTAGCGCAACACGGCATAATCCCCAAAAACAAATAACGAAATAAAAGGCGCTAAAGAAGTTTTCACTTCAAAAAACTTTTGAAGCCAGGTCTACGCTACGACGTATTTTAAAAGATATTAAACAACTGATATAGACCCCCTCGCGATCGACTTTATCAAATAATTCTATCTTCAGACTCGATGTGCTCGTAAACAAAAACTCAAATTAAAAAAGTTATAAGTACTTACCACAAAATTCACCCCAAAATTTGATGTAGATTCACCAATACTACGAGTTTCCGGAGACCGTGTAGATATTATACATTTTAGTATTATTACCAACGACCCTTTTGTCCACAATGTATTGCAAGTTCTCTCTTAATATAACACAGACCAAACCCGTGCAAGCATACAACCCCACCGTGGCACAGTGGAAACTTAAAAATTAATATTACATTCGAGAATATGATATGAGAAAATGATGTACGAGAAAATTACGTAAATACTCAAAAATGGCATATGCAGGGTTCTTTTCAACTTTACAAAAAAAAAACGAACTAGGCATTCGTACACATTCGTGTTTTAGAACCTCAGCGGTTATTATTCGTACTTACCAAATGATGGTGCGCCTAGCTTCAGGTCACGTATAATTGCATTCAGTAATTCTGAATCACCTTCAATATCATCATCTATAAAAACAGATATCTAATTGTATGAACCATGAGATCTGAGAAATGACGTTAGTCTGATTTATTTTCATTGAATTGAAACTTCTTTAGCCCCGTTGTAGTTTGAAAATCGGATGAAACGGAAATGACGCATTACAGCACCTGCAAAGCATCAAACTGCACTCATTGGCCGCCTTGATTACGATGTCACTTTTCAAGGATGCTATTAGTTGAGATGTGAAACGGAAATGACGCTAGGTCTGCGCTCATTGGCCGCTTTGATTGCGACCTCACTTTTCAAGGCTCCTATTGGTTGAGATTGTTTTGGTAAAGTTTCGCTTCTACCGCGTGAGAACTGCACTCGATTTATCATTTCAATGACAAAGTTTGAACACGATATAGGTATAAAGTATATAAAAGCATAATAAAAAAAATCACAGTCCTCCTCACTAAGGTTTCTTGTTCTGAGGCGGCCCGTTGTATTTAATTTCAGGATTGCTTTCCATCTTCTTCATAATGTTTGTTTGTTTATCATCAGTTTGTTTTTTCAGCCATGTTTTTACTTTTGCTTTAAATATATTCATTTCCATTTTTTTTTATGATTTAGCATTGTAAAGTTTCGTAGCAAAGAATTTACTATTTCTCTGTCCAAAAGATGTGTTCAAGCCAGGAGTGGTGACCAGTATATTTGGGCTTATCGCCCTGGTTGAGTATTTATGTTGGGCAGTGGAGTACTTAGATACGTTTTTTTTAGTTTAAAAATAATATTTTTTTAATGTCTGTACATTGTAGATTTGAATGTTTTAAAACATTTCTTCTGTCGGAGTTCTAACCAGAATTTTCAGCTTTGTCTTTAAAATAAAATAGCACAGCTTTTTTTCTCTCCGGAATTTTTACGTCCATCATAATCAGCTCGCTACTTCGTTTTCATCAAGAGCCATCGAGCTTCGAAATATTCATTCGACTAACATAAAATAATATTAAAGGAAGAGAAAAACGTACAAGAAAATTAAATGCGAAAATAATACATGAAAAAGTGACAAACATACGAAAAAGTGATAAAGAGAAAAATAACCATGTAACGAAAAACTCGGACGAAGCCGGATACTCATAATAGAATATTCATAAAGTGAACACGTGTAAATGATTTAATGCAAAATTTTAGTGTGTTCCACAAATCGTAACAAAATTGCGAATCAAACAACCCGTACAAATGCATAATTAATTTTTCGTTCGTCATTTTGCGAACACAGTTGCTCTGATTTTGCAGCGCATGTACTTAATATATTCATATTTGAGAATGGGATGATGAAACCATATATTTAAGGGTCCACTATACGAATTTCGACCGATTTCTTACATATCTCCCTTAAACATTTGAAGTTGTTAAGCTCTTAAAAAAATATATGTTATTTTTGAAGATAATATCTAGATACGTTCCAAGCCGAAACGCAAAATATGAAATTCCCTCGATAGAAAAAAATCGCAAAGTATGCTCCGAAAATTATTTCTATTATTTTACAAGTTATATTTGTGAAAAAATTCACAATGTTTCTTTAAATGATACTTAAGATACGTTCCACGAGATTTTTGCTCTATTTTAAATGAGTCATGTTTTATTAAGCTTTTTGCCATTTTCGCTGCGATTTCATCACTTGAAATATTAGCGCGCTCTGTCCAACATTCGTAATTACACATCTCTCTTTCTTTTTCAGCCGAATAGCGCCGCCTTAAATGCACTGCAGTACAGTGATAGATAATCAACTTCCAACATAAAGCGCTGTTCCGAGAAAGAATTCGTTAATTTGTAAAGAAATACAATAACACAAAGCAGTAGTGGTTTTCTCTAAAGTGCGTCTGTGCGGTGAGCCCCTATAAAAATGATTTAATTCACTCTTGAAATAGCGCGCTATCAAGCTCCGTGCTAAAAAATTAACTCGTCCGTATTAATACCGTTCGAGAGCGAGTCCGAAATGAATTCCACGTGTGCGTTATGAATTCAGCGACTATGGGACTTTCTGTTCAAAGAAATAACTATTTAACAAAATGCACTTCGTGGCGCTTCACAGCGTTCAAACCGTGGGAATCTATTAGCTGCCCGGGTGCGCAGGGACTATGAGATTTGTACGGATTTGTGAATATTCAACAACAGACACGTTTCAATTTGGGAGACGGGATGGGTACCGCCGTCCAGTTAACCATTTATTGGATAACCAACACCCCTGCCATAGGTCACCCCAAGTGGTTCGGTACGTCTGTGCTTTTCGGGGAATTCCTTTTTATGTCACTACTTTAACGAAAACATCACAAGAAGTAAATATATCTTCTTCTATTTGTATATTAACACTCTGTAATATTATATACACTCTACTTAATATGAGTTAAGACCTTCGCTCACGGAGAAACTGAAATGAAACCAGTTGTCAACGCAATTAGAAATTCGTGAGCGTTACCATGGCAACCTGTTAACAAGACAACTGAAAATCAATTGCCACTCAAGCCGAAGTGCTGGTGAGTTGACAACTGGTTTCATTTCAGTTTCTCCGTGAGCGATGGCCTCAAATTTAAGAAATAGGATGGGCCCATAAACTATATCCTTTCTACTTTCCATTTTTTTGTACAACTAATGTTTTTTAAAAATTATAATTGAAAATTTTAATAAAATGAATTTACTTGCAAATGTGTTCAATTTTTTCCCTCTTGTGCTGAAATTGATTGAACATTTTCAAATGTCACTAATCGGTCATCAGTTTAACATCAGTCCAAATCGATACATTGGTACAGATATCGCTTTGTACAGACAACCCGCGGACCAACGAGGCGCTGCCAAAAACCGGTCAAAATATGAACAAGAAACCGGATCGTGTAATATTGCTAGAGTACAACAGAAGATACAATGATACCAACGGCACAAACAAGCGAAACTCGCACATAACAAGATGGGGCCGCCATTTCTGGTACGAATACAGGTGCATGGCCCTCTGATTTCACACCCCGCCAGCTCCTCTTATCAACAGTAAGCCGCAGCATCCCAAATTTCTACCGATTTATTAAATATTTCCCAGCCCCCGCTATTCGAATTCGATCGATTTCTTACATATCTCCCCTTAAACATTTGAAGTTTTTAAACTCTTAAAAAAATATACGTTATTTTTTAAGATAATATCTAGATACGTTCCACGCCGAAACGCAAATTATATGAAATTCCCTCGATAGAAAAAAATCGCAAAGTATGCTCCGAAAATTATTTCTATTATTTTACAAGTTATATTTGTGAAAAAATTCACATTGTTTCTTTAAATGATACAAGATACGAACCACGAGATTTTTGCTCTATTTTAAACGAGTCATGTTTTATTGAGCTTTTTCGAAATTTTCGCTGCGATTTCATCACTTGAAATATTAGCGCGCTCTGTCCAACATTCGTAATTACATATCTCTCCATCTTCTTCTTTTTCAGCCGAAGAGCGCCGCCTTAAACACTTTAAGTTTTAATAATAAAATTAATAATAATTAAATCGCATATATTTTAATTTTTAATTATTTAATTAATAATCAAAAATCGCATTTATTTTAATTATTAATTAAATAATTAAAAATTAAATTATATGCGATTTTTGAAGACAATATCTAGATGTTCCAAACGCCGAAAAGTAAATTATATGAAATACCCTCGATAGAAAAAAATCGCCCAGTATGCTCCGAAAATTATTATAAACACTTTTTTTCACTTATTTTAGAAGTTACTTGTATGAAAAATTTCACAATGTTTCTTTAAATGCTCATTTAGATGTTCTCTGCGATATTTTTGCTCTATTTTAAACGAGTCGTGTTTTATTAAACATTTTCACAATTGTCGCTTAAATTTTATCGGTTTTAATATAAGCGCGCTTTCTCTAACATTCGTATTTACATATCTCTCCATCTTCTTCTTTTTGAGCGCGTATACGGCGCCTTCAGCTCTGCCAGACTGCTTCCTGCCTGCTCTTGCCTGGAACTTTGACTCTGCTACATCGCCTCCTCTCGCCCTTGGACATTCGACTTTGTAGGTTTTACACGATCTCTGTTTTCTGCCCTATTCCCGTATAGAGACCGAAGACAAAAATTTTTCACTTTACGTAATCGCTACTTTCTTCTCTATTTTCATATCTACGATTTCAATTTCAATTTTCAATAGTAGATATAAAAATAGAGATAAAAATAGGGATCGCGTAAAGCCAAAAAAAATTGTCTATTGTCTCTATACGGGAATCGGGCTGAAAAAAGAGATCTAAAGAAAGAGTGTAAAGCTACGTTTAGTAGCGAACTTTCAAACCCAATAATCGTTCCGGCATGATGCCTTTCTTCCTCTAAAGAGATTAATATCAGAGATAGATATACATTCTAGCGACTCCAGGACCAGGCCCTACAAGCACAGACGAAAGGATCAGATCCGGCACCCACCTACACCCTTATAAAGTACAACAATGTCGTTCAAGATGTTAATTAGATACCACAATGTATTAATTTCCTATGATCTTGGTGTTTGACCTTCATGAAATATTCAAGTATGTTGTTTATACTAGACTTGGTCGGGACGTCGGGTGACGTCACGCTGGCATGGCAATTATTATTATCGTCTCAATTCAGCAACGCGGGGTCACCCAAGCGTGAAAGAAATGTAAATAACTCCTAACACAGAATAATTACCTTCAAGTTGCATAGTACCATACTTTTACAAAATGTCCTATACATATTTTGTAAAACGTAATAGAAATGACTTATGAACCTACCTATATTTTTCTATTCGATTTAGAAAGAAAGCAGACATAAAATAATGGGATCCCGAAATTCGTTGCACAAGACGGAAAATTGTGATCAGAAATCACACAAAGAACAAAAAAAAAAATTTCGGGGCGAGCCATTTCGAATTTTTTTCTTTTTTTTTCTGCAACTAAAGGGTTAAAATATCATGGAGCCGGGTCTGTGCTTCGACGCATCTCGAAAAAGGTGATATTACTAAAAACCGATTTTTTTTTTGAATTCGATCTAAAACTTCCAACTTGGGATTTGATTTAGGTACGTACTCGAAAAAGAAAGTATAAGTAATACCACAAAGTATAGGTAATACCACAAAATCGATTCGAAATGTGATGTGGATTTAGATAGTATTAACTGGATCACCCGGCCTCGCTCAGGACAACATTCGAGAGTGTTCTGGAATGTTCCCGATTCTCTATTCTCGAACATTCCTGGATGTTCAGAAATGTTGTGGAATGCTCTAGAATACTCTCGAATGTTTTGAACTATTCTAGAAATTTCCAGAGGGCGAAACTTCCAGCCCTTATATCTTCAAAAGCATGCCCTTCAGGTAAAAAAGGGAATCTTCTTCATGGATAGGGGATAGAGGGCTACCACACCATATAACTCCCTTGATCGTACTGGGACTCGTTTCTGATTTTTCGCGGGAAGCACGTTTTCTTACACTTTCTTTTATAATATATATTGATTAGTATATTTATACATAATAATACATGGTGTTGTTTAAGTGTGAACGATGGGTAAGTTCTGTGCAGTGGCGTGCGAAGGTACTTTCTAATTTCTAATCGAAATATGAAATTGATAAGAAACTTGCAGGTTCATTTATTAAGTTGGCTACATTGACCTAGTATACTTGGTCGAAGGTTGGCTACAACAATTTTAATCTGCGGAAGAATGATAAGTACTAAAATGGATATTTTCAAATATTCAGTACTATGCATACCCGAACAACACAGCCTACTTTTGGTCATATAGCAATAGCCACGACTTCCACTGCTCAACTTTCCCTCTAATATTTTGTGCATTCGCTGTCGGCAAAACAACACAATTTTTTTTTCTTCTTTTTCTTATCTATGAAAAGATATTTTAAATTCGATTTTTTTTGTGCGAAATGCAATTGAGCAACGAAACGCCGCCGTAATGTTCCCCGTGATACAGACATTTCTTTGACCGGTCGTGACACCGGGATGGGGAACGAGGGAGGTATGTTTTGTTCTCATACAAAGGGTCTCTACAAAGAGATTGAGCATGAATATGGCATGTAATATTCAATTCCCCCCTTTTGTCTCCGAAAAAAAGACTGACAGGTTTGAATGTAGAGTTTTCACGTAGCATCAGATATAGTCAGATCGCATTGATTTTGTTTGTAGTTATTGAATTTTATTTTTCTCTGTCGCAGTAATAACTAAATATGGAACATGTATTAGCAACATATCGTAGTGTCTTTCCTATTCCGAGTTATGAACCTTTGTCCAAAAAGGAGTTCCACGACAAAATAGAACATTGAAGAAAAAAATATATATTTATATGACTGTCCTAAAACGGGAATCATCCTAGTTGGACAGTCAAAACATTTTATAAATAATGTACATAAATGTGTAAATATTTTACTAAATAAAAATGAAATAAATAAAAATAAATAAATAAATGTATGTTTATCCCTTATAGTCCCATAAAGTATGTTTTTAACAGACACACACCCCACATCACACAATGTAGGATATCATATCACTGATATCACTGAAGGCCGTTCGGTTTCATGTTGACTGCCGGTCAAATCTTCCGGATAAAGTTTTTCATGGTTTCCTTATTCCCGAAGGCAAATGCGGAAGAACTCCAAATAAACGACAAGACCGCCTCCCTCCCATTCCAACATAACACAAACAGACACATACGTATATATGGCCGTCGGCCGCTGGTCCTGATGATGAGAATTGAAGTTGATGCAATTTTAGTAGGATTCTTAGATAACAATTTATCCCTACCGATGAAATACACGACCTCTTAGTCTATAATAGCCAGGTGATATTTTGAATACGAAAGAACAGTAAATCAAGGCATGTAAAAATCTAGATAAAATAAATTTTTGAAAAACATTGAAGAAAAAAAGCACTAATCTAACGTAAACTATTATTTAATCATATTAAATTTTGGAGGCGGATATCGCCGTCAAGGAAGCATTTATTGAATAGCCAAAACCCCTGCCATAAGTCGTCCCAATGGTTCGCTACATTTGGTGACTTAGCAGGGGTGCCCGGGTTAACGAGGTGAGGTATGTCTAGGTCTTGACGGCGGATGATTTAGCCCACTCACTGCTTGGATCTGATTGGTCTTTTGACCTCTCCAGTCTATTCTGTCTCCCATTGCTTCGAAGGGATGGATTCACATGTTCATCACTCCTGATCACTTTGACCCGTAGATTCCTGACCACCTCTCGTTTCGTTTTCCTTACAAGACCTTCCTCTCATTCCTTTCTCTAAAAAGATTCTCCATACAGCAACCCCAAAGATGACATGGGCCCAGAGAGAATTTTTTTCTCAAGGCTTCCTGTGTGGAAATAATGTAAAAAAAAGAAGTTTTGTTCTGTCACCGTTCCGGTTAAGTAGAGGTACTTAAAATATGTAAGTGATAAAATAATACTTATTTAATGTTGGCAGAAACTAAAGTGACTAATAACAAAATTTTGGGTAATCAAATAAATGAATTGTTAGCGGTGATTTTTCACCAGAGCGACTGAGAGTATCTTTCACTTTGTTTTGATTCGGATTATAAGGTTAATGACCGGTGTTGATACCCATTAAATATATAGCTACAAAATAATGCTTAGTTCACACTGAGCTATATATCTGCGAGCAGATATCTGTTGATTCGCGAGCGCTTATCTTTTGTCCTTTCACACGAGGCTATCAAATATTTCTTCCTGTGGTAGGAGAGGGGGTCAGTCGAATTAGGGAGCGGCAACGGAACGCATATTTTTTGTACTGAAATCTGTCAACTTGACATCTGTCATTTCAGCTCCGTAATTACAATGACCCCCTCTCCTGTTTTAGTCGGAGAAGGGGAGAGTTATCTTCTGGGATATCGCGTCTGGAGCGGTTACGTCTGAGATGTGTATTGTCTATGATTGATCTGCGCTTAAAAACGCTTAGGTGTGAACGGTCTGAAGGGATTCTATGGAGAGCGTTATTTGGCGTGCTATGATCTTTTATATTTGATAGCGTAGTGTGAACCAGCTTTAAACTGCAAATAAAGAACACATGACACGAGATGTTTTTATAGTGATTTTACCACCTCAGGCCTCGACCATATTTTGTGAGAGAGATTTTTTTTCGTTTTGCAATAAAATCCAAATAAATGGAATATTTCTGAATGTATCCGAAAACCAAAAACTGTTATGGAAAGGTGATGAAATACGCTTTCAAATATTTATATTTAAAAATGAACTCCTTTTTTTTAAATATAAAAATGTTGGTGACCGGACAACTCAGAATGAAATCAACAAACCTTCTTTGAAAAATCATGAAAAGTGATGAAAAAAAAATGTATTAAATAGGTTACGTTAGGTTAAGTTATGGGCATTTTTTCTATTTTTTGCATAGCTTTTAATGACTTTTCAAAGTGTTGAGTTGACTCGATTCTCAGTTGGCATGGAACCAAACTTTACATGCGCAAAAAAAAGTTTTAAAAATGGCTCACCTTACGTTCTTTCTAACTAAAATTACTGATAAAGATAAAAAATAAAAACACATAATTTTATCGTTAACTCAATTTTTAGTCGTTTCATGTAAAAATAATTAATAAAAAAAATCGAGTGCAATTCACAGGCGGTAGAAGTGAAACTTCATCAAAAAATCTCAGCCGACGTTTCGTAGGTATTGTTCGTAGATGATATCATTCTCTCGCAGGCTAAATCCTATAGATGTACGTGTTTGTCTCTTTTTAGTGCCATTTCCGTTTCATCCGATTTTTTAAAATCACTACGGTGCTAAAGAAGTTTCACTTCAAAAATTCTCATAAACGTTTTGTTTTGCTGCGATCGGAAACTTAAGATTCATTAAGTATTTTAATTATTGTGCGGTTAACGTTTAGATTTGAATACAAAGCGTGGTATTTTCTCTTTCTAACACCGTTTAGATCATATTTCTAATCGTGATAATAAGGAAGACAACGATTTCTATGAGAACAATACAAGATGATCCGAAAACCGAACAAATAGACCTGACGGGTTAACATAATATATTATTTGTTTGCACACTAAGAAATGTATTCGATTCTTACTATTTTACATTCACCAGACTCACGCTCAATTGCCGAATTGAACAAGTTTATACCGTTTCTAGTTGTTGTTGAATTGTTTTCTCTTTTCCAAAAACCATAAAAACGCGAAAGCGGAACAGGTATCTGCTGTATTTTCGTGAAAGATATATATTTTTTTTTTTTGCAAACATTGTTGTGTGTGATTTGAAGCAGCAATTTTTAGGAGTTCCGTGACAAATCAACAATGTGGCATTTCAACACTCCTTTGAAAATTCATTAAAAGGGATGAAAAAAAATTGTCCATAACTAACCTAATATAACCTATTAACTCCTCATACTAATACTTTTAACCCCTCAGGTTAATTTGTTCGGTTTTTGGAACAACCCGTGAAGGTCAAAGATATCATTGTATCATTTTGCATGAGCCAGTTTCAGTGAAAACTAGTAATTTGAAACTCGATGAAACGAAAAAGCGCCACCAAAAAGAGACAAACACAACTATAGGATTTAAACTGCGAGATATTCAGATAGGCGTTCTCCTCATTGTGCGGTGCTTCGTAGCCTTCCCATTTTTGTCTTCTTCAGTTTTCTGAAGGTTTCATTTCAACTGCACACAAATTTTTCTAAACATTAAAAAAATTAATATTTTCAAAATTATATGTTTATTTCGAAATATATTTTTGAAAGCGTTTTATCACCTTTCAAAAACAGTTTTTAGTTTTTGGTTGCGTTCAGAAATATTCCATTTATTTAGATTTTATTGCAAAGCGCAAATATTTTGACCTTCCTATAAAATAGACCCGAGGCCTAAAAGGTTAATGATTTTTCTAAGGAGTAGTGAAGTACCACTTTGCTGGGGTTGCCAGGTCACTGTAATCTGGTGACCTTGTAATGTCAGTGGTCCCTTTTCACAAACTGATTACAGATTACTTACGTGGTAAAGCACTAAGCTTGTTGACTACTGTCTCAGAGGGAATGACTACTTCCATCAGGCGTATAACATATTACATGCATGCAAATATATAATGTTGCATTATGGGATTATTTGTTTTATTTTGGGATTATTTTTTTTTCTCTGTTTCTTGCACACAATTATATAAAATGTAAAATCATGTAAAAGCCCTTTCGAGCTGTGATAATAAATAAAGTGTTTATTGGATATCTTTGTGGTTGCACATAAAAAAAGCAGTGTGCTTTAGACCAGTGGTTGAGATTCGAGATCTTACGTACACTGCAAAATTGAAAATCGGAGTATACAGCGTGTTAATGGATGTATTTGAGTTAATTTAACCAGTGATTCCTGAAGTTATTTGATGCAAAAAATGATAACGAAATTTTTCTCTACAGCGACATTTTTTTTCAATTCCTCCATACAAATGATAGTATTTTCTATGAGTTCGAAACTGGGAGAGTGAAAAAAATGTCGCCGCAAAGAAAAATTTCATTAAAATTTTTTGCTTCGAATGTCCTCAGGAGTCACTAGTTAAAATAAGTCAAGTACGCCCATTAACACCCTGTGTAGGTACTTAATTACTTAATTTATAATTTTGAATTATTTAATTAATTTTTTTATTGTTTATTTTTAATACATTTTTCTTTACGTTGATTTTTAATTCTTATATTTCTCTGTAAAATAATATTTCCTTATTTAATAATAATATTTTAAAAAAATCTACGTTCAATGTGACCCCCCTCCAATGTAACCCCTCTACCCTCAGTGGGCCGCGATGAAATTATCAAACTCTCTTGCTCCTACAGTATGATACAGATAATAAGCCTGCACTGTGTCTTAGATAATACGAAACGTAACTGGCTATGATAGAAAGAGAGAAAGAAAATGTGTGCTCGCACCTCTCTCTCTTGCCCCTACAGTAATATACGAAACGTAACTCTCTCTTTCTATCTTCACTAACTTATATCTCCCTCTCAATTTTCTTTCGCCTCGCCCGATCAGACATTTCGTAACGCTCTCGCCACGCATTCACCAGCTTACTCCCCAAGTGCGTAAAGGAGTTTTACTTCACACTGATGTTTCATCAGTGTGCAGTTCACACGCGGTTGAAGTGAAACCTTCAGAAAACTGAACCTAGAGAAAGAGACGAATGCAGAGTATCAGGAGTAGGATAATTGTAGGCTCTATTTATTACAATATTTGTACCAAGTTTTAAAATTATTTTACATTTTGTTCTATGAAGCACCGCACAAAGAGGAGGCCGATAATGAAAACTTTTTTTAGCACCGTTGAGATTTGAAACTCGATGAAACGAAAAATAGCGGGAATAAAAAGAGACAAACACATACATCTATAGGATTTAGCCTGCGAGAAAATGAGATAGTATACAATCGGTCTCCACTTAGTGCGGTGCTTCGCAGCCTACCGGTCTCCTCTTTGTGCGGTTCTTCGTAGCCTACCCAATATTGTCTACTTTAGTTTTCGGAAAGTTTCACTTCTACCGCGTGTTAATTGCAGTCTTTTTTTTATTCATATTATAATAATGGTTGGCACTGGATGGAATTCACAAAAATAATACGAGGTTTCTCTTTTTGTGGCTCTGCACGAACGCTGTAAGAAGACTTACGTGCCCGTTGCTTTCGAACCCAGTTCCCAACACTCAACATGACAGAGCGCGTATCAAATTTCAATGATAAAAGAAAATAGATTATAATCCAGATGTGACCTACATAAGATAATGGCTAAGTTGACATAAAATTTAAAACACACCCTTTTATTCCCCCTTAATACCGCCGGCACAGCATTGCATATTCACGGGTTCATTAGCATTCGTAAAACATCACTGCGATTCATTTACATGAAAAGCGCAACGCCACGCCGCACAGTGGTCCCAAATCCCATTCTAGCTAGACAAAAATATTTTTTCCACGGAATGTGATGCAAAAGGGTCACAGTATGATAAAAAAAATTATTAAAAAAAATTACATTTATTTCAACCACTGTTACAGAATTTTCAAAGTAAAATAAAATACAAATAAATTGCGTGTAGTACAATGATTCAAATAAGTCAAACAATCTGTTTATTTTAAGTAATTAGTTATAAATATTATTTGTAGCATAATATAAGAATAACACCGAATGATATTTGTTTATGGTCGAGTCACAATCATCACTTTTTTTAAATGATAATATTCCTACGTGGCACTGTCAATAGACCTCTGCAGTTTCTTTGTTGGTACTTCCGAAATCGACAATAATTTTCATCACTAGATAAGACATTGGGATGTTTTCGATATTGTGGTTATTTCAGATATTACAGCTTCCCATTTTCCATTTGACCTCAAGCTGACTTAAGCAGCATGAAAAAGTTCTTTTAGGCTTCGAGAATTCAGAGGACATTTAATTTGTCTTATTTTACTTTTTAATGAGCAAAAACCAAATTATTTTTTCGCTCACCACGTAGTCCATCATCACACGTAACTACCGGAAGAAAAAAAACTGTATGAAGCCATTTCAGTTTTTTATTACATGAATTTTAGAGTATATCTTTGACTGTTTCCTGTGAAATATTAATAGCAATGAAGCGATATTCTTCTTTTCCATTTTCTATGACGTATTAATAGAAATGAAGCTTTTCTTCTTCAGTAAATTTTTTTCAAGACCTATAAAATTGTTTTTCTAAACCAAATTTTTTCCGTGTTGCAGCGTAACTTGACTTTGATGCGCCTTTTTCTTCGAACATCTCCAAAATATCAAAAATATAGATCAAGGGTAGAGGCTCTATAAAAGTCAAAAGAGCACGCAAAAGAGCAGACAAATTCTATAAGAAAATATAGATAAAGAATGGTTTTATATGAAAATTGTTTAGTTTGGAGGTACAACTTGGTACACGATTTTGAAAGTTTAATCAAACTTTGACAAATAATTGTAAATATTGATAATGGTTTCACGATTTTTTTAATGACTAGTAATATGGAAGAAACAAATTATTAAATACTTTAATATATTGAAAGAACATACTATGGACTTTAAATTTTTTCTTGGCGTAATTTCTTTCCGATTTCAAATAACACCACTAACGACCGAACAGCGCGTACACCCGAAAGAGATGGGCCGCATGGAGGCCGCCTGGCACATTCAAAGTGTTTACAGCGTTGGCACGTGTAGCGCGTATTGTTTTAATTTTTTTTATCGATCCGAACAAAATGCTAAGGACTGTTTTCTATGCTGTGAGTATGTTTTTGTACATAAATAAAAACATCGTTGAAATCTTTTTGTCCAGCTAGATTGTTCTAAAGGAACCACTGTGCGCCGCCATCACTCCATTTAAAACGCATCTGGTGTATTTTACAGAAGGTTTCTTTCAGCACATTTCCACTTTTTCACTGGTCAAATCTTCGGGAAAGAACTTCTCTTATCAACGAGTCACTGAAAGTTTCCGTTACTTCCCCAATTTACAAAAAAAATTGTGTGCAGTTCACACGCGGTAGAAGAAAACTAAAGTAGACAAGAGTGGGGAGGTTACGAAGCACCGCACAAAGAGGAGACCGATTATTCTAACTCATTCTCTCGCAGGCTAAATTCAATAGATGTACGTAGATAGGCTGAAAAGTGATGCATACACGCTTGTACAGCGCGAACAAAATGACTTCCAGAAGCGCGCCAGGTGGAATATGGAAGTGACATTCCTCTTCTACACGTACGCGCAAGTTTGAAGTCTTTAAATTCATCCAATGTGTTTTGAGAAGCGGAAGTATGGAGAGGTGTTTTAATGTTACGTCAACGTAAGGAAAACAGCATGCTGTTATCGAATTTTTAACTGCTGAAAAGGTGATTCCTACTGAGTTTAAAGGATGTTTATGGTGACGAAGCTGTTGATTGGTCCACTGTAAATCGATGGGGTAATAAATTTCATGATTTTGAGCCTGGAAAAGCAATAATTGTTGATGAAACACGCAGCGGACTTCCAATCGATGATACAGACGATAAACAATCCAATCCAACAATCGTCCACGATTTAATTCAAAATCACTCAAAAGCGTATCACAAACCATTTTGCAATATCTGAGGAACGTGTCGGCTTCATCGTTGAACCGTAAAATCTGTGGACGAAGGGTACCACGCCGTTTCAAAGACGAGAACAAACAGCGTCGATAAGAGCCTCTGCAAAACCTGAAGTTTGAACCGATTCCACACCCTTCTCACTCCCCCGATCTTTCGCCTTGCGTTTTTTTATTTTTTTCCTCTGCTCAAGGGTAATCATTACACCTCGACGATGAGGTGAATGCAACTTTCAAGTCCTGGATTCGAGAAATGTCGGAAGAATTTTTCAGTTACATAATGAAAAAACTTGTTACACATTGGGAGAAATGCGTTAGTCTTAACGGTGACTGATGTTGAAAAATAAATAAATATGATATTACAATAGATATTCAATGCATGATTTTGAAGCTTAAGAATTGTACTTTAATTTAACTTTTTGACCGATCTTGCCGTTTGTTTTTGTTCGTGTTATACAAGCATGTGTGAATTACTTTTCAGCCTTCCTTAATATGTGTTTGTCTTTTTTAGTGTCGCTTTTTCGTTTCATCGAGTTTCAAATCACAACGGTGCTAAAGAAGTTTTCACTTCAAAAAAGCCTCCTTAGTGAATAAATAAAATCAAAACGGTAGTTGCTTCATTCTGGGAAAAGCTTCTCTTTTAACCGCTTCACTAAAGAGAAGATTAGGTTTAAATTTGTGAAATAAAAAAATCGCTTCTCTTTTAACCGCATCTAAAGAGAAGATTGTGTTTAAATTTGTGAAATAAAAAAATCGGGTTTGCAGTCGTATTTAATTTTACCACCAAATTTTGTAAAATAAAAATGTTACCCACCTACTGAAAATGTAAAAATGGTAATCGAATAAATATACTGATTTGTTAGTAGATTAATTATACTTATTTGCCAGAGTCTGTTTTATTTTGCTGATTACAAAACAGAAGAAAAGAAATGGAACAAACAAACAAAAAACTTAACTTACTATTATGAAGTGTTTTGTTTTATTCGGTTACCACGTATTTTATTCGGTTACCACGGTTTTATTCGAGATTCCTTGACAAAACAGAACACTGAAGAAAAATTTCGAAAAAAAATAAACAGATAATAAACCTAACCTGGTGAGTGATTAAACAAAAATAACCATTAAGCCAACTAAAAGCTAAATTGCACTTTGAGAAGGTACTTGAAATACGCATTTCGTCGGATTTTGAACCCGCTGGCATTGGATGAAGAGGTCATCAAAGTGGAAAATATTGGTTTAGTGTTTTCAACAGAAAAGCAATCCATTGTTGTGCGTCATAACCACTTAGACTGGTTCTTCATTACTTTAGCAAGATGTCATGATGTGTGGACTTTGCCACTTGGTCAACGCGTGTATGTACCTACTTTACGCCAATATGAAGATTTTTTCCAGTTAAAATGCAACGCAATATCTTTGAATGCAATCAATAATATCAACCTAATTTCTGTTTTAAAAGTAATAAAAAAACTTTTTTTTTCTATCGAACTTCTTTGCCTCTAAGATTTGCTACCCAGTTTCGCATCTCACACACTTTTTTCTATCGAACAGTATCGACAACTTCTTTGCCTCTAAGATTGCTACCAAGTTTCGCATCTCACACACTTTTTTCTATCGAACAGTATCGACAACTTCTTTGCCTCTAAGATTTGCTACCCAGTTTCGCATCTCACACACTTTTTTCTATCGAACAGTATCGACAACTTCTTTGCCTCTAAGATTTGCTACCCAGTTTCGCATCTCACACACTTTTTTCTATCGAACAGTATCGACAACTTCTTTGTCTCTAAGATTGCTACCAAGTTTCGCATCTCACACACTTTTTTGTTTCGTATGGAACATTTTAAAAATATAGAGCTAATAATATGTTTAACAATAATATGTTTAATAATTATTGATCAAAACTTAAATTGGAACTCCCAAGTATAAAATGTGAGCAATTATTTTACCTATTTTTTCAAAACAATACGAAACATTTTGGATAAGAACCACTAATTAAAATATTTTAAGCATTAGCCCAATCTCATCTAAAATATGGTCTTATCGGACGGGGAAGCCCATGCGATTCCACTATAAAACCAGTCATAGCACTAAGGGCGATTTTGAAAATTATACTAATAGAGTCACCATCAGAACTCATAGAATATGTTCTTAAAGCCCTGAAACCATTATATACAAAAGATATTATAATTTATGCATTCAAAAACCAGGATTACTTTACTCAGACAAACTCGGGCCGATTCACAAGATCCACATTGCATCATACATTCCACCAATTTTACTAAAACGACTTTTTGACAAAGAAGGATGCAATATTTCTCTAGAAAATTATTTAATATACTTCTTCTTGCAATAAAAACCATTAAAAAAGTAAACGACTTCAAAAGAAGCATTAAGATATGGATTATATACATGGGAAGGAAGAATGTAGATACAATTTTGCAACCTAACAAAGATTAATGCTTGTATTGTGTTTTCTTCGAAATATAACTTTATAATTTTCCTCTCGTAATTTTTCAATTCAAATTCAAACATGTAAACATGTACAATGTGACCTTAGAACGGGGTACCCCAGAAAGCATACATTATTTTCTAAAAGAAAGTTAAAAAAAAAATAAATCAGATAATATTTAAAGCTGTGCAAACTTCTCGGCACCCGAACTCATCGTTCGTGATTTTTCGCTGAGACAAAGAAACAGATCTTCTACTAAGGGGCCATCCATAAATTACGCCACACGAATTTCATGATTTTTTTCAATTTTACATCTAAAAATAATCAAAACAGTAGTCAAAAATTTTATTTTTATTTTTATTAAAAATATTTAGATTTTTACATGTGACATCACGGAGCTGATGATCCCCTCCATACCCCTTGTCACACAATGTCACACTTCTCTACCCCCCTCCCCCCATTAAGGTGTGACGTAATTTATGGATGGCCCCTAATTTGTTACAGTTTATGATGAACACAATTATTTTAACCAAACGAAAATAATCGTATATAAACAAAATAATTTATGCAAATTAACAAGATAATTCTAACTAATTACTTAATAAAAATTATGCAAATAATAATTTATGCTAGAATAAAAGCATAATCTTAAGCTTGTGAGGATAATCCATGCATTTATTTTATTTATATTGCTTGATAAATAAATAAAATTATATCGTAGGTACTATATTATGTGTTTTAAAATACCTACACACTCAAATCTGCCGCGTTATAGCGTTAAGTATGATTTATTGAAATTTACAGCAGAGGAAATATTAAATTTAATGAATGATGAAAAATCAATTAAAAGATATTTTCAGTATCCTTTCACGTAGTGGTTACGATGTGAGACATACATTATAAAAGATATTTAAATTAAAAGAAATATAGCAAAACTTATCTTGCCCTATTAATTGTTTATAATATTATCATCTTAGGTGTATTATTACTATTAAGAATTGTGCACTAAGAACGAAGACATATTTTGCACTTTTGACTAGTTTATGTAATTAAGCTAAAAAAAATCATATTTGTGACTTATCATGTTTTGCCGCCACATGCTTAGTTCATCTTTAATAAATCTCTCGAGGTTAATTTAGATATACGTATCATGAAATCTAAATCTGGTCAGTCCGGTTCAGCACACGTATTTTTATTTGAAATTTTTTACCGGGTTTTAAAAACGAAAAAGATGTGTTGCCAAAGATATACATATATATGAACAATATTTCTGTATGTGTGTAACGTTATCATATTATTTTGACTGCTCATCCTGCAAGGTGCAAAAAGTGTATTTTTGATCACATTGCCATTACGAATAGCCTGATAATATTTGAATACCTGCTTCTCCCGTAAATGTAAAAGAAAATGTCGCTTTCGCAATGATCAGGACTTAGCCAGCCGAGGATTAAACCCATGGTAATCCGGTGATTGGACCTCTCGGCCACTCTTTGAAGTGAAAACTTATTTAGCACCGTTGTGATTTGAAACTCGCTGAAACGGAAACGAGCGACACTAAAAAGAGACAAACACATACATCTGTAGGATATAGCCTGCGATAAAATGAGATAGCAATAAAATATTTATTTATTTCACGGGTACTCGGTTCCTATATAATACGATAAATCGACGGTCCCATGCAAGTCTCCTTTGGTCTAGGGGTATAAAGCGCCTGACGAACCTCAGCGGCCAGAGATACAGAGAAACGAGGATCGATTCCTACGAAATCCAAAAAAATATGTATCTTTGTAAAATCAATATCCAATCTTCAAACCATTTCAAACTTAATAGGCAAAAGAAAGCGACAAATTTAAAGGAAAAGGTGCACTGGAAATCGACGACAAAAATATGGAATAATTTATCGTTCACATTGATAAAAAAATTCGAGTGCAGTTTACACGCGGCAGAAGCGAAACTTTACCAAAACAATCTCAACCAATACTTGAAAAGTGAGGTCATAATCAAAGCGACCAATGAGCGCAGACCTCGCGTAATTTCCGTTTCATATCTCAAACAATAGGAAAGCCTTTAAAAGTGACATCAATATCAAAGCGGCCGATGAGCGCAGTTGATGCGTCGCAGGTGCAGTAATCGTCATTTCCGTTTTATCCGAAATCCAAATCACAGCCGTGCTATAGAAGTTTCACTTCAAAAAGTGCTTCGTAGTCTACCAACTCTTTTCTACTTTAGTTTTCTGAAAATTTCACCTCTACCGCATGTGAATTGCACTCTGATTTTTTTTTTACATGGTAACTTAAAATAGTATAAAAACACCAAAATCAGTAGTAGTTTTTACTTTCTTCCCATTTACATATTCCACGCAATACAGCGATTAGCACAGCCATGACCGAGGCATCTGAGCGTAAAAGTTGATGGTTTGTTTTAATAATTCCATGGTGAGATTGGCGTCTGCAGTGATTTCGCGCTCGCTCCGCTCCGCAGTCGGCCATGTCCACTAAATGTAATATGGCGGCCGAGAACGTTTCGGGAGAAAGCCCCACATTGAAATCTGCCTGATGGGCGCAGATCGCTGTGACGTCACTACTTTACTTTCTCCCACTTAATCAGATCTAAAGGAATCAATTCTTCGTCGCTAAGAATCACGCTAGAAAGTGACCGCGATTCCGAATAATTCGTGTTTTCTAACAACAAACAATATGCGATTCAGTTACCTTATTATAATATTATGCTGCTAATGAATATTAAAAGTGTCTAATGATTAATTAGTAACAGCTGCGTTTCTATTCAGAAAATTGTATTTTGACGTTTCCAATGGGATTTGGGACACACAAGAAAGCAAGTTGTGCCAACACCGCCTAGGTTCTACAAGTTGTAATGCAACGTACAATATTTAAAGCAACGTGTAGCGTGTAATACAACGTGCAACATTGACGTGAGTCTTGAAATTGTTGAAAATATCCATCATATTGTTCTAAATAAATAAACATGTAGTACAACGGGCCACATGTAAAACGAAATAAAAAGCAACGTGCGAATAAAATGCAAGCTGCAATAATAAACTTAAAATCTTTCAACTCATTCTAAAGCCATCCACAAAAAAGTTGAAAATGTTGAAATGAATAATGGGGATGGTTACCAAATAAATACTTTGAGCCTTATCAATAAAAAAACACTTCCCAACCGTTAAACAGAGTTTTAGTTGCACATCGAATAAAGGCTGTACCATTTCTGTTTCGAACTCTTAACGTCTTTAAATGACTGCGAAAGAGCTGGCAACCCTTGCATTTTAGCAGAGTTACACACACATTTCAGGCATATTATTTTTTAATTGACTTAACCAGTGAATTTAACAAGAATTCGATGAAAGTGATGTTTTTTAATAACATCAAAGCTTTAAGCATGTGTAGGTAATTATAAATCCAAGAAATCAAACTTTATATTGCGCTAACTATGAATCCAAAAAGTATTTTTTAATTGTTTTCTGGAAATTATTATAATTTTTTGATATATTTTATTGTTTAAACGAGATAAAAAGTGAGGCGACAGTTTTCTTGCAGATTCCATAAATAGAAGAAATGTGTTTGAGATAATGGTATAAAATGGACTGTTATTGGTAATGCCGTTTGAGGCACCATCACTGTAGAAAGAAATTTTGTTATTTTTTTATTATTTAATTTTCTGTAAGAATGCTCTATCAAATGTTTTAAAGAAATTCGTAAAATTGACGGATATACAGCCTTTTATGTGAAACCGTTTGAAAAGGTTGTATGTTGAATTATTCTACGGCAAAACTTTGAAAGCGTTTTCCTCGAAATTATGTTTTTCAACCTGATTGACCGCATATTAAAAAAAACTATACATCCGATTTGCATGCACCAAGTCTTAAACTATTCAAAAATCTAGTCTCTATGTCACCATGTAGAGTTTTTTTTTTATAAAAAGCCCCCTTCCATTTTTTTTTAATGAACGATGAAAATCTATATAATATAAAAATTAAAATATATTTGTTTCTGTCTATGTATGTGAAATATTTACCTTTCATCCGATTGCGATGAAACTTTGGAGATTTGATGTGCGCATGCCAGCGATGGTTTCTGTATACAATAGTGAGATCTGGCATCATGAAATTATGCATTGCTAACCGTTCATCCGATTGCGATGAAAATTTGGGGATTTGATGGGCGCATGCCAGCGATGTTTTCTATATACAATAGTGAGTTCTGGCATCAAGAAATTATACGTTGCTAACCGTTCATCCGATTGCGATGAAACTTTGGGGATTTGATGTGTGCATGCGCGCGATGGTTTCTATATACATATAATAGCAAGCTCTTTTTTTATATATTTTTTTTAGTTACTGTGCGAGAGAAGCCGCGGGTAAAAGCTATTTTCCATAAAAACCGGAAATAAAATTGCTGGTCCACCATTTTTTTTAGATGTCAAAATTTATAACAACATAATTTTATTCCGACAGACATCTCGTAACGCTCATGCGAAAATCCTCGCTGTACGAGAAAAGAGATACTATCCAACACGGCTACTATACTGGCAGGATTGACTGGCCACGGAACACACAAACAAATTTACACGAAAGCTCCTCGTTTCTGATAAGGTTTACCTCCAAGACCAAGAATGTCATTAAATGTAATACTTTGTAAAACAGGATCACAATAAAATATAATAAACTATCATGCTATTTCATTCATATTCGGTTGTCTCTTTCATGCACTTGGTTCATAACAATAGCTGTATCCATTTTCGAAAAACAACGTAAATTTTTCGTAGCATTTCTCTGTATCCCAAATTTAAATTTTGGGTTAGACAATTGTTGCGCTGGTGGCCTCGTAATTATATCAGTCATAGGCCTAAAATGGATCGAATATGATCTTAAAAAGCAATATCTTTTGTCATTTTACATATTTGTTCGTATCATTTATGTTACATGACCACGAAGGAATGTAATTGATTGAATAATGTCGTTCCTACCTACTCATGCCACGATTTGAAAGAATTCATGGATTCAATCCAAATCGATACTTCCCACACTCGCCCAAATTGTAGTTACCTACTTTCTTCTTTCTTGTACGTTCGTGAGAACACATTCATTGTCTTCTGGGATTTCTTCATAAAATGTAACGATTATTTTTACAAAAAACTATTTAAATCAATATATTATTATTACATTACTGGAATGAGCAATATCATCTAAATCTTCGCTAAATAACAAAGAATTAACAAAGCCAATTATTTTTAAAAAATCACATATTTGAGGTAGAATATACCTCAAATATATCCCGAAACGGGGATGCCATAGTTCCACCGAGTTTGGGGAGTTTTGGTAATCACATAAAAAACCAAAGAAAACTGACCTACCGCTGACAGTGTTTACCATCGTTCTCTTAAGGCGGTACACAACCCTAATCATTTTTGTTTGCACAAAACTCACATTTTAATCATTTCCGGCGAAATCGTAACTACAATAACTTTTTTATTCCGTTTGGGGATGAAAACCATCTCTTACCTTAAATTAAATTTTACGTACAACGATTTTAAAACTTTATTACCCGTTTGTCAACTATAAAGTTAGCAGTAAGCACCAGATTTTATTTTTCTAGACGATGAATTAAAATCTTCGGGAGGGAAACGTTTAGAAACATCTTAAATATTTGTAACACGTTCTTCAGAATTAATTAAAATGAACCTGGCGGAAAGGTCGAATCTCCAGGCCCGCTAGGGCGAATTCGACCGTACGTTCGTATAATACGCCGTGCTGCGGGTGTATATTTGTTTACACGCTTTCTTCACTTACGTCGTTAAGATTCACACATAATTTTTTTTCTTTTTCTTTTCGTTGATAGGGCAAAATCGATAGTAGGTCCGTCCAATATACGGGTCGTGAGTCGCAATTTGTATACACGGCTTCTTTACTTACGTCGTTAAGATTCTGAATATATTTTAGGGTATATTGTCGTCTTACGACACGTGTAACAGAAATAGAAGTTACAACGGATCTCTCGGTAGTCGGAAGATGCATACCGTCGTTTCTGCATAGAGCTTATTCAGCACCTTTTTGGAGTGACGAAATATAAATCGAAAAAATCGGTATTACGAAATCTTTATTTTGACGCATCTAATAATAAAATCTAACAATCATTTTGCGGATATATTTACATGTGTTTGTGTTGACGTCACTCTATAATCAAGGAAATACATTCATACCAACCACCATTATTGTATAATATTGTATAGGCTGACCTTTCCTCAGAAGGCGAGAATAATATTTTAGGCATATCTCAAAGCTGATGTCACGGAGGTCGGCAAAGGAACACATTTATCGAAATTCGAAATGGGAACACACTCGCAATGGGTAGGTACTATTGAAATATCGAATCTCGAAACAATTTTGTAAATAGGCACGCGTTGAAATTTCTGAGGAAAAAGAAATATGTGGTAAAAGTCGAAAATTCCCGAGGAAGGCGTGGCACGAACAAGTGAATCAAATACTTGAATAGGGTCATGTCAAAAGTAAAAAGAAAAAGAAAAAAGTAGATATATAACGATGTATTAATGTGAATGAAGCAATGCGAATGTGTCAAGACAGAGTTTTGTGACGATTTTTGTGCCATTTATTGGTGTCTCAAATCGAATAAGGGCGAGGCTGCATTCGATTTTCTCAAGAAGTAAACATTCTTGAACGTTAAGTGCTAAAAAAAGTGTGAAAAAAAAATTGGTTGTCTGTAAAGTCGGTTTACGGACGATAATTTTACGTGATAATGTCATATAATAACGACGGAGTGGAAGAGAGATAGATGCGTCACAAGCCGAACGCTTGTTCCGCGCTCTCGCTTGCACGCTCGGCTCAGGCGGAACGTGACAATGAGTCATGCTTTTTCGTGAGTGCTGTATTTTGCCTTTAATAATGAACGGCTCTGGAATTCTTCATTTTGCCACCGCCAGCCGGATACTACACACGACCTTATGTCGAGAGTGGAAGATACTAATAGTATCGCCCTGGTGTATGACCACCATTCAGAATTGAAACGTTGCTTGAAATGGCTTTAGCCGTGTTTAGTGACCAGATCTGAATAGCCAGGTACTTCCCCACCTACCTCTTCCCTATCTCCTTCCCCCTCCCCACTACCTTCAGCCTCACAACATACCCCAATTGGGGATGCCATAGTCTCACTGGCTCCAGACGGGAGCAGTTGGGACTCTTGTGCGGTATTTCATGTAAAAAAAATGTCGGTTATCCCAGCCGTGACATCTGAGACTTCTAACCAATAGCATCCTTTAATAGTGAATGCGGGAATGAGACAGTATTCGCGATTGAATACTTAACAATATACACTCGAAAATAATTAGATTTGTTACATTAATGCGTTCCGGACCAAGCTAATAGTACGCATCCCAGTCGGCAGCCAGGTGGTGGAGCCCGACCACAAATTGCATCTATCGCATCAAATGCGATAGCGTGACTCGACTAGGTTACCATTTAATCAATCCGACATTTATTAGTGACTTAGCCATCGATATACAAATGTATTCGATCGATGGAATAAGCCGATTAGCACCCGCGGGAATGCTTGAGGAATATAATAATATTATGGTAATCAACAAAAGTGGCGACCTCGGTGGTTCCAGCTCCGAATCCAGTTCCAGCTCCGAGACCGCCTGACCGAAACCCGGCGTGCTCAAATAAAATGTTTGTTTAATTTGTTTGACATAATTTCATAAATAATAAAAATATAAATACTCAAAAGCATCGCACCGATGAAAAACCGAAATAGAAACTTTGCTTGAAATGGTTTTAGCTGTGCTTTTAGATTTCACAGCCAAAAAAATTATCATTATTTATTTTTGGGGTTATTTGCCGTGTTCTGCTACCTCCTTCATCTTTAGCTAACGTTATTTTATTTCGGACAGCGTTGGAGTGTCCATCATTAGTGGCTATCCATAAATTACGTCACACGAATTTCATGATTTTTTTATACCCCCCCCCCCCCCGCCCCTGTCACATTTGTGAGACCCTCTCCCCCCTAGTGTGACGTATTTTGCAATTTTACATATAATTTTTTTTTGTGTTTTAATAATTTAGATTTTTACATGTGACGTCACAGAGCTGATGACCCCCCCCCATACCCCTTGTCAAACTTCTCTATTCCCCCCCCCCCCCCCCTTAAGGTGTGAAGTAATTTATGGATGGCCCCTTAGGGCATATGTGTGCCTTGATGATCCCACATCTGCCTTGACGATGGAACGATGTAACGCAGTCCGAAACGTTGGCAAAAGAAGAAAGACGATGCGAAATTCGGCGTAACACCCCAAAAGCAAATAACGATAAGAGTTTAGCCGTGTTTACTAACCAAATCTGAATAGCCAGGTGCTTACTCTACCCTCCTTCCACTCTAGGTGACGTAGTACCAATAGCTCTGGGCACGTTCATATATTGCTTGGTAATGTAATTACTTAGTAATATACTAACAGATTAAATAATATGCCTCCAGCCGAGTTAGAAACGGAAGGTTGCTAAATTACAAGCACAGGTTAAACTCAAAGAAATTGTAAAGTTCAACCGACAAACCCAGAGTATGTTTTTTGTTCGTCTTGGATTTTTAAGGTTAAGGTTAAGAGAGCATTCTGTGAACACTGAAAAGGTTAAAGAAAACGTGCGGGCGAATCCATTAAAACGTACAAACTTCCAAACGAATGGATATTGGTAAATATATTATTGATATTAAATCGGGTTATTCGTGATGAATCGATTCATTGGAATTAATTGAACTAATCATTTTAATTCGTCTATAGTTAAAATTACGTTCTCCTTAAAAGATAAAAAATCTTCCCACGTCTTTCTCAATCCATAATTATGTAACATGTAATGACTACTGTCTTGGGGAAATCCAACCAATATTTGTAAAGACCCACTAGTAAAAGCACAAAAACATATAGGTATACAAACATACTTTACATTTTTACTTCTGAAATTTTCAAGCTCTTAGCCGTCGTGAAAAATAGATAACTTTACGCTAAATCTGCAATCCTTCCAATCTCCATACTCCCCTTTAATCCTAATCTATATATACATAAATGAGTGTATGCTTGCTTGCGTGTATGTACGTTGTTTGTGTATTGCTATATTAAGCATAGTAAAATGTTTGAAACTTTTTAATTTTTTAAAAACCCCTTTCGACCATCGCGAAGTTTTCTGGATTATTACGACCACATGACAATACATCCGAAAAGTTTTTAATCGTTACAATCTTACGAAACTGTCAAAAATGTCACAATTTGAGAATGACATTTTGCAAACCATCGATTCTTCAATCAAAAGTCTATTTTCGAATAAAATCTTTAAAGTAATGAATTTACTTGAAGTACTCACCTATGACACTAACCAAAATCGAATATTTTGAATGTTATTTTAAATAGGTACTTATTTTAGGTACCAAATTTGATTGATTGTTCTTATAATATACAAAAATGAATGTTTGTAATAATCATATTATGAGTGTCCACAGAGACAATATATACCAACATATGATATGGTGAAACATAATGGTTCGGTCTGAATAAAAACGAAAGGTACAGATTTTTTCTTGTGCTGCTGATACAATGTTGCAAATGGCAAGTTCTTGATCACAACATTGTTGAGTAAAACACAAACGGATTCCTTGTTGTCTAGGCAGTTCAAACACTGATTCCATAGCTTTTCTGCCGGTGTATTATCTCCAGCCATAATTTGTCTATCACTTCGCCCACAGAAGTGAGTAGGCGGCTACCTACGAACCATTGACCAGGTATTTTGCATTTACATATTTTGGCATGGTTGGATTTGAGAATGGGATTGTCGTAACAACGTGTACAGCACATTATTTACAAACATTCCACGTACTTCACATTCACAGAAGAAATACCGACGGATATAATAATAAATAAATAAATGTAATTTAAATTTAATCTTGTTGAATGATTTGGAATCGGAGAAATGTGCATTTCGTGCAAGCGAGTTCTTCGGCTTATTTCCTGAAGTAGAAAACGGCCTTGGGCAGAATTTACGGGACTATGTATTTCCACATTTCCACCACACTGTCACATTTTGTTTTTATATAAATGAATCTCTCTGGATCTCAGAGGGGAAATTGTAGCTAGGAGGGAAGGAGGCCTAAAATGCCTATTGAGGGTGACAAACACGAGCTGCGTGTATACCTATTTCGAATGATAACCCACGTGACAGAATTGTGGTACAACATAAAAATTGTAGGAGACAAGTTTTTGAGATTTTTTTAAATATTTTATTACACATCATTAAAAATAATAATCACTGTTACTTGATAGGTTATACCTTTTGGAGTTTAAAAATAGTTTTATATTTGATGTCGTCATATCATTTTTTTGTAACATTATAGAATATACGCAAGTCGAGGTGACTGAAGACAACTGTGATTTGTATGAAATACACTTTTAACAATATAAAGTGTATTAAAATGTTATATTTTGCTTATGTTAGAAGCCAACTTGAGTACAATTCTCCTGTCTGGAATCCTCATTATAATATGCACGTACAAGCTGTTGAAAGAATACAAAACAAATTCTTACGTTTTCTAAATTTTAAAATAGGTATTCCAGCAAACATGTTAAACTACAACACAATTTTAAACGATATGAATATGCTTAAATTGTCAGACAGAAGAATTTTCACTGACTTGGTATTTTTATATAAAATTCTAAATGATTTAGTTGATAGTCCGGTATTACTTGAATTGATAAGCTTCCGAATTCCACTTCGTAATACTAGAAGTCAGGATTTATTTCAGTGCAGAAATTCTGGGACTAACTACCATATGTATTCCTCTTTGCCCAGAATACTAATGGAGGGAAACAATTATACCAAGTCAGTGGACACCTTCAATTTATCTTTGAATAAATATAAAATATTGTTATTGAGGCAGTTCAGTTATGTACAATAAAATGTTTTTTCTATGCTATATATGTAAAAGCCACGAAAAAGGGCGTTTATTTATAAATAAATAAATAAATCACGAGGAGTTACATCTCTGTCACGTAATTTTTGCTACTAAAATATAAACACATGTTTTTCTTAAAACGCACACAGTCGTTACGTCTTTAGTACAGTAGATTTTAAAGTAATTATAAAATAATAATGTTGGTAATTCTGTTAAATTTTTCTCCTCTAACAGGAGGAGGCAACTCTATGTAGGTTAAAAAGAAAAACGATCATTATACGTTATACCCTATAACGACATAATACGTTACCTACATGCAAATCTACCTCTTATATTCTAATATATAAAGGAGAGTGTCTGTTAGTGGGCGGGTGGACGGCGAGGATTTGTACAGTTTTATTTTATTACCTTCAAAACAAGATGAAGGTCACTGTTCACACGAGATTTCGAAAAACCACCTCATCCCCTCTTCCCACCCTTTAAAGCAGTATTTTAATACTTTTTGATGACATTTTTTATATTAAAATGGTTGTACAAAGGTCAATAAAGCTGCATAATTATAATGGTTTAAATTAAGAGCCATTAACCAGCGGCCGAGAGTTTAAATTTCGTCGAACGATGATCTTGCGAACGTACCCTTGCAACGGTACAGGGCGGTTCCGATGAGAAAGACTAATTATTCTCCATACCGGCATTTTAACATAATAACTCAATACCGATTTTATATCATTCCAAATTTGCTTTGATAAATACCTACATTCAAAAATGCTCAAACTCGTCTTGATAAAACAATTAAAATTATGTGTTTTTTGTAATTATTTTTTTGATCATAAGTATTTATAATTTTTTATTAATGTCTTAGCAAAATAAGAAAGCATTTTTTTTTTAATATATTAGTTTGTAAGACCGTAAATAAATAGACAAATTTAAGTATTTTCGTCACAAAACAAGGGGTGGATCCTTTTTAATGATTTATTTGAACTTAAATTAAAATTCTGAAAAGCAGCTTTCCCAAAAAATTTATTGATTTATTTTAATGCATTTATTAATTATATGGTTTGAAATGTATGTTGTATAACACAAAACTTTGTTTGAAAATTTAACAAATCTCAAAGAACAGTCTTTTGAAAACAATTTATAATTATTTTTTGTAGAAGACTCTAAAATTTGATTTAAAAATGACATATTTCCGGTTGTGTCTGGTTATTCCCACTTAAAACGTGATCTTTTCAAAAAATATCAGCAATAAAAAACAATATGTACAGCTTCTAGGGCCTAAGACATAATAATTCCTGAACCGTAAAACATGCAAGTGGCTCTCTCACTACCGGTGTAGGCATGAGAAGGGTGAAATCACCCCTCACTCATTCCACTGTACACTCGTACGTTTACGGGGAATGACCAGGAGGTGACAAGTGACTAACACCAGATGTGTAGAGTGTGTACCTCATAATGCGTATCTTGCCGTCTAATTTAAGCCGACTTTAACTACATAATTTTTTTTTAAACTATTGTTTTTTTTTTAAAGAAAAATAATCGTCCCCGAGAAGGCGACGCTTCCCGGCTGAAAAAGAAGAAGATGGAGAGATATGTAATTTAATTACGAATGTTGGATAGAGCGCGCTAATATTTTCAATGATAAAATTGAAGCGAAAATTATGAAAATGCTTAATAAAATATGACTCGTTTAAATAGAGCAAAAATTTCGTGGAAGGTATCTTAAGTATCATTTAAAGAAACATTGTGAATTTTTTCACAAATATAACTTGTAAAATAATAGAAATAGACTTATTTTAAATAATTTTCGGAGCATACTTTGCGATTTTTTTCTATCGAGGGAATTTCATATAATTTGCGTTTCGGCGTGGAACGCATCAAGATATTATCTAAAAAAATAACATGTATTTTTTTAAGAGCTTAAAAACTTCAAATGTTTAAGGGAGATATGTAAGAAATCGGTAGAAATCTAACCTAACCTAACCCAACAATATTTGAAAATCTTCTATTACCACCACCACAGTAAGCGGAAAAGTTACTTGAGTCGTGATGGAGGACTTAGCCAGCCGAGGAATTGAACACAAGATGCCTGGATGGGAACTCGGCCATTGACCGAAAATTTAGATACAAATGATGACACACCGGACATATATATTTGAAGACTAGCTGGACTTTTGAATAAATAAAAACTTTTACTTTCTGAATGTCATTATTATATCTTTATTTGGGAGTCGGTTTATATATCGATGGGATGCGTAGCCCCGTGGTGTATTTTAGGTTCCATTTAATGGGTAACCAACCCTCCTGCCATGTCACCCAAGTGATACGCTACGTTTGGTGATTTAGTACCCGGGTGAATGGCGTGTTTGTCTATTCTCGATCCACAATAAGAACAACCCGTGAACGCGCATGTCTCCGCCCATTATCCCCACTGCTACTAGGATGAACGTTAACACGTTCAGACCCACTATTTTAATAAATTAAATTTTTCATATTAAATGTTGACAAACAAAAAATGGCAACAATTAACACATTTTAATAATGGTGGTGATAGAATAACAAAATACATATTGTACTTAATGTGGCGCCAGATTTATCAAATCGGCTGAGGAATTAATCCGAAGTTGAAATATCATCATTTTTATTTGGCGATTAACTTCACTTCGATTAACTTCACCGGTTCTTGTATACCGTAATAATGTATATTTTATGGTGTGTAGCCCAATACCCCGTCTGCTCAGAAATTGTATGAATGGCACATGTTTGTGAGATATTTGGTTTTCCAGAAAATTTTTTTTTTATACATATTGATTATCATTGTGCGTTGAGTTTTATGCACCACCTATAAAAATAAATAAAACTGATTAACACCAACATTCGAAAATTTTACTCATAAATTTTTTTATAAAAATGCATTGTTGCAATTCGAGTAGCTGTAAACTTAATTAATACTTGCGTGTCATCTTTTGTTATTTGTAGTTGGTGATAATTTATTTGGACATATCGGCTGAATATCCATTTTATCACTGGGCCTGAATGGGTTAATTTTTTGCGTCGCGAACACACAGCAAGACGGTCGACGACATACTGAATTTTGGGCGAAATGACTCGGGCCAGCAGAGCGCGGGTGAAGGGACTGTAGCGGGGGGAGTGGTATGCGCAATACGAACCAAGTTTCGTACCATCGCGGGTTGATCTTATCGTGGACAGAGAATAGTCTCCTAGACAAACACGCCATTATGATTGGCGGCGAACGCGTTTGCCCGCCTACTACGTGGCGGGCCAGATCGGGAGAGACTGGTTGAGGGAGACCTAACCTAGATCTCGCCAGTCGTACCGCAGTCGCAGGGTTGGATTCATGCGTCCGTCACTCCCCCTGGACACATTGACCCCCGTATTCCTACTCACCCCTCATACTTGTTTCCTTCTCAGAACTTCCTCTCCTTCATTTCTCTAAAAATACACTCCACTCAGCATCCCCAAAGATGACACAGGCCCTGCGTGGAGCTAACGTAAAAAAATAATAATATTATTTATTACTATCGAACATTTCAAGAGTTAGAATAACTAAAGATAACATATGAGACTATGTATGTAAATGAAGCAAAAAGTGTATGCCAGGACAGAATTGTGTGGTGGGCCATCCCTTTTGCCTATCAATTTTGCCTAATAAAAAGGGCAGATATTAAAAATATAAAACATTAAGATTTCTTCTTAAGACCCTGCATTCTGAATTTACAACATAATTCCCTTAAACATTTTTAAGTGTTTAAGTTCGTAAAAAAATACATGTTATTTTTTAAGATAATATCCGTACATTTTACGAGCCTGACGGTAATTATACTAAATTCCATCGATAGAAAAAAAGCGCAAAGTATGCACCGATAATTATTAAAAACACATTTTGTTCTGTTATTTGCAATGTTAAAGGTATGAAAAAATTCACATGAATTTTTAAATGATTCTTTAGACATTTTTCTAGAGATTTTTGCTCCATTTTAAACGAGCCGTGTTTTATTAAATATTTTCACAATTTAAGCTTAATTATAATCGTTTCTTTAATTATTCCTCTCCCTAAAACATTCGTATTCACATATCTCCCTTTTAAACCATTTTCTGCTTCTTTTTAAACGCTTACTACCAGGCCAGTTGACTAGAGACTAGAGTTTATCAGCATCGCTTTGGCAAAATCTTTTTGAAAATTTAACTTGTGAATAGGCAGGCCACTTGCATGGATTTCATAATGACTTGGATAAAATCGTGTGGATAGATTTTTCTACTAAGATTACGAAAATGTTAATAATTTTTTTTAGAAATTTATGTTTTTTTTCTTTTTTAAATAAATAAATCCGTTTTTTGGGCTCGTGACGTCACTATATGGAAATGTTCCGTCCCCGAAATATTCAATTAATTTTGTAAAATTCCACACTGATTTTTTTTTTCTATGGCAACACTTTGATTTTCGGCGAATTTTTCAATTTGACACTTAAAATTCACTAGATTTTTTGTTTGTTACCTTGCGAACTAATGTTTGGTTTGACATTTTGACAGATGGTATAAAGTGAACATCGTACAGATGCTTTCCGCAGCGGCTGACTTAAGAGCATAATGGTAACAGTGCTGATTTTAACAAAATCAAATTTTATAAATTTTATTATTATTATAATTTACAAGTACAAATTTATTACATTGGATTTAGTCATATGTAGATGTTGAACACTATAATGATTAATGATCAATAAGATGGATCAAGGAAACAAATATTTATGAGATGTAATATTTTTGTAATGCCTCGTTATTTTCCTGTGCCATTAATGTGGAATAAGTCGTTTTTTTTTATGATTTTCGGCTATGTAATTATATTTTTTTCGCACCCATAAAATTATGTCCCGTCTTTCCGGTTTATAAAAAATGGACCGATTTTTCGGATTGAAAGTTTCAAAAAATCACCAGGGTTTCAAAAGTACGATCAAAAAAATATGGAATGTCTTAGAACATTTGCCTAAACCGGAATTTTTTTTTTTAAATTGTGATGCAAGTGGCCTATTAAACTGGTTAGTAAAATGCCTACAAAATTAAAGATATAATGTATACGAGGTTTGGACCAACCACTTATCAAGCTGTGACTGTTCTACCACCCCTCCCGCATCAGAGCCAAATAGAGCAATAACCATCTTGACAGTCGAAATAAATCCCATAAACTATAATTCATACTGGAAGAAGCGCCTATCTTTGAACTCATGAATCCATTATCAAGGTACTGGCACATGCTCATTAACAAGCTGACTTATGAGCATGCTCATCAACTGTACACATTTGCTCATAAATGAGCAGGCTTGGTTTGAGATTCTTGAATTATGAATGAGCATGCTCAAAGCCAACAATTTAACACACATGCTCTTTAATGAGCATGCTCATGTCAAATGGAGTCAGCTCCAGAACTAAACAAAATAATCTTATTGCTTACAATGCAATTATTTAAGAATCTTCTGAAGAAAGAAAATAAAACAGTTGATTTGGGTCCAAGATGTTAACAAATCCGAAAATGACAAATAATAAAAAATAAATGCTGATTTCAATGGAATGTGGTTTCATTTAGGAGGTAAATAAACTTTTGGGGAATTTGGAAATCTATTGTGGGTATTTTGGTGACCTTGTGTTACAAATATATTCGTGATTCTCCCCAACGGGCTATTTTGACATATTTGCAAAGAATGCGCATGCGCGAATTGAGATCGGATCGAAATGAGCATGCTCATAAGTTAGCCTGTTTACACATGCTTGAGGCTTCCCCTTCAACCCGATAATTAATCAAACGGCTGTTAATTTGTGAGCATGCTCATTTGGCTTCAAATTAGCGTGCTTAAAACTAGCAACGTCGCTGACACACAAGCTACTAGGTAGCATGCTCTTTGGCTTCTAATGAGCAAGTGTGTCCGTGGCATTATGTCGTGAACTTGTGAAGTCACGAAGCGTGAAGCGAACCAATAAGTCATAAAACCATATATTATTATCTGGTTTTGAGATATCCCAGCTGAGATCAAATAAGTCGAATGCAGAGTGTATTCAGACTCGATCTCGTCAGTAGAGTATGATAATATGAAATAAAAATAATGGAAGGCAATCATGGAAAAGTACAAAGTACGAGTCGTACTTTATTACTATGCTTGATAATGACAAGTGTAAGTATAGTTATTTTTAATTCTATTAATATTAAATCCTCTCAGGAGGCCCAGAGGAAAATAATTTCCATCAGGGCTACGATCATCTAAGATGATATTGTGTGGAAGGTCTTTTTTAAGATAAGGAAGGAGAGGAAGTTCTGGTAAGAAAAGGGTATGAGGGGTGGGTAGGAATCTGGGGGTCAGTGTGTCCATTAGCGACGGACGAATGATCTCCCCAATTGCAGGGCAAAGTAGAAAAAGTCCGGCTGGAAAGGTCAAAAGGCCCCCCTCAACCAGTCTCTCTCGATCCGGCCCACCACGCAGCAGATGAGATTCATTCACCGCCAAAATCCGAACAAACATCACACCATGATCCCGGGCACCTCTGCTAAGTCACCAAAACGTAGCGACCATATCCAATAAATGGTTCCCTGGGCGACGGTACCCACACCAATTGTTAGAATACGAACTGTGAAGAAATGTATTGACAGCTGATCCACGTGGTATTGGTAAATAAACATTTAAAACTGTCAAATAAAAGAAATATATATAAACATATATAACTTTCTTCAAAAGGGACTTATGAAGCTAGTTAAGAGCTAAGAGAAATTTTAATTTAAAGAACTCTATACAGATCGCAATAGGTTATTATTGTTATCAATCAATCGAAAAATACAAAAGAAATACGAAGCGAATCAAAATCAAGACTGTCAACATAACAAACTTGAAGTGGGTGAAATGTTATCGTACTCGTAATCAATTCATGGGTTATTTTTATAGTAACACATTTGCACAAATTAACCTGCATTAGCAAAATCATCTAGCATTAGCGCAGAATACACATCAGTTATGCTTTCATTTAAATAAATAGTCAAACACGTCGGCAATGTGATTCAAAAAATCACTTTTAAAAAATGTGTACTCACTAAATGAAATCTTGAAGAAGTTGTGAAGGCAAATCGAGTAGAACTTTGGAACAAAGCACTGATTCACAAATATTATTGTCAGTAAATCGGTCAGTCAATAAACGAGAGACACGAATTATAGAAACAAAACTGTAAATTATCACAATCACTGAGAAAGATCTGCACGCGATAGAGAATGAAATCTCCGCCAACTACTACCATGGATTTACCGGAATCACAACTGTCAGAAATTATGAGCGTGCGGTATTGCCATGATACATTGCTTACATTTTGCCGAGAAAATTTTTTATTGTTCTCTAGACTATGGGGTTAGGGTTGAATCTTCCCCACAGGAAAAATTTAACCCTTCCACACACTTTTCCACAAATGATCATCTAGTCAATCCACGCGATGTAATTGCATTGTATAAGTATAATAAATACAAAAATATACAAGAACAACACGTCAACCTACCAGAGACCATATGGGAAAATACTTCACCGACTCCAGATATTTTCATATCAGAGGGTTCGGCTCAATAGAACTCCTAACTGAACCGATAAATCCTACTGATACCTTAATATAAATATTTAAAAAAATCTTTCGTAATCTTACATGTGTTTAATATGACTGATTTTTGCATCTTTATATAAAGATTCTTTGATAAATCTAATAAGCCTAAATTTTTAATTAGAGAGCTAGGTATAATGCCAGTAGCCGAAATAACAAATGGTAATATTTTTATAGTCCGAGAATTCCAAATTCTTTTAATCTCATTTCCTGAATCTGTATATTTTCTAATTTTTCAGAAACAGATTTTTGAATATTATTACGATTATTATTACGAGAAGCCTAGCAGGGTATTTCTAACATTTTGCCGAGAAAATTATATCAAGCATATTTTTCTGATGCTCATTAATATTAAATTATTTAGTTATTTTGACGGGTGGCGTAGACCAGCGGTAAGGCTCTTGACTCGTAATCCGAAGGTCGCGGGATCGAATCGCGGGGAAATTTTATTTGATAAATTTGAGTTATTTCACTATTTATTCATTTAAAATAATTTATAGTTTATTTGTGGTACTATCAGTATCGCTCTAGTGTAAGACCATCATTCAGAATTGAAACGTTGCTTGAAAAGGTTCAGGCCGTATTTGGTGACCAGATCTGAATCACCAGGTACATCTTCCTCTTCTCTATCTCCTTCCCCTCCTCACTACCTTCAGCCTCACAACATTCCCCAATTGGAGATGCCATAGTTTCACTGGCTCCAGACGGGAGCAGTTGCGACTCTTGTGCGGTATTCATATAAAATAAAATTGGTTTTCTGTAAAGTCGGTTTACGGACGATAATTTTACGTGATAACGTCATATTATAACGATGGAGTGGAAGAGAGATAGATGCGTCACAAGCAGAACGTTTGTTCCGCACTCTCGCTTGCATGCTCGGCTCAAGCGGGACGTGACAATGAGTCATGCTTTTTTGTGCAGCCGGAGTTTATCGATTTATAAGCCCTTTATCATGTCAAAAAAGAGGAAAATTACTGATTTGAAAAAACTTTGCATAAAGCCTCGGCAACGTCGGGGATAATGTACATATATATACGACGTGTACCTGGCTTGGGGTTGCTCGGGGTTATGAATAGTTTGGAGTACCTAATGTTTTGATTTTGCCAAGTGCTTGTCTCTTTTTAGTGTCGCTCGCTTCCTTTTCATCGAGTTTCAAGTTACAACGGTGCTAAATAAGTTTTAACTTAAAAACCTAAAAAAAAATATTCAATTATTTTAATTTTGTTATTCCAACTTTAAAACTACTCCTAGTTTACTAAAATTCATAACCTCAAAACTTTACTCAAAACCATTTATAACCCAGAGCAACGCCGGGTTCACTTCTGCTAGTTGTTTTATAAAAATATTATATTAATGAGATCAAAAAAAATATTTGGAATGAAAAGATCAAAAAAACTTTTAACGATTACCGATGATCACGGTTTCCCTACCAATAGGTAATTTTTATCGTTCTGGCAACATATTTTCCGAGCGGCTAGAAAATATATCAGGACTTCAGTTATCGAAGAAATTTAACAAAGTGTATTATATCTACGATTTAAAAATACATGTGAAAACTAACATAAATTATGATTGTAAGTATGTATACGTATTCCTATTGATATTACTTATTGAAAAAAAATTATATTTTTACAGGGGCATGCTTGACGTTTTTGTATCAATAAAACCTCAAAGTTCATTAAAAATTAATACATTTTCGAGGGTTCCACGACAACTCATTCCACAACTCAACAAAGTGGCATTTCAACACTCCTTTAAAAAGTGATTAAAATTTATGAATTTTTTTTTAAATGCCCAAAACCTGACCTAACGTAACGTATTTTAATTTTTTTTTCATTATTTTTAATGACTTTTCAAAGGAATTGTTGAAGTTGTACGTTGTTAGTTGTCCAGTCACCATTTTCGAGCTGCGATTGTCTTTCTGTGTATAAAATAATAATAATGAATTTGTTTTCATTTCTAATAATACATACCTGCCTATAAAATCATGAACAATATACGCACGATAGATGGCATGGTGACCGGACAACTCAGAATTTATTCAACTCAACACTACCTTTGAAAAGTCATTAAAAGTGATGAAAAAAAGGTTAATTAGGCTTTTAATGACTTTTCAAAGAGGTTTTGAGGTGAGTTGATTCTGAGTTGTCATGGAGCCAGATGATACAATGGTAATAAAAGGTAATTTCAATTTGGGAGGCGGGTACACGTACCACCGCCTCGGGAATCATTTATTGGATAGCCAGCACCTCTGCTGCAGATCACCCAAGTGGTTCCTTGCATTTAAGTTTATGACTTACCAGGAGTGCCCATGTTCATGGGATGCGATTTGTTCGAGTCTTGGCGGTGGACGTGTCTGTCCACTAGCTGCGTGGCAGGCCGGATCGGGAGAGACCGGTTCAGGGAATCTTTCAACTTCTCGAGCAGGACTCTCTCGGAACAACGCCTTGCACCGCAGTGGGAGGAATGGATTCATACAAGTGTCACTCTTGGAGACATGACCCCAGATTCCTACCAAAAATATTAAAATATAAGAGATATGCTATGACGTCCACCCGACTGTCGGCGGATTACTTCCTAATGGGAATAGTTTGAATACGGAAAGTAGTTGATTTTTTTAAAGGTAAGCAGTAGTATTGGTTAACAGTATAGTTTGAATACGGAAATAATTCTTTCATTTAGTTGATTTTTTTAAGGTGTGCAGTAGTATTGGTTAACAATATCGGCGACACCAGGAAATACAGTCCCATCTAGTAAAAACTGCGGATAACACATCTCTTATATTTCAATATCTTTGATTCCTACCCATCCGTCGAGAATTTCGTCTTCTTCCTTTCCTTAAAATACCCCCCACGCAACATCCTCAAAGACAACACAGGCCCTGAAGACAATTATTTTCCTCAGGTCCTCTTGTGGGGAGCTAATTTAAAAAAAGCATAATGTAAAAATGCATCTTTTATAATAGATTTTGAGGAGATTTTTCGAAAATGATCTATAATTTTTGAGTCTTCTGATTGGCCTGATGGCACAATGTTACAACCAGAGACTTTATTACAAAAAAAATCAACCCGCAAAAAAACAAAGTCTATTTTCAATTTTCGACCTAGTTGCGCCATCTCTTGGGCCGACTAGTAGAAATTTCAAAGATTTTTTTTGTGGATTGACTGAGGATTGAATATTCCTCCCCGAGGACTTATTTAAATGGATGAAAACCACTAAATTAAGCCAAATCCTAATTGAATGGTACCGAAATTTATTTTGTGTATTAACTGCTGTAAATTTTTAAATATTCTATTGGTTAATGGCTTCTTTGCTTATACTGTAGAAATGAGAGCCCTGAGACGTACATGCGGTAAAACCATATAAGATTGTGTTAAGAATGTGCAGATTTAGAAAGAATATAAGGCTGATGTAAACATAATAAAAAAGGTTAAGAAAGGGAAGCTTAGATGATTTAAGTACAAAGAGCGATGAACAAAAAAATTAGTGTGAAGAAAATATAATGCCACGAAAGTGTATGTAAGACTAAATCGGAGACGCCCAAGTACAGTACGCACCAAACTTAAATGCCGACCTGAACTTGATATGATTCATTCTCGCTGTACAGTCACAACTGACTTTACATTGATTGTAAGCAAAAGAGAAAGATGCGTAATAAAACATATGTGCGACAGAGAAAGGCGTGGGCGGGGAAGCATGCTGCTTTACGGACTTTACACTCGTCTACTGTGACGATTTCTGTATCAATGTCAGGTCGGTTTTAAATTTTGGCGTGTACTATACTTAAGTCGGGCCATGTCAAGAGTCAGAATATATATCAGAATAACAGAAGAGTTTGTGCCAAGACAGGTTGTGTGGCGGTCCGTCTTCTCTGCCTGCCCCTGCGGAAACGGAATGATGGTTAGTGATGGATAGGTGGTGGTTTAGAAATTTCGTGCATAATATATATATAACCCGAACCTGACCCGACCCGAACCTGAGCCGAAACCCGACCTGCACAGCTGTCGCATACTGCTGTCTATAATATAGTTTTATTAATATGTTGTAATAAAACAAATATAACACATATATTTATTTACAATGATCTGATAGTTCTAAGTGAAGCTATATGTATTTTAACTTTTCAGTGTCCTCTTATTTAGTTTTCAGAATTTCCACATCTCCTAAAATGCCTTCCGACTCAAGAAACATGAGCAGCAAAAGAAGAAGGCTAATGGCGGTGGATGGAAAATCTTCTGAAATCTCCGTTTCCACAAACGGTCACAACAAACAAATGACGGAAGAAGGTAAACAATAGTTTAATTCAAAAGGTTATTATTTTTTTTAATCAAATTAACTTATTAATCCTTTGGAATTTGGCCCAGAATGCGATTCAAATAGAACTCTTACCTCAATGATATTTTGTGACTGCCAAGATGACCACTAGCCACCACTAGACAAAGGTATCAAATGTCCTCCATAAAAAAGATGACCTTTTTTACTCTCATTCTTTGAATCTTCCCAACTAGCCGAACTTCCTATCCTCCAGGCTAATCACCACCTCTTTATTTTGAATCAAAAGTTTACCCAGTTTCCTCGAGAGACCTATGGCACTGAAAATAGCCTTCCTCAAATTTTTTTTCAGGTTTTCTGATTCCGGCTGACTCTCGTTTATCTGAAGCCTGCAATCCTCTCAGATTGTCAGGATATCTTATCTGTGGGCAACCTATGCTCCTCTTTCCCAAACAAGGTTGCCATACGATGATATTATGGTTCCAATGTTCGTCAGTTCTTTATAGCACATCCCAGCATAGTTCCACATAGTGATTGTAATATTGGACACACATTGCTCCTTATCCACTCGTATGTCTTTCTGTCTTGACTGGAGATACCTAGCATGGCTTTTTGTGCGATGGCTATTTTCGTTAAAAATATTTTGGTTGAGTCCACAGTTGGACTCTGAATTGGAAGAAGATTGGACTCTGAATTGGTTCATACCTGAAATCGGTTGTACTGCGGTTCCAATTACCGGAGAGTGAGGGTGGGGGAAGAGGGTTTAAAACTTCAAAGAAAAAAGAACAGATCTCCAAAAATCTCAATACTAATCTCTTCTTTTCTGATAAGTTATACATGACCTTAAATATAATACTTTGTAAAATGTATATGTATAAACGTATATAGCTAACTTGGAACGTCCATCCAAATCTTTTTCTTCTAAATTTTGTCTGGTTTTCTTTACCTAGTTTCAGAACCCAAGATCGTGACTCGCATAATGCTAGGAACTGAAGCTCTCCAACATCCGCTAGGCTGCGCAACCAACATGAACTTCGAATTTGATTGAAAATGTATTCAAGCTAACGCACTACGCAGTCAAATATTGTCAGCTGCAGGAGCCGCAGGAGCCAGGAGCTGCAGGAGCCAGGCGACGCATGGCGATTTTTGGCTGCAGGCAGCCAGTACGATTAGCTAAAATGTATGTGGTTGCCTCAGTCCTAAAGCACTTGGCAGCAAGACCCAAGGTATTGACTGCAAGCATTGGCTAATAGGCTGTCTAAGGCATTCCTAGCCTAAGAGTACTTGTCTACATTTTATAAAGATGTTCCTAAACTATTGTTTGTTATTTTTAAAGGAACAATACTTGAAGTTAGAGGCCAAAGTCAAAATAAACGCTGAGGCACATAAATCGTGGGACATAAAACTGACCACTTTCTCAATCACCTTCTACTTCTGCAAGACACACTGCTGAAACTCAACTATAGATGGTGCTATGACCTTCTGCGCCTTAATGAAAGTGATAAATATTACATTTCTGACAAACTTTTGTTCAAACATTCTGCACACACCCACTGTAATCCTAAAATAAAAGACCGTTCCCTGGTGCAGTTCGAATGAAGGGCGGTGTAGACAGCGAGTCCGGTGTGGCAAGTCACCAACGAGCGCCAGCTAACTACTGATAAACCATTATTTACTCGCCTATATGTACAGTAGTAGTGTATAAGTTAATGGGGTTTGTTGAAATTAAGCTTATCCCATTTTGTGTGCATCATATTGTTCCCTGCTTTTCTCAGATACAAGAGAATTTTGGTCCTGGTGCTTTTAGCTTACACAAAACTTCCTGAATATATTTTCTACCAATATTGGCAAAATTGAATGAATGAATTAAATGAATAAATTCAGTCTTGAGACATACTCGGTCTGTTCTTTTTTGATTCAAAGATTCTTTATTCCTTACCTTAGGTCTTCTTATGAATTACAGCATAAGTATTATAGGCAGTATTGTGCATCATTCATAGTGTTCTGTACTTCAATCCCTAAAAACCTGTAGGTCACTGTCAGTCTCCATTGCATTGCATTTCTTCAAACCATCCCAACTTATCTTGTATACTTATTGTAATGATTATGCATCTGCCGTAGGTGTGTCCAATTCGCCAGCTCTCCGATGGTTAATGCTGCAGTGTGTTCGCCTGGCTGGCGTGGCAGATGTGCCATCTGCTGTTGCGGGACGAACCTACCGACCACTTCGATATGGAGACCTGTTAGCCGACACCATCTATAACTTTAATGGTTTCATGATTCTAGTTAGCCACGACTTTCGATCGGTTGATCAGGTAAATACAAAACACATAAAATCCCTTTAAAATTAATTTCTTCTTAGATTAACATATATAGGTACACATTTTCAAATGTGAAAGTGTTCAAATGAAAACATAAGAAAGGATATGGGACGTTGTAGGTGCTTCCACGAGTGAAAGTCGATGCGTGAGTTAGATTTTCTCATTGTGCATGCCCACAGAGAAGTTTCTGGTAAAAAAACCGAATCTTCTCTGTGCTTTTGTGAATCTCCAAAAAGCAGAATATAACCAACTAGAAAGATACATTAACGTTAAAAGGCGAGTCCTGCCATGGTCGTAAAAGGTCAAAATTGAGAATCACATTGTTTCATAGGCTAATATAACAATATTGTTATTTCAATATATTATATTGTGTAATTTTTATTATTCTACCCGGCTTTGCTCAGAACCATGAATGGTTTTGTGTACCTAAAGTTTCTACTAATGCTTCACCTGATAGTGCCATGTCTCCCTCGGGCGTCCACAACTTCTTCAACCATTTACTTCCATGTCACATATCCTCTCTTTAATTGTTTCATTCATCACACGTCTAATTTTACCATACATAAGTATTTATTACACTTGATCGTGCCACGTCTTCCTAGGGGCTCCTTGACTTCATCTACCATTCATTAATTTCATCACATTCTCCTTATTTTACCAAATACAAGTATCTGTCTTCCTCAGGCGTCCCCGACTTCTTCTACTATTTTCTTCCCCTTGGTATATTTTCTTACACCCCTCTCTTTGTTCATCACATATGCCTTCCTCAGGCGTCCCCGCAGGGCCGTAGCCAGAGTTGAATTTAAGATTGGGCAGCGGTAATTACAGGTAGGGCACAAGTAAAAATGTAACTTGATCTGATGTGTTGAATCGACTTTCGTCGTACATGTGTGAGGCAATACTTAATTGGATGATCAAAACATTTAGTTATTTAACATCGATAAAGGATTACCTTGTGTTCTTTCACCGGGTAGATAATAAGTATTTTTACACAAAGTAATTCTTGATCATCGCTAACAATGAACTTCAAAAATGTAACTGCAGCATCAATGGCTTTTCATTTATTAAGGTTTGTATTAGGTACCAAACATAATTTGAAATTACAGAATAAATACATAATTAAAAATAATGAAAGGTCCTTCCAACAATTGAATTCTTCGATTCGACATATCATTAAAAATACAAAGTACTTCATTTTGATTAACTGAATTAGTTATTTTCTTTTCAAAGGCTAGAAACACCCTGCCTGCCATTCTTTCGTGACCCATTGCAGCCTCTGAGGGCTATTGATTGCAGTCAATGTTGAAAACGTAGATTCGCAGACAGCAGTGCTGCAGCCTATTGTCTTATTGGTTTATTTATGACTCAACCGTTTAATAGCATCCCCAAACTGTTTGGTAACTCCCCGTAAGCAGTGATTACAATACTCGCACAGCCTACCACCACTTACTTCAATGCCATCTATGAGCAGAATAATGAATTAGTATGATATGATTCCTTGGTTAATTCGAAGCTGTTTAGTTAGAAGTCGCTACGCTACACTAATAGGTAGTATTTATTTTCAATCATGTCAAACTATGAACAAACAGTTTACTAGTGTATTATCATAGTCGATGGTATTTCTTGAGGTAGGGCACAGGTATTTTAAGGTAGGGCATTGCCCCATAATGCCCCCCCCTGGCTACGTCCCTGCGTCCCCGACTTCTTCTACCATTTTCTTCCACATCGTACCTTCTTCTTACACTCCTTTCTTTGTTCATCACATGCCCCATTTTACCAAACACATGAATTTGTTCCACTTGAATGTGCCATGTCTTCCTTGGGCGTCCCTAACTTCTTCTATCATTCCCTTCCACATTGTACATTCTCCTTACAACCGTTTCTTCGTTCATCACGTATGGCTCATTTTATAATACATAAGTGTTTGATTCACTTAGCCATACCATGTTTTCCTCGGGCATCCCCAGCTTCTTCTACCACTTTATACATTATCCTTATACCTTTTTATGTGTTCATTACATGCACCTCATTTTACCACAAATAATTAAATGATTCATTGATTCAATTGTCTTCCCCGGGCTTCCTCGACTTCCTCTACCTTTCAAACCACTCTTTATGGCATCAAGAACAATCTTGGAAATTTTCAGCAAAATTGATCCAGTGGCTTTTGAGTCTTAAGTGCAACCATATTTGAAGATTTTCATCAATTATTATTCTGAGTTATTTTATGCTTTGTGATTTTTTCTATAACTGAGCAGTGATATTGAACATTTTTTCTTTGACATCGGTGTAATTTTAGTTCTAGTAATTGGCTCCTTAGATCATTGAAAATGTTATGTATTAAGTTTTACTTATGTTAACGGTAAGCAAGTTGATTTTTAGCCAATTTTGAATGAAAACCGAGCCCTTGTTCGTCCACACAAAATGTTACCATCCAGTTTTCTTCTTGTAATAATATAACGGTCAGTCAATCAGCAAAATTGATTATGTTTCCTTTAATGGTTAGTGATATCATTTAAATAGACAATAGAATCAGTTCCAGTACACTTTCTTGAAGGATGCCGTAGTTTAATGGCAATAGTTTACTCTTTTGTTTGCCAATCTGTACTTTTGTTCTAATAATATCGTACCATAATATACAAATACCTACATTAATAAGTCAGGATGCCTCATACGGCATACATATGTCTGGTAATGTTATATTATTGTGAAAACAAGCTTTTGGGTAAAACAAACACAATGGTAAAACAAGCTCATACGGCATACATATGTCTGGTAATGTTATATTATTGTGAAAGCAAGCTTATGGGTTCGAGTGGTTAAGTAAAATATTAATAATAAGAATTAGAATATAACAGGTATCTAATGTTAAGTTTTGGAAAATTAACAAAGTAATATTTTTTCATTTATTGAAGTGAAAACTTCTTTAGTACCATTGTGATTTTAAACTCGATAAAACTAAAAAGAGATCTATAGATGTATGTGTTTGTCTCTTTTTAAAAAGTTAATATTATTGTTATTTATTTTAGGTGAAAACTTTTTAGCACCTTTGAGATTTGAAATTCGTTGAAACGAAAAAGTGGAACCAAAAGAGACAAACACATACACAACTAAAGGATTTAGCCTGCGAGAGAATGAGATAGAACAGTCTCCTCTTTGTGTCATGCTTCGTAGCCTATTGGTATCCTCTTTGTGCCGTGTTTCATGGTCTACTTTATTTTTCTGATGGTTTCACCTCTATCGCATTTGAACTGCACACAATTTTTTTTTATTTCTCAATAAAGTTTTTACAACGCAATGATATTGTTTGATTTAATATTTCATACACTCTCCTGAACAGGTACTTATGCTTAGAGAAGGACAATTTATATATTATTACAATTATTTGAAAAGTTTGCAGAGTGAAGCAAAATAAAAATTATTAATTTCCAATGAGGATTTCTAATCTTAAATTAAATTTTATATGGCAATAAAGAAGACAACATTTTCTTAAGAAGAGATGTGGTAATTTTCTAAGATGAATATATAAAAGTAATAAACAATAAAAATAAGTTGTATTTGAGGTGGGCCAGGGCCGTGGCCAGAGTTAAATTTAAGATAGGGCAGCGGTAATTACAGGTAGGGCACAAGTAAAAATGTAATTTGATCTGATTTGGTGAATCGATTTTCGTCGTACATGTATGAGGCAAAACTTAATTGGATGATCAAAACATTTAGTTATTTAACATCGATAAAGGATTACCTTGTGTTTTTACACCGGGTAGATAATAAGTATTTGTGCACAAGGTAATTCTTGATCATTGCTAACAATGAACTTCAGAAATGTAACTGCAGCATCAATGGCTTTTCATTTATTAAGGAAAAGGCCCAAAGATATCGATCTAGGGATTGGTTTATTTATGACTCAACCGTTTAAAAGCATCCCCAAACTGTTTGGGAATTCCCCGTAAGCAGTGATTGCAATATGCGCATAGCCTCCCACCACTTACTTCAATGCCACTTACAGGCAGAGTAAAGAATTAGTATGATATGATTCCTTGGTTAATTCGAAGCTGTTATGTTAGATGTTGCTACGCTACATTAATAGGTAGTATTTTTTTTCAATCATATCAAAACATGAATAAACAGTTTACTAGTATATTATCATAGTCGATGGTATTTCTTAAGTTAGGGCATTGGTATTTTAAGGTAGGGCATTGTCCCATAATGCCACCCCCTAAATAGGTGGACTCTTGAACTCTGGTTCGCTTACTCCTACTCCCTTTTCAAATCGACTACTCCTAGAGAACCCGGTCCAGTACTCGCACCCAAACCCGGAACTCGGCGGTCCGAGCCACTTGTAAATCGGAAGTGGCTCCCGGAACCGGCTCTAAGAACTCGAGTACTTTTAAAACGAAGCACGTCTCGGAGACCTCTGGCAAAATGCAGAACTTACCCATCTCTGAGACCCATATAACAAAGTAAGGAAATAAATAAATAAATGAGAGATTTCTTAAAATAAAACTGATATACAGTTTGTCAAATAAGAGTAGAAAACATAGGAGGGGTCACGGCTGTTCAACTGGCAATACTAAAAATATTACTCATGGTGTAAAGCTCTTTAACCTAAATTTTTGTAAAAAATTAAAAAAGGCATTAGGAAATTATTTTTCATTGCAATATACCCACTGATCTCAAAATTAGAATTGAATATATCTACCTTTGCAATTTTCTATTAACATAATGAAGAATAACGATATTGTAATAAAATATAAAGCATAGATTAGAAATTGCTCATATTTATTTAATACTAGCTTAAGTACCTAGCGTTGCCCGGGCTTTAATTTTTGGATCGTGTCTCTAATTTTAGATCTGATTGTATTTAACTCATTCAGATCTAAAATTAGTGTAATTAAACTCACCATTAGTGATTCTTCCTTTCTACCTACTGTTAAATTCAAATTTATGTTAAATTAAATGAAAGCAAATCACTTTGTTAAATACCATTTAATCAAATGTACGTCATTAAGTAGGTGCTAACAGTGCTTCTTCGATTTTAATATTTTTCTTTAAGAACAAAAAATGTTTTTTAAAATGTGATTTACAGTGTTCTATATATTCAGTGTCTTTTAGCTTTAAAATAATATTTGACAGTAAAATTGGTGTTGCCAACCTACAAAATTTTGTAGGTCCCTTTTTAATATTTTCTGCTCTTAATTGACGGACTATAGGTACTTATTCTAATAGTTTTGTAAGATTTATGTAAAATACAATAAAAAAAATACCTATCAACTGAATAAATAAACCAATAAAAAAAACTATTTCGTCGAAATTTTCATTTTAATATCCTTTTTTCATATTAGTTCTACACTGGATGCCGAGAGGAGGAAAAAAAAGGTAAGAGAGGTGAGTAGGAATCTGGTCAATGTGTCCAGGAGTGACGGGCGTATCCTTCCTACTACGGTGCAAGGCGATGGGTCGAGAGAGTCCGGCTGGAGAGGTCAAAAGGTCTCTCTCTCCCGATCCCGCTCTTTCCAAACGCATCCGCCGCCAAGACCCAGACAAACGTCACCCCATGAACCCAGGTACTCCTGCTAAGTCACACAACTTTGCGAAACATTCAGGGAAGTTGGTTTTCCAATAAATGGTTCCCGGGGCGGTGATACCACACCCGCCTTCCAAATTGGTAGTTTTGCTTGTTGTTTTTAAATATTAACAGCCTTATTAAAAAGGTAGTATTCAAACATTTAAAAACACCGTGAGTATATATAATCGATAAACGACCATTTATGTGAAAACCTTACCAATATAACAAAAAATAGTTCGTGGAAAGATTAAACATAGCTTTTCCAACAAAAGAGGGTTGTTTCTCTATAATTTATTGTTATCCATACTTCCATACTATATACTATACTATATACTATACCATACTATACTATACTATACTATATACTATACCATATATATATATATATATATATATATTGGCCTCTTCCCGTAGTGTGTTGATCCAGTAAGAAGTTATAAGCCAAGTTGATCCACCTTTAACACCCTATAACTTGGCTGTGATGGAATACATCTGTATGATTTTGCAACATTATTACATTAGTTACCAAGGTTGCCATTTTGCAAGTAAAAATATTTGATGTACTTATCATAAAATTTTAAAAATTTGTATGGGAATCGCTTGCAAATTAACATGCTTTGTTGATCTGTCGCTTGTAAATCAACATACTTCGTTGATCCACATAATCGTATAACTTATGTACCTATATGTCGTTTTACAGTTCTTTTGCTGATCCGATTTAAATGACCAATCAGAGAGGTTGTGAAGGAAGCCTTCTGATTGGTCATAAAAAACATGTACCTATATGGAGTTTTACTGTTAATTGGTTGATCTGATATATAATGGCGCATTCTAGGGCTGCCACAGAGTTGTGACATTATTCCAGGGCTGCTACATACTCTAAATTATGTTTTATTATTATTTGACAATAAATATTTTCGATAATACGAAATGCGGCAAAAAAATTCACGGAGAGGGAAGAGACGAGGGAGGGGGAAGGTGGAGAAGGTGGAAGGGAACGGAGCGCACGGGAAAGGAAATGCAAGGAGAATCAATTTGAGTGAGTGAGTGAGTCAGTGAATGAAGGCGCCGATACCAATTATTCCGCCGCCCCGGGAACCATTTATCGTATAACCGACACCTCTGCTAAAAAGTTAATAACTAAATAAAATGTTTCCATGACAGTCAATCCGGCAACAATTGCCCTCCCCCCCAACAGTTAGCCCGCTGACAGTTTATCCCCTGACAGTTGATCCCCCGACAGTTGATCCCCCGACAGTTGATCCCCCGACAGTTGATCTGACGGACGGTTGATACCTCGGACAATTGATCCCCTGGCAGTTGACCCCCCGACAGTTGATCCCCCGACAGTTAACCCCCCCCTGACTGTTGACCCCTCACACCGACTGTTGACCCCACCCCCGACAGTTGATCCCCCGACATTGACCCCCCCCCCGACAGTTGATCCCTCGGACAATTGATCCCTCGGACTCGGAGGGATCAACTATCGGCGGACCAATTGTCGGAGGATAAATTGTCGCCGGACCAACCGTCGTGAAACCGCTTTTTTCAATGACACTGAATGTATAGAACACAGTAAACCACATTTTAAAAAACATTTTTTGTTCTTAAAGAAAAAAATGACAAATTGAAATTAATTACATAAATTTCAAATCGAAGTTGGCGATATAAATGAAAGAAAATTTTGAAACAATAATTTTACAAACTTAAGTCATAATATATTAGTTTAATATAACGAAAATCTATAAATATAAAAATTTTGGTTCCGTATGTTTGCGTTCGCTAATCTTGGAAAGTAATAGATGGATTTACTCAAAATTTCTACAGAACATTAAATTTTAGCAGAAGATTGTTTCTGTGTACACTGGTGAGCTCTGGTTTTATGAAATTACTATAAAAAAATAGTAAGTGGTGCACAAGTTGTTTGGAAAAGTGAGTGTATATCATGTATTTTAGCGGCAGGGAGGGTAGGTGGGAGGCGGAGGGGAATCCGGGACTGGCGGACGGGAATGAAGGGGGAAAGATTCGCGGGAGAAAGGGTCGATGGAGGGGGGAAGTCGGGAAAGTGGACAACGGAGGGGGGGGGGGGGTCGCGGACGGAGCGAAGTGGAAAAGGGGAGTGCGAAAAGCGAAGAAGGTGGAGGTGGATCGCAAGAGGGGAAGAGGAGGGGGGGGGGGGTAGGGGAACGGGGACGAATTGAAAAAAACACTATCTTTATTTAAGTGGTATTGCAACGCATGCCGGGTTCAACTAAGAACGGGGACGCAAGCGAATGGACGTGCAGGGAGAAACAATTCATTTCTTTGAATGGCATTGCAACGCGTGCCGGGAACCAGCTAGTATTTTTAACAAAATAATGCCTTAAAAATAAGCTAACCATATTTATTTATTTACACATATTCGGCATAACACGTGCAATTAACATAATTAACATAACATTTAAATACCTAGTAACTAACCCAATAATTTTGATAATTTTTTATCAATTATTTTTATACGAAAAGACCAAAAATGAGGTGACAGTAACGTAAACAATACATTTGTCTAAGAAAATATGTATGTGTTTATTTTTTTTCATTATTTGTAATTTTAGTTAGAAAAAGCGTGAGTTGAGCCATTTTTTAAACTTTTTTATGTTTGCATGACAAATTTTTATATTTAAAAAATTATATGTTTATTTTTAACTAAAAAATTTGAAAGCGTGTTTCATGACCTTTAAAAACAGTTTTTAGTTTTGGGATATGTTCAGAAATATTCCATTTATTTGCATTTCATTGTAAAGCGGAAAGATTTTGACCATCTGAAAAATACGCCAAAATTTTGAAGGGTTTAATAGGTTACCTTAGGTTAGGGTTATCGGCTACCATCGCGTCATCACGTGTCGATCACGTGATAACGCGATGACGCAGATCGTTTGTTTACATCCGCTCCAACAAAGAACCGACATGTTTTACCTTGCCTTGCCGATATTTCGTCGCCTCATTTGAATAGGGTTCTAACTGACATTTTTTTCAAAAATGACCTTTGATTGCCAAAGCATTTTTTTTGCTCATTTCTATACCCAAAATAATTTTCAGAACCATCCGTGTTGTATTTTCGTTGATATGTGTATGACGAAGTTCTAACATCAAGCATTTTCAATAATAATTCATTTTACATTCTCACTACACTTACACTCTCTATTTTTCTTGTATCTGACAGTTGATCTTAAATAAGAGGCGCATTATGGTTCGTCACTTTATTTGGATAGGGTTCTAACTGTGTCTTCTCTATCATTTTCTAAGGTTTCTAAGTTTCCAAAGACGAATTTTCGTAATCTATTTAACAATTTTAGTTTATCGTATTTAAATGGAAAATATTTAAATAGGACGTAGCTTGGAATTGCATTAGTGAAATGTAATTAGAACCTTGTGCAATGTATTATTATGCCTTAGCTGGTTGTACAGGGTTTTATTTGCATGTTTAGGTATGTTCTAAAAAGGTAAATATACGTCATATTTAAATACTTTCCTTCAAAATATGTTCAATTAAAATACGTTAAACAAATTTCAACTTCAAAATCAGAAATTGGTAAATAGATTATGAGAAATCGTCTTTGCAAACTTTGACACCTCATATCTCAGAACAAGGTGAAGTGAAGTTAGAACCCTATCAAAAGTTGCGTTCTTTTTTGAGTGTATTTCTAGTAATAATTTATACTAGTAATAAGTTATTTTGTTTAAGTACAAAATGTAATTAATAATTAATAAATACATAATTAAATAAATCCTTCGGTACCGGTAGAAGTGAAACCTTCAGAAAACGTAAGTAGACAATTTTCATTAGTGAAATATATTTTTTTTATTATTTAATATTAAGAAAAGAGAAATGCTATATTAATTCTTTTAATGCAGATCGATAACTTAATAGTTTTTCTAGGATAACCCAAATTATTGAGTATTTGCTTTACAAAACACATTAAATACAGCGTAAAACTTTCGATAGTAAAAGTTCACATTTTTTAAGTGAAAAGTTCTTTAGCACCGTTGTGATTTGAAACTCAATGAAACGAAAAATAGCGAAAAAGAGACAAAAACATCCATTAATAGGAGTTACCTTGCGAGAGAATGAGATAGTATATTCGGTCTCCTCTTTGTGACGGCTCTACACAAGGAAACATGTAGAAACATGTCCGAGTCCAACTACATGAAAGCGGAGTATTTCTAGTATTAATTTATTCTAGTACTAAGTTATTTTATTTAAGTACAATAAGTAATTAATAATGAATAAATACATAATTAAATAAATCCTTCGGTACCGGTAGAAGTGAAACCTTCAGAAAACTTAAGTAGACAATTTTCATTAGTGAAATATATATTTTTTTATTTAATATTAAGAAAAGAGAAATGCGATATTAATTCTTTTAATGCAGATCGATAACTTAATAGTTTTTCTAGGATAACCCAAATTATTGAGTATTTGCTAAAAAAACAACTTATATACAGCGTAAAACTCTCGTTAGTAAAATTATACTTTTGGAAGATTTTTTTATTGATTCGTGTACAAACCGTGCTCTAAAGTAAGAATCCAAAATTTCAGTGTGTTTGGTGCCATAAGGCTAGAGTTGTGACCGATTCCAAGTGTAAAACGTGCCCAGAAAAACGATGATTTTTCTAACAACTATATATTTGGAAGATTTTTTGATTGATTATTGTACAGACCGTGCTTTTAAGTAAGAATTCAAAATTTCAATCTGTTTGGTGCCATAGGGCTAGAGTTGTGACCGATTCCAAGTGTAAAACGTGCCCTGAAAAACGATGAGTTTTCTTAAAACTATACTTTTGGAAGATTTTTTGATTGATTCTTGTACAGACCGTGCTTTATAGTAAGAATCCAAAATGTCAGTCTGTTTGGTGGATGATGGCCCAAATTATTGAGTATTTGCTAAAAAAAACTAATATATACAGCGTAAAACTCTCGTTAGTAAAATTATACTTTTGGAAGATTTTTTGGTTGATTCTTGTACAGACCGTGCTTATAAGTAAGAATTCAAAATTTCAATCTGTTTGGTGCCATAGGGCCAAAGTTGTGACCGATCGCAAGTGTAAAAACTAATACCTACGAACGATGAGATACTTTTGGAAGATTTTTTTTGATTGATTCTTGTACAGATTGTGCTTTTAAGTAAGAATACAAAATAATCGTCCTGTTTGGTGCCATAGGGCCAAAGTTGTGACCGATCGCAAGTGTAAAAACAAATATCTCCAAACGATAAGTTTTCTTAAAACTATACTTTTGGAAGATTTTTGGTTGATTCTTGTACGGACCAAGCTTTTAGGTAAGAATCCAAAATTTCAGTCTGTTTGGTGGATGATGGCCCAAATTATTGAGTATTTGCTAAAAAAAAAACAACTTATATACAGCGTAAAACTCTCGTTAGTAAAATTATACTTTTGGAAGATTTTTTTATTGATTCGTGTACAAACCGTGCTCTGAAGTAAGAATCCAAAATTTCAGTGTGTTTGGTGCCATAGGGCTAGAGTTGTGACCGATTCCAAGTGTAAAACGTGCCCTGAAAAACGACGAGTTTTCTAACAACTATACTTTTGGAAGATTTTTTGATTGATTCTTGTACGGACCGTGCTTTATAGTAAGAATCCAAAATGTCAGTCTGTTTGGTGGATGATGGCCCAAATTATTAGTATTTGCTAAAAAAAAACTAATATATACAGCGTAAAACTCTCGTTAGTAAAATTATACTTTTGGAAGATTTTTTGATTGATTCTTGTACAGACCGTGCTTTTAAGTAAGAATTCAAAATTTCAATCTGTTTGGTGCCATGGGGCCAAAGTTGTGACCGATCGCAAGTGTAAAAACTAATACCTACGAACGATGAGATACTTTTGGAAGATTTTTTTTGATTGATTCTTGTACAGATTGTGCTTTTAAGTAAGAATCCAAAATAATCGTCCTGTTTGGTGCCATAGGGCCAAAGTTGTGACCGATCGCAAGTGTAAAAACAAATATCTCCAAACGATGAGTTTTCTTAAAACTATACTTTTGGAAGATTTTTGGTTGATTCTTGTACGGACCAAGCTTTTAGGTAAGAATCCAAAATTTCAGTCTGTTTGGTGGATGATGGCCAAAATTATTGAGTATTTGCTAAAAAAAAAAAACAACTTATATACAGCGTAAAACTCTCGTTAGTAAAATTATACTTTTGGAAGATTTTTTTATTGATTCGTGTACAAACCGTGCTCTGAAGTAAGAATCCAAAATTTCAGTGTGTTTGGTGCCATAGGGCTAGAGTTGTGACCGATTCCAAGTGTAAAACGTGCCCTGAAAAACGACGAGTTTTCTAACAACTATACTTTTGGAAGATTTTTTGATTGATTCTTGTACGGACCGTGCTTTATAGTAAGAATCCAAAATGTCAGTCTGTTTGGTGGATGATGGCCCAAATTATTAGTATTTGCTAAAAAAAAACTAATATATACAGCGTAAAACTCTCGTTAGTAAAATTATACTTTTGGAAGATTTTTTGATTGATTCTTGTACAGACCGTGCTTTTAAGTAAGAATTCAAAATTTCAATCTGTTTGGTGCCATAGGGCCAAAGTTGTGACCGATCGCAAGTGTAAAAACTAATACCTACGAACGATGAGATACTTTTGGAAGATTTTTTTTGATTGATTCTTGTACAGATTGTGCTTTTAAGTAAGAATCCAAAATAATCGTCCTGTTTGGTGCCATAGGGCCAAAGTTGTGACCGATCGCAAGTGTAAAAACAAATATCTCCAAACGATGAGTTTTCTTAAAACTATACTTTTGGAAGATTTTTGGTTGATTCTTGTACGGACCAAGCTTTTAGGTAAGAATCCAAAATTTCAGTCTGTTTGGTGGATGATGGCCCAAATTATTGAGTATTTGCTAAAAAAAACAACTTATATACAGCTTAAAACTCTCGTTAGTAAAATTATACTCTTGGAAGATTTTTTTATTGATTCGTGTACAAACCGTGCTCTGAAGTAAGATTCCAAAATTTCAGTGTGTTTGGTGTCATAGGGCTAGAGTTGTGACCGATTCCAAGTGTAAAACGTGCCCTGAAAAACGACGAGTTTTCTAACAACTATACTTTTGGAAGATTTTTTGATTGATTCTTGTACGGACCGTGCTTTTAAGTAAGAATCCAAAATGTCAGTCTGTTTGGTGGATGATGGCCCAAATTATTGAGTATTTGCTAAAAAAAAAACTAATATATACAGCGTAAAACTCTCGTTAGTAAAATTATACTTTTGGAAGATTTTTTGATTGATTCTTGTACAAACCGTGCTTTTAAGTAGGAATTCAAAATTTCAATCTGTTTGGTGCCATAGGGCCAAAGTTGTGACCGATCGCAAGTGTAAAAACTAATACCTACGAACGATGAGATACTTTTGGAAGATTTTTTTTGATTGATTCTTGTACAGATTGTGCTTTTAAGTAAGAATCCAAAATTTCAGTCTGTTTGGTGGATGATGGCCCAAATTATTGAGTATTTGCTAAAAAAAACTAATATATACAGCGTAAAACTCTCGTTAGTAAAATTATACTTTTGGAAGATTTTTTGATTGATTCTTGTACAGACCGTGCTTATAAGTAAGAATTCAAAATTTCAATCTGTTTGGTGCCATGGGGCCAAAGTTGTGACCGATCGCAAGTGTAAAAACTAATACCTACGAACGATGAGATACTTTTGAAAGATTTTTTTTGATTGATTCTTGTACAGATTGTGCTTTAAAGTAAGAATACAAAATAATCGTCCTGTTTGGTGCCATAGGGCCAAAGTTGTGACCGATCGCAAGTGTAAAAACTAATACCTACGAACGATGAGATACTTTTGGAAGATTTTTTTTTATTGATTCTTGTACAGACCGTGCTTTTAAGTAAGAATCCAAAATTTCAGTCTGTTTGGTGCCATAGGGCCAGAGCTGCAAGTCGATGGGTCGAGAGAGTCAGGCTCAAAAGGTTAAAATGCCTCCCTCAACCAAACGTTTTTGACCCGGTCCGCCACGTCGCAGGTGGCCAGACGCATCCGCCGCCAAGACCTGGACAAACTTCACCCCATGAACCCCGGCACCCCTGCTTAGTCACCAAACGCAACGATCTTCTTGAGGTGACCTATGGCAGAGGTGTTGGTTAACCAGTTAATGGATCCCGGGGAGGCGGTACTCCGTATTCTAAGATTGATACCCCCCCGCCCTTCCCAGTCCCCTGCAATTCTTCGTCTACAATTATTCCTTACTTAAGTCATTTCTTCACCCCCCCCCCCTACCCCCTCCCTACCGCCACCCCCTACCCCTCTCCCCCACCACCCATCCCCGCCCTTCCCACTCCCATGGAATTACTCGTCTACAATTATACAATTAGTCCTTACTAAAGCTATTTCTTCACCCCCCCCTACACCTCCTTCACTCCTCCCTACACTCCCTCCATACCACCCCTACCCCCCCCCCCCCTCCCCTCTTCCCCCCTACTCCACTTCCCCCCCCCCTGGGGTGACCTATGGCAGAGGTGTTGGTTTTCCAGTCAATGGTTCCCGGGGTGGCGGTACCCTGTATTCCCAAATTGTAATTCCTCATTTATTATCATTCAATTAGTCCTTACTTAAGCAATTTCTATTCCCCCCCCCCTCCCCCTACCCCTACCCTCCCCCCCCCCCCTCTGGGGTGACCCACGGCAGAGGTGTTGGTTATCCAGTAAAATGGTTCCCGGGGCGGCGGTATAATTCATTCACTCAATCACTCAAATTAATTCTCCCTGCATGTCCTTTCCCGTGCGCCCCGTTCCCTTACACCTTTCCCGCCTTCCCCCTCCCTCGTCTTTTTCCTCTCCGTAAAATTTTTGCCGCATTTCGTAATACCGAAAATATTTATTGTCAAATAATAATAATACATAATTTAGAGTATGTGGCAGCCCTGCAATAATCTCACAACTCTGTCGAAGCCCTGGAACGCGCAATATATACTAGATCAACGAATTAACAGTAATGTTCCATATAGGTACATGTTTTTTATGACCAATCAGAATGCTTCCATCTCTGATTGGTCATTATATAAGATCAACATAGACAAAACGTGTAAAATGTATATGCCACCGAAAAATGGGCGTGGCTTACAGCTAAATCTCGATGACTTAAGTTGATCCATAAGGATCCACATATGTATGCCAGCTTCGGTAATAGATCAACTTATCCGCTTGGATCAACAAGAGCAAACGGATCAACTAAAAACTGGTCTACCGTCACGAAAGATCAACTTAGTACGAGAGGGTATAAATATATAAATATATATATATATAGTAAGTATATATATAGTATAGTATATAGTATAGTATATATAGTATATAGTGGTGACCGGCCAACTCGGAATGAAACCAACTCAGAACCATCTCAGATAAGTCATTTAGAGTGATAAAAAAATATAAATAAAAAATTGGTTAAATAGGTTAAGTTAGGTTAGGGTTATCGGCTAATTTAAAATTATTTTTTTATCACTCTAAATGACTTATCTGAGATGGTTCTGAGTTGGTTTCATTCCGAGTTGGCATGGAACTGTATATAGTATAGTATATAATGCGAAACTTCTCGAGTTTGTTTATGACCTTTTCACGCATAACACAATATAAAGACTTTAATAATTCTTTCACCAATATAAAGCTAAATTATATGCGCAGACTACAGTTTGTATATGATGGTAAACTCTGGCGTTATGAAATTATAAATATTAATATATTATATTTGTTATACGTTTTCTGTCACTAACAAAAGCGAGTTTTTGCTAACGTCAGAAAAAAATCTTTTCCATGGAAACAATGTTGATATATTTTTGGGCTCTATGCTGGTAGGTACTCAGTCAGCTACTACTGCAGAAAATTCAAATATTAGAATTCGTTTTTTTTTTGGACAAGCTTGGAATAAATGTCAGATGAGGGTTCCTATATTAAAATATAATTCGTAACGATTATAAAAGACTGAATGATAAATAGAGTATTTTTTTATTATATTAACGAACTTCCAAATATTTAAATAAAAATAAACATCCGAAATGTTTGTAAGCGCATAAATTCCGAATGAATGAACAAAATTGGATAAGTAATTCTTTTTTTCTTTGAGCTATAGCATTATGAAATTAAGGTGGTAGGCGAGATGTTTGAAAACTGAATGTAAGGGAATGAATATATGGAATGCGGGAGGGGATGGGGGTGGGGTGGGGAAGGAGATAATTGATAAGTGCCACCGCTACAGTAATTTCCCGTAATACCATGCGAGCGAAGCCGCGGGGAAAAGCTAGTTAATAATAATTACTCAACGAATTTCGGAATTTTTCGAAGATATTTTAAATGTCCTACGTATTTCTTATTTTTGAAGATGTCGGAAAAACAAATTCGTAAATGTCGTAAGTAGAAACTACATAAAATTACCAATTAAAATTTAAAATTGCAATTTTTAAGCTTCAAAACACATTTTTTTAAAGCTACCACGTTAATTAACTACACCGTTTTAAAAAATCAGCAAAATCAAATATTTTTTTTTTAAATGTGTGCAGTTCACGCGCGGTATAAGTGAAACCTTCAGAAAACTAAAGTAGACAAGGGTGGGGAGGCTATGAAGCACCGTACAAAGAGGAGATCAATTATACTACTCATTAAATCGTATGGATATGTTTGTATCTTTTTAGTGCTTTTTCATTTCATCGAGTTTCTCAAATTACAACTGTGATAAAGAAGTTTTCACTTCAAAAACACAGTCCTTTTATTTAAATAATTTGCAACAGAGTGTCTTTTCACCTTTTTTCTCGTTCAAACCATTAAAAATTATAATAAAAATTCCCCGAGAATAACCAAAACATTTCTCATTTTATATTCATTTTTACGCAATGAATTCTCGAATTTGTATTTATTAACACATGCATAAGGCATTTATGTTATTATAAACATCACTTTTATGGAAGTTTTATTAAAATTCACGCGGTAAAAGTAATACAAAAATAATAAAAGTAGTAGACTTGCCCAAGACAAGATTTTCATTGGAGAAGAACTCACCCCATATCATAAAGAACTTTTATGGCAAACAAAAAAATTTGCCAAAGAAAAAAATTATACCTATGTCTGGTACAAGGAAGGTAGAATCATGATGAGGCGCCTCACCAACGAAAAAATTTTCTATATCAAACATGTAGATGATTTAAAAAAAATAACTTAAAATGTCACGAAATTGTCCTTTTCAATGTACACATCACACAAAAATGGATTCTGTAACTACCAATATAACGTCTAACAAATCAAACCTATCAATCTACCATCAAAATATTAGATCGATAAATAAAAACTTTGACCAGTTTCTCATCCAACTCGACCTTACTAAAACTAAATATGACCTAATTATCCTGACAGAATGTTGGCTAACACCTTACTATAATCCAAAAAACATCCCCAATTATACCCATCATCAAACCTCCAACCACTGCAGACAAAACGATGGCATAGTAGCATATACACTAAACGACACTCACAACACATTTAACGTTAAAGAAATTCACATTTCAAACTCAAACTGTCTGCAAATAACATACAACGTCAACACCTGTATCATTGCACTTTACCGCTCTCCTTCGAAACCTAATATCTCCTCCTTTCTACATGACTTGAACTGCTATCTAACGGAACTAAACAATACAAAAAACTTAATATTGATGGGAGACCTTAACATTAACATTTTAAAAAACAATGAACATCCCCAGTGCCAAGATTACTTAAATACAATCATGTTCCACGGAATGGAAAGCACAATAAATTCCCCAACAAGATGTACGCCATACTCCTCCTCCTGCATCGACCATATTATGGTTAAATCAACCAACCAATACACCTCCGAAATCCACACGTCATCTATTACAGATCACTACGCCACCTCATTCACAATGAGTTCCAAACACAATGTACAAAGCAAAGCTTCAACTAAAATAACGAAGAAAACAATTAACTATGACAACCTCAACAAAACGATTAATTCCAAATCCTGGGACGTACTCTATAATATAGAAAACATAGAGGAGGCCTGGAACTACTTCTCTACCTACTGTTGGCGTCCAGCGTGCGTGCTGACGCTATCGGCAGGGTTGGAGAAAGCTCTCACATATTTAATACAATTAGCTGCTGTATCTGCCCCAAAAATGACTAGCTCTGGATTCGGTGCAAGCAAGATCTCGTAACCTCAAGGCTAGTGCTCGTGGTCCGGAACTTCACGCTTCTCCATTCTCCCAGGGCCTCCCTCGTCAAGCAAAACACGGTAGGTTATCACATAAACAGTTTATTCAATTCTAGGAGACACAATAATACATAAAAAAGGAACGATCCTAGCTGAAAGTTAGTTTGAATGTCCGTCTCTCTTCTCTATCACGCGTGGTTAGGGTTAATACATTTAATTGCACACAAGGGATAACATGGTAATTGACTCACGTTTGGTTTTGGGCCAACAGCGGCTTCACGCGCTTGATTCTCTCAAGCTACGCAGCGTCCATCGGAGACCGGAAGCGCACACGGCGAAACTGAACTGGTGTCGCCCATGTTCGGGCGGTACGTGGGCCCTGTAAGCTCGCTTGCTGAAGACTGCGGCTGCCGCGAGAGTTCGGTCTAGCGGCGGCTCCGGTTTGTCGCTCGCGGGAAGGGGTAGAGTGCGCGCGGGAGGGGATGGTGCGCGCGCATCTATATTGGCGGTGTATTTGTAACGTAACACTTCCCCCCTCGCCGCAATAAAAGCGACGTGGTAATGGAGCTGTAGGACTAATAAATCCTCTTACCTTTTCAGCACTTGTGCCAAAAATATTTAAGAGAAACGAGGAGAGAGAGAGAGAGAGAGATTCCTAGCTGGAGAATAGTTATGAACAGAACACAAAAGAGAAGATACATGGTGTAACAAGGAATTGTCAATAAAAGTATATAAAGGCAGTGGCATACATAAATACAGTTGCAAAGAACAAGGATCTGTTGAAGAAAGGTACAAGGGTTATGCAGTGATAGAAAAAAAAAACTCTAAAATTGTATCATTGGTCTGTGAGCTAATGTTTGCGAACGTGGTTTGCGTAGGATGTCTGGGGTGGTTGAACGTTTCACTGAAGTTACAAGGTTACTTTGTCACAGTAACCTGGCCCATTTGAGATTACACTCAAGGGACACTAGGGCCTTTAAGAAAATACGAGGAAGAGAACACATGATGAGGCTTCTAGGTGGTGTGGAGAGTTCTACCTGTCACAGAGGTCGAAAGGGTAACTGCTTCCGGATCCTGTGGGTGAGCCAGTACGAAACCATTGAAGTATTGGAGAGTGGAATCGTAATTGGTGGTTGGTACACTGGTTTTTGTATGTAGTGGGATTGTTTTGTGAACAATCTTTGGTATTGTTATTTGCGCAAGGGCACAGGAGCATCCGCACAATGGCAGTAGGGCATTTGCATTATGCAGCAGGAACATTTGCATAATGGCAGCAGAAACATTTGCACAAGGGCAACAGGAACATTTGTATTATGCAGCAGGAACATTTGCATAATGGCAGCAGAGCATTTGCACAAGGGCAACAGGAACATTTGCACAAGGGCAACAGGGACATTTGCACAAGGGCAACAGGAACATTTGCACAAGGGCAACAGGAACATTTGCACAAGGGCAACAGGAACATTTGTATTATGCAGCAGGAATATTTGCATAATGGCAGCAGAGCATTTGCACAGGGGCAACAGGAACAGGAACCAACCTAGAGCTGGCGTGCTCGGGTTTGTTTTGAGTGTCGGTTCTTTGTGGTGATACGATTCGCAACTACACGCACGACTCACACTAGGTTATGTTAGATGCGGTCGGGTGCTTTTGGTACGCAGGGATTGAAGGCAAGGGACCTCCGTGACGGTAGCGAGGGCAGCATGAAGAGGCGCAGATGTAGATAGGGTGCAGAGCTGCTGGTTTTTTTTTTTTAATCCGGCAAAAATTATTATTAGAACAAAATTCTTGAAGTTTACCTGCCTAGTAGACCAATGATGAAAAAAGTTTGGAGAGAAACAAGTGTGCATGTTGAGAAAAAGTTGGATTTGTTTGGCGTGTAGAGAGAGAGACGGAGAGAGAGCTAACTAAATGTGGCTAATTCCTAATACATGTTACAAAGGTACGTATTCAAGGACAGGTTCTGTGTAACCCCTTTTGGTTTTTTTCTTTACCAAATACATTTCCAAGAATACGTGGTTGAGGGATTGTACGTATAACAAAATTCCCATTCGAAAGAAGTTGGTCTTCCATGACCTATGCTCACGTCTATACGGTAGCATTTTTTCTACTTTCGAAAAAACAAAACATTGCGTACAAGATTAGTTATAACAAAGTGGGAAAGGAGTAGGAAGTTGAAAGGATCCGCGTATGAAGATTGTCCCATTTGACAAACGAAACGCCAAGTGCGTAACGCATATATCCCCATTCACGGATAATTTCGAGGAAGGGGGAGGGTGATAATTGGGAACATTTGAACGAAGAAAACTGCTGGGGACTCGGCTATTTCCGAAATTCGACCTCTGGGTGGAGGTGAAACAAGGTCTACAGCAGTCATCCTGGCACATTACAATAATGACAACTGGGAAAGGAGTAGGAAGTTGAAAGGATCCGCGTATGAAGATTGTCCCATTTGACAAGCGAAACGCCAAGTGCGTAACGCATATATCCCCATTCACGGATAATTTCGAGGAAGGGGGAGGGTGATAATTGGGAACATTTGAACGAAGAAAACTGCTGGGGACTCGGCTATTTCCGAAATTCGACCTCTGGGTGGAGGTGAAACAAGATCTACAGCAGTTATCCTGGCACATTACAATAATATTTGGTAATGTTGGACATGGTGAGTATTGTAACGTCTTCACGTATAGCGTACAAGATTGCAAAATCAAAAGATTTGCAAGTAAGTTTTATAACGTCTTCACGGATAACAATGAACGAATTACAACTGGGTTGCCCAGTATTGAAGGGAGGTGCAAAAGACTAGGTGTTTATGACATTTCTGACAAAAACCCACAGAGTAATTATAACGGGCTCCCCGTATCGCATTTAGTAGATATTCTGAGATTCCCATCTATGACGGCAGATTTTATAAGGTTCCCACCTATGATGGCAACAAAAGGTTAACGTTCATATAAAAGTACCTATTCAATACAGACGGCGAGACATACTGATGTACTTAGTACAACAATACCGTAGCATAATAAATCCATATTAGCGTACGTTAAAGATTTGCACAAAGGCAAAAACATATTTGAAGATCTGGCCAAGATTTTATACTTCAACAATTAAGGGACGAAAAATTCTGGCGTGCTGATGGAATGTGAATTTCATCTAAGCTTACCGCAAAAGAGATCCTTTGTGGTACAACCCTTTTGGTTACGCACAGAGTATCGTATCGTGATGGTACAACTTTTGTTGTACTTACACGTACGATGGTAGCAACAATACAAGACATGCGCTTATCGTTGTTTGACAAGGCAAATTATTTACAAAGGTCCGATTTGAGTGTTTAAGACCTTCTAGGTTTTACTTACTTAAACAGACTGCGATGGACACACCTTGGTGTTATGAAAATTATAATGATGGGATGGGTTGTTCGCAGGGTGTTCACTTGGAGACCTGGCTTCTTGTTGTGACCTCGTACTTTGCACGTGATAAGTCACAACAAGGCAACCCCAAAATTTCAGTTTGAACAGTTGAGACCCAGGGTGACTCAATGTTGCTGAAATGTTGTAAAAAAAATTTATCGTTAATGAAGAGGCACGTTGAAAGTTGTCCCTTTTATAACGATACTTTCCAGACTCCACATTCAGTTCTGGGGAGAGCTAGAGCAATTAGGGTTATTTATTGAGCGCCATTCTATTTTCTTAAAAAACAGAAAAAAAAACTTAGAACGGGTAGCAAACATCTGATACCGCCGTGGGTTTACACAGGTTTGCTTACCTAATTTAATTACATATGACATAAGGGTTAGATGCACTTTGGCGAGGACCCGGTATTTAATGTACAAAAAGATTTTCTAATATTTAGAAAGGGGTGACGAGGTATGACATGATGATGTGAAAATATGATGCTGCCAGTTGTGACGATGCACAAAACCTTGGGCACGTAGTCTCTGACTACTTGCAGTAAGCCACAGGGAATTCCTTTCTCCGAAGTGATCAATTTCAGGTAGAGGTGTGCATGCTTAGAAAAAACGATGTTTCCAAGGTTTGACACCTGGGGCAGCAATTAGAGGCGAATGACTGATGATGACGAGATATTTATACAAACAAAAATAAAATAAAATGAAACGAAACCACAAGGGAGAATTATATTTTCTTCCATGACTTTGGCTACAGTTGACAACACTGTGCCAGAGCTAGAAAGGTTTCTAAAAAAAAACATTTCCTTTCGTTGTGCTCCGGTTTTATGCCGGACGAAAGGCTTGGGCGAAAGTTTTCTTTGGGGAATCTTTCGTTTTTACAAAACGGGGTGCCAATTTGGCAGAGAAGTACAGCGCACCTTGTGACAGAGTGTTGTTTCTTCTCCAGACGTTCTTCCTTGAACGTGACGTGCTTCCTGATGTACTTTTTGTTGTAGAAAGAAGCATATTGAATAAGGCATTTTTTGGATTTATTCCTGGGAGAAATCTTTCTACTTCTCAGGGCCTGTAGTAGTTCTTCCTTTTTTGACGTAGAAATGTGGGGGATTATACCCAGCGTGACTTGAGGGACTTCCATAGTGTATAGGGTCGTGTCAGGGTGACCTTACGTTGGGAGAAAAACGAGAACTCGACTCTTTATCCGTAATTGGAAAGAAATTTTTTGCCAGGGATTGACCACTGGGGACGTATATATATTTTTTTTTAAAAAAATGCTTCTGCGAAAAAACGCGTATTTGTAAGTGTTTGGGTTATTTGAAAATTTGGGCAGAGGTTTGCCTCTGGCCGCGTGCTTTTTAGGAAAAAATCCAAGCGCTTTGGAAAAAAATTTCGAAAATTTAAAAAAATCGAAAAGAAGGAAAAATCGGAAAAATTTTCAGAGTCCGAAAACTGGAGAAAATTTGCGCAGCGATTTTCCTCTGGCAATGCGTTTTTAAGAAAAACTCCAAGCGTTTGGAAAAAAAAATATTTCGAAAATTAAAAAAATCGAAAAAAGGAAAAAATCGGAAAAATTTTCAGAGTCCGAAAACTGGAGAAAATTTGCGCAGCGATTTTCCTCTGGCAATGCGTTTTTAAGAAAAACTCCAAGCGTTTGGAAAAAAAATATTTCGAAAATTAAAAAAATCGAAAAAAGGAAAAAATCGGAAAAATTTTCAGAGTCCGAAAACTGGAGAAAATTTGCGCAGCGATTTTCCTCTGGCAATGCGTTTTTAAGAAAAACTCCAAGCGTTTGGAAAAAAAATATTTCGAAAATTAAAAAAAATCGAAAAAAGGAAAAAATCGGAAAAATTTTCAGAGTCCGAAAACTGGAGAAAATTTGCGCAGCGATTTTCCTCTGGCAATGCGTTTTTAAGAAAAACTCCAAGCGTTTGGAAAAAAAATATTTCGAAAATTTAAAAAATCGAAAAAAAAAATTTTCACAAGTTTTCGTGGAAGTAGTTTGTTTGAGAATTCAACAATATCTTGGGGGCATGGTTTCATTACGCGGCTTCCTATAGCCTGGCTTTAAACAGCACCAATTTTTGGTATTTACCCGCGAATTCCCTTCGTCTTTTCGACAAGATATTACCTTCATTGTCAATTGACAAGGTATTATAGTGTCAGATGTCAAGGAATCCACGTCAACGCGAATTTAGTATTTTTTGCAATATTCGAATGTGATTTTGGCATGGCATGGCATGATCCGGTTTCATCAGACGACAGAGTCAAAAATACTTAATTGTCAAATGACAGAAAGAATTTAAATCCACTTGTTCCCTAGGTGTCAGCGAGTGTCCGTTTAAAGAAACGTACCAGCGAGCTGCAAACTAGTATATTATTAAAAATATTTAGCACTTTCGAGACCAAGCGGATGATTTGTTTATCATGTACATGATTTTAATTGTTGAATAAATTCTTCTTTAATTTGTGTTTATTTCCACTATTCACTTGTATTGAAAATAGCAATTTTAATCGGCCGACACTTTGTAATCACTGTATTATTCGCAGCGACAACTTCCTAGGTTGGGCACCTTGCGTTGGAATACCGGTAATATTTTGTCGAGTGACGAGTCACAAATGATAAAATCGCGTCCGTAATAATTTAAATTGTGATTCGAAATTATGTTCGCGCCGAGATTCCTGTTGGAAGTGCTAGACAATTGGGAATAAACAATACATCATAATAACATTTCAGAGTTTACAATTGTTGCTTGGGAACGAGGCCGTGGTGGAACAGAAAAAATTTAAATGGCCCCACGTTTAGCGCCAGTGTTGGCGTCCAGCGTGCGTGCTGACGCTATCGGCAGGGTTGGAGAAAGCTCTCACATATTTAATACAATTAGCTGCTGTATCTGCCCCAAAAATGACTAGCTCTGGATTCGGTGCAAGCAAGATCTCGTAACCTCAAGGCTAGTGCTCGTGGTCCGGAACTTCACGCTTCTCCATTCTCCCAGGGCCTCCCTCGTCAAGCAAAACACGGTAGGTTATCACATAAACAGTTTATTCAATTCTAGGAGACACAATAATACATAAAAAAGGAACGATCCTAGCTGAAAGTTAGTTTGAATGTCCGTCTCTCTTCTCTATCACGCGTGGTTAGGGTTAATACATTTAATTGCACACAAGGGATAACATGGTAATTGACTCACGTTTGGTTTTGGGCCAACAGCGGCTTCACGCGCTTGATTCTCTCAAGCTACGCAGCGTCCATCGGAGACCGGAAGCGCACACGGCGAAACTGAACTGGTGTCGCCCATGTTCGGGCGGTACGTGGGCCCTGTAAGCTCGCTTGCTGAAGACTGCGGCTGCCGCGAGAGTTCGGTCTAGCGGCGGCTCCGGTTTGTCGCTCGCGGGAAGGGGTAGAGTGCGCGCGGGAGGGGATGGTGCGCGCGCATCTATATTGGCGGTGTATTTGTAACGTAACACTACCTACAAGACACCCTTGTCCAAAACACCAAAATCACCACAAAAACCATTCCTAGAGCAATCAAACCTCTCAAACCATGGATAAACCACACTATTATCAACTGCATTCGGAAACGCAACTCCATACATAAAAAATGTGCCACAAATCCATATGATATCACACTCCATAATTTCTATAAAAGATACCGAAATATTTGCACACAAGTCATTAGGAAAGCCAAAAATCTATACTACAACAAAAAAATTTCCGAATGTAGCAATGATCCTAAAAAAATATGGAAAGTTCTCAAGGAAGCTACCAATTCAAATACAGCCACTGACACCTTAAACTCTCTCAATATCAATGATACCACCGTAGACTTCACATCAAACCCCAATACAATAGTCAATTATATAAACAATTACTTTGCAAATATAGGTCCAGAACTAGCAAAAAAAATTCAAGTAAATAACGATACGCGTGGCCCTAGTGACCGCACAATCAATGATGATTTCCCAACCCGCTTTATTCTTAAAACGATTACAGAGAAAGAAGTTTCTTTAGTAATAAACTCGCTCAAAAACTCTTCTTCCACCGGTATTGATGAAATACCTAACAGTGTTCTTAAAAAAATTGCCCCTGATATAATTAAACCATTAACTCATTTGCTTAATACTAGCATCCGCCAAGGCATATTTCCCACCATTCTAAAACAAGGTCTCATTATCCCTATTTTCAAAACAGGCTCCAAACTTGATATTAGTAATTATCGTCCTATTACGTTGCTTAATTCCCTGTCCAAAGTATTTGAAAAGATCGTCAATAATAATCTGATGGAATACCTGGAAACCAACAACCTACTATCGCCGCGGCAATTTGGATTCAGAAACCATAAAAGCACCAACGATGCCATAGCCACGGTCATTGACCATATCTCTGGCCACCTGGACAATGGTTTGAAATGTTTATCGGTATTTCTCGACCTATGCAAAGCATTTGATACAATTTCACACATCAAATTAGAACGCAAAATGTTCAATATAGGTATTAGGAATAATGAATTAGGCCTCCTCTCCAGCTTTTTATCTAACAGATCCCAATGCGTTAAACTCAGATCAACAAAGAGTCAATTTTTGCCTATTAGTTACGGGGTCCCTCAAGGCAGTGTCATAGGTCCAACGCTCTTCCTTATATACATTAACGAGTTGTGTAACCTAGACATCGATGCCACTATTGTCAGTTTCGCCGATGACACTGTCCTCCTCTTCCAGGCGAAAGACTGGCCTACCGCATATTCCAAAGCAGAGGAAGGAATTCAAAAGGTAAAATTTTGGCTTGACTCGAACACATTAACACTAAATGTACAGAAAACAAAATACTTACTGTCTAGTCTCTCCAATATTCCTAAGTCAAACCTAATCCCTCCATTAAAAATACACAAATGTAAAAATACATCTTTAAACCGGAATTGTGACTGCCCATACCTAGAACAAGTAAACATTATCAAATATTTAGGATTAACCTTTGATACACACCTAAATTGGAAGCAACATATACATAACACTACAAACAAAATCCGCAAATCTATATACTTTTTCAAACAAACACGCAACTTCCTTGACTTAAAACTTTTAAAAACAGTGTACTTCTCACTATGCCAATCTCACATCGAATACGGAATTTTAGCTTGGGGTAATGCTTATTCCAGTGCCCTCGATCCCATCATTAAAGCACAAAAACTTATCATAAAAATTATTCTTAAACTGCCTCTTACTACCAGCACTGATACGATCTTCAATACTTTCAACGTTATGGACATTAAACAACTCTACGCAAGATCCATATTAGTTAATTTACACAAAAACAACAAAACATCATACAAAACAACACAAACAACGCACAATACCCGAGCCAAAAACAAAGAACTTCTCCAAACTCCTTTTTCCAAAACTACCTTTGGACAAAGACACTTCAAATACATAGCTTGCAAACTATACAATACACTACCAGCTACAATCAGACATACTGAATCCTTGACAAAATTCAAACAAGACGTAAAGAAATGGATTGTTAGTATTGGACGCCACACTACTGCAAACATCTGTAAAGTAAATCATTAATAGACAGTGAACAATTTGCATACGACCTAATCCATGTAAAATAACTTAAAAATAGAATCATGTCAAATTAATTAATCAATCCCCTAAATAGATTTGACAGAATTTACTATACATCATCATTTACTGTACATCATCTCTTCCTACATTTACATAACTCTCTTTAAAGTGAACCCACACTTCCAATCACCTTTCCATTTTTATAGTATTCAATTGAATTTGTATGTTACTTAAAATATTCTTGTAATTTTAAATATGTACGTCAAAGCCTGTCTCAACACAGGTAAATCCTAGTGAGACAGGCATCAATTAAACCCTATGTATAACCCTATGTTTATAGATTAATAAAAAAATAAAAAATAAAAAAAAATAAAAATAAAAAAATTATGTTTCAGAAATAACCTAGCTTTTTCTGACAACAAAATTAAATTTACAACATGACATTATTATTCGATTACTGACGACAAATAACACAAATAATAGTAAAAGTTTGAATTATACTTATATAATAGTGAAATGTCAATTAGAAATCGTAAACAAACAAGTGATATGATTCGCAAATCGCAAACCTCAATTTTGCCGGGAAAATGACGCGCTTGCGCGGACGCGCCATATGCCAGTACCAAAATACAACGTTACCAGTTCTGTCACAAGTTAAAGATAGATTTTACTAGTAATAATTTGAAATATAAAATATACAGTCTTTATTCAAAGTATAACTAAAACACCGTTTAAGGATTGTGAAGTGTTTTTTTTTTTTATATGTAAGGCTGTTAATCATTATGTCCTTGTAAATTAGCTTGTTCAGGAGTTATTTTTTTTATTGTTTTTTACATAAATCTTACAAAACAATTAGAATAAGTACCTATAGCAATTTCTAAACTATGCTTTATATTTTATTACAATATCGTTATTCTTCATTTTGTTAACTCTACTTGTAAATTAAAACTTGTGTTTTATAACTTTAAAAATAATAATTGCTTCTATTATACGCTATTTTTTAAATTTTATTACCCACGCACTGGCAGATACATGGTATCTTATTTAGGGTTTTCACACTAGGCTTTGATTTCTACGTACGAAAGTCACGTTTTAGTCAGTCAGTCAAGTCACGGGGAAATATGGCGAGCGAATTGTTGGGTGGGTGGAGGGGAGGGGGTTCTTCCCTTTGTGACCCACATCGAAGGATTTGTGAATGGAGGATTGCCCGCTCATCCTTCCCGCGGTCGACTCCTCCCATACCCATTGAGAAGGGGATGAGTCAACCAATCAAGGGACCAGAATCACCGCTGAAAGTGATTCCCCGAAACCTCACGAATCTTCAATGTTAAGTTATCAAGGTTAAGTTGTAGGTCCAAGGAAAATTCAATCTATTAAAATTATTATTGTATATTAAGGGTCTACTATTCGTGAACACAGCGCTGAAAAAGAAGAAGATTAATATGGTTAGTCGTAGAATAGCAGCGAAAATTGCGAAAAAGCTTAATAAAACATGACTCGTTTAAAATAGAGCAAAAATCTCGGGGAACGTATCTTAAGTATCGTTCAAAGAAACATTGTGAATTTTTTCACAAATATAACTTGTAAAATAAAAGAAATAGACTTGTTTAAAATAATTTTCGGAGCATACTTTGCGATTTTTTTCTATCGAGGGAATTTAATATAATTTGCGTTTCGGCGTGGAACGTATCTAGATATTATCTTCAAAAATAAAATATATTTTTTTACGGGCTTAAAAACTTCAAATGTTTAAGGGAGATATGTAAGAAATCGGTCGAAATACGAATAGTAGACCCTTAAATACAATACCAATAATATTAAAACCGTTCAAATAGATGTGTTTTCCACCTAAGGAAAAAAAACTTTTATTTTAAATTACACACAATTTTTGTCCACCCTGTGTCAGTAGTTGACAGTTGCCTTGCTAGTTACGTCTACAAGTAAGTTTAAATTTTTTCTTTCACATTTAGCAAACACTTTGTGGGTATACCTAATTACAATAAAATAACTTTGTTGAATACGACTTTATTATATTTCTTTAACCAACCGGTTTCGGTTTTACCTGAACCTTCATCAGGGGTGATATACGGTGGAATATGGTAGAACTGGGAAGAATTTTTGAAATCTAACAAACGATGTTAAAAACCTATCGTTACTTTTGTAGCATGATTTCTGAGAATTTAATCGGGAAATAATTCTTGTAATCAGGTGCAATCTGAAGGCAAAAGATTCTGGGTTCGATTCCCAGTTGCGACCGTTACCTTTTTATTTATTTATTATATTACTGTATTTCATATTTCGTTGAGATTTATTAATAGAATCCTGAAAAATTTCAATACGAAAAAATTAAACAAAAAAAAAAATCAGTTAAAAACATCAATAAAGTCGTATTTTTCAATCTTAATACTATAGCTCACTGATAATTCGAGCCGCCACTGCATTTTAATCCCAATTTAAAAATAGTTTTTTTTATGATTCAAAATAAACCAAATTTATAAAATTTTGTAATTATTCATTTTAGATCACAAAAACTACTATTAAGTTCTGCAAATATCTATTTTATTATTGTAACAAAAATTACTTTTAAGTTCTGCAAATTTCTATTTTATTATTAAAATAGACAAATCAGGTAGTATATATTTGAAATTATTACAAAAAAAAAAAAAAATTTTAAGTTATATATTTTGAACCCGTAATCCTCCATTGTGTGCAAGGTGCTCTTTGTTTTCTATATTTTTGTAAATCTGTCCGGAAATTCGTAGTAAAAGCGAGAAACTGATGAATTTACAGTACAAACCCTGAAGCTAAAAAAAATCTCTTTCAGAATTTCATTTAAAAAAAGTAAGTATAAAATTTTCGTTTTTTTTTCGGCCACCAAAAGGTTAATAAATTTACTCGAAAATCAAAAAAAAGTTGTATCACAAAATCGACTACAAATCTGATGTTCATTTACTTAGGGTTACCGACACATTCCGATTCCGAAACCATATCCGCGGAAAAAGGGCACTAACTTCGAGAGGTGTTTCTACATGATAGAACATATAAGTAATAAAAGATAAAAATCTTTTACCGAAATCCCAACGTTCTAAGGAAGTTTTGGGGAAAATAGTTGTTTGTTTGAAGAAAAAACAACCTATAAGAAATTTTTTTTTTTTGCTACAATACGTCTATTTTAAATTTTCGTCCTAGTTGCCCCAATTCTTGGGCCAGCTAGCAAGTTTAACAAGCCAATATCAAAGATTTTTTTAAGATTGAAGTTAATGAACACCGCTAGCACCTACGCCTCATCCTAATTGGATGGTACCGACATTTATTTCGTGTATTGACCTGTAAAATTTTATTCATAATGTCACTCAATTTCATAAAAAATTCGTGTGTATGTATGTGCACGTGAGTGCTACCAAAAGTTGATAGGATGCATTGTCATCGACAACGTGTCTATCTGTCGAGTTTCTGATGTCGGGAGGTGGGTTAATTTCTATTTCCAAAATTTACATTCATTCACGAAAAAAAAATCGAAATTCAAATGATTTTAAAAAAGCAATGAGAAATTTAAATAAGTTATTTATTTTTTGACGTCTGTTGTCATGTAGAATCCCCTCCAGAAGTTAGTGCACTTTACCCCTGGAATTTGTTTGTGAAGAGTAGCTAATTGAATGGTGTCTTTTTTCCAATGATTGGGGAGGTTCCTCCAGCGGACTGCCGACCCACCACGAGGGGAGGGGGTTGACTGTGTGGGGATGCACCCATTACCGCCACGTTACCTCATTTCCCGCTGACATAACACGCTAGTAACATAACACAACCAGCAGGGTTACTGAAAACTCTAACGACTGTTAAAAAAAGTTTAAGTTGCCGCCGAAGAAGTTTGATAAATCGATTTTTTTAATTTAAGTTTTTTGTGCAAATTTTTTTTCAAGTGTGGTATTTTATACATAAAGTGAAAGTTATTTTTCTTCTATTTTGTAGCAGTGTAAATTTGTGGTAAGTTATTTACTATTATATTTTCGTAGGGCACGAACACTTTTGGTTTGACATATTATCAAACGAAATTAAAGAAAAACTTTGTTTTTAACAATTTATTTGAATGCTTGCGTAAAGCGGTTTAGTTTAGTTTAAAGCTAAATCGGTTGGTATTAATATGAAGAGCCAAATTAGTCATCTATCGTGATTTATTTTTGGGATATTATGCCATATTGCGCTACCTCCTCCAATAAGTAACATTTCGGACAGCGTTACAGTGTCCATCATCAGATCTGATCATTTGGCCGTGAAAATCTGAAATCACATCAGCAAAATTAGTGGTTAAAAATAAAGCCACTGTTTGATTTCATATTATTTCAATGTCTATACATGTTTGCAACTGTCAATGTAAAATACACCATCCGGGTATTATTATTTTTTTTTAAATCGATAGCATTGCTACAATCAGCAAAGGTTTCCTTTTTTTGCATGCTGCAAGTATGTAATATTTTTTAATGTTGAATTAAGAATAAAATTAATAATACAATTCAAGTTGCATGTATGTACGAATGTGACTTTAAAACATTGGCGAAATTGATTCGTTAACTTTACACTTTACAACCCTGTGCGATTTACGTCTTTTTCTCTACGATTCCATTGTTGACATGTTTTTTTTTTACTAATTATGCAAGTTTTGTATCAATAGCTACAATACCTACAGTCGTGCACTAATTAAGTTCTTAAATGATTATAATTTTGATTTTAAATTGTATTAACCACTTTGTTCTATTTTAACACTGCAGCATTAGGTTATGACTTGTACCCACTTCTAAACTGAAAATGTGAAATTGTTCCTGTTATGATGATACATTTTGTAATTTGTTTTGTAACCAAATATATAACGTAAAGTTATACTGAAAAATTGTATTTAATAAGTAGAGAGATGCACCCTTTTTGTTGTAGATTTATGGCGTTTGTAGGTATATAAATTATTTGATTCTCGACACAGTAAACAATTTTAAAAAAAATCTTACCCACCCCACTGTGCAAATATAATCTATATCCATACTAATATTATAAATGCGAAACTGTTCGAGTTTGTTTGTTACGCTTTCACGCATAAACAAAAAAACAAAATTTAAAAATTATTTCACCAATAAAAAACTAAATTATATGCGAAGACTATAGGCTGTATTTGATGGTAAGCTCTGGCGTTATGAAATTATAAATATTAATATATTATATTTCTTTTACGTTTTCTGTCGCTAACAAAAGCGAGTCATTGCTAACGTCAGAAAACAAATCGATGCCGTGGAAACGATGTTGATATATATATATTTTTTTTAATTTCAGGCGTCGTAGTTAATATCTATCTATCTATGTAATGAGCAAAAGAATAAATAATATATTTTACACCCCACAAACCAATACTAAATTATCGCAGACACATTGGTCAGCACACACACAGACACAGCAGTTTCATTGGTCCTCGTTCATTTAACCTTCTACCACTACAAACTCAAATGATAAAATATGTAAAAGAGGTAAAATTATGGTTGAATAATGTAAATATTGAAACGCTTTTTCTATAAATTTATCCATCCTTCTACAACTCACTTTCTGTAACTTTCTAAACTTTAGTACAATGTGTTTTCTGTTTATTATTTTTTTTAAATAACTAAAAAAAAAAAAAAAAAATTAAAAATCATTATGTTTTTTCCATATTTTTATTTTATTTTTATAATAGCTGAAAAAAAACCTTTTTCACTTATTCTACCAATGTATTACTAACTTTTTATTCTAACTTTATATTTTATATGTGTTTTAAGTCTATTTTATACTTTGGGTACTTGGAAATATAGTATTTTGTTTTAATATTACCCACACTCAGGCAGTGCCTTAGTGGGTTTTCATTTCTTGTTCATATTATTTGTTATTATATATTATGTTATTATATGTGCTATTATACATTGTATGTACAAAGAAATGAGAATAAATAAAGTTAAAAAAAAAAAAAAATAAAAATGAATCTTCGAAATGTTGGTACCTACGCGCGTAACTTCCAAACGACTGAACCGAATTGGATAATTCTTTTTTTTTACTATTGGTGAGCTTTGGCATTTTAAAATTTAGGTGCCACGCGAGCTTTTTGAAAACTGGATGTACCGAGAATGAATGTATGGAATGCCGGAGGGGGGAGGGGAGGGGGTAATTGATACGCGCAAGCGCTACAATAACTTACCCCTAATACCATGCGAAATATAAAACGATAAAATGGTTGTGTTTTTACACGTATTTTTATCGTGCTTTTACACGTATATTTACGGGATTAATACGGGATGAAATTTTAAATTTCATTGCAAATGGTCCTTCGTGATTGAAAGTTAAGCTCATCATAATGTTTTTTTTTACATTTTATTTTATTAAATATAAAAAAAAATGTTTTCATACTTATTTAAAAAATATAGATAATGTAAAATTATTTTTTTAAATAATTATCGTTAACTCACCAATATTTGCCAAAATTTGCTTTAAAATCGTGGAAAATAGATTTCTTTAATGGTCGGTATTTTATCATAAACGCAAATGAGTAAAGTAGCACAAAGCCGTCCTAGATATTTGTTAAAATGGATCGTATCTAGTTTAGGTCGGAATTTAAGTTTCACGCGTACTATATCTACCTTCAAATTATTTTATTTACCTCGGTGCACAGGTAGGTACTTACTTCAGACAGCGTAGGTATTTATATGTAAGATTTGCACCCATACTGATTCTTTATTTTTCAAAACTAAAATAACCTGAACTATGATCATTCACAAAAGAGATAATCTCAAGTCAGCGTTTTCCTCCCAAAATGTTTAAAAATATAAATTCATATTATGTTCTTTGACTATTTGTTTTTTTTTTAATTCTTTATTTTAAGAACCTTCCAACCCGCTAAGGAGTTTGTCTAGTAGGTTAATTTAACAATATTAATATAACACTAAAGCAAACATATACAAATACAGAAGAATAACATTTCAAATAACCACAATACAAAGGCATAAAATACATAGACAGACCAATCTAACATGGGCATATTTATACAAAAGATTACAAACAATATCAATATAAAAAATCTCTCTATTTACCAATTTTCATATATTTTTTTTAAATTGGTGGTGTAATTTGAATCGTTTTTTAAATGCGTTGGCACGTTATTAAATATACACCAGGCACAAGATAATCAAATGTCCGTTGCCCTTATTGGTTTATAATTTTCAGAATGGACATACATCATTTTAATTAAATCTTGTGTTTTATGCGTGATTTACATTTTCATTATATGTAGAATCCGGCGATAGGTTTTGGCACACAATTTCGAACCAAAATATTCCTCGAACAGATAATAAATTAACTGACTCAAGAATAAAATCAATAAATATCAAGAAAACCAAAATAATTTTTTTTAACTGCCTTTTCAATTAGCTTATCGGCAGAATGTTTAAATATTTATATTCAGTGGGTAGAATAATAAAATATAAAAAAGATGGACATCAAACATAAGTCCTACTAGTGGAATTATAAGAACTGTATTATAATAGTAACGGTAGGGGAAAGGTATCTCTTCCACCTACCAAATCGATTCCCAATTTTTTCTGAAAATGTAATAGGAGGTAGCAGAAAACCAAAATAAATGGCCCATCTCTATCCCCAAAGCTAACTCGGTATCTGATTCAGTAGCTCACAAACAATGGTTTAACATTTGAAAGGATATTTTAAAATATTGGACAAATGCATTCTTAAAATTTGCGTTTTTTTTTACATGTTTCCCTTTAATATTCCCGCGCCGGCAGAAAAAACTAGGAGCTACGACATGCTTGACCGATATTTTCGCTTGTTCTTAAGCCAGATTAAATCCCGAGATTAGGTCCATTCCTTGTTTAGCTTGCCGACTTGTTTTCTGAACTGTGAAGTATTCAAAGATGTAGCAGACAGGCGCAGAAGATTAAAAATTTTATGAAAAAAATGAAAGTAGGTGTGTACAGAAATTGTAAATTGCAAACAATTTGAAAGGGGTACATTTTAACATTGAGCGAATTCAAAAAAAATTTCTGCGTTTTATCAATTTTAAATTAAATATCCCAGTAGAAGACTTGAAATACAATTACTTATTAAATATTCTAAAAATACATACATTAGAAGACAGACGTAAAATAAACGACTTAACATTTTTGTTCAAAATAACTCTAAATTCGACTGTTGTGAACTCTTGCAACTCATTAACTTACGAATACCCACAGTAACAACACGACAAAATACAATATTCTATAGCAACACTCGTAAGCGTAACTACATTGCCCACTCTCCGATACAACGACTTCACATCATGGGGAATAAGTACTTGGGTGGTTGACATTTTCAATATTAACTTGACGAGTTTTGTGGACCATCTAAAAAAATTATTTCAACACTATCACTAAACACATCTTGTAAACCAATAAAATAGCTGTATTTGTTTATGTGTTTGTATGACTTTTACCTAATGTAGTTTTATTTGTATTATTTCCTTAGTTTCAAAGTATCTGTCAAATTAAAATTACAATACAAATCATGAAAAAGCCCTCTGGGCGTCAAATAGATAAATAAATAAAATAAAATAAATAAATAATTTTTTAAAACCAAACGTAGGTAAACTTATCTGTTTCCTACATACGTAGATATCGGCGATCGCTTCGGTAATTAGTTTGCTTGCGAACACAAAGTTAAAAAAAATGTTTTAAAAGTATCATTTTACTTTTAATAAGAGCATGAATGTAAAGCATTTCTTCCTTGCAAATACTTGGTGTGTACATTACCTAAATTTTGAATTAATGAATTCCGCATTCTAACAAAGGGGTGTTCTAAATGAGAATTATCGAATTGCATTCAACAACCACTGAGGGTCTTAACAGACCGATTTTAAACAATGCGATCTGTTAATTTAGAGTACCCTTTGCCACTCGAAGCAATTCTAAATTTTCCACAATACATGTTACACTTTCGATGACTCTTGAAATTGCGTATAAAATGTTTCATTTTCAATGAAATTTTACCTCTAACAAATGCGTAAGAGACGTTATTTCATTGGGGGTAAACAGGCGATTGTTTTCGTATTGTCCTTCCCATGTTACTGGTTGCAGACTTAACATTTGCAATAATATGTCTTTGTTTTATTAACAGGTAAAATTGCGAGTTGCTGCTTCGTGTGAACGAAATTCTTTTGTGCACACATTTGTTATGTGTTTTGAAGAGAGGAGTTGAATCAGGACCAAGAAGAAAGTAAAAACAATAAAACCAAACGACTCTTACCTTACTGGGAGTTCAGCCATGGAACGCTGTTGGAAATTAGAATTTATAGCTTATTGAAGTACAATTGATTTGCACAAATTCTTGACGTCGTTGACAGTTCACGTTCGCCAGCAGCATGATGAAGAGCGCAAGCAGTTCCTGGACCGTGGAGTCGGATATGCGGCCGGCGACATCTTCAAGTAAGAGCTTTTATATATTCATTAAGTAGACACATATTTATAATCATTATTATTGGCGATGGAATCGTAGAATGTATATTTTTACCCATGTTAATGTATTATATGAAAAGTTGCGTAAATTTATTAGTCATTAGTTAGGTTTAAACTGAATTGCTACCTTACTTATGATGTTGATTTATCATCATTTGTATCAATGTTCATTTTAATAGATAAATAATTTTAAAAAATGTGTAAACGCTTTTAGCATGGGTATAATAATAATAACAATATTTAATTTGCTGAATAGCTTATTGCACATAATATTTATTTAGTGTTATCAAGTTTATTTTGTAGAATTCCATTTTAATTTTTATTTCTTTTTTTTTATTTAATCTATAAACAAGTTCTGCTATGTAATTATTATTTTTGAAGGCTTTTTCAAACTTTGGTTACAAACCATTTACAGACGATGTATTTATATCATTTCCAGATAGGTACTTATGATGAAAAATTTGGTGCTTTTATTTTTCCCTTATAAATTACCGAGTAAAATTCGTTATCCTTTTAAAGTTTCCCCAATTGCTGCATTGTTTAAATTGTCTGACCAAAAGGTAACTGCTCAGCTGTACATTTCGGACCCGGAGTGCAGTTGGATTTTAGCAGTGCCTCTAATATATAAAAAAATGTATTTGTAAATACTATAAACAATATACCTATATTCAAATATATATATAAATATATATACATATATATTTTTTTAAATTTATTAAAAATGTGTAAATAATGATTATCGTATTACATGTATCCACATCTTCTAACCAATTATAAACTTGAAGCTGAGTAGGTAGGTACCTACCTAAATATGGTATGTTTTGTCTAAATATTATAATTGTAAATAATTAAACTGGTGTGTACATATATAAGTAATATTTGGAACACAATTATCCGTTTCTATTTTTGGCATTGCGTAGGCATTGTTATAGGTAGTTGCTTAATTACTTAAGAATTATTGCGACAATATCTGATTTGTATAAACTGTATAATGTATGTGTATTTGCAAATTACCTACCTATAACTAATTTGATGTTTTTATTATTGCCGTTAAAAAAATGCGATAGATATTTGAATGTTTTTATTTTCGTCCCCAACAAGTGTGTGCCGATCGTGCTCCGGAGTACTTTTTTTGAATGGCTGAACTTGCGGATGTTGCTCCAGAAACCCGTCCTAATTCCTAACCATCCACTCTGGATTTTTTGCGATGCGACTTTCACATTTATGATTTGAAAACTGTAGAGAGTACAAAATCAAAATCGCTTGCGCTAATAACACTGTCGATTTTACTTTTTATTTCATGAATGTAGCCTCCATGGCAGCTCTACAAATAAATTGTAAACGCGGCGTTGCAAAAATTAAATTATTTGGGTTTTCAAAGTAGTAGTCATTATTTATTTTTGAAAACACCCTTTGATTGATGTTTTAGGGAAGAGTATGTCAGTATAAGTTAGAAATTATAAAACTAGTTTATATATTCGTACAAATATTTTTCTTGGACAATTGCCTCATTTTTTCGATTAAGTTAGCTATTCTGGGGAAACGTATTAAGATATGTATATATAATATATATTAATAATAAGTTGTATTTTCTGATAACTAGAAAGCAAATTAAAATCGTCGTTTTCAGTCCGATTTTTGAGCAAAACTCGTCAAGGTAATTTTCGTCCAGCACTTATGTGCATATACTAAAGATTTTCTGATCCGGCTCTCCAAAGGGTAAAAGGGTAAAAACTCATTAAGGGCGTTCTGGCCATGACAATTATTTAGTTTTCCTCCTACGATTTTCATATTAACCAATGTTGAGAAGAGAAGAAATAGTTAGGTAATTTAAAAAAATGTTTCATTTTATATTAACACCTAAATTACAAAATAACCACATTGATGGTCTTGGGAGTTTATATATTTTATGTTGATTTTTTGGAATTTGTAGGTATTAAAATATTTTCAGATTATTGGTAATGTTAAAAAAAAGTAAAGGAGTTCATTACCAATCAACATATCATAGGGGAAATAAAACTGTAAAAATATTCATTTCACATTATAAACTTTTAGTTTTACATTCATTGCGTGTCATACATCAGCGTGTAGCTATCTAAGGATGGGTTGTTTCAAAAAATTTGACGAATTCGTCAAATATTTGACGTTAATTTTCACGTTCTGTGTAAGTTCTATTCAAGTTCTGTGATGATTTCAGTTTTGTGAAGCAGCTGGCCTATGATGATAAAAAAACAGAACTCGAAAAGAACTTACACAGAACCTGAAAATTAACTTCAAATATTTGATGAACTCATCAAATTTTTTGAAACAACCCGTCCTAAAAGTTTGATTATTTGAACAGTTTTTTTCGGTATTTATATTCGGTCTGGTGGAGTATTATGTATATCTAGTCGGAGATACACATTTTAAAATAGCAGGCGTGTAGGAAGTGCTACGCGAGACATCACTGCTCTACGCCAAGTCGCGTTCTACGGCAGGCCGTTACGACGCGCGCTTTTAGTATTCCCACAACGTGTTCAGCACGGCAACGGAACTAAAGAGGTAATTAACGTAGGTTCTTTATCACAAGTAATACTGCAGATCTTTCTCGCACACTAAATAATAGTGAGACAAACGATGTACGTATGTCTGCTTCTTTCAAAGAAAAAAGTAATCATTTTCTTGCATCTCCCTCACTCGTTTTAAAGAAATTAGATGCCGCGTGACGTTACTATCGTGCCGTTACCGTGGGAATTAAAACTGCCAATGTATTGACCTCTGTTTTATTATTTTTTTACATACTATTTTTGATATGAACGGTAAGAAAAAAAACTTATCGAGAAAACAGGAAACAAAAAAACGACGGTTTTCATTTCGTGGTACATTGTTACATTTAATTCCAACTGGAATTGTGTGATAATGTTTCATAGATTCCATGAACATAAAACATTTTCATAGAACATTGAAGAAGAGTGAAGCAAAAAAAAACAAAAACTTAACCTTACCTAACGTAATTTTTTAAGTGAAAACTTCTTTAGCACCGTTGTGATTTGAAACTCAATGAAACGAAAAATAGTTACACTAAAAATAGACAGATACATACATCTACAGAATTTAGCCTGCGAGAAAATAGACAAATAAAGCGATAGTATAATCGGTCTCCTCTTTGTGCGCTGCTTCGTAGCTTCCCCAATCTTGTCTACTTTAGTTTTCTGAAGGTTTCACTTCTACCTCATGTGATTTGCACACTCTGATTTTTTTTCTTTTATTTCATAAATGTTCCCCTCGGGTCATCCACGTTTTCCGGTCATCCATGTGAAGTTGATATGAAAAAAAGACCTATAATTAATTTTATTTTATGAAACAATGTTTTAAGATAAAAAAAAAAAAAACATTAGGTCGATAAGCCATATGGTCTATATGTAATATTTGATTATCTTAAAATAAAATTAACAGATTGAAAAAATATTTGTAGCAAATATAAAAAAATGTAACTACAAAATTTGTAAGCTGGCAACACCAATTTACCTGTCAAATATTAATTTAAAATGAAATGACACTGAAAATACAGAACACTGTATACATATTAAATAAAACATTTTTTTGTTCTTAAAAAAAAACTTATCGAAGAAGCACTGTTGTTAAGGTCCTTACTTAATGACATACATTTGATTAAATTGCGTTTTGCAAAGTGATTGGCTATCATTTAATTTAACACAAATTTGAATTTAAAAGTAGGTAGAAAGGAAGAGTTACTAATGGTGAGTTTAGTTACACAATTTTAGATCTGAATAAGTTAAATATATTCAGATCTAAAATTAGAGATATGATTTAAAGCCCGGGCAACGCTAGGTACTTAAGCTAATATTAAATAAATGTGAGCAATTTCTGAAGTGTGCTTTATATTTGATTACAATATCGTTATTCTTCATTATGTTAACACAAAATTGCAGAGGAATAATTGTAATATACCAATACGGAATTCTAATTTTGAGATCAGTGGTTATCTATATTGCGATGAAAAAATATATTTTTTACTTTTATGCCTGTTTAATTTTTAATAAAAATGTAGGTTACACAGTTTTAGATTACCACCATTATTATATTTTTAGTTTTGTCATTTGAACAACACTGACGCCCCTCCTATTTGACAAACGGTACCTGATGGTTTATAGTTTTTATTTATGAAACATGTAAAAACATAACAAAATCTTTTTCAAACTTCCACAAGCCCTTCATGGATTGGCACACAAACATGTTGGTAAACGCGAAGCGGACATCGCATATTAGGGGTGGCAGTTAATACTACGGCGGGTCCCCCATTAGGGGAAACAATGGGGGGCGTTCTGTGTGATTAGTAAATTCATCAACAAAAGGACCGGAGCGTTTCGTCACTTTGGATTTCATGTAATCGTTCAGCAATCACACTGTTTACAATGTTTCTTTTTCGGTTAAGACTTTAATTGAAATTTGGATTTTTTAAAAACATATCTAGATTGAAAGGTGCACTGGTGAACTTAACTCAGGGATATGTTTGAAATATGTAATACGTTGTGTTTTTCAAAAATTTACTAGCCGTGTTTTTTGTTGATCAATTATTTAATAGCTAATTATCAAAATTAGGTAGGTAACTAGGTATAAGGTACAACTAAATACAATTTCATCCCCTCAGAGGTAAACTAACTAAAGAAATTTCCCTTGTGCCATCAAATACAGCGCCCTTGAGGTGATTTTTCAGAAAACGGCGCTATTTTACATGAACACCACAAGAGTTCCGGATACTCCTAACCGTGAAATTATGGCAACCCCTCTTTTGTGAGGCTGAAGGTAGTGTGCGGAGATGTAGGAAATGGAGAAGAGGAAGGTGAATATCTGACCTGTTTTGGTTTAGATCTGGTCAAAATCAATCCCGGCTAAAGTCATTTTAAGCAAAATTTAAATTCTGATTTTCCTCTCTGGAACGTGCCGCAAATATACCATGTGGTGTCTAGTTTCTAAATGTATTTTTTTTTTTTTTGATGAACCGTGTAGCTTAATCACTGTCAACCACCGAGCAACAATTTCGTCGGAGTCTCCTGTTGAAAGCCGTGTTCACCGCAAACCCTACATTAGATTCGTGTACAAAAATTTGCATAAGTCTTCTATGTGTATATGTATATTGACTGTAAATTAACAAAAAACACCTTACGAAAATACACCCTTTTACCGCCCACCGCAGTAGACTGCCCCCCTTAAGACCACGGTAAAAAAAAAAAAAAAAATTTGAAAATTTTTTCGAAAAAATGCGATTTTTAAGAATGCTCTCACTAGATGTTTTAAAGAAATTCATAAAATGGACGGAGATACAGCATTTCATGTGAAACCGTTTGAAACAGTTTGTAGGTATGTCGAATTACTCTTCAGCAAAACTTTGAACGCGATTTTCTCGAAACTAAGTTTTAACCTGGTTGACAACAAATTGAAAAAAACAATACATCCGATTTGCATGCGCTAAGTCTTAAACTGTTTGAAAATGTAGTTTCTGTAGCACCACTTAAGGATTTTTTTTTATAAAGGGCCCCCTTCTATATTTATTTTTGATGAACGATGAAAATTTTCCATAAAAACGCGAAATAAAATTCGGCGGTCCGCCATTTTTTTTTATATTGAAATTTCCCCACGTGGCGCCATAGCGACTGGATTTTCAACACCAATTTGAATTTACTGTTAATAAATAAATAAATAAATATATAAATATAATTATCCTAAAGTTATTAAGATGGATACGACAAAGACTTTTAATAGGTACATGACAATATGATAAAGGTTCGACATAAGTACTGTAGCATTTATTCTAATAGGTGTAGATAAATTGAACCACATATTCCAATGCGATTAGATTCAATTCATCGGTTCTAATGATCAAATTGTTAGATGTTTTATGACGCCATTTGGTCATCGAATTGGCCATCTCGTTTCGCGGTGGAAAACAAGGGGAATCTGCTTCCCACGATCATTGTTTGATGATATGTTAACGAGTGGCGAATCATCGTTGGGGGAGCTAATTGGCCATCTTGTCGGATGAACACCGATACACCTACTCCGGGAAACACCACCTGGGTCGCTTTTTCTCTATTCTAATTTAGATGCAATTTAGGAGTCACGTGATCATCAAAATTACAATTTTATATTACATGATTTTATGACTACTGAAGAAGCTATTAAAATTACTTACAGTGTACTTAAAAAGTTTTTTTTTTATATTTTAAAAATTTTAATTTATCTACACGCACAGTTACAATTTTTAGCAAAATAACATTTTGTAATAAAATTACATTTTTTAGAAAAATTAGATTTTGTATTTTTTTTTTTTTCCCCTTTATTTTCACAAAATTTTACAATTGATGTATACAATATTATGACATAATAAGACCAATGGGAACCCACTAAGGCGCAGCCTGAGCGTGGGTAATATAGTTCAATATATTTTATTATTGTACCTTGAAGGAACAAACAATGGGCATATAAAGCAAAAACATGATTAAAATTTGTTTAAATAGCTGTGCACAAAATGAGCATACAAACAGTGCAACAGTAAGTGTATAGTATAATATTGAGTATAATAGTAATTGCATATGAAATGAAGTAGTGTAATAATAGTGTAATAGTGAAACAATAAGTGCATAGTGTAATAATAAGTGTACTGTTTGTGAAAAAACATAAAGTCATACAAGTTAAACAAACAACGTTTCAATATCTACATTGTCAAGCCATGACTTCAATTCCTTTGTGTATTGAGGAAGTTTAGTTATCATTTGAATATTTTTCGGTAGAAGATTGAATGTACGAGGTCCAATGAAACTGCTGTGAGTTTGCATTTGTTTGGTATTCGTTTGGGGGTATAAAAAACATTATTATTTCTAATGTTGATTCTATTTTCATTTTTTTCGAATTTGTTTTTGTTTTTAAAGATATATTTCATAGTTTGCATTATAAATAGTTTACGGAGACTGAATAGTTTAGCTTCTTTGTATAATGCATATTAAATTACATTTTGTAGCAAAATTACATTTTGTAGTAAAATTTCATATCGTACTAAAGTTACAATTTGTAGCAAAATTACATTTTGTGATAAAATTTTATTTATATTAAAACTTACACTGTACTTAAAGTTTTTTTTATATTTTAAAATTTTTATTTTATCTACACGCACCCACAAAGGATTTCACATTTTGTAAAATTATAAATAGTTATATTGTAGGTAATTAACATTTTGAAATTGAATTTGATACCCATCTCAGTTTTGTTGGTAGGTAAATGGATAGACATCAGTAAAATTTTGTTTAGGTAAGTATTTTAGATTTGAATAACATTTTACATGTAAATCAAAATGTCAGATAATTACATTTCTTAGGAAAATTACACTTCAAGTAATATAATACGCCCGACTTGTTTGCGGTACTTTCATAGATTTACTCATCTCGCGAGCCTCATTTGAAAATCAAACAACAAATATATTATACCTACTACCTCTTACCGTTGAAAATAAACAAAAAAACTGCATTTGATGCGTTGGGCTTGATTGAGCAAACCTGTGGGTGTAGTAACTACCCACACAACTTGTAGAAAATACTAACAGTTTTCAGTTACCTATAATACCTATATCTCCCATTAATGTAAACAGTAAATTGGCATAACGAGACCAAAACTTTCCCAGGATGACGAGGACATATTGCCTATGTACCCCCTGCTATGGGAATTCCGCGTACGCGTCTCGCGTGATGATGCATCCAGATGCAACAGAATGTCTGTGTCCCGTAACGCGTAATGTGTGATGTGGTTTGGCAGGTGCCCCATTAAAACTACTCAGTAAACTAGTGTCTAACGAAGTAGGTATTATAGTACCTATCTTCCCACGATGTGCAGCTTCCCCTGTCATCTGATGGTCACGCGATGTGATATCACCCACCCCAATTATCCAATGACCCCCATATATAAGGTAGAATTTGCTTGTTTGATCGTCCGTTACATTTTTTTCATATTGATGTTGGATTTTTTAGGAATATACTCGTACCTGTTTTGGATGAGTAATGACTCATTTCTAAAGATTTTCATGTTTTTCAGGATGAAAGTTCCAGCTTGTTACAATAGGTATATTTATATATACATTTTTCTTATTTCTTTTCTTTCTATAAGAAACCAAAAAAAATTCAGTTGTATTTTTTTTTTTAATGAAACTTCTTTAGCCCCGTTAGCGATTTGAAATTCGGATGAAACGAAAGTGCGTCACTAAAATTTATTATTTGACGATTCGTCGGTTCTAATATAATGCTGTAAATTCGCGCCTCAGCGCGAGCCTCCCACAGCGCAGACACCAAGGCGCCTGACAAATCTAAGCGGCCAGAGAGACATACATCCAGCGAACGGAGGTTCGAATCCGAGGTTCGAGGTCCGAAAAAAAAAATTATATAATAATATTATACAATATCCAATCTTTAAACCACTTTAAAATAAATAGGCAAACGAAAAGAAAACGACATCTAGCGACTTTCTTTCATTTCTACCGCGCGTGAATTGCACACTCTGATTTATTTATCTTCATAGATTTTCGTCTTTTTCGGTTCTCTACCTACCTATAGAAAATAGAAACACTAACTATTACGTGCGTAAAGAAAGCACCCTATTTCTGACGCAATTAGTTATTTATTACTTTTTTTATGACTTTCAATAAATTTGCTTGGAAACATTGTTTAATTTTAATTAATAAAATGTCACTTTATGAAAAATTTATTTCGGTTAAATATTTATTATCATTTAATATGCAATACGCTAACAAAATTGTTGTTCCGAAACGCAGAACTAACCTATCATTAGTAATGCCGCTCGGAAAAATGATTTTGTTATTAAATTGCTTGTTGGCAGATATTTTTCAAATGAACACTTTAAAAACGTTATTAAAATAATGTATGTTTATTATTAGTTATATTAACTGTAAATGTTAATTTAAAATAAATAAATAATTTTTTTATCAGAAAATCATTTCAATTGCTTTTTTCCGATTTGTCCAGAATTCAGACTATCCAAATCCAGTTATTTTTCACGGCTCTTTACATCACTAGTATGTACCGCGTACCTGTAAATTTGTTTATGTTTTAATTTCTAATGCGTTTGAGAAATAGTCGAACGCATATTATGTTTGTAAATTCAAAAATATTGGTTTTGCTTTTGTACGTTCGTAAAGGGTAGCTAGCAGTGGGTAATTGCGATCGCCTGAATGGAGAAGAATGAACGATTAGGATTGATGCTTTGGGATTTGCTCACCGGCTTGTATTGTTTTCATGATAGGTACTCCTGCTTTTATCATTTGTGAAGCAGGGTAATCTGTTATCTGGTTTCTTACCTGTTTATTTCTTCATTTATTTCTTCGTTTATTTATATTATTTAAAATCTTCCCGCCATCTTTTAGATTGACTTGATGATATTATCAATTTGATTGCTGACGCACCCATTCGATGTCGAACACAACCATCAGGTGGGCATTCTTGAATGCAGCGTATTTATTTACAAGGCCGTCAAAAGGAAAAGATCGTTATGTGAATGAAGACTACTTTGGCTCGGAAGGCAATGGCGATGCGATGGCAGGCCCATTGTGATGGCTCACGGCGGCAACCGAACACATCTTCAGCAGTCCCTTCGCGTCCCACTTGTCTTCAGTCGAAAAGGCACAAAGGCAGATTCTTTTCATTAAAATCATTTTAAATACTCTCGCATGAATGGAGTAGGTACACTTACGCGGGCAGGAAATGCGGTGTCTTGTTCAGTTTTTAGAAATACACGTTTTTATATGCTGATCTAACAAAGCAGGGCTCCCTCATTCCCTTTCACGGTGTCTTTCAGCGTCGCGTCGTCTCCGCTGGATTATCAGGGAATTGTATACGGGCTCGGCACTTTATTATATTGTTGTTACTTCCATTAGACGCGAGTTAAGTAAGCTAAACACTTGCACCGCACCGTCTTTACTGGGAAACTTCGTACGGTAGTGTTTATTGAATAGCTCCAGGAAACGACAGACGATGAAATCAAAAGGAACGCTTTCATCTCTTTGTGTATTTTATCAAAGAGTCAGTCGTGTTTATCAATAGAACATCTAAAATCATTATCAAATAATTCACAAGATATCCATTTACATCTTGTCTATCAAGCTTGGGCAAAAGGAGAACGAAAATTTCAAAATAATCCGTTATTAAAAAATCTTCAATTTTATCTACTTACACCACTTTTGTCAGTTGGTCCTATGGGCATTTATCTACTTACACCACTTTTGTCAGTTGGTCCTATGGGCATTTATCTACTTACACCACTTTTGTCAGTTGGTCCTATGGGCATTTATCTACTTACACCACTTTTGTCAGTTGGTCCTATGGGCATTTATCTACTTACACCACTTTTGTCAGTTGGTCCTATGGGCATTTATCTACTTACACCACTTTTGTCAGTTGGTCCTATGGGCATTTGAAAAATATCTTTAAACCGCGGCATTTCGAATTTCTACCGTTTTATAATATATTTTTCTTGAACGCTTTAAGTTTTAAAGTTTCTAAAAAAATATATGTTATTTTTGAAGATAAATATATCTTTACATTTGCCACGCCGAAAGGGTTATTAAATGAAATTCCACTGATAGAAATAAAAAAATCGCAAGGTATGCTCCGAAAATAATTGTAAATATGTTTTTGAAGTGAAAACTTCTTTAGCACCGTTGTAATTTGAAATTCACGAAAAAAAGACAATCACATACATCTATCGGATTTAGCCTGCGAGAGAATGAGATAGACTAATGGGAGTCCTCTTTGTGCGGTGCTTCGTAGCCTATCGGCCTCCTCTTTACGCGGTGTTCGTGGAATAAAATGTAAAATGATTTTAAACTTGGTAACAGTGTTATAATAAACAATTCCTACAATAATCCTACTCCTGATACTCTGCATTCATCTCATTCTCTCGAAGTTTAGTTTTCAGAAGATTTCACTTCTATCGCGTGTAAACTGCACACATGATTTTTTGTTATTTTACAAGTTATATATATTTTATAAGTTATCACTGTTAAAAAAATACAGTGATTCTTTATGCTATTTAAGATGTTTTCCATGTGATTTTTGCTTATTTTAAGATTTTTGATTTGTGATTTTTGCTTATTTTAAGCGAGTCGTGTTTTATTAACATTTTCACAGTTTTCATTTTCAATTGATACAATTTTCGCTTAAGTATTATCGTTTTTAATATTAACGCGCTCCCTCTAACATTTGTATTTACATATCTCCCCTTCTTCTTTTTTTTCTAACTAAAACTCTAACTAATGTTCTAACCGAACTAATTCCACTATAAGTCATCGTGCCTAAATGCCTAGTAGTGGAAGTTTTTTTTTTTAATTTTTAGAGAAAGTCGAACTTTCCCGGTTTACGATGTTACGAATAGCCTAACAATTTTTGAAAATCTCATACTACCACCACAATAAGCGAAAAATTTTGCTTGTGTCATAATTACCAGCTGAGGAATTGAACACACGACGCATGGGTGAGATCCAAATACGATACCAACTAAGCCACTAACCGGTCATCTGATAGTTGTTGGTTGATAAATCCTTTTATTACAAAATTTATAATAGTTATAAATAATAAGTCCCTACTAAAATGATTTCGTTCGTTGCAACGTGCTGCTAGGTTTTTTAATCATTCGCTAAACATTATTTATAATTTCTCGATCATATTATTAGTTACACATATAATACTCAATTTTTCTCTTGAAGAGCTAAATAAATTCACGTCGAGATTAAAAATCACCCGTACCCCTTTCCCCCTTCGAACTGTTCAACAACTGTGCCACAGGGTGATTGCAATACGCGTCATCCGCCCCTCGCAATAACATTCACCCGAGGGGGTTCCATTTAAAACGGACGTCTCGCCGAAAGGAGCAATCATTAATTCGATCCCGCGGCGATTTAGCATTGTAGCCTATCGCTTTTCAACCAAATGGCATTGATTGCAGCAAATCAGAATTGATGTCAACAATATCATCATCCAAAGGGGTTTCTTCTAAAAAAGGCTTCTCGTCGAAAGGAGCAATCATTAAAACAATCCCGCGGCGATTTAGCATTGTATCCTATCACTTTTCAACCAAATGGCGTTGATTGCAGCAAATCAGAATTGACGTCAACAACGTCAACATTCATAGGGGTTTCTTGTAAAAAAAGGCGTCTCGTCAAAAGGAGCAATCATTAAAACAATCCCGCGGCGATTTAGCATTGTATCCTATCGCTTTTCAACTAAATGGCGTTGATTGCAGCAAATCAGAATTGGCGTCAACAACATCATCATTCAAAGGGGTTTCTTCTAAAAAAGGCGTCTCGTCAAAAGGAGCAATCATTAAAACAATCCCGCGGCGATTTGGCATTGTATCCTATCGCTTTCAATCAAATGGCGCTGGTTGCAGCAAATCAGAATTGACAACAACAACAATTTTCAACAATATCTTCATTCAAAAGGGTTTCTTGCAGCAAATCAGAATTGACGTCAACAACATCATCATTCAAAGGTGTTTCTTCTATAAAAAGGCGTCTCGTCGAAAGGAGCAATCATTAAAACAATCCCGTGGCGATTTAGCATTGTATCCTATCGCTTTCAACCAAATGGCGCTGATTGCAGAAAATCAGAATTGACAACAACAACAATTTTCAACGAAAAGGTTTCTTCTAAAACAGATATCTCGTCGAAAGGAGCAATCCCGCAGCCATTAAGCAGTGATTCCTGACGCTTTTCAAGCAAATGGCGCTGATCGCAGCAAATCAACACAAATCCGACCGTTGAAATAATACGGGCACGCGAGGAGTTGCTCGTTTTCTGCCGTCTATTCTATGTATTGTACGTGCACAAAGCAATGCAACGAATAATAATATTATATGTGCAAATGTCTACCTACCCGGTGTTGATCGGGGTTGTAGATTGTTTAGATTAAAGGTTTTGAGGCTGTTAATTTTGGTAAACCAATTTTATAAACGGGTTAGGTTCGAATCCCAGCGTGCGTAAATCAATTTTTATTTAATGCTAGTGTTGTTTTACTCTCACGTAAAAAAAATAAAATAGATATTGCGTCTATCGGATAGATTCTAAATACAATCACTCCGAATCGAAATTTTGCTTGAAATGACTTTGGGCGTATTGGGTGACCAGAACTGAACAGCCAGGTATTTCCCACCACCCTCTTACCCAATTCATTTCCCTCCGCCACTGTTCAGCCTCATGTAAATATTCCAATACAACCAAGCCGTAGAAAAAATAGTGAAGGGATATTTGACTTATTTTAATAATGGATTCCGGAATGTCTTTCCGCTCATAAATTCCGCCGACAGTGATTAAACCATTCAGATCACAACATATAATTCAAATAGTACATTATGTATCATTTGAGGTGTGTAAAAGCAATGGCAGCAATCTCCAAAATATCGGAAAAAAGTTGTAAATGCAGTTTCATAGTGATTGCATAGTGATTTCATAGTGATTTCATAGTGAACCTAAATTCAATTTGCAAATCTGGTTAGTTACAAACTCAGCTTTATCCCATCAAAATCAGAGTTTGAAAATATGTATCAAAGGCAAAGATATCAATGTGTTTTACGCCTTTTAAAAAAAAAAAAAACGAAAGTGGAGATTGCTGCCTTTGCTTCTACACACCTCATTTGTGCGCTCAATATTAGATTTTGTATCAGTGATAAGGAATCCACAATAAAATGAAAAAATCAAAGTGAGGTTCTAAAAACATAGATTATAGAGCAACCGAACTACTATAGACGTACTATAGACTATAGAGCAACCGAATACCAAAAAGACTATCATTCCACAAGAACTAGAAGATAGAAGAAGGACATTCTACTAGAATAGAATTTGAGTAGAAAAAAAAACAAAAGATCTACGCCAGCCAATAGTAGATGTCGTCCTGTATGTCGTGTCTGTCCACCCCACGTGGATCTCATGAATCACAACGGAAAGACCCGGTCCAGCCTTCCCCGTGATTTATGACTCTACGGGACCAATAGCGCGCAAAAGAGGGTTATGTCAACTAACCTCCCTCTGAAACGTGGTAGGAGGCATTGTAGGACTAAAAAAAATCGTGTAGGCGCCTATCACACAATACCTATATAATGTTTCTGCTTACTTACTTTTCCAAGCAGAAAAAATTGCATAGTAAGATTTTAATTGGGTACCTACCAAGATGAGATTTTTATTTATGAAATCTCCTTTTCATTTATATTATGACTATCTTGACTCCTTTTACATCTTTCCTGTGAATTTACATAATTTTTGTTTTTTCAAAAAATTTGTTTATTCAATTATTGTAGATTGATTCAAAGTAGGTAAATCTGCCTTGTAACATTTCATTCTTATAAAAAATACTAGCTTTTACTCGCGGCTTCGCTCGCATGGTATTAGGGGGGAATTACTGTAGCGCTTGCGCTTATCAATTATCTTCCCCCCCTCCCTCATTCCATACATTAATTCTCAGTACATTCAGTTTTCAAAAAGCTCGCTTGCCACCTAAATTTCGTAATGCCGGAGCTCACAAGCAGTAAAAAAAAGAATTATCCAAGTTATGCGCGTAGGTACCAACGATTCGAAGATTGATTTTTATTTACATAGATAGATGTTAACTACGACGCCTGAAATAAAAAAAATATATCAACATCGTTTTCACGGCAACGATTTTTTTCCTGACGTTAGCAATAACTCGTTTTTAATAAGGTTTAAATTCCCGTTCCCTCCTGTTTTGATTTATTCGCGAAAAAACATAAATATTTTAATGTTTCTATAAATAATTAAATTTTCCACATTATTCAATAAAACCATAACCGAAAAGGCGTTCGTAAGTAGTAGATTTTGAAATTTAAAGCAGTTTTTATAGGATTGATAATTTTTTTTCTGGTCTTATAAAATGACTTTTCAAAAAAGTAATATGTGTTCATCTCGCTGTATTTAATAAAAGCATCTTAATTATATCTAAGCTGTTTAATTTTTTGATAACAATTTAATTATTTTATTTTATTTATTACATTACATTTTTATTACAAATAAACAAAGTAAGTGGTAGGTCCCTAGGTATACATTAGCTATACCTTTAAAAAGCAATGACAAATTTCACAAAAACTTACATCAGTATCAGTAAAATGATGATTTCTAAACATTGTTTTAATGAAATACATGATTCATGAAATTAGTATTGGAAAGTTTTTCGTGGATAGTGTTTTACTTGAAACGTTGAATTATTGTAATGTTTTTTGTAAATAACTTTGATTTTAAGCCCACGAATTAATTGATAATAATTGGTTGCAGGTCGCATACTCTACGACGTCCCATGTGCCGTGTGCCGCGACCACTCCTCGGGCAAGCACTACGGCATCTTCGCATGCGACGGTTGCGCTGGCTTCTTCAAACGCTCGGTGCGGCGCGCGCGCCAATATGCGTGCAAAGCGCGCCGCGGGGGTTGCATCGTGGACAAAGCGCACCGCAACCAATGTCGCTCCTGCCGCCTGGCCAAGTGTCTGGACGTCGGCATGAATAAGGATGGTGAGTTTCCACAACCTGAAATCATTGCTACATGCGTGGGGCTCGCTTCCACCACTTAACTAGTTATTTATTGTTTATTATTATCATCATCAACTGTACCACTCAGGAGTCCCTCAGGGATCTGTTTCGGTACCGCTCCTACATATATTATACGTTAATGATATAGTGAATGCCTAAAGTACGGTTCCATCAAACTTATATATTATAGAAAATAATTTTGAAGATGCAATGTCAAAAATACAGAGTGAATTTCATGAAATATCTAAATGGTTATAAATAAATATGGGGCCATCCATAAATTACGTCACACCTTAAGGGAAGGGGGGGGGGGGGGGGTAGAGAAGAGACAGACATTGTGTGACATTGACAAGACATTGTGTGACAGGGGGTATGGGGAGGGTTTTCAGCTCTGTGATTGCCACATGTAAAAATCTAAATTATTAAAACGCAAAAAATTTTTAGATGTAAAATTGCAAAATATGTGACGTCACACTAGGGGGGAGAGAGTCTCACAAATGTGACGATGTGTGTCAGGGACGGGGGGGGGGGGGGGGGTCGAAAAATCATGAAATTCGTGTGACGTAATTCATGGATGGCCCCTAAACTGATATTAAATATAACTAAAAGTAAATTATCAGACTAAGCGAACTAAAAACAACTAAACGAACTTATTTCCCTAAATATAGACAATAAAAACATCGAAGAAGTAGCATAAATTTTAATCAATAACAAATTAAAACTTAACACTAACTTTAAAATGTTAACTAAGAAAATTGCAAAAAATGTTAACTTCTTGAGTAGGATAAAGGGGCAATTAGACCCTAAAATAAAGAAATTGGTCTACAGCACCACTGTAGCATCCCACCCCAATTACTGCACAAGTGTAATTTTTCTGAGCAATAAAACACAAGTAAAAACAATGAAAATAATTCAGACCAGAGACGTGTCTGCATTGTGCATAAACTATAGTATAAAAACCGCGCACCTCCAACTCAATATTTTTTAAACTACCTACAGTCAAATTCGGAATCTGGCTGAATTGTGCGCATTCCCAGAAAAATACCAGTAGCGAAATGGATTTTTTTAAAATAACTATTATTGTTTTGCAGCTGTACAACATGAACGTGGCCCCCGCAATTCCACCCTCCGACGGCAGATGGCGCTCTTCCTGAAGGAGCCCATGGAGGCCCCGAGCCAGCCCGCCCTGCCCAGCCCCGGCGAGGCAGCGTGCGAGGCTGCGGCCCGCCTGCTATTCCTCAACGTGCGATGGGCGCGCCAGGTGGGCGCCTTCTCCTCGCTGCCCCTTCCCGACCGCACGCTCCTGCTGGAAGAGTCGTGGCGCGAGCTGTTCGCTTTGGGCGCCGGACACCTCCTCGTACCGCTCGCCGGTTGCGCCGAGGCGAGGGCTTTCTGCGCCGTCGTGGAGGGCGTTGCCAGGCTGCAGCTCGACGTGCATGAGCTGGCGTGCTTGAGGGCTATCGTGCTGTTCCAACCCGCTGTTCGCGCTCCCGCAGCTTACGAAGACGCGCGCGCGGTAGCAGCACTGCACGATCACGCACACCTCGTTCTCAGCAAAGTTAGTTCAAAAATATGGTTTTTTGTTTGTCTTTTTATTTCTCTGTCATATTATAACATGTCATACATACCTGTTACATTAATAATGTAGTATTGCAAATGTAATATTGTGATACTTGTGCTGGGCTCACAAAAGCGCTATACTATAATGCTGTATTTGAGGTTGGTCTATATAGTTATTTATGACGTAGCCTCTATAATATGGAAGCTATATTCTACCTCCTTTCCTATCGGATGGGAGGGATGTGGAGGAATAAGAGAGAGAGAGCACAGAATAACATTTCTTTTTACGGGATCTGTCACCATTGACAGCTGACAGCGGCGTGATCACGGCATCTCCATATTTTATTTGCCTACCAGCGGATTCCGACGTTTCAATTTTTGTTGATCAACTCTCTGTTGTATGACATTTAAACACATAAGTTTGAACCTTCGTTCATACTTATGTGTCAACGAAGATGACCAAGTTTTTTAAAATATTTTTTGTCAATAAAAGTTGATCAACTAAACACGACATTAGGCTGAAGAGTGGACACCTAAATTGTCATTTTCAAATAGAGCTCGGCTAGCAGAACACAGCACATCATCTAGGCCACGCCCACACATAAAATATCGTCTGCCTTGTGTGAGATTATGTGTTGTATGAGATTGAGAGCTTTTATTATTACCGTGAGGATCCACGATTACCGCATAAGAGCCATTGGCATATTATACATATATCTCCATGAGAGCATAGCGCTCGTGTGATACTAGCCTTAGAGTGAACGATAAGTTGCTAGTGGGCTGTATGAATTTACCCTCGGAACTCTTATCGAAGAGGTACCTACCCAAATCCTTTTCACCAATAGCGTATTTATGTAGGCATATTTTATTAATTTTTCACTTTTAAATTATTTGATTAGCACTCAGTCCATCAACCTTTTTAATAATAAATGTTTTATTTTTATTATGATTTCAGTATATCACCATGGCATACCCTTCAAAACCACTCCGCTTCAGCAGCCTCTTGATGCTGATTCCTACCCTGCAGCTGGTGTCCGCCGCCACCATAGAGTCCCTCTTCTTCAGGAAAACCATAGGGAACATCCCCATCGAGCGAATCATCAGCGATATGTACAGAAGCAGCGATTGCGAACCGTGATCAGCAGTTAATATATCAACATCATTCTCGAAAACGAAGATGCCATGATCGGATCAATAGAAGTTAACAGATATTGGATGATTGACCTTCACGATACGTTTCTCAATGTATCCACTGAACAGGTAATCTGTAGCTCTAGAAGTGTAGGTACACCGATCTGAAAGAAAAGTTATGTACACCTAAGCAAGTTACAAAAAGAGAAGTAACGGAGCCCTCTGTGGCAGGGTGACAGGACAATATGGCTTATCGTAGATTCACAGCCATCAGTTTTTTTTGTGAAACTATATATCAATAGGTATATAGGTAGGTACCTACTTCAGAATTCCAATGTAAAAAATCATTTTTTCATGGTTAAGGAAAAGGAAAATAGTATTTCTCAATCCCTGAGAGGGTGGTTACTTATGTAGACCAAGGTGCTCCAAGAGTACGCGGATCGTAAGAGTATTCAGCGGCTGTACTGATGTTACCTGAAAGATTAAACTTATACAATTTACTACATGTTGATACAGAAAGTTTTGGAAATGTTGACAATATTCTAGTTTTGAAATAAGTTTTTTCATGTTTGCATCATTTTCGTAAAATATTTGGCCAATATCAAAAATTTGTACGACTAATAGTTGTACACCTTCCTTTTTAAATACTAGTTTTGGATACAAACCACGTGACGCTTACATTATATTATATATTAAGACATCACTTAAAAATATATGGTTTAGTTGAGTGTATTGGAAGAGCACGCGGTGTGTAAATTTGCAAGAGTGTGCGCACACTTAACTTAAGATTATTCGTTTATCATGACTGTGGTATTAAATTAAAGTTTTTAGGAAAAAAAGTTAAGTTTACCTATATTATGAATCATTTCAAGGCTTCATTTTTTATTTAACGCAGAAAATATCCTGGCTCCCAGGAACTATGCAAAAAGAGTAGAAAACTGAATTCAATCTGCTAGATGGCTTGAATGGAGGCATACATTGCCATCGGGGATGCCAATGTGAAATTTATTTAGTATCGCTTGTATCTATCTACTCTTGTGAATCACAGTGCGTCCTCGTGCAATATGGGTTTGCAAGAGCTTGCAAAATTATTGATCTCGTGTTTTGTTTATTTATTTTTTAATGGTTTAGTCGTCAAGATTAGGTATGTAGTATCCATGAATGATTTTGAATAAGGATTCCGTAAGAAAAAATATAAAACATATCAATACATCGCATTTGTAGATACAGGAAGAAATTCGAAACATGCGTACTCTTAGAGCAGCTAACCCTACAAGCTAAAGCGCTACATCCTGCAACGGTAATTCACAGATAACAAACAATTGACATAGCAAGAAAATATCGCAAATATCGTGCATCTTTTGTGGAATTACTTTGTCGTAGGCCTTAGGCCATTGGTGTTTATTCCCATGTGTTGATAGATAATAGATACCATAAAAACAAAATTCGTGATTTGTTGTAAAAAATTACAACTCACTTTTGATTTCTGAGGTAGGTACCTACCAAACACTGACATAAAGATGTTTACAAAAAAATACCTATATTTAATATGAGGAAGTGAAATTCGAATTTAGCAAATAACCCAGCCTTCGAGGTTATAATTCAGAATAGCAAGCATTACTAGTTTTACGTATAAGATTTTTAGTTATTTAAAGATTCGCACATTTGCCTTATTGTACATACACGATATTTTTTTATATTTATTAATGATAATAACTAAATTAGGATATAAAATACCAGTGATTTACAGCTATAAAAAGTGATTATAAAATATTAATATCTGATAGTAGGTAGGAATGGAAACAAATTAGTTAGATATATATACAATAAAGAAATGAGAATACATTAGTTCTGAAATTTTTACGATGATAATAAATCAATCATAAGATGTTTTGTAATAAATCATATTTATGCCTTCGCAGAACAGTTTTTGATATATTTTTTAAATATGCATTTAATATTAAACATGTGTAAACCAGCCTTCATTATTCCAGTGTGAAAAAAATATAAATAAATGAACTATTTAAAAAATGTGTAATTTTTTTATTTAATGGAAACAAATAACTTTGTGTACACCATTATATAATTAATATTATAATGGTTTATAATTTTTGTTTCGATTTTAGACGCATTCCTACGTTAGGTACCTAGAACACCGTAAAAATGACTTCCTTTAAACGAACTAAATTAATGTCGCAATAAAGCTATCGATGATATTAAATTTCGTTAGGTATGTTTGAATGTACTTAATAAATACGTACCTACTTAAAGTAAGCCAAAGTTAAAGATATCTAATAAATAAAGTAATGTGCAAATAAATCCAAATGCAATATTTATATTGTAAATATCGTAATTTTGTAATATTTCTATTTTTGATACTAACGGGTCGCAGTGGAATTCCATTACAATAATATATTAAAACAATTATATGACTTTTTGCACTTAATTTATTTAATTAATTTTTGTGACCGTAGCCGGTTTCAGCACGTTAAGGCCTTCTTCAGACTTCTACAATTGTTTTTCTTTAATCTACGTTTCATATACCATAACACGTGGAGAAGGAAAGAGGGGTGGTCTACAAGTATTTTATTAAATTTCCGGTTTTTCCATAATTGTTGCTGTGTTAATAATAGTTAAAGACAACATAGCAACAAATACGGTAGAACCCATGTAATTGAATAAAAATCTTATAGATCACCCCTCTCCCTTCCCCTTTAAATATATAAACCGTAGATCATGAAAAAATAGTACCAATCTAAACACGTCCTTAAACCAGTTACGGTCACAAATAAATTAAGTAAGAAATAAGTTTTATATTTGTTAAAATATTATTGTAATTTTGTACTAAGCAATACCTACTATTAAAGTTAATAAAAATAAGGTTTTTTTTTCAAAATTTTTGTGACATAATAAATCCATAATATTAACAAAAAAATACCGGCCCATCCACGTCTAGACAGGTAGGCACATATTATTATTATTGTATAACTTTAAGTTAATGCCCTTTTCTGAACATTTAAGGCAGGTAATCTAATCAATTTATATGTTAAGTGTAAATAAATAACTTTGTATAAACCATTATTTAATCAATTTTATTTTGACTATTCTTAAACATGTTTGTTAATTTTCATTGTACCTGCGTTTATTCTGACGAAGAAACCATTGGTTTTGAAACATGTTGATTAAATAATAGTGAATGGAAACTTTTTTTTATTTATTTAAAATAACACCACAAAGGAAATTTGCAATTATTGATAAAAATTATCAGAGTGTGCAATTCACACGCGGTAGAAGTGAAACAAGCAAGTCGCTAGACGTCCCTTTCTTTTCTTTAGCCTGTTTATTTTAAAGTGGTTTAAATATTGGATATTGATTTCAGAAAAATAAAAATGTTTATTTTTTTGGATTTCATAGGATTCGAAGCTCTGTTCGCTGGATGTCTGTCTCACTGGCCACTGAGATTTGTCAGACGCCGTACCCGCTGCGCTATCGGTAACATTTCTGTAGGCGTGTGGTATTTAACCTGAAGTTTTTGTTAATATGTACACAGTAGAAAGTATACGAAAAAGTAAGTATTTAAATATAATTGTTTATACACGTGATTAAATTTTCTAAAAATCTATTGGGGAGGTTTTTTAAGTGAAAACTTCTTTAGCTCCGTGTGATTTGAAACTCATGAAACGAAAAAAGAAACAAATACATGCATCTATAGGATTTAGCCTGCGAGAGAATGAGATAGTATAATCGGTCTCCTCTTTGGGCGGTGCTTCGTAATCTCCACACTCTTGTCTACTTTAGTTTTCTGAAGGTTTACTTCCACCGCGTGTGAATTGCATACTCTGATGTTTTTCAGATTTAGAGAGCATCTTCTATATTTATATTAGGTTTGAAATAAATACATCGATCGGACGAATCAGAACTGTGGTAAAACAGTACATATTAAACAATTGATTCGGTTGAGTTATCAATTATCAATTTGGGAGTCGAGTATGGGTACCGCCACTCCCCCTGCAACATTTAATTTGATAACTAACACCTCTGCCATAGATCACCCCAAGAAGTTCGCTACGTTTGGTGATATAGCAGGGGTTGCCCAGGTTCGTGGGGTGAGGTTTGTCCGGGTGTTGGCCTTGTACACATCTGCCCGCCATATGCATGGCAGGCTGGATCGGGAAAGTCTGGTTGAGGGGTACCTTTTGATCTCTCCAGAAGGACTCTCCACACAGCATTCCCAAAGGAGACACTACCCCTTAGATTCCTACTCATCGTTAATACCTTTTCCTTTTCCTTCTCAGAACTTCCTCTCCTTCCTTTCTTCTAAAGACGCTCCATACAACATCTCCAAAGATAACAAAGGCCTTGAGGAGAATTATTTTCCTCAGGACCTCCTGTGAGAAGCGCTAATGTAAAAAAAAAAATAGATTAGATTAGTTGGTCAGCGTGGTCTAGCGGTAAGGCTCTTGACTCGCAATCCGAAGGACGCGGGATCGAATCCTAGCGTGGCAAATAAATTTTATTTGATTAATTTGTGCTATTTCACAATTAATTCATTAAAAATAACATATAGCATATTTGCGGCACATTCCAGAATGGAAGATACTCTTAGTATCGCCCTGGTGTAAGACCACCATTCAGAATTGAAATGTTGCTTGAAATGGCTTTAGCCGTGTTTGGTGACCAGATCTGAATAGCCAGGTACTTTCCCACCTTCCTTTTCCCCATCTCCTTCCCGTCTCCACCACTTTTAGCCTCACAACATACCCCAATTGGGGATACCGTAGTCTCACTGGCTCCAGACGGAACTCTTGTGCGATATTCATATATTCATATAAAAAATAAAATAAAGTTTTTCATTGCTCTTCATGACTTCATATCACTTTTCAAAAGTGTTCTGTTTTGACATAAACACTTAGGATGGGTTGTTTCAAAAAAATTGATGGATTCATCAAATATTTGAGGGTGATTTTCACGTTCTGTGTAAGTTCTATTCAAGTTCTGTTATTACATCGTTATAGGACAGTTGCTTCACAAAACTGAAATAATCACAGAACTTGAATAGAACTTACACAAAACGGGAAAATTAACTTCAAATATTTGATGAATCCATCAAATTTTTTGAAACAACCCGTCCTTAAAGAATGAAAACTCAAAATATTACACAACGCCAAAGATAAATGCAAAATCTTTCATTTGTTAACCACATAACAGAAATCTGTAATAAGGGCTTAAAAAGCTGTTGAAAGAATACAAAACAAATTCTTACGTTTTCTAAATTTTAAAATGGGTATTTCAGCAAATATGTTAAACTACAACACACTTTTAAACGATATGAATATGCTTAAATTGTCAGACAGAAGAATTTTCACTGACTTGGTATTTTTATATAAAATTCTAAATGATTTAGTTGATAGTCCGGTATTACTTGAATTGATAAGCTTCCGAATTCCACTTCGTAATACTAGAAGTCAGGATTTATTTCAGTGCAGAAATTCTGGGACTAACTATCATATGTATTCCTCTTTGCCCAGAATACTAATCGAGGGAAACAATTATACCAAGTCAGTGGAAATCTTCAATTTATCTTTGAATAAATTTAAAATATTGTTATTGAGGCAGTTCAGTTATGTACAATAAAATGTTTTTTCTATGCTATATATGTAAAAGCCCAGAAAAAGGGCGTTTATTTATAAATAAATAAATAAATAAATATTTAAACGATGTCATTATTATAGGAGATTTAAATTCCAACCGTGAAAAATATTATGGTCAATATCGTTTAGGTGCCTATTTGCTATTTATACATGAGATGCGACGGTGATGCAAAAAAAGCAAACATTGTTCGTCCCGACATCAATTTGTCGACGAAATCAGAAAGCCCACAATGGAATGGTTTTATACTTTGTACAATCGACAAAGCGAAAAGGAAACCGAAGGGTATTACCAAAAGTTAACAATAAATGCTTAAAAGTTGAGGATTATAGGATATTCAATAATAATAATTATTTGCAAGACCCTCACATTGCTTAAATGTGGAGGATGCAGAATACACATCATGAAATGGTAAAAATTATACATAATTCATCAAAGATATTGAAATTTAAGCGAAATATAAGCAATTTTTCCTGACGTCGCCGACATTGTTAACCAATACTACTGCTCATCTTTAAAAAAATTGCTTGTCTGTAAAGTCGGTTTACCGACGATAATTTTACGTGATAACGTCATATAATAACGATAGAGTGGAAGAGAGATAGGTGTGCCACAAGCCGAACGCTTAGGCCGATCGTGCCTCTCTATCGCTTGTTCGCACGCTCGGCTCAGGCGGAACGTGACAATGAGTCATGCTTTATCGTACGTGCAGACGGTGTTCATCGATTTATAAAACGTTATCACGTCAAAAATCAACTAAATTAGCGAATTCTTTCCGTATTCAAACTATTCCTATCAGATCGTAGTACGACGACGGTCGGGCGGCAATCAAAGCATATCTCTTATATTTCAATATCTTTAGAATTAATGATGGTTATAATATTGAGATAAAATATGTTGCAAAAAGGTTTAGTCCTGCATTGCGCCAGTCAAACTACGGCATCCCACGGAAAGTTCTAACCCGGATCACAAGAAATCATGTTTTCTGTTCTAATCATATTTTTTTCAATTTGAGTTTCACATTTTTTTATATTTCATAAAAATCATACGGAATTTAATCATTTAATTTTATTAACTAAAATTTATCTTGAGCTTTGTATAAAGTGTGGCTTAGGAATTTTGTTGTCGGCTTTATTGATTAAATTTGAATTTAGAGTTGATTTTGATCTGATATATTTAACAATTATAATTTTTTTTTTTAAATCGGTGGTGCCTACGTGTAACACTGGTTTAATGAACTTTAGAATTGGGATTTGGTTTTATTCTCAAAATTGGGATTAGACAAGCGACAAAGAAGGCAACAAAATAATTTATTGATTTTATTATTAATTTTAAATGAGTATACATTTTGACAAATTTTTTGACATGTGTCGTAATTTTTTAAGTTGTGTTCATTCGAAAGTGAAATTTCTGGTCTTCTCTTGAAAGTTCATTATCCTGGGGCATTTTTTTTAAATTAAATGCTTTCAGCTTCACAAATCCAACAAAAATAATAATATTAGGAAATTCTCCTAAGCACGTTCGCTGTTTTTACTAATCTCAAACTTTATTGCATGAAATAATGAATTAATATAATTTGCACTTTTAATTTTTTTTTTCCTCAACTTAAAATATTGATTTTTGACTTCAGTACTTTAGTGTCAATGTGACATATCTTCCTATGTGATTCATTCTACCAGATTTGTACGTATGTATTTGCAAGCCCAGGGACGAGATTGGGATTACCGCCGCCAGGTGGTGCCTGGTACATACCACTCTCATCCCAACTAACTGCACTAACAAAGGACATGACTAAATTTGGGCTCCCTTTATGATTTTGTTTAAATGGGCACTGACGGCGCGTGAGGGTATTTTGTGAAAAAAATAAAACATTAATGTATTTACCTACTTTCTATAAGTTGGCTTTAAACATAATTGGATGATTTGTAGAGCGCTGTTTTCGTTTACATGTATGGATGCATTCATAACACAACAAAGGATATCTAAGATAATATAGCAATATGAATAATTTTATACAGAACCCAAGAAAATAACTTCGTCTGAAGGGATCTATATGTTTAAATAAATAAATATTCATTTATATAATAAAAAAGTAAAAAAGGTTTGATCTCATATTGCAAAAGGATAGCGTAGGATCTTTTTTGGGAGTGGAAAGGTTAGCGAGAGGACCCATATAGTAGAATGTTGGAAATCCTAGACAGGCGAAATACTAGACAGGCTCCCTGTGCGTTTCTGAGCGCCTTCCATTGAAAAAACGGTTAAGCAGTCACAACATTCCCACATGGCATCAAGTTGCCTTCGGAGTACAGTTTTTGTGCTTGTTTAAATGATAGGTATTAAAATAGTGAACAATTATTATTTAAAAAAAAACAGTGGTATAAAGCTAAGCTTTTCTGATAAAATGTTTGACTTTAAAATTGTCCATAGAAATCATATCAAATCAAATCCACACCGCCCGCTCGTTCACCACATACAGACATTCTCCTTTATATATTATATATTTCAACCAATTTACACAAAACCTTTACAAATTATATACTTAAACCTTCCTCATGAATCACTCTACCTATAGGTGAAAACCGCATGAAAATCTGTTCAGTAGTTTTTGAGTTTATCGCGAATAGACAGACGCGGCGGAGGACTTTGTTTTATTTATGAAGAGAAGATAAAATTAGGGTTCAATGCCAACTGAGAATAAAGTCAACTCAACACCTCCTTGAAAAGACATGAAAAGCTATGAAAAAAATAATTTTAAATTAGCCGATAACCCTAACCTAACGTAACCTATTTAACCAATTTTTTGTATATATTTTTTATTACTCTAAATGACTTATCTGAGATGGTTCTGAGTTGGTTTAATTCCGAGTTGTCCGGTCACCAAAATTAGAAACATACTTTCTTTGTGGCACCGCGGCCTGACGTGTTCACAAGACTACTGGTTTTAGTACTGTTAGGTGTGTTTTTTTTCCTCACTTATCATACATTTTCTTCAAGTTCTATTTTGTCATTTAACCGAAAAAATCATTACTACTAGTATAGTTGTACTATACGCCACTGCATTAATCTCTCTTCAGTTATGTATTAACGTCAACATTATTATCTGTTAGGGGTATTCAGGATCGGGCGTAAGCCGCCCGGCCCCTCGCATTATCTCCATTTTATTATCATTCTAGCCCTTTGTGCACTCTTTTAATGGAGTGCATTCGCAGTATATAGAGTCAACAATGGGTCTGGAGGCAAAAGTTGGAATTTACTTACTTGTGCGTGATGGTTCCGACTCCGACGGGGTTGCCCGCGTGCACAGCCTATACCCGCCTTTATTGTGCCGAACCGCGGGATGGGTGCATTAACATAATATATAGTTTTATTGTGATAAAAGTCAATAAGGTTATATTGCTCCCAAAATGTTCAAATCACTGAAATATGATGATCCTTATAACATTAGTGAACAAATTTGATTATTATTTATTATTTTTAAACGCAAAAAGACTATTTTTAAAAATTACTTCCATCGTTAAAATTAATTAGATATTCTTAATATTTATATTAAGTTAAAATTGCTTTAGCATCCTTGTGATTTGAAATTCGATACACATATATCTATAGGATTTAGCTTGCGAGAGAATGAGATAGTATAATCGGTCTCCTCTTTGTGCGGTCCTTCGTAGCCTCCCCACTCTTGTCTACTTTGGTTTTCTGAAGGTTTCATTTCAACTACACTATTTTTTAATTTTTTTTAACTTCCTTATAGATCTTCTTTTCTATTTCTGTTTTTTCAACAAGTAGTTATACATTGTGTTCATGCTCTTATTTTAATTTTTTATTTTATTTTCTTGAATTGTTGATGGCCTCCGTTGAAGAGGGCTAAGGCTCTCGACTAGTTTTAAAGTTTAAATCTCGGCGTGCGCAGGTAAATTTTATTTAATTAATTTGTATTATTTCGCAAATTGTTAATTTAACATAATATATAATCATTGATGAATATATCTCTATGTGGGGGTATTTCACCATCCTCCTCATAGCTTATCCATACACATAACGAAAATTAATAAATCAACAAATAAATACTAGCAACGGTAAAAAACTCGGCTAACTTATCCTGTATGTAGCCATTATTCATAGGTTCAAGTGCCCAATAGTAAAATCAGACTTTTTAAATAAATAAATCCTGTATAATTAATCCTAAATGTACGCTACCGTATGAATAATCTATGAGGAGGATGGTGAAATACCCCCTGTATATAATATATGTATTTGCGACACTTTCCAGAGTGGAAGATACTTTCTAGTATTGCCCTGTTGCAAGACCACAATTTAGAATTGAAACGTTGATTGTAATGATTTAGTCGTATTTGATAATCAGATCTGAATAACCAGGTACTCCACCACCTTTCTTTTCCTCTTCACCTTGCCCTCCCCACTACCTTCACCCTCACAATATACCCCAATTGGGGATGACATAGTCTCTCTGGCTCCAGACGGAAACAATTGAGAATCAACAAACACAAAAAAATTCCTAGAAATGTCTTTACCAAATAAAAATAAAACTAAGGTCGTCAATTTACACTATACCTTTCTACTCCTAGGCCCTACACACGCTACTGATATTGTCTTTTTGTTCAATAAAGAAATTCAATATTTAATTATTTCTTATCGATTTCATCAGAATGAAGGAAAAAATAACATATTTCGGGCAAAAGGCCATGTCCACACACTATTATTTATTTATTTCTTTAGTGTACACATTCATAAATCTTATCTCCGTATTTATCTTGATATTCGACAGACCTAAATATTAAAAAAAAATATTTATAGATATCTACAAAGACCCTTGCGTATGAAGTGGTGTAGGTAATACATGAAATAAAAATTATTTTGTTAAAAATATATTTAATTTTTTGAGATATGGTCAATTTAGTGACATCTATATATTCAACCTAAAAGTTTTAAGCCAATGCATACGGAAAGTGCATTGGTGCGTGCGCCTCTCAACGAAAAATAGGAACTACCCTCTAGCGGCGTAGGGGTAAATTAAAGTCTGGAAATAATTTACCAGGTTTGACAATAGGTTTCCAGTTCCTGTATTTTTGAGGGAGCATTGCTTGCAATAATTATGAATGGGTTTTATTGCAATTATTGTAACGATAGCAGAAAATGAGCATAGCTGTGTAATGATAATGATTTAAAAAATAAGAGATTAACCTAAGTCATGTCGAGACGATTTTTGACCATATCTGTAACAACTCGGAATATATTTAAAGCCGGGCTTGTGAGGAGGTGAAGGAGATGGGAAAGAGGAAGGTGGGGAAGTACCTGTATGTTCAGAACTGGTTACCAAACATGGCTTAAGCCATTTCAAGCAACGTTTCAAAGTGGTCGTCTTTCACCAGGGCGATACCTACTGAAAGTGTTTATGATTTCGGAACGTGCCATAAACATACAATTTGTATAATTTTAGGCATTTTAAACACATAAAACAATTCGTTTAAATTAATAAAAATTACAACGAGAGTTAACTGTCCAATATGTTTGTTCTTGGTCTCTATACGGGAATCGGGCTGAAAAAAGAGATGGTGTAAAATCTACATTAGATGCATTATTTATCTCTATGGATTGCGTACCTATACGATTTCTTTCATTTCTAAAAGCTTCGTTAGTTCAATACGTTAATTAATTCAAATAAATGCATATACATATATTGACAGCGATTCAATTTGGGAGGCGGGAATAGGTACCATCGCCCCTGGAACCTTTATTGGATAACCAACACCTGCCATAGGTCACCCCAAGTGGTTCGCTATGTTTGGTGATTAAGCAGGGGTGCCCGGGTTCATGGGTGAGGTTTGTCTGGGTCTTGGAGGCGGATGACCAGGACTCACTGAACCCCTGATTCCTACCCACCCCTTAAACCCTTTTCCTTCCCAAAACTTTCCTCTTCTCCTTTTCCAAAAAAAAACCCTCCACACAGCATCCCCAAAGATGACGTAGTTAAAACATAATTTCATACATACATAATTTCCCCTGAGGGAAATTATTCTCTATTTGGTGACCAGATCTGAATAGCCAGGTACTTCCCCACCTTCCTCTTCCCCTTATCCTTCCCATTCCCACTATCTTCAGCTTCACAACATATCCCATAGTCTCACTGACTCCAGACGGGAGCAGTTCGGATTCGTGTGAGGTATTCATAAAAAACAACATTCCCCAACTGACTCCAGGCGGAGTCATACAAAATTAATGTTTTCCACTGAAATAATTTCAATAAAAACTTTATTATTCTGAAATACTAGTGTCAAAGCATTGTTCAGGGTCAAACACAATCATGCCGCAGGACCCACAAATCTCTCGTCTTGCCTCCGACTCAAGTAATCCAGAAGATTAACTCCTTTCCTTTCACTGCACAATGGTTACAGTCATATATTTCCATCTTAAAAACCATAAAACTAAATCGTTTTCGGATTTTCTGCCAGGAAAGAAATGCACAGGTCAATTTATCTCAAACCCCCGCTGGGCCAGCTGTAAAGTTAACAATAGGCGCTACGTTTGAATGTTCTCGGTAAATGTAATAAGTGTCTCTCACAAGAAATGGGCTGTGCGACTGTGCACGGTCTAACTTGATGGCAAATGGCAAGGTCATTTTTTTAAATTTATTCAACAACATTGTTATTAAGTTATAAGTTAAATCTGTACCAGGGTACTTAGCATGGTAGATCTTAGCATATCAATACGGTATTGATCAAATCCGTCATCTATGATCAGTTTTTGCAATCACGGTCAGCAATTGGTAAGAGAAATTCCAACCGACGATTGACAAATTTTAGCCCGAATTCCGTAGCATCAGATAAGTTTCGGTTAGGTGTCAATGTATGCATTTATTTGAATTATGTCGGTTGTTAATAAGCATTACTGGCTTATTTAATGAACGCACTGAATTAACGAGGATTTTTGTACTGAAAGAAGTCATATACGCGATCCATAGACTTTATAATTCAACTAAGACGCGACCAAATTATTCCGTTCGAATTTTGATAAACTTAAGTGGCTGAAATATGACTACAGAAATGATTAACTAACTTAACTCCGTGTAGTGTCAAACGCATATTTAGGTTTGTATTTCAATTCAGCATTGCCAAATTAATCACATTTTTACGTATTTGACGTTTCTGAATATGAATTTATGGACAGATTCGCCAGTGTTGCTGGCGTATATCAATTTCTAATTTATTCCTCACCAATATCGGTTCGGCTATCAACAGTGAAATTGTGCTAGGGATATCGATAAAAAATCATCGGAAGTTACTCTTAACGATCCGATATTGTAAAGTTATCGATTTCATCATGCTAGAGCCCCTGATTGCCTTCTTATCTGTTTCTAACCACAACAAAATACCCCACGATCGATTTTATAAAAAAAATGCTGGATGACTTTAGGTGACTTCGAATTTTTATAATTTTTCTTTGACATACTACGCAACAACACAACTACATATTCGCTAAATAATATGCGATGGAGACTATAAATAGGTGCACATTTCACTACCATGCGAGGTAACTGGGCAGAATTTAAGTAACATATGAATTTTCATTGAATACATAAATTAGTTTGGATCTGACAAATAATAAGCTTTACGCTTTCGAGGTGCGCCAGACGTGAAGCGCTGCTTTGTCCACTGTGATTGTGCACTCAAATTTGCAAGTTTATTTTTGGATCCGGCTGAAAATTTTGCGAGCAATGCGTTGGTAAACTAACTAACCATCACAACGTTTCCCGCAGGTCTAGGTGGAGAGGATGGACCGCCACACAACTCCATCTTGGCACCCACTCCTCGCTTCATTCACATTCATATATCTTCAATTCTCACTCATTCCCCTAAAACCACTAGTGCTAAGTGTATTGAAGTCGACCTGAATAATCTGGATCGTACAAACTGAATAATCTGCGAGCAATCTTTAGCATTGGTAAACTAACTAACCATCACAATATTTCCGTAGGGGTAGGCAGAGGGGATGGACCGCCAAACAACTCATCTTGGCACTTAATCCTTGCTTTATTCACATATCTTCAATTCTCATAAATTCCCATGGAGATATACTCATCACTATCATCAATTTTCATTCCGTTAAAAGCACTAGTGCTTAGTGTATTACAGTCGAACTGAATAATCTGGACCGTATGAATCATATGGTGACCGGACAACTTCACGAATTCTACTCAACACCTGCTTTGAAAGGTTATTAAATATATTTAAAAAATTGCGTGCAGTTCACACGCGGTAGAAGTGAAACCTTCAGAAAGCTAAAGTAGACAAGAGTGGGTAGACTACGAAGCACTTTTTTTATCAATGTTAAAGAATGTGAAGGATGATTTTTTCTATATTTTTGTCGTCGAATTCCAGTGCGCCTTTTCCTATATATTTAGTCATCTTATTAGTATTTGTGTTTCCTTCTTAGGAATCGCTAGATGTCGCTTTCTTTTGTGTTTTCTTTTGCATGTTCTTTTTGAATTGGTTTGAAGATTGGATATTGATTTAACATTTTTTTGAATTTATATTCACATTGATCCATTCAAACGTCAAAATACCTGAAAATAGTCACTCTATTCCCTTTAGCTTATTTTAACCCACTTTACACATTACCGAACTACTGGAACATCATTTGAAGACGATCCATTTACGTATATTGTTTCTTTTGTGTTTGCGATGAAAATCTTTTACAAAGTGCTTTGATTTTAATTACCATGCCCTTTATAATTTCAGAGTAAATTGTCAGTAATTAGAGATGGGAAGGGAAGAGATATTGAAATTAGGGTAAATGCAGGTAACTCCATTAATGAAGGACTGAACGCCGTTGGCGCCAACAAAAAACTGTCCAAAGAAGCGAAACTAGCCGTCCATAATGGAGGGCTGGTACCTACCCTGATGTATGGCAGTGAGACATGGAACTGGCAGAAGAAGGATGAAAGTGGACTGGATGCTATAGAAATGAGATCCCTAAGGGGTAAGAGTAGTAATACGTAAGTGGTGATGAGTAAGATTAAGTAGGGACGCTCAGATGGTTTGGCCATGTAGAGCGAATGAATGAGGAAAGGAGCGTAAGGAGAAAATACGATGCAAATGTGAATGGTAACAGAAGTCGGGGTTGCCCGAGGAAGACATGGAACGACCAAATTAATCAGATACTTGAGTCGGGCCATGTCAAGAGTCAGAATAATAGAAGAGCATGTATAAGACGTTGTAAGAGTGTGTGCCAAGATCGAGTTGTTTGGCGGTCTTTCCTTTCTGCATACTCCTACGGGGTAATGGCGTGATGGTTTTTATTTATTTATTTATTTTTTGTTATAAAAATACAAAAACAGTACAAGGAAGCTTTTGACTGTCCAACTAGGAAGGACTCCCGTTCTAGGACAGTCAAATTGATAGGTTTCGAATGCATTAGGTACATGATGATTAATATATGTAGTGTTAATTAAAATTGAAAAATTACAATTACCTAATTATAATATATGTTGCAGTTTTATAATTAGTTAAGCATCGAATATAAAACGTATAGTGTTTTCGAATTTCGATTGAAATAAAAACATAGTTAGTTAGTTATTAAAATTGAAACCCTGTCAAATTTCATGCAAAATTGAATTTTGGATTTGTGGTCAAAATACCCAACCAAACTGGTTTTCTTTTAATCAAAATATCGAGTATGGATGTAAACTATTTTGTTAATTTGAGTTTTAAATTGTAAATAATCAAATAAAATTTACTTGAGCCGGGATTTGAACCCGCGACTTCCCGCTAATCAAGCGCCTTACCCTCCAACCATGGAGGACGTCAAAGTGTATTATTATTATCATTACCACATTCCTGGTACTTCAGGTAGAAACTTTACTTAGATTTCAAATATTTAGAAAGTAGTGGAGGTCCATTATCACGGTATGTTTATTCAACATATCGTTCGTCGTTAGCCAAATTAATCTCTTTTCCCATTCTTAGAATTTCCCCTATTGTCGATAGTGAGTAATATATAGATAAGTAGGTACAGTCAATTATAGACAACAGCTGATTGGAAATGCCAAATAAGTCAAATGACTTCTTCCATTGCTACTTTCTAGGAAATACTGAATTATGGTAATGGTGAGCCCTTCGTTAATTGCTCGGTTCGTTGGAATGGATTATAAATTCTCCAGTTCCAGACAATAGCAATGGGTAAAACCTTGGTAAAACTGTTGTATTTGAAAAGTGTAGAGGACGTGGATGTAAGATGAAAAAATATATTTATATTCCTAATTACAACACTCACATTAAAAAAAAAAAAAAAACAAATAAAATTTTCTCAGAACGTTGCTGTAAAAAAAGCTGGAGCGCTTAGGTAGAAATTTGTTTGACTATTTTTATCCAAATAAGTAAAGCGAACGAATACAATAAAAATTCGAAAATAGAAGATGTTCGAAGATTACAAACAATCGAGTAGACTTATTAGAGGTCACGGGTTCGAATCCCTGCAAATTATAACAATATGTATTTTTAATTTAATTAATACTTACACATTTATATAATACTAGCTGGCATGCTTTGCTATGCCATTTAATAAAGAAATTGTTTCTCATAGAGATTTGTTACTCCCTATAAAATTTTCCGCAAATATATCAACATCGTTTCCATGGCAACGATTTGTTTTGCTTAGCAATAACTGGCTTTTTCTTAGGGACAGAAAAGGTATGATAAATATAATATATTAATATTTATAATTTCATAACGCCCGAGCTTACCATTATATACGGTCTATAGTACTCGCATATAATTTAGCTTTCGTTTGGTGAAAGAATTTTAAAACTCGTATTATTGTTTTATGAGTGAAAGCGTAATAAACAAACACACGCAGTTTTGCATTTTTTTATTTTTTTTTATTTTTTTTTTATTCATATGTGTTTCAGAAAAACACTGTCGTATAATGCATAATATTATTCAAATATAATTTATTTATTTCTATACATTACAGTATTTACCTATAGATCAGTTTCGAAAACATTTTTAAATAATATATTTTATAATTTTATTATGTTGGGTGTAAGGTAGGTTTGTGAAGGTGAAACTGAGGATAGGTATTGTTGTATGTTTCGTGAACACCTCACTAGGAGAACCTGTGCTGAGGTGTTTACGTGTTTATTTATGTTTATGTGTGACAAGTATTTATGTGTTGTAATATAAAGTTTTATATGTATTTTTTTTTTCAAATTTTAACAGTTATTGTACATTGGTTATTTAGAAGAGAAAAAAAAGTATTTAAATATGTTAGAGGAATATAAAAAGAAAAATATATATATACATATAAACATACACATACATACACATCCATATAAATACATGTACCTGCACACATGCATATAAATATATATATACATACGTATACATCCGCATACACATTCACATACACATATATATATGTACACACATATATAAATTGTAAGTGTATGTATAGTTATTGGATACTTGAAAAACTACTTAATTTTTAGGTTTATTTAATTTTATACTTTTTATAGTTTTGTTATGTTTGGTTAGGAATAATAATGTTTTGTATAAAGTTAATACCTTGATTTTTAATCCAGTCAGTGATATGTTTTTTATGAATGTTTGTAGATGTATTTGCAGATAGTATTTGTTTCAAAGTAATGGGCATGCAATTAAAAAGTTTGGTTGCATAATACTGAAAGTGTCTTTGTCCATGTGTGGTGTGGGTTATCGGTATGTTCAGTGTTTTATTTGTTGAGGACCTGGTTTTTGTTATGGTTTTTGGTTGAATTGGAATGTGTTGTTTGTTTTGGACAAGGTATATTATAGCAGATTTGGCATAAAGTTGTCTTATTGACATGACTTCTAATGCTTTGTAGATTTCGCTAGAATCTGTGTGAAATGGTACTTGCAGGATGAGTGGGTACTTTCAGTATTAGGCTGTTGCAAGGTCGCCAATTAGAATCGAAACGTTGTTTGAAATGACTTAAAACGAGTTTAACCAGAACTGAATAGCCAGTTACTTCCCAACCTTCCTCTCCACATCTCCTTCCTCCGGTCCACCTCTTAACATGATTACTCCAGTCAACCCCATCATACCTACCCATTTGGGGATGACATAGTCAAACTGGCTCTGGACATTCGTGTGCGGGTGGGATTCTTACGAAGTATTTTGCAAAAAAAAAAAGTTTATGAAAATACAACATCGTATCAATTTCTAGAAATTTTGTTGCTGAGAGTTTTATTTCAAATGTAAATTTGTTACTTAACTTATATTTATCTGCTACCATTTTCAGCACATCTGATTCAGAAACAGACAAATCAACATTAAATAACAATCAACATTTGTGAAGCAAAACACTTCAAAACAAAAAACTTATATAGTGACCTCCCAGGTAAGTATGGTCCTGTATACATTTTTAGGCAGCATCGCGTTCATTAGTTTAGACATTGTACGTGGGTCGTTCTTCTTTTTAATCTATATAAAGTTGTCTCCATCAGTTAGTGGAGAAAAATTCAACAGAATTACCAACATTACTATTTTATAATTATTTTAAAATCCACTGTACTAAAGACGTAACGACTGTGTGCGTTTTAAAAAATATGTGTTTATATTTTTGTAGTAAAAATTACGTGACAGAGCTGTAGCTCCTTGTGATATAAGTGTATTTCATACAAATCACAGTTGTCTTCTGCCACCTCGACTTGCGTGTATTCTATAACGTTAAAAAAAATGATATGGCAACATAAAATTTTTTATTTTTTATTTAATATGTGTATGTTTTTACAATAAGTATACATTTTTTTTTACGTGTTAAACAGAGTTGTAAAATGAATATAATAATAGCATTTCCTCATCGTAAAGAGACAAGGCTCTTGTGTTTGGGGGGAATTCAAGCTCAAGTATATGTTATCATTGAGTAAGTAAATAATAATATTGCATCTAATAGCAAAAGATATGGTAAAAAAATCCGAGATATAACAATAAATAAATTTCAATATTTAAATTAAATATTAACAGTAGAAATGGACTCTTACAGTTGTTTCAGGTGATTTTTCAATTTAGTTTGGAATTTATGTATATTTTCGATAATTTTTAGCTTTAAAGGGAGGTTGTTGAAATAATTTATACCTAGATACAGATAGGTATTTTGGATGTGCTTGGTATTAAATTTTGGGATTGTGATATTGTTTTGAAATCTTGCTGATATATTGAATTGTAATTTTTTTAACTGTATTTCTTTAAAAGTCTGTAGAATTGCATATTTTTATATATATATATTGTCTGACGTAGATACTTTGAATATTGAAAAGATTTTTTCAGTAGAAAAATGTAGATGGTTTTTTCGAGATAACCTTTATTATCAATCTTTGAACTATTTTCAGAGGATTTAAAATAACGTAATAAGTTCCTCCCCACCCTGTAATACCGTACTGTAATATAGATTGAACAATTGCATAGTACACTCTTTTGAGGTTTTCTAGTCTGAGAATATTTCTAATTCTGATAAATATAAAATATAAAACTATTTTTAAACTCCAAAAGGTATAACCTATCCAGAGAGATTCATTTATATTAAAAATAAAATGTGACAGAGTGGTAAAAGTTATGTAGGTTAAAAAAAGAACCCACTTATATTTTCGTATCAGTGATCGATGAACCGGTGGATGCAATTTTTAGCCATAAGTTGTTTTTAATTGTTTGTCTAGTTTGTAGTTTTTCTAGATTTTAGAAATATATTGTAAGTTTGAACAGCGCCCTTGAGGTGATTTTTCAAACGGCGCTATATAAATAATCCAAATAATAATTATTAGTAGTTGGCGTTGAAAGATGTAAGAAGGATTTTTATATTACTATAATAGTAATCACGAAATAATTGTATCGTGAAAATCTCAAATCACAACACGATTATACAAAAATATTGACCTCGCTTAAAATGGTTTCAAAATCGCAATATTCTATTATATAAAAAAAATAATGACTGACATTAAACACGTCCCAAATGAGTAGTAAATCTTTCGCCAGTGTTATCGCATTCCTCATTTTATTATAGCCTAATCACTTGCCGAATGCCGATTTAGCTTTGTTTACCCAAGTCAAGAGAAAACCAGTTACTTTCTGACGGGGAATAATAAGTCTTTCTAAATCTGGCCCTGGCCTAAGAATTGCGAAACAACCCGAAGAATTATCGCGAACTAAATTTACATACACCGAGTTTTCCACAATAATAAATGTTTTCTTGGTGCAGATTCTTGGACTGCTTTCAAGTCGGTCTAGGAATATTTGATGGGTCTTACAACCGTTGTTTACGAATAAGTGCTCGTTGTCGAATACATAATTAAAATAGATAAGACGTTATCAATGTCTGTGGTCATGACCCGCCTCAGAGTAGACATCTTCTAGAAAGGCGGTTAACTTACAAATAGGTAGGTACACTGCCGTTATAAGCAAAAAGGCAGTTAGGGGCCATCCATAAATTACGTCACATTTGTGGATGGCCCCTTACGTATATAACAAAAATCACAAATCGAACTATATTTATAGAAGTTCTCTATAAAATTCTGAACCCCTTGTAGCTATCGAAGAAAACATTAATATAAATTATAAAGAAGTCTATAGGTTATAATCAATATTACCTACAAGTCCTACTTTTTAATATTTTTTATCAAACTTAAAATAAACAAAAATCTGAAATACGTATATTGTAACATCCAATTTCCAAATTGTTTTTTTTTTCAAAAATGCTTGTTGGGGTTGGTGACTTGCCTAAAAGATTTATGAAAACAATAGAGCCAGTACTTGGGGCCAGTTGAACAAGACCAGCCAGTTGGCCAGTTGTCAGAATTTGAACAATCATCAATTTTCTTAAGTTAATTTTCAAGTTCTGTGGAAATTCTATTCAAGTTATGTTATTATTTAGGTTACCTATGTGAAACATCTAGTCATGATTTGAGCCCTTACAGAATTTGAAAATTAACTTAGAAATTTATGAATTATTCAAATTCTGTGAAAAACTAGCCCTTGATTCTTGGATACCTTTATTTTACACATATTGCTAATTATAATTATATTAATGGTAAATACATGTCTAGGAAAATATACTTGACTAAGCAAAGAAATCAGGTACTAGATAATAATAGAAATTGAACACGGGCAAGTAACTATGTAATTTTTATTGAGTTCATTTATATTGTCTACAAAATCTAAATCTACAAAAACATTAAAAATAATTCAATTTAATAATATTACATTATATTGTGCAAGATTTTTAAATATCGTGACAGCTTATCAACGAGTTTAAACATTATTAAATTAGATTTAATTAAACGGTGAAAATATTTAATTAAGTCCCTTTGTGAAACTATTAAGTCCCTTTGTGAAACTATTAAGTCCCTTTGTGAAACTATTAAGTCCCTTTGTGAAACTATTAAGTCCCTTTGTGAAACTATTAAGTCCCTTTCATTCCGAATTTCTTCCGATTCATATCTTATTTTCCTTGAACGCTTTATTAATTACTTTATTATTAAGTTATTAAAAAAATATACGTTATTTTTTAAAGATAATATCTATACATTTTCTGAGCCTAAATGGTAATTATATAAAATTCCATCGATAGAAAAAAATCGCAAAGTAAGCTTCGAAAATTAATAAAAACACATTTTGTTCTGTTATTTAACGGTTACTGGCAATGGTTACAGGTTTCCGGTAATTGTTTGGTTTCGGTTGCCTCTTTACTGTATTTTTATGTTTAATGTGCACTCCGATTTTTTCTTATTTCCAAACGAAACTGCCTCCTGTTCTATGTTATATTTAACTCTTAATGATTCTTGTTTAAGGGCACCGTTATGGTTTAGCATTATCTATTGTCCTGTGCCAAAACAACGCCGTTGTTTGTATAAACTGTATAATCTTTGTTTCACAGTTTTTGATAAATTTTGTAAGGACTCGTAAGGAACACTATAATAGGATTACTTTTAAGTTTATTATAGCTAAGCGCACTTGAAGTGAAATTACACAAAACTGCGCTATATAAATACTAAGTTATTATTATTATTATTATAAAAAAATCAGTGTTTCTTTAAATGCTACTAAAGTTATTTGCCAAGATATTTTTGCTCTATTTTAAACGAGTTGTGTTAAATTTAATATTATCACAATTTTCGCTTTGATTTTTACTTTTAATTTTCGCTTTGTTATTATAGATTTTAATAAAAGCGCGGCCCCTCTAACATTCATATTTACATATCTCCATGTCAAACCACCTTCTTATTTTTGAACCCTTACTACTAATATTATTGATTGTTGTCTTATATTTTTCAAATTTTATAAACATACCTAAGTAGAATTTTTTTTCTAAAATACAGAAGTGTGATTGAAAGCTGAAACTCGGGCGAAACGGGGTAGTAACTGAGGTGAATATGAATAAATGTGAACTTGTGATTGTGATTGTTTGAGCTTTGCGCTCAGCTGTAATATTATAAACAAAGCATTGGCGTAGGTACTACCAACAATGATTATTTTAAACAATAAAGAAAGTACGAACAATGTGTTCAACACAGTTGAGATTCGAGTAACGTTATGTCTGCTACCTGCCTGAAATCGTGCCCTTGGAACAAAAAGATTCGATCTGGCTAGGCAATGTTAAGCGATATTGGACTCTAAAGTAGTATTCTATAGAGTCTAATATTGCATAACATTGCTGTGTCAGATAAAACGTTTTTGTTCCAAGAGCATGAAATATTTGGGCCCGAAAGGTTCCTTCTTTCTCTCCTAGGCCTCAGACTGCCCAGTAAAGTTGGTTACTTGTTGAAGAAAGAATTTAAAATCACAAAATTTGAAAATGTTTAATTTGTAAATTTGTAGTAAGATCTTATATCGGGCACACGGATACGACCACAACACACTTTCATTGATTTATCCCTTCAGTGGTTGAGTGGCTGAAGAGATTGAACTGGGGTTAGGAAATGATCATTCAGATATGGTCAATAAATATGGCTAGAGCCATTTCTGAATGGTGGTCTTTCATGACTTAAATTGACTATCATCAATCTCATAGCCTAGGTTGCCGACGAAATAAGTTTGTTTTATTTTATCAATTAATGAAAAAAATGTGTTGTACAAAGCTGGTACTAAAGTCTCGAGTTAAGTTTCTACTACCAGTAAACATATTTTTTTCTAAATATTTGAAATAAACTTAATTAAAAGTTTATTTTGCTTTACCACACGCAGTGTTCACGTGGGTTCTCATTGCGTTATCTGTATAATTTTAACTTTTATTTATTATGCATGGAAGTATGTATTGGTTCTAAAAAAAACTTGTTAATTTTAACCTAACCTAACCTAACTAACTATCACGCCTTTTCCCCACAGGAGGAAGGCTGAGAGGATACACCGCCAAACAAATTGATCTTGTCACATACTCCTTGCCTCATTACATTCACGAATCATCTCATACATATTCTTCTATTATTACATAGAGATATACTAATATATCAATGTATTATTATGACTCTTGACGTGGCCCGATTTAAGCATCTGGATATCGTGACAAGTCTTCCTCGGGCGTCCTCGACTTCTTCTACCATTCACATTCGCGTCACATATTCTCCTTACACTCCTTTTTTCGTTCCTTTGCTCAAAATGCCCAAAACATATGAACGTCCTTTTATTAATCTCACTCATCAGGCTTACATCAGCTTTGCATTCTTTGAATAAAACACGAAAAAAATTATACCTTACACTTGGATAGTCGGGTAAATGGATTTTTCAAAGGGCCAACATAGAGATATACTTTTAATATATTCGACTGGTCAGTGGTTGAGTGGGCATCGCGTTGGGTCCCACCCGGGCGTCCCGTGTTCGATTCCTCGACTGGCTAAGTCCTCTATCACAACACAAGCAACATTTTCGGTTTTCTGTGGTGGTAGTAGGAGATTTTCAAACATTGTTGGGTTATTCGTAACCCGGGAACGTTTGTCTTTCTTTTTAAAAAATAAAATTTAATATAAATTTAAAATTTAAATATCAATGAGGTCCAAAGCTTATCGTAACATTTCAAATAGGTATTTTACTTCGTGGGGTGCCAGTTCGGCTAATAAATGTTATATTATCAAGATAATTTAAAAAGTTAATCGTAGACGGAGACTCCCTAGGAAACATGGCACGGTCAAGTGAATGTGTACTTGAGTCAGGCCATGTCAGGAATAAAGGGACATATGCGTGAGACGATGTATAAATGTGAATAAAGTAAGAATTGGGTACCAATACTGAGTTGGATGTTAACATCGATGGTTAATTCTAAGTTCACTAAGGATGTTAACATATTATGGTTAATTCTATAGTCCCGTACAGTATATATTTGCATAAAAACAGACATACACCCCACACACACACAATGCAGGATATCGTACACCGATATCACTGAAGGCCGACCGGTTTCATGTTGACCACCGGCCGAATCTTCCTGGATGAGGTTTTTCATGGTTTCCTCATTCCCGAAGGCAAATGCGGAAGAACTCCAAATAAAAGGACATGACCGCCTCCTTCCCACTCCCAACAAAACACAAACAGACACGTATGTATTTATGCTTTCCAGCGTTCTGGCGATGAAGAATTTATGATTATGAAAAAGATGCAATTTTAGTAGGGTTTTTAGGTAACAATTTTTCCCTACCGATTAAACTCAAGACCTTAAGTCTAATAAATAAGTAATATTTTTTAATACCCACATGAGGTAAAGATTGCGAGACGCAAATGACGCCGTTCTATTTGTATAAAGAACATTAACTTTAAATTCAGTAAATTTAAATGATTCACCTCTTAAAGGAATATAAGAATCTAGAAAATGAAAAAAAAAGGTTACTTCTAAGACAACTTGGTTCATGGGTGTTAAAGTTACCTACATCAACTTTGAAATTATAAAGTTAACATTCTAATTATGACTTTGTTAAAATTCGAATTCAACGTAGCTTTGAAATTATGATGTTAACATTGAAATTACGAATTTATTTGTGTTTGAGTTTTACTTTGTACAGATATTAAAAAAAATATTGTGCTTAACACAGATGACCGCTTAGATTTCAAGTTATTATTTTCCTCCCTGTAACGCCACATGCCTTGTGTAATAAAATCACTAATAAATCCATTTTTTATTGTTCGAATAAATTAGAAAATCAATTTGGGAGGCGGGAATGGGTACCGCCGCCCCGGGAACTTTTATTGGATAACCAATACTTCTGCCATTGGTCACCCCAAGTGGTTCGCTACGTTTGTTGTTTTAGCAGGGGTGCCCGGGTTCATGGGGTGAGGTTTGTCTAGGACTAATATAGGACCGGATAACCAGGACACACTGAACCCCAGATTCCCACCCACCCCTTAAACCCTTTTCCTTCCCAGAACTCTGCTCCCTTTCCTTTCCTTTAAAAAAACCCTCCACACAGCATCTCCAAAGATGAATAGGCCCTGAAGGAAATTGTGTCCTCAGGGCCTCCTGTGTGGAGCTCATGTAAAAATCATGTAAAAACCCTTTTCCTTCCCAGAACTCTGCTCCCTTTCCTTTCCTTTAAAAAAACCCTCCACACAGCATCCCCAAAGATGAAAAGGCCCTGAAGGAAATTGTTTCCTCAGGGCCTCCTGTGTAGAGCTCATGTAAAAAAAAAAGAAAAACGGTAAACAAAATATTTTTTTCGGGAATTTGGTTTACCTGAACTAAACATATGCTTTTCTTCAAAACAATTAGGTAGACACCTCACAATATTTTCACAGCCTCACGCTTTTTCCTTAATTTTAGGGATGCTATAATTCAATTGACTCCAGGCAGTTCAGAACTGCTGCATAAAAAAAAGTGTCATAAGAAGTTTGACGGAAGCCGTCAACATAATTCTGGATGTGCCTAGTTAAGTATTCGTTATATACAACAATATAAAAAGCGGTAGGTATTTAAACATTGTACATACTTGATATCATAATTAATGTAAGTATTTGTCATACAACACGGTTACCTACATAATTATAGTTTTATTACGTGCCTACATGGTTAGCCTTACATTGATTAGTTAAATGAGCTAAGTGTAACAAACTAATATAAAAGGTCTATGATCTATAACAATAATGTGCTAATAATATCATTTATAGATATGATTGGACTCATTAGGCATGGTAATTAAGAATCTTTACCAATATCTAAATTTTACAGCTGTTGGGGTTGATTGATTCAGAAGTAAAAGAAGCCATTACTATATTCGAAGGTACATAAACTATTATAGTTAGATACGCTTTGTACCCTCGAATTTTATATTTACAGATAATCGTACTTCGGGTAACTATACATGGCGCCCGAAAATTAGTGGGACAATTCGTGCCAACCTGAACTTTTATGACCCATTCTCGCGCGTCAGTCACTTTCCTGATTTACAATGACCGTAAGCGAAAGAGAAGATACGTAAAACGATGACCGGACAACTCGGAATGAAACCAACTCGGAATGAAACCAACTCAGAACCATCTCAGCTAGGTCATTTAGAGTGATAAAAATATGCATAAAAAATTGGTTAAATAAATTACGTTAGGTTAGGGTGATCGGCTAATTTAAAATGTTTTTTTTTCGTACGGACTTTTATATTTTTATACTTTATATTTTCATAGTTATGTCATTAATGACTTTTCAAGGAGGTGTTGAGTTGACTTTATTCTCAGTTGGCGTGGATCCACGTAAAACATACGTGCTACAGAGAAAGGCGTGGGCGGCCAGGCAGGTATGCCGCTTTTTCGACCTTAAACTCGCCTGTTACGACGATTTCGAGGCTTAACCCCGGTTCCAGTAGTTTTTTTCAATTAAAATTTCCAAAAAATAGTTAATTAAAAATTGATTAAAAAATATATTATAAATAACTGAAAATTAAATTAAATTAAAAATTAATTTGTATGCATTGTAGAAGTGAAACCTTCAGAAAACTAAAGTAGACAAGAGCGGGGTGGCTACGAAGCACGACACAAAAATGAAACCGATTAGTCTATCTCATCCTCTCGCAGGCTGCATCCTGTAGATGTAGATCTATGTGTTTGTCTCTTTTTAGTATCGCTTTTTCGTTTCATCGCGTTTCAAATCACAACGGTGCTAAAGAAGTTTTTACTTGAAAAACTAAAATTTCATTTTGCACCATACACACACACACAAAAAATAATGTTGATTAAAGAGTTGTGAATTCAAAGTGTTTAAATTTCATTAAAATATAGAAATAAATAGTTTTTGTTTTGGTTCTCCATGTAACGTAGATTCCCCACAGTTCTATTTGTACAACTAATTTCTGGACACCGTATATAGGAATGACGTTTATAAGATAATATAATTATCGTATAATAATTACCCAAATGGTGAGTCACGAATTTCTCAATAATTGATCCCTTAAATAAATTAATCTACTATTCACTTTAATTACGTATTGTTTTTGGTTCGGGCAGAACACAACTTCGATAAGAGATTTCTAAGAAAAGTTCAAAATGATTTACGAGGGTCCGGGCTTAAAGCTGAAAATGGATGACTTGGAGTAATAATAATACAATTAATGGGAACCTTCAATGTTTCAGAAGAACATTATTTACGATCAGTGTAAAAATGAAACATTGTATTAGGCAGGAACCAGGAACGGTATAGAGATGAATACCTACATAATATTTTAGTGTTTTATTGCTAATTATATGACATTTTGGTGAAAAATAATATTTCTCAGATGGGCCTTTTTAAAAAAATTACCTTCCACGATACATTTATTTGGTCTAACAATGAATTTGAAATAGAGTTTCCACTGAAGATATTTATCAATATGTCTGCGTTTAAAACTAAATGCCAAGAGTGGCATCCCCGATTGGGGTTTACTCTGAGGCTGAAAGGAGTCGGGAGGGGAAGGAGATAGGGAATTGGAAGGAAATAGCGAAGAGAAATCGAATTTTCATATTATCAAAAAAATTTGCTTTGGCAATGATGGAGGATGAAACTCGCAAAGCCTGGTTGGGAATCCGACGCATTTTTCCACTCGGCTACTAGCCGAGGTTAAGCTTAAGTCTTTCTGAACATTATGATTCATTTTCCACTTTCTTCATCCATACAACATTGGTATCTACCCCAGTCAGGGAAACCACGGAAAATATTTCGCCTGCGGCGCTTTTCCGTGTTTGTCAGCATTATAACTACCTTTGCTCTCATTAGTGTATTAAACTATTATTTTTAGCTTATGTTAGAAGTCAGCTTGAGTACAATTCTCCCGTCTGGAATCCACATTATAATACTCATGTACAAGCTGCTACAAAACAAATTCCTACGTTTTCTAAATTTTAAAATAGGTATTCTAGCAATTATGTTGAACTATAACCTCTGATAAATTTTATGAATATGCTCAAATTGCCAGACAGAAGAATTTTCACTGACTAGGTATTTTTATATAAAATTTTAAATGATTTAGTTGATAGTCCGGTATTGCTTGAACTGATAAGCTTCCGGATACCACAACGTACCAGAAGTCAGGATTTACTTCAGGACAAAAATTCTGGGAATAACTACCATATGCATTCCTCTTTGCCCAGAATACTAATTGAGGGAAATAATTATACCAAGTCAGTGGACATCTTCAATTTATCTTTAAATTTATATAAAATATTGTTACTGAGGCAATTCAATTATGTACAATAAATACTGTATATTTCTTATTATTCATGTATAAAAGCCCCCAAAAAGGCGTTAATAAATAAATAAATCACTTATTCCAGTTGGGGATGTCACGGTTCCAAGGTTATATGTAGGTAATAAGCTTCACATAAAAAAAAACAATTTTATGAATTAAATTTTCATTTGACTTTTCCAAACCCAAACGAATATTCTGGGAAGTCCTAGTCTGGTCAAAATTTTCACGAAGAAGAAAAGGTTTGAAGGGATCTACTAATAAATCTAACGCTAATGAAATAAGTTAGGTATTGGAAAAACACTGACAGCGTCTACATACTTGATACACGATACCTGCACCAGGATGTTATGAGAAATGTTATCTGCATTCTTCTGTAAGTCCTAAATGCATTCCTACTTATCAACCATTGTTAAATCCTTTGAAATTCCTAAGCATTTACCCACTAACAAATTGCATGTAGGTACTAACAGATATCAGAATAAATAGAGTTTTGCACGCTAACAAATTACTGCGGGTACATTGTAGGTTTAAAAAATATCAGAATAAATAGAGTTTTACAAACTAACAAATTAATGCGGGTACATTGTAGGTTTTAAAAATATCAGAATAAATAGAGTTTTGCAAACTAACAAATTACTCCTCTTGTAAGTATTTGGAAATGATGACCGGCCAACTCAGAACCACCTCAGAAAGGTCATAAATAGTGATGATAAAAAAATATAAAAAATGTATAATTAGGTTACGTTAGGTTAGGGTTAACGGCTATTTTAAAATTGTTTTTTCATAGATATTAATGACTTTTCAAAGAGTTATTGAGTTGACTTGGTTCTGAGTTAGCATGGAACCTTTACAAATATCAGAATAAATAGAGTTTTGCAACCTAACAAATTACTGCGGGAACATTGTAGGTATTTAAAAATATCAGAATAAATAGAGTTTTGCACACTAACAAATTACTGCGGGTACATTGTAGGTATTTACACGAATCAGAATAAATAGATTTTTTTTGCTCATGTAGTGACGTACTGTATCGCAGGACTACTGTGGGGCAAGAGGGGATTGCTGGCGGGTGTTGCGAACCAGTTTGAACAACTGTCGGTGTGCACAAACACTTCTATAAGTGCGCTCTTCAAAATTATTTGCCTTAAATAGGAACGGACCTATCAAAGAAATCGACATATTTTATATGTTTAGAGCTTATTGTTCGAGAAACTGTTTAATTTCATTTGCTAATCCACTTTGATTAAACATATTTCTACCACTGACAATTCAGTTGTGACTCTTCATAATGGATGTAATTATTTACATACATATTTTTTTTTTCGTTAGCTCCGTACAGGAGGCCCTGAGGAAAATAATTTCCCTCAGGGTCAGTGTCGTCTTTGGGGATGCTGTGTGGAGGGTATTTTTAGGAAAGGAAGGAGAAGAAGTTCTGGGAAGGAAAAGGGTATAAGGGTAGGAAGTGGGTAGGGGTCCACGTCCAGGAATGACGGAGGTATGGAGCCATCTCTCCCACTGCGATGCAAGGCGACGTTCCAAGAGAATACGGCTGGAGATGTCAAAGGTTCCCTCAACCGTTCTCTCACGGTCCGGCCTGCCATGACCCGGACAAACCTCACCCCATGAACCCGGAACGTAGCGAACCACTTGGCAGAGGTGTTGATTATCCAGCAAATGGTACCCACACCCGCCTCCCAAACTATCGGTAACGTAGTATAATATAATATTAGGTCTATTTCACACAAAATACTGCATTAACAAATAATATGGATTAAAAATAATAATAATAAAAAAATATATATAAATGAATAGAGGTTAAAACGGAGCTCTCAGCGACAGGGATAATAATGTAATATTCGCAGATCCTTCTGTATTCCATCGTAATTCAGAATCCCAGAAGTAAACTAGTTCAAAGATTGATAATTAAAGTTATCCTGAAAAAACCATTTACATTTTCTACTGAAAAAATCTTTTCAATATTCAAAGTACCTACAATAGACAATGTAAATATAAAAAAATATTCAATTCTAAAGGCTTTCAAAGATATCACAACGATTTCTAAATCCCAAAATTTAACACCTAGCATATTCAAAATACCTATTTTTATCTAGGTATAAATTATTTCAAAAACCTCCCTTTAAAACTAAAAATTATCGAAAATAAACATGAATTCCAAATTGAATTGAAAAATTACCTAACTTCCGTAAGAGTTCATTTCTATTGCTAATATTTAATTTAAATCTTGAAATCTATTTATTGATGTATCTTGAGTTTTTCTTACATATGTTTTGTTATTAGTTGCAATATTATTATTTACTATCTCAAATGATTACGTATATTTAAGCAGGAATTCCCTCATCAAACACAAGAGCCTCTTTACAGTGAGGAAAGGCTATTATTATATTCATTTTACAACTCTGTTCAACATGTAAAAAAAAATTAAACATATTGTAAAAACATAAAAATATTAAATTAAAAAAAAAAATAAAAAATCAATTTACATAAACATTTTCATAGATGATAACATTAATAATAGGGTGAATTGCCTAAAACAAAAAAAAAAAAAAAAAAAACATTAATAATAAAATTTCGCAATTTAATGTGAAAAAGAGTATTGCCTTGTCCTACGTAAAACCATTTTACAGAACGCCACTGAAAACTGAATGTACCTACCTGCTGTTCATACATGTGCCAAAATCAGAAGGTAGGCACTTACGCGCGTTTGCAGTCGTGACGTAATAAACCTAGACTTACGCTAATATATTACAATATGTGCACATCTGTTTCGGTCAAGGTTGACGTATTCACAGTCAGCTGAAATGGCGCGCGAGATTGAGCAGGCAGGTAATCTGCTGTTATCAGTACGACTCAGAGTACCTCGACTAAATAGTTCGGTTTAAGCCGGTTATAAAACATTAAAAATGATTTTCCCCTTTTAATGGCAATTTATTTTTGATCCGTCTTCTAACAATTTTTATCCATCAAGTATCGACATTACATTATGCTCATATTATAGAGTTCTTGTTGCTGACCGTTTTACTAGACCATTTACCACACATTGTGTTGTAAATCAATATAAAATATTCCCATGAATGCCTCAAAAAAACGATGAATTTTTAACATTTTAATATATTTTTATTTATCTATTTTCCTTTAGTATAATTAGAAAAGAGGATTAAGTACCTTTTAAGTAAACACCGCTATACGAATTGAACTAATTTAAACCGAAGAGAGAAAGTCATAAAGATGTTTTTTTATATAAATACCGTACAAGAGACCCAACTTATAGTACCAATTTGGTACTAGGAAGTTGTTTTCAATTTGGGAGGCGGGAATGGGTACCGCCGCCCCGGGAACCTTTACCGGATAACCAACACCTCTGCCATAGGTCACCTCAAGTGATTCGCTACGTTTGGTGATTTAGCAGGGGTGCCCGGGTTCATGTGGCGATGTTTGTCTAGGTCTTGGAGGCGGATGATCAGGACACACTGAACCCCAGATCCCTACCCACCCCTTAAACCCTTTTCCTGCCCAGAATTCTCCTCCACTTCCTTCCCTTAAAAAAAACCCTCCACACAGCATAACCAAAGATGACATAGGCCCTGAGGGAGATTATTTTCCTCAGGGCCTCCTGTGTGGAGCTCATGTAAAAAAAAAAATATGCGACCATTTTTTTTAATAATTTAATTCTATTGGGCCGAAGAGGAATATGATTTTTTTAGAAAGAGACGGTAGGAGGGAAATTAAAAAAAGCATAGAGTGTACAATTCAACGCGGTAGGAGTGAAACCTTAAAGTAGACAAGAGTGGGGAGGCTACGGAGCACCGCACAAAAAGGAGACTGTAACTCTAACTGTAAAATGAGTTCTGTAACTCATCGGAATTGCCCTAGCAAGAAATAAAAACCATAAAAAAATATATCTTTTTAATAAAAATATAGTAATTTTCTGATTATAGGTAGGTAATTACTTTCTTTATCGCTTATCAAATGAAATTCATTGCAATTCCCAGTTCTAGAGTACAGCTAGAATCACAACAGAAATAAGTATTTTTGGCACTACTTATTAACTATAATTAATCATCACATAGATGTGGATTATATGTAACGAGTGACATATCGGTGAGGACGGTGAAAGCAACCATTAGAACGCCATTTATACAAATTAAATCATTATTACTTATTACAGTACCTACTTAAATAAATAAAGTGAATACGCCACTGAAGAGAAATCGCTAAAGTTAGATATAATAATATTATTAAGGATTATTATTACTATACCGACCCGAAGTAACGTAATTTTTTCCTTACTTCGAGTGAATTCGACAATTTTTTCAATTGTCGAATTTCTTTAACGAACATCAATTACATTCATAAAGTAAGTGTAAAAAGGTTATTCGTAATTATGTAAATTGACAGTAATTACATTTTTATTCGAATAATCGGTACCGATCGCACTTCTTGGTTTTTCTGTTCATTTACGCAGAACTGGTAGGTAAGTACTTAACTTAATATTTCGAAGTCAAATTTTAATAAACCACTTTTTAAAAAATCTACAAAAATCAACAAAACCAGGGGTAGGTCCCCAGCTCTGGAAGGGACATGAAAATATATATTTTCCAATATTTTACCTAAAAGTGTAGAGATTTAATAAATAATTGATCATACGCGATACTGTTATTAAAAAATTTAACCATACTTAATAATACTGAAAGCCTTTTAACCCCTCTTTTGGTTCCATGCTTCTTCATTTACGCGAAATAATGGATAACAGAGCTTGAGGAAGCATGAATGGTATTATTTTGTTTAAAATAATATTCTGACGGAAAAAAGTAATTTGTTCTCGATCGATACTACTTTACCCCCATATTGCCAGGATTTCAAAATTAAATTATTTTACCGCCATTTTAATTATGATAAAAAATCTATCTTGTTGCTACCGGTGCGCTTAACGCCGATATTTTTGGATTTTGTATAAAATATTCCAGTTTTGAAAAAGATAACACAATTTTTTTAAATGTTTAAAAACAATGTATTGCTTTATAAGGGACGATATTTATGGAAGCAAAATACATTCTTAGCTTTTGTTATAATGTTAGGATGATTAACTTTCACGAAATGAAAACAAAAAGTAAACTTTTCAAGTCCTTGATTTTTCTAAATATATTTGTTGGGTTGTTACCACGTTACCTGCTTTGTTCCGATCTACACGATTCAAAAAGTCAGTCCAGCTAGCGCAAGTAGGCAGTTTATCGCTTGAGAATTGGCTGGGAGAAAAGGCACGCTCGGTACAACGGTAAAAGCGGTGTCTGATTCCGGGAAAGAGCGAGCGCACTATAGCGCCCCCTTCGGTTCGTGGCGCCCCCGAGGTGTTGAGTAAGAAACCTGAAGTCAGCCAGAGTAGTATCCGCAAGTTTGCACTCGTGCGCAGTCGCAAGTTAGAGCTCCGCTGTTCTGTTCATTCCGTGCTGTGATTTGGAATTTGGTCGATCTTTGGCCCGAGGCTAGGCTAAAACTCAAGTGATAGCAACTTCAAGTGAAATATGTCGCCTGATCCGTGTCAGTGACTTAAAAAGGTGACAACTGGACACATATCGATTCAACTAACTCTTAATAGCATAAGTGTAAACAAGTGACTTAAGTTGGGTAAGTGATCGTATTCCACGCTTTCATTGTATAATGATATCGTATTTTTATTTTATTTTTCTGAGAAGATCCATCTAGTATTGTATTTCTTTTAGACAGTTTCTTGGCGAACGTCGACTCTTTGCTACTAACTGTCATTGACTACCATTTAAATCCTTGCACGTTAGTTTTAGCTGACCGACACCCACGTGGGCCAATTTCTCACATCTATTTTTAGCCGTTAATTTTTTTGCGATCCCTGCATATAGTGCATATTTCGTGTCGAAAATTAACAGCTTTATCTTGCTACGCCCTCATTTGCTTCTATTTTATCCAAGACCTATTAAATAGTATCGGCGTAGGTAATGTACACAGTACAAGTGTTCGTCGATGTACCCCCGAGCTGCGCGCATATGGGACGCTAGGACGAATAAATGTCGCGCCAGGAGAAAGTACATTCCTCCAATCTGCGTTCATATCGGTTGATAATCAATCCAATATTCTCTTTCGGCAATGTTGATGGAACATAGTTCACTTTATTCCCGGTTTCTATCGTCAAATAATGAGCCCTATTCGGGAACTTATTCATGTACTATTTGTAGGTTAGAAATTTTAAATCCACCTCAGAAAAAAGCAATATGTTATCCTATTATAATTTTATGTTTTACATTCAGTCCACAAACTTTTTACATATCATATTACCCAATCACGCAGATGTCAAACTCATTAGTTATTTTCGTTTCCTTTTGTAGAATATTCCTATAGATTATACCATGATAAAGATTATGAATAACGATACATAGGTTATTGAATTCCTTGTCTTACTTTTGGACACAACTTTAATTTTTTTTTTTACTGAATAGATGTCATTTTAAAAATCAGCAAACCTGCCAAAATAAATGACCATGACCTAGAAAAACCCATTCCTCAATTTTCATGGTCAATGTACCTAATAATTTCCCAATATGATAAAATACTGCCACTTGGTGAAGTATGCAAGATATCTGCGTGAGACTTTGTATCATACATCTTAACGTAAGTAGGTAAGTACTGATATTGTCTACAAGAAAATTAACATTTTGTTGGAATGTGGTTAGTAGGAAAAGTTTATCTTTTCAATGATTGAGAAAGATTCAAAAGTAATTTTACTTGTAGCTTAGATATTTTTGAAATTTAGTTACATCATTGGAACTATCTTATTTCAAAGAACATTCTATCCATATCAGTTCAGCTCATCAGCTCCAGTACTTACCCAGTGTAGTTATTTGCTTCATCATGCTCATCAGACATAAATGCTTGAGGATCGTAAATTTTAAATCATAAAATTATTGTTATATCAAGGCAATCTCTTTATTATCCCAAACAAAAAGGAAGGTTGTAAAAAGAGTTTGTTGAGATTCAAAATTCACATCAAATTTTTCGTTTAACACTAGACTAATGATATTATCTTGTTCCATTTTCAGAAAAGAAAACAAACATATTTATTATTTTTAACGAGCTGCCAAAAAGAGATTGCTCAAAGAACAAGACTGGCTGTGGTTTTCTATAAAGTTAGTGAACTCAAGAATGAAAGACTAATAACTGAAACAATCCTATAAGTAACAAGACTGAAGAAACAAGAAGCACAAAACAAACAAAGAAGCAAACTATATAAATAATACAAATTCTACTATAGAGAGAAAAACTACAATCATGGATCTTCTACCCCAAGCAAAAGGTAAAAGTTTTAGTTGCATTATCATTATAATTTATTCATATGTACCATTAATGTCTTTCGGCTGTTACATGGTATAATTTACTTTGTAATAAGACACTTATAATATGACAAATAAGAATTGAGTAAATAATAAAAACCCTTTTTAATCATGCAAAACAAAGAAGGATAGTAAGTAGAAGTTAAGAACATGTGTAATTAAAGCAAACATTTAAAAAAAAAAGTTGCTCATCTCTTTCAATAATCTACAAAAATAATAACGCTAGCAGATCATTTTATGCTAACTTTTTTTATAATTATGTTATCACTATCTATATAAATATATTTTACTGGTTTCATGATTGGGCTATAACATTTTATCAAGAACTTTAATTGTAAAATGAACGATACTAAAATTGAATGAATCAATATAGGTAATACGTTATAATACAATATTTTTTTAAAGATTTGAATACTTGAAGTGGAAAGCAATTGCTAGTTAAGTTATTTGATAAATAGTTTGATATGGTGAAAACCAGGGCATTGACTTGTCCTGCATTATCTGAACTTCCCAATAATGATTTTTTGATGATTTGCAGATTGCGAAAAGATCGAAGAGATTGCTAGCAGCGTTGGTCAAATTGACCTCAATTCAAACGAGAAGACAGAGATCATCTCAAACGGTAATGGAGAAAAGCAAGAGTCGGCCGATGTGCCTACTGAGAATGACAAACCTAAGGAAGAAGAGGACAAGCCTGTACGAAAATACTCTTACTCTAATGGTAAGTTGATCTTTTTCTTTGCCCAGTTTAATTTTTCACAGGTTGTACATGCTAAACAAACACAGACTAAGCGTTTAAATAAATATTGCTGGATCATTCCTGTATATACATACTAGTCCTGGGTTGATCACAATTGATTCAATTGCTTTGATATGATGATCATTAAAAAAAGATATCAATCGATCTCTGAGCTCAGGCTTGGTGATCGGTGGGGCGAACGATGATCAGGGATCTGTAATACCAGTCGACCCGGGAACCGCAAGCTTCTTGCGGTTCCCGGCTCCTGCTGCCGCCTGCATGTGGACCGTGCATATAGATTTTTGTGTATACACAAGACTGGTTGTCTCGATCCTCGAGATTGACAAATAATTAGAGATGACTGATTCCTGAAATAGGCTGCCAATTCCAGCTACCGAAGCCCAATATGGAACCGCTTCTTTTTCAAGTTACTGTTGGGATAGGTTCCCGATTCCAGGAAGGTGATCGACAGGCAAAGAATTAGTCATACTTAACTCGTCATATGCCAGGGAGGAAACCCGTAAATTTCGCAGTTTTGACTTTGACATAATATTTTGTGGGTTTGTTTTATGCTATCGTATATATTTATCGAAACACATTGTTGGAACAATAAACTATGCGTAAAAACAACATTACTTGTGTTTATTTGACAATTTGATAGGTTTATCGATCTTTTCGTGACCTACAACGCTCACAGTTTGACAGCTCAAATCGCGGGAAAAATGAAGCCTGGTAGTCACAGATAAATAAATTTAATAAAATTTATTCCGAATGGCTAGGTGTGTTTAGAATATCTGTTACATCAAGAACAAAAATGCCCCAAGCGATTCTGACCTTGTTCTTCATACATTTTCTTTATACATATGGATTAAAATCGCATTCTAAAATTTTTTTTTAATTTTGTTGCACGGCTGCGGCACAGGATGAGTTAAATAAAAATAAAGTTTTCCAAAATGATAATCCTAATTCGTTGATAGGATTCGCACTTCAAAGGAATTATGGAACCATCCCACTTATTACCCACCGTATAAAGCATCATATTCATATCCTTGTTAGTAGATTTGAGTGTTACAAGTATAGTATCCACATTTTGCAGAAGATTAAGTAAGATTCTTAAAATGAACATTTTTATGATTCCAGATCAATGGTCCCCTCAAAATATTGATGGAAAGAAGTGTTACGACATAAATTTCCTAATGCAATTTAGGGACGATCCCAATGCTCTAAAAAAGCCAGAAAACATAAAAATGCCCGAGTTGTTTGCCGACATTCCCCACAAGGTAAGTCATCATTTTTATAAATATGAAAATAAGTTGTTAGTTGTGTGTTGAGATTGTAAAAAATCTGATTGGATTTTATTGTGCCTCCAGGTGCAGCAAGGATCTGACGGGTCCCGCGCGCTTCCAGGAATGATGAAGCAAAACGATTTACTCCCTGGGTTTGCCCGTGGCTCTCGTGGTCCCCCACCAAACAGACGTTCACAGCAAGGTAAAACTGTCGACCAAAACATGACATATTGTGTTGTCACGGTACCTTATATTTACTATCCATTTTATCTTAGACTCGTATTTGCCTTAGTTCATCTCCATGTTGTGGAGGTTGGTGACCAATTTGACTGATCCCGACCTCACCTCCGATAATTATCATCTTTCGATGCCACTTTTTTCCTCAAATTCTCTTTTCATAATGAGATTTTAAATCTGTATATGAAGCATTAATTAGTTTATGGTGTTTTGCCAGGAATGGGAAGAAATAACAATAATTCTTCCATAGGGAACAACAGAGGCGTGATTCACGTCAGCCTTTCCCTGAAGTCGGATGTCAAGCTCAACGAGACGCAGAACGCTTGGAAGCCACACCGCTCTCTGAAGACGGCTAATAGTGAAGAGCAACACGAAATAGACTCTCAGGTATATTATGACTTTTAATTCATTTTGGGAGCTTTTCTGTCGAGATAAAACACATACTATCATGGTATAGTTACATATTACAACTAGGTAACTCTGAAATCAGCATTACCCACAAAAAAATTTGGTTGTCTATAAAGTCTGTTTACGGACGATAATTTTACGTGATAACGTCATATAATAACGATGGAGTGAGTGGAAGAGAGATAGATGTGTCATAAGCCGAACGCTTAGGCCGAACACTTGTTCCGCGTTCTTGCTTATACGCTCGGTTCAGGCGGAACGTGACAATGAGTCATGCTTTTTCGTGCATGCAGCCGGTGTTCATCGATTTATAAGACGTTATCACGTCAAAAAATAACTTTATTTCTTTATCTATGTATGTCACAAACACATAGTATGTGGCATACATGGGTGAGGAAATAAAGTTAAGGGTTTTGTACGCCACTCGAAAATGCTGATTTCGGTGGTACCTAGTTGTAATAACTACACCGCGATATGCTGTATGCAACTGTACGCAACTGTACTGCTCTCTGAAGGCATTTAACAATTAAGTAACAACAACAATCATTTTTATTGTTAAATAAGTACGTATAGTAAGTATGTAAGTATAGGTAGTTTTTCAAAATCTAATGTAGACAGTGACCTTCCTCTTGCTTTGAATGTCAAGTGTGCAAAATTTCATCAAAAATATCATAAATATATTTTGTTTTAATATGTTTTATTTTTTTTTTAAATTTTTTTTTTTTTTTAATTTTATGAAAAACAAATACCTTTGTATAACACCACTATTATTTTATTGACTTATTATCCTGACGAAGAAAACATAGTTTTCGAAACATGTTGATATTGTTAATAAAATAGTGGTGTTATACAAAGGTATTTGTTTTTCATAAAATTAATGATGACACCCCAAAGTAAATATGCCTATTTTGAAGAAATGTTTTATTTTTATTTGTTCCAGGATCTGTATAAGAAATTCAGGGGAATTTTGAATAAAATGACCCCACAAAACTTTGATAAACTTATATCACAAGTCAGATTAATGAACATCAATAGTTCCGAAAGGTTATCCGGTGTGATTGACTTGGTGTTTGAAAAAGCTTTGGATGAACCTAATTTCTCCACCACATACGCACTCATGTGTAAAGAGTTGGAACAGATTAAGGTAATTATTATTTTATACTCATCATCACAATGATTAACAAAATAACTCCAATATGTATAACAATTCTCTGATAATGGCTAATCCTTAACTTTTAATTCATAATTTGGGGAACAATAAATTTGAATTTATCTTATCCTCTGTTAGTCAGTGAGGTTTGTTTAGGTCTTATTGGTGGATGTGTTTGCTCACCTACTGCGTGGCGGGCCGGATTGAGCGAGACTGGTTGAGGGAGACCTTTTGATTTCTCCAGCCGGACTCTCTCGACCCACCGCTTGCTCCGCAGTGGGAGGACTGAATTCATTCTGTCACTACTGAACACACTGACCTCCAGATTCCTACCCACTCCTCATACCTTTTTCCTTCCCAGAACTTCCTCTCCTTTCTTTCCCTAAAAAGACCCTCCACACAGCATCCCCTAAGATGACACAGGCTCTGATGGAAAATGTTTTCCTCAGGGTCTCCCGTGTGGAGCCAATGTAAAAAATATTAAAACTGGTTTACATGCTAGAACTTGTTGTGTGTTTTGAACTGAAGACTTACTTTTCTTGAAGTATTAACAAGTAACATCTTTTCCTCTGTTTTCCATCTCCAAATTCTACGATGTAGTGCTACATTCGTTTGACTGTTGGACTTTACAATTTAGTACCCAATATTATTGTTATTTTTACAATATTATTGTTTCCCTCTTAAGCAGATTCCAAAACTTAAAGGACGGGGAAAGGTGGATAGATAAAAGAGAAGATATTCAAGGCAGTGGCTTATGTAAAGAGGTAAACTTTCCCAGTTCAATGTGAACTGAGCCAAAATGAATGTGAAGTTGTAACACGTGCCTGTTTTATCATAACAGTTCTCGTGAACTAACGCCTTTCCTCTCAATTCACTGAACTGACCTTGAATGTCATTCCGATTCGACAAGACATACATTTTGCTGTCGTTTATCATACATGCTCCGTTTTACCTGGTATATAATCTATTATGATGATAAGTGTAAAACAGCCTTAAAACTCCTAAAAGGGCCATTCTGTCTGCACTGATTTTATCAAAGACAAAGCCATAGGAAACATTGTGAATCAAGGAAAGTTCATAAAAGTCTTTGTTATCTGAATGATACATTATTCACCAATAGAATTTTTAACCCCCGACGCAAGGAGCGGTATTATAAGTTTGACGTGTCTGTCTGTGGCATCGTAGCTCCTTAACGAATGGACCGATTGTGATGCAGTTTTTTTCGTTTGAAAGCTGACGTAATAGAGATGGTTCTTAGCTACAATTCATGAAAATCTGTTCAGGCGTTCCAAGGTTATCAGCCTTTTTTTGTGTCGGGGGTTTCTTAAATTTTGTAAATTTTACTTATTGTCATTTTTTAAAACTGAAATAATGGCTTACTCCAAAAGGGTTAATGTTTTGGATATTCTTTTATTATTAATTTTGTATTCATCTTGAAAATGTTATTATTTGTAGGTGAAAGCGCCACCCACTGGAGATTCTAATGAGGAGACATTTGTTGTGTTCCGGAAACTAATTGTGACAAGATGCCAAAAAGAGTTTGAAAAGGCGGATACTCTTGACGTAGAAAAGCAAAAGGAATTCAATGAGTGTACTGATCCTGTAAGTAACTAATATGTTATAGTTTTAATATGTATTACTCTCTTAGGGCAGTTCTCAGTTGTTTCACAGGACTTGTACAATTCACCAAATTTCAAAGTTCGTTTGATCTGTAAAAGTTCTGTTCAAGTTTTGTTATTATTTCAATTCTGGGGAACAACTGGCCCAAACAATAAAAGAAATTGAACATAATCTTTGATGAATTGTTTAAATTCTGTGTAACAACTCAATAAAGCCCTTAATCTGCGTTTTAATTGATATGTAATTTTTATGTGCATTTTTCCATAGAACAATACTTCTTATCACTTCAGCAAAGATAAAAACATTCTGTTATATCAGTTGCTTACAATGGTATAAAAGAATTCCCCCTTTTTTTTGTCTCTATTTTAAATATTTACTGTAAATTAAATAATCGAAGTTCACTACATGAAATAATTAATTGAACTCAATTTTATTTTGAATATCAACAAAATTATTTATATTTCATATGCACATCTTTGAATTGTAATTATTTAATTATTAATATTGACATCATATTGCATTATCAAATCACCCTTTATACATATTGTTCTTTTAACCATTCTCTGAAACCATATTTCAAATTGGCCATTCCATGATGCGGGCAGCGGCCCAAATTTTTTAATAGTTTTATTATTGCTGTGATTTTGTTTATTGATCCTATCAAAGTATGACAATATAGCATTGTTTGAATAAATTGCAAATATTAGCTGATCTAACAGAATCTTAAATAATTTTACCGTCACATGAAGCAGTGATGTCAAAGATGATCCTCATAATTCCTATGTAAAGAGTAGGGACCTGAAAATTTAGTGATATTTGCGATATGTTTGGTGTAATTTGCGATATTTTTGTTCAACCACCCGGACTCGTAAGCTTGTATTTACGATAATATAACATTTTCAGACATATGTATGACGTATTAATTCATTTTGTTGTGTCGGAAGATTGAGTTTTTAGCATTATTCTCAAGATAATGTCGAAATTTGCATTATTTAATAGTAAAAAATTAATCCTTTTGCCCTTATGAATTTTCCCAATTAAAGAACTAAATGTTTCACAAAAATTTACTCCATTAGATTTTTACACTATTCTACTATGATACACCTGAAGACTAATACTCTTACGCATATTTAAATCTTTTGACTATACAGCAGAGCTGCTAACAAATGATGTTGATCTGCAGATTGTTGATTGTGCTGCTTGTTACTGTTATTCTTCCCTAAAGAGAGCCAACATTAACAGAATAAAAACAACCAGCGTAAAGTGTTGCAGGTTTTTCAATCGCATTGTGTTTTAAAGATAAATGTGGCGCAGGGTTTAACTAACACATGCATTTATGTACTAGTCTCCATTTGGAATTTCATTTGTTTTCTGTAATCGATTTTTTTTTTGTAATTTTGTTAATTCTGCAAATTACATTTTTTAATGTTGTTACTAAACCCAGAAATCAGAACTAAACTAAACCAGAAATCAGAAGTTTCAAATTGTATTTGCGACTACATTCAATATGTTGCTAATAAATAATATTGTTTTGGTTTAATGTCGCTTTATAGTTTTCTGAAGGTTTAGTTCAGATGATGTCATAGAATTTAATACAATTTTAAATAGAAATAATCAAGTCTGCTTCCAATGTTACATAATTTCTCACAATATATATAATTTATCCGAGTATTCAAGATCCAATATTGGTTAGGGTTTTAATTGTAATTTCTTTTTTGATTATGTTCAACAGTGTGCCTAAGAATATGGGCTTTACTAATAAATTTGTTTATAATTTTAGACAACTGATGAACAATCATTTAGGTTTTCAGCTGTGTAAAATTTAAACCATGTTTATTAGTAAGGGGATAAAGGTTTTTCAATAAATCTGGAAAGATATTATACGTACATAAGTATCATTATTATGTTTTATATTCGCCTTTGGTTGAAAGCTGGTTCACACAGAGCTATAAATCTGCGAGCAGATATCTGTTGAATCGTGAGCACTTATCTTTTGTGCTTTCACACGAGGCTATCAAATATTTCTTCCTGTGTTAGGAGAGGGGGTCAGTTGAATTAGGGAGCGGCAACGGAATGCACATTTTTTTGTACTGAAATCTGTCAACTTGACATCTGTCATCCACAGGTCTAGGCAGCTCCGTAATTACGATGACCCCCTCCTGTTTTAGTCGGAAAGGGGGAGACTTATCTTCTCGTATATCGCCTCTTGAGCGGTTACGTCTAAGATGTGTATTGTCTATGGTTGATCTGCGCTTAAAAATGCTTAGGTGTGAACGGTCTGAAGGGATTGTATGGAGAGCGTTATTTGGCTATGATCTTTTATATTTGATAGCTGTGTGTGAACCAGCTTTTATAGAAAAATGAATGCGACTTTTTATTTTAACAAACTTGTTGTGAATATTGTTTTATTTTATTTTGTTGGCTTATCTTATTAAATTAATAACTCTTTGGAGAGACCAGAAAAATGCTCACGGAAAATGTACACGATAAAATTAGGCTGTATTTCATATATAACAAAACTTAAGTGGGAACCATATGTGGGTTTCACTTATAGTCAATTCTTGAAGCGACCTTATTGGTGGATGACCCATAGTAATAAATACCTCTTAAAATTCCCAAAACATTTTCTATTAAATTTTGGTAGTTTCCTATAAAATCTTCTTATTTTTTCTAGGAAAAGAAAAAGGAACTGCTAATGAATCTCGCTGAGGAAGAACGTAAAGTTAGGATGCGTTCTGTGGGCAATGTGCGTTTCATAGGCAAGTACACGTTGCATTCTTCTAGCTTAAGAAATTGTTTTAAAATATTGTAATTCATGTAACCCATGTAATTCATGTTCATTATTGCGTGTTTAAACTGTTATGCGTAATAAAACATTTTCTTGCAGCTTATATCATGTGTGTTACTTTTTGGTATAAAAATTATGCGATTATCTAAATGAGAGATGGATATATCTTTAAATGCGAATTTTGCTGTACATTTACTTAAATTTTTGTTGCCTTTGACTCGAAATTGATTGTCATAATTTTTTTGCAGGAGAACTGTTTAAGCAGAATCTGATAACAGCGAAGATCATGGTGTACTGCATCACACACTTGCTCTCGAAGGTGGAAGAAGAGACCCTTGAATGTCTCTGCAAACTCCTCACCACTATTGGCAAGAATCTTGAGAAAGTCTGCAACATAAACCTAGATCCGTATTTCACAACAATGCAAAAGATTGTTGATATTAAAGATGGAAAGAAAGTGAGCAGTCGAGTCAGGTATGTTAAGGCCGTCATATTTTACACATGAGGAATATAATATGTATATATAATTTCACAATATCGCCTCCCATAAAATCCCATACATTCATGACAGACGACTAACTTCGTTTATGATTTGTGGGGGCTTGGCCTAGATTATATTCCTTGATGTGCTTGTCGAGCGATATTTTGTAATTTATCTTTACAATTCGCCATCCCCCGTCTTGAACTTATTAAATCGTATATCTTCCCTGTGTAGCGTGAATCTCAATCTATATTGTTCATGCCCTTTTTATGTGTACATTTACATATTATATTTGCCATGTGTTACCTCTATTCAATAGTTTATATATTTTGTATAGATTTTTTCCTTAACATAAAATTAGCATTTTGTGCTCTCTCATGCTTATTCGTTTGAAAGTAACCCGATTCCTGCAATAACCTACATCTGGGTTCTCAGATTAGGTTGCATCAGGATCGGGTTGGGATGTCTCCTTTCTTATACAACCTTCTTCCCATGAAGGCATGATCTCTAATAATTATAAGTCAATCTAACTATTTTCATAGTCTTCACCCCACCTTGAAATGATTTTTCACAATCTAAGTAATAATTACATAAAATTTCAATACTCTCTATGCCTTAAATATTAAGTTATTATAGCAAAATTCTATATAGATATTACCTGGTATAAAAGTTGTGGCGAGTTATGCAATGATCCTCTGCTGTGACCAAACTTTTTGTGCATTCAGAACATTTGTAATTTGGCCTGAAGACGATCTAATGTTCATTCAATAATCATTGGTTCAAAATAGCTAACATTCTTTATATTTATGTTTTTAGATTCATGCTGCAGGACGTTATTGAACTCCGAATGAAGAACTGGGTGCCCCGAGCCATTGTGGTGCAGTCAAATCCCAAGACAATGGATCAAATTCAAAATGAGATGGAGTTGGAGCAGGTAATAATTTTTTTGTTTGACAATATCTGACAAGCAATCCTACAAGCAAACAAATTGCAATTGGCAATATCAGCAATGCTGTGTTTGATTATTGTAGGAGAATCAGAATCAAGTAATTCCGCATTGAAGAGAAGATTGTGAACAGAATATTTTAAACTAATACATATAATTTTTGCATTTTAACCCTCAAGAATCGACCGTATTCTGCTAGCAGGTCAGAATATTTCTGCTTTTCATTAAAATCCAAATTAATTGAATATTTGTGAACGTATCCGAACACTAAAAACTGTTTTTGAAAGGTGATGAAATACGCATTCAAATTTTATTATTAGAATGTAATTACATGTAATTTTTTTTAATGCAAACTATAAAAAGTTTTTAAAATAGCACACCTTTCGTTTTTTCTAACCGAAATCACTGGTAATGAAAATATAAATAAAAACACATATTTTATTAGACAAATGCATTATAAACATTATTGTCATTTCACTTTTTTGTTTCATGTAAAAATAATTTTTTTAAAATTCGCAAAGCTCTTTTTTTTTTTTTTTGAAATTGCGGTCGGAAACTTGGGTTTCTTAACCACTCAGGTCTTTCATGGTCGGACACATTTATTGTCTTAAACGAAATGTCAAAATTATAAAAATTTAGTGTAATTTCCACTTCGCAATTAAAGCTCAATAAAACAAACATTTCTTAACGTAGCCGATCACTAAAAACTGTTTTTGAAAGGTTATGAAGTTAGCTTTCTAATTATATTATTTAAAATTAAAATAAACATTTGTAAATATTACAATTTAGAATGCAAACATAAAAAAAGTTGTAAAAATGACTCACCTGTGTTTTTTTATATAAAAACTATACTAAAATCACAGATGACGTTAAAAAAAACACTTATTTTATCATAAAAACGTATAATAAACATTTTTGTCACCTCACTTTTCTATCATTTCATACAAAAATATTTTATTAAAAATTAATTAATTCCAATAAAATTTTCACACATTTTGAAATTTGTTGAACATGTGAAATATTTTACAAACTTATTTTTCATTGTTATATTCCGCAATTACTATGGGAATAGTTATAAATAGCTCCATTATGGTTTTATATATTCAAAGCACTTAGTTTATCTGGTTTGAAACGATTGAAACACATTTATTTTCTAAAATTACCGAATTTAACCTCAAAACACACTTTGTTTAGTTTTATAAAGGTACAATACAAAAACAATAGATACGGATGTTTTAATCACTGGTAACTATCATGCACATTTCAAATTGTTTATATTTGATGTAATCCGGACAATATTTGCACAATTACACCTACAAACAATGAATATAAAAACACAAATAAACAACGAATCGCGCGCGAATCAGTGACAAGTCGGCCATTGTTAGAACTGATTTAGTGATGTGCGTGCAAATTGTTTCGAATAAGTAGATACCATGTTCGAAATTTTGTTGAAATAAATAATATGTAATACATTGTGTGTAAATAAAAACCCGTGATAGTTTTTTTTATAAATACTATATTTATTTATATGTTAGAAAGAACAACGAAAGTAAACAAAAATAATAAATGTAACATTGGAGGTTATCCACCACCATGCCCTGGTATAAGTAACAGATGGTAACTCCCTCAGGGCTCTCGCAAGGACTCTAATTTTTTTTAAAAGAACGAAGCTACATTTAGTTTAGAACGAATCTAGACCTCCAATGTCCCTGCATACGTTGTTAGTAAGCAGTATGCAAGTGCTTGGCGGGAAAAACAAGATACAATATGCGTTAGTATGATAAGATATAGACAAGACAATGGGACAGGTTGGTGACAGTTCACGAGGCGGCAAGCGCTGGGTGATTGCATCCAGCATAATCATCCACCGCGAGCCGCACGGGCGGCTTGTGACCGAAAAGCCAATAGCTGGGGAGGGAGCTGGTCATCGGAGCCAAACACCAGTGTTAGGTTCTGTCCCAAAGTCCAGGCCGCTCCCACTCCGACAGCACGCCGTCCCCTCACTCCGATGCGCCCTCCGCGTCGCCCTCCGCGGCGTCGGCTCCCGCGTACGGCCAGTGAAACGGGTAGCGGCTGCAGAAACTGGGAATCTGAAAATATAACAAATTAAAATAAATTCAAATTTAAGAACAGGAAACCCTAGTGAGGACTATGAAAAAATTTGAATTTACACTTATATTGTATGTTATGCCAACATGATGTAGGTAAAAACTTTGCAATTGAAGGCAAATACTGTGTTGTATATAAAATGATGAAAAATAACTGCATAATATGACGAAAAGGCTGCAAAATATAATTAAAAATTTATACAAGTATACAAATGTATACATACATATATTATAATGTATATACCTTCTACGCGGCTGAAGCTTGCTTGGTCAGTTTCTTCAACACTGGCACTATCCGTTTCAACAGCACTGTAGTCCATCGATTCTGAAAATATAAGATTCGAAATAATAAGAATGGAAATAAATAACTATTACACAACTCTTACCTTTTTATATAATATGACGAAAGTAACTACATAAAATGATGAAAAAGGCTGCAAAATATAATTTTTTTTATATATATACATATATTATAATGAAGGTGTATGAAAAAGGCTTCAAATATAAAAAAATTTATATGTATATACATATATTATAATGAAGGTATATACCTTCTACGGCTCTGCCGCTCGTTTCGGAAGATCCTCTCATCATCGTCTCTCCACTGACCCCTTCGGTAGCATCAGCAACCACCGGATCCGACTCCGCAGAGTCCATGAGGTTTTCTCCGCTCATAAAAAACGAAGAAGCCTGAAAATAAATCGATATCCATTTTTTTATTGATGGCATAAAAAATTAACGTAAACGAAACATTGATTTTAATTACATAAAATGGGCTTCACGTCATGAAACGTCTCCGTTGTATCTTCTTCGATGTCGGATTCGATGGTGTCATCTGCGGCAATGCTGCCACCGCTGCTACCGTAATCAGATTCAGTGAAGCTCTGCTCCAGCTCTGCTATGATTTCTTCCGTGGTGCATGATTTTCTTTACGTAGAACAATAATAAAGGTTTACTCAAATGTACATCACTTCACAACAAAATATTTTTGATTTTCAAGTATAAGAATTCTCAATATAAACGAATTATATTAGCTTGCACAGTGCGAGTGTAAACTGTGCGCCCTAAAAAGTTTTAACTAATAAAATTCAATTCTTCGTTTGTGTGAAATCACTACGAAACAATACATGATAATTTCAATAGCGAAAGTCAGAGTCGAATTTTCGAAAATGATCGACCCCATCCCTAGCCATTTTAAAGTGTCAAAATTCTCGTAACTGTTCTAAAAGACTAGAAGTTGGAAAAACGTTAAAAAATCACTATTTTTTCATGAAATTGTTACATGTTTTTGCTAAATATAGCAAAAGAGTGTATGCTTTTAAGAATTTTCATCATAATATGCCCCAATAACTGACACATTAGTTCCAAAGCGTCTCTTTAAAATGACAAAAGAATTCGGTGAACATGACGCGCAGTTTAAAATCACTTAATTATTCAAGAAAAACACTTAAAACAAAGAAAAAATATCACAAGAGCGTAGCAAATATATATTACTATAATAAACAAATACTTACTTGGCCATTTTCGAAGAAATTTCTTGAAAAAAACTCATAAATGTAGGAGGCGAATCGGTACGAAAAAGTTGCGTTTTACAATTTGGCGGGTAAAATCTGTATCTACAGAAAAAGTATTTTTATGTATTTCTATGGACAACTTTGAATAGAGATGTGAAGCTTGATTTATTATGGACCTTAAATTTTTCGTTTTAGGGTTGTCACTAGAGCAATAACGGAGTTATAACGATTTCTGTGGGAACACACGCGTTGACGTGAAAACACGCTTATTGTACTTGACTGTTATCGTTATTTTAACGTGTATATCCGCTTACGGGTCGGACTGGTTAAGAGTATCCATTTTAATTGACTTTTAGATTCGAATACATAGCGTGGTGTCTCCTCTTTACAATACTGTTTAGGTCATATTTCCCACAATGCTAGTAAGGGAGACACACTGATTTCTATGAGACCTCTATGAGATTCTGAAAAGGGAAAAAATTAGCCTGGGGAGTTAAGTCACATCAGTTTTTACCAACTTCCATTTGAAAGCTTTAACAGTTTTACCCGTTGCCTGAAATCAGTCAGTTTTATTTTAACTATTTGTTTAAAACATGATCCGAGGGAGAATAAACAGTCAGTGTAATGATTAACAAAGCAATATTTATTGTCAGTGTTATTTATGATATAGTTATGTAAGTCTTTATTTCAAAGTGAAAGTAACTAAATGCCTCTCTAATGATATGGATAATAAAAAAAATGATCTTTGGCTTGACTATCTAAAATAATACATATCAATACTTGCAACAGGACCAGCATAATGATATTAATACAATATGCAACTCTTACGACCTACTTATTATTGATGTCTATTTATGTTACAATTGCTTATTCCTTTCTTATTTTGTTATTGCCATTTAAAAAAAACAGAAATTTTATTTTGAATACATATATTCTTCACAACTAATGAAAAGCGTACAAATTTGTATGATTGATAATATCAATCAAAATAAAGTAGTAATTTGTTAATTTCTTCACTAATTGTTGCCTTTTTTAAAAATCATTTAAAAATTAAAATTGTGGTACGTTGTGAGGTCGAATGCAACTGGCGCAATGCAGCTCATCTATTGCGGCCCGTAGTTGCACTTTAGATTGCAATTCAAATGCAATTCATAATTGGATTGAATACAATAACTTTTTTATTATTCCTAAAAGAAAACAAATTTTTTACTGCATACAATTATTATTTATGTAAAGTTGTTCTAAGCGTTATCTCTAAAATTAATAATTTTTTCATACTAGTTTACATTTCTTCTATAGTTGCCAAAATGGACTTAGACATTTATTAATTAAGGTCTTGTAGATATAGAAAGCACGAAGTGCAGTGTCATACTCTACCAAGGTGTTCAGGTTTTCTTGCCCTACAAAGTATAGAATTTTACTAACTAAGTTTACTAATTTATTTCCAGTTGTCAAACTATGGTTCTCAGTCAAACACTCCTCGCAGGGATGACCGGCGGGATGACAGACGCGATGACAGGCGCGATGACCGCCCCAACAACATGAACAAGAGGGGAGGATCCAAGAGTGCAATTGAAGATGGCTGGTCGCATACCCCCTCCAGAAACGCAAGGGTCAAGCCAGTGCCCTACTCGGTGGATTCTGGCAAGCTCAGCAAGTTGAACACTTCCGTAAGTTTTATTGTTCTTGTTAAATGGCAACACATTCATCCCAACTGTTGAAAATGATCATAAGGTACAAGAAAATGATCCCCCATATTTCTGAGATTGGGAGAGGTCGGATGAGGGAGGCCTTTTGATCTCTCCAACCCGACTCTCGATCCATACCCCATGGACCCCATTTACGGATTTATATGATATCATTCTGGACACACTGACCCCCAGATTCATACCCATACCTTTTTGTATACCATACCCTTACACCTTTCCGTCCGCTGGCGTACCATCGGTGCAAGCCAAAATAATCACTAAAAAATAATTTTGTTATGCGATTTTAACCCTTATGTCTAAATAAAACGTGTGAAGAAGAAGGTCAGAATCGCTTGGGGCATTCTTGTTCATAGGGTATAAGATACCGTGAACCCACCTAGAGCAGCGATATATTTTCTTTGAAATTGTTTATGACACAGCCTGGAACTTTTTCGCGCCGCTCGGCTGACAAAATGGCGGCTGTCAAGTCTCGCGTCGCGGTCGACGAAATGATCGTAAAACGTATAAATTCATCGAATAAATGCAAGTATTATTGTTCTTATGTATAGTTTAGTATTCAAGGAATGTGTTTCAGTAAAGATTACATAAGATAGCATAAAATTAACCTGCAAAATATTACGTAAAAGTCAAAACATAGCGAAATTTTTTCGTTTTTTCCGTGTTATTTGAAAAGTAGTAAAAAGTATAAATTCATTGAATAAACGCAAGTAATATTGTTCTTATGTAGAGTTTAGTATTCAAGGATTGTGTTTCAGTAAAAATTACATAAGATAGCATAAAATTAACCTGCAAAATATTACGTTAAATTTGGCGTTTTTTCGTTTTTTCCTGGCATTTGAGGGGTTATTAGAGGAGTAGTAACAGATTGGGTTCTAGAGGCACTTAAAAAAAAATATATATGTATGTACATAAATGTTTTTTGTCTTTCGATCTTGATATTGTTTAATAATTCAATAACTTGATGATTGCAGACCCCGATCACCCTGACATCCCTGCAGCCTCCCACCTACATGTCCTGGGGCAAGGGAGCGGCCACAGCCAAGGGCCCGTCAAGCACCAACTCCAACAATTCTCCAGCTCGCAAGAACACTGCCGAGTCCTTCAATGTGTACAACGCCCTCAGGGATGCCACCGGTGATGAAGCGCCTTCACAAAACGGACCTGGTAAGAAAATATATGACAATTCTGAATTATTGAACCAATTAAAGAACTCCAATGAAAAAAATGATATAATTTGAATAGATTAACAATTCGAACGGACCTTGTAAAATGCTGTTTGCGCAAATATGCAATTTTTGTTCAGCTGACATACTTGGTATTCTTGACACTTGATCGCAATTTGATCGGAAGCTGACACTGACCGAGACCCGCATTTAACGGGGGTCATTCGAATATAAAAAAATTACACGTGAATGAACGTTTGAAACAGTCCAACCTTAATTTTCTTCTTTATACGCAGTAATTTGCAAAATTAATTCGCAATTTGATCGGAAGCTGACACTGACCGAGACCCGCATTTAACGGGGGTCATTAGAATATAAAAAAATTACACGTGAATGAACGTTTGAAACAGTCCAACCTTAATTTTCTTCTTTATACGCAGTAATTTGCAAAATTATTTAATTGATTTTGCAAAATGATTTAAAACAAATTAAATGATCTTAACCCCTCCACTAGTGAGTTTTGGCGAACCTAACTATACCTCCGATGTCATCGGAGTAGTTATGTAGTATGTTATTGTAATTAACTGTCTCATCTTTTTCTTGTTGTATCTTGTCAATTTGGATTTATTTTCTGATGAATCAAATAAAGTTTTCTTTTACTAGGCACATAATGTAAGAAGTTGTGGATTAATTTCTCTTGAATAATTCTAACTGTTTTCTTTCAGGTACTTATCGATCAAAGGGAGCATCAATTGAAAGGTCCACTTTCAAGAACAACTTCGAACGTAAGTACTCGAGCATTGCCATATTTTCTTCATTGAATTCAATTTGACTCATTCCAATTTTATGTAAACAATACGTTAAATAATGATATTAACACTACAATACGTTAAATAATGATATCCCAAATCAACCAGCTATCTAATCATCATTTTGAAAACCCTAGCTTTCATTAACTTTAAATTAATCAAAGTATTATTATAATAATTTTACAGAAGACAATAATAAGAATGCTACTCTGGCCAGCACACTGGAGGCATTGGGAGACGACATCCCACGGAAGGTCCAGGCTATGATGGACCAGTCTCAGAACGACAAGGCTTATGGAATCTTAGATAAGATTCAACGCAACTTCTTGAAAGACAATGTGTCCATTGTCACTGTTGTGAAAGAGGTTACTCTGTGGGGACTACAATTGTGAGTATTTAATTCCATTTACTTGAATTGTTAGTTTCTTTAAAAAATAAATAAACTATTTAGAGCTACAGTCAAGTTGCAATATAAATTTTATTTTTGTCATTGTTTACAGCAACAAAGTCAAGAACATGCAGACCATTGGAGAGGTAACTGGCAGACTTGTAGACGACTCAGCACTGACAACTGAACAGTTCTTGGACGCCTTCAAGCAAGTCATGGACACATCCATTGATCTATTTTTGGATGGGGATGAAACCACATGGGAAATGCTGGCCAATTTCGTATGGGCCCATATGATGAAGAATGTAAGTGTCACACAACATTACATACATACACACAACATCACATCATAAAAGAAGTCGGGGATGTCCAAAGAAGACATGGCACGATCATGTCAAGAGTCAAAATAATAGATTAATATGCACGGGATGACATATGAATGTGGCAAGGAAAGTGTGCCAAGACCAAGTTGCTTGACTGTATGGCTTCTCTGCCTACCCCTGATGATTGATTATTATGATTGATTATATGTAATTTTATATATATATTTTTTCATCTTTGTTCTTTTTAAATTAAAAACTTAATATATCATTTCAAATCTAATACCAACACATAGTCATCCTAAATGTTATAATGAATTAGTTTCCCCCAGCTTGGTGGGTCCCCTGTATTTGCAAGAAGCATTAACTTCTTGAGTGTTGGGGATTTCTGGATGTTCGGTTTTCGATTCGGCATTTCAATTTAATAAATATCACACCTCCTTATATTAATACGGAAACATATTTATGAACTGCTTACTGCAGTTCAAAGCTAATGAATCCACCTGGATGTCACCGTTCATCCTGTATTTGTAGGTCTTACAAAAGAAAATTATAATTCATCTTAGTTTTTTAAAATTACTTTCAATTGGGGTAGCAATCGCTCAAGGGGTTAATGTAACAATATTGTTCTTTCAAAATGCGTAACACAAAATATAATTTTTATTAATTTATAATATTATTAACCCCAGGACAGGGGCTAGTTCCTGAGGTTAAAAATGGGCACAATCATGTCCTTTGAATACACAATAAATGAATAAGCTTTTAGGCGTTAGTTCTCTGTTAACTTAAACCATTAATATTTTTCCAGGCGCTAACCTTGAACCAAATACACACCGCTGTAGCCAAAGTGATTGAAGTAGGAAAAGGATACGACTTTTTACTTGCCTTCTTCCAACTGAAGGCAAAGGAGCAAGAAAACAAAGTGAACACTTTGTGGGTAAATGGGAAAATGAAGCTCACAGATTGGTTCCCTGAAAGTAGGGTAAGTGGTTCATTACTATCATCACTCTGAAGTAACACAGATTTGCGGTCACTTTATAAAGGTTAAATATAAAAAACATTTTATCGAGCAAATGGTATTAATATTCTGTTCTTTTCAGGTTGAAGAATTTATGACTGTCCTGCCTCTGGATTGCTTTGGACATCAGCTGATCACAAACCCTGAAGCTGTTGTGACTCAACTATTAGCTCAAATGAAGAACAAAACGCCATTGGCGACTGTAGAAACATGGATTAAGGTAAATTAATCGTTTGTCCTAAAATGGTAAAATCATAGCGCTGAATCAAGTTTCTTATCAAATATTGATGCTGGTTATGATCACCGAAACTTTTTATTTTTCTTGTGACAATGAGAGATGCATCTTTTTCAATTTTGTCTTCCAAATGAGGAGTGTAAAAGCAAAACTGCTACCATTCACATGCGACATGTGCAGCATTATAAAAACAATGATTTGTAATTTCCCTCAAATTTTTTTCTTTTGTTTTTTGTTTATTTATTTTTTTATTTTTTATTATTGCAAGTTTAAATTAGAGTGAAGGTTTTGCTCTTCTTATGTGGTAGGGCTCCATGCCTTAACATTTTCAGAACCGAAAGTGCGAAAACTGAATGATGAAAAGTTTTATTTTGGTGATAGATTTTTTAATATATAAATCTAAAAGAAATGTATAAACCTGAATGTGTTTGAACCTGAACTTTGAACATAGACTTTTTAAATACAAATATAAATTTTGAAATGGTAAAAGCTGGTGTTATCAAAAAAAATTATTGAAAATAATAACAATAAAAAAATGTGAGAAAGAAAGTAAAAATCGTTAAAACCAATTATATTAACAATATATTAGTATCTTGTAAAAAGTTCATCAAATGAAGTGCTTTCGATTTCCTAGTTTTTAGACTCATAAGAAAAAGTCAAGATTTAAAAAAAAATAAATTCCTAGCCAAATCTGTCCTCTTTTCGACTTTTCGATGAACATGTGTGTGATATATTGTCTTTTTGTTTAACAGAATAAGATTGGGGAAGCAGTGAAGAGTGGATGGTTCGTTAGGGCTCTGACAGAAGCCGTCTACACATACACTCTGTGTCCTTTGGAGGATGTTAAGCCTAGATTTGATAATGAAGCTCAGCAGCGCCTCAACGCTTACTACCCACTATTAATTAGCACCATTGGAAACAAGGATGTGGCTTTGGAAGTGGAATGTCTCTTTGCCATTCAGCGCCTCATGATTAAGTTTGAGCACCCATTAGGTAAGTTTGTTGTTATTTTGTAATACTATTGATTTTATCTTTTACAAGTTTAATTTTTGGTTTTGGACTGTTGGTTGCCGGCTCTCAACCCATCTTTTTTACCAGTTCTGGCAAACAGCAATTTTGTCAATTTTGTCTAAAATATTTCTGTCAAACTTTTATCATTACAACAAAATTTGTCATTGTAATCTTTTCAATTAATAATTTCGTAATTTTCATTAATTTTCAGGACTGACAGTTCAATTGTTTGAACATCTTTGGGAATCTGCGGAGGTGATTTCTATTGAGGGATTCTTCAAATGGGAAACAAACAACGATGTTGCTGAACAAGAAGGAAAAGGTTTGTTTGGTTTTTCTTTCATTCTTTCCTTTTAGTACTAACCCCTCAGGTTATTTTCTGAGGCCTATTTTCCAAATAATTGGAATATTTCTGAATGCGTCCGAAAACTAAAAACTCCTTTTGAAAGCTGATAAAATAAGCTTTCAAATTTTATAACTCAAATTTAATGAGTAGGCAAGTGCATTATAAATGTAATTGTTAACTCACGTTTTTGTTGTTTCATGTAAAAATAATTAATAAAAAATTACCTAGGTTTCATAATTTCTTTTTCAAATTGCAGTTGGAAACTTTGGTTTCCTAAAGGTGTACATTTTAATTATTTTGCAGTTAACTTTTAGGTATGAATATAAAGCATGGCGTTTTCTCTTTCTAACACCAGTTGGATCATATTTCTAACCACGATAGTAAGGGAGACACAATTATTTCTATGAGACACATATGAGTTGTTCCAAAAACATTAGCCCGAGAGTTCCAGTGTAATCTTTTCTTTTGAAAAATTATTGATAACTGGTATGAATTTTTGCATTATCAGGCCAGCATCTGGCACCACACTTAATGGTGATTTTCACAAAGACGGGAACTAAGAACTAAAAATATATTTTTCTTTTTTCTAGGTGTTATGCTGATGAGTTTAACTTCTTTCTACACTGCTCTGAAATCCTACAGTGAAACTTCCGATGACGAAGCTTCCATAGCAGATGACTCCACATAAATTTTATGAAAAAAACAGACTATAAGGTACATATTCGTGAAACACCTTGGTGCATTATTTGATAAAGTGTGAATGTAAACGTGTTTGGTATATAATTATAGAAAATATAATTATTTTATTATTTTCACAATGTATTGACAGAATCTATCCTTTACAATAATGTTTTATTTTCCATAAATAGGTAAATTGACGGTGCATAATATTTCAAGTGTTTTTGTACCAGTGCAATATTTTTGTATTTGATGGCAATAATATGTGAAAATTTAATGATTTATGTTAATTGTTATGAGCTTCAGTGTTGCCTTAATATTGAAATTAGTTGTCCTCTTTCCACGGGCACAAGTTGCTTTTTTAATAGCGGCATTGCTGAGTTTTCTTATTTTTACCCATCAACCAATTTCTTTTAAATCACCGCTCTGTTGACTTAAAATTAATGTAATTTTATGTTATGTAAAGAATATTTAAATAAATAGTACAATGGATAAATAAGTCGACCCCGGGGCTCACTTTGGAGTCTTCAATAGATTTTTCACTTTGAGTTTAACATAGATAATAGAAACTAAGTGAGATGGCGTGCAAGCGTGCCGAATGTCACCGAGCTACGATCAAACTGCATGGACTATCAAAGCAGCGGAGCTAATGAAGTTATGCATTTGGTGTGTAGATAGAAACAAAGGCGGGGCACCGCCGTGTGTAATATCAGTCTGCAATAGTATGGGTGAATGATGTTTCAGAATGTTATTAACGCTTCATGGCCCATCTCTCTTATTTCTATCATCTATGATTACATTTATTTATACGATTAGTTATAATGATAATTATATTACATAATTATTAAATATATTACTTTAATATGATAGTTATAAGATGTATGAATTGAGTTTGATATGATTTATTTTTTAATTTTGAGGTGTTATTTCTAACAACATTTTACACCAGAAATATAACTTTACATCAGTAATAGTACAGTATAGTCCCTGTAATCTGAACAGTTAAAAACCAAGTCTAATTGGTTAACGAATTTCCAGATTACTGAAATCATTAAGAAACAGCTGGATTTTCGAAATAATTGTGAGTTTTATGTTTTCCTCGGACCCAGGGAAAAAAGTGTTTCAAATTCAACTTTTATTTTCGAAATTGTAAATCTAAAAAACTACATAAAATAATTTTATTAAAAAAAGTTTTTTAATGCTCAATGTTTCTCGAATAGTGTGTCTCTTGTAGGAGACGCTGGGTTTCTAGCAACTAGTTTGAATTAATAATACTCCAGGAATCATATAACTTTTTTAATGTCGCCCACAGGAGACAGACAGTGGGTCCCAGGAGGTTAACGTAGATGCTCCATGTTCGAAAATTTTATTATTTTTACCCTTCAAATCTGATACTGTGGATTTACAAATGTTGTATTCCTTCACTAACTTCGTAGAACTCTCTCCACTTTCAAGTGGAGAGAGTTCTACGAAGTTCAACACCTTTTTCTTCAATGGTTAACATTTGTGTTTTCCATCAACTCACCCTGTGCTATCACCCAATGGTTTGAATTGAGTTTGAATGAAGGTTTTTTTTATAGTGGGTTCGGATTACAGAGATTTTACTGTACACACATGTATATTATTTTCATACATATATATTCTATTTGTTAATGTTTATATAACAATATTGTCATGTAGTTCTAAGTGCCTGTTGTATTATTATATTGTCTTGTGGAGTGATTTATTTTTATACCATTCAACTTTCTGAATGTAAGTAATGAGTAACCCAGATTTACTTTTGCAGAATCGGAACTGAGCTGTAAGGTAAAATTGATTTTTTATAAATCTAAAAAAGGATACAGTAAAACTCGCTTAAGAAGTTCCCACTTAAGAAGTTTTCACGCTTAAGAAGTTTTGATTTTCGGTCCCTTGAAAATTCCATACAAAAAACTGCAAAAAACACGATTTTTTCCCACTTAAGAAGTTTTAGAGCTAAAACTGCTTCCCGCTTAAGAGGTTTTAGAAATCCGGCGGTAAAATCAACATAAACGAAATATTGTGCCGTAAAATATCTAAAATGAACCTTTTAAGTCCAAGTCATAAATTGAAAGACGTTGGCTTCACAGATTACGCGCGATCCTAGTACCTGAGACCATAAACAGACCCTTTGTCGGCGGCCGCCGTGCCATAAGCCGTAACCCCTAATCCCCTAACCAGGTACAATAGCAATTCGACATGTGGAACAAATATGCAATGCGGAATTATGTAACGAATATGCAAGCGTCTTTAAGGTTGAGTTCAATATAACCTTTCATGTATTTTTCGGCCTTAATGAAGGCCGATCTACATCGTGGGCTAGATCTACATTTGCCGTCTCCTTCAATAATCTTCCTTTTGATACTAAAGAGAGATGTTTCATAATATTATTGTATAAAATTTTTATTCCATCGAATTTGTAAAACACAAATAACTTTTGATTAAATCTATCGAATCGGAATATTTCACCTTCAAATAAATATATTTAGCTTTATTATTACATAAAAATATGATGAAATATGCCGGGGGAGATGGTAAAAGATGCATTATAATTAGGTTTTTTTAAATCAAACTTCAACATTTGTCGTGCATCATGTTTCAAGAGCCGGCCGCGGCGGTAATCAGCCACGAAATTTCGATTTACGCGAAATATATCGTATTTTTATGAATTTATTTCGAGTGGGTATTCGAATTTACAATTGACGGGATTCGGCCGCGACTTTCGATTTACGCAAAAATCGCAATTATGAATTTTCTTTGAATATCTAAATTTGAAGAGCCAGCCGCGGCAGTAATAAGTCGCAAAAATTAGATTTTCGCGGAAATTTGCGGTATTTTTACGAATTTATTTCAAGTAGGTATCTGAATTTAGAGGGCCGGCCGCGAAGGGATTCGGCCGCGACTTTCGATTTACGCGAAATATATCGTGATTTTATGAATTTTCTACAAATATCTAAGTTTGAAGAGCCGGCCGCGACACTAATAAGCCGCAAAAATTTGATTTTCGCGGAAATTTGGGGCATTTTTAAGAATTTATTTCGAGTAGGTATCTGAATTTAGAGGGCCGGCCGCGAAGGGATTCGGCCGCGACTTTCAATTTACGCGAAATATATCGTAATTTTATGAATTTTCTACAAATATCTAAGTTTGAAGAGCCGGCCGCGACACTAATAAGCCTCAAAAATTTGATTTTCGCGGAAATTTGGGGCATTTTTACGAATTTATTTCGAGTAGGTATCTGAATTTAGAAGGCCGGCCACGAAGGGATTCGGCCGCGACTTTCGATTTACGCGAAATATATCGTAATTTTATGAATTTTCTTCGAATTTCTAAATTTGAAGAGCCGGCCGCGACAGTAATAAGCCGCAAAAAATTGATTCTCGCGGAAATTTGGGGCATTTTTACGAATTTATTTCGAGTAGGTATCTGAATTTAGAGAGCCGGCCGCGACGGGATTCGGCCGCGACTTTCGATTTACGCAAAATGTATCGCAATTTTATGAATTTTCTTTGAATATCTAAATTTAAAGAGCCGGCTGCATCGGAAATCAGCAACGAAATTTCGATTTACGCGGTAATATATCACATTTTTATGAGTTTAACGGAATGGGCGCGACGGTCGCGGCCGCGAAATAGGTCGCGAAAATTTCGAATTTTTATGAATTTACTTCGAATATATGACCGACCAAAAATTCTTACATGGGAATAAGTCGTATTATTACGAATTTATTCTGAAGAACCTACCCGTGTTTGAATTTGCAACCGAGGAACCCAATTTTCGGAGATTTTTTTACGAATTTATTTTTCGTAAAATTTCGAATTATGTGGGAATTTGTTAATTCGAAATTTTATTTTTGATGTCCCGTGGATTTCGATTTAACGGGGTTCTACTGTATATATATTTTATTTTTTTACCGCTTGGAGCATATAAGCTTGTTTTCACGACAATTTAATATAGGTAGTCATAGGAATGACGTATGCCCCGGACTTGAGTTATTAAATGGCTAAAATTGAATCCCACTTAAGAAGTTTTCCCACTTAAGAAGTTTTTTTTCCCCGGTCCCTTGGAAAACTTCTTAAGAGAGTTTTACTGTAAATGAAATATTTATTTTATTGTGTACCAGCGGGTAGGCATGCGTTGCATGTTTAATCCTGCGAATCCTTTCCCATGCACACCCATTATCCACCAGCCTCCCCCTCCTGCGTTCCCCTTCTACCATCTCCCCAAGTTCCTCAGTTCTGCGAACCCCCCCCTCCAGCGTCCCCACACCCCTTCTGGGTTCCCCTCACCCCTCCTGCGTTGTCCTTTCATCTTCCCCCAAGTGATGAAAAAAAAAATAGCCCGTAACCTAACCCAACGTTAGTTCTAATGACTTTTCAAAAGAGTGAAGAACGCCACTTTTTAATGTTGTCCGGTCGCTGATCAAAAATTTCGTGTATCCTTTTTTATATTTAAAAATTGATTTTTTTTTACCACCATTATTCTCACTGAATTCAAGCAATAATTTAAAAATAATATCTACGAAAATTATTATGATTAAAATCAATGGTTATGATGAAACGTTAATATAATCCTGTCCTTAGTAATTGATAATGTTAAGTCCTTAATATATTATAAAATTGTTGATACTACATAATATTTAATTGAATAATTAACCTAAAATGCGAAGAGTGAAATTGTAATTGCAAATGTATAAAAAATTTAATATTGTAATATAACGTATTTGGGTTACTTAATTTTTTTAATGTCACGAGGAATTAGATAATTATTCCTCTAAAGTTTATAACCTCCAAAACAGTAATATTTTCACACAATATAATATAATTTAACTATGTTAAATATCTTGATTTACTTTATGGTAGGGTTACGAATTGATACCTTGTTATTATGGTGAAACCCATTAATAAGATTCCCCCTTTAAAGTTTTCATACTTCAGAAGTTTTGCTTTTTTAGTCCCTTGATGACAACGATTTAAAATAGCCTAACTTATTCCACAATTAAGGTTTTTTTTCCAGTCCGGTTGGAAAACCTCGTAAGACAGTTTCACTGTAAATATCTTGAGGAACGTTATGAATATTAAATATTATTTCTCTTAAAAGATTATAGAATGCTGATCAATTTCATTGTAAATTTAAGATTGTCATACTTATACCCTAAGATAATAAAATACAAACAAATAGGATATGACAGTGGTTTACAATCTAAGCATGTTAAAATATTATGTTTCTATCAATGATTTTTATTTTGAAATGCAACGTATAGACTGACCACCTGAAGAAAAAAAAATTATGCTTTGGTCAGGTTACCAGTCATGTTTTTTTAAACGTTATAGTATATTTTTTCAAATTCTATTGTATTAATAATAATTCTCTTTATTATGAGGTAGATATTCTTTTAAAAATATTACAATATACTATAGTCTCTATAATCAGAACAATTAAAAATTGGGCCTGTTCGGTTTAACGAATTTTCAGATTAATGTGCTTTTTTCTTTGCAAAACCAAACTACTATTACCTTAATGTTTCAAAGTGTCAACTACCGTAGTTAATTTGTTGCGAGGATTTAAATAACGAGAACAAGTGGATTTTTGATAAACTTGCCACACGGTACTCCGTGCAAGGATACTGATGGTAAATATGTAGTATTGGTTTTGCTGGAGCAATTTTAGTACCCTTTACACAGAGTTCGGAGCGGGACGTGCCCCGTGCCACTTCAGGCCGCCGAGCAGAAAAGCCTCACAGTGAATTGCGCTGTAAACCGTTATCTTACTTTCGGTCTTTACTTTTCTGCGCGCCGGCCTGAAGTTCCCGCTCCAAACTCTGTGTGTAAAGGGTACTATTCTCTGAATTTTTTGTGAAATTATGACGAACCATGGTTCAGATTACTGGAGTTTCGGAATATAGAGACTATGCTGTGGTTGAGAATTGAAATAATATATTGCGGTATCCCATTATCACAAAAATTTTTGATTTATCTAGGTTTATGTCATGTATACAATTACTTGAATATTATATAAAATGAATAAATAACTGGTTTTACATGGCTTCATTGGTAAAGATAATATATATCATAAGTAACTTTCATTTTACAATTCTATATTTCCTTCTATCTAGTTTCCACCATTTAGTGTCTCTTAGTTGGCATAAATCTTCTTAATTTTATTTATTACTTGTAGATTGAGCAAATAATATCTATGTTAATGAAAAAAAAAAACATTTTACTCATGTTTTTACTTATGTATTATGATATAAATTTATTTGCTAGTCATTTTTAATTTTTGTCAATTTACATGCCCCCTTAATTTTTCCTGAATTTAATTATGTTCACACTGACAAAATGATATTTACAATGTTAACTAAATGCATAATAGGTCACGCTTTGACCCAGAAGTTAATTGGTAAATGCTCATTTATATTTAAAGAACTTTATTATTTTAGTAATAGAAGGAAAAATATTTTATTACTTAATATGTAGCAGCTGATGCGAAATTTTGCACTGTATGTGGGTCATCTTTGTGCACATTGTATAGCCATTATGATGTTACGCATGCATATTAGAAGAATTCAGTGAATCCTGTATTCTGCTGAGTGGAGCGCTTTTCCAATGGCTGAAAGCAAAAGTTATGTTAACTTAGGCTTTTGTTCTGCCATACTTATAATATCTCCAGTTTTCTTACTTGGTATACTTAGTTTCTCACCAAAAGTCTGAAACAGTCGGATTATACAAAAACACATTGAGTCACAAGTTAACGATTTAATGTTATATTATGTATTGTGTATAAAAATTAAAAGCAATGTTCCTACGAAATATTTGTATCGTTGTTTTGATTTGAAAATAAATTATAATGTCTTAAGATATTTTAAGTTTTTAAGGGAATTTTTTTTTAATTTGTGGCCCAATTTTACAAAAGATCGTTCTGTGTTTTTTTTTTCTATTTTTTTTTAAATTTTTTTAGATATTACACATCATTTTTTACAAGTTCTTGAGTTATTTGGAAATACTCACAAATTGATATTTAAATTAATGATTTGATTGGCAGGTTTGGATCAATTTAGAATCTGTAGTTAAACCTGCCAACTAGCATATTTGCAAATTCACATGTATAATACTTTAAGATTCCATTTATAAGAACTATTGAAGATTTGAAAATAAGTTACCATGTGCGAAAATGATAGCTAGTGCTTTTGTTGAGAACTAATTTCTTAAACATTGTTCATTTAATTTATAATTTTATACTCATAATTATTATCTAAAATATACAATAAAAAAACAAATTTGGTTTATTTTTAAATTTAGCCCTTTCCCAATTAATTGTGCATAACCTTCATCCTATCTTCATGACGGTGACTACTGGTCGGTGATAAAGGACAGAGGCCGCCGCTTACGAATATGTATGTCCAATTACAATCCAGTCATCACACAGGGAAAAGTCTAAAAGTCTGGCTAGTGTAAAACAGGTATTTGGTTCAGCATTTTAACTTAATCAGATGATTCAATAATCGTTGTTGATGTTTACATTTTCTCAGTGACTTTTCTCAAATACAATGCTCTTTGAAGTATACACACAATTGATTCTAAGTATGTGTTATTCTCATAATTTCTAGTTGTGCGACCTATAAATTCACTTTTGTAAAGCTTGGAATGTCAGTTTTTTTTAAGCTCATTTAAAGATTTATATATAAGGTCCGTTGACCGGTCAGGGGCTGAGAGGGCATCATGTTTGAGTCCCACCCGGGCGTCGCGTGTTCGTTTCCTCAGCTGGCTAAGTCCTCCATCATGACACAAGCAACATTTTCCGCGGTGGTAGTAAGAGATTTTCAAACATTTTTGGGTTATTCGTAACCCGGTTCATAGTAAGATAATTGTTTACAGTGCAGTTCACTGTGAGACTTTTCTGCGCTGCGGCCTGAAGTGGCGCGGGACTCCGTCGCTCCGAAGTGTTAGTTTGGAGGGTGCTACTCATTTAACAATATTTATTTTACATTTCATAGACAATCAACGCTGCTAATCATAGAAAAATTATTATTGCCATATAAAACAATTTATCCATGTTAAAAAATATAATACATATAAAACTATATATAAAAAATGTTTGGTTATGTTACATTAGTTAGGTTATAAATATTTCATTTTGTTGATTATTTACAAAATATTAATTAGCTGAACTAGTAAATAAGTACCTACACCCATCCTTGATAATCCCTGGTTAGATAAATAACTAGTTGTATTAAGAATATGTATATTTAAACATTTATACAATAAAATACGATAGTACCCCCCAACTAGGAGCACTCCTGTTCCGGTGAGGGGCAGTGATTTGTTAGGACTTGGAACACGTGCTCTGAGGATGGGAAGGAGGTTGGAGTTTAATCGCCCGGTATACATGTCAACTTAATAAGACAATATTGGAATTTAGGATGGGCAGGAATAAAGGTATGGATTGAGCGTTATGACGTTTTTTTCCTTTCTTTATGCCTTCCTTCTTGAAGTCTCTTCTTGCTTCTTCTTGGATCTTCTCGTCTCTTCACGGACCTTATTGGCCTTTCTTGTCACTTGTCTCTTCTTGCTTCTTCTTATCTCTTCTGGGATCTTATCGTCTCTTCTCGACTCTTCTTGCTTCTTCTTGGATCTTCTTGCCTCTTCTTGTATCTTCTCGCCCCTTCTTGACTCGTCTTGTCTCTTCTTGGCTCTTCTTGAATCTTCCACCAAGCTTACAGACCCTTGTCTGTAAGCTTGGCTTGTATTTTTTAGTCTATTTGTGGCTCTTCTTGGTTTGTCATGTCTCGACTTGTGACATCTCGTATCATCTAGTCTCTTCTTGTATCTTCTTGGCTCGAATTGGCTCTTCTTACAGCTTATCCCTCTTCCTGGCTCTTCTTGACGCACTTAGGCTCTTCATTTATCTCCTCGTTCCTTCGTGGCTCTTATTGGTTCTTCTTGGTTCTTCTCGCCCCTTCTTGGTAATCCTTTGCCCGCCTTGGCTCCTCTGGGTCTTTTGGCATCTTCTCGCCCTTGGCTTTTCTTGGCATGCTCCGGATCCTCTTTCGTCTTATGAATTTTCTCTCCTCTTCTGGAAAGAAAAAAATCTATGTTTTCATTGATTTTGCCAGTTTTTTGTAAAATGCAATGTCGTGTGTTTAGTGTGGAATTGGTTTGGTGGGCTTTTTAAGCATAATTGAAAAGAAGGAGAAATTATTACAATGGAACCATGGTGTCATTCGGAATGAACAAAAGTGTGAAACATGTGAAAGTTTTCATTTTAAAATCGGAATTTAGACATGGATGCCAAAAAACTTCCACAAAAAACATAAACACGTCAAAATTGGTTCAATTTTGGTGTTTCGACCAGAATTTTTTTTTTCTAAATCATATCTATCGAAAACACATGTAAATTTGTCTTATTTCAGGCAGTTATGTGACCATGATACTCAACTCAGAACAATGATACTCAACCTTTTTTCTCTTCGGGCCACATACATATATGTGTAAAGTCACGCGGGCCACAACCCCCCTCCCCTTTCGAAGCAATGAAATATTCGTCTTCCGATACGACACTCGCCATTATGGTTAATTAAATTACAATAAAACAATACTTTTGAAGACAAAAATGCTGTTAAAATTTGCAAGTAGGTACTTGACCGCTAGTGCATCACTTTATACAGCTGATATTTACCAGTTATAAATCATTATAATTAATTTGGTGGTTTCTAGAAACGGTTCTTTTATTAATAAATTATTTGCGCGCGAACTTGTCTCTTAAATTTTTGTTTTTTTGGGAAAAAATCTAGCATGTGCAAAAGCAGCACTCTTATACCAGAACTGATGTGGACCATAATGACAATGACGACAATCCTATTCCGGTGTCACTATCTGTGCGTCAAAGTCGAAACGAATCGCAATGATAGATTTTTTTAAATCATGTTCCTGATAATAAATGTGTTTAGGGCCGCACATAAAAGCCTGGCAGGCCGCAGGTTGAGTATGGTTGATCTAGAACGGTGGTTCCCAAAGTGGTCCGTACGGACCCCCAGAGGTTCACAGGATCATTCAGGGGGTCCATGGAAAATTAAAATTGAGTTGGGGTCCCTGAACAACGTCAGTGGGTCCGCGCAAGATTTAAAATAAAATAAAAAAATTGTGACACATTCATTTAAAATTGTGATATATTCATACCGAAGTTACTAATGCTGATCAATAATAATACTCCAGCTTTCAAAATTGCAAAATAGAAATGAAGATTTGTTGGGTGTGTGGGCCAAAAGAGTTTGGGAGTCACTGATCTAGAATGTATTATTCAAATTGAGCTAGGAATTGCAAGCCATACTGCAGTTGATTGACTGAATTTCTGTAGAGAATTTTGTGTTCAATGTTAATATAAAATGACATAAATAAAAAAACAGAGTGTACAATTCACACGCGGTAGAAGTGAAACTTTCAGGACAAGAGCACCGCACAAAGAGGAGACTGTTAATACTATCTCATTTTCTCACAGGCTAAATCGTATAGATGTATGTGTTTGTCTCTTTTTAGTTTCATCGAGTTTCAGATCACAACGACGCTAAAGAATTTTTGTTATTGTTTTTGGGGTGTTATGCCGTGTTTCGCTACCTCCTTCTTTAGCCAACGTTTCGGACAGCGTTACAGTGTCCATCATCAGGGCAGATGACCTCACCCCAAAAACAATACCCAACCTCACCCCGAAAACAATACCAAACAAACACCCCAAAAACAATAACAAAAATAATTTTTGGCCGTGAAAACCTAAAAACATACCTGACGCTAAAGAAGTTTTCACTTTAAAAATTGGTGGTTTTGGTATTACTGTTGAAAAAGATGAAGCTAAAATAGGGAAACGTAAATATAACAAATGGAGAAAAATTAAGGGACAAAGAATTTTAGGGGCATTAACCCTTAATTTACCCGGTAGGTCCCTGGGACTCCATTGACAACATTCAGCACTCACAAAACCGTTAGTTTTTGGAATTACAAATTCTGCGTTCCAGAGTGACGCGCCAAACCCGGGGGAGAGCGGACGTCGATGCGCGCGGCACCGATTGGTAAGTAATTATGTTAATGGGGTCCATGGGACTCCACCGGGGTATTAATGTTATAGTTTTAGCCTATTTACGGTATTGAACAAAAAAAGAACCATATTTTTTTTTTTGCTTTTTATAAGAATTGTTATATTTCTTTGAAAAATTGTTTTGTTTTTGAAATGTTGAGACTAGAAGTTAGGTCTCGTAATTTTGTTACAAAAAGTGCCATATTCTAGAAGTTCCTTAAAAAAAGGCTGTGATTCTATAATTTTAAGTAAAAACCTAGGCCAATATAATAAATAAATATAACTACCATTTCATTTAAAAAAGTGTTTTATTTCATGTTAAATTTAGGATTTTATTTCTGGGAGTCCTGGGGACCCTACCAGGTAAATTGTGTACGTATGAAGTCACCGGATAAACCAAGGGTTAAATGGGGTTCAAAAAAACATGCGTTCAGTTACAGTGAAACCTTCAGAAAATTAAACTTTGAGAGAATGGGACGAATGCAGAGTATCAGGAGTAGGATAATGTAGGGTTTATTTATTATTATATTTTTACCAAGTTTAAAAATTATTTTATATTTTATTCTACGAAGCGGAGGCCAATAGGCTACAAAGCACCGCACAAAGAGGAAACCAATTAGTCTATCTCATTCTCTCAGGCTAAATCCTGTAGATGTATGTGTTTGTCTCTTTTTAGTGTAGCTTGTTTCCGTTTCATCGAGTTTCAAATCACAATGATGCTAAAGAAGTTTTCACTTCAAAAAATGTTTGTTAGTGCAGTGGAAGATAGCTCAATACTTTTAAAAGCAATCACACTATATTTTGCCAGGCACAACCATCATTTCACATTGTTGAAAAGCATATGATTTCCTTAAAAGACGAAGGTTTTCAACATTTAAGTGTAAACCATAAATTTTATGGATCCAATAACTGGAGCACATACATACCTACGCAAAACATTGGAGGGAGATTCAAAGTAGTGTGACGATGTATGGAAGATCCGAGCAAAATTATGAGGGATATTTATGTGAATTACTTTGAAAAAGGTCACTTCCTAATCTTCAAGAGAAACTTCATTCTTTCTTTTCTTTACTATCGAGCGGTTTTTGCCTAAATTTTATTTTATTTATTGACGCACGATCATAATCTTTGAGGACGTTGTCTTAATCTTGGCCTTCCCAGGCTCCTTCGCCCTATCGGTTTTGAGTTTAGTAGGGACTTGCGGTGCTTGATGCTCGGTCATTCTCTCCACACGACCCGGCCACCGAAATCTTCCCATTATAAATAACGTTTAGCTCCTTAAACAGAGTATAGAGCTCATTGATGTAACGTTTGCGCCAAAATCCATTTTCTAGAACCGGTCCGAAGATACGTCTCAAAATTTTTCTTTCAAAAACGTCCAGTGCTCGCTCATTCCTCTTAGTACCCACGTCTCAGCTGCGTACGTGAGCGTCGGTCTAATAAGTGTTTGTGCACTAATATCTTGGTGTTTCTGGACAGCAGTCTGGATTTATCTGCTTTTCCTGCAGCAGTTGGGACTCTTGTGTGGTATTCAGATAAAATATGTTATATTATATCCTACTTGCATATAATATAACATAATGCAAGTAGGATATAATATAATATATTTTATCTGAAAACCACAGAAAAGGCCCAACTGCTCCCAATCGTCTGGAGCCAGTAAGATTATGGCATCCACAAATTTAGTATATTGTGGTGGACCTCACAACATACCAAAATGGGAAAGTGGTGAGCAACTTCCAATGTCCGACGGTTCAACTGTCGGAGGATTAACTGTCGTGGGGATCGACTGTCGGGGGGATCAACTGTCGGCGGGCCAATTGTCGCCGGATCTATTGTCATGAAACTAAAAACTAATATAACTGGCAGGTATGTTTTTAGGTTTTCACGGCCAAAAAGTATTTTTGTTATTGTTTTTGGGGTGTTATGCCGTGTTTCGCTACCTCCTTCTTTAGCCAACGTTTCGGACAGCGTTACAGTGTCCATCATCAGGGACCAAGAAGTTCTTGGTATCCAGTAATTGACGGCTACACCAAAGCTAAACGCAAAAAACCATGCTGAATGTTTTCTAACACCAACTCGTAGAGAAATGGAGCTGGCAGCACGGTATCGCTTCGACACACATAAGTAAACACTCTCACCAATATCATTTACTCATCTGCCCTGATGATAGACACTGTAACGCTGTCCGAAACGTTGGCTAAAGAAGGAGGTAGCGAAACACGGCATAACACCCCAAAAACAATAACAAAAATATATAACTGGCATTCAAGCCCTGACAACTAGGAGCGGATCCAAGACCCAAAAGACATTCAGCACACATAACAAGTTTTTTGAAGTGAAACTTCTACAGCACGGCTGTGATTTGGATTTCGGATGAAACGGATATGACGATTACTGCACCTGCGACGCATCAACTGCGCTCATCGTCCACTTTGATAATGACCTCACTTTTCAAGTATTGGTTGAGATTGTTTTGGTAAAGTTTCGTTTCTATCGCGTGTAAACTGAACTCGATTTTTATTATAAAGTGGTACCTTGCTGAAGTAGGTAGGACGAGAGGAAAAAGAGTGGAAAATTTGTCATAATTTTCACAAATACGCTGAAAGCGCCGCAGGCGAAATCTTTTTCAATGTCTCCCCAATTGAGGTATATACCTTTGTGTTGTGGGAGAAGGGGGTGGCATATGAATTATTACATTCACTGGTCATTCACAAACACAGAAAAAGCGCCGCAGGCGTTTTTTTCTGGGTCCAAGGGTAAACCACATTGACCTGGTTGGTCGAAGGTAAACCAATAAATGCCTTTGATTTTTGTTTTACGGAAGGTCAATATAGAGGCAGAAGTCTTTCAGTGTTTTCTTAAATAGAAATCTTTTAATATTGGTTAAAAAGGAAGCCTTTAACATATCAGCTTAACCGATAGTAGCAGACTGGACAAATGCATCGGTTTCCCACCCAGGCGTCGCAAATTCATTCTAATGCTAGCTATGTCTTCCATCATTGCACAAGCAACATTTTCCGCTTATATTAAAAATGAGAAATGTTTTTAAAATGAAAGCTTTTTTAGCACTGTTGTGATTTGAAACTCAATGAAACGAAAAATAGCGACACTAAAAAGAGATAAACACCTCCATCTATAGGATTTATTACATTTAAATACATTATTTATGAAATGTTTTGACTGTTCAACTAGGATGATCCCCCTTTTAGAACAGTCAAATTAGGATTAGTGTGAACATATGGAACACGATTTGTACAAAAAAAGGATCGAGGAAATAAAAAGAAGAGAAATAATAAAAAATAAAGCTAGAAAGTTTAAAAAATAGCAACTGTTATTTGTTTAGCATAGTTGTTGGAATAGATAGATTAGAATAGAATTTAGAGATAGACTAATCGGGGTCCTCTTTGTGCGATGCTTCGTAGCCTATCGGCCTCCTCTTTGTGCGGTGTTTCGTATAATAAAATTTAAAAAAATTTGAAACTTGGTAACAATATTATCCGAAATGTTTGTAAGCGCATAAATTCCGAACAAATGAACAAAATTGGATAATTCTTTTTTCTTTGAGCTATAGCATTATGAAATTTAGGTGGCAGGCGAGATGTTTGAAAACTGAATGTAAGGGAATGAATGTATGGAATGCGGGAGGGGGTGGGGGTTGGGGGGAGAGGGGATAATTGATAAGTACAAGTGCTACAGTAATTTCCCGTAATACCGTGCGAGCGAAGCTGAGGGGAAAAGCTAGTAATAAATAAACCCGACAATTATCCTTCGCCTGATACTCCGCGTTTGCCTCGTTCCCTCGAAGTTTAGTTTTCTGAAGGTTTTCCACTTCTATCGCGGGTTTAAATGAATTAAGATGACACAATATCCTAAAATATATTCAGAATCTTAACGACGTAAGTGCATTTGACGGACCTACTATCGAACTTGCACTATCAAAGAAAAGAAGAAGAAGAAAAATAATGTGGAAATCTTAATGACGTAAGTGAAGAAAGTGTGTAAACAAATATACGCCCGTGGCACGACGTATTGGACGGTCAAATTTGCCCTGGCAGGCCTGGAGATTCGACCTTTCCGCCGGGTTCATTTTAATTAATTCTGAAGAACGTGTTACTAATATTTAAGATATTTCTAAACAAATCCCTCCCGAAGTTATTAATTCATCGTCTAGAAAAATAAAATCGGGTGCTCACTCCTAAATTTATTGTTATATTAGGGGAAATAAAATTTTCAAACCATTCTACGTAAAATATCTTAAAGGTAAAGTATTGTTTTTATTAATCTTAAATATAAATAACACACATCCCCGGGTCGCAGTTTGAAATTTTTAAAAATTATATTTACGAATTCGTCGGAATTTATTAAAATGTGAGCCTTGAGCAAACCCCCAATATTAGGGTATTATACCGCCTTAACGGAATGAATAAAAGGAATCAATCCAAAAGGCCAGGGGAATCAGACTGAATTGATTCACTCCTGGGAATGAATCTGCCCATGTCTACTATGTAGGCATGGGTAGCTCGGGCATTGGCGGAAATCCGGCCCTGACACGCTTTACGCCTATATCTGGCACTAAACTCATAAAATTTATTTCACACATAACTGTAAAGCACAATCAACAATATTAATGCGATGACATGTTACGTTTCAAGTAACCTTTTACTTTATTGTAGGTACCTTAATTATAGTTAATAATGATTTGATGATTTGTATGGCGCCGTTTTCTTGACAAAATCATATCAAGGGATCTTTAAGATGAAGCTATTTAGAAATCCTATTTAGAAACTATTTAGATACTATTTAGATTAATCTTTACGACGAATCGGTTTACAGTATGAACACCAAAAATTATGCAACGGATAAATTGAAGCTTTTACTAGCTTTTCTATGTATTGGAATTACAATAAAAGTATCATTTACAACAAAAAACATAAGCGTAAACCACTAAAAAAATGTTTTTTCATGACTTAACTATGAAGTAATATAAGAAACAATTTTTAAAAAATACCTCTTTATGATTAAGACTACTTTTGAGGTTTTGAATGATCTAACTTGTTTTCATTCTTATAAAATTATGCACAAAGTATATAAAAAAAACCACTTTTTCGCCTACTTGCCTCATGCAAATACGATGCACGTTTTTAAATTTTGTAGGCATGAGAATCGAAATATTTCTAGTTTAAATTCCTCTTCAATATTAGGCAAGAACCAGACCCGATGGTTTATAGTTACATCTCTGAACGTGTGTTTCGGCAGCCCTGTCCATGGGTATGAGTTCCGGGGCCCCCTCAGACTGGGTTTTCATGGTGCTCATCGAAATTTTCCCCCATAGAGAGAGTCAACTATGTTTTCCTAATAAATTTAATCTAATAGTATTATCTAATTTTAAGAATCCCTTTTTTATTTTTGTATTTTCATTAATCTTATTATTCAATTTATAAAACAATTATTCATAAAGTTTTACTGTGTAATTTTTATTACGCAAACAGCTGCTACGCTATATTTTACACAATTTTATTGTTTTAATTTTATAAGAATTTCACGAAAGTATTTTATTATAACTTAAATACCCAATACACATGTTGTTAAGAAATAAACGTTTGTGTGCAAGCAATGCGTGCGAAGACTTTACTGCATACCTACTCTAACTGTATTTCATTATAAATTCCGAGTACATTATTTCTCGTGGGGGAATATGAGTTGATTTATAGTTATTTATGAGTTTAGTAATAATATTATGTAGATTATTTATCACAAGAGGAATTAATGTGCAAATGTAATTTTTTATGTTTTTTTTTAAATCAATTTTTTTTTAAAATTGTTAAGTGACAGTTTTCTCGTAAATTCCTTAATTATTTTTTATTTATTTTCATTTATTTTTGGTCTTTTTTATTAAAAATGTTGTGTTAAGTTTTTTCAATTTTTTTAAGATTGAAAATAAATATTGCAATTCTTAAATATTAAAGTATATTTCAAATACAAAAATTAAAATCGTGATTTTATACACATTTAAAATAATTCGGTGAGAAATTATTATTAAAAACATTGTACACAACAGATATATACCTACCTATACATCTTTCCATGAACACTTTTTCCAAGTTTCCAAATTAGTAAGTTTTTTACATAAATATTCACAATTTTTTTTAAAAAAGCGGTTATTGTTTTGACCATGGAAATATAAAAGTTTCGCCTGCTGCGCTTTCTTTTTGCATTCTATTAAAGTTTTATTATGAAATTACGGTTTTACAATATATATACCTGGCACAACATGGGTTAAGCACCATTCTGGCCGATTTTGAAGTCAAAAACCTTGTTGCGTCCATGTATCGGACGCGCCGGTCGGTGGACGCAGCAATGCAATGGAGTTTTTAAGGGTAACTAGTGAATAAATATATATAATTTTTTTTATCGAACGTTCTCAGAACGGACGTCGCACAATGGTTTTACTAGTATTGGGTCGTTGGAAACAAATCGAAATTTCAAATTGAAGGGACCACTAAATTTTGTTCCTATATCTTGACATCATATACCAGCACATCTTTCCCCCCACAACCGAACTCAGCAAAACGTTTCGTCGCTGCGTAACACGTCAGCAAAGATTGACTTCCCGAGCAGTCAAGATGTTTGTGTAAAAGTGCACCGTTTATTATATAACATTTAGGGACTGATAACTTTTTACACCGCTTGCTGGCAAACTTTTTTCAAGATGGATTCAATACCTTCAGGTGTATACTAAATATGTTAGGTTTTTTTTTCATTTTCTAATGTGACAAATTTGGAATATTTTTTTAAAAAAACATCTCGTGAATTAAAAAAAAAAAATAAGACGATTTCTGGAATAGTTAATAATAGGTTTTAGTCTGATATTTTCTAAAATTTCGTAAATGTGCTGATGTACTTTTATAGCTGAACTACATTTTAGTATCATATTGAAAAAAAAATCTTGTGCGTTTTTGCGTTTCTACGGCCCAGCAATTTTTACATAATTTACTTAGGTACTGTCAAATTTAAGTGCTTCATAAATATTATTTTTGTCACAGGCTCGGTTTCAGAGGATTCGTTCTTAAGACAAAAGGAGTTATTTGACATAATGATGAACTCAAAGTGCCAACAGATGGAAAAACGATTTTTATATTTAAAAAAAAAATTATGAACCTCACCAATTGCCTTAAAGAGGGGTTGGATGAACTCTATAAATAGATCGCGGGCTTCTAATTTCGCTTTAAAATAAGATGGACAATTGTTCGTTGAGATGAAGCTAGATTTTTGATGGAAAATAAAAAATGACGAGACTCCGATTGCTTTTATATTTTACGCCATTTCTTCTGAAAACGTCACGTCACGGTCGTAAACACAATTTGAATGTAGTTCTGACCGATCCAAACGCTTGAAAACGTCACGTCACGGTCGTAAACACAATTTGAATGTAGTTCTGACCGATCCAAACACTTGAAAACGTCACGTCACGGTCGTAAACACAATTTGAATGTAGTTCTGACCGATCCAAACGCTTGAAAACGTCACCTCACGGTCGTAAACACAATTTGAATGTAGTTCTGACCGATCCAAACGCTTGAAAACGTCACGTCACGGTCGTAAACACAATTTGAATGTAGTTCTGACCGATCCAAACGCTTGAAAACGTCATGTCACGGTCGTAAACACAATTTGAATGTAGTTCTGACCGATCCAAACGCTTGAAAACCAAAGTTCGGAAAAGTGCACCTCTTTCTCATTTGGCGTTTGCTACAAAAATAAACTTGAGAGCTTTTGGTCAATCGATTACATCAAAATTATTAGAAGACATTATTCTAGGCGCTCACAAGTGTACAAGGTAAAGATGTTCATTGGGACGCGAGAGGTTGCGGATTATTCTAGTATTTTTATATCTTCAATTGTACCTATACGATTAGTTTGCGGTAAGTTTGACAATATAAACGTAGTGTGGCAGAATCCTTGCCCATCGTCCACCAGATAATTGCCGCCCAGGAAGCACAGAACAAAGATTTTTTAAAATATCGCGAGAACTATTCCAGAAAATGTTCTCGTGAGAAATTTAATGAGAATGTTTTTAATTTAATGTTAGTTACATCTGATCCTATCATAACTAGTTACAGGCAACCCCCAAATAAACATTTAAATCGTTTTCCTAAGGAAGCTTTCGATTTAATAATTCCTCCGGATATTCGTTCTTCAAATATCTTTAGTACTGACAATGATGATGATTGTCATCGTCTGCATCGGAATGTTTAAAAGCAAAATTAAATATTGCTCGGCCTTATTTTCACATAGGTATGGAAATAAATAATTTCAATTTTAAGATATTTTTAAAATTTTATATTTTTTGTTAATAAAATCCAGTAAAACTTACTAAAACCGTTTTTTTTTATAACCGAAAAATAATATCACTTTTTTCCCCCGTAAATCCTCCCTGTGAATTGTTTCCAATTTTTGGGGTATTTGGAACCACTGTGCGTCTTCTAGTGAGGCGGGTGACTTATTAAAATTATCAGAATATTTTATCTGAATAAACGCCTGGATTGCCAGCAATTGTATATAAATATATTAAATATGTTCAAATTTCAAACAGTAATTCAGAATCCTAACTTATTTGTGCGTCATTTAAGCACACTGACTGTGACTGCACAGTTCCACACTGACTGTGACTGCACACCAACGGATGTGGTTGCACTGGTGAAGGACCACAATTACGAATCGAAACTTTGCTCGAAATGGCTTTTGCCGTGGTAAGAGACCAGATTTTATTATCCAGGTATTTCCCAACCTTCCTCTGTCCTTTCCCTTCCCTCTCCCATCAGCCTTACATCATACTCCAATTGGGGATACTAGTTAATGGATTGCTTGCCGTATCGTGTATGTATGGTGTATATGTATGTTATCGTGGTGTCGTGTATTGCGTGTGTGTATTTGTGACATTTTGATGAATTCTGTGTTTGTAGGTATGTATGAGTTTCTTATTAATTTTGTTCATTAGGAGACATTTATCATATTCATGCGGATCACAACATTGATTTTTTTACTATAATATAGTTTGACATTCTAGTGTCGATTTCGTGGAAACAAAATATCAACGGTTAAAAAATACTTTCGTTCGTCCGTTAGTTCCTTTTTTGTCCCCGCGCAAAGTTAACTTTTGAAAGCTATAAATTAATTAAGCTACGCACAATTGAATGGTGAAAGCGAATGATAATAAAGCTTAATTTTGTACATTAATGTTTTCTATTTTCAAATCACAATAGCATACAACATCGGCCCAGTGAAATTAATCAATTCTGTGTACCTACTAGTATCTCGCGCGCTCGAACTCTGGACTCCGGAAAATCAATTATTTTACGCTTTTAATAGGTCCTCCATATGTATTGAAGCTTTATAGCGTTCTAGGAATTCTGGTTTTAAGTTTCAGCTATTACCCGTGGATGTATACGCATGTTCACTTTAATAAATTCTGATACATATACGTGTATATTATATATTGTTTCTAAGCACCTATACATTCGTTTCTATTGATTGTATGCTCGTAATCTTATGTATGAAATGTCTATAAGAATGTTGCCTGTGTTATCTATCTGAATATTATGTATTTTATGCCTTTGTATTATAGTTGGGTCGTTTTCAAATTTTGCGCAGGTAAGTGAAGCTTGGATTTAAAGTTTTTAATTTTATTCGAAATTCATTTTTTACTGTTTCTTTGGATTTTTTTTATTTATATAGCTATTTATTTTTTATTTTCTGTTATTGTTCGCGATGGTTGCCCCATAGTTTCGGTTTTATTTTAAATTCTGTAGCATTTGACGCATAAAAACATTCCAAAGAAGCGAAGCTAGCAGTTCACAATGGAGTGCTGATACCAGCCCTGATGTGTGGTAGTGATGCATGGAACTGGTAGAGGAAGCATGAAAGTAGATCGAATTATGTAGAAATGAGATCCCTGAAGCATATGTGAGATAAAATCATATTATTTGACCGAACAACTAAATTTGTACACTATATTATTTAATGTGGAAATCCGGAAAGAATCCAAAGCTGAAGAAAGCGTAATGAACAAGATTAAGAAAGGGACGATACATGGTTTTGACATGTAGAGCAGGTGAATGAAGGAAGGATGCCAGGAGAATATATAACGTCAAAGTGAATGGTAGAAGAAGTCGGGGACGCTCGAGGAAGACACGGCTTGACCGAGTGAACCAAAAAGTCAGATCTTGACAGAAGTCTGAATAACTGAAGAATATAATAAAATGTATTTATTTATTTATTTGAGACACAAACAGGATATTTATACAACATTATTTTGGTTTATGTAAAACAAATTAAAATACAATTATAAATATCCCTAGACTAATGTGTCTGCAGTGATCACATTTGCATGTACACTGACACATGAAAAACATATATTTATACATAACTTTATAAAAAACTTAAATAGAAAATTTGAAATACTTAATAAACTAGTTAACAAATTGGCAAATGAAGATATTATTAATATCTTAAAATCATGGTTTGATAATAGCTTACTCACACTTAATGCAATAAAAAACCACTTATTTTCCTTACAGAAAATACCTGATCATAAAGTTAATATTGTGATCCACGATGAAAAATGTGATAATGTACTTATGAATGTGAATGTATACATATGAATGTGAATGAAGCAAGGAGTGTATGACAAGACAAATTTTTGTGGTGGTCTATACTCCCTGCCTACTCATTCGAGGAAATGGCGTTACGGTTATTAAGTTGTTAATTTTTAGTTTTATTTTATAATATTAAATTTTACACACTTAAAACTAGACATTGTAATATAATGTCTAGTTTCTATTTCATGTATTACAAGAAATAAGATATATCTATGTCGAAAATAGAAATTTAAGTCAAAATACGAATATAGGTGTATACAAGTCCCAGCTAGTGATCGCACGTGACATCATTGTTTTAGTATCTTCCGTCATTTTCGTTTTCAAACAAGAAGCATAAGAAGGAAGAGGACCGTACGAGCTCTCGCTGGGACTAGTTTACACAGTGGCGTGCGTTGCTCTTTTGTCAAGGGTAGTTTGTAGCTTTTCAGAGGTTGATTAGGTATACTTGTTAATCATGTCTTAATGTATGAAGTAATAAGCAAATTCCAAATTAAAACTAGAAATTGTCTGCAGAAACAATTTCTTACGGTATAACGATCGTCACAAGAAATTTCTGGGATTTTTTTTTTCTTCAGAAATCTATTCAAAGGAAAACACAGCTTTTCAGCCTTTGTGCTACCTAGTTTAATACCTCGTTTAATTATTTATATCGAAAAATTTTACATTACAATATTATTTGTTTTCTCTTGACTACTCTACGAGGCTCATGCCTTCGTCGAAGTCGTGTGTAGGTAATACTATAATGTAATGTAACAAGGATAATAAATGTAGAAATAAAAATAGAAACAAAACAATTAAATGAAATAAAACCATAATATGTTAACCACAATAAAATTAAAATTAAACTGAATGATAAAAATAGATTTATTATGTATGTAAGAAATTAGAAATACAAATATTTAAGTAATGTTAAAAAAGTAAGTCTCATGTGTCGCTGGCCCGCCGGCGGGAGCGGGGAAAAAGTCTTAGCTTTTTTTTTAAATGCAATTTTAACCCTTATGTACAAGAAACTGTATGAAAAACAAGGTCAGAATCGTTTGCGTCAACATCTTTCTTGACTTAACACTTTATTTGATTAATCTAGCTTCTCGGAATGCTTTCAAATGATTATCCTTAAGGGGATCCAATAGTCCAGGGAAAAATCGAAGTCGGAATTCACGCCCATTGTGGGAGGAGTTTAAAAATATTTGAGAAAAAGCTTTTGGAACGGTTGAAAAAGGTATTTGAGAATTTTTTTTTACAGGTTGATTTCGTAAAGACCTAAAAAAAACATTAACTCCTTTTTTACACATTGTTTATTGTAATAACAAGGAAATTTAAAATTGATTTCACGGAACCGAGCGACGTGGAGTCACACGTCCGCTCCCTGCTCCGGCCAGGGGAGTTTTGAAAGAAAGTAGGGTGTGGCAAGCCAGTAGTCCTTCGGTGAACGACATAAGGGTCAATTTGAAAACCCGCATTCGTCGGCTGCCAGCCGTATTGTGAAATAACAACGCAAATATGCATATTTTATTTTATTTTGTGAATATCGGGCGTAAATATCATATTTTTTTTGCGATTATCATAAAATAAACTAAATTTGCTACAATAAGCAATAAAACCATATCCGAAAAGATGTTCGTAAGTAGGAGAGTTTGCACTTGAAAATGTTTTTTTAAAGACCTGTTACTTTATTTTTTTCTAGGCTTATTAAAAAACTTATAAAAAAAATGACCGATATTTTTAAGGGCCAAGATATGTTCTACACGCATTATTTAATTGAAGCATTTATAATATTTCTAAGCGATCAAATTTTCAAAACAAAAACACATGATTTTGTGTGATTTTGCATTATTTACTATGGCTTCATCTTAAACATTAGTGCGACACTTTTAGCAGCTTGTCAGTGGTGAAAATAGCAATATTTTACGTTTTCAAAAGAGTAACATTGTCATTATTTCTTTGAAAACTTTTTTGAATTTTTTTTTCGTGTAGGGTGTGTATACAGGTTGGTGTAGAAATAATAAAATCTTTGGTAAGGTTATTTTCGCGAAATACCATCCAAAGTTCAACAGGTTTAATAAACTTGCTAAAGTATATATCTCTTACAAAACTTCCCTTCGAAAGAAGTCAAAATCACAGAACTCATTACTGTATGGAGCGGTGAAGAACTTCCAAGAAATATAAAAAAGAGGAAAATGGACTAAATTAATAAAAAACTAGCTGATCCGGCCACGCGTTGCTGTGGCTCAGAAACACAATGCCATCTACTAGATGGTTACCCAACCTAAATAACCTAGTGTTGTCGATAAATTAACTCACACTACCATCTGTTAGAAACTTATGGAACTTACAAATAATTACAAAGCATAATCCTATAACAAACATTTAATGAACATTTAATTCGCAATAATAAATATTGAGGTCAATAATCGAAATAAAAACTATCATATCTCTTAAGTTGGACCAAATTACACATAATAAGCCAAATTTCATCAAAATCGGTTAATTTTGGGGTTTATCTCGAACAAACACCGTGACGCCAGATTTTTATATATAAAGAAGATAAGTAAAGAAATACGTGAAGTATAATATTTATTTTTCGAATAACTTAATGATTTTAAAACAAATTATAACAAATTTTTAGAACTTAATCATTAAAGACAATATTAACGACTCTTAAACGAGAAAAATCTCAAAAAAGATTCGGTCGCATCTAGGAATCGAACCTGAGACCTTAGCCTTGCCGGAGCTTTGATTTACATAAAGGTGTTAATAAAAATATGCATTAAAGCTCGTTCACACACAGCTATAAAACTGCAAGCAGATATCTGTTGAACCGCGAGCGCCTATCTTTTGTACTTTCACACAGCGCTATCAAATATTTCTACCTGTGGTAGGAGAGGGGGTCAGATAAATTAGGGAGCGGCAACGGAATGCACATTTTTTGTTTTGAAAACTGTCAACTTGACATCTGTCATCCACTGGTCTAGGCAGCTCCGTAATTACAATGTCCCCTTACCTATTTTCGTCGGAGAGGGGGGCGCTTATCTTTTAGCATATCGCCTCTGGAGCGGTTCCGTCGTAAGATTTATATATTGTCTATTGTTGATCTGCGCTTAAACCGCCTAGGTGTGAACGGTCTGAAGGGATTGTATGGAGAGCGTTATTTGGCGTGCGATGATCTTTTATATTTTATAGCTGTGTGTGAACGAGCTCTTAAGGAGATGAAGATAATGTTGGTAGCTCTGAGTCAACGTATGATACAGTTAAATATGACGGAAAGAGATAGGGTCTAATTAGCTCAATGATAGAGCAAAGCTCCGACAAGCTGAGATCTTGGATTCAATTTATTCCTAAATGCGTCAGAATCTTTTTACTGATTATTCTGTTTCACGCTTTTCTTTTGTGAGTCGTTAATTTTGTTATTTTTAATCTCTCTTTCATTATTTCATTTCAAATATCCAATGTTGTACACGGATATTAAAAAGGAATATAGAATAATTTCACTTCATATTGGTATTCAATGCGCTGTAAATTTTAGGTGCGATAAACCAGAATTATTGTTGTTGAGCGAATGTGGTTCTACTTTTAGAGACCACGCATCCCAGGTTTGATGAAAAACGAATGTGTGCTTGATGTTATGGAGCCACCAGCATTTTTTCATCTGTAAAACATTATGCTTTTCTTAGTAAATAACTATTAAATATCTAAAACCCTCATTTTAGCAGAGTTATTTTGAGGTGTGGGTAGTACTGGGTAGGTTGACATTTAAATATATGAAATAAGTTTGTGAACTGTAATAATTGGATTTTTTAAAGAAATTTATTTAGTTACAAAGAACATATTTTTTAATTACTGTTGTTTTTATTATGTAGTTTTAATATTTAATAAAAGTTATATTTTTTTAGTTGAAGTTTTCAGCATATTTTTGACGTGAAAACTTCTTTAGCTCCATTAGGATTTGAAATTCGACGAAACGAAAAAGCGACACTAAAAAGAGACAAAGCACATCTATAGGATTTAGCCTATGAGAGATTTAGCCTTCGAGTACCCCTTTAGGTACGCGAAGCAAAAATTGGGGTTTTAAAAGTTTTAAAATTTTATATAGGTACTCTGAATAAAATTGCATTGTATCTCTGCGTCTTGATTGTTAAATTCATGTAATAATGAGAGTATTAAAAAGTTATAAATGAAACATGTCTTTCATTACACGTGTACATAAGATAGATGGAGAGTTCTGGGTACAACAAATTTGTATAAGAGTCAAGAGGTACGCAGACAAAAAGGTTGACTACCGCTGAGATAGACTAATTGGCCTCCTCTTTATGCGGTGCTATGTAGCTTATCGGTTTTCTCTTTGTGCGGTGCTTCGGAGCTTTCCCACTCTTGTCTGCTTTGGTTTTCTGTAGGTTTCACCTCTACAGTGTGTGAACTGCACACATTTTTTGAAGTAAAACTTTTTTACGCACACCCGACTTGGGGAGTAAGCTGGTGTGATTGGGCGGGGCGAACGAAGCATGAAGAAGTTTTACTTCAGTCGTGTGATCTAAAGCACACTCGTTTTTGAAGTAAAACTTCTTTACGCATGCTTGATTTGGGGAGTAAGCCGGTGAATGCGTGACGAGAGCGTTAAGAAAAGTGTGATCGGGTGAGGCGAACGAAACATAAAGAAGTTTTACTTCAGTCGTGTGGTCTAAAGCACACTAGTTTTTTTTTACAATTGTGTTTTGAATTCTTTGAAGCTATTTTCTATCTTGAATTAGTTTTCTCAGATTATAAGTGACAATCCGGCGAATTATATGTGTGTTTTGATAGGGAATAGGGACTTATTCAACGGTAATAAATTGTTCCTTGTTCCCTTTACCTCTCTCCACATCCTACCCCGAATAAGAGTTCGTAATAAACACTGCTATAATTTGAAATTCTACGAAACGAAAAATAGCGACACTAAAAAGAAACAAACACGTATATCTATAGGATTTAGCCTGCAAGAGAATGAGTTAGTATAATCTCTCTGTGCGGTGCTTCGTAGCCTCCCAACTCTTGTCTACTTTAGTTTTCTGATGGTTGAGAATCCGGAGCAATAATCCGGGGTGAATGCAGTGACATTGCATTAACGAAAACGCAGGTAAAATCACATCAAACAATTTATTATTCGTAGTGAAATCTATATATACAAAAATCAATATATGTTTGATTGCTTGCATGTATATACGTACATATGTGAGTTGTTTATGTATTGCTATATTAAGCACAAGAAATATTTGAAACTTTCAAAATAACTTCTTTACACCCTCGCGAAGATTTCTGGATTACAACTACATGAAAATACATCTGAAAACTTTTTTGATCATTACAAAAACTCTTACGAAACTGTCAAAATGTCACAATTTGAGAATGATATTTTGCAAACCATTGATTGCTTAATCAAAATTCAATTTTCGAATAAACTCTTTTAAATTCATGAATTTAATCGAAGTACTCACATATGGTACTAACAAAAATCGAATACGTACTTTGAATCTAATCAAGTATTTTAAATATTTAGGTACAAAATTTGATTGATTGTTCTTAAAATATACAAAAATGAATGTTTGTAATACATACATGGAAAATGAAAATTTGTAAAAAAATTGCAATAGGTGACACGCGAGCTATTTGAAAACCTTAATGTACCGGGACTGAATATATGGAACGCGGAAGGGGTGGGGAACGTGGGCGGGGTGGGGAACATGGGAGGGGAAGGGACGGCGGAGGGGGAACGGGAAAAATGGGAAAGGACACGCAGCTTAATCTAACAGTACCTTCCTTCCAATGTAACGATAAAATAAATTTGCCGTGTAAGATCTTTCGCCAAAACAGTTTGGTGCTTCGAGCCGGATTACAGAAGATATAGGAACCAGAATCATTTCACATAATTGCTAATGGATTTAGCACAACTACCCCTTCCCTCAATACCGAATGTTGCTAAGGATTGGAAAAGGACAAACTAGATGCTTCATAGAGTAAGTATGTCATAGTTGGAAAACTAGTTTCGTAAAGCCTATTTATAAATCTGTTCGAATATGAGCCTTTGTAAAAAATACGCAAAAAAAAATTAATTTACAAGATTATACACAACACGGGCATGCGCCTAACACCTCTGCCACAGGTCACCCCAAGTGGTTCGCTACGTTTGGTGATTTAGCAGGGGTGCCCGGGTTCATGGGGTGAGGTTTGTCTAGGTCTTGGAGGCGGATGACCAGGACAGACTGAACCCCAGATTCCTACCCACCCCTTAAACCCTTTTCCTTCCCTGAATTCTCCTCTCCTTCCTTTCCTTAAAAAAACCCTCCACACAGCATCCCCAAAGATGACATAGGCCTTGAGGGAAATTATTTTCCTCAGGGCCTCCTGTGTGGAGTTCATGTATAAAAAAAAAAAAAAAAAAATGGTCATCAAAAAATCCTAAAATTCAAGTAACAAACAATTTAATGAATAAAGAAAACCTAAAAAAAAAAAAAGTCTTATCAGCATGTGGGGGCGGGTTTAGAATGTGCAGTTGTAAGGAATAATGTAGATTTGACGATAACCGTGACATAGCATTGGGCGCGTTGGCGTCAAAGCTCGCCAGTTAAAATCTCGATAAAGGATAAATTACGTTTATTTAAAAAAAAAAATTTATATGTATTATGTAATGATGGTATATCGTCCATTATTAATTATTTTTATCTTGAATTTGTAGAATCCGGTTTAATTTTTTAAAAATTTAATGTAAATCAAATATAATAATGTTCTTATTCAGTTCTGTAGGTATTTCAGTTTTTTTATTATTGTGACAGCTGTTTTTTATTATTGTGACGGCTTATAAGGTCATTTTCGAACTGTGATTAGGCCACTTCGAGACGACTTATTTATATGATTCTATTTACCCCCGCTGTATTTCGCCAATTTTGCCACAGTTTGAAAGTGGCCTTTTAAGCCGAAACAGCTGTCACAATAATAAAAAACTCACAGGACTTCATATTAACATTATTAAACTTGATTAACATAAAATTTAAAAAATAATTACGTCATTCATTTTAACATTAACGCGCCCTCCCTGTAAAGGCATTTCTGCAGACCATCTTCCTCAGACTTCCTTCCGAAGTCTCACAGAATCCCCCGAAACTAGGAATACCAAAATCGAAACCATACCACAATACGTTACGCCGCGCCTAAACATTAATTTATTTAAATTGTTAGAATTAATTTTAAACCTCAACATAATATTTAATTGTATATGAAACAATTAAAAATATGAAAGCGGAATAACATAAAAAAATTATAAAAGAGGTTGCAAATATATTTAAGCAAGAACTTTCGAATTCTAAAAATGGCAGCCCATAAAAAAAAGTCAAAATAATTAAGGATAATTTTAGCAATGGTTCCTAGTGTTGGTCCCGGTAAGACTAGAAGATCTGTGTTCGGGTCCGAATTACGAATTCTATGTTTATGTTTTCATTGAGAGTTGTTAGCGTATATTATTTTCAATGATTATTATAATTTTTTTAATGTTTTTTATTTTATTTTGGCGGAGGTGGTGGTCATGGTGGGAATCTGAGTTTAAAATTAAAATAATAAATTGTACAATTTGTTCTAATAAATTTCGTATTTTTGACGTAACAATGGCTTATAAATCGATGAACACCGGCTGCACTCACGAAAAAGTATGACTCATTTTCACGTTCCGCATGAGCCGAGCGTGCAAGCGAGAGCGTGGAACGAGCGTTCGGCTTGTGACGCGTCTATCTCTCTTCCACTCCATCGTTGTTATATCACGTAAAATTATCGTCCGTAAACCGTTTTTGACGTGATAACGTCTTATAAATGGATGAACGCCGGCTGCACACGCAAAAAAGCATGACTCATTGTCATGTTCCGCCTGAGCCGAGCGTGCAAGCGAGAGCGCGGAACAAGCGTTCAGCCTAAGCGTTCGGCTTGTGACGCATTTATCTTTCTTCCACTCCGTCTAACTAACTAACCTTTATGTTGATTATTCCGATTTGAAAGCTCGTGGAGTGATCCACGCTCATCAGAACCCTGACAGGTTGGAAAAGCAGTATCCAACACATCCACCATTTGTAAACAGAATGTACATACAAATTTACAGAAAGACGAAATGCAAGACGGTGGAGTTACAGGACTTCGATAAGCTCAGTCATAACAACAAGAACTTAAAAAATAATACCTTTTTATAATGATAATATTCATTTCAAATTTTTCTTGTTAGGCGAAAAACATTAACTTTTCAATATTTTAATGAAAGCTGTTTAATATTGAAATAGTTTTGGAACTATTCCATATCCCAAGATTCTATCCAGAATATTTTCATTTACCTCTCTTCCTTCAATGTAAGACTTGGACAAACGAAGACAGGTAAGACCTGGGAAGAAAGAAGACTTAAAAATAAAACTACCCATTCGGCCAGAGAGGTGGCAAATTATTCACAATACACACGTTATTCGTAATATTTTCGTTGTCTTTGGTAGGTTATCTTATCTTGCTACCTGCAATCGAATCGTTAATCTTAAAAATGGTCCTTTTGAATCGATTAAATTGTGCATTTCCAGATGAATGTCGTCGTGTTGGGGAATTAAAATTAATTGTGTTGTGAGATGTAAAACATGCAACGTGAATTAACATTCAGGTTTGTTTTCTGAAAGAATGTTTATACCGTAAGACGCAACACTTTTTAACTGAATTACAAATACTCCTCAAATGACACTTCGCGGAGAACAGTTATGTAGCTGCTTTATTGTCATACAATTTCTTTCTTTCTTTTTTCTCTGAAGGTTATATATTATATTTGACACTACTGTGTTTTATATTTCATTTTGATTAACATTATTTCTGTTATCACTACAAGCATTTCCGTTTAGTAACAACTAAACATTGATTACTCGTGCTGTGAACATTTCTTATTGGAGTGTTAATATCTATGAAAATCCCAACGGCAATTTTATTATTGTAATAATTGCTAACACTCTGTAAATGTTTCAAACAACGAATAAATAAATAAATTTGCAATCGCGATTTCTTTCCAACAAATTAGTTATTTATGGATAAGTACTAAGGTTTATAACGGGAGGATCAAAAGCTGTTAAATGGAATAAAATATAATATTTATGAAATACAACCCCTAGGGGACACTCGAGGAAGTTATGGCACGATCAAGTGAATCACATACTTCAGTCGGGTCGTGCAAAGAGTCAGAATAACAAAAGAGTTCTGCGGAAAACGGTATGATGGTTAGTTTGTTACCTACATTTCCGGTGGAAAATTCATAAAAGTTTTTTCGAACAAACCCTTTTATTCGAAAGTCCCTGTTTTACCGACTCGCCCCGCGGTCCACGGAGGCTGCGCGGCGCGGATGCGGTAGGGAGGGGGGCGGGGGCACCCGCGCTGCGTTCGAAAAGTTCCGAAAAGTTCCGCCGAAGCCGGCCGCCGATTGCCGGCTGCTGCTAGAGTGCTGGTGCTAGTGCGTTGCGCGATCTCGTCCGGGCTACTCGCGCCAGCGGAAACGCAACCGAATACGCATACCTTCTCGCAGCAATCATGATGGGGGCAAGGCTCCTTTTACTGTTGCTTTTAGCGGCTGCCGCCACGACCGTGAGTAATTTTCACAAATTTTATTGCAAAAAAAAAAAAATCGTTCATTAAAAATGTCAAATTTTTTGACAGATTTCTGCCTTTTTTACGCTGGTGCTTTTTTAAAATGGTTAAAATATGTTTGAGCGCACTTAAAAAAATATCAGTATGATTTAATAAAGCTCCGAAATAAGTTTTCACAAAAAGTATGTCTTGCTGATAAAATATTTATTTCACAAATACAAATTACAAAATGGAATAACCCTCTTCAATATATAATAAAGAATTAGTAAATAAATATCAATGAGCGTAATTATTTTATTTCTTTGAATTCCTTTTAAAAAATGTAAATAATTGTTCTTAGAATCATTTTCGGTAGTAATATTATTTATAATAACACTTAGAAACATGAGTAGGAAAGTCAGAACTTTAGAAGGTGGTATTAAAAAAATATATATTCAAACCTACTTTAAATCACCATCATAAATGTCAGCAAGAATTATTTTTGATCATTTGGAAAAGTTACACAGAAAAAAAAGCAGATTTTTTATCTACCTACCTATTTAATATGCGACTTAAAATTTTCATAATATTTAGTAGGTATCATTATTATACCTATTTAATATATGATTTTTTTCTCTATTTATTTAAACATGTTTTGTTATACTGGACTATAGTGAAAATTGTGTTGTCTCCGAAATTTAATGGCGTGTTTCAGTATTCTACTGAAGCCGATGCGATATGTTATAAGTTAATACTTCCTTCATTTAAATGTTATGTTCCAGGAATGAAAAATATAAATAAATACCTGGCTGGTGTTAAAATAATCATTATTGATACTGTCACAAACATTTTCACTTTGCACATTGTAATATTTCACAAACAAATCCATCCATGTTATAAAAACGCAGTAAATGGATTTTAACCTTACTATAATGAAAAAAAATCAAAGTTTTTGAACTTTTTCAGCTAATTTATAAACATTTTGAAAAATGTACATTTACAATATTTTCTGAAGTTCGATGTTATAATTTTAAAAAAAAACTGTTTTATTTGATACAGCTGTTTTAATTTATTAAAATTAAAATATTATGTAAAATCAATCATAAATATCAATTGGTCGATAGTTAAAGTTTTACTAAAACCACATTCAATTTAATTTTATTACACTCGAAACCGCAAGACTTATTCATTGAAGAACACTATTAAATCACCAATGGTCAGCCGTGGTGCGAATTATGCTAAAACAGTATTAAAATATATTTTGAAACTCGTGTCAATAAAGTTAAAATACTTTAAGTTTCAAGAAAAAACAAAAACAAAATAATATGTACTTTGAGGCTTACAAGAACAAAGTTATATATACTTTAAGGCTCACAAAAACAAAGTTATATATACTTTAAGGCTCACAAAAACAAAGTTGTACATACCTTAAGGCTCTCAAAAACAAAGTTATATATTCTTTGAGGCTCACAAAAACAAAGTTATATATATGCTTTGAGGCTCACTTCTCTATTATAAGGTAACAAATTTTCAATGCGCTCTATAATGACGTGATCCTCAGTTTTGAAAAGCCCACGAGAAATTTGATATTTTGTTAATTAAATTAATTGCTGTTGCCTGTAGACGAAAAGAGAATCCTAAATGTAGAAATTACATAGCCACATATTATTTTCAACACAAGTTTCAAACACAAAAATAAATAATTGCTTAAAATTTCGTTTGCATTGGAAAGTGTGTAAATTTATTTTAAATTCATTTCAAATCGAAAACTTTACACGATTTTTACAAATAAAAAGACGGTATAACGGTTGAAGCTCGCAGAAATTGTTGTACTCCACTTATCTACAAGCAAGCCACAATAATATATGTATTAACTTATGGTTTACGAAATATGTGATATAATTTGGACACAATATATATGAAATATGTTTATTTTTCGTGCAATCTTCTCGCCGGCCATGACTGTTATCTGCTGTAATTGTGACATTTGCTGACTTTTGATACAACATTAAAGTTTATCGTTCATATTTTTTTTTGCAGATAATGTATTTTTAAAATTTTAATTACATCTGAAATTATAGGTTTTAGGAACAGAAAAATATATTCTGATAACATTTATTCTTTACGTAAGAAGCATAGAAATGTATTCAATTATTATCGTTTAATTTCATTACGCCGTCACTCTGCAAATTAATGTAATAATAATAGTTATTTGTAAAAACTTCCCAAGAACCCACATGATTTATAATATCATAAAATTCATTTTATTTGGTAAGATGCAAAGTTCAAAAGGCAAAGGGTAGATAGGAAGAATTCATACAGATTTTTAAGTTGCTAGTGCAACTCGGATTATATGAAACATATGATTAATTTTCACAGTCGACTTTTTTTATTTTGTCGCTTTTGAAGGTTTGATAGGATCCAATAAGTAACTCTTTTAATTGGGGAACCTGTGTACAGAAGGACGATTATATTTTCCAAGCGCATTTAATCCAAGCAAAGAAAGCTTTACCGTAATTTTGTATCGAAGAGGCTCCGTGATCGCGGGTTAATTATTATGCCCCGTGAGAAGGTATTATTATTATTATATTTGTTACCTTCGAAAGCTACGCTCTTAATAACTGCTTTTAAACTTTCGCTCCGTTCAAACAAATAATCTTAAGGTTTACACACTTATTATAAATATAATGTCTTTCTAAAGGTACAAAATAAAATAATAATATATAATCAAACGTATAACGATCCTTTGGCCGCATCTGTTGGTATGTTTTAATAAATGCATATTTTCGGCTTCGCCATTTTACTAAAAAACCAGAGACGCGTGCTTCGTTTAAACTTGTTGTATTTATCGTTTAATGACTATATTTGTTGGTTTTGCCGAAAAGAAAATGATATGCATGATTTCACAAATGTTGTGAGTCAAATTAAAAATAGCTTAAGTATGTAATATATATTGGTATAATCTCGTTATTCATTTTGGGAGCGATTCGCAGGGTTCGGGAGGGAGGTCAACATTGTAGTATGATGTTATGTAAAGTCGAACACGTTCTTACACAATGGCCAGATGAAAGTAATACAACGCTTCATTTACCTATTTGTACGATAAAAATAATACAACATGATACATAAAATACACTCCTTTTTAGGCGTTGTTTTAACCGTGTTGTGAAAATGTATGAAAGTAACAAGTTTTATAATGATAGTAAGGAGTATGTGTTGTTTGTTTGTAGGTATATAACCATACCCACATGATATAACCCCTTTATAGGCGTTGTTGAAACCGTGTTGTGTGAAAAAATGTTGTCTCCAAATATCTGGGAGAGATGCGCATGCGCGAGCACGCCCACACCTGTTGCGATACTTACAGTAATTTCTCACACGTCTAGACAACAATTATTTACTTCTCTTAAAAGTGTTCTAGGAATTTTGGCTGCAAATTGTGACACTGATTTGCATAACATTTCAAACTTAAACATAAATAACTTCAAACGATGCATCGGAAGGAATTTATTCGCTTGCACATAACATATATTTCGTTCGTCGTTAACAATTATTAATAATATTATCATAGAATGCCCGTTTATTACGATTATTATTTTTACAAATCACCATGTTTTATTTATTATATTATTATCTATAAGAATCACGAGAAATTTTACTATTTGACGGATAAATGAATTTATGTCTCTGAATGAAATCTTTCTAATGAATACAGGAACTAAAATAAAATTGCATCTCGTATATTATAATCATACTATTTAATAATAATTAAATATGTTTTTATTGTATTGCTTTATTTAACATACCGTCATCGAATCCGCAAGTTTGCGGTTTTAATTATGTCTTTTTATTAAGTTTTTTAAAAACACACTTTATTAATGGTTTATGACAAATTTTAATATAATATTTTTGCAATTCGCTGTCAGCCGGAAGAATGTTTTTTTTGTTGTTATTTATATTTTTGATACTGATAATTCATTAAAGGATTCCATTACAATATAGGTATATTAAAATAGTTTGAAACCTTTTCATTCCGAAGATGGCCTAAATAGACTGAAACCGGTAATGGTCAAATACAATAATTGGAAAAGTGTTTAAAACTGTTTAAAAAAAAACAGGATGTTAGGCGACATTCTTGACTAACTTTAACCAGTGATTATTGTCATTATTTTGAATAAAAAATGTATTTTGGTCACTTGAGTCACTTTTGGTCACTTCTAGACTAACTTTAACCAGTGATTCTTGTCATTATTTTGAAAAAAAAAAAGCAAACGGAATTTTGGTCACCGGTGACTTTTTTCGATGTTTTTTTCTTCAAACCAAACAATTAAAAGTTTCTTCCATATGTCATCATTGGTCACTCAGTAGAATAATCGCTCAATCTCTCACCCCGACCCTACATATCCAATACTAACTGTTTTTTATTGTCTTAAATGCAAAAAAAAAAAAAAACAACAAACATGTTACACGAGACCACATTTCTTTTACAATTTTTACTCCAAATAATGCCAGAAATCACTGGTTAAAGTAAGACAAGACCATCAAAGTAAGACAAGTCCCTTAAAACACTGTTTATATTTTTGTTGTCGTTTTGAAACCTCCCATAAATAACTGCATTGCTTTTGTTAATTCAATATTTCTAAATTTCATGTTGTGGCTCCCTCCATTTTATTGAAATGCAATTATCGAAGCGTATCCTATTCAATAATATAATTATTGCATTCCAATACGAAAGCATTTACGAACAACATAGAATATAGCAAGAAATGCCTTCCATGCATGTACTCATTCGAACCGAACCCAGTAACAATGAAATACAATGTTCTGCTTCAGCGGGTACGAACTCTGGTCGTCATTGAGGGCTCAATTCAAGTTTCTGAACAATAACTACAATAAAAATTGGACCCAAACTTGACCTCAGATTTTTAATCTTTGCAATTTAAAAATCAATCTAACATCAAGTCGTCGAATGGCCACAACTCAACTAACTTAACTAACCGTGGCGCATTTTCGCCGCAGAGGTAGGCAGAGAGAGTAGACCTCCACACAACATTGTCTTGTTTCACTCAAATGCATGGTCTCATTCATACTCAAATATTTGACACCCGCAATCTTGATTTATCTTTGTCCAGAGCGCCCTTGAGGGGATTTTTCATCAAAATAGCGCTATACAAATTATCCACTAACTATTATTATTTATCAAGGTTATTGGGCATTTATTTTATTTGTTCGGTTAGCACGTTTATGAAATGGGAGATTGAATATATTGTTTGGTTTATTTTGTAAAACTTCACAAAAATAATTAAATAAAAACTTTTTTTACTAAGTATTCGAAATATCAATACTTTATTCTCATCCTATAAGGATCATACAATTGGTAACTTATATTATTTATGTAGGTATATTTGCTTTAATTCATATTTAGTTAAAAGTTCCACGGCTGTTGAAAACAGTTTCGTTGGAAGGAAATTACAAACAGCAAAAATATGTGCAAATTTCAAGACGCTACAATTCAACTTTTTTGAGTTAATTAATAACTTTTCTCTTAAAAGAATAACGCCTTGCAGAACAAGTAACAATAATAATATATAGGTATGTAGTAGGTATCTACCCATAAATAAACATACATTTATTATTTTTACATCAGCTCCACACTGGAGGCCCTGAGGGAAATAATTTTTATGTTTACTTAGGGGATGAACCATTTGGGTGACCCATGGCAGAGGTGTTGGTTATTCTAATAAATGGTTCCCGGGACGGCGGTACCCATACCCACCCCACAAATTAAAATACAATATAAATCCATATATTGTGCTTTTGGCTTTGGCCATGTTTATTGACCAGTTCTGAATAGATAGGCCCCACCTTCCTCTGCTCCATCTCCTTCCCCTCCCCACTACCTTCAACCTACAAATTACCCCCATTGGGGATGCTATAATCTTGCTGGCATCCGATGGTTGGGAGCAGTTGGGTATTGGTAGCAATTCTTGTGTGGTATTCTCGTAAGTACATTTTTTAAAATACCGTTTATGGGTCTAATTAGCATCGCGTCTGGGTCGTGAGTTTAATTTCACAGCTGGCTAAGTCTTCCACCACGCTACAAACAACATTTTCCGCTTACTTTGGTGGTAGTAGGAGATTTTCAAATTATTCGAACCCGGGAAAGTTTGTCTTTATTTTTTTTATTATTAATAATAAATTACAACAATAAATGTAATTTTAGCCATATCTGAAAACAAAGTCTCATAGAGTCTAGGCCAGCTCTCCATTGCTGAGTGGCTAAAGGATTGTTTCAAATAATTTGAACAATTCATCAAATTTTATAAAGTTCTGTGAAAGTTCTGTTATTATCAAGTATTGTGAAACAATTGGCTCGTAATAAAATAAGGACAGAACTTGAATAGAACATTCCCAGAACTTGAATTTTTATTTCGAAATATGGTGAATTTTTCAAATTCTGTTGCGCAGAATTACAGAATCCGTCCTAAAACTTTGTCATTTATCATACCTCGAAGAATATTAATAGGTGTAATATTAATTATTTTTATTGTTTTTAGCGACGTCATGATTTTCTTTATATCTATAAAATATATGATATACCATGTCCCACATTAACCTACCTACCCACAAAATAAAACAAATGTTAAGATAATGACATGTCACTTGAATTATATAAATTATAGTGCGTGCGTTAATTTAAGTGGATCAAATTTAATTGCCAATCATATGTGATAAAAATAATGTTACACGAATCATTGATTGAATAATGAGGGTACACGGATATACATAGTCATCCTACATTTCTACAATAAAATGTATTAGCCTCCTTCAGCTTGGTTCGTACCCATTATCTATAAGAAACATTAATGTAACAATTTTGTTCTTTCTAAACCTATATTATTATTTTTTTTATTAGTTTACATTACCTACATCAAATAATAAAGTGTAATAATTTAAAAATTAAAACAATTTAACTTAGTTTTGGAAACACCGTTCCTTCAGAAAACATTTCACAAATTTATCTATATCAACACCGCGCATCTAAATAAATACTTTTTTTAAAATTTCTTTTAAAATTAAGCAAGAGCATGGTTTGAATCGAAAAATATTGACCAATCACTTTTTATACAAAGTTTTGTAACAAAATAATTGGTTCTTATCAATGATTAGCAGTAAATGCTTAAACAAAAGTTTTATTTAGTAATAAGAATAAAATTATTTTAATTTTATAATACTCTTATAATTTTAAGTGACGTACTTGTCTTACGTTAACCAGTGATTTCTGGCATTATTTAGAGTAAAAATTGTAGAAGAAATTTGGTCTCCGGTGACATGTTTGATTTTTTTTTTGCATTTAAAAAAACAGTAGGTATTGGATAGGTAGGGTCGGGGTGAGAGGTTGAGCGATTATTCTACTGAGTGACCAATGATGACACGTGGAAAAAACTTTTTATTGTTTGGTTTTGAAGAAAAAAACATCGAAAAAAGTCACCGGTGACCAAAATTTCGTTTCCATTTTTTATTCAAAATAACGACAAGAATCACTGGTTAATCAGAAGTTAGTCAAGAACGTCGCTTAACATCCTGTTTATTAAAACAGCTTTAAATATTTTTCACTTATTTTATTCGACCGTTACCGGTTTAAGCCTACTTAGGTCATCTTCGGAATTAAAAGGTTTCAAACCATTTTAATATACCTACTATTGTAATGGAATCCTTTAATGAATTATCAGTATCAAAAATATAAATAAAAACACAAAAAAATTCTTCCGGCTGACAGTGAATTGCAAAAATATTATTTTAACATTTATCATAAATTATTGAAGTGTGTTATAAAAAAACTTAACATAGTTAAAACCGCAAACTTGCGGATTCGATGACGGTATGGTTATAAAGCAAGAAAAGAAAAAATATTTAATGATTATTAAATAGTGGGATTATGAAATACGAGATGCAATTTTATTTTAGTTCATTTAATCATTGGAAGAATCATTCATAGACCTACAAATAACTATGTATTAAAACAATTTTACGCCATACAATAATTTATCCGTCAAATAGTAAAATTTCTCGTGATTCTTATAGATAAAAATATTAGTACATGGTGATTCTTGTAGAAAATAATATTAATACATGGTGATTTGTAAAAATAATAATATTAATACATAGGAATTCGTGTAGACAATAATTATAATACACGGGGATTCTATGATAATTGTGGACCCATTGTAAAAAAAATTGTCTCACAGTGGCATTTAGTTCCGAATTTAGCGATTAACAAATTTTAAAACGTATTTTTGAATAGTTTTGTGATCTAAAAAAAATATTGTTGAGCCAAAAAAAATCACAAAAGCTCCCGATGACTGCAAAGCTTGCAATGCATGTTCGCAATGCCAGCCAACAGTATTCCGTGGCCAACAATTCGACCTATAATCCCGTCTAAGCGTTCTTCCGACCAGAGACGGTCAAAGTATTATTAAAATTATTATGTATTATTTATATGTACTGCCCGTTCCGCTACATCTACACGCATGAGAAATAAATACATACAGAATATATTATATCTTGCTCGTTGCCGGAAATATCGTGATAAGTGCGATGAATTTTACTCGCTGAAAAGATGCCAATTTAAAAAAGCTGTTAAAATAATATTACTCATATTTTTCACGCATTCTTTTTTCATTCTTTTTTGTCTTGGATATGGTATTTTTTTTATCAGTCCATCTGACCGAAATGGCAAAATATAGAGGAGGTTCGCAAAAATGTACCGCGTTGTAATCGTAATCAGTAAGATTAAGGATGGCTTGTGTCGCGAAAATTCAAATGTAACATTGTCATCAAATGGCCGTTCAGTGTAATTTTGTTATTTTCGACAGTTTAAACGTTCCCTTTAAATGCCGATACTAAGTCTGTTTCAGAACAAATTGTTATCAGCGGAAAGAGGACAAATACAATGTTGTAAAGCTTGTTAGTTTTTTACAAATTGATAAAAAGCTGAAACGCTTCTAGAAAATTTTCAAATGCTAAAAAAAAACAAAATGGCGCTGAGTGGCCATTTGATGACTTTGTCAGAAGTAAATTTTTGCGAAACAATTGAGCCTAAGAAAGGGCATGTAAAGCGAATGAACGAACATAGCAGTTTAGGAGAATAATATATAACACGAATTTGAATGATAACATGACACAACCAAATACTTGAGACGGGCCTGGTCAAGAGTCAGAATAACCCAAGGGTATATAAGAGACAATGTATGAATGTGAATGAAGTAAGGAGTATGAATGTGTAAGATGGGGCGCTATTCGGCGGTTAATCTTCTCTGCGGAAAACCAGCGTGATGGTTATTCAGTGAATTAATTGCACGTAGAAAGGATTCTCTTTTTGATACCTACATAAAACGGGTTAAAACCTTTCTAGAACAGTTTTAAAACAGATATTATGTTCCATTGCAACTTGCATACGCTCCTACTAAAAACTTAGTTCGCAACATGATCGGAATGAAGGTATTAACAAATGAGGTGCAAAGTGCAGAAGAAAAGCGCTTTAGTGTCCTATTTTCATAATATGTATGAGGGCATAATGAACATGAGAGCGTTATTTTGTTACATACATATTTACTTAACGAACTTCCCCTTAATGTGAAAAGTTGTAAATTCAACACTAATTACCACTATCCTTTAGGATCGTAGGATCATCTCTATTGAATTTTTTTTCACATGTTTTTAAATGTGTATTGGGTACATATTGAACATATTGCCGACGCTGCGTTATATCAACATTATTTTAGTCACAAAAATGTATTTAAAAAAAGAAATACATTGTAAATACACATTTTTATTGGTATGTATTACTGAAAAGTGTCAATTTTTATTAGAACAACTCTCTTTTTGTAACTTTTGAAGGTTATTTCAATAATAGAAGATAACACAAAAAAATCTAAATGAAAATATAAAAAATGACCAAACACAATTTTTCTATTGAAAAAGATAGCTGTCAAAAATATGCGAAAAAAATCAGTTGAAGATAATGTTAATTTTGAAATTTGAAAATGAGATTGACAAAAATGACATTTAAATAATAGGTCTCAGTAGCCGAATTGGTAGTGGCATTTGTCCCGTTAGGAGGAGAGCCTGGGTTCGAGTTCCAGTTACGTCCGATAACTTTTTATTTTTCTGAGTCTTGTTCTTTTTCATATTTTTGTAGAAGAAGTTGGGGATGCCCGAGGAAGGCATGGCACGATCAAGTGAATCAGATACTTGAGTCGGGCCGTGTCAAAAGTCAGAATAATAGAAGAGTATGTATGAGACGATGTATGAAACGATGTATGAATGTGAGTGAAGCAAAGAGTGTGTGCCAGGACCGAGTTGTTTGGCGGTCCATCCTCTCTGCCTACCCCTGCGGGGAAACTGCTTGATGGTTAGTTAGTTAGTTAGTTAGTATTATTGGCGTTAAAACAGAGGTTCCGATCGGGTAAAATATTTTATCACAAATTATAACATTACAAATTATTAAAATATTTTCCTTGAACGATTGCAAATTATTTTCAATTTTGTAGAAAAATATTAAAAATACATTTTCTTTATAAAAGCAAGATGGATCGCGATAGTTTGCGGTTCTAAAAAGTAGGTCGCCCATCTACTAAATTTGGAAAACACGGTGGGAACAATCTGTGATTGTCCACGAGACGTCAAGTTGGTACTCGTATATTTAATATTTAGAAAACCTAAACCACAACATTGTACATTTAAATTAGCCCATGTTTGCGTGATATTTGTAGTGCCAAAAAGATTGACTTGTGATGCAGAAGGTCAGTAGGATAAGAATGCTAAATTTCAGTTTTTTTCGTGTGATCTCATTCATTATCTGCGGTTTCGGTTAATTTACACGATAACCCCAGGCGGAAGGAGTGGGCAACTGTCATGTCCAAATATTTCTGATGCTCTTATCTATCCTCACAACACGACCATATTTTCGTCTTGGCAATAAAACTTGCTCGTGTTATTTAGGACGACTTAATCTTTGGTACGTAACCTGTAAAAACACAACAGTTTAAATCTCTGTTTTGCCAGTCATAATTATTGCAGAAAATAATTATTATATCAGAAATTTATTTATCGCTCAGTACAACATTTGAGAGTGTTCTGGAATGTTCCACAATTATGTTCCCGATCCCCTATTCCCGAACTTTCAAGAGCTCTAGAACTTCTAGAACTTTCCGTAAGACTGTTCTAGAAATTTCAAGAGGGCGAAACTTCCAACCCTTTCATCTGCAAAAAGCACGCCCTTTAGGTAAAAACTAGAGACCTACCACACCATATAACTCATTTGATCGTACCGGGACTCGTTTTTGAGTTTTTGCGAGCCGCACGTTTTTTTTAGACTTTCTCTTATAATATATATTGATGATGATCATTCCACTTTTAGAGCAACTAAATTATAATTATTGCTTCTTTCTTATGACTGTACTACTCAATGTCGCTTCAGGTAAGTCAGTACGTTGTCCCAGACCCCCCCTAGGCAGTAGATCGATAAGGATTATATCGATAGCTTTCCGTAATTTCTCATTGTTCCCTAAGACAACTGCAGATCGCTAACTTACAACAATTGACGTCGAATATATTAAATCGAATATATCATTGTGAACTGTTATTTATTCGTTGGCGATCTGCAGTCATGCTAGGGAACGATGAGAAGTTCACGAAAGTTATCCTATCAATCCTTATCGATGGCTCGTGCGAGGACCCCAGAGACCCAAAAGCACTGGGTATCGATCGATAATATTTTATCGATAACGTCGCTAACTTGACTGCAGAGCTCCAACAAACAAACACCAAGTCAGGACGACTAAATATACTTAATTTATTTGTTGTGAGCTGTTGTTTTTACTTTAGCGATCTGCAATCGCAATCAGTTACTATGCCCTGAAATCAGACGGCTTGGCTTCGTACGCTATATAAGCATTGTCTGTTTCCTGTCACAAACAAAATAGGTTAAAATATATATATATATATATATATATAAGTACACATGTATATGCATTTTCGTGGATTACTCATCCATTTACACAAATAGTTCAGACAGCTCATTACATATTTTAATTTAGTACGCATTTGTTGTAAACATATATGAAGAAACCGTAGCAGATTGAATTGTTTCAGTCATATTCTGAAATAATGACCCATATATTTAATTACAGTTGCCTTGGAAATAGATCTACGATAATAAAAACTATGAGCAGCAAAAGTAAATAATTTTTAAACTTGGATATGATTCAAGAAAGATTAAAAAGAAAACATTTTGAATCAACAAATTAGTTGGACAGAGAATCCAATGTGCATATTATTGAATATTTTATAAAACCCTGAACTCTGCGAGTGTGTGACTTAAAATTTGCTTCTCAATTCTCATACTTGGAGAGTTGAAGTGATGGCAGAAATTTAGAAATTACAAATTACATGGCAGATATATTGTATTGTCATAGTTATAGTATCTATTACAACTATGTCCATAGAGTGCCCCTCTTTTGTCCACGAATTGGCCATTGTTTAAATGTTTAATAAAAACATTAAGGATGGATTTGTCATTTTTCACGATTTTAGGTTTTCACGGCCAAAAGTTTTTTGTTATTTATTTTTGAGGTGTTATGCCGTGTTGCGCTACCTCCTCCGTTTCTCCTACCTCCAACGTTTCGGACAGCGTTACAGTGTCCATCATCAGGGCCTATGAGTCCCTGATCTGCCTTGAGATGATGTCCCTCATCTTTCCTGAAGATGGACACGGTAACGCTGTCCGAAACGTTGGCTAAAGAAGGTAGCGCAACACAGCATAACACTCCAAAAATAAATAACGAAAAGGTTTCAAATTTAAATTCAAATTCTCAATTTTTTTTAAAGAACTCTGTGTAGTTTTATATGAATTTATTTTTTATACACTAACAAACTCACGTATTTAAAGAAAAGTCACATAATTTGGCTTCATTCGCTTTTGCATAATTCTAGGGCCCAGTTGTTTCGCATAAATTCACGCGTGACAAAGTCACCAAACAGCGCCATTTCACTTTTTTGTCATTTGAAAGGTACTCGCGAAACGCTGATTCCGGGTGCGTTTCAGCTTTCTACCAAACTGTAATAAGCTGACAAGCTCAACAAGCGTTTGAATTTACTCTTCGGTAAATTGATGACAATGTTTCATTTGGATTCGTGTAAAATAATCGTCAAGTGAAACAACGATTTTAAAGAGTAATTTTAAAAGCCTTACATTCAATAAAAAATAAATATTTTTGCTCTCCCTGATAACAACTATCAGTATTTGTTTAACCACTACGCTTCGAGTGAGCAAAGGGGCTTTCTGTAACGGGCGACGGTGACTTAATAAAGGTAGCGGGTTCGATCACCACCGCAGCGCGTCAAACTGAGTGACATTTTATAAATTAGTTAACGCACAGGTAATTATATTTCTGTGACGTAAAAATACAGCTTTTTGTTCAATTGCCCCACATTGTAATATTTCCAAAAATATATATATTTTAATGTTACGATAGGAACCAGTTTTCATCAAGCGGTATCGTACACCTACCCCAGATATTTTCCATAATTTTTCGTTTTTGACGTGATAACGTCTTATATATCGATGAACGCTGGCTGCACTCACGAAAAAGCATGTCTCATTATCACGTTCCGCCTGAGCCGAGCGTGCACGCGAGAGCGTGGAACAAGCGTTCGGCCTAAGCGTTCGGCTTGTGACGCATCTATCTCTCTTCCACTCCATCGTTATTTATTTATTTTATTTTATTTATTTCTATACATTACAGTATTTACCTTTATAATTTTATTATGTTGGGTGTAAGGTAGGTTTGTGAAGGTGAAACTGTGGATAGGTATTGTTGTATGTTTCGTGAACACCTCACTAGGAGAACCTGTGAGGTGAATATGACGTTATCACGTAAAATTATCGTGCGTAAACCGACTTTACAGACAACCAATTTTTAATGTCACGAAACAAACCAGTTTTCATCAAGCAGTATCATACACCTACCCTAGATATTTTTCCATAATTTTTCGTTTTTTCTAATGCAATGTGCTTCAATAATTTGTATTTAGATAAACTTTCTCGTTTGTATATTTGCAAAAATGCCACAACAGCTGTCAAAAAAAAACATTTGTGTTCAAATTATCTACTCCACAGATGCCGCGTAGATTTTTCCTGTTTACATATTTCTATGATTTCACGGCTGTTAAAATAAACAAAAAATGGTTGTGACTTAAAATGTAATTTTATAAATCCGTTTTTTACTTCTGCCCGGAAAAGTCTGGCGAAGTAAGTCTCTCATCGCAAGTTCATGAAGCTTTCATATCTGATATTTTCACCGCCAAATGACTTTAAGTCCACCACCCTCCTCCCGGTGGTAGTTTTCAGCAGTTAGTTGTTGAATTTGCCATTTGAATAATATGGTGGTACGCAGTCTGGTAATTAGAATTAGAAACTGTACAATGCGCAAGTCATTAAAAAGTACCTACTCGGAGTGTGATGCAGATTTTAAAGTTCACATGCTATCATCAAAATCAAAAAATAATAATTACTTAAGTTTAGAAAACTATTATTAGTTTGTCGCCATAGCATAAAATACGCTTGAAACCGCGGGATGTGCGCGCAATCTGATTATTTCTAAATAGCGAAAATTGAATTTTTTTTTTGTTAAAATTTAATAATCCGTTTTTATATTGAAAATTTGAATGTGTTTATACCGGGCTTTTCAATTAGTAATCTCCCTACAACAGCTTGTTACGAACGACTCGCCCTGCTTCCGAAGCCTCCGCAACGGATTGTTCTATGCCCATTCCATCAATATTGACCATTTCCCAAAAAATCTGAACCAATTTTCACGGTATTGTAATTTGCATCGTCTATAGATAAATACACTATTCGTTTACTTCACAGTATTTTCACTAGTTGTTTTCAACAATACAGCACCTATAATTAAGCTCAATTTGCTGTTTTCCTGTCTTTCTATGGCAATAAAAAATATGTATATAATATCGGTGACCGGACAACTCGGAATTAAACCAACTCAAAACCATCTCAGATAAGTCATTTAGAGTGATAAAAAATACATATAAAGAATTGGTTAAACAGGTTACGTTAGGTTAGGATTATCGGCTAATTTAAAATTATTTTTTTCATAGCTTTTAATGACTTTTCAAGGACGTGTTGAGTTGACTTTACTCTCAGTTGGCATGGAACCATAATATCAGTAGATACATAGTTTTGTTTATGTTTACCCGATATGCGATGAGAACTACACCCTAAAGTCTAACCAACAAATGATAGATTATTTTATTAAAATCATCTTTGCAAAGTTTTTGAGCATAAAACTAAACCGACGAGTAAGTGCAGACGCTCAAATGAAGTTACTCGTGCCACACTCTGCAAGTCCTAGCGCTATGCACTTCTATGCTATGGTACCAGTAAGTGTAAGTAAGTACCAACTACCTATTTAAGTTCATTCACCCGCAGTGTTTGGCGTAGAACAATCTTCTTGCTCTGAGCCATATAAGTCAAATGGTAGTAAAATTAAAATCATGTTTGCCAACAGAGACCTACGTATAATGGCACGGAATACGTAATGTCAAATAAGCGAATGACCAATTGAATAAATGATAACAATTTTGAGGCAAAGCGCCACTTTAAACAACTAATAAAATTAAATTATTAAGATTTAAAAAAAATTATTATGTTTTGAATTTTATTGCATTTTTAAAAGAATATTCTGGCTTTGCTTTTTGGCGGCGTATCCATTTGAAGCGCTTAAATGATACATTTGCCTAACATTTAATATTCCGTATTACATAATCTTAAATGTAAGATTTCAATGCCAGATATTCGGATAGTGTCGTTATGTTTTATGGCGTGACAAGGGAACAACAGGTGTCAAATATGAATGGTGACCGGCCAACTCGGAATGAAACCAACTCAGAACCATCTCAGATAAGTCATTTAGAGTGATAAAAAAATATAAATAAAAACTTGGTTAAATAGGTTAAGTTAGGTTAGGGTTATCGGCTAATTTATAATTATTTTTTTATCACTCTAAATGACTTATCTGAGATGGTTCTGAGTTGGTTTCATTCCGAGTTGGCATGGAACCAATATGAATATGTATTCTATATGTATACTCAGATCTTTTACCGATATGAGTTACAAAAAAAAATCGTAACAATTTTCAACGCAAAATTTTTTTGACAACATTCTTATTTTTGTTTCGTAGTTCTTTCACATGGACAAAGTATACGTCGAAATCGCGGCGCACAGTTTACTTCAGCGCTGTGATTGTGGCCGTTATCACGGTAGTGGAACAACGAATGACTTTCATCCTGCGGTAAACAGCCATGCAGATAAAATGAGAGATTCCTTAAGGAATGCAGGTTATTAAAGTGTAAACGATGAATCGTTGTGTAAGCAAGATAAAGATTTTGAAGTTTCCGCATTACTTCATGTTACTGGCAAGCGATATGATTTTTAAACAAACGTATTTTTAGCGACAACAGTAACAGTCATTTTACTAATACCTACCTGCATTGTACGTAACATTTGATATGATGTTTTAACGAAACAAATAACGAAGAAAATAGTCCTCTTTGTACGCTTAAATTCAAAAATCATATTACGATCAAGACTTAAGGGTCTACTATTCGTATTTCGACCGATTTCTTACATATCTCCCTTAAACATTTGAAGTTTTTAAGCTCTTAAAAAAATATATGTTATTTTTGAAGATAATATCTAGATACGTTCCACGCCGAAACGCAAATTATATGAAATTCCCTCGATAGAAAAAAATCGCAAAGTATGCTCCGAAAATTATTTTAAACAAGTCTATTTCTTTTATTTTACAAGTTATATTTGTGAAAAAATTCACAATGTTTCTTTGAACGATACTTAAGATACGTTCCACGAGATTTTTGCTCTATTTTAAACGAGTCATGTTTTATTAAGCTTTTTCGCAATTTTCGCTGCTATTCTACGACTAACCATATTAGCGCGCTCTGTCCAACACTCGTAATTACATATCTCTCCATCTTCTTCTTTTTCAGCGCTGTGTTCACGAATAGTAGACCCTTAATGTATAGACACACAATCATATACGGTGACCAGACAGTTGGCCTCTGAAATGATAATTATTAAAAAATTATAATTTTTTGTGCATTATTTACCAATTTTAAATCTAAAACCGACTAAAAATTACTTTAATAAAGTGTTGATATGAATATCAAACTAATTGATTTACAGTGTTGATGTATTGTACTTATACGCTGGTATGTACAGTTCATTGAAGAGCAGTTTTGTACTTGATGCATTTGAATGAAAATATTTACTTATTTATTACACGCCCTAATGGGCTTTTACATTCCTTGTTTATAAGTTAAGTATAACAGTACTTTTAAATACTTTAAAACTAAAAAAAAAAAAAATATATAATTTAATGAAAAAAATGTAACAATAATAGCAAATAATACAAAATAAAATACATAGGTAAAAATGATAAGAAGTCACACATAAAAAGATATTCAAAATAAACAAAAATTGCAGAAATTATTCACGACTATTTGTGTCTAGATTAAGAAATTAGATTGGAATAAACAATGTTTATACTGATTATTCTTAAGGTGAAATATATCTGCTAAATCAGAATATTTATTTCCGAGATTGTGAAGTCCAGTAATCGGGGAATTTTGGTAAGAGTGTGTCCTGGTGTTGTTAAAGTAAAAGGGTAGTAAATGTCGGCAAGATATTTTGGGAATGTGGCTGTTGATTAATTGAAGTAATTCAGGACATTCAATTTTGATATAATATATATAGTCAAAATGCTTTATACTTTTGTTTATTCAGTGATACATCCTCTCTACAAAATATAACTAAGTGACCTCGAAAGGTTCTATGAGCCTATGTATTTTTCAATAACCTTGTTATTCCAAGGAGTCGATGTGTCAAAGCTTTTTTTCGCTGAAAGGATGTAAAATAAATAATTTTAAGAAAATATTAAATTTATATTTTTAATAATGCTTTTCCTACGAAAGGGAAACACGATGCGCAACACGTTTAGCTAGTAAACCCAGTGTTAAAAATCTCAGAAATAAGCCGAAAATGCTTTTTTTTTTTTTTACAAGAGCTCCACACAGGAGGCCCTGAGGAAAATAATTTCCCTCAAGGCCTACGTCATCTTTGGGGATTCTGTGTGGAGGTGTTTTTTTTTGGAAAAGAAGGAGAGTAGAGTTCTGAGAAGGAAAAGGGTTTAAGGGGTGGGTAGGAATCTGGGGTTCAGTGTGTCCTGGTCATCCACCTCCAAGACCTAGGCAGACCTCACCCCATGAACCCGGGCATCCCTGCTAAATCACCAAACGTAGCGAACCACTTGGGGTGATCTTTGGCAGGTATTGGTTATCCAATAAAGGTTCCCGGGGCGGCGGTACCCACTTCCGCCTCCCAAATTGAATTTATATCGTAATCAATAATTTAATTTCACGTTCAAAGCACAACTTAACTTTGTGATGAGTGAGAATTGAAGACTGAGATAAAGATCAAGATGGTCCGAATTAACCCCAGTAAGTCAGTACTGGAAACAGCAATACAGACTTGTTTAAATGATAATGCGGATTGAGGCGGGTTATCTTCAACCAGTATTATTAAATAGCACGGAAACACGGACATACCTTAAGTAGTGTGCTGAAAATCCAACGGATGGAGAGAGTCACACAAGATTTAAAGACTAATGGAATAGTACTAGGCAAAGACACATTATATTGATCTAACCATCGATGGAAATTGTGATATGTTATTCTGTACTGGTGTTATTGCAAAATATGGAAACACAGACCTTTGAAGTAAGGATATACAAGAAGTATGCTAAAAATATGATTGTGTGGCAAGAGCCACATTTTAATAATTTAAGAACAACAAGGAAGTTTTATAGTCTATAAAACGGGCAGGAAATCGCAAATAAATAAGCTTTAACTTAAGCCGCCGCTGCCCGGATTTCTACCGATTTCTTGCATATCTCCTTGAATATTTGAAGTTTTTAAGGTCTTAAAAAAACGCTCTTTTTGAAGATAATATCTACACAATCCCCACGCCGAAACGCAAATTATATGAAATTCCCTCGATAGAAAAAAATCACAACGCATGCTCCGAAAATTTTTATTTTCACGTCTAACTCTATTATTTAACAAGTAGTTAGTTATATGTATGAAAAATTCACAGTGATTCTTTGAATATTGTTTTAGACAACCCCGCGAGATTTTTGCTCTATTCTAAACGAGTCGTGTTTTATTAAACATTTTCACAATTTTCACTTCAATTTTATCGATACAAATATTAGCGCGCTCTCTCCAACATTCGTAATTACATATCTCTCCATCTTCTTCTTTTCCTGCACAAGAGTCCCAGAGCTGCTCTCAACTATCCAGGACAACATCATTTCAAATTTGGGTATGTTATGAGGCAGAAGCGAGTGGATTTGGGAGGAGATGAAGAAAGAGGGAGGTAGAGTACATGACACAAAATATTATCGTTTCAAATTACGTTTCGAATTGGATATGGTGATCTTTCACCAGGGCTGTAGAAAATTAAAAAAAGGCACATTGGTGTCCAGCCCTCCTAAAAATAGGTACCAGAAGAAAGAAAGATAACTGTATAACGGAAAAAGTAAAGAAATTTTCGTAGAGCCACTGTAAGCTATTTATTGTTTAGAAAATTATGATCACCGTCATTCATAAGCAAAGCATGCTGGCACACATTCAGTTTCTTATCTCGCATTATCAAATAAAACACACACCTACGTTTGTTCGCCGAGGAACAAATTCACTGTAGGAATATGAAAACGATAAGTAGTTGCTTTTGTCTCGGATATTTTCACGATTCAGGAAAAATATGTCTAAGCTCTACAAGTCGGTATCGAGCGCCTTTGATAAAATTATTTATTTTATTATTGTATAACGCTTCTGTAACAAAGGTCTAATTCAAGGTAAGAATAACCTTGTCGAATTTAATGTTTCAAAGACCCAATCATGTCTGATTAGGTCTAAAAGGGATCGAAATGATAATCTAGTCTCCTTCAACGGAAGCAATCTCCCGAACAGGCCTTCCATTGATATGCTTGGTGTAACTCTAAGTGACCAGCTCAGGTACGGGGGCTCCATCGAGGCCGGAGCTAAGTTAGCCTCTCAGAAACTGGGCGTACTGTACAGGGCCTGCAGATACTTTAATAGTACACAACTGCTAACCCTGTACAAATCGCAAGTGCGCCCCACGGTTGAATTTGGCAGCCACCTCTGGTCTGGAGCCCCAAAATATCTGAAAAAAACCCTCGACTCTGTGCAGAAACGGGCGGTCCGTTAACTAACGGATTGCAATCTTTAGAGCACAGGCGACAGGTGAGAATGCTGTCCTTGTTCTACCGGTATTACAATGGAAGATGCTCCGAGGAACTAGCGTCATTGATCCCCTCGGCACCGGTGCGTAGTCGGGAAACACGCCAAACCGCGCTCAACGTTTGTACACGGTTGACATTAGTCACATGAGAACGGGTCGTTTCTACGACTCGTTCTTGAGTTCAACAGCTCGGTTGTGGAACGATTTGCCGGCTTCTGTGTTTCCTCCCTCTTCAAGACCCATGTTCACTCCTTCCTCTCCTCAAAAACACCCTCCACACAGCATCCTGTTGAAATTATTTTTTTCAGGGCCTCCTGTGTGGAGTTAATGTAAAAAAAAAAAAGATCTAACCTAACTGAATTATGCTAGTTGTTAGACTGGTCCTGTCTTAAGGGAACGATTTATTTTTTTAATATTAGTTTCATGTTATTTGCGAGCGAATTATATTAATAGTTGTTGGAATTAGAAAAATCAACTATCACGCCATTTCAATGAGATCTTGACAGATAATATGTAACGCCACATGTCTACGTCCACATAAATCAAAGACTGCGGCATTCAGGTGTCCAATCCGCTTGAATCTGGTATGTACGCTGGATAATAAGTTTATGATGGATTTTAATTGTTGACTGTTAAATTAAGTTTCATCTCTCTGTAATTTGTTTTGTGACGTTCCGGTTCCATTTCAAGATGGTGGCCGTGTTGGACGCTTCATTTTATCTCGTATCTTAACATCCTTCATTCAGGTATGATTTTAGGTTTTCACGGACAAAAGTATTTTTGTTATTTATTTTTGGGGTGTTATGCCGTGTTGCGCTACCTCCTTCTTTAGCCAACGTTTCGATCATCGGCGAAAGACTCCTCCATTCACCTCTCACCCCAGCCCAGAAGATAGGTGGAAACTCGAGTGGCAATCGGCCAAGGTGAAAAATGCCCTCTCGTACAAGACCCCACTGAGAGACAGCCTGGGTTCTCATTGCCTCGCAAACTCCGGTCCGCCATCAACAGGATAAGGTGCTCCCATAGCCGTTGTGCCCATATGATGTATAAATTGGGCCTTAAAGAGTCGTAGATGTGTGAATGCGGTGAGGTGCAGACCACTGAACATGTGGTCAACGAATGCCTGCTCCATCATTGCCCGGCAGGATTGATGAGGTTCACAGGGCAACGCCTGAGGCCCTAGACTGGCTCGCAGACCTAGATGTCCCCCTCTGACCCCCTCACCATACGAAAGAAGAATCGGCTTAAGAAGGAGATAGCGTAACACGGCATAACACCCCAAAAATAAATAACCAACATCCTTCATTCAGTTCAGAAGTATCTGTCTATCTGACATCTGTCTGTCTGTCTGTCTGTCTGCCTGACAATATTTTAATCGTTGAAGAAAGTATAAAGTACTTAATAAATTAATCTGTGATCATCTTTTGATACCTTCCTTCACTAGTTAATAGAGTCATTTACACTAATAAATTTTTCATTTCATAATAAATTTTACGGTTTCGAGGGAAAATTTGGTTTGGTTTTATTAAATACGAGAAAATTTGAATAATTTTTTTGGGGCGAACTAATTGTATTCACGAACGAAGATAAAATGATTATAATCTTGATGGTGACCGGACAACTCAACTCTGTTCTTCTTTATAAAGTCATTTAAAGTGATGATAAAAAAAAAATAACAACTTGATTAAGTAAGTTGCGTTAGGTTAGGTTAAGGCTTATTAAAAAATATTTTAACACTTTTAATGACTTTTCAAAAGGGTGTTAAAATACAACCTTTTTAAATTGTCACAGTACTTCATTTTCTATAATTCTGTCATGAAAAACGGATTGTCGTGAAACCAATCTTGATTTTAGTTAGTTAAAATTTAGGTTGCGCTCCGCACCGCCCGTCAATAATTAAACCTTGCAAATATCTTACCAAAGGCAACTTCCTTAGTACGTACTTTATCCTGTCCTGTTTATAAATAATTGATTTCATAACATATTGCCATAACTCGTGACAAATGGCAACTTTTGCAACGAGTAGTTCTCACAATCATTGCACTTTATAAATATTCAACGCGTGATTTCGTTACAGATTGAGTCATTATTCCTCTTAGAAAACTACCGCAAATTTATTCTATTCGTCCGTTGGCCGAAGAAATTATAGGTATGCAAATTTGTCAGTTTGTGAGGAGAATTCATCCTTGCGTCCTTTTATCGGTCGTGTTAGTGAAAACCTGTTTCAGCGAACCTTTCATCGCCGGTAAGGTCAACAGTGGCCCTTCCCGACAGCCTTTCGATGGTGTCAAAGAATGCCACGAAAATAATAACGTTACTTCATTATTACATTTTTATAAAACTTCGCAAGAATACTGTATATTTAAATAATTATAAATTTCCGGTATACCGTTATATATATGTATTTTACATATTATAATAAATTATTGAAGTGAAACTTATTTAGCCTCGTTGTGATTTGAAATTCGGATGAAACGGAAATGACGCATTACAGCACCTACAAATGATCAAACTGCGCTTATTGATAGCTTTGATTATGATGTCACTTTTCAAGGCTCCTATTGGTTGAGATATGAAACAGAAATGACGCTAGGTCTGCGCTCATTTGGCTTTGATTATGACCTCACTTTTCAAGGCTCCTGTTGGTTGAGATTGTTTTGGTAAAGTTTCGCTTCTGACGTGTGTGAAATGCACTCGATATTTTTTTATCTTCAAGTACAATAAGTTAACAAGAGTCCCCTCAGAAATCGGCCGTATTTTTTAGAAGATCAAAATATTTCCGCTTTGCAATGAAATCTAAATAAATGGAATATTTCTGAACATATCCGAAAACTAAAAACTATTTTTGAAAGTTGATGAAATACGTTTAGAAATGTCATGTTATTAGAAATAAGAATATAATTTTTGAACGACGAAATTTTTTAATACAAACTTAAAAGAGTTTTAAAAATGGCTCATCTTACGTCTTTTCTATTTAAAATTTCTGAAAATGAAAAAAAACCACACACACATGTTTTATTATGTTTATGTATTATCACGGATTGTCGAAATTCTCGATAAATCAGTTCCAATTTTGAAAATGGCAAATAATATGTTTTTAATTTAAAATATTATATTATGGATGAACAAACGTTTCCCATTAAATTATATCTTCTGTACATAAATTTTCTTCTTCTTTTAAACTAAAATTCAAATCAAATCCATCTTCAAGGGTTCATTGAACCTGAGTTACAAACATACAGAATCACAACATAGTATAGAGTAGTCGCATAGATTCCATTTGAAACGTTACTGAGGGGGTGTATCACCATCCTCCTCAAAGCTTATCCATACGATAACAAATATGAATAAATTAACAAATACATACTCGCAACAGGTAAAAAATTCGACTAACTTATCCTATGTACAGCCACTATTCAGTTTCAAGTACCGATTAGTAAATTCAGACATTTTAAATAAATAAAACGATTATCGTATGGATAATCCATGAGGAGGATGGTAAAATACACTCTTTTGTCTAATTATTAATATAATCAGAAATGCCTGGTACACATACACCAATTACATTAATGTTAGGATTTCTTTACGAATCCAGTTGAACAGGGGAATCTATTTGGATCGCCAACAGAGATCACGTTGAACAAAGAATACAAAATTGCACACTGTTCCTTGAATATTTAGACTAGTATGCCAGAAAATTTACCATTAAGACTATTGCAGGGCGCATTGCACTGATATTTAAACAATAGGCTATATATAAAGTAGTATTTCCTTTCGAAAACATCGCGGTTTTTCTTTAAAATTTATCGCTTATAAATAGTTAATAAATTAGTTCAATTAATAATGAAACACTAGACTTTGTCATTTCCTTAGCCTATAATGTTTTCTCAATTATTTTGACAAGCGTGAACGAAAATTAACGGTTCTGACTATTAAAGTACGCGTTGCAATAACATTAAAACAGTACCTAGTTTATTTTGAAAAGCACGTGTTTTACGATGGACTCGCACGCGGGAAATTTGCATTTTCACTACAATAACATTAAAACATTGGTTTATTTTGGAATGCACCAATTGTTAATTTAGTCTTGCCAGCCAGAAATTTAGCATCTTGGCTATTAATAATTGTGTTTAACAAACAATTAGACTAGGTTCTTGTGTAATGCACCAAGGATTTAGCGAATATTTAGACTTTTATGTCAGAAACTATATCAGTCAAGACTATTAAAGTTTGCATTGCACAAACTATAAAATATAATTAACACTGTGTTATTTTAGTAACCCGTAGAGTCTATATGTCCCTTTTAAGGGACTGCTCATAGGTCTCATATAAATGGTTGTATCTCCCTTACTATATTAGTGAGAAATATGATATATACGGTTTTAGAAAGAGAAAAGACCACGCTTTATATTCGAATACAAAAATTTAAAATCAACAACAAGATAAGTAAAATGCACACGTATATGAAACAAAAGTTTCGAATAGCATTTTGAAATAAATTTATAAAATTTTATGAATTTTTTATTAATTATTTTTACAAGGAACGACAAAAAGCTGAGGTGATAACGTTTATAACACATTTGCCTATTAAAAATTATATGTGTTTTTATTTATTTTTTTTATCAGTAGTTTTAGTTAGAAAAAACCTAAGGTGAGACATTTTTAAAACTTTTTTATTGTTCAAAATTCTTATAGTTAAAAAATTATATGTTTATTTCAATTTATAAAATTTGAAAGCGTATTTTATCACCTATTTCGAACAGTGTTTAGTTTTCGAGTACGTTCAGAAATATTCCATTTATTTGGATTTTATTGTAAAGCGGAAATATTTTGACCCCTCTGAAATAATACGGTCGAGGCCTGAGATGAAAGTAATTGCGTCATCAAATATTTTGACTTGTTTGCCGGAAAATCAACTGTTCGGACTACAACTTCTATTATTTGCGTGTATATGATTCAGACGCCAGCGATTGTGTGGACCGGATTTACCAATAATTCAAAGTATGCGTTTCTATAATTATTATTATACTTCTGCAGAGCGTTTACGACGAGGCAACTTCAGAGCTCAATATTATATCGGGAATTTATTACTTCGCGATGGTTATTAATCCCCCATGTCTGCGCAGGAGACCGAAATGCAAAATTACTCTTTATTGCTGCCAACGTGTGGGCAAGCGTTGTTATTTATCATGGTTTTTAAATTTCGACATTGAGATTGTGAAATGATCTGGGCTAATTAAACTAAAATTGTTTCCTCTCTAATTGCTAATACAATGTGTTAATTGGTGACTTTTTTTTTTTTAAATAACCCAAATCATTTTACGCCGATGCGAAAATATAGCAATAAAATTTTTGGAGAAATGCACTCTCTGTTGTTCTTTTATTGAAGATTTGATACATGTGTATACCCATGTTTTTGAAGTGAAGACTTCTTTAGCACCGTTGTGATTTGAAACTCAATCAAACGGAAACGAGCGACACTTAAAGAGTCAAAAAAATAAATCTATAGGATTTAGCCTGTGAGAGAATGAGATTGGAATAATTGGTGTTTTCTTTGTGCGGTGCTACGTAGAATAAAATGTTAAATAATTTTTAAAATTGAACAAAATTATAATAAATAAACTCCTAATTATCCTACTCCTGATACTCTGCATTCGTCTCATTTTCTCAAAGTTTAGTTTTCTGGAGGTTTCACTTCTACCGCATGTGAACTGCACGCATGATTTTTTTAGATTACTGATTTCCCTTTTTACCACAGAAAGGATATACAATATTAAGTTAAAAATTAATTCGGCGTGTATTAATTTTTTTCATATTTTTGATCAAGTATTACGAAGTGCATAAAAGGTTCATTGCTTACTTACCTTACCGACTTCAATTTATAGATAATGTGTAAATTTATCTATAATAAGACAATCCGAAGCTATAGACGCATACTGAAAATGATTATGCATCATAAAAAATAAAAATCGGTGAGAAGATCGCAAAGTAAAAAAAATTGTCCCGTTCGATGCAAATTTTACTCAAAATCTGTCCCGCGAAACCAAAACTTACAAAATTTTAACCTTTGGATGTCTCAAGGTAATCGTTCTTCCCGGATAAATTGTTGTAATATCATCATTACAATAATAACAAAAATGTTACTTGCAAGTTATGCACAAGAATCACCTCAAGGGATACCTTGTTGCTATAGTTGGATGTATTGTAAAGTATGGTTATTTTATCGATCTACAAATTAAAAATTTTTTTGGGTTCACCTTTGTATAATTTAAATTAGCTAGGGCTCACACCTCTCCAGACATTTCGATTTGTTGGTTTGTGTAAAGTTAATTAATTAACAAAAGAAATTATCAATAGATGTCAGGAGACGCAAACTCCCTTCAGACAAGACCGCTATAAAAGACCTAGGTTTAGGTTTTATCTCTCTCTTCTCTTCTCAACAGCCAGCCTTCTTAAATAAGTAAAAGTAAAATCCTTGGTCTGTCTTGGGTAGTTTGGGTCTCCGAAATTATTCACAATGTAATTGGGAATAAAGCAAAATAAAATGTCACGAGTCCTTTAAAAGTTTCCTGAAGCTGCCTTTATTATTTACGAAGTTCCTTCCTCCAAAACAAAACAACCTTCTTTTATGCCTTTTTTTGTATCGAAAGTTTACTCTTGCTTTCATCAACATGAGTTAGACAAAAAATTGCCTATCGTGAATTATCGACAGTGCGATCCTAAAATATCGACTGGAAATTATAGAACAAGTTGTTTTTATAGTTATTGCAGATATCACGCTTAGATTAACAAAAATAATTGCATAGTGGAAACAAAACTGTGGAAACATGTATTACCTATGTATCAAAGATTGAGTCATGATAGGAAATCAAAGTGCCCCCTACATGCCATCCACTTCCTCAAATGCACTTTCCCCTCCTACAACGCCCGATTTCAGTTTCAGCAAAGTGAACTTAATAATATTCCATCAAAGTTGGGTTCGCAAAGTTTGGTGCACGCGTCCGAACATAGGACAAAGAGTTCGGGTAAGACAGTACGTAAATAAGAGATGCACGGAGTGGGATGCCGCTGCCGGCCGGCATCGGCACATGTTTGACATATTTTCCGGTTTGAAATTAGCTGCAACGAAAATTATTGTAAATAACATTTCTTTTTATTTTTTTCGCCAGTAGAAAACTTTGTGACGCGGCGCTGAAAGTTGAAGGCTACTCGATCGTAAACAATCCAATTGGCCATCTGAAATAATTGGACGAAAGGCTTATGATTTAGAAGTCGAAGAGTTTGTTGAGAATTAAAAAAAAATGTGAAAATCTAAAAACGTATCTAGGTAGAAATAGTTTGAAGTTTTCTAAATATTGTCAAATCCATCCATATCGTTTCAAAACTCTTTTTGTTGAATGTTTACTAAATTGAATTGTACCACGACAGTCACTACATTTGAAATTAGGTCAAAAGTTTACGGGTTCGATTCCCACCGCAGCGCAAAGTATATTGACATGATTATTTTTCTTTCCAAATATGGGCGATGCCAGTTCGGATGTTGTGATGCCGATTGAAGTCTGGACCTTACAAAAATGGCGTTGTAGCGGACAAAGGAACGATGAATAAAAAGACTGATGGTTCTCACCTGAAATAATCATTGAACTACAAGCATCATGCACCTAGACTTCAACTTTATACTTTTATGATTAATAGTGCAGATATGTTTACCGCTAAATAAATATATTTATAATTTTTTTCTAGAATATGATACGTAAATCGAGCTTGTTAAATGATCATTTAAATTTTAATTTCGCTTATTATTTTTATAGGGGTTTGTTGTAAGCGTACGAATTATTCGTAAAGTGCATTTAATTGAGTTACGATTTCAGATGTTCACATCCAAGTATTTCCGTTATTTGTTTTTGGGGTGTTATGCCGTTGCCGTTGCGCTACCTCCTTCTTTAACAGCGTTATGGTATCCAGTGACAATTTTATAATACTAGATTTTACCCACGGCTTCAGTCGCGTAGAATAAGCGAGAAACAACTGTACAAAGATTTTTTCAAAGGGAACGAAATGTTTTTCGGGATGAAAAGTAGCCTATGTCACTTCCCAGTTCTCAAACAAACGAACATCCTTTTTCATTTATAGTAATACTAGCTTTTACGCGGCTTCGCTCGCATGGTATTAGGGGGAAATTACTGTAGCGCTTGCACTAATAAATCATCCGTCCCCCTCGCCCCCTCTCCCCACCCTCCTCCCGCATTCCATAAATCCATTCCCGGTACATTCAGTTTTCAAACAGCTCGCTTGCTGAAGAAAAAAAGAATTATCCAATTTGTAAATGAGATTCATTTTTATTTAAATATGTCAAAATCGTTTCCACGGCAAAGATTTGTTTTCTGACGTTAGCAATAACTAGCTTATGTTAGCGAAAGAAAACGTATAACATATATAATAAATTAACAATTATAATTTCATAACCCCAGAGCTTACCATTATATACAACTTAAATTACTCGCATATAATGTAGCTTTCGATTGGTGAAAGAATTATAAAATCGTTTTATTTTTTTATGCGTGAAAGCGTAACAAACAAACTCGAGCAGTTTCGCATTTATAATATTAGTTTAGATAGTTAGGAGTACTGACGCACATTCATCTCTATCAGTATCTGATTAGAATCTCATACAAAATTGAATAGTTCTGGAATCTTGTTTATAATTTTAGAATAGTAACAGAATTTTTACTGCCATTCATATTTTTGCAAGTTAAGTTACCGTGGAAGAAGGAAAAATTCAAATTGTTAAAATACTTAGTTTTAACCACTTTTATTGCTTAAAAAACCATCATGTTTCATTCGCAATACTACTTAAAACTAAACTTAAGTAAACCCTGATGAAGTGAAACATTTTGGTTTTTAAACAATAATAGTTATTAAATCAAAGTATTTTATTAATTTTGAATTAAAATGGTGCCACAAAATAAGTTTGCTGTGTTTGAAAAACAAGGGTGCAATTCACACGCGGTAGAAGTAAAACCTTCAGAAATCTAAAATTTGAGAGAATGAGACGATCGGAGAGTATCAGCAGAAGGATAACTGCAGAGTTTATTAATTATAAATTTTTCCAAGTTTTAAAATTATTTTACATTTTATTGTACGAAGCACCGCACAAAGAGGACACCGATTGGTCTATGTATGAGTTTTTTACATTAGCTCCACACAGGAGGCCCTGAGGAAAATAATTCCCCTCTGTTAATAATTCCAATCAGGGCCTTTGTCAATCATTATTCATACCTCACACAAACAGTTTCAAATATGATTCAATCTGATAGGAGCAGATGTTGAACAATGGAAATAACCTATGAATAGATATACTGAGAGAAGTGTAACGCGGGCGTGTCCGGTGTGCCCGAATTAAGAGAAATTTCCTTTACCGGGCGGAAAAGTTTCCGAGATCAAGGATTTGACAGATCTCTTGCGAATTGTTTATAAGAGTTTTCTTTAAAACCATTATTGAACACACTTCTAAAGATTTTCTGATCAGTGAACACATCACAATAGCAAAGATGCCCGAACAATAGGTGATACCTTGCTTAGACTAGCGAGTCACAATTGCATACTTAAACAAACCAAAGCAATCGTGACAAGCTGACTGACTATTTTTAAATATTGATAAATGTCAATTCTTGCCATTATTTCTAAACGCGTCTTATTTCAATCAACACATCAATGAGGATCCATCACGGCTTATGTCATCTTTGAGGATGCAGGAAAAAAATACAAGTGTGCAGTTCACAAGCGGTAGAAATGAAATCTTCAGATAACTAAAGTAGACACGAGTGGGAAGGCTGCGCAGCACTGCACAAAGAGGAGACCGATTATTCTATCTCATTCTCTCGCAGGCTATCCTATAGATGTATGTGTTTGCCTTTTTTAGTGTCACATTTTTTTTCTTTTCATCGAGTCTTAAATCACAAAGGTGCTAAAGAAGTTTTCACTGCAAAAGTTAAGAGGGGTGGATAGAAATCTGAACAATGTGTTCAGAAGGGACGAACTTATGGATTGATTCCTCCCACTGCGATGCAAGGCGTTCATCGAAAACAAGCTACATATGTCATTATCTCCTAAGTCCAAATATTGCAAAGTCTTGCATTTAAAATAACGAAACGAGAGTGTGTTCTCAAAATGATATGAACAAAATAATACGGAAACGAAAGGCTTAAAACAGGAAAATGTTTTATTCATGAAAGGGAGAGAGTACATTTATATGATATGTCTACATAACTGCACCTGTACATATGTAGGTAGGTATATATATAATATTTTCAACAAAAAAAACGTATTAAAATATATTTTTTTTTTTTCATTTTGGGTTTAAAAATATGTATGCGTTTCAATCCATTACCTGTCAACCAGGGGACAAAGCTTAGACTAATCTTCTAATGGTAGACGTATAACCTATACATTTGTCTATTCTTTTGAGTTTCAAATCACAACGGTGCTAAAGAAGTTTTCACTTCAAACATTTATATGTATTCCGGTTAGTAGCTGGTTTCCATATTGGGTTTCTATAGTTTCCATAGCAGTCATATTGGATTTCCATAGTTTCATATAGCATTATTGTCATATTAGGTTTCTATGGTTTCGTATAGCAATTCTCTGCTAAGGTCTCCATCGTTGCTAGTTGTTTCATTACTTGAATTTTTAAGAAATAACTGTTTGAAATCTGTAAAAAAAATTATTTTCTGTAAACCTAAAAGGCAAGGCAGGTCGACGAAAATTTGAAAACACTCTCTGAACTTTGAACCAAGAGAATACCCACGATTACAAAATCAGGCGGGAAGAGTGTTTTCGTCAAAATATCAATAATTTGTAAGATGAAATTTTCATTAATTTAATAAAGTTGTTAAGCAATTAATTATTTTCAGTGAAGCCGGATCCGTTCAACTCTTCGGTAAAATGGATGTATAGTAATTATTGAGGTATAAGGTTCGCTAAACTGCCTGCTGTTTTTGAAACTGCGGAATTTAATGTGGTACCTGTCCGCAGCATTTTTAACCATTTTTTTTTAGTTTTGAAATCTTAGTAAATGTAATTTTTAGTATTCTTTTATCGATTCATAAAATTATTTTAACAACAGCTTGGAGAATTTCGCAGAAATTCAAATTTAACGTTGTCGTGAAATGGTCTGTCTATTGAAGTGAAAACTTTTTAGCACCGTTGTGATTTGAAACTCTATGAAACAGAAACGAGTGACACTAAAAAGAGACAAATATCTACAGAATTTAACCTGCGACAGAATGAGATAGGCTAATCCGTGTGCCCTCTGTGAGGTTCATAGAATGTGAGCTTCATAGAATAAAATAATAAAAAAATCATTTTTAAACTTGTTAACAATATTATTATAAATAAACCCTACAAATATCCTACTTCTCATTCTCTGTATTCGTCACATTTTCTTGAAGTTTAGTTTTCTGAAGGTTCCATTTCTACCGCGTCTGAAATGCACACTTAGATTTTTTTCTATTTTTACTTCGCACTAAATTTAACGTTTTGAACAAAACCCCCAAAAAAAATCTAAATAAAAACTTTGAATACGTGTCGTGTTTTTTTATGTAAGATTTTGTCCTGTTTTAGCATTTTTTGCTAGTAGTTTTAAAACCATAACGATTTTCTCTTTTATTTTCAATTTTTTTAATGGATCATAGCTATCTTAGGAAAATCAAACACTTTTCCATTTTGTTATATTATTATATCTATTGTGTAGTGTTTTATTCCTAGTGTAGCTGAAGGAATGCGGGGGAGAAGGGAGAACAATAGGTCTATTCGGGTCCCACCACTAAACGCCAGACAAGTTAAAATTTTCTGGTAGGTGCTTACGAGGCCGCGCCCAATAATAAAAGTATTCTTACTTCTCTTACGCGTTACCTAACGTCCTACAATTTTAATGGCTCAACAGTAAAATTCAACAATCTGCAAAACCAAACATAAATCACCGATACAAAACTATTTTCAAAATTCATATTTCTAACAAGCATGAATTGCACGAAACATTAAATTTTCAATAATGTACCTACATACACAGATCAAAGTTATTTTATTATGTCGGTTTCCTAGCGTCGAGCAATTTTATAGGAGCGGTTCAGATTTTGCTTGTAATGTGTATTTTGACATTTCGCAGTCTGAAGAATGAATAAAACATGTACGGATGGACAGAGGGTCCGTATTGAGAAGAAAGTTCGCATATCATTTCATCACGTAGGCCATTTCTGTTGTGTTGATAATACTTCACACGAATATCTTCTCAACAATGAAAAATTAAAGACCGGACTGAAATGAAAATAACTAAGCCGATTATTTATTTGAGACACAAACAGTAGATTTATAGAACACTAGCTGGTTCCCCGCATGCGTAGCTATGCCATTTAAAGAAATAAATTGTTTCTCCCTGCATGTCCATTCTCATAAGTCCCCTTCCACCTTCCCCGCCTTCCCCCTCCCTCGTCACCCTTCACGCGAACCCCACCACCTTCGTTACCCTCTCCTCCTGCCATTAAAATATATGAAATACACATATTTTCAATCACTCGCGCACAACCTGTAGTAAATTTTTAATACAAATTTCATAACGCCAGAACTGACCATTATATGTAGAAACACTCTTTTGCTAAAATGCAATGTTCTGTAACAATTTTGAGTCAATCCGTCGGTTACTTTCAGTAAAAAAAAGGTAGGAAACCTATATTTTTTTATACAAATTTTATAACGCCAGAGCTTACCTTTGTATATAGAAACACTTTTCTGCTAAAATTCAATGTTCTGTAAAAAAATTGAGTCAATTCATCGATTACTTTCCGAGATTTGCGAACGCAAACATACGGAACCTATATATATATATACATAAATGCTTGTAGGTAATTCAAATTTGAAAATGGCCTCCTATGTCGAAACCATTGCACATTGCACAAATATACCTGAAAAAATTAAAAATCGAGTACAGTTCTCACGCGGTTGAAGTGAAACCTTCACCCACACAATCTCAACCAATAAGAGCCTTAAAAAGTGAGCTCATAATCAAAGCGGCCAAAGCACGCAGCTTGACAAAGCCAGTCACTTCGTAGGTAGGTAAGGTTTCATTCTACCTTATTCCCTCGCAGGCTAAATAATCCTACAGATGTATGTTTGTATTTTTTTACTGTTATTCGTTTCCGTTTCATTCAGTTTCAAATCACAACGGTTCTAAAAAAGTTTTACTTAAAAAAATCGTGCGTGCAGTTCACATGCGGTAGAAGTGAAACCTTCAGAAAACTAAACTTCGAGAGAATGAGACGAAAGCAGAATATCAGGAGTAGGATAATTGTAGGATTTATTTATTATAACATTGTTACCAAGTTTAAAAATTATTTTATATTTTAAGCATCGAAGCTCTGCACAAAGGCGACACCGATAGGCTACAAAGCACCAAGTGGACACCGATTAGTCTATCTTATTCTCTCGCATGTTAAATACTATAGATGTATGCGTTTGTCTCTTTTTAGAGTCGCTCGTTTCCGTTTCATCGAGTCTCAAATCACAACGGTGCTAAAAAAGTTTTCACTTCAAAATGGATTTTATCTTTGAGAAATTAGGAATTGCGAATGTATAGCAGCTATTCAAAATAACAACGAACCCTTAATAAACAAGACATTAATATTAATCCAATCAATGGCGTCGGTAATTTATAGGTCAACGGAACTTTTCAGAAGTACATTATCATTTAATCTTCATGAATCGCGACGTATGTTAATTTTGAAAGACATTTCGAGAGAAACCAGTTAGTAAATTCTAATATAGATCATAAATATTGGGGAACACTGGCTGAAAGGGAAGGTCATGAATTTAGGGCGCGATTTAACCCGTTAAATTATGGATATGAATATTGATAATGTTGAAATTATCAATAATAATTTTCAGTTTTCGAAATGGAATTTAAGTTATTTACAGGTCATTACTACATATTTGATTATTGTGACGGTCAGATTCGGTATTTGATAGCTGGCAGTGCTCGAATCCAGCTTTGCGAATAATAGGCAATTGTGCAATCGAGTAATAATTGAACAACCTACAATGCATACTATTATATTAGGTCAGGTAAATACTCGATTAGTTGGTATGAATGGAAGCGTATAAAATCTTTTAAAATAGTGAATAAACATCAGTGCAAATATTAAATTGTGTTCGTTTTCCTAAGAAATAAATTAAAATATAATCTTTGTGTAAGGTATATTATAATTTTACGAAAAAACGTTAGGACGTTGATATTTTGTCACACATCGTCGTCGTATATATTTACAGTATCCCACCGGTGTAAAACTACGGTTGTTTGAAATAGCTTAATTCGTGTTTGGTTACCAATCCTTCTTCCTCTTCCCATTTTTTTTTCCTTCCCCACTCCATTCAGGCTCACAACATACCTCAATTCGAGATGCCTTAATCCAATTGGCTCCGGATTGTAGGGAGTAGTCGCGACTCTTGTGCGGTATACGAATCAAAAACTATGTCTCCATTGACGGGGAAGATGCAACAAGCCTTGAAATCTTATAATGCCGTGTTTGGTATGGACCATTTAAAATAAATCTGATGTTATTTCTGAGTTTGGTAATGTACAGTACATAACGTAGTACATAAATAATAAACTGTTCACCTTGCAGAAGTAATAGAGCTTAGTTATTGGAAAAATATTGGGTTTTATTTGTTTCCAGTAGATGTAATTAATACGTGAAAGCTTCCCTAGGGGCGGCTGATTCTGTAAGGATTTTAATGGGTTTTTCTGAAATCAACTGCGTAGTTAGTAGCTGAAGCAAATGCGTCGGCTTCTCGCCCAGAAGAAGCGGATTTAATCTTCGGCTAGTTAAGCCCTCCAACATTACTCAATGCACAAGCAATATTTTGCGCTAATAATGATGGCAGTGGGAGGATTTCAAATATTGTCAGATCATTCGTAACCTGAGAATTTTCATCTCATATATATAATATTAAAAGAAAAAAATAGTTTTTTTATCTGTGCCCTACAACGCCCTTCAATCCCTTCCCTCTCTTTTTTTATTCTTATAAGTAAACTTATCTTACGTCATATAATTATGAATGGGGTATATTGGTACAAACTATGATGTGTATATTACATTTTTTACTATGACAATACATTTTTTCGGCAGGGAGCCACCTGGAAATAATTATAACCCCGGCAGGTAACTTCAAAAACGATTAACACCGCACTGTCTTTGTGGAAATCAGCCGGTGCATATCGCATAACCGGGTGTTGTCTCCAAACGCTCGTTATCGTTTCACGGACGTGTTTTGGATGATTCCAAGACAAAACAGTTCCAGTGCCAAAACAGAACAGTGCCAAAACAGAACAGTGACAAAACACAACATCGATGAAACATTACCGAAACAAAACAGAACCGTGACAAAACAGAACATTGGCAGAGCAGAAAAGTGACAAAAACAGAATAATGACAAAACAGAATATTGACAAAACAGAGCAGTGACAAAACGCATACGTGAAAAAGATTGAATATTAATAAAAACAGAACGGTGAAAAAACAGAACGGTGATAAAACAGAACACTGACAAAACATAACATCGATGAAACATAACCGGAACAAAACAGAACCGCGATAAAATAGAACATTGACAGAGTAGAAAAATGACAAAAACAGAACAACGACAAAACAGAATATTGACGAAAGGGAACAGAGGCAAAATTGATAAGTTAAAAATCAGAGCCGTGACAAAACATAAGTGAAAAAAATAATATTAACAAAACAGAACAGTGACAAAATAGAACATTGAAAAAACATAACTCTAACAAAACAGAATAGTGGCAAAATAGGACTGTGACAAAACAGAACAGTAACAAAAATAGAATAGTGACAAAACAGAACAATGACAAAACGGAAGAGTTACAACAGAGAATAGTGACACAAAAGTTGAAAAACTGAACATTTAAAACAGAACAGTGAAAAAACAGAACGTTGAAGAAAAGTAAGGAAAAGTGACCTAACTTATCTAGCCTAACTTACCCTATTATATTATCATGTTCTGTTTTGTCGGGTTACGATTTTGAAGTATTTACCGCCTCGACGTGAGTTCGGGATGACTCACTTGGGGCCGTATTACAAAACCGTTTAGGCCCGGCGCGACCTTTAGCCGTGTAAGTGTAAGCTCAACCGTGTCAGAAGTGAAAGCCGAAAAGGGTTCTGCGGATTATGGCAATGCATTCCGTCATCAGAGATTCGTGTGATTTTTTTACAACAACAATTTTTTTCAGAAAATGGTCTTGGATATAGACTAAGAGTCAAATTTTGTTTGCTTCTTTTCAATCAATACAATTCTTTCTTATGCATATGTATAAATAATTTCGTTGACTAAAATAAATAAAGGTTTTGATGACAGAATAACAGAAAATGAGGTTCCACGACATCTTTAAAAGGTGGTATTTCTGCACCATTTTGAAAAGTCATTGAAAGTTATGAAAAATTAAACAAAACTAGTCCATAACCTAACCTAAACGTAACCTATTTAGCCAAGTTTTTTTTTCACTTTTAACGTTTGACTTTACAATGAAATGATGAAGTTGTACATTGTTGTGTTGTCCGGTCACCGAAAATGAACAGATGTTATAAATAAACATCTTTTGATAAGCACAAAGCAAATTTTTTATCAAAATATGTAGGTACTCGAGGTAATGTTCGATTTTAGAATTTAAAATTCATGCACATTTATTTATTACTAGCGAGTTCCCTGCATGCGTTGCAATGCCACTAATAAAGACATTGTTTCTCCCTGCGTGTCTTTTATCAATCGTCCCGTTCCCCTTCCTCCTCCCCTTCCCCTCCCATGTCCCCCTCTCCTCACGCGTTCCCGAATATTATTAGATTTATAAATAAAAATTAAATTAAATTCAATTCTGTCATGCGTACATACACCAAAAACAAACTGTCGGTTAAAATTTTACTTACTTGAAGAGTTTATTCGAAAATCGATTATTCCAATTTGGTACCTAACATATTTAAAATATCGATAATTCTTGATAATTAAGAGTTTTGAAAATCGAATTTTAATTTAACATCATTGTTTTGCAAAATGTCATTCTCAAATTGTGTTTTTATAATGATTAAAAAACTTTTCAGAAGTATTGTCATGTGGTTGTAATAATCCAGAAACCTTCGCGGGGGTGGATAGAAGATATTTTGAAAGTTTCAAATATTTCTTATGCTTAATATAGACAACTCGTAATTCATGTAAGTACCTATATGAATACATTGCAGATTTAAATTGACAATAAGATTTCTAGAAATCCTTCGAATTATGCATTTTGTTCAGACGTTTGACGATTGATTTTGACAGTCTAGTCAGATCTGTCAGTCTACGTAATAGACTGACAGATTTTCTAAATTATAGCGCTTAATAATAATTATTGCATTGAGTAAATAATTAATAGGTGGTGTAATTTAATAGCTCTATCATGATATTAAAAACATGGCGGCTATCTTAACGTTAATTTATTATAACTCGTAAGTCAAGTAATTTTCCATCTCAAATCTGTCACCTGACGGAATCATACTCAGGGTTTGTGTGAAAACAAAATTCAATAGCAGTGGCGTTTTCTTTTCTACAAAACATATTATTATGTGGTTCTATTATGTATCGCTGTAGATATTTAATACTTATTTTTTTATAACAAACTGAAATGTTTTAACTTTGTGATGTAAATGACCACCCGTGCACTAATATTTTTATTGCCTACCACAACATCGCGTTGTTTATTTTGCCCTGAGGAACATATGTAAATATAACCGGTACGCGATAAATATACAAATGATTTTGTTATCTTAATTATAAAGAACAACATATAATTGGTCGGAAGTAGCCACATTTCTCGATCCTGTCAAATTGGCACTGCGTATCTCTCTGGAATTTTTTAGTACATTTTCTGATACCAACCTCACTTTCTTCAAGAACTACGGAGCTTTGAAACATCAATTTAACTTTTTAAAAAATTTGGTTTTCTGTAAAGTCGGTTTACGGACGATAATTTTACCTGATAACGTCATATTATAACGATGGAGTGGAAGAGAGATAGATGCGTCACAAGCCGAACGCTTGTTCCGCGCTCTCGTTTGCATGCTCGCCTCAGGCGGAACGCGACAATGAGTCATGCTTTTTTGTGAGTGCAGCCGGCGTTCGTCAATTTATAAGACGTTATCACGTCAAAATGTGGCAAGATGTTATGTTATTGGGTTTGTTTGTATGAATATTGACTGTATTTTTTGGAATGAACAAACCAATAGACAACCATAACACACCATCCCAAAAGATGACTAGTCCCTGAGAGTATCATGTATGGAGTAAATATTTAAAAAATATATATTTTTAAGTGCAGGAAAATCTCGAAGAAATACAAAATAAAATATATTTGCACGTCATTGCTACCATTACGTCGTGACATGCAGATTACAGATGAGCTAAACGATCAGTGTTACCGGTTACCAGTTGCCGGTTACCGGTTACCGGTTGTCGGTTGTCGGTTACCGGTTGTCGGTTACAGTTCCTCCCCCTCCCCTTGGCGGGCTATCCGACCTGTGGATTGCACGCCAACTCTCTGTCGCAACTGCGGCTCAAACAAACGACCGAGTCTTTGCTAATTTTATTTGCATTTCCATAAATAACCCGACTTTATTCCGTATATCCACACGAATACGTAATATAATATGATCAATTTGTCCAATAATGGTTTAACGACTTGAACTAACCACTGTAATTTAGGAGAGAGCGTCAAATGACGGTGGCTGATATATTCAAAACAAGTTCAATGTTTTACTAAGACAAATTGCCAAATTGGATTTTCAAAAATAATATTTACTTCATTTCTTTTACGTACCGACCGTGAAAATCTTAACTATACAACAGAAAATGTGTTTTCTGAAGCAGCAAAAAATCTTGAAGCGAGAGCTAACAAAGGCATTTGCATCACGACCTAAGGGGCTGTGAAGCGTATTAAATGTGCATATTAAAAATAGTTAAAATCGGAATACTGTTGGTTTTATCTGTTCGTATTGATTAATTAGATAAAATAATGCTAATTACACCTAGAATTGACGTTTTCCAGCATTTTATTTGGTTGCAAGCGATACATTTTTTAGCCACTGTACATTAGTGAAATATAAAAGATTAAGGTATATTGCTTAGTCCCCACCAAAAAAATAGACAAAATGAATAAAAAAATACGAGCGTGCTTTAGACCACACGACTGAAGTAAAACTTCTATGAGAGGAAAAGAGAAAGAAAATGTGCACGCGCACTGCTCTCTCTTGCTCCTACAGTGTGATACAGATAATAGGCCTGCACTGTGTCTTAGATATACGAAACGTAACTGGCTATGAGAGAAAGAGAGAAAGAAAATATGTGCTCGCAGCTCTTTCTCTTGCCCCTACAGTAATATACGAAAAGTAACCCTCTCTCTTTCTATCTTCACTAACTTATATCTCCCTCTCAACTTCCTTTCGCCTCGCCCGACACTTTTCGTAACGCTCTCGTCACGCATTCACCAGCTTACTCCCCAAGTCAAGCGTGCGTAAAGAAGTTTTACTTCAAAAAATAAAGTTTATGAAAGTGTATTAAATCTCAAATATTTAAATAACTACGATAATTTCTTCATGAATACAGAATTAGTTTTTATATTAAAGAAAAAAATAATAACGAAAAGCCTAGTAGATATATATTTAAATAAAAAATCTGAAGCATCTTCTGTTTTAATGATCTGATATAATCTTATTTATATTTACTCTTGCAGACGATATTAAAAATGCAAAGTGCATTGCAGTTTTTAAATAATTGCATCGCCAGCTGCCATAATTTATTGATGAGGATCTGACGCTTCTTAAATTAAACATTAAAATTCTGTTATGAATTCTAAGGGGTACTTTGAATAAATAGATGAGTTAATTATCGGAAATATGAAACATAAACAAAAACATAAAAATTATTCGTCGTGTTCAATTTGTTCTGATGTTGTTTTTAATTTTAATCGTGAACTTTCAGTGAATCAAATAAATCAACTGGATTAATGTTCTACCTACTGTAATCTTTTTTTCATTCACTAGTCACATTATTCTCTCAAAATTGGCAACACTCGCGACCAGCCTCACGAAGCGATGCGAGGATGCTAGCGGACATCTGCTCGTGGTATTTCTCCATCGACTGGGCTCCGATTACATGGCACTCTTCAGCTCTCTTAAAATCTTATATATCTGTAATTATATGAAATGTTAAAGGTGTAATGATTTGGTGGATAAGCTTATAACGTTCCTTTTAAATAATAATAATAATAATAATTGGATGATTTATATAGCGCCGTTTTTGTGACAAATCACCTCAAGGGCGCTTTAGTTCATATTTTACATATTTGGAAGGAAATAATGATTTCTATAATGGGTACTCGCTACAACCCTTTCAACATAATACACTACAATCCACTTCAGTTTTCATCTGGTATGTCGATTCTGATTGCGCCTTGGGCAGAAATTTAGTTTCCAATAATATTATCCAATTTGGACAAGCGATGCCACAGCTACTACGTTGGTTAAAATAGATTTGGCAAATTATTCACTACTGTTCTACGCAACAATTCTCTCTACAACTACAACAACTCTCAACTCTCTCTCTCTCTCTGTGTACTAGAGAAATCTCGTGATCTCAACAATAATGCAATCACTCCAATCCATATGCGCTATTTGATTTGCATATCTCTAAAACTTCCTTTCGACCTCTGGATGAAATCGCAGATATATTTAGACATTTTCCCGAGGAAAAGTTTAAAAAAAATATTAATGTTGTACACTAAATTGAAATGAGATTCAAAATATTTTTTTTCCCTTTTGCCAATGCTGCAATGCGCTCTCATGGTTCCGTCTGGAGCCTCCAGGCGTCCCTATCTTGCCCTACTTCGGTGGCCTCGGTCGATATGCGTGTCTCTCTGTAGCATCTGCTTCTGTTTCCTCCAGCTATGTCTGGGGCTGCCAACTGGATGACCTTCCTTTGGATACGTGCAAATTCTGAATTGGTCGTGAATTTTTGTTTTTACGTTATTTTCTATTGGCTATTCCGTGTTCAGTGAACTTTTGACTGTTAGAATGTATAATCTTTCATTGGGTTCAATAAGTAATTGATTACCACTATTGACTTTTATTGGTTTAACCATAGAACAAACAACATGAGGCATTCTGTTTATAAATCAAATTGAGTAGTTTTCTATCAAGGGAGAACGAATAAAAACATATTGAAGGACTGCCACTTTCTTCTTCAGATTAACTTGTTAATTCAGCAGAAGTAATCTGGTACCTTTGGCATTTGCCTTTAACATCTGGATTCGACCGTCACTTTAATGCAGTCAAAGTATCTTGTCTGTCATTTATACTTCATATAAATCTTTCTTTCCACCTTATCTTATTCCTCTGATCTATCAGCCTTTTCTGGTATTAATTTGGTTCTCTCGTTTCAAAGCCTATGACAATAGTCCACCTCTACACCGCACTTCATTTTCATTTCAATTTTAAAGTTTAAAAAGTTTGCTTTTCAAATATGAGCAAAGCAGTCGTGGTGGATGACGCGGACATTAAATGGCAGGCTTGTGAAATCTCACGTAAAACAAAAGGCCAGAACACCCATTGTTTATACGTCTTTCGGCGTAGGGACAAAATGAATTTTAAAATGCAATCAGTTATCAGCAGTGTTCTCGGCTTATGGATGTCTTATTAATTTTTAAAGTGGAAAAACTCAATGAATTTTATTTGTCAGCTTGAAGCTGTGTAGGCAAGAACTGTTCTCAATCTCAATCCGTAGCACCGTTGACTCACTATTCCAGACTGAAAAACGTACCAACACAGAATGCGTCTGGCAAAATTACTCAAGTTTATCATGTGCTCCTTCCATCCTTTTCAATATAATATACATAAAAAAAACCGTCAAGTGTGACACACGTCATTTTTTGCTCTCACAAAGTTATTGATTTTCTATAGTTAAAACGTCAAATTGTATCATCAAAACTTGCAAAATTATTCGGTGAATTCATACAAAATCAGCTCTCATATTATTTCTAAGTGTTGATGGTGATTTATTGTGAAACCTAAAATTTAAAAATCCAGTAAAGTGCAGTTCTGCGTTTTTACAATTTGGTACTACCTACAAGTACAGTGCCATCAGGTGCCTTGCTCTGTCGCTCTAACAGACGTACATACATACCCATATATTTACTTCATCACCGTTGCCCGATAATCCAGAGGAGATCAACCTTTTTCAACATGATCTGCTCAAAGTGCCAAATTTCTATTACCGATGGCATCACTTGTTACTCCTGCAGTAAGCAGTTTCATTACGAATGCGGAGGGACATCCGAAACCACATTTAGAAAAGCTAACCATGAGAAAAGAAGAACCTGGCGCTGCACTACCTGCAAATCTTCACCCCAATGTACCGTTACGTCAACTAACCCCATAGAAGATGTGATGGTAGAAATAAAAAAAAATATCTTCTGAACTTGCCGTCCTCAAAACCCTTAACAATCAAGTGAAGGAAGACATGTGTGACCTTAAAAAATCCGTGGATTTCAACAACTCTAAATTAGATGACTTTGCTAAAAGATTTCAAGCCTTCGAACAATCGATGAGTAAAGTAGATCACCTGGAACAAGAAGTCTCCACCCTTCAATCGACCATCAAACTAATGCAAGAAGATTCTAACAAAAGAGAGCAGTGGATGAGGCTACAGAACATCGAGATAACAGGAATACCTCAAAATAATAACGAAAATATTCCAAATATCCTTTTAGGTATAGCAAACCAAATTGGTATACCCAACTTTAAAACTGATGAAATCGAGTTCGCTACCAGAGTCTCAGCGAAAGACCCACGACATTCCAAATTAATTAAACCGATAATTGTAAAATTTACCACCCGTTCACGTAAAAACGAATTCATCACTGAAATTCGGCGAAGGAAGGGAATAAGTACGAAGGACCTGAATTACCCCGGTGACGAAAGAAAAATTTATGTTAACGACCATCTGACTAGCTCTAATAAAAACCTCCTTTTTCGGGCCAAGGGGATTGCAAAGGACAGGGGATTCCAATTCACGTGGATAAAAAACAGCAGGATATTTGTGAGGAAAAATCCTACTTCGCCTCCCATACTAATTGCCATGGAAGAAGACCTAAAGAAAATTGCCTGAGTCGATCTGCATACTCTTCACATCGTAAAATAGATTTTTTAATCACTCATGTATCTCCCTATACATTTCCTCCACTCCTATTACCTTTACCCTCCCTCTCACATTTTACCCTCTCCCATAAACTTTCTAATTTATTTTGGAATCAGTCAACATTTTTCAAGAAACAACTTGGAATACATGTTACCGCTTGTTGGCGACCCCCTATACCCCTGACATTCAGACCTACTAGACGAACAATAGCGGTCTCTCACACTAATTATATTTTCTGCTGTGGTAAGCAAATCACTTTATACTCATTTTATGTCAACAAATATTCTACTAAAATACCTACTGATTAATATTATTAACCGTTCTTACCTCAAATACAGATACCTACCTCTAACTGACTATATAAACATCAGAATATTATTATCAGCCAGGCTTGAGATGCATATTTTAAGACTTATATATTATTATTATTTTAAACTATATTATGCACCCACACCATTAAATTTTTGTGTTAGCTGTACTTACAATGTTAAATTGTTTGACCACTACAGCCGAATTCACTTATTGCAGTTATCATTTATGATAACTGCGATGAGTGATTTCGGTTATAACCTATCGGTTGTAACTTACCGCTTACTCACGAATATTTATTTGAATATTTCCCCATGTCTTTAGAAATCTATTACCAGAATGTTAGAGGTCTTAGAACCAAAACAACGACGATCCTTCAAAATACCTTTTCAAACAATTACGATATAATCGCTCTCACAGAATCATGGCTCACCAAAGGCATCAGAGACGAAGAACTTTTCGACCCTCGTTACTATGTATATCGTAGGGACCGCGATTACGTTTCCACCGGTCAACGTCTTGGCGGTGGTGTAGTGTTAGCTATTAAACAGGAGCTGATCAGCGTCGCCCGACCTGAATGGACTTCTTGCGCTGAAGATGTATGGGTCACCATTCGCACTAATAGTACACCTCACACTTTGGTCCATATATGCTGCGTGTACATCCCCGGAGGGACTCAACATCAATATTTAATCGAAAATTTCCTAAACATGTTGTCGGATGTAGTATCAAATAACCCCACGGATTCGTTCGTTATCTTAGGGGATTTTAATCTTGCTGAAATTTCATGGACCCAAACTACACCATCTACGCATTACGCAGCTAGTAATTACTCTACTCACATTAGCAATCATTTCGTAGACTGCATGCATTTCCTGGATCTCTCTCAATACAACGGTGAGCTAAACTCAAGCGGCCATATCCTAGATCTGATCCTGTCAAATTTACTAATTTCCGTCAAATCTAATGACGATCCGCTAGTTCCTGAAGACGCACATCATAAAGCTGTATCCGTTAGTGTGCCATTTCAGGAACCCCCCCCATTGAAAAATGCGAAAAGGAAAGTTTTTCTCTATAATCGTGGAGACTACGAATCAATTAATTCCGCCCTAGAACAAGCTGACTGGGCATCCATTTTCTCTAACTCTCAAATAGAACCAACGCTTGACAGTTTTTACACATTTTTGAAACACCTGATTAATCTTCATATTCCTCATAAATTTTCGTGGAACTTGAAATATCCTCCTTGGTACAATGCTGCCCTTATTAAAATAACTAAGGAAAAATCAAAATATTTTACTAAATATAAAAAATACAAAAACCAGGCTGACTACGACGCATTTTCTCTCCTTCGTAAACGGCACAAAGAGTTATGTCGGAAAAGCAAATCTAGTTATTTAAACAATATCGAAAATAATATAGCCTCAAACCCGAAAAACTTCTGGAGTCACGTCAAATTTTCTAACAAATCCCAAGGTGTTCCAAAATGTATGTATCTCGGAGAGCTGAGAGCCGATAATGGAACAGGTGTTGCAAATTTATTTTCAGAATATTTCAGTTCGGTTTTCAGTAAACCCTCCAATTCACCTGCCAGTGATCCAACTGACGTCGGGAACCATACATCCAATATAAGCAATATTGAGGTGACACGAGATATTGTTTTAAAATACCTTAAGGAAATTGATATTCGCAAAGGTGCCGGTCCTGACGAAATACCTTCAATCCTTATTAAACGATGTGCATACAATCTAGCCTTACCCCTCTCCATGATTTTCAATCTTTCTCTAACTGAATGCACTGTCCCTATCATATGGAAATCCGCGTTTGTGTCTCCCATCTTCAAAAATGGTAAAAAAACTGATGTCAAAAACTACAGGCCAATCTCCAAACTTTGCATATTTAACAAAATTTTTGAAAAAATAGTCTATGATCAACTATATGCTGCTCTCAAACCTAGCCTGAATGTGAACCAACACGGTTTTATTAGTGGTAAATCTACAACCACAAATCTTTTAACTTTCACAGAATACCTGCAGGATAACCTGGATAACAGAATACAAGTGGACACTGTATATACCGACTATAGTAAGGCGTTTGACAGGGTCGATCACTCAACCTTGTTAAAAAAGCTTTTAGAGATTGGTATTCACGGCAATCTCTATCGTTGGCTCTCCTCTTATATCTCCAACCGTAGTCAAATAGTAGTAGTTGCTGGATTTAAATCCGACTCTGTTGCTGTTACATCGGGAGTTCCTCAAGGCAGCCTGTTGGGACCATTATTATTTAACATCTATATCAATGATGTTGGTAACTGTTTCTTAAACTCGCAAACCATCCTGTATGCAGATGACATGAAAATCTTTTCACCCATAAACTCAATCGAGGACTGTCAGAAGCTGCAAGATGATTTGCAACGTCTGAGCATGTATTGTAATGCCCATTGTCTGGAAATAAATATATCTAAGTGCTTCGTTGTGCGCTTTACTAGAAATAAAAATGTGTTTGTCCATGAATACTCAATTAATCACGTACCGTTATCTGTCAAATCCGAAAGTAAGGATCTTGGGGTTATACTTGATAGTAAACTAAATTTCAATAAACATGTCGACCACATAGTCACTAACGCATCTTCTATGCTTGGTCTCATAATCCGAGCCTGTAAACAATTTAAAGACCTTATTACCTTCAAAACACTATATTTCTCGTATGTTCGTAGTATCCTTGAATACGCATCTCAAGTGTGGAACCCAGGCTATACAATACACAAAAATAGAATTGAAAGCGTTCAAAACAGATTTTTAAGGTACCTTAATTTCCGCTCTTTTCGATGTCATGTAAGTAACGAAGACTCTGCAAAGTTCTTCAAAATACAGACTTTAACTTGTCGAAGAAATATAGCAGATTCGGTAATGTTATTTAAAATTACACAAAGCTTAATCGATAGTCCTGATCTGCTTCAACGCCTATCATTCCATGTCCCAAACCGCAACAGTAGACAGTCGCTTACTTTTAATCTCCCTCTTTGCAAGACCAATTCCAGACAGAATTCATTTATCTACAGATCCACTCATTTATTTAACTTAAATTATAACCACATTGACATTTTTAACTCGACGTTACGTGACGTAAAACGAAAAATCGCTAAGCAACATGACCCAAACTAGGAAGTTCAATTCTACCCCTCCCCCTCTCTATTCCCATCCTTAGCCTCTTAATCCTCATCCTTTATTTCTCCTCGCCCCCCTTTCACATATTGTAACAAAAAAAAAAAAAAAACTTATTCAGAAAATACCTTATAATGTCACACATCATTTACTAACATAAGTGGAAGTTTATAATTGGCATAATGAACTATTTTCTTATTGTATTATTTTTTTTAATTAATGATTTGCTGTTAACTTCCCTAAATAAATAAAATAAAATAAAAATACATCCCGAGGAGGATTTGTATTTGCTCGTATAAATGCGACATTCTTCACAACGGGAGGTCAACCGCGTTTCTATAGCACAGTGATATATGATGACTTAGGCTTACAGGAGATTACAGGTCGGGCATATTGTTATATTTTACACTTACAACTTACAACAGGAGTTATTTTCGAGCCATGCCTTTCCCAATGTTATTTCAATGTTTTGAAAATATTCAACAATATTCTTAGCGAACCGATATAACAATATTTGGAGGAATGTACGGGGGTCATTGTTTCAAATTGAGATTCAAATGGATGTGTCTGACAGTTTTTCCAATTCTATAAGTAGGCGTGGGGACAAAAGAACGTTATTTGACCTGCGCTGTGAAAACCCAGATATTGTATCGGTATAATATAAAGAGCTCCTGTTTTACAGGCATCATACTTCAATGAAAACAAAACAAAGAGAATAAAACGTGCTTTTAAATTGTCTCTACAGGTTTTTGTGATCGTTTATAATGATAGTGAAATAATTTCGTAAAGCGCATTTTGGTGAAATTTCATCACTAATGTGTATAAGTCGACTTTAAAATTTTTTTTAATGGGAATACCGCACAAGTATCTCTACTACTCCTGTCTGTAGCCATTGAGGCCATGGCTTTCCCAATTGGGGTATATTGTGAGGCTGAAGAGAGGGGGAAGGGAAATGAGATGGGGGTGAGAAAGATAGGGTAGTTTTTGTCTATTCAGATCTGCTCACCAAACATGGCTAAAGACGTGCAATGCTATTTGTATTAAATTATTATATTATATTTCAATTTGTAGAGGAAGGTCGGGATGAACCTGGATATTCAGATCTAATCACCAAACACATCTAAAGCCATTTCAATCAATTATGAATGGTGGTCTTACACCAGGGCAATAATTAGAGTATCTTCCACTCCGAACGTTTTGCAAATATTGTAATAATAATTTTAAGTGAATGCATTGTAAAATAGCATCAAAATTAATCAAATTAAATTTACTTGCGCTCGCCGGGATCTTGCTGCGAACCTGCGAACTCTCCGACGACGGAGACGACCTGGTTTGCCAATCGAGAGCCTTACCCCTCGCCCACAGAGACAGTTAATCATCCGTTGGGAAAGAAAACTCTCTTTAATTCTGCCCTAAGATGTTATTTCATTAAATATTTTTTTTTATTTTACGAACCTGTTGATTACCCTTTTCAATACATAAACCTTTAATAATTATCATTTTTTTAGAGTGTGCCTACAATGTATACAATGAATACCTACACAACAACTAGTACAGAACAATTTATATTATCATTACGATCAAATTCAATGCGATTTCACTTGAAACCGTCGCTTTAAATTATGTAACAATTTATAATTAGCAAATTGTGGATTTAACAGCCATCTACTTATCATGAATCCACGATGATTGATTTTCCATTAGTTCATGAAGTATTCTTAATTCAAACGCCGGTTTACGAGAAACAGCCTACGAAGTCTATGTGCTGCTTGCTTTTTTGCATTATTCTCATATGAAATTCTGCATGACCGAACGCCGTACAACCTTGTAGCGTTCGTCAACTTTACATATAAGGGACTATTTTATTTATTACTCCTACATATGTTCAGTCATACACAGCCATAACTCATAGATTGTTATGATTACGTCAGATATGTCTTCTATTGCAGTTATGCCCGTATCTGATCACGGCCGAGTTCAATGGAATCAGCATATATAAAAGAAAGGGGGCTAAGTTATGTTGTCCGAAAGACGATCCGTTGTCCATTATGTTGTCCGAAGTCCGTTAAGATCCTCGGTTTTGGACTCCGAGTCAATTTTGCCCACCGCCCACTTTCAGATTTTTTTTCTAGCGCCCCACATTTTTTTTTACTTAGCATCTGTCGCGAATCTGAAACAACTATTGTCACGATTATATTGTAAACCAAAACGGGGGGGGGGGAGGGTGTACCGGGTTGATACCTTATTCCTTCTTATATTCATAATATCGTGTCAATTCTTAATAATAATAATACGTACTTTTTTTTTGTCTTTTTTAGACCATATTTTTTTTACCTGCCCACGCCCTCACCATGCCATGTCAACTCCCCCTAGTTTTATTCAACGCCCCCTAGTTTTCTCTGGGTCTTCTGCAGCTCCCTGAATAATAATAATAATTGGATAATTTGTAGAGCGCCGTTTTTGTGAAAAATCACCTCAAAAAGTCTCAATCGCCCACAAAGGGGTGTTATCGCCCATGTTGAGAACCTATAATTTGGATCACCGGTTCCGGAATGTCATGTGTGTTTAAAAAAATGTGTGTTTATGAAGAGTATTAAAATTATAAGACTCAATTTTATTTTGTTTCGCTAGTTTTGTGAAGATAGCTAGTAATAAGTAGTATAAGGCTTTTGTAGCGAACGTGAATGAAGTAGGCACAATTGGTAGTTTTATTCTTGGGTAAGACGTATTGACTTCAGAACGAATCTATGTAATACGTACTGCGCTTTCAAAACCTTACTGAATAGAGGTCTGATGAGAGAAGCTCTCGGGGCCCGAGTGCAGCGGACACCCACGCACTTCAAACTATATTTGGCTAATTCACGGAAAAAGCTTGCTCTTTCGTAAAAAAACCCTTAAGAAGCATAATTCAACAAGAAGCTTCCCTTAAAAAGCTTATGCCCTTTTTACTCAAGTGTAAGTTTTAGCTGATTGATTATTGTTGGAATATAAATCAGGCTTTGCAGCACAATGCACACATGAAAACATTATCGTCTCATACAAAATATAAACACACGTCGGTAAAGAGAACCTATACAAGACGTTTTCCAAGAAGGAATACTTATAAAATAACATGTAGTTTGTAAGTTTGTAACTTAAGTGACTAAATAATATGTTATTACTTTGCGTATATTGTACGTAATGTAGCGCTAATCTTTCAGTTTATTTAATACTAGCTTTGCCCCGCGGCTTCGCTCGCATTGTATTAGGGGAAATTACTGTAGCGCTTGCACTTATCAATTATCCCCCCTCCCACATTCCAAACATTCATTCCCGGTACATTCAGTTTTCAAACAGCTCGCGTGCCACCGAAATTTCATAATGCTAGAGCTCAAAGAAAAAAAGAATCATCGAAGTTGGTGCAGTCGTTCGGAACTTATGCACTTACAAACATTTCGGATATTTATTTTTATTTAAATATTTGGAAGTTTGTAAATATAATAAAAAATAACACTATTTATTATACAATTATCGTTACAAATTATATTTTTAATGTAGGAACTCTCATCTGACATTTATTCCAAAACATAAGCTTGTCCAAAAAAAAACAAAACATATTCTAATATTTGAATTTTCTGGAGCAGCAGCCGACCAGTAGGTAGGGGGCTGAGTACCTCCCAGCATAGAGCCCACAAATATATCAACATGGCAACGATTTGTTTTCTGACGTTAGTAATAACCCGCTTTTTTTAGCGACAGAAAACGTATAACAAATAAAATATATTAATATTTATAATTTCATAACGCCAGAGCTTACCATTATATATAAGCCTATAGTCCTCGCATATAATTTACGTTTCTAGTGGTGAACGAATTTTTAAAATCGTTTTTTTGTTTTATGCGTGAAAGCGTAACAAACAAACTCGAGCAGTTTCGCATTTATAATATTAATATGGATTTAAAACATGTTCTGTACAGTCATACACATTAATATAAACACATGGAAATAAAGAATATATAGAAAAAGAAAGAAAGTATAGGTAAAAGAAGCAATAAAAAATAAAACGCTGGGTTAAATTTGAACATTACTTGTATTAATATTTGGTGCAGTTTATTTTCATAACATATTTTACAGCAGCAGGGTGTAGATACTTAGTGTTAGCGTTTTTGCAAACCCAAACAACAACAGACAGTTTAACACTGAAATGTATTTTTAAAAGAGAGCAAAAATTTTCTTTTAAATAGATTTCTTTCACTTGCTGCTAGATCACCAAGGCCAAGTGAAATTGTGGAAAAAACGTTTGATGCATTTAGCTTGTACAATCATTGGCACAATCATTAAAGTATGAAACGTAACGAGGTCATGTAAATTCCACGGCTCTTAGGGATCTTTTGATACATTGTATAAAATTATATTGTTATATAATTCGTGGATCCAGATGTGAAAACTTGTTACGTCATAAAAAGCAAAAATATTAAAAAAAAAACTTATTAATTTATTTATTTTTATTTTTTTACATTAACTCTTCAGAGAATGCTCTAAAGATTGCCACTAGTTTGTTAAGATATGAGAATCTATCAAACGGACCCACGTTTCAGGTATTTTGGAACTTCAGACTGCCTATTTCAGGGGTGGCTGCCAAATTCATCCGTGGGGCGCGGTTGCGATTTGCACAGCAGTTGTGTACTATTAAAGTATCTCACGTCCAAGTTAGAAGAAAAGTAGAAAGAAAACATTTATTTTGTTTGTTGTGAGGTAAGAAAGCATTGATAGAACCTCAACTCAAAATTAAAATTTCTGACTTATTTGCTTTTTCATCCCGTCCTACTAATTGTTATTTTGTACAAGAGAGATATGCATGTGAGAGCAGGTGAGTATTAATGTAAAAAAAATTTTTAATGTTTATTCTGTGGAAACCAAATATACCTATAACCAAAGAAACCATATCTTTGATGGAAACCCATTTTTTTAAAATTGCCAATCTTCAAATCATTTAGGTCTTCCAAAAATTTATTCTTGTGTTTTCTGAATAAGCACGGAAAATAAATATTAGAATTATTAAATTATTTACGATAAAATCATGCCATAAAAGTGTATCATACAAAAGCGCATATCGGAATCAAATCACGAAAGCTAGGAGCTTTCGCAAAGTGCAAAGGTGAACACACAGACAGTCAACATCAATATATTATATACATTTACATCGTTTCCTCGCGAATACTCAAAGATGAACAATGTATATCATCATTCTGGTTTTATTGTGTTGTATAAAAAGTCGTTTGTTGAATGATCAGCTGCATATTGCGTATCTTATTTGATAAGATATTTATCAATCTTAAGATTTTTGGTCTGTTGTGAGTAGAGAATACAATCCCGAGCATGTTTTTAAATCCCGGGATTTTCGATGCGTAAACCCGGGATCCCGGTACTATCCCGGGATTAGGAAATGTGGTTAATACTTGGGATAAATTAAAATAAAAGCATAGATAGTAAGTTCTTAAACATTGTTTATCAATATTGTTTGTTACACAAGACAACTTATCTATACTAATATTGTAAATACGAAAGTGTTTGTTTGTTACGCTTTCACGCCTAAACCACTAAATCGATTAAAATCTTTCTTTCACCAATAGAAAGCTACATTATATGCGAGTAATACAGGCTGTATATAATGGTAAGCTTTGAAATTATAAATATTAATATATTATATTTATTATACGTTTATTGTCCCTTACAATAGCGAGTTATTGATAACGTTAGACGAAAGCAAAACAAATCGTTGTCTTGGTAACTAGGTTGATATATTTGCGGGAAATTTTATTACAGGCGTCGTAGTTAATAGTATATCTATCATAGTAATATCTATCTATATAAATAAAATGAATCTCCGAAATGTTTTTACGCGCATAACTTCCGAATAAGTCAAGGCGCAACGGATTAGGAATGCAAACTAAACCTGATTGTGGCAATCCCGAAAATCCTGAGATTAGCCAAAGTGCAGTCCCGGTATTTTCGGGATTGAAAATGGGCCGGGATTGTATTCTCTAGCTGTGAGCTGTGAGTATCGAACTCAATTAGTCTGACTGCTTGTCAAACGCTTTATCCACCGTGCTACCTACCTCCTGTATCACCACCTCTTTTTCATTCTATTCCTCTTATCAACATTTAATTCAATTACTCTGTTTAGGTCGATAGATTTGTAATTAATGATCAATCAATACTAGGTTGATTTAAGTATTCAATTCTTGCTGGAATCACAGAAGAGTATGCATCATACGATGTATGAATGAGAATGAAATTAATAAATGTGTGCTTTTACCAATCAGTCAGTTTACTAATTTTCAAGCAATATTTTTCTTGAGAATTTAGAAACCTCTGACCGAAATTCTAACTGGAAAAATAAATAGCCATTAAAAATCTGTTTTAATTTATTGACAGAGCTAGTGCCACGGCTCGAGGTCACGGTATCGCCAAAGCGCTTAGTGCTTCTTGTTACATAGTTTTAGCCTTATAGCTAATAGACCACCAATAATACTATTTTTGTAACGTCTCTTTCACACGAAAAAACCAAAAACGATTAATTTTTCAGAGAAAATATCAGAAACAATTTGGCGATTCGTCGGTGATTATGGTCTGTACAATGTACAGGCATTAAAATGGGTATAAATCATTTGGTTCCATGACAAAACAGAACAATAAATAAAAAGAACAAACAAACAATAAACTTAACCTAACCTAACCAGTAGTGATAACTTTGAAGTGATAACTTCTTTAGCACCTTTGTGATTTGAAATTCGATGAAAGGGAAGCGAGTGTTACTAAAAAGAGAGAAATGCATACATCTACAGGATTTAGCCTGCGAGAGAATGAGATAGCAATAAAATATTTATTTTATTTACGGATACTCGGTTCCAATATAATACGATAAATCCACGGTACCCTTTAGTTTAGTAGTGTAAAGCTCCTGGCGAATCTTCGCAGACATTCAGCCGACCAGGAATCGAATCCTACGAAATCAAAAAAAATAAATATATTTTTGTAAAATCAATATCCAATCTTCAAACCTTTCCAAAATGAACAGGCAAAAGAAAACGACATCTAGGGACTCCAAAGAAGAAACCACAAATATGAATAAGATCCTTTTCATTGATAAAAAAGTTCTTGGTAGTCTACCCACTCTTGTCTACTTAAGTTTTCTGTAAGTTTTACTTCTACCGCGTGTGAATTGCACACTTTTTTTTTTTGAATACTATTACTTTGCCCTAGGCGATACAGTATAACAGTCAACCAACAACTCTTAATATCCAAAAGTTAAATGCCTTCACTATTACGCTACTAAGGCCATCTTGTTTCGTAAAAGCATGGTGTCCGATGACAAACTAATAAATTCCGAGCGTCCTGAAAGAGAATTTATGTATTTGAATGTTCCCAAACGGATTTCGTTCCGTCAGAGCAGTGTTGAAGTTTTGACCATCTTTCGAAAGATTGAGTCAGGATTTATTTACAAAATATTATATGTCTTAGTTGTCGGATACGATAAGATAATTCATTAAAAATCATGTAGGTTGTTAGTCTGTGATTTCTTCCGAACATCCGTGGAGACATAATAAATAACCACTTATATGGGAATACGACTGACAAATAAGCACGTAATCGCCATTAAGATATGATGTTAATAAAATAATCAATAAAAAATCATATTCGGTATAAATTATGAGTTGTCTTGAATATTTTCTAATAAAAAACATAACTTGCTACCAGTTAATGTGCTGCTGTTCAAAAGAGTTAGTTACTCACACGAGTTAAGTGCTATTATTTTTATTATGGTAAAATAGGTCTGGGGTTAGTTGGAGACAAGGGTGAGCATGCAAAAATAATAACAGCAATAAAAGCAGTAACATTATTCGCGCCTTGATATAATTTATCGTCTTCGGTCTTCGGAGTCAGCGATGAAAATACCGAGAGTTAAAATGTCTGTTGACTGTAAATCAATGGTAAATATTATGCATATGGCAAGTTATGAACGGAATTCTTTAAGAATATTAATTAAGTTACTTCGCCTTGAAATAGTTACATTTATTTCATATTCTTAACGCGATAATATATGTTTTATATATAATTAACATTCCTCTTTCCCCTTTATCCTTTCCATTGTCACCTCCCGCCGCACAATGTTATTTATTTATTTATTTAAACGCCCATAGGGCTTTTGCATATAGTGCAGTACATGTTTTTGGAAAAATATAAGAAAGAACATAATATAATATAAACATAATATAAATATAAGAAACAAAATAAATGGTTCATTTTCTTACCTGACGGAGAATGTTGTGAGGATGGCGGATTTTTTTAAGCGAAATTTCTATAGCCCCATTGTGATTTGGAATTCGGATGAAACGGAAATGAAAGCACATGCGAAGCATCATACTCTTATCAAGGCTCCTATTGGTTGAGATATAAAACGGAAATGTCGCTAGGTCTGCGTTCATTGGCAGCTTTGATTATGACCTCACTTTTCAAAGCTCCTTGGTTCTTAATTGGTTGAGATTGTTTTTGTAAAGTTTCGCTTCTACCGCGTGTTAACTGCACTCGTTTTTTTTAAATAGCTCCACACGGGAGGCCCTGTAGAAAATATTTCTCCTCAGGGCCTATGTCGTCTTTGGGGATGTTGTGTGGAGGGTTTTTTTACTAAAGAAAGGAGAAGATGTTCTGGGAAAGAAAAAAGTATGAGGGGTAGGAATCTGGGGGTCAGTGTATCCAGGAGTGATGTTGATGATTCCATCCCTCCCAATGCGATGCAAAGTGAACTTCCAATCAATCAGTCTTTCCCGATCTGGCCTGCCACACAATTGGTTGGCAAACACATTCGCCGCCAAGATACCCCATGAACCCGGGCACCCCTGCTAATGTAGTGAACCACTTGGGGTGACCTATGGCAGAGTTATCCAATAAATGGTTACCGGAGAGGCGACACCCACAACCGCCTCCCAAATTGAGTAGGGCTTGAGATTTCGATCTTATTTTTAGATTCTAAGAGGCTGCGACTTTGAGGAATAATTGCAAAGATCTCACCCTTCAAGGGCAGATATCTATGAACATTTTGTATATTTAAATTTGTTCAGTCGGGGGTGGGAAGTGATATTGTGTGCGACTCTGAAGAATCATACACAATATCTTGGATTTATAAACCATTTTCTGATTTATAAATCATGATCAGGTTTCTACGTACTATAATCTTCAAAAGAATACGTACTTAGTTATCTGAATCTTCTGGTAAAGCTTAAAATAACACTGTCGCCGATAAATACTTCAAACGGCTACCCACTGGTGTGATTTTTTTGTTGTTGTAAGTAATCGGATTAGAATGGATCTTTTCATGAAAAAAGATAATATTATTTAAAAAAGTTTTTTTCTTATGATAAAACAATTGAATCTCCTTCTATGTAAATGTGAACGTCAAACGTCTGTAAATTTGAAAATAAATGCCGCGGTCTAAACCCGCGACCTTTGGGGCCATAGTCGTTCCTGAGTAAATTATTCGTCATAAAAAATCGCAAATTATAAAATGATTTACCGACCACAAAATAAAAGCTGAAGTAAAATATAAAAAAAAATTATGTGTGCAAGTTCACACGCGGTGGAAGCGAGACCTTCAGAAAACTAAAGTACACTAGAGTGGGGAGGCTACGGTGCACTGCACAAAGAGGAGACCGATTAGTCAATCCATTCTCTCGCAGACTAAATCCTATATATAGATGCATGTGTTTGTCTCTTTTTAGTGTCGCTCGTTTCCGTTTCATCGATTTTCAAATCACAACGGTGCTAAAGATTTTTTCGCGAAATGGCGGCTGTCTGAAATAAAAAAAGACATAAATTAAAATTTTGTTATGGTTTTAATTAGCGCGTTATGTATACAGAAGGCTCACCAAAATTCAAGTAAATTGATTTAGTAGAACTTGAGATATCGTGCCAACCGTTTCGAAAAAGTAGTTTTGAGAAACACGCGTTTAAAGTTTTGCTCTATTTAGATTTTAGTAAGGTTCCGTCTAAACCGGTCGAATTAAAATGGTTCTATCTTTGAAAATAATTGAAATTTTGAAAAATCCTTTTAAGGAAATTTTATTGAATATTTAAACCATCGAAATATGAAGAAATTTGTGTTTTTATTTTTTTTTCTGGACTAAAATACCCCATTAAACAAATAAAAAACAGGCGTCGTAAACGTTTTCGGCTGATTAGGTAAATGTCATTGTTCAAATGTTGTGTATATTGCTGAAATTGACCAGTAGTTGACTCTGGCCGTCTTATGGTGAATTTGCTTGAAGAAATAATCACATCAAAAGTATTTTCAGTGCCATGGGCGCTTTCTGCACATTTTTAAATAGAATTTTCCTAATTGACAAATATTTGGGAAGTCGATTTCTCAATTTTTTTTTATGATGCCTCTCCGCTGGTTTTAGAAAAACTTAGAATTAATCTTACGATGACAACAATATTTTATTTTTGCCATCATTTTGGAGTGGCTGCTTTCTGCATAAATACATTCAATTTTTCCCTATAGCTTTTCCTACGAGGGTCGGGAGTCGGGATTCCCCGCTGTGTCCGCTTGGGCCGCCTCCTGGGTAACAGTGGAGCAGAACCAGAACGAAACTACCTTGTCTAAATTGAAAGCGTGATCAATGCATCCAGAGAAATGGACGTATTTATGAAAACGGTGCACATAATATCTGCTTTGTAAAACAATACCCAACAGATTGCCGACAGATGTGTTTAGAGCCCACTCTCTCCAACTTTCCAAGGCTGCATTGTTGCCTTTGGTCTACGTGACGTAACAATTAGCGCCCCATTGATATGGTGATCACAGATATGCATTGCGCGCAAAGACGTCGCCTTGTGACTTGAAGTATTATTATTGTCTGAACATCATTTAGTGAGATATTCTAATAATATCGATTCCCGTGCCCGAACTGCGGGCTGTCCGCTCAGCAATATCGCGACACTGCGCTCGGTCAGCCGGAACGGGTAAGGGGAGCAGAACTATAAACATTTTCATTCAGAAAAAACATTAATTAATCCAAATACACGCCTTAAAAAAACCTATCCATTGACTTTTTATGAATTTTTTTACCCGTTCTCATGCATCAAAGGTTAACCGTGTAGAAATTTTGTACGACTTTCATAATTTTTGGTAGAACACACACAAGCTACGGAAATATCTGATCGAAAACAAATATCTATACTAATGTTATAAATGCGAAACTGCGTTCGTTTGTTTGTTACGCTTTAACGCATAAATCAATAAACTGATTTTAAAAATTCTTTCACTAATAGAAAGCTATATTATATGCGAGTAATAAAGGCTGTATATAATGGTAAGCTCTGGCGTTATGAAATTATAAATATTAATATATTTTATTTATCATACTTCGTTTTCTGTCGCTAACAAAAGTGAGTTGTTGCTAACGTCAGAAAACAAATCGTTGCCATGGAAACGTTCTTGATATATTTAAATAAAAAAAATTCCGAAATGTTTGTATGCGCATAAATTCCGAACGACTGCACCAAACTGGATAATATTTTTTTTCTTTTTTTCTGGCATTATGAAATTTAGGTGGCACTCGAGCTGTTTGAAAACTGAATGTACCGGGAATGAGTGTATGGAATGCGAGAGGGAGAGTGGGGGGGAGAAGGGATAACTGATAAGTGAAAGCGCTACAGTAATTTCCCCTAATACCAAGCGAGCCAAGTTGCGGGTAAAAGCTAGATATAAATAATAGACCATTCCACTCCTTTGCCATTCAAAAATAAATGTACAACAGCTGTCGTTACAAGAGAAAAAATTGCTTCCAAATATGGCTGCTTAGCATATCGCAATTCGTGAACATGGAAAACCAATTATTGACGTTATAAGCGAATCGTTTTTTGTTAGAGATAGTTTCGTTGCAATCATTCATTCTTTCTCACAAACGAAGCAGGTAACAGAAAGAGACATTACAACGGGGTTCTCGGTGGCAGGACCATAGTAGAAATACAGCCTGACTGGCGGTATCGGATGTGGGATGACGAAATCCGACCATCGACCAAGATGATTTATGTAAATAGCCGACCAGCACGACTGCGTGACCGCGACTTGGTCGGCGCCTTTGAGGGTACCTATCCTCCTAAATAAATAACCTTATTATTTACGCGGAGTCAAAAATTAATCCGGAGACGGATCGGCTGCGAGCCAATACGTGTGCAACAAGTCCTGAACTTGAGCGCAACTATGTTGACTTATTATTACATATACGAAACACGTGCCATTAAAACATACATGTACAAAATGTTAAAAAAATTACGATGTGTATATAAATGTACGTAAATTTAAACAGTTAAAAATTTAACAAAGTTAAACTTTTTTTCGTTTTAAATAGGTAGACGTGTAGTAGGTAGGTGGTAAAGGAGGTAAGAGTATTTTTGAAGTGAAACTTCTTTAGCACCGTTGTGATTTGAAATACAGTTGAAACGGAAATGACACTAAAAAAGAGACATACACGTATATCTATAGGATTTAGCCTGCGAGAGAATGAGATAGAATGAAACCTTTCCGCGTTGGCCGCTTTGATTAATAACTCACTTTTCAAGGCTCCTATTGGTTGAGATTGTCTGGGCAAAGGTTTCACTTCTACCGTGTGCGAACTGCACTCAATCGTTTTCTTCGTGAGTGAGGCAAATAGTGTGTGCTAGGACCGAGTTGTTTGATGGTCCGTCCTCTCTGCCTACCTCTGCGGGGAAACGGCATTACGGTTAGTTAGTATTTATATTTTATGGAGCAATGGTGGTGAGAGGAGGTGAGAGATGTGATGGTAATGAGAGATGTGAGAATGCATAAAGTATTTATATTTTATGGTGCAATGGTGCTGAAAGGAGATGTGTGAATAAGATATGTGGTGAGAGATGTGAGAGTGCATAAAGTATTTACATTTTTTTTTGTGAATTAGATATGTAATGAGAGCTGTGAGAGTGCATAAAGTATTTATATTTTATGGTGCAATGGAGCTGAAAGGAGTTGTGTGAATAATATATATGGTGGTAATGAGAGATGTGAGAGTGCATAAAGTATTTATATTTTATGGTGCAATGGAGCTGAAAGGAGTTGTGTGAATAAGATATATGGTGGAATGAAACCTTTCCGCGTTGGCCGCTTTGATTAATAACTCACTTTTCAAGGCTCCTATTGGTTGAGATTGTCTGGGCAAAGGTTTTACTTCTACCGTGTGCGAACTGCACTCAATTTTTTTCTTCGTCGGTTCAGAAACGCAATTTTATGAAATTCCCTCAACAGAAAAAATGTATGTTCAAAGTTATTTTCAAAATATGCTCCGAAAAATATTATAAACACATTTTTTCAGTTATTTTACAAATTATATGTATGAAAAATTCACAGTGTTTTTTAATTGCTATTTTAGACTTTCCCCACTAGATTTCTGCCCTATTTTAAACGAGTCGTGTTTTATTAAATATTTTCACAATTTTCGCTTAAATATCATCGTTTTTAATATTAGCACGCTACCTCCAACATGCATATTTACACATTTCTTTTTCTTCTTTTTGAGCCTCATGTATGGAGTTAAAATAAATTAATACAATCTGAACGGTGGTTTTTCACCAGAATAATACTGCGAGAATCTTCCACACCAAATTATCAAATATTCTACAAAAAAAACAAACAAGATTTGTTAATGTAAAATGGGCTTTCTATAATAAAAAAAGTTTATTTATAATTCCTATATTTGGGCAGAGGGCAGTAGAGACGGAAATTTGATGTTTACATTGCTTTAAAGTTACACAGATTTTATATTGTAAATAATGCTGGAAAATATATATAACATTTTTAACTTTGAAAAAATATAAAAAAAATGCAGCTCGTTTACGACTAAAAATATCGCCGATGCTTCTGCACTTTCTATCAAAGTGAGTTTATTATTTAAACATGCATACTTGCAATTTGATCCCGCTCGTGTACAAAGCTACGAACATGACGTTGAAACATATTTACTGTGTTGTCTAACTGTGTGGGAAAAGTATAAATGGGAAGTAAATAAAGTGCAAAACTATATATAAATATTATTTTTGTACATTATTTTTCTTGGAAGTAAAATTAACTTTTCTGAAGAATAATAGCCCTAAACACTTAAAACAGATTTCTTAAAACTTAGATATTTCAAATCTTCATAGATCATGTACTGATCTTAGTGTTTCAAATGACCATATTCCCACCCACCCCTTATACCTTTTTCCTTTCCAGAACTTCCTATCCTTCCCTTCCTTAAAAATACCCTCCACCCAGCATCCCCTAAGATGACACATGCCTTGAATGAAATTATTTTCCTTGGGACCCCCTGTGGGGCTAATGAAAAAAAAATGTGTGCAGTTCACACACGATAGAAGCGAAACCTTCAGAAAACTAAAGTAGACAGGAGCGGGTAGGCAACCGCACAAAGAGACCGATTATTCTATCTCATCTCTCGCAGGCTTAACGCTTTTAAGTTTCATCGAATTTCAAATCACAACGGTACTAAAGAAGCGCTCACGTAAAAAAAAAATTATGCACATTATTTCAGAACGCCAGAACTCACTGCATAATTTTTTTTTATTTTCGTTTTTGACCAAACGTTGTCGCAATTTTAATAAATAAGTACACATTTTATTGTGTTCGCATGTCAATAATTTCGCACCAAACTGTTATGTTTATATAAGCTTCTATAAAAAAACTTCCTAGAACCATCATCTGTCTAAATTTTCGCCGTGCTAACGACATGTATCATTTACTCGTAGCTCGTAGCTACACGTTAAGTATTATACAACTTTAGAAAAACAAACGTGAAATTGTTTTGTCGGGTATTGACTGATTCTGTAATCCATTATTGCGTCGTTCATACGGTGATATTATCTGCTTCGGTCAAACTGTTTCCCGGAGCCTGTCAATAAAGTGATGACTAAATATTTGAAAATCCCAGGCTGTCTTAGGTCGACAAGGCTCGTAACTATTTATAAATAAATCGAAGGTTAGAACGGCCGTTAAAAGGGTATTTAAATAGAAGTTGTGTAAAAAATGCCGTCACATTTACTTTATCATAATGATGTCCTAACTGAACACTGATTGGCATGATATATGAATAAAAATATCAAGAAGTTAATTAAAATTGTAAAATGGTGAATCGTCGCTAATAACGTAAATCTCATTTAGTAATTCAGTAAAAATGTTTGCACTTTATTTTTATCACTTTGTAGATGCAAAATTATGAATTAGAAATTAAAAATAATTCATTTTTGAGGCTAAAATTTTTATTTAAGTTTGTGATGCAATTGCGATGTACGTACCAACATTGTAAACAATATATGAATAGTTTTCATGACGTGAAATGCAAACTTTCCAAATTGTCTCTAATTAAATTGTCAACAATTTCATTTTGTTCAATTTTGGCTAAAAATCTTTTTTTGTTGAATGTTAGAAGAAGGCTGGGTCGCCTGAGGAAGACATGGCACGATCAAGAGAATCAGATACTTGAGTCGGGCCATGTCAAAAGTCAGAATAATAGAAGAGTATATATGAGAGGATGTATGAATGTGAGTGAGGCAAAGAGTGTGTGCTAGGACCGAGTTGTTTGGTGGTCCGTCCTCTCTGCCTACCCCTGCGGGGAAACGGCATTACGGTTAGTTAGTATTTATATTTTATGGAGCAATGGTGGTGAGAGGAGGTGAGAGATGTGATGGTAATGAGAGATGTGAGAATGCATAAAGTATTTATATTTTATGGTGCAATGGTGCTGAAGGAGATGTGTGAATAAGATATGTGGTGAGAGATGTGAGAGTGCATAAAGTATTTAAATTTTTTTTGTGAATTAGATATGTAATGATAGCTGTGAGAGTGCATAAAGTATTTATATTTTATGGTGCAATGGAGCTGAAAGGAGTTGTGTGAATAAGATATATGGTGGTAATGAGAGATGTGAGAGTGCATAAAGTATTTATATTTTATGGTGCAATGGAGCTGAAAGGTGTTGTATGTATAAGATATATGGTGGTAATGAGAGTTGTGAGAGTGCTTATATTTTATGGTGCAATGGAGCTGAAAGGTGTTGTGTGAATAAGATATGTGGTGGTAATGAGAGATGTAAGAATGCATAAAGTATTTATATTTTATGGTGCACAGGTGGTGAAAGAAGATGTGTGAATAAGGTATGTGATGGTAATGAAAGATGTGAGAATGCAAGTATTTATATTTTATGGTGCAACGGTGGTAAAAGGAGATGTGCGAATAAGATATGTGGTGGTAATGAGGGATGTGAGAATGCAAAAAGTATTTATATTTTATGGTGCAACGGTGGTAAAAGGAGATGTGCGAATAAGATATGTGGTGGTAATGAGGGATGTGAGAATGCATAAAATATTTATATTTTGTGATGCATTGGTGGCGAGAGGAGATGTGAGAATAGTGTTCTTGGACCATTTGTTCAACATCCCCATAAAAGTCTTATCTTCTGCATAAATGGCCCGATCTTATGTAAACCTTTCGCCTTTATTCCGGGATCGGCCGGCAAGGGAGCCAATTCTAAGAATTGTGTTTTTACAGAGAATAAGTTATGAATTCCTTTTGGGGGGCGATCACCAGCGGCCCGGGGCGGCACTATATCCAAACCGTGTCACCGCACGAGAGATGTCCCGACCTAATGGTGAATAATGTGCCCCCTTTTTGTTTTGCATAAGAATAGCCATCGACTTTAACAACACTCTACGTGTTCGATTCTATATCCCGAGGAACAAGGTTTGAGGAAAATATATAACTTAATTACATTTATAAATATACTAGCTTTTTCCCGCGGCTTCGCTCGCATGGTATTACGGGAAATTACTGTAGCGCTTGCACTTATCAATTATCTCCCCCCCACCCCACCCCAATCCCCTCCCGCATTCCATATATTCATTCCCTTACATTCAGTTTTCAAACATCTCGCCTACCACCTAAATTTCATAATGCTATAGCTCAAAGAAAAAAAGAATTACTTATCCAATTTTGTTCATTCGTTCGGAATTTATGCGCTTACAAACATTTCGGATGTTTATTTTTATTTAAATATTTGGAAGTTCGTTTATATAATAAAAAAATACTCTATTTATCATTCAGTCTTTATAATCGTTACGAATTATATTTTTAATATAGGAACTCTCATCCTGACATTTATTCCAAGCTTGTCCAAAAAAAAACGAATTCTAATATTTGAATTTTCTGCAGTAGTAGCTGACCAGTAGACTGAGTAACTACCAGCATAGAGCCCAAAAATATATCAACATTATTTCCATGGAAAAGATTTTTTTCTGAAGTTAGCAAAACCTCGCTTTTGTTAATGACAGAAAACGTATAACAAATATAATATATTAATATTTATAATTTCATAACGTCAGAGCTTACCATCATATACAACCTGTAGTCTGCGCATATAATTTAGCTTTATATTGGTGAAAGAATTATTAAAGTCTTTATATTGTGTTATGCGTGAAAAGGTCATAAACAAACTCGAGCAGTTTCGCATTTATAATATTAGTATGGATAATTCAATTTTATAGGAATAGCTTGTTTTAATATCTTTTGTTGGGTTGTACCCATTCTACCCATCCATGTAATGTATCTTTGAAGAAGATAATATTAATAAATCTAAATGAAATACGAAAAAGAACAAGACACAGAAAAATAAATAAAAAAACTAATCGAACTCAGGATCTCTTATCTTACCGGGATTAATGCCTTAACCAACTCGCCCATTGGGACCTATTTATTTGAAGTATTTTTTTTCAATTAACAATATTATCTTTAAATATTTTTTTCCCATATTTTACATAACATTCAATGAATTCAATGATATTTTACATTGAAGTGTATTACCTTCAAAACTTATTATAACAGGTTAATCCAATAAATATTAAATATTCATTTAGAATTTTAGAAAAAGTCAATAGATGTCCAATATAATTAAGGTCGGACATGTTTATCCGAGACACTATCTAGGTTACTAATAAATTATTAATTGAAATAACACAATAACTTTGTTTGTATCCACGATTTATTTCATTTTTTTACTACCGACCGGTTTCGCTCAACATAAGCAGAAAAAAAATCTGTATGTACATAAGCTCACACAATGTATATTTTTGATCAGTTTAATTTTTATACGCTTAAGATGCTTATATTAAGCGAAACCGGTCGGTAGTAAAAAAATAAATAAATCGTGGTTACAAACAAAGTTATTATGTTATTTCAATTAATAATTGATTATGCTTGTGTTAAGCGAAACCGGTCGGTAGTAATAAAATTGAATAAATTGTGGTTACAAACAAAGTTATGGTGTTATTTCGATTAATAATATGGTCAAACAAAGTTCCTGCTTTCTACCAAAAAATACAAATAAAATCGTTAGAAATTCGTAATCATTTAGAAAAAGGCAGGAGCCAAAAATTGAATTTGAAATATGATAGCGACAAAATTGACTTAAAATAAATTGGTTGTCTGTAAACTCGGTTTACGGACGATAATTTTACGTGATAACGTCATATAATAACGATGGAGTGGAAGAGAGATAGATGTGTTACAAGCCGAACGCTTAGGCCGATCATGCCTCTCTATCGCTTGTTCGCACGCTCGGCTCAGGCGGAACGTGACAACGAGTCATGCTTTTTCGTGCATGCAGCCGGTGTTCATCAATTTATAAGACGTTATCACGTCAATAAATAGGTCCCAATGGCCGAGTTTACTAAGGCGTTTGTCTTGGTAAAACAAGATACCCTGAGTTCGATTCTCAGTTGCGGTCGTCATATTTTTATTTTTTCTTGTTCTTTTTCATATTGCGTTTAGATTTGTTAGTGTTATCTTCTTTACGTAGATTTTCTATCTTGCATACATATTATATTTCACGGGGAGCATGTAGGATGCAGATTGCAGGTAGTGGGTGTAAAGTGCCGGCGCTATAAATAGACCGGCGCGTCAGCCTGGCAATGCTTCTGTCCGTGAGCTTTTGTTTGTCGGAATGCGCTGCTCAATCTGTATCACCATGCTTTGTTAAAGATACTGTTTTATAATCACCCGTTCACGGTGGCCAATATTATGACAATGTTGTTATCACCATAAAACCGTTCTGTTATTTGTCACCTACAAAACTACACGAAATTAATACATGCTTATTGTAGTTCCCGATAAAGCCGTCAATATGAAGATATACGTGAAATCCTATTTAGATTAATCTTTACGACGAATCTGTTTACAGTATGAACATAAAAAAATATGCTACGGATAAATTGAAGCTTTTACTAGATTTTCTATGTATTGAAATAACAATAAAATTATTAATTACATAACAAAAAATATAAGCGTAAACCACTAAAAAAATGTTTTTTGCATTACTTGGCTATGAAGTAATATAAGAAACAATTTTTAAAAAATACTTCTTTACGGCTAAGACTATTTTTGAGGTTTTGTACGTTTTAACTTTTTTTCATTCTTATAAAATTATGCACAAAATAAATAAAAACCACTTTAGCTTACTTCTCTCTTGCATATAAGACGCTTTTGAAGGCATGCGAATCGAAATATTTTGGCGTTTATATTCCTCTTAAGCCAACAGATCAGTTTCATGAAAGAATTTCATAATTAATTCATGATAATAATTTGCAATTTGGGAGGCGGGCATGGGTACCGTCGCTCCGGTAACCATTTATTGGATAACCAACACCTCTGCTATTTGGTGACATAGCAGGGGTGCCCTGGTTCAAGCAGTGATGTTGGTCTTTCCACCTACTGCACGGGCGGATCGGAAGAGACTGGATGATAGATCCTTTGACCTTTTCAGCTGGATTCTCTCGACCCATCGCCTTGTACTGCAGTTTGAGGGATGGATTCATACGTCCGCCACTCCTGGACACACTGACATCCAGATTCCTACCCACCCCTCAAACTGTTTTCCTTCCCTGAACTTCATATCTTAATTTCCTTAAAAATACCATCTGCGTAGCAGGCGAATAGCCTCCTATGTGAAACTAATGTAAAAAAAAAACCTATACAACAATAATGAACTTAATATATTTCGTCTTGGTGGATACACCTTTTAAATTACGTGGTAAATTTAAATGATTTTTTTGGCGTGACAACGTCTTATAAATCGATGAACGCCGGCTGCATTTACGAAAAAGCATGACTCATTGTCAGGTTCCGCCTGAGCCGAGCGTGCAAGCGAGAGCGCGGAACAAGTGTTCGGCCTAAGCGTTCGGCTTGTGACGCATCTATCTCTCTTCCACTCGATCGTTATTATATGACGTTATCACGTAAAATTATCGTCCGTAAACTGACTTTACAGAAAACCAATTTTATTTTAGTTTGTTAGGTTAGGTGCCCAGTCTTGCACATCACTACTTGTTTTCTAATGTGAGATCCCATCCCTAAACTATCCCAAGTTCTTACAGCTCTATTCCAATCGGGAAGAATCCATTTGTTTCCTATAAATACAGTCCGTATCCGCGCGCCATGAAATAATGGCTCGACAGTAGTAGATTAGACTTCTTTTATTTTCACTTCAGGTATTTCGTCGGGCATTAAAATACCATTTAGATTCTTCAAACAAAAATGGGCAACCGAGATAAGTACAGGCGTAGCATCTATAAATTACCCGTGTGTAGTTTTTAATTCCCGTTTTCTTCGTATGAGTGTAAGTCACGGAGGTAAGAAGGTAGGTGCACGTTGATAATTGAACCAGTGTTTATCTATGGGCCTGTTGTTTGAACGACCGTCACTGTCATTGACATTGTCACAATTCGAGAACCAGCGCAAATTTGAATAATCTGTTGTCATTTTAAGGGTTCACGTTTACTGCCGATTTTTGGTCAGTTACATTTGACTACCGTTATTTTAACGATTAATCAATAAACCCAACTAAAATTTGCAAATTTCATGTCATTCAAATTTAAAGGGTTCCCGTTTACTGCCGATTTTTAGCTAGTTACATTTGACTACCATTATTTTAACGATTAATCAATAAACCCAACTAAAATTTGCAAATTTCATGTCATTCAAATTTAAAGGGTTCCCGATTACTGCCGATTTTTAGCTAGTTACATTTGACTACCATTATTTTAACGATTAATCAATAAACCCAACTAAAATTTGCAAATTTCATGTCATTCAAATTTAAAGGGTTCCCGTTTACTGCCGATTTTTGACCAGTTACATTTGACTACCGTTATCTTAACGATTAATTAATAAACCCAACTAAAATTTGCATACCGCTGTCGGGCAGATAATCGAACGTTTATACGGATCATGGTGTTGGTGTCATTATGATCAAATTTGTGCTTTTTCTGGTGGTCGTTGAAACAATCGGCCCTAAGTCTGTTTTACATTGACTGGGTGGTGTCAGCGACGCGGTATTGTCCGGTTTTTACAGTTAACCGGCACTTTACATCAAACTTCGGGAATTCGAGATCGTATCGCATACCTTCGCCGCGCCGCGCGCCGGTCCGGGATCTGAGAGAAGCTCGCGCCATCTATTTAACGAACCCTCGCGAACGAAGGGCGGTTGTAGTAATTCTCGCTGCAAATATGGCAATATTCTAACATGCTTTGAAAATTGCAAATGCAAAAAAATATTTAATGAAAAAATTTAAAAAGGTGAAGGTCAGGTTGAGAACCCCGTTTATTGCATATTAACGAACTTTTAATTAAACAGTTATTTGAAGAACTGTTATTTGTTAGAGCTTTATAAAAAAAAGTAGTAACAAGTGTAGGTAGGCCGTAAATTATATAAAGAAGAGTGTCTTTGTTTTTAGATAAATCTGCAGTTTTTTTCCGAGATTGATGATATTTACAACAGCTGATTTTCAAAACAAGAGAAGGTAACTTCTGTCTATAAGAGATTTCGAATATAAGATATTTAAACTAACGCACTATTCCAATCCTTTAAGCAGGATTTAGATACTTTATGATTAAATTTTGCACACTTGTTAAAATAAAAGGAAAATTACTGTCCACACCTGATTTCTCAAAATTCTGCGTAAAGTTCTGACAACGCCGGAGGCTTCAGTTAGTTATAAAATAAAACTCTTCAATAAACAAAATATCTTGATATTGTTACATAATTAAAGTACACGACACGACGTGACCATTAACTATGTTTTTTTTTACCAACAGTTTCGAATAATGATATTAATAAATATTACTTTGATGAAAATTCATTATTTTATGTTTCCTATTTGGCAAGTTTTATTATGCATACTGATCAGTTATAAAATCGCATAAAATCCAGTCTGAAAATCGAATTAATGTTACGTTTTAGATTACCGCACTAACGCAGCTATATAATTTAGCAGGTGTCAATCAAAAGGCTTAGATACCACCTATAATATGCTAATAAATGAATTGACTATGCATATTTTTTCTTATTAAATAAAATTGTTTTTGTGTGTGCGTTGATACCCTTTCTGATTATTATTAACTAATTTTTAATTTATAGTAAAGACATGATCTTTTTTGATTGACACCTTCTCAATAATAAATTGAAATATTCACACATTGAAGAAGTTAGAATATTCGTGTTGTCTATAAGCTTTAAAAAATAACAGTCGTAAGGTTATGGGTCACACGTAGTACACGAAAATAACAAACATTTCGAACAGCGTGACGGCCGGCATGGTCTAGGGGTAAGGCTCTTGATTCGCAATCCGAAGGTCGCGGGATCGAATCCCGGCGTGGGCAAATAAATTTTATTTGAATTAATTCATTTAAAAATAATGTAAAGTATATTTGCGGCACGTTCCAGAATCGAAGATACTCTTAGTATCGCTCTGGTGTAAGACCACCATTCAGAATTGAAACGTAGCTTGAAATGGCGTTAACCGTGTTTGGTGACCAGATCTGAATAGCCAGGTACTTCCCCACCTTTCTCTTCCCCATCTCCTTCCCCTCCCAACAACCTTCAGCCTCACAACATACCCTAATTGCGGACGCCATAGTCTCAATGGCTCCAGACGGGAGCAGCTGGGACTCTTGTAAGGTATTCATATAAAAAAGCGTTGCATTATTCATTATCATGCTGTGTAACATGCATAGATTTGTAGCTCATATCTGCCCTGATGATGGACACTGTAACGCTGTCCAAAATGTTGACTAAAGAAGGAGGCAACGCAACACGCCACAATATCACAAAAATAAATCACGACGATAGTTTTGGCCGTGAAAATCTCAAATAAATGATGAAGGTAAATAATGTCCTGTTGCACTGACACCGCTGTTATGGTCTGTCCACGTTCTCCAGAGACTATTTTGTTGACATTTTTTAAATCCTGTAAAAGATAACAAAAGTTATTGTTTACGTCATATAATGTCGTAACGCAAAAAGCTCCATAACTGCATTACAATTATAGAAGTACATTTTAAAGCATCGCCCGTCTTAACACGGGCTTGTATCTATTTTGGTGCAAAATTCAAAACGCCTGTAATAAACTCAATAATATACTAATAAAGAAAATAATGAGTCTAGAGGCAGACGGTCGGTAGAAGTAGTCAGGTCGGTAATAGTAGCCCGCTGTAGCTACCAAATGTAGACCGTGTCAGATAGTTTCGTAATGAAGCTATCGATTGCACCGGCCGATGATCTACTACCCAAGCGCGAGGAAAACAACAGAAGTTAGAGCATACCTTTGTACCTATATTTTGCATCAATCTGGCTTTCGAAATAAATGAACTACCTTTATATATAGCTGCTATCCTTTTAGACTTTAACAAGTAGCTTTGATAATATAACTCTTATTAAGAATAAAAAATAAGACAACAACATTCACATTACGTACATTTATCGAACATAAACTTCGATCTGCTCAATCCCCTTTCAGTGATTTTTTAAATATCTCCCCAAGGCGAAGTAAACACGTGTTTTATTTTATTTTATTTCATTTTATGGTCGCTATATATTCGGGAGATTATAACTTAGGTTATGTTACTCCGAAAACGCTTCTCTGATGAAATAAAAACAAAATAACCATAAATCAACACAGAAAAGATTTAATTAATAAATATATTTTTCGAAGAAAACTTCTTCTGAAAGGTTTTCACTTTGTGATGGCATTATTTATTATATTAAGACAAATAACTTTGTATACATTATTTTATTTTATATACACTCTATAAAAAGTATACTATATCTCCTGATGAAGTGAACATCGTTCATGAAACATATAGGATGTACATAAAATAAAGTGATGTTTACAAAGTTATTTGTCTTTTAATAAAATTATTAAAGTTGATTTCTTTTGACTGCATTTTAATCCTGTCCTGTTTTGTCTCTACCATTTGGCATTTCATTGGCATGTATGAATTTTTTAAGTGACAACTTCTTTAGCACCGTTGTGATTTGAAACTCGGTGAAACGGAAACGAGCGACATCGACACAAGAGACAAATATATACAACTATTCGATTTAGCCTACGAGAGAATGAGATTTTTCCTTTTTATGTGGTGCTTCGTGCGGCCTACTCAAGGTGCGGGGCTTCGTAGAATAAAATGTAAAAAAAAATTTTTTTTTTTACAACTTAATAATTTTTTAATCGAAATGGTGGTCTGTCATCAGGGTGATACTAAGAGTATCAATTTCTAATAAGTAAATCCAAGGTAACTACGTAAGTAAGTCTAGACAAGTGAGAAAATGTGAAATTGCACCGCATGGCGATGTTATTTATTCTTCGAATATATGGAAGTATGTTTTCATTGTCATTACACTGGGAATTGTAATTACTGCAGTGTTCAACCAAATGTCCAAAATTTAACACTTTGTAATTTTAAATTCTAAAATTCAAGAACACATTTGCTGGCAGCGCCAGATCCAGTAATTTTAATTATAATTGAAATATGATCTACTGAAAATGATAGTGAAATTTTGTGCTTACATCTCATTAAAAATTGGAGGCAACATTTTGAATTAAATCTGAACAACGATATGGGCATTGGAGGGTGTTGATGACAGCTTGCTGATACACGGTTGGACTAACACGAGAATTTATAGATTATATTTTACCATGCCATTATTGACTAACTAAAAAATTATGGCGTTTATGATCGCTTTGCACCTTTCACCTGAAGCCCGGGTTTTAAATTGTAGTTTAGTTAATTGTTAAAAAAAATTTCATTAGTATTTTTCATCATCATAATAAGGGCATGCGCTAGTATAGTGATGTTAAGTTCGCGCCTGATCTAAAATTTGTGTGCAGTTCACTTGCTGTAGAAGTGGAACCTTCAGAAAACTAAATTAGACAAGAGTGGGGAGGCTACAAGCACCACACATAGAGGAGACGGATAATTCTATCTCATTCTCTCAAAGGCAAAATCCTATAGATGTATGTGTTTGTCTCTTTTAAGTGTCGTTTCTGTTTCATCAAATTTCTAATCACAACGGTGTTAAAGTAGTTTTCATTTAAAAAAATTGTATGCAGTTCACACGCGGTAAAAGTGAAACCTTAAAAAAAATAAAGTAAAGAAGAGTGGGGAGGCTACGAAGCACCGCACAAAGAGGAGATCGATTATACTAATCTCATTCTCTCGCAGGCTAAATTCTATAGATGTTTGTCTCTTTTTAGTATCGCTATTTTTCGTTTCATCAAGTTTCAAATCACAACGGTGCTAAAGAAGTTTTCACTTCAAAAACTCTCCTCGAAGAGTTAGTAATTTTTTGCATGTGTTTTGCGAAATGCATAAAGTGTCTATTATTTGACACCGTATTTCTTTCTTGAATCACAAGATTTAAAACAAATAAAATACAAATTTTATCTCGAAGGATCACTGATGCGTTTACGCGTGTCCTCAAGTTGTGACTAGATGTATTTACGCCAAAACAGATTATGGCAATGGGTGTCTGAACACCTCAACAAATTCGTGCTTCTTTAAATTTGAGTCTCAGAACTGGGATGGTGTAAAATCCACAACACGAGGAGGCGATTGAAATTTTTAGCACCCGATTAAAATCAACATGGAAGACAGGCTAACATTCCACGGTGATAAAATGCCTTGAAGGGCATTATTTCCAAGAAGCAATCGGAGAAATTCACTTTAACGAGACTCAGCGATACACGAACAAACTTACAAAACACATCTGTCCTGATGACGGACACTAGAAATTTGTATGAAACGTTCACTCTAGAACATGCAGACCGCGGTCCGAATCCGAACCGCGAAGGATTTTGTAACTGGACCACCAAAATATTACATTAAAAATATAAGCTTTTATATCCTTATCCTAAACTCGTTTCACAGCCTGCCGGTTAAATATACTTGAGTTGTTTGGTAATCATATCAGAAAACCGATAGTATTTACGTTATGTGTTGTTGAAATAAACATAGGAAGGGTCAAGCAACGCATTGCAAACCAAATTGCTTAATCGGCGTTCTTCCCCGAATCTGAATCACCGATCGGAAGGTGTGATGCCATTGGATATTTTAAACTGGATTTGTGGAAGTGTAAAGATTCTTGCATCGATATTCCCGAGTGCACGGATCGACTGCTTGTCCTATTGGCGAGGCGCCCAATATATACCTATTCTTATTCTGGGATAACAAAATTTTTATCTTATCTTTAGTTTTATTATGAACAACACACCACTTATATTGAATTAATAAATGCATTAGTAATGCCAACCAAGTTTCGCTTTTCTGAAGCGTCGTCAGGGCTAATAAGGGAACTCCAGTCCAATTTTTTAATTTTATTTTTAATGAATAATGACCTTCTAACTTTAATAACTGCATTTTTAATTTTATAGTTAGTTTTAATAGTTAAAATAAATGTCATAGTTTTAATTTTTCAAGATCCCCAGAAATCCACCGTATCTAGTGTGAATCGTGTGACGTCATCACTCTCTAAAAGTTTTAGTTATTTTCAACAAGTGTTGTCATTTTGTATGGAAAATCAATGAAGGTGTCAGAAGACTAGTCGTTTTTTTATTCAAGATTAACTGCTTTTAATATAGAAAAACATTAGGTAAAATGTCAACATCTCATCGTTACTGTTATTGTATTGTACCAAAGTGACATTATACATCTACGACCGCACCTGATAGACAGTTTAATAGTGCTCAGCGATCTGCATATCAATATTATATGTAGGCAACTGAAAAGATACAGCGCCAAACAGCTATTTGACGTCCACCATTTTCGAGTTCGGAGTTCGGAGTTCGGAGCTGAAGAACTAGAAATGACTCTCACGGATCTTTCAATTTTCACGATAAAAATAAATTATAACACCTAACTAGAAGTTTCCCTAAGAATCTTTTGTCGACAAAAATAATTTTTCTGGTTTAAAAAACCATAATTTAAGCTCATTGTTATGGAAATTAATAAAAAAAATATCATTACCTTTTCAAACGAAAGATTAAACCATGGTTACATGGTTACGGAACCATAATCCCCGACGCAGTGCAATACGAATGCGTTTCGTGCTTTCACGAAAACACGCCTAATTCCAACCAATGGTCGAAAAACTCACATTTGAGCAAAAAGCTTTTTTGCATAAAATACTTCATTATTTTGGCATGTTATTAGAACGTACGACTTGAATTTTGAATACTTACAAACTTTGCTTTCTTTGCAACGAATATATATATATATATAAAACAAAACAAACTTGTAAGCAGAGCGTTACTTTCCAAATATAGTAGACCCGGAGAGAGGTCGTACGTGGCGTTATCCTTCTAGTTGCTTCTGAAGAAGCGAGAAGGAAGCGAACGATCGTCGTGACGTACATACGACCTATCTCTAGGACTTTTTTTAATTCACTCATATTGTGCTCCTTTGTAATGATTTTTTTGTTAAAAATATGAAAAACTTAATTACAAATATAATATACTTGTTGAAATGCATTCTGAATAATACTAAATCCATGTACCGACAAGGAATACTAGACAAAATATTACATTCTTTTGCAACACATACACAACCAACTATCAATCACACTCACTTACCAATAGGATGCATGATTTAGGCAACAAGTTTGGTGATATTGTAGATATATTCGCTGATTCCCTTTATAATCTAAAATGCATTTTAAACCAACACTTTGTGGAATCCTACAAATTATTGTAACGTGGGTGTAATATATTTAACGATTTGATGTGTTATTGTAATGTTTTATATTGTATTTTATTCTATGTTATTGTCAAATGTTATATTGTTTCAAATATTTCACGGTTTTACGCTATATTCTTCAAAAACTACCTTTATATTTTTAAAATGTTTTCATTTTTATAACTTTTGATTTAAATTCTATGTATGTATAATCCTCGATATCTTAAATATTATTGTATAATCTACGTAAAAGCCCATATGGGCGTATAACAACAATAAATAAATAAATAAATAAATAAATAAATAAATAAATAAATAAATAAATAAATAAATTATAAATTTCTAGTGTTTTAGCAACTTTGCTTGATTGATTTTTTCTACTTTTCCTGTTTAGTAATAAGATCTGATTAATCAGGTAATTTATTAAATGTTCACTATTTTCTTTCTTGTTACTTCTGCGGGGACTTGGGTATTCATCACAAACCAAAAAGTTTTAATAATGCATGGCAATGTAAAAGTCGGTTGCTTTCATAAAAAGTCAACCTATGAACTCACCTACATACCAACGTCTGATTACATGTTATTTATCATTATCACTGTCAGCCAATGTAAATAAAACATTGTTGTACGTAGTTATTATCTAGGCAGACACATCAGACATGAAGATACACGTAACAATTTTAAGAAGAGTTTGAAGAAGTTTATCGTTTGAACAATGTAAGAATTTCTTTACCATGAACATATTATTGTAACGTTTCTTAACTTAAAAAAAAAATAATAAGCGTTTTATTCTAGGATGTTTAGAGATTTGTGCAACCTCAAAGGTTCTGCATAGTTATACAAAATATTATCGTATTATCCAATATCATAGACTGGTGGCACGTGGTGCTGGAAGGCTGCGGTCACTACCGTGTTGTCGAAGGGAAGGTCATTAACCGCATCCTGGCTCCTGTGACCCGGTGTTTCATCAGGCCGGCGAATCCATTCATTCGTTGCCCTGTGAACCTTGCCAAAGCAATGCTGTATTTCCTATATATTATTCTGTAGGCGTTACAACACCATTATTTAAATTATCAAAAAGTTGTTTTTAAAGTGAAAACTTACTTAGCACTGGTGTGATTTGAAACTCGATGAAACGAAATACTAAAAAGAGACAAACACATACGTCTATAGGAATTAGCCTGCGAGAGAATAAGACATAATAATCAGTCTTTGTGCAGTCTTGTCTACTTTAGTTTTTTCATCTACCGCTTTTGAAGTGAACACAATTTAATTTTTTTCTTTATTTAATAAAAATTCGTTTTAAATAATCGTTAAACTGTGTAGTTAAATTCAAAATGCAAATATTATTATTTTGGTCATACGTATTAAATATCCTCATGAAGAGGCGTCACGGGTAACCGGAAAAACCATAAGTATTATTTGGATTTCAGTGTGAAAATCTATAACATGATTTATTCTAAGCCAATTCAAATATAAGCAAATCGTTCTTCTAAGAATGATGCTATGAAAAATTGTTACATATCATATACATTCGCTGAGAGCAGACCGTTACCCGGTGGTGACACTGTAAATAATGAAGGGTACAGCGCGCGTCCAGCTTGCTGTTGGGCTAAGTAGACTATAATTATGTGAACCGCGAGTGCAACACCGGACCGGCGACCTTAGCGGGAAATGACTATAACTATTATTAGGGAGACTTTTATACAATATTTCACTAGGTACATGACTCGTGAAAGTAGGTTCAAGCAGAATACAATAGAAAATTAAAACTGGAACTTTTTGATAGAATTAATCACATAACAATTTGGGAGGCGGGAATGGGTACCGCTGCTCCGGTAACCTTTATTGGATAACCAACACTATTGGATACCTAATTCCTCTGCCATAGGTCACCCCAAGTGGTTCGCTACGTTTGGTGATTTAGCAGGGGTGCCCGGGTTCATGGAGTGAGGTTTGTCTAGGTCTTAGAGGCGGATGACCAGGACTCACTGAACCCCAGATTCTTACCCACCCCTTAAACCCTTTTCCTTCCCAAAACTCTCCTCTCCTCCTTTTCCTTAAAAAAAAAAAACTTTCTACACAGCATCCCCAAAGATGAAATAGGTCCTGAGGGAAAATATTTTCCTCAGGGCCTCCTCCTGTGTGGAGCTCATGTAAAAAAACCAAATAATCAATAGATATCATTTAATTAATAGATATTAATTAATTAATATCCATATATTAATTAATATATATAAATGAATTAATATCTTTTTATTAATTAACATCTATTAATTAATTAATATCTATTAATTATTTGGTTTATTAATCAACATCTATTAATTAATTAATATCTATTAATTAATTAATAGATTAATATATATTAATTAATTAATATCTATTAATTAATTAATATCTATTAATTAATTAATATCTAGGGGTGTTAGTTATCTAAGCAATGGTTCCGGGGGCGGCGATAGCCACACTTGTCCCCTAAATTACCTCAATTCGGAATTCTTCCAAAAAAACGATATCCTTATTTACTTACTAATAAATAAAATTTGTGTTTCTTTGTATTTAATTTTTTAACAAAGTTAATCGCTTTTGATTTGATATTTGACTAAAAAAAGGCGCTATACAAATCCGTCAGCTATTTTTAATATTAAATAATATTAGTTTAAGTTTTTCATATTAGATTCAGCAAGTTCAGATTTTTTGTGAATCCATTTAAAATTATTGTGAATTTTCCATTGCCGACAGTGTTAATGTTTACAACATTCGAAATACAATATGTAACAAACTTCTGTTTATAATACGGTCTCGCTGGTAAGAACAATATGAAGAACATCGTATTTTATTCCACGGAGCCGCAATCTCTATGGCCATATGTAAGGTTTAATATTGGTGTCGGGTGTTACGTGTTTTCATAACATTTGCTCATTAATCGGGAAAACTGGTAAACATAATTCAGAGATCATTACCTCAATTAGACGGCGATACATTGTCTAATTGTGCCCCACAATCAAATAATGAACTACCCCCGGGAGACGGGTGTCTGGCATTTGATACCGGGTAGGTACCATTGTACGCTATTGACGAACTGTTGCATGGCTTACTCGTCTAATACTCGTAATTTGCGGAATTACTGGTCTATTTCACCATCTCTAAGTAAACTAGTAAAGTCGCTTAGCGCAGTGAATGGCATATATTTTCTGTTTAAATGACTATTTATGCAGCCAAGTTAATCATCTTATGATTAAAGTTACTCGACAAGTAAGTAGTTTCTCTGCGATTTACTAAGAGGGAGGGGTCCTGGTCGGTGGGCAAGGCTACTTGACGCAAGGCTACTCGACTAGATCAAGAGTTCAAATCCCGGCATATAAATTTTATTTGATTAATTTGTGTTATTTTACAATTAATTATTTCAAATAAATATATTACATGTTTGCGGCACGTTGCGGCAGTGGAGGATACCACTAGTTTCACCCTGGTGACGATCACCATTCAGAATTGAAACGTTGCTTGAAATGGCTTTAGTCGTGTTTGGCGAGCAAATCTAAATAGCCGGGTACTTCTCCACCTCCCTCTTCCCATCTTCTTCTCCTGTATACTAACTTCAGCCTCACACCATACTATATAATTAGGGGCGCCTTAATCTCCCTGGTTCCAGACGGAAGCAGTTGTACTCTTGTGTGGAATACACATAAAAAATAGGAGTTTAAATACTCCCTTGCTTCGTTGCAAGGTAATAATTTAACTTAATAAAAACATCATAAAACTGGGAGAAGAATTGGTTAGAAGTAACGAAAAGTACCTTTTGACAATTAAGTAATATATTTAGTCAGGATCTCTTGTCTTACCTGAACAAATGCCTTAACCAACTCGGCCATTGTTGTCAGTCCCATATTTCAAATTCAGAATTAACAATATTATCTTCGATTAATTTTTCCATATTTTTGGCTGCTATTTTTTAAAATGATCACAAAGTTTTAAAGAATTGGTTTGCTACCTAGATAGTATCTCGGATAAACATATCTGATTTGATTTACTTTGATGGGTATAACCTTCAAAGGTGATTACACCAATAGTTATTCCAATAAAAAATTAAAAAAATATATAATAATTTTACCCCAAAATTGTGCAAAAATTTTGCTGAAAAACTCCAGGAAAGAAGGTCTATTAAAATCAGTTTTAGTCTGCTGACGCAAGGCGTCAATCAACATAGGAAATCCTCTGAATATTGTTACTCTAACGAAAAGAGAAGCAATGTGATTATGTGCGTTGTTCGCTGTAATACAGGAAACCAAACAGACTCCCTATCGATGTACAATCACTAGATAGGACGTAAAAAAATAAATATATATATATATATAACTGGTTGAGATATCACAAATGCTCGCGGAACCACAATGTCACACTGGTAACGTCACATTACTGAAGCGCATTACTGAAGCGCATTACTATAGTGGTAGGAATAGAAGATAAATTGTGAAATATTGCAAAGCGATGCTTAACGCTCTTGTATTGATGCAAAGCTTAGGGATTAAAGTCGAAAAAGTTCTTGTGAATGTATTTTATCGATCAAAAGTTCTTGTGAATGTATCTTATCGATTAAAGATCCTTGTGAATGTTTTTTTTTATCATGCAGTACAAATAACGTAGAAATAGAAGATTCATAAAATGCTTCCTAAGGGAAATTTTAATCAATTTTGATGAAAATCTAGTCTCCTTCAACTTCCATTGTTATGCTTGGTGTAACTCTAAGTGACCAGATCAGGCACGGGGCTCTATTGAAGCCAGAGAGCCAGCTCTATGAAGTTAGCCACTCAGAGGCTGGACGTACTGTACTGTATGATACTCTCTAAACTACTATCCCCGTACAAATCGCAAGTGCGTCCCGTGGTTGAATTTGGCAGCCCCTTCTGGTTTGGAGCCCCAAATTACCAGAAAAAATGCCTCTCGGGCTCTCCGTTTGTCAGATTACCCTGCCTTAATAACGGATTGCAGTCTTTAGAGGACAGGCGTCATGCTGTCCTTGTTCTATCGGTATTTCAAAAGGAAGATGCTGAGTTGCCGAAGAACTAGCGACAACAATGTCTTCGGCAACGGTGCGTACATGACAAACACATGCCCAACATTGTTCACAGGATAACGGATCGTTTTTACGACTCGTTCTTGAATTCAACAACTCGGCTGTGGAACGATTTGTCTCTTCCCATCCCAAGGAAGACATAGGTCTTAAGAGATATTATTTCCCTTCATGCCTCCTGTGTGGAGTAAATGTAAAAATAATGATACCCTTCTGCATACACCAAGTTCAACCATTTGCTTTACATTTCTGATACAATAGAAATATTTTATATTTCTTGGGCATTAACTATGTAACAATTTCTAGACATTTAGTTTAAAGATTGCCAGTGAATGTCACGGATGTGTCGAAAATTAAGTTACAAATGTACAATTGAAATAAAACTCTTCAAAACAACACAATAGAACTCATTTAACTCTGTTTAAATGAAATATTAAGTTACGATACTAAACCAACTTGCACTAGATAGAAAATTGTATTAAACATTTTATTATCAATTTCTTAACCCCAGATGACTACGACTGTCTGGCTGCCCAAATCGTCGCTATGTTCATCATTTTAAAGCTCGCCATCAATTAACAATAATTGCTATTGAGTGGAAACGAAATAATTAATTCGATGGCCCTTAGATACTAAATGAAGTGTAAAAATGTTGTCGATTAATTGATCTAATTGGCATACTGTATTTTTCTTTTGATCCGAAAAACAAGACAATAAATTATTTGAACAGTAAATTTCACGTAAGTATTTTTTATCTTTAATCGAAAAATCAATTTCAAGGGCTGGCTCCACGTCCTATTTTAGTAAAGCCGTAAATAATTGCATTAGTGTGGTAAATTATTGCATTTATGTAAATTATTGCAGTTTATAGAAAATATCTGAGGGATTACATTCGGATATGTCATGCAATAAAAGAAAAAACATAAAAAATATGATTTAGAGCAAAATTTAATGGTCCAGAGAAATAATAAGTCGCAAAAGGGATCTTCTAAAAAATCTGTTACCCCGCAACGGGATGATTGGTTTCTTATGTCCGTCACTCCTGGATCATCCCTAGATTTCTATCTACCCTCTAAGCCTTTTTTCTTTCCAAGACTTCCTCTCATTCCTTTCCTTAAGACCCTCCACACAGCATCCCCAAAGATGAAGTAGACCCTGAGGAAATAATTTTCCTCATGGTGTGGGGTTAATAATATTAATAATAAAGACATTTATCTCACAATACAATTATATGTTACATATTTATATATATTCACTATTAAAAGTACTATGTACAATGCAGGCCAGTATCTACATGCATTTGAATTATTAATTGAAACATTCGTAAACTAGTCGTTCGTTCTCTCCCTTCTAAACAATTATATTAGTCTGCCTAGAGCTGCTGATGTTGCTGATCTAAGGGTTGACTACCTAGGACCAGTGTTTTCCGGGACGCATAGTTCAGAGTTGTAAGTTGGGGCCATTTCGTTGACGGATTTAAACACCATCCAGCACAATTTGTACAGCATTCTTTCAGCGCAAGACAGTGAAATTTACGAAGGTGTTCTGAAATATGCGAATATTGAAAGACTATTTAAAGCCGTGCCGCTGCATTAAATACGGGTTGAAAATTGTCCGTTTTAATTTTGGAAGGCTAGCATAAATGTCGTTACGTTAAGCATAAGTAATCGAGACTTCGTAACGGTTGATTAATATTAACACGCTAATTATTTAAACTCTAGGCAATTCGCTATTCAAACTTATTGATCAGTAAGAGGGATTTTACTTCAATAAAACATTATTTCTCCATCAAATAATGCGATTATCATTAGGTTATCACTGCCTGTAGAAGCGCACCAAATGTTCGCGCATTTCCCTAGAAAAAGTTTCCATATGGTGCTTAAACATTTGGAGACAGCGAAACGATGACTTTCTCTCAGGTAAAAAGTTAAATTAATGGTAAAGTAACAATTAGTTGTTAAAAAATTCACGGCACTCTCTTGCGCAGTCATATCGCAGATGTCCTACATTTACAGCAATATTTTGTCGCGTTTGGTAACATTATGTGCGTCGGAACTCCTTAAAATGGTTGATTAGCATTAGTCCAAGTGGTTCGCTACGTTTGGTGATTTAGCAGGGATGCCCGGGTTCATGGGGTGAGGTATGTCTAAGTCTTGGAGGTGGATGATCGGGACGCACTGAACCCCAGATTCCTACCCACTCCTTAAACCCTTTTCCTTCCCAGAACTTTCTTCCCCTTCCTTTCCTTAAAAAATCCCTCCACACCATCCCAAAAGATGACATAGACCCTGTTGGAAATTATTTTCCTCCGGGCCTCCTGTTCGGAGCTCATGTAAAATAAAATCAAAGTTCATGAGATCAGAAGAAAATTATTATTTTTAAAAATTGTTTATAAAAAAATACAATACCTATCTTTATCTTTGTCGATTACGAAGGAAAGAAAGGGAATATTAATGGCCTGCCTAAACATATGAACAATTTAATGGATGTCTATTTTTAGTAATCTTTATGTTATGTACAAACAGCTTTTACGAAATAGTTTGCCTTCCAAAAGGACGCCGTTTAGAAGAAGTTTTGGTTGTAACTTGTCGAACGTTTTTACAAATTATGGTCTTACATTTCTTGTGAACAAGCTGCAATACCAATTATTATTAATTATTACCGAATATGTAAAACTCGTTTTCACTCGGTTTTCTACACGCAACCAGTTTTAAAGGTTCCCTGTGTACTTATCATGTTTAGATTGATTTATTTCCCATTAGTGGGTCAGTAACAGATTGACGAAATTATCAAAAAAGAATTTTTAAAACATTAATTTTGCTCTTTCGATAAGTTTTTGGTTAGCCTAAGAGGTACAATGTACATACTAAGGATTTCAGAAATCAAACTTATATTTTCCTTTGGTTATTTTCACGTCGCGTGCCTTGGCAAAATTATGTATATACAGAGAGGCAACTGAAGAGATCTTGAAGAAGTCATATAATTAACTTAATGAAAACAAATGATTTTTTGTACACCACTATTTAATTAACAATATCGACATATTTCAAAAACCATGTTTTCTTCGTCAGGATAAAAACTTAATAAAAAATAACAAAAAACAAACAAGTATATACAAATTAGAACATAGACAAAACATTAGAAAGGAGAGGTGATTAATTACTTAAAATATCATAAAAAACAATTAAGTATATAAAATAAATAAAAAAATTATTTTAGGACGGATAAAAAATCTTTTAAAACAAAACAGGAAGTCTAAATAACAAAATAAATTATTATAAATATAAGTATTAATACGAAAATAAATTTAAAAGAAGGCTAATAAATGAAAAATATAAATAGGGTTTGACTTAATTAATTACCTTATTGTACAGAAATAACATTTAAGAATTTTGCATAATTCACGTGTGTTGTTTAACCGAAGTACAGCTAAGACATGAGATAAAAAAACATTTTTCTACCCCTTGAGCAACAATATCATGTTCAAATTGCCGATCCACGGCTTCTTTGTACAGAAGTTGTACAAAATCTGTAAAATATTAAACCACTAGAAAGCAACCAAGTAATTAATTTAAGCAATATTTAGCAGCATTCAAAGATCATCTAGAGAAAAATGCTGAATAGAAAAGCTCAAGCTCAGATTTGTAACGATTATTTGTAATTTACACAACAAACTTTACATTTTTTGACTCCCATCCGAAAAATTCTGTAATGTATATTTGGTAAAAGTTAAGACATACTGGTATCTTTCTCAGCGATTATTATTATTATTTTTTACATTAACTCCACACAGGAGGCCCTGAGGAAAATAATTTCCCTAAGGGCCTATGTCATCTTTGAAGATGCTGTGCGGAGGGTGTTTTAAAGGAGAGGAAGGAGTGAACATGAGTCTTGAAGAGGCCCATGTTGTAGGAGGGAGGAAACACAGAGGCCGGCAAATCGTTTCACAGCCGAGCTGTTGAACTCAAGAACGAGTCATAGAAACGACCCGTTCTCATGTGACTTATGTCAACCCTATAAAAATGTTGGGCGCGTGTTTGGCGTGTTTCCCGACTATGCACCGGTGCCAAGGGGATCAATGACGCTAGTTCCTCGGAGCATCTTCCATTGTAATACCGGTAGAAAAAGGACAGCATTCCCACCTGACGCCTGTGCTCTAAATATTGCAATCCGTTTTTTAAGTTAGGAGAATCTATCAAACGGACCGCCCGTTTCTGCACAGAGTCGAGGGTTTTTTTTAGATATTTTGGGGCCCCTGACCAGAGGTGGCTGCCAAATTCAACCGTGGGGCGCACTTGCGATTTGTACAGGGTTAGCAGTTGTGTACTATTAAAGTATCTGCGGGCCTGTATTTGCCTATTTCTATTGAGCTTTAACGATGTCATTTTAATTTTCGTATACTTTCTCTTCTTTTCAAAATAGCGAGCTTTTGCTTCTGGGAACAATCTCATAATGGATTTTTCTGACAATTACAAATTCTGCAATTAATTATTATTACTAACTCTTATTATAATAGTATTTCTTCTTAAAGTTTTATTTAACAGAATGAATAAAGTTCATATTTTATCAACCGCCTTACACAATTAGTTGATTTTATTATTGCTGGCCCTGAAGTTTGATAGTTTAACAACAGCCCAGTCCAGAACAATTGTTGCAATATCAATGAAAATACCAATTTCCCAATACAACTTCGAAATTTTCGATGCAAAACCGTTTTCATTGTGAAAATGGTCAGTACATTGCCTTCGTTTATAACAGATTGTTTAAAAAATGCGTGTGATTCGAAATGGACAGATTAATGGACTGGGATTTTATTGCCCATAATAATGATTCATTTTGTTCACATCTCTTCATGTCAATTGTCAATGGGTCTTAACACTTATTGTAATTGTTTTCATCGCCTTTATTAAAACACGACAAGGAGTAGTTCTGTCGTGTTTTAATAAAGGTGTACTCATGAGTTACAATAGACGACTGTTAAAAATATACTAACATACTTCTAATGTATTGCATTATCATTCGATTCATTCAATTTTGTCCTAATTTCATTAATTAAAACGGAATTTGTACGTTGGTATGATATAAATTAAATTAAATTATAGATATGTTACAACTCCCAACCAATTACTGATGGCACATACTTACAGAGTAGTTTAAATTTTACTGAGTGTAACTTGTGTCCTTGTGTGTTAAGTCATGACACTTTACATAATATGTTTTGTAAATGTTTGTGGTTTCTTCTTCAATAATCGCCAATTCACAATTTCATGAAAATAAATCACTATAAATACACCACTACATCAAAATAATCGACAAGTTTCGAAACCAAAGGTTTCTTTGTCAGGATGAACGTATAATACGTTTTATAACCGAACTTAACGAATAAACCATTGATTTCGCAACTTGTCGATATTTTTTATTAAATTACAAAGTGATTCATTTTCCTTAGATTACGTTTTCATTTCCTTTTTAACGGTTACCTAAGTATTTAAGGACTGAAAGTACAGACACGATAAAATTTATGCACAAGGGTACCTATATTATTTGAAGATCGTGAGGAAATCTTCTCAACCATTGCGGTGCACTTACATCAGAAGTCTTGATGGCAACTTAATCAGAACAATCTGGCAACACATGCTGGCAAGTCGCGACGTCCCATTAAACCAGAATAATAATGATCTTACACGCATCACGCGATTTGATACGCACATAAATATTAAATTAATAACAATAACGGTTGTGCGTGGAGCGTTGTGTGCCGAGCTGAGACGTCGGCAGGTTTGGGTGGTTGGGCCGTGGCGGTTTATCAAGTGGTGTATTGGTGGCGGCAACCGGCAACAAGTGGCACACTAGACACTATCCCTCAGTCCCCAGTCCCACGTCCCAGTCCCAGTCCCCTGCTCCGCGACAGCAATGCTGTGTGTAGCGGCGTAGGGCCGGGGTCGGGTCGGGCCGGGTGGTAGGACAGGACCGGTGCTAGCCCTAGACACATCACCCTCTTAATCGCCGTTCATGTGACTGCGAATTCCGTGGGGTTGATTGAGGAATTTACATCACTTTGGGAAGGTCAACAATTGAAATGCGACGCTTCCAATACCACGTTTCTTTAAACACAAACATTTGGACATTATAAGACATTTAAAAATTTGGTTGTCAGTAAAGTCGGTTTAGGGACGATAATTTTACGCGATAACGTCACGAGCCGAACGCTTAAGCCGAACGCTTAGGCCGATCGTGCCTCTCTATCGCTTGTTCCGCGCTCTCGCTGAACGCTTAGGCCGAACGCTTGTTCCGCGCCCTCGCTTGTTCGCCCGGCTCAGGCGGAACGTGACATTGTGACATCGTGACATCGTGACTGCGTGACAATGAGTCATGCTTTTTTGTGAATGCGGCCGGCGTTCATCGATTTTTAAGACGTTATCACGTCAAAAAAATAATTGTTATTTTAAAAACAGTTGTCAACGCAGTCAGTTGGTTGAAAAACGCGTTAAAAAAGTTAAGAGAAAAACGCGTTCAACTCTTGTGCAGGTTTGCCCGACGTTTTTACGATATTTTTAATATCAAACTTTAATAGTAAATTACATGGTTAAAGAGAGGAAATGCTATGAATGATAAATAATTATAGTTTTTATTTTGCACTTAAAAGGTCATGGTGACAATACGGAACGTCATTTGTTGGTAAGATCAAAATTGGTTTTGAGAGCTTCATTTTGTGTTGGAATCAGGATACATTAATTCCTGATATTTTGCTATTTCTTTTAGTTTACTTCTTTGTTTTCAAAATCATTTATCAAAAGTAGTGTTTTTATAATCGAGTTTTAATGCATCGATGGGACTTTAAAGAGTCTGCAATGTGTGAATACGGTGCGGTGAAGACCCAAACTTGTGGCCAATGGATGCCCGCCCATTCATTCCTCGGTGGGTTGATGAGGTCCACAGGGCGACATCTGAGGCCCTGTAGGCCACAGAAGAAGATGTTTATTCTTGTCAATCTGGTTAATATATATTTTTTTTTACATGAGCTCCACACAGGAGGCCCTGTGGAAAATAATCTCCCTAAGGACCTTTGTCATCTTTGGGGATGATGTGTGGAAGTTTTTTTTTAAGGAAAGAAAGTGGAGGAGGATTCTGGGAAGAAAAATGGTTTAAGGGGTGGTCAGGAATCTGAAGTTCAGTGTGTCCTGATCATCCGCCTCCAAGACCTAGACAAACCTCACCCCATGAACCTAGGCACCCCTGCTAAATCACCAAACGTAGCGAACAACTTTGTTATATATCTTCCATATTATGATATATATGTTGTTACTACTGAATTTTCGATTATCTTTATTTTACAATCGTAATGCATACTACATACTGTAAGGAAGGTACCCACAGATTATAATTTAAGGATCATAATTTTTAGAGGAAATTAATGTCAGTGAAACCTAAAATAAAATTAACCATTTTTTTCATAGCACTTTTTCATAGAGGTTTTGGCAACATTTTGTTTAAAATAGATAAAAGTAAATACACATGTTTGGTGAGTGTTTGTTTATATAATGATTATTATTCGTCCATCATCCTACGCCCCTCCTTGTTACCTCTTGTAGAGGAAGCGAGATAAAAAAGCAATGTCGTCTGCCAACTTGTTTACAACTTTTAATCAGTTGCAGTCGACTGAGAATTTAATTGTAACATTAACAGCTTCCATTCAAATATTAAAATCCAGTCGGCATTCCAGCAAGTGATATAATTCGATCAGGGGTGTCGTAATTCCATTGAATTTATCTTACTAAAATGGTTAATTAGTGTGTCAACAGTTTTATTAAGTGATCCTGATTCCCTGTCACATTCTCATCAGGGAATTGAATGATTGCGCGATTATTTTCATTACTTTGTATTAAAAACGGCTGTGACTGTCCCATTCTTATGGTGGTTTGAATAATATGGTTGGTTGTGTTTTTTTTATCGCTTGCCACTTATAATAAATATACAATCAGAATATTTGAAACATTTATGTGGAAGTCAAATGTTCAGAGCAGGCATGCAAAGTTTTAAGACGGGTTGTTTTGCAGAATTTAAAGAATTCATCAAATTTCAAAGTTAAAAATCACGTTCTGTTAATGTTTTGGTCAAGTCCTGTTTTTTTTGGAGATAGTCTAAAATCGACTTACTGATAAATAAATTTATTTTATTTTATGCCATTTAACTATTTTTGATATTTGAAAGGTTCCCCTACTAACTGGTGGTTCTCGGTCTGTCAGCGTTTCGTCTAATTTTAGATTGGGTTGTTTTATGATGATTTCATAAAAAAAGTATAACGTAATGTGGGCTGATACGACTAAATATTAAAATAGATTTTGTTTATTTATAAACAAGATTTGATTAGCCAGGAACTTCCTGTTCTCTATCTTTTATCTCAGTGTGTTTTTTGAGTACAAATAATGTGCATGCATCGCGTATGTACGATTGGATATAGGTACAGACGTATCTATATATATGGGGTGTTAAGGAACTTAATTTAACCAGTGATTTCAGACTTATTTGGATTAAAAATGTAAATGAAATTCGATGACTTATTGAAGTAACCGTCCAATCCTACCAAATCCATCCTAAACTGTTCAATAAGTAGTGATTTTTTAATGTTTTTTGTTGAAAAAGGGAAAAAAATTAGAGTGTGTAATTCACAAGCGGTAGAAGTGAAACTAGAAAGTCGCTAGATGTTGCTTTCTTTTATTTTGCCTGTTTATTTTAAAGTGGTTTGATGATTGGATATTTATTTACAAAAATATAAATGTATATTTTTTTGGATTTCGTAGGATTCGAACTCCGTTCGGTCGATGTCTGTCTTTCTAGCTGCTTGGATTTGTCCGGCGCCTTAGTCGTTGCGCTACTGACGACGCTAAAGAAGTTTCACTTAAAAAAACATTAAAAATGTCATAAGGTCAAGCACGTCCCTAAAAATCCTGCATACATTGTTGGATGGTTCGAGTGAATTGTTTGTTTTCGGAGAAAAAAAATCATCGCAGTCTGAACACGCCACTTAATGATCGGCCATGTCTAGCAAATCATATCCAAAAGTAAAACAATAACCTCAAATTACAGCTCCAAGGCCAATGTCTCTCCAAAGCACACCGACAATATTACTAATATTAGCATACCATCATCATCACATATCACACGACCGGTTTCGCATGAAATTATCATAAACAGGACAAAACATAAACATTATACTCGTAGACTTATTCAAAATTACTCCTAAGTATAGTTCTAGCATCTAATTAGATGCATAATGGTAGTAAAGTATATAAATGTATTGTCAGATGGACAAAATTTACACATGTTTTAATAATCTGGTCACATTGAATTATTTATTGTGTGTGCGAAGCATTGTCTGAAAAAAGAACTCCAATTTTAATTTCATTTTTCTGGTGTAGATGTTCCATTTCAATTGTTGGCCATAAAGGTATGACTTAATAATATGCATGGTGTCAAGGGATGTACTTGACTTACTTTAAATAATGATAGGAATAATTGTAAGTTGAGTTAAGTAAGTTAACTACGTCCCTTAACACCCTGCATAGAGGTCTACTAATATATTTTGTTTTTTTTTTTTTAAATTTATTGTGTTCGATACTATTCAGAGTAGAAATGGCTTCCATTAAATTTGAATGAAAACCGATAAAGCCATTGACTTGGTTCTAGCTCATTTAACACGAGCGCTGCCTATATTATACTGCCTGATATCATATGTCACCATTACACCTGATCCAAAGAAAATTTCATTGATGAAACATAGTTCTGTATTTAAAATTTACGTCCAATCGGTTTGACTTTTGGATCGCATTTCTTGCTTTCATTGTTTTATGCTATCGATGCATAAAATCTGTTGAACCAGGTTTCTGAAAATGATTTTTCTTAATTGAAAATTGATTTTTTTTTCGCTAATCTTATAATATTTTACTAATTTTGTTGTCTGAAAGATATATCATTTCCCATTCACATATTTTTTAAATATGCCACACAATTTTTTTTTATGCGAATGTATTTGTAGGATGTTGGACATAAAGAATAGATTCATTATTGGCTATACGTTGTAGTATACCGGACCTCAAAGCGTACTTATGTCCAATGTTGACAAGGCTGTGCGATGTGCTTTAATGAATGTTTGAACTTTCGTTCCAAGCGAATGCTACAACTTACTGTACTAATTAAATTTTCAATCAAGTTTACCTGACGACCTTTTCATTATAAAGATTAGAGGATCGTCACATTAAATGACCGATTTAAAAAGTATGTGAAAAATCTAACTATATAACCAAAAATCAGTTTGTTGGTCTTTCTGATATTTGTGTGTGAAAAATCTACCTATAATGCAGAAAATCGGTTTGTTTGTCTTTCTGGTAATTGGATGTGAAAAATCTACCTATAAAGTAGAAAATCGGTTTGTTTGTCTTTCTTGTATTTGGATGTGAAAAATCTACCTATAAAGTAGAAAATCGGTTTGTTGATCTTTCTGATATTTGCATGTGAAAAATCTACCTATAAAACAGAAAATCGGTTTGTTGGTCTTTCTGATATTTGACAATCCTTATCACTATCACATTCACCAAGTTTTTTTTCTGTCAAAAATTTCTAGCTAAAGCGACTTTTGCATACAAATATTTTGATAACCCTTGAATCCTTTTTATTTTATTTTTTTCCTCCTTTTTTGCTTAGATTGGTTACAATTTATATAAATGGGTACTGATTTATTTGAGCTAGGATAATTTTGAAAAACTTCAAAGGCTGAAATCTTATAAGAATAATAATAATTTTATTATTTTGTTTCTTGGAGTTCTGATCTAATAAAATAATGAGCACAACATAACTTATTTACAAGACGTAAAATTCCCAAGAAATAGCTAAATTTTACCAGAATGTGGTTTATTAGAGTTTTACTAACATGATAATGACAGAAAAATGTAACAAATTTATTTAGCAACAATTTATAATTCAATAACCTAAATATAACTTAAACCAAATAGGTAATTCCTACATTAAATCAATTACGAAATAGACTGTTTATAATAAACATTAGAAAAATACTATTCAAAGGTGAATCAGATGCGAGTACATAGAGCAGGACATGAAAAAAATCAGAGTGTGTATAATTCACACGCGGTAAAAGGGAAACATTCAGAAAAACTAAAGTAGACAAGAGTGGGGAAACTACGAAGCATTGCACTAAGAGGAGACCGATCATACTATCACATTTTCTCGCAGGCTAAATCCGATGGATGCATGTGTTTGCCTCTTTTAGTGTCGCTTTTTCGGTTCATCGAGTTTCAAAGTTTTCACTTCAAAAATTATTTTCTTGTCTTATTTATATCTTGTTCTCAATCTTTAATGCGATCACAAAACAGTGAGAACTTGCATGATGGTGTATTTAACATCTTAGTAATATAAAGTATAATCCTGATTGGTTCTTCGTGTAAGTGATCTTAAATTACGAATTGACGTGTAGCATAATAAGATTCCGCAAGTCTTAGTGTGGAACACGCACTCTCCATTCCAAGTCCCAGCTTATGACAAAGCGCAGTTTATTTTCTCTGTCAGTCCAGCGCAGATTTATTTATAAGCGGTTATTCTCCGGTACTTGTTATTCGTGCCATCATCGGTTGTTCTTCGAACCGAAAACCACGCCGATGCGATGCAGTGCAAGTGGATCAATGCGAAGCAATATTTACACCGCAAACTGCGGATTCCGCGGAACACGAAACATTATCACAAATGTCTAATTTGCTTTCGGGCGGTAACTGGCAACACACTCGGTTAGTCAAATAATTTCCTAATGATTCCGAGAATGTAAACAACTAATATAGTGTCCCATACTATGAATTAAAGTATAATAAAACATTACTTATTAGTGGACCAAGCGTTCGCACATTTTAATAACTTTACCGTGTATAGTCTGTCAATGGAACTACAAAATTTGTTGGCTAGCAACACCAATTTAACTTTCAAATATTATTTTAAGGCGCACTGACATTGAATCTATAAAACACTGTAAATCACACTTTAAAAAACATTTTTTTATTCTTAACGAAAAAAAAATAAAATCGAAGAAGCACTATTGTTGGTACCTACTTAATGATATGAATTTGATTAAATTGTGTTTTACAAAGTGATTTGATTTAAATTAATTTAACGTAAATTTGAATTTAACAGTAGAGAGAAAGGAAGGATCACTAATGGTGAGTTTAGTTACATTACTTTTAGATCGGAATCAGTTAAATATATTCCATTCTAAAATTAGAGACACGATCTAAAGTCCTGGCAACGCTAGGTACTTAAGATAGTAATAAATAAATGTGAGCAACTTCTAATCTGTGCTTTATATTTTATTACAATTTCGTTATTCTTCATTATTTTAACACAAAATTATACAAAGGTATAATAATAATTTACCTATATGCAATTCTAATTTTGTGATCAGTTGGTATCTATATTGCAATGAAATATTTTTTACAGTTTTATGTCTTTTTAATTTTTTACAAAAATGTAGGTTACACAGCTTTGCATTTCCACAATGAGTTATATTTTTAACAGGGGCGCCCTCCTATGCTTTCTACTCTTATTTTCTCTTACAAATTGTATCTATCGTGTAGGTGAATTTTTATATACCGAGTACATTTTCTCCTACTTCCAGAATGCCCCCTTGGTTTCAGCATTAATCTTTTATTATCGCCTCATAAAGACCACCACTTAGAATGGAAAAGTTTCTTAAGAACTTTAGCCGTGTTTGGTAACCAGAACTGTTGATTGTTTGATAACAGAATTGCTTTTTATATAACCATTATATAACCTCATCACCTTCTTCTCCATCTTCTTTCTCACCTCCTTCCTCTCCCCACTACCTTCAGCATTCACAAAGCCAAATGCTCACAATCGGGGATGCCAAAGTCCCACTGGCTCCAGACGGCTAATAGATGGGATCTCTGTGCGTGTTTACATACAAAACTCTTTATGTTAAAAAAAATCTGTCGTTGACAGAAACTTGGCTGTGCATGGCTTTAGAAAAGTTTTGAATGTAGATCTGAGTAACCAGCTAGGTTCTTCTCAAAGTCTTCTATTTCTCAGTTCCTCCCTTCCTTCCCTCCTAAGGGCACTCTTATGGTGTTTGAGCTTTTTTTACACTTTGTTTTTTCTTCCCTCATTCTTTCACAGACTCCTAAGTTATGCTGCAGAAAAAAATGAACACTAATCTAATATATAAAGTTTATTGTCTGTTTGTGGCGGGCAGAATCTGTATACGAATTTACAGTTTTATATATTATATAAGCGAAGTGGATAAGAGATATGGAACACAATCAAGGGATGCTTAGGTTATTTGGAATTATAAAGCGGATGAACGGAGAAAACTTTTGAAAAATAAACCTTTCGATTATTGAAAATAAAACTAGGTATGTACCTACACCAAGTTTTCTAGAATTCAAAACCTCAAAACTTTACTCCAAACCATTAGCGATACATTCTACTAGTTTTATCTGTAATACTAGTTGCATTTGCATACCCATAATCATTAATTGGATAACCAACCCCTCTACCATAGATCACCTCAAGTGATTCGCTACGTTTGGTGGCTTAGCAGTGATGCCCGGGTTCATGGGATGAGGTTTTTCAAGGTCTAGGCGGGCAATGTGTCTGAACTGGATCGAGAGAGCTGGTTGAGGAGGTCTTTTGACTTCTCCAGCCAGAATCCGTCGATCCATCGCCTTGCACCGCAGTTGGGAAGGGATTCATACGTCCGTCACTTCTGAACACACTGACCCCCAGATCCCTAACCACCCCACTTACCTATTTCCTTCCCATCCCAATAATGAACAATCTTCAATCTCTAAACAATGCTTGTAAGAATAAAACACTATTTTATACACTAAAAATTGCATATTAAACTTACGGTGATGTGATTTAACTTCATAAATTTTAATAAAGTTTTATAAAATTTAATAAAGTTTTTTTTACAAATATTATGAATACAGAAACTATGCACAATAATTTTTAATGGAAAAAAGATATTATAAAATTTTGATAAAAAGATGGTTTTCGGTTCAGCCTGAACCGAAACCGGTAGGTTCCTCTTCTTTCTTTGATTAAAAAAACTCTCCACACAGCATCTCCTTAGATGGCATATTCCCTGAGGGAAATTATTTTCCTCAAGGCCCTCTGCGTGGAGCTAAATTAAAAAAAAAAATGATAATCAAGTCATCGAGCAAGTAATACCGATGAGGCGAACGAATCGACCAATCTGACTTATTAGTAAGCTGATTTATTGGACCAAGGCAGGAACGTACATACTCCATTAAAATGTGCAATGTCCTCAACGTTCCGATTCATCGAATAAGCCATGCGTCCATCTCAATTGGCATCCAATAACATCATTGTGCCAAAAGTTTCCAACATCCAATACGAACTGACAGAGCCACTTACTACCAATGAGCCTATTGAATGCATTAACACGATAAATCATTATCAAATTCGTCCAAACACTACCTTTTGAAATGCATGTCAATAAACTAACTAGGAACTTCCTTCCTACGTCATTATTTATTGCGGATTATTTGGCAATTTTATTCAAGAGTATCTATAAAGAAATATATATCATTTTTACTGTAGTAAAATATTTCAATAGTTTACCTACTCATTCGAGATTCTTTATCGAAAATAAAAGTATAAAGGCTCTGTCATCATATCATGTTGTGAAGTATTTTCTTTCAAAAGTTAGTTATCGCATACATTTTTGAGTTTAGTAGCTGTAAAAATCGATTGAACCATAATTATTAGCAGTTTTATGAAGCAGACAGGCAATTTTTACTATTTTTAAAAATTTCCAAAAAGTTAAAAAAAAACAGGTAAAAAATGTCTTTTTATATCAGACAGCCGCCATTTTGCGAAAAAAATTTTTTTTTACTTTTCCGAGGTACGGGCCATAGCTGCATTTAGAAAACTAAACTTCGAGAGAAAGAGACGAATGCAAAGTATCAGCAGTAGGATAATTGTAGGGTTTATTTATTGTAAAATTGTTACCAATTTTAAAAAATATTTACGTACACCGCAGAGGAGACCGAAGGTGTCGTTTTTTCGTGTCATCAAATTTCAAATCACAACGGTGCTTAAGTAGTTTTCACTTCAAAAATCAAACGAAGTGATTCGTTTTCCGTGTTCAGTATAATTAAAAAAACTAGTATTTTGGTAGAAAGCAGTCGCATTGCTTTGTTACGTAGATTAAGCGCCTCCGTACATGAAGCTACTTACAAACTATTCGAGCCTGATGCGCGTAGCACGCACACCGCTCGTGGGTACCCGCCATACAATTTTGCTGGTGTTCGTACACGGCGCTGCGCGACGGATGTCAGGTTGAAGTCGGTAGCGCGCTAACGACGGTGCTGGTAGCGCGCTACGCGTTGTAGCATTCGTGTCTGCTACTTTCGTTTGACGTTTGACAGAAATGGCGTCTGAACATGAAAGTAATGTTAGATTTGTTCTGGAAGTGAATAAAAATGCGTGTTTACATAACTTTACATTACCAGAATACGCAAGAAAGGATTTAGTGAAGAAGGCATAGATTAATGTTGGAAAAAAAGTCATTTGACATCGTTCGACATCGTGTTAACTCCACGGCTGCACGTGAAAAATGATCAAGTTCAGTATAATTCGGGTAGTGCCGTGTACGGAAACCAGCTTTAAAAAGTAGTACATCTGCAGGGTACTTGTGGTTGTGTCACAATCACGTAGTTTGTAAGTATCTCCATGAACGGAGGGCCTAAGGAATAATAAGTCGGTCGGTCGTAACAAATTAAATAAATTTCGTGGTTATAAACAAACCAAAGATTTTATTTCATAAAATTACTTATGATGTATTATTTTTAATAGAAAATTATTTTTAATTGAAACTGATCTTGCGAAAATTCTGACACTCCGTGATTTTTCATGAGTTTGTGGTAGGAATAAATAATAAACGTTAACCTGTCGACAGAAACCAAATTCCAGAAGCACATACTCATGTCATAGGGTAATTTGTGTTAATTTCCGTATTTGAGTTAATGTCACAATTATACACAACGCACCCGAGAGACAATAGTGGCACAAGTAAAAAAAATGCGTTTTTGAGTTAAGTGTGCAGAAATGTTTCTGGATATCTATTCTATCTTCGATAAAAACTGCACAATTCTTAAAAATGTTATTGTGGCCTTAAAAGCGAATGTGTCGTTTTTATATTAAAATATTTTACTTGAATTCAAGCAAAAATAGTAGCACAATGATCATTGTAACACTATTATAATATTAAACCTAATAAATATTAATATACTGATTTCCAATTTTTGTAATATAATGTTTTTTTTATTGGTTAGTGAACTGATTTAATACACTCAAACGAAATATTCAAACTGCCCTCCTGAAAAAAGAGTTTTTTTGAGTTGTGCCATTGTTATCCCCCGGGTGCGACAATATACATAATAATAATAATGCAAAACGTGAACCTGTCGACAAGAAAAAAATACCAGGAGCACAGAAATATGATATTTCCATTTGGTTTTCATAATGATAATAAACATTGCTCGGTGAAATTTATATTTAAACTTTTTTTTATTTTTTTTAATTTTCCCGTGATCAATTGTGTGCTGGTATCTTATATAAGTTCCAAAGCCGTTAAGTGGTACCTAGGTTAAAACTATTTGTATATAGGAAATAAATAAATAAATGTCGTAACGAATAAGACAGTACGATATATGCTCAAAGCATGACGCATGGTGCATGTTTTGAAAACGATGTTTTGAATGTGCTGGAACCTGGAACTCACCCATGTCACCCATATCGTTAACGAACATGGAAGTGTTTTCAAAGCAAAACGCGAAATTGAGGTTGATTTGTAGAATGTATAATATCATTTTTAGATGGCCCTTCATTTTAATGGGATTGCATTATGCCATTTGAACTATCGGCCAGAGTAAATGTTAAATAATGGAGAACTGCACATAACTTTGCTGTGCATAAAATGAGTGTGGAATATTGACAGTCGTACCCGCTAATTTTGTCGAGTTTGTGGCGTCAGCGACGATCAATGGGTCATCATTCCAAATAGGCCTTTCTCAGGCTAGGCATTATTACTCTTTAAATAGGCTGCGATTAATATTATTTTATGCATCTAAAACATTCCTAAATAACGTCACTCATAAATTAAATTAATAGGCGCCGTTTTCCAAATGCGGAAGGGAGTGATGTCACTATTTGTATTGGATCATTCGTTAGAATTTTATTTCTTTTTGCATTGTATGACAAAGCTGCAAAAAGCCAGTGTAGTGTTTTGAAAACGTGCATTAACGTTTTTTAAAATGCACCAATTCTCTTTAATGTAAATAATTTTTTTCTCGCTAAAAATTTATTAATATTTATCAAGAATTTATCAATATATATCATTTTTTTAATTTTTTTAATATGAATACCGCACAAGAGTCCCAACTGCTCCCGTCTGGAGCCAGTGAGACTATGGCATCCCCAATTGGGGTATGTTGTGAGGCTGAAGGTAGTGGGGAGGGGATGGAGGCAGGGAAGAGGAAGGTGTGAAATAACTGGCTATTCAGATCTGGTCACCAAACACGGCTAAAGCCATTTCAAGCAACGTTTCAATTCTGAATGGTGGTCTTACACCAGGGCGATACTGAGAGTATCTTCCACTTTGGAACTTGCTGCAAATATACTATATATTATTATTTCGAATGAATACATTGTGAAATAACACAAATTAATCGAATAAAATTTATTTTCCACGCCGGGATTCGATCCCGTGACCTTCGGAATGCGAATCAAAAGCCTTACCACTGTACTACGCCGGCCGTCTTTTATAGTCATAGTCGTCAATATTTTTATAGTGGAACAACTTATTGAGCAAAATCCTAAATTACAATATTTTTAATCATTGCAAAACCACCGTCGAACAAAAAACGTGAATCAAAAAAGACAGAAAAAGGTTGCTAACTTCTGGGAATTTAATTTAGCTCAGTAGTCAAAGCAATGTCCTTCAATGCAAAAATCCTGGATTAAATTTACAGATATTTTCGAGTCTTTTTGGTTTTACATTTTTCGTTTGACAGTGTAGGTAGTTAATGTTGTCTTCAATGAGTAAATATTATTTATCAAATTAATAAATTTATTTGCGGTCGATTTATCTCCGGAATGTAGCAGGAACACTTCCTCATTCAATGCTGGTGTCATATGAACTAAATTACAATAAACTGCTGTTCGGAAATGATAGAAAATCGTGGACTTATCAACCACAAGGCCACAGAGCTATCAACCATTCTGTCAAAGCCTTGCGGTTAGATTTGCTTAAGCCATAATGCGGCCAACAAAATAAAACACTGATTTATTTCCTGAATATTGCAGGCTGAAATCATGCGGCTGGTATAACCGATGATGTGGCTCATCGCTGCAACGGTATCGAATGCTTGTGATCGAATTCACACGTGACAAAACATTTACTTTTGGACTGGGTGGAAATTAGCCGAGAAAAGCAAAAGTGACGTCATTTGGGCTGGGTTTGCAGGATTCTGTGGACGATGACACACTTCATAAAATAGGCCCATGACTGCTCAAGTCAAAGTGGTACATTGCATGCAATTGACTTTAATGAAAGTTATTAACAATATTTATTACAGATCAATCAATCATTTCTGACGATGATCACATATATCGCACCAATCTAAAATAAGAATCAATCGGTTGCTGCTTGCTACCTTTAAAATATATATATATATATATATATATTTTTTTTTTTACATTAACTCCACACAGGAGGCCCTGAGGAAAACAATTTCCCTCAGGGCCTATGTCATCTTTGAGGATGCTGTGTGGAGGGTGTTTTTGAGGAGAGGAAGGAGTGAACATGGGTCTTGAAGAGACCCATATTGTAGGAGGGAGGAAACACAGAGGCCGGCAAATCGTTCCACAGCCGAGCTGTTGAACTCAAGAACGAGTCGTAGCAACGACCCGTTCTCATGTGACTAATGTCAACCGTGTACAAATGTTGAGCGCGCGTTTGGCGTGTTTCCCGACTATGCACCGGTGCCGAAGGGTCAATGACGCTAGTTCCTCGGAGCATCTTCCATTGTAATACCGGTAGAACAAGGACAGCATTCCCACCTGGCGCCTGTGCTCTAAAGATTGCAATCCGTTTGTTAAATTAGGAGAATCTATCAAACGGACCGCCCGTTTCTGCATTAATTAATTAAATGCATTAAAAAAATATTTGCATTACATATGTTTTCAACACGGCGTTTATCAGTTTTAAATGGATAGTGTGTGATTTTGAAAATGAATGTGTTCTCATTTCCTCGCATCAATGAGTAATGCACTTGTACATGGGAGGAGTTAACATGATTTTAAGCCAATTCGGTTGCGGGGTCCTTGTGCTTTCATTTACATACGAGTATTCAGTATTGTAATGAAATGCTTTGAGATAAATGATTATGTTTAATGTGAACAACATCCGCTGTCGGTGAACTGCACTTTGTAGATTCCAATATTATTTTTAATGTAGTATTCATGTTGTAAATATTCATTTAAAATATGCCAAATAATTACATATTGTATACCTATAAGTACTAGATACACAGTATTTAGTTTCGTTAGAGCATTCCCCACGACACAGTTTTTTGCTGGTATCTTTAAACTCAATTACTAGATTAACCACACGAAAGCATTCATTTGTCAATGTCCGTAGAATTAAAAAAGTTTTGGATTAAATTCTAGGATTAATTTACGGAAGTAGATGGACAAAACAAAAAATAGTCATAAAAGTATTAAAATAAACTTAAAGTCTGAGCGGTCAGAGAGGTGATGAAAAATATAATATACAATAGCACATCCCGTAGAAAAGTGTCTTAAGCCAAAATTTTCTATTTTACGTTTTATCTCTGAAAAGTTAAGTGATTGTGATTATTAGCAGGCGGCTGGCGGAGGCAAAAACATTGGGAATGTGTGGCGAGCGATATGCTGAAATAGGCCAAAACCAAATTATCTTTTATAGCCAAGTCTGTTGGCGCCATAAAACAAACGTGACCTGTCAAATACTTTTAGTTTAATTGTTTTACCTTTAATAATTAGCGGCTCTGGAATTTTTTGTTTTGCCTCCGCATTCCGCCTCCTAGTGATTATCTAGCCCCATTAAAACCGTATTTAAGTTGGATCACTCTATCTCCGCAAGATGTCGCTAGTATCTCTTTTCGACGGAACCGCTTGTTCGTCGTTCATTCGTTTTCCCTCTCCTGTAAAATTAACTTTTTTTGACTTACGACACTTTTCTAATAATGTATCTGCAAAATTTAATTTTGAAATTAATCATCTCCCAAACGAAGGGCTTCCACAACTCGTTCTTGTGTTCGCCAACTTAGCGGTGCTTCCTACAATTTATAAAGTAGGTCTCCTCAAGACCCAGTTTCAATAGTTTTTTTTCCCTCAAATAGACAGCATAAACAAATGTGACATCAGTGAGGTGCGTTTCTTTGTTTCGTAGTAGCTACTCGTACATATGTTTCTAACCAAAAGCATAAAGCTTTAGATTATGTCTTACATTACTTGTGCAACTTGTCGTGCATCTTATTTGCTTCGTTTAATGTCAGCGGGTTGTTTATCTTTCAGTTGCAGATGCCCAAGGTCAGTTTTACTACAGTAGTAGAATACTCAAGGAGCTGTTTTATCAATACACTATTCCACGACCCCCTATCTCATTCACTTATGACCTCAATCAATAACAACAGTGTTTGCAGCAAAATCAAAGCGTTCCCGCTGCCGCTGATGAAGACGCTCTTGGTTCCATTTAAAATTACACAACTACAGCTTGTGCAATACATGGATTTCTTGTTTTTTATCGTTAATATTTTGTAATATCTTCTGGGCCTTGAATAATTACGTATTTTCATATTTGAATCACTCAATAAATTAAGTAGAGAAAAATGATGTTTCGGCCGCCCAGTTAGTAAAATGCATGGACAAGATAAGAAATCTAAAATTGTCGAACCACTTTTAACGGATGTTTCTTTTATATATTTTCTTTTATATTTGCTGGTAAAATTGCTAAAATTGTTTTTCCGTTTTTTTTTTTAAATGTTTTTATCGTCACATCACTCACAACGACCGGAAAATCTCTTAAATCGATAAAATGCTTCTGGACACCAGTAAAATATAAATTTTTACACTTTACAAGGTTTTTGTTTTTATTTATGACTGTGCGCACAGTCATAAAGTGGAAATAACCAACGATTTGTTGAGGCACACAAGGTGTTCCCGCATTCAAGTTACGATTAACCGCGCGGTGTTATATCTGAAAAGCTAATTTTGAATATCCTGCAAGATTATTTTATTGCACTATTATGGGTATTGAAAGCGGGAGTAATGTCCCCCTGTCGATAGCAACACTCAGCGTGCCGACATACCATCGGGTACAGTTAGTAGATGATTTTGGTACAGTAGGCACATCGGAGTATTCGGCCAATGGGCGCGTTCCTTAATCCCGCACTTCCTGTCCGAGTTTAGCTCAGGATACAGTCGCCTACTTCGGATTCTTTGACTCTGGACTGAAATGATCGAATTTCTGGTAACATTTTGCCGATTAAACTCTTATACATTCCATATCACTGTCATTATTGTATTTATTTTATGTTCAGAGCCTTTTTTATATATTGGCTAAACTGAAGGGCGACGGAAATTTCAGAAGCTGAAGGAATATTATAGTTCTGCGGTAAAACATCGCAACCTTAGACGATATTGCTTGTTTTGATCAATAACAACTCAATCACACAAGTATTATTTTATTCTGGTAATAAAACAACTGATTTCACGGTGAAGTCGTGATCAGTGGGTAGTATTAACGGCCGTTGTTCCGAATCGTAATGATCAACTGTTGAGCGGAAAATTTGGCTCAACACTTCTCAAAAGCACAAATACGCTCTTCCCAAAAAAAACTCTCCGATCAACAGGCGAATCGAGCGTTACTAAAGAAATCACACTCAAATTGATCAAATTGTGATTTACCGACGGTACGCTTTACGTAACTCGTAATGCTTTTTAACTTTATTATTTACACATAATATATCATGTAGTACGCAAAAATACAAATTTTTACATCTGACAAAAAAATCCATCGTAAAAAAAAATATACACACATATTTATTTATTTAAACATTTATTTTATAAAATTAACACTAGACTGGTTTTTTTCTTAAAATTTCAGTTTTTATAGTTATTTTGAAAAAATAGACAAGTTTTATTTTAATAAAAAAATATATACCTACCGCTAAGGAAAGAATAAATCTAGTTCAATGAAAATTAAAACCACCCTTTCCATAAAGATAAGTCCAAAACATTGTCACTCTAAAAATATTTGGTTAGGTTTATTACTTTCTTATTTACGTTATTATTATTTATAATTGAAAAAAATATATATTTTCAATAAAAGCTTCATAAAGCGATTATCAGTGAATTATGATTAACGTGAATGAGTACAAACGTTTTATAAAAGATAAATAATATTTTTTAATTTGGTTTTACGTCCAGCTGACTAGTTCAGACTGCTAGTTCAGAAAACTAAAGTAGATAAGAGTGGGGAAGCTACGAAGCACCGCAGAAAGAGGAGACCGAATATACTATCTCATTCTCTCGCAGGTTAAAAAGGTAGGATGTATGAATTTCTCTCTTTTTAATGTAGCTATTTTTCGTTTAATCGAGTTTCAAATCACAACGGTGCTAGAGAAGTTTTCAATTAAAAAAATTGCACACAATGCAATTCTCAAAGGTGCGTTAGGTAGCCTCACAAATAAACTAGACGCTCAAAGAAAACTTAAAATAAGGGTTAAACTTGAAAAGCCCACAATGCCGCAAAGTGGGTGTTAGTTTACCCACGGCTACATCAACACACGGTTAGCCCCGCATTTAACTGACACTGGGGTTAGACTCCAGCGCCGGGGGCGGACTGGAATAAACACTATTTCATCATTAAATAGTTTGCTTAATTTTAAAAATTTTATATTATCGAATTTCGAACGTCTAATCCTATTTATAGTATACTGCCTGGAATTCATTTTTGTTAAAAAGTTGTTGTTGATAATGCACTGAATCAATAGGAATTATTTAGTACCATTCATGAATTATTTCGAATAATTTAATTAAAAAAACTTTTAACATTTTGTGTAACCATTCGCGTATCCTTTAAATTTATTTATGAGCCACTCTTTTTCATTTTGAAAAATACTAAAAATTGAAAAGCGTTTTTTTTCTCAATAATATTGTTTGTTTCAAAGCTTCCAAACTCATAATAGAGTGAAGTTGATCCAAAAATTTCAGATGGAAAAATATATAAAAAAATCAGAATACCAATTTTCATCATTAAAGATTTTTGAAGTGAAAACTTATTTAGCACCGTTGTGATTTGAAACATGATGAATCGAAAAATTGCGACAATAAAAAGGGACACACATTCATCTGTAGGATTTTGACTGAGATAGTATAATCGGTCCCCTCTTCGTGCGGTGCTTCGTAGCCTTCTCATTCTTGTCTACTTTAGTTTTCTAAAGGTTTCATTTCTACTGCGTGTGAATTGTACACTCTGATTTTTTTTTTCATATTATTGATTTTTTTTTCAAAAATTATATGAAATATTAGATTTATATCATAATTTAATACCAACGCTGTATGTAGATGTAGTGGGGGTTCTGTTGAGATTGGGAGCACAATTAAAAAAATATTTCAATTAATGTCACTTGCGACAGTTTAGCAAATATCTTTTAACCCATGTCACAAACTAGTTATTAAACTGTCCCAATGACATTTGTATTATTTTGATTACTGAATTCTTTCAAGTATTTGTTATTGCTTCTGGCTACTATTTTGTTTTAACGATTTCTAACAATTTATTAACTTTTATTGAACAACGTTCGCAGAAAACATATTGTGGTCATTTCGTATTAAATGTTTACGGTGATTAAGTACGCGGACGCTCAGGCTTTTAACTACTATTCTTGGTAAATTCGGCCGATAACCTTACTGTGCTTGTGTCCTGACAATTTGTCGGAGGTACTCGCTAACCATCCTGCAACCATACTGCAGAATTGCATCATTAGGGACATAAATATAACACTTAATTTAGTAAAATGATTCAGCAGGCTATGAAAGTTATGTATTTTTACGGAATCATTTCATTATGATTTTTGCATCCTGGTTGTGGGCAGTGAAGCAATTCTCTAAGCTTAACAATAACACAGCCATGCTTTCGCTTCGTGGTTTCTCATAAAACAAAACAAACATTTTATAACAAAAAATTATAATATAATTATCAAAGCTTTTCATAAAAGTTCATTGACACCATCTTTCCCGCAAGTAATTCATTGTGAAGTTAACTCGAATGCAACGGTCAGTGGGCAGTAGTGGATTGAGGTATAAAAAATATGTATGTGCATTTGTGGTGATTAATTTTTGGATTATTATGAAGTGGTGCGCTACTTCTCTACCCGATGATGAACATTGAAACGTTGACTGAAGAAGGAGGTACCACAACACGGCAAAAATAAATCATGATAATACTTTTGGCGGTGAAAATCTCAAATATGTTAACTTGAAATGTTTTAATTTATTAAGTTGAAAGGCCCAATCTTAATCCTACAGTAGAATCTATTTTTTAATAAAGTCACAAAATCTCTGAAAGGCTGAGATGAAATTGCAAAAATTTTCTGTTTGAAAAGCGACTATTTTTAGTTTTCAACATTATTTTCATTATGAGAGCTACGAAGATACGACATCAATAATTATATACTGTTAAACGCCAATTTTTCCTTCAGATTTTCCAATTGTTCAATAAGAAACAAAATTTTACAAAGAGTAACTACTAGTTTTTTTCAAACATTAATTTTCAAAAATTTCATATTTAAGCTTTACAAAAATAACAGCATAGTTAGTAGTAGAAATCAGGCCAAAATATTTTTTTCCAGATACAGGAAAACTTAATGCGTGCATAAATCGTGGAAAACGGAATAAAAAAAAAATTTCGTGGATGAAACATGGGAAATGAAAAAAAACATTGTTTTATGGATGAAGCATGGGAAATGAAAAAAAAACATGGTTTAATGGATGAAACATGGGAAATGAAAAAAAATGGTTTGTTGGATGAAACATGATAATTGAAAAAAACCGATTGTGCAATTCACATTGGGTAGAAGTGAAACCTTCAGACAAGAGTGGGGAAGCTACAAAGCACAGCGCAAGATGAGATCAAAAGGTTACGAAGCATTGCACAAAGAGGAGACCGATTATATTATTTCATTCTCTCGCAGGCTAAATCCTACAGCGTTTTTCTCCCTTTAGTGTCGCTCTTTCGTTTCATCTAATTTCAAATCGCAACGGTGCTAAATAAGGTTTCACTTAAAAAAACACGGTTTAATGGATGAAACATGGGAAAAGAAAACAAAACATGGTTTAACTCATAGATAAGATATGGGAAATAGAAAAAAAAAGATTTTAACGATGAAACACGTAAAACGATAGATTGCCATTGTACCAAATGGCACGACTATCGGTGAACAACAATGGTGACTTACGAGTGTCATTGAGCATTGGCGCTAGGTCCTCCGTCTCCAGGCCCAAACAGAGACCCGGACCGTGTGATCCGGAGCGGCTTGAGTTATGGTAGATTTATGACCGGCATATGGCGTTTGACCTACGCCTGAGTCATGCGCGCGAATAGCCGGCGCTATGTTATTGTTTCGACGGCGATAGACGCGCTTTGATTGGAATACGTTATTCTAGACGCTCTGTAAAACGGCGTTTTGGAGCTAACGCGAGACTCAGTTGCAAGTCCCTAGTTATCACCTTAGCTATAAGTCACTTGTAATATATATAGGTTAAATGCACAAATGAATTTGAAAGCGCCCTTTAGGTGATTTTCTCAGAAGAAAAGAAAAAGAAAATTGCGCTGCATCCAATCATCCACACATTATTATTATTGTTAAACATTCGATAGATACCTATTTAGCAGTAGCGGTCCGCGAGTTTTCAGTGAGTTACAGTGCTAAGATTGAAAAATACGACGTTATTGATGTTGTTGTAACTGAAAATGAATTTTCATTTTTTTTCAAAATTTCGATATTTTATATGAAGATTTTGGATGCGCCGCATCCACATTTCAGTATATCTTCATACAAAAAGTTGAAATTTTGAAAAAAAAAATTCGTTTTCAGTTATAATAATCAATACAGTCATATTTTTCAATCTTAGCACTCTAGAGCACTGAAAACTCACTGACCGCCATTGCTTTTTACGACCAGTTTTATCACAGAATTTGGACAATTTTACAACAAACACTGTTTTTATTTAATTTATTCATGTTTTATTAAGACAATTTGAATAGAATATTTAGGGAACTTGAAAATTAACTTTGAAATTTCAAGACTTGTTCAAATTCTATGAAACAACTTACAGAGGATAGGTCTACAGAGAATAGGTTTTAACAGAGGGTAAGTTTAAAATGATTAGAAAAATAAATAAATAAAATGCTGTTACTCTTACGACTTCTTTTTTGATAGGCGTGCATGAACATATGACTGGTGACTGGACTACTCAACCACATGCAACCTCATCACTCATATTACTATATTCATGGAGTTAAAGTGTCTCATGTTCATTCAGTGTCACTATCGTCTAACTTCTGAGAACTACGTTGTCTCCACATTTTACGTTACGTGCATCGAAGAGGTTAAAACTGAGCTATCAATTGTTGGCTTTTATTACCGCAACTTTAATTCATTATTTCATGGATTTTATTATAGCTGCATTGGAAAACGGATAGAGATAGGACATATTATGCGTAATCTCAAATGTAACTTATTACAACATTATGTAAACAAGACGGTCTAACGACATTGAAGCAACAGCCGGGTTCAGTAGGCAAACTTATGCTAAATATCTGGGGCACAATTAGGGAGGCTTATTTCTTAAGATTAACAATGGACAGATAAGAGCTAAAGAAAAGTAATATAATACCTACATGTCTCACACTTGCACTTCTTTAGTTATGTGTCTTGTGTTAGATGTCATTTATGATCTCTGTTATATTTGTAATACATGTAACTTGCTAATATGATGCTTAACTGGAATCTTAAGATTTCTTTTTGAAGAGTTTTTCATTATTAATATATTTTTTAATTAATTATTAATTATTTAATTATTAATAATTTTCTATGTCTCCTTGTTCTGTTGACTTCTCCCACCGTCCCCGCCCCCTCTCCAAAAATCACCACTCCCACTACCCCGTCTAATAAAATCTAATCATTTTTCTACTTATAAAAGTTTAAAGTTACTTTTAATCGAAAACGATAGTCAAAATGTCTTGAAATTTTACATAGTTAATGCCAAGAAATACAAAAAAAAAAAATTAGAATGTAAAATTCACACGCGATAGAAGTGAAACTAGAAAGTCGCTATATGTTGCTTTCTTTCCTTTTGCCTGTGTATTTTGAAGTTGTTTGAAGATTGGATATTATTTTCACAAAAATAAAAATGTTAATTTTTTTTTGGATTTCGTAGGATTCGAACCTCCTTTCGCTGGATGTCTGTCTCTCTGGCCGCGATTTGTCAGGCGCCTTACGCGCTGCGCTACGGGAGGCTCGCGCAGAGGCGCGAATTTATAGCATTATATTAGAACCGATGACTTATCAAATAATACATTTTAGTGACGCACTTCCGTTTAATCCGAATTTCAAATCACTAACGGGGCTAAAGAACTTTCACTTAAAAAATTGGAACCTAAAGAACTGTGAATTGTGTTGGACAAATATCAACTGCAAATAGCAACACATTGAAAAATAATATCCTCTTCATTTTTCCGGAGGCGCACCTTCGGTGAACCAAGTAACTTCCAATACCATGCGTCGACCGGCTGGATAACCTCAGCATCCCAATTTGACCTCGACCAAATTTCCTCCACCATGCGAAGAGAAAGGAGAAGAAAAATAATAATACGAATGAAAAGTTTAGCAAATATCATTACACATAAAATTTCAGTAAGTTTATTTGTCGACGCGCCGCGCCGGTTCGGCTCTGAATAATGTGTGAAGAGCCATCAGTCACGGCACTACCCTCTCAGGTTTCCCGTGACAACCTCCACTTCTGCTTGGCTTTGCAACAGTGTTTTTTCATAACACTACTCAAAAATATACCATTCCTTCATCTGCAACGATTCGAAAAGTTAATTTTTCCGCAAAAAATAACTTTTTTTTTGTTGGTCGACTTTTAACAGTTTAAAAAATATCATTCAATCTTTGAAAAACCATTTTCAGAAAAAATATTAGATTACAAAAAATTTCGGATTTAAAAAACTTCTCAGAAAAGTCTCGGACTGCAATTGGAACCCATCTGTTCTCAGTTTGCTTCGAAGATAACAGGGAAATGTAGTAAATGTACATATTTTTTAAATTATTATAATGGGGGTAATTAATGCAACAAAAAAAATACCATTCTGGTAAAGTACACCAATTTTCAAATTGGTGTACTTTATCGACATTTATTTCGTAATGCAATGACGTCCAATTTCAGAAGGTGCGTGATTGTCACCAAAAGTTGATATTGTCATCGAAGACGAGTCTAACTGCCAAGTGTCAGATCAATCGGATGTCAGGAAGTGGGTTAATTTCCATTTCTAAGATTCCATTTCATTCACACCATCAAGAAACAAAAACGAAATCCAAATAGATTCAGAAGCATAAGCTTTTTGAGCCACTATTTCTACCACAGTTTTATTATTGAATATAACAATCAGTATCACAACAAACAAAATGTAAATATCTGTAAAGAAATTCTGAACTTATAATATTTTTGCAATTTTGTACAAATTTTTAACTCTAGTGATTTATATCTTTCTGGGAAATTTATCCCGCAATCTAAACATTAAAAATTTAAATTCATCAACATTAATAATTATCAACTAAATGGAATACATTTTAACTCTAGAGTGCTTTTTTGTATTGTAAAATAACTCGTTGCACATTTACTAAATTCTGAAAAATAATTATCAACTCAAATAAATAGTAATTGTTTATGTTATGAATTTGGGAATTTATGGTAGAAATAGTAAAATTGCCTTAAACTATTAATAGGCCTAATATAAATTGAATGTACATGAGTTTTGTATGTAGGCAGGTATTACAAAATTACGCAGGCCAGACATTGATGTTTTAAAAACATTTTTAACGATGTGGTGCGTATTCGAGTGATTTATTCGTAATGATTTATGTTTAGTTATTAAAAAAATTCTTAAACGGACATTTCATCCACGAAAATGCATACAAGCATTTTGTCACTATTAAAAGTACGAACATTTATATTTTATTAGATTATTAGATTTATTAAACAAAAGCTGACCCGAGCTACTTCATATATAATTATTTAAGTATTGTAAATTATTAATTTATTTTCGTTCTGTATTAGTTGGAAACTTCGCAGTGATAATTCGCATGATTGAATATATTCGGGTGTCGCTTTGTCCATCGTAGGTCAATTGACTCTAAATGATGGATCCGCGTCCTTCGAATGTCTAAAACTCATATATATGTCATTTAAAATCGTGATCGCTTTAACAAACGAATACAAAAAGCTATGTCATGTTTAAATCAGCGCCCATCCCTGCTTCCTACGCCAACCTGGTTTAATTATTGCAATAAAACAGTAGCTGGAACAGTTTATTTAAAACCGCTGTTTGTATGATTAAAGACTGCAGAAGCGGTTGTTTTTCTTTGCGGTTGTACATCTGCGCGATGGGCGATGACTCACCCCATAAATATAGTCCACCAAAAGAGTTGTGACATCAGCCAGGATGTACAACGTGCGGCTTTCCTTTTATTATGACTTTAATCTTATTTACGTTTAATTTTAAACCGCGAACCGATGTTTTTCTTCAATTTACTGCATTTTCGGCGCCTGTCCGCATCGCGTCACAAAAACGCAAGAAAATAGTTTATTGCTTGGAGCCAGATTAAAATTTGATGCTAACACCGTAAACATGCCATCACTCAAGCGAGTTCTAAAGGCTGATAGATGTTAAACGATGTCGGTTTCATCGCTTTTATATCTTCAAAAAATATTGCCTTATCGTTGCTACAATGTAAATACAAACTGACAATGAGAAAGCAGCAAAACAATGATTATTCATTAGCGTGTACATAAGAAGGTTGTTATTGTATTGAATGAGGTACTAGCCGCTGCGGTAGGGCTTGTGCAGTGTTGAAAAGCAGATAAGGAAACCAGATATTAAGATCCTGTCAAGCAGACTGTCACGATGACGTTTTGATATTGATCGATGAATAAAACTTGGATCGGGGTTAAGCAATCTCACTCACTCAGCACGAATAATACCCGAGAGTAATCATTAATCAGATAAATAAAATATTTTTTTTCCTACATATTAACATAACACCAAAACCTGTTGTTCTCATAACGGACATCGTTATTACACAAGCATTGGATTATTTCCGGAACGACCGTCTTTAATATAAAGAGGTACAAATTTTGGTGAGGCAACTACAGCCTTCCTCCCAACCTCCGCCATTTGAGAACCGGGGAAAATATTTGATAGAATCTCGTCCCTGAGTGGACTTTTTAATCCCCCTCGCCATGTGCGGCCGCCCAATTTTTCGCCACATCGAGTAAACATCTATTAGATGCGTCCATTTCGCAGGCGGAACACATGTCTGGACTATTTTCTGATGAAAGGATCATTCGGGCCACGCGCCTAGGTCAAGTCTAACGCGATGTGTTTAGATTACAGACGCTTTTCAAACGCTAGGATAAACTGTGAAATCAGGAAAAACGACTTTTCAAATGCTATAACATAGGAAGCAATATGTTAACTGAAACTGTTGGTTATCGAAAACATCTGTTTGATTTATCTCTTTCGACTATTGTAAACAGATGAGTTCGGTCTTACAACATTTTGAGCGATGTTTATGTTGTATTTTCGCGTTTACAATTTTTTAAACAGATTTTCGAATTAATCTGATGTGAAGACGGATAATGTCGGTTTATGAATTTTTATTTGCTCTTCTCAAAAGCAATAACATAAACCAGTTTGTTTATTGTTTGGCGAAAGTATGAACTTATTATTAAATGTTGTAATGAACGATTCATCCCGCGCTTTGATTGGCATCATGGAACAGAGATCGACGCTGATTTGCGGAAACATGCAAAACACATTTTAGATATTTCGTTGGAGTTTAGAAAACGCCTACACATAAGTTTTACGAACTTTGATGCAGTTAAACTTGTGTAGATTTTTTCATGGTTTTCAATTTGTTTCTCATTCCTTTATTTCAATTCGCAACGTATGAGACTTAGTTATATTTATAGGGTGAAAAAATCGTTCATGAAGCCTTTATTTGGACCATTTAATTTTACATATAAAGTACCGCGAAAGTTTGGCAGTTTAACCACACGGCTCGCCTTGTGGAGGTGACTCAGTGTAGGGCGGGCGGGAAGGGGGAGACGGCGAGGAGTCCGCCGACCTTATGGACCGACGTTCTCCGATAACGAGCTGGGAGAAGAGAAACCTTCTCAGTATCATTTTTTTATGTAATTCTATTCAGTGATGGGCATAATGTTGAGATAACTGAATTAATCGTTCGGTTGCGATACAATCAGGATGTTTTTGTGATGTCTTGAAAAAGACGATTTTTCAAACTAGCGTTCATTCTAAAACGCTTTTAACCCGTCAAATTTATTTGTTCGGTTTTTGGAACAACTCAAATAGGTCTCATAGAAATCGTTGTGAAAAGAGAAAATACAACGCTTTATATTCAAAACGCAAAATAATTCAAATATACACTTTTATGAATCCAAAGTTTCTGACCGCAATTTAAAAAAATAAACATTTTTTTTTTTTTTTTAATAATTATTTTTACATGAAACGACAAAAAATTAATTGACGATAACGTTTATAATATACTTTGCTAGATAATTATGTATGTGTTTTTATTTTTTTATCAGTAATTTTAGTTAGAATAAACATATGGTGAGTCATTTTTAAAACATTTCTATGTTTATTTCGTATTTTAAAATTTGAAATCGTATTTTATCACCTTTCCAAAACAGCTTTTAATTTTCGAAAAGATTGAGAATTATTTCATTTATTTGGTTTTACTTGCAAAACGGAAATATTTTGTCAATATGACAAAATAGATCGAGGCCTGAGGGGTTAAAAACGTATTCTTTTACAGGACTAACTGCTTGATGGCATCGTATTTTAAACTGCCATCTCGATGTTATCCATTCAAAGCAATTATCTTGAAACTACAACTGATTTTTGTAAATTTCCGTATTATAACTTGATAATGTTTTCCGAATGAGAAGCATTTGTCATGCGTAAAATAAATATATAAATAATGAAAATGGGACAAAAATAATACAGACATCCTGCAAAGACAATAAATTATTGTACAAAGACAGTTTTAATCACTATCGAATAAATAATATTTAATTTACAATAGCGTGAAGTGGTAATAAATTTTGAAATAATAAATTCGAAACACGGTGCATTATTTTTTTTGCACCTTAAAATCTGCCCAAATAATTATAACAGCACACGTCAGATTGGAATTTTTGAACCGTTGACTGCGAACAACCAGTTGGAACCGATCATCGGAATGCCAGAATGGTTCCAATCATTCACGTGCGTTGCACTATGTGGTCATCGAAACACTCTAAAATAGCAGTTGAACATAACATAACACAGCGATGTCCAAAACCCATATTTTAAATAAAAATATTGTTTTACAAAGCATCCTGTGAACACAGAGAGTATCTTGTAAACTTTTAGAGTGCGCATTATAAAGCTTTAAAATACATTCCACGTTAATGTTACTTCTTTAAATAAACAAAAAAAAAGACAAACATAAATCGTTTAAATGGACGTAGGTAGAGGACGTCATTACAATTAATCCCTAGTCTCTTACACTACTTATTTCCGTTATATTTAACCAGCCAACCAATTAACAATTTATTTTTTTTCTTTGGGATATGCTCTTTAAGGACAAAAGCTTTTTTTAACATAAAAAAACAATAAAAATAATAATACTTAAGAACTATGAGATATACTTAAATTACATCAAAATATTGAACTTGATTTATTTACGTATTGTATTACATTTAGTTCAGACACAACGCAAGAGTAAGTACTTATCGAATTTAGTTCTGCCACAACGTAAAAATAAGAACGTATTACATTTAGTTCTGACAAAACGTAAAAGTAAGTACGTTATATATTTGTTCTGAGAAAACGTTAAAGTAAGTATGTATTACATTTAATTCTGACACAAAAAAGTAAGAACGTGTTATTTTTAGTTCTGACAAAACGTAAAAGTAAGTACGTATTACATTTAGTTCTGACAAAACGTAAAAGTAAGTACGTATTACATTTAGTTCTGACAAAACGTAAAAGTAATACTTATTATATTTGTTCCGTCACAACGTCAAAGAAAGTATGTATTATATTTAGGTCTGACACCCTATGCTTATAAAAAAAGAAAATACATAAAAGTTCTGCCTAGATAGAAACCAAGCAGCATTTAATTATTCATTTATTAAAATATTTTGAGAGTTAAAAATATAGGTACCTACCTACCTACTGCAAAAAAACGAGTATGCTTTAGACCACACGACTGAAGTAAAACTTATTTATGCTTCGTTTGCCTCGCCCGATCACACTTTTCGTAACGCCTTCGTCACGCATTCATCAGCTTACTCCCCAAGTCAAGTGTGCGTAAAGAAGTTTTACTTCAAAAATCTTTTAACTAGATTACATCAAACATCTTTACCATATGTACACTTGAACAGTACAAACAATGAGCATGTATACTAGAAGTCAGGATTTATTTCAGTGCAGAAATTCTGGGACTAACTACCATATGTATTCCTCTTTGCCCAGAATACTAATGGAGGGAAACAATTATACCAAGTCAGTGGACATCTTCAATTTATCTTTGAATAAATTTAAAATATTGTTATTGAGGCAGTTCAGTTATGTACAATAAAATGTTTTTTCTATGCTATATATGTAAAAGCCCCGAAAAAGGGCGTTTATTTATAAATAAATAAATAATATTGTGCAAAAGAATTTATTTATTTATTTGTGAGTTTTATATTTTACTTAAACTAAAATTTACTAATCGAATTGTATTGGTGTGGTCATAAACAGTTCATTAAAACATCGTTATTCATCGCTTGTTATTAAATCTGTTGTTTAAAAGCGGTCCCGACCCGACGGCGGGGAGAGAGAACATAGGTTAATAGGCTTAGTTCACTAACGGGTGGCGGCGGTGGGCGGGGGTGGGGGAGGGGGAGGGAGGCTCAAGTGAAGACATTTAGAGCCCCGGGGCAGAAAGGGTGGGTGTTAAAAAGGACGTTTTTAAAAATATGAGATTCACGTCTTCTACATTAGCGGGCATAGAAACTTTGAGGCGGGAGGGATGATTAAAGAAACGAAGCACTCAGTTCCCGTACCTGACCGTGGGGCGGGGAAGCGGGTGGGGAAGTGGGTGGGGGCGGGAGGAGGGGGGCGCTTATATTGACAAGATCGGGTTTTGATCACATCAACGGCACCCTCCCGGCTCGCCACATACAATCGGAGGATATCGTGTTTTATAAATAGTATTTGGGTTCGTAAAAAATCAACCTTATCTAACACAAAAAATAATTGAACATTTAGCAGAAAATAGTATGAAACAGATCATATTACAAAAACTTTTAGCAAACAGTGAGCCCCCTACTCTTTTCAGCTGGATAATGCTTCGTTTCTGTCGTGAGCTGTGCATCATTAAAATATCCAATTAAATGACCCACTGTTGATTATTTTCTCATAAACCTACCTTTAAAACTTTAAAATACATGTTCACAACAATAATTCAATACTGAGAATTTCCAGTCAATGCTTTATCCTTTGCATAAAGATAAGTAATACTCAGTCAAGGATTATATGTAGTAAAATAATGCATTGCAGTATTGTGACAAATCTAAGCCTTTGTAAAACTACTGTGACAGAATAAGAGTAGGTACGTTGTAGAGTCAACGTCCTTTGATTGATACATTATCTGGGTTGATACGGAGCTAATCTGTTTGCTGGACGCAGATAAGAGAAGCTAACTAGCCCTGTACGGAAGGTTCTTAAATAAATAGAACAGCGATAATAATAAGCAAAGGGCATTTGTTTTTTAAACTCTTTGTATGCACTTTAGGTGCACTTAATTTTTTTAAAGTGAAACTTTTTTACGAAATGGCATTAAAAAGAGTCAAACACATATCTATAGAATTTAGCCTGCGGGAGAATGAGAAAGAATGAAACGTTACTTACAAGTACCTACGAAGCGTAAAACTGCGTTCATTGGCCGCTTTCATTATGATCTCACTTTTCAAGGCTCCTATTGGTTGAGATTGTTTTGGTGAAGTTTCGCTTCTACCGCGTGTGAACTGCACTCGAATATTTTTTAGTTTTTGAACTTATGGGGAGGTTAGTGGAATTCCACACACTGCTTAAAATATATGCATACATATAAGAGCAAAAAAAATCAAAATTATTGATAAAACGTGAACATTATAAGATTAGAAGAATTTAACAAAAATAGGTATTTGTTTAAGCAAATAAATAACAAAAAACCGCAGCGTTTTGGATAATTGCAAAATATTCGAAAAATGCCGTTATTTTTTTATTTATTTTAACAATCATGAAGTGTTATTAGTTCGACTTTGAGATACTTTAAGTAGCGCACCCTCAAGCTCACAAGATCAAGAAGATATATTTCGTAATTCAAAAATATTGGTGTATTGCTATAACTTTGTTATGTAACGATCTTTATACGAACACAGAATATATCAAAGCATTCTTTTCAATCATCTCATTTCGCCCTAGTCTAATTTCATCAATTACTTAAATAGCTTCAATCGTATTTCAAGTCAACTTTATCGTACTTTTCCAGTTTTTTCTTACCCTCCGAAATGCCCTTTCGTCACCCAAATTTGATCAGTTGAAGGTACCGTAAGTAAACCGTAACCCCAGATGGTGGAACTCATAGAAAATATTTAAAAAATGAAAACCAAAAGAAAATAAATAAACGTAATAAAGTCGTGATAAGTGTCCAGTTAAATTCAGACAACGTAAACTTTGTGTAAAATTACTCCCGGCAAGAAATATGTGCGGCTTATTAGCAACACCCGAGAAGGGGCAGAAGAAGCAGAAGATGAAGTGAAAGAAGATAGATGTCGGTGGCGGCGCTCTCGCTTGTAGCGAGGAGTTTCGCCTCGGTGGCTTTGTCCCGCGAGCCGCGCGTATCACATCCCGGCAATAACTTGTAATATTTGGCCTATAAGAGGGCCATCTAGCGAGGACGAGCCGTACATACAAACTTGCAGGGGCCGCACTGGAACAAGGAAAGTCGTAAATATAACATGACACAAAAGTAAACAATTTCTATTCAATTGTATCCGCGAAAAAATCAGTAAATTATTAAACAGTTGGATTTTGAACGAAGCTTGGAAAAGAAAGAGATTGGGACTCTTCGCTGGTGTGATTCTACATTAGAGTCCATCAGGCACAAGTTTCCCATTTGCCCAAAGCCAGTGGGACTATGGCAATCCTGAATGGGGTTTGTTTGAAGGGAGTAGGATGTTGAGAGATTAAGAAAATAAAGTTTGGAAAGCTGTCATTATTCTTCACAAGAATCCAGAGATTATGTTACTATGGTACCTTTTTTTTAAGGGTTCCATGACAATTGATCCGTTAGTCCCCCGGCGTACTTATATACGATACGAATGTGAAGTCTCTTTAAGGAAATATGTTATACCTAACAAAATATAACTAAGTGATGTAGGGATGTGCAAAGAGAATGTACCGCCGAATAACAAAAGAATAAAACATGTTTTCATTAAAATGCATCAAGGAAAAATCTGCTTCTCTATTTACTGAATATACCAGTGCGTAAGTACAAAAAAATCGACACTGTAAATAAATTTCTTTGATATTCATACCAACTTATTTTTGAAGTCGAACTGAATATCTTTTACGTTTGAAATTGGTAAATAATGCACAAAACATTATAATTTTATAGTAAATATCATTTCAGGGGTCAATTGTCGGGAGATCAATTGTCGGGGATCAATTGTCGGGGGATCAATTGTCGGGGGATCAATTGTCAGGGGATCAATTGTCGGGGGATCAATTGTCGGAAGATCAATTACCGGGTCGCCGTTAAAAAAAGTGAAAAAGATGAATAGAAAAGCCTGAAAATACCAACTATTCAGATATAAATAAACATACATTGTAGCATAACATAACTATGGCACCCGTTTTTTTTTAGTATTGTCAGGTTGATGTTATTTGGGAACGAAAAGGAAAAGAGAAAGATTCGGCTATATGGCACAGTCAGTAGGGTAATAATGGGATGCTGCTCTACCACGGAGATCGTCGTTATTATTTGTTGACTTTGGTTGATGTTTTTTTCAATGTCCGACACCTCCTTTTACATGTCGTCAATTTTCACGAATTGTCAGCGCGTATGTCACTATTTATTAGTGCGGCACCAAATGACCTTATTCGACGCATAATAAAACGTAATAATGAAGGGTCCTATTTTTTAAACTTTTATTGTCATTTGTCACGATCAGTCATTAAAATTAGATCGCCTCTCAAGGATGTGATATTAAAACATTGGGCAGTCAATTTAAATTATGCGCCATTTGGAGTATAAGTATATGTCCGAGTATACTGCAGCTATAATAATGATTAATGAGCAGTGGCCAGTCCGTACGCCTAATTGATTTTGCCCATAAAATAAATTGTCATCGCATATTATGATGAAATCGTTTCCCACTCGGCCGCTTTTAAAAATGACGTTTATAATAATCACTTTTTAATGTTGACAATCAGCCGTCGCATTATAAGTCTCAATTATAGCTTTCGTGGTTAAATTCGGTAGGTCACTGTTCATATTCCACATCACGTCTTAATGGTTTTAAATCTTTATTTATATGGTACTTTATGATACTTTATTTTTGAGATCATTTGTTTACAATCAACGAAACAACCATTATATGTTTTATTGTTTGCATGGTTAATTTTGGGAGGTTGGTATTCGTAGCACATTCTGGTTGTTCGTTTTAGGTTTACCAATGATGCATAAAATTCTTGCAGTCATTATTTGATATCGACAATCGACAATTCTAAACTCCTTTTAGAAGTGAAATTTTCTTTAGCACCGTTTGATTTGAAACTCGATTAAAAAAGCGACTCTAAAAAGAAACAAACACACTCATCTATAGGATTTAGCCTGTGAGAGAATGAGATAGGCTAATCGGTCTCCTCTTTGTGCGGTGCTTCGTAGCCTCCCCACTCTTGTCTTATTTAGTTTTCTGAAGGTTTCACTTTCATCGCGTGTGAACTGCACATTTTTTTTGATTTCGTGTATAGATAAATTCGCGAGTTTACTATTGCCAGATCGTGTTAATTAATTTCAGCCGTTCTGATTGTAAATCTATAGTTTGTTGTTTCGTTGTATGGCAAACGATTATCCAAATTATTAAAAACTTATTCATTTCAATTTGACAACCAACCATCATAAGCCTCATTTTTTGTTTTCGTGATTAAATTCAGGAGTTAATAATAATAATAATTGGATAATTTGTAGAGCGCCGTTTTTGTGAAAAATCACCTCAAGAGCGCTGTTCAATTTGTTGTGAAATTCTTAAGCACTATCTATTTTTATTATTTACAAATAGATGCAGAAAACATTCTTACCTGGCAGATTACTTCATCAACACACTTTAATTATTAGAAAGTTTGTGCTTGGAGAAGGTACGTCTTTGCACGCGGAGGATATTATATTTAAAAAAACACTGGACATTGCATGATTTTACATTTGGTACCCCCATCACTAAAGTTGATATTTTTCAGATCATGTCAATTTTATTTGACATGTATGGTTGTAATTATATCTTTAGTAACATCGTTGTATGGCAGCGGTAATACTAATTTTATAATTTAATAAAAATTTTACAATTTTCAAGAATTGTTCGAGGTTCATGAGGTCACACTTCTGGTTCATAGTCCTCTTTCGGCAAAACTTGTTGTACTTGGTTGTCTTTATGAATGAATAAATCCAGCTGTACTCGGTTGTCTTTATGAATGAATCATCCAGCTGTACTTGGTTGTCTTTATGAATGAATCAATCCAGCTGTACTTGGTTTTCTTTATGAATGAATCAAATTCTCAACGAATTTTCACTGTAAACAAATATGAATAATCCAACACGGATAAAACGAAACGGGTGGCAATACTCCAGATATAAAGGTTCACCGCAAAAAAAATAGATAGAAAATATTAACGTTACAAAATGATAGGAAAGTCCTTGTTGTGATAGGAAATAATGAAGTGTTAAGTAAAACAAAGTATGGTAGTTTGATACACACTGTTTACTAATAATTACACGACAATGTGACCGATATTGTGTAAATACTTTTAAACGAAATTTGCAAATATAATAAAGTACTATAATTTGTGTAGGAACAATCACTCATTTACAAAATGTTGAAAAAGCAATCGATAAGATAAACCGCACCATAGTACTGCAAGGAGTTGCTTATATGCTCTAAAAATGCAAATATTACACAATGCTAATAATTCTTAGTTGCAAAACACTATTCAGGTTTATAAATAACAAGATGTCACAATTTCAATTACAGATGGCCGTAATAAATGCATTAGAAAGCTAAAAGCATGTGATTCAAAATAATGCAACTTTGTGATATTCCCGCAGAAATACACAAGTCAATAAATGATTTTAACGTGCAATAATATTAATAACTTCAGACAATAAATAAACAACGTGCAAGCATTGTATGTACATGTGCAAGCATGGTCCGTAAACGCGTAAATGCTATTTTATAGATTATAACTACGTGGGTAAATGGGTATGTACTATAATAGGGCGGTGTTTACCATCCTCTTGATATCTTAAATTTCTTGATAGTTCTGTAAAGCTCTATGTTTATAGCTCCATCCTCTTAAAACTCAGCTAATTTATCCTGTATGCAGCTTGCAGACACTATTCATAGGTTCGAATACCGAATAGTAAACTCGGACTTAATAAAAAATCTTAAATCGTTAATTAAAAATACACGTTACCGTATGGATAAGCTATCAAAAGGATGGGGAAAACCCCGAACTCAGGGTGTCCGGGGTTAAAAGGCAGTAACTTCGGAAGGTAATTCTGCATAATAGTATAACGAAACACATAGGTATATTTTTTTTCAAAATTCCATCCTTTAAAATTAGTTCTCAGGTAAGAAAAAATGAATTATTGTTTGTTTGGAAAAAAAATCTTTTCCAATGGAAAAACATATTTTTGCATGAGAAAAAAATGGAATTTCAAAAAAAATCATATCCCAAATTAATGCGCTTTCTCCCGGATAGCCCTGTAGGAATATAGTGAAGGAATGGCGTGGTGTTTAACTACAGATAATTAAATTGAAGTTGTACTGTTTATCGTGCATTGTTTATTGTCCATTGTCTATTGTCTTTTGTCATAGACTTTCCAGAAGAGTGTGATACGGAAATGTTTTTTTTTGCGGTTATACCGTTAAACCTGTAGTAAAGGAACCGTATTGCGAGGGTTAATGAGTGAGAAAACACGGTTATCTAATTATTATTTTACAGGTATACAATAATACTATTTGTTTGTGATAATACTTCGACGAGTATTAGTTAAACGCACTTTACTACGCGGTGTTTTTGACATTGTTGTAAAATGATCGTGCCATTGGCATGTACCTAATGTAGTACATATTCCTATCTATTTAATGTAGTATATATTGGCATAAACCTAATGGAGTATATGAATACAAAATTCTAGACATTTTATTCATGTATTATTTTCTTCAGATATGTGGTTTGATTCGCCCGTTGTTTGAACAACATAACGTATTTCATGAAGTTGTTTTTTTTTTAATTATTAAGGCTCATGGTGGAATGGCATTGTAACCTGAAAAGAGATGTTTGTAAAAAGCATTAATTTTGTGGCTCGCTATAATTTACAATAAAAAACACATACATTTGTTGTAGACCACTTTTATTTTATTAACATTCTATCGGTTTCGGAAGCACCCTTCCTTCGTCAGGAAAATATTGTAACTGGAATATTTGAATGATATTAATATTTGAATGAATACTGAATATTTACAATTTTCTCCTGACGAAGGAAGGATGCTTCCAAAAACGATAGAGTGTTAATAAAATAAAAGTGGTCTACAACAAATTTTTGTGTTTTTTTATTGTGAAAAAAATGCATCAGAAATTTCAGAAAAAAATAAAAACGCTTTGTTAATTTTGTGTCGCGAGTTCCACAATTCGAGTTTTTTCATCTTTCCTTTTTCCAAAGTAATGGTAAAATTGGGAATATTCCAGTTGGAATCGTCAATGGGCCAGTGGCGGCCCTGCTTGGGTGTTTTTTGGTTCGCTAATACCCGTGGAGGCGTTTAGTATTCCGCCGGGAGCGCCGCGGTATCCTTCGGGAACTATCGCCCGCCCCTGAGGGCCGCCCCTCGGTCGCCCGCGCCCGGTGCCCGGACTGACGGCTTGTTCCGCTCACTGTTCGCCGCACTGGATCGGTCAAATGGACTGGTGGGCTGATGGTCTGAATGGGGTGCTACCTTTGAATTACTCCGGTTTGGGTCAGTTATATGCACCGGCACAGATCTCAAAATTCAGGAAAAGAGTTTTATTGCACTAGTTACCAATATTGGCGATGAGCTGATAATACAACAACTAACTAACTAACTAACCATCACGCCGTTTCTCCGCATGGGTGGGCAGAGAGGACGGACCGTCAAACCACTCGGTCTTGGCGCACGCTCTTTGTCTCACTCGCATTCATACATCGTCTCATACATACTCTTTATTAATCTGACTTTTGACATGGCTCGACTCAAGTATCTGATTCACTTGATCGTGCCATGTATTCCCCGGGCGTCCCCGACTTCTTCTACAATTCACATTTGCGTCATATATTCTTCGCTCTACATGCCCAAACCAACCTTTCTTAATCTTACTCATTATGCTTACATCAGCCTTACATTCTTGAGATTCACACGATCATACATGGCTTCACCACATTTGCTCTCAATTTAATCTCAATTTGGGAGGCGGGAATGGTTACCGTCGCCCCGGGAACCTTTATTGGATAACCAACACCTCTGCCGTAGGTCATCCCAAGTGGTTCGCTACGTTTGGTGATTTAGCAGGGGTGCCCGGGATCACGGGGTGAGGTTTGTCTAGGTCTTGGAGGCGGAAGGTCAGGACACACTGAACCCCAGATTCCTACCTACCCCCTTAACCCTTTTCCTTCCCAGAACTCTCTTCCCCTTCCTTTCCATAAAAAAACCTTCCACACAGCATCCCCAAAGATGACAAAGGCCCTGAGGGAAGTTATTTTCCGCAGGGCCTCCTGTGTGGAGCTCATGTAGAAAAAAAAAATACGCCCCAGGGATCTCATTTCAACAGCATTAAGTTAGGTTAGGTTAGGTTAGCTTTATGCACCGGCACATACATCAATGAAAAAGGCAGGGGTTATAATGTACAAGGTACCAATGTTGCCGTTATAAAAGATGTCCAAAACTAAAACATGCAAAAACGACGCAAGTTATTCGCGTGTGTATAATCAAAGGGAAACAAGGCATCCAGACGCCGACTATTTAGAAACAGCTGTTGAAGTAATTGGCGGGAAGCCCTTTTAATGCACTCGCACAAGTCCCGCGAACTAAATCCCACCTTAACAGCATCTAAACTCCCGCCCCCCGAGCTCGGAGCGCCGCACCCCGCCCCGCCCCCGCAGCCCCGTGAAAAACAAGTCGGCAATCATGTAATGGGGATTTGTTGTCCATACTTGCAGGGACGTGCCGACTTAGCGCGAAGTGTGATATCTCCGCCGTCTCGTAGCGGGCTTGTTTAAAATTTTTATTGGATCAATGCATTTCATATCACATCATCCCTTTCTCTTTATAGTCGGGACTTGCCTCTTTCACTGAATCATGCCTTGTATTCGGAATGAGCTACGGTTCAAGCTGAAAGTGTCTTGGGAAATACAAACAATATTCATCAGTTTAGCTACCACGAAGCGATTCGTAGTCAAGTGTGCAGAATAACTCATTTTGCCCAATTAAGGCATTTTTACATACATTCCAAATGAGATCTTCAAATTTTCAAAACTGATACTGTAAAATAAATATATTCTGACTGTAATCTATACTAATATAATGCGAAACTACGTGTGTTTGTTTGTTGCGCTTCCACGCATAAATCAATTAATCGATTTTAAAAATTCTTTCACCAACATTATATGCGAGTAATTTAAGCTGTATATAATGGTAAGCTTGTGCGTTATGAAATTAAAAATATTAATTTATTATACGTTTTCTTTCGCTAACAAAAGCGAAAAATCGTAGTTAATATCTATCTATCTATCATAGAAATAAAAATTAATATACGAAATGTTTGTACGCGCATAACTTCCGAACGACTGCACCTAATTAGATAATTCTTTTTTTTACTACTGGTGAGCTCTGGCATTATGAAATTTAGGTAGCACGCGGGCTGTTTGAAAACTGAATGTACCGAGGATGGATGTATGGATTGCGGGAGGGGGAGAGAGGGGGAAAGGGAAGGGAGGGATAATTGATAAGTAATTTCCCCCTAATACCATGCGAACGAAGCCGCGGGTAAAGGCTAGTAACATTATATATCGAATAGCGGAACAACGAAATGTATTCAAATTGAAATAAGAATTGTTATTTTAAATTAACTAACTCCAAAATGATTTTATGTTTAAACTGATACCGTAATTTTTGATCTCAAACATGTAACTTGTAATATTATTAGGAATGTGGTTGTAGAAAAGAAACCCAAGTTTCGCAAGTATAAAAGAAAATCGCAACACGTGTAAATTCACTGTAACATCCTCTACGGCTCTACGGAGACACGTTGTGTGTTTAAAATTTCTACGATAAAATATTACATGGTTTAGAGGTTCGAACTTCAAAATTGACAAAATATATTTGCATTCACAAGAAGGAAATATCCAGTAAGGTAATAACAAGCTAATAACTTTATAACATAATAATAAATTATCCACATATCATATACTTGGGTGGAGTTCAAATGAGTAATAAACAAAAGAGTAATAAACAAAAATCTGTGTTGAGCTACCTTAATGTTCGTCTACAAAATCTAGGTGTTTTATTCACATCAAAATTATGACTAGCACAGGTCATCAACCATAAAGCTATGACTTCACTTAAAATTTAAGTAATTAATTAATTTAAGGAATAAGTAATTTCAGTCCCGCTCAAATATTAGAATTGAACTAGCCGACAATTAATAATAAAAATCCATAATTATCTTCACCGAATACTCCTGCCCCAACGAGTCATGTTCCAGTATCTAAACTCTGGACAATTTTGCTGTTATTCACCTTATTTCAAAGATTTTGGAAGTAAAAATTTTTCTTTATGTTCCAGTGTCTAAACTCTGGACAATTTTGCTGTTATTCACCTTATTTCAAAGATTTTGGAAGTAAAAAAATTTCTTTAGCGTCGTTGTGATTTGAAACTCGAAGAAACGAAAAAATCTGGTTGTCTGTAAAGTCGGTTTAAGGACGATAATTTTACGTGATAACGTCATAAGAAAACATTGATGAAAAATTGCATTGATGCGTCTTAAGCCCAACGCTTAGGCCGATCGTGCCTCTCTATTGCTTGTTCCGCCCACTCGCTTGCACGCTCGGCTCAGGCGGAACGTAACAATGAGTCATGCTTTTTCGTGCATGCAGCCGGCGTTCGTCGATTTATAAGACGTTATCACGTCAAAAATGAGACTAAAAAGAAACAAAGAGATAGAATAATCCGTGCGGTTTTGTGCGGTGCTTCGCAGTCTCCCCACTCTTGTCTGCTTTAGTTATCTGAAGGTTTCACTTCTACAGCGTGTGAATTGCACACAATTTTAGAAGTGTAAAAGCTTTTTTAGCACTGTTGTGATTTGAAACTCGATGAAACGAAAAATAGCGACACTAGAAAGAGACAAACACATACATCTACAGGATTTAGCCTGCGAGAGGATGAGATAGACTAATCCACGTGTGAATTGCACACTCTGATTTTTTTTTTCAAATCTGTTTTTATTATCCAATTAATTGTGCTTCAAATATTTTAGATTGAAATCGTTGCCTACTTAATTTGAAGCCGATTTAACTAATAAATTAGGTGTAGGATTTTCGTAACACTAGTTTTAAGTTTTGAGTTACAAGCTTTTATGAGATGAACACACCTCATGCTTCCAGAACTTTCATAATCACAATTTTTCATGTAATTTCTACCGGAAAACTAACGATTTGTATTTTTTTTGTTCACAGGGCGAAGACTCAGACCTTGTTTTTGAAAATGAGGATCCTAGAAGATTATTAGATAATGAATTAGAATATATCTCTGCAGAAGAACCAGGACTGGGAGGAAGGCTGCAGAGGTTCAAAAGTCAAATCTTCGGAAGCCTGTTAGATTGTAAGTATTTAAGTACCATAATAATAATATTTGGCTTATTTATAAAGCGCCTTTTTAATGAAAAATCATTTCAAGGGCGCTGTACATATAAACATATAATGAAATAAAAATTCATACAAATATTTTTTGCAACCACATTCTTTTTTGTAAGAAAACTGAAAACACTTTAAAAAGTTTAAGTTGTAAGTTATTTATATTAAAAGTTTGCAATTAACAAAACTAACAACTTATTTTTCCTTGAGCAGATCATTTCACAATTGAATTTGCTAGTTTGGTTGAAAAGTTTTGGTTGAGAAAATATGATTAAAAAAAAAATGATTAAAACACTTTAAATTTTATCAGTTTGTACATGTGTAGTATAGCCAAAATAATTTGAATTATGTATTTCCTCCTTATGACTTCAAAATAATCTAATAACCTCAATTAAGACAACAAAATAAAAAAAATATATATATAATAAAATTTATAAAAAATTATGCTAAACAAAATTTTTCGTGAAAGTAAGAATAGCATTTATACAATAATTGAAGATGTCATACATAAAGGACTGTTAAAAAAGGACTGTTAAAAAAAATAATACTATGGGTTGTTTAAAAAAATTTGAACAATTCACAGAATATTTAAGGTCAATTTTCACGTTCTGTGTAAGTTTTGTTATTACTTCGTTAAAGGCCAGTTGTTTCATTAAATTGAAATAATCACAGAACTTGGATAGAATTTTCGCAGAACGTTAAAATCGACTTTAAATATTTGATGAATTGTAAATTTTTTTTTAAATAACCCGTCTTAGGACAATTTTATATTTTGACGTTTTCTCATTAACGCATATAATTTTTTTTTTGGATTTTTCACAATATTAGGAACAGATTCATGAAATTACATATCTAAAACCTAAAGCTAAGTGGGCATATTTATATTCCATTAAAAGCGAAGTTTTTCACCAAATGTATTAAAACATATTAAAAATAAAAATCGTTATCTTGGGCGGCTGTTTCAAAATACTTTTTCGCAATGATCAGGGGCGGATCTAAGACTCAAACTTAACCAAGGGGCCTTTGGGTGGCGGGGGTGGGGGGAGGGTTGAGGAGCTCATTTTGAACGTTATTTTTATGCAAAAAATTCACACATCTTTTTCATACATAAACTTACAAAAAAACAGTAAACCTCAAGAAATGTTTCTCTATTTTTATCAAAGGGACTCATTCAAGACATGGCTCTGACACTTAATCGTGATTTAGACAGCCTTTAAAAGTAAAAGTAAAAAAAAATAAATCAAAATACCACTAAAATTATTTTGAATTGCATAAAACATATTTTACATGTAATAATTAAATACATGCATTTTTTATGTGTAGCTGATGTGTACCTGTAGATATATAAAAAAAAATTGCTTGTAATGCGAATACCGCACATTAGTCCCAGTTCCTTAATAATCTGTGCCTGTGGGGAACTATGGCATTCCCATTTTTTTTAAGTGAAACTTCTTTAGCACCGTTGTGATTTGAAACACGATGAAACGGAAACGACACTAAAAAGAGACAAACACATACATCTATAAGATTTAGCCTGCGAGAGAATGGGATAGAATGAAACCTTACCACATTGGCCGCTTTGATTATGAGCTCACTTTTCAAGGCTCCTATTGTGTCTAAATCGTCCAAATGACGACCCAAGATGAAATCTCTAAATTTAAAAAATAAATATTTTTTAAATGTAAATGGAGACCAAAATGCCATCGTACTGCAAATTAGCTCAGAAATAACTGATTAATGAGTGTCGAGAACTGATTACCCTCCATTCTGATTACCCTCCATTTATGTATCAAGGACCAAGGAGGATAATGGAATATAATTTTGAATTTATTTTATTTATATTTTCAGTCAACGTCTTCTCTTCTTCATCTCCGCCATCAGTAACAACGGAATCATCAGCGTCCGTAAGAAGAAAAGCCGAAGACCTCTTCTATGGAAATCGCGAGGTTTGTTAATGTTATTCAAGTGACACATATATGAGAGAACGTCTTCTTCAATATTTTAACTTTTCGTCTTAGACGACCTATGAAGCAGATCTGCGATCCCCTTTCCCATGGACCCTTGGCTCGCGGGTTCGAAACCCGGACCTGCGCAATTATTAAATAAAATGATTATAAAACATTTTATATTCCCCCATCACGTATTGTAAGTAAAATATATATACAAGTTTACATCTCGATCCAGAGTGTTAGGTATTTTCAGTATCGCCCTGATAAAAGACATCTTTCAGAATTGAAATTTTCCAACAACTAGCCGTGCTTAGTGATCAGATCTGAACAGCCAGGTATTTACTTTGCCTTTCCTATTTCTTTTCCCTCCATACTGTCTACATTTCTTTTTCTTCACGCCATATTCCCACTGGATCCGAGTAGTTAGAACTCTTGTGAGGTTAGCGCAAATATAAAAAAAAACGGTAAAAAATTATAAACTATGCGTAGGTTTAACTTAGCCTACGATTATATCAGAAAAATATAGACATGTACTTATTTAAAATATCTTAGATACGAGTTTGGTATAATATTTTCGGGATAATTTTCTGAGAATAAAATTCTGTTCTTATACTGCCCGGTAGTACCCAAAATAAAAAGAAGGAGAGATATGTGAATACGAATGTTAGAGAGAGCGCTAATATTAAAAACGATAATATTTAAACTAAAATTGTGAACGTTATGAAATAACTGAAAAAAACGTATTTGTAAAAATTTTCGGAGCATATTTTGCGAATTTTTTCAATGGAGGGAATTTCATATAATTGCCGTGTCGGCGTGCGGAATGTATAGATATTATCTTCAAAAATAACATTTTTGAATTGAAACTTCTTTAGCGGCGTTAGTGATTCGGAATTTGGATGAAATGGAAATTACACATTAGCACTTGCGAAGCATCACACCGCGCTCATTGGGCGATTTGTTTATGATGTCACTTTTAAAGGCTCCTATTGGTTGAGATATAAAACGGAAAAGACGCTAGGTCCTAGGTCTGCGCTCATTGGCTGCTTGACCTCACTTTTTAAGGTTTGAGATTTTTGTGGTAAAGTTTCGCTTCTGCCGTGTGTGAACTGCACTCATATATATATATTTTTTAGACCCTTAAAACTTAAAGGAAAATATGTAATAAATCGGTAGAAATTCGGGAAGCCGGCTCTAAATTGAATTAACATTGAATACCAATCTCTCCTTATGCAAAAAAATAAAAAATGTTATGCAAAAATTACAATATATACTAACATTTATTGTTTTTTTAGGCGGGAGTGTAGTTTTTCCACTTATCTTCTTATTTATACATCGATGATTTAATAAGCAGAGCATACAGGCTTCTCGGCTTCGTAATTAGAAACTCATATCCGTTTCATAACACAAAAACACTGACGTTATTATATAACACACTAGTCCTGAGTGTACTTGAGTCAAATTCGATCATCTGGGCCCCACACGAATTAACATACACATTACGCGTTGAAAGAGTCCATAAGAAATTTTTAAGGTTTTTATTCTCGCGGCTCTATGGACGTTACCCTTGGTTTTACCCATCCATTTATATATTAGGCATGACCAATTACCACTCCCTAGAGACACGTAGAGGTATTGCTTTGCTTAAATATTTTTTTCAATTAATGAACGGTCACTTATCTAATAATGAGATACTGGCCCAATTAAATTTTTATGTACCGGAGTCTCACTCTCGAGGACGTCATCACAACCTCCTATATAGTAGATCAAGCCGCACTAATTTATTTATGAACTCACCTCTGGGGAGAGCTACGTGCTTTTTGAATGCGGTGGATAAAAATATAGATTTATTTTTTGTGTCCTATAGCGCATTTATAAGATTTTTGGCATTGCATATACACTGCATAAATGGTACAATTATAACGTCTTAGGCTATATTGCCTGTAATTGTTATAAATAAAATGTACAACTTATATATATAAATAAATATATATAAATAAATTTCCTACGTTACTTATTGTAAATGCAGTGTTGACCGATTGCATCACGGGGTACTTGCAGAATAGTTGTTATTGTTTCCTAGAATAACAGTATGTCAGTTTACGACCTAGTGTGTAATTCAAAGCTTTGTCCGGACACTGCACACAAGCGCGCGAGTCGTTCCCAACTATAAAAGGAACAATTATCAATGAACAGGGTAAAATAAGGTGTATGAAATCAATTGGGTCTATAAAGATGTATTAAGGCCTTCCCGTCAATGTTCAAGTATTTATTAATTTACTCGCTAGTTGGGGACGGCTCACATGCGTTGTGTGGAGTGTTGAAGTGTGGACGAAGCTAATGACTGTAGCCAGAGCCGGAACAAGGGAGCATTGGCCGCAAGCGCGATTAAAACATTCCTTCACGCGCTCTGAAATAATAAATCGATTTAGGTGTAGTGGGCATGTACGTCTCAAGTAAGGTAAATTTTATCTTACTTGGTGCGAAATTGATAAAAAATGACAAATATCGAAATTATTTCTTGAACAGATTAACAATGTCATTGGCTTTTCTAGATCATAGCTTCATAGATCTGAATAGCCAGGTACTTCCCCACCTACATCTTCCACATCTCCTTCCCCTCCCCACTACCTTCAGCCTTACAACATACCCCAATTGGAGATGCCATAGTCTCACTGGTTCCAGATCGGAGCAGTTGGGACTCTTGTGCGGTATTAAAATATAGTTTTTTATAAAAATATAGTTTTTTTTTCATTAGCTTCACATAGGAGGCCCTGAGGAAAATAATTTCCCTCAGATCCTGTCTTCTTAGAGAAAAAGGAAGTTCTGGGAAGGAAACAGGTATGAAGGGTGGTTAGGAATCTGGGGGTCGGTGTGACGGTTCCATGCCAACTGAGAATAAAGTCAACTCAACACCTCTTTGAAAAGTCATTTAAAGCTACGAAAAAAATAATTTTAAATTAGCCGATAACCCTAACCTAACGTAACCTATTAACCAATTTTAGTATAAATATTTTTTTATCACTCTAAATGACTTATCTGGGATGGTTCTGAGTTGGTTTCATTCCGGGTGTCCGGTCACACGGTGTGACGTATGTATTCAGGAGTGATGGACGTATGTATCCCTTCAACTGCGGTGAAGGGCAATCGGTCGAGGGATTCTGGCTGGAGTGGTAAAAAGACCAAACAGTCAAACTGCAATCTCCCTCACTTGTATTGAAAAAATGAGATGCCGCGATTCGTTGCCGTCGTCGTCGGAAAATATAAAAGCAGCCATTAGGCGTTTTTTATATTCACAAGTTTACGGAACGGCAACGGTGCCAGCAGCTATAAACATAGGTTCCTTGTCACAAAAATCCTGCAGCTCTTTCTTACACATTAAATAATAGTGAGACACACAATGCATGTATGTCTTCTCCTCCAAAGGAAAAAGTAGTAAATATAGATACATTGTGTGTCTCGTCATTATTTAATGTGCAAGAAAGAGCTGCAGTTTTATTGCGATAAATAACTTATGTTTATTTGCCTTTTTGTACCGTTGCCGTTCCGTAAACATGAGCATATTAAAAGCAGCTATTGAAAGAGATTTTTTGTTGGCTCTGTAGTTACCCCTTGTCATGAAATACTACAAATATCATCATCATACTGTACATACGTACGAATACGCAGAACAGTTTACTATACAAAGGGATGAAGATATACAACACTCTACCAGAAACTTTAAAGGCCGCACCAATTGGAAAGTTCAAAATGTATTGTAGGAGATACATAAAACAAGAAAAAATATAGTTGGAAATATGAAATGATATAATTAATTAGGAAATTGTAAACTTAAATGTACAATTTATTAAAATAAAACTAATAAATAAATAAATAAAAATCCTCTACACAGTTTTTGGAGTTGCCTCGCCCAGCTGTGTCTGGGGCGGCCCACTGGACGTCTACCCTCTGGAATCGCACTCAGTATTTTTTCGGAATTCCAGTACATGCCCAAGCCCCTTTAATTGCAATTTTTCTATGAATATATTAAAATAATATCGATATTGAATCACCAACTAATTGTTCTTGTGAACAATTCCGTTCATAGTAGGTCTCCTTAATCTCTTATCGGAGGTGAATGTCTTCTGGAAGTTGGTTAATCCTGATAAGATAGCACGATGACTTCAGTAAACAAATAATACTGTCGCGCATGCCCCAAAAACCAGACTGCAACTTTGTTATAAATAAAACACAAGGCCACTTTAAGCACAGTCTCTTACTGTGGATTCAGAAAACAAACTTACACAGCGATAATATTAAAAAAAACAACCAATTTTTAAAATTTCGTTTTGGCAGGCGCTTATGGAATACTTAATGGATAACCAACATCTCTGCCATAGGTCCCCTAAGCGGTTGGCTACATTTGGCGACTTAGCAAGGGTGCCCAGGTTTATGGGGTAAGGTTTGTTCAGGTCTTGGCGGCCGATGCGTCTGTTCACCCGCTGCGTGGCGGGCCCGATGTTTTTTGACCTTGTACCGCAGTTAGAGGGATGGATTCATCCGTCACTCCTGGACACACTGATCCCCAGATACCTACACACCCTTCATACCTTTTTTCTTCCCAGAACTTCCTCTCCTTCATTTCCATAAAAAAATCCTCCACACGGCATCCCCTAAGGGACACAGGCTCTGAGGGAAATTATTTTCCTCAGGGCCTCCTGTGTAGAGCTAATGTAAAAAAAAATCTCGTAAAGAAAATAAAGGAAAAAAATGATTTTAGTTTTAAAAATTTTTCTCCATTAATTAGATTTTATCGTTAATATTGAAAATCTGTAACTTTGTCGGTAAACAATACTAATAAAATAGGACAACGTTATTTTAAGTTATAAACACCTATAAGTTAGGCCTTATTATCAGGCTACCTACACACATACATTATTATGAATATATGTATACATAATAAATCTTGAAGAATGCCTCGATTGTGTGATAGAAGCTTGATTTTTTTAAATTTAGCTTCACACAGGAGGCCCCGTGGAAAATAATTCACTGGGGGGGGGGGGGAAATGAAGGAGAATTTAAAGGTGTGAGAGATGGGTAGGAATCTGGGGGTCAGTGTGTCCAGGAGTAACTGACGTATGCATCCGGCCCTCCCACTGCGGTGATCCGGCGCAACTGCCGCCAAGATCCAGATAAACCTCACCCCTACTAAGTCACCAATTGTATTTTAGTTTTTTTTGGCCCATGTATTTTACTTTAAAATAAAGGCACGGAAGTCCAAAGCTTTCATGCAGGGGCATATCATTTCTGATAGATCCGTTGTAACTTGTCCATCGTTCCCAGAACAACGCACGTAACATGTAAAAGAAAAGATTATAACGAAGAACTGATTGCAAGTCCGAAAACTCAAGAATCAACTACGTAGAGTAAATATTAAAAAAGAATTTTAAGTGTAAACTTCTTTTGCACCGTTTTGATTTGAAACTCGATGAAACGAAAAAGCGACACTAAAAAGAGAAAAACACATACATCTATAAGATTTAGCCTGTGAGAGAATGTGATACCTCTAATCGGTCTCCTCTTCGTGCGGTGCTTCGTGGTTTACTGAAGGTTTCACTTTTACCGCCTGTGAATTCGGCACTCTTTTTTAATCGAAGCAGTCCTAGTTAGAAAATAGGCATTACATTTCGTGTACTTAAGCCGCCGCTACCCGAATTTCTACCGATTTCTTACACATGTACCTTAAAAATTTGAAGTTTTCAAGCTCTTAAAAAAAAGTTATTTTTGAAGATAATATCTTTAACATTCCCCACGCCGAAAAGCAAATTATATGAAATTCCCTCGATAGAAAAAAAAATCGTAAAGTATGCTCCGAAAATTATTATAAACACGTTCATTTCACTTATTTTAGAAGTTACATGTATGAAAAAATTCACAATCTCTCTTTAAATGCTATTTTAGACATTCTCCACGAGATTTTTGCTTTATTTTAAATGAGTCGTGCTTTATTAAACATTTTCACAATTTTCGCTTCCATTTTATCGTTTTAAGCATTAGCGCGCTCTCTCCAACCATCGTAATTACATATCTCTCCATCTTATTCTTTTTTCATTTAGGCAGAGAGAATAGAATGCATCCTGAATCTTGACATAATCCGACTGGTACTGATTCACTTGATCGTGACACGACTTTCTCGTACATTAAATAAATAAATGATTATGTATATACCCGCGCATTATCTGACTATAGGTGTTAAGAGTGTAAGTTCTTGATGTAGAGTTTGTTATCAGGAGCTCAGTTAGTCTCGCATGAGTCACTAAGTTAATGTTCGAGTTCTTGGTGACGAGAACCATAAGGTCACGAGGAAATGCAGGCCCGTGATTTAACACTTAACATCGTATAAATTATAGCTTACATTGCGTTTTACATAACTAAATTATTTTTGATTAACCACTGGTGCGCCAACGCGAAATAAATAAATTTGCCACGATTGCTAGAGATTTCTAGAAGATCTTTTTTTTTAATTTTTCGCAAAAATAAAAAAAATCATACCTTCGAATTTTAACACGGAGACATAAAAAACTTATTATAGTGCTATAAAGCCAATGAATTAACCTGTATTTTACCATTTATCTCATACTAGCTTTTCCCCGCGACTTCGCTCGCATGGTATTAGGGGAAATTACTGTAGCGCTTGCAATTATCAATTATCACCCCTCCCTTATCCCCTTCCCCTACCCCCTCCCGCATTCCATACATTAATTCCCGGTAAATTCAGTTTTAAAACAGCTCGCGTGTCACCTAATTTCATTTCGGAATTTATGCGCTTACAAACATTACGGAGATTTATTTTTATTTGAATATGTGGAGTTTTTAAAAATAATAAAAAAGAACACTATTTATTACACAGTCTTTATAATCGTTACGAATTATATTTTTAATTTAGGAACTCTCATCTGACATTTATTCCAAAACATAAGCTTGTCCAAAAAAAACAAAACATTCTAATGAAACAGCAGCCGACCAGTAGCTAGGGGCTGATTATCTAATAGCATAGAGCCCACAAATATATCAACATCGTTTCCTTGGCAACAATATATATTTTCTGACGTTAGGAATAACTCGCTTTTGTTAGCGACAGAAAACGTAAAACAAATATAATATATTAATATTTATAATTTCATAACGCCAGAGCTTACCATTATATATAGCCTATAGTCCTCGCATATAATTTAGCTTTCTATTGGTGAAAGAATTTTTAAAATCGTTTTATCGTTTTATGCGTGAAAGCGTCACAAACAAACTCGAGCAGTTACGCATTTATAATATTAGTATGGATGGATATGGATTTGTAGGATTTATAAAATACATATATAAAACAATCGTAAAGTTTATAACCGCGCGAATCCTGCGTATTTATTACTTTCGAAATCCGTGAGAGGTACTTATTCGAGTCAACATAGAATATTCTCGATTTCTGTGTGTTGTCTTAATTTTAACCGTTAACAGCTGATCAGAAATTAACTAAAATAGTACACGAAGTTCGGATTTGTGACATCTATGGTCATAATAGGTAAAGCATTTCAAAAGCTTCGTTTTAAAATATATAGCTGACATGGAAATGTTTTAAGTAATTAATTACATTAAATGTTTTACGAATGGTAGGAAAATGTGGTCCAATTTTGAACCGCAATCAATCGCAGAAAAATAAAAGTGATCCATTTTTCAACCATAATCGCTCCAATGCTTTTTTAAATACAAATCTATTTTTTTTCTTATTCATTTTTTTATCACCAAAGAGATACACTGGTGGGAGTACATTGTTGGGGTGTCCGAAGAAGCTCAATTTTAATTTCCCTTATTTATGGGGAAATTGTTCAAAGAAAAATGAGAAGTTCAATTTCAACTTTAAATAATATGCTCAGAAAACTGGTTATTATCTTTCAGTTGAGTGCTGTACACACTGACATTTCAAGGCTCCTTTTGGCTGAGATATGAAACGGAAATAACGCATTATAGTATCTAAGAAGCATCAGACTGCGATCATTGGCCATTGATTATGATGTCACTTTTTGAGGTTGCTGTTGGTTGAGATTGTTTTGATGAAGTTTCGCTTCTAGCGCGTGTGAACTGCATTCGATTTTTTCCCCTTCATAGCTTTTCATCCCAAAGCGATACATGGATACGCACGGATAATACGAAATATTCCCTTTTTAATTAACAGACAATCAAATATGACATTTGTTGGAAGTACCGACATTACAAAATAAATTCTCGTCAAAATAAAAACAAACTAGTTAAAATTACTCCCAGTACTACGGGATTGAGGTTGGATAACATCCATCAATAAGATATACATCCCAGGTTTTGAATGATTTGTACGGCAAGCAGGGTTTGTCTAACGAGTATGAGTAATTATTCTAATATCTTTTTTCATGTTCTTCTGTTATAAATACAGGTTCAAACTTATCAATAATGCGTTCATAGCATGAATAAAGTATTGTTTTATAAAGCAAAAATATTTTTTCTATTTTTGGCAGCGTTGATTATCTATGAAATGTAATATACATGTAAAAATGGAGTAGCGCAGTTTGTATACCGCGTGAAATAATTTTAACAAAATTAAAATGTAACATGCATATTTTTTGCATATTTTTTCATCTCCCTTGACGTTAATACAAACTTTTCGTGATAATAAAGCTAAATCTAACTGTTTGAATAAGAAATATTCCCCGAAAAGCGGAGTAAGACATAAATAATCAAAACACAAACAGCCACTCAACCCGGATACTCGAACTTCTCCTTATCAAACGTCACTGAAAAACAGCCTTTTCTCTGGCTTAGACAACAAGTCGTCGAATTAGAATAATTTGATTATTAGTGAAGTCGATTAACAGGAATTAAATAAGCTGAGTGCAAGCAATTCATCTGCGAGAGTACCCTGGTACTTAATTATGACCACCTTTATATTTTCAATATTATTATTATTATTGCAGTTTACTTATAAACAAGTTCTGCTATTCAACTATTACCACGCGTGCCAGCGGTTTTGTCTTCTGAGGGCAACATAAAACTGTGGTTAGACCACTCACAGACGATGTATTTATAATATTTCTGTCTAGATACTAATATTGCAAAACTGATTGCCCTTATTTTTATTACCTGTGTCTTTATAGATTTCCGAGTAAAGTGTCGGAAATTATCAATGCAAAATAAGTAATATTAATTATTAACCGAAACTGCGGCCGAAACTTGTTTATTAAAAACTTGTCACTAACCGGTTATTAAAAAATAAAAGATAATTAAAACGTTAAAGTTTATTAGACTAAAGTCGCTTCTGCCCAAAGGAATGCAAAAGGTAACATACATTTGTTCAATCTTATCATCCGCAATTCAACACACATAATGCATAACGCACCTAGGTACCTACGCAAAAAGATAATTATCTAACATTATCTCTCTCATACTCTTAGAAGTTACAGAGAGAATTCACACACGGATAAGAGCAGAATTCACACACGGATCTGTCCGCCGAACCGAACTTTTATAGGGAAAAGGGAAAAGTACATAAAATCAAGGGAAATTCTGAAATGATGACCACATAATAATGCATTCTGCTCAAATTTCAAATTATTCAAATATTCTGAGGAATTTGTGTTCAAAATTCTCCACCCACACCCCTCTCCCCAGGATTCTTAAAAAAATATTTTATGTGAATACCGCAGAAGAGTTCCAACTGTTCCCGTCTGGAGACATTGAGACTATGGCATACCCATTGGGGCATGTGTGAGGCTGAAGGTAGTGGGGAGAGGAAGAAGGTGAGGAAGAGCAAGTACCTGGCTATTCAGATTCGGTCACCAAACACAGCTAAAGTCATTTGAAGCAACGTTTCAATTCTGAATGGTGGTCTTACACCAAGGCGATACTGAGAGTATCTTCGTTTCTGGAACGTGTCGAAATTACAGTATAATTTAAATGTGAATTTATTGTGGAGAAATTTTTCTCTGGAGGTATTTAGTACTGTGCAGGTACCTCACATAAATTCATTCTAAAAATCTAGGGAGATGTTGGGAAATTTTGATCTGAAATCTAGAGAAAACCTTTTAAACACAAACACTCGGATACTCGGAAGAACAACCAATTGCGAATGAGGTCATGTTCGACGAGCCGGTCCTTTGTTCGGATCTGTTTGTGACGGACAGACAAACATATTCATATAGAAATTCATGAATTTATATTCTCGCCCTTTCAACGAAAATTCTCTGACGCCATTTTTTCGCAAGACATTTTATTGTAAGTAGGAAAATAACGACTTCGGCGACATCTATCGAGCATTAAGTCAACCAACCGATCGCAGCGTGGGGATTCCCAATATATTTATAAATAGTTTGAAGTTAATCGTGTATATTCGCTTTCTTAAAACGTCTTATTAATGAATTAAATATTGTTTTTTTAAAGATATTTTAAAGCACTATTAGGAAAAGAGTTATTTTCAAATACAGACATTTATTAGCGAGCGCCCAAACCTTTTTCGTGAAGATTTCTCTCCATTCCTCGAATGTAAAATTTTGTAGCCAGGAATTCGATTTTTATAAAAGCGAAAGGAAGGTTTCTAAAATAAAACAACATTTTTTCCGTAATAAGCTATTTAAAGTTTGTTTCGTATTATTTGTTTATAAATTTTATTTTTTATTTTTTTTTAGATTGATTTGGAGCCGAGAAATGATCATCGCAGATTAAGAAGGTACACAATGCATTTTTATAACTAAACTAAAATATATCATATTTCTTAGGTAGCTGTCTATTATACCTACACAAATTGAAAATTTTAAAGATGTTTTTATTTCCACTTATTATATGAAAATCATTTTACAGAGCCCTCCCGGGAGATGATGAAGATGAGGGTTCATCATTTGGGTCTGGAGCAGAAGATAATAATGGTAACAATCCAATCTACACCCCAGGAAAAGAATGTAAGTATTAATATGTTTAATTTATTTGTAATGATTTATGAAATGCAAAGTACCATAAGGCAGTGCTTGAAACTATAAATCAATCAAAAAAAATTTCCTCTGCCCCACGGTCGGGTGAGGCATAAAATAGTGTTGTAAGACTATACGCAGAAAAGTGAAGTTTTTTGTCATTGTAGAATTTTTCTGCTAAGGGTTTCTGTTAAGTTTATGTCGATTCCTCACTGTTTCACCTCACCCTTTACCGACCCAATGGCACGACGAGCTAACAGTTGTTTGAATTGTACATATTTAAATAAAAAATATGTTACATTATTAATGAAAGCCATTGTAAATGTTTCAGTAACGATTCGGGTATCATTCGTGGTCCGCGAGCCATACCAGGAGCAGTTCGACAACCGGGACTCCGTGCCCTTCCAGAACCTCTCCAGGAATTTGGCTGATGGTGTCAACGAACTCTTCGACACTTTCCCCGGGGAGCAGAGGGCGCGACTCGTCAGGATTCAGTGAGTTGTTTTTAAATAAATGTCTCATTATGTAAAAATCTCGACAAAAAGATAGGTGAGGAGTAAATAAGTGTGTGTTCATAGTGCGAATCCATGATAAAACACCCAAATGGACTCTGGCGGACTCCACGATACATTCTAGGCAACTTTGGGAGCTTAGGAAAATATTCCCCTATTAAATATATATAACATACAAACTATCCGGGGGTAAAATACAGTAACTTCGGTGGTAAATAGAAAAGTGATTATTTTTTCAAAATTTTTTTGTTATAGTTTTCAAGTAAAAATGTTTTTCAAGTTTGGACGAAAAAACAATGTAATTTTGAAAAAAATTAGTTTTTTTTTTAACTTGTAATTTCATGCGGAATCTAAGTTACTCTACTTTACCTCATAGATAATGGATAATGTATATATGTATAATGTTCATGATTATAAAATATGCATAATTATAAATTGTGTGCAGTTCACACGCAGTAGAAGTGAAACCTTCAGAAAATTAAAGTAGGTTGTGGAGGCAACGAAGCACCACATAAAGATGAGACCGATTATTCTATCTCACTATTTCGCAGGCTAAATCCTATAGATGTATGTGTTTGTCTCTTTTTAGTGTCGCTTTGTTGTTTCATCGAGTTTCAAATCAAAGTGGTGCTAAAGAAGTTTTCACGTCAAAAAAATTGTCAGCAAAATATTATGTAATCGTTAACATATTTATTATATGAGGTTGAATAAACCATAAGGAACATTTCCATTTAACAAGTTAAACTGACGTAGAATTCACTTAGTAATTTAGATTCCTATCGTTCACAAAACATGGTTAAACTGCACAAAAAATAATACAACATTAATTATCTAATCTGGTGTTTTCTTCAAACAACAGATCCAGGCCTGAAGATAACTTCACATGCAAAGTGACTCTCGAACTCCAGACTGTCAACGAATACGACACAAAGAAGATCCAGGACTTCCTGAAGAGGCACATCTCCGAGACCGGGCGACTGGGAAAGGTTATTGTTTCAGCCGAGGAGTTCAGTTACAAACAGTTTGGCGGTAAGCCGCATGCACATTCATGACCCACAACACAATGCACTTATTTAGATGTTAATTATTATTTATTTTTATTTCTAAAGTAGCTCATGCCTAATTGATATTAATCATTATAAAAAAATGGTTTCAGTTATTGTTTTGTTAGAAAATCATTATTTCGTATTCAATTTTTAAATTTTTAAACATCTTGTTTATTTAAGATTTTTTTGTTTTATAATTTCATCCACAAAACACTCCCGTTGGTCCTGTAATGTTCGATCCATTCTGACACAAATGACTCGCTTGTGTAATGAACACAACTTCTGCGTTGCAACTACTTGGTTTAATTTGCCAATTGCTGGAATCCTCGACACCATTCCCAAAATGGACTCTGCCCGGCTGGATATGACCTGGATTGCATTATGCAGAGGTGGTAGAGCCAACGAACGAGTGTGCCTTGGGAGAGCAGCAGTGCCGTAATGGAGAGTGTGTGGATGCCAGCAAGCGCTGCAATGGATACTCCGACTGCTCTGACGGCTCTGATGAAATTGGCTGTGAAACTGGTACTTATAAATACATCACCATAATACATTATTTAACATAGTTTTAAATTCTATTGAACTGACTTTTAGATATACACGGTGTCCAGAAACTCGCATTACACACTAAATCTCTTAAAGAATCGATCTTTTGTTAAACTTTATTCAATTTTATTCAGCAATGAAAGAGTTTGAAAACTTTTGAAGTCGAAACACTTTGACACTCTTTAAAAATACATGATTATCCGCCAGCGACTGATTTTTATTTCAAATTCAATCTAAAAATTAAAACCACCTTTGGGCTCGATTTACTCAAAAACGAAAACTCAAATGTGATGTAGATTTAAAAGTTTCCCCCCCCCCACGAGTTTACGGATGCCGTGTTCACGTTCACATAAAATAAAATTTTTGAAAGTAATGCGTTTGAAAGGTATGTCTGCATTACACAATTAAATTCATAATAAAAAAATATTACTATCAGAATATAATCACCATCTGTGTGTTTATACATTCTTAAAAAAAATTCTATATACGTAATATAAAATTATTTTTTTTAAATCTTTGACCTAATCAACAAAGTAAGGGGATTTTTTTTTATAAAACTTAAATTTTTCATAAAAAATATGATATTTGTAAATATAAAAACAATTATAAATTAATACTGAAAGATTAATCAAGGCGTAGGTGGGAAACACTGAATTTCATAATAAATTGTGCATATTTCCAATGAAAGATCGAGGTGAAGTTGGTCCCATCGAGATTGATACTGCAGAACTGGGAACCGATCCACCACCCACGGAAGTCACGGAGTCAACACCTCAATCGCCCAACCGCGGCGATCAGGAGATTACAACTGGATATGACTATGATGACTATACCACAGTAAAATATGCAATCGATACAACCGAAACAACTGAAACAGCCGAAACTACCGAAACCCCCGAATCTCCTGAATATTATTCGACCGAGGAGACACCGGAAGAACCCATCACTGAAGTTGTGGAGCGAGAAACACCCGCTCCTGAAAGACCAACTTCATACCCTGATACTGAAGCGCCTCGGTGCAGTCCTCAAGACCAGATATCTTGCTATGATAGCTCCGAGTACATCTGCAGGAGCCAATGGTGTGATGGAATCCCAGACTGTCCCGATGGAGACGACGAGACCGAATGCGAGCAAGGTGGAGAAACAGTCTTGATGACTTTGGGGCTTCTAACCACTGGATGTTCTTTCCATTTGCACTAAACTTGACTAATCAATACTTGCCGAATCTCAAACATTCTCTCTTTCTTCTTCATGCACCGTTCAATCAAATAGATTACCACATTTTTTTATTTTATATCACTCAGCATGATACCATATTGGTGAAGTTTCAATATATACATATTATGTTACTTCTTTCATCAGAATGCTACCTGCATAAATATGTATGTAAGGTCATTATTTACTTTGGCTTTGCACTTTTTTTTCAGCATGGTAGTTCATTTTCATTTATGTTTCATTCATAAGTTTGTCTCTTTTTATTATCTTAGTACCTACTTGGTGTGATAACATTTTTGAAGTGAATACCGTTTGTGTTTTTTCAGCTGTTCTTATATACTAACTAATTAAATAAAAAAAAATAAAACACTCACCTTTCTGGGTCCAACAATGTACTGCATTGTGTTTTTGCTACTTTTTGCTTTCACATCTTCATTGTGTGCTAAAAGATAATAATTGCCTTATAAAAATGTATATCAATTATCAATCCTCCATATTTCAAACCTATCTGCACTGGGTATGCATAAAACAGTTGCTTGTCGTGTTTTGTATCGATTATTATTAAAAATATACACAGAAATTGGATAGTATGGTACCTTTGTATTTGCTTGCACTGAAATCACCAACAACTTAAAGATGAAAATGTTCAGTAATCATTCGAAAATATTGTCTTGGTTTTACCGCCTGCAAGCTTTCAAATATCATTCTAATAACAAAGTTCACGAAATTGGTTTGCGCCTCGGCTATAACATGCTTTGTTGAAATGCCAACAGATTGCCAAAAGGACGAGATGGTTTGCGACGTGTCTCGCTGCGTGCCCAGCAGCAAGCGCTGTGACGGAATTCCCGACTGCATAGATGGCGCTGACGAGAGAGATTGTGGTGGTGAGTGTTTTTTTATTATTTTTATTTCAGATATATTTATGTATTCAAGTTTATTATATTTATTATTTACACCTTTATTCGTGAGGATTTCAAAATATTAAGAAATCTTCAAACGATGGTTGTACAAATAATACTACGTGGGGATGTGCGAGATTCAATTATCTAGATGAGAATCGTCTAATTTGGCGTGTATGATATAAAAAATAACTTTTTAAAAATGAAAATTCAAAATAAAATTTTTTTCTTCATCGCTTCCGTTTTCTTCATATGCGCGAGGAAACAAGATTCCTGGTAACAATCTTTGAGAAACCAACAAACAAGAAATGATCGCGAACTGAACCGATCCGCAGTGAGATAGCCGTCCGTTCCAGTGCTGGGATTTTCTCCTCGGTTAACTGCAAATATGAAAACGTGTTCGGAAAAACGAGAAAATTGTATGAAATATTCAATAACTAACGCTCCTGAATATGGAAATCTGGTAACCGCATCCGAAATGCGCGAAACGCGAACATTTGTGCAGCATTATTCAAGTGATATATTTTGGTGGCGAAATAATAACACAAATAATACGGATTTGATTATCGGAATCGTTGGAAAATCACGTTTTTACGTGGATTGCGGGAACGCGATCAGTCTCATCTCACCGCTGAAAGCCACGTTCCATACATTTACAAACACAATATTTCATTAAATTTATTTATTTATTTATTTATTTAAGGAACATTAACAGTCTTAGTAATACAATAAACATAAGAGGATGATAAAAAAACAGACCAATTATTAATGTTCACAGATAGGTATTTAGAAACAAGACTAACTGAATATAAACTAGAATATTTAAAAAAATAATAAGAGTACAAATGTGAATTCAACAAATGGTAAACTAATACACAACATTAAAATAAGTGTGATTATATTTGGATTGGGTTGGGAAGGGTAAGGGGAGGAGAGGGATAAGGGAAAGTTGCCACGCAAGTAATATAAAAATATTAGATACAATTAATTCATGTGTTATTCGCACCTAGAATGTTATACAGTGAAGTTCTGTAGCGACAGTAACTAGCAGTAAATACGTCAGCACGTGTGTCTATATTTGCAAATTTGTTGTTATAGTAGTTACATGTCCTTTGTATAAATTCATTTTGATTGGAATTGGTTTTGCATCTATCAATATAGAAAAGGGTATTTTGTCTACTGTACCGAATGGACGTGTGGAAATTTATTTTGTTTAGCAAATCCTATTTAGAAATTTATTTATGTAATACTTTACTGTTGCAAGACGAAAGAAGCAATGAATTATTTCATTTTACGGGCGAAGCGTGCTATTTTTACGAAAACATAATATTTATAATACGTTGTAGATAATATTTTACTTTTTTTTAATACTTGCACTTGTATTGACGACCTTCAGTGTAAAGTGGTCGTTGGCTATTAGAAAAAAAATACCACCAGAAAAAAACTTAGGTGTTCGGATAAAGATATAAAATAAATTAGAAAAATTAAATTAATACTTTTATGTCGTTCTGTAGTGGAAAATAACCACTATTACAACGGGTTGTTTCACAGAATTTGAACGATACATCAAATCTAGTTAAGGTGATCCAATAGTCCAGGAAAAATCGAAATCGGAATCCACGCCTCTTTTTGGGAGGAGTTTAAAAATACTTGAGAAAAAACTTTTGAAAAGGTATTTGAGATTTTTTTTACAGATTGATTTCCTAAGGCCTGTAAAAACGTAAATCCTTTTTATGCATTGTTTATAGTAATAACAAGGAAATTTAAAATTGATTTCACGGAACCAAGCGACGCGGAGTCTAGGACGCCTATTCCCCTTCGCAGGCGGGGCATAACTGATAAGAAATGGGTTTGCCAAGTGCATGGTTCTTGTGCCGATGGCATAAGGTTCATTTTAAAAATCCAAATTCGTCGAGTGCGAGCCGTGTTGATTGATGTCCAAAATAATAACGGGAAAATGCATAGTTTTTTTTATTTTGTGAAGGTCGGGTATTAATATCACTCTTTTTTGCGATTATTATAAAATAAACTGACTTTGCCACATTAAACAATAAAACTATATCTGAATCGGGTTTATAAGTAGGAGAGTTTGCACTTGAAAGTGGTTTTTTATAGACCTAAATCTTTATTTTTTCTAGGCTATAAAAAATACTATAAAGACTATAAAAATACCGATATTTTTAAGAGCCAAGCTTTGTTCTACACGCTATTTAATTGAAGCATCTATAATACTTCTAAGCGATGAAATTTTCAAAACAAAAATCCTACATGATTTTTCATTATTTCACTCGGATTCATCTTAATATTCAAATGTTTGGTTTGTGAAAGTTCTATTCAAATGAAATAATATAATTTTCAAAGAATTTGAATATTAACTTTGATATTTGATGAAACAACCCCGTCCTTAGTGGCAACGTTTTGCTTTGAGCATTGCAGGTTTGAAATACCCATGCATCAAATGCTGGAACAATGCGACTGGTTTGTTACACATTTTTATATCGGAATATCTATGTATTAATAATTATCGCTGCTTTTTCTTTATACTCTATGTTGTAAAATGTACTGTAGATAGAAAACCAGGCGAAAGGTGGTACCTACCATCGACCCATATTTTACATTTCGATGGTACCTACATTATAATGCAGTTATTTTTAACAGAATATCATCGGGAACATACCGATTTATCTATCGCCGATTCAGTTGACCGCAATCCGAGCATTCCTCATCGTTAAAATTACACTACTCTTGTAGTGAGTGATATACCCGCCAGTGCATCAGTACATAGGTATATTGTAAATGGATTCACTTTATCCCATACCTGTACATTGAAAAAACTGAGTATGATTATGTTGGTATTTACTACCCGGTTTCTCATTAATTTTTTCAATGGTCTTTTTTCTAAATTAATTAAAAACAAACAACGTGATATCTTGTTTGTTCATTTTACAGTAAAATCTATATATATTTTACTGCTTCGAAGCTAATAATGGAAATGATATTCAAGAACCGCTGGATTTTGTGCTTTCAACTTTCAACACATAAAAATAACTGTTCCATGACAACTCAGGATCAACTCAACCCAACACCTCTTTAAAAAGTCATTAAAACCTAAAAAAAAACATTGAAAAATAGTCCATAACCTAGCTTAACATAAACCATTTAACCAATTTTTAAATATCTTTTTAAGAAAAGACTTTTTAAGAAAAAACTTCTTTAGCACCGTTGTGATTTGAAACTCGATGAAACGAAAAAGCGACACTAAAAACAGACACATACAAATCTATAGGATTAAGCATGCGAGAGAATGAGATAGAATAATCGGTCTCCTCTTTGTGCGGTGCTTCGTCGCCTTCCCACTCTTGTCTATTTTAGTTTTCTAAAAGTTTCACTTCTACCGTATGTAAACTGCACACAATTTTTTTTCATCAATTTTAATTTCTTTTCAAAAGAGATCTTGAGTTGAATTCATCCTAAGTTGTCCGGTCACCAAAAATAACAGCGTATGCAATTGTCGGATAATCGAGCGGCGGATTACTGAGAGATTACCTAAACCTATTGTGGTTGTTTTTACCTAGCAATTACCGAGAGATTACCTAAGCCTATTGTGGTTGTTTTTACCTAGCAATTACTATCGAAAACGCCGTGCAAATAAAATCATATTGAGACTGCGTCACGTATTGATAATTTTTTTCACTATAACATGCAACGTTTAAACATCGATAAATCAAATGAAAATATAATCTGCGCCTTCGCAATGATTGATGGATCACCTGGTAAAACGTTAATTGGCCTTTTATTGAATAAAAAACATTATTGTAATACTATTGCTAGTTTCTACAACAAGGTCAGGTCAGCACTCGATTACCAATTTTTTTATGCTAATCGGATATGTGTTTTTATTTTTTTTATGACAAGTCCCCTCACTCCGTGATGGCCTCCGTTGTGGAGGGGGTAGGGCTTTTGACTCATTAATTTGTGTTATTTCACAATTAATAATTTTTAAATAACATAGTATATTTGCGGCACGTTCCGGAGTGGAAGACACTCTCAGTATCTCCCTGGTGTAAGACCACCATTCAGAATTAAAACATTGATTTAAATGGCAACCAGATCTGAATAGCTGGGTAATTTTCACCTTTCCTCTTCCCATCTCCTCCCCACCACCTTCAGCCCCACAACATAACCCAATTTCGGGATGGCATAGTCTCACCGGCTTCAGACGGAGCAGTTGGGACTCACGTGCTGTACTCTAAAAGTGTGTTGTAAAAATAATAAAAATCTCCTCGCGGTCTTGCACTGCTTGGAGAGCTGCATCATTTACAATGTAAGATAACATTTTTGTATCAGATTGTTGTCGTCAAATATAATTGTAGAAAAAAATATTTTAAAGTATAGTTTAAATATCTGGTCCCAAAACATTCTAATAGTCAAAACTTTCAAATCAAATACTATCGCGTAGGCATTAAAATAACCTATAGAAAATTTTGTTTTTTTTCATCTCCTTCGTACCCATATGCTTCGTACTTAACATACCTGCAGGAGCGGTTATTCCATGGTATTATGCTATTATTAAATGAGGGCGGATTATTAGAAGTGCGTACTTATTTGGATTATGCACACGGAATGCACATTTAATGATGAATGTAGAAATATTTTCGATGTATCTACTTACTACACGTTCCTCAAACGGTAACTATGAATATTACAGAGAACCTTCATATAACAAACACATGCATATTTATAATGTACAATTTTGTATTTGTAGGCTTTGTGAAGCTGAGCATTTATAAAATATTTCTCTCAAGATTATTCAAAAATAAGTTTGTATTGTAAATTTTCTCCACCAGAAATTTCGCTTTCGGTTATAATTGTAATAGATAAATAGTGAAATCTTAAAAAATTTTATCAAAAGAAATACACATTAAATTTATGGATTATTTTTTGAATTCAGAAAATCAGTTACAATTTTGAAGCATTGAAAATCTTTCAAAAATTTTATCAATAAAATGCACATTTAAATTATTTATTATGTTTTGATTTCTGAAAATCAGTTCAATTTTGAAAATTGAAAGGCATCCATTGAAAAAGATTGAAAATCTTTAAAAAATGTTATCAAAAAAATACACATTGAAATTATTTATTATTTTTTGATTTCTGACAATCAATTACAATTTCGAAAATTTCAAAGTATCCATTGTAAATCTTTAAAATTTTTTTCAAAAGAAATACACATTTAAATTATGTATTATTTTTTGAATTCAAACAATCAGTTACAATTATGAAAATTACAAAGCATCCATTGAAAAAGACTGGAAATCTTAAAAAAATATATGAAAAGAAATACATTTAAATTGTATTATTTTTTTTAATTCTGACAATCAGTTCCAATTTTGAAAATTTCCAAGCATCCGTTGAATAAGCGTTAAATACAAACACGCAACCGAAATTAGTATCTTTGATTATATAGGTACATACAGTAGGTAGGTACTCCTTTAAACTGAACATTGAACACAGTAGCTTGATTTCGTGAAACTTGTAAATTGACTGTATGAGAGCCAACCACTGATAGGAGAGGACTCAAGGCGATGAATAAGATTACAGAATGAAAATAAAATTCCTCGAGAAAGTCAGAAAAAAAAGGTGAAAGCAATGTTTGATTTTGCATTTGGAATGCCCTTTCTTGTTCCCGGCGGTAGGTGCCGCTGCAGGACGCTGTCTTGCTCCCTGGCCGGGCAGATCATTGTTGGTCGGGACTATTATATAGTCTAGTGGCGGCTCGAGTGGGTGTAAATACGCCACTGATTCCATCTTCAGCCATTTACATCCCCTGCTCTCCGAACGCGAGTACAGATCAGGGTTTCAGGGGGTGCGGTTGGCCGCCCCCCCCCTCCCACGCCACCCCTTCCCACCCCGCCTGATACACTCTGCGACAACAAGGATGGATAATCAGTTTTGCGGTTGTGCATTTATGTGGAGCGAACGAGAAACATTTTTACGTAATAGCTTCTTAACGATAGCTTTTAATAGAGAAATATAATATCCTGTAATGTTGTAGTATGTAGATTATATGAAAAATATTATGTATATTGGTTTGCTCTGGAGATTTTGTGGTTTTAATTTATTGACATATGAAAGAAAGGAAATAATGCATTGCTCAGTTTATGCAGAAAAGCTTATTGGTAATCCATATTCAAAGGGATTCAGTGGATGTTAAAAAACAATTGCCTGAGTTCTTAAAATTATTAAAAAAGTATGTAATTTCATAGAATATAACACAGGTAATTCTGTGACAAATCAAACCAAAATTTCCTCTGAAATCAAAAGATTTGTATGTAGCTACTTAAATATCTACCTAAACCATAAACATTTTACGTAACATTAGAAAAAAAAACGAGTGTGCTTTAGACCACACGACTGAAGTAAAACTTCTTTATGCTTCGTTCGCCTCGCCCGATCACACTTTTCGTAACGCTCTCGTCACGTATTCACCAGCTTACTCCCCAAATCAAGCGTGCGTAAAGAAGTTTAAGTTCAAAAATTTCAAAAAAATTTCAAAAATGACAATTCATATTTAAAACTTTCTTCAGGACAGCTCATTTGATAACTCGTAGTAAGAATCACGAATGGCCATCATCTTGAACCGGGACGTATCAAAGAAGTTTAGAGACAGATAAAATGCCAAATGGTCGCGCTAAGACACGAGTTTGCTACGCTCAGTTGATGATGTCTTTGCACATTCATATATGTATATGTACATGCACGCAATGAAGAAGTTTTATAGAATGACATTTTCAACAAAATAGTGTAATACAGTATAGATAAGTATGACGAAACGATATTACTTCATCACTGTTAATAAAATCCGGTTCTTATTCGCAGCAAACAAACAATCATCCGTTTAGTTTTCTTTGCGCTCTTTGATTCTACACGGCTTCCACTTCCATTAAAAGAAAAAGGAAACGGATGAGAATCGCAGCCTCCCCACCCCTGCCCCGAGGGAGTCACCTTTGAGCCCTAATCGAGTGACAAAGCGCTTGCCACCCCTGACGGCAAACACTTCATATCTTTAAGGGCGATGAAGCCACCATTCCAAGCGCCTCGCGACTCTCGCTGCGGCCACTGTGTCATTTCACTTTTTCATATTATTCGGTAACATTTTAGATACTCGCATTTTATCGCCGCGCATTTAAGGGTTACTTTGCGTAATTTTTAACATGCTTTGAAAATGCTTCTGTCGCAGTAATGCGAAATCTTGCTGCCTATAGAGTAAAAGGCAAAAAGCTACGAGAAACCGATTATTGTACCAATTAATTATTACAATAAAGTCATGCAAACAATTTTGGTAAACAGTCTTGGACTAAATGCACTATAACTTATGGAAGATCAACGTTATCTAAATACTATATTGCAGCTAGCTGGAACTTGACTCCCGCAACAGAATGTCTACTTTATAGCGTTAAGGCGGATCTCCTGCGCCAGAATACACATGAAAACTAGCTTGAACCCCACTATAAACGTTCTTTGTTTTCCATCTCCTGCGTTTTTTTAAACATGGTTTGAAAGATTGGTGTGAACAGGTGTGAAGTTCGCGCGGTCACACACTTTGCTAGTGGCCTGTCCACGAGTCCACGCGTCCACGCGTGCGCAACTGACTTGACGTTTGACGTTTAGCGTTTAAATAAATGTTAAAATATGTTCCGATGAAGAAGAGATGCTACATCAGGGAGAAAACAGAGATATTTTAATAGATGTTTATTTACCAGGAAAGATTTCCGACTAATATCAATTATTATGACCTAAAGTCAGTATTTGAATTTCGAATGCGTAATTAATTACGCATTCGAAATTCAAACGTCAAAAGTCGAGTTCTGTTAAGAAATTTAGCGATGATATTGTAAACGAAATATAAAGGAGAACACGCAGATTTCAACTTAGACCTAACCTACCTAACTAGATTTTTATTAGGTATTTATTTATCAGGGAAAGAATAGAATACCTATTTTAATTGGTCATTTCTTCCGTGTCTCTGAAACCGATTTATAAATTAATAGACTTTATTTACAAGTGAGATCACGAAAGATATAATCATCATTACGACAGTATTTATTTGGAATTTAAAGTCATAATTAGGTATTAGGCTCGCGCGGTTGACATAACCCCAAACGTCATTCGATTTACCTCCGGTACCAACCAACCGCTTCGTACGGCTCCTGTAAAAATATGAACTTATTTCCCCCCCCGCCGGCCCCGCCGGCCCCGCCTGCCTTCCCGCTCCCGCTTCACCCACTTCAAAAATAATATTAATATTAATATTGTTAATATTCGTTATTATGTTATAATTTTATTATCAAATATATTTATTATATTGTATTTAGGTATCATAATATTTTAAACTAGTGATTATTAAGCTTGCTCATTGCGCATAACCTCAAAAACTTGTTCGGTTTGATTCTCCATACATGACCGCATCGCGCGGCTCTTGTAAAAATATGAACACATTTCCCCCCGCCAGCCTTCCCCCTTCGCCCGGGAGATGAATGATTTCCGTCGGCTGTGGTAAAGCTTGAACACAGGGTTTTTGAACACGAAGTGTTCAAATTTTCAATGTTTTGGGTGCTGTTCAAGCTAGTGTTCATGTGTATTGTGGCGCAGGATACGGGCCTTTACTTGTCATTTAAAACAATTTTGGTTCATTACTTTAGTAATTAATATATCTAAAAATTTAATAAATTCTTAAAGAAATTAAGGAATGTACCTAGTATTGCAACAAAGAATCATGACATTTAAAGAATGAGGTAATATTCTATAACAGGATGCTAGGTAAAGAATTGGGGTGTGTATAAATAAACATTACTCAATTGGCGAGTACTCCTGGTATCTGGTTCAGGGGCGCCGGCCTGGAGCTCGTGTCGCATTCCGATCGACCAATAAATCTCAGCAAATAAACAATAAGGTCTTGTCATAAACACGGCGTCAACTCGCGCCCCTGAAGGCGGCCACGCACTTTGGTCAAGTGGCCACCGGCTGAAAGAAACAAAACCGCACAGTTATTTTAAACACATTAACTGGATGCAAAATGTTGCATCTGGGCGCAGACAAAACCCAGTGTTCGGATCTTGTTTGGCTTAGGAATATTTTTGTTGTTAGATAAATGTTTTGTAATAGTGCTTGGTAATCGTGCGGCGTGCCGTGATAGCACGGTTTGCGTACAAAGTTGAAGATTTATATTAGTATAAACACCGGTAAATTTATACCGGTTAAGTCAGGATTGTCAGGAGCATCCACCTCAGGCTGCTGCATGGGATACTGAAAGGTGAAGAGCAGTGTTATAATAATTAATGAAAATTCTTTATGATAGTAAAAACACACTTACCTAAAAGTTTTTCTTGATCGTCAGGATAGAGTCATGTGCTGTTTATCAATTTTTTTATGATTTCTGATAAAGAACGATCAAATCACGTGGTTGTCAAAAAAAACGTTAGAAAATTATATCATTGAAGAAGAAGATCATAATAACAAATCGAAACGAAATTTGAAAAAGAACAAAAAAAATGATAAATATAAAAACGGAACACTGGTCTAAACTGGTACTCTTCTGGGAGACTTCGTATTTTTAAGTTATGTTTGTCAATCTCATTTAAAATTCAGAATTAAGGGTGTTATCTTTGACTAATTTAATTAATTATTTATTTACTAAGAAAGCATTATTTTATTTATTTATATTGAGAAATTTGGCAGCCGTGGTATGCAAAATAACTTACCCGTTGTCTTAACGCAAGTTTTATATTCCTGATTTAAGTCATGAATGAAGAAATTTGACATGAATCAGGTGAAAAGAAGCAACCACTCAAGAGGCTTAGCCGCGAAATCGAGCGGCAGTTTGTCGCCAGTCGAGTAGAAAAAGCTAAAATTCAATATGAAGGCCGCAATACCACAAGTACCATAATTTGACGCACGAAGACTCTGAAGAATTTATAAATAGACTTTCGGTGTTACAATTAGACACTTTAAATTAATTGGAGAAGAAATCAAAAGCAATTGTGCTTCAATGGAAATGTAACAATTCGTGAGCTTTGACCGAGCACTTGTTGGGAGAGTATTTACATTTACATGTCAAGCGCCCATCGTGTAAGTTATAGTAAGTAAGTGATTTGCACTTGACTGCCCGTCTCAGGACTCACTGTCGGCTTGCCAGAGCAAATCATTGGATATCTCCATAATTAGCGCTAAAAATAACTATAGCATCACAGTGATACTTCTCCACCGCGAAACTGTTTACTCGTTGAATAACATACTTCGAAACATTCAATAGAAAACAGCTTATTAATTTATAAGACAGCTTCAAGCACTAATAACATGGGTATGCCGTCTTGAGAGGCAGCAGAGCCGTGCGTGCATTCTCCAAGAAAAGTGTAAACATAATTAATTTTTTATATTGTTTTGTACAATTCTACAGTCTCTACAGAGAACATGCTGACGATACTAGAGCATATATCATAGGGACCAAGTGTCTAAATCACTAAAACATGTTATTTCTTTATTAATGTTTCGAAGAATGTAATCGATTAAAGACTTTCGCAAAAAAGTGATATCTCTGGGAAATTTAGGTTTTTTAAAAATGGTTGATTAAACACAGGATTAATCATACTATAACCGGCTATGCAGTTGCCTGTCACACGGTGACCAATAGAACACTGTTATATTGTATAAAGTGTAAACAAATAGTAAAGTAAGTGTTTATATAATACGAGGATTATGTTTTCGTACATACATTTTTTTATACATCTGTACACATTTAAATTTATTTACAAGAATAGTTTACTTAAAATATCACGTTCATTTATTTAAAAAAAATGTGCTCAGTTCAAACGAAGTAGAATTGAAATAAAGTAGACAAAAAGTGAAATAAAGTAGAAGTAAGTGAAATAAAGAAGACAAGGTTGGGGGGCTACGAAGCACCGTACAAAGAGGAGACTAAATTAAACTAAAGACAGGCTAAATCCTATTCTGTTTCCTTTTTTTACATCGAGTTTTTCGTTTCATCGAGTTTCAAATCATAACAGTGCTGCAGAAGTTTTCTCTTCAAAAAATTCTAGAGCATTTTTTAATCTGTGGTATTTCGATATTCAAGATTGTAGGAACAAGAAAGTTACACTGTGACTGAGTCATTTAGCTTTTGCTAACCTTCTTTTTCGCCTTATGAACTGCATGCCCCTGACTAACACTTATTTATAGGACACTTTACTCGTAGATAAAATTGTGCATCTTCGGTCTTTGGTGCTGAGTCATAATGGGAGAAACGGCAATAAAATCATTGGTATCTTTTATCCAGTATTAAGAAAGCATTCTGCTGTGATAAGTCTTTTAACCATTTTTAGATGTTCAACTTATTTATGAAAAGCTCTACGGTCCCTTTATAATAAATAAATTAAACATCAAATTGAACGTTGAGCTGTTCTTGTATCAGGAAAGTACTTCTGTGGATCAATGATGCATCATTCCAATTACATACATATTTATCAAATACGCTTGAAATATTTGTTTACGTTGTGGGAAATAGTCCGATATACGCACCCATGCTGAGAGTAATTTGCCCAACGAGTCAAGGACCTGTTCAGAACTGTGGAATGTTGATCTTGACATGTGGGAGTAGTATTGATGGTGTATTTATAAGTATGCCGTATACATACAAATTATATATCGTACTTCACTTTAATTGCCTTTTAGAACATTAATCGCCCAATGTTGTCGATGAACAACTTATTAGAATATGATCATCATCGCTTGCAAGTTTGATGATTATAGCGTGCTTAAAACAGAGATGATCGAATATAAGCCGGTTGGTATTAATTGTTGTCTAGGACGATTTGATACAATTTTCAGATAGAATTTTATGATTTCTAAATTTTGCAAAAATATTTTTACACCTTAAATTTTGTAGAAATAAAATTACAGTGACATAATTTTATGTGCCATCTACCCAATTCTGCTACAAGCCCTAAGAAAACAGTTTATTCAACGTACATATATATACAAAATCAGAATTTAATCGGTCAACATTGGTTGCTAAAACATTGTTTTGAGAAGACGGCTTTTAAAGTGTTTTTTATTGATTTGAAGAGGTTTAAATGAAATTATTGATACGTATAAATCAACTCAGGGCCATAAACAGCTTCTTCCTCTCTCTCGTTTAAAATTAATTGTGGTCACAAATTACTTCTCTCCTTTAGTCCATGATATTTGAAGCTATTCGAATTTCCTTCTCAAAATTTCTCGGCTACTCATAAATTATTTTTTTTCTTATAAATTCTATTACACAGCTAATTTTATGAATATCACTATTTAGATTGGACAGACAAATTTAACCCTTCAGGTTTTTAAGTACTTTTTATTTACAACCTTCAGGTTTTTAAGTTACACGACGGTGAAAATTCTTTTGGAATTTCGGAAAGTTTTTGTTTTAAATATGCTAAATTACTTATTTTTGAAGTTGTCATAAAAACAAATACTGTTTAAGAAACTGATGAAATCATCTACGAGATGTTTGCATTTGAAAAAAACATTGATATTTTAAAATAAGAAAATTGTAATATCAAATATGAACAAAAAAAAAACTTAAAGTAACATTTTTTATAATTTAATAATAATAATAGAAAACACATTTCTTTTTTGTAGGAAATTAGTCAGAAAACTTTCTCTTCACTATTTAGCCATCTAAACAAAATATCCAAGAGAAGGACTCGGCTTACCAATAAAACATTATGTACAAACATTCATACAAATGGCACCTAAAATGGCTGCAACGCCATATCAATGTTTATTATTCTGTTGCTTTACATTTGATTGATATTTGGTGGCAATAACAATTATTTATTACTTATCATATAAATAAAACAATTTTTAGTCCACAAATAAATTTGAATAATTATATCCGAGATACCTTCTAGATTATAAATACATTCGGGAGAACTTTGCAATCACACCAAAAAGATGGCAGCCGAAATTTGGAAAATGCTTGAAGATACAGTTAGAAATTTAAAAAATAAAGTATTAGATTTATTAAAAAAAGACGGAATGTAACGGGGTGGCAATGGGTCAAATATTTGGTGGATCTAGGTCGTTAGTTAGTTGTTAGTGCGACCGTTACCTTTTTATTTTATTGATTACATATTTTCATTGAGAGTTTCATATCGTCTTTTTCAATGTATGTAAATATTGGAATCTGTGAGTCATCAAAGCGAGTTCCCACGCCAATGTACAAATACAGTTTATAATATTTTATGTAAGAAGTGTAGAAAAATTTCAGTCTTTTTGATTTCCACGAACGGAGCCGTGTTTCCAGACGACGAAAGGAAAATAATAGCGACTTGGCGGGTGTTCTACATGCATTTAGGTTTCATTTTTCTCTCTGGCAACTTGATGCAACTTCTATTGATAAAGCAGTTCCAAGAAATCAAATTACACAAATGTCAACGATCCGCTTTGCCTGCTGTAGAGTACCGAGAACGTGAAGCTAAAAAGATAAAGATTTTATGACTCTAAACAGACGCAAAGTATCCTTTAAAATGCACTCACCAGTAGAAGATATAATTCTATTGTTAATTGTATCGCTCGTAGGGGATGCAAATGAATTGCCCCTTTAAAAAAGTAACCTTTTCTTAGATTGATTTTTTTGTAGTTATTTCATCTCAAATAATACTATGCGTTTTAGAGTTTTAAAGAAATCATATTACATGTGCTAGATGATTGATTGTTTTCAAATGGTGATGTCACGATGTGACTTACTCCTATCAACTTTTATGGAAAAAAGTATCGATAGAAAACTTTTCTGAAAAAAAAAACAGAAAAATCGCCGAATGCCATTAGTGGGGTTTCTTATTTTAGAAAATTGAGACAATACGAATGTATTCTTTAAACGTAATCGTACAAATATATTTTTCATTGATTAATTTATTTTATCCATTTATTTAATTTTATCAAAATGTAAAATGGAGGCTTCGGCTCGAGTAAAGTACCCAGTGAGTGAAAGCACCCACATTATTAACCCACCGCTTTTCGAATTTCGACCGATTTCTTACGTATCTCCCTTAAACATTTGAAGTTTTTAAACTCTTAAAAAAAAATTGTTGTTTTTTAAGATAATATCTAGATACGTTCCACGCCGAAACGCAAATTATATGAAATTCCCTCGATAGAAAAAATCGCAAAGTATGCTCCGAAAATTATTTAAAAAGTCTATTTCTATTATTGTACAAGTTATATTTGTGAAAAAATTCACAATATTTCTTTAAATGATACTTAAGATACGTTCCATGAGATTTTTGCTCTATTTTAAACGAGTCATGTTTTATTAAGTTTTTTCGTAATTTTCGTTTCAATTTTATCGATTTAAATATTAGCGCGCTCTCTCCAACTCTCGTAATTACATATCTCTCCATCTTCTTTTTTTCGAGAGCGGTTACGGGGCCTTAAATGATGTTATAAATAGTTGTACGACAGCCTAGAATCATGCAATTTCAACACCCCTTCGAAAAATCATTAAAAGTTATGAAAAAAAAAAATTGAAAAATAGACCATAACCTAACCTAACGTTATTTAACCAATTTTTTTTCCTTCACTTTTAATGGGGTGTTTAAGTTGCACGATGAACAAAAAAAAATGTTTATATAAGTTTTTGTCATTTGTCTTGTTTTAATGTAAAAGCCATAAAATATCGACGATTTTTGGTTAATCACAATTTGTTAAAAAAACTGTAACGGTCCAAGAATTGTCGAATGCTGTGAAGTAAAACGCAGTACTTACTTGGTTATTCAGATCTAATCACCAACATTCTCAAAGCTATGGTTCTCCCCGTACATATTTAGAGTAGGCACATATATTCCACTCCACTGAGAGTAAAAGCATAAAATAAATGTTAGAGCGTATTTAAGACTAGCAAAATTACAAAAATCCTAACAATAATGTTATAGCTTTTTACAAAAAATAATGAAAAAGAATCGTTGAAGAGTGAGTGCGAACTTGTTGAGATTTATATTCTAATGTGAGGAATCCTCCCCTTGCACCCCCCACCACCCCCCACCGGCCCCCCGCGGAGTGTAATCGTCCACTCCCACAACCCTGATGTACCGCCATTGACAAACGAGGAGATTCACTGCACATTTTGCCGACAAAAATAATTTTTTTACATGTTAAATTTATTTAACCAACCGAAAAGATGTACAGTCAAAATTTATAAATAAAACAAATTATCTGTGTTTGTAGATGGGCGAAATGATTAAAGGGTGAAAGCCAAATTTACAATTAAAAAAAATTTATGCAGTTCACACGCGGTACAAGAAAAACCTTAAGAAAATTAAAGTAGATAAGAGTGGGGAGACTAGGAAGCACCGGACAAAGACGAGACCGATTCGTCTATCTCATTCTCACGCAGGCTAAATCCTATAGATGTATGTGTTTGTCTCTTTTTTGTGTCGCTTTTTTGTTTCATCGAGTTTCAAATCACAACGGTGCTAAATAAGTTTTCACTTTTATTAAAAAGTGCACTCGTTATTACACATTTACTTATCGAACTCATTTATTTAACTTTCCATAATAATGTAATATACTCGTTTTGTACCTATATATATCTTTCATACTTTTATCGCTGTATTTTTTTAGCTACATTCTGTAAAACATCTAATCGGGCGTATTAAATGTTTGCTAATTATAAACTTGCTTTACAACAAATTATTCATGTTTATAATAATATCAACAAAGTTATTACAAATTGCTCTGAAATAGTACCTACCTACCTTGTACTTTTGTTTTACTCATATGTATTTACACGTATTGAACTCCTTTGTACAATAATTAAATTATATACCTATTTGTTTTGTTAATAAGTAAATATATAAATAAATAGTTCTCAGACATAAAACAAAGATGCACAACGAACAACGAAAATGAAATATGTTATAAAATGTATTGTAATATTACAAAACATGTTATAGAGGATTTAAAACGAAGTATCAGTGCAACTTCAGTGTAACCCCCCGCCTGGCAAAAAGTGCGGACCCAATCTGGCACTCGCTTTCCGAATATAACCTATATTAATGTGTCATCCTTTCCGTGGCCGCCTCATACCAACAAAGCAACAAACACAAACCACAAGGCGAAGCGATGTGAGAAATTGAATACCAAATATAAAATATAAAAGAGTTCCTAAAAAACAAACGAGGCTTAATGAAGATTTATACAAATTTGCCCCGTATTGTTTTCATTTGCGAGCTTTTGCCCTTTGCGCCCGACAAATAATGGTCCGATTGTGTATTGTGATGACTGCCTAGCTGTTTTATTAATATTACGGAGATATCAACTTTCCCCGCAAGATGTTAACATTTTTAAATTGGGTATTTTTTTGTCTGACGAGCAAAACAAGCTCTGTGATTACGATTGTAAATTTCAATGCCTTTATTTGTTGGCATTATGTTCTAAAATATTTATTTATTTATTGTTTGAAACATTTACAGAGTGTTAACAATTATTACAATAATAGAATTGCCGTTGTTATACTACATAGATATTAACACTCCAATTAGAAATGTTCACAGCATAAGTAATCAATGTTAAGTTGTTACTAGACGGAAATGCTTGTAGTGATGAAAGAAATAATAATAAACAAAATGAAATATAAAACACAGTAGTGTCAAATATAAAACCCTGCAGAGAAAGAGAAAAAAGAAAGAAAGAAAGGATACGACAATAAAGCAGCTACAAACTCTGACTTTAAACCAAGGCATTGACAATATTAATACGATAATAGTAGATGTTTATTTATTTAAATAACATAAACAGTCTAAGTAATATAATAAACATAAGAGGATGATAAAAAAACCGAACAATTATTAATGTTCACAGATAGGTATTTAGAAACAAGACTAACTGAATGTAAACTAGAATATGTAAGAAAAATGAAGAAAAAAAAACAGAACTAAGCAGCTATTAAAAAAAAAATAATAGTACAAATCTGAATTCAAAAAATGATAAACCAATACACAACAATAAAATAAGTGTGATTATAACTGAAATAAACTACAAAATAGGTATTTGGATATAGATAATAGAATAAACACAAATAATATAAGATAAAATGGGGGCCTCTGCACGGATAATAAGCCACGAGGCCAACATTACTGGATTGTACTAAGAAAAGTAAAATATTGCGTCAAAATTAAAAATAAAATTATAGATACATCGCATCATCAAAATTATGTCCTAAACAGAAAGATTAAAAAAAAATAATTGAAGAAATTCGTCATATGCCAAATTGACGAGAAATTGAACTAAGTATGGCAAAAATTATTCTTCAATAGCTTGTCCACATTGTGAAGAGTGATGGTTAGTTAGTCTGAAATGATGTCCGTATACTGAAGATTGCTCTGATGGTAAGCAAAGATAGGACAACAAACCAGCCATAGAATAAAGAATTTAAAAAAAAAAAGTATTTTTTTTGAGGTGTTAAGGACAACAAACCAGCCATAGAATGAAGAATAACTCAAGAAGGGTCTTGTGGGTTTGTTTCGTGATCCAATTATAGTTCTAATTTTGGCCCATAATTCCATTATTCCATAATTACAAAACTGTGTTTCACCATGATTACAAAATTTAAATGGGATGGCGAATTATTTTTGTAGTAAACTGATTATATTATAAACTCCATAAGCGTTTCCAATAGAACAATGATGATTGTTTGTTATTTTAAATATAATACTGGGTTATTTTTTTATATTTTAAACTGCGCCTGCTCTCAACACAGGATTTCTTAGTGAGATCACTAATTGTAGTCTAGCATTAATAAAGGTAAATAAAAAAACGAGTGCAGTTTACGTGCGGTAGTAGCGAAACTGTACCAAAACAATCTCAACTAATACTTGAAAAATGAGGTAATAATCAAAGCGACCAATGAGCGCAGACCTCGCGTAATTTCCGTTTCATATCTCAACCAATATGAGAACTTTTAAAAATGACATCATTATCAAAGCGGCCGATGAGCGCAGTTGATGCGTCGCGGGTGCAGAAATCGTTATTTCCGTTACATCCGAAATCCAAATCACTGCCACACTATAGAAGTTTCACTTCGAAAATGTGCGCAGTTCACACGCGGTAGAAACGAAATCTTCAGAAAACTAAAGTAGACAAGGCTGGGGAGGCTAAGAAGCACCGCACAAAGATGACCCGATTAGTCAATCTCATTCTCTCGCAGCCTAAATATTATAGATGTATGTGTTTTCTCTTTTTAATGTCGCTTTTTCGTTTCATCGTGTTTCAAATTACAACGGTGCTAAATAAGTTTTATCTTTAAAAAAATGTCAGGCAAGTTAAAGAGACACATACCGCGTGCTACATGGTATAGAAGCATAAAAAACTTTTGTTTCCATTCAAATTTGTTTGGAAAGCATTCTAGTGCTTTATTCTTTATCATTTAACACCAACTAATATAACAGTGGCCTTCTTAATTAAAAATTCATTCTCTGATGAGTGCATACTTGCTGCAGACCACTTCCTGGTTGAAAACTCTGTCATCTGTTTTTAAATTGCAATTACACTGAAGTCTTTTTCCAGCATCTGATCTCATTTGATCAAACAAACAATGGGCAAAACGCTTAAGGTCATAACTCATAACAATTACGTCAAACCTATAAATGAATAACTCAACCATAATATTAGTGTTGAAAACGATTAGCAAACCACAGTCTGTTTTGATGAAAATGATAGTTGGATGATAGCTATAAATTATAAAAATATTACATTCGGTTGTGTGTCTCTGTGTAACTCCGGTTCAATGAATTCAAGAACTTTTGTTTTGTGTATTTGTTTGGAGAATCCAGACAAGCAATCAAGTACTTGCCTGTATATAACATTTTTAACAGAAAATTATTTCAATTGACATTCTCAAAATTGGAACTGATTTGTCGGGAATTTAGACTAACCCAATTGATGTTTTTATTAAATTTAGATTTTCAATTTGGCCTTCGAAAATATTGAATCCAGCCCCCGCACTCTGTTACTCGCGTGGTAATAATAAAATTGGTTTTGCCGAGATGAATGGATGCCGAGACGCAATAGCGCCTCCATGACTATCCCGTGATTTTCCCGGGTCTGCGTTAGTACATACATAAATACTGTTTGCTGTAAACTAATAATAAGCACAAATTAACCGGTCTAATAACTCCATTTATTATATTTCATTCAACAACGTCTTACTTATTAGATTCTCATGCGCCGGTTCAGCGATGGTTTATGATTTCAACGCCGCTGAACCGCATTTCTTATTAGATTCTCATGCGCCGGTTTAGCGATGGTACAGCATTCCGACGCCACTGAACTGTCTTACTTATTAAATTCTCATGCGCCGGTTTAGCGATGGTACAGGATTTCGACGCTGCTGAACCGTCTTACTTATTAGAGTTCTCATGCGCAGGTTCATGAAAGTTCGGTATAGACTTTAGATTAGATTATTATAGTATTAGATTCTCATGCGCTGGTTCAGCGATGGTATAGCATTCCGACGCCACTGAACTATCTTACTTATTAGATTCTCATGCGCCGGTTTAGCGATGGTACAGGATTCCGACGCTGCTGAACCGTCTTACTTATTAGGTTCAGCAAGATTTTCATGCGCCAGTTCAGCGATGGTATAGGATTCGGACACCGCTGAACCGTCCTACTTATTAGAGTTCTCATGCGCCGGTTCGTGAAAGTTCGGTATAGGATTCCGACTTATTAGATTCTCATGCGCCGGTTCAGCGATGGTATAGGATTCGGACATTGCTGAACCATCTTACTTATTAGATTCTCATGCGCCGGTTCATGAAAGTTCGGTATAGGATTCCGACTTATTAGAATCTCATGCGCCGGTTCAGCGATGGTATAGGATTCTGACGCCACTGGCCGTGCTAATAAGTTAAGTTAAGTAATATTTGCACCGCGCCTATAAGTAAGAGGGGCAGAGTGGACTACCTACGTGGATTTTGTGACGGTGGATACACGGAAGGGAGCTTAACGGGAAACACATGGAGCACATAATATTTTGCTGGTTATTGAGTGTAAAAGTCCAATAAACCCCAATCTCTTCACGTTTCCAGGACGCGATCAAACGCACTGTTCCGTCAGACATTTGGTTGCCATTTGAAATGTTATTTAACACGCGGAAAATACATTACGAGTGCAACGCCGTTTTCACAAAGCGAACAAAATTACGCGCGCCAGCTCCGCATCCAATGGGCTGAACGAAATAACATCCTGACACACTAAACTTGCTACACACCCAACGGCATCATTTTCATAAAGGTAACAAACACATTGTAAAGCATCATCAAATCGAGGATTTTATACATATTTTTATTGATCTTTGGGGAAGAGTGCCAGTGAATTGGACACTTTGTTTCTCAGCGCCATAAATTTCAACATGCTACTACCATCACGATTGAAATGAATGCTACATTATGCAAGGTGTCAAGATTTGTGCCTGACAAACTTTAACAAGCGATTTTTCACCATATTCGAAGTAAAAAATGTGAATAAAATTTTGTCTCCGGTGACATTTTTGTTTTTTTACTCTTCTACTAAAACTGGTGTAAGAACACCATTCAAGATTGAAACGTTGCTTGAAATGGCTTTAGTCATGTTTAGTGACCGGATCTGAATAGCCCGGTACTTCCCACCATCCTCTTCCCCGTCTCCTTTCCCTCCCCACTACCTTCAGCCTCACAACATACCCCAATTGGGGATGCCATAGTCTCACTGGCTCCAGACGGGAGCAGTCGGGACTATTGTGCGGTATTCATATAAAAAATAAAAAAAAAACACAACGAAAATCTTTCACTATTGTCGTCCCTGTTCACTCAGCCGGGTAACCACCCAATCCCCCGCCTCGAGCCTAACCGTTCAATGCTTAATGATTAAAAAAAAAAGTTTTACGTGAATAAAAAGTGAATGTCACCGGAGACAAATATGAAATCCACATTTTTTATTCCAAATAAGCTCAAGAATCGCTGGCTCAACAAGTCGGGTATGTACGTCTCCTTACACCTTTTATAATGTGTTTTGTTATCGTCTGAACGTGCGTACTTAAATTATTTTGGGTTAGGTTAAGGATGGGAAGGGGTGAAAAACAAAAGCCCGCAAATCATACTGCAGCCGAAGTGTTAATCAAACGAAAGGAAAGTAAAAAACAATCCGTTCTCATGCGGGAAGTACCTATAAGCCGTCTACATACATACATACGGAGTGTCTCCCAGCTGTAGATGAAGCTATACGTGAAATCCTATTTAGATACTATTTAGATTCATCTTTACGACGAATCGGTTTACATTATGAACATTAAAAAATATGCTACGGATAAATTGAAGCTTTTACTAACTTTTCTATGTATTGGTAATACAATAAAATTATTATTTACATAACAAAAAATTAAAGCGTAAACCACAAAAAAAATGTTTTTGCATGACTTTACTATGAAGTAATTTGAAAAACAATTTTTAAAACATTATGGCTAAGACTATTTTTGAGGTTTTGTATGTTCTAACTTTTTCATTCTTAAAAAATTATGCACAAAATAAATAAATACCACTTTTTCGCTTATTTGCCTCGTGCAAATACGACGCGCGATTTTTAATTTTGTATGGCTTGAGAATCGAAATATTTCTAGCATTTGTATTCCTCTTAAGGAAACTCGATTGAAATATTAAATTAAAAACATTGCATTCGCAACCCATTTCGCGTCATTGCAATCCGTCCCTTAAGATAGGGCATTATGTCAAACAAGTATGGTAGAATCACGATGTGTTTAACGTGGTCCTAACTGTCTACCCCAGCTCCGACCCCACTTGCCCGTACGTATGAATGAGCGACAAAAAGAAAAGCTCGTCCACTTGTGTCTCTATCTATTTAGAGAGCAACTTAGGGTAAGACATAATGTATTCATATTGCGGCATATTGTGAAAAAGGTTCCGCGGCATTTAACATTTGCTCGGAAGCCGGAGGGGTGTGGGGGAGGGGGAGAGGGGGTGGCGAGCACCACCGCCCACCGCCCGCCGCCGTATGAATATTCAATTCCGAGAAGGTATCTTTGGACAGCCTTGGTGCATACCAGCCTCGCTTCATAAGAATCTGCTGCTTTTATCACCCGCTTTACTTAGACCAGATTTATATCTGCTTCACCGTTTAGTGTTCTTTTTAAGACCACTTTTTCTTCCATTCTTAATGGTCTCTCAAAAATAATTACTCTTTTTCGTGTGGTGCTTATTTTATGCTTTAAGTTTTCTTTGGACAGATCTGTGACAACTTATACGTTTCATAATCTCATTACAAGAAAAAGCAAGTGTTGTCTGAGGTGGGTATCTATATCTCTATTTATTTATGTTCATCCATCTTGATTTTCGAAATGCTACATACCGCAGAAATTAGCGATCTAAAATAATCTTCTACATTATGCAACAAAACAATTTGATGCAAATAGCATACCATTATACATATGGTACGAGCATAATGATGTATTTCTCTTTTCATGGTTCAACAATTACTTTGAGATGATAGCGTTTTTATTTTAATTTTTTATTAGTAAAAAATCAGAGGAAACTACATGTTTACCCTATCTGTATTCCAGAGAAAATTTTATTTTCAATTTCCTTACCAAAAGACATTTTTTCATAAAAACTGACAATCGTGCTACATTATTACAATTAAAAGTCATTACAGTTGAACAAACTGAAATGCTTCGTATTTAATTGGAAAATGAAATACCGTGAACACACCCGATTGTTGCAGAATCTCAACAGTTCTCGACAAACTGCATGATAGCATTTTCGAAAGCCATCTTTCTAGTCAAAGACGACAATTGTTATTTGTCATCAATACTGAGTATTACTTAACAGTAATAAAGCACAATAGAGATAGGATGAAAGAATCAGAATAAATAACAGAAAGAATCCTTTTGGCCAAATGAATGGAACGTTTTTTAAAAATATAAAGTGACCCGCTCTTGGATTCGCTGTAAAGATAAATTCAGAATAAAGACAAACAAGCATCCTTTTACAGCTACGGAATTTACGACCAAATCAGTTTTCTGTTGCTCTTTCAATCAAAATTCCTCGGCAAAGGTCACGCTTGGCGCAACAATGTCTCCTCAATTAATAATCATTTGATGCTTTAAACATATGCCTCATCAGTGATGTGTTTCAGATGTTTATTGATGGTACATTAAGGTTATGTAATGCGTGTAACATGTAAGCATCTTGGAACTTGATGTTCAGATGAATCTATTCTTAATGCTATTATCACACGATAGTTTTGCTCTCATAGTATATTATATGTGGGCTTGGCCCGTAAGATGAAATAGGCCAAGCCCACATATATTATGAGAGTATAGCGCTCGAGCAAAATCAGCTTAACCTGTTGATTGATCAATGATTAAATCACTTGATTTTATGCTGATCAGCGTAATGATGAGCGGAATCGAAACAATTCAAATTAAGGGCATTTAAATATACTTTTACGAAACATTATATGCACGGTCGGATTAAAAAATACAGATAATCACTCGAATAGAGATGAAAAATAAATCGGTGGGAATTTTATTTTAAGCTCATTGTGTACTTAAACAGTCAATTTTGTTGCATCTGAATAGTTTGAATGCTAAAATATAATATTATATTTGTAGTAACATAAACAAGTGATTATTCAACAAGCTTAGATTTTTTCGAAATTACGTGGATATTTTCAACCTCCACATCGATTTCTAATCCAAATTATATTATCCTGTTTGTGGAAACGCTTAGGCTAACTTTTTAATTTCACATGTATATTTGTTAGGTACTTAATTTTAATTTTTCTGCTTAAGTTTTAAGATTGTTAGTGAATGGCACAGATGTGTCGAAACCGGTATCAGATAAATAAAAATTAAGTAACAAATGTACACGTGAAATAAACTCTTTAAAGCAAAATATCTAAAAAATTTTACGTAGTTAATGCCCAAGAAATACAAAAAAATTATGTCTTTAAAAACGAATATGTTTGATTGATTAATTTTTTCAAGTATGCTACATTTTTTGAAAACTTTAGAGTCAAGAGAAAAAAATCGGCAGATATGTATATTACTGTTATATATGATCGGCGAACGTAAAAGTAATAAAATGATTCTCTGAAAGATGGTCAGGAAGGGACGAATTACTTCATCGATACTTCAATAGATTACCTTGACACCCAGTGAATGATTCACAAGTAAATAATATTGACACGATATGTATTTAAATGCCACTATAATTTTATTATTTGTTATTTCAATGGAACAGTTAATTTTATAACAAGCCGTGTTAGCGCGCTTACGAGCCACCTACAACATGATGTCAGTCAAATATTTTCAAGGTAGTTATTATCCAATATTTTACAGACTTATAAGGCAACATAAATAAAATTTTATTTTGCCTAGGACCTTAATAACCGCAATGTAAAAACAAACATTACATTTTTTCAAAACATTGTTTTACCAATATGGAACCGATATCGATAATTATTGTATTTAATTTTTGGAGATACGAACGACCGATTAACTGTGACTCGATTATGAAAATTGTTCATAAAAGAAAGAAGTACTCATTTTTATTTTACTTTTGGCGAATCTTAACATCATTAGTATTATTATTAACATACTAAAGACGGGCGAAAACAAGGAATCCGCCTGAGAAAATGGAATTTGTCACCGAATATCTTTGAAAATAATATGTACATTTGAATGATTTTTTTTTTATGTGGTACTCACTACCAACATTAAAAGTACCTTTTTGCAAAATTTTGTTACAGGACTCCATAAATAGAACTTAAAGTCATTGCTCGGCCTATAAAAATGAACAAATATTTGTCAGCTTTACCTTTCCATACATTCAAGGATCAGAACGTTGTAGGATCTCCGTAGAAGGAAGAACCACCTAGAGTGTGTGTAACTAACACCAATTATAAATGATTTTTGTTCATATGAAGCAGATACTTTTTGATGTGATATTATAATTTAAAATAAAACAATAACGTAGTAAACACCACTTTTATTTTTTATATACTTAATGCCAACCGGGTTTCGCTACAACCGTAGTTTCTTCAGGACAGTATTTTACTGCCCCAAAAGAAGCTACATTTGTAGCGAAAACAGGTTGGCATTGAGTACATAAAAATGAATGTGATGTTTACTAAGTTATTTTTTTTTAATCTTAAATTATAAATGATTTGTTAATTAAGTGTTTTCAATGTAAGTCAATTTACTAACATCCTTCCATGAAGACTATACTTCGAGAAGTCAAGATGTAAAACAAAAACTTGTGCTACAGTTCGGGGTCACTGAAATACCCCATGCATGTTAAGATTATTATGTTTTTACTAATTATTTAAAACGTATGTTTACTATGTAGATTTAAAATAAAGCTCTTTAAACCTTTTTTAAAAAATATACAGAGTTAAGAGGCGTACTTGACTTTCTTTAACCGGTGATTCCTGACATTATTTGGAGTAAAAATTTGGTCTCAGGTGACATTTTTGATGTTATTTATTTATTAACGGACTAACGTCCAATTTACAATCAAGTAACACGAAATTTTGGAAATGTACATTACAAGAATAAAGGATGGTATATGAAAGCAAAGACAAACAGATAAAACATAAGAAAATATTGACTTTGCTAAAAATAGAGTTATATAAAATATCTTCAATTGTTTAGTGAGCGACAAAAATCATTTAGGCTTATGCCAAAAAAATCAAGGTCTTGACGTGAGTTGACCATTCTACACATTCTGGAAATTGGCGAATTATAACCATAATTAGTCGATTGTTGAGGAACAGCAGTTCTTTATTTCTGAGTCTACGAGAAGGGATATAGAATGAGATGAGTTGTAAATAATGTAGGTGAGTCAAAAATATAGTTGATAATTTTGAAGAAACAAATGAGAACAGATTTTTCTCAGGTTATGTCAGGAATCACTGGTTAAAGTAAGTAAAGTACTTCCCTTAACACCCTGTTTATTTTTAACATAACAGTTTGATATTTGATATGTTTAAAGGTTTTGTTGGAATACAACACATACCAGAACAATTAATTCATCATTATTATAGTAATTTCAGCGATTTTGATTATCCCTTCGGCAACGGGAAGAAAGAAATATATTTATTTAAAAGTTGGATCAATGAGCTATTAAACTGACTAACCAAGTGCACTAACTAGCGAAGAACTTGGGGAAAATATAATATATTTACAGAAGTTAGCGTTGCATGTTGTTTCTTACATCAACATGATTTATCATCGTTAGTCATAAAAGCAGTTTATGCTCCATTAAATATTCTAATTGGTAGTGATTTTTCAGAAACTGAAATTGTCATGCCAGACTTGGAATGCATTTCTAAAGTAAGCCGCGACAGTTCATTTGATTACAGTTAAACTAACAATTTGATTTAAGTCATAAAGTTAAATTTCCCTTTGCCACGTGACGACTAAACAATCTGGATTAAATATCACGGGTTATATCTAAAACCCCCGCTGAATTATAATAACACGCTTTTCCTCTGTTTTTGCATTATTTCATAGAACAACATATTTTTTAAATGTGATAGTTCAATAACAAACAGAAAATTCATTATACCATAGGAATTGGGTCAGCAAAACTATGAAGCATATTTTTTTATGTTTGCACGAGCTTGATCTTAATTAATAACTGGCGCAGACCCGAGAAAAATCACTGGTTATTCTAATACAGGATTTGTGAAGCCGAAAAAATTTTATTTATAAAAAAAATATATTTTTCTCGGGTTTCAAAAGAATAGATTTAACTTGAAAAATTACTACATCCATCCAACGACGATATAAGTATACAAGTCTTGTTAATTCATACTAATCAAACAAAAGCAACGCTTATGAAAAGGATAGCAATTCGCAATATCGAAATACGTCCACTGTTCCTGGATCTACCCACTCGTAATGTCTCCTGAACGTATCATCACGCTATTCATTCATTTAAGCATCTATCGAACATTTAAACTAAATAAATACAATTAAAATAGTAAAAAATATATACGTGACAAAACTGCGTATCTCTTGCGTGCAGTTCACTGGGAATTAGTTGCTTAGCTAAACACATACTTTATATAATCACGGGATAGTCTAATTGATTTCAACTTTGAAATATTTTTTCCTTATCAAATTTTTTCTTTATTTAAATATTTTTGAAAATCAGATACAAAAATAAAAGATGGATTCGAACAAAAAAGGCAATATTACAAAAACTTTATAGCAAGATAAATAAAATAATAAAATACCAATGCATTACACAAGTCATTATATACAACCGTACCTCATCTTTTTCCATTACCGCCTTTATGTTTTATATTATTTTATTTTTACTTTATATTAAAATTCATAATTTTACATTAAATTGTAAAATATGGGCCTCAGCACGGGTAAAGCACCCACAAAGCAGTGAGGCCCACATTACCAAATAATGTTTTAAAATATGTAAAGTTATTGTCTAAAAATTTAAAAATCTATACTTGTGAAATGCAATTAATGCAATTATATTAATGCAATTCTAACAAATAGCTCGACATCCCAGAAAGATGAAATTGAATGTCTTCTCATTAAGAATGAAGAAATAACATGCCCAACACAGATAGCTTCAACTTTTAACAACTTCTTTATATCAGTTGGGGAAAACTTAGCAGCTACAATTGCATCATATCCAGATGATTCTATCACTATATACACGGACCAAAAAGCAATCCAGTCCTTATATATGGCCAAAACAAATAAAACAGAAGTTCTCAGTATCATCTCTCAACTAAAGTCTAATGCATCTCCAGGTTTAGATGGAATTACACCAGTGTACCTGAACTTTTGCAAAGATATATTAGCTGACCACCTTGTTTTTCTTATTAATCAATCCCTGGATAGTGGAATCTTCCCAGATCAACTAAAGATAGCAAAAATAATTCCGATTTACAAAGATGATTGCAAAAAAAATCCTTCTAATTATCGTCCTATATCCATCCTCTCTGTCTTCTCTAAAGTTTTTGAAAAGGTTATTAAGCTTAGGCTCACTAAATATCTCTTATCAAACAATTTATTCGCATCCCAACAGTATGGATTCAGAAACCAATCTAACACAAAATGTGCTGCCTTCGATTTTGTATACGCCCTCCAAAAGCATATAGACCAGGGTAAGCACACTGCAGGCTTATTTATAGATTTAAAAAAGGCTTTCGATACGGTTGACCATGGGATACTACTAAAGAAGCTAGAACACCTAGGCATAGTAGGCACTCCCCTGAAGTTACTGTGTAGCTACCTCTCTAACCGACACTGTCAGACCTTTGTTGGAAAAGGGACAAGCAGCATGGGAACGATAAAATGTGGCGTGCCTCAGGGCTCCGTACTTGGACCATTACTATTTTTAATATATATAAATGATATTGCTAAATGGGGACTTAAGGGTACAATACAACTCTATGCAGATGATACAGTGATTCTTTATCACAATAATGATTTAAACGAACTTGAAAAGGAAATGGAAAGGGATATAGCTTGCCTGGCAAACTGGCTGCGACTAAACAAACTTAGCCTAAACATAAAAAAAACACATTACATACTGTTTGCAAATAAAAAAAATGTAAGTCTTAATATAAGTCTTGATAATAACCGCCTTGAAAGGGCTGATGTTACAAAATATCTTGGCCTTTTCATTGATTCACAACTCACATGGGATCACCAATTTAAACATGTTCTATCCAAAATTACTCCTATAACTGGTGTTTTATATAGACTTCGCGGGTTACTTCCTCCCTCTCTATTAAAATCGATTTACCATGCTATGATTCACTCACATCTAATATATCTCGCCGGAATTTGGGGATTTGCTACAAAAAAAATGATTTCAGAAGTCCAAGTCGTTCAAAATAGAGCCCTGCGAAATATTTTCAGTCTACCTTGGGACACACATGTCAAAGATATCTACAGAAACACCCAAATACTTCCTTTTAATACCATTCCCACTTTTGAAATAACTAAAACTATATTACAAGTAATTCAACACTCGGCACATTCCAACACTACACTCTATTACAATTGCGACGTACACCAACACAACACAAGAAATCACAACAAACTTCTTATATCAAAAATCAAATCAACAAAATATGGACTAAGATCCCTAGAATACATAGCTCACACAAAATATAATCAACTACCCAACGAGATCAAACGTGCAAGTCAATGTAAAAAGACCCAAACTAACATGCTCAAACTTCATCTTATTAATGACTATCTGAAATAATAATGTTGTGTATGTCCCCATCATATGTCCATTTAATACATACAGCTATATGTTTCATGTAATGCGTATCATTCCCGCAATGAGTTTATTAACTCCTGGGAGTACAATGCTTTATATAATTTACTATATTCTGTATTGTATACTTTTCATAAATAAATAAAATAAATAAATAATATTATAAATGTGAAACTGCGTGCGTTTGTTTGTTATGCTTTCGATTTTAAAAATTCTTTCACCAATAAAAAGCTACATTATATGTGAGTAATTTAGGCTGTATATTAAGGTAAACTCTGGCATTATGAAATTATAAATATTAATATATTATATTTATCATACGTTTTCTGTCGCTAACAAAAGCGAGTTATTGCTAACTAAAAACAAATCGTTGCCGTGGAAACGATGTTGATATATTTGCGGGAAATTTTATTTCAGGCGTCGTAGTTAATATCTATCTAGTATATAATATATATGAGTGTACAAAATATTTTGGTGTAAATTTCGAAATAGATCGATCGAACAAAAATAATATAATTAGATAAGACGGAAGTGCAACGGTAACGTCAATGGTAACATGGACGTGGCCGGGTCGGTTGCCAGGACTAGAACTGGCCAGATAATGAGACGATTTGTGGAAAACATCTATTTCCGTCTCCACCATCTTACGCAATACCAATACGTCTCTAATATAAACAGTCAATTACGCAATTTCATAAAAACAATCTATTTTGGTCTTCATTCTATACCTACACTGTCTGTAATAAAAAATGATTCATGTAAGTTTTAAGACATAGCATACTGCACAATAATTGAGATGCGTAGAATCAAATGCATCAATCTCCACTTTTTTCAAAAGTGGACTAACAATACAACTTGTTAATGATTCACCCCTTTAACTAGAAAAGCAGTTATTTGTCATTAAAACTTTTGAATATAACTAATTATGAACTTATGAATGTGTGTGAATTACTGATATGAAGCGTTTTCCTTTTTGTTTTCTCAAAATAACGCATTTGGAGATTGCTGCATTTGATTTTACACACCTCAATTATAATAACTCGTTTAGCGAAAACACAAATTTCAATATGCTTCTGAAAAAACCTAGAAAAGCAGTTATTTGTCATTAAAACATTTGAATATACCTAATTATGAACTTATGAATGCGTGAGAATTACTGAAAATAAAACGTTTTCCTTTTTGTTTTCTCAAAATAACGCGTTTGGAGATTGCTGCATTTGATTTTACACGCCTCAATTATCGTACTCATTTAGCGAAAACACGAATTTCAATATGCTTCTGAAAAGTTTTCTTTTTCATGATATGTTTATAAAAATAATAAGTTACCATACTGGGATGATCTATATAGCGCTGTTTAAGTGAAAAATCATCTCAAGGGCGGTGTTGTCCTTTTTAACACTAATGTAGTCTTTCATGGTTCTTTTTAAGACCAATATACTGCCTTCGTAAGCAAAAATACAGCTGTAAATTTTCAATGTTACGTAGATCTGATACGAGACTTTTCATATTTATCGACCTATTATAATAAAAAAAGTACATCAAAATGTTGCCATTGAAAATTTCCAGCGGGATTTTTGCTTATGAAGACAGATTAGGGTAAAACAGAAAATGGGAGACACAGAAACAAGGTTATAAAAGGAAGACAGGTTGTATCAGGGTAACCAGACACAATCGGAAATATGCCATTTTTAAACCAAATTCTAGATGTATCGACTCATTTCTACAAAAAAATATAAGTTGATTTCGAAAGATTGCTATTTTACCTCGTAAAACTGTAATATGGATCTAGTTCGAATCCCATATCGTGTACCGACTTGTTCTATTTCAATAAGGCTTACTGAAAGTGAAAAGGTTTGCACTATAAATCCGAGGGTTATCGGCTTGGCGTGAATAGGTATCTATTTATTAACTGAAATACATTCAACATCTGTTGTTGGAATTAAATCTTAGACCTAAATGTTTGATGACGCGATATATCTTAGTTATGTAATAGCCGACTTAACCGCCTACTCTTACTAATTATGTCAATAATTGTGGTCGGAAAAGCGTGGGGCAATTGCAAGTGGCATTTAAATGCTTTTAGCATTATTATTTTAAAAAGCTTTTGTATTCAGCACACTTTCCCAAACACGCCATTGTAATACGTTTTGTTTATTTTGAAGTGTAAAGTAATTCCAATACTAATACGTTAAATGCCCACAACGAATTAAATAATATAATAGCATTTGTACGTGACGAATTACGAATGACTACTTATATTAATATATTTTTAATCAGGAAACAACGATAGTCGTGTTGTTATTGGTTCCATGGTAACTCAGGACAGAGACGCATCAACACGCGCTAAAAAAGTTATATGCAGTCACTAAAAGTGATGAAAACTAACGTAGCCTATTTAAACAAAACTTTTCAAAAGTGATAGAAAGTCATGAAAAAGTCATATGTTGAACTGTCACTGAGTAGTCTGGATAACTTATTGAATTATTTCATATTAATTAATCAAATAATATTTTAAATGCGTATTTCATTTGTTTAAATTTTTGCCAGATTTCGTATTTTTTTTATTTACCAACGTAATCTATTTAAAAAAGCTTTTTTTCACTTTTCATGACTTTATATTATTTTTCAAAAGTGAAAAAAAGTCATTTATTGAATTGTCACTGTCCTGATTTGTTCGGATATATTATTGAATTATTTCATTTTAATTAATTAAATAATATTTATCTATATTTGATATGTGTATTTCGTTTGTTTAAATTTTTGACAGATTTATTTTTTTATTTATTTACCAACGTAACCTATTTAAATAAGATTTTTTTCACATTTCATGACATTATATCACTTTTCAAAAGTGAAAAAAGTCATGTGTTGAACTGTCACTGTCCTGAGTTATTCGGATATATTATTGAATTATTTGATTTTCATCAATTAAAAAATATTTATCTATATTTGAAATGTGTATTTCGTGTGTTAAAATTTTTGACAGTTTTCGTATTTTTTTTTTTACCAACGGTGTTTACTCCAAATGTAAATTATGATCGTTCCTAAAATTGCCAATGTTAGTTTTTGAAGGGCAATGATGTTTGTTCACGAGTCTACGCGGGTATTACAAAATAGTAATTGTGAAGTAACAGCATTATACTTATTAATATTGCTTCGTTCACAGACTAATTAAATACACCTCCGCAAAATCCGTTAACAGTGGTAACAATAACAATTATTATTATGTAAGTATTGTTTTGTTAAATATACTACTATTGCGGTTAGAAACATTAAATATTTTTATTATTCATTCTTGTTCACAAAGATTGTGTAAACGAATTAAAAGTGACCACACATTGAACATTATGAATTCGTTCCTATATTGAAGAAAAAACTTATTTAGCACCGTTGTGATTTGTTGAACTCGATGAAACGAAAAAGCGACCCTGAAAAGAGACATACGCACCACTTTGATAGGATTTAACCTGCGAGAGAATGATGTAGAATAATCGGTGTCCTCTTTGTGCGATGCTTCGTAGCCTATCGGCCTCCTGCTTGTGCGGTGCTTCGTAGAATAAAATTGGTAACAATCAAAGCTATTGAAATACAAGAGATATGCTATGACCGCCGCCCGACTGTCGGTGTACTACGTCTAATGTTCCTATTTTGAATACTGAATTTAGTTGATTTTTTTAAGGTGCGCAATAGTATTGGTTAACAATATAGTTTGAATACGGAAATAAATAAATATTAATATTGGTTAAAAATATCGGCGACACCAGGAAGCACAGTCCCACTCAGTAAAAACTGCCGAAAGCCCATCTCTTATATTTAAATATCTTTGGTAACAATATTATAATAAATAATTATCCATATTGTTTTTGAGGAGTTTTATTTTCCAATGTACATTTGTACCTCCCACCGCTTTCCCCCTCCCCCAAAATCATTAATCCCACTACCCCTACCTAATTAATCTAACTCATTTTGGTACTTGCATTTAATTTTTAACTTAATTTTAATCCTGCTAGTGGATGACGCGGTTGTGTCGAAACCGGTCGCAGAAAAATTAAAAATTTTAGTAACAAATGTACATTGGAAAATAAAACTCTTCAAAAACAAAATATCTAGAAATTGTTACATAGTTAATGCCCAAGAAATAAAAAAATTAAAAAATAATTGTCCTACTACTAATATCGTCTCATTCTCTCGAAGTTTAGGTTTTCTGAAGATCTCACATCTACCGCGTGTGAACTGTACACATAATATTTTCCTAACAATAAGAAGTTGCAAAATGTTTTTGGACGTCAATCGCAATGGATGTATTTTATTGCTAAATTCATATAATTTGCTCAGTGAATTGAACGGAATGAAACCAATAAAAAACCCTTAGTTGGTGCGGAAAGTTGGAAACGATAATGTTGTCAAGGACTTGCAGCGGGAGTTCTTTTCATTATTCTGACTGGATTGTGGGGACAAAAAGAAAAACGTTTTGTTTATAGTTATTGTTTCGGAACATTCATCAAGTGGCAATTGTCCCAATGATGACGTATTTTAGGACGAGAAAATCTATAGAGGTGCGGTTTATACAAAATAAATAAAGATGATTTTAGATTTCACTAAAGTAAAAATAAAATGTAGTCTAGGTACCTACCTACATACAGCATTTATAATGCATTTTTATTTCGGCCATCTTGAAATTTTTTGATGTTTTTATTATCATTTTAGAAGCAAATAATGCTTAGATAAAACGAGTGGTAAACTGTTAACGTGGTATTAGAAATAATTACAAGGATCGGGACCAATGACATTACTCTGAAATATCAGTGAATGATTTATTACACCCTTCTTAGGGCAACGAAGAAGAGGAATTTTTGGGAAGGAATCAGGGGTAGGATAGGAATATGAGGTCAAGTCCAGGAGTGACGGGCATATGAATCCATCCCTCCCATTTCAGTTCAAGAGTGTCTGGCTGGAAAGGTCTAGAGGTCCCTCAACCGATCTCTTCCGATCCAGCCCGTCATGCGGTAGGTAGACAAACGCATTTGCCGACAAGACCTAGCAAACCTCATTTCACGAACCCTACTAAGTCAACAAACTTAGCGAACCACTTGGGGTGACCTACGGCAGAAGTGTTGGCTTTTTAGTAAATGGTTCCCGAGGTGGCGGTATCCATTCCCGACTCGAAAATTGAATTTTATTTGAATATATAAAACTAAATTAAATGCATGTGGAAGTCGACAAATTAGGCTTGATAACAAAAAAACAACGAGTGCAGTTCACGCGCGGTAGAAGTGACACAATCTCAACCAATAGGAGCCTTGAAAGTGAGCTCATAGTCTAAGCGGTCAATGCGCGCAGCTTGACAGCACAACCCTTCGTAGGTACTGTACGTGAGTAAGGTTTCATTCTATCTCATTCTCTCGCAGGCTAAATCCAATGGATGTATGTATTGGTCTCTTTTTAGTGTCACTCGTTTCCGTTTCATCGAGTTTCAATTCACAACGGTGCTAAAGATGTTTTCACTTCAATATAAAAGTATCAATGACCATGTAACGTAAGGTTAAAGGTGGGGCATAAGAGGGAAATAAAAGACTTGGCCCGGTAGAAAGTCTGTAAATAAATAAATTGCGCCATAGATAATATTTTGTGCCGATTGTAGTATTTTGCTAGACGTCAGTCGAAATGACTGAGACTGTATGGTTCGTCCGATCCGATAGTCCGTTCAGACAATCGGAAAACAAAACCGGACACGTATTTCCGGCCTAAGTGCAAAGCGCCTACTCTTGGAATGGAGCGCGGCCTATTTAGGTCTGTGCTGTCATCGATTCAGTGAGATCTGTGCCCTTTGGCTGTGCTGGCTGATATCGGTCTGCCGTGATGTCGTCTGTCCCTGTGCCCCTATTGGCTTATCGGCCGCGGCTCCCTGACTGTAATGCCGCTATCGGCCGCGGCTCGCGCTGGGAGCAGCCCTCCGCACGCGATCCGTGTCCGCGGGTCGCCAAAATGATGACACGAAACAAATGAGTCGGGGAAATTGCGCAAACGTGTATAACCAAGTTATGCCAGACATTAAATTCTTAGCAAACAAAGATGCACGATCGCTACTGGCACGGGCACGATACCATCCAAGGTAGTGCGTAATTTATTGCCAAAACTTTTAATTTTTGACAACATTCGTTTAAACTGCTTACGATTTTTCATAAAATGAGTTTTAATCAGATCTAACATGTTTTGTTCACAGTTCTGCAAAGCGCTTTTCTTGTCTTTTGCTTGTCATTTATTTTAAACTTAAAGTTGTATTTCAACTGGGATTGTTGGATAATCTGACAATGAATTTCAAAACTACTTCGTTTGTGTTTACACAAAATTTAATTTTCACAAAACACAAATTAATAATAAAATAAAAACAAAATTGTGTGCAGTTCACATGGGTTTGAAGTGAATCCTTCAGAAAAACTAAAGCAGACAAGAGTGAGAAGGCTACGAAACACCTCACAAAAAGGAGACCGAATATTCCACCTCATTCTCTCGCAGTCTAAATCCTATTTGTCTCTTTTTAGCGTCGCTTTTTCGTTTCGTCGAGTTTCAAAACAGTGCTAGAGAAGTTTTCACTTTAGGCTTGATAACAAAAAAAAAATCAGTGTGTGCAATTCACACGCGGTAGAAATGAAACCTTCAGAAAACTAAAGTTATCAAGAGTAGGAGTGCTACGAAGCACCGCACAAAGAGGACACAGGTAGTTTACGATGCTCCGTACAAAGAGGAGACCGATTATTCTATCTCATTCTCTCGTAGGCTAAATCCTATAGATGTATGCACTTGTTTCTTTTTAGTGTAGCTTTTTCACCGAGTTTCAAATCACAACGGTGTTAAAGCAGTTTTCACTTAAAAAAAACCTCTTTCGTTCCTTTGTGAAATCTCACGTCCGTTGATCGATCTATTGAATTTAATGAACCTTCTAACGTCCTGATTTAGACATCCACAGAAAAGTCGAGTTTTGCAGATTATTAGCGACCCTCTCCTGTCCAAAGCCGGCAGCCCTCTTTAGACCATCCATCTTTGGGCGACCTCTGTTTCTTGTTACAAACTGCAACAGTCATTTGTAAGCCGTGCTACGTGCCCAGAATGGTCTGCTTGTTTATGGGGATTAAGTTGATAATCACAGCAAGCTTTTCTTTAAATTTATCTAATGAAGAAAAACCTTGCTTGGTTAATGTTTATCATTGCTAGTAACAAAATGCAGGAAAAGTTTAGTAGTTGTACCAAATTTAATGAACTACACTTCACTTTGGTTTCCGTTCCAGATTTATTTACTTTGAACAACTATTTCATAATAAAGAAACGAGCGAATGAACCAACAAAATATCAGTATTATTTCGTGCTTGACTTATCGTTAGGAAACAAAGTTAATTTAATTACAAAAATATCTGTATTTCTTAAGAGGCAGGGATGCGCTTGCAACAGTGAGAACACGTTACAAAGGAATTTCAAGAAACAGAGGTTCAAGCAAAGATGTAGGCAAGATGATGAGCGGCGGGGGAGAACTGAGAAGGGAGCCGCTTTTCTATTGGCACCCCACGCCGAGAAAGTCAATAGCAAAAACAGCGCTGCATTTCTGGAAAGAGCGCCCAGCTCCAGCGTCCAGTTTAATTTCAGTTGGGCATTTTCTGCCAGGACCTACAATGGCGAACTTAATTACCACAGCCTCTAGCCCAGGAGCCGACAAAGAACATGCAAAGAAAAGTTTTCTAAGGCTGCGTCGCCAATTATTAATAAGTTTGTAGGGAACTGAATCGGCCCTTTCCTAAGCGCATTCGCGTTAAAAACTTTTTGTGCTAACACCCCGCGACGTAAATTTGTAGGTGTGTAAAGCTTTTGCACTTTGGGAAAAGTCTGAACTAGAAGTTTGGCATTCAAGGGGTTTACATATTTTGATGAAAATAAAATAAAATATATCCTTGCGCAAAATACTTTCTTCCAGTCAATTATTCAGATACATTCATACCTTCTTGAGTGTAACAAGTATTAACGAAGACGAACTAAAAACCATTTTATTTATTGAAGTGAAACTTCTTTAGCGCCGTTAGTGACTTGAAATTCGGGTGAAACGAAAATGCGTCAAAACTCGGTTCAACACAAATACTCGGTTCTAATATAATGCATAAATTTGCACCTCAGCGCGTGCCTTCCATAGCGTAGTGGGTAAAGTGCCTGACAAGTCTCAGCGGCCAGAGAGACAAAGGGTTCAAATCCTACCAAATCCAAAAAAAAAACATTATTATTTTGTGAAATCAATATCCAATCTTCAAACCATTTTAAAAAACAAGCAAAAGAAAAGAAAGCTACATCTAGCGACTTTTTAGTTTCACTTCTACCGCGTGTGAATTACACAATCTGCTTTTTGTGTATACGTGTGCATATATAGTTTAAAGCATGTATTTTAGATATTTGATATATTTCTTCACTATTTAATATTATTTATACAATAGAATAAAAATTACACATATTAAGCGCAGGTTTGGTGAAACTTTCAGGATGCATTACATGTAATAAAACATTGGCTGATCATGTTATATTCTTTCACGCCAACGTCACTCTATCGATACGTTATTAAAATATGGATGCATTTATCACTTGCCGTTGTAAATTATTGATTAATTTAATGATGTGTGCGTTTCTTTTGAATTTGTGAAAGGGATATCATGATTTAGTATCGAGCAGAGTATCGGTGTTCCGTGACGTTGCAGTAGACCGTCGTTGGTAATGCGATGAATATGTAACTGAAGAAATTTCAAGTCGACGACATGTCCTTAAAACTATTGTATTTATGTATTAAATGCTGTGGAATTTTGGAATATAAACACAATATTGTATTTATGTATTAAATGCTAAGGAATTTAAGAGGAATATAAACGCTAGAAATATTTCGACTCATGCCTACAAAATTTAAAATCGCACGTCGTATTTGCACGAGGCAAGTAAGCGAAAAATTGGTTTTTATTTATTTTGTGCATAATTTCATAAAAATGAAAAAAAGTTAGAACATACAAAACCTCAAAAATAGTCTTAGCCATGAAGGGGTATTTTTAAAAATTGCTTCTTTTATTACATCATAGTTAAGTCATGAAAAAACATTTAATTTAGCTTATATTTTTTGTTATGTAAATAATAATTTTATTGTAGTTCCAATACATAGAAAAGCTAGTAAAAGCTTCAATTTATCCGTAGCATATTTACATTTGTAATCGTCGATTTGCTTACAATACATTATATTGCGTAAGTATTGTTTATTATTAATTACCAACATTTATGACAAGTAGTACCTACATACTTCAGAAAATATTACTTATTATTTTCTATTGAATGGTAATTTTAATTTTTTTTGTATATTTAATACTAGAAGTGTCACGAGATATAAAAAAAATCTGCGTTCAAAATGTATCGTATCCTTTTCCTCGATAGTTTTTGCGCTGTATAGATTAATGCCCTAGCGTGATCGTCCACCACGTGACCTTATCTCTAATATCAAATTATTATTTACCGTATTCTACAATAATACCGCATTTGTCACAAGAGCGGCCGTCGATAACGGCACTTGTAAAGAATAACGACGCAAGTGGTCACTTTTATGTTAATATAAAATATATTTAAAAAAATACCCTACAATTTTTATGTTACAAATTTTACACAGAATATTAAACACAAATTTGTAAAAGTATCAAATTTCACATTTCTTCGACTTGAAAATAATCAATGCTTATTTGATAATTTTGTAGTGGCGTTTCGTAATAGAAATACCGCGCAAGAGTCCCAATTCCCAACCGTCTGGAGCCAGTAAGACAGGTGGCATCCCCAATTGGGGTATGTTGTGAGGCTGAAAGTAGTGGGGAGGGAAATGAGATGGCATAGAGGAAGCTGGAAAGTGCTATACTGAGAGTAGATATTTTCCACTCTGGAAGGTACCGCAAATATACTATATATTATTTTAAATTAATGAGTTTAAGTTAATGAAAGAATACAAATTAATCATTTAATTTTTCGAAGAAAACTTCTTCATTAAGGTTTTTACTTTGTTATGGCATTATTTATTTTATTAAAACACAAATATCTTTGTACACATCACTTTTATTTAATACACACTTAACATGTTTCGTGAACGATGTTCAACTCATGATGAGGTGAATATCGTTCACGAAACATGTGAGTGTGTATTAAATAAAAGTGATGTGTACAAAGATATTTGTGTTTTAATTAAACAAATAAATCAGATAAAATTTACTCGTGACCATGGAGGCCGTATTACATTATTATTATAATTTATAATATATTTATAGGATAAATAAATAAAAAAATATTTTTATTTTTGTTAAATCAATATCCAATTTTCAAACCACTCCAAAATGAACATGTAAAAGAAAACACAAAAAAGCGACATCTAGCGACTCCCTAGCAGAAAACAGAAATACCAATAAGTTTTCCAAATGTAAAGGAAAAGTGTGACAAAAAAGTTCTTCGCAGTCTCCCTACTCTTGTCTACTTTAATATAAAGAAAGTTTCACTTCTACCGCGTGTGACCTATCAATATGTTGATAGGTTATGTAACACAAAACATTTTGCTTTATGGCACTAACTATTTTTAGAAATATTTAACTTCACTTGCACAATGCAAGATATTGAAACGTAGAATAAAATTGCACGAATATTATATTTTGTTTGTATTTGTAGTTTGTAATAGTAGTTGCACAATGCACAATGGTTGAAGTTCTAATCTTCGCAAGTTTAGTTGGTGGCGGAAGCACTATGCCTCTTTCCATGCATACCGAAGTGAAAGCCGCTTGTAAATTACCCATATATCCTCAGGTCAATTTAACATATACATTATTAGAAAAAATTAGATCCCAAGATTAGCAATTGTGAAATCACTACCTGTGCTGTGTGCGTTACGTTTTATTATAAAATTAGAGTTATTCTATTTATTTTTCTAATTTTCATTCTCACTGAGTAATTTTTATTTTTTTTTTGTTTTGTTAAAATTTAACACTTTCTTTAAATTATGACGTGCTTTTGGCGTAGATTAGTATTTCTTAGAAACAAAATGTTCAAATAATTTGATTTATTATTTTTTTGAATCGAAGCTCGATGAAACGGAAGCAAGCGACACTAAAAAGAGACAAAACACATACATCTATAAGATTTATCCTGCGCAATAAAATATTAATTTATTTCACGGGTACGCGGTTCCAATATAATACAATAAATCTACGATCCCACGCATGCTCCATTTGGTCTAGTGGTATAAAGCGCCTTAGCGCCCTGGCATTCAGCAAACTAAGGGTCGAATCCTACGAAATCCAAAAAAAATCAATATTTTTATTTATGTAATATCAATATCCACTCTTCAAACCACTCCAAATTGAACATACAAAGAAGACACAAAAGAAAAAACACATCTAGCGACTCCGAAGAAGAAAACACAAATATTAATAAGATGACCAAATGTACAGGAAAAGATGCACTGGAATACGACGACAAAAATATGGAAAAAAAATCATACTCCACATTGATAAAAAAGTGCTTAGTAGTTTCCCCACTCTATTTTAGTTTTCTGAAGGTTTCATTTCTACCACATGTGAATTGCACAATCTGATTTTTTCAAAATTATTTTCTATTAATATGTTTTTTATTCGTTTTCCATATTTTCGTACAAGACTTCATTGGTTAATGCAACCAAGAAAAAGTTGTATACGTCAAAAATTGAATGCAACTGCATGTTTTACCAAATAAAAAATAAGAGTAAAGAAAGTAGTTTTTTCTAACAAGTTCAGTGTTTACAACAGTTAGTTAACATAATTCTGTTGATAAGACTAGATGTCGTAAACACCGTGCGGAAACCAGTGCTTGTCAACCCTCTTACCCTTCAAAATAAAATATAATTGCAAAACAAAACAAATAGTTCTAACTTCTGAGTTAAATGGTTCCATTATAATGACAGTTTAGAGAAATTTACAATTTTGCTTTTGACTAAAGAAGACAAGGGTGGGGAGGCTACGAAGCACCGCACAAAGAGGAGACCGATAGGCTACGAAGGTTGGTTAAATCCTACAGATGTATATGTTCGTCTCTTTTTAGTGTCCTTTTTCGTTTCATCGAGTTTCAAATCACAACAGTGCCAAAGAAGTTTTCACTTCAAAATGGTTCCCCTATATTGATAGTTTAGAGCAATTTACAATTTCGCTTTTAGTTCTGACTTTCACATAAAAAAAACAGAGTGTGCAATTCACACGCGGTAGAAGTGAAACCTTCAAAACACATGTAGACAAGAGTGGAGATACTACGAAGCACCATATAAAGAGGAGACCGATAGACTTCGAAGCACCACCCAAAGAGGATATCGATTATACTATCTCATTTTCTCGCAGGCTAATTCCTCTAGATGTATTATGCGTTTGTCTCTTTTTAGCGTCGCTTTTTTGTTTAATCGAGTTTCATATCACAACGGTGCTAAAGAAGTTTTCACTTCAAAACTATCTGAAATCCCTAAATATAAAAATAGTTTTTGGACTTCTCAAATATTGAACATGAGACCTTCGAGATTGTGAGACGTTCTTAGGTAGGTACCCTGCTCCACAGGAACTTAATATAGCGTTTAAAATTGTAGCAGATAAATCACTATCGTAACCCAATTAGTCATGCATCTAATCGTTTCATCACTCAAAATGATGTCATGGTACAAAAATAGGACAGAAGACATTTATGGTCGTGGTATGTTTTGACCACATTTTGCTCTGCGGTGCGGCGATCGGTTTTAGAAATAAGATCTGTGTTTCCACAGGCGGCGCCCTACAATCGTAATTTGCGGCGATTTCATCAACGCGATGGTATCCGACGTTAACTTAGAAACGTGTGAAGATATTATTACATTTACTTAGGAATGGTAGAGCGGACCAAAGTGTCAGGTTCAGCTAAGCCTTCCATAATTGTTTATGTGTGAAGCCTTTGAAAGCCATTTGAAAGCCTTCTCCTAGAAAGATGGTGGAAGGATTTTAAATTTTATTCGTAACCAGAAAACGTGATGTTCAGAAATTAGTGATAGGTACTTTCTGAAGGAAGATGATTCCATAGGAAAAGAAAGGCATTTCATGCAACGTTTCAATTCTGGATTCTGGATGCAATTATATACTATTCTGAGATAATAATTATTAGATGAGCAAATAGTAATAGTGTAAATGAATAACCCTTTACGATAGAATTACAATCGAGTATTTTTACAATGAGTAACGTTAAAGTGCATGGAAGATTTAAAATTTATTTTTCTGTTTCTAATCATTGTAATAAATATAAGTAATTTTAATATTTTCAATCATAATTATTGATTTGAAAAATCGCACATTCCGAAACGATTTCAATTGTCTACAACGTCTTTATGACATAGAAACTGCCACTGGCTGGTAAGACGGTTGTTACCAATACTAACATTGCCCGGCTTGACGTCAACCCCGCCGAATTCACTAATAATAACGAACATGTCATTTTGGCGGTAAATCGAAATATATTTAAAATCTTTATAGAAAATTAATTCGTCAACGTAAAAATAAAATAAAACTATCTTCACCATCGCAATTTTTTCCGATAATAAAAAAAATCGATTGCAGTTGGCATGCGGTAGAAGCAAAACTTTACCAAAACAATCTCAATCAATGAAGAATCAAGGAGCCTAGAAAAGTGAGGTCATAATCAAATCGGTCAATGAGCGCAGACCTAGCGTTATTTCCGTTTTATATATCAACCAATAGGAGCCTTGATACGAGTTTGATGCTTCGCAGGTGCTGTGTACGTCATTTCCGTTTCATCCAAATTCCAAGTCACAACGGGGCTGTAGAAGCTTCACTTCAAAAACGCACTGAAAATACTGCATTTCAGTCATGTGATATCTTGAATGAAACCATACCTTTGTTAATAATATTATGAACTAAATGTGCAATTTGGCTGTCCTGTGACGGGAAAACTTCCCAGTTGGACAGATAAAGCATTATTTTGTAATGTATTTTATTGTAATAGAGTTTTAAGTAAACCCTAATGAGGTGAGCAAATAAATAAATAAAATAAAATATAAATGTCTACATAATGTATATACTTACTCTAATGAAGGCATCTCATTTAAAGTTTTCTAAACTAGGTTACATTTATCTAGAATATACTTTCGACATTGAATGGTAAACTCTTCATACTAATCAGCAAAAGGCACACTAAACGCGATCCTCTGTTCCCGGAAAAGCCAGAAGAGATAATCTGTTCTTCTTTGAAGCACCAATGGTCTTTGACCGCTGCCGTGGCGTGTACTTAAGTTTGAATGCTCATGGTTGCAATCTCAACGTATTAGCATTATCCAGTGCTGATAAACCTTTCCCAAAGAACCTCTAATATTTTAACGTCACGCCCGCCAGTGCCATTTTTTAAAAAGTGGTTTCATAACGAATTTTTGGCAATTTCCGTAAAGCATCATAAATGAGACATATCGTTAAAATTGTCTAGTAGTTTTATGAGCCCTTGGATAAAGAGGACCAATAATTCTTGTGGTACTGTAATGTTATACAAAGATCTATACAGTTTCTACCATACATTAGGCTGGTTTTTAAACAACCCCATTCTTCACAAATTTCTTAAAAATAATAACGATGTTCTTACAGGGTGCAGTTTTGTTTTTATTCAAGTTTTTGTGTATATATTTTTTATTTTTATATTTCATTTTTTTAATTTGCACATAATTTCTGTCTGCAATTTTTGTTCAACACTAATAATCCCAGCTTTGATGTTAATTTCCATCAAGAGCTATGGAGCTTTGTAATATCTGTCAAAAAAGTTAAATTATAAGATTTCTTATTAAAACTCGAGTAAAAGCCGTTTGAAACCATGCATCTCATTTTTTGTACGACTCCAAAAAAGTATCTGTAAGTTGGTTACACGGAAGATTACCGAAGATAATCGCACGTGAATACACAACGCCCGGAAGGTAAAAGGGGGAAAGCCCTAAGTAGGCGCACGTATTCAGGAGCCCTTTGAGGGCGGGCACTATTAGACGGGTGAAGAAGCACCGGGAAGCGGCGCGGAGGGGGAGGTGGAGGGTATCACGGGGCGAAGGCAAAACGGGACAACCCGCGACAGCAATCAAATCATTATACTTTCTAGGCAAATTATTGAGCACATGTGGAGCTTGCAATTTTTCGAAAGTTTTGGAAAATCACCACAAAAAAACTTTTAACATGATTAGAAGGAAAAAATATTACAATATATTTTTCTTTTTGTCTTGTATGTATACGTAAATGTATGCATGTGTGTGCATGTGTTTGGGTACAAATGCATATAAATATATGTGTATGTATTATTTACACATTTATGCACGCGTGCACACGCATTTTCTACTTTAAATTATAATTTTTACAATTTTCATTATAATTTTTGTACTAATTTTCAGCATGTTTATATATTTTATCCACAGGTTTACGCTAGACTTCACAAAGCAACTACATATATTCCAATGGTAACCATGAAACAGGCAGCCGCCTAGCATGGTGATTTAATGTATCGTAAATGTTTTAATGTATTAATGAAAAACAAATAACTTTGTGTACACCGCTATTTAATTAACAATATCAACATGTTTCGAAAACTATGTTTTCGAAACATGTTGAAATTGTTAATTAAATAGTGGTATACACAAAGTTGTTTGTTTTTCATTAAATTAATAATGACGCCACAGAGTGAATTTGCGAATTTTGAAGAAATATTATCATGTATTTTATAAATAAATAAAATTTAATAGATTTTTATGCGCCTGTTCGGCAATGCAACAGTTAGGTTTAAGGCCGATTTAACTAAACCTACCAACCCCGTGCGCGCCGTAGCAAAAAGTCAGGTTTTTCACTATTTCAGTATTCATATAAGTAAGGGGAATATTCATATTTTTTTTTACAATTACTGATATATGTACAAAAATGCATGTTTCAGAATATTGTTAACTTGGCTTAATGTGCAAATAAATCACTAAGGATGATTATAAATATCGTTTAACCCTCCAGGAATCGGGAGTATTTTGCCAGGAAGTCAAACTATTTCCGCTTTGCAATAAAATACAAAGGCGATGAAATACTTTACAAATGTCATTTTAGAAGGTAGAAGTAAAGTATAATTTTTGAAATATTAAAATATTTAATACGAGTACGAACAGTTTTAAAAATGGTTCACCTAAGTTTTTTGTATTTAAAATTACTACTAACGAAAAAAAAGAAAAACACATATGTTTTATTAGGCTAATGCATTATAAACCTCATTATCACCTCTTTTCACAAAAAAAAAAATATAAATAAAAAATTCACGAAATTGCATGCATTTTTCTCAAATTTCTAAAGGAAATTTTGGTTACATGGAGATATATATTTAATTTTTTCTATGTTTAAATTCTAGGTTAAAACATAGAGCGTAGAGTTTTTCTTTCTAACACCATTTAGATCATATTTGTAACCATGATAGTAAGGGAGATACAACGATTTATAAGAGACCTGTACGAGCTGGGAAAAATTTGGTCTCCTGTGATTAAATGGGTTAACATGCGTAACTCTGAACAGATATTTAATATCTAGAATTCTGATCTGTATTGATTTGGTAGAAAACACAAATCACCATTTATCGTAAGACCTTTCGACTCAGGCCCAAATCAGATCTGTTAAAAAAAGTCTGTTTCATAGATTTCTTCAGAAGTAAGGAAGAAGTTTTCTTACTTCGGGCACACGTTCACGCCTACAGAATGCAAAGGTTTATCTGCTTAGAGTATTAAGTGTTTTAATTATGTTAATCTTAACTATGAAGCAGAAAACTTTATCCGTATTCAGCAAAAGCTCTGTAATGGAGTTCTGGACTCACGGCCAAGTAGTGGCGAGCATTATTATTGTAGTCTGGATGTAGTTTTCAGGTTAGAATATGAATAAATTATAATATTTTTTTTTACAATAATTTCATCTTTGGGGATGCCGTCGAGCACAGTCTAAAATCTTGATTTAAAAAAAAAATTATAAAAAAAAGATTCCGGGATGGCGTAGAAGAAGGTATCCAGATATCTGGACCACGCGGGAACGGAAGGACCGCGTCGAAGGACCACGAAGAAGCGCGTCGCATCGCCTGAGCCGTACCGCCTGGTCCCGGTCCCCGACTATCGACCTCCGCCGAATTAATTACCCATCTCTAATCTCTACGCTGTTTACTTTAGAATATCTGCAATTGTTTTTGTAGCATTTGAAAACTAGGTCGCTGGTGATCTGATAATGTAAACGCGTACATCGATCACGTAGTGCAGAAATCAATTCAAAGTTCCAGAGTATAAGAGTATATACATAGATTATAAGATACTCTCTAAATGAATTGAAGCGTACCATGAAAAAGCTTAATATGCGTTTAGGGACTGGATTTTAATAGTCAGGTGCTTTTCAACCGTCGTAATCCCCTTCTTCAAATAGATATTTAACAAAAATGGCTATTGGAATCAGATTTTCTTTATTGACTGACTCCTAGTGCACTTAAAAAAAAAAAAAAAATTTTTTTTTTTTTTTAGACATATTCTTCTTATTATTATTATTATTTTTATACTTATTTTTGTTTTTATTATGTATTTTATTAAATTGAAATATTTTTTTCCTGTATTGTATTATACTTAATTGTACTATGTTTCTGTCCACACTGTTCCTGCCGACAAGCTACTTGCAGTAGCTTTGCAGGTATAATGTAAACATGAAAAAAAATCTTTTTTCTGTAATAAAAAAAAAAAAAAAAAAAAAAAAAAAAAAAAAAAAAAAAAAAAAAAAAAAAAAAAAAAAAAACATTTTTTTTCAAATAATCCCATTAAATTTGGGATGCCGTAGATGGTTCCATGGTAATTGATCTCCCAAAAGTTGGCCCCCCGTCATAATTTTATACAATATGCAGTCGGTTTAGGGAAAATACGATATACATACTTACACAAAATCTAACTAAGTGTCTCCAAATAACTGAAGTATAAAACATATTTTCATTCAAATACATCGGTGAATTAACTACTCGTTCATAAACTTGGTGTATAAGTAAATACAAAAAATCGAGATTCAAAATTGTTGTCACTTAGTATAAGTGCAGGTTTTTTAAAACGCGACCACAAAAAAATTGTATTGTTAAAATAGCATTTTTTAAAAACGTTCACACATGTAGCTACCTACGCATTAAAAACTCGAATAATTCAATACAGTTATTTGTGTCTTTGTGGTTCTATTGCATTACACGATGGACATAAAAAGCTTGAATAAAATGAGCTATTTATTAAAAAGCACATCATTCCAGAGATGAATTATCAATGTTTATAAATAGGACAATGTTCCAGTTAATTCTGTAATGACGTTTGCCTCTTATCTCTGCTGAAGCGTTGCAAGTTCCAATACACTTTAGCTTATTTATGTGGCCTCTGAATTTCGCAGAATGCACTTCAATAACGAGAAAAGCAAAACTGATTATGTTACGATTACGTACCTACGTTGTTTTTTGTGGTTCAAAGTTACAACTCAATGATAAAATGCAAATATCTAACAAAAACATTTGTGCAAAGCTCAACCAGATTATTATTTGATTGCACTCAAAAAGCTTTGCGGTTGTACCTACTAATTATTTCAATTTATTACACTCATCCTCTTTAAGTTAAACACTACATTGCACAAGCAGTTATTTCAGCTTTTTATGACGGAAAAAGAATTAATAAAAAAAAATAGTTCTTCAACAGAATATATCCCATAATTATTACAGTAAAGGAAAACAATTATATAGGTGAGCACAATTTTATAATTCATTACATTTTTTTAAAATGAAAACTTCTTTTGTGATTTGAAACTTGATGAGTTGGAAACGAGCGACACTAAAAAGAGGCAAACACATACATCTATAAGATTTAGCCTGCGAGAGAATGAGATCTTTGTGCAGTGCTCCGTAAAATAAAATGTAAGATAATTTTTAAGCTTGGTAACAATTTTTAATAAATAAACCCTAAAATTATCCTACTCCTGATGCTCTGCGTTCGTCTCTTTCACTCGAAGTTTAGTTTTCTGAAGGTTTCACTTCTACTGCGTGTGAACTGCACACATGATTTTTTTAACATTAACTCTACGCAGGAGGCCCGCAAGGCAAATAATTTCCTTAAGGGCATATATTTTTGGGGATACTGTGTTTCAAATCACAATGGTGCCGAAGAAGTTTTCACTTCAAAAAATTGAATTGTTTGTACAAAAAAAATTGTTTTGAAAAAATTTGCAGGAAATTTCTAAAAAATTAATCTTTTTTTACTAAAATTTCCATAATGTAGAATCAACCCCTAAGTAAATGCATTTTATCCCCCGGATGTTGTATGGGGAGAGGAAGGAGATGGGGAAGAAGAAGTTGGGGAAGTACCTGACTAAAAAGATTTGGTGACCAAACACACCTAAAGCCATTTCAAGCAACGTTTCAATTCTAAAAGGTGGTCTTAAACTAGGGCGATACTGAGAATATCTTCCACTCTGCAATGTGCCGCAAATATGTATACGTATGATCTTAAATTAATGAGTTATGAAATAACATGTGCCGCAAATATGTGTACGTACGATTTTAAATTAATTAGTCATGAAATAACATGTGCCGCAAATATGTGTACGTACGATTTTAAATTAATTAGTCATGAAATAACATGTGCCGCAAATATGTGTACGTACGATTTTAAATTAATGAGTTATGAAATAACATGTGCCGCAAATATGTGTACGTACGATTTTAAATTAATTAGTCATGAAATAACATGTGCCGCAAATATGTGTACGTACGATTTTAAATTAATTAGTCATGAAATAACATGTGCCGCAAATATGTGTACGTACTATTTTAAATTAATGAGTTATGAAATAACATGTGCCCCAAAAATGTGTACGTACGATTTTAAATTAATTAGTCATGAAATAACATGTGCCGCAAATATGTGTACGTACGATTTTAAATTAGAGTTATGAAATAACATGTGCCGCAAATATGTGTACGTACGATTTTAAATGAATTAGTCATGAAATAACATGTGCCGCAAATATGTGTACGTACGATTTTAAATTAATTAGTCATGAAATAACATGTGCCGAAAATATGTGTACGTACGATTTTAAATTAATTAGTCATGAAATAACAAAAATTAATAAAATAAAATTTATTTACACACGCCGGGATTCTAACCCGCGACCTTCAGATTGCTAGTCGAGGACCATACATCTCGACCTCGGAGGTCGTCTAAATTATCGCTTGATTAAATATTCTAACTTCTGGTGGAGTAAGGTACGTCTATTACTAGCTAGGAACTTGTTATTCCTGGCGAGATAGATCTTCTGATATGAAACGGATCGTTTTGTTTTAATGGGTCTCTAAACTATTTGATAATGAGCGCAATCTGTTCACTTTTTGTTCTTCTCAACCAACAATGACTTAGCCTTCCATGACTCATTACTCGTTATGAAATATATTATTATTGAGTGAGTAACTACTAAATATAAATATTTAACATTTAAATGCTGTTTTTGATTAGATATTATTATACTGCAAAGAATTAAAAGTTTAACGGAAGTCATAAAACTAAATATTTAAATTTTATTTCAATATGTTGCAACTTCCTTGCAACTGCACAAAATTCCTCGCAACTGCACAAAATTAAATTTCTAGCAACAGCCCAAAGTTGAATGAAATACAAAAAATAAAATACCTTGGAATAATTATTGACCAAAACTTAAATTGGAACTCCCAAGTGGAAAATGTTAGCAACAAGTTAAAAAAACTAAAAAAAAACCTTTTCAAAACAATAAGAAACATTTTAGATAAAAAAACAGCTAATTAAAATTTATTATGTATTAGCCAAATCTCATCTATAATATGGTATTATAGGATGGGGAAGCTCGTGCGATTACACTGTAAAACCAGTCCTCATGGACACAAAAGGGCAATTTTGAAAATTATATCTAGAGTCCCCCTTAGAACTCCTACAGACTATGTTTTAAAGGCACTGCATTTAATGTTCTCTTTTTTAATTTTTTTATTTTGTTAATTTTTATCTTTTTATTTATTCATATGTAATTAATATTCATATATAATAACATATGTAATTATACCCTATATGGGATGTGTGGGATTGCACTCCCCTCCCCACATCCTGGAATAAAGACCTTATTATTATTATTATATTATTATTAATGTCACTGAAACAATTATATACAAAAGATATTCTAATATACGCATTCAATAACCGGGGTAACTTTGCACAAACAAACTCGAGCCGATTCACAAGATCCACATTATTACATGTTTTCCACCAACCAACAACTAAAACGACTTTGAGACAAAGAAATATGCAATACTTCTCTATAAAATTATTTAATATACTCCCTCTTGCAATAAAAACTATTAAAAAAATGAACGACTTCTAAAGAAGAATTAAGATATGGATTATGGACATGGGAAGGAAGAACAATTTTGCAACCAAATAAAGATTAATGGTTGTTTTGTGCTTTCTTTTAGATACAACTTTACAATTTTCCTCTTGTAATATTTTAAAACAGGTATTTACATATAATTCAAACACAAAAACATGTACAATGTGCCCTTAGAACGGGGGGTACCCCAACAAGGATACATTATTTTCTAAAACAATATAAAAAAATAGAAATTAAATAAAATAAATGTGGGTACGTGAATTATTAATAGAAACTCCCGAAATTAGTCCGAGATGTAACCGTATATTTTCCTGATTTTTATTTTTCAGATTTTCGATTGACTTCGCTGATATTGTCTTCATTAATTAAAAAAAACAGTTATATTGAGGGGTAGGTACCTAAAGAAATAAGGTATTAAAGTATTTGACCAACATTCGTGAATACACGGACAAAATGTATGTTAGGAGGGACTGCCACGGTGGCGAGGTATGGAAATCACAGTAGATAACTGCGCTAAGTTTCAGAAGAGCAATCAAAATTATTGAGGTCTGCAACATAAAAGTTGTTTGGTGTGCTTTAAAATTCTCGGGATTCGTATAAAAGCTGTCGCCTGTTTGAGCAGGATGACGGTAACATTAGATTATCGTGTTCGAGCCGGAGTCGCTTTGATACCGAGCAGCAGGAAGCGATGACCAGCGGTGTGTTCCGTTACGGCGGGCGTGCCCAATCGCCTAACCGACCGGTCCCAATAACACTCGACCTTTAGTCTCGGGAAAACTCTGCAGTCGACCACGGTGCGATTGCATCCTAACTGGATCGATCAAAAAGTTTTTAAAGCACGAAACACTGCCAACTAACGTTTTTAATAGCACACAGGAAGAATTGCCACTATTAAGTTCATCAGTAGATAAATTTCAAAGTTTTCAGGACATTGACAAATCAACTAATCAATACAAAACAATACAAAATATATTTTTCATCACGATGCTCGCGCCTCTTTTAATCATAAGCGTCCGCTTATATAAAAGAGAAACATCGAAAAATCAAAAAAAAAACTGTGAAAACTTATTTTATGAATTATTTTTTTGCTTTTTTTAACTTTGTAAACTGATTAAAAAAACCCACTTTTGAAAAGTGGTCTAAAATCATTAGAGCAATTGAATTTTTTTTGAAGTCTTCTTTAGCACCGCTATGATTTGAAACTCGATGAAACGAAAAAGCGACACTAAAAAGAGACAAGCACATACATCTATAGGATTTAACCTGCGATAGGATCAGATCTAATTGGTCTCCCTTTTGTGCGTTGCTTCGTAGCCTACCGGTCTCCTCTTTATGCGGTGGTTCGTAGCCTCCCCTAGTCTACTTTAGTTTTCTGAAGGTTTTACTTTTTCCGCGTGTGAACTGTGCACAATTTTTATAAATTATTTTTGTATTTTATTCCTAGTTCCATTTAATTTTTAAACATTTACATTAAATTAAATTAAATAATGTTATTGTTAAGTTCAGCAACTAGTTTATAACTTAATAATGACAATATTACATTAAACTAAAATTCAATAAAAAAAAATTTAAAAAATCTAGCCCATAAACCTAATCTTACTAATGTAACTTATTTAATTTTTTTTTTCATTTTTCACGAGGGTGACTTTTCATGAGTGTGTTGTATCGTCACTGTCCTGGGTAATTAAGTAACAAGTCTGGTTACCCCAGCAAACATCGCGTACCTCCGATACTTTACTCTTTATTCCATTATTGAAATATTTTAATAGCCCCGGTTCGCCGACTTCTGCTTTATTATTACGGTGATAGTAAAGTCCACCAATTTTACTGCATCGATGGTCTTGCATGATTTTAATAATTCAGTGTCGGAAAGAGGATCGGGTGAAGATGTCGACGTTGAAATATTCTTGAATAAGATCCTTTGAGATGTATCGATTGGCTGCTACACTGTTTATTGTCATAATTATTTTCCACTTCTTCGAGCACGGTCAGGGGGAAGTCGCTTCGTTCCAATTAGTTCCATTAATTTCAGTAATAAAGGACTGCAGTGAAAAATAGTGGGACTTGAAAATATATTTTCTGATAAATAACAAGCGTCGATTCAATCCGGGGGGGGGGGGGGGGGGGTAAAATGCATTAACTTCGGGGTTGATTCTACATGATTTTTTATTGAAAAAGACTCGTTGTGATTTGAAATTCGATGAAACGGAAACGAGCGATACTAAAATATACAAACACATACATATATATAGGATTTAGCCTGCGAAGAATGAGAAAGCAATAAAATATTTATTTAATTCATGGGTACTCGGTTTCAATATAATACGATAAATTCACAACCCCACGCAAGTCTCCTTTGGTGTTGTGGTATAAAGTGCCTGACGAACCTCAGTGGCCAGACATTTAGCGGACCAAGGATCGAATCCCACGAAAACCAAAAAATTTTTTTTTTGTTAAATCAATATCCTCTTAAAATAAATATCTAAATAAATAAAATAAATATTTTCAGATCAATCCAAAATGAACAGGCAAAAAAAAAACACAAAATAAAGCGACTCCCAAGAAGAAACCACACATATTAAGAAGATGACTAAATGTAAAGAAAAAATGCACTGGAATTCGAAGACAAAAATATGGAAAAAATCACCCTTCACATTGATAAAAAAGGGTTTCGTAGTCTCCCCACTCTTGTCTACGTTAGTTTTGTGATATAGCTGTCGATAATGCAAGGATTGAGACTTAAATAAATACGGTTGCAACCCCAGGGTCAGGGCCCAGAATCATTCCTAACACTTGCTGTTAAGAGGAATATAAACGCTAGAAATATTTCGTTTCTCACGCCTTCAAAATTTAAAATTGAGCTTCTTATTTGCACGAAGAAAGTAAGCGAAAAAGTGGTTTTTATTTATTATGTGCATAATTTTATAAGAATGAAAAAGTTAGAACACACAAAACCTCAAAAATAATCTTAGCTATAAAGTAGTATTTAAAAAAAAATTGTTTCTAATATTACTTCATAGTTAAGTCATGAAAAAACATATTTTTTGTGGTTTACGCTTATATTTTTTGTTATGTAAATAAAAATTTTATTGTAATTTCAAAACATAGAAAAGCTAGTAAAAGCTTCAATTTATCCGTAGCATATTTTTTGATGTTCATAATGTAAATCGATTCGTCGTAAAGATTAATTTAAATAGGATTTCACATATAACTTCATCTTAAGCTATCCGAGCCCATTGTAATTTCTCAACAATAAAAGTCGAAAATTTTGTTGACCCCTGAATTTTTTTTAATATAAAGAGTTTGCGAGACAAACCTGGAGAACGAAGGAGGTTAAAACGTATATTCCTCATTACAAATTATGTATTGATGTGATTTTTCTATTATCTTTTAATAAGTTACCTGTATCTGGTTTCGGGATCCATGTGCAACTGTCTACATTTGCATACGGCAGGGGCGCAGGGAGGCGGGCTGCGAGCGCGGTTCAAGCCTACGATGACACAGTCACGACTCGCGGTCGCGGGTCGCGGGGTCACGGGCCGGTCGTGACAAGAACCAAACGGTTCGGTCCGCGCCCGCCACCCACCCACACCCACCACCCACCTGCAGAGTACGGACCTACCCACTAGCCGCAAGTTCAAGTCGTTTATAGATTCAACTAGCCGAGATAGTGTCGGAATTTTAACTAGTTCCATTGACGGATGATATTACGCAGACATATTTATGAAGGTACAACTTTTACACGTACGTTTGTATTTGTAGTCTGCATATATGTATGTGCATATGTATAATGTAAAAAAAATTGGTTGTCTGTAAAGTCGGACGATAATTTTACGTGATAACGTCATATAATAACGATGGAGTGGAAGAGAAATAGATGCGTCACAAGCAGAACGCTTAGGCCGATCGTGCCTCTCTATCGCTTGTATGCACGCTCGGCTCAGGCGGAACGTGACAATGAGTCATGCTTTTTCGTGCGTGCAGCCGGCGTTCATCGATTTATAAGACGTTATCACTTCAAAAAATATATTTAGGTCTCAACTACCAAGAGCCATTTTTTTTATTCCGAATAGTAGTCTTTCTCTAGGTGGCATCTACCTCTACGGAACAAGGTTGAAAAGTACTGATTTTGATTAACCCCTCAAGCAAATTTGTTCGGTTTTTGGAATAACTCATATGCGTATCGTTGTGTCTTCCTTACACATCACAGAAATCGTTGTGTCTTCCTTACTATCATGGCTAGAAATATGATCTAAACGGCGTTAGAAAGAGAAAACAACACCCTTTACATTAAAATCTAAAGTTACCTGCAAAATAATTAAAATGTACACCTTTATGAATCCAAAGTTACCGACCGTAATTTGATTAAAATGATGAAATTTTTTTATAAATAATTTTTACGTAAACGACAAAAAAGTGAGTTGACGATAACGTTGTAATGTCTAATGTTTAAAACATCATTATTTACAAACATGTCAATTCAGTTCCATGCCAACTGAGAATAAATTCAACTCAACACCTCCTTGAAAAGTCATTAAAAGCTATGAAAAAAAATATTTTAAATTAGCCGATAACCTTAACCTAACTTAACCTATTTAACCAATTTTTTTTATATAAATTTTGTTATCACTCTAAATGACTTTTCTGAGATGGTTCTGAGTTGGTTTCATTCCGAATTATCCGGTTACCGTCAATTCATACATACAATACAATAAAAACTTTCTTGTAAGTATTTTAATTTTTTTGTTCATTTTGAATATCTATGTATTGAATTGTACATACTAAAAGGAAACTCTCATGAAGAAAATACGTTGCGTTTATGTTTTTCATGTTCAGTACAAAAATTTTCACTCTCTTTCATCTTTTTGCTTTGAATGATGTGAACGTCAACACTGTTCAGTTTTAAATTTATTTGAATTTCGTTTTTATTTTCTTGATGAATGAATGAAGTAAATGGAATCTAGGAAGTGGAAATTAATCCAAATTCCTAGAGTTGAAACTCTGCAGATAGATTCATTGTAGATGACAATGCATTCTATCAACTTTTGGTGGAAATCTCGCGTGCGAATACGAATTTCTCTGAAATTGGATGATATTACAGCGAATAAATGTCGGTCTTATCCGATTGGGTTTTGGCTCAATTGTTAGCGTTGTTGTCTCTTTGAAGGAAAGTTTAATCGTCAGTCAAACCAAAAAAAACCTTGAAATTGGTTACTAGTCGGCCCAAGATATGGCGCAATTAGGTCGAAATCTAATACAGTAAAAAAACTTTGTTTTTTACGGGTTTGTTTAATTTTTATTCGGTGCAATGAAAGCGTTTCGTTGATTAGAGTTGAAACTTTGGCTTTGACATCAATGTCATGCAGCCATCAATCTGTTGACAGATAATAGCAAAAATATCACGTTGACAATGTATTTACTTTGAAATTGATACAAACACAACCATTGTTCCTTTGTTTGATAAGTTATCATCAAGTAACCCACACTTGAAGAGATGTTTAGTTGTCGTAGAAGACGACGTCGCATTTAGTGCTTAGCTCATCTCAAACCCTTTTATGCGTCCTATTAAATACAATGTACGTAAATGCATATCTACTTATGTATATATATCTATAATCAGTACCTACCTACAGTGGCGTAGCTACCACGTGGGTGGCACCCGGGGCGGATAACTTGGTGTCACCCCAAGCCCCATTAAAGATGACTTTGAGAAATTCAAAACGCAAATTTCGACTTCATAAAAAATAAAAACATTACTTACTAGTCAAATGTGTAAAACAAATTTTCGAAATCCTCAAAATTGCTTATTATTATTTATTATTATTCCTTCATTATTTATTTATGTTCACACAACAATGAAATACAGAAAAAAACATTCAGATGATTGATAATTTTTTTCAGTCAGTTATCGATAGATTCTGCTTTATTTGTATGCGGGTTTTGCGTTTATCAGTTATCGTTTATTACAAAAAAATTAATTATGCAATCCACTTAGGTAGGTATCTTGTTTTTTGAAAGATTTCTTTCAACACTTTTAAAACCACTAACAGAATAACAACCTTTTCAACAACCAATAGGTGATAATTCCCTTCACGAGTTCATGTCAATCACAATGTATGAAAGAAATGAGAATCACAGGTGACAAGCGAGGAATATTTTAGAGGAATTTTCAACCGAGCAATAGAGCTAGGAACGAATAAAGTAGAGAATTTTTGGGAAATCCCTGTCCGATCAAGCCATAGAGCTATGAAAATATAAATAACAGACCGTGTTCATGTGTAAAATATTTTTGTGACAATATTCTACCTTCGTAATTTTTTTCCACGGTTGGGTGTCACCCCCCATCGGATGGCATCCGGGGCGGCCCCTCCCCCCCGCCCACCCTAACTACGCCACTGCCTACCTATCTATTAGGATTTTTATCCATTTAACCAGTTTACAAATTGAATATCCTCGAAATATGCATCATGAAAAACATCCGGGTTCCAGTCGTCTATAAAATATTTTCTCACATTTTGACCGATAGTTTATTTATAGGTTTCATTTGAAAAGTACGCTTTAATGCATAAAATTACACCTTAAGCTGTGATTACTATATTTTAATTGAAGAAAAAAGTAATATTAGTAAATCTAAACGAAAAATGAAACAGAAAGACATAGAAATTTAAAAAAAGATAACTTTCACAACTGGGAACCGAACCCAGGGTATCTGTCTTACCGGGGCAATGCATTAAAATATTCAGGCTTGATTATTTTGTAATTTTTATCGTCATATCTCAATCTCAAAATTATCAACGTTATCCTTAACTCACTTTCCTATATTTTTGCTGCTATCTTTTTGTATGATTACAAAGTTGTACACATATTTACACGTATCCTAGATGGAGTGTCGGATACACCATCAGACTTTTTGAAAGAAGCCTAGAAAATATATATATATTTTTTTAATAAATGTATTCTTTTGAAAACAAAAAACAAATATACTTTCCTAAATTAAACCGAAAGTGCAGAATAAAGTAAATAAATCCCCATAGAATCCTATTTCACTAAAGTAAAATAAGTCCAATTGAAAATATCTGCGAGCACTACGAATTGCGTTATTTTCACTTGAACTACACCAGATTCCACTGATCTGGTTTGGTGGTTCGACGGTACACCCAAAATTGGGAGACATTGTGTAACAGAGGGATTAAGGAAGGACAAGGACCTGTGGCGGGGAGACCAAGCTCCCCCCTCCCCTCCTCAACCCTTCAAGCCTGTTGCCGAGCTCCATCATCTTACGATACTTATATTATGTGCAAAATGACGGGCGCCAAAAAACAATGTGTAGATTTCCATCGCTTAATTTGATATAGGATAAAATTTGGTAAGTCCATGATACTAAGCTTTTTGTTATTTAATTTGATTACAAAAGTACTTAACTTTAAAAAAATGTTAATAGGAAATGGATGGAAACATTAAACATAAAACATTTTTCCAGTTTTGATACCATTAAGTTTAATTTATTGCAATACATACGAGTACATGTATGAAATCTTTACATCTCTATTTCGAGTTTGGAGAGCATCACAAAAGGTTTTCAAAATTTGACGTTAAAATGTATGAAAGATTTTCGCAATGCTTTCTGTGATCATTTTTAAAGTATTCCGAGGGATAATGGACGTTTTTCATGATAGATTTCTCCACTTATTATTACAGAGCTTGATATATTGACTATAGCAGGTTTTCTGTAGTACTTTTTAACCTGCATTGAAATGCATTTTTTAGCCTGAAATTTTTTCTTCTAAAACAACGTGTATAGTGGTATTGCATTACACATTCACAAAATAAGACACAAACAAAAAATAGCGGTACACAAAACAAGAGCAATTGCAACAAAAAAAGTGCACGAATTTGTAAGTACTTGGTAAGCCCGTGATACATTCTAAAATGTCTACCAAAACAGATATCTGTCAACGAGAATAAGGAATAATAGAAGCACGAGTTAATACACAGATTTTTGAAGTGAAACTTCTTTAGCACCGTTGTGATTTGAAACTCGATGAAACGGAAACGACACTAAAAAGAGACAAACACATACATCTGTAGGATTTAGCCTGCGAGAGAATGAGATAGAATGAAACCTTACCGCATTGGCCGTTCTGATTATTAGCTAACTTTTCAAGGCTCCTTATTGGTTGAAATGGTGCGGGCGAAGGTTAGACTTCTACCGCGTGTGAACTGCGCTAGATTTTTTTTCATATGAATATTTATTTTTGAATTTATTATCTCGTGTGACTGAATTACAATCTGTCGATTTTAAAGTACGATTTGACAATTTTGTGAACCGTTAATGCTAAACACGTTTTATTAAAAGGCATACTACCACTGCAATCTTGTTTTCACAGTTTCAAAAATCCGTTTCCTATACTAACGTAAGTAAGCAAGTTTAAAATATCACGGAGTAATTTACTATCACGGACTCACCCAATTTTACACTGACTCCTTCAAATGATAAAAAAAATGTACCGAGACGAAGAGTGGATGTGCCGTGTACTCATAGCCTGTTGGTGCCAAAAGCTCAATAACTTTTATGTTTTACAATTTCGTAAAACTGGAAAAAATCTCGACCGAAAAAAAAACCTACATTTTTCTCTAATTAACGATCAACGATACGAAAAAAAAATGGTTGTCTGTAAAGTCGGTTAACGGACGATAATTTTACGTGATAACGTCATAAGAAAACTTTTACATAGAATTTTACCGTCACAAGCCGAACGCTTAGGCCGATCGTGCCTCTCCATCGCTTGTTCCGCGCTCTCCCTTGCACGCTCGTCTCAGGCGGAACGTGACAATGTGTCATGCTTTTTTACGTCAAAAACGTACACGGGTTGTTTTTCTTTTCAACCTACATAACTTTTACCACTCTATCACATTTCCACCATTCCGTCACATTTTGTTTTTACTATAAATGAATCTCTCTGGATCTCAGAGGGGAAATTGTAGCAAGGGAGGAAGGAGGCCTAAAATGCCTATTGGAGGTGACAAACACGAGCTGCGTGTATACCTATTTCGAATGAAAACCCACGTGACGGAAGTGTCGTACGACATAAAAATTGTAGGAGACAAGTTTTTGAGATTTTTTAAAATACTTTATTAAACATCATTAAAATAATAATCGGTGTTACTTGATAGGTTTTGGAGTTTAAAAATAGTTTTATATTTTATGTCGTCATATCAATTTTTTGTAACATTATAGAATACATGCAAGTCGAGGTGGCAGAAGACAGCTGTGATTTGTATGAAATACACTTTACGAAGGGTTACACCTCTGTCACGTAATTTTTACTACAAAAATATAAACACACATTTTTTTTAAACGCACACAGTCGTTACGTCTTTAGTACAGTAGATTTTAAAGTAATTATAAAATAATAATATTGGTAATTCTGTTGAATTTTTCTCCACTAACTGGTGAAGACAACTTTATGTAGGTTAAAAAGAAGAACGACCCGTACGTCAACTTGTTTCAAATACACCTGAAATTTATTAATTAGCACAACATAAACTTTATGCAACGTATTTCATAATGATATTTCGATAGAAGATGGGATGTTCATTGTTCATTAAGAGAGGTATGTTATAAAGTGCAACTCGGCTTTCTTACACCACTGGCAAGAAAACAATTTTAGAGGAAATGGCAACCCAGATTTTCCGACCTGCTCACCGAACAAGCTTCACGTAACCGACCCGTAATATTTCCGATGAATATCGGTAAGTGTTTGATTTTCTCATAATGAACTGTGCTTCTTAGTGTCGCGAGCATTCCTGTCCCCAATTCACCTGGCACGTATGAAGTAATCAACCCGAAGTGATGTCGCGTTTCATCTAAATAAAACACTGACGCCCACGACGGCCATTGTAACATGTTGTAGAGTCTCAAATCTCTGACATACATTTCTTCGCGTTTACCCACAAGAACGCGGCTCCAATTTCAGTCGCAGGCTCTGAACCACCTTTCTTAAAATTCTCTGAATTTTTGCTAATTAGTTGCTCGGAATGATTTGTATCTTTTAAGACGGGTTCTGATTTTACTAGGCATTTCTTAATTCTTGAACAGCGCTTGTACTTTGCCTTGTTAAAATCTTGTACATGATTAGCGACATCTTGTTGCGGGGTTGCAACCTCGAATTTAACAATTAGCAATTTTATTATTTATTTTTAAATGATTGAAAAGCCATCGATACTAACTTCTGTTGTGATAAAGGGTACCTAACCAATTTGTGTGTAATCATTGATTTACTGTTATTTTCGTAAAATATTTTTGGAAAATTCGCTGAATGATGCCGGTTCAAAAGCTTTTGTTACAGAGCGGAAGCGATGTTCAGTGAAAAGCAAATACATTGCGTGGGGAGGAGGAGGGAGGTGGGAGTTGCATGAATCCGAGTAGTTAATAAAGTTGAATTGTTATGGAATACGTATTATTTGAAAAATTGTGATTTTATTCAGCTTACGTGGAAGCCGGTATACATTGCGGGAATGTGTCCCAGGAATCTCTCAAAGGCCACACTATACTAAGCAGACAGTTCAAATTTTCTAATATGGAATCCTTGTAATCCTAATCCTTGTAACCCATTGAATGTGATACTCTGTCAACGAGTTAGAAAACTTTAATTAATCTTGCTTCAAGAGTTTTGTTATTTTAGACGTTTTCTTAATTAATAATGGTGGATTACAAAACTTGAAGCAATGAAGAAGAAGTGACTCACAAAATTTAAGTTATTTTATTCGTGTTTAAACAACTCAGAACTCTTCACCATCATCTGAAATGATTTCTTTAAATCCCACATTCGACTTATGATTTCAAACAACGTTTCTCAACATTACGAATAGTGGTCTCTCGACAGATATCAATAGAATGTTCCACTCTGGATTTAAGGTGCAATAAATAAATCGGAAACCTGAAATTATTTATCTTTATATCTGTAACAAGAACCTTAAAATGCAGTGCGGGCTACTATCTACGTGAGCTTTTGTAGGCGGCCCGGTAAACAAATGTATCCCGTTGCACCGTCATAAGATTGCTTCTTTCGATGACACAAATAAAGAGGATTGTTTTGGATGCGAACGTGGGAAATATTTCATACAAAAAAAACATTTCTTAAAGCTTTTTTAAGTATTGTGATTAAAAAGGACCCGTAGATTACGATAATTTTACTAAAAACACTTTGTCTTGCCTTGGTACTTTGCTGTCGTACTTTGCCTTATTGCGCTCATGTCTTCATATTATTGATTGCAATGGCAATTACATTTTCACGACACATATGGTAGTAGAATCAGATCATTCATCATTGAATCATTGCTATGATACGTGCTGTATCTTCTGTCTTTGTTGCATTGGGTGCATTATTTATAGTACAAATAATTCATGATGTTAAAGGCAAAGAGTTTGTTTTATGTAGACCAGCGATGGGTATCGTCGGAACGTGATAATAATCGGTACTTTAAAATATTCGAAATATATAACACACGCTGATTGATGCATCATTATAAGGGAAACATCATGATAATCGAAACATTGCGAAAACTTAAAATATCATGAAAACATACTTATTCGGAATTTGAAAAAAAAAATCTTCTTAAGGGCAGTCGCCCCGGGACCATTTAATGAATAACCAACGCCTCTGCCGTAGGTCACCCCAAGTGATTCGCTACGTTTGGTGACTTAGCGGGGGTACCCGGGTTTATCAGGTGAGGTGTATGCCCACCAGCTGCGTGACCAGATCGGGAGAGGCCGGTTAGGATAGTTAGGTAGGTAACCAACACCTCTACCATAAATCACACCGGGTTCAAGGGGTTCGACCAGGTCCTGGCAGCGGATGCGCCTGCCCATCAACTGCGCCGACGAGGTTGAGGAAGACCCTTTGACGTCTACAGCTGGTCTCTTTCGACCCATCTTCTTGCACAGCACCGGGAGGGATTCATACGTCCGTCATTCCTGAACACACTGATCTCTAAATTTCCCCAAAGATAGACCCGAGGGTGAAACGGCCTCCTGTTCGGGGTCAGTGGAAAAAAAAACAATCAAAATTGACTCAACATTTCTAAGCAATACTACAAACAATTTATCTGTGAATTCTGTAAAAGTAGTTAGAAAAATGTAAGTTTCTATTATAAAAATCTTCAAACCTTAATCTTTTAATTTTTTTGAAATAAATAGCAATGTGCCTGTAACAGGCGTAGTTTGAAAAAGAAAACGGATTTTCTGAAATTTATGTAAAATACAATACGTACTATTTCATACAGAACTTAAAGACTTAAGAACTTTTTTCACTAGAAACCTTATACATTTTCCTAACGACCCGTATAGAATTTACAGATAAATGAATCGTGGTATTTCTCACGTTAGCAGACTACACAGAAATATGTATTTTTGAGTGCCGATTGTGTGTTGATTTCGGATTGTCTTTTTTAAATCGATTATTTACCGAAATGAATTAACGTCAACTAAAGGCCTCTTTACACTTGGAAAGTGAGAAATATTGTTAGTGTTAAGCGTTGTAAGCGTACCTAAATTGTAGGGCGCACTTACTAACAAATCGTTCATTTCTGATCTGAACCACCCTCGTAAACAGCCACACTTTCATATATTTGGAAAATATAATACTGTACGAACATTATTTGCTGTCCTGTGTTCTGTTTAATCATCATTTTGCAGGGAAAAATTTAAACAAGACGGATTATAAATAACACGGAAATAGGATTAAAGTGAACAATAGGGACGGTTCTTTCAGAGTCGTGATCAGCTTTGTTTGCATTCATAACATGCGTTCCTATGAAAATAATACCATTGCTTTGTGTTAGGTATTTTTAAGTAGAATTGCCATCATTCCGACAATTTTTACACCTGAAAATGGAACTTCAAACAATATTTTCGGCATCCTATGCACCGAAAGAGGCTTCGTTACCAATTGATCAGAATCTAACATTACAGTTAACGCCTATTCTGATAATTCCTCACAATGAATTTACCATGATAATTATTTTGCTCTCAATTTGTCCGCCGAAACAAATAGTTAAACTAATTTTTAATTTATATATATTTTTTTACTTTATGAGTAAAACCTCAAATTGTAATATTCAATATAATGAAGACAATATTAGCGAAAATCAATCGAAAATCTGGAAACAGAAAAATCAGAAGAAGATATTTGCACCTCTGGGACTCGAACCCAGGACCTTTCGCTTTCCGGACGAATGCGCTAACCACTTAAACACCGCACAAGCTTCACAACTGCCTGGAGCCAGTGAGATTATGTTATTTCTAATTAACGCATTTTTTGAGCTTTTTTAATTTTTTTATATGAATACCTCACAAGAGTCCCTTGGCTAATCTCACTGGCTCCAGATGCTCCCATCTGGAGCCAGTGAGATTTAGCATCCCCAATTGGGGTATGTTGTGAGGCTGAAGGGGAGGGGAAGGAGATGGGAAGAAGGTGGGGAAGTACCTTGCTATTCAGATCTGGTCACCAAACACGGCTAACGCCATTTCAATGAACGTTTCAATTCTGAATGGTTGTCTTACATCAGGGCGATAATGAGAGTTACTTATTCCATTCCGGAATGTGTCGAAAATATAACATAAATTATTTTTAATTAATTAATTGTGAAATAACACAAATTATTCAAATAAATTTGCCCACGCCGGGATTCGATCCCGCGACCTTCGGATTGCGAGTCGAGAGCCTTACTGAGACCGTGCCGGCCGTCAAAGAGGCTGAAAGTTATGGAGAAGGAAAGGATATAGGGTAAAGTGAGGAAGTTCCTGGCTTTTCAGGTCTGCTCACCAAACACGGTTAAGGCCATTTCAAGTAACGTTTCAATTCTGAATGGTGGTCTTACACCAGGGCGATACTGGTAGTATCTTTCACTCTGAAATTTGTCGCAATTATACCTTTTGCTATTTTAAATGATTGAATTGTTAAATAATCCAAAAAGCCAGGATTTGATCCCGCGACCTTCGGACTGCTAGTCGAGAGTCTTACCCCTCGACCACGGAGGCCATCAAACTTGTAATGCAATATTTTCGTGGAAAACAATCACTTGTGATTTGACATAATACATATAATTAAATAATATCACAGTTCTTCGCCACAAACTTATTGTTGATGAAAAATAAATTTCATATAAATAAAATAATATAATGTTTATTACCTAGCACTGTTTATATGCGTTAATACTTGCTTAGATAATATTACCGAGAAATTGTGTGAGTTGGGCCATAATAGCTTTTAAATTTAAGTGCGGCGACTTAATAATATTGAAGCCCCATGAGGCGTAAAAGTGCGTTCCCTTTTGCACAGGGCAGAAACGGGGTTCCCCGCAAGCTTTGAACCGAGAAAAGCAGTCGCGCCGGGTGCAGTCGAAGGAACTTATTAAAAAAGTGCATTTTAAAGCGTGCTTTAATGAGATTGCAGCGAGGATGCAAGATCACTTTCGTTTTTATGGCTGACCGTTACCTGGTGCACGGAAATGCACTTTTTGTCTGAGATCCCGACCCAGAGCAGTAGTTAATAAGCAAGGCAGTTGTTAAAAGGGTTAGAGCATTGGTTAGGTATATGTTGGATTTGGGCGGGGTGCGCGAGTTTGTTAGTTCGGGGGCGCGGTTTGTCCGCCGGCTGCAGGCTTGCATGTCGCGGCGCTGCGCTGCTACCACCGCTTGCTGCCATCAGTGACTGATCAGTGCTACGCCGGGCGTCGCGGTGGTAGAACGTATCAAAAAGGAAGACAACAGCCTCCGCTCGTCCCAGCATTATTCTCTACCGGTACGGAAAAGTTAACGTTGAATTTCATTGTTTGAAATATAAATCTTTCAAGTTTCGTGTGTTTTACGTGAAGTTTTTGGGAGTTTTTGGTATGTTTTTGCTATTATATTTTGAGACGATTTTCAATTTCCCTTTTTTTAATCTTAAGTCTTTTTTTTCAATATTTTTGGCTTATCAATCAACCATATTATAAATGTTTCATAGGTTTCTTATTTTAAAGACTAGCTTTATTTCAAAATATTAACCACACTAGAAATTAATGCTGTTTCAAATCAAGAACGAAAGTTAAAATTTATTTATTAATGAAATTAAAATTATTTCTGAAAAATGTGAAACAACTGGCTAATAATGTTATAATAACAGAACTTGAATATAACTTTCACAGAACTCGAAAATTAACTTTGAAATATGACAAATTGTTCAAATTTTGTAAAAAAACCGTCCTAAGATAATTAATTTTCTTAAATTTTGATTACACCTTAAGCTTAAAATAAATCAGTATTAACTTCAAATCTTATTTGTCAAAACACCCCATAATTCTGAAAGCCAAAACACTGCATAAGACATAATATATAAAAATATTCGTCGATGGAATAAAATTGAAATATATGTTTCAAAAGAAGGATTAAAAAATTACTTATGAATTTCATTAAATAAGATTATACAAATTTACGCAATTCTGAGAATTTATATAAAAAGGTTTTTTTTGTCAGTTTTTCCTTTACTTCCGTCGGTAGTGATACATAAAAACGTTCTATAAACTAGAAATAACGAACACTGTTACGTTAAACGAGCTTTACGCTGTTATTCGCATTGTATTAAATTTCACGTATTTTTATATCTCACCTTTTCCCATTGCTTGTTAAAAACGTTAGTTTTGTTATCATTTTTCTGAAATAGAGTTCAACGCGTGTAAAATCATTGTTTGGTTTAGATTAATGACTTTATCTAACTTCAATCACTTGTTTTTTATCTAGTAAGAAGATCTCCAAAATTGTTACAACACATTTGTTTGTCAAAGATACTAACTACACTGTTGTAAAAAGCGACCGTTTCGAAGATATAACGTGTCTTATAGTCAGTAGGTGGGTCATACCAAGGTATTGTTTCATTTTTAAGAAATGAGCGACCCAGAAAAATCTCCGTTATAAAACGACTTTAATTGATTTTTGGGTGAAAAGCTTTCGATTTAGAAATAAAACCAATGTTAAATATATACCTCAATAGATAGTAATTTTTGTTGAGATACCTACCCAGTTAGATTTTACCCCTTAATAACAATCTTGCTACTTCGTAATACCGGTTTTTTCTGGGCAAGAATAGAGGCTTTCCAGTCGGCGGAATCTTAGATGCAGATTTGTGATTGGGGTCGAAAATTCAGTTTGCCGCCGCCGGATAAAATTTCGCCCGCAAATCCCCAATAAAATGGGATGATCATGGCTATCATCTGCCACCTATGAACAGTTCCGCTTAACTTGGTTTTCCATTTTATAATATTATTCTGTACCAAAGATTACCACGTCAGATTCAAAATATTAAAATTAATTTCGTTTTCCTTTTGCGACTTTGCACTTCGTACAGTCAAAACAAAAATTCGTTTCGGTAGTACATTCTTTCGCTAAAATCCATTCGTCAATAGAAATTTTCTCACACTTGCATTGGTATTTCTAGGAATCATTGAAATAAAACCCTCTAGTCCAATAAATACTAGCAAAAGTCGGTTTACGATTCAAATTTGTATGTTAATGTTGGTCAGATTATTTGACGTCAAACTTTCATCAACTGAAATAGTTTTAAACTGTTTTGTCACGCTAGATTCCTATTTTCGATGCTCCGGATTTCGACTTTCAATTTACCTTTCCAAATTGTTAAAGTTCTAGAATCAGAGACAAATGTAATGTTATACCTATTCTTTATCTAGAATCCGTGACAAATATAAGTAACAGTATCTGTTTTTGTAAGTTTTTATCTGGAATGCCAGCTCCTAGAAATGATATCACAGCCACCCAGTATGAAGTCACTTAGGAAGAGTTGATAAGTGTATGACTAACAATAGAAGTATTATCAGAGACTGCGGCTGCAGCCTTGAAACCTTTCCGCGGTGTAACTTTCATCCGTGATACCCACTTGCTCTTGCTTCTGGTACTTGTCACCGAGTTGATACAGCGCGAGCGGATCCACGCCCGTTTACAAACGTAGCACCAACTTGTGCGTGTTAATTAAACAAATGATCCACCGCGGAAACTCTCGACGAACTTTTTTCTTATCAAATATTTGTTCAATTAAAACGTCTAATTAACGACGTGAAATTCGTCTCCGTGAAAACATTACTTCTAATTTAAAGGTTTTACCTCACCGATGCCTGATGTTTTAATGAAATAGGGCAATAAAGACTTATTTAAAAAATGATATTTCACACAGATTAATTATATGCATATAATAAGACATAATATTAAATTTAAAATAAAACAATAACTTTGTAAACACCACTTTTTATTTTTTATGTACTTAATGCCGACCGGGTTTCGCTACCACCGTAGCTTCTTCAGGGCAGTACAGAACTCTACTTAAACTACTTAATACTTAAAAAAAAAAAAAAAAAAACATAATATTAAATCTCGTCAAAATTGGTGTTGTTGAAACCTGTGAAACATTGTGTAACATGATTGATAAGCTGTAAACTTGACTCATTGTATACACTGTAATTTTTTATTTACTTCTTATACCAAAAGGTCTCATTAACTGAATGTAAAACGGTCCAGTGAAAATCGAATATCCGTAAAAATTATTAAGTGATCGATTGTTGTTTTTAGCTGGTCGTCGAGAAATTATTAAGGAATTGCAGCCAAGACAATACACCCATGATCGTTGTTTGAGTGTTAAGATTAGGTATATCAAAAAACATGGGTCCTTCGAAAGCAGTTCTCGCCGTGTTGTTGGCGATATTCATCAATTCTACCTCAGGACGCCGGCAGCCAATCGACAGTGGTAAAGTATTCTTTCATTTAATTGAGTTGTAATAATGGCAATTCTGACGAATACACTGTCTATGATCTGTTGACGGGTAACTTATAGGTTTAAGTATTAAAGAGAAGAAATATTACAGTAAATACAAGATGGGCATAATTTATTTTTGAGGATCAACTTATGTCTAGTTTAATTGAAAACTAGAGTATGCGTATTATGTAGTACGCGTAATCACTTGATCGATGGTTTGAAATTATTCTCATTTTATGAATCATTGTTTGTATATTTAGCACCTCCGTGGAGTTGTATAAACATTGTCATACTGGTAAATTGTGGAATGATGAAAAATAGTAATTTTTCCGTTAAAAAATTTAAACTCGAGAAATCTAACAAAATTTTTGTACTTCATTGAATCTGAAAATGTATCTGGAGTGAAATTTCGTTGATCATTGTTCGTCTAGTAAGTTAATATCCTGGGCTTAATGCTAAAAGTATTATGTCAAATTTCTGAATCGCCCAGAGATGAATATTGCTCATCGACTTCCACGATAGATCGACCACAATTTGAACAATTTTAGAGCATCTGTCATAATTTTACTTAGCATTCAAATAAAGGAGGCTTTGGAGTATTTTCTGGTACCTAATCAAATTACTAAAACTGACACAAACACTTCTAGCATTAATCCCCAAATATATATTTACTTACCTACAAAAAAATATTACGTAAAACGCATTTGATTGAATGCAGGGCAAGCCTTTAATTCCCCTAGAAATGGGTTATAAAAACGCGTAATTTTATTTCACAATCTCTAGGATTAATATTCTAAATGTACAAATTGCATTAATAGTTTTTTTCCTTCCCTAAATCAATATTTTTTATTTTCTTCTCAGGATTCAGCCCGTTAGCAGGTGACCTCTATTTGCTTCCTTAACCACGGCCGTAATTCAATTAAATTTAAATAAAATAGTTTTTTACCGAAAAGGTACATATTAATATTATGCAACAGATATTAGAAATAATAATGTGTCTAATTGCAAGCTTTTATTGCAAATATCTTCACCAATTAGTTTTAGCGAATAAATTGAAAGAATAATAAATTTTATAATCTGCTTTGAACTTTATATAATCTAAATGTTTTATGTGCAACGTTGCACGCGTACACCAAATCTTATGAAATGCAAACCAAAAATTGAGTGTCCTGGAAAAATGCGAAAATAAAATTTTCCCGAAAATTAATAAAAAAGTTAGATATATCTACGTTCAAATAAATAAGCACCTTTTTATGTGTTTTCATTTAGTGTGGTTTGGTAATTATGAAATCAATACATTTTTATTTTCGCTTTAAAAGAAATCCATTGATTGATGGCACTGGCCACTTCACTAAGCATAACTTGTTCAGAAATTTTCTCGATAAATAGCCGATCATCCTGCCTAACTAGCTTTCGACCCCCGATAGCGGATATAATTACCTACTAGGAAAGCAAGTTCAGATTTTCTCTTTACACAAAGTAAAATTATCTTCGTTTGAATGATTTAAACGTAATATTTTATTGAAAGACTGTTTTGAATTTGTCTGGGTTATAAGAACGCACGAACATTTTATTTATTTTGGCAGTCCTTAATGCCTAGCCTACTGCCTGCCAATAGCGAATAGGAGTAGGTACCCGACGCGACACCTCGAACCTATAATTACATGTTGAGGCGGACCTGGCTTGACTTCACGCTGCGATTTTGTTGTTCCCTCGCCTCCCCGCATTGCTCGGCTGCTGAAAAACACTAAAATCATACTTGATATATTATATTTACGAATACGCCATTTTCTGGCGGTGCCGGCGGTGAGCAACCCCATATTGCGGCTTCCCCGTGGTCTTCTCCTGGGCTTCTATGCCTTAATTAGAAAACTAAACTTAACCGGAAGATAACCTCGAATAATATATCCTATCCTGCTCGTATCCCTAGCGTGGCCTACCCCGGTCGCAGTTTGGTGAGCGTGGCTGAAAAGTATCTTAATTGGGTGCAGCAAGCTACCGTCTTATAATTGGTGGCGTCGTTATGGCCATTTCACAAAGTCCGATGGACGCTAAGCCGCTGGATGTGTGTTCTGCGCTGTTTTGGGCTTTTTGCTCCAAGCTTTGAAACTCGGCGCACAACTTTTATGTTTAACATCACAATTCACACACTTAGGCTAAATAACACAGGATGGCATTAGGCAATCTTTTCCCAAAATCAACAGATATTGTATGCCCAAATTTTGAACCAAAACTAAAGCAACAGTCTGAAGATAGCCGTAACACGCTGACATCGATACGGTTCAACGATAAAAACTGTATACGTATACTATATACTTTTTTAAATATTTTATGTTTTCATTAAATCTTGTACTGCTGGATCAATTTACACCAAGAATCATAGAATGACTATCGTATAAACAATAAAAATATGGTTTTGCATTGTTTGCATCCATCACATTAAAGACTTGGACCGGACAAATACTCAAAAAATTCAAAAATTTGTAAGGTATTAACGCGCTTGATATGATAAAAAAACATGTCAACATGTTTTTGGTTGTGGCAGCAATTGAATCTGAAAATTCCAGATTAGAGATCATTACTATAAAAATCGGATGGACAGCTAGTAGCTACCTCGATGGAGTCAACATTTTTTTTGCGAAAGACGCTAAAAAGAAATTCTGCGTGGAGCTGGAGGAGCTAAGCCACCCTTTAACGAGGGAATCCTTTGAGACCGAAGAAAATTGATCATTAAAAAGAGTTTTTAAATTTTTGATAATTCTAATCTTGTCTGGATTTGATCGTGGCCTGAATAATTTTAAATTTATTCTGTCCAAAAGCTACTCGCATATCGTCACAACCCTTGATCAGATATGCTTGATAACACCCCTAAATATTCAAAACAATTAATTAACTGACCAATATCGTTAATTGATTATAAATAAAATTTGCAAATAGTACGAGAATTGTGCCAGTGGGACACGATGATAAAGTACGTAATAATTTCCTTGAATGTTTGTATTTATTCAAAGTTATGTGATTAAAGATTTCTATCGGGTTAAAGAAATCGTGTCAATACCGTGCTTATAGGGAGCTAAGAAAATTGTCAATTTTAATAACAGTTTGCATTGAAAATTACAGCTGTAAGATATCATTTTCAAAGTCTTAAAAAAAATCTGGAAGTATTTTTACCAACTCATGTTATTGACGCTATTCGCATAATCGGCTAATTGTTAAATTTGATGACATTCAGAAAAGTAATATAATATAGCTATACAAGAAATATTTATAAAAAAGTCGAATTGCAATAATAAAGATTATTCGTGCATTATTTTGATTCTTTATCATTACCAACTGTCCACATTAAATTAATGTATCCTTTTAAGTCTGGAATAAATGATAAATTAATTGCTGTCCGATAAGGCATCAATAAATACGTACATTATTATTGTGGTCATTTTTATTTTTGTGCCAAGTTCAGTGTACAGAATGATTTGTGTTCAGAATATTGACCTTTGTTATCTTATATGCCACGAAGAATGATGATAGGTAATTCTTTTTGAAAAACTACCACGTTTTGAGTAAGATGCGTTTGCTTAGGGTCAGTGGCGTGGCGATGGACTAACTCCCCCGGGACAAGCCCCATTTCACCCTCTTACCTTTAATACAATTTTTGAAGTAAAACTTCTTTACGCACGCTTGACTTGGGGAGGAATGCGTAACGAGAGCGTTACGAAAACGAGGCGAACGGAAGTTGAGAGGGAGATATAAGTTAGTGAAGATAGAAAGAGAGAGAGTTGCGTTTCTTATATTACTGTAGGGGCAAGAGAGAGAGATGCGAGCACACATTTTCTTTCTATCTCTCATAGCCAGTTATGTTTCGTATATCTAAGACACAGCGTAGGCCTATTGTCTGTATCGCACTGTAAGAGCAAGAGAGAGCAGTGGAAGTTTTACTTCAGTCATGTGGTATAAAGCACACTCGTATTTTTTAATGTGAATATGGCACAAAGTCTCAATTGCTCCCAACTGTCCGGAGCCAGTGTGACTGTGCAGACTACGGCGTAACTCGTTGGGTATGTTATAAGATTGGGAGTGGTGAGGGGAAGTGGTTGGAAAGTTGAACCTTGGAAAATACTTGGATTTTCAGGTCTGGTCACCACACATGGTTAAAAAACCGCATTTCAAGCAACGCTTCGATCCTGATGGCAATCTTTCGAGAGTATTTCCCACTCTGAAACTCCATATTCTTCATTCAAGATTATTCTTCTTTGGAATTGTTCGATCAGATTCAAAACAAAATTAAAAATAACTTGTTTTAATTCAAACGTGTGCAATGTTTGTTAAGCCACATATCTTTCAAAAATACATGCAAGCTGTCATGCGATGGAATGTTAGAGTTAAAGTTGAAAATATTAGTATTGTTTAAATAATATCATGATTACTAATAGCAACCTATTTGAGGGCTGCACGTGCCCAATCCACTTGGATGCTCATTAGGTAAGCCACCGATTTGGTTACTTTTCTCTCGCAATTGAGGTTATGCTAGTTCTAGAGAGAAGTGGCTTATTTTGGGTAGCTGTGCGAAGTCAGATTACGTAGTAATAAAGTAAGTTAGAGTTAATTTTTTTTTTTTACCTTAGCTCCACACAGGATGCAAATAATTTCATCGTTGAGGATGCTGTGTGGAGAATCTTTTTAATGAAAGAAAAGAGGGGCAGTTCTGCAAAGGAAAATATATGAGGGATGGGTAGGAATTTGGGGTTTAGTACCCAGCACATCCGCCGCTAACACCTAAACAAACCTCACCCCATAAACCCGGGCACCCCTGCTAAGTTACCAAAAGTAGCGAACCACTTAGGATAACCTATGGCAGGTGTTAGTTATCCAATAAATGGTTCCCGTGGCTGCAACGGTAATTATTGATTAAATAATGCTGTCTTTAATAATTTATTTATTTATTTCTATACATTACAGTATTTAACTATAGATCAATTTTGAAAAACATTTTTACATAATATATATTGTAATTTTATTATGTTGGGTGTAAGGTAGGTTTGTGGAGGTGAAACTGTGGATAGGTATTTTTGTATGTTTCGTGAACACCTCACTAGGAGAACCTGTGCTGAGGTGTTTACGTGTTTATTTATGTTTATGTATGACAAGTATTTATGTGTTGTAATAGAAAGTTTTATATGTATTTTTTTTTTCAAATTTTAATAGTTATTGTACTTTGGTTGTTTAGAAGAATTGCACAGATAAATTGATCACTTTTGTTCACTTATGAGAAAATGAATCGACTATTCGATCATCTTTGAGCAAAAGTAGGTTCATTTTTATGCACCAACTATTTTTGATTATTTCTGTTGATTTTTTAACATTTTTGCAAGTTATCCAATAAAAGTTTGTCAATAGAATCTCAAATTAATGACTTCACACAAGTATTTTACCTTGTTTGAAATTTAATCAAGTAGTTTTTTTATCCGAAAACTGGCAATAATATTAGAGCGTAGTTGCAAGTTTGACACCGAATTTTCTCTTTTATTTAAATTTAAAAAAAAAAACAACCAAAATTACGCCATGAAAGAATTCTCGTGTCATTAAATAAAATCTGACAAAAACACTTTAACCATTTGTTTTTCTTTTTCATTGTAATGACAAACATTTAATTCAAATTATGATCAAAGCTAACACACGAGTCAGTAGTCTTGTACGGTGTGTCATTTAACTAATCAATGAAATTGTTTACTGAAATTGCCATCATGGACATGTTTTATTATCGATGTGGAATTAATGAATTAAACCTAAATCACATTCGATCGACAGGTCGCTTAGCGTGGGTGTGTTGTATATTTTAGATTTCAGTCGACGTATTATATAGTTTTCTTTTTACATAGCGTTGCTGAAATGCATACCTTCATACAAAGGTTCGTAGAAAATGTAAAATACATTTTTCTACGAATCTTGTCTTCATACTACATTCATACATAATATCTTTCAACAATAAAAACCTCACCACTTCAGAGAGGTTATAACAAAAATGTTCAAAACGTTGCAAAATTTTCTTTTTATTTTTACCTCTAAGTAGGTACTCGTTCTTCAAAATTCTTTTACACATGTAGGTATGTACATAAAAAAAATCTTCATTTTGGTTTCCCATGCAGATTTAAATTTATTTTTTTTTTGTAACAATTTTCGGCACCTAATTTTCAAAATTATTTATATTTTTGAAGTGAAAACTTCTTTAGCACCGTTGTGATTTGAAATTGATGAAACAAAAAATAGCGACACTAAAAAGAGGCAAACACATACATCTACACGATTTAGCCTGCGAAAGAATGAGATAGTATAATCGGTCTCCTCTTTAGTGGTAGTTGTGTCTCTTCTCTTGTTTACGTTAGTTTTCTGAAGGTTTGACTTTACTATTTTTTTTTTCAAACAAATTTATCATTATCACATGGAAGTTTACGGTAATTAACAACAATATAACTCGAAAGAACTTGCGACGGTTCGGAGTTTATAAAATAAATAAATTATTACAATATAGATTCAACTGACTAATTGCACATTTCTGGAGAACTACATGTATTACAGTCTTGAAGTCGACAATGCATTATCCCAATCCCACAAAGCTCTTGGTTAAACGTAGTAATCTGTTTGTATATAGAATATATCTTCTTTAAATATAAAAATCTTGCGTCACGATGTTTGTTTGAGATAAACTCCAAAACTACTTAACCGATTTTGATAAAATTTAACTGACTGTGTGTAATTTGGTCCAACTTAAAAGATAGGATAGTTATCATCTCGATTATTGACCTCAGTATGTATTATTGCCAATTAAATGTTCATTTAATTTTTGTTACATGACAATGCTTTGTAATTATTTGTAAGTTCCATAAATTTCTAACAGATGGCGGTGTGAGTTAATTTATCGATACAACACTTGGTGATCAACCATCCGGTGGATGGCGTTGTGTTTCGTTAGCCAAAGCAACGCGTGGCCGGGTCAGCTAGTTTTATGTATAATGTATTTTATATTTAGTTACATAGAATGTATTTTATATCTGTGATATTTAGTTAGAATGTATTTCATGTCTGTGTTATTTAGTTAGAATGTATTTTATATCTGTGTTATTTAGTTAGAATGTATTTTATATCCGTGTTATTTAGTTAGAATGTATTTTATATCTGTGTTATATTTAGTTGAAATGTATTTTATGTTATATTTAGTTAGAATGTATTTTATACCTGTGTTATATTTAGTTGAATGAATTTTATATCTGTGTTGTATTTAGTTAGAATGTATTTTATATCTGTGCTATGTTTAGTTATAATGTGTTTAGTTAGTATAAGTTAATGTTTAGTTAGTATAAGCGCCCTTGAGGTGAAATTCTCACAAAAATGGCGCTATAGAAATTATCCAAAAATTATTATTATTATTATTAATGTATTTATATCTGTATTATATTTGGTGATGCTCAGTTGATACTTATTGAAATATATGACAGAAAGCGGAAGCTATGTAATATCAGTGGCGCAGATTAATAGCGTTTTATACACGCAGCGGGGCCCGGACCTTGTAACTTACCCCCGGTCCCGCCCCCGGACCTGATTGCTCCACGGGGGGAGGGTATCTTTCTCTCAGGATAATTCAATTATTATCATATTGCTGGATATCCGCGAATAACAAAGGACGCCGCAATGACGGGCCGATTCAGACAACAAACTAACCAAAAAGAAGCGAAAAAAATCAAGTTGCTTCGGCCAAACGACTGGGTATTGCGCATGGTTGCTCGACCGCTGAGAGCTCCGTTCTAACACACCGTTCTGTTGAATGCTTCGTTTGTGAGAAAGAGCGAGAGAATCCAAGGGGTACGGTTATACTTACCTCCTGAAGTCCTGAACTCAATGGCCTATTGAAGAATGCAGCAGGACTCAACGACAAACACAATATATAGTTGTATATGTATTAAACTCCTCTTGTATTGTCGGTTGTTAGGGCGACAGCGGGGCTAAAATTAAATTCATTTATTTAACGTCCCTGTTCTTGTTGCAGTGAGTTTCAAATTTTTTGTTTGATTTTACATTCTTGCTCGCTAGATTTGCGTTCACCGTATACACTGCGCTCGGAATTTCCGCCATACCAAAGCAATCGTAACATCCTAATATGAAGAAACCAAAAATTGTTAAGTAGATATTTACTGTTAAATAAAGTTCTATCGATGTCGAGTTAAACTATGCAATTGCAATAAATATATAAAACAGTACATAAATCAAATGAGTGGTTATAATATTATTCATAAAATCTTATAAGACATGTTTCTGTGAAATATTTGTAAAGTGATTCTTCATATGTTTGTGTCTGTATGTTGCTTCTGTAAATGTTTTGTAAAATTTTTTCTTCATTTATTGTGTCTGCATATTGGGTTGGGTTGGGTTTATCTTTTCAAATGTACCAATTGGCGATCCCTTAATGAGTTTTGATAACTCATGGGAATGCAACTTCGTTGTATGTTTTATTTAAAAAAAAAAAAAAAATATATATATATATATAACATATACCTGTATATATTGCTATGCGAAGAGACGGACCCGGCATCAAAGGGCTAGAGTCAATTTAAAAAACCTGTTATTAGTTTATTTAGTTACGTACAAAGTGTATTTTTTCTTGTTATTCACGGAAAAAGGTTTATGAATGTAATCTTTTTTTCGTTTTCGAGTTTAATTAAAAACGCTACTCGTCCCTGCAATTTTTATTTGAACAGTCAGTATGTATAAAGCTTTTAAAGTTTTGTTGAAATGTGCGACACGAATTGAAACTATTTATATATTATATTCGAAGTTATGTTAATTTTCTCAAAACTTCTTTAAACTCGATGAAATGAAAAAATAGCGACACTTAAAAAAGACAAACAGATATATCTATAGGATTTAGCCTGCGAGAGAATGGGATAGTATAATCGGCCTCCTCTGTGTGCGGTGCTTCGTAACCACTTGTCTACTTTAGTTTTCTGAAGGTTTCACTTCTACCGCGTGTGAACTGCACACTCTGTTTTTGAAGTAAAACTTCTTTACGCGCGCTTGACTTGGAGATTAAGCTGTGTGACGAGAGCGTTACGAAAACGAGGCGAACGGAAGAGGGAGTTATAAGTTAGTGAAGATAAAAAGAGAAAGTTACGTTTCGTATGATACTGTAGGGCAAGAGAGAGAGGTGCGAGCACACATTTTCTTTCTCTCTTTCTCTCATGGCCATTTACGTTTTGTATATCTAAGACACAGTGCAGGCCTATTGTCTGTATCACACTGTAGGAGCAAGAGAGAGCAGTGAAGTTTTATTTCAGTCGTGTGGTCTGAAGCACACTCGTATTTTTTTTAATAGTTAATTTTCCTTATTCTGAAAGGGTATATTGTATCGATGCAATAAACAACCATTTTTGTCAATTTCTCTATTCACTCCAACAATGGAATCATATTATATCGATTTTGTAATCAAAGCTTACTAAATGTAAACAGTCAACATTGTCATTTCGAAATCTTTCGTTGATAATAGTGTTTTCAATTCGAGTTCAAGTCGTAAATTTTTACCGATGTTTTTAATCACTAAACCATCGTTGTTTTTCACCTGTTGTTGAATCAAAACACGTGCGTGAAGCCTGCTTTAGATATAAAATACACTCCACTTTTTTTCGATCGATTAGTTTTCAAAATTATTTTTAGATTTAGATACTATTTATTTGAACTGATTACTGCTAACCGGTTGGAGTTTTGTATTTTCTTTTCTAGACGGTTCAGTCGCAAGATGTTTAGTAGGTATAGTAGGTACTTAATTTGCGAAGAGCCTGGTACCCACGTCGGTTTTTAGTTCAAATGTCATGCTAGGACTAGATTAATGATTTAACATTTAAATGTTACGATGACACGATATCTCGTCGCTACATCATGCACACAGTTACTAAGCAGGAGAATTAAAATGGTCGCGTTCCGAATAAATCCACCCCGTATCGACTAATAACTTGTGCAGGTTTGTTTTCGAAGGCGGTATCGGCATTCGTACAAATTGTTATTCGGGAACTCCCCAATTAACGCCGAAGTTCTGAAATCAATTTGTACATGAATATTTAAATTTGTATAGTTTTATTTTGCTAATCAGTGCTTTTACTTTTGATCAGAAGTTTATACCTACTAGATGCACGGGTGCAGCATACGAAAACCAAGTTATATATTCGCTGCAACACAGGCTTAATAGGGACTTTCAATGATGTTGGAAGAGCGAGAAAATAAGAGGATTATAAGTTGAGCAGTTTGAAGAATTGCCTGTTGCGCTCAGCATACAATATGGTTTCCTGTTACTTATGAAAAATGCTTATATCGATGTTTTTTTTTTGACGTGATGACGTCTTATAAATCGATGAACGCCGGCTCCACTCACGAAAAAGCATGACTCATTGTCACGTTCCGCCTGAGCTGAGCGTGCAAGCGAGAGCGCAGAACAAGCGTTCGGCTTGTGACGCATCTATTTCTCTTCCACTCCATCGTTATTATATGACGTTATCACGTAAAATTATCGTCCGTAAACCGACTTTACAGACAACCAATTTTTATATCCACTCCTTTTTTCTTATGATCAAAAAAGCATTTGATTATTTCAAAGGCAAATATGACATGTGTTCTACTTGCAGTATTTAAATAAAGCATGTAAAATATTTCACAGCGATCTAATTTTCAAACCAAAAACACATGATTTTCCATTACTTAGCAGTGCATCACCCCACGTTTTGTACCCTGGCCTTAAGGTTCATGCCGGTTCATGTTATTTTGTAAAAAAAGAGTTCATAGACAATAGGTAGGTACCTATTTATAACAGAAAGCGGTTTTTGTTGTTGGTAGCTGGTAATGTTGGTATTGTTGGCAGTATTTTATGATTGTTTTTATTTGCGTATCTTGTTATTTGTCTTGTCTTCTGTCAAAATTTTGACAGATTGTGGCGTTTAAAGTTATAAAACTTATTTATGTCAGTTAAATGATAAATAACCTGAGTGTCTCTAACCTTACATTGATGTTCCTTTTCTTCTTAAATGCTTTAATTTCAATGAAGGTTTAGCACCGATGTTTTTTATTTTATTAATAACACATGTAGTTATGCCAGGAGGGTTGCAAGACCTCGAGCGATGGAGCACTGAGCGAGGTCGACAAGTGCGCATTGTCTCTGCGCAGGTCTGGTCAGGTCTGCTCAGATGCTCAGCTCGAGGAGTCGAGGAATGCAGAAGATTATTGTAGAATATCAATGCGTCCATTTGCATTGGAATTCAATACCGGTGTTGCTATGTTGTGCAAGACGCCAGACTTCTTCCAGAGTAATGGCCTTCCTACATCGCTGTATAATATATGTATGTGAGCACGCATTAACGTATTCATAGATTCTTATAGATGCATGACGATTGTAGCGCGTCGAGGGTAGATCAATATGGTTCCATGATCTGAAAACAGTTGGCCCCCCGGCATCCTTATGTACAATACGCGGTCGGTTTAGAGAAAATACGGTACACCTAATTTATTTATCATAAGAACTTTGAACATTGTACAAACTTTTGAGTTATTTCATCTGCCATGCTAGGGATGTCCCTGTGTTATGGCGGGTGAAGTTTACAGATTGGAAATCATTCACATTATGGTTGATAAATTAAATTTTAAATTATTAAATTGTACAAATTAAATTAAATTACAAATATTACATATCACGGTTTCTAAATGAAGTAATAATTATTTATTATTATAAAAGTACAAAACATATTTTCGTATATAACAAAGTGTAAAACATATTTTCATTCAAATGCATCAAGGAAAAATCTACTTTTTTATTTTATTTTTTTAACTTTAAGAGTAAAACCTCAAATTGTAAAATTTAATTAAATGAAGATAATATTCGCGAAATTCAATCGAAAATCAAAAAAAGATATTTGCACCTCTGCGACTCGAACCCAGAACCTTTCGCTTTTCGGGCAAATGCGCTAACCACTGCGCTAAGGTGTCGATTTTATTGTAATCATTTCGGCGGATCAACTACAGTACAGTTTACTACAGTTAATATTACGGTTGATAACTGTCGGTTCACCGATCAATATAATTCTCCCTAAATTGGATCGAACTCTGAAAAATATCTTCAAGATATAGTTAATATTTATAAATATTAGTTTATGATTATAAAGATTAGAGTTTCAGTTTAATTATTACCCCACAGATAGATAAGTTTAGTATAAAAATGAAGCCCTGGCTTTTGAACAGGACCCCATGGGATTGGCTCGCTTAAGATGGCGCAGAGCGCTCGATCTCTGTAATCCTTCTTTCTATTAGTATTACTGCACTCATCTCCAGCATTATTTTTACTAGGTAACCTGCGAGACTGTACAGTAGACCCATGGGGTTGCGTGAGGTATATAAGGCTATGTACATACGTGTGACGTATACACGCAAGCTATTGATGATTAGTGATTAACAATATTGTCATAACGTGCACGTCAGCCATCATGGAATCTGTCCCGCAATTCCCAGACCGCTAATAGCTGCTGAATTAAATTTATCTTTTATTATTGCGGGCGAATTTGTGTATCTGATGGGGCTCATTTACCCAAACTTATTCCTAACAGGGATGGCCTAAGAGGAAAACTGAATTGGTTTGGAACACATTTATATTAAATGAACCCAAAGTGTTTTTTTATTTAAAAAGCTGCACATATTAACAACAGACGTTGTATTTAAATCTTGTACTTCAGCAATGAGTTTTCTCTTTGATTTTTATTTCCATCCAATGGTTAAACCCTGACTTTGATAGCATCTATTTTAATAATATTTATATTTATTAAATTGCCTGGAATCCGGTATGCCCATATTCACGCGCTACGTACGTATTTCTTCTACTGTCAACATTACCCATCATAATTTGCGCGGGTTCTTGTATCTCTACTTTGCACAGCTTGAGCCAGTGAAACTTTTTCTATATCTAGGCTCTTGGTTATTATTATTAACAAACAAAATTAACTTAAAAATAAACAATTAGGTCGGGTTGTTTCACAGAATGTGAACAATTCATCAAATTTCAAAGGTCTCTTTCTTTTTTTCTTTCTTTCTTTCTCTCTTTCTTTCCTTCTTTCAGATCTTGTTTCAGTCTCTTTCTTTCTTTCTTTCAGATCTTAAATATTAACTTCAAAATTGGATGGATTCTTCATATTCTTGAAACAACCTGTCTAAAGTTGTCTTTATATCCAACTTGTGCGTCATTCTAATTTTTAAACGGTGTACTATAGTTCTTTAACAAAAAAAAATCTTTCTTTGTAAATAGTGATTTATATAAGGTCAATTAATATAGCTATTTTCCATTTACTCAAATACAACACTTTTATTTCTTCATATTTTATGGTCAACAGAGCAAAATTATGTTTTTAATACATTTAATTTACTAACAAACAAAAAAAATGCCTCCAAAATCTTGCACAATTGAATTCTTTAATGACCAATACATCATAATTCAAAACAAAAATAAATTAATTAGCACATACCTACCTAAACATTTGCTTTACATTTTTGGTAATAATTTTTCAGTTTGGTTGGGTATTTTGGCGTTAAATCTCATTCTCTCGCAGGCTAAATCCTGAAGATGTTTGTCTTTTTTTAGTACCGATTTTTCGTTTCATCGAGTTTCAAATCACAACGGTGTTAAAGAAGTTTTCACTTAAAAAATTGCAAATGAATGAAAAAATGCTGGGAGATTTTCACTTGGAATGTGAACATATTTTTATTTGTAGCTGTTTAATTTTTTTTGTTGTTTTTGTCAATCCTGACCGAAGGCTAGCAGTTGTAAGTTGGTTATAGTATCCGAATCTGCATGTAAAACGTCTCGGCAGGGCTGCGTGACTGCTTGTCAAAATGACTAACGACGAACTTCGGCGGCCGCTGTCTTTTTTTCTAAGTTGAGTGATTCCGCTGCTCATTAAGGGCATATTATAGTCGCTTAAAGATAACAACATTGCTGAATACGAATTTAATATGAACGGGAGCAATCTAAAGTTTCAATTAGGCCTCGCTATAAAAATAAATAATAATATTATAACTTATTATGGTCATCAGAACACAAACTAATCTTATAATATATTGGTCATAAATAAATTGCTACCTCTTTCGGGCATCTTTCTTTTATATAAATCCTGGGTATCGGTTTTACCAAAGGAATGCCCAATATCTTATGTTACGCGAAGTAGGCAACTCCCTTGACTGGCTGGCTACCAGGACAGTCTAGGCAATCCATGCTTTTTCGCTCTTCAAATTATTAGGCATCGTTCTTTTAAATAAGTCCTGGGTATCGGTTTTACTAAAGGAAAACCCAATATCTTATATTGTGCGAAGTAGGCAACTCCCTGAAAAAGGCTCATGTCACCGGCTGACTACCAGGACGGTCTAGGCAATCTACGCTTTTTCGCTCATCAAATTATTAGGCATCGTTCTTTTATATAAGTCCTGGGTATCGGTTTTACTAAAGGAATACTCAATATCTTATATCGTGCGAAGTAGGCAACCTCCTGAAAGAGGCCCATGCCTTGACTGGCTGACTACCAGGACAGTCAGGCAATCTACGCTTTTTCGCTCATCAAATTGTTAGGCATCGTTCTTTTATGTCCTGGGTATCGGTTTTACTAAAGGAATACTCGATATCTTATATCGTGCGAAGTAGGCAACCTCCTGAAAGAGGCCCATGCCTTGACTGGCTGACTACCAGGATAGTCTAGGCAATCTACGCTTTTTTACTCCTACGCGAAGTAGGAAATTCCCTGAAAGAGGTTCATGCTTTGACTGTCTGGCTACCAGGATAGTCCAGGCAATCGTCGCGAATGACGCTTTTTTGCTCATCATATGCGTCGTTCTTTTATCGTCCTGGGTATCGGTTTTACTAAAGAGATACCTACGTTGTGTGAACTAGGCAACTGAAAGAGGATCATGAATTGATTATTTGGCTACTAGAACAGTAATGTAAATGTGAACCAATTCTTCAAAATTAAACGTGCGAATGATATTGTTGACAAAAAATTGTAATTTTTAATATTGACGTCATTCTCTCCATATATACATAAATGTTTATTTTTTCCGAAGTGAGCATTGCTTCTCTCTACATTTCCGACGTAAGCATTGGTTCCTTTTACTAAACTATTATTTAACAATCCTTAGATCTTAGGTCGTCTGCATGTTTGCTTTAAACCAATTTAAGGCTATGACTTCCCATGACCATTTCCAATTTTCGTAGTCGACGCTACCTTCAGAAATACCCTGGTAACATTTTCAGTAACTAGACATTAATATCCAGATTACTCCCAACCTGCTACTTACTTTTTGTTTCCTTTCCCGTGTTTCCTTCTGCAACTGGCTCTAAGCAATAATACTTACGTTCATGAAGTTTCGAAATAATCTAACATGATCAGGAAGTATAACAAAAAAACCGCGTTCATTTGATGTTATGACAATACCGTTATCAACCAGTGTCAAAACTGATTCTACTGCTCTTCAATAAATCTTCCTAATTACGGCACACTTAAACTCCTATTCTTTCCTTACGTGACCAGAGATCCAAGAGCCTACTTGCTGCTAGGCTCAACGAGAAACGCCACTAACATCTTATTTTCATAACTCCACATTACTATTACAGAAGGAGCTGTTACTATTACGTAAAAAGCCGTAGGTAATATGTGGACACTTACGCTAATGTGCATACTTCGCGTAAATTGACTTGTCTATTTACATTAAACTAGGATTGTGTGGCACTAACTTTCATTTATTGTGGAATGTTTAGTACAATTCATTATTAAGGTTTCCACATTTCGGAGACGTTCCTTTGTGCCATTTAACTTGCCAAAGTTGAAGCTTCAAAACTTTAAAACATATTATCGTATATTGAATCATTTAAGTTGCTTTGTCACGCTTTTGTCTCGTTATTTTTTTATAATTTGACCCAGAAAGTGCCAAGTTTGATGAAGTTTGGTCATTCCCTTTTTTCTAATTTCGAAATAATTTTTTCAGGAATTATATAAGAAAATTTATGAATCTTTGCTGTGATATAAAAATGAACATTTGAATTATTTTCTAATTTTAAACTTCACGGAGACAACAAGAAACCGTAGAGACATTAATAAGAGTAGATGCGAAGATGACCGCAGTAAGTTCCTTTAAGTGCCTCTTACAGAACTACTTAGGTGTTGCATCAATACTGTAAGTATAGGCATAATAAAGCAGTTAATTATTAATTGTTATTAACAAGTTCTGCAAGAATTTTAGTTTTAATTTTTGTTACAGCTGTTTCGGCTTACAATGCCATTTTTAAACTGTGGTTAAACCGCATTGAGACGACTTATCGTCTTAATTAATTAATCTAAATGTCAAATTCTTAAGGTGTCTAAATTGATTTATTACCGGTTAAACAAATTTTCTGAAAAACTAATTGAGACAATAGATACTATTATCTCTCATCACTCTATTATACATCGGAATCTGTTTCCCCAGCACTAAATCATAAGCTTTTCTTAATTGTTTAATACTGATGTGAGTCACTTAGAAGCGTTATACTGTTTAGGTTTTATAAATATACTAAAGAGTGGGAAATAAATAATTTTCCTTACTTTATTAATAATACTTGGGGTCATTCGTTCGTTTATTTATTTATAAATGTCCAATCAAATTTAATCTACGACCCTTTCTTTCCATATGTAATGGTTTACGCTTGTTGTTTTCAAGTGGAACGTGATTATTCATTAAGAGATGTTCTGCAAATTTTTGAGAAGTATTTTTATTATTACAACATCTTATATGTACTTTGAATCTAGTTGAGTATGAAAGTAGCATTACAGTCGAAGTGGCCACATTTTAATTCATATATGCCACCGTTACTAGATTAAGGTGTCTATTTTAAGTTTTAAAGTTCCTATATTATTATTATTGGTTCTAAAAGCTATATTTAAACCATATTTTGAAATTCTTTTTTTAAATTTTTCAAGATACTGTGCCGAGAAATTCGAGACATGCAAATTTTTCAATTTTTTTTAATTTGGACCGAATATATTAAATTAATAAAATTTTTGTATTTCTTGGTTTTTATTATTTTTCAATGTTATTTGCCTTATAGCCGTTATTAATCGCGATTGTTTATGAAAAAAAAAAGTTTCTTGTTTCACCGATAGGTACACAGGGTACACCTCTTGCTTATTGATAGCAAATATTAATGGAGTATCCTGCATCAATCATTTACTACCCACAAAAAGGACAAAAGTCCAATACTTAGGTTTTAATGCGTACCTTTACAACACTTCCAGTTGGAAGAACCTTGGAAGAAGATAGTTAATTACTAACTCACCTCAACAAAGTGATGGGCATAATCGACATATCCATTCAAAATAAATTAATTAAAAAAATCGTGGGTGTAATATTATAGCCAAAAAGTAATAAAGAGTATTATAAGGTGCGGCGAAATCCAAATACATAAAAAACCTATACATACTCGTCTTACTTGCACTTAGCTAATAATTCTAAATACAGAATCTTTTATTAACTTGTTACCATTTTCTGCCTTAGTTTGTAGAGATTAACTATCTTAATAGACTAACAAGTACAAAATACAATCGACACTTACAATACTCTGTATTTTACCAGGCTGTAGTTTTTTTTATTAATCTATTAAAAAGTGAAAAATTTCAGGAAAATATGTAAAACAATCGAAAATAACAGGTCCATTTGCCACATTTTGATTATCTACTTCCTTCTCAACTTCTTTAATCATTTCGTCATGTCATATATCGTCAACCAGTTTTACAAAAACATCAAAATGTGCTCAGTTCAAAGTGTCCATTTTGATTTTAAGACATTTTATTTATTAGGTATAGTGTTATGTGTATAGTACATATTATCCAGTCGCTGGACAAATGTGTGAATAATTTTATGATATTTTCCATGACACATGTCCAATAGAATGCCGACTTGATTACTCTATTATAATGACAATTATTGTATTCTTCTTCTTTGTAAGGTCAAACGTTATATACTCGTACGTTTTATATTAATAACTTTACAAAGAACAATATTACTTTGGAAGTTCAAAATATATTTAAGATATTGCTGATATATGATCGGTTTAATTAAATCATGACATTAATAAGAATTCGTACCAACACTGTGTAGATACCGAAATCAAAATATACCACCTTGTGTGTTAAATTTTTCTGATAATAAAAAAACAGCACAAAAACACTAATTAGGCCACTATACAGTATTTTAATAGATAATGAACGCTTTTGTGATTCCCACGGTTACGGCACGGCAAAGGCACAAAAAGAGGCAATAGGCGCTTTTATAATTCCCGTGGTTAAGGCACCAAAAAAGCAATTCAACGGCACAAAAAAAAAGCACGTTTTTTATCACAAAAATGCTGCAGCTCTTTCTTACACACTACATAATAGTGAAACCAACATGCATATATGTCTGCTTCCTCTGAAGGAAAAATTAATCATTTTCTCAAACACTCGTATAAAGAAATGGATTCCGCGAGCTGTTGCCGTTGCCGTGGGAATTATAAAAGCAGCTATTAACCGCAGTGGTAAAATTTGTTACCCTTGTTATTGGCATATAATCATGAAAGCAATAAACCAATAAAACTATGTTTTAATGGAATTGTCTATAATTTATACAATGCGACAATTTATAAAACTCATTGAAGTAGGTACCTAATAGCTGGTTATAACGTGTCGGGTATTGTAATTGCATAGCTCCAGGGGCGGATTGGTCCGGGCATTTCCGGCAATTGGATAAAATATGTAAATGTAAGCTATTTATTGTGAATAAGCTGGAAATTTTAATACTTAAGAACCGGGTTGGGTTTAACAATATTTGTTTCATGAAAACCACTAGATATTTTCTTCAATGTTTATAGCTCGACTGTTAAATATGTAAATACCGAAAATTTGATGTTTCTCATACAGCAATGATCTCTTTAATACTATGGTTCTCTCCTTAAGAGGGTAAGACTCTCTTCTGAGTGGAAGATACTCTCAGTACCACTGTGGTGTAAGACCACAATTTGGTATTGCTTGAAATGGCTTTAGCCATGTTTAGTAACAAGATCTGAACAGCCAGGTACTTACCAGTGGTGGCTCACGACTTTTGGGTGTGCTAGAGTGCTAATATGAACAAATGGCATTACTGATGTTGTTGATGCCGAAAACGATTTTTTCCGATCGGTTTTTTTGTGTGAAAATTTTCAGGAAATTTTGGTTTGGTAGTGCACTGAACATGGTTTCCTGAAAATCTTCATACAAAAATCGAATTAATTTCGAAAAAAAAAATTTTTTTCGGCTCCAACAACACCATTATTTAATATTAGCACTCCCGTACACCAAAAGTCTCAAGCCGCCACTGGTACTTACCCTCCTTCCAGTTTCTTGTATCCTTCCTCCCTTCAGCCTCATAACATACCCCAAGGATGCCATAGTATCCCTTGCTCCAGACGATTGGGAGCAGCTGGTAATCTTGACAAATGTTCATTCACAAAAAAAATCCAAGTAAAAATGTGCATCAAGACTTTCCCGACCGACTTTACCAGGGATTACTGAAAAAAATTCGCCGTACAACAAAATGACGTCTACATATTTTTATTTTTTAAATTTAATTAAAATTTAATAAAATTAAATTTGGTAATGTTATTAACAATTCCGCAAAGTATTTTAGAATGTGTTTTTGTTACAGCTGTTTCAGTTTACAAGACCATTTTCAATTTGTGGTTGAGCCACTTTGAGACGACGTATTTATACGAATCGATATGTCAATAATACATTTTTTGTAACTCTAAACTAGGATCGCTGGTTAAAGTCTATCGGGTATGTGATGGCAAAGCCTGTATTATGACTAATTTGTCAGTTCGCTCCAGGACTGAACAAAACTGACCATTCGTCCTATCATTAGTATAATAAAGCAGTGTTTCTAATGGATGGAACAAATAATATTTCGATACATCCACTGGGCAGTTAATCACATCACAATATAATATTCGCGTAACGCGGATAATGTCCATATTACGATTCGTTATTTGCATTTTGTAATTAAATAACAAATGTGCACATTAAATAATACATGGCTCCAAAGGAAATCAGCATAACCTAATCTATTAATTTAACAACAGTTCACTACCTAGTTTGATATATTGGAAAATGTGTCACTGGATTTCGGGATGAATGTTTCGGTAAACCATTATCTAAATGTTACACTAACCATATAGCGTAACAATAATAATTATTGTTTGTAACTAAAAATATATTATTCATGAAAAAGAAACACAGTGACATGTCGATCGGCTTCGCAACAACCGTGCATTCGACAGTGAATATTAAAAAAAAATATGTGCAGTTCACACGCGGTAGAAGTGAAACATCCAGAAAACTAAACTTCAGGAGTAGCATAATTGTAGGGTTTATATATTATAATATTGTTATCAAGTTCAAAAATTATTTTAATTTTATTCTATGAAGCACCGCACAAAGAGGACACCGATTAGTTTATCTTGCTCTCTCGCAAGCTTAATCATATAGATGTATGTGTTTGTCCCTTTTTAGTGTCGTTTTTCATTTCATCGAATCTCAAATCTCAATCTCAAATCACTGGAGCTAAAGAAGTTTTCACTTCAAAATTTGTGTGCAGTTCACACGCGGTAGAAGTGAAACCTCCGGAAAAATGAAGTAGGCAAGAGTGGGGAGGCTACAAAGCATTGCACAAAGAGGGGGCTGATTATTCTATCTCACTCTCTCGCAACTAAATCCTGTGGATGTACGTGGTTGTCTCTTTGTAGTGTCACTTTTTCGTTTCATGGAGTTTAAAATCACAACGATGGTAAAGAAGTTTTCACTTAAAAAAACTATACCGAAACCGGTTGGCATGCTGCTATAAGTAGATTAATACACTCTTCGGTAGCGGTTCTGTTGTCTTTTGGGATGATACTTTAGAGTAGCATGGGTTCGAGGTTCGATGCCAAGAGTTAATCAAATACTTAACCTTTTATCCCGGTACCATAATGTGACTCCAATAATAATTTCATTTTGAAGAATGTACTCTCACGTTAATGTTTAGATTTTGATTTAAAAAAAACGATACACTGACATTTAAACACTGCTAAATGCAATCTTATTTTCTTAAAATGAGCTTTCAAAAAGTATAATGATTTCCCCAGGAAAAAACACTCTTATTAAATACAGTATTGCATAGTACTTTAAATTTATGCAATTTTATTTCTCATAGTGCAAATACCCTAGCTAGATAAAACTACTTAGGTTGGTGTAGAAATTTCTTACATATAATTATAATTTATTTAATGCGCTAGTGCGCGAATGCATCGAGCTTCTTAACTGCTATACAAAAAGTCAAAAACCTTTAACAGTAGATAACTGAATATGTAAAAAAAAGGAAATTATTAGGCTTTTTAATATTATTTTCGTAAATAATTAGATAGGGCCTTGGATGTCATATTTGTACATCCTTAGCTTACATCTACTTCAAATCAAGAGCAAAGTTAATTAAATTTTAAGTGAAATAATTTTTACCCATCAATGTAATAAAAACATCGTTAAAGAAGAAGATAATTCTAATAAATCTAAACGAAACATGAAACAGAACACGACACAAAAAAAAAGAAAAAAAAATTAATACGAGATCGACAAAAATGGCAAAATAAAAATCTAGTGCAGTTCACACGCGGTAGAAGTGAAACCATCACCCACACAATCTCAACCAATAGGAGCCTTGAAAAGTGAGCTCATAATCAAAGCGGCCAATGCGGCAAGATTTCATTCTACCTCATTCTCTCGCAGGCTAAATCCTAGAGATGTATGTGTTTGTCTCTTTTTAATGTCGTTTCCGTTTCATAGAGTTTCAAATCACAACGGTGCTAAAGGGGAAATAAAGGACTTGGCCCGGGAGAAAGTCTGTACATAAATAAATTGCGCCATAGATTAAGTTTCACTTCAAAAATATAGGTCCCAGTGGCCCAGTTGGTTAAGGCGATGTTTTTTTTTTTTTTTTTTACATGAGCTCCACACAGGAGGCCCTAAGGAAAATAATTCCCCTCAGGGCCTATGTCATCTTTGGGGATGCTGTGTGGAGGGTTTTTTAAAGGAAAGGAAGGGGAGGAGAGTTCTGGGAAGGAAAAGGGTTTAAGGGGTGGGTAGGAATCTGGGGTTCAGTGTGTCCTGGTCATCCACCTCCAAGACCTAGACAAACCTCACCCCATGAACCCGGGCACCCCTGCTAAATCACCAAACGTAGCGAACCACTTGGGGTGACCTATGGCAGAGGTGTTGGTTATCCAATAAAGGTTCCCAGGGCGGCGGTACCCATTCCCGCCTCCCAAATTAGAAATTAGATGTGTCCCGATAAGGCAAGAGATCTTGGATTCGAGTCCCAGCTGCAACCGTTACTTTTTTTTACTTTTCTTAGTCTTGTCCTCTTTTGCGTTTCGTTCAGATTTATTAGTATTCTTCTTCTTCAATGATAGAAAAGCAACATAAACAAACAAAAAAACACGTAGGCCCACAGTGTCGTAATAATGTTTTAATTTATTTTAAATATAATTTACAGTCAGTCAAACAAATCATCGTTAGCAATGTTATTAATTACGTACAAAAAATTAAATACATTCATGTTATTGTTATGATTAGTTAGTTGTTATGTTAGAACATTCTCCAGCGCTCTTGTCTCAATTGACAGGTCCAATAATTGATGAATGTTTAAGTGATGTGATGAGAGAATTCATTCTTGAAGTGCCGCCTACACTCATAAGTTCGTTGGCACTCCCGTTTGTGCAGCAACTCAATAGGCTACTGAGCCTTATCTCATTGGAGTATTTAACAGTTTAACTAAAACAATTGTATCAAAGACGCTCACTTTGTTTACTAGTCGGGGTGGCCCCTTGCAGAATAATCTCGTGATGTTGTAAACAATGCCTACAACTTATAAAACGTTGCATTGTTTCGATGCATGTGGGATTGGTATTTTTATAAATTCTTCACTCATCATTGTCTTATCTTTGTTTATAACAAGAACTAATTAATTGGTATCAAATTAATGCCTGCTGGTATCATTCCTTGCCTTTCGTAGTGCCGTTGTAAGTTGTTTTTCATGCACGAAGCGTATTGTGTTTTAACTGAGCTCGCAGCGGTAGGCCCGTGATGTGTATGCTCACCATGCCTGCATTCGGTTCCAAGTCGGTTTTTTATACCCCAGTCGAATAACGCGAGGTCTGAGGGCGAACGCAGCCAATATAACCAAGGAAAATCGGTCGCCGAGAAATTTGTAGTTTACCAAATTTGTAAGAGCAACAGTTTGGTATTGATGCTTTGAACTAGCGTCATTGATCTTTTACCAAACTGTTGTTCTTACTGTCGCTCTTACTCCCCCGAAAGGGATTACTGCACCTCGGGCTGAAAATACTTAAATAAATTCATCAAAATTGAGGTTTTGTATTCCTCATTTTCATTCTCCAAAACTGGTCCGATTTTTAAGATTTTCTTAACTAACTGTATTAGAATAAAATACTGTATGTCTGAACGTTTTTCTCTTTGAACGTTTGTTAAACACAAACCAGGCAATTTCAACGATTTTTGGAGGGTCCTAACTCCCATCAGAAATAACATAAAAAAAGCTCTTTAGAAAACATATGCAATAGTGTCGAAATCTAGAGAGGAAATTGGGAAATACGATTGTGTGAAGAATTAAAATTTCGTCGAACGATGATCTTGAAATCGTACCCTTCCAACTGTACAGGGCGGTTCCGATGAGAAAGATTAATTATTCTCCATACCAGCATTTTAACAAAATAACTCAATATCGGTTTTATTTCATTAAAAAATAGCTTTGATAAATACCTACATTCAAAAATGCTCAAACTCGTGATGATGAAACTATTAAAATTATGTACTTTTGTAATTATTTTTTGATCATAAGTATTAATAATTTTTCAATAATGACTAAGCAAAATAAGAAAGTATTTTTAAAAAAATATATTAGTTTGTAAGACCGTAAATAAACCGACAAACTGAAGTATTTTCGTCACAAAACAAGAGCCCGGATCTTTTTTATGATTTTATCTGAACTTAAATTAAAATTCTGAAAAGTAGCTTTCCCAAATAATTTATTGTTTTATTTTACTGCACGATTTTATGATTTGAAATGTATGTTGAATAATACAAAATTTTGTTTGAAAATTTAACAAACCTGCCAACGACCTACGGTAAAACCTTATTGTATTAAAAATAAACATTTTCTCAAAATTAAAAAAAAGCTTTACTAGACAAAAGAACAGTCTTTCGAAATAAATTTATAATTTTTTGTGGAAAAGAGTCAAAACCTTAAAAATTTGATTTAATAATTACATATTTCCGGTTTTGTCTGGTTATTCCCTCTTAATCAAGGAAAAATCAAGCGATTAATCAACTCACTTTCTACCCTATTTTCTTATTAGCACTTTTGATCAAATTGTTATCTCAATATATATAAATTCAAAGTGGCGCTGATTTCAATCACTTGTAATAGTGGTTGAAACACTCCAAGCTAAATGTTTAATAGAAAACTTTTATGCATTAGCTTTTCTTTCATTGATATCTTTTGAACGACTTTACCATCGGTTGGGCGTGCACAAGGAATAACTAACAGAAATGCTTCATTATAGAGAAAAGCAATAAGATTGATAAATAAAGTGTATAAGTCGATATTCCGTACGTCGTACGTTGACGCAAATTACATGGCACAGTATTAATGTAGAGGAGTGCATGATATCGATTGATTCGAAATGTTAAAGTTTGCACCAATAAAACTTTTTGTACTACTGGCTTCCGACCTAATCAGTATAATGTGTTAATATTGATAGTGATAAATAACTGAACGCGCAAATTAACAGTATCTACACAACAGTTTATTTTTGTATTCATGTGATACGTAGAAAGAATTTCGTCTGTCTGGAGCCTGTTGTATTTTCCTTTTTTCAAGAATTGTTTTGAGACAAAGACAAAAGCGAGAAAGAGAGATGAGATGATTTTTATTTTTTTATTGGATTAACATCCGACATATTTTTTTCAACTTAAATCATTAAAAAATCTGTATGTTTTGGACAGTTAGGGTCGGGGTGAGTGGTTGGACGGTTACTCGGCTGAGTGATCAATGATGACATGTGAAAAAAAAATTTGTTTGATTTTGACGAAATTTTTTTTTAAATGTGTGCAGTTCACACGCAGTAGAAGTGAAACTTCAGAAAACTAGAATAGACAAGAGTGGGGAGGCTCCGAAGCATAGCACAAAGAGGAGGCCGATTAGTCTATCTCATTCTCTCGCAGGCTAAATACTATAGATGTATGTGTTTGTCTCTTTTTATAGTTTCGCTATTTTTCGTTTCATCAAGTTTCAAATCACAACGGCGCTAAAGAAGTTTTCACTTCAAAATGTGTGCAGTTCACACGCAGTAGTAATGAAACCTTTAGAAAACTAAGGTAGACTTCTTTAGTTGGGAGGCTTCGAGGCACCCCACAAAGAAGAGACAGAGAGGCTACGAAGCACTGCACAAAGAGGAGACCGATTATACTATCGAATTCTCTCGCAGGCCAAATCCAATAGAAGTATGTTTTTGCCTCTTCTTAGTGTCGCTATTTTTCGTTTCATCGAGTTTCAAATGAAAACGGTACTTAAAATATTTTCCTTTAAAAAAAACACAAAAAATAGTCACTTAACGTTTTTTAGTCCAAATAATGTCAGGAATTACTGGTCAAAGTAAGTCAAGTACGTCCCATGACACCCTGTACATGGGTCCCTCTCGCGTTCAATCCTTATTACTATTCCATTAGCAGGAGCCGAAATAAGTCGTCTAATCTAACAGTAGTTGTTCTCAAATCGATGATATCATGGAATAATCACGGGCCGGGCTCCAAGCCCAGAATGTCAAATGGCATGACTTAAATCACGGCCACCACGAAACAGGTTTTCCTATTTTGGTAAATAAACCACGAAATTCGTCAAGTTGGGTTCGATGAATAAATAATGATTAAAAGTTGCTAGACTTTTACGCTATTTGCACAAATAAAATTTCTAAATTTATATTTTTTTAATGTCAGGACTACTCCAAGTGGGCCAGCGGTATTATGGAATTCTTTTTAGATATGTTGTTAGGCTCAAGGAAGTAAGAGAGGAAGGAGAAAGAAAGAGGAACATTGGGATCCAATTGGTTATTCAGATCGAAGGTAATTCTGAAAAATGGTTAATCACCTGGCCGATAGTGAGAGTATTTAACGTATCGCAAATGTACAATACGTAATTATTACAAGTAATTTGTTTACTTGAGGGGCCCTTTTACAAAGAGATATCTAGAAAAACTTTATTTTTTCTATCTATTTGTATCTTCAGGACTCATGTTCATAACTTCATCTCCTCAAAAAGACCCTCCTCACTGCACCTACAAAGATGACGTAGCCACTGGAGCGACAGCGCAATTTAAAACTTTTTTTCGTGATCAGAATGTTTTTCGCCCAAATAAAAAAAAATCAGACCTTCGAATTTTAATATGGAGACATAAAAACTGATTATAGATCTATATAGCCAATGAATTCATCTATCTTTTGCCGATTATTACATATTCGTAGGATTTATAAAAAAATATATATTATAAAATCGTAAACTTCTACTTAATTACTTACAAATAAGGGAAAATTTGCCAAAATTGGCAGCAAAGCAATCCGAGGTATTTTAAATAGTGCCATATTGTGGCAAAAAGCGCTCCAGTAGAAAGTCCCAGAGAGAAGCTATTTTCTTCAGGGTTTCTTGTGTGGAGCAATGTTAAAAAAAGAGATATCTGACGATTAGTACATTGTTTTTGTACATAATTTCTATTCTAATGACCAATTATATTAGTATAATTCAACATAATTACTATTATTTGCGTAATTTTTCTTCAATTATAATCCTTCAATAATGTCATGTTTTTAATTTAATTTTATAACAGAAAAAAAATGGTATCTCTGAACCATTATTTTTGCATATTTGCGGACGCTGGGTTTGGAATGCAGATCTGTAGCCAAGGATCCTAACCGCTCACCCACGTTAATAAATATGTAATTACAGGTAACACAAAAGTTTAAGCACATGACAATCATTACTAGTTGGGAACGTTGGACAACATAATAATACGTCGTTGGGCCTACACCATGTTGATACAATTTATGCAGTAGGTAGGTAGAACCATCAATTAGGACCTGTGGCATTTTTCAAATAGACTTATCTTTTGTTATCCATTTACATAGGAGGTGCGAGATCCATTAGATGAAAAAATGTGGTTAGTGAGTTCGGTCCTTAACTACCTCTTTCACGTCCACCCAGTGGGAGGCACGGTGCTTTATATTTTATAGGTTGTGGTTTATTAAACGAAAAATGCTTTAATATACCGTTTATAATTTATTATTATCGAATATTGAAGCGCGTTGATTTTGATTAAATTTGATTTTGATTAACCACTGAAAGGATGGAATTAATTAAAATTAACAATTTCGGTTGTGTGAATCGGGATTTGCTTTGATTTTCAAAACTGGAATTGATTGTTGGAACGATTAGAACGATGTGGGTACCTAAATGAATAAATCACGTTTTCAAATTTATTCTGTTTAAATTTTTGACAGATAACTAACATCTGTGATGAAATTTTTCAAGTTTACTGATGATGTTCATTCGAAATGTAAATTTCCGGTCGTACTTTGAGACAAACATTTTTTTGAATAAATATTTTCGGCTACATAAATTCTACAGTTATAACATCCCGTCATTTTTAATGGACTTGCGCTAGTTATTTATAAAATTAGTAATTATTTGTGAAATTATTTAAAAATTGATAATAAAAAATATTGCACAAAAATTATTCAATTTTGGTAAAATCGTTAAAGAATCGTAATGTTGCTTTGTTTGAGATAAAGCTTAATGACAATATCTAAAATCTAAACAGTTTGGCCATTTCTAACGATATTATTCTAGGTCCAATTTTCTTTCCTATTTCCTCATTTATTAGCGGCCTGAATTAGAAATCAACCAAAAAGGGGCCTCATTTGGTTCATTTTCCTAAATACAATTGAAAAAAAAAGAGATCTCAAAAATGATATTTTTTTAAATTATTCTTCCAATTTTATTATTTCAAAGCTTACTTTGAAAATTATTCCACCCAAAAAACACTTTAGTTTGCTTTCATTTTCATGCTGAAAATGTTGCACACGCAAGATGAAAACAATTTTGATGTTCAGTCCTGCCAATCGCTCTGTTTTGCGGACAATTAACATCAAAGAATTTTTCTGAAAAAAAAATATTTACATGTTGTTCGTTGTTCATTGTATGTAGCTTTCACGCCGAAAGGGACAAAGCGCTAATTGTAAAATTCCACGGACATAGCTTTTGAAGTTCGCCAAATATTTCCAAGTGACATATTGTAGTTAAAGCTCAAATAGACAAGAATTAGGGATACATGGCAGTCATAAAAAAATAAACTAAATACAGATTTGTTATGATCTTTTTTCATAAAAAAAAATAGTTCCACTTAATTAACGCATATTAATTATTTATTACTTGCCATCAATTACCCTCCCTGAATAGAAATAACAAACTTGGTTGGTTTGATGGGGCATAGCCTTAAACCGTGGTTAAAGCCTTCTTGAAGATGTTTCGTACACAAATAACAATAAAATCTTGTAGCATTTTCATGGTCAGGCTGTTGAATTTAGGTAAAAGATTCTCTCATAATATCCGAATTTGCCGAAAATAATTTTTTTCAAACAGTAGAAGTGTGCTAATTTTATCTTGTTAATTATTTTATTTGGATTTGTGTCGAGTTTATCAATTAGTATTATATGAACGGAACGCCTTTCTTAGACAAGTTTATTAGATCTATCTACTTAACTAGGCAGTAAAATTTTTAGTTAGATATCATATAGAATCAAACAGGTCTGTCCAGTATAGAAAAAGCTTGCCTCCCCAACCTACCGTGTATCGTGTTTTTACCCCGGCTGTTTAAGAAACATACAAATATTAACATCTTAAAAGATAAAACGCTTTTTGTAGAAATCTCTTCATTTTTTGGCCGTGTGAGGGAATGGGAACGCTCCGCGCCACTAAGAATGTAAATCTAGGACTTTAAAAAAGAAAATGTTAATATTTATGGCAGACGTAACCATTAGGCGGTTTCCCATTCCGATTAGCTGAGAGGGCCTGGGATAATGACGCGAGACTGATGCACCCATCCCAGCGGCAGGGTGGAGGGAGGGAGTGGAGTCCTGTCGCTGAAGGGGCCAAGGGGGCTAAATGGTACTAAACGGGGCTAAAAGGGGCTTGTTTAGTAAACATTATCATGGTAATGTAATACAACTAACAAACCCTTAACTGAACTCGAACGGACTTAAATCGGTAGGTAGCTATTTAATATGAAAACGTGTCGCTATTAGGGAAACTTTTATTGACTTGCAGAACTTTGACGTAACTTCAAGAATCATCTTATTTGGAATTATTGTTGATTGCAAAATGATTATAGAGTATGTTTTCTCTTGTTTATGTGTTAACATGTAAAATTTCTTTTATTTTTATTTTAACTTTATGAGTAAATAAATCAAATTGTAATATTTAATTAAACGAAGACAATATAAGCGAAACTCAATCGAAAATCTGAAAACAGAAAAATCGGAAAAAGATATTGACACCTCTGGGACCCGAACCCAGGACCTTTCGCTTTCCGGGTAAACGCGCTACCACTGCGCCAATAAAATATTCATCGTAGACTTGCAGAAAAGTCAAAAGATGTCGCATATTAAATAAAATGGATAAAGATTTATCCAGACACTATCTAGATAGCATTTAGTTCGGGTTTGAATCTTGCAATCATACGTAAAGACAGCAGCCAATAAAATTAATAAAATGAAGATAATGTGGGTGGTTCTTAATCGAAGTATGATATAGTTAAAAATGACCGAATTTGATATCGACACCTTGGCGCAGTGGTAGCGCGTTTTTCCGGAAAGCGAGAGGTCCTGGGTTCGAGTCCCAGGTGTGCCAATATCTTTTTCTGTTTTTTCTGTTTTCAGATTTTTGATTGTTTTGCTTATATTGTTTTCATTTAATTAAATATTATATTTTGTTCAAAGTTTACATTAAATAGTTATTTTATTTGGGAGAAATAATGTTGTGCCTGAGTACGAGTAAAATCTTGGCCTACCATACGTATAAGATAATTCAGAAAGTAACAGAAATCTTAGAAAGGTGAGCTCTACCGTCATGAATTTAACAAAGTTTTTTTCTGTGAGATTTTCTACATCAACGCAATTATTTTGAGCTCGGATCGGAAAAAAAAGACTTATAAAAATGATTGTCGATTCAAAGCGTATTCGTTTCACTAACAACCGCACTCCTGAATTCTCGACCAACCGTTTCTGCCTCAAATATTGTACAGGGTACTACAAAAGTGCGGATTTTAGCTTCGGTTGTTTCTTCTTTTGTTGTGTTAAGCGTCACGAGTCAGGACTGTTGGTTGTGACCTACGGTCGGAGGTCGGCACAACAAGTCCGAGCATGGTTTCCCGCGCATTCTCTCCCGCCCGCGCTGGTTCGGCGGAACCGGATATCGGAAATACTGCCATTTTTCCACCGCACAGACTGACTGGCTGAAATGATTTATATGTCGATTTACAATTTATTAGCTCCTCGACTCACACCAGCCCTTCCTGTGGGTTATGTGCCAAGGTGTTTTGTACGCCTCACAAACAATACATTCGCCGGTTCGCTTTCGTTTCAAAGCATTCCTTTTGCTTTTATTTCTGTTTCGCGGGATTCCTGCAAAGTCATGTTTTGAAACTGCTTTATACGCCCACGGTATTGGTGTGTTACAGGGAATCAGATAATAAAAAAAGTAATGAACGTGTTTTTAACGCTTCTCAGTTTACGAATACGTGCAGGTATAGCTCTTTTATATTTGAAGTTCAGGGATGATTCTCTGGTAACTGTTATCAAACATTTTGCAAGGTTCAAAGGTAAAAAGAAAAAAAAATTATTCCTCCCACAAATGACGCTTATGCCATCCCATTTGGAATAAAGTAGATAACACAAAACTCGTAATTAATAGTTGTTGACGAACTTTTGAACGTGAGATTGAGTTGTTGAGCATTATCAAAGCTAACCGTGTATTTATAATATACTAGCGAGTACCCGGCATGCGGTTCAATGCCAAAAATCAACGAGAGAAAGTGCTTGTGTTTTTCTGTTTATTTAAATGCTTTTGGACACACAATATGTTTTTGTTTTTGAGAAATGCGTACTTGAATAAATCAGACGATTTTCCGACGCGTGAGTAGGCCACACACAGCTGTCCGTGTGAGAAGCATGGATTTTTCAAATTTAGCCGGCAATCCCCTACTGCTACTATTCTCTTTTGCAATCCCTCGCTCTTCTCCCACGTGTCTTTTTCCATTGCCTTCACTCCTTGCCGCTAAACTATAAGAAAAACGCATTTTTCAAATAATGCGTAACTTTTTATACAAATTTCATAACGCCAGAGCTCACCACTGTATATAAAAACCATAGCTGGCGTGCGCACAATAACTCACCAAAGTTTCATCGCAATCGGAAGAACGGTAGATAGAGGAACGCACACGGGACAAACAAAAAACATTCATTTATACATATAAAGAAGATTGAAAAAAAAATACAATGTGCAATTCGCAAACGGTAGAAGTGAAACCTTTATAAACCCAAAGAAGAGTGGGGAAGCTACGAAGCACCGCACAAAGAGGAGACCGAAAATACTATATCATTCTTTCGCAGGCTCCTCATGTCCTATACATGTATGCGTTTGTCTGTTTTTAATGTCGCTATTTTTCGTTTCATCGAGTTTCAAATTACAACGGTACAAAAGAAGTTTTCACTTAAAAAATTTTTGCGTTTATTTCCATTAAAATTGAAAACTATTTCGCTAAGTAAATTGTTGTTTCTTAAAGTTCGTCTGAGACATCTTTACATTGAAGACAATGCTTATTATATTGAGTAAATTCATCAAAGCTTTGTTTTGCCCAAGAATGGTAGACATATGTACAATAAATAGTTTTTTTGTAAATTAATGATTTGTTTACGGAATTGAATAATTCACATGCGAGTATTGATTGTACAAACAAAAGTTTTATTCGTGATTGCGCTAAGTGATTGACCTACCCAAATATTATTATTTGTAAAAAGTAAACCCTGTAACGGCTGATTTTTCTGTGTTTCGGTGAATGATCATTTCGGACATATACAAACAATAGAAAATTGAATTAGTTTAAAATGTGTAGGTATGTTGATTACAAAACAAACGTAGAATTTATTTATTTATTTTTTTTTTTATTTTTTTTATTTATTATGAATCATAAATAGATACATGTATTTTAAAATGATTCTATATAATAATTAGTTACATAATATATATATTTGATGTACCCCCATAAATAAGCAGGGCTTGTGTTTATGGGGGGGTGTTATCATAATAGTTTTATTTGGTATAACCATTGACCTAGATATACTTGGTCGAAGGGTATAACTCATTTCATATTTTCATATTTTCACTATAATTTTTAAGGTTTGTTTTAAATTCTTTTATGTTAGTGTACATGTTTCTAATTTTTTCTGGTAGGGAATTAAAAAATTTGACACCGAGATATTTATGATTTTGCTGTCCTATTGTTTTTTTACATTTAAGAATTGGAAGTATTGACGTTTGTCTGAGATTTCTGTTATTTTTAAAGGGTGTTACTTTATTTTGAATATCATCTTTATAAATTTGTAATGTTGCGTGGTAGAAGTATAATGCATTTAATTTTCTGACCTTAAATTGTTTGAATAAAAGTTCTGACGAATATGTATAGGGTTTTTTTAAAATTGTTTTTATTATTAGTTTTTGTGATACGTAAATTGATTGTGTTAGATTTTTATATGTACCGCCCCATCCTATAATGCCGTATTGTATAATTGATTGACAGAAAGCGAAGTATGTGGTTCTAAGTAATTTTTCTTTTAAAATATCTCTTAAACATCTAAATATGTATGTAAGTTTCCTTACTCTGTCGTTCAGAATATTTATATGTGGGGACCATTTTAAACGTTGGTCTATTGTTATGCCCAGGTACTTAATATCGTTTTTGCTTTCTATGTTTGTACATGCTATATTGCATTTGCCACTGAGTGGATTGTTATATTTATTTCTTTAGGGGATTCTTGTTTTCTAATGAAAAAAGGTAAATAATAGGTTTTTTTAGAATTTAAAGTCAACAGATTTTTATCAAACCATAATTTTAATTCATTGATGTCTGTATTTGCCATGTTATTTAATTCAGACCAAGTGTTCGCTTTCAGTAGTAGGACTGTATCGTCAGCGTAGGAGACAATGTCTCCATATTTGGAAACATGGAATATATCATTGACATATATAATAAATAACAAAGGTCCCAAAATAGTACCTTGGGGTATTGAAAAGTCGCTATATTTTGAATCACTGACTACAGCAAGTTCAATTTATAGAACTCTATTTAAATTTTTATTTCTTTTATCAATGTTATTTTATTTATCTAGCTGACCGGGCAACGCGTTGCTATGGCTAACGATACACAATGCCATCTACTGGATAGTTTTTGATAAATTAACTCACACCGCCTTCTGTTAATTTGCATACAAATCAAATCCACACCGCCCGCTTGCCAACCCGCGCGTCCAACACAACATAATATATTATATATTTCAACCAATTTACACAAATCTTGAAAATTATATACCTAAACCTTCCTCTTGAATCATTCTATCTATTGGTAAAAACCTCATGAAATTCTGTTCGGTAGGTTTTGAGTTTATCGCGAACAGACAGACAGATGCGGCGGAGGACTTTAATTTATAGTATGTATCTAGAGATTTCTGAAAACAGTTATATCTATAAACAGTTTCTGCTGTATAATTATTATTTAGCGTGACAGCTGTTTCGCCTTCTGAAGGCATTATCAAACTGTGGTTAAACCGCTTACAGAAGATATATTTATATTATTTCTAGAAAGATACTTCAAAACCTACGCAATATGATGAAAAACGTTTTGCGTAGGTTTTGTATTGAAATACTTTACGGAAAATATGTTCCGAGTAAAATGAAGCCTTTTAAAACTTACATAAAACTACCAATTTGGATATTTGGATTGGCGGATATGTGTACGGCCGCCCTAGTAAACACTTATTGGATAACCAACATCTCTGCCATAGGTCACGACCCAAGTAGTTTGCTACGTTTGGTGACTTAACATAAGTGTAGTTCATGGGTTGAGGTTTGTCCAGGTCTTGGTGGCGGATGCATATGCCCACCTTCTGCGTGGCCAGCTTGATCGCGAGAGACTGATTGAGGGAGGTTTTTCGATCTCACCAGCCTGTCTCTCCAGCCTATCGTCTTACACCGCAGTTGAAGGGATGGATTCATGCGTCCGTCACTCATGGACACACTGAATCCCAGTTTCTTACCCACCCCTCGTACATTATTCCTTCCCAGAACTTCCTCTTCTTCGTTTCATTAAAACCGTCATAGACGTTGACATAAACCGTCGTTCATAGACCCTCCATACAGAATTCGATCATCACAACACGGGTATGTGGTCGCACTAGCAGGGTGTGCGAAAAATCCTCAAATTATGTCATTAACAGTGCAATGAATAAAGAAAAATAAAAAAAGATACTGGTTGTCTGTAAAGTCGGTTTACGGACGATAATTTAACGTGATAACGTGATAACATAAGAAAACATTAATGAAAAATTAGCCGAACGCTTAGGCCGATCGGGCCTCTCTATAGCTTAATATCTCTAACGCTTAGCGCGCTCGGCTCTGGCGGAACGTGACAATGAGTCACGCTTTTTCGTGCATGCAGCCGGCGTTCATCGATTTATAAGACGTCATCACGTCAAAAAAAGCATCTCCTAAGATAACGTAGAATAAAATAATTTCCCTTACGGTCTCCTGTGGAATAAATGTAAAAAAAAGTAAATGTAATAATACGTAGGCAGGCGTAATATTGTTTAATAATTTTGTAAAATTATCGAATTACCATACTGATAGTCTTCGACAAATTATTAAAACATGTCAATTTTCCGGGGGCTTAACGTTCAGGTGTCATTATTTATTTATGAATAATTAAACAGTGATGTGGGGGTTAATATCACAATAATCGGTCAATTGTTTCGATTTGGCCATTCGAGGCGTTTATTTGACAATCGATTGAAAAGCCAACTTTTAATTTACTTCAACTAAATATGTTATTAAATTTGATATTAATCGGTCGCGTTTGAATATTTTAGATTCTTCCATACCAAATTATTCAAATCACAAATCAGCATAGTAATTCTTATTAGAGGCTCTCGATATAAACAGTTTATTGGATGGCAATTGGAAGTAATGGATAATAGCTGTACAAAGCTTAACGCTTTCACTCTTCATGAAATTTTGTCACAGCGAGTGTCCATTTGTTTACTGGAGACAGACGTCCCGGCCGAAAGCTATTATTTTCCCCTAACTTGGGTCAACTGTTACTGAGTGTCTGGCCACAAATAGTAAAATAGCGTTTAGGTAAAATGCTGAAAATACACACTCATCCGATTTATCAGCGTTAGTAGTTACCTTCCTACATCCTGCCTTTCTAAGTACGGAATATAAGCACGGATGTTTCTTCTAAGTAAGGTGAGCAGGATCTCTCGAACAAAAGTATCAAAGATCGCGATTTAGTGATCGCGAGATCGTTCAATATTCGGCCCCTTGTCTCCACAAATTATTATCCAAACTTGATCATTACATCATTAATTATATGAGAATATCTTTTGTGCGCATCCTGCCTTTTGTTAACTTAAATCTTTTCGAAATGAAACTTTTTTAGCCCCGTTAGCGATTTGAAATTCGGATGAAACGGAAATGCGTCACAAAAATTTATTATTTGTCGGTCCTCGGTTCTAATATAATGCGGTAAATTCACGACTATGTACGGACTGGCAATAGCGCCGCGGTGTGAAGCGCCCGACTCACAGCGCCCAGAGAGACATCCAGCGAGCGGAGGCTCGAAACCTGCCAAATCCAAAAAATAAACATTTCTGTTTTTGTAAAATCAATATCCAATCTTCAAACCACTTTAAATAAACAGGCAAAAGAAAATTAAGCGACATCTAGCGACTTTCTAGTTTCACTTCTTCCTAGTGTGATTTGCACACTCTGATTTTTTATCTTTACTAGACTCTCCTGTGAACTTTAGTAGTCTTATATTATGTGAACGATAGATTTATATGCGTACGTGAACGATTGTATTATATTCACAAACATGTGAACGATTGAAGTTTAATATTCATGTGTGAACGATAGTAATTTTGTACCCGTACGTGAACGGTAGAAGTTTTAATGTACATGCCAACGATTGGAATTTTATATACATACTATGTGAACGACTGTAGTTTTATATTCATAGTACGTTAATGATTGCAGTTTTACATTCGTAAAATATGAATGATTTTAGTTTTGTATTCATATGTTGTTGGTATTGATAATATATGAACGATTATAGTTTTATATTTGTGTATGAAACAGTTTTATATTCACGTGAACGAATGTAGTCTGATGTGTTAAGTGGCGTTTCCTCAAAACTTTAAGACCTTCCTCTGCCCCCTCCTTCCCCTTGCGGGATATGGCGTGCCTTCGTGTTGTTCTGCGAGGCAGCAGGTGTTAATATGCGCGAGCGTGTTGAGCGCACCTGACCCGCAAGAGCAGATTGTACGTGATAGGGTTAGCGGAGCCGGCGAGCAAGGCTCAACTGCAGGGATTACCAAGGACGTGTTGGCGGTCGCGAAGATCCTTACACTTACACTAGTCCTCGCCGCTGTTATCCTGTTGGGTATATAATGTATTCAAAGTTTGTTTTTATTCTTGTTCAAAATGTACTCATGATATTGATGGTAGAGGATAACACTGTAAACCCTCTTTGGAATTATGACCGAATTTTTAACTTAATTTTTACTCAACCTTTAATCATCAATGCTTTACACCCGAAACTGGTCAACTTAGTTAAGTGAGCATGTTATTACATTATTTGTTATTAGTTTATTTTTTTTTATATTGTTCTTTAGACTTTATGTCCGGTTTAAATCTTCCCCACAGGAAAAACTTAACCCTTCCACACACTTTTCCACAAATGAGCATCTAGTCAATCCACGCTATGCAATTATTGCACTGTATAATAAATACAAAACAATACAAGAACAACATGTCAACCTACCAGAGACCAAATGGGAAAATAATTCACCGACTTCAAATATTTTCATATCAGAGGGTTCGGCTCGATAGAACTCCTAACTGGACCGATCCCTCAATATAAATATAAAAAAAAGAAAAAAAATGGTTTAACCATTTATTGTTCGATTAATATTTACCCAAGAGATTGTTCAATTTCACTGTTCCAACTGTAGACACTCTGATTTAAGGAATGTATTGTACAATTAGTTTTATTTGATCACTATTCGAAAACCGTAATTCTCACATAATCATCTAATAATAAATCAATTATTTAGCTTTTTTTAATTTTTCGGTAACGAGACTGAGACCTTCGGTACAGAGTCAATGCTCTCAAGGCAATTCATCATCATCTACTCGCTCACATACATTAGCCACTTTTTATACTCAATTTTTTTCTGAACAAAAAATGTACTAAATTGTACATATTCTGATGGGTTTTCAAGTTCTGCTTATAACATTGGATAATCCCAAACAATGCTCTGCCACAGGAAAGTACTCATTTAATAAGTTACAAACTGGTATTACGACTATTTACGAGTACATACATACGAATTCGCGAAGTTTTGACAAGACACAAAGTCAGTCTCGCAGATCTTCCAAGTTGCACAATACAATGCACACAGAACGATGGCCCCACAGATTATGGGTGTGAACCCCAGCTATTTTAAGACACTTCTCTGCACAACTTCTTATCTGTTTTCAATCAATACAAAAGATATTATTTTCTGACGAAATACGATATACTACACAGGTTCAGACAAGAGGTTAACCATTCGTGAGTGTTTTATGAATGCATCGAAATTAGAATACTTAAATAATATATCAAATAATAAAATATCAATTTAAGTCAGTATAATGTATCATATTTACAAAATTATGTAATATTTCTCATATTTCATCACGTTGATGACTCTAATTTAACACAGCAGTCCTGTTCATACTAGAAGTTAATTTGCGATGATGCAATAATGAGCAGCTCTGTTCATGCTAGGAGTAAATTTGCTCCAAGCATTTGCAGTCAATGTCAACTACTGTGGCAATAATGGTACCCATTGGCGACGTTCTTTTAAATACTGTTATTGCCTAGAAAAAGCCGTCAGGAGCTTTTTAATTCCCGTACTATTTTTTTTTCCAGTAAAAGAGAGTAACTTGTTTGATTGTAGTGACTGCAATCTGGACTTGTTTTTTCTCTTGTAAAAACTCTCTCGTGTACTTTACCCGGCTAACTGGAAAATGCGTTTTCAGAGATACATGTTTAATCGTGTGCGTCTGTTTATTTCGATGTTTTTTCGAATTTTTATATAGCTTCCGAAAAAAGAAAGAGTTTGCAAGTCCTGAGACGGCACGTCCCCGTGCGGGTCCGAGATTACCGCGACAACGGGGAACTATCCGAAACATCTGCATTTACATAAAAAAACATATCTTTACACCGCGCTGGGATTTACAGCCGAAATAATGACAGGTGAACAGGCCGTTAGAATTCCCAGGAAAAGTTTTTCCTTCAATCGCAACACGTCGTCCTCGGCACATTTGCGTAGGATAAATCTCTGGTACAAGTGGTATTTTAAATTTTACGAGAGGCTTGGGGAGTAATGGACGAGTCTTAGCCGTGACTGAATAGCACGCCCCCACGTGGTTCTACGAACTACATAATATATATTATCCTAGTAGTATTACACCAGAATCGTTGAGAAGTGGATTTTTTAAAGCATTACCACCTCTTTTTTCGAAGGTCGATCTCCCAACTTTATTTTCTCGTAGTCAGTGTATCATGCTTTCAGAGGGAAACATTAAAATTATTTTGTGATTAGCTCAAACTAGACCCAACTGCTCGAAGCCATTGAAACTATCGCATCTAAAGATTGTTGTGAATGGAGAATTCAAAAAGGGATGAAAAGGAAGAGATTTGGGAAGCTCTGTAAAATAATTGCAGTTTCATAACACAATTACAGCCACAATACAAACGAACGGGGGATTGAACGTATATACATGTACGTATATATATATGTGCCAACTCAGAATGAACTCAACTCAACATCTCTTTTGGAAAGTCATTAAACGCTATGAAAAAAAACGAGTGTACTTTAGACCACACGACTGAAGTAAAACTGCGCGCGCACTGCTCTCTCTTGCTCCTACAGTGTGATACAGACAATAGGCCTGCACTGTGTCTTAGATATACGAAACGTAACTGACTAAGAGAAAGAGAGAAAGAAAATGGGTGCTCGCACCTCTCTCTCTTGCCCCCACAGTAATATACGAAACGTAACTCTCTCTTTCTATCTTCACTAACTTATATTTCCCTCTCAACTTCCGTTCGCCTCGCCCGATCACACTTTTTGTAACGCTCTCGTCACGCATTCACCAGCTTACTCCCCAAGTCAAGCGTGCGTAAAGAAGTTTTACTTCAAAATTTAAAAAAATAGCCCATAACCTAACCTAACATAACCTATTTAACCAATTTTTTATATATATTTTTCATCACTTTTAATGACTTTTACAAGTAGGTGTTGAGTTAATTCTGAGATGTCTGGTCATCATTATGTCAAATTGACTGCTATTTAAGTTTTAAGAGCATTTTTTCAATTCTTGAAACTAAAAGAAAAAGTTTGTGTGAATCATCAAATGAAATCCTCTTTCGTTCTTTGTAGATGAAGATGATATACAACATTCCACAACCTAATTCCACAATTTGATTATGAACGTAGGCCAATCAAAGAGTTGTCCATGTTTACAGAAACGCCTTCGCCAGCGGAGATTTCGCGATTGATAAATAAACCAAAATAGCTCCGGAGCCGCGCAAAACGTCCCTAGAAAGTATTGTTTCCGCCCGCGGATAGCGCGGCTGAAAAATGAATTAGCTCGAGGTTTGTACAAAGCTAATTACACATAACTAGAACTGTGTCAAACTGCCAACCAGCCTGTAGGTGCATACACTGTACTCACTTTGCACTTGCACTAAATGCCGAGCGATTGTTCCTCGTTACGTGGCCGAGCGCGAGGTACTTATTTAGAGCGTTTAAAACGCGGCCGTCTCAGTGGTCCGGTCATCCGGTGGCTAACACACTACTCGGTGTCAACTAAACACTTTCAAAGTCAATACAACTCATGAAAAGCATGAAATGACTTCTGCGACTTTTATTCCAGAATTCTAAGCGATTCATTCAATGTAACAAAGAAAGGTGACAAATGGTACTGAAATTTAATTAATCTGTACATGTAGGTGTGCGTTGGAATAGGTGTATATACCGAGCATCGAAAATTCTGAATCTCAAGGTCAACGCAAATGTTTTCAGTTGGCAATTTTTTTGACGTGACAACGACTTGTAAATCGATGAACGCCGGCCGCATGCACGAAAAAGCATGACTCATTGTCACGTTCCGCCTGAGCCGAGCGTACAAGCGAGAACGCGGAACAAGCGTTCGGCTTATGACGCATCTATCTCTCTTCCACTCCATCGTTTTTATATGACGTTATCACGTAAAATTATCGTCCGTAAACCGACTTTACAGACAACCAATTTTTTTTCCCTACATTAGCTCCGTACAGGAGGAAAATAATTTCTCTTAGGGCCTATTTCATCTTTGGAGATGCTGCGTGAAGAATCTTTTTAGGGAAAGGGAGAGGAGAGAGTTCTGGGAAAGAAAACGATATAATAGTAGGAATCTGGGGGTCAATATGACCAGGAGTGACGGACGTATGGATCCATCCCTCTACTGCGGTACAAGGCGATAGGTCGAGAGAGTCCGGCTAGATACGTAAAATGTCTCCATCCAGTCAATCCTGATCCGGCCGGCCACACAATAGGTGGGCAAATGTGCTGCCAAGACCTAGAAAAGCTTACCTCGTGAACCTAGCTAAATGAACCCCTGTTCAGGGAAACCCCGCTAAGTAACCAAACATATACTGTACTAAATAAATAAATAAATAAATAAAAATAAATAAATAGCGAATCACTTAGGGTAACCTATGGCAGGGGTGTTGGTTATACAATAAATGGTTCCCGGGGCGGCGGCACACATACCGCCTCCTAAATTGAAATTATCATTTTTTTCGCGAGGTTGAAAATTTCATATTCTAAATTAGCGCAGACCCGTGAAAATTTACGGGATATAAAATAAAAAAAATATATATATTGTTAAAAGTTTAAAAATATTAAAAATCGAACACCGATCAACTGATTGGAAAGCAACTGTTTTGACCATTAATTACACCACCAACTTTTGTAAGAACGATGGCATCAAAGATATTGAAATATAAGAGATGTGCTATCCGTAGTTTTTACTGGGTGGGACTGTGTTTCCTGACGTCACCGATATTGTTAACCAATACTATTGTACAACTTCAAAAAATGAACGAATTCTTTCCGTATTCAAACTATGCCCATTAGGTGGTAGTCTGCCACGGTCAGGCGGCCATCATAGCATTGTATTTCAATATCTTTGGGTGACATAACTTCATTTCACTGTTTAATAATTTAATAATAATGCTTATTAGTGTTGGGTATTATTTGTTCTGTTTGCTCAATAAGTCCAATACAAATTTCGTTCGCAGCCGGATAGTAAAGCCAATATGTACCAACAAAATAATATCACGTGATTTTTTGTGGCTTACAATATTCAGAAGGCAGGTAGGTTCTCTGCCTTCTGGAGTATACAGTAAGTTGACTCAATAGCTTTTAAGTCATTCAAATTAATTTAAATCAATTTAAATTAAATTCTCTAAACAATGTGTGGGCGAAATACAGTTTATTATATATTATGTATTTCGGTGTGCAATATTGTTATAATATTATCGCGATCGGCACGTACAGGACTGACCTACACTGTGCACACTATCATGGTTGACGTTGCATGTTGAAATGATGCTGTGAAAATAATTATAATTTGAATTGTAACAATAAGTCACGGTATTTATTTTAAATAACACTTGGTAGTACATGAGTGACTTCATTGTTTCGTAACAAAACGACTGCAATTGGCGCAGCGTATGAACTTCAATAATTTCTGTATCACATTTCTAATACAGATCATAGAATATAGGAATTGAAGGACAGCGATCGAAAACATTTTTATATTGTATGCAACTTGCTGATTTTATTTCCCATGGCTCGACAGCGGTGGTCAAATAGAATCGGCTATTACTATCATGAGATTGTTTGTCGCTTTTCTCGAGTAGCGAGCGAAAATGTATTATTTTCCGTATTTATGAAGAATTACATTATCGACACAACTTTACTGTTAAAACTATAGTTCGATATACTATATACTATGTCATACATAAACATAAATAAACACGTAAACACCTCAGCACAGGTTCTCCTAGTGAGGTGTTCACGAAACATACAACAATACCTATCCACAGTTTCACCTTCACAAACCTTTACACCCAACATAATAAAATTGCAAAATATATTATGTAAAAATGTTTTCAAAATTGATCTATTATGTAAAAATGTCAATTAATAGGTAAATACTATAATACAAAGAAATAAATTACTCCTTTAATATAAATATTATATAAGTAAGAATCATGGCTCCCGTATCAGGCACAAGAGCTCCTCTTTTCGATTTATAAGACGTTATCACGTCAAAAAAAAAAAAAAAAATATATATGACTAGGAGTTTAGAGCATGGATAATAGACATTCAGCCGTACTAATAAATGTGTTTTAAATTTTACACAACTGAACAGCTGTTTATCAGATTTGTAAAATTAAAAAAAAAAAAAATGGTTGTCTGTAAGGTCGGTTTACGGACGATAATTTTACGTGATAACGTCACGAGTCGAACGCTTAAGCCGAACGCTTAGGCCGAACGCTTGTTCAAGCGGAACGTTACATCGTGACAGCGTGACAATGAGTCATGCTTTTTCATGAGTGCAGCCGGCGTTCATCGATTTATAAGACGTTATCACGTCAAAAAACTTTTATTATAAGATGCTGATTGTGTTTCCACTATTTGGTAAAAAGAATTTCAATTTGGCTATTAAAAGATATTTACAGATCACAATAATATATTCAAATATTGAACGCAATCAGCTAAAAATAATGTTTAATGGAGAAGTAAAGACAGTGCACCAATCATTCCGGAGTGAATAAACTTTATTCATATTTTCTCGGTGATGTTTAGCGAATTTGTAAAAGTTTGCAGATTTTATAGCTACACTTGGAATATTTATTGTATTTTAATGTCGATCGATTCACTTAGAATGCAAACAAGTCCGCGTGGGTTGTTGATATTCGCCGCACTTTGAGGACATGGGCGATACGAGAGCGTTGCTGTTAAGATTAAAAACTTTGAATGTATAAATATTCTCATCATAAAATGGAACAGCTCCCAAAGTTAACACCTTTGACAAATGGTAGGGACGTGGCCGCCTTATTGTGAAGAGTGTACAAGTTTCGAGCATATAGATCCACGTCCCGTGTCTACTTGTAGTCCCCGTCCCCATGCTTGGCCCCACCTTCATTGTTCACTGTTTTGTGACTGTAAGAATTGTGTTGGGATTATTTCTAATTTTGGACAATCGTAACAATCGGAGTTTAAGAAGCCATTTCATCTATTATATTTTTGGATGATATAAAAGATAAAATATGATAGTAAAATAATTTGCTCTATAGTTTTATGTTTTTGGCAACTCAGTATATGTAAAAAATGCTTTTGTGGGAATTAAACGTGCTTACAATAATCACATTATATGCATATTACTTATGAATTCACATTAACTCCTTCGGGACACTTGATTGCATCTCCACGTTTTTTCCTTGTTTTGCGATATATTGGCGATTTTTTTAAATTAAAAATTTTTTGGATTTTGAATTTTTTTAATTTTGAAATTTTTTAAAAATTTTGGATTTTGAATTTTTTTTGGGATGGTAATATATTTTTACACTAATCGTCCTTAAAACGCCAGATATCTTGTATATTATCCAATGTATTTCTTAAAATCCTGTTGTACTTGGCATTATTTTCCTAACTAATTTTGTGCATTTGTTCAGGGTCGTATATCTACAATACACAGTTAAACGTTCAGTTTTTGACGTGATAACGTCTTATAAATCGATGAACGCCGGCTGCACTCACGAAAAAGCATGACTCATTGTCACGTTCCGACTGAGCCGAGCGTGCAAGCGAGAGCGCGGAACATGCGTTCGGCCCAAGCGTTTGGCTTGTGACGCATCTATCTCTCTTCCACTTAAATGACGTTATCACGTAAAATTATCGTCCGTAAACCGACTTTACAGACAACCAATTTTTCGTTTGTTCATATATTTCTTTATCATTATTTTTTTCTTCCAAAAATGAAACCTTTTGACTAGGAGTCAAATTCATTAATCATTTTGCTGCAGAGGTTTTCTGAAATATTGTTATTATTTTATTTTTCGAAATGTAAAACCGTGTTGTTACAGCCAAGTAACCCCTTAACCGTCGAACTTTAAAGGGAATCCCATCATCCGGAGTATATTAATTGAACACGTAATACACGTACCTTCCCTCTCATAATGGAGTAGTCAACTAAAGCCCGATAATTCAGCGTAAACATAACCTTTACCACCGGCTAAAGCCGTAGTAGTTCTTTAGTTAAACTAAAGTTCACATTAAAACGTGCATCGGCTTGCTGCACTTATGAGGAGGAATAAATTATTAAAAAACACATTTAACACCATGGCTCTAATTGTCTTTACCTGAATAACCATTAATTATTGTCAATATATACGTTTGGACTAGTTTGCGATTGGGGTCAAGCTGAGAACTTTCATTAAAATTCAAGTGCCCAACGAATACACCACTGAAGTTGTTGTCAATTCTCATGCATTTTGTGCAAGTAGCATTGTTCAATTGCACAATAAGGACTTGCGCCTAGATTGATAACGATCCTTGGCAACGGGTGCACTGCCCCCGAAATCGCAACCACAATTTTTTTTTTAAAACGTTAAAAGTATATTTCTTGTCACTGTTCTTAATAAAACATTGTCACTTATCAAAATTTTGGATTTGTTTTCATTTTTCTACCATCTTTGTCTCTCCTTTTAAAAATGCGACATAATCGGAAGGTTGCGGTAACTGTTTAGGGAGCGTTTTGTGGTGTGCCAACAATCAACACACTTCCCTACGGCTCTTTCTGTTGTGTGGTCGTTAATCGTTGAAAAAACGTAGTTTAAATTTTTGACGTGATAACGTCTTATAAATCGATGAATGCCGGCTGCACTCACGAAAAAGCATGATTCATTGTCACGTTCTGCCTGAGCCGAGCGTGCAAGCGAGAGCGTGGAACGATATAAATATACCATAAGCACACTTGTCACACAATCATAGGAAATATATTAGAAACAGTAAATAAAGATTATAACAGATAGAGGTGATTTTTCACAAAAACGGCGCTCTACAAATTATCCAATTATTATTATTATTATTAATTGTGGCGTTTGAAAAAGTAATGACACCAGAGATGCGCGATAACATACAAAAATCTATGAAACAAATAAAACAAATATTGATTGAAAAGATTTGATAGTATAGCCCTCTTGTACCTACCTTCCGTGCAGTTAAATAGATCTGCCACATCAGCATATCTATTAGTAACTTCATATAATCTAGATACAAGCGAGTGTTTCGTATACTCAGTCCGGTTATTGTAGCATTTAAACAGGATTTTAGAGAGCCACGTGGGTATATGAAATTCAATGAGCTTAATTAAATCAGGACTGTCTATTCTACCATTTACAATTTTGAACATAAAAATTAAGTCGGATATAATTCTTTGATCTGAGAGTCTTAATAAATTTAATGTTTTCATCAAGTAATTATAGTTTATGTTTTCAATGGAGATGCCGATACGACGTTATCACGTAAAATTATCGTCCGTAAACCGACTTTACAGACAACTAATTTTTATTTCAATCTAAAAATTGTATTTGAAACGTCATTGTTCTTATGGTGTATACATATGACAAAAAAAAACTGTAATTATCTTGAGCATATTCAATATGTTTAAAACATACTCGTACACCGAAATAAAACAAATGATGGCACTCACTTGTTACAGACAATTGTTGAATGTATCTGAGTTTAGAGTTCGCTGTAAATAAACCTTCAACTTTAATTGATATGGTTGGATTTTGATCTGTATTACTTTCCTCGCTTTTCTTGTAATAGCAAACCGAATAATAGACCGCACTGAGTATAGATTATTATACGAATGTAATGTATTTAAATGATGCTCACGTAGAATACAATTTTATTCTTAATAATAATAATGTTAATCGTGGCAAATTTGTCGAAGGCCTTCACTATTCATCGTACAAGGATATCATGTTTCCAAAGGCGTTCCGTAAAGGTTATGTTGCCGGCATTTTGCCGATCGGATATCTAAGGAATGGGGAGGATCGGTGGAGAGACGTTTCGGTGAAGGTGAAGTTTCCGATTCGAGGGCCTCTTCACCTTTCTGTGCTCCGGATTACTGCTCCAACCAATATGTTCTCCGTTCTTCGTAATCCATCCGCCCACGCTACGTGTTGGTGTTGAGCACTTTGAAGAGAACAGAGATTTATCAATTTACATCATTCGTTTCAGGGTGGGAGTACAGAAAGTTTGGTTTTTGTTTTCTACCCTTGACAATATATTTAAACTTAATATATATATCTCTTCTGTCCGTGTGTATGTCACTGAACTCCCCCTAAACGGCTGGACCGATGGTGATGAAATTTTTTTGTGTGGGTTCAAGGGGATTCGAGAATGGTTTAGATTCACAATTTGGTCCACTGGAAAATGCTCTTTTAATTAATGTTTTATTTCTAAGGAGTTGTTGATTTTGGAATGTTTTACATTGGATCCGGCAGACTGCGCTACCATCGCAGTATCGAATATTCAATATTATTCTATTTTAATTTTAGTTTGTCCCGACAGTTGTGTACAGGACAACGTCTGTCGGGTCCGCTATAAATAAATAAAATAAATTGTGGAACATTCCAGAACACTCTCGAATGTTGTCCTGAGCGAAGCCGGGTAACCCAGCTAGTTATTTTATAAAAATTTCAAATAACAATTCATTTACGCTATTATTGAAATAATTAATTTTCTGAGAGTGGTAAATGTGATAACAAAATATCTTATTATTTATCATTGTTTAATTAATTTTTGTTTTTTCTTCTTCCCCAGAACACTGCAAGCGCGATGACTTCATTTGTGATGATGGAAAATGCCTGGAGGGATTCAGACAGTGCAATAAGGTTATGGACTGCGTGGGTGGTGAGGATGAGAAGGGTTGCCGTAAGTAAAACAAATGCTACCTTTTTAATCCTATTTTCAATTATTGTAAAAGCGAATCTCGAGATATTCAATACATCAAAAACATTTTAAAAAGCTTAAAAGATGCAAAAATATAAGTCATCAAATTTTTAATCAGCATTATATTTCTTCTACATAAACACTCACCAACAGCCGCTGTCATACGCTAATTAAATTTTGAAATTAAACTCTAATTTATTATCTGAAATAGTTCATAATTACAGCAGACAAACCGCGTTATTCAGAAAATGTATTTCCAAAAATTAATCGATGCTGCTAATAGAGTAGTACTGTAAATGGTAGTGTTTAGTTAACGGTAGTCTATAAAAGATTTATGCAAAACACTCCTGATTAATATTATCTTAGATTCAGATGTCGTACGCCTTCTTTATCCAATTTTAAAAATTATAAATGGTCTAAGAACGATCATATTCATTCTATGAGTCTTGAGATTTCAAATACATGGAAGAAGCGAGTGGTAAATTCAATAAATCACCGGATGGATCTGAAATAAAGCATCTTTCAAAGGATTTGATGAAACATTATTATATGCCGCAAGCTTAACCCAGACGGTGGTACAATACATTTTATTAACTCTTTAGGTGAGGTGAGCCAATATTTCTGCATGATTCTTTATTTCTCTTGACACGTCCCTGTCACCTGCTCATTCGATATCGAAAGTATTGATGTAGACCTCCAAATTATCCAGCGAGTGTGTTTAAGTCTCTCAATAATAATTTTTTAAACGGTCTTCAATTCTAGGGGTAGATGCATTTGGGAGGTAAACTAAATAAGAAAGATTAAAATTCATCATTAAGATGATCAAAATTAATCAATGTCAAGGGATTTGTTTTGTTTGCATTACACCACTGTGTCTCTCCTTGCTTTGTGCTTGCCCAGGAAAGCCAACTCAGTTTAAAAAAATGTTGTCAGCTCTTCAAATAGTGAATTTTTTTAAGCTGATCTTAAATTTTAAAATGGTTCAAAGCTTACCCGGTATGCCACGCTCAAAAAATCAACGACTGGAAACGTGGAATTATCTTTATTTGGTCTATATCCAGTATTCATTAAAAATGATCTGCTGATGACAAATTTAACGATGCAGTAATGGGGTGATGAAATTTAATCATCCAAAGTAATGTGATTATGGTAAAATCAATTATCCAGTAGTGTGGTAACGTTAAATTAAATCATCAATATTATGGTGATAATCTTCTCAACATCTCATATTCTTTCCGTTGCCCTCTTCGGATGCACCCGTCACCTCGACAGGGTGTCTCCGTGCGAACACTACTTGTATTGCACTACTTCGGTGCAGAGTCTGTCATCGGACGGTCGCTGGCCTTGCTTCTCTCAATTATCTTTATGACAATTATGAAACAATTTTTTGTCTGTCCGACCAAGAAGATTTTCCCTTTTTAGGACACTCAAGTGATGATTTTAAACTATCACGTATTCATTGTTGATTTGTGTTGTTTCTTGTAGCTTGCTTGAACGACGAATTCCGATGTGGAGATGGCGCCTGCATCGAGCACAGAAAGGTTTGTGACGGAGTACTGAACTGCAGAGATAGCTCCGATGAGGCCAACTGTCCAACTGAAGGTATGTTCCGGAAGTTCCGTTTAGACCCCTGCCAGTGCTTTACTAATACATTATACTACCTTTGCCACACTTAGACTAAGACTGCTTTGTTATTAGAGAGAGTATTTTAAGTCTTATAGTGTTGAAGAGCATCGGAACCAAAGCTACACCTACACGAAATCTGTGGATTGAAAAGTATTGATCTTGCAGTACAAAACAACCCAAAGTTGATATTTATTCTATGATAAAGCAGATACTGTTTGTTTCACATCGTTACTATTTAAATATCAACAGTTTGTGTAAACTCATTGGGACACATCGCTTCGATATGGCATTTTGTCCATGACTACTGTAGCTCTGTACGAGTTTTGTCGGTAGGTACTACTAAATGTGTATGAAGCACATTTTTGTTTGTAACTTACTAAGGTCTGGTATATCAGTTGATTTTAAGCTCGGCTTGGTTGGAATATCGGTTTTTATCGCGGTTTGGAACATAATCCGTATATAAGTCGTAAGCCTAGATATCATCAACATTACACGTATTGTCCATAATTTTAATAGAAAAATAATTCTTTGTAAAACCAAAACGGCAACGTAAGTGGTGTACGGAGTGGTAAATCTAAGCTTTCTGCTGTCATCGCGAAATCGCAAGCTTTCAAAATGTTAACGACAGCAGTTTACCTGAAGTTGAGATGATTTATGATAAAGTTCCCCACTTCAATCAGCATGGTGCAATACTCCGAATGCTCGATACTATTTTTAAATAGTATTTGTTTTGTGGAGTCAGTGCACTCTTCTTGAAATCATGACTAAATAGCAACTGAAAACATACCGTCCTGATGTTAAAACTTTAAATATCCCTTACCAGACCAGACTATTTCCGATTGATTACCAATTATTAACATCGACATTCCTCATCGCTCGATGAACGCAATACTCCATATTGATAAAATTAGGCAATTTACGAAAATTTCGGGGCGATGTAAATAGCAATTATTTACGTTAACGTCGTGTTTGACGTCTGACTGCTGGTGCCTCGCCGGAGCGGCCGATTAAGCCCGCTTTAAATTTGAGCGAGGAAGTCGTATATAGTGAGGATACAGATTGACTGATATACCGGGCCTGAGATTTAACATTGACACATTATTTATTATTTCTGACAGTAATTTAAAGAGCGTTATTGGAAGAGACCGGCCAAATTGTACGTCCTGGCTTGCGGGAGAATTCATTTTTTTTCTAGGCCTGATGAAGGATATGCTAATATTATACAAAACCAACGTATGTTAACTGTTTAATTTAGTTTATTTTATGTGTTATTTTTTTGTAATTTGATTTGACCAGCAAAAGTAGCATATTATTTAAAAGGTTATTTTTGGCAAAGTTTTTACATTAATGTATGTGTGCATTTTACAGCTTCTATTAATAGCTCTTTTTTTTCTAAAACGAAAACCAAAAATCAAAAAGTTTTGTGCTACTTTTATTGATACGCAATTAATTTACTGAACCACAACAATGTTGACTTTATTATTTTGTACAGCTTTTAATTTTAAGTTTTCATCATCATTCCCATAATATTTTGTAGAAATGTTAATCGACAATCATTTATTTAAATCTTAGAATAAATATGTACTAGGTTCTTATTCTATATATGTATGTATTGTATAACAATGTATTGACATGGGTGTATGTTCTCTTTACTGCTGCATTTAACGGACTGCTGGTTGAGGTCGGTTAGGGAGGAACGGTAGCTGGTCCGGCGTGCACGTCTGCGTCAAGCAGGGGCAGTTCATGTGCGGGGACGGCACGTGTCTGTCTGTCCTGCATCGCTGCGACGGCATTACGAACTGCCCCAAAGACGCTTCGGATGAGGCGGATTGTCGTACGTTAAGAGATTCAATATCACATCAATATCAATGAAATAATTTAACATCCTTTGCCAGAATTGTAAACGCCCTCTTTGATAGATCAGAGATTCCCAAAATTAATTGCCACCCCCATTTCTTAAAGATTATTTTCTCATTTCTTAAAGATTACTTTCTCATTTCTTAAAGATTACTTTCTCATTTCTTAAAGATTATTTTTCTTTAATTCCCCCTTCAAGAAGACGATCGCCTTTTTAACATAAATGTTGTTGTTTCTGCACGCTTAACTTAGCTCTCGCTTATGCGACTGTTTTTACCGACCTTTCGACGGTAATTTTTTAAAACCTGGCGTTTTTAATACCGTTTTTTTACAACGGTCAGAATGATGTTTACGCTTTTAGTTTTTAAATTGCCTATGTTTGGAATATCTGCGTTCTGGCTGTCGATGTAGTATAATATCTAGGCATAAAATAATTCAAATCCGCAGCTTGCTGACTACAAAAATATTTAAAATAGTCTGCCAATGCTTCACCCGTTCCAAACAACATGGTTAATAATCCATGAAAAAGTTCATCAAAATTTTGAAGGACTATATTATTGTCCTCTCCGCTCGTCTATATAATTCCCTTTTACGTTCTTGGGGGTGTTTTTGACAACTTTGGGAATCACTGATTTGTGTAGAAAAACTGGGGTCACAACACGTCCTTTTTTTAAACTCGTTGATTTAGTAAAACTGTTAACTATTGTGGGCAGTGTTAGTGATCGCCGATTGTCAGATAACATTGATGGTAAGGAAAGTTCGGTACTAATCCATAGCGTGCACACCAGACCAGTGGCAATGTGACTTCGGTACTTGCATCGCTAAAGCTAAGCGATGCGACGGCCACGTGGACTGTCCGTCCGATCGCTCCGACGAACGAAACTGCATCGGTGAGTCTCGACTATTTTACTTACACTGACTGTTATTCATTCTTGTTGTTTGCATGGTACACGTAGCTCCCGTATGCACGTATGATCAATTCCAATGTGGCGACGGCAGCTGTATCCCCAAGTGGAGGAAGTGTGATGATTTTAACGATTGCTCGGATCTATCCGACGAGAAAAACTGCCGTAAGTTTTTTGTGATAAATTTTCAGCGTCTATTGGGCTCTCTTCGCTTTCCTGCTGTCCTATGTCGGGTTACCCACACTTTCTGTAATGTTTGTGCAATTTGGACATACATGTGCCGTTCGACAATGTGTTTACGTTTGTTGGTAAGTATTTGATAAAAAACAAAATGTCACCGCTAAATTTGGTTAGGTCTAAAGCTACAGTAGTAAAAAGTAGGTAAAGTAAAATTATATCATAATATATTTTATACATTTTATATTCTTATGTAACTTTATAACTCAAGTTCTTTCTAAGAAATTCAATAACATTAATATTTTCATAAAACAGTTTTATCTAACCCACGCATTTTGAGTGATTTTAAACCCCTTTTACAAAAAATAGCTTTCATCTTGCAGATGTGAAACAAAAAGTCAGTCTTGCAGATGTAAAACATCGAAATTGAAGGAAGTGAAAAAGATGTTTTTAATTAAACAATTATTTTATTACTATTAAAATTTACCTTACTAGGCGTGCCAAAAGATGTTTCACATCAATAATTTAGATCTCTTAGCTTGCCTCCCTGAGTTTTATCAGAAGGTGATGCACTACTAAGCAAGACAAGATCATGTGATTTTGGTTTGAAAATTAGATCACTTAGAAATATTTTAATTAATAAGAAATATTTTAATCGCTTAGAAATATTTTAATTACTTTTTCGAAAATAAATCCCTGTAACCTTATCGCCATCTACGAGTATAACGCTTGTTATTGTTAGCGGCGTTCCCGAATTTTACACGACGTGGTGCATCATTTAAACATCAATTAATTTAAAAAAAACAACAAATTAAGTTTATTGAACGAAGATAGATGGTATAATAATATCTTTATCTATTATTGTATAACATGTATTTATTTATTAACGCTTTGTTACATTTGAAAAAAAGTTCAACACAATTATTGTAATAGCATAAACTAATACGGCATGATGTGAAATTTCTAATTAGCAACAGACCATCTTTTTAGTCACACGTTATAGGAGTACATATTATTTTTATTTTTATTAACCTTTTGTAATAATTAGAAAAATTTAAAATTCAATTATTGAACAGAGTATGCACGTAATGCACCTACTTGCAATTGTTTGCAATTATATATACACATTTATTTTGTAGGCCAAGGGTTATTTCGTTGACTAGGCAGTAAATTGAGTTGGTAGTTCGCATGATTGAGCAGATAGAAAAATGTATAGAGGTACCATACTTCCGACCACACTTACTCTGTAAATATTTCTGTATTTTCTGTGCTACTCATGTGTTTTGTTCCTTGCTTCTCAATTTCTATTCTAACAATTTTCCTCTGAATATTGTCTATTAATTTTCTTTCTGCGAAAGGCAAGGATTCTATTTATGTATGTTTCACGTAGTTATTGGTGTGAGAGTTGCACTGAGTGAGATTAGGTTATTACTATTTCTCCTGTTTTACGTGTATGTTTTGTGCCTTAGGATTCTCTTTGTTTTTCTCTTTGTGTGCAACTAGGGATTGGTGTTTAAAAGTTAAATTTCTTCTGCTTTTAATACTGAATGCGGTATGGAAGGTTTTCGATCTAGTTTGTTCTAATTTTCTATATCTGTGTGTTGGGCTTCTTCCTGTTTTCAATATATATTTCTATAATCTGTCTATTTGATAGGGTTTCCTGTTTTGTTATCATTCCTCAATGTGGGGGATTGAAATCAATCTGCTTGACTTCGTTGACCTCTCTCTGTAGCTCTCTTCAATCTGTTCTATCTAGAGTCGTGTTACAATATAACTCCTTTCTTGCGCTTTTACTAAGAATCGTTTTAAAACGGCGATGGTTTCGGATCTTCTGACTGTACTTTGTCACATTGTAGTGGGTTAGACTCTGTCTGCTTTTACGCGTTTTTTTAATTGAGTTTCTTATTGTTTTGAAATTGAACACGTTCAAAGAATGCACATTTTATTAGCCTGCAGAGATTCGTCCGACTTCGAGTGCCGTACTGGTGTTTGTATTAAAGGAATTCTTAGATGCGACGGGTTAAGCCATTGCACGGACTCCTCTGATGAGATAGGTTGCCCAGGTTTGATTGCTTTCACATATTTTATGTTTTCAATCATCAATGATAATTAGTATTGCATACGACGTGTGTATTTTGATTTCATAATTTATGAAGTTTTATGCTTGAATTTAACGTAATTTTCTTTTGGTTTGGATAGTTATTATTTGAATTTATAAATATATCGTACTATAATCTATTTATATTATGGCAGACGGCACACTTATTACGTTTATTTATTTTTTATTTTATTTGAGAGATTGTTAAATATTACTCATATGTGAGAACCTTTAAAGAAACAATGGTGTCAGTGTCAGAAAATGTTGGTAACAACGAAAAAAGTTTTAATTGAAACTCATTTACGATTGTTTGATTTATCCGATTAGAACTATCCAATATTAATTTTAAACAGCCAGTTGTTAAAATTTTAATGTTTTTCATAATTATTATTTTGGTTAAATTTTATAATACTGCTGGATTTGTTTTGAACATACCACGACGCTATTAAATGTTTGCGATATTTTAAAATAAAAAATTCTAATAAGACGCCAACTTAAAAAATTGTACCTAATTTCGTGCGTTCTAATTATTTGTGCACTGGAAAACTGCCATTTTTATTTATAAACCTTGATTCTGATTTTGTAAAGGAAAAATATTTGTATCAAACAATTTGTCGTTAAAAAAGTAATCTGTTCTTTTTGATTTTCGAACTTTGATTGACACTGCCTTTTTTGTTTCTTTATAACATCTTAGGTTGATAAATTTAAAAAAATAATAATAAAGTGGTAAGTGTGCAGGCTGCAGTGGCGAGCTTGACTTATATAAGCACTATAAAAGGTTTGGTTTGATAAATAATTTATTTATGGTTTGGTTGTGGTCGCTTTAGCAAAATCCGAATTGAAACTTAGCGCCGTAGAGAAACGTTTCCACCCCTTGAGGTGCCGCAAGGTCGGCCCCCGTAGGTGCATGCCGGTGTCACCCTGCGAGGAACGGAATGACAGAAACAGTGTGTCCGGTCCATGGAAGTGCCAATGTGGTGAACATGAGTTTAAGTGCTACGATGGTAGTTGTATCGACAGAAGAAGTATCTGCAACGGAATCCCCGAATGTCCCAAAGGCGAGGACGAATACAACTGCGGTACGTAAAATGCTTTAACTTGTGTTTTATAATAATAATGTGGCGATGGTTTGTGCCAGTACAGAAATCAAAAGTCAAATCTGACATAAAATAAGACAAAAAATTTTTTTTTCAACTTTTTTTAAGTGATGTGGTTATATAAGAAAAGTTAATTTTTTGGCTTTCTCTGCTCAAATTGTCGTTAAAAAAACTCAATTCATACGAAAACCAAATGTTCATAATATTATTATCTAACTCACGAATCATTTTAACAAAATAATATTTTCTTACTCATACTCATCATATTTGTGGTTATGGTTGCATTAATGTTGTATTTGTTGGAAAATTAATGATTTTAGGCTACCACCGCAACGATATCCCAGAAGTATTGAAAGAAAGTAAGTTAATTCAACAATCAATCTTCAAAGGGTTCCAATAATTTTATATACTAAAAGCTTTTGAATGTTTCTTCCTCTGCAAAACTTTGTGTTAAATTATATTAAACTGCTAATATCTTCATTATAATTTTACTAAAAAAACGAACTACATTTACCAACAATATTTTTCATTATGGAATTATAACCTGTATTACCTACTTGAAATTTGGAGAAATTTTATGTTATATTTATTCCATAGAATAAAGAATGTAACAAGAAGTGCCTTGTGGGTGTTTTCGTGATTCAATCATGCGCCCAATTTAAACTTATAATTTCATACAAAACTGCTTTAGAAATTCAAGTGGGATGGAGATCTACGATTCACGCTAGTGTAAGGGAGTCTAAATAGAACTTTTTTTCCATTCAAATTTGAATGGAAGACACTTCTAGTGGTATATTCATTATTGTATGTATTTATTGTCTTTTAAATATGGTATCTGTTCTTCTAATAATTTCTGACTAAAATTATATAATGGGAAGGTACCTGATCTTACACACAACATGTCATTTGAGTGTAAAATAGATTTTAATGGAAGGTTTTATTGTGATTTGAAGGTTGATATATATAACCTTACTGAGACTTGTGAACGGATTAAAACCTATGTTCGTCAAAATATTTGTAGAAATAACACCGAAAAAATGTGGTTGTATCATTAAAAATTAATTGTTATAAAAACGTATTTATTTATTTATACTGAGTATTAGTTTTTTGCACCTAGCATTTGTCAAAAATCAATAAATATTCTGTTTGGACCAATTTTTTATTTGAAGTGGCCTATTTTAACATAGTAATAATTTTTCGTGATAACTTTAATTTCGTTCGAAAAACCTTCAAAATGATTCAGATTTAATATTGTCTAAATGAAACTACAAATAAATACAATAAATCAAATTACAGCCTTTTTAATTTTAGTGTTTGTCTATACCGAGGTACCTGCCTATTACATTATTGGGAAATGTATGTAACTATGTACTAGGTTTTATAATCTTTAACTATTTATTTGTCATGTTCAAATGTAACTAATGAAATAAAGTAACTCTTATATGTCTACCTATTATTATAGTTTTAGTGCTAAGGGAGTATTTCACCATCCTCCTCATAGATTATCCATACGATAACGTAAATTTTCGATTAATTAAACACAAATTATTTATTTAAAAATCCGAGTTTACTATTCGATACTTGAACCTGTGAATAGTGGCTGTATATAGGATGAGTTAGCCGAGTTTATTTCTTAAAATTCGTTAACGCTAGCTGTCAGGAGGATGGTGAAATACCCTCTCAGTGTCATAATAAATTGTGATGTGCAGGTAGGAATTATATACCTATCTTTACTTTCGTACTACTTACCTTCATTTTTATTGGGATTAATTATTAAGTATAGTTTTAAGTGTGAATATTTTATATTATATGACGTATCAATGTTTGATTCCTGTTTTGAGGCGTGGTAAATGCCCACGAAAGCAATATACAAAATTTATTAAATTAATGTAATTTAATTTCTGTTCTCATAATATTGTTAAACATACCAGGGACACGTTAGGAGAATCCATGAGTCAAAATAATCAAATTTTATTTTCGTAAGAACAAATTTAATCTTTTAAGAACCGTTCATGTAGACTCTTGTGCCTCTGTATTTATTCCCTGCCAATATGTAGGTGACTTCTATTTTGTGATCAAGTACAACTTCTGGCGATTCTCATGAATGTATATATATATATCACTATCACTTTTTTAAAATTATTATTTACCTTCATTAGTTTATAGTGACCGACCGAAGTTTCGGTTACGTCCAATACATAAGTTTCAACTGCGGCTTCGATTACTACTAAAAAAATTGCCGAAACTTCGCCTTAGCCGAAACCCACGTCATGTATATATGTTATAGTTAAAAATCATTCTTAGTTACAACGCGTTTTCTCCAGTTAAAAATAGTTTTTACTAACTGCCTTTGTAGAGTTATAACGCGTTTTCTCTAGTTAAAACTGGTTTTTACTAACTGCTTATACTAGAGAAAACGCGTTGTAAATAAGAATGGGGTTTAACCAGTGGCGTGCACAGAGTTTTTGACCAGGGTAGGCAGTAGGAAAACCTGTGATAAAATGAATATATTCATATAAGATAACCGAGATAACCATTGTTTTTAAGTTACTTAAATACACATTATTTCCTTCACTACAACAATTTTCATAGGTTAAAATTTCCATTTTATCAGATAATTCGCAATTAAAGTACGACAAACGTTTTTGAAGAGACAATTTGCATTTATGAAAGACAACTATTTGATAGAAATAGATATCTAACAACAGATGTCACTGTCGTCACTGATTGCTATTTGGTAATTTTTTTCCAGAAAGCACTGCCTAATACTAACAAAAAAAAAATCATGGAAGCAAATTCAAAACGACAGTTCTAATCTATGCTCTGTGCATTTCGTAAACATTGATATTATATCTTGTACGAAGTTAGCTCTACGCAGAAATAATTCCTGCTTAGGCCGCATTTTAGTGAGGCAGTCGGATGGCGCGCGTGAAGTTTCTAGTTACAGTATATGCCATGTTTGTGGTATGTCGTTTGATATGGCGCTCGCGTTGTTTCGGTTGCTCAGCTTCTTGAATGTATTTTTTTTTAGAAATAATTTAATAAATTGTCATATTATTTACGTGCTTATGTTTTACAAACACTGTAGGGTAGGCAGTGCTTATGTGCCTATATGGAGTGCACGCCCCTGGGTTTAACTATATATGCCTCAAGAATAACGAACAAAATAATAAGAATTTTAAGTTCTATTAAAATTCCTCTACTTTGAACTTTAAGAAAACTTTTCACAAAACCGCTCATTATAATTATTTTTTGTTATTTTTGAGTGTAATTTTGTAAATTTCAAATATTATTTAATTTTGCCAAAGTTTATCGTTCATAATAATTAGTTATTTTATAGCTAATGTCTAACATATGTTAGACAATAATGCTTACTAGACCGATCTGTACTTTATTACAGATTGTATGACTTTATTATAATACTTTACTCTAGTAAGTAGTTCTGAATCTAGAACTTTTGAATTTTTGTAATCCCTTTAAAGTTAAAATACCTATAGCAGTACCTATACAGTACCTATACTTTCGGTCGAAATTCGGTTTCGGTCTCCTCTGAAAATCTGGTTTCGGTCGGTCATTTTTAATTTATTAGAAAATTTTTCAAAACAGTCCTCTTCTTACATAATTGCTGATATGGTTTCAAAACGTATTCCTTATTTCTGTAAAACAATATCACTTTATTTAAAATATTTTAATTCTTAGGTAGGCAATTTAATTTTTTTGTGTTGATTAGGAAATTACTTACCCATGTGAATAAAAAAAAATCTTTTTGGTTTACGTCATATTATTCAATGAAGAGTTCTACTATGATATGACTTTAGATTTTCACGGCCAAAAGTATTATCGTTACTTATTTTTGGGGTGTTATGCCTTGTTGCGCTACCTCCTTCTTTAGCTAACGTTTCGGACAGCGTTACAGGGTCCATAATCAGGGCAGACGTATGATGATGGACACTTTAACGCTGTCCGAAATGTTGGCTAAAGGAGGAGATAGCTCAGCATGGCATAACACCCCAAAAATAAATAACGATAGGAGCCTATTATGCCTGTAATATATACATTTTCTTACTTTTTAAAATTATTTATTCATATTTGTGATTGTCCTTTGTTTAAAATTATTTCAGATGTCTACGTCTACATATTTATTATTACTAATGCTTTTTTTCATTCCAATTAGATTTTAGGAATATATGTATATAATGATGCTCATTTCATTAATTATGAAATACAAATTTTTTCCCACTTTGTTAAATACAAACATAAAATTGATAATATCTAGCAAGTAAAATGCAAAAATTAGCACATATTTTACTGTTACTGTGATCTCTTTGCAAACTTTCAAAAAGTAAAAAAAAAACTTTCGTACCAGTTTTGTTAAAGTATTTAAATTTTTGGTCACCAAACAAAAATATTATTTTTTGTCCAAAAACAAGATGCCTTTCAATAATGTTAATATGTGCAATTCCTATTAATAGTCTACTACATTCTTAATAGTCTTTGTATTAAGAACATACTTAATTAAAAGTCATTACTAAGATAGCCAAATGCACAAACCTAATTAGATTGTTTATTTAATAGCTTTGTATATTTTGTGCAGAACCAGCGTGCGCTGCAGGTACATTCCGATGCCGAACAGCTCCGTACTGTATCTCGAACACATATCAGTGCGATGGAGTCAAGCAATGTCCCTTCGGAGATGATGAGGATAACTGCCGTAAGTTCTCCAACAGTTATCCAAATTAATACCCATTTTTTTTCAAGTTGTGCATTTTTGTACAAATGGGATGGGATGTATGAAATGGGACTTTTTTGGAAATAAAAAATAAAAAAAACAAACAAATTTAATACCAGTGTACTGGACCATAACCATATACAGGATATCATGTCGGAATTGTAACCTATTCTCAACCTTCCTCTATTTCTTTATTTCCCCCCTCTCAATTTCCTGAGCGTGAGGGATGCAATTTGCAACGCGCAACAGCCTCCACTTCAAGTAGAAATCTTAAAGATAGATATTAGAGGTAGTATCCAACCTACCTTTATCCATCCCCTACCATGTGGTGTATTGCAAACTCGGGTTTTAAAGTATTATGAAGTGATGAGAGTATGTTTTTTGTAGTGAAAACTTCTTTAGCTGCATTGTGATTTGAAACTCGATGAAACGGAAACTACTGAGACACTAAAAAGAGACAAACACATACATCTATAGGATTTAGCCTGCGAGAGAATGAGATAGACTAATCGGTGTCCTCTTTGTGTGGTGCTTCGTAGTCTCTCTGCCTTCTCTTTGTGTAATGCTTCGTAGAATAAAATAATTTTTAAAATGGTAACAATATTATAATAAATAAACCCTACTATTATCCTACTCCTGATACTCTGCAATCATCTCATTCTCTCAAAGTTTAATTTTTTGAAGTTTTCACTTCTACCGCGTGTGAACTGCACAAATGATTTTTTAATTATAATTTATCATCTTATGATTACTTCCAAACCTAGCAATTTCATAATATCATTTCCCATATTATACTACAAAATCACAAAACTTGAACATACGTACGTTGATGTTGCAGCATCCACGGCTCCTTGTGACATTCTGTGCGGAGATGGCACGTGCGTGGCCAACTCCAAGCGCTGCGATCTGGTGGCGGACTGTAACGACCAGGCGGACGAGAGGGACTGTGGGCCATGCCAAGACAATGAATTCAGGTACAGACCCGGGAAGGTTAACAGGTTACAGGAAGGTTACCGCTTAGGGACTACTTCACTAATTGTTAACTAAAAGGTTGTGTACCCATAACAATTGAAATATGAGTTGTTTCCTTGTCAATTATTTTTCATCTATGCTTTGAGTATGTATTACACAATTCACTCAAAAGAAAATATTGGTGCATATCTACATATTAATATCAAACCAAATAATATTACTTTTAATAAATAACTGCATTACTTGTAACCTTTGGCAAAAATTATTATTAATTTGCATTTAAAGATTACTCTTAACCATTCGAACCCATAAGCTTGTTTACATGAAAATGTAACATTGCTAGACATACGAGTACGTATGATGTATGAGACGTACCTGAGTTAATAAGAATGGTTTTTTTCCCACTTATATATAGAGTTTTGTCACACTTGAAATACGTCCTTAAAAGTATGTTCACGGGGATCATTTTTTACCATAATAAAAGACAGATGATTCTGTTCAATGCATTTTTACATCTTAAATCATTCTTTGTGTTTATTATATTCCCATACTTGTACATAATCAACATTTCGAAAGGATAATCAGCGAATAAAAAATGATAGTAAAAACATTTCTAATTCTCCTTATTGATTATTAAAGTAACTTGTAATACAATTTTATCATTGTTTTTCATCCTCATAAATATTTAAAAACTTGATTTTAACAATTATTTGTCATAAAATAAAATGTGAAATGCCACGCAGATGAAAAACCAAACACTAATATTTTAGAAAGCAAATTTTAAAATAAATTCTTATGTACATATAATGTTTTATTAACGCGTACGCTGTGACAATCGTAAATGCATTTTGACATCTATTAAGATTAAATCAGTTGCCATTTCAATGAATAAACACTAATTTCTATTTACAACGGGCGATGGCCTAACCCCTGATCAATTTAGGGAAGCTGTTTTAAGTTAACGTCTTGTAACGTAATCCCCACTTGATGATCAGAGGGCTCACACCTTAGGCTAGTCTCACACGAGCACCATACTCCATTATATAATATAGTGGCCAAACTCACATACATTATGAGAGTATAGCGCTCATGTCAGACCAGCATTACTTACACTTTGCATTTAACAAATTCTGTAATAAAAATTTAAAAAATCAAAACTTTCTTAAACTTCTAAATTTCTTAGGCCACGTCCGCATAGGCAGGAGGCTTGCTTAGCGCCTAGAGCCTAGGTTAGTAAAACGAATGTTCTAAAACGTTCGCGCTCGGCGCCTAGCTGGTCGATAGGTGACTCACAGTGCGGCCGGTCAGTACAGTACAGTACAGTACAGTACAGCAGGTACAGTTTGCTTCTGGCCTTCTAACGTAAAACAAAGAAATCTAAGTATAATTATTTTCCGATTATTATCAATTCTCTAAATTATTTAAAAAAAAATAAGTATTTTTAAGAATTTTGAGCAACTGCATTTGGACTGTAATTTATTATAATATACTTAATATTGTTTTTACCACTTTTTTTAAATTAATCAGTTTGATAAAGTAAACAGCTGACATTAATTGTAGGTACATTTAATTCATCTTCCTTGGACAAAAATATGCATTATGAATGTTGTTGATAAATATTCTCAAGATTTTATAAAAGTGTGCGAATTACATGATATTGTTTTTTCTGATCCATGTCTGACTGGCGCGATGCGTTGGCGATGAGAGAAGAATCTTAATGAATTGCTAAATTTGACAGTAGAAACAGTTTATTGAATTTTCACTTGTTTGTAACGTTATGTTTTTATTCATTGCGATATTGCGACACTTAGCGGAACAACTGTTTATTGCGATAACATTCGGAAAATATTTTTGCGCTATGTTTTTACTGAGCAATAGGCGATGTGCATGTTATTTTGGTTTTTCAGATTAATTGCGATTTAAGATGTCTTATAAGATTCCTCTAAGTGCAGGTAATTGTAAATGCGATGAATAATTTGTGGATTTCTCATGTTGATTTAGATGTGACAGTGGGCTGTGCGTTCCTGAAAACAGGAGGTGTGATGGCGTCTCTGACTGTGATGACGAGACTGATGAATTTGACTGCACAGCAACCGCAACCGATCCTCCATCCAGTAGTAAGAACCTTTGATAATAATATACATAAATCGAATTTAGTAAACTTAAATATTCAATGACTGAAAATTTCCCAGGTTCATTTTTTCAGCGAGTAAACTAATATAGAAATGAAGTGTGCATAGCATTATAATTTTTTTATTTACAAGTAAATTTATCAGAACCAAACTGAAAAAATGTGAAAAATTATTGAGTAATAAGATTTTTTCATTTTTATTGCCAACAAATATTTAAAATTGAAAAGCGATAGCTTTCTGCAATATTTAGTACTCCCTCTTTCATTTGCGGTTTATTAATAATTCCCTATCTTCCCACTTGCCTTTACCCCTGCCATGGCCACTGTTTTAAGTAATGTCTTTTAATTTTTATTGCTTTATATTTCGCGATTTCAATAATTTTGCAAAGTTAACGCATTGCTAATTTTTACAAACAAAATGCGATTATTTTCCGTGCATATAATTGCGCACTCACATGTGCAAAGCAAAGAATTTTGAGTTAATGCAAATAGGTATCATTAAACAATACCTATTGTGATAACAAGAAACTGAACTGAAGCATGACAAAAAATATAGTGATTGTGAGTTTAGAATAGTTTCAGTTGGTCAGGCGGTTTTATCAGTAGCAGTTTATCAAGCCAAATTGAAATAAATCGAAGACAATTTGTTCATGTCACACTATTATGATCAGTTTCAAATAAATGTCCAAGAGCTGTTTAATTCCACATTCCATTAATTTAATAAACCAAGCACAGATTTATAGCATAACACAATTAAATTTGCAGACTAAACAAAGGAGGAACTAACAATTGGACAAATAATTTTTTTTTTCTATCCAAAAATCTACACCCAAGCAAAGTTTTCTGTTCCAAGCTGTAGTAAAATTTAAAAGTACTTTTGATGTCCTGTAGGCGAATCTTATATTTTCTACATCATAGCCTTACATATTCATTATTTGCCAGTATTAAATGACATGAACCTTCAAAGTATGGTAAACCACATTTTGACAAGCGAAACTTCTTTTTAGCATGTTCTGACAGCGTATGGTGCGATGGCGGCTGCCTCGATCCCGCTCTGGTCTGCGATGGAAGAGATGATTGCACAACCGGAGATGATGAAATTGATTGTGAAAAGGTAAACTGCTTTTTTCCAAAATTTTCTTAAACAAAACAATGTTGGATTGTTTCAATCTCCGTAACATCTGAAGGACTATCAAATCGATGATCAGCACAATTTCTTTTTTTTTTACAGGTTTTGAACGATTATGGTAAATGCCGATTATAGGCTTGTTTTAGCGTTTGCTCAAATTAATAATTACCCGACGACTTACTTTGAGCATCCATCAAATGTGAAGGTGGTTCAAATATCCCAACTTAATGACTTCTGTAATACAGTGCTCTCTTAGGACGGGTTGTTTCAAAAAATTTGATGGATTCATCAAATATTTGAAGTTAATTTTCACCTTCTGCGTAAGTTCTATTCAAGTTCTATTAATACATCATTATAGACCAGTTGATTCACAAAACTGAAATCATCACAGAACTTGAATAGAACTTACGCAGAACGTGAAAATTAACTTCAAATATTTGATGAATCCATCAAATTTTTTGAAACAACCCGTCCTTAGTAATCTACCTCTTGAATATCCGTTAACTACTATAGTCTGCATTATTTTTAGTGTTTGAAAGCACAAAATCAAGCTCTGTAATTCGTCAGCATTCGTATATGAAATTCAGTTGTCCGTCGCTTGCTTAAACTCAAACGTCAAGCTTTGTACACCGACAGGGTGGGTCTAACTTACTTTTATGCACTTACAGTTACAGTCTTATTTATATCTTACTCTCGTGAGTTTAATATAATAGTTTCAGTTGATCGTGAAATTTTATGACTAACATTTTAAAATAATTTTTAAATTTTTATTTTTATAAGTGAAATAATGACACAATGAATAATATTCTGGTATTCTAGCAACCAACGCATGTGTTTGAATAAGTTTACAAAATAGAGCCTTCTGGCAAGCATCAATCTACATTTCACGAAAGGTTGATAGCAGCGTTTATTTTTACGAAATAAGTACCTATTTTCATTCTTAGTTTATTTTGAACAAATGCACTATAATCCGCTGCTTTCACTAATATATTAGACACTTGTCTGGTTATTGGGGTGGTGGTTTTTTTGTGTATTTAAAAGCGAGAGAGCACTGTATTACTACATTATTTAAGCAAGCACCTTTGAATCATCTTTTAAATCATTCTAATAATTTCCGTAAAAAATCCTGATGTGTAAAGAGTGTAATACATAATGCTTTTTATTTATTTAATTCATTTGAGAAAATTTAGATATTGAAAACTTCTTTAGCACCGTTGTGATTTAATATTTGATGAAATGGAAACGAGCGACACTAAAAAGAGACAAACACATACATCTATAGGATTTAGCCGGCAAGAGAGTGAGATAGACAAATTGGTGTCCTCTTTATGCGATGGTTGGTAGTCTATCGGCCTCCTCGTTGTGCGATGCCTCGTAGAATAAAATGTAAAATAATTTTTAAACTTGATAACAATATTATATTAAATAAACCCTACAATTATCTTACTCCTGAAACTTTGCATTTGTCTCATTCTCTCTCAGTTTAGTTTTCTGAAGGTTTCACTTCTACCGCGTATGAACTGCACACATGATTTTTTTATATACCTTAAAAAAATAATTAAGCAACAAAAAGCAACCTTACCTACACATTTTCATGGTCCTTTTCAATTCACAAAGCATCAGCTATCTCGGATGAAGACATGTGTTCAACTCTGCCTGCATGAATGACAAATTAATTTCCCTATCCTCACATTGGCTACCAAATGATGATATCCCAATTGAATATTAATATATTACATTACATATATACAGGTTCATACTTTATGGTGGTGAACTTTGAAGTTTGTACATATTTACATATTTAAATTTGTACATATTTACATCACATCTTATTTACCTGAATGTCATTGAAATTATAATTTGAAAGTGATATTTTTCAGCCTCCTGCTGGCTGCCCGAGCACTTTGTACGAGTGTGAAGACCGCACCTGTATTGACTATGGCAAGGTGTGCGATGGAAAATCTGACTGCAGTGATGGAAGCGACGAGCTGGAATGCGACAATGGTAATAAATATGCCTCACAAAAATAATGCACTGCCAAAGACTTGTATTATTTATATCAGGCCTAGATTATATAAGGGAAATCGTCTCCTTTGATTGGGACCAAATTTTCAATTCGCATGTTGCAGGCAAAAAAATAGTTTCAATATAAACTTTCCTTTTTGGGAAACTCAAGTTTTTGTATGGGTGTTGTTGTAATGTTCATTGTTTACCTATTTGAGACGAGTGTCATGTATACATGCATCATGTATACATGCCAAACGATCGCTTGCCTTTAAGACGAGCGTCATCAATACATGTCGCTATTACATTATTAGAATTTAAGTTTAGATAATGAAATGTTTGATTGTTGATTTGTTATCTTTGAACTGTTTAGATTACATCTACGTCTTTTAATATTTTTTAAGTGACACTGTAATCAATTAAAATGAGATTTATAAATCACAAAAAATCTGCCCGTCCAAGGTTATTGCAAATTCTTTAACGACATTGTCGTAAAAAGGTTAAGTTTCATGATTCATGATAAGCATTATTTTAAGAATTATTAATTAACCGACCGTAAATTATAATAAACTTACAGAGGTTTTCGTTATTTATTTTTGGGGTGTTATGCCGTGTTGCGCTACCTCCTTCTTTAGCCAACGTTTCGGATAGCATTACAATCTATCGTCAGGGCAGATGTGATGATGAACATTCTAACGTTGTCCGAAACGTTGGCTAAAGAAGGAGGTAGCGCAACACGGTATAACACCGAAAAAATAAATAACATAAATACTTTACAGAAGTAAAATGTAGAGTTTAAAAAATGATGAGGTTTAAAGCTGGTTCACATTATGCTATCAAATATAAAAGATCATAGCACGCCAATAACGCTCTCCATACAATCCCTTCAGACCGTTCACACCTAAGCGTTTTTAAGCGCAGATCAATCATAGACAATACACATCTCAGACGTAACCGCTCCAGATGCGATATCCCAGAAGATAACTCTCCCCTTTTCCGACTAAAACAGGAGAGGGGGTCATTGTAATTACGGAGCTGCCTAGACCCGTGGATGACAGATGTCAAGTTGACAGATTTCAGTACAAAAAATATGCATTCCGTTGCCGCTCCCTAATTCGACTGACCCCCTCTCCTACCACAGGAAGGAATATTTGGTAGCCTCGTGTGAATGGACAAAAGATAAGCGCTCGCGAATCAACAGATATCTGCTCGCAGATTTATAGCGTAATGTGAACTAAGCATTAAGGATCAGGGTTGATTGCAAGAAATTGCCAAATGGCGTTTATGTTATTTTGTAGAAATGCACATAGAGTTTTAATGAATAAATAAATAAAATGATAATATATATTTGTTACGGATGGGAGAAGAGAATGATGAAGAGATGTGAGTTGAATGTATTAATATATTGATGCAATGCAGTAAGGTGAGTTTGTTATATCTGTCGCTAGGACTGGGAGGCAGCTGCAGCGAGTCGCAGTTTGCTTGCGACACCGGCGGGTGCGTGCCGCACATTCAGCGATGTGACAATGTATACGATTGCCGTGATTTTTCCGACGAACAAAATTGTTTCAATTCTGGTACAGGTCACAAATTGCATGACCAAGTCATCATGTCTTGTTTGATTTTTCAGATAATATGATCGCAGAAGCATGAACCCACCCCTTTATCCCCATATTTAGTAAAGGTGTCTTGATGATGCATCTCCGTTACAAATAATCAACAGAAACATGCATTCATGTAATTTTTATTTTTTCCCTTAGAATAGCTGTAGAAACATAATTCGTTATAATTCATTAGTAAAGTAAACATCCCTAATTTTTGATACATAAATAAAAATATACCATTTTTGTTTTACCATTCCGGTTAATACTTTCATGTTGATACAATTTTTTTTATATGTATTGTATAGTTGTCATGCAAAATATACATTACTTTGAACAAACTTAAAGGTCAATGATGTTCGACTTGTTGGAACAAGGTTTTGACTGTGATTCAAGTATTTTCTGGTTCTGTTCAGCATCCGAAATGCTGTACAGACTATAGTTATTTTTGCATGAAATTCATTACAACACGTTTTTGATGCTTACCATACTGATGTGTCTGTACTGTGAGGCGCTCGGCCAATGCATTAAAAGTCGGATAATATTATTCGAAAATAAATAAAACTAGTATTCTCATGTAATAATTATTATATTATAATATATATGACTTTTTCGCATCATCTTGAATGAGTTCTGTTCAGGAAACAAAACAAAATAATTAGTAGATTTTAGAAATTTTATTGTTTCGTTTTTGGGCCTGTTTAGTGAATGATTATAAAAAACTATCTTAAAAAAAATACTACAACATTTTATATTTAGAATTCCAACTAATTTGTATTGGATTTTGTTTAAATTGTCTTTAAATATTTCAAAACCCTTTGTGTAACAGATAATCTTTGTCTCAAGCGGTACTTTTAACACAAAAAATATATAAATATCTCTATTAATTAACAAATTTATTAATTTACCTTTAATAAAATTTTTCCTATTAGAACTTATTACGTAATTGATTAGAAAACATTAAAAAATATTGTTGTTTTACCACCCGTGGAATGATATGGTCTGTTGTGTAAAGATTGTGGTAATGTTTTATAGGTTGCCAAACTTCAGAATGGCAGTGCACTTCAGGAGATTGTGTGGACAGGGGAGCTCTGTGTAATGGGTTCTCGGACTGCCCCGATGACTCTGACGAGAGGTTGCCTATGTGCTATGTGACCACGCCCCCCCCGGTGGCCACCCGTCCGCCGTACACTCGCCCCCCCTACACCCGCCCCCCCTACACCCGCCCCTCGCCGCCCACTCCGGAACCCGAGACCGCCACCCGCGACCCCTGGGGCTCAATAGGTAAAACACTCAACTTGCATACTTGCACTTGTACAGATCAAGTTATTTCTTTTTGAGGTATATTTTTGCGACATAAATGTCTTCCTTTTTCATACTTTATGTCACTTATCTAGCAAAATGCAGTTTCAATATAAGGCGAGCTCCTGAAACTTCGTTCAATCTTTCTCATTTACATTGATCATACAAAATCATAGTTTGTCCGTTACCCATCAAGTCAACTTGTTTAATCCAACGCAATGTAAGTTAAAGCATTAAAATACAAATAATGTTGATGCTGCAAAAAGCGTACAATTAATAGATTCTTAATACAAACTTCGATAAACTCGAAATGTCTTTTATGTATATTTTCTACAAGACGAGAGATGTCGGCACGATGAGTGGAGGTGTGAAAATGGCCCCTGCATACTCACTAGTCTTCGGTGCGATGGAAAGGCGGACTGCCCTTATGATAATAGTGATGAACTCGACTGCCCCAGTAAGAACGGATACCATTTACAGCTTTAATGCCTTACAAGCCGAAGCGTAACAATATTAATTTATTAATAACCATCCATGTTCACTCCATTTAACAAACTAGAAGGAATCATTGCTGTGAAAAATAAGTGTTAAACGAATTTATTATAGTATTATATATAATTTATGTAATTTTACAACTTAAAGTTATTATTTCAGCTACTAAATATTATATTTTACCGCTATCAAATTATTATCTAAAATTTAATTACAATGCAATAAATCAAAACCAAATTCATGCTACTTATAATAATTATTGCAACTAATGTGTTTGTGTTTATTTTATATACAAATTTATTATAATATTATAGTTTCCTTGTGCAAATGTTATCTTGTAAGAGAAATCTTTACAAGTTAACGCTTTCTGTCAGAACAGGGATGACAATTTGGCTACACGCTACAAAATGTGGTGCATGAAATAATGGATGAATTATTTTTTTTCTTAATACTTTAATTCCTAATCACAATGAGTGCATTTTTTAAACAAATTAATACATTTTTTCTAAACTAAAATTATTAAAAAGGATGAGATCGTTGTAGGTCAAACTGAGAAATATAACATAATTTTAACATTACTTTATATTTGGGATTTCAACAGCGTCAGATAATTGAGATAAAATCAATTATTGGTATTCATTATCAGACTTACTAATAAACGTAATGAAAATTTTATTCAATTGATAAATGACCGTGTATATGAAAACCTTGCTAATAGAAATATAAAATAAAAACTGACATTTAAAGACATAAAATAATTCGTGGGGAGATATACATTGTTTATACATACAAATAGGGTTGAATATCTGTTGTTTAAGCTATTAATAATGATAATTTCTCATTGAATTTCAGAACATTTCAAAGGTATTTTAAGGGTGCCATATATTTCTTCTTTTCGAAGTTGCTGCAAAAAAAAAATCTTACAAAAATGACCTTTTTTTGTATTTTTGTGTTTGAATTATGTATTGATATTTACAAATTGGAATATTTTAATTTTAATTTCAAACGTAAAAAGTTGAAAAAAACCCCACACAAATTTTTCCCCAAAACTTGAAAAATTACAGAGATTACGACATTTAGAAAACACTTTCCTTTTGTTTAGGGAATCTGTGAGAAAACAGTCATTTGATTTTTTATCTCGTTCAAAGAATTACAAATTTTAATAATAATTCCCCGAGAATAAGAAAAACAAAAATTAACATTTTGGGTTCACTGATGCACAATTTGATTTCTTGAATTTGTATTAACTTACTCATGCATTAAGGCATTTATATTATTAAAAAAAACATACTTTCATGAAAGCTAAAATTAATTAAGGGGTAAAAGGTCAATGAAAAAATAATATGTGAGAAATAACCTCGCTTTTTCCAATAACATGAAACTAAATTCACAACATGACATTATTAAAATTGATGAAAAAAGACACACATAATAGTAAATATATTGAATTACAGAATACAATAGTGAGTTGGTCGTTGGTATACAAATTATGAACAAAAATTACAGCACATATCACATCAAAACTGTCATTTTACCAGGAAAATGCACGGCGCATTCTCTTGCAGCACAGTTAAAGATACTTTTATTGAAAATATTTGTGTATAACATTATACCTATTATGAATCATTGTCTTTACAAATTTAATTTAATTTTAAAAGGAATTTTTTTTTTTTCACTTCATTCCTCTTCGTAAGATTGTTATTTAAAAACGGTTATTTCCTTTGCAGATACATCTCCAGATCGAGGATTAAATCTGAAGACCTATCCCAATGACCAAATCATCAGGCAAAGTAAGTACCTCACAAATATAACATTAATATTTATTTAACCGCTGTTTTCCAATATTGCTGTGTATTTTTCTTTTTTACAAATTTAAATAAAATAATGCCTCTCAGTATAACACGTCGCCTCAGTTCTTATTTGTCCAAAAGACCATTTTATTTTTTGTTCAATCTCCACTTTGAAATTAAAAATAAAGTTTAAAAAAATTATAGTTCATCACTTAATTTAGAATTATTTAAACTAATGTGACCTTTACCTTTACGAATGTAGCTTTATCTTAATCACGTTTCATAATGTTTCATTGAAATAATGTAAGAAAACCTTCTTCTCCTGTAACATTTTCTAATGGTCGTTTGGACAATTAGAAACTAAGAACTAAGGCGATGAACTGTTGAAATCTCCTATTAAACTATTTTGAAAAATAGATCCATATGAAAAGTAAGTATGCTACATAATATCCGCCGTATTAAAATAATTAATTTAATCCCGTAATTAATATAATCAAAATAAGAAATCACACTTTGGCTTTTGTGTAAAAAACATATTATGTAGATAGATACGTAAAGCTTCTCAGCTGATCGCAATTTAATCAAAAACTAAAACGGGTAAAAATCGGCGATTAACGGGGGCCGTTCAAATGTCAAAAAAGCAAATTGCAGCTGAACGTTGGTTTGATGGTCATGAAATGTGAAGGAGTTTGAAAACCTCCATCCTAAGAATATTATTATATGTCAAATTGATAAAAGTTATTACTTATTATTAAAAAATCGGTCAATCTTTTTCTTTATTAATGTAATTTTTTAAATGCATACTTACATTTTTTTATATGTAATTAGATACACCTATGCTAACAAGTAGGTTGGTAGCCTTAAATTTTTTTAATTATTTTCAGCAACTTATTCTGATGTAGGTATTAGCAACTAGGTACTTTGCAACACCAACCTTTTTAACACCAACCTTTCTAAGGCTAGCTTTACACTCATAAGTTTTTTCTCATAAGTCGCTCACTTAAGGGTATATTACCGCAAACGCAGCAAAAACGCGGTTTTTGATGCAGTTTTTAGAAGATTTCTATACTGTTTATTAGAAAATAATATTATGTTTTGAACAAAAAAATTATTCTTCTAAATGGAGGAAAAATAAAATATGTTAAAATCTTTAAAACAAATGCGTAAAAAAATATTTACACAACCTCTAAAAATAGCTTAAAGTTCAATTACATCATTTAATTCCAAATACAGGAGAATTATAAAAATATACATTATCATCACATCAATGTTTTCTAAATGTCTGTTGAATAAAATTATTTTAAAAAGCATTAAAACAATGCATAAATAAATTAAAACTGTTTTTCAATATAACGATTTTGTCACTCGCATCACGGTATTATAAAAACCGCGACATGAGTTTTTTCTCGTCAGTATACGAGATGATTTCAGAGTGAGAGGACGTCAAATGTTTTCAAAAATAAATACGTAAATGTGTTGGCACATCAGAAAAGAGGTCAAACTAAAGGAACGTCGTTATGTTATTGTGTATTGTTTCAGAACCAGGTTGACTTTTTTACTAATAGCGGCCGACCGGCCACGTCTACAACATTGGCTATAGAAACCAGCGGCGTATAATGTCTTAGGGTGCGCCTTCACCAGAATCATATTCCTAGTTTTGTTTATGTATTTATTTACGCATTACTGAGCTTTTAATTAAATTTCTAATTATACAGTTTTTTAATTGTAATAATGGTATATCTTATAAATTATGTTAAAATAAAATGAGTTACAAAGTTATAATAGAAGTAACAAAATTGTAAAATAGGTTGCAAACCAACAAAAAGAAATCGACACACTCCTAAAAATTAAATATAAGATTAACGAAAAAATTGTTGAAACTGAAAAAAATAAAAAAAAGCGCGTACGTGGAGTCCACGCGCGACAGAAGTGAAACTTCTTGTTTATTAGGTATGGATAGATATTATTAGTATTTTATTAATTGAACGAGATAATTATTGAGAAAAGTAGGGAAAAAGTTTCATAAAAACACGAAACGATCCTCACCATAAATCTCCCAGTATGAATCTAGCGAACCTTGCAGCAATTATTAAAACTATCTTGTTTGAATAACAAACAAATTATGCTATTTCATATTGAAACATGTTAGTTCACATTGCTGCCGCAGGTTTTTAATGTAAACTATGGAATATATTTTCGATATTTGTTTTTGGGGTTTTAAGCCGTGTTTTGCATTTGAAAGGACATTTATTTTATTTATTTATTTAACGCCCAGATTACTTTTACATGATTTGTGGTGTAATTTTAATTTGACAGATACTTTGAAACATAGAAAATAATAAAAATAAAATTACAAGATAAAATAGATAAAAGTCATACAAACACAGAAACAAAAACAGAAGAATACAGCTATTTGTGAAGTCGTTGTACCGGAGAGTGGGCAATGTAGTTACGCTTATGAGTGCTGCTGTAGAATATTGTATTTTTTCGTGTTGTTACTGTGGGTGTTCGTAAGTTAAAGAGTTGCAGGAGTTCAAAACAGTCAAAATTAGAGTTAAATATTTTGAATAAAAATGTTAAGTCGTTAATTTAACGTCTCAAGTATAATAATGTCATGATGATGAGAAGGTAGAGCTGCTCGTAGGCCATCGAGATTTGATTGTAGTCCGCGGATGTTTTGGTAGTAGATTTTTAAAGTTTCGGTTCGATTTTTAGGTGGAATTGCTTGGATATTTTTGTAACTTCCTAGTTTTTTGGCAGATTCGGTCCAATTCGAGGGGTGGAGCTGAAAGCTGAATTTTTGCAGGTGGATAGTACTTCTTACAAGGAGTATTTTCCAAAAACTCCCCTCCCCCGCTTGCTTCCCCCCCCCCTGTCCCCTGCCAAACTTTGCAATTTTAGAGTTCTACAAAATCCATTATATCTCTTAAACTTTAATATACATCTGAAAAAAATTACACTGTTACACTTCTTAGAAAGCTGTCTAAAAATAAGTTTTTGAATTTTTTTTGTTATCTACTACGGTTTGGCAAATAATAATGACATTGTCGCAAAAAAAAAATTCTTTTCGTAAAATTTTGATTTAAAGATGATTTTTTTTTATATGAGGGACCAAGCAAAAATGTTTCAAATAATCTATTTGCCAAATTTAATAAGCTTTAAAACGATATATAACTGCTTACTTTTATCCTTAATACTGGTCAAAATCCGACTCAATAGCAGGGCGGCAAGGCGTGCTTGGCGGTCGGGCCTAGCACACTGTGCTTGCAGATGACCGATTTGAGCTTAGGTAGGTATTTATAGTTTTAAATTGAAACACTGAGTACTTTTTAATTGATTAACGATATAAAAAAACGCTTCAACACTTTAACGCTGTTCACAATGTTTCTTTTATTTCACGAGGAAAAAGTGTATCATGAGAGTCATTTCAAATTATTTTGACGATTGCAGCACCTGTAAGAACATAGGCTCTTACAGCTCTTGCATAAGCGAGTCCTTTTAGCACGTGTATCACTGTGGGACCTCCGTACACAGTTTTCCATAAATCTTCTAACCCACTTTCTTCCGTGATCCAAAACATCCCAAATATGACATTTACAAATGAAACTTGAAAAGTTATTTTGAAAAGAATTTGCTCTAATATCCTTGTATGCACGCAGTTTCGTAGCCCGGGAATGTCTGTCTTTTTTTTTTTTTTTTTAACTTTTTGTAAATAATAATAAATATTGAAAATGACCGATATTTTATTTATCATGCCAATATATTCAGACATAATAATGATCATATATTATAAAAATGATGCGTAATTGAATACCGTATTGTTTTGACATCTGTCAATGAAGAATATGTCGGTTACGAGTCATAAGCTACTGCCTACCGTCTTGCAGTGCAGTTGATTGTGTCGAATAATTTATCAAATATTTCATCGAAATCTGATAGCAATCATAAAATCATGAACTTTACCACAAAATTAACATAAAACATGCACATACAACTTAATAAACATAATTTGAAAGATGCCCATTATTAAGCGATTCATGTTCAAACCTTACTCAAGGGTACCATCTAGTCTAATGGATTTGTTCGCTGCTTTGTTTCGTAGTATGTTCTCCAAGCGTGTAGCGTGTTCCCCGTTTGATTTTACTTCATTCCTCCCCGCCTCGAAATATTATTTCGGTTTTCGTAAATTCCGCCTTAAGCGAATAATGTAAATGACACCAAAAGTCACTTAACGTAATTTACAGCAAGTTACAGATTTTTGCGAGTTTTTTGACAGGTCTGCCCTTCTCACAGCTTATAAAATCAGTTTGATAAGTTGAAAGACTTGCCGCAAGAAATGATACCAAAATGCACCGTTGCGAGATGTCAAAAATTAAAACACTGTTGTTTTCGTAGGATTTTTTTCCGTAATATTTGTTTATACTTATTTAAGATTTCTGAAAATGAGCATCCTTCTATCCAATTATCAATTCAAACCTTTCTAATCTCAATGTTTGTGTTTATAGCATTATGTTATTTGAATTCGAAGTCGGTTGCTGTCAGGTAGCTGTAATTCGGATAAAATGAAAGAACTCCATTGATTTCCGCCCTTGACAGCACAAAAGCGCATGGAGAATTGTTTAATTAAAGGCAAATTCTATTTCAGTACTTTATTTGTGTCTTTTTGTCTTCATTGACAAAATGCATAAATTTGACAGTAGCAGATCGTTGTTGACAGGAAGCCATCTTAATGCAAATAAATTTACAGATGTAAACGGTCGCACAAGCATTTACACAAGTTGTACTTCTGAACAACTTCCGTGAGCATTAATTACCACAAGTCGGATCCATATGCAAACGAGTAACTTGTCAAAAACTTATGTTAGGTAGTAAATTTTACTTATGAGTGTAAGGCTAGCCTTAGTATACAATGAAAGCTGTAATTCCCTAAAGCTCTGCGTTAACAAAATATTTTCTTTTATCTTTTTATTTTTAATTTACAAACTTTTATCCCCCTCCAACCGTATTAATGATTAACTCTATTAATTCTATTCTGTATAATTATCCTTTTTCATGGTGCTGTTCTCAGATCCCTATCGAATCGGTGAGTTGTTGTAAATAAATATGGGACCTCTGCTTCATTTCACGCTGTTACTAACTTGTAGACATGTCTACTGTTTTTCATTTTACTTACTTACATGCATTTTTTCAGCATTCCACTCCGACTGGTGTATCACAATTATGAAAATAAACTTATTTTTTATAAATATAACTCATTTGAATGTACATACTGAAAGAAATTATCAACATACATTTTAGTCATTTATGTAGTTCCTTGACTGCGCATGAAAGCAAAACTGAAAGTTTTCAGTTCCATTTGATCATATCTGGACTCACTATTAAAGATAACATTTATGTAACAAAATAAATGTACATCGCTCAAAATTAATGAATCATTTTCACATAAAAATATTCAACATTACGTATCATTTATGGTTCCAAACATTTTCATCAATATGGTTCTGCAATTGAGAGCTCTGTTGTAACTTATCTTCTGATAAATGTAACATTTATGAAAATAAGGGAGAGGTTACAACGAAGCTCTATCAGTTGTACGCCTTTACACAGTTGAAAATTCAACAAAAGTGTCAAGAATAAATGATCATTTTCACAAAATACTTGCAATCATCTGTATAGATCGCAGGGCTGTGCAGTATTCCACGGAGGGTGCAAAGTTATGCGTGCTATGAGAAAATTAGAAGGAAAGCAAAATTGTACAAAATAAGCGCCTTTCTCATAATTTATAATATACAAATTAATTTTCATGGGGCATTACGGCTTTACAGCCCCTGTGATCTGCAAGCCCCTACTAAATCAGTAGTTAGACAATCACTTAAGTTATAATTGCACTTAATATGTATTATACACTTTAAGATGAAAAAAAAATGTACAAGGAAATAATAAGTATTATGCCAAATTATTATGGTTTACGGCAATGACGGCTCGTGATTGCTAGAGTGCTAACATTAAAAGAATAGGCAACATAGATGTCGTTGTAGTGGAAAATGATTTTTTAATGAAATTTTTTTTTTTTTTATAATTTTTGAAAATTGGTGCAACGCACTGCCAAAACGAAAATTCCTGAAAATCTGAATTTTCGAAAAAATCAATAATTTTCATACTCACGAGTCGTCACTGGTTAAAAGAACAGTTATACAGTTCACATCAATCAACAGTGCTGAAATAATGCATGTTGAAAAAATGTTATTGTTTTTTGAAAAAGAATAGTAAAGAAGTGTTGACTGTTTAGGTGGAGAGGTGGTGTTCCAATGCCGAGATGAAGGATCAATCAGAGCCTCCGTGAAGTGGGTGAGAGAGGGCGGCAGGCCCCTGCCAGTCGGCTCCTCCGACAGGAATGGTCGTCTCGAAATGCCAAACATCCAGGTAATAAATAATGAATCCGTTGATAATATTAACACTATTTTTCCATGTAAGGGCTCAATCGATTTACAAAAGTGGGGAACTTAGTTTCAGAATTACTGTAATCAAGATTTCGCTGTTTTTGTGCAGATCCATTCAGATTACGCGACATTCATCCATCTATGTTCACAGAAAAAAACCTTTTAAAATCTCAACCACATATGGAAGGCCAGTAGTACCGGCCAGTAACGCAATCTTTTTCCATACAACGGTAAAGTCAAGATAAGTTGACCATTACATGACATTGTGCGGTTGACATTTTATAAGTCATTATTAGGTGATAAAGTTTTATATCTGCATTATTCTGTTTGTTAATATGTTGTGACATGCCTGGAATTTTTTTAATTTTATTGAAATTTTTCTTAAACAGAAAAAATATTGATTATTTAAGAAAAAAGACCACACTAGAAAAAATTGATTAAAAGGCATACAGTTTGTTGTCTTTTAGTTGAAATAATTAATTACATATAAATTTATTTGACTTTCAATGTTCATTTGCTCACTGAAGCAAAATTAAATGTTTAACAGCCAATATCTCATAAATAATTTTTTTAAATCATACTCTTCCGCCAAAGGGTTCAATTGATTACCTGAGAAATAATGTCTTATTATAAAAAAAAATACATAACATTGTTAAATAATTTCAGGTTTCTGACAGCGGAATCTACATTTGCCAAGCTGTTGGATATCCAAAATACACCCCTGGAAGTGAACTTTCCGTTCGTTTGACCGTAGAAGCATGTAAGGATTTAATATCATAAACAATCTTAAAAATTAATTATCTTTTACGTATTTCAAGAGTTTATTTTGACATTGTAAATTTAATGTTATTTAGACAGCAAAAATGAAGTGACCCGCCCTCGGGAAGCATGCAAGATAAACGAAGCCACTTGCTCAAATGGTGAATGCATCCCAAAGAGCAATGTTTGCAATGGACACTACGACTGCACCGATGGTTCCGACGAAATTGCATGCAGTAAGTTATAATAATATTTCATCTAATATTTTTATAGATATATTTTATTTTTTAAATTAGTTTATTTATTATCAAAAAATATAACATTTCACATTATAACAATATGCAAAATTATTTATATATTTTTTTTCTAATTATTCTACTACTCAATAAGTTGAGCTCGTTCTTGAGATGTAATGTTTTTGGTATGCCTCGTTATTCTCCTCTGCCATTCATGTAATTATTGTTTTTTCGCCCTCATAAAATTATGTCCCGTCTTTCCAGTTTATAGGGGGTTTCAAAAATACAATAAAAAAAAATTAAAATACGGAATGTCTTAGAATATTTGTCTAAAATGGAAATTTTTTTTTAAAAATGTAACGTGGTTAGATTAATTTTGTTTTTGGACATTAATATATTGTACCATCTCTCACCCAAATACAAGTAGGTAAAAATATAAATACATAAATACTTAATAAAAAATTTACTTTGTATGAAATTAATGCCCCTGCAAGAAACATTTACCAACTTATTTTTAATAAATAGCAACTTATTTTCAATAATAGACAAAAAGCATTCATCACTTTCCAATTTGAAAACCCTTATTATTTTTTTTGTCGATTACACTTCCATTTATGTTTTTCATAAAATTTCAGACGTGCATGGACTTTGTGAGCCCAATGAATTCAAGTGTGACAACAAGCGCTGCATCCTGAAGACGTGGCTGTGCGACTCTGAGGACGATTGCAAGGACGGCTCCGACGAGCGGCAGTGCGACCAAGGCCCCGAGGGCGCCGCTTGCCGACCGCATGAGTATCAATGCCGATCCGGCCGCCAGTGCGTACCGCGCAGCTTCCACTGCGATGGGGAGAAGGATTGCCTCGACGGATCTGATGAAGTTGGTTGCTGTAAGTGATGATTTTGTAATAAAGTGATACATAAAAAATATTTCCACTCGCAGCTGGACAGTCCAGTGAGGAAAATATTAAAAATTATGGAATGTAATATTTACCTTTGAATTGTATTTCAGCTCCGGTTTACATCTCTCGCCACCCTTCGCCACTGGTGATCCTGCCTGAGTATGCCACAATGGTGATCACTTGCATGGCGGTGGGAGTTCCCACCCCACAGGTGGTCTGGAGGCTCAACTGGGGACACATCCCCAGCAAGTGCTCATACACAAGTGTTAATGGACTAGGAACTCTCACTTGCCCTAATGTGCAGGTAAATATTAATGGCCTTCTCGTAATATTACCATCAGATTAATAAAAAATGTCGAAAACAGTGTTTAATTCGTTATATTATGTAGATACGCTTGAAATTACTACCCAGATCTGAAATTTCACTTTTTTAAGAAAAAAAAATTAGGGTGTGCAATTCACAGGCGGTAGAAGTGAAACCTTCAGAAAACTAATGTAGAAATGAGTGAGGAAACTACGAAGCACCGCACAAAGAGGAGACCGATTATACTATCCCATTCTCTCGCAGGCTTAATCCTGTAGAAGTACGCGAAATACTCTGATATTCAGTAGAATAAATTAATTGGTAAAACCTCCACACTGTTGATATTAATCTTGATTGTAAACATTTTACTTACTTTGGTGTTTGTTATATTTATTATATATCCAGACCGGTCATTGGCTGAGTTGACATTGTATTTGGGTCCCACTCAGGTATCGTGTATTCGATTTCCCGCCTGGCTAAGTCCTCCTTCAAGACACAAGCAACACTTTTCTGTGGTGGAAGTAGGAGATTTTCAAGTATTGCCAGGTTATTCGTAACCCGGGAATATTTGTCTTAAAAAAAATAAAAAGATATTTTAATGAAATCAAGCCAAATTGTAATTTTTTTTAATGATTTGCCCAATGTGAGAATTATGGGGTTCCATTCCAGAACTGACTATTTCCAAAAATGTCGAAAATGAGTTATGTATCCACCCCACTAAATCGAGGACCCTGAATGGATAAGCGTGTTCAGTTTTGACTTTGCCTTTGAAATTAAGGCTTTCCTTCAAAACTATTTCCTCAATGAACCCAATTTTTTTTTCCAATGGGACTTTTACTATTTTTAAACATAACTAACTATTTCCAATGACGTTACAATCAGTTACTATACTATTTCCTATTGAATACAACAATGTGACAGTGATTTTTTTTCCACAGTGCACTAATTTCACGAACAAAAAGTTTTTTACTACACTGCCTAATTCCTTCTTTTTGAACTGTCAAAATAATTACACTACCAAGTCACACTTTTCGCCTTGTTTAAAGTGTTTTAAGCAGAGACGTTACAATACATCTAGACATGTTTGGCATGTATACATGACGAGCGTCATGACGCTCGTCATGTATACAAGTCAACCGATTGCGTGCCTAAAAGACGAGCGTCATCTATATAACGACATTGTCATAAAAAGGTTAAAATGTAAATTTATGATTTACTATTTCAAAAATTAAAAAAAATATATATCACACGTTGAAAAATAATCCATTTGTGACATCTGAGGTTTTCTCCCCAAGGTCTTTAATTATCTTAAAAAAATATTAACAGGTCAATGGAGGTTTCAAGATGAAGAATTTTTCTAATAAATATTACGATTTGTTTAGAATGAAGACCAGGGAGCTTATTCTTGCGAGGCTCTTAATAACCGGGGATCAGTGTTTGCCGTACCCGACACCATTTTGGTCATCAATGGCACTAAATCTGGAGTTTGCCCAGCTGGATTTTTCAACAGGTATGTAATCTGTACATTCAACTGCTTCTCATTTTTGTATCTCCTTGAACCTCTCCATCAGTCTTTCAACAAGAGCAAACTGATGCATGTTTTTCTGAATATCAAATTCTCAAACCTGTTGGACTAGATAACAGAGTACAGTTAATTAGCTAAGCTAACAAAGCAAAACCCAGTAATATTATAAGTAGACTGAATGCTGTAGAAATGAGATCCCTGAGGCGCATGTGCGGTAAAACCATGTATGATCATGTGAGAAATGTGGAGATCCGCAAAGAATGCAAGGCTGATTTAAGCGTAATGAGTAAGATTAAGAAAGGGACGCTCAAATGGTTTGGGCATGTAGAGCGAATGAATGAGGAAAGGAGTGTAAGGAGAATATATGACGCAAATGTGAATGGTAGACGAAGTCGGCGACGCCCGAGGAAGACATGGCACGACCAAGTGAATCAGATACTTGAGTCGGGTGATAGAAGAGCATGTATGATACGATGTATGAATGTGAACGAGGCAAGGTGTGTGTGCCAAGATCGAGTTGTTTGGCGTTCCGTCCTCTCTGCCTACCCCTGCGGAGAAACGGCATGATGGTTAGTTAGTTAGTTAACAAAGCAAAAGTCTATATTATGTATCTGATTGCACTATGGTCTATTGACTAAGCCAGCAGTTCCATGCCAACTCAGAATCAAGTCAGCTCAACACCTCTTTGAAAAGTCATTAAAAGCAATAAAAATAATAATTTTAAAATAGCCCATAAAACCCTAACCTAACATAACCTATTTAACCAATTTTTTTCATCACTTTTAATGATTTTTCAAAGGAGGTTCTGAGTTGTTCGGTCACCCAAGTCAGCATAGCAAAAGCAAATGTAAGATCTTAATACTTAAGTTAATTAACCAAACTATTTTCTCCCAGTGAGGCGCGTGTGGCTCAGGATTGCATCAGTTGCTTCTGCTTTGGAGCCACTAGTGAGTGCAAAAGCGCAGATCTCTTCACCTACCAACTGCCACCTCCTCTCAACCGCGGCGGCTCCCACCTTGCTGGAGTCACCCAACCCACCGGCCAACCTCTTCAAATTACCGACGAACCTATTTCTGACATATTTGAGTACACACCAGAATATAATGGCGCATCCGTGAGTTTTATAAACATAATATTTATGAAAAATACTTTAGAAAATCATGATATTCGCACGTCCCATAGAAAAGTGTCGTAAGTCAAAATTTTCTATTTTACGTTTTATCTTTGAAAAGTAAAGTGATTTTCTATGGCTCACAAAAACTGCATTTAAGTTAAATCACTCCATCTCCGCAAGATGTCGCAAGTAACTCTTTTCGACGTGAGCATGTGTTCATCATTCATTCATTTGTTTTCGCCCCCGTGTAAAATTAACTTTTTTGGCTTATGACACTTTTGTACGGAATGTGCGATATATATATTTATTATATTTGATTGATGCTGTGAGATGATTTTTCATCACAATGTAAAATGTATTATTTTTTTTTAAATATTCAGATCACCCGTATTGGAAGATGGTCTCCACGCAACATTTACCCGTATCTGGCGCTGCCTGAGACATACCATGGTAGCCAGCTGACGTCCTACGGAGGTTACATCAAGTACACAGTCACACCCCATGGAGCACACCCACTCCCATCTGGGTATTCTCCACTCCCAGATATCATCATCAAGGTATGTATCGCTACAAATATTAATTATATCAAATTCTTCTTGTATCATATCTTAATGTAGATTAGCCATCAAACCAGATGTTTTCAGTATCTGTTGAATTGTTATACGACATTTAAACAAAACTTCAAATCGCAGATATCTGAATCAGGGCCGGTCTAATTATTCCATACACCTCATAAATTTCCCTAATATTCCCCAGTTTGATCGTAGCACCACCAGGAGTGGTCATCACAAAATACATTATTTACAGAAAAAGTATTTTTGATGCTATTTACATTTTGTTTCCATCGATGGCTGGAATCCATTGTGAGAGAGAGCTTGCCCTTTTTTCTTTTTTATTTGTTCTTTACGCATCTTTATACTCTATGTTTTGAAGTATATTATAATGATTTGATTACTGCTGTTTCTTTCAAAACAGATGAGTGTAAAATAAAAAAATATTTATCTATTTCTAGGGTGCTGGCGGTACTCTCCTAACCCACAACATTCCCGGAACCATGAGGATCAACCAGGACAACAATGTTTCGGTGAGACTATTCCAAGGCCAGTGGAAGAAAGTAACAGCCTATGGATCTCAGGATGCTTCAAGAGAAGACATCATGATGGTGTAAGTATTTTGTTTGTGGAGTTATTAAACGATTTGCATTCATTAGTAAAATCATTATACATATAGAGTGATCGATAAACCGGTGGATGCAATTTTTAGCCTTGTTATAATGGTTTTGTCTAGTTTGTAGTTGGAAGTAGGATTGTAGAAAAATATTATAATTTTTACGGCGCCCTTGAGGTTAGTTCATGAAAATGGCGCTATACAAATCATCCAAATATTATTATTATTAATTTATCTCAACCATTTGGCATTTCATCTGTCTTATTTTTATTACTTTATAAAATGATTAACCTCATCACAGGCTTGTCCTAGTGAGGTTAAAAATTGAATTGTAAACAATACCTACCATGTAAGGAAACAATAAATAAAATAAAAAAAGTTAATACAAGGTCCATACTTATCAGTTAGCTCCAAAGATATCGAAATATAAGGAGATATGCTATGATATCGGCCGGACTGCCGCCAGGACTACTACCTAATGAGGATAGTTTGAATTTGGAATACAGTTGATTTTTCGAAGTTGTACTGTTAGTTAACAATATAGTGGCCAATTTAATTGAAAAAAAAAGTTACAATTTAATTGAAAAAGTCATTAAAGATATTCAACTGACAAAAAGCGACAATCTACAACACAAAATTCCATCATGGATAACTTTTACAAAACAATAGTAGCAAACCTTTATTTTTTATCTTTTCTTCTCAAAAATTTTTTTTTCTTTCTTTCATCTCTTCTCCATTTCTTTTCCCTTCTATTTCTCTAATTCATTTTCTGTTTATTTCTTTCAACTCTATTTTTTAATTAATTTTATTTTTTCTTTTAAATTCCTGCCACCTCGGAACAGGCCCAGCCTAGTGAAGTGTCAATTTTTATTTATTTGTATCTTGGTTAATAAATAATTATATTTCAATATCTTTGGTTAGCTCACATTTTTTCAAACAGTCTAAAAAAATTACGTGAGTAAATTAATAATCATGTACATAAATAAATATACCTGCCTACAAAATTTAAGTAGCTTCTCAAAATTAACTAATATAAATGTTTTAATATGCAAAAGAATTGCCGAGACAAGAATTTAAGGCAGATTTACCAGTCATCATCACATTATCGTATCACATAATGTTAGTTGTGGTTTTACTCAAAGCCTTCAAACTTATATAGCATCAATGAATGTCATTCTTATTAAAATTATATGTTTCCAGGTTGGCAACTATTGAGGCAGTTCTGTTGAGAGGAGAAGTAAGTGGATCTGGGGTCGATATCAAGAACTTCCAGATGGATTCAGCTAGTGTATCCAACAGTGGACAAGGATCTGCTTCCTTCGTTGAGGAGTGCGCATGTCCTCTAGGACACTCTGGTCTCTCTTGCCAAGTACGTATTTAAAATCTAATAGACATATTAACAATAAAAATGTTTCATTCACTATAAAAAATGTGATAATAAAGCATATTATGTATCAAAAAAATTAAAGATAAGAAGTAATATTATTTTTTGTTTTAGAAATGCAGCCCCGGTTATTCGCGTTCTGAGTCCGGCCATTTGCTCGGAAGATGTGTACGTGAGGAGGAGCCTTGCCAGCCCGGTTACTATGGCAACCCCTCAGGAGGAGTGGCCTGCCGCCTTTGCCCGTGCCCGCTGACCAACCCGAGCAACCAGTTCTCCAGAACTTGCCGACTTGAATCAGACGGCCAGGTCACTTGCAATTGTCCAACTGGGTAAGCTTAGTGAATATCTTTATCATCTACATATCCTATTGTCAAAATCGATGATCAGCTCCTTTAACTCTCGGCGTGGTACATGTTTCAATCAAATTATTGATATTTCAGTAATTACAGTAAAGAATGTTTTTTGTAATAGTTTTTCAATAATATACAGTAATTTCAGTAATATATAGTAAATAATGTTTTTTGTAAAGAATACATGGGCTAGAAAAAAATACAGGAACTATCTTTAATAGTTTTTCCTGTATTTTTTTCTAGCCCATGTATTCTTTACAAAAAAAATTTCTTCTTTTTAAACATTAACCCCCTTACTTATTATTAAAGTGGTGTAAATATAATGCAGCGCGTAATGTCGGCACGGTGAAAAACTTATTACCATGGCGTTGGATGGTTAAAATGGCATTAAACCGTTTGTACCAATGTTGAATCGGCGTATAAGAATCTAATTAGTAAGATGCCATCACATTATTATTTACAAATATTGAAGTTAATTATAATATTAGACCCTTGCTATTTAGAGTTTCAATGCGCTACCAGGTAGTCGACCTTGTTTATTAAGAGACATAATAATGCTTACTAGAAGATATCTAGTGTGTTCCTAATACTTAATTTATTGTAACACTTGGAAATTTTAGTTGTGACTACAAGAATGTTAGTTTGTAGTTTTAACATATTGTATGGTATTCCAGCTATCAAGGACGTCGTTGCGAGACCTGTTCTTCGGGTTACATCGGCAACCCCACCGTGCCTGGAGACTCTTGCCGTCCCGCCCCTCCTCCCTCCGACCGCTGCGATACCAGAGGCACATCAAGTTCGGATGGTAACAACTGCCGCTGTAAGCCCAATGTGGTTGGATCCCTCTGTAACGAATGTGCACCAGAGGCTTTCGACCTATCAATTGAAAACCTGTGAGTAGAAACAAGAATTTTATGAAATGCATGCTTTTAAAAACAGCATGCTGAGTTTGCTTGTTGCAAAGTTAACTTTCGTTTAGTGAGAGATCCAAAAAAGCCGTCTTGTACAAGAAAGGAATTACAAGAATGCCAGCATTCACAGTGTTGGCTATGAAACAAGATCCCTAACTAATTTGTTTAAGGTCGATATATATTTTAAATCTTATTCAGGCAAGTTTTTGGTTTGCTGCCCATGTGGCCAATGAAAAATATTGATTCATTTAATAATTTCAGGTTTGGTTGCTCCCAATGTTTCTGCATGGGCGTGACGAGGTCTTGCAGTAGCTCTCAATGGAGGTACTCGCCGGTGAGCGCCAAGTTTGGCTCTCAGTCTTCCGCACAGTCCGTTAAGCTGTTAGAATGGGATGGCCAGCTCGCCACGTCTCGTGCTTTTGGCGTTGAAGCACTTAGAACAGATCTCGCCAGACAGGAGATCACTTTCAACAAATTTGATGCCAGCAAGCCGAACACCTACTACTGGAGTCTACCTGACAGGTATGCAATATTATGTTTCCACCTACTACACTGAATAGGCCTCTTGCATCACATTTAAAAAAAATAATTCTGGTTTAGGCATATATTCTAAGACATTCTGTATTTTTTTTAATCGTATTTTTGAAACCCTGGCGATTTTTCGAAAATGTCAATCCGAAAAATCGGACCATTAACCATAAACCGGATTATTAAAATAAAATAAAATAAAAAAATAAATTTAATGAAAAACAAATAACTTTGTGTAACACCACTATTTAATAAACAATTTTCAACATGTTTCGAAAACTATGTTTTCTTCGTCAGGATAATAAGTTAAAAAGTATAATAAGTTAGTTTGTTTTTCATTAAATTAATAATGACGCCACAAAGTGATTTTGCGTATTTTGAAGAAATAAAAAAATAAAATTTGATTTAGTTAAAATCAACACCATTACCATTATGCTTCTAAGACAGCCGCTCTGTACGATGTTCACTTCGTAACAAACATCAAAATGTCTAACCGAACAATAAATTCGCTTGCTAAAAACAACAAAGCTAGTGAATTGTAAGTGACAAATTCAAAAATTCGCAGGATATCAAAGTGTGAACACAAAAAAAAAATCATTGTGGAATTTTACAAAATTAATTGGAGACGAAACATTTTCATGTAGTGAAATCACGAGCCCAAAAAACGGATTTATTTATTTAAAAAATAAAACTACATATAAATTTCTAAAAAATTTTTGTAACATTTTTGTAATCAGAAAAATCTATCCACACAATTTTTTCATTTCACAAGTCCAACATTTCACAAATCCATGTAAGTGGCCTATTCTTTTGAAAATAATGTAAATATGTTCCCAATCAATGTACAAATAGTGTTTTCAAATATTATCTGATAAGTAATTCTTTATTATATCATTACACATTTCATAAGCTGGAAAAATTCATACTCTATGGGAAAGAAAATTTCAGCTGCAGGTTATCATAACTACATTTCAAGTAAGCTTTTGCAAAAAGTAACTTCTAATGAGAGAAATGAATGAAACAAAATTATTGATCATTAAACTTAACTAAAAATCTTTTTACAAATCATTCATACTTGATTATTGTACGTTTACAGGTTTTCTGGTGATAAGATCTCAGCATACGGTGGTTACTTCAACTACAATATCCGACACGTTGCAGGAAATGGCCCTACATCAGCTAACAATGACCCCGATGTTCAACTGATTTCTGTAAGTTTGACCAAATGGTTCCTGAAACCGAACTAATCTAATACGAAAAGCCGGAATTATTAGTGGTAGAAACGTGATTTAATTCATCTCTCTTGACATTTTTACATTTATTCATAATTGCTGTAAAACTGACAAAGATAAATGTTTAAATAAACTTTTTATTTGCAGAAAAATGGACTCTACTTGAGGCATTACAACGGAGCCACACCTGGAGAAGATGGATATATTACCGAAACCGTTCAACTCTTGGAACAGTATTGGCAAAGGTAAAAATAGCATTTGTGTATAAATATACAGTACATATAACGATAATAACTTTTACAAATGCTACACATTTTCCCAATCGCTCACATCGTTGAAAATAATACTCTTTGATAACATAAATGTAACATTAATACAAAAGCAAGTTCATATTATGTTGTGAGGTTTTCAAGTATTATTCATTCAAACCCATTCCTTGATAGTCAAAATTTGAAACACAAAAAACAATTCACCGCTGTGCGCACACTCTATGCCTTCAGTGATATACGCATGTGTTCATTTTTAAAGAAAATTTTTGAATGTCACAGAGAGTGCCGTGTACACCCTTTATCATATACATATACATCAGGAACGTGGTGAAAAGATTAATCTTAAAAAATATTAAATAGTCAATACGTGTATAAAACTTTTTTTTTTAAATTTGCCTTCTATAATTCGCTTTTATTCACTGAATTAAATTTTTTTATAGGAGTGACGGTCAACCGATGGGTCGAGAGCACATGCTGATGGCGTTGGCCGATGTTGAATCTATTCTTGTGAAGGCGACTTATGCGGCAGGAACTGAGAAGGCCTCTCTGGTGTCGGCCTCGCTCCAAGTAGCCAACGACCGAGGAACTGGTGACCGAGCTAGCCATGTGGAGGTGTGCCAGTGCCCGCAGGGCTACCTAGGCACTTCTTGCCAGGATTGCGCTCCAGGATATACTAGGTGAGTTCTTTTTACATATTTTATTTAAAAACCAAAGGGCTTTCACATATAATTTGTATTTTTTAAATTACGATGAAAATAAAGATAAAATACTGGTAACATAAAATATAAGAAACAAAATATAAGTTTAATTAAATGAAGACATTATGAGCGAAACTCAATCGAAAATCTGGAAACAGAAAAATCAGAAAAAGATATTTACACCTCTGGGACTCGAATCCGGAAAGTAGGGAGGTCTGGGTTCGAGTCCCAGAGGTGTAAATATCTTTTTCTGATTTTTCTGTTTCCAGATTTTCGATTGAGTTTCGCTCATAATGTCTTCATTTAATTAAATATTACAGTTTGAGGTTTTACTCATAAAAAGTTAAAATAAAAAATAATAAAATATAAGTTACATAAAATATAAGAGTTGTCACAAAGTAGGTAACATAGAATGTAAGTTAAGTAAAAATAGATAATCTGCCAATATCCTCCAAGTAACAAAAATATTAATAAAAATTGCAATTGGTGTTCACAATAGTTTATGAAATAGGTAGTAATAGTTGGTACATATAGCGTTCGAAATTTGTCCAATTCAAATTGTTGTCAGATACATACGTATTGTTTAAGTATTTGTTACCAAGACTATATAAACGTTGTATTGGGGAATGCAAACTATAGTTGGAATGAGATGTATGTATATTATAATCTTTATTTAAAAAAGTTAATGTTTGTCTAGATGTTTGTGTAGGTACATGTAAAATTATTAATTGCCGAAGTTCACAATAATCGAATTTAGAGTTCGTTTTTCAGTTCAGTTTTTGTCTGTTTTCTAAAATTGGAATATTTAAAATATTCATTAACGACGGGTAACTTATGATAGGAACAAAATTTAGAAAATTATAGAGTTTAGTAGCAAATTTGTTACATTGTTCAAGAGTCAAAAGAAACTTATATTAAATTATACATAGTATCCGGAAACTCATAGTACAGGGGGCTACTGGTGAATTCACATCACATAGGGTCGATTTTGTTGTACAATTTTTTTTAATTTGGGCTTTTGTTTTCAAGTAAATGGAGATTTGAAGAATCAGTCACCAGGGGGTTATTAATCAGCTGTTTAATATCTTTTAAATTGCCTTGAATTGTAGAACCGGCTCCAAAAGTTTTATTTAATCGTTTAATTGCCGAAAAGAAAAGAAAAATAAACAAAATAAATGCTCAAAACGCCTTTTTTCCCATTTTACAGGTGATGTAGATTACCAGTTTCCGATTTTTATTATTTTTGTTATGAATTTCCGGATAAAAGATACAACACAAGATACCCTGGGCTTTTTCTAGACAGGGCTACTTTATGTTTCCAGCAACGCCTCATCTAGATGCACTGTGTAAATGAACACTAAGCACATTTTTTCTTTTTGCAGGTCGATGGAAGGACTATACCTTGGCTTGTGTGAGCTCTGCAGCTGCAATGGTCATGCTGACCAGTGCCATCCTGAAACTGGAGAGTGCATGGTAAGTAAACATGTATTTTATTATATTATCTTATGAATTCACTCCAAACCTCATTCTTCATACAAAATATTGTTTTCCAATTTTATGGGTCACATATTTGATGCACCATAAATGTTATACATTTATTTTCATTTTAAGGGCCATCTCTTGGCCTGGCTAACAACTAATTTTAAAGAAAAAATGCGTGAGTGTGCATGTATGTGTGTATAAGTGCCACTAAAAGTTGATAGAATACATTGTCATCGATAACGAGTTCTGCCAAGTTTCAGTTTGATTGAATGTCGGGAAGTGGGTAGATTTCCACTTCCAAAATTCCAATTCATTCAATCATTTATTTATTAATTCAATCATGAAAACAAAAAAAATACTCTTTTACAATTTCTTAACATATTTTTTAAGGCTGGAAAGCATCAATTAATTATAAATACAATGTTTCAGAATTGCCAACACAACACAGAAGGCCAGTCTTGTGAAAACTGCTCCAACGGCTATGAGGGAGATGCTACTCTTGGTAATTCAGACTCTTGCAGGCCTGGATTAGAAAACCAACTTCATTGCAGGTGTGCCTTCATTGTTTTAAAATTTCTTTAGTTATTTATTAACGTATATTATTATAGCATAGGACCATACTCCAATAGTTAGTACATAGTGTGTATATTGCAGCACATAAGTTAGGAACGGTAAAAAATTTGTTTTATTACCTTCTGTATGGTTAAAACGGCCAAATCAGATATAATGTCGGCTTTACATTACCAAAATTTAATCGGCATATAAAAACCTAAGTAGTGAGAAAATAGCTTCTTTTCCATAAAAAGGTATAAGCGACCAAACAACATAATGTGTAAAAATCACAATTTTTACGAAATTCGATAGAGGAGCAAATTCTGCCTATGTCTGAATACTTAGTTCATCCGCTTAAACAGCGGATTAGCAGAGCAAGATTGCCTGCGGAAAATAAGCAATATCATAAAACAGACACCTGTTATATTGTGAATGAGATTATATTATATTTCCATAGCTCCTACCACGGCCTCCGTGGTCCCGAGGCAAGACTCTCGACTCACGATCCGAAGGTCGCGGGTTCGAACTGGCTTAGTCACCAGATCTGAATAGCCAGGTACTTCCCCACCTTCCTCTTCCCTATCTCCTTCCCCTCCCCACTACCTTCAGCCTCACAACATACCCCGATTGGGGATGCCAAAGTCTCACTGGCTCCAGACGGGAGCAGTTGGGACTCTTGTGCGGTATTAACAGTAAAAAAAAAAAAACCACAAAGCAGTTTTGATGCGCCATGGAATATTGATACTCTTCAAAAGTTTTGTGTCTCTCCTGCATAAGTAGATTTTTGGCATTTGGGCGGCATTTTTTATTTGCCGACAATATATCTACAGACACAATGTTCGCGTGTGAGAAATTTTCAGTTTCAAAAGGTTCAAAAAAGGTCAAATTTGAAACCCACAATTTGAACCCACTGGTACCCATTATATGTACCAGTTTTCCCGTGAGTTACGTTTTCCGGTACATTATTTTATTTACATATTTCTAAACCCCTTGAAGGCTTTTGCGTGTATATATTATTACAGGTAAGTTGTTCAGGAGTATAATAATAAGTGTTAGTATATAACATAATAAAATGAATATGAAAGATATAAGTGAGTACAATACAAGTAGGTGTGTAGTTTCATTATCACGTAAAGTTGTACAAAGGAGTTCAATAAGTTTAAGTATAAAAAGAGTAAAAAATAAGTACTTAAGGCACCATAAAAGTAGTTACAGAGTAATGTGTAGTAACTTTATTGATATTATTTTAAACAGAATAATTTGTTGTAAAGCACGTTTGTAAGTTCCTTTATTACGCACGATTGGATATTTTACAGAACATAGCTAAAATATGTATAACGATAAAAGGTGCACATGAAAAATATTAGAAGATCTGCTACAAACATTTTAATAGCTGAAGTGCCGATGTGAAATTATTTTATTGATCTCAGGCAAGAATTTAGAGAGCAGATCAGATTCAAACAATTTCAGAATTGAAGATTATGTTACAATACTAATTAATATTAATGATACTGTTTATTCACATTGTAGATGCGATGTCCGTGGCACACAAGCACCATTCTGTGTGGGAGGATCCAATACCTGCCGTTGCAAGCCCAATGTTGAAGGGGAGAGGTGTGATCAATGCAGGAGTGGTTCTTTCAAACTTACCGAGGCTAATCCTTGGGGATGTGCTCAGTGCTTCTGCTCTGGAGTCAGCGTGCAATGCGACGAGGTGAGCCATAATATAATGTTCGCTAAATAATTCAAAATAAGAGAGCTGCAAATTCCTCTCTTTCTGGAAGGTTAACAACAATTTTTTGTACCTATTATCATGTCGTGCAAATTATTATAAGTTAAATATAAACCAAAAATAAATATTTGATTTTGAAAGCGCATAGGTATTGCCTATATATTATTTAATGGAAAAGGTTATTGGTAGCATAATACTTTCATGTAATTTATAAAGAATATAATTAATACCTTCACGGAGAAATATAATTATTTGAACATCTTTTTTTTTCTCTACAAATTCTTCTTAACCTCTTAAACACTAGAATATTCATATGGTTTCGTAATTTTTTATTTATTAAAATCATTTCTCTGAATATAACAAGTTATTTTGGGAAAACTATGTATCATAGATTATGTACCAATTTTATAAACATATTATCTGGTAAAACGGTACAATTTACAAAAACATAAAGAAAAACAAGTAAGTTGTAACGAACATAGAATCAACTGGCGCAAGGCGAAAATTTAGCAGTGGCACTCCAAGAGTTAAACTAACATGATAATTATTATATATTATGCTAGTTACCTACCTGGTCACTTAATCTTCCTCGGTTCTTCGGGTCATTTTGACCCGAAACTGAAATTTAACTGATCATCAAAGTCGTAATTATTAATGATAATTAAAGACTAAATGATAATTATTAATTATCCATTCATTTATTATCAGTATTGTAAAATTACGGATAAGTCTCCTATGTTAAGAAAATTAGGATTTTTTCTATCTTAAGTTCCTCGGGTCATTATGACTCGAAACTGAAATTTAACTAATCATAAAAGTTGTTATTATTAATATAATTTATAACGACTTCACGACAATTATTAATTATCTATTAACTTATTATTAGTATTGTATAATTATGGAAAAGTCTCTTATGTTAAGAAAATTAAGTTTTTTTTTCTTTCTTGGGTTCCTCGGGTCAATAATACACGAGTATGAAAAAGGTTCTCGGGTCAGAGATGCTCGTGTCTTGTAAATAAAAATGCTTTGTTACAGTGATAAGTTTATTAAGAATATAATTACACACTTATATGTGTCCTTATTTTTATTTAAGAAATATGTACTATAAATAATTTTATTTAAAACCATTACATCACCACTACACGGGCATGTGCCTAGCATGGTGGTCGAAAAATTCTAAAATTTATGTAACCAACATTTCAATGAATAAAGAAAACTTAAAAAAAAAAAAAAAAAAAACTTCATTTTTTGAAATCGGGTCAACATGATCCGAAGGCCTTAAGTGTACATAGTATTTGAGGAACCGAGGAAGGTTAATTCTTAAAAATCTTTTTCGACAGGCGAACCACTTGTACAGACAGCAGATCCCAACTGCCATCTTCGATGATTCTCACGGTTTCACATTGACAACTTTGGACCAACGTACTGTCATTGATTCTAACTTCCGACTGAACGTTTCCATGAACCAAATCAGCTACGGCTTCGATGGAAGAGTTCAAACTAACAGACTTTTCTGGTCATTACCGTCTACATTCACCGGTAAGTAAAATGAAATAAATATAACTGAACCTTAATGAAATGGGATGAATGATCCTGTATGGCCGATGACTTTGAGCAATACAAAATATTTTGTTGATGAATAAATATGAACAACAATACAATATGATGCGGTCAATATTTATTTTAATGTCAGCTACCATTCTAAAGAAATACAGACTACCTCCTTTTAACATGCTGTACATTGCCATTAATTTTAATTTTACTATGTTTTCGTTACATTATTGGTGAAGATCACAACCTTGTCAATTACTCGATAATGCCAAAAAGCTGTGGACATCAATGTGACTCTTCTTAATCTTTTTACAATGATATAAAAAGCGTGCTTCTAATATTGTTATCATTCCTTCAACAGGTAACAAGGTAACATCTTATGGAGGTCAGATAACTGTCACCCAGAAGTTTGATGTCGCTGGAGGTCGTGATGAATATTCCAACAACGATGACTATAATGTCTTGCTCGTCGGAGGTGGCTATACCATTTTCTGGAAAAATCCTAACCGCCTTCGCTCTGGTACTCCACTAGTAAGTTCTTTTGCAATACACATTTTATAAAATCAAACACATATTTTATGTCTCCATCATCATTATTTTTATCCCCTTACCCAGTTGTAACATCAGTACCTAATCCAAGCGGAAGATTCTTAAGTGGAGATTATTGGCTTGTTGATAGAATGCACTAAAAGGAGATCTTTAATATCCTGACCAATGTTAATATACATTTTCAATTATTTGCAGACATACTCAGTAACACTGACTGAGGATGGCTGGAGCACAATGTCCCCCGGAGAGGCTCCCCGTCCAGTTTCCCGCAGCGACTTCCTGTCCATCCTCGCTGACCTACACCAGGTGCTTGTGAGGGCCACCCTCGCGGACCAACTTACCCACACATACATTGCCGATGTTGCAATGGACATTGCCGTGCCAGCCGAAACTGGACAGCCACTCGCCAAAAATATTGAGGTAATTTTATAGTATTTGAGATTTTGGCGGCCAGAAGTATTTTTGGGTTATTATACCATGTTTTGCTTTCTCACACTTTAACCAACGTTACGGACAGCTTTACAATCATCGGGGCAGATGTGTAAATTGTGGTGAAGTGTGTTTTTACGTTTGTAGAAGCCACCCCGTATTTTGAGTGTTAATCCTCTTAGGGCCGGTATCTCATTATAATAATTATTTAAATTAACATGATTTTTGACGTCTATTTTTGGTGTAGCTGTCTAGTATCAGATACAAATCTATTAAGCTGATATATTAATCACAATAATTGAGGTGATTCGTTTGTCAAGAATATTACTAATATTTCAATGATCAATTATTTATAGGATAGTTAGGTACTCATTTACGTACAAAGTTTTCATTTACTCCTGAAAAATTTTATATGTGCTCTATATTTATGTTTGTGCTGTTCAACTGAATTTGCAAATAATATAATAATTATTGGCTTATGTGCGGTTTTGAAATAATGTATATTTTGCTTTAAAAAAGATTTACTTTTAAACTTAACCCGACCACTATTATTACTAATGACACCAATCCGATATTATGTATTTGATAAAGCAGAAACAGTCCACACAAAATATTGATCTAAGTACCTTTAAATTTGATTTTTGTTTGTAAATTTGCCTGAACTTGGACATTTTGTCACTTTAAAAATGATTTTATTTGTAATGTCTCCAATAAGTATACTGTTATTTACATTATTAATATCATCCTTTTAGGTGTGTCGTTGCCCCTCTGGCTACAGCGGAACCAGCTGCGAGACCTGCACCACCGGCCACTACCGTTCCAAGGCCGGCCGCTGCGAGCGCTGCCCTTGCTCTGGCCACGAGGAAGGCTGCCGCCTCGGCAACCGCGATGTCATCTGCGACTGCCGGCCCGGCTACACCGGTGTTGATTGTTCCAGAATCGGTGAGAAGCCAACCCTAATCACTGATCTACTCAACAATATAACTTCGTCAAAGATTAATTAAACACTACATATTTATCATAAAATGTTATATCTCTATAACAAGACAATCGAATCTATCCTTCATAGTTGTACATAAAATTGGTCATGCAATCAATGCATATAACGACGGGTGCGCATGAAGAAAGTAGTAAATACATATGTAATAAGTTAGCTGTTGCTCAACATTTTCACCGCGTACCGGAGGTTTATAGGATAACGGTGTACGCAGCACTTTTTATTTTTTAAACATTTTCTACGAAAACGAATGCACATATATAAGTGTGATTTATTCGCTCACATGTATGTGCAAAGAGCGATGAAAAGGTTAACTGTACAGTGGTCGCGTTGCATTCATAAGTAATTGACCATCATATTAACTAGAATTTTTAGAGTGCACAAAACTTACAATTTAAATGTATTTGAAGTACATTAAATGCAGCCCACGCTCAGTTTTACCCTAAAGCTAAAAAAATATAAAATACCATTGGCCATGAAAAACTTGAATCATAAAAACTTTTAAAAATAGCTTTATTTATTAACTATTTTTTAGATTTGCTTTTGCCCTGCCAGCTTTAGGTCAACAATATAAAAAATTATGAATATTGTTTCAATTTTTTTTTTTTTAACTCAAAACTATTTAATGATTTCAGACTACAGAAACGCTACCCAGGCCACAAGCCAACGCCCTCCTGCCATCATCCCGACCATCCAGGTTGTGATCGCAGCCCCGACTATCGAGAACAAGCCGGTGGGTGGCTCCGTTCAATTCATCTGCACGGCCAGGAGTTCGCACTCCTCATCACCACTCCTAGCGACTTGGAGTAAGGAGAGGGGAACCCTGCCTCTTGGAAGGTTCATCGAAGACACCAGTCGTGGAGTGCTTACCATCAGGGACCTAAAAATCACCGATTCCGGAACCTATATTTGCCAAGCCAATGATGGAATCTCAACTGCCATCGACAGAGCCACTCTGACTGTTCCACGTAAGTAATACATAGAGACCTTAATCTGTAATTAACTGTAATTCTTAAATTAACACAATGTCTTTGTACCATTTTTAAACTAACATTTTTTTCATCCCTTTACTGCTGCAGTTTTTCCCGACAGTGTAATCTATGCCCCTGGTAAGTATTATTTATTTTAATTAGGTTGGTATATCTCTTAATATGTATTTAAGTATTTTTCGTCAGTTAAGAGCGACAAGTGGCTAACTAACAAATTTTCTAAGTTGAGTTTTTAATAATCAAGTGTACTTTATCTTGAATCTATTTTTTTCAATGTAAAGAACATTTGATCATTAAAAACTCAATTTGGCAAAAATGTTAATGTGACATTATTTTTCGAACTTATTCATCTTTTTCCATTGACCCCAAGTCCCAGCTACGGGATGGGTGTGGGTCCCGAGCACGTAACCCCAAACCCAGGATGTCGAGTAAAAGGTCGGCCTAAACACGAAAAACTGTCATACCAGTGACATTCGAGAATAAAATAAAACAAACAATTCATCTTAATATTTAAATTTTTTATTAGATTACGGGTAGGTACTTTATTGCTTGTTTGAATTCTACAAAAATATACTTCCAATTTTTTTAAATTATGAAACTTAAATTCAAAGCAAATTGAAGAGTTCATTGAACCGGAGTACATATTTATATTTATTTATTGTTTCTTCACGATTAAAAAGTATTGCTTGTACTAACCCTCACAGAGTTGGCCAAAATCGAGGTTGCAAAAAGGTTTTTTTTTCCTAAAATAATTTAATTACCGCCACCTGTGAAGGAGCAGATTATGAGTTATTTTAAGTTTACCCTAGTAGTCTGGAGCCAATGGGTTATGTAGAGAATTAATAAGAATTTTGTCCCAATCCTATTGTAACAAATTAATGAAGTTTTTTATTACACACACACCTCATTGACAAAAAAAAACAAAATACAAAACAAAATATGTATGTAACAATTTTGTGTTCTTATTGTAAAATATAAATACCTGCATAATTGTTATGTAGCTAGCTCTAGTAGAGAGGAATATGGGATTTAAAAAGTTACTAAAATAACTTCAGCAGTTTAATGTGAGATTTGAAGACTTCATAGTATATAAGTAATTTTATTTGGTTAATCTCTCTCTCTCTCTCTCCTCTTAAATCCTCCCTTTTCCATAGCAAGATGGGGAGGATGTGGGAGAGAGAGAGAGAGATTAATCTAATATACTTACTTATACATCTTTCTTTCTCACTCTACACTGTTGAAGTCATGTTAGTAACTTTTCTAATCCTATAATTACGTTTCTCCATTATTTTAATAATTTTCTAATATCTGTATATGAACCAGAGAATAATTCATTTTTAAAATAGTCATTGAAATCAATGTTTTAAAATGTTTGATTATTTTGCAGGAAACGAGGTAGTTCCCCCGCAAGTGACCATTCCTTCCCCCTTCCTGGAGGTGTATGAGGGAGAGCCCATCGAGATGAGGTGTGACGTGGCAGGAATCCCCACTCCGGTTATCACCTGGTCCCGAGTAAACCGCAAGCCCCTCAACTTCCAACACACTTTTGTTGATGGAGTATTCAGAATCAGCCAAGCCCGCCAGTCTGACCAAGGAGAGTACAAGTGAGCATGAGATTTTTAATGCCCTACATTGCCAATAACTTCATAAAAGTTTTAAACTCACCATTAGTGATTCTTTATTTTATCTACTGTTAAATTCAAATTTATGTTAAATTAAATTAAATTAAATCATATCATTGGAGAAGAAGATAACACTTATAATCTAAATGAAAATATGAAAGAAAACAAGACACAGAAAAATAGAAAAAGACAATGGTCGCAACTGGGACTCGAACCCAAAATAATAATATGGAAAAAAAATAACTAGTTGAAGATAATATTGTTGATTCTAAATATTTGAAATATGAGATTGACAAATATGACGGTTTGACAGAAGGTGACAATAGTGAAATTGGATAACGCGCACGTCCCGGTTAGACGAGAGGTCTGGGTTTGAGTCTTTTTCTATTTTTCTGTGTCTTGTTTTCTTTCATATAGATTATAAGTGTTATCTTCTTCTTCAATGATATATTAAGTTGATGGGAATAACCTTCAAAAGTTATAAAAAGAGAGTTTTTCTTATAAAAATTAAAGTAAATCACTTTGTAAAATACCGTTTAATCAAATTTATGTCATTAAGTAGATGCCTTAACAACAGTGCTTCTTCAATTTAATTTTTTTTTCTTTAAGATCAAAAATGTTTTTTAAAATGTTGCTTACTGTATTCTATACATTCAGTGTCATTGCACTTTAAAATAATATTTGACAGTTAATCGCCAGGTTAATTGGTGTTGCCAGCCTACAAGTTTTGTAGTTACATTTTTAATATTTTCTACTCTTATTTGACACATTTATACGTCTTGTATATTTAATAATAAAAATATAAATAAAAATGTAGGTATCTATATTTCATTTATAAACACCTCGTCATGTTATTCAATGTTCTAAAATCGTGATCTTTGATGTTTCAGATGTATCGCAAACAATGCTGGAGGTCAGGATAGCAAAGTAGCAGTTATCTACGTCAACCCACGCCCCGAGACCCAGCCACGCCAGCCCATCCTGTCGGTCCGACCCGCTTCGCCTGTCGTGAAGGAGGGCGACTCCTTGACCCTGGTTTGCGCCGCTGAACCGTCCGTGCCCTCCAACTATATCACATGGACAAGGTTTGTAGATATTCATACATATTTTAAAACTAGTAGTCACACGGGGTAACCATACGCAGTGGGAAAGTGTAGACGGAGATATTTGCAACGAATTCACCTGTGCTTATCAATTCTGTAGTACTTTAAGCCGCTTTGAATCCAGTCATATGAACAGTGAGCCCTAATAATGTAGATAATAAAAATTGACATAAATTACTCTTTTTAACATTGATTTTGAAGTGAAAACTTCTTTAGCACCGTTGTGATTTGAAACTCGATGAAACGAAAAATAGCGTTACTAAAAAGAGACAAACACAAATCTCTATAGGATTTAACCTGCAAGAGAATGAGATAGTACAATCGGTCTCCTCTTTGTGCGGTACTTCGTAGCCTTTCCACTCTTATCACTCCTGTTAGTTTTCTTAGTTAGTTCACTTCTACCGCGTATAAATTGCACACTTTATTTTTTTAAATTTGTTTTGTCTCTATCATCTCTGGTTGCTACTGTGTAAAAAATCAGTGCCAGAACAGTGTGGTCCATGACATTTTTTAATAGAATAATTTTAATTTCGGGTGCAAAAAGGCAATTATCGTACTTAAGATAACTGTCGATCTGTTTTTTAAGCTGATTTTATTTTTGCATGATGGGGTAAGCTTGCGGGGATAAGCGCAGTTTTGTGGGTGTGTACTCCTACCTCTATAAATAAAAATGATTTTAAACACATATATACAAATGTCTTCTCATGTTTGATTCCTATAGTGAAATATACCCTCGTAAGAAATCATCCAGATAGGTCATTTTGCTCCCAGGTGTAGATTGAAACATTTGCACTACGTTATGCGTATGGTTACTTTGCATACGGGTCAAGTATAAGAAACTAAAATGCTTGTGAACTTTTTAATACAACTTTTTGACTGAGAACCGTATGAGATTTTTGGGTTTGTTTAAGATAGCTTAATAAGATATATTTTTAACAAAAAAAAAATTATCCTAATGCTAAAATTGCTTTTGTAACCTACAACACTGCCAATCAGTTGTAGTTGCGGTCATTATTGCTCTGGTGACAGACCACCATTCAAAAATGGGACAATGGCTCGAAATGGCTTTGGTCGTGTTTAGTAATCAGATCTTATGCTCATCACATAAATAATCTCAAAAATTTCCCAGTTTTGGTTGTGCATATTATGAAGAACAATGAATATTTTTGTGATTTTAGCATTTCGTATCTGATAAAAATAACAATCTCTGCTTTACTTGCAGCATTTATAATATTTTTTATAAATAAAAATATATTGGTAAACTAATATTATTATGGTTTGTTTTATTATCTTACAGAGACGAAGGTTACCTGCCGCCAAATTCCCACTCTGCCAATGGCCAGTTACGACTGGAAGCAGTCCGCCCCGAAGATGCAGGAGTGTACCGTTGTTCAGCTGACAGCGCGCCCCAGCGAGTTGTGCCGGCCAGCGTGGTGGTTACTGTGCAGAGGGCGCCACGCCCGCCCCAGGTGCCAGGAACCGTGGTAGTAGAAAGAAGTCGCTCCACCGTACCCGAAGGACAGAGCCTGACCGTCAAGTGCGAGCCGAGAGGATCCCCGCTGCCAATCATCAAGTGGACCAAGGTAGCTTTCATACATTTTATTATAAGTGGTCGATGAATAGAACATTACAGGCTCTAAGTCAAATAGATCTTATGTCAATTGTCATTATTTTAAATTTACTAATAATTTGGAGAATCTGGAAGAATCATTATAATAACGCTAAAGCGTCATACAAAAAATCTTCATTCAGAGATATGAAATGATAAGTTACAATTCGGTAATTCGGTAACTAAAAATGTTCATACATTCTTTTTATGGGGGTTCATATAAATTGGCAGCTAACTTGACTTAAGTGGGGAAATAGGTGTAGGACATCATATTTTTAGTGATTTTCATAATTTTTTTGAACACATAAAGAATATGTATATATATTTTATTTATACATTTTTGAATAATTTTTTTGAACACATAAAGAATATGTATATATATTTTATTTATATATTTTTGAATAGTTTTACTATCAATTTATGAAAGAAAAAAAAATTGAATTTTTTTAAGCCATCTATTTCCCCCCTTAAAGCCCTGACCTGGGTTTGGGTGGTTTTGGACCAGTCTAAATTCACAGCGGGCATGGCACGTCTTGGGTTGGTTAACCTTGTTTTAGCTGGTATACTGGTCACACAATTTTGATACTGTTCAGCAAAAATAGTCAATTTAGATTAACAGGAAAATATCAGAATATACGGATTAATAGCTTAAGAGCTTTAATTGAAACCTTGAATGTACTTTTATAATGTTAATTCTACTAATTCTTTTCACAGGACGGTGCTGAGTTCAGCCCAGGAGTAGCCCAGCGAGGAAACGTTTTAGTTATTTCTCAAGCCAAATTATCTGACAGAGGCGTCTATGTTTGCGTTGGATCCACTCTTGATGGAGAAACAATTGCACAGGACTCAGCAATCATTGAAGTTGAAAGTAAGTTACTATTGAAAAATCATAAATCACCTCATGACATTAGAATACCTACATATATGTAATGTATTCCAGTCTAATGATTTAAAAATTACCAGGGGCGTGCACTTTTTATGCAGGCTGCGAACTTGGTTTTGGCCCAAAAAAAAGAAGAACAGTTACTTTTGGCAAATTTTTTAGTCACTCGGCTGGTGTTCATCTGCCATATCTCTTGGAATGTTAATTTTCAACTTGTTTTAGGACGCGAGGCCCCCACAGTGAGTGTTTGGCCCGAGGGTGTCCAAGCCGTGCCCCCGGGTAGCTCCGCACGCCTGCAGTGCCGAGTGCACCGCGGTGCCCCTGAACCTGTACTTACCTGGTCTAGACCCTCTGGCCGCACTCTGTCCACCAATACTCATCTGCTGCCTGATGGAGTTCTGAGGTGAGTCTTACTCTATGTGTGTTTCAAATAATACCTTCTTCTGTGATAATATAAATATACTTTCATCTCTTGGAGATTCCTGGCCACCTTTTGACAACGCCTCCACTCCTAGCAATCTCCTCGTGTCTCCATTCATTTCTACAAGGCCCCCCGACACTTTTTCATCCTTCTGTTTTATTATACAGAATATTTGGTGATTGGATATCTTCCTGTACTATTCTGGCTATGTGACTTCTAGTGAGGTGGAGCTTACAAATGTATAAGTCTTGTTATTGACAGCTCTTCTAACAAATAAATTTGATGAAATGTTTTTCCAGCTTCTCATCAATCAGCGTCAATGAAGAAGGAGTATATACTTGCACAGGATCAAATTTGGCTGGCGAAGGATCTGCCAACGCCACCATTAAGATTCACTCACCCCCCTCATTGACCATCTACCCTGATTCCGTCATCACCGTGGTACCAGGAAGAGAAGTGGTCATTGAGTGCCGAGCCTCTGGCTACCCTGAACCAATCGCTCACTGGGTGATGGGTGAGTAATAAATAGCGGTATACATCCGTGTTTGCTGATGCGTACGTGTATGATGGATTGGTATCCAAGGTTCAAATCAAAATTTTGCTGAACTTATAGGTCAAATGGTACTCAAGCCAGGTTTAAAATGTGGCTTATTTTTTATTCCATTGACTTCATCTGTTGAAATATTCAAAAAGAATTTACTTCATCTAGAATTGTGGGGCTGTAATGCAAAATTGACTATTTCCAAAATGGGCTAAATTGAGTTATATATGCAGTCAGACTAATTCGAGGCCAAGGAATCGAATGGCATCATTATTTTTACGATAAAATGACGAAATCCTTCTCATTTTTCTACTTTAAAATCACCTTTTTCTGCAAAATGACCTATTTCCAGCTAAAAATTAAGTTAATGAAAAACAAATACCTTTGTATAACACCACTATTTTATTAACAATATCACCATGTTTCGAAAACTATGTTTTCTTCGTCAGGATAATAAGTCAATAATTATTATTATTATTATCCTGACGAAGAAAACATAGTTTTCGAAACATGTTGATATTGTTAATAAAATAGTGGTGTTATACAAAGGTATTTGTTTTTCATTAAATTAATGATGACACCCCAAAGTAAATATGCCTATTTTGAAGAAATAAAAATTAAGTACCCTTTTCTGCAAAAGTGACTAATTCCATGTTATGGCAAAGTGCACTATTTCCAATACAAATATTAGAGCAGCAAAGCTTTTTTTCTGCAAAACGCACTATTTTTTCTGATTGTTTTAACCTCAAAATCATTTGACAGTTGCAAGTTGTGTTGGTCGTTTTATCTTGTTTTTGACGGATTTTTGAAGAAATACTTGAGTAAAATGAATTTACTAAGTGAGAAGGACATTGAAGATATTATTTTGATGGACGCGGATGTAATGGATAGGGATTATTTGTTAATTTGACTTTCGATTTCACTAAAATTTTGACTTTCCGCAAGGGAGAAACCACTGTGGGTGTTTCCTCAACATTTAATGCTACCAGCTACGCCTACATTTGTGGGGGGGACGAGAAAAACAAAATGTTTTTAATAATATTGATGAGCAACCGGCAACTAATAATATGAAACCTGCAAAGCGAGCAGACGTTATAAAATTAATTAATTTTTTTATTAGACCGACGATGCTAAAAGTTCATACAACGAAGTACTGAGGAAAGTTGTCAAGAAAATATTGAGTATAATGAAGACTCAGACCATGAAACATGATATGATTTGAGATTTTCACGGCCAAAAGTATTGTCGTATTTGGTTTTTGGGTTATTATGCCGTGTAGGGCTTCCTCCTTCTGTAGTCAACGTTTCGGGCAGTGTTACAGTGTCCATCATCAGGGCAGATGTTACACATCTTTAAAATCCAATACATTTTATGTTTTTCTTACTTTTTTTTATATACTTGTTCCATAAAATGTCTTGTTTTTAATATTTCACTTTAAATAAAGCAAAAATGTTTATTTGTCCATACAAATTGTTTTACTTCAAAACGCACCTTTTGCAGGAAATAGTCATGTTTGGAAAAAAAAATTTTTTCAAAAATTAATTTGAAATATTAATCATCGACCGGGAAGTCTATAAATCACAGAAATGGTTTGAAATATTTTCAGTTATTATTTAAAAAAATTTTTTTTTGAGTATTATGCTTGTGAGAGTCGGTACAGTTTTTTGCCCCTACTGAAGAGTTCAGTTTTTGGAAATAGTCAGTTTTGTATTACAACCCCACAATTATGAACAGACAAAGGCCCCAATTCTCGGCGGCTGGCTTCCAGGAGGCGATCTCCCGCCATGTTGAAAAGTACCAATATCTCTTTCGGTTTGGTTTTGTTTATTTAATTTTATTTTTTGTCTGTAACATGTATATAATCATAATTATGTATGGGATGGTTCCGTAGCTTAAATGTGTGCTTAAATGTTTATGTTAATGTCAAAAAAATCAATGTTTTAGAACAGGGTAAATGATAAATTTAAAAAAAATGTCAAAATAGAGCTACCCATGGTGGATGTATGCGCCGATTTATTGAGCGGTGTATGGTTTAAACAATGAATAAAAAATTCCATAATCGAGCCGTGCATGGTGCATGTCTGAGTTGATTTATTGAGCAGCTTACAGGTTAAAGTCCTGTACTTTTTAAAATATCTATCATTGATTATTCTGTAATTTTTTCTATGACTTTAAATTATTAAAAAATATATTTCCAGTTTCTCCCGAGGAAAAGACAATTGGTTCTGAGAGTTCTGGTGTTGCCATCCTGACCCTTCCTTCAGTAGAAGAGGCTGATGAGGGAACCTACGCTTGCGTGGCCAGGAACGATGCTGGAATCCAAGAGGAAAGAGTTCAGCTCACCGTTCAAGATAATGATATTGATTCAGAACCAGTGCGTGGTGATATTTCTGGTAAGTTCTCTTATTCTAAATAAAGTATCACTTCCTAACCGAGATATAAAGACTCTTCCAAAATCTTTCAGCGGAAAGACTACCATTCAAAAGAATTGAAACTTCACTTCTTGTTTAATAAGTTTAGGAATTAATCATTTTTCTAAAATGTTTCTAATGTTTTCAATGCATATCAGAATAGTTAACAAAAACTAAAAGAAAGTAATTATTAAAAACTTGCTGAAAAAAAATTCTGTCAATTCTGTGAAAAAAGTGAATATGAAATATTTTTTTTGTCTTGCAGGTCCAGTTGCTCCCAAGGTTACTATTTCAACCGGCAAGGGAATCCAGCAAGCAAGAGTCGGCGACTCTCTACGAGTTAGTTGCAAGGGCAACAAAAATATTAACCGAGTAGTTTGGACCAAGGCCAATACCAGACTCTATCTGGATACCGAGGTAAGATTTTTTGAAGCCGTTAGAATATTATTTCAGTTAATACAACCTAGTCTTAACCTTTACACTGATAAGATTTATTTTATGAATGAATTATTGTGTTCTTATTTAGTTTTTTGTCTTTTAGCCCCAGGCAGGTGGATCTATACTTGTTCTGACCAACCTTGGCCTTCAAGATTCTGGCGTTTACAGATGTGAGGGATACGACAACAATGGAGTCTCGACGGTAGATGAATTTACCCTGAGAGTTATTGCTGGTATGTTTTTGAATACTGAACTGTATTTCAACTACTCTAAATATCGTAAATCCATTTTTTGCTATTCATTCATAATAAAATTTCCCTGAACTTTGATAAATGACCATAGCGCTATTTTTTCAAAATTCTGCAATAAGCGAGGCATGGTAAACTCTTGGTTACAAGGCTGCCAAAACATTTGATTAAAGAATAATTTGTGCTGTTAAGTGTGCCTACAAAAATCTATTTCCCTGTTCTGCAACAAATTTTGTTGTCAGAATATTTACGGCGAGTCTACAATATTTTATGTCCTTGGCTAAAAGTGACTCACCGCCATCAGTTCATTAATCTTACGAAATTTAGGTTTAGCGGTCTCCAACTATAAAATTTAATAATTCATTTTAAAGTTTTCCAAAGGACTGATCCAAAGCATTTTCACTGTAGAAAAATTATGAAGTGAACATAAAATTTAAACTAGGATCTTTCTGTATAATTTTTTAAGTTTTACTGTTTTGCAAAGAGATTTTTATAAATTTTCTGTTACCATTTATTTTACCTAGAATCGGTGCCCAGCTATCCCAGCTATGTGCCTAGCTACGTGCCCACTATCACCCCCAGGTCTACACTGATTGAGCGAGAAACGGATTGGCCACAGGATTCACCCAAGGTGTACTCAGCCAAGCTTGGAAGCATGGTGCGCATGCCGTGCGTTACCACCCTGCCGACGCCCGTACTCTTTGAATGGGAAAGACCCCATGCAATTCTGCCTAGAAGCGTGCAAGCCAGATCGGTGAGTAGGCACTATTAGCATAGAATAAAGAAGAAAACTCGAATTACATTACACACAAATCTGAATAGAAACTAATGTTCCATTTAACCAAAAGCCCAGGGATCTGTCTCCCTTACTCGTCTGACATTGTAGATCTCCATCCTATTTGAATTTCGTAAACACAGTTTTGTATTTGAAATTTAAGGTCCGATTGGAAAATATTTGGATCACGAAATATGTCCACCAGCCATTTCTTGTGTTCTTTATTCGGTGACAATTAGCTATGTATTTTTTACCTTATCAATAATCTAACACATCTAGATACACATCAATGCACAGGTTCTGTTAATATAATTCTTATTTAATTGTGTGTTTACCAGTGCGGACCAGTTAAAAATAGGATTATTAAGAATTTGTAAAGTTTTCAAAAGTGCTAAGACACTAGATATATTATTTTGTTCATTAGTCAGAAGTCCACCGGAGTATACTTCCACCATATGGAATCTTCAATTTAAGGTGTACATAGATTTGATAGAAAGCTTACAGAATAAATTCTCGAAACATTTACTCAAGAAATACAATGAAACTACAAATAATATGTTATCTTTACAAAAAAGACGCATACATATTGTCAGATCTGATGTTTCTGTATAATCTGCTTAATAATAAAATAGATAGTCTCGAATTGCTATCCATCATTGGTTTAAATGTTCCAATGAGGCAAATTAGGCACATTTTGCTTTTTCAGATAGAATCCAATAACACTAATGTAGCTAAAACCCACCAATCTCTCGCGCAATCACATCTTGTACATTCTATGAAAAATTACTACACTTAGACATTTTTCACAATCCTTTGTAAACATGCAAAACTAATTTATAAAATTTCTTTGCGTGATATAGTTTATAATTTATGTTAAAACTTCTTACTCTTATCTTTTCATTAAACTTTTAATACTCTTCGTGAGCATGTAATTAAAATCTAAAAATACATCTCTTTATCTTCACACACAATTTTCCTTTAAACTGCTTTACTCATTCACTCAGGTAAGTTTTACAGCAACCATATTGTGTACACGAGTAATTATTGATATATTTATTTGCTGCAGCCTGAACTGGTGTTGACTTCGATCAGTGAAAGTGATGCCGGACCATATGTTTGCCACGTCAGTCACAAGAACCTGAAGATGGAAAGCCGAGTGATTCTGAAGGTCACACACGTTGTGCCACGCTTCTCTGGTGACGGTTTCTTAGCCCTGAACAAACTGAAGGACGCCTACTACTACTTTGATATTGTGATTGTCATCAAACCTCAGGGTATGTCAAACTCTACTAAAGAGTAATTTAAGACACATATTTATGATGTGTTTTAAGCTTGTGCTTACTTGTTTGCCATATTTTCAGATTATAATGGAGTTATTCTTTACAATTCTGAGAAGACTGGCCCCAGCGGCGATATGGTATCCCTTGCTCTGGTTGAAGGTATCCCCGAGTTCCGTTACATTTTGGGATCTGGCTCCACCGTTGTCATCCGTGGAGATGCACCTCTGACCCTCGACGAATGGCACACGATTAAGATTATCAGGAGTCGCAAAGATGGTTTGTTTAAAATAAATCCATAAAGTATTTCTATTATTAATGTTTATATACTGCCCTGTAATAAATTTAACTTAACTTCGTTTATTATAAAAGGGTGGAAAACTAATTGCTTCCGTATGGCACTTTTAGTATGTCGATTGTAATTCTGGGTGACTTCATGTACAAATATAACTAGATATTTTGTTGCAATATCTATAATTTGATTTTTAATTTTTTGATAGGTTACATGTACGTCGATGGTAAGGGACCCTTCTCTGGCACCTCAACAAGCAAACACCTGGGCCTTGATTTGAATGAGCCTCTTTACATTGGTGGAGTGCCTGATTACAACCAGCTTCCCGAAGACTTCCAGCCAAGGACCGGGTAACTAATACAATACTTTAAAAAAATGAATTATATAAAATTACTACTAATTTATTAATTTAATTAGTACTAATTTACATTTCTTGCATAATATAATTATAATAATTAGCATAATATAATTATCATAAGGGTAGGTAATTTCCACAATTAGGTAACATTTCCTCACCCGTGTATGCCACAAACACATAATACATGTTGATGGTGTAAATTTATGTGTTATGGCGTTCACGGGCAAGGAAATAAAGTGGATATACATTATGCTGATTTCCGAATTACCTAGTTGTAATAATTACCCACTCGGGTTAATTTGAAATACCTAATCTAACAAATTTATCATTCACAGATTTGTTGGATGTGTTGGCAAGCTTGTGCTTGAAAGCTCTGAAATTTCTCTTTTGAGAGAGGCTTTAGAGACGCAGAGAGCTGACCAGTGCGACTCGTGCACACAGAACTCTTGCAATAACGGTGCCGTGTGCCAGGTACGTTTCACTTTCTAATTCAGTCTTTTGATGTTGATTTGAATAAATAATTACTTTCTTTACCATTTCTTTGTTGCTGTGATTCGCAGGAAGCGCTCACAGACCGTGGGTACTCTTGCCTTTGCACCGAAGGATACTCTGGTCTGGATTGCAGTAGGACGGGAGATGCCTGTCACCCGGGACTGTGCGGAAGGGGTCGCTGCAAAGACACAGAAGATGGCTTCAGTTGCATCTGCCCTGTAGGATTCGCTGGAAAAAGGTAAGACCGGAATGGAAGCAATGTTCCCGACATGCTTGACATAACCTTACCTTCAAGACCCAGGTTCACTTCTTCTTTTCCTAAAAATACGCACATAGAGTGAAAAAAAAAAATACATAATTAAAAATGCTGAGGGTTAATGTTGTGAATCCATTTACATTTACAAAGTGAATGTCATCTTTGTTGGGGCTGCTATTATTCAAATAATTTTATTGGCTTCTTTAAAACATTATTTGTTCCTTTGCAGATGCGAAACCAGTGTTGATGTTGAATATCCCGCCTTTGGAGGCAAGTCTTTTCTTGCTTTTGCAACTCCCAAGAATTCCTACCACTTGAAGATGTCGCTGAGGGTGAAACCAAACTACCCTCTTAAAGATGGAGTCATTCTCTACTGCGCTGAATCCAGACACGGCCATGGCGATTTCACATCCTTAGCCATGAAGAATGGTTTCCTGGAATTCAGATTCGACTCGGGCGCAGGTACTGTTCATAAGCTTAGTCTGTTAGTTTCATAATTGTAAACTATAATTCTGCAAAAGCAGTTACTTATGGCGAACAAGGATAATTGCTTTGAAAAATATATACTTTTCATTTATACATACTTTTATTCTAAATATAATTGTATTGTTTCAAAATTATTGTTTTTTTTTATTTTTAGGGCCTGTGGTGATCAAGAGCCGTAAACCTCTTGTTCCAAATGAATGGGTGACCGTGAATATTGCGAGGGTGATGAACCAAGGAAAACTTTCAGTAGAAGGTCAAGAGCCTGTCACTGGAAGCCTAAGAGGAAAGAAGGTAAATTATTGGATCTTAGTATTGCTCCATTTTATCATATATCTATTTTGAATTATTTATCTATATGATGAATTACGATATCTTTGAATACTACTGATTTTCAATATTTCTTTTGGCAGATGCTGAATTTAATGACTCCTCTGTACATCGGTGGTTATGACTCGGAATGGCTCACTATCAATAAGGGAACAGGAGTCGAGGATGGATTTGATGGATGCGTCGGAGATGTAAATATACATTAATAATGATTTTATGATTTTATCTTAATTCTTTATTTATATATTTTGCAAATCTTTTTAATCGCTCAATAATAATTATTGAGAGAGATATTAATCAATTATCATTATTTAAATACTATAAGTATTAACAATTATTAACGGTGAAAGTTCGCCTGGACCTTATCGCTATAATGCTGCAGCAGTTTCAAAAGATGTACGTAGGTCTGTTTCCTCCAAAGGAAAAAAGTCATCATTTTCTTGCATCTCTCTCACACACCGCACCATGATGTCTCCGTAGACCCCTACCAATACTACTTGCCGTGATGATAATTTTGAAAGTTTGGAATGTAGTTACAAGGATAATATCGAAGTGTAAATATTCCAAAAATTCAAAAACATCAAACATCAATGCGCTAATGGTTTTGCTTTTGTTCTTAAACATAGAATGCTGCCGCTTTTTCTTACATACTAAATAACAACAGTCGAAAACGAGACAAACGGTGAATGTATGTCTGCACCCCCCAAAGGAAGTAAACAATAATTTTCATACATCTCCCTCATACGTATAAAGAAAATGAAACGCAATTAATGAAAGTATTTTGTGTATCTCACCATCATTTAACGTGTAAAAAAAGCTGAAGCATTATAGCAAAAAGGAACGCATGTTTGTTGGCTTTTTTTGCCATCACGGTATCATAACAAACAATCGTCACTGTCATTGGTAATTGTCGGTAATTGGTAATTGTTAACAATTGTCACTGGTAAAATAAAAGCGCATATTGTCTATCATAATCTAATATTTATCTACTGTCAACAAAAAAGCTGGCCCTGCGCCAAACGGCACCTGGCGCTAGTGTAAACATCAATGATGTATTAGGTGTCAGGTATTATCAGCCTTGGCTCCTTGCCTCCTTGGCGCCTTGGCAAGTCGGCGTCCGGAGCGGTCTGCACCAATTGCGCCTTCACAGGGTCGGCCCTGACTGTTAACAATAAAACACTTTAACTTGTACATGAAACAAAAAAAGAATCGATTGACTTATTTAATATATCAGAATTTTCGCATAATTAACCCATGGCTTGCACGAGTAGTAGTCTGAAAAGTGACCATTGTCTATGCAAGTTGATTGCGTCGCCCATGGCTATCGCATTATCTTAAGACTTAATGCATGAAACAAACACTTATGTTTGATAAAATGAGACATATGTGATGAACAAAGAATGGAGTGTCAGTAAAATGCGTGACGCAGAAATTAATGATAGACGAAGATGCCCGAGGAAGACACGGCAAATCAAGTGAAACAAATTCTTTTTCAATTCTTAACAATAATATTATTTCCACTTGAAAATGTACCCAGTTTTCAGGTACACTAGAACTTACGACCTCAAAACTTAAGATACTCCAAACCATTCAGCAACGCCGGGTACACGACAGCTAGTAATAAATAAATTTAATTCCTTTACGGTCAGAGACCTTGAATTGCATAAATACTAAATAATGTTATCTTTTGTACTTACTATTTCCATATTTTCATAAACACTTGTAAACAAGGAACTCGCAATGCGTTAAATAATCATATGGAATGAATATTGTTTTCTAAAACCTCGGTGGCAAGTGTTTAAAATCAATTGGCCAGTAAGAATCCTCCATTTAACAAGCCATATTTCTGAAACAATCATAACTTACAACGAAATTCCTGTTCCAACAAATCAAAGAAATCCAAAAGTGCTTGCTTACCTAGGATTAGAATCGATCTCTATGCAAACCACAGGTTAATATCGGCAGAGTTTGACAAAGAGATACCAGACTACTGTAGGTGCACCCAGATCAGATAATATGGTATTAATAATATTTTTATCTTATTCCCAGCAAACTAGACAGATAAAAAGTTTTAAAAGTAAAATGAATATATTTTTGATACTGAAATCTATTATATTCATAACATGCTGTAATTTTGCTTGCCTTAGGTAAAAATTTCGGATGTCAAACTGGACATAAAAAGTTCGCCAGTAAAATCAGCGAATGTACTTGAGTGCAAGAATGCATCCGAACTCTATACAGCAAACCCTATACCAAGAAGAGGAGACATTTCTGAGGCCAACACTCCCTACCCAGAAGTAAGAAATATAAACTTACATAAATACTTAATATATTTGTTTCTTTCTTGTGTATAATATGCACTTTCATGGTTGTGATACATCCCTGAATTTTGATGTGTATGGCTGAATGGTTGTTCCTTCCAGAATGTTTCCCTAAGTAAATGTTGATATACAAGAATTTGGTATTTTCCAGAAATGAGACATGCGTTTCAATGCAATAGAGTATGTATTAATGTTTGAAATGTTCCAGTATGAAGGCGTATGCGGATGGTGCCAGAACGGAGGGTACTGTGCGCAGGCTGGCGACACGCAGTGTATCTGCCTCTCTGGCTTCCGCGGCCAGCGCTGCGAGACCGCCGTCCCCACCGCGCCCCAGTCCTCCCCTTGCGAACTGCAGCCCTGTGAGAACGGAGGTATCTGCAGGCCCACCAGGCTGGGCTCCATGTACCAGTGCGATTGCCCCAAGGGAACTGGCGGTTTCCAATGCAAACAATGTGAGTTAACCTCAAAACATTAAATTATTTTTGAAGGAAGGTGCGGACCGACATAAATTAATACATATTTTAGGCTTTAATTTCTTCTGACCGATGCTAAATTCTATTTTTTTAAATAATTTTCGTTTTGTTCTAATCATTGTTGAACAGAAAATAAATAAATCATTGTTTTTTTAAAAACGTTTTACCCAGAAAGCGCATTGCTCTCCCGTAAAGCGATCCATTGTGACTAAATTTCCAAGAAGCGAGGAGCCACGTATAAGTGACTCCGCTCTCCTCCCCTGTTCGGAATCCCCTCTAGCACGAATACAAAAGTGCAAATGTTTTTGGCCCACCCTACACCATGTGTAGTTTCCGCCGAGTAACTGGTTTTTTTCAGAGGAATGATTTTATTAATAAATCCTTTCTTCCTGACGATGCTGAATTCCAATATTGGATTATTAGGTTGTCACGTATACCGTTTGATTGAACTCAAACCCCCTTTCATCCTCCGAGCATAAGGCTTTACACTGGCATTCAAGAGATTGTTTAAATACGCTACCTTTATTAGGAATTTGATTATTATAGTGGATGGAAATTTATATAAAATATATGTTAATAATCTGTGAGATGAATGTGAAACAATTGTTGATAATGAATGCCGGCACATAAGAGGGGCTAAAAAGAGATTAATTCTCCTAGTGAGTATTGTTCTAAAAAGAAAAAGTATTATTATTGTTTATCTTTCTGTTCCCAGTATTCGACCTTTCAGAAGATGTTTCACTAACAGGAGAAGGGTATGTAGAGCTTCCATCATCCCTGTTTGACCATAACGACCCCACGGCTGAAGAATTTTTCGCCGTTGCCTTCACCACATCGTCTCCAGATGGACTCCTTGTGCTTCAAAAGGAGGAAGATGCCAATCTCAGAGAGGGTGACTTCATCATGCTTAGCGGTACGAACAAAACAAATTATTTTTTTTTAAAAGCCCTGGCAACCACACTACGCCTTATGGTTTTGAATTAATATGAATTTTGGGAGCCGTTTTTTACACAGAAAAATCATCTTTATTTCAGTGAATGGAGGTTACGTTGAGCTGCAATGGGAGCTTGGAGGCGGAGTAGGAACTATCCAGAATACAAGAGTTCCAGTATCAGACAACCAGCGCCACACGGTGGTCGTTAAGAGAACCGCTCTCGATGCCACACTCGAAGTTGACGGCAAAGAAGACCACGGAAAGGCCCCGGGAATGACACAGATTCTGAATGCCGACTCCAACATCTATGTCGGTTAGTATATTTTCATGTTTCCTTTCTATTCAAAATCATTATTTTGATTCTATTGGTTATTCAGAACCAAATAATGTTTTCAATTAAATTATTTTCAGGGAAAATTAAACACTACTGTTTTAATAATGTAAAATCCTTATATTATAAATAAGTTCTCTACAAAAAAAGAAATTCTGAAAATAAACTTTTTGACCACTGCACGAAAATAAACTGATTAGTTTTGCTCTTTATTAGTTGTAATAGGTGTTAGGTATTATCAGCGCCTTGGCTCCTTGGCACCTTGGCAAGTCGGCGCCCGAAGCGTACGACTCCAATTGCTCCTGCACAAGACCGGCCTTGTTGATAACAGGGAACTTTATACTGAGTTGCCTCTGTTCCACCTTTTTAGAGCTGTTTTAAGGCCTTGTTGGTTATTTTAAATTTTAATTGTAAGACTGTTTAGACAAGAATTGAAATAACTTTTCTTTAGATCTAGAAAATCCTTTTGCAAAAAGTAAAAATATATATATTTTTTTAATTGCTGTGGTGTTAAAAATACAATTAAAAAAACTATTGAATGCCTAAGAATCTTTTCTGAACTGAAAAGAATCATATTTTAAAGGGCTCATTGGTGTCACAATAACTAAGTCATTGATTTTCAAGCCATTGATTTTCAAGATTTTCAAGATCAAGATTATATTTGCAGTAGAATCATGGGAGTTCGATAGAATAATGGACAACCCTTAATGATATACATATTTGTGTGCTTTGAACATCTACTGATACTTTTATTTTAATATTTTTAGGAGGCATTCCCAGTGCCATGACCAACACTGGACTAATTGGTTTCTCAGGATGTATTCACCAAATTGAGTTCCGGGATTCACTGGCTATCAACTTTGGAAGAACAGCTGTTGCATCCCGAAATGCAAACTCCTGTTCTTCGTGAGTATTTTTATAATAAATCATAAATTATCCTTGAGACAGTTTAATAAAAATAATACCATCAAATACTAGGAACAGTACCTGCAAAATCTTGTAAAACTTGGGGTAACAGTTGAATATTGACACCCTTGGAACAATTTATTTTGGATTGTAAAAAAAGGGTTCGATTCCCATCAGAATGTAATAAAAAGGTTTTTTTTGCACTCAGCTGTGTGAAGTTTCATGAACCTTACAAAAATGAATAACAATTAAAATGATCTATTTAAATAATATATTTCAATGACATAACTACGCTTTCATCGCCTTCAATATTTTATGAAGCGCCTTGAGTAAAACAAAATCTCAATAGGCAGTGCTTTTTTGAGGGGTCTTATTCAAATTATTATTTGATTGAATGAATATTGAGTGTAAAGCTACTATAGTCGCAGCTTCAACTTTAATACGTTCAGTGATTGTAATTGAAAGAAAGCACTGCAACTGAAAGGAGTAATACCCTGTGAATTGTTGTTTGGAATGCAGCAGTCTTTCTCTCGGCTCCCTCATGTTCTGGGAGCAATTTGACGCAGTGGAATCCCCCCCTCCTGTTTACATTCCCCATCCCCACCATTTTAATCCCCGCCGCAACTCCGCCCCCCCCTTCCTCTGCTCCATTTCCTTAGTTTTCTGTTTGTTTTCTCCTCTTATGTTAAGTTATGTTTATTTATTAAATACCCAAAGCTCAAAATTGACATATCGTTTTTATTGAACCGTGAGTAGATCCAAGTCTTTTCATAATTTAAATTTTGTAATGTTATAACATTTTTCCAAAATACTCAATCAAATTGATACATAAAATTTGGTTCCATGACAGTTGATCCCCCGACAGTTGACCCCCCAGCGTACTTATGTACAATATGCGGTTGGTTTAGGGGTGAAGGGGTGTATAAAGTGGATATAATGCCGAATAACAAAAGTATAAAATAAGAAAAAAAATAATACAGACATCCTGTAAAGACAATAAATTATTGTTCAGAAATAGTTATAAGGAAGAATTATTCAAATGCATTGGGGAAAAACTACTTGTCTGTATACTTATTATTAAAGATATTTTTGAAGTCAATCTTAGATTTGAAATTGGTAAATAATGCAATTTTATTAAAATTATAATTTCGGAAGGCTAATTGTCAGGGGATTGACTAACAGGTAACCATAAAATTTATTTGAATATTTTCACCAAAAATAGATCTGTGCAACAAATATCTCACATTTTGTAAGCAGTAGTAGCACTTTTAAAAAAAAAATATATTGTAAAATTCAAATATCCAAAATGCTTGGAACATACCTTTTATGTTATATTATATTTTAAGTACGTACATACTACCTACATAATATATTCTTATGAATATTTTCTAAAATTATATTAATAATATTTAATATATTCTGCCTTCTGCTGTTTTTGACGTGATAATGTCTTATAAATCGATGAACGCCGGCTGCATGCACGAAAAGCATGACTCATTGTCACGTTCCGTCTGAGCCGAGCGTGCAAGCGAGAGGGCGGAACAAGCAATAGAGAGGCAAGATCGGCATAAGCGTTCAGCTTATGACGCATCAATGCAATTTTTCATCAATGTTTTCTTATGACGTTATCACGTAAAATTATCATCCGTAAATTGACTTTACAGACAACCAATTTTTTGTTCACTTTCACTAATACATTTTTTGTTTCTTTTGCAGTTATTAAGGAATGGACCTGAGTGAAGAAGGGTAAACTTGGAGTAACCCTAGAGAATAAAAATCGAATTTACAGTTGTGCTCGATAAATAAATACTGTAAATAAGATGTTGCTGTGTAATGTGTGCCATGCCACGATAGATTTAATGCTACTATTAAGCTGTCTCGCGAATCTAACGATTATTTAATATGTCTACAACATTGAATCCAGCGAGTGGATCGAAGTCGTAATGATCATGTTTTATTTTGAAATAATTTCAGTCTCTACATTGGTATTCTAATAGTTTTTTGAAAAAGATCACATCCAGCCAACATCAGCCTTCAAGTGGCGTCTTATGGGTTTACGCTTCCAATGTATATTTTAGCTCAGATGCTGCGTCTAGTTAAAACTTATTTCTAAAGAAAATGTTACATATCGAATAGACTTGATTTTATAGCATTTAAAGAACTGCCCCACTATCATTATTGGGGGTAGTATATTTCTATAATATTTTACATTGAATACTATGATATTCTAAGAGCATTCATTAAAACTACTTCGAACCTCTCCACCACTTGTTTACCCTTACCATATAAATCACCTCGGTTATTTCAGAAATATGTGATTTTTTAGCCTAAGTTTTTTATAAGATACCAGTGTAAGTCCCAAGGAGTAAGCAGAAACAATTCTGTTGAAAGTAATATATTATTTGTATCTTTTACAATACTGCCTTTTAAGTTAAGTACTTTAATATGATTAATATGCATTTATTGTTTTGCGTCATTTCTTTTAAATAACATTTACATGACTTCATTTTGTGTAATCCTTTGTGCGGTCTTATTCTCCGTACATTGTAATGGAGGTAAAGCGCAATATGTTTACTTCTGATCATAATCATTTATTTAAGGAACAAAATTAGATTTTTTATTTATTAAAAATACAAAAATTACTGTGAAAATAATATATTCAAAATAAAATGTTGCATTAATGATGAATGTTCAATGTTTATGTAACCAAGTTTAACCAATTGTTAATGTAGCAATGAATAATTATTGTGTGACCAACAACATCAATTACTTCTGACAATAAATAATCATTATTCATAAATAAACAAATCCTCGTTTTATTAATATAAATATTAAGCTTTTGGTACTTGTCTTACATGAAACACATCTAGTGCTTAATTGTCCAAACGACCATTTTGGTTTTTGTTCAATCTCCATTTCAAATTCGAATTTGAATCTCCATTTTCTCACTCGTTTTGAATTGTGGATGAATCTAAAAATTGAAGCCGGAACCAAACATACAGGTTTCCAAAAACATTTTTCAAAAATAATGTGCATAGACTAGCAAGAAATATTGTTTTTTTTACCTATTGTTGTTCTCTATGGAGCAAATTTGCCATCCAGCAAATTGGGGATGCTATGCCCCTCCAAGTGTCAAATCCCTCCCCTCAACCTCGATCTGTATTGGTTCCGATTCCATGTATGTTTGTTTCGTCACTTTACCACTGTGGCAGGACTCACTCTTAAAAAAATCTTAGGTAAGTAAATCTGATAATTGTTCATTCTTGTAACTTCTACGACTTCCATCGCTCCAAACTTCTTGGCATTCCAAAAGGTTTGCTGAATCCAGCAAAAAGCACTCAGTGAGTTTCTTTTCAGCGGATTCGGTGGGTCCGTCAGAACTAGTCCACCGGCTGAACTCGGAATCGGACTTGAATCCATAAAATATGTGGAATGACTCATCTCTACTACAAATAACAAGGGCAAAGGTGGAGTAGTAAATGCCAGCTTCTTCAGAAATTTTTTATTGATAGATGATGTAATGGTGAAGAAATAACAAGGCGATGTAATGGGATCAATGTAAATAATTTGATAATAAAATTTCTTTTATTGAAACACAGACCAGTTTATTTTATATAATGTATAAAAAATATTAATATTTTTAATTCTGAATTACATATTTACACATTCATTATATAGGACAGGTATGACTGCTTTAGTAACTGAGGCAGTCAGTGCAAATGAGGAAATGTTGAGTCGAAATTGACTCAAGTTTATATTATGTGAATTTGTTCTGATAAAAGGTGAAAAGAACTCAAGACGCGTGTGGATATCCCACTGCAATATTTATTGTTTGTTGATCTATTTACTGATTTAAAATTCTTCTGTTTAATTTGTTCTTCTTTTAAATTCCTTCTCTGTTTACTGATTTAAAACTCTTTCAAGTACTTATTATTTTTTGTGGGTTGCACGTTGATTGCCACGATTATTAAGTAGCGATGAATTTTAAAAACAGTTAACTGAAAATGGAGTATTGTAATTTGAATGGAAGAACTATGATCCAAAAGCGTTGCTGGTGCAGTTTCCATTATCCTGGGCCGAGTCGGGATGTTCGAAGGGAAGGACTCCTGCTTGCTTCAATTCATCCCTTACCTGAAAAAAATAAAAGGATAGTAAAACATAAAATAAATATAAAATGAGGCACAATAGATGGGGATGGGAAAACGAAAGCCTTACATAGACGGAAAAGTTTTCTAGTCACAGGAAAGATATATCTGTGGCTAAAATAGTTGAAAATTATCAAAAAAATTCTGCCTGTACTGCCAAGTCTTTCCTAACTGTACCAAGAAGTAAAAAGTATTGTCAGAAAATGATTTGTAAAACGCTGGCCTTGAGCCAAACGGCGTCTGGCGCTAGTAAAAACATCAAGGCCACCGTGTTAGGTGTTAGATATTATCATCGCCCTGCCTCCTTGGTTGGTGACTTACCAACTCGGAGCCCGATGCGGATTGCACCAATTGTACCTGCACAGGATCTGGACTTGGTGAGATAGCTCTTTTTTGAGCTATCGTTAAAGACAGCCTTGCACTCAACTATTTAAATCTGCACATCTGTGTTGGCTCAAGACGGGGAAAGAAGAGCAACACATGCCTTTAAAGTAAGATTGAAGTTCTGCCAGGAATTTTTGTTTGTAAGTTTGACAGCAATTTGGCCCTTCAGCGGCATTCCTAAACGATGTCATCAGAATGCGAAATAATTGAGGCAATAAGAACTCCGTTATTTTCTCTGACGAGCGTCGTTTATGCGAAAAAGAGGGAAAGAAAGCTCGGGTAGGCATATTACTCATTATCTATGAGTAATATGCCTACCCGATGCGGATTGCACCAATTGTGCCTGCACAGGATCTGGACCTGATAAGATAGCTCTTTTAAAGCTATCGTTAAAGACAGCCTTGCACTCAACTGTTTAAATCTGCATATCTGTTTGTTGGCTCAAGATGGGGGAAGAAGAGCAACACATGCCTTTAGCAAGATTGAAGCTCTGCTAGGAATTTTTGTTTGTAGGTTTGACAGCAATTTGGCCCTCCAACGGCATTCATAAATGTCAGTTTTTCGATGTCATGAGAAAGCAAAATAACTGAGGCAAGAATTCCGACAAGGACTTTTATGAGAAAAAGAAGGAAAGGATACAGTAAGTCTATGAGTAATGTGCCTACAGTTTAATTCGATGGTTTAATTGAATCAATGGTAGGTAATCTGCGATGTCTTTTTACTATTCTTACCTGCTCTACTTTCCTGAAAACTCTGATGAGATTGAGTCCAGCCAAGTTCTTGATTTCTTGATCTGTCCAATCCCCGCTTTCTATTAGGACCGAAATAAGATCTGGATATTTGTCGACGTCTTCTAATCCCTTGGGCAACCTGCGAATCAAATTAAAACGGCAAAGTTGTTCAAAAACATTTTTTTTTAAGTTCACCAATAATTAAATTTCTTCTTTCAACTGAATATGTTGGTATAGGTGTATCATCCTTTGTGACTTCACCAGAGTATGCACACAGATGTATAACATATATACAGCGCGTTTCGACTTTAATAAAAATTAACAATTCAGAGTTCGAAGCCAAAGTGTGTTAAGTCGGTTATATGACATGCCGAATATTATTTGTTTTCATTATTAAAACAATTTTTTCTTATTAAAAATTATAAAAAAACTGAAGATTAGTAAAAAAGTTTATCTGAATATTTATTAATTTATATATTCTTCAGCACTGAATTAATTATTACATTGATAGATAAGTGCAATGTACGTGTATTATCAGCAGCAGCCATTGTCTATATTCTTTATTTATTAGTAGCATTTGTAGACCAATGAGTAAATGAGATGAAAAGTAAAATAAACAAATTGTGGCAGGAAAACTAACACAAATATATATTATTTTAATACAAAGCATATGAATAATTTACCTGTATTTGTGAAATACAGTGCCAATCTAATTATTGTTCTTTATAAAAAAAGAAACTTTTTGGAGATGAAAAAGTTCTGAGAGCATTTTCTTTATTATATCAATATGAGCCACTTGCTTTCCAGAACTGAAATAATAACAGAACTTTCACATAATTTGAAAATTAACTTCCAAATTTGATAAATTGTTCAAATTCCATGAAACAACTGTCCCTTAAATTTCTCTGAAACAATCCGTTAAAAATTAAAAAAGTTAAAAAGTTAAAAAAAAGTTAAAAGTTAAAGTTAAAAATTATAATTATTTAAAAAAAAATCTTAAAATTTTTAATGGAGCAGCAACTCGTACCTACATATTTACACTATTTTTGGATAAACATTTTTAATCATCTAGATACAACTCAATTTAGATTTACGCAAAAAAAATTGTTATCGGATGCGTATTTTGAATATAATATTTGTTAAATACCCAAATTATACGTTTGTATCCACTAACTCTTCAGTAATCCCCAGTTGCACCAACTTATTTCCCTTTTATAAACGCAGCGTAATTAGTACGGGGCGCGTAAGGCCGGAATCGTTGGAATAGTGAAAAACATGACCTATTACCGCGCCAGCCAGGTTAATTTAAAAAGTTAAAATCGTCAAGTCTCCCCTACTATCACGGTGCCAAATATGATCTTACCGGCAGGGCCGTATTATCTATAAGGCAGTGTAGGCAACTGCCTAAGGGCCCCGCATCGGCACCAGAAAGAGAAAACACCACGTTTTATATTCAAATTAAAGAGTTAACCACAAAATTATTAAAAAGATATACCTTAATAAAAACAAAATTTTCGACCGCAATTTAATAAAACAATCGAGTGCAGTTCACACGCGATAGAAGCGAAACTTCACCAAAACAATCTCAACCAATAAGAGCCTTGAAAAGTGAGATCGTAATCAAAGCGGCCGATGAGCGCAGTTTGACGCTTCGTAGGTACTGTAATGCATCATTTTCGTTTCATATCTCAAACAATAGGAGTCTTGAAAAGTCAGATCATAATTAAATCGGCCAACGAGCGCAGTTTGACAATTCGAAGGTAATGTAATGCGTCATTTCCGTTTCACTCCAGAAAATGAAACTTTATGATTTTATTTTATTAAGGGACAATATTGTTTAAATTACTTTTATCCAATAAAACGTGTATATGTTTTAATTTTTTTTCCGGTATCAGTTATTTTAGTTAGAAAAAGCGAAAGGTGAGCTATTTTAAAAATTTTTTTATGATTGCATTAAAAAATTTTATAAATAAAAAATTATATTTATTGCGAGTTATAAAATTTGAAAATATATTTCATCACCTTTCAAAAACAATTTTTAGTTTTCGGTTACGTTAAAAAATATTCCAATTATTTGGTTTTTTTGCAAACCGGAAATATTTTGACCTTCTGACAAAATATGCCTCGGTACGTGGGGTAAACCAAAGCCGGCATTTGAATCTACATAATTACGAGTTTGTAGGTATTATAAAGTTTTGATGAATTAAATTCATAAAATCTGTGCTGAGGATCTACAACAAAAGTCCAGAAGTAAGTCCACATAATAATAAATATGTCTATCTACCTTGAATTAGTCGACCACCCCCGAGAACAATTCTGATGGGGTCCAAGAATCCTTTGCGTTGTTTGGTTAATAATGCCCCGACCCTTGGAAGTTTGGTGTAATTTGCAGTGTGGAAATTATACGTCAGGGAATTATTGCCCGGGCAATGGGCCCTGAACCCAACAAATATTTGTCAGGGACAAAATTATGAATGCCGTTTCGTGGCTTGGATCGCACCCTCGGGGATGCTCACTTTTTCGCGATAACACTACTTCTATTCTTATTCTGCTGTATTGTGCTATTTTTATTCTTATTCTTGAATATAAAAAAATATATTTGTTTTTATCGGATAATCCCAAAAAGAATACAGATTTGAATTTTGTACTAATATATGTAAGTTCTTCCACGTTTGAAATTTTGGGAGTGCACTTGGTTTCTGTTTGACCTATAGTAGTTTAGCGGCTTTAATGCCCGGGCCACACGAGGCTAGTATTTCAAGCCAGGATAGCAAGTTATTACCAGTAACCTAGTAAACTAGTAACTCTAGCCACGTGTAGGCAGAACTAACTTTGTTTTTAACTTTAGAAGCTGCCATCTCAAGCCAGGATAGTTAAATAAGATGAATTTTAGTGTAGAAGCGTGTATTGTAGGTGTTTTTTCAGGTGCAATAAAAAAACAGTAATATTTTTACCAGCCATTACTTTACCAAATGTTTGTTAAACTTTAAAGAATACATTAAAAAAAATTTCAAAATTCAAAAAGTTACAGGGTGCTGAAGTGGGGGGTCTCAAAAAAATGGCGCGTCCTGGTTTACACGATTGCAACTCTCCTAGTAATCTAAAAAAAAACAAATTAATTCTTAATCCAAACAAATGCGGCTATGGCCCGAACCAAGGACAAGTAAAAAAAAAATGTTCGCAATATGATAGCTGTCTGAAATAAAAAATTATAATTAAATTAAAATTATAAATAATTTTTTACAGTTTTTGACTTTCCAAATTTTTTAAAAATTGAAATTTTGTTATAGTTTTAGTTAGCGCGATAGAGTAAGGTATATATGTAAAAGGCTCACACCAAATTTCAAGTAAATTTCTCTCGCAGGCAGTTTTTAGCTTCGTTATTTTTCGTTTACAGTACCAAAGAAGTTTTCACTTAAAAAAAAATATTTTGAATTATTATTATGAATGAGTTTTTGTTGTTATTGTTTTATTTAATTCTGTATTGAACTTAATAAATTTTGTATCCCGTTTTATTCTATTATTAAATGATATCTTGATTTGACATTTTCAATTACCTACGCCAGAAAAAAACTCAATAAAATAAATGTGTTTCTTAATTTTACGAGCAATTTTTTGTTGCATTTAATTTTCTTATAAATTTCATAATTTTTTTTATTTTTATTATGCTGTCTCATTAGTAAAGTCACAACGAGGACATCCATAATTGGTTTTATTTTGGCAATACTCATTGTCATACTAATAAAATGTAAATTGTCTATTTGCCGAAAATTAATAATTACCATGTTACTTTTAAAATACCCAATGTTTGTCTTTTACCCTCGACTTTACCATGGTATAAGACTATTTATAGAAAGAAGAAATGGAGATGCCTTTAAATAAATTAATTCATCTTTTGCCTTAAAAATACTTTACACAAAGCTCTACCCGTTAACATAACTAGAATAATTATATTGGATACCTGCGGGGAAAGCGCAAAAATTGAAATTGAAAATATACTTTGATGAAATTCCCCAGATGGAAGAATTTCCATTAAACTCATGTTTTCAACCTTCTGGGAAATGTTTTCCCATTGCCAAAGAATTTCGTCGAAATTATGTTTTTGATTAAAAGAATGGCAAATTTTTGCAAAATTTCCTAATATTCTTTACCTGCTTACTCCGTCGTAGTCACCGCCCAAACCAACATATTCGGACCCGATCTTATTTTTGATGTACGTCAGATGTTCTGAAAATAAAAAAATAAAATTATTTTATAATTTCGCACAAAAACAATAATAAGGGTTGACGCATGAGTCGGTAGATTTTTGATTTTCAAATCAACAACAGTTTGGAAATTTTTGTTTTTTGGAGACACTAGAATTTGTTTGATTTTGAAGAAAAAAAAATTGAAAAAAAGGCATGGCAGGCTCCAAATAATGTCACTAATCACTGGCTAAAGTAAATAAAGTACTCGCTTAGCACCCTGTACAGACTACACACCTACTGCGCGAACCATGACTAAATAACAAAGGGCAGTCAATATCATAACACACCTAATTTAACCTATACCAGTTCCAGCGGGAGATCGTGCAATTCTAATATCTTCTGTCTTTTTCCCATTTTTTTTACAAGAAATAGCTGTTTTCCGCCTTTTTACGAATTATGACTGTTGATTTTCCAAATAAAATAGAATACTTAATGTCTTGAACCGGGTGACTGAAGTGGCTAAATAGCACGTGAACTGAATTGAGCGCTAAATTCCCTGGGCCTTTTTTAGAGTGTCGGCGATCAAAGTGGCTCAGTAGTAGGAGTCTTCGTCGGAAACGAAAAGTAGCTGATATGGGTATCAAACTACGCGTATCAACCTATACAACCCAAAAAGCTCATTGAAAAATTGAGCAAAAAGCTCCTTGACCCATTTCTGCGAGAAAGGGCCATTACTGATTGCCTCGGCCCGGGCTGGCTGTGACGACCGAAGTGGCTCAGTAGAAGGCGTATAAAATTGTGCGGTTAACTGTCTGGACCCTTTATATAGGCAAACACTCCTGGCTTCATCCATATTAAAACATCTTTTTTTCTTTAAATATTTAATTTTAATTTTTTTTAGGCACACACTCTTTCCATTTTCCACTCAATCCACTTTCAAAGGTCTAATAGCTTAGTACTTTTATCAATTAGTTGCCTGCTACAGACAAAAGCTAGTATGATTTTAGAGCTAAATTTAATTTAAAAGCGATATTTAAATTTAAAGCGATATTTATCAATTATTTTCTTTGTAGGTATCTAGGTAGGCACACCAATAAAAACTTATTTCTAAGAATGTTAAAATAATGAGTGTACATCCAATGTGATAAAGTAAAGTCTAAGCTTTTGAAAATACTCTTTTTTTATTGGTAATGGCTTAATTCGTGAATTCTTACAAGTAGATCAGTAAATGCTAAATATCGGAAATATTTCGTAAGGAAGACCGGCTCAGCTAGGAAATGTAAACGGTATAGTACCCAGCAGAGGGGCTAAGCCCCGGTAAAGGAATCCGGGATATTATAGCTCTGTTTCCCGGCACCCCGATTCCGAGCTTATTTCTCAATCAAGGCAGGATTCACACGTTCCCCTCCCCTCTCCCCTATGCGTTGCAAATATTCAGTCCCGGTACATTCAGATTTTAAAACAGCTCGCTTGCCAGCTTTTGCAATTTTTTTTTACAAATTTTAATTTTTCATTTATTACAAACTTTAATTTTTGTATATTGTAAGAACAATCAATCAAATTTTGTGCCTAACTTAGTACATATTTAAAATACTTGATTAGATTCAAAATATTCGATCTTGGTTAGTACCGTAGGTAAGGAAAATTGAATTTTGATTGAAAAATCGATGGTTTGCAAAGTATCATTCTGAAATTGTGAAATTTTTGACAGTTTCGTAAGAGTTTTTGTAATGATTAAAAAACTTTTCAGATGCGCTGGCATGTGGTTGTAATAATCCAGAAACCTTCGCGAGTGTGGAAAGAAGGTATTTTGAAAGTTTCTCACATTTCCCATGCTTAATGTAGCAATACACAAACAACTTACATACATAGATACGTATATACATGCAAGCAAGCAAACATAATATATTGATTTTTATGTATACATAATTTAATAAATATTACAACGTGACGTTGTACAAAATTCTCTCTATATCCAGATTCATATAAACCTTTCTATCATTTCGACTTTTGAAATTGCCCGAGGTATATACGTCTCAGTGTATATTATATAACACGTATATAAACTATATACGTATGTACCTTCACAATATAAGGGTATTAGATCATGTGCATAATAAAAATAAAAATGTCGCACAAAGTATTTGCACAAAGGAAGTTTCTGTGTGCACACATCGTAAAAGAGTGTTGGATATATTCAGAGCACAGAACAACATCACTACCGCGCCACCGCCCGCAGCGCTAGCGTCACTGTTCCAGAGCCGAGTGAAGACCGTTTCACACCCACATTGCGCGTCGTTATGCCCTGCCTCTTCGTGGGAAATAAAAATGAAAATAACTCATCCAAGAGATTGCTATGAAGACGTGTGATGTAAAGCCACAATGAATTCTTCAGGCGCGCTGAAATAATACCAGGGAATGGAAGATTTTATTTCCGACTGCACTTTTACTACACGCGAAGTAGCTGCTGCAAATAATGATAATAATAATAATAAGAGCATTTCTTGTTCCCGGCTACGCGAGCGTTTCGTAAAGGACAATACAAACTGCAAGCATTGATAACGAACGGAAATGAAGCACTTCAACGTGGAATAAATTTAGTCGTCGTTATACTCTGAATACATTCATCGATGCTTTCTATATTAAAGCATAATATTTTTGTTCCCCATACTAGTGTCCCATAAGCTATGGATTAAATGGAGTGATTGTGTAGGTTACTGTGCTCAATGGCCGCTTTGATTATGATCTCACTTTCAAGGCTCCTATTGGTTGAGATATGAAACGGAAATGACGAATTACAGTACCTATGAAGCGTCAAACTGCGCTGTGATTATGATCTCATTTTTCAAGGCTCTTATTGGTTGAGTTTGTTTTGATGTAGTTTCGCTTCTACCGCGTTTGAACTGCACTCGAATTTTTTAAAATACCCAGCATGCCACTTAAAAAAGAAAATCATTAAAAAATGCAGTATTTTTGGAAGAGAAAACTTTTTTAGCAGCGTTGTGATTTGAAACTCGATGAAACGGAAACGAGCGACACTAAAAAGAGACAAACACATACATCTACAGGATTTAGTCTGCAATAGAACGAGATAGTCTAATCTGTATCCTCTTTGTGCGGTGGTTCGTAGAATAAAATGTAAAATAATTTTTAAATTTGGTAGCAATATTATAATAAAAAACCCTACAATTTTCCTATTCCTCTCTGCATTCATCTCATTCTGTTGAAGTTTAGTTTTCTGAAGGTTTCACTTCTACCGCGTGTGAATTGCAAACTCTGATTTAAAAAAAAATAATTATACCTATTTATGAGGATGAATTCTATTTTATCAGAACTTCTCGGATTTAAACATTCTTATATGTTAGGAGATGGTCAATATTTACAATAAAAATGGAAAGTTGTTAGCAATTATTGTGACTATATATGTCATGGTAATTCGTAACTCTTAAAAATGATTTAACATTGAAAAGCTTAAAAGTTGTACCACAGCTTATTCGGTCACTTTAATTTGCAAATGACCTTTCCTATCACCCGATTCGTTTGATCCATAGCTTACAGGATATTCTGTATATATCGTCCGCTATTTTTTTTGGCTTGAAATGCTTTTAGCCATGTGTGATGACCAGCTCTGAATAATCAGGTACTTTTCAACCTTCTTATTCCCTATCTACTTTTCCTTCCACTATCTTCAGCATCACAACATCGGATTGGAGATGTCATAGTTCCAATAGACGGTTTGTAGCAATCGGAACTCTTGTGCGGTATTTACACAAAAAACATATTTTTATCTATAATAGTTTGTTATTATTATTTGCTGAATAGTTAGATGTTAAAAACACTAATTTTTAACAATAAAATTATGAGTTTGCTTGGACCTACTAAATAAGATCACTAGGTTTGGGTCATGTTGCCGAAAGCCTACTTCCCGAATCCTTAAGATGAAGCTGTACGTGAAATCCTATTTAGATAGTGTTTAGATTAGTCTTTACGACGAATCGGTTCACATTATGAACATCAAAAAATATGTCACGGATAAATTGAAGCTTTTACTAGCTTTCCTATTTATTGGAATCACTATAAAATTATTAATTACATAACAAAAAATATAAGCGTAAACCACTAAAAAAAAATGTTTTTGCATGACTTAACTATGAAGCTAATAAGAAACATTTTTTTTTAAATACCCCTTTATGTCCAAGACTATTTTTGAGGTTTTGTATGTTCTAACTTTTTTCATTCTTATAAAATTATGTAAAAAATAAATAAAAACCAATTTTTTGCTAACTTGCCTCGTGCAAATAAGACGCTCGATTTTAAATTTTGAAGGTATGAGAATCGAAATATTTCTAGCGTTTTTATTCCTTTAAGCCAATCCAAATAATCCTTAAAACCACCTTTCTCTTCCAAACCAAGGTGTAATTTATTGAATTGAAAAAAAGTTCACCAATTTATTTAAACGAAATATTATTACCAAGAGATGTGAGAGCAAGATTTAATTTAACCTTACCTATTTTATGATCTTAACTTTACTTGAGATTGTGAAACGACGCCTTATACATCTTTTTCCAATTTACCTATTTGATTATTGTCGATCAATCTTATCCAAAAGTTATAATTCGAGACGTGTTCATACAAATTTTCAGCAATTGAATTTGGTATTCAGGATTTCGGCTTTCGAAGGTTGCATTTCATATACCTACTGTTGGTGGCGTTTAAATTTAAGCAATATATAATGGTGTAATAAGTAATCAATAATCACGTAAAATTATTACTTCTGCTACCAATCGCTTTTAGTGCAATGCGAACGTAGTAGGTACCTACACAAAAAGGTCTCTGTTGCCGCTTTAAATGTATAATATGCTAATTTAGATTTCACAATCGAGTCTCATTTCCATTTTTAAATACATCAAATCAAAGGCTCTGTTTTAATACAAAGAATTTACATAGTAACACCATTAAATGGAAAGCATAGCTATATCTTAACATTTCTAACGGCAGCGAGGATGAAAATAAAATTCCCCGGACGAAATTTAATATTCTGAGCAGATGATTGGTATGGAGAAGAATAAAAGACCTTTGAAACTTTTATATGGAATAATAATATTAAGAGACAGAAATTCTTATTTCCCGTAAGGTTTAAGGAAAACATTTAAATGCTAAACAAAAGTTAAAAGATTGTTTCACAGCCTTGTCATTAACAGCGAGTTTGTATCATTCTTAAAAGCTTAATGTATTTTTTAGCTTTTGCTATAGGTATCGCAACCAGAATTGAGTAGGTTGGCATTTGAAGGAAAGTAGATAATACTCTAAAGTTTAGTCAAACGCTTGAGGAAAGCATTTGAAGGAAAGTAGGTACTATTCTAAAGTTTTGTCGAACGTTGGAGGAAAGCATTTGAAGGAATGTAGGTACTACTCTAAATTTGAGTAGAACGTTTGAGAAACAATTTGTCACGCGCAGTCCTCAAATCGATGCATTGCTTGCGTACAGCATGTTTCAGAATTGTTATTCAACTTCTGAAGATAATTCCAGTTAAAATGATAAAAAAGTTAATTTTTAACACAAAGGAAGAACATACTTTTCGAACATGTGTGCTTTAGAGTTAAAACGGGTTTAAATTTTTTCAATTTTCTGATATGATCTTCTTTCTCCGGATTCACTTCAAAGTTTTGAAAATTTTAATCTATTTAAAAAAAAAAAAGATTTTTTTTTTTACCAAACCATATTTTTTTTAATCTTCAAATGCAAATGCTGTATATTTTGACGAAATGAAAACAAAATACTTAGGACGGGTTGTTTCAAAAAATTTGATGGATTCATCAAATATTTGAAGTTAATTTTCACGTTCTGCGTAAGTTCTATTCAAGTTCTGTGATGATTTCAGTTTTGTGAATCAACTCGTCTATAATGATGTAACAATAGAACCTGAATAGAACTTACGCAGAACGTGAAAATTAACTTCAAATATTTGATGAATCCATCAAATTTTTTGAAACAACCCGTCCTTAATAAGGTAGGTACTTGTTTAAGTCCAGAGGGACCTATCATTTACATAAGGTTCCTCGGCACTATCTAATCCTGGCTTTTGGTGAGATGCCAAGGCAATTGTCATATGCGCCAAATACGCATTGTTTTCCCTCAAGTTTATGGTACCGCGATATTGTTGTGACAATAATGTTATCAGTCGGAAGTATGTACTGGAAATAAGGACTGCCAACGGCATGGCATCGAGACGGAGACCCGTCGTCCCACTAACGGCGCATTCCGCATACTCCGTACTCCGTATGCCTTACCCCTATAGTGCGGCTGGCAACATTTTTTGCAGTGTAACAAAGACGACCTTGAGGTGCACTGCAGTGTGCAGAACTAGGTTTTAGAAGTTTTTAACATATTATTTCGTATTATAATTTCGTACTGTTTACCTTAACAACAGTGCTTCATCCATTTATTTATTTATTTATTTAACGCTATTAAAGGCTTTTACATAACAATGATGATTATGAGTTACAGTGGCACAAAGAAGGGTATCAGTAGTATTAGGACAATATAAGAATGAATGGGATAAACATAAAATATAAGAGATAAATATATTTTTTTTAAGCTCAAAAGTTGGTTTTTTTACAAAAAATATAAATATAACAAGAAATGTGAACTCGTGTAATAGTTGTAATAAAAGAGAGCACTATATAAACAGTTTAAAAATGTATAGAAAAAGATAATTTGATAGCAAGTATAATCATGCAAAATTTTCACCCTCAATATCAATTCATAAATTAGCATTGTTATTTGCAAATCTTTGAGTTCTAGTATTGGCTTGTAAATAAAGTAATTTAAGCATTGAAATTATTGTTACATTCAAAATTATATTTGCTTGAAATGGCTCTGAAAGACTGCTCTCTCAAACCAGGGCTGTCGGTTAGATGATAATTTTGAAATGAAAAAAAATATTTTGAGTAAGATAAAGCATTTATAAGTAAACACTCTTCTGACTGATAGTTAAGATATCTGAAGCAAACTATGATATGTGTGTATGACATGTATAATAAGTCTAGTTTTTGCACTGTTAATTCGTGGTGGAATTCCATTGTATTATAATTGAAATTAAAGCACTTTCGCACTTTTTTCCACTAATTTATTTACACCAGGACCAGTTTCTACTACGGACATTTTCAGACTGGTCTGACCAGTCTGAAAATATCCGTAGTAGGATGAAACCGGTCCTGGTGTAAATAAATAAGTGGAAAAAAGTGCAAAAGTGTTTTAATTTCAATTATAATACATGTATAATATGTCGCCATGCAGGAGAATAGTACCATGTCTAACATTGATTATATTGCTTGAGGTATGCTATTAAAGTCTTCTTAAAACTATATTCCATGCATTTTAACGTGCAATTTTACGTGATAACGTTATATAATAAGGATGGAGTGGAAGAGAAATAGTTGCGTCACAAGCCTACCGCTTAGGCCGAACGCTTGTTCCGCGCTCTCGCTTGCACGCTCGGCTCAATGAGTAATGCTTTTTCGCATGCATGCGGAACGTGACAACGAGTCATGCTTTTTCGTGAGTGCAGCCGGCGTTCATCGATTTATAAAACGTTAATTGTCAAAATGAGATTTACAGTGTTCTGCATTTTCAGTGTCATTGCGCTTTAAAAGAATATTTGACTGTTAAATTGCCAGCCTACATAATTAATTGACGGACTATACATAATTGATCCCAGTCGTTCACAGACTTTATTTATTTGTAAATCCCACTTTAGAAAACAATCAATAATAACATGTAACATATCTATTTCGTGAGCAGGTACTGCGCAAAGTAGGTACTGTCTATGCATTATTTTTTTTTCTTTTTTAACTTTGTTGGTTGGCCAAACTGGAAGGAGACCGGAAACGTGATTCGGGGAATCATGGCGTCAGACATTACGTAGTTTTTGGTGCGAGAGGAGTTTTTTTCGGGGCGATTGGGATTGTTAAGTGATATACTAGTGCTATGTAGCCTAGAAAAATTATTTTTATACGTTATGTGAGTGTGTGACGACTCAAATGGCATTGAAGCCTATTTATTTTTTTTAATCCCTCGCCGGATGCCGTGAGATAGTTTTATCCGCGTGTTGAAGTCAATTTGGACCGGAATCAACGGGTGATGTATTGCCTGTAGGGATTCTTTTGCTGGTGATTCCTTTGGCCGCGCCTGCGGCTGCTGCGCTTGTTTTGTTGGGTGGATTCCCTTTATTAATGGAGCGGCTCCTAGACTCTGGTTGGACCCGCCAATATTCCTTTGCTGTTCCTTTGGCCGGTGAGATTTGCTCATGCCGCCTGATGGGGGAGAATCTGCTGTGCCTGTTTTGTTGGGAGGACTCCCTTTAACCGAATCTGACCCATGACGTGCTGGACGGTGTTTTGGGGATTGCTGTTGACGATTGGAGGAGTGATGTGCCTCGGCTCTGGGTGATCTTACGCGAATCAATTTACTTTTTTTAAACATTTATTAAGCGGTATTTTTGGATAATTTATTTATCTAATCATGTGTTAACAAACTGATAAAAAAGGAATTTCGTCTATGAACGCAAATCAAGTCATTATAGTAAGAGACTTAGTGCAAAGATTAATGGCAGCGGCGCAGGCGAAAATTTGAAGCAGGTTTGCTTTGAGCTATTCTTCCCTAGACCGGAAGGTTTAAAGGTCAGATAATTCAACGCTTATCGGATTGAACGACCCTGATGTAAAAGACTTTAAGGGAATTTATTTACGATGGTGGAAAATTCCTGCCGGCCGGAAAATGCCCGGTGTCCCACCGGCTCGGTACGCCCCTGGACCGTACGAGCAGTGGCATGCGGAGGCATTTTTAACGTTTTTTGGCGATTTAAAAAAACGTTTAAAATTTCGTTTATGAGGAAAGAGACAAAGTTATATAACCACTTTAAGCTAGAAAGTAAGGTAACATCACGATATTAATACACAACTTGTTTGTTTAGTAACATTTGACTAGCAGGTCGGTGTACCGAAATAGCATTGTTTTCGGTCGTGTTTGAGTTTAACTCTAAAACATAGACTCTATACATAAAACAGTACCATGGCAAAAATTGTTCTGCAGTGTTATGCAAATGCGTATTGTGCATTGTTTCACCCATGAGGTAATTTTTTCATTTAAACTGTTACTCGAACCCTAGACATTCAATATTTATTGTGATTTGTGAATATTTATCAAATATCGTGATAGTTATTGAACGCCTACACGTTTTGACGGATCACAATATGAATCAGAGTTGTTTAGATTCCTGAATTCCGTATCATGGAACCGGTTCACATTGACGGATCACAATGAATATTGAACGTCTAAGGTAGGACTCTGATCTATATTGATGAAACATATTACAACAATATGGATCGTGATAATTATTGAACGTATAGCCTACGCATTGCTTATCACATTTTGACGTGATAATGTCTCTAATCTAATCTAATCGATGAAAGCCGGCTGCATTCACGAAAAAGCATGACTCATTGTCACGTTGTCACGTTCCGCCTGAGCCGAGCGTGCAAGCGAGGGCGCGGAACGAGCGTTCGGTCTAAGCGTTTGGCTTGTGACGCATCTGCCTTTCTTCCACTCCGTCGTTATTATATGACGTTATCACGTAAAATTATCGTCCTTAAACCGACTTTACAAACAACCATTTTTTTTTTAATATAAAATATTATCCATACTTCCATACTTACTTATACTTATACTTATATACTTATACTTATATACTTATAATAATATAAAAATATTATAAATGCGAAACTGCTCGAGTTTGTTTATGACCTTTTCACGCATAATACAGTATAAAAACTTTAATAATTCTTTCACCAATAGAAAGCTAAATTATACGCGCAGACTACAGGTTGTATATGATGGTAAGCTCTGGCGTTATGAAATTATAAATATTAATATATTATATTTGTTATACGTTTTCTGTCGCTAACAAAAGCGAGTTTTTGCTAACGTCAGAAAAAAATCTTTTCCATGGAAACAATGTTGATATATTTTTGGGCTCTATGCTGGTAGGTACTCAGTCTACTGGTCAGCTACTACTGCAGAAAATTCAAATATTAGAATTCATTTGTTTTTTTTGGACAAGCTTGGAATAAATGTCAGATGAGAGTTCCTATATTAAAATTATCATTCAGTCTTTATAACGATTATAAAGACTGAATGATAAATAGAGTATTTTTTATTATATTTACGAACATCCAAATATTTAAATAAAAATAAACATCTGAAATGTTTGTAAGCGCATAAATTCCGAACGGATGAACAATATTGGAAAAGTAATTCTTTTTTTCTTTGAGCTATAGCATTATGAAATTTAGGTGGTAGGCGAGATGTTTGAAAACTGAATGTAAGGGAATGAATATATGGAATGCGGGAGGGGATGGGGGTGGGGGGGGGGAGATAATTGATAAGTGCAAGCGCTACAGTAATTTCCCGTAATACCATTTTTTTTTTTTACATTAACTCCACACAGGAGGCCCTGAGGAAAAAATAATTTCCCTCAGGGCCTATGTCATCTTTGAGGATGCTGTGTGGAGGGTGTTTTTGAGGAGAGGAAGGAGTGAACATGGGTCTTGAAGAGACCCATATTGTAGGAGGGAGGAAACACAGAGGCCGGCAAATCGTTCCACAGCCGAGCTGTTGAACTCAAGAACGAGTCGTAGAAACGACCCGTTCTCATGTGACTAATGTCAACCGTGTACAAATGTTGAGCGCGCGTTTGGCGTGTTTCCCGACTATGCACCGGTGCCGAGGGGATCAATGACGCTAGTTCCTCGGAGCATCTTCCATTGTAATACCGGTAGAACAAGGACAGCATTCCCACCTGGCGCCTGTGCTCTAAAGATTGCAATCCGTTAGTTAAATTAGGAGAATCTATCAAACGGACCGCCCGTTTCTGCACAGAGTCAAGGGTTTTTTCAGGTATTTTGGGGCTCCAGACCAGAGGTGGCTGCCAAATTCAACCGTGGGGCGCACTTGCGATTTGTACAGGGCTAGCAGTTGTGTACTATTAAAGTATCTGCGTGCCCTGTACAGTATGCCATGCGAGCGAAGCCGCGGGGAAAAGCTAGTTAATAATAAAATCAACAGTTTCCACGGATAAAAATGTTCTACCAAGTTGGTAAGCCGATTTGGAAGCGGATTTGGACACTTAATCTTATTTTAGTCGGACATTTTGCGTGACAAAAAACTTACCAACTACGTCCTCTAGGGTGGCGTTATTGGTACACTTCACGAAGTTCGGGTAGAAGTTCACCATAATGATACCGCCAGTCTCTTTCTGTGGAGGGAGAAAATTACAAAAGTTAACTTTTACACTTGTGAAGGAGCTTAGTGCATCTTCCGCATCAGATTGTTTGCCCTCGAGGTTAAATGCTGGAGATTAACCACCCCCGACTTGATTACAAATTCCGAGTACTTACCTAGTGAATCAAAAGCACGTCAACAAAGGCCAGGACACTGTTCTGTTTATATGTGATCGACTCGAATAACATTATTACAAATGGGGGCCTCAGCACGGGTAAGCCACCCAGTGAAGTCAATATTATGAAAATATAAAATGTTTGTTTTTCGGTAGAAAGCAGTAATTTTGTGGTTTGACATATTATAAATTGAAATAACACAATAATTTTGTTTGTAACCACGATTTATTTAATTTTTATTTACAGTTTAATTTTTATACCCTGAAGATGTTTATGTAAAGCGAAACCGGTCGGTAATGGAAAAATTAAATAAATCGTGGTTACAAAAAAAATTATTGTGTTTTTTTTTTATTTTATAAAATGTTTGTTTCAAAATAAAAAAAGTTCTTCTCGCTATGTAACTAGTAACTACCTCCTTCATTAAAACATTTAAAACATATTTCATATTTTTCACCTCCATCTCAATCGTAACCTTAAAACTGTATCCAACCATCTCTTAACTTCTATAATTTTCTCTATTTTTTTTTAAAATTATAAATTTTTAATAATAGCAGAAGATAAAATTAATAAATCTAAACGAAAAATCAAACAGAACCATTTTGAGAGGCGGGGATGGGTACCGCCGGCACGGGAATCATTTTGAATAACTAACATCTCTATCATAGTCACCCCAAGTGGTTCGCTACGTTTGGTAACTTAGCAGGGTTCACGGGGTGAGGTTTGTCTAGATCTTGGCGGCGAATGATCCGGACACACTGAACTATAGATTTCGACCCACCCCTGTTTCCTTACGTTCTTCTCCACATAACTTTTTCTCCTTCCTTTACTTAAAGAACCCTCCACGCAGCACCCCCAAAGGCGACCTAGGGAATTCTTTTTCCTCAGAACCACCATATGGAGCTTATGTAAAAAAAATTACACAGACAATAAAAAAGTTAATGGTTACAAATAATAACAAATGGATAGAACTTTGTTATCATACAAAGATAGCAGTCAAGCACACGGAAAATTGTTGAGGATAATATTTGAAATTCTTAAAGTGAGATATGAGATTGCCAAAAATTACGAAAAATATTCAGGTTTCAATGGGTGATTAAAAGCGTTATCCCGGTAATACGGAGATATTTATTATCTGTGTTTTGTTCAATTTCATGTTACGTTTATTTGATTTATTAATATTACCTTCGTCTTCGATGATTACCTTGACGGGCATAACTTTCAAAAGTTATTCAACACAAAATAGGTTTCTACTCTGTATAAATGTTTTTTTAATAAATTTACAAAAACTACGTTTGGGTCCCACTCGGGCGTCCCGTGTTCGATTCCTCGGCTGGCTAAGTCCCCCATCACTACACAAGCCACATTTTCGGCTTTCTGTGGTGGTAGTAGGAGATTGTTCAAACATTGTTGGATTATTCGTAACCCGAGAATGTTTGTCTTACTTAAAAAATAAAAAAAAGAATATTATAGAAGGTAAGTTGCCGATTTGATTCGGTATCCTGGCCTTGCTTGAGGCGGTACCTGAGAAGTAGATACTTAATTTGATGTTATTTATTTATTTGTTTGTTATTATTTATAACTGTTTGGTAAAAAGATAATAAATAGAAAAAAAAAAATTACCAAAAAATATTTTTCGATTGGAAAAAAAATTAGGGTGACATTGCAGCAAAAAATTCGATTTATTTGCCATTCATAATAACTTTGAACAATTCAGAATTGAAACGATGCTTTAAATGGTATTAGCAGTGTTTGGTGACCAGATCTGAATAGCCTCCTACTACTTCCCCTTAACACTACACGCCTCACGACATATCCCAAATGGGGATGCAGTAGTCACTGCCTCCAGACGATTGTGAGCAGTTGGGACTCTTATAAAAAAATAGGAGACTTACAACAGAGTCGATGATATCATCCTGGACATTCCTGTTGGTGGGGCAGATGGAGTAGACCGAGGAGTGGCTGAACATGACGGGGGCCTTGGACAGTTTGATGGTTGCTCGTGAGGTGTCAGGGCTCACGTGGCTCAGGTCGATCAGCATACCCAGACGATTCATTTCATTTACCACTTTCTGGAAATATTACATTTCAATAAATTCAATGTGACATACAAATCATAATAAAAGCGGCGAGCTGGTGAGTCGGAATCTAAAACGGTTTAATAAAACTTTTAGAGCGGAGTCTACGCTTCGACGAATTAAAAAATATATATATTTTTTTTTTAAATTTCTTTATTCATTTTGTTTATTACAGGATTGTTTTATATGGTATTTCGACTACCAAGCTAGGCAAATGCCCGTATTATGGTAGTCAAGATTCATAAGATATTAAGTATATAATATTAATAATCATCCATATATATGTAGATGAAAGTACAAGCATATAGCATACATATTAAGGAAAATATTCATACTAGTATTAAGTACATGATCACATACAGGAAAGGAGTTAAACTAGGTGAATCTTGTATAAATAAGAATAAAATAAAATAACAAATAAGAATAAAAGTAACAAATAATAATATTTTAAGGATAATAGAAATAAAAAATAAGAATAAATCATCTATACAGATGAACAATGATAGTCTTAGACCCCAAAAAACAAAAGCAAGTATTCCTAGGCAGCATATGAAATGGACGAACAATGTCAAAAAATATGAAAAAAAAAAGCATCAGCGTAATATAAAGTTTTGGTTGAAAATTAATTTAGAGATAAGATTTTTTACTCGAGAAATATGAAAAAATAAGAACAGTTTTTAAGATGTAAGGCATTCTTTATAATATTTCCTTCCCTGAGTAAATAACCAGTTCTGTATATTAATGGCATAAAGATCATCAGTTTTCGATGTCTTAATATCAATACTCAGTAAGTTGAACATTTTAGGCGCGATGTAAGAGAACTGTCGTTGGGCGAAAGCTGTTTTTGTTGGAGGAATTTTGCATTTTTGGTGTGATGAATAGCGGGTGTAAATATTTTGTTGAGTTTTGAGTGTTAAATCATTTTTCCTTATGTGTATGAGAAGTGTCTTAACGTATAATTGTCTAATGTCTAGGATTGCGAATTTTTTAAAAAGTGGCTCTGATGGGTGAGATGGGTGACATTTTAATATAATCCTTAGTAGCAGCTTTTGAATTAAGATCAAGGGATATATAATTGAAGCTGCACAGCCTCCCCATCCCACGATACCGTATGTGGCTATTGATTGGAATAGTGCAAAATATATGCATCTCATTGTTTGAATGTTCAGGATTGATCTGAGAGAGAGAAATATATAGCACAATTTGCGGAGTTTTTTTGTTGTGAAATTGACATGGTCCTCCCAACGCAGTTGGTCATCTATAACAATCCCTAGATATTTAATTTGGTCGGATTTTTTTAGGTTGGTGCATGAGCAATTATTGTGGGGAGGCGTAGGGGTAATATGGTTCTGTGAGCAGGAGTGAATGATAAGATTAGGACAGTTTTGAGGAGGAGTGACTTTACGTATGGAGAAAAGTAAATATATTGTTTTGTCAATATTAAGAGTCAGAAGGTTGTCGTCTAACCAATGTTTTACTTTATTTAGGCCCTTATTTGCTTTTTCCATAGTTGAGTTCCAATTTTCAGCTTCAAAGATGATTACCGTATCATCGGCAAAGGATATTATAGTTCCATTAATTTCCAAGTTACATAAAGTGTTAATATATATTAGAAAGAGAAGTGGGCCTAATACACTGCCTTGAGGCACACCGTACGTGATTGGTAAACTTGTACTTCTGTATTCTTTAGCAGAATTTACAAGAGACGATTGTGACCTATTTGTTAGATAGTTCTCAAACCATTTGAGGGGAGTACCTTTTATTCCTACCTGAAGGAGTTTCTTCAAAAGTATGCGGTGAGAGACAGTATCAAAGGCTTTGGCTAGATCCAAGAAAACAGTAAGGGGCTTGCGGCCTTTATCGAGGTTATCAGAGATTGCTTTTGTAAAAGTTGCAATTGCATCTGCGGCACTACAACCTTTGCGAAAGCCATATTGATTTTTTGACAAAATGTCATTGTCTTCGAGAAATTTGTATAGCCTTCGTTTTACCGTTTTTTCAATTATTTTTGATATCGGACTCAGCAAGGATATTGGTCTATAGTTATTCACTGATGATCTGTCCCCTGATTTATAGATAGGAATAATTGTTGAGTGTTTTAAAGAATTTGGGAAGAGGCCAGTTTGAAAGCTTAGGTTTATGATATGTTTAAGGGCTAAGTGATGATTGGTTTGAGGTGTTTGATCAATTTAGTGGATATATTGTCGATTCCAGTTGAATGTGTGTTTTTGAGTGATGAAATAATGTCAGTGATTTCTTGTTCTGTGGTAGGAGTGAGATTAAATGGATCATAGCTAAGATTATCGATCGATATATTATTTGCAAGGTTAAATTCTGACATTCCGTTTTTATTTAAAATATTATTTGCTAAGTCTGATCCGACTGTGGAGAAGAATTTATTGAAATGATTTGCGATTTTTTCTGGATGATTTGTTGTATCTAGTGTTTGGTCTGCAATGGTTATTTTATTTATAGGTGCGGTAGTTTTGTTGGTATAGCAAATCTCTTTGACAATATTCCAGATTTGTTTATTGTCATTTGCAGCTTCCTTGATCTGTTTTCTATAGTATTCGTCTCTAACTTTAGAGATTATTTTTTTACAAGCATTTCTGTATCGTTTGTAAAATAGGAGAGATTCGTGATTATTGGGATTGTTTTTACAAAATTTGTGAAGTTTATTACGCTTGTGAATACTGTGTAGAATGCCATTTGTTATCCAAGGCTTAAGTTTAATTTTGCGACTACTTTGTTTGTTGTTAGTGTTGGATGTGGAACTTTTTAAATGGTTATGTATGGTGTCGATAAAAAATTCGCACGCTATGTTTGGATCGGTGAATTCATAGAAATTTGACCAGTTTTCCTTGGAAACCAGTTTGAATAGCGTGTCATAGCAGATTTTCTTCGTGGGTATCTTAGATGTAGGTAATTTTTTAATAACATGTGAAAGGGAGGTGATAGTAGCATAATGGTCTGTAACCGTGCATTGGTATACGAGAGATTTGGTATTCAATTTACATTTAGCAAAGACATGGTCAATGCAACTGGCGCATAATTCTGATACTCGAGTGGGGGCCGTAATAGCTGGAATAAAACCTTGTAGAGTTAGCAAGTTCATGTACTCATTTGCTTGGGGATGCATCGTATTTATGATATTAATATTAAGGTCACCAATAACAAGTACATTTTCACAATCCCTCATACACGATAAGGATTGATTAAGTGAGTTTAAGAATGGTGTTATATTAGACTCACTCGGTGATCGGTATATAGATAATATCGTTACGCTATTTTCTATTTCGAGTTTAAGACAGTTTGCATTTGTGATTGAGATTTCTTTAATAGAGTGTTGTATGTGATTTTTGATGTATATGATTACGCCATCATTTTGAGATTTATTATTCTGTGTGTTGTATTGGTTATAGTCTTTTATAGTTTTTGGAATAAAGTTATCTTTGATCCAGCATTCGGTCAGAATAAGTAAGTCAAAATCTGAATCAAGGTCTGTGAGTAGTATAAGGAGTTCATTGAAATTTTTATTAATTGATCTGATATTCTTGGAGAATATTTTAAGGTTAGATTGATTTAAGATTTGTCGGACTTCTGTAGCATTATTTGTTTCGGTACATGGAATCTGTGAGATGTTGTCTAATACATTTGTTATGTCTTCCATTTTTTTAAATTACTAAAGTAGGAAATAATAATGTGCCAAAAATGTAGTTCGGTATTGGTAACAGTAAATTAATAACATAGTAAGTAAAAAAGTATACATATGTAGTGTTGGTTGCAGAATGACTCAGATAAATAAAGTATATGATGGGAGTATCATTTAGAAAAAAAAATATGTTACGAGTATTAACATTAGATTTTGAAGGATGAGGCATAAAAGTTGAACATTTTTTTTCTGACACTTTAGAGCAAAGACTATAATATAAAAGCAATTTTTTTCTGACACTTTATAGAGCAAAGACTATAATATATTTTCATGAATCGATTTATAAAGCCAGGGCCACACCCAGCCTTAAAAGCGCGGGCTAATCTAGAAGATAATAACTAACAGATACACAATAAAAAAAACGTTTTTAGTTAGTAACTGTTTGGGTTAGTAGTAGTGTTGTGAACACCTCACTGTGATAACCTTGGCTGCGGGGTTTGCATATTTTAGATGATTATGCTGTCATAAGAGAAAAAACATCATCATAATATAATCTCAGTATCGCCCTGGTGTAAGATCAGCCTTCAGAGTTGAAACGTTGCTTGAAATACTTGTACCGTGTTTAGTGACCAGATCTAAATAGTCAGGTACTTTAACACATTCCTCTTCCTCATCTTCTTCCCCTCTCCACTTCCCTTCAGCCTCACAACATTCCCCAATTGGGGATGCCATAGTCTCACTGGCTCCAAACGGGAGCACTTGGGGCTCTTGTGAGGTATTCACATAAAAATTTTTTTGTTTCATAGTGCTTTAACACAAACGAAGTATTGAATTCCGTAAGTCTAAACTTAAACTTTAGGGCGCACAGTTTATACCCGCGCTGTGCAGGCGGGTTTCCTACAGAGCATCGGACCATCCTAAATTGTGCAGTTCACACGTTTATAAGTGAAACCTTCAGAAAACTAAAGAAGACAAAAGTGAGGAGACTATGAAGCCCTTTCAATCAATGTGAAGGATGGTTTTTTACATATTTTTGTGTTGAATTCGAGTGCACCTTTTCCTATCCATTTGGTAATCTTTTCAGTATTTTTGTTTTCTTCTTCGGAGTCGCTTTCTTTTGTGCTTTCTTTTGCCTGTTCATGTGGAGTGGTTTGAAGATTGGATATTGATTAAAATATTTTTCTATTTTTTGGATTTCGTAGGATCCGATTCTTGAACCAATAAATGTCTGGCTGCTGAGGTTTGTCAGGTGCTTTATACCAAAGAAGACTTGGGTGGGACTGTGAATTTATCATATTGTATTAGAAGCGAGTACCTATGAATTAAATAAATATTATTGTTAGCTCATTCTCGCGCAGACTAAATCCTATAGCTGTGTGGTTTCGTATCTGTTCAGTGTCGCTCCTTTCCGTTTCATCGAATTTCAAATCGCAACAAGAAGTTTTCAATAAAAAAATAAAAAAATTATGCTTGTAATGTGCTGGAAATCTCCTTATTCTGCTCGCCTATTATATTTTGCGCTAAAACTCTTGTTCCAGCTCTGGTAGTAGGTACCATTAAGCACATACTTCCAAGTAATACAATATCGTATATCACATTGCGCAATCTGTACACAGTCGATGTCAAGCTATTGTTGTCAAAATTTACGTGAAACATGTTGACATGCTTTCCTTCATCACAAGCTACCCTCATTAAAGGCTATAATATTATGTACAGAGATAATAATATATTAAATTTTGACATTATCTTTGTCTTACATCAACATTCACTCAAAAACATAATTGGTAGGATACTATATATACATTTTAAGTCATATAGTTACATACAATATTTTCTACTTTTGTTTTGGTAGAATTGTTTGGTTTATTGTGATTAGACGCCGAACACGTACATACAAACCACAGGTTCAATGTGTTTTATAAAAGTATCACACATAATTAATCATAGCACTTTTAACCAGCAGAAAATATTTGTAATTCCTCTAAAATATTTTTAACACCTCCGAAACATTTTAGGTGTTTATCTCCTCCCTAAACTAAAATTTCAACCGCTGCGCTGTTTTATGTACTTGAAGCATCCCATTTCTTTGAATTTTATTTGTAAAAAACTATCATTAATGTAATTCTTAAAATTACGGAACACAATGTTAACCGCTGTTTCAAATAACATTGCCTGTAAGTGAAAAAAATATTTGTTCTGTGTGATTACAGATAAACTACGAGAATAAACTACTTGCTCAAAAAATATTTTAAAAAAACACTCGGGTGCTATATCTGTCACTAAAGATAAATAGAAAATTATTTGTAATGTTTGAATACAGATAAACAAGGAGAATAATTACTTTTTGCGCAAAAAATATTTAAAAAAACCACGCGGTTCTCGTAGTGCTATATCTATCACTAAGAGAAAAAAAGAAAATTATTTGTTCTGATGATGATTTCATACAGATAAACTAGGAGAATAATTACTATTTGCGCAAAAAAATATTTAAAGTCGTAGTGCTATATCTGTCACTAAGAGAAAAATAGAAAATATTTTTTTCTGTCTGTATATGATACAGATTAAACTAGGAGAATAATTACTATTTGCACAAAAAAATATTAAAACAAAAATCACCTGCTCACGTAGAGCTAGTCACAAGAGAAAAATAGAAAATTATTTGTTAAACACATGTTAACTAGGAGAATAATAATACTATTTGCGTAACACATTAAATAACACTTTAAAAAAAACATTCGGGTCGTGTAGTGCCATATCCGTCACTAAATGGCAGGTCCTCATAAAACTCATTGTCTATTGTGGTTAGACATATAATTTAAACAGATTTTGAAAGAAAGAACATTCTGTTTCCCTATGCATTTCTTAAGTTTACTATAGATACCTCCCGTATTCAAAAATGCAAAATCATTATATTTACCAAGCCATAAAAAACTACAATAACATCCCTTCCGAATTGCGCTGTATCAACAACCAATCAGAACAAATAAATAAAATTTAACAATTTAAAAAAAAAAACTTACTGTAAAAAGTAAATATTTTATACAAAATATATTATAGCTTATAACCTAATTAAGAATCGTGGCTCCCTTATCAGGCACAAGAGCTACTCTTTTCTGATAAGGTATACATGACCAAAAACGACTTTTATTATAATATTTTCTAAAATGTATATGTATATATAATATGTAATACAATATATACATAATATGTAAATATATGTATATATAATATGTATATATATATATATATACATAATATGTAAATATATGTATTAATAAAATGTATATGTATATAACACATATTTTTTATATTACAATAAAAAAAAATAAAAAATAATTCTTTAAAGCAAAAAAACCCCAAACAGTTCAACCGGTCAAAGTTCATCAATTTTGTAAATAATTGTTTTTATAAAATGAAGAAAAAAAAGCGGCAATAGTTCTCACGTCTATCTAACAAAATGTGTTTTTAGCTTGCACGTGGTAAATAAATATTTCATTAAAATAACATCAATTGAAACTTTAGCTACGTTAGAGTTCAAAATTTATGTATTTTTAATTGCATGTGTAATTTCGTTGGTTATATTAAAATCGGAAAAAGTCTTACATCTTTTTTAAAAGCAATATTTGATTACGTGATGCATTCGAATACCATTTTAAGAATTTCTTCGAGTCCAATTGGTGTTCTATCGCTGAAAGTAAAATGATAGCATCTTCCTTGCTGAGAGACAGGTACCAAAGTACATTGATCAAAGCTTTGTCACATCTTTACCGGATATCCCACAAGGACCTTTTATTGTTTATTTTTCTTCGGAGTGAATGGAGGCCAACGATTGCTTGTCGGAAACTCAATTTGCAGGTATCTCTTGAGGGTGGCATCGTGGCATCAGCGCCCGGTGAATCGGAACTGCCAAGCAGGTATTATAAATCTTAACCGAGGAATATGAAATAAACTCGTAGACAACCGTTCATCTTTTATGCATGCAATGTTCAGGGGCTTTTGCGGGTGCGCTTTCTCAAAGTCCCCGCTTTACATTTACCTCGCAGAAAGGAAACATTTATGTTCATTGGCCGGTCGGTGGATGGTGGACGTTGCGCAAGTTTTGCTAATATTATCACAGTATTATTTCAGCCGGGAGATTCAACACGGGTTACTTAGAGAACAAAACATAAAAGCACGGTAGTTCTAAATACGTTGACTTAGACGTTTGTTATGATTTGCCGGCGGGGATTTGTGCAAACAACAGGTAGCGAAATATGAAGATTAATAAAGCAAACTGAAGATCAAAATGCAATTAAAAAATGTATTTTTTTTTATAAGAAAAAACTCGATTTCCCACGGTTCAATGTTTTGTTGCTGATATGTTACGAATGGTTTTACCACAGAGAGCTTAATTGTCACTCGTTTTTCTGTAACATGTGGGACTTTTGAGAAACAAGATGAGGTTGCCACGGATGTCTTAGCGATATGGCTTCACTTTATAACTAAATAATTTTGATTCTGACAATGACTTGGAAAGAACTAACTCCATAAACAGTTTAGCTGAGACAGTTGCTTTCGTTAGTTAATTAATATGGTAGATATATGGTCATGCCAGAAAGAAGAAGAGTTTCAACGAATAGATCAGCGTTATTCCTTTATATTCAATTCCTAAGCGTAACTTTTGAAAGTTGCAAGTGTATTTATGTTAAATTTTATTTAAGATTTCGTAAAAACATTATAAAGGTACAAAAAGTTTACGTGGGTTTATTTCTTTTATTTATTTAATATTATTTACTCTTTTTACACTCGTGGGCTTTTACATTCGTATATACTTTTTCCATTTTTTTTTACATAAAGGTTGGCAATATACAAAAGGTTAAAAAAAATTTCATTACATTAAAGTGGTTAACTTGAAAATAAAATGATAACAAAAATAAACACAAATTATCCCAAATAAAACACCAACGTAAAAAGAAAATAGTTTTAGTAGGATGTTTTAAACCCAGAAATTGTTACAATAAATGGTTTATATCATTTGTACATTTGTTTGCTAAACTTCAAATGTAAGCGAGGAATTACAAAGAATTACTTTTACAAAGTTTCTCCTCTGCTGGATAAGTGTTGTGAATTTCGTTGATTTTTTCTGGAAGACCATTTCGCTCCAGTATGCTGCAGCGCGTCTGTGAGCTTTTCTCTACCAATTTACACGGAATACAATTAATATTCGTCTTACATTCTCCTATTCTCTTCGAAAGCAATCAGAATTTGTCTGAGACGTGATGTAGATTGTTTGTAAACGATACCTACTAGTTTTACTATCCGGTCGCGCCAGAGTTTTAACACTAAAAACAAGATTTTATCTTGTTGGACAATTGAAACAAACTAACAATATTATGAAACTCATGACCGTGTAGGTATGAGGACTTTGGGCAAAAAATGAACTTCACTGAGAATAATAAGGTCAAAGCTTATCACTTTTACAGCTTCCGCACCCACATGTTCTGTCTTTTTGTAAATGACTCACTCTCGTTTTATTTTGTGTTCACGTTGTGGTTACGTTAAATTAATATTCTGTTCAATTTAGCTTTTTTAGTGGATGACTTCGAGCGGCGAAACGTGAATCACCAATACAAACAAAATAGCCCTGAAGAAGTAGATAAGTTAATTGTTGTTTCATTTTACAGATTTGGGAGGCGGGTATGGGTATCGCCATTTTTTGGGTAACCAACACCTCTGCCATAGGTCACAGCAGTAGGTAGCACATAGCAGGTGTGCCCGGATTCATCGCGTGCGGTGTAATCAGGCATTGGCGGTGGATGCGCCCGCCCACCAGATGCGCGGCGGGCCAGATCGGGAAAGGTGATGTGGGGAGACCCTTCGACATCTTGAGCTGGTCTCTCTCGACGCATCGTCTCGCACCGAGGGAAGGATGAATTCTCTCGTCTGTCACTCCTGGACACACTAACCCTTAGATTCCTAACTGCCACTCATACATTTTCCTTCCCAGAACTTCCTCTCCTCCCTTTCCTTAAAAATATCCTCCACATAGCATTCCCGAAGATCGTAAAGAGAGAAATTAGATTTTAAACTTTACCAAAAAATCTCAACCAATATTTGAAATGTAAGGTCATAATCAAAGCGACCAATGAGCGCAGACCTCGCGTAATTTCCGTTATATATCTCTACCAATAGGAGAGCCTTTAAAAGTGATATCATTGTCAACGCGGCCGATGAGCGCAGTAGATGCGTTGCAGGTTCAGTAATCGTCATTTCCGTTTCATCCGAAATCCAAATCACAGCCGTGATATAGAAGTTTCACTACAAAATGAAAAAATAAAAATACGGTTCGTTGATATAAAATAATTATACTCATACTTATGCGTCAGTTATATACATTTGAAAAACTTGGATATTACTCCTTCTTGTTGGAAACGCTTTGTATGTGATGTTTGGTATGTTATAAGCAAAGAAAGATCGTGTTGCACACAATGGAGACAAGTTCGAGTAGTAGTTGATGCCTGAAAAGTTGAGAGAGCGCTGATGCAGCGCTATTATCTCTTAGTCATCTCAAAAGGGGATACATGATATACACGGGACTCAAAGGAAAGAGGTGAGGCCAGAAGTTAAGGACAAAGTAAGCGGAATAGGTGAGTAATGAGGCGTTGTGCGCTGCAAATATTTGTGGAAATGTGAATTACTCGAATAAAACTATGTACTTTTCAAACTGTGTATATATATAAATATTTTTTTATATGAATACCGCACAAAAGACCCAACTGCTCCCGTCTGGAGTCAGTGAGTTGTTGTATGTTGTGAGGCTGAAGGAGTGGGGAGGGGAAGGAGATGGGGAAGAGGAAGGTGGGAAGTAGGTACCTGGCTATTCAGATCTGGTCACCAAACACGGCTAAAGACATTTCAAGCAACGTTTCAATTCTGAACGGTGGTCTTACACCAGGGTGTTACTGAGAGTATCTTCCACTCTGAAACGTGCCGCAAATATACAATATATAATTTTAAATGAATAAATTGTGAAATAACACAAATTGATCAAATAAAATTTATTTGCCACGCTGGGATTAAATCCCGCGACCTTCGCAATGCGAGTCAAGAGCCTTACCGCTGGACCACGCCGGCCGCAGTATTTATGTATTTACTAAGCACTTTAAATTTCATAAGTCTATGTGTTTCGTGTTCGATCAATCCTACCAAATATGGTAGCCGTGTTGGATAGTACATTTTTACTCCGCCAGAGTTCGCTTGAGCAACATAATCAACATTAGAGATTGTCTACTGTTCACAAAACTAATAGTATAGATCCGTGGTCGTCAAACTGCGGCCCGCGACAAAGCAAACAATGTTGGTAGACAATGAATACCAAAACTAATTTTGCGTATGAAGTTAAATATAAAGAAGTACTTTCCCTTACCCCTTCTCATCCATCAGAGCCACTTTTCAAGAAACTAGCAGTTCTAGACATTCGCCAACTATATATTAAGATAGTTCTCATCCATATCTGGAAAAAAGGTTTGATAACATCCACACAAAAAGACATACATACACGCTATTCAACCCATGCAAAATGCACAATCCCTATAACAAAAACCACTTTTTCACAACGGCAATACACATACGTCGCACCTAAAATATACAACACACTAAATTACAACATTAAAAGATCCAGTACACTTACTCAATTTACAACAGGTGTCCAAATATGGATATCCGGAAAGGGTCGAAAGTTCTTTAAAGAGTTTCTTTAGATAATTTCTTTGAAGAATTTCTTTTAAAAAATTCGTTAAAGAACGTATGTTAATACACCACCAATAAAAGTTTTTGTATGTGCAGAATTATACGTAATTAGTAATTACTTAAAATTAATAACCAAACTTTAAATACTTTTCAAACTAATTACTTTATTAAACTGTTTGGCACCACTGAGTACTGCCACTGTGTGTGTATCTTAGAGTAACAGACTCTACGGAGCCTTCATGTATCATGTGCTCTGTGTCCACTTGTAGCAATAATAATTTATTCCAATGTCCATTGTAATTCGCCGGACTTGAAACATAAATTCTAAAATTTATTTGTAAAATATTTACCTACCAGTATAACCACGCACAGATAGATTTCCACTGTAATTAAAAACCTTTTATTATGTGCTTACTATATAGCACTTACTTTACCTTATATACTTTATCTTATATATTTTATAATAACATCATTTTATTTTCTTTCATATATACCTATGCTTTCTTTTCTTTACACTTTTAGTGTTCTTTACTTAACACTTTTAGTATTCCTGTGTTCTATGTTCTCTGAACTCCTATGTTCTCCCTATGTTCTACACTTTTAGTACTACATTATTTTTTCTATATTCTACTTTATTTTTTCTTACGCTTTCATATTACTACATAGCAATTTACATTATTGTATATTCTTTTGTTTTCAATAATATTCTTTCTTATTTTATATTTTTTTAATATTCACACATTTTTTATACTGCATATATGTTAAAGTACTGTATAGAAAATCGACCACCACAACACGGGCATGTGTCTAGCATGGTGGTCGAAAAATCATAAAATTCATGTAACAAACATTATAATGAATAAAGAAAAAAAAAAAAAAAAAACTTACGTGGGACGGTAACACAGAAATAAGAAAAAGCTCATTTCATTGAACGTCGTGAAAAGCAAGAGAACCTACTTTGAATTTTGGAGAAATGTGCTTAGCAACTATAAATGCTTACACACAATTTATTTTCCATATGTTACCACTTATGTTAGTACAATATTATGAGTACTATCTTCTACCAATGTGTCTATATATCGAAGAAGAAAATTTATTTTCTTCATACATGAAGGATATTTGAATAAAACAGGGAAAAGTCCTGCATATATTATTAAATATATTGAAATACAAGTAAACTATAGCTACATACGAGAACTCTTATTGTGTTGTTGAATCGTGTGAATCTTGTATCAACGGATTGTACATATAGGTACAATACATTTTCTTGTCAATAGGAGGGAAAAAGGAGCGTTCTAGAACCAATAGGAAGAACACCCACAGCAGGGAAGATATTCAATATATTATGTGATTTTTTGGGTTATGAGTTATGTTGGCTACATTTGCTCTTTTGCATTGCTTTTTACTTAAAACATGTTCTTTGCCATATACAAGCTTTTTTATCGCACCTAGGAACACTTTTAGTGTAATGCTTATCTTATTTTTATTTATTACCTCACAGGGCACTGGCCCCTCAGGTCTTGAGATGGTCAGAGTATTTCCGCTTTTCAATAAAATCCAAATAAATGGAATATTTCTGAACGTATCCGAAACCTAAAATCTGTTTTTGGAAAGTGATGAGATACGATTTTAAATATTCTTATTAGAGATAAACATGTAAAATCAATTTTTTATATATAATTTTTGAAAAATAATTTTTGAAAAGTAATTTTTGAAATATACTTCTTGGAACATAATTTTTTTTAATGCAAACATATTTTATTATGTTAATATATTACAAACGTTTTTGTGAAACCATTTTTTTATCGTTTCATGTAAAAATAATTTATAAAAAAAATTACAAAGTTTCATTTTTTTTTTATCGCGGTCGGAGACATTTTTAGATTTAAATATAAAATGTGGTGTCTTCTCTTTTAGACACCACACTTTACATTTAAATCTAACGCAGTTTAGATTATATTTCTTACCATAACAACGATTTCTATAAGACCTCCATGAGCTGTTCACAAATTAGCCCGGGGACTAGCAATCATGTTTATATATACATATATATTATTAACTCCACATGGGAGGCCCTGAGGAAAATAATTCCCCCTCAAGGCCGTGTCATCTTTGGGGATGCTGTGGAGGGTCTTTTTAGAAAAGGAAGGAGAGGAAGTTCTGGGAAGGAAAAGGGCATTAAAGGTGGGTCAGTGTGTCCAGGAGTGACGGATGTATGAATCCGTCCCGTCCCTTCCGAGAGACAACGGCTGGAGAAATCAAAGGGACTCCCTCAACCATTCTTTCCCGTTCCGTTAAGACTCCGTTAAGACTCTGCTAAGTCACCAAAAAGTAGCGAACCACTTGGGGTGATGTATGGCAGAGGTGTTCGTTATCCAATAAATGGTTCCCGGGGCATACCCGGGTTAGCCATACCCGTCTCCCAAAGTGAAATTTTTTTATATATAAATGAAATACATATATGTATACATAATATTATAATCACATTTGTATATATTTATATATAAATATATACAAATTTATGATAAAAAATATCTTCTTTCACAACCAAAATACATCTATGTGTCAAACAATATACCTACCGATTTGTATTATTATTTGAGTACCTACAATTGACGTTTAGAATTTCCATAGCTCATGATGAAAATGGATTGCTAGCGGAAAAAAATTGCATCGACTTCAGAGCGATTCCAGATATAAATAACCGTTACAAGCTATAACATCAATAAGTGTCGTAAGTATCTTATAAGGGGTCGAACTCTTATTTAAAATTTTCAATTTTTTATAAGAAAAACTCTCTTTTTATAACTTTTTGAAGGTTATTCCCATCAACTTAATATATCATTGAAGAAGAAGATAACTTATAATCTAAATGAAAATATGAAAGAAAACAAAACACAGAACAATAGAAAAAGACAATGGTCGCAACTGGGACACGAACCCAGACCTCTCGTCTAACCGGGACGTGCGCGTTATCCAATTTCGCTAGTGCCACCTTCTGTCAAACTGTCATATTTGTCAATCTCATATTTCAAATATTTAGAATCAACAATATTATCTTCAATATTATAATCAACAATATTGTCCCAGTTGCGACCATTGTCTTTTTCTATTTTTCTGTGTCTTGTTTTCTTTCATATTTTCATTTAGATTATAAGTGTTATCTTCTTCTTCAATGATATATAAAATTTTCAATTTTTCAATGTATAAAAACATTTATTAAACTTAAAAGAAAAAAAAATACTCCACCGCCCAACGTTAATACTCAACAAGTGGAATGAGCCAAAATGTTCTGGTTATTCCCAGTTTGAATATTTTTTGGACAGAGACATATTGAATAACATGCTCCGAAACCATACAATGCTCTACCAAATCAAACAAAAAATAACAGAAATGATTATTTTATTTAAAATCAAAGTTAAAACGTTACCGAGAGAACAGAGTGTCAATCAAATTTCAAACATTATTAAAACATTTATTAACTAAACACTAAACACAAAAACAAAAAAAACTCAGGCCGACTCAAAACAGGATACTCCAAAGAGGAGAAATGTGAAAATTGTAATATTATCCTCAAGTTATGCTTTACACTTACGTCTCGTGTAAATTTTGCCAAAGAAAGTTAATAAAGTAATATTACAAAAAATCAGAAAAGTGCAATTAGAACGCGGAATAGTCACCGATACAAAGTAACCGAAGCAGGCAATGACGTCGTATGTAATATATAACCAACCCGGAAAGTAGGGAGGTCCTGGGTTCGAGTCCCAGAGGTGTAAATATCTTTTTCTGATTTTTCTGTTTCCAGATTTTCGCTCATGATGTCTTCATTTAATTAAATATTACTCATAAAAAATCAAAATAAAAAATAATAATAATAATAACCGCTTGATGCAATTTTGTATTACCGTCAATCTTTGCATATCCGGAAAGATACTACTTTATAACAAATTCGTGGCAGTTATACCTAGGAGGGACACGTTCCCTTCCGACCTGCTGAGGAAAGTGGCGAAATCTTGTGACGAATTCTTGAATTCAAAACCGAATTACAACTTTAGCTTCGTTCGAAATTCCACGTACACAGATGTTATTTGAAGCGTACGGCGTGGCGTCGAAATGCACTCGAAACTGGGTAGAAGTGAAACATTAAAAAAAAACTAAAGTAGAGAAGAGTGGGGAGAGACTACGAAGCCCTTTTTTTTATCAATGTGAAGGATGATTTTTTCAATATTTTTGTCGTCGAATTCCAGTACAACTTTTCCCAAACATTTGGACAACTTATTAATATTTGTGTTTTCTTCTTCGAAGTTGCTAAATGTCGCTTTATCTTGAGTTTTCTTTGCCTGTTCATTTTGGAGTGGTTTGAATATTGGGTATTGATTTAAAATTTATTTTTATTTTTTTTGGATTTCGTAGGATTCGACTCTTGGTCCGCTTGTACCCGTGAAACAAATAAATATTCTATTGCTTTCTCATTCGCTCGCAGGCTAAATCCTATAGATGTATGTGTTTGTCTCTTTTTAGTGTCGTTCGTTTCCGTTTCATCGAGTTTTAAATCACAACGGTGCTAAAGAAATTTTCGCTTCAAACAGTTTTGGTACTCTTTAGTAATTGCGCCTTTTAGTTCGAAGAAAAAGTTGGTGAAGGGGAATTTATTTTCCACGAAGCTTACTTACAAATAAACAATTGCGATGGACGACCAACTCTTTGGACAATAAAGGCAGTTTCATCACATCCAACGACCAATAAATCGAACCTACTCGCCTGAAAAAAGTCTAGAATGGTCTTTGCAACATTTCTACCCGACCCCGTTGATCGTATCACGTGCCCTAAGTAGTGAAATCTTAGTTCAGATTAAATAGAGTAATGTTCTTTTGCTATCGTTCTCCGATGGTGCTTCTTTGCTATATCACGTTTTATCTCTCCTCCCATCGAAATACGTACAGTCCTCGGATTGCTTAAAACTTTGAATACGAGGATGTCTGCCAAGTTTTTATCAAAGAGATCGAGATTTTTATAGAACAAGTCGGTTTTACTTCCCGTCTTTCACTATATTGGATTCGTCTTCGGTCACCATATCGTAAAGCAATGGGTGTACCCGCTTTTCTATTTCAAAAGACCAAGATCCTGATACTGATCCCAGACAACGTGAATTAATTATTAAATTATTTTTATTCAGTTATCGCGAAAAAACAAATAAATAAATGGATACGAGTTATAAAGGCTTTTAAATAAATTTACGTTAAAAAGAATTTCCACAAATATTCATAAATGGTTTGAGAATAATAATTATTAACCTGCAGTTAAAAATCCGCTCCGCAGGTTTTTGCTGCTTTTGGTTCGGCTTCGTCCAGTTAGTGTTTGACCATTTTATAAATCCAATAGGAACTGGTTTCAAAAATAGCCTGTTCTGTTCCTCGGATCCACTGTCATCGAGTGATAGTCACCGGTACAAAGTAACCGAGACAGGCAATGACGTATGTAGCCGTTTGATGCAACTATGTATTACCGTCAATCTTTCCATATCCGGAGAGATACTACTTTATAACAAATTCGTGGCAGTTATACCTAGGAGGGATACGTTCCCTTCCGACCTGCTGATGAAATTGGCGACATTTTTTGACGAATTTTTAAATTCAAAACCGAATTACAACGGTAGTTTGGTTCGAAATTCTACGTACACAGATGTTATTTGTGGCGCGACGCGTATGGTGTGGCGTCGACATACACTCGAAACTGGGCTCTGAAATTCAACCACACAGACGTTTTAATACTGTTCGATAATATTATTTAGTAACCATTGACCAGCATAGGGAGTTAAATACTATGTTCTTGGAATTATTTCAATGATAATTATAATATTGCTGAAACCGTGAAAAATCACGAGATATTCTTCATCTTCTTTTTTTTGTACGGTTAGGGGTTAGAGGGGAACATCTAGGTTTGCGAGTCAGCCTAGGGCCTCAAGTGTCTCCCTGTGAACATTATCAATCCCTGTGAGGAATGAACGAAGCAGGCATTCATTGACCACATGTGCGGTGGTCTGCACCGCACCGCATTCACACATCGCCGACTCTTTAAGGCCCCATCTATGCATCCTGTGCACAACGGCTATGGGAGCACTTTATCCTATTGATGGCGGACCTGAATTTATGAGGCAATGAGGACCCAGACCATCTGTAATTCCAATATTGAAAAATGAAAATAATTTTCAAAATTGTCAGATCAACTGCAAGACGAGCATTTCAGAAACGATTCGTAAAAAATCAAAGTACAAGTGAAACCTTAAAAAAACTAAGTTAGATAAGAGTGGACAAATAAGAGACCGATATTCTATGAAAAACCGCACAAAGAGGAGACCGATCATGCTATCTCATTCTCTCGCAGGCGAAATCCTATAGACGAATGATTTCAAATCGCATGGTGCTAAAGAAGTTTTCACTTCAATAAACACGTGTGCAGTTCGTTCGTGTGTTAAAGGCGGTAGAAGTGAAACCTTCAGAAAATTAAAGTTCGAGAGAATGAGACGAATGCAAAGTATCAGGAGTAGAATAATTGCAGTATAATTATTTTCCACAAAAACTGCGCTCTAGAAATTATGCAACTATTATTATTATTTTATTTTTACCAAGTTTAATATACATTTTATTCTTCAAAGCACAGAGGGGACACCGATAAGTCTATCTTTTTTTTTTTTTTTTACAGTTAATACCGCACAAGAGTCCCAACTGCTCCCGTCTGGAGCCAGTGAGACTATGGCATCCCCAATTGGGGTATGTTGTGAGGCTGAAGGTAGTGGGGAGGGGAAGGAGATAGGGAAGAGGAAGGTGGGGAAGTACCTGGCTATTCAGATCTGGTCACTAAACACGGCTAAAGCCATTTCAAGCAACGTTTCAATTCTGAATGGTGGTCTTACACCAGGGCGATACTGATAGTATCTTCCACTCTGGAACGTGCCGCAAATATACTATATATTATTTTAAATGAATAAATTGTGAAATAACACAAATTAATCAAATAAAATTTATTTGCGCACGCCGGGTTCGAACCCGCGACCTTCGGATTGTGAGTCGAGAGTCTTGCCTCGGGACCACGGAGGCCGTCATATCTCATTCTTTCGAAGGCTAAATCCTAAAGATGTTTGTGTTTATCTCTTTTTAATGTCGCCCGTTTCCATTTCATCGATTTTCAAATCACTATGGTGCTAAAGAAGTTTTTGTGCAATTATTTAAGAAAGTGTCTGGTGAACGAATTTCATATATTTCTTATTAAATACTCTGCCTGTACAAGGGAAAATATCTTTAACAGAGGACAGTTTTAAGGACAATCAAATTAACACGGGACTGTTCTCAAAGAAAACTGAAGCGACACCAGCACGGCACGTCGGTGAAACGTAGCTACCGCAAATAGTGATGTTTGCCCCCTCAATTGCGCTAAGGAATTCTCATTATTTGAAGAAAACGTCTTTACGAATTAGATTTTCCACGAAAAGTAGTCCTAAAATAAAGCTAAGGCAATTTTGAGATTTTCAAATTTTGAAAGTTATAATAAAGTTAGTTTTGCTTTACGAAACCTTTTAAGAAGAGGACAGAAAATAAATAAATTGGGAGGCGGGTATGGATACGCCTCGGGAACCATTTGTTGGATAACCAACACCCCTGCCGGAGGTTCGCACAGAAGGCCCTAAGGAAAATGAGTTCCCTCAGGGCATATGTCATTTTTGAGGATGCTGTGTAAAAGGAAAAGGAGGATAGGAGAGTTCTGGGAAGGAAAAAAGTTTAAGGGGTGGGTAGGAATCTGGGGTTCAGTGTGTCCTGGTCATCCGCCTCCAAGACCTAGACAAACCTCACCCCATGAACCCGGGCGCGTCTGCTAAATCACCAATCGTAACAAACCTCTTGGGGTGACCTATGGCAGAGGTGTTGGTTATCCAATAAAGATTCCTGGGGCGGCGGTACCCATTCCCACCTCCCAAATTTGACAAGTGACATGTGCCCAGAGAGAAATTGTTTTCCTCAGGGCGTCCTGTATGGAGTTAATGTAAAAAATATATATTCATATTAGTTTCTGAATTTTTATTAAAAATAGAACGATACAAATAAACCTTTTTTCAGGTTTTCAGATCAAATTTATAAGTTTTCCAAGTCTTTCCACCCTAACCTGCAGGCTCCGAAAATATTTAAAATATTTCCAAAGGAAAAAACACAAGCTCTGAAAAGCATCGAGAGCGAGAGTCAGGCACACACTGCCTACTTACTCTCATGTAAATATCTAGTCGGAAAATAATGGTTTGGGATTTAAAACTTTTCAGTTCAAACAACGAATGCTTGGAACGACTACCTTCATTCTTTTCAGCATAGTCCGTCGAACGTGGGGAATATAATAATACCGTAGCAGTAGGTAGTGCTTATGTTAGATGGGAGGTATTCAGTTCATATAATATAAATATAATTTAATTTGGTCGGAGAACGCGGAATTTGTGGAATTATGAAAAAAATGGGTATTCGAATCCATTTATTTATACATATAAATCAAAAGATTTGTTTATATATAGAATTTTTGGCGAAATATAAGTATTTTTGAGTTGTTTATGAATTCTACATTGGTGCTATAATTAGGTAACTCTAGAGTTGCCTAAGTGTTTTTTCCACGTTACAATTAGTCAACTAGACTTTGCTAGTTATAGCACTAAAATTTGTGGAATTGCTTAGTTGCTTAGTAGTAGCCTTCCATCCTCCATCAAAGAAGTAGGTTCCTGATTTTTTCTGAAGAGCGTACTTTTGAAGATGAAAAGGCTGAAAGTTTCGCCAAAGATATAAGACTTGAAAGAAATATAAGTTTCAGTCGAGAGTATTAGAGAGCATTCCACAACATTCTAGAACATCCCGGAACATTCTAGAATGTTGTGAAATGTTTGGAAATAGAAAACGTAACATGTCAGAACACTCTAAACCAAATTTTTACATCTTAAATTTCCGGGATCTCAAGGACGCGCAACGTTCTATGAAGAAAACAATTGCAATGCGGTTTTACTTGCTGCAACTGCAATTTAAACTTTGACCTACATGTGCATGAAGCCAGTGCTTTGGATTATAAAAGCAGGTATGTAAGCCTTGTAATATAATCACAGCACCATTAAAATTTAATTTAAATCACAAGATTTTTAAGGCATTAATTTGTAACAACAATGACCTAAAATAATTTATATTTAATTAATTATAATTATAATAAATGGAATTTGCTGTGATCTAATTATTGCATTATTTCATTTGCTGGTCTCGCATTTCGCCCGAGCAGTTAATTAGATCATTACAGCCTCATTCGCTTCATTTTGACGTGCTACCTACTTTCAGGAGTTTCCGCCATAAATTCGCTGCCTCGGCGCTAAACTGATCGTAAAAATTCAGACACAAAACAAAAGTTTATAACTATAACTAAAGTTTTATCAGTCATTCCAACGTTGGCCATATTTTAATGGCGGAATTGATGCGCCGTAACTTGAGAGTAAAATGTAAAGTTGAATAATAACAGTAAAAAATAAAATGAATTTGATAATTAAATGTTGCAAGCATCGATTAAGCGAGGGGTCGACTCCTAAATTTCATTATGCCAGAGCTCAAAGAAAAAAATAATTATCCAATTTGGTGCAGTAGTTCGGAAATTATCGCGTACAAACTTTTCGAAGATTCATTTTTATTTAAATATATCATCATCGTTTCCACGGCAATGATTTCTTTTCTGACGTTAGCAATAACTCGCTTTTGTTAGCGACAGAAACTGTATAAAAAATATAATTATTTAATATTTATAATTTCATGACGTCAGAACTTACCATTATATACACCTTTTATTACTCGCATAAAATGTAGCTTTCTATTGTAGAAAGAAATTTTAAAATCGGTTTATTGGTTTATGCGTGAGAGCGTAACAAACAAACACATGCAGTTTTGCATTTATAATATTAGTGTAGATATAGATTATCAGTTGTAAGTAAGATTTATGATTACCTATACCAAGTTTGTTGTTTTTTTACATAAACGGAGGTTAGAGTTGTGTTAAGACCGAAATATAGACCGCATTGAATATTTAATCGAAAGAAACAACATCATTATACATTTAAAACGATAAATTGACATATTTTAAAACATTATTTGATAAAATGGACCTCACTGGCTGTTTTACCCGTGCTAAGGCAATTTATTTTAAACATGTATAATATTATTTTATTTAATTTTTTCCATTTGCGCTGAGAAACAAAGTAGAAATCTAACTGAAAACCCGCTTTAAACAAATTATTTGAACCAAATCTTTAAATGAAATACGACCAGCATTAATTTATTTTTAGCATTTCACGACATGTTTGGCAAAATAACATTGCGGGTTAATTTAATATAGGGAAAATAAATACATTTTGATTCGTTTTCGTTGAGGGGATTTCATTTAATCTGGAGAAAGTAAATAAATTTGATTTGGTTTGTTACCTCGCCAAAAGCATTGAGTCCATTCAAATTGGGAGTATCGGTGGATGAATCAGCCCTGAAAGTTGAAAAGAAATTGCATGAAATTACCTGAACATAAGTAATTAGTTACTAGTAGTACCCAGTACTTCAAGATTCTATAAACATAAATGTAATTAACTTGCATACTAAAACGTATTTCCTCGGAATTATAACGCAAATAGCAGTAATTCAAAATAACGACCTCTTCAACGTTGTATTATGTAAAAACTGAGTTTCACATCTTAACTCAATTTTGTCTTGGCACATTTATGCATCGTCTAATAAATACTCTTCTGTTATTTTGATACTTGATATGACCCGATTTAGGTATTAGATTCACTTGTCGTGTCATCACTTCCTCGGGCGCCCCACAGTTCTTCTTACATTCACTTCACGGTCATTTATATTTATAAACATCAATTTATGGTTGCTTGTGTGTGTGTATGTTTCTTGTGCGTTGCTAAACCATTCAAACGATTTATTTGGGGATTTGATGTGCGCATGTCCGCGATGATTTCTGTATACAATAATGGCGTAATGAAATTATGCGTTGCTAACCATTTACCCCATTGCGATGAAGCTTTGGGGATTTGACGAGCGCTAATGGCCACTTTACACACAGAGGTCGGAGCGGGAAGTGCCCGCGCCACGACAGGCCGTCGCGCAGAAAAGTAAAGACCGAAAGTAAGAAAACGGTTTACAGCGCAGTTCACTGTGAGACTTTTCTGCGCGGCGGCCTGTCGTGGCGCGGGCACTTCCCGCTCCGACCTCTGTGTGTAAAGTGGCCCTAAGAGTGTGGAGGCGAACGCGGAAGGGGGGAGGGAAACGCAGGAGGGGGATTCGCGGGACGGGGAAAGCGGGAGAGGGAAGAGGGAAGAGGGAAGGCGGTGTGGGATCGTGTAAAGGGAAGAGGACGCGAGAGAGGAAGGGAAGGCGAAAGGGTAGTGGTACGAATGGGAAAGGACACATAGGGAGAAATGATTTCTCTATTAAGTGGTATCGCAACGCATGCCAAAACTCGCTAGTGTTGTGTATTGTTCATACCGAGGAAAATACTTCTTTAATAAACTACCAAAAGAAATCAAAAGCATTAATGACAAAGTACATTTGTTAAACTATATCAAAGAGAGAAAACATCATCGGGAAGACTGCTTCGCCTTTTTCCACATGAAAGTCATACTAATACTTATATTTGGTTTTCTTCTTACCGATTACATGGATGTTTGTGTCTTTTATATATAAATAAAAAAAATACAAATCTGGTTAGTTACGCTTTCTTTAGCATTGAATTCTTTCCGGATGTCAAAATTATTATCAAACATGAGTCCTATGTAGAGTCAACTTTCATATCAGTTACATGCATCCCTGCCAATCATATTTGACGTCATCATTTCATTATGGATTGCTAGCCTCTCTTCTTTGGGCAACTCTTTACGTCCTCCATTAATGTATTTTCCTGCGTTCATCCTTCTTGTAATGTGCTTAATCTTCTTATAATTTCATTATGGATTGCTAGCCTCTCTTCTTTGGGCAACTTTTTACGTCCTCCATTAATGTATTTTCCTGCGTTCATCCTTCTTGTAATGTGCTTAATCTTCTTATAATTTCATTATGGATTGCTAGCCTCTCTTCTTTGGGCAACTCTTTACGTCCTCCATTAATGTATTTTCCTGCGTTCATCCTTCTTATAATGTGCTTAATCTTCTTATAATTTCATTATGGATTGCTAGCCTCTCTTCTTTGGGCAACTCTTTACGTCCTCCATTAATGTATTTTCCTGCGTTCATCCTTCTTGTAATGTGCTGATCAGTCTATCCATCTTGAGAATCTTCGTCTATTCAAAGAATTTTTCCCCAAAGGCAGACAACACGTGGGAACATAATACATGTAATTTACGCAGCACAAAGTATATAATTGTAAAAAAGTTATGTTTGCAGTTCTCACGCAGTAGGAGTGAAACCTTCAGACAGAGAATGCAGAGAGTATCAGGAGTAGAATAATTGTAGGGTTTATTTATTATGGTGTTACCAAGTTTAAACATTTACACTTTATTCTACAAAGCACGGCACAATGATGAGGCCGATTAGCACTGCCCAAAGACAAATCGATTAGTCTATCTCATTCTCTCGCAGGCTAAATCCTATAGATGTATGCGTTTGTCTCTTTTTAGTGTACTCGTTTCCGTTTAATCGAGATTCAAATTTTCAAATTTTCTAAAGAAGTTTTCACTTCAATAATATTCAATCATCCAGTTGATTCGTCAAACATTTCCAAATATTAAGTTTTGAGATAAGGAGGAAAGCAAAACTCAAATGCGCACCATAAATCAGATTTAATTCACACGTTTCCGTGTTTAATATAATATTAAATATAAAATAAAATAACACCGGGAGGCATAACGGTCCGGTACATTATTCAGAAAACATCAACATTTAGTGTAATTCACTAAGTACAAGTTTTTGCGCATTATACTTGATTTGGTTGTGTTTATTAGCAATCTGAGTATTGTATCAGGTGGAGGGTACCCTTTTACTGCATACTCAACTCTTCGGCTTTTCGGAGATGTTTGATTAATCAACTAAACGATCGATATTTCACATATGTTTCCAGATGTGTACTGAATTTCAACTCACCACGGGGTATTGCAATTGTGGGTCAGAGACATGTATCTAACTCCCAGTTCGTAAAACATCCTCAGAACTCCCAGAGAATTCCCGATGCTGTGGCCTCCTTCTATGCCGATCATGGAGGCGATCTTCCTTGGCCGAGCGTCGAGGGCCTCAAGGATGTCTGTAATAAAATACTAAATTAGGAAAATAATATTATTTTTCATAAAATTCGGAATAAATAAGCATCGAAATGAGTAAGACGGAAACACCTGGAAATAAATTGATTAAAATGCCGTATTGTGGACGCATCTGTGTACCCGAAGTGGACTCAATTATTTCGTATTTTCTTACCGGTTAAACCGATTTGCTGTGAAACTATATAAAGACAGTAGATACTCCATTACGTGGTTGAAAAGTTCCAACTGCTCGGAATCAGTACAGCTGACATACCTACTTTGGGGTAAGTTGATAGAATGATGGAAGAGTGAGAGTGAAGAAATTATAAAAAAAGATTTGTTAGGAAGTAGGCAGATGCGTGACTATTTAAATATCATCAAACGGTTGATTTCTTTTAAACTTTTTCGCAGGGGAATGTGTAAAATCAAAGGATATACATCATGATATCGGAAGGACGTTTACAAACTTGGTAAAGGGAAAGTTAAATCAACCCTAATTGTAGAAAGAGAGAGAGATCTACAATCTACATGTATTTTATACGGGTCGCTGCCTGTTTTCTGTAGGTAGGGAGTCCGGATGAAATTCGTCCTCTTTGGTGATTTCTCTCTTGCAACAATATGTGAGACTCGTACGGATGCGGTGGGATGCGATGATCACATTCATTAAAACACTTACGTGCTTGGCACTGTTTTTAATTTACGAATATTGTTCTAGCAAACACGAATGACAATGTTAATTTCAAGTAGGTTATGCAAGTCGAAAGTAAGATAACTATTTTCACCCTATTGATTTACAATTCTATAAATAAATTATAAATAAATTACAGGAAATTTAAGATAAAAGTTGAAAGGAAGTATCAAAATTCTGCTATTATAACAATCAAATAACTTGGATCTTTTGGGAAAAAAAATGGCCAAAATCTCGTTTACTTTTTTTACACCAAATAATGTCAGGAAACACTGATTAAATTAAGTCACGTGTACATCCCTTATATAGATTATAAGACTCACCAACCTTGTTAACATCAAACGTCACGATTAACGGCGGCGCGTAATCGCGATTAGAATGAGGCCTGTCGATAATTAACAGTCGTTAAATATCCATTTTTCAGTGTCTCGAGCACTGAGGGGACTGACTCATTTCTAAAACCTACAAACCATTAAATCTCTGTAAATTCATTTTTCGTTCTTAACCTAGCTTAGTGAGTGTCATGGATGATCTTTGCCCTAAAGCAGAGTTAACCGGATAGTCGCCAAGAGGTCCAAAGCGTTGGATTCAAGCATTGGCATCACGGATTTAATCTTACGTAGCTAAATCTTCTATTTCGTACTACATGAACAACATTTTCCGCTTTTATTGATTAAAATGGGAAGAGTTCAAATATTGATAAGTAATATTCGTAACCCAGAAAAAAAAATTCTTTTAAAAAATGCTCGTGCAGAATTTCTAAGCTAAAACAAATATTTCCAGCTAATAAACCAAGCCAGCGTAATTTACGAAACGTAAATCTCTCTATTTCTAGCTTCACTAACTTATATATCCCTCTCAACTTCCGTTCGCCTCGCCCGACACATTTCTTAATGCTCTCGTCATCATGTATTCACCAGCTTACTCCCAAGTCAAGCGTGCATAAAGAAGAAGTTTTACTTAAAAAAAAAAAAACTGAATTGTGCTATGCTGGTTAAAACTATGCCTTGCACCTAGTTCTGGATTAGATTTTTAAATCGTAATTTCAGCTCAATAAGCGTGTGCTAAATGTACATTGCATTCACGACAAGTAAAAGCGGGCTCAGGTGCTCTGACCTGACTAAACTCGAACCGTCACAGTCTTCACAGGGGCTTTCGGATTTAGCAGCGCGTTCGCTGAATTGGCCAAAGTGGTCCAGAGTAAACACGAGGCGGAGCGTACGACTAGTACGAGTTATCAAAAGGCGTACACGTTCCAACTTCCAACCCGAGACAATAAATAAGAAAACAATGCGTCAACTGAGAGAAGAAACTACAAGGATAGTTAAAAATAAACATTCCCGGGTCGCGAATAACCTGGCAATATAAATTGCTACTACAATAATCATTATAATCAGAAAAAAATTGGTTGTCTGTAAAGTCGGTTAACGGACGATAATTTTACATGATAACGCCATATAATAATGATGAAGTGGAAGAGAGATAGATGCGTCACAAGCCGAACGCTTAGGCTGAACGTCATGCTTTTTCGTGAGTGCAGCCGGCGTTTATCGATTTATAAAACGTTATCACGTCAAAAATATTGTGCAATTATGGAGGACTAGCTAGCAGAGGAATAATTATTGTACGAGTAGGTGGATACCCTTGACGCCTGGAGTCATAGCGTGGACGTTCGATAAGGATTGATATGATAAATTTCGGTAACTTATCATCGTTCTCTAGGACAATTGCAGATCGCTAACGTACAAACGACAGTTGACGTCGAATATATTGAGAACACTCAGTCATTGTGAACTGTTACTTATTCTTTAGAGTCATGCTAGGAAATGATGAGAAGTTACCGAAAGTTATTTTATCAATCCTTATCGATCGCCCATGCTAGGACCACTGGATATAATAACAAGGTTTCCACGATAACTCAGAATCCAACATCTCTTTGAAGAGCCATTCAAAACTATAAAAAAACGAGTGTGGTTTAGACCACACGACTGAAGTAAAACTTCTTTATGCTTCGTTCGCCTCGCCCGATCACATTTTCGTAACGCTCTCGTCACGCATTCACCAGCTTACTCCCCAAGGCAAGCGTGCGTAAAGAAGTTTTAATAAATTTTTGAAGTAAAACTTCTTTCACGCTTGACTTGGGGAGTAAGCTGGTGAATGCGTGACGAGAGCGTTACGAAAACGAGGCGAACGGAAGTTGAGAGGGAGATATAAGTTAGTGAAGATAGAAAGAAAGAGAGTTACGTTTCGTACATTACTGTAGGGACAAGAGAGAGAGAGGTGCGAGCACACATTTTCTTTCCCTCTTTCTCTCATAGTCAGTTTCGTTTCGTATATCGAAGACACAGAGAAGAGAAGGCAGTTGTGTGGTCTAAAGCACACTCCTTTTTTTCGTATGTTTTTTACATCACTTTTCAAAGAAGGTTCTGAGTTGATTTCTTTTATAGTTGTCCGGTCACCATTACCAAGTATATTAACCCTTTCCTGATATTAAAATGTATTTCAGATTATTATTTGAATATCATATTTATTTAATTCAGTTCTGGAAAATTTATATTTCACGCAATGCATCACCTCTGCCATAGGTCACCCAAGTGCTTCGCTACATTTAGTGAATTAGCATGGGGTGTCTGCGTTCATGGAACAGATGCGTCCGCACACCTATCTACTGCGTGGCGGGCCGTGACTGTTGAAAGCTTTTTGACCTTTCCAGCAGGACTCTCTTGACCCATCGCCTTGCACTGCCGTTACCCACGAAACATACATCCGTCACTCCTGGACACACTGACCCCCAGATTTCTACCCACATCACAGTTCTTTTTCCTTTCCATAACAGTTTTCTAAAGATGATATAGGTCCAGGACTTCATTCATTTGATCTACTTGAAAAAAATGAGACAGGTATCTGAAAAAAAATGAGACAGGTATCTTCTTTTGACTAAAATTCGATAATATGTTTTTACGATTGACAGTGTATTGCTATCCCAAACCATTGTCAAACCGCAACATGACATTCAAACAAATTCAAAATAATAATAAAATATCTCCAAAATAAATAATAACTAAAACATGCATAAACTAAAATGAATACACCTTACCAAAAGGAAATAGGCTGGGCTCTATTAAATGATTTTTGAACAGAAAGAAAACGAGATTTTCTGATGACATGCCGTTTCATTCATTTCATGTTATTCGCAACCTATTCCGCCAATATACAGTTAAGCGATTAAGCCCTTCCTGGTACCGAAGGATTGTGTGCTTTGAACAGCCTGTCAAATACTTGTTTAACGTTGGACACGTGTAACATTATCGGAAATCATGATCACGTTCAGCATGTTTTGTTATAAAGATGGATATAAATACCACACAAGTGTAATTGCTTGTTAAAAAAATTAACAGGCAAAAAATATTGGATGAAATATGAACTGATTTTATTATGTACATTATTTGTTGGTTGTATGTTTTTTGAGGTGAAAACTTCTTTAGCACCGTTGTTATTTGATACTCAAAAGAGACAAACACATATATCTATAGGATTCAACAGGTGAGAGAATGAGATAGCAATAAAATATTTATTTATATCACAGGTTCTCGGTTTCAGTATAACAATAGTAGCGCCTGACTGACCTTAGCGGCCAAACATTTTGCTGACCAAAGATTGAATCTAACGAAATCAAAAAAACAAATAGTTTTATTTTTTTAAAAATCAAAATCCCATCTTCAAACCACTCCAAAATGAACGGGCAAAGAAAACACAAAAAGCTACAACTAGCGACTCAGAAGACGAAACCACACTTACTATGCACTGGAATTCGACGCCAAAAAATGAAAAAAATCATGCTTCACATTGATAAAAAAATTGATTTGTAGTCTCCTCACTCTTGTCTACTACCTGAAGATTTCACTTCTACCGCGTGTGAGTTGCACAATCTGATTTTTTTTAAATTTTTGATATATATTGACAATTATTTAAAAAAAAATCATTTTTTCTAAATTTTGCCTTGATTTTCACTGGCTTGCGCTAGTTTCAATATAAGACCGCAGGAAATCGATAGAATTCACTAGCCTTACTTATCGTTACCTTGTTTGGATAAGGTTTATTTATTTATTTATTTATTTATTTCTATACATTACAGTATTTACCTTTATAATTTTATTATGTTGGGTGTAAGGTAGGTTTGTGAAGGTGAAACTGTGGATAGGTATTGTTGTATGTTTCGTGAACACCTCACTAACTTCTAACTTCACTTTATCCTGTCATGAAATACGAGGTGCCAAAGTTTGCAAAGACGATTTCTCATTATCCATATACCAATTGCTGATTATGAGGTTGAATATTGTGTAAAGTATTTTATTTAAACATGTTTTAAAGGAAAATATTTAAACAGGACATATACTTACCATTTTAAAACGTACCTAAACATGGAAATAGAACTATATGCAACCAGCTAGGGCAAAATAATTCTTTGCATAGGTTCCAATTACATTTTCCCAGTGTAATTCCAAATAGGGCCATGTTCTATTACATATTTTCCATTAAAATATGATCAACTAAAATACTTGATTGAACCTCAAAATCAATTTTATTATATAAATTATGAAAATTCGTCTTTGTAAACTTTGAAACCTCTGAACATGGTTAAGTGAAGTTAGAACCCTATCCAACCAAAGTGATGAACTATAATGCGGCTCGTAACAACGATCAACTCTCAGATACAAACAAAATAGAGAGTGTACGTGATGATAGAACCTTGTAAATAAATGGAGTGTGATTTTAGAATTTCTTCACAAAAGTATTTATGGAAATTCAACATATATGGTTGTAAAAATTACTTTGGTTATAGAAATGAGCAAAACAAATGATTTTGCATTCAAAGGTTATTTTTGAAAAATAAAATCGAGTGCAGTTCACACGCGATACAAGCCTTCACCAAAACAATCTTAACCAATAGGAGCTTTGAAGAGTGAGATCACAATCAAAGTAGCCAATGAGCGTAAGCTCGACGCTTCGTACGTACTGTAAGTAAGTAAGGTTTCATTCTATCTCATTCTCTCGCAGGCTAAATCCTATTTTATTTTATTTTATTTGGGAGACTAACAGTTTACATTGATATCAGAGCATAATAGTAATTGAGTCACAATAATTGTACCATTTACAGGTTTCCACATGGGTGTTATATACAAGTGATTTGACAGATAATAAAAATTATATTACAAGAAACAATTATTACAAGTTATTTAGGCGGAAATAGGGAGGAGGTAGGATGGGGGGGGGGGGGGGATCGGTTAAATTGAGGTATAGTAATAAAAATATGCAAAGCAAAAAATAAAAATTAAAAAAAAGAAATTCATTAGGTGAATGATTCTACAGATGCACGTGCTTGTCTCTTTTTAGTGCCATTTCCGTTTCACCCGAGTTTCAAATCACAACATAAAGAAGTTTCACATCAAAAAAATGTTAGTTAGAACATTGTCCAACTGAAGTGACATCATCCCGATCCCGGTAATCGGACAATTCAGAATCATGCAACTTCAACAGCTCCATTGAAAAGACATTAAAAATGATGAAAAAAATGATTAAATAGTTTAAGTTAGGTTAAGTAAAGGGGTTTTTGAAGTGAAAATTCTATAGCACGGCTGTGATTTAGATTTCGGATGAAAAGGAAATGACGATAAGTGCACCTGCGACGCATCAACTGCGCTCATCGGCCGCTTTGATAATGATGTCACTTTTAAAGGGTCTGCGCTCATTGATCGCTTTGATTATGACCTCACTTTTCAAGTATTGGTAGAGGTTGTTTTGGTAAAGTTTCGCTTCTACCGCGTGTAAAAAATTTTTTTTGGGTCAATTATTTTGTTTTTGGGTCAATTTTTTTTTCATAACTTTCAATAAATTTTCAAAGGTGTGTTGAAATGACACTTTGTTGAGTTGAGTTGAGTGGAACCCCAAATGAATGGTAATGAAACTTTTACTACCCGTAATCAGTAAAAGTGTTTTTTTTTTCAATTAATCAACTACCCCATATTTGCATATAACATTGCATCACGGCGATGTTGATACTGTTAACAATCTAATTACGTCGTTATCGAGGAAAACAATGCCGGCGACTCTATTCTGTTAAAATGATTATCTTTCATTCTTGAAAGTTTCCCGAGTCGTTAATTCGCCCGGGACGGCTGCACCTGAATGCAAACTTCCCCTTTGCCATCAGAATTTTTATATGCCGGTGGAGAATTTTACTCCCGAATGAAATATTAAAATTCCCAGACTGCTTGAAATTTTCCCCGCTAAACACGGCGGCACGCGGAAGGTTTTTAAATAATAAATTAACATTTTCCACGAATCTATTTCATAATTTTAAGGTGCTTCAGAAACCACTAGATTCGGTTTTTGCTTTGCCCACGAGGAGTTTTGTTGAGCGAATTTCCCGACTCTCGCTTTTTGCGGTGCTTGAATTTATGCCCAATCCTGCACTAATAAATAAATTCCGTATCACAGACTTAAACTTTTTCAATTTTAAAATAACAGTTTCATAAATTTCGGTACTTATTTTATTTTATGTTTTTATGAATGCGGTGAATTTAAGCGCACTTGAGATATATCTCCACTAACACAATATATGTATATTCTCGAACATGGTATGACGTAAAACCGTTAAAATTTAAAGGGTTTATAAATATTATTCGTTATTAGTAAATGCATTGAAGGCAAAGAGAGAGAGAGATATAATTGGATTCAAAATCTACGTGGATGGTATTAGTGCAGTTCCATTTATTTGTTTCATGTTCCAGTCCACGCACATTAAATATGAATGTTAGGAAATGAGGGCATTAGAAGAAGAAGAAAGTATACTTGCAATAATACATTTCTACAAAACTTATCACTAAAATAATTCAAAATGAGCAGACAAAGGAAACCAGCGACATCTTGCGACGCAGATGAAAATGACATACCTTCAAACAAGACTGCTCCCAAACAAAGGATCAAGGACACCCCACAGAATACGAATACAAGTGAAGTACCTAATTCTAATGAAGAATGTAACTCCCTCTATGAGCGCCTTACGAAACACTTCGATGCAAAAATCACGGAAATAAAAATAATGTTTACAGATGAAATCAATGAACTAAAGAGAAGCAGTGAATTCATATGCAACCAATACGAAGATCTGCTCACAAGATTTAAAAAAATGGAGGATCTACACAAAGAGACCAAATACCTACGCGAGGAAAACGAAAATAAAAACATCAGAATCTCTTCTCTAGAATGTCGTTTGGCAGAATTGGAACAGGAAAAACATTTTGACAGCATAGAGATGGCGGGAGTAAAGCTGCAGCCGGGAGAACCACCTGTGGAAGCGGTACTTCGGGTCGCCAGCTCCCTGGGAATGCCCCTGCTACAGCAGGATCTGCGAATGGTGACCTCAACACAGGACAGGAGACACAACACCCCGGACAAACTCCGTGCTGCTTTCCACAGCCTGAAAACTAGGGATTCCTTTTTAACACTAAAAAACGCGGCCAAAACATTAATTTCAAACTCCCCCATATTCATAAGTGAAGTACTTACACCGTACTACAAAGAATTACTTTGGAAAACGAAGCAATCAGCAAAAGACAAAAACTTCCAATTCGTATGGTTTAAATCCGGAAAACTGCTGGTCCGGAAAGGGCCAGGGGAAAAAATTATACAAATAAAACACGAAAATGACTTAAAAAAATTATGTAACTAATGAAGGTCACTCAGACCTCATAACAAAACTATCCGGATTTATACAACATCATGGCTGATCTACTCTCAATGAACTTAAATAGCTCTCACCAACATCATATAACCAACGACCCTAAAGTATGTGATGATATTTTTAACAATCCAGATTCTCTGACACTAATTAACCAAAATATAAGATCACTTAATCGTAACTACGACGAACTTGACATACTCTTACACAACTTTAATACAGATTTCAAAATTATAATCCTAACGGAATGTTGGATATCAACCGCTTTTACAAAAAAACATAAATTAAATTATACTGAGTATCACACATTAAAAAACAAAAATCAAAATGATGGGATTGTTGTGTACATACATGATAGTCTTAACGCCTCTGTTTCAGAAATCGACTTGATAAATACTAACTGTCTACAAATAATCATCGACTCAGATACGTGTGTTCTCGCCCTGTACAGATCACCATCCACACATAACGTTACACCATTTATAATAGCTTTAGATACTCACCTAAAAAAACTCACTGCATACAAAAACATCATTATAGCTGGTGATCTAAACATAAATATACTTCCTAATGGCCACCCTCAAAATATCGATTACCAACTAATGCTTCTGGAACACGGCATTATTAGCATCATTAACACTCCTACCAGAGTAAGCAAAGACTCAGAATCATGTATAGATCACTTTATGGTAAAATCAAAAAGTCCAATATGTAGTGCAGTATACGAATCCACAATCACAGATCATTACACAATTATGATAGGCCTAACTTTGCTAACTAGAAACTCAACTTTCCAAAATTATACCACAAAAAAAATAATTGATTACGTTAACCTAAAACAATGTTTAGAAATAAAAACGTGGGAACATCTTAGAAAATATAACTCGGCAGAAGAGGCCTGGAATTTCTTTTTAACATACCTACAAACTCTCATTACCCAAAATACCAAAACGGTATGCATACCTATTCCACACCGTAAAATAAGACTTAAAAAATGGATTACCCAAAGCATCATAAATAGCATTAAAAAAAGGGACAAATTACACAAACAAGTCAAACTGAACCCATATAATACCTCGCTATATTTCTTCTACAAAAGGTACAGAAACATCTGTTCTTTAACAATACGTAAAGCCAAAGAATTATACTATAGAAACAAACTGATAACATCAAACTATGACCCTAAAAGCGTATGGTCAATTCTGAGGGAAAGTTCGCATTCACAGAAGAAAAAAGACGATACCATAAAAAATCTACTCATTGATGATAAAGAACTCCACTTTCATGACAACCCTACACGTATCCTTAATTACATCAACAAACACTACACAAATATTGGAGCTAGCCTAGCTGAAAATATCAAAATTACCCAGCCTCCCCAAGATATTCAGGAACCTCAAAACAATACATCTAACATAAGCAATGAAAATTTTAACAGACACTTCAAATTACAAACTATTACAATAGAAGATACCAATAAAATAATTCATTCACTAAAGATTAACAATACTGCGGGTCCTGATGGTATAGACTCTAAAACTATCTTAACATTAAGCCAACAACTACTTATACCACTCACATATTTAATTAATCGTAGTCTAAAAGAAGGAATTTTTCCTAGCTTACTAAAAAAAGGCCTTATTATTCCAATTTTCAAATCAGGACAAAAAAATAATGTTAACAACTACAGACCCATTACGCTACTAAATACCATTTCGAAAATCCTGGAAAAAACTATTAAAAAACAGCTCCAACACTATTTAGAAGCAAAACAAATACTCTCGGTAAACCAACATGGCTTCAGGAAAAACAGGAGCACAGAACATGCAATAGCTACCGTAACGGACTTCATTACACATAATCTAGACGCTAAAAAAAAAGTTATCTCTATTTATTTAGATCTATGTAAAGCTTTCGACACAATTTCACATAAAAAACTTTTCAAGAAGTTAAAAAACATTGGCATTAATGGAGTAGAATTCAATTTAATTAAAAGCTTCATGTCTGACAGAACGCAACAAGTAAAAATTGACAACAAGACAAGTGAACCACTTTCAATTACGTACGGAGTCCCACAGGGGAGTGTACTTGGCCCTTTATTATTCCTCATTTATATAAATGAACTGTGCGACATTAAAATTGAAGGTAAAATCGTAACCTTCGCTGACGATACAGTTCTTCTCTGTCAAGCAGCCACATGGAAAGATGTATTTATAATAGCCGAAAAAAGTTTATCAATCGTCAAAAAATGGCTAAACAGTAATACTCTTACAGTTAATACAATCAAAACAAAATATATAACTCATAGTATTACACAAAGAGGTCAACCTCCATCAAACATAGGCTTGATTATACATGACTGTACTTTATCCAACTGCCAGTGCGAACATATAGAAAGGGTAAAACATACAAAATACCTGGGGGTTATTATTGATTCACACTTACGCTGGACTGACCACATTAATTTCATCACAAATAAACTGAAACGAGTCATGCACCTAATAAAGTACGTTAAAAACATCTTCCCACTAATAATACTAAGATCGATCTATTTTGCACTTTGTCAATCCATTGCCACATATGGAATACTAGCTTGGGGAAGTGCTACAAACATAGCAATTGACCCAATTCAAAAAATACAAAAAGCAATAATTAAACTCATCCTGCAAGTACCATTTCACACAGATTCTAGCGAAATCTACAAAGCATTAGAAGTCATGTCAATAAGACAACTTTATGCCAAATCTGCTATAATATACCTTGTCCAAAACAAACAACACATTCCAATTCAACCAAAAACCATAACAAAAACCAGGTCCTCAACAAATAAAACACTGAACATACCGATAACCCACACCACACATGGACAAAGACACTTTCAGTATTATGCAACCAAACTTTTTAATTGCATGCCCATTACTTTGAAACAAATATTATCTGCAAATACATCTACAAACATTCATAAAAAATATATCACTGACTGGATTAAAAATCAAGATATTAACTTTATACAAAACATTATTATTCCCAACCAAACGTAACAAAACTATAAAAAGTATAAAATTAAATAAACCTAAAAATTAAGTAGTTTTTCAAGTATCCAACAACTATACATACACTTACAATTTATATATGTGTGTACATATATGTATGTGTATGTGAATGTGTATGCGTATGTTTACGTATGTATACGTATGTATATATATATTTATATGCATGTGTGCAGGTACATGTATTTTTATGGATATGTATGTATGTGTATGTTTATATATGTATATATTTATATATTTTTTATATTCCTCTAATATATTTAAATACTTTTTTTTGCTCTTCTAAATAACCAATGTAAAATAAATATTAAAATTTGAAAAAAAAAATTCATATAAAACTTTCTATTACAACACATAAATACTTGTCATACATAAACATAAATAAACACGTAAACACCTCAGCACAGGTTTTCCTAGTGAGGTGTTCACGAAACATACAACAATACCTATCCACAGTTTCACCTTCACAAACCTACCTAATAATAATTTGTAAAATACCAATACGATGAATAAAATTGTTTAAAATTAGTATAAGCTTAAAATAGTTTGTTAAATAAAGTACAGCATTCAAAACAAGGGTTTTTTTTCTACATTACTCCAGGAGGCCACTAGGAAAAAAATTCTTTCAGGACCTGTGTCATCTGAGATGCTGAGTGGAGATTTTTTTCGAGGAGAAGAAAGAATAAACATTGGTCTTGAAGAGACCCATGTTGTAGGAAGGAGGAAACACAGAGGCCGGCAAATCGTTCCACAGCAAAGAAGCGATCCGTTCTCATGTGACAAATGAACCGTGTACGTATGTTGGATGCGCATTTAGCGTTTATCGTTTAGCGTTTACCGACTATGCACCAGTGCCAAAGGTATCAATGACACTAGTTCCTCGGAGCATTTTCCGTTGAAATACTTGTTTAACAAAGATAGCATTCCCACCCGACGCCCGTGCTCTGAAAATTGAATCCGTTTGTTAAGAGGAACGTATACGCGGCCCGTTTCGGCCAGTTTCATACAACTCTTAAATTTGGATTTGAGATCAAATTACCCAACCTAACTGAAAAATTATTTTTGTAATCAAAAGATATTTTAAATGTCTAGTACGGATGTGATGAACACCCACAAATAATTGCCCAATTTGCCTCTAAAACCATGAAACACTAAAAACTTTAATGGCCTTTATCTTATAATTTAAAGCAAAAATAAATAAAGTAGCTCACATTTGTACCAAATATTTGATATACCTTTTGATTACAAAAATCATTTTTCAGTTTGGTTGGGTATTTTGATCTCAAATCCAAATTTAAGATTTGTATGAAACGGTCCGAAAAGGGTCGAAAGGGCCGCGCAAACCTTCCACTTAAGGTGGGAGAATCTATCAAACGGTCTGCCCGTTTCTGCACAGAGTCGAGGGTTTTTTCAGGTATTTTGGTGCTTCGTAAAAGTAGCTGCCAAAATCAACCTTGGCAATTGCAATTTGTACAAGGTTAGCAGTTGTGTATAAATAAAGCATCTGCGGGCCCTGTACAGTACGCCTAATTTTTGGGAGGCTAATTTAATTCTGGCTTCGATTGAACCCCCATACCTGTGTGTGTGTGTTTATACGCTTTCAATATTAATTATGTGTGTTACACCCTTATATTATCATTATACTAGTACATAGCTGTAAGCTGTAATTGTATCATCATGCATATTACCAGATGATACCGCTAGTTAATACCACCAGAAACTCCTTGCTTGTGGCAATAAATGTAACAGAAAAATTTATGCTCCGGCAATAAAACACTGTAGATATGAATACATATTGGTTTATGAGACATTCATGTTACCCGCAGACGTTATAAAAATATTTTCCCGGGGGTGATCCTTAAACTTGCATACAATTACCCGCGTTGCCGTTGTCAATAAATAAAATATGAACTGGAGTTAAACCAATTCAACTCGTAGCAACGTCAGAATGTTCTACATTTGTAAGATCGTTATTTTGCCCGTGTTATTTAACTTTTAACATGTTAGAAGTGACGTTTTCTGTAACTTGTTAGAAGTGTTGCTATCAGTACAGGGATGATTTATCCGTATGAATGCATTTTTTTTCGTATCTCAATCGACATTTACAGTAAATTATGATTGCCTACTTTAAGGCGGCTCTAATATTGTTAAGAAATTTATTGCTTAGTTAGAACTTTGAAAAGTGTGATTTTTGTGTTTTGAAGTGAGCCGTCCGTTAAGTTAAAAAATACTTTATACTTTTCTTTTCTTTTCTGTAAGCTGTTTCCGTATCTTCTGTTTTATTTTTTTTTACATTAGCTCACACCGGAGGTTTCGAGGAAAATAAGTTCCCTCGGGGCCTTAGTCATCTTAGGGGTAATGGAGGATCTTTTTAAGGAAGAGAAGGGTAGGAAGTTCTGGGATGAGGGGTGGGTAGGAATCCGGAAGTCAGTGTGTCCAGGAGTGACGGACGTATGAACCCATCCCTAACTATGGAGCAAAATTAAAACATTTAAAAAAATGTACTTATGCTTTTAGCGAGTATAATAAAAAGAATCAATTTTACTTTATTAGAAACATTTACTGGTTTACAAATCCTTCACAAAATTAGGTTATAATTTGGTTATAAAATTCTTCTAATCGGTAACCGGACAACTCAGCATGAAACCAACTCAGAACCATTTCATAAAAGTCATTAAAAGTGATGAAAATAATTGGTTAAATAAGTTACGTTAGGTTAGGGTTATGAGCTATTTTAAAATATTTTTTCAAAGCTTTGAATTACTTTTCAAAGAGGTGTTGAGTTGACTTTATTTTCAGTTGGCATGGAACCCTTCTAATCATGCAGAAATAATGACAAAAAAGGTTAATAATAAAACTGGCACCAGAAAAGTAAACACAAACATATACATAAGTAATAAATAAGCAGTGTGCATTTTTGTGGCTAGGAGATAAAGAAAATCAAAGAAAAGTCAAACAAATCTGAAAACAGTAGATTTAAAGCCGAACAATATGGTAACATGACAGTTTATCACTAGTTGGCCCAAAATAATTATATTCTATTGTAATATAATATAAAATTATCCGAAAGTTGACCGAAATCATTATATTTATTTATTTTATTTTATTTTAGGAAAATCAACAGTTTACAACTTGATTAATTTATACAAGTTTAATTTACCTATCTGAAAAACCAATTAAAGATTTCCTCATTATACTATTACATTATGTTTCTATAAAATAAAAAGTAATCTTACAATAGCTAAGAGAAATTACATTATTACAACAAGAGGCAGTACATAATATAAGCCGTTCCATAATATATCACACAGTTTTTTAATCATTAATACATTTTTAATACATCTTTAATAGATTTTTTATATTTACTTACATCACAATTGAAGATATCTATTTCAGAGAGAATATTATTATACGTTGAACACAGTCTTGTAAGTCTATTCTAATGTAATATAAAATAAATGTGGTTCAGACTTCTAGTTAAATAAGAGGAAAATATATTGTTTTTCCAGAATATAAACTTAAAAAAAAAAAAAAATTAAGGATATTTTTAAAGTCGATTTTTAGGTTGAAATTGGTAAATAATGCACTTTTATTATAATGTTTTAAATCAACTATCCGCTCACCAAAAAATTTATTGATGTATATTTTAAAATTTCAAATTCGAAAGTAATCGTAGTAGTCATGAGAGAAAAACACGTAGGTATTTGTATAATTTAAAAAAAATAATAATAAAGTACAGAAAAATCCAAGCAATTACGTATTTTCAGTGCGAAAAAATTCACTTGATTTTTTTATTAGCCAGTTAAAAGCATGCAAGAGGATTATATCTGACGTTAAACTGCGCCGTCGCGACATTTGATTTGACACTTGTGATGTTTAGCAAACTTCTAGTGGTTTTATTACATACTTGCTTGAGGTTTTATGCGATGACATTTATTGTGTCATTGGTTTTATGAGATTGAATAGATTAAATAAGATTATATAAATCCAACACGGAGATAAATGTTATCTACGGGATAATTTCAAGAAATATTTCGCACTTCCGGCACTACACCGCCATAACTCAAAAATAGAATGTTTTAAGTTAAGTATCTAGTATGTAAGAGCATAAATTTCACACGGCAAATCTGTTGCAACGGTTACTATCAAGTTACAGTTTACCAACTACAGAAAAAAACTCGACTGCAGTTCACACGCGGTAGAAGCGAAAATTGACCAAAACAATCTCAACCAATACTTGAAAAGTGAGGTCATAATCAAAGCGACCAATGAGCGCAGACCTCGCGTAATATCCGTTTTGTATCTAAACCAATAGGGAAGCCTTTAAAAGTGACATCATCTTCAAAGCGGCCGATGAGCGCAGTTGATGCGTCGCAGGTGCAGTAATCGTCATTTCCGTTTCATCCAAAATCCAAATCCGTGCCGTGCTATAGAAGTTTCACTTCAAAAACTCGAGTGCAGTTCACACGCGGTGGAAGCGAAACTTCACGAAAACAATCTAAACCAATAGGAGCCTTGAAAGTGATCATAATCAAAGAAAATCTTGAAAAGTGATCATAATAAAGCGGCCAATGAGCGAAGTTTGACTCTTCGCAGGTACTGTAATGCATCATTTCCGTTTCATAACTCAACCAATAGGAGCTTTGAAAAGTGGGATCATAATAAAAGCATTGATGACGCATTATGACGCATTACAGTACCTACGAGCGCAATTTGACGCTTCATAGGTACTGTAATGCGTCATCCTTTTTTAATTATCGCGTCATCATTTCCGTTTCATCCGAATTTCAAATAACAACGGGTCTAATGAAGTTTCACTTCAAAATCATTTATGTAAGTATGATTTGAAGAACCCTTGTTGTTCAAATATGATTTGAGATTTTAACGGCCAAAAGTATAACCGTGTTTTATTTTTGGAATATTATGTCGTGTTGCGCCACCTCCTTCTTTCGCAAACATACCCTTCAGTGCTACAGTGATGTATAAAACTATATATACACTGTAATGCTGTCCGAAACGTTGGCTAAGGAAGGAGGTAGCGAATACTCCTAAAATAAGTGCCTGCCGTTTATATAAAAAACACGGCTGCGTCTAACGCTCAAGGTGTTATAATCTTGTTAATTTAATTCTCTGCCCTTACTTTGTAGCACTGGGGTTCGCAAGGTTACAAAAGAGTTTGTTTCATGAATAAAAACTACACTAAATGATCAATTTACACGTACGACGCGTCTTTTACTAGGCATACGTTCTGTCCAAAAGGGTTAGGGTTGGGCTATACCTATATATCTGGTGCTTAGAGCTGGAAGTGTCTATGTTAATTTTGTGAATAGCTCAGGAAAGAAAATCGTTTTTCAAGTCTTGGCGTAAAAACACTGAAACAATACTTTGACTTCTACAATATAATTTGACTTCTTTGACTAATATAATTAACAGCCCTGAATTATTGGGGCTCATAAATTTTATTTTGCCATCCAGAAACACAAGGTCAGTACTACCATTTTTTTATTTTATTTTATTTTTTATTTTATTTTATTTTATTTTTTTATTTTATTGTGGCAATACTGCGACCATGGCCCATTTCAATATACCACTACATAGAATTTAAAATTTAGGCAATATGTATTCGCACATAGACGTATGGAATGTGTCGCTGATATAATAAAAAACGAATTAATGAAATCATTTATTTACAATTCAGGTACTTACTAAGGAAGTTCCTTGGAAATTTGTGAAATAAATTTACCTAATATATTTATAACATACGTATCGTATCGTACTAATGCATCTTAGTAATTAATTGTATGATTTAAAGTAATTTTATAAACCATCACAATTATATATAAAAAAAATTAAAACTTATTTTCTTTTCGTCATTGTTACCAACTTACAAATATTGGTACGATCGTACAATAGTGGCTCTTCTTATTATTTTGTTCACAGATTTTCTTAATTTCATTGTTTCATTGGAAATAAGGTTTGTTTCCTAGCTTGTAATAGATTTGACTTATTATTTACCTACCAGTAAACACCTTCAACGTAACTCTTAAGTTAAGTTATTTGCAAATATATCATATTAAAATATATTTTTTCTTTGTTGCAATATTGTAATATTTAAATATACAAGCTCACTTGATCTTATTTTCATGTTGTTGTTATACATTATCTGTGTTATTATGTAAAAGCCGAATGAAGTTAATTTTTAGAATAAATAAATAAATAGTATTAGATAAATGATGTATATGTATACTTAATATTACCTACATTGTATACAGCCAACGATACTCTATTATGTACGTTAAGTCCACATTTAACTAATATAACAGTAATAGTAAATAACCGGAGTGGTAGGTACCGTATTTCGTGCGGTCACGTGATAGTTTCGGTACCTTGGTACCTCTGTTCTATTGGGTAAAATTCATATACCTACTAATAATATACGGGCGAACAGGTACACGTGAACAGCTGCAAATATGCGATTTCTGGCGTTGGGTGCAATATATACATTTACTGAATTTAAGAGTATTAAATATGTGTAACCTGGACACTTCCACATGTCCGTTATATTGAACGTCAAGTTGCCAAAATTTCATAAAAAGTATCAAAATATTGCTTTAAGGGGCGGGAAAAGGGGAAAGGAGTAATTTTTCGAAATCTCATGTTAACAGTGACCTTCTTATTAATTTGAAGGTTTAGTGTGCAAGATTTCATCAATCTCGAAATAGAACTGCATATATGTATAAAAAATTAAAACCACACCGGGACGCTTCTTTACATATAAACATAGATAATATATATTTGAGGTAGCCATCGTAGCTTTACACAAAGTTTTTCGAAATCATGTACGTAAATCGTAAATCATAAATTTTCCTCTAATTTTGAACGACTAATGTACTAAATTTCATCGAATAGTATCAAAATTCTGCTTTAAGAGATGGGAAAAAGGGATGATGATGGTTTTTCGAAATTTAATATTAACAGTATCCTTCCTCTTATATTTAAAGTCAGATCGTTATCGTTCTGTGAATAAAACTGTAGGTTTGTATAAAAACCAAAGCCACACGACACTACTGAAGTCCCGGTGTTGCCCGGGCTTTATGTGGAGTTTTTAGAAATGAGATTAAGACAATAATTTTCTTATTTTTTTGAACGTCAAGTACAAAAAATTTCAATCAAGAAGTGTCAAAATAGAGGTGGGGTAATTTTTCGATACCAAAAATTGTACAATGACCTTTGTTTGGAATTATAATTGTCCTTTCCTGAAATTCCTACCCACCTCCCACTACCTACAGTGCAAGTCAGTGCAAAGATAACCTTCGGCGGATAAGCAATGTATTATTATGAAATTCGTATTTGTTCACATTTTCGAAGTGCTAATTACATGTGTGTGCAAAGACCAAATAACTTATGTGGATCATACCATTTGTACAGTTTGGAACATTTTAAGTGAATTCTTATGTGCACATCAACCTAGCCCGCTACATTAACTACAGTGAGTTTTTTATGCCGTTCCTATTTCCCTACCTATTAAGAACATTTCCTAACAACCTTCCCCTTGTTTTAAAAGCAAAATTTTATCATCTTTGCCGCACAAACAGGTTCATATATTAGAAGACATAGATTAATTTATTCTTCTTCCAAACCAAAACTTTTCCTTCATGAGAGCGTTCAAGTTACTTAATGTTAAAAAAGAAAGGTAAACCTACAAGCATATTTTCAACTAGAAAAGTCAAAATTTCTCCAAAAAGTTCCGTAATTCCTGTTCAAGGGTGTTCGTAGTTTCCACCATATCAAAGTAAAAGAGGTAAGACTGAGTATTTGAAGCTTTTAAAGTGAGCAGATCCTATATTGTAGCCCGCTGAGAACTACGATTCATAAATAACGTGAAGAGATTTTTTAAAACTAAATGGTAATTTTTTTTTAACAGCACTAATAATTTTTTTTCGTTTATTTTAACATTAGCGGAAAAATGCTAGCATTGTTGTAAGATATAAGTTTCTAGAGGAGGTAAGATGTCTGCCAGGACAGATAAGGATTATGCCGTCACTTATCCAAAGAAAATTATATTTATGGTTAGTTCGTTATTGATTGCATACTAATTCGAATTTCGAATTTGAACTTTAATCTAAAGTTTATTCTATTAAAAACTTTCAATTGAAACATTCAAATTTACTTTTCGAATCAAATTTAAATTTCGATCACCATTAGTAAACTATAAAATATTTAAACAAAATTTCGTACACATAACCATACATTAATTTATTACAAAATATTATAAATTTGGTTACCCACAATCAATTCCAATTTTGAAAATCAAACCAATTCTAGAGATCATTGAACCCGAGTTACACATAGACACAGAGACATGTCCATGAAATTATTATTTTCGATAATATCTTTTTTATTATCCATGCCTAGTATTACCGAATGGGAGGATTTTTCTTCCTTTAAATAAATCTCTTACAATCTGTACTAATACTATAAATTCGAAACTGGGTGTTTGTTTGTTGTGCTTTCACGCATAAATCAATAAACTGATAAAAAAAAATTTAAAAATTCTTTCACCAATAGAAAGCTACATTATATGCGAGTAATAAAGACTGTATATAATGATTAACTCTGCAGTTACGAAATTATAAATATTAATATATTATATTTATTACATGTTTTCTGTCGCTAACAAAAGCGAGTTATTGCTAACATCAGAAAACACATCGTTGCCGTGGAAAGATGTTAACATATTTGCTGGAAATTTTATTTCAGGCGTCGTAGTTAATATCTATCTATCTATATAAACAAAAATGAATCTCTGAAATGTTTGTACGCATAACTTCCGAACGACTGCAAAAAATTGGATAGTTGTTTGTTTTACCACTGGTGAGCTCTGGCATTATGAAATTTGGGTGGCACGCAAGCTAATTGGAAACTGAATGTATGAGGGGGGAATAATTGATAAGTAAAAGCGCTACAGTAATTTTCCCTTAATACTATTCGCTCGCATAAAAGCTGGTCTATAATATCTGTACCTATAACTACATTTTATCCAGCGAGAAAAAAATGTTAAGGTACGCAATGTTTTGTCATGGTAAGGTAAGCAAGACATTATCTGAATTAAATTACTGTTTCAAAATATACGTCGTAAAAGTGTACTTTTTACGTCTTCATAAATTTTTCATGTTTCAAATTTATTTCATACCATCCATCTTTGTTGAGAATCTATAAAAAGACAACAGTAAAGTCTGGGGCTATAAATTTTGATCTCGGTGGGGCCGGTCTTCGAGGGGGTGAGTTGACCGTTAATCCGTATTTCTGTTTCTCAACATTAGCAGCCTCTAAGGCGGCCTTTATAAATGATCCATCGGATTCGAACAAAGGGGTTTAAAATCGTACCGAATCTCAAGTTTATTGACTCAGAATCTTAACAAACATCACTTTCCAGTGAGATAAATTTAACAGATTTAATTTGTAATTTGGCCATTTGAGAGGATTCTGAATTCTGTGCTATCTCAAGTTTGTAGATTCTGAGATCGGTACATGCTGTGTACTTGTGAATTAAGAATGTTTTTAAAAAGATATTTAAGATGCACACAAAATACATAGGCAGGTACCTAGACGTTCAAATACAGTTTGTCAAATAAGAGTAGAAAACATAGGATGGCGCCATTGTTGTTCAAATGGCAATACTAAAATACACCAAAATTCGATGGTCATGGTAATATATTGTGATAAAATAATAACGTAAAAAGCATATTAGGGGCCATCCATAAATTATGTCACTGCTTAAGGAGGGAGGGGGGGGGGGGGGGTGTAGAAAAGTGTGACATTGTGGGACAAGGGGTATGGGGGGGGTCATCAGCTCTGCGACGTCACACGTAAAAATCAAAATTATTGAAACGCAAAACTTAAATGTAAACGAAATAATGTAAAATTGCAAAATATGTGACGTCACACTAGAGGGGAGGGGTCTCACAAATGTGATGATGTGTGACAGGGACGGGAGGGGCAGGGGGGGGGGGGGGTAAAAAATCATGAAATTCGTGTGACGTAATTTATGGATGGTCCCTTATTAGAAAAAAAGATTTATACGCTCTTTAGTTTGATAGAAATATCATAAGATAAGATTTGAGTTTTTCGCTCTCAAAAGTTATTGTATAAAAGTATTTTTGGGATACAATGCCGTGTTGCGCCACCACCTTCTTTAAATACTGCGTCCATTATCTGGAAGATGCCTAACATATCTGAACTGATGAAAGAGACTGTAACGCTTTCCGAAACGTTGACTAAAGAAGGAGATAGCGCAACATGGCAAAATACCCCAATAATTAATCACTTAAAGCTATGATAACTTTATTCATTCGCGAAAGTTCCCTTCAACCATAAAATTGTGAAACCTTTTTTTGTTTAGATTTACGGTGTGAATTGAAAGTTTCAAAATGTTCTCCAGAGATATATATCACTTTTGCACTTATCATATTGTGACCTAAGACCGCTGAATATTTATCATCATAAAGTAAAGCCTCCGCGAAGGATACGTTTTTTCACTTTCCGATTAACGAGCCTCGCAGGCCTGCCGCAGGAAACCATCGAAAGGCTTCTGTGTATAAAATATCAACCAAAATTCGTTACATGTATTTTTCACATATCCTTTGATGCATATCTGTTCATAAAAGTGTAATACAAATTCCCTTCCAGCGAGTTCATATGAATATTAAATAAACTAGTATAAAAGGACTTAGGCCGCGCATTTATCTCTGTATTTTCCAGTAGCCACATTTATAAGCAGATCGAACCGAGCGGCAGTTTTTATGGCCATTTTCCTTAGAGTTTGGTGATAAAAACCCCCAGACCCGGAATGAATCATTCAGTACGAGTACACACGCAGGTCCGTGCGCCCGCAGCTTTCCGGCCTACCTGAGCCCTGAGGCACTGGGCATAAAGCGAGATAATACAACCGCCACAAATATAAAAATCAAAAAGCGGAGACATGAATAGAAATGTTCTTTCACTATTCTTACACTTTAAAATGTATCGAAAGAATTCGCATTTTTCTCACCTTTCGGTCGTAAATATCACTCGGCTAAAAAAGTTTCGACTTTGTGCGCGACCCCCGCCGCGGGATGGAGATATGACAGGCTGAATGGCCTCACTCGAAATTCTAAGCGCAAAAATATTCAATGCGGAAAATATCGGATTCTGATACCTGGAATTTAATACCTCGACTTGGAGTTTGTAACAGTTTAATAGTACGATGATATTTATATATTTGCCGTGGCAGAGAGGGAAGCTCATGGACCTCCAGCATAAATTTCAAGGGTTTGAAACCGGATGTGTGTTAAACACATTTTAATTTTTTTATTTACAATGGTTGTAAGAAAACTCACGTGAAACCTACAGAAAACTAAAGTAGTACAAGTACTTTTTTTATCAATGTGATGATTTTTTCGATATTTTTGTCGTAGAATTCCAGAGCACTTTCGTTTTGTGTTTTGTTTGCTTCTTTATTTTGGAGTGATTTGAAGATTAGGCATTCATTTTACAAAAATAATAATAATTTTTTTTTTTGGATTTCGTAAGATTCGATCCTTAGTACGCTGAATGTCTGGGTGCTGATGTTCGTCAGACGCTTTACGACACACACTATACTAATAGAGAATTATGTGGGACCGTGGATTTATTATGTTATATTGGAAACGAGTACCCGTGAAATAAATAAATATTTCATTATATACAGGCTAAATCCTAGAGAGGTATGTGTTTGTTTGTTTTTGGTGTCGCTCGCTTCCGTTTCACCGATTTTCAAATCACAATGGTGCTAAAGAAGTTTTCATTTCAAAATCAGAGTGGGCAATTTACGCGCTAGAAGTCAAACCTTCAGAAAATTAAAATAGACAAAAGTGAGAAGACTACAAAGCACTTTTTTTATCAAGGTGGAGGATGTTTATTTCCATATTTTTGTGGTCGAATTCCATTGCACCTTTTCCTATAAATTTTGTCATCATATTAGTACTTGTGGTTTCTTTTTTGGGGTTGCTAGATGATGTCGCTTTCTTTTTGTTTTCGTATGCCTGTTCATTTTGGAGTGGTTTGAAAATTGGATATTGATTATACAAAAATATTTATTTTCTTTTGATTTCGTAGGATTCGATCCCAGGTTGGCTGAATATCTGCAAAGATTCATTGGGCGCTTTAAACTACTACACTTAAGGGGGCTTGCATGGGATCGTGGATTTATCGTATTATATTGGAACCGAGTACCCGTGAAATAAATAAATATTTTATTGCCATATCATTCTCTTGCAGGCTAAATCCTATAGAAGTATATGTTTGTTTTTTTGTATTGTCGTTCGTTTCCGTTTCATCGAGTTGCAAACCACAACTGTGCTGAAAAAATTTTTACTTTCAAAAAGTTCTAAGTTCTAATTATTACCGTGTTAAGAGACCGCCATTCACGATGTATATTTTCCTCAAATGTTAAATTAAATAAACAGATCTGACTCGTCAGATGCGGTCTCAATCTCCCCCTCCTCCATCTACTTTTTCACCCCGCTTCCTTCAATAATCGTTAACATCATCATTGCAATATCTCGCAGGGTAGAATTTGACCCCCTTCATAAAAACTCTCCACGGCTCCGTTCCTACGCCATACGCTTGCAGTCCTAAAAAGGAACGGTTGCGCGGTGTTTTTCATTCAAAACTTAAATTTGAATTTGGATCCAAAACACTCAACCAAGCTGAAAATTTCTCTTTTTCATCAAAAATTATAGCGAACGTCAAGTACCGATATATGTTTCTTGATTTATTTGTGTTTTAAATTGAAAAAAAAAACATAACAGGCCATTAAAGGATTCAAGTTTTCATGATTTTAGAGACAACTTTGACAATTTTTGTGAGTAATTATCGTAATTATAAAAAAAATAATCTAGCCTAACGTACTCTGTAAATATAATAAATCAAATGTAATAAAACGCTAATTAATTATCTAAAATCAATTGGATATTGATTTTACAAAAATTGTATTTTTTTTTTTGGATTTCCTAGGATTCGATCCTTGATCCGATGAATATCTGTCCGCTAAGGTTCGTCATGCGCTTTATACCATTTTAAAGGAGGCTCGCGTAGGACCGTGAATTAATTTTAATTAATTAATTTATTGGAACCGAGTACCCGTGAACAAAATACATATTTTATTACTATCTCATCCTCTCGCAGACTTAATCCTGTAGAAGTATGCGTTTGTATCTTTTTAGTGTCGATCGCTTTCGTTTCATTGAGTTTCTAATCACAACGGTGATAAAGAAGTTTCACTTCAAAAATTAGTCAGTTTTGTAAAGTATTTTGGTCTCAAATCCTAATTTGAGTTTGTTATGTAAAAGGCCGCGCAGCCGTTCCTCTTGACGATCCTCAAAGTGCCATAGAGATATACGAGTACATTTTCTCCGAGAAGTTTATTTATTGGCTTTGCAATGGAATACATCATATAATTATTACGGTAATGAAATAAATTTTCGAAATGAATATAGCGATGATTCTAATATAGGTGAGCACACTAATATTCTTCGTACAACGATCATTTTAAATTACAAGTAAGATAAAAAAACAAAGAGGACCAAAATGAAATATTAGTAAACACATACATATATTAAATATTTTATGCATAAGCACAGGGTATTATAATTATAAAGTGTTAAGTGAGGAGATCATCAGATATATTATTCAAGTACGTTGAAGGCAGTGACTGAATTCGAAAATATATCAAAGCCTGTACTTTGTGATGTTTATTATATTTACTACTAGCGAGTTCCCGGCAAGCGTTGCTATGCCACTCATTAAAGAAATTATTTCTGAATGTCCGTTCCCCTTCCGCCTCCCCTTACTCTCCCGCGTCCCCTTCCCCTCACGCGTTCCCTCTCCCCACTCCCGCTTCCCCCGTCCCGTGAACCCCCTCCCGGGTTCCCCTCCGCTCTCCCGCATTCCATTCCGCAGTCCCGATACATTCAGTTTTCAAACAGCTCGCGTGCCACCTGCTGCAATTTTTATACAAATTTCATAATGCCAGAGCTCACCAGTATATATATAGAAACTTTTGCGGGCGTGCTCACAACAACTCACCAAAGTTTCATCGCAATCGGATGAATGGTTTAGCAACGCATAATTTCATGACGCTATAGCTCACTATTATATATAGAAATCATCGCGGGCATGCACACACCAAATTCCAAAAGTTTCATCGCAATCGGATGAACGGTTTGGCAACGCATAATTTCATGATGCTAGAGCTAACTATTATGTATAGAAACCATCGCGGGCATGCACACATCAAATCCCCAAAACTTCATTGCGATCGGATGAACGGTTTAGCAAAGCGTTGACATCTAAAATGTATTTTGTATTCTCATATAAATATACCCAAGCAAGCATATTTTGATTTTTATATAAACAGATATGTAGTTGATATTGTAACGGTTTTCTCATTAAAAAAAACAACAAAAAAAAACACAAAAGCTTTTGTAAATACCTTAGGAAAAAAGGTCTGTGATAGGTCCCCACACATTTTAATAAAAAAATCTGAACTCTACTTTTCACATATAGTGAAAAGTAGAGAGTAGATACTTTCCATGGAATATGAAACCGCCGCGAACGACCGCGATCTTTTTTATTCTTGCACAGGCACTTAAAATTTTCCGAGTTTATAAAAACCTCATAACTTACCGAACCGAGAAAATTTCCAACAAAGAATATATTTTATATTTAGAAATTTACATTTTACCGAGTAGGTACGGACTCGCTAGGAAAATATAGTGAGAATTTAGAAACTTAAGTGCCACTACCATAAATAAACGGGGATCATTCCCCGCATCTGAGTCAGATAGGAGTTGAGCATTTGGGTAAACGGTTTAATAAGTGAGTAAAGGTAAGCACATACAGATGTGTTCATATTCTTCACATTAAAAACAAGATTATTTAAAAAAAAATGTAAAAGTAGACATAATGAACGGATATTACATGTCCGTAAGCACCGTATAACATATATATTTTTTTAAATTTTATTTATTTATCGTAAAAATGGTACATATTATAGTATTTCTGATCTTCCATTAAAAGCATTTGCATGTGGATGGAAGAAGAGCTTACATTTTATACATATATACAATTAAACAGTCACATTTTTCTCATATATATATAATAGGTACTCTTTTATTTATTTATTAATAAACGCCCTTTTTCGGGGCTTTTACAATATTTCTTTTATTTTCTCTGTTCTTTATTTCTTATAAATTTTATTAACAATATTTTTTTCCAAAAGTATATATTTTTATGACTATACATAACTAAATTACTACATTATACGTATGTATATTATGTAGTAATGTGTATATTTTATGAACCTTTCTCAATTTAAAAAAAAAAATACTAAATTTCTACAGAACCCGCTGACAAACTAATATCAATCAGTTTAACGGAACGTTTGATCGAAAACATGTAAAAAATGTAAATAAATAATAAAGGAATTTATGAAAAAAAAAATACGAGTGTGCTTTAGACCACACGACAGAAGTAAAAAATCTTTATGCTTCGTTCGCCTCGCCCGATCACACTTTTCGTATCGCTCTGGTCACGGATTCACCAGCTTACTCTCCAAAGAAGTTTTATTTCAAATATGAGAAGATTAAATTTAACTGGGCAAAACTGAGAAAATCTTCCACTTCTTGCAGCAGACCAACACCAGAAGAAAACGCCATATTATCTCCCGTGTATTTTGAGACCTTCTATAATGGATGAGGCGATTCGTCTGATGGGTTTCCGACACCAGAAACAAATGGTTACCAATATTGTAAGCGGGCCGCGAAAAATTACTACCATTACCCCTCTGCAGCGCGCATTACGTTTAAAATTGTTTTTGGCTTCTTGCGATAATAAATCTCTTAAATCCACCAATCCGAGATAACGGGATTACCGGAGCCGATGTTAGTTTAGCCTGTTCTTATTACTTATTTATTTAATCCCGAATTAATATTTACGCGATAATGACACATATAACACGATAAAATGACTGTCTGAATTCTAAAGACATAAGTCTAAATATTAATGAGATAACATACATGATTAATTTGATAAACATTGATTAATGAGATAACATGCATTTTTTATATCCTGAAATCAATTGTGTAAATTATATAGTGTACTACTAGCTGTTCACATTTGCAAAGGTGAGACGAGATAAACGTTTCAATTGTTTTATCTAATACAATAATATCATATAATAAAGAAGTTGTTCGTATTATCTCGACAGTGCACAAATACAGTGATATTCGGATTATAGAAAAACTTGCTTCTTTTCCAGAAAAAAAAATTGGATTACATTGCAAAAATTACTGACTGACAATTGCACAATAGTTTGATCTGTTAATGACTAAGCTAAGAATGAATAAGCTAAGCTAAGTTAATGAATAAGCTAATTAAAACGGTTTTCTTGAGGAAAATTGTGCGCATTCATTGTGACATCGAAATTGTTCGAACGAGATTAAGTTAGCGCTCGCTCAAGTGGCGAAAACGCACGAGTTTTCATATCGATTTGAACGTAATATTTATACTTCCGTTTGTGACCGAGTGGTTCAAAGTTCGGATACGAACCCAGGTGCAGCGGGTTCAATCCTTTACAAACCGAGTTCTCCATCTTTAAACTTGTAATTTTCCACTTTTTAAACACATCTATTTTGTATTATCGAATGAATGCAAATCTTGGAAATGAAAATTTCCACTCAGAAACTCAGCAAATAGACACGTTGTCTATGACTATGAATTTTATCAACTTGTGGTGGTGTTCACGCATACACACGCGCACACACACGCATTTCTCTGAAATTGGGTAGTCGGCAAAAAAGAAGGTGCCACCAGATCGAAAATTGAAAATAGATCTATTATAGTAAAAAAAAATGTGTGCAGTTCACACGCGGTAGACGTGAAACCTTCAGAAAACTATAGTAGGCTCGGAAACACCGCAAAAAGAGGAGACCGATAGGCTATGAAGCACGCCACAAAGAGGAGACCGATTAGTCTATCTCATTCTTTTGCAATATAAATCCTACAGATATACGTGTTTGTTGGGTGTTGGAAGAAATCACGCCACTTGTCATGTTATACGTAGCCTGTAAATGTTGGTCTTTGTGTGAATAGACTATTTCTATGGAATGGGATAGTGCCAACTTTTTACTTACAATACAAAAGAAGAACAATTTTACAGAAAAAAAACATTGTAAAAACGGATAATTTTATGATTTTCATCCAACAGTATTTCAATTTTAAAACGAATTGTTTCAGTCCAACGCTGTCCCTGTCGAGTTAGTTTAACACCGGGTGCCTTGCAGGTATCAGTTCAAGAACACAAAGGCCAAAAGGAATTATAATTAAATGCATTGACGGTGACAGTGACAATCAACCGCCCTTCCAGAGCCAGTCTACTCTTTATCTTAGCAAACGCGCGTGAATCCATTCATTACCCATTCGTTTGTCTGATATTATACAGACAGGGTGTTTACTTCTCGGAAAATTAGAGAAGGTACTTTATTTGAGATTAAAAGGCAGATGGAGGGGGAGTGTTCAATTTTTAAACAGTTACCTTTAAACTTAAGTTACTGAAATTATCAATAAATATTTACATTTTCACATTTTATTGTTTACAACTAGCTGAAGTCCCCGGCGATGCCCGGGCTTTACACAAAGTTTTCGAAACCAAATGTAAACCGTGACTTTCCACTTATTTTGAAGGTCACATATGCAAAATTTCATCAACTTTGACAGAAAACTGTAGATTTGAATACAAATTAAATCCACACCGCCCGCTTGCCCGCGGGCAAGATTTTATCTATTGGTGAAAACCGCAAGAAAATCCGTTAAGTAGTTTTTGAGTTTATCGCGAACACAAGGACAGCGCGGAGGACTTTGTTTTATAATATGTACAGATGTAATAATGTGTATTCTGTAAGTGAGTTTAGGTAGTGACCGGCTAGCTTCGTTATAAAAATTAGGTTTGCGACCTATTTTCTCCCGAAATCTCACCAAATCTGATTGTGGTTGTCGGGGTGACCAGTCCCAAAAAGCTTCTATTTTATTGCAACCAATTTCTTCAATTTACTTGTGACGAAATTTGATTCATCACAGACGATTTATATATTCTATTTTCACTGGAATATATATTTATTTTCATTGGATTTTCTTACAGTACCGTTTGTGAACTCTGGTTTCGATAAATTAAACTATCATTCAATAATTCGGATGACTGGAATCGTCCACACTAACGTCTAAGTGGTTTCCACTCAGTAATTTATGCGGAATGTAAATATTTATATTTCGCTGTAAATAAGGTTAAATTGTTTCTTCGAATTCTCCCACATCCCTCAATTGGCATCCTCCGAAGGCGCAAGACACGTCTACTGTGTAGTCATAAAAGGTGTAAGCGGCCAGTATCAATATTTGTCCAGCGGAACCCTTTGGAAATTGTAAGCAAACGAACTTTGAGACATGGAAATGGATAACCGAATGTGTACACTCAAAATAATGGGGGGTGTTGTAGTAATAACATGATAGTGCGCGATGGGAATATCATTTCCTTCTTGCATACCGCCTCGCGCGGAAACCAAGGAGTCGTGAATAGTCTTTGTTCGAGTAAACACGGTCTAGGTAAATTGCTTGAATGCAGTATTATAAAATGCAAAGACTTAATGCTAATAAAAATAGTAAGAGTAAAAATGAATGGCACGAATGATGGATTTCATAAAACGGAATGGGGTTCCGGTTAGCTAACACTGACCCAAAACAAAAAAAAAACATCGAGGCCGTTTTCACATGCCTTGTGAAAACGGCCTTGATTTAAAGTCTTAAGGCCGCATTCTTGAAACGCACAGCGCTGAAAAAGAAGAAGATGGAGAGATATGTAATTACGAGTGTTGGACAGAACGCGCTAATATGTTTAGTCGTAGAATAGCAGCGAAAATTGCGAAAAAGCTTAATAAACCATGACTCGTTTAAAATAGAGCAAAAATCTCGTGGAACGTATCTTAAGTATCATTTAAAGAAACATTGTGAATTTTTTCACAAATATAACTTGTAAAATAAAAGAAATAGACTTGTTTAAAATAATTTTCGGAGCATACTTTGCGATTTTTTTCTATCGAGGGAATTTCATATAATTTGCGTTTCGGCGTGGAACGTATCTAGATATTATCTTCAAAAATAACATATTTTTTTAAGAGCTTAAAAACTTCAAATGTTTAAGGGAGATATGTAAGAAATCGGTCGAAATACGAATAGTAGACCCTTAAGTGTTACGTTTGCGCGGCCCCTTTCGGCCCGTTTCATACAAATCTTAAATTTGGATTTGCGATCAAAATACCCGACCAAATTGAAAAAAAAAATGCTATTTTTATGCTACTTTATTTATTTTTGTTTTAAACTATAAGATATAAGCCATTAAATATTTAACTTGGGCAATTATTTGTGAGTAATTGAAAAACAATAAATTTATTTTTTGCTATATTTAACATAAAAATATATTTAAATATAAAATAAAAAAATAAAAATTAAGAAAAAAAAAATATTTTGATAGGTGTAAATTTAAAATACGAATTACTTGTTTACGGCGGAACAAAAATTTGTCCTTTAAACATTAAAATTGTTTGGTTTTTGGATAGCTTAATACCAAACCAATTAGGAATGTTTTTAAATTTGTATTATAGATGGCCAGTACTTATTTTTAAATTTTTCAAATGCATTATTTGTTCTCTTCCAACAAAGCAAATGAGTGGAGCTTTTTACATACCTTTATAAAAGTAAAATTTTCAAAGCGTCTCTTTTGTTACCTCACGGTGAGAATAACCATTTTTTGTGTGATATAATTTGTCCGTTGGTTTGAGATTCTCATTGTTGTCGGTGGTGATACTGAAAACTACTTTTTCTTTGCCCTAGTCCTAAACTTTTACAAGAAATATTACCCAAAAAATGCATTTTTTAAAGTGCGAATTTTGCAGTTTTAAAAAAGTATTTTCTTGCGAACGTTATCGCCACTGAAGATGTTTTAATTTTACTCTTGCCACAAGGCAATTAAAAGCATCAAATTGAATAACACACCAACGATTGAATGACTGTCGTGACTAACCCAAGTAACGTTCCGGTGAACACGCGTTGAATCCGAGAATAAATAATCGGATTAAAATGAAAGTGTATAGCATATTTTGTAGTTTTCAAACTTTTCTCTTCCAACAAACGTTGGCATTGATGGTGTTTGGATTCCACCTGTCCACCTGTGACGTGGTAAATTTAAAACGGGTAAAACGGATAGGGGGGACCGGGTTCATGGTTCGAAGTTTGTCTAGGTTCAACCACTGATTTCTACCCATCCCTCACAGTTTTCCTTCCTTGAACTTCTTACCCTTCCTTTCCTTAAAAAGACTCTCCACACAGCATCCCCAAAGATAGGTCATAGGCTCTATGAAAAATATGTCATAGACCCTCAGAAAAAATATTTTCCTCAGATCATCCTGTGTGGAGCTAATGTTAAAAAATGTAATAAGTGCAGTTCGCAGGTAGAAGTAAAACCTTCAGAAAAATAAAACCTTCAGACAAGAGTGGGGTAGCTACAAAGCACCGCACAAAGAGGAGACCGATTATTCTACCTCATTCTCTCGCAGGCTAAATCCTATGGATTTGATGGTGTTTGTCTCTTTTTAGTGTCGCTTTTTCGTTTCATCGAGTTTCAAATAACAATGGTGCTAAAGAAGTTTCCACTTCAAAAAAAATGCCGTGTATTTCATTTCGTTATAAATCGGAGTGGCGTTCCGGTTACCTCCATTCAACTTCTTGAAAAAAAAATTGTTTTGGGATGAAATTTATGTCGAATACCTTTATCATGCTTTTGAACTATTTGCTAATACATTGAAAGGCTCCACTTTATAAAAAATCTCCCTTAAAAGTGACAAATGGAATACCAACAGACCGTTTGCAGCAATTTGAAAAAAATTCCTTCAACATTCCTTTTCTCCATAGATCAAGAAGAAATCTAGAAACGTCGTCCATACAATTTAAATGGAAATAAATGTTTCATATTTAGCCTATTTAATTTCGTAACAGCTTTGTACTATAAATTTAAGGCACGATTGGTCAAATATTTGGATCATGAAACACGTCCAAACGCATTTCTTGTGTTCATCTTTATTCCGTGCTTTTCGCCAACTCCTTTAGTCTCAAAGCATACCGACTTGGGAATGCCTTAGTACCGTTAGCTTTGAATAGTTGGAACTCTTGCGCGGTATTAACGTAATACTGAAAACTATATTAACCCTTCTGAGTCCGAGCACTAATAAACCTGAATAATGCAGCAGGGATGTAAGGAACAAAAACTATTGGATTAAGCATTTCATATAGTCAGTTTCCAATATACAATCGACAGAAAGCATGCTTCATCAAAAATGTTTTTTTTCCGATAAGTAGATATATTTTAATGAATGCGTTTCTCGGTGTAACCTAATGAAAGTATGAAGTGTGAGCAAGATTGAACAATATGCAAGTAGTTAGATTAATTACGCACTAGAGTCCTTATCGTCTGGAGTCTGGAGGTACGGCATCTTCAATCGCGGCAATTAAAGAAGTGAGGAAGGAGATTGGAAAAGTTGGGAAGGGATACCTTACCTATCTAGTTATTCTTTTCCGATATTGGTTACCAACCACTGCTACAGCCGTTGAAAATACTAAGACTAAATAATATTGAAAAACCCCTATCATTATCAAACGAATCTTTTGTAAATGAATTTAATGATTAATATCTATTTTGATATAAATAAACAACCAATTAACATTTGAAATGGAATTAGATATTTTTGAAGTGAAAATTTCTTTAGCACCGTTATGATTTGAAACACTATGAAACGGAAACAAGTGACACTAAAAAAAGACAAACACATACATCTATAGAATTTAGTCTGCGAAAGAATGAGATAGACTAATCGGTATCCTTTTCTGGCTATTTTTGCCTTATTAAATAATAAATAAACCCTGCAATTATCCAACTCCTGATACTCTGCATTCGTCTCATTCTCTCGAAGTTTAGTTTTCTGGAGGTTTCATTTCTTCCGTGAACTGTTAACATGTTTAGTTTTTTTGTTGAGTTTATTTAAGAAACATACAGTAACATAAATAAATTTATACCAAATAAATTATGAAATTCTCGTAATATAAAGAATTTATAATCAGTATTGTAATGGTTATAGATTATAATTAAAAGAGATATTAAAAGTTAAAACATTACGTAATATAAGTAAAAAAATAATAACTAAGCAATTAAGAAATAATCGTTTTGATTTAAATACACTGCATGGTTAATTTTATTTTAAACGTTTCAAGGGTAGATTTGAAAATATTAATATCTCTTACAGCATCGTAAGATTTACACATACGTGCGAGCAAAGAGTTTTACACTTATTTCGATTTGAAATGTTGTATTTAAAATAAGGTACTCAATCTGGTATTGAGATCTGGGCAACGAAATGCAATCTTTTCCAAAAGGGCTGGTGAGTTAATAAGGCAGTCCATAATCTTATACAGAAACAGCACGCTAAAGATTTTTCTCCGTACGTAAAGACCAATAGGGTTGCAATCATGATTTTCAAAATGATACGACAAGTGTTCCAAAAATTTAGTTTTCAATTTTACAATTTCAAATCACATAAATAAAACAAGTATGGCATTAAGGATTCCAAACGATGGATGTATATATGAGATGAGGTCTTACATACGCCATATATGTAGTATCGGCCTAAGCGTTCGGCTTGTGACTGTAAAATTCTTTGTAAAAGTTTTCTTATGACGTTATCACGTAAAATTATCGTCTGTAAACCGACTTTACTGATAACCAATTTTTTTTTAACTCCTTAAAAAACAAAAATAATAAAATTTCAATGAAAGGGCGGGTACCTTGGTTTCTCCCTTTTTTCATAAACAGCAAAGATAACTGAAAAATGTTCCACCGAAGCTCTAAGCGGCAGACCATAACAGACTTTAGGAATATGTTTACTGTTTGAACATCTCCCCCTTCTTAATTATCAACGCATGTGACAGAAAAATAGGTTTTGAAGGAGTTCTTAACGGCAGGACATTGTGATTCTTTTTCGCGATGTAAATATCTCGTCAAGATGGCCCTCTGTTGCCAGTGAATCTCCCCGCGGAAGCTGTTCGCATGACAAAGCGAAAACTTTATTTCCGGTCTATTAAAACTCTCCGCCCTGACTAGTGTCGGTTTCGCCTCTTATCGCCTGGAATGGTTCCGAGCGCCCCACATTGTGGAACGCTGTGGAAAGGCTGGCGCGACATTGCATGGAACTTTGGAAATATTATTCAACAAACTTGCATTTTTGTAACAATTTTTTTCCCATTATCCTCTTACAAAATCAAAAGTTGGATCTCTCTTTACTTTTGTGTAAAAAAATTGGTTGCCTATAAAGTCGGTTTGCGGACGATAATTTTACGTGATAACGTCATATAAAAACGATAGAGTGGAAGAAAGCGTCACAAACCGAACGCTTAGGCCGAACACTTGTTCCGCCCTCTCGCTTGCACGCTCGGCTCAGGCGGAACGTGACAACGTAACAATGAGTCATGCTTTTTCGTGAGTGCAGCCGGCGTACATCGATTTATAAGACGTTACCACGTCAACAAAAATGTGCACAGTTCACACGCGGTAGAAGTGAAACCTTCGGAAAACTAAAGTAGACAAGAATGGAGAGGCTATGAAGCACTGCACAAAGAGGAGACCGATTAGTCTATCTCATTTTCTGGCAGGCTAAATCCTACAGATGTGTTTATCTCTTTTGAGTATCGTTTTTTCATTTCATCGAGTTTCAAATCACAACGGTTTTAAATAAGTTTTCACTTTAAAAACATTGAGAATAATGTATCAGCGTCTCATCGACCCTAAAACCCTGAAGAAAATTGTAATTTCGCAAAATACATCAAATATATTTCAAAAGAAGCCCAAAAAATTTAATCAATTTTCTTTTTCTCAATATAATCTTGCTATTGGTGGAGACTTAAACGAAAATAGTGATGAAAAAACAATCGCACGATGACGTTAGCATCCATAGACGGTTTGCATCCATTTGTTCAGAAGTTCTCGTTTATTTTATTCTCCAATATTAAGCAAGAAAGACATACTGATATACAATTAAGGCACTGACATTTAAGGAATGTAATATTTGTTGTCATTTGTAACACGTTTGAAATTTATGGTGTTCACATTATTTAATCGACAAGTAAGGACAGAATTTTTTAAGTATTTTAAGAGAATGTGAATGACACGTAGCGTCTTTTTTTAGATAAGGAATTTTGATTTTTTCCAATTTCGCTCCAGGCTACTGTGGAACCGTGGACGTTACCAGTTCCCACTACCCGGGACACTGTTTAAGAATGGGACAGGAATGTACCAACACTGAGTGTGTACAAAGGCAAACTGAATATTTATGTAGGTTAACTGAATATGAATTTGTAATACTCGCACAGAGTTTGCATGTTACATGACGTCGTATTGTTAGGTTCGTGTATGGTCTTGTCTGGGTGGAATATATAAATTTAAATCAATGCTCAATTTTACGTATTATCGCGAAAGAAGAGGAGGGATGTGTAAAAAAAAATCGAGTGCAGTTCACACGCGGTAGAGGTGAAACTTAACCCACACATTCTCAACCAATAGGAGCCTTGGAAAGTGAGCTCATAATCAATGCGGCCAGCACGACACTTCGTAAGTAAGTTTTCATTACATCTCATTCTCTCGCAGACTAAATCCTACAGATGTATGTGTTTGTCTCTTTTTAGTGTCGTTTCCGTTTCACCGAGTTTCAAATCACAACGGTGCTAAAGAAGTTTCACTTCAAAAAATTGTTTTTGATTAATATCAAAAGTAGCCTCTTAATAACGTATTTTCAATAATAAAATAAACAGAGTGTGTAATTCACGTGGTAGAAGTGACACCTTCAGAAAAATAAAGTAGACAAGACTGAGGAGACTACGAAGCACTTTTTTATCAATGTGAAAAATGATTTATTCCAAATTTTTGTCTTCAAATTCCAGTGCACCCTTTCCTGTACATTTAGTCTTCTTATTAGTATTTGTGTTTTCTTCTTTGGATTTGTTAGATGTCGTTTTCTTTTGTGTTTCTTTGTCTGTTTATTTTGGAGTGGTTTGAAGATTGGATATTGATTTTACAAAAATATCAATCTGTATATTTTTTTGGATATCTATCGATCCTAGGTCCTCTGTATGTCCGCAAATGAAAGGTTCGTCAGGCGCTTTATACCACCAGACCAAAGAAGACTCGTTAGCGGGACCGAGGATTTTTCGTATTTAATTGTATCGTTGTGATAAAAATAAATATTTAATTGCTATCTAATTCTCTCGCAGGCTAAATTCTATGAATGTATGTATTTGTTTATTTTTAATGTCGCTCGTTTACGTTCCATCGAGTTTCAAATCACACAGAAGTTTTCACAAGAAAAATAAAAAAATAGATTGTTGGCTTTTTGCACTCATTTCAATTTGGCAGACTACCTAATTAACAGGTTAAATCTGTTACCCTTATTTTTTAAACTCTCCGAACCAAGGACACCACTGGATTCCACCTGTTCGTTAGCTGAGCCACACGCCCCACATACTCCCGCTTGAGTGTGGAGATTGTAACAGCGATGTCGGCTACCTTTGTTGTGTTTTAAACCAACTCGTTACTGTACAAGTTCTTCTCTATAGAAAATTATATGTAAAACCGAACCTCTGCTACTCTTTATTGCAAAGTCGCTCAAAAAGCGCCTTGCCTGTTTTACCTACTCCAAATAAAACACACGAGGAAAAATTCCAAAGTAAGGTCATCTAGTTGGCCTCCCCAGATAAAGAGATTATTTTTATTTTTGAAGTGAAAACTTCTTTAGCACCGTTGTGATTTGAAACTCGATGAAACCGAAACGACGACGTAGGTACTGAAATGACGCATTACAGTACCTACGAAGCATCTAACTGCGCTTATTAGTTGCTTTGATTATGACCTCACTTTTCTAGTTGAGATATGAAACGGAAATGGCGCATTAAAGTACCTACGAAGGATCAAACTGCGCTCATTGGCCGCTTTGATTATGACCTCACTTTTTAAGGCTCTTATTGTTTGAGATTATGTGGGTGAATGTTTCACTTCAACCGCGTGTAAACTGCACTAGATTTTTTTTTCCTTTATTAATATAAAGATAACACTTTCCGAAATTTTGTGTGTAATTTATTCTAAGGCTAAAATAGTATAAAATAATTATAAATATTGTTAAGATTAAAAATTTATTTCAAAAAATGTCGTTTTAGATCAAAACTTTTATTACTTTGAGACTCTGGTTTTAAAAGATACATCAAAAACAAAAGAGCGCCCATTTCAATATGTATGTACATACCAAAAGTGTTTCAAATTACTTTGAAAATGTTTGGAATACTAGCCGTAATCCCCTCGTACCCTGCAGTTAGTCTTACGATTCAGTACAAAAGAAAGAATCTCTTAAATGATTCTACTGTACCTGCCATTCCAATGACAGTTGTACACAATCAAACTTAATTTTTTAATGCTTGTTACATCGCAATACCAGTTTGAACTGAAAATTGCACAGTTTGGTGAAGAATTTCCACTTTCAAAGTCATCTCTATCAAGATATTATGAAACTTTCGAAGAGAAGAGTGCTTCAATTGAAGAAAAAGTGTGAAACCAGGTTGAAGAAAGAGTGTTGAAATAATTCGGGATACCTTTAAAAACGTATCAGAATGCGCCATTAAACAAAGCAACTCAACTGCTTAATGATTCTGAAATGAGCATTCTTCAATGTTACCTACAGAAATTTCAGTAACTATCTTTCGACATACGTCACAACATAGTAAAACTGCCCCCCGTACACACCTTTTTTTTATTTTGTAATCTTCTCCATAATATTTTGGTGAATAACTGTTTTATGGAGAACCTGAAAAAAGTACTAAATGTTAAATAGGTTCGAATAAAGGTAGCTATATAACATGACAGCTTTTGTGAAGCTAACATTGAAAGAGGTCTCTAATAATATATTGACGCCGATTGACTTAAATTCCGGATTTCGCAAGACGTTTTATGACAAGGGTTGTTTTAGGTTCCGTATTGGATAATAAATCAACCGTTTTAAATTGGAATGGGCGGTAATGCCTGGAAAGGTCAAGGGTGAACATTGGCATTGTTTTAAAAGCCACTTTCCTTACGAATAATTCTTTCAGAAATAGAGATTATGAGTAAATTAGAAAACCTATTTTCAAATAATCGACGTACCAGTGTTAGAAAATGAGATATAATTGTACCCAAACAAAACACAAACCGAGCATTTGGATTTTGGCTCGTTTAAATCAATTAAATGAATTATTTACACACACACGCAAAAGATTCACCCACAAGCACGCATATAAAAAAAAGTTTGGGCCCAAAGGTACCTAATGTTCCAAAGCAAGTGAATTATTTCAACTAAAAACAGGTGTCTTTTATACTATTCGATGACAGAGTGACTTTTGGTGCAGTAAATAATGAAGTAAAGTTATATTTAAGACTTATAGGGAATTCTTTTCAACAAATGGAAAAAAATATCAGAGTCAAAGTCATTGATGTACGGAGTGTTTGGACATACTTGGCGAACTTCCAGAATAAAATTTAATCAGAAGAAAATGTAAACAATTTTATGATAAATTAAAGAATATCATTTTTTTTAAATATATAATACTAACTTTTACCCGCGGCTTCGCTCGCAAGGTATTAGGGGGAAATCACTGTAGCGCTTGCACTTATAAATTATCCCTCCTCCCCCCTTTCCCTTCCTCCTCGCCACCATACATTCATTTCCGGTACATTCAGTTTTCAAACAGCTCGCGTGCCACCTAAATTTCATAACGCCAGAGCTCAAAGAAAAAATATCCATTTGGTGCAGTCATTCGGAAGTTAAGCGCATACAAACATTTCGGAGATTTATTTTTATTTAAATATCATCGTTTCCACGGCAACTATTTGTTTTCTGACATTAGCATTAACTCGCTTTTGCTAGTGACAGAAAACGTATACTAAATGTAATATATTAATATTTATAATATCATAACGCCAAAGCTTACCATTATATACAGCCTGTATTACTCGCATGTAATGTAGCTTTCTATAAGTGAAAGAATTTTTAAAATCAGTTTCGCATATTAGTATAGATTACTCGCATATCATGTAGCTGTAGCTTTCTATAAATAAAAGAGTTTTTAAAATAGGTTCATTGGTTTATGCGTGAAAGCATAACAAAAAAACACACGCAGTTTCGCATTTATAATATTAGTACAGATTATGTATTAGAATTGTATTAGGATAGAGGTGACTTTGTGTCTATTTAAAAATCTTAACAAATGGAATAAATATATTCCCTTTCCTAAAATGCTATTCTCAAACAATTTTCTCCAAAGTTTTTCCAGATATTTTATCTGTAAGCCACCACCTCGTTAAAGCTGAAGGTCTTGAAATGTCAACAAATAAAGTATTGAAAATCGCTTCAGTGAATTCAACACTAACATCGTTTTTATTTGTCAATACTAAAATTTTATAGGGGAGCACAAAGGCAGATTATTGCCAGGCGGCAATTTTTTCCAACCAGACTTAAATCAAATCTATAAATGGGTACTCAAATCACGTTATATATTGGTTTCGGCAAAGTGCAAAATTAAAAAATGTGGGTAGGTATTACAAACAAGTTTTTGAAATTAAAACTTCTTTAGAACAGTTGTGATTTTAAACTACTACCCACTCTTGTAACTTTAGATTTGTGAAATTTTTACTTCTACCGCGTATGAACTGCACACTATTTTTTGATAATTAAATAAGATGGAAATATGCATGCATTGTTCTTGTGAATACCGCACAACTCTCCCAAGCGCAACGTTTCAATTGGACTATTAAATTACAAATCAGGGTAAGATGTGAGGCTGAAGGAAGAGGAGGGAGTTAGTGAAGAGGAAGGTTGTGAAGTACTTCGCTATTCAGATCTGGTTACCAATACGGTCAAAGACATTTGAATCAACTCTGAATCTGACACGCGATCTAAGGAGATGGGGAAGAGGAAGGTGGGGAAGTAATATCTGGCTATTCAGATCTGGTCACCAAACAAGGCTACCGTCATTTCAATCAACGTTTCAATTCTGAATGGTGGTCTTACACCAGGGCGATTCTGAGAGTATCTTCCACTCAGGAACGTGCCGCAAATTATTTTAAATGTGAAATAGTACAAATTAATCAAATAAAATTTATTTGCCCACGCTGGAATTCGATTCCGTGACCTTCAGATTGCGAGTCAAGAGACTTACCTATCGACCACGCCGGCGTTGGTGTTAAAAAGAGCATAACGGTGTTTAAAAGAGAAAATAACACACCTTATATTTAAATCCATAAGTTAAATACAATACAAAATAATTAAAATGTGCACTTTTATGAAACCAAAGTTTCAGACATCAATTTAAAAAAAAAAGGTTTTGGAAATTTTCATTAATTATTTTACATTAAAAAATAAAAAGTAATACGAAAATAACGTTTACAATACATTTTTCTTAAAAGATTTGCACTTTTTTGTTTTTTTTTCATCGTAAATAATTTTAGTTGAAAAAAGCGTAAGGTGAGCCATTTTTTAAACTTTTTTATGTTTGCATGCTTAAATTTTATACTTCAGTTTTCGGATATGTTCAGAAATAAATATATTTTTTTGATTTTATTGCAAAGCGGAAATATTTTCACCATCCGACAAAATATGATCGAGGCCTGAGGCTTTAAACGAAAAATGTGAAACAGAAAAGACGGAAAAATTTGGAAATTTAACCCAGGGCCTCTGCCTTGCCGGGGCATTGCTATGACTACTTAGCTTATTTGACCACTTCACCTTCCGTCAATTTTAAGGATGGGTTGTTTAAAAAAATAACAATTCATCAAATAATTGAAGCTAATTTTCACGTTCTGTGAAATTTCTGTTCACTTTCTGTAATTATTTCAGTTTTGTGAAGCAACAGGCTTATAATAATATGTTAAGAGAACTTGAATAAAACTTACACAGAACATGAAAATTAACTTCAGGTGTTTAATAATAATTAACAACCCGTTCTAAGTGTAACACACTTCCACTACGAGCAACCAACATTATCTGCACTGCGTTTGAGAGTGATTAATATTGCCTTCAATGATTAAATTTTACAAATTAAAGTTTTACTCAATAAGGGCCGTCTGTTTCAACAGAAAGTTAAATCGTGTCCTAAAGTTAAATTTTAACTGACTTTTAAAGTAACGAGGATGTTAAATTGGACCGCTAGCTGTTTCAAGTGTATTTTCGCTAAAGTTATAGTTGTCAGTGCTGCCAGTCTAAAAAGCAGAATATTCCCCGGAATTATGTGAAAAAACGCACCGCATTATTTTTTGGTGCGGCCACACCATAATTAAATTTAAATATCAGAGGAACTGTCAAAACATCCGGCCGCATTTTGTTTCCCGTTCTTCGTTAATTCAACTATAAATATGGCAGAATATCTAAAAAAGTACAACTAGTTGTTTTATTTGTTTAATGACATGGCTTTAATATACGTCCTGTTAATATGAATAAATTTTATTATTACAGAGTCAAGACCAGCAATTTCTCGGCCAAAGAAATCTCGAAGTTGAATGAGTTGGTGGCGAATTTACCTTACAGTGGTTGTAATGTGTCCTTGTATTTGATGCGTAACAAATTTGAAAAGATTTTTCGACATCCTACCGCGCTAAAAATTCGGGATTATCCCAAATGACCATATTATTGACGCGGGGTCGAAATGTTTTTGGTTTTCGCTGCAAGACATATTGAATGAGGAATTCATCGTCACTATCAACATCTTTTACAATATTTATCATGATTACTGATTAAATGTTGAAGCGCGCAATTTCGTAGCTTCTCTCGAGCAGAACTGTCAAATATGCTAATATGGCGGAGTAACTCTAGAGTAACTATCGGTTTTCGGAAAGTAAATACAAAAGTTAAAAGTAACGTAAAACAAGCAGTCAAATTGATTGAAAAACGCATTTTGGTGAAGTTTAACTTAAGTAACTATTTTTTGTTTTACTTTTCCTCTAGCGAGCGTTGAAACAGACGGCCCTAAGTTAACTATCCCTAAAAGTGACCTCTACAAAAATATTCGAAACGCTTTTTAGTTTTATTTTGAAAGTTTCCCGTACATGTAATTTTTTGCATTTAGTAAATAAAATTCGAAACGTTACACTTATTTCGAATTTAATTTCTGTGCTTTACTCACAGAATTAAAACTTATCGGATAAATTTGATTTTATCTCTCCGCCACTGCTGTCCCGAGGTTGTCCGTGCACCGTGATTGTCAAAGTTTCGAGTCGCCCCTGCGGTTGCAACCACCTTTACAGGTAGTTTATACAGCACAGCGGGGTAACTATGACAACTATTCAATCTGGTCTGGAATTGCAATTCGTCGGATGAAAAAAAAGACCAGCGAATTCACGATGTTTTTCGTATTGCTTACGTGTTCATGTTATCCGAATCATTACTTTACCTGTATATAGCTAGAATCCCCATAATACAAAATGTGAATTAAAACAACGATCAGCAGTGTTAAGACTCCGTTATAAGATCTCAAAAATAAGAAGAAGATGGTTTGAAATAGAGAGGTAAAAACTAATGATGGAGGAGACTTACATTAAAAACCGATTGTAATAATAGGCGTAAGGACCTGTTTTAAAAAAAAATTATATAAAGCGACTTATTTAAAATAGAGCAAAAATCTTTAAATTGTTTTTGTGTTTAATTCGTCCTTTTTTTATTAAATTCAAATAAATATTTTTTTTCAATAAGTTCTGCAAGAATTTTTGTTTTTTTATTAATGTAACAGCTGTTTTGGCTTGCAAGGACATTTTCACAATGTGACAATAATAAAAAACTAAAATACTTGCAGAACTTAATAAAAATTACTTTAAATTAAATATTTTAAAAAATTTGGTAATTTTCGATAAGTTGTATTTAAGGAAACGCGTTGTGAAATTTTTAATACCTGTTAGCGTCAGCGTGCGTGCTGATGCTATCGGCAGGGTTGGAGAAAGCTCCCACATATTTAATACAAATTAGTTGCTGTATCTGCCCCAAATAAAAACTAGCTCAGGTTCGGTGCAAGCAGGGTTTCTCTTAACCTCAAGGCTAGTGCTTGTGGTTCGGAACTTCACGCTTCTCCATCCCCCCAGGGCCTCTCTCGACAAGCAAAACACGGTAGGTTATCACATAAATAGTTTATTCAATTCTAGGAGACACAATAATACATAAGAGGAACGATCCTAGCTGAAAGTTAGTTTGAACGTCAGTCTCTGCTCTCTACACGCGTGGTTAGGGCTTCAAAACATTTAATTGCACACAAAGGGTAACATGGTAATTGACTCACGTTTGGTTTATGGGCCAACAGCGGCTTTACGCGCTTGTTCTCCCGGTCTCAGCAGCGTCCATGCGCGGACACCGGAAGTGCACAACCGGCGAAACTGAACTTGTGTCGCACATGTTCGCGCGGGACGTGGGCCCGGGAAGCTCGCTTGCTGAAGACTGGTTTGAATGGCCGTGTGCGGCGCGTCTCCTGATCCGTGGGTCGCGGGAGGGGTGATGCGCCTGCGCATTACCGTCCCGCGGTGCAACAGTATTTTAGGGCTCGATTCGCTGACTGTCGAAACATGACGGTACTTAAGACTCGATTCCTTATTCTTGTAACGTAACACTTCCCCCCTCGCCGCAATAAAAGCGACGTGGCAATGGAGCTGTAGGGCTAATAAATCCTCTTACCCTTTCAGCACTTGTGCCAAAAACATTTAAGAGAAACGAGGAGAGAGAGAGAGAGAAATTCCTAGCTGGAGAATAGTTATGAACAGAACACAAAAGAGATGATACATGGTGTAACAAGGAATTGTCAATAAATGTATATAAAGGCAGTGGCATACATAAATACAGTTGCAAAGAACAAGGATCTGTTGAAGAAAGGTACAAGGGTTATGCAGTGATAGAAAAAAAAAAAACTCTAAAATTGTATCATTGGTCTGTGAGCTAATGTTTGCGAACGTGGTTTGCGTAGGATGTCTGGGGTGGTTGAACGTTTCACTGAAGTTACAAGGTTACTTTGTCACAGTAACCTGGCCCATTTGAGATTACACTCAAGGGACACTAGGGCCTTTAAGAAAATACGAGGAAGAGAACACATGATGAGGCTTCTAGGTGGTGTGGAGAGTTCTACCTGTCACAGAGGTCGAAAGGGTAACTGCTTCCGGATCCTGTGGGTGAGCCAGTACGAAACCATTGAAGTATTGGAGAGTGGAATCGTAATTGGTGGTTGGTACACTGGTTTTTGTATGTAGTGGGATTGTTTTGTGAACAATCGTTGGTATTGTTATTTGCGCAAGGGCACAGGAGCATCAGCACAATGGCAGTAGGGCATTTGCATTATGCAGCAGGAACATTTGCATAATGGCAGCAGAAACATTTGCACAAGGGCAACAGGAACATTTGTATTATGCAGCAGGAATATTTGCATAATGGCAGCAGAGCATTTGCATTATGCAGCAGGAACATTTGCATAATGGCAGCAGGAACATTTGCACAAGGGCAACAGGAACATTTGTATTATGCAGCAGGAATATTTGCATAATGGCAGCAGAGCATTTGCATTATGCAGCAGGAACATTTGTATTATGCAGCAGGAATATTTGCATAATGGCAGCAGAGCATTTGCATTATGCAGCAGGAACATTTGCATAATGGCAGCAGGAACATTTGCACAAGGGCAACAGGAACATGAACCAACCTAGAGCTGGCGTGCTCGGGTTTGTTTTGAGTGTCGGTTCTTTGTGGTGATACAATTCGCAACTACACGCACGACTCACACTAGGTTATGTTAGATGCGGTCGGGTGCTTTTGGTACGCAGGGATTGAAGGCAAGGGACCTCCGTGACGGTAGCGAGGGCAGCATGAAGAGGCGCAGATGTAGATAGGGTGCAGAGCTGCTGGTTTTTTTTTTTTAAAATCCGGCAAAAATTATTATTAGAACAAAATTCTTGAAGTTTACCTGCCTAGTAGACCAATGATGAAAAAAGTTTGGAGAGAAACAAGTGTGCATGTTGAGAAAAAGTTGGATTTGTTTGGCGTGTAGAGAGAGAGACGGAGAGAGAGCTAACTAAATGTGGCTAATTCCTAATACATGTTACAAAGGTACGTATTCAAGGACAGGTTCTGTGTAACCCCTTTTGGTTTTTTTTTTTTTTTACCAAATACATTTCCAAGAATACGTGGTTGAGGGATTGTACGTATAACAAAATTCCCCATTCGAAAGAAGTTGGTCTTCCATGACCTATGCTCACGTCTATACGGTAGCATTTTTTCTACTTTCGAAAAACAAAACATTGCGTACAAGATTAGTTATAACAAAGTGGGAAAGGAGTAGGAAGTTGAAAGGATCCGCGTATGAAGATTGTCCCATTTGACAAACGAAACGCCAAGTGCGTAACGCATATATCCCCATTCACGGATAATTTCGAGGAAGGGGGAGGGTGATAATTGGGAACATTTGAACGAAGAAAACTGCTGGGGACTCGGCTATTTCCGAAATTCGACCTCTGGGTGGAGGTGAAACAAGGTCTACAGCAGTCATCCTGGCACATTACAATAATGACAACTGGGAAAGGAGTAGGAAGTTGAAAGGATCCGCGTATGAAGATTGTCCCATTTGACAAACGAAACGCCAAGTGCGTAACGCATATATCCCCATTCACGGATAATTTCGAGGAAGGGGAGGGGTGATAGTTGGGAACATTTGAACGAAGAAAACTGCTGGGGACTCGGCTATTTCCGAAATTCGACCTCTGGGTGGAGGTGAAACAAGGTCTACAGCAGTCATCCTGGCACATTACAATAATATTTGGTAGTGTTGGACAAAAGAATACACTGACATAAAAGTCTAATCCTCTACGTGTATTGGGCAGAAGATTAGGGGTCGTTTTATTCTCCTACTTGTTTGCGAGAAATGACAGACCCTTGCTCAAATCTCACAAACCTGGGGATTTTCTTTGTTCGTCTCCCAGACAACGAGTTAGGTGTTTTTGTGTCCATCAACTTAACTCCCACGACACGATGCCCCATAATCATGAGTGAAGCGTATGATTAGTCCTTTTGAGATAGTAGATAGTTCCTGGGTTCTTGTGACAGGAAGTCCACGGGCATATTAATGATTACAAAAAAGGGGTGTGGACTACATTGAGTAGTTCACACATAAAGGTTTGATATTATTTCGTTCGCACGATTCATGGTGAGTATTATAACGTCTTCACGTATAGCGTACAAGATTGCAAAATCAAAAGATTTGCAAGTAAGTTTTATAACGTCTTCACGGATAACAATGAACGAATTACAACTGGGTTGCCCAGTATTGAAGGGAGGTGCAAAAGACTAGGTATTTATGACATTTCTGACAAAAACCCACAGAGTAATTATAACGGGCTCCCCGTATCGCATTTAGTAGATATTCTGAGATTCCCATCTATGACGGCAGATTTTATAAGGTTCCCACCTATGATGGCAACAAAGGTTAACGTTCATATAAAGGTACCTATTCAATACAGACGGCGAGACATACTGATGTACTTAGTACAACAATACCGTAGCATAATAAATCCATATTAGCGTACGTTAAAGACTTGCACAAAGGCAAAAACATATTTGAAGATCTGGCCAAGATTTTATACTTCAACAATTAAGGGACAAAAAATTTTGGCGTGCTGATGGAATGTGAATTTCATCTAAGCTTACCGCAAAAGAGATCCTTTGTGGTACAACCCTTTTGGTTACGCACAGAGTATCGTATCGTGATGGTACAACTTTTGTTGTACTTACACGTACGATGGTAGCAACAATACAAGACATGCGCTTATCGTTGTTTGACAAGGAAAATTATTTACATTGGTCCGATTTGAGTGTTTAAGACCTTCTAGGTTTTACTTACTTAAACAGACTGCGATGGACACACCTTGGTGTTATGAAAATTATAATAATGGGATGGGTTGTTCACAGGGTGGTTCACTTGGAGACCTGGCTTCTTGTTGTGACCTCGTACTTTGCACGTGATAAGTCACAACAAGGCAACCCCAAAATTTCAGTTTGAGCAGTTGAGACCCAGGGTGACTCAATGTTGCTGAAATGTTGTAAAAAAATTTATCGTTAATGAAGAGGCACGTTGAAAGTTGTCCCTTTTATAACGATACTTTCCAGACTCCACATCCAGTTCTGGGGAGAGCTAGAGCAATTTGGGTTATTTATTGAGCGCCATTCTATTTTCTTAAAAAACAGAAAAAAAACTTAGAACGGGTAGCAAACATCTGATACCGCCGTGGGTTTACACAGGTTTGCTTACCTAATTTAACTACATATGACATAAGGGTTAGATGCACTTTGGCGAGGACCCGATATTTAATGTACAAAAAAATTTTTCTAACATTTAGAAAGGGGTGACGAGGTATGACATGATGATGTGAAAATATGATGCTGCTAGTTGTGACGATGCACAAAACCTTGGGCACGTAGTCTCTGACTACTTGCAGTAAGCCACAGGGAATTCCTTTCTCCGAAGTGATCAATTTCAGGTAGAGGTGTGCATGCTTAGAAAAAACGATGTTTCCAAGGTTTGACACCTGGGGCAGCAATTAGAGGCGAATGACTGATGATGACGAGATATTTATACAAACAAAAATAAAATAAAATGAAACGAAACCACAAGGGAGAATTATAATTTCTTCCATGACTTTGGCTACAGTTGACACCACTGTGCCAGAGCTAGAAAGGTTTCGTTTGAGTGTCCTAATGAGTGACAATCGTTTACGAGAGGCCGCTCATTAGTGACGAAACAAAAGGGTTGACTTCCATAGTGATCCATCTCACGGTGTAGACGAATGGTTGCTAGGAGTCAAGGAATAACCGTTGGGGTTATACGGGCGTGGCAATGGAGTTTGTTTCCATGTTACCACTTTTTACAATGTCCTTTATATGGTAGTTACCTATGTGTTTACCAGAGATGTCGGACAATCGGTAAACCAGGTCTGAGATTTTCTTTAGGACTTTCGTCTTTACAAAACGGGGTGCCAATTTGGCAGAGAAGTACAGCGCACCTTGTGACAGAGTGTTGTTTCTCCTCCAGACGATGTCTTCTTCCTTGAATGTGACGTGCCTCCTGCGAAGGTTATACCTGTCGGCGCTCTTTTGGTGGGCCAATAGTAGAGCGTCTGTTACTTCACTATAGATAGCGGAGAGTTCCTCCAAGCGGTGGGCGTAATTTGCTGCGGGGTCTGCTGTGGAGGAAGGGACGGGTGGAAGGCAATTGTCAGGGTGTAGTGAACCGTGAACTACTTGTTCCATGCCGTGTTTGAGAAAAAATGGTGTATAGCCTGTAGCGAGGTTCACCGTGTTGTTCATGGCTGCTTGTATTTTGTCTAATTTTTTGCACCATGTGCGTTGGTCTTTGCCAACCAAAATTGCCAGGGCCGTGTTTATGGTTTGGTTGTATCGTTCAACGGTGTTGTTCTGTGGGGTGTAAAGGGTGTTATAGAATACATCCTTTATACCATATTTAGACAAAAACTCTTTAAATTCCAGAGCTATAAATTGTTTACCATTGTCGCATATTATAGTACGAGGGGTACCGTAGGGTATGAAAATATGTTTTTCCAATAGATTGGTTATTGCTGCTGCAGTTGCCCTTTTCAGAGGAAACAACCAGCAGTATTTGGAAAAGATGTCCACTACGCTGAGTATATGCATGTAACCGGCGTAGCTTCTAGGGAAGGGTCCAATGAGGTCCATAGAAAAGGATTGAAGTGGTCTATCGGCACGCTTGGGGTTGCCCATTAGACCAGACGGTGGTGCCGTACTGTGCTTGTATGCCTTACAGATGTCGCACTTGGAGATGTATAAACGTACTTGTTTGAATAGACCCGGCCAATAATATCTTAAAGATATTTTTTTGAATGTTTTGAAAGTTCCAGGGTGTATGGAGTCTACGGCACTGTGGTTATCAATAATAACTTGTTCTCTATTTTCGAGAGGGACTACCATTTTCCAGGCATAGTCCTCTAAGATTGACAGTGGAGGCTTGCAGTTGCGATATAGTTGTCCGTTCTTAATTATAAAATTCGGGAACTTTTGTGGGTTGTCACTGCATCCTCTAAAGATTTTTTGATACCATACGTCTTTTGTGGGGAGACTAGAATTGGGTAATTCGGCATTTAATGTTGCTATCTCGATCCTAGAAAGGGCATCCGGGACGATATTATCCGCGCCTTTACGGTGGATGACATCGAAGGTATATTGAGATAGGCGGGACGACCAGCGAGCCAATCTCCCAGAGGGGTTGTCTAGCGAGATCAGCCATTTTAGGCTGCTATGGTCTGTGACGACGGTAAACTTACTGCCCTCAATGTATCCGCGGAAATGTTGAATGGATTCCATGACTGCTAACAATTCTCTCTCGGTAATCCCGTAGTTTTTTTCGTGTTTATTTAGGGTACGAGAGAAGTATGCCACGGGGTGTTCGCCGTCCGTAAAATTTTGAGTGAGGACTCCTCCGATTCCGACGTTTGATGCGTCCGAATGGATCGTAAAGGGAAGATTGAAGTCGGGGCAATTCAGTACTGGGGCTGATTGAAGAGCCTCTTTCAGGGAGTTGAATGCTGACTCAGTCTCTGCAGACCAGGAAAAGTTACTGGTACCTTTACGGATTCCCGTGATTTTGTTGAGCGGCGCCGCGAGAGTTGAGAAGTTTTTTATGAATCTTCTGTAGTAACCGGTGAGTCCGAGGAAGGCTTTTACCTCTTTTGCATTTGTAGGTCGGGGAAAATTTGTCATAGCCGCTACTTTTGTGGGGTCTGTTCTTAGGCCTTCTTCGTCTACTATGAAACCCAAGTATCGTAGGCGGTGCCTGCAGAATTCCGATTTCTTCAGGTTGATAGTCAAACCGGCCTGTTTGAGTTGTTGAAAAACCTTTTCTAGAATAAGTATATGTTTTTCAAAGGTATCGCTAATGATGATCAGGTCATCCAGGTAGCAAAATAAATTGTTATCAAACTCTGGGCCAAACAATTTATCCATGAGTCTTTGTAGTTCTGCTGGGCTGTTTTTTAAACCGAAGGGTAGTCTTTTGAAATGGAACATACCCCTGCCAGGCACCACGAAGGCAGTCTTTTCGCAGGAGCTGGGATCCAAAGGTATCTGCCAGAATGCTTTGCTTAAGTCTATGGATGAGATGTATTTAGCGTTTCGAAGTCTGTCCAGGATGGAGTTGACCAAGGGGAGCGGGTAGGCGTCTGATATTGTACATGCGTTGAGGCGTCTGCTGTCGAGGCAGAAACGGGCTGAGCCGTCTTTCTTTGAAACTAATAAGGTGGGGTTGGTCCATGCACTGCGGCTGGGTACCACCACTCCCAGTCTTAACATATCGTCCAATTCTTTTTCCAGCGTTTTCAATTTTTGTGGAGCTAGGTTGTAATACCTTTGTTTGATTGGGGGGCCTGTTGTTTTTATATGGTGATGTACTAGGTTGGTTAAGCCTAAACCGCACCTTTCGAAGGAGATGGATTCATACTTGTTGATCATTTGATTTAATTGTATTGTTTGTAAGGGGTTCAAGTTTTCGTAGGGTATTACCGTACGGATTTCGTTTACTTGGGGAGTGACGGAGGGGTTGTTAAACAGTTGCGGGGCAATTTTGAAAGCCATCCAAAAATCCACTCCCAAGATGAATTTCTGTGTGATTGTAGGTACAACTAGAAACTTGATCCAAACTGTTTTTTGGTCGCAATTGATCGGTAGGGTTAGAGAACCGATGACGAGTTGTGAAGTGTTGTCTGCCGTGGTAACATGTGAAGAATGTTTTCCCATTTTAAAACCACAGTTTGTGAATAAGGTGTGGGCGTTGTCGCCCAGGCAGCTGACAGAGGCGCCGCTGTCTAGGAGACCTGAAAAAACCACGTTGTTTATGGAAAAATGCGCGAAGGGTCTACCGTCTATTGCCTGTTTGCAGCAAACTGTAGAGAGGGGTAAGGCCTGTTTAAAAAATTTGACGTGTTCCAACCACTCCGACCATTCCTTTGGCCTATGGGAGGGATGGTCCGGGGGGTTGGGGTCTAGTTTTTTGTCTTCCTGGCTGTCCAATTGGGAGGGGGTCTGGAGAAATCCATAGGGGGTTTGATGAATCTGAGATCCGGGATGGACGTTTCGGTATTGTCTTGGCGTGGTCTTTTGCCAAACTTCCTCCCTTCATCTCTTCTTGGAGAACGATCGACGGATCGCCTTTTGTTAGAATGGGTGTCTTTGGAGGATAAAAGTTTTGCTTGTTTAAAGCAGGCGGCTTGGGAGTGACCAATCTTGTGGCAAAAAGAGCAGGATTTCTTTTCGTTGTGCTCCGGTTTTATGCCGGACGAAGTGCTTGGGCGAAAGTTTTCTTTGGGGAATCTTTCGTCTTTCTTCCGATCCTGGTATGCCTCTAGTAGCTGGCAGACATCTTTCAGTTGCTCCAGCGTGGCAATTTTCTGAGAAGTAATGATGTTTTCGTATCTGGGGAGAAGACCGTCGATTAAAACCGGGAGAAGTTCCGCTTCAGGGACAGGTTGGGTGAGCTTTATATTGATGGCCTCTGCCCTCTGTGTGAATCTAGCAACAGGCTCTCCGGAGTGCTGCTTGATAGCGAGTAGGGATAGCCTGACTCTATGTTGGGCCTTTTTTTCTCCGAAACTGGATAAAAGTGCCACCTTGAGTTCCCTCCATGAGTTTGTTTTTCTCTTATGTATCCTGTGCCAGGTAAGCATTTCAGGAGCGATGAGGTCTATGAAGTTCCTGTGTAGAATACTTTCGGGGATTCCTCTGACTTGGGCTGTTTCTTCTATTCTGTTGATGAAATCCTCCACATCCGTGAGTCCGTTGTATTTCGTCTTCCAGGTTGTCAAATCATATATTTTCGTCTGTTCCTGGGCTTGTACCACCAAGGGTTTTGCTTCGGAGACTGTGAGGGAGGTAGAGATGATTTCTGAGGTGTCTTCCTGTTGAAACTGCAACTTCCTGATGTACTTTTTGTTGTAGAAAGAAGCATATTGAATAAGGCATTTTTTGGATTTATTCCTGGGAGAAATCTTTCTACTTCTCAGGGCCTGTAGTAGTTCTTCCTTTTTTGACGTAGAAATGTGGGGGATTATACCCAGCGTGACTTGAGGGACTTCCATAGTGTATAGGGTCGTGTCAGGGTGACCTTACGTTGGGAGAAAAACGAGAACTCGACTCTTTATCCGTAATTGGAAAGAAATTTTTGCCAGGGATTGACCACTGGGGACGTATATATATTTTTTTTTTACAAAATGCTTCTGCGAAAAAACGCGTATTTGTAAGTGTTTGGGTTATTTGAAAATTTGGGCAGAGGTTTGCCTCTGGCCACGTGCTTTTTAGGAAAAATCCAAGCGTTTTGGAAAAAAAATTTCGAAAATTAAAAAATCGAAAAAAGGAAAAAAATCGGAAAAATTTTCAGAGTCCGAAACTGGAGAAAATTTGAGCAGCGATTTTCCTCTGGCCATGCGTTTTTAAGAAAAAATCCAAGCGTTTTGGAAAAAAAAAAAAATTTCGAAAATTAAAAAATCGAAAAAAGGAAAAAATCGAAAAAATTTTCAGTCCGAAACTGGAGAAAATTTGGGCAGCGATTTTCCTCTGGCCATGCGTTTTTAAGAAAAAATCCAAGCGTTTTGGAAAAAAAAAATTTCGAAAATTAAAAAAATCGAAAAAAGGAAAAAATCGAAAAAATTTTCAGAGTCCGAAACTGGAGAAAATTTGAGCAGCGATTTTCCTCTGGCCATGCGTTTTTAAGAAAAAATCCAAGCGTTTTGGAAAAAAATTTCGAAAATTAAAAAATCGAAAAAAAGAAAAAATCGAAAAAATTTTCAGAGTCCGAAACTGGAGAAAATTTGAGCAGCGATTTTCCTCTGGCCATGCGTTTTTAAGAAAAAATCCAAGCGTTTTGGAAAAAAATTTCGAAAATTAAAAAAATCGAAAAAAGGAAAAGTCGAAAAAATTTTTCACAAGTTTTCGTGGAAGTAATTTGTTTGAGAATTCAACAATATCTTGGGGGCATGGTTTCATTACGCGGCTTCCTATAGCCTGATTTTATACAGCACCAATTTTTTGGTATTTACACGCGAATTCCCTTCGTCTTTTCGACAAGATATTACCTTCTTTGTCAATTGACAAGGTATTATAGTGTCAGATGTCAAGGAATCCACGTCAACGCGAATTTAGTATTTTTTGCATTATTCGAATGTGATTCGGCATGACCCGGTTTCAGCAGACGACAGAGTCAAAAATACTTAATTGTCAAATGACAGAAAGAATTTAAATCCACTTGTTCCCTAGGTGTCAGCAAGTGTCCGTTTAAGAGACGTACCAGCGTGCTGCAATATAGTATATTATTAAAAATATTTAGCACTTTCGAGACCAAGCGGATGATTTGTTTATCATGTACATGATTTTAATTGTTGAATAAATTCTTCTTTAATTTGTGTTTATTTCCACTATTCACTTGTATTGAAAATAGCAATTTTAATCGGCCGACACTTTGTAATCACTGTATTATTCGCAGCGACAACTTCCTAGGTTGGGCACCTTGCGTTGGAATACCGGTAATATTTTGTCGAGTGACGAGTCACAAATGATAAAATCGCGCCCGTAATAATTTAAATTGTGATTCGAAATTACGTTCGCGCCGAGATTCCTGTTGGAAGTGCTAGACAATTGGGAATAAACAATACATCATAATAACATTTCAGAGTTTACAATTGTTGCTTGGGAACGAGGCCGTGGTGGAACAGAAAAAAATTTAAATGGCCCCACGTTTAGCGCCAGTGTTAGCGTCAGCGTGCGTGCTGATGCTATCGGCAGGGTTGGAGAAAGCTCCCACATATTTAATACAAATTAGTTGCTGTATCTGCCCCAAATAAAAACTAGCTCAGGTTCGGTGCAAGCAGGGTTTCTCTTAACCTCAAGGCTAGTGCTTGTGGTTCGGAACTTCACGCTTCTCCATCCCCCCAGGGCCTCTCTCGACAAGCAAAACACGGTAGGTTATCACATAAATAGTTTATTCAATTCTAGGAGACACAATAATACATAAGAGGAACGATCCTAGCTGAAAGTTAGTTTGAACGTCAGTCTCTGCTCTCTACACGCGTGGTTAGGGCTTCAAAACATTTAATTGCACACAAAGGGTAACATGGTAATTGACTCACGTTTGGTTTATGGGCCAACAGCGGCTTTACGCGCTTGTTCTCCCGGTCTCAGCAGCGTCCATGCGCGGACACCGGAAGTGCACAACCGGCGAAACTGAACTTGTGTCGCACATGTTCGCGCGGGACGTGGGCCCGGGAAGCTCGCTTGCTGAAGACTGGTTTGAATGGCCGTGTGCGGCGCGTCTCCTGATCCGTGGGTCGCGGGAGGGGTGATGCGCCTGCGCATTACCGTCCCGCGGTGCAACAGTATTTTAGGGCTCGATTCGCTGACTGTCGAAACATGACGGTACTTAAGACTCGATTCCTTATTCTTGTAACGTAACATACCTGTGGCATGTTAAACAACAGAACTAGTATTTTTTTTTTAATTTACGAAGAATTTTTTTGACAATTTCTTTTTTATCTCGGCAACTGAATTAAATACGACAGACAAGATATTGGCAGATAAAATACAATAATTCATCAAAAACTTGGTTTATAAAAAAGTGCTCTTATCATATTTTTTTTTAATATTAATTCCACACAGGACACACCGAGGAAAAAGTTTTTCTCAGTGTCATCTTGTCATCTTCGAGGATGCTGCATTGGGTTTTTTGTAGGGATAGGAAAGACAGGAAGTTCTGAGAAGGAAAAAAGGTATTAGGGGTGGGTAGGAATCTGAGGGTCAATGTATCCAGGATATTACCGACGTATGAATCCATCCCTCCCACCGCGGTGCGAAGCGAAGGATCCAGAGAGTAAAGCTAGAGAAGTCAAAAGGTCACCCTCTACCAGTCTTTCCCGATCCGGCCCGCCACACCTAGACAAATTTCCCCCCGTGAAACCGACCACCCTTGCTAAGTCACCAAACGTTTTGCGATTACCTGTGAATACCTTTGGCAGTTGGTTATCCAATAAATGGTTCCCCTGGCGGCGGTACCCGTATCCGCCTTCCGAATTGAGATATTGCTTATTGTATTACATAGATATATTATTATTTATTTTTTTTATATTGTCTCAAAAAGAGTTTTTGTTAAAGAGATATGATAAGCTCCATTCATTGTTTTCATGGCTTTGTTTCTTTTCACCGATCTTATTCAACACAAAACACACAAATCTTACAAGTAGTGCCGTGGTTCTATTATTTTTGCGTTTCGCAAGCAAAAAGGAAGATGATATGTTCAAATTATTCAAAGATATTGAAATATACAACAGTATTATTTCATAAAGTTATCTGAAAAACGTAATATGCAAATTTGTAAGCCCGTCGTGTACATTTTTCATACTGATGTTGTATTGAATATTTTACTAAGCGCTGAACCTCTATGAGTACTTGTTCAGCCTCAAGGAAATATGGCATTAATTTAAAGGCAACTCGCGTCTCAAAAGGGGTAGAGCCGGAAAACAAATAGAGTATTCAAAACCAAAAAATGAGGTTGTTTTGCACTACACTTACAAGTTTAAAGCGTTTTGCGTGGTTTAAAGAATTATGGCTCTCGGCGTTAGGTTCCAATAGAATATAATTTCTGTTCATAAGCACGTGAAGCCAATAATTTATTGCCACAAAACGGTTTTTAATGAAAATACTTCAAATTATGGTTATTATGGTTCGGCCAAATCTTGTACGAAAATTGGGTTATTGAAGTGAAACTTCTTTAGCACCGTTGTGATTTGAACACCTATAGGACATAAATCTATAGGATCTCTCGAACAATAAATCCTGCGGGAGAATGAGATAAAATGAAACCTTATCGCATTGGCCGCTTTGATTATTGGCTCACTTTCAAGGCTCCTATTGGTTGAGATTGTGTGGGCGAAAGTTTCACTTCTACCGCGTGTGACTGCACTCGATTTTCTTATTTTATTAAAGTTTGTTAAAGACCACTTTAATTTTATTCACACTCCACCGGTTTCAAAAGTACCCTTTCTTCATCAGGATTATTTTGAATCTAACTGGCAGGCTTCATGTACTCCTAATGAAGGTAAGGTTCTTCCGAAACCGATAGAATTTGAACAAAATTAAATTGATCTGTAACAAATTTTTGTGTTTTATTGTAAATTATGGCGAGCCACAAATTTTTAGAAATATGAATTTATTTAACATTTATCGGAAAATAACGATGGAGTTGTTAGTCACCGCATAAACAAACATGGATACCTAATGTCATACCCATTTGCCAGAATCAATTACAACTAGTTCTTCAAAATATATTTACCAGACTCAAATTTCAATAGTCATGAGTCAAAGAAGTTATTACTTCAAAAGTCTCCAAAAAAGTCACCGAAGACAAAAATTTCAATAATTAAAAAATGTTTACAATAAAAAATTATTCAGGAATTAGTGATTAAAGTAGATATGTATTTTATTTGTTTATTTTAAATATTTAACAACCTTTTAGGATGTTAAATATTTGTGTCCTTGCCGTGATACCCTCATGTACATGTTTTTGTGTTTGAATTATAAGTTAATAATACCTCTTGTATGGTATTAAGTATGTGTAAGTATGGCAAGTTATAAGTACGGTATAAGTATGGCAAGCATAACACCCTATACGTTATGTTTCAGAATCAAACGTCATTAGCATGATATGATTAGTAACCAAATCAAAAGTCAGAATTTGAACTTTTTGAAATCAAAAGTATATCTTTTAAGCTACAAAGAAAAACCTTAAGTTGGTAAATTAAAAGTACTCTTTTCACGCTAAACTGCTGAACTCTGTAATACGTGCGCACATTTTTTAACTTAGTTATTCCCACAGCACCCCAGACTGAGGCGACGACAGAGTCGTTCCGTAGCTTATAATATATCAGATCACTGACACTGCCGACAAACTAGCTGACAGCTATTAGAATTCCGAGATTGATGACTGGAACGCAGCGAAACTTCCACAGGAACGGAAGGATTGGTCGGGAACTAATTTGGAAACCTGCTGTGATGAAAATACCTGAGGTTTCTGTGGTTTGAAACATTTGTTGCACGCCTGAATTTTCGGTATATATTCCAGCTTATTAAATTCTTCTTTATTATGAACTAGTGCTCTGTCAACAGCAGATTTCGAGTAATGTTCTTTACTCCGATTTGAGAGCTCGCAACAATCGCAACGCTCGTGCGCTCTGGGGAAATAAAAAAGATACTATCAAACATGGATACTATCTTGACGGAATTGACTGGTTACGGAACACTCGAATAAACATATGACCCTATACCTATATTATTTTTATTATTTCATTAACCTCAACAAAGGCTTATTCTAGTGAGGTTCAAAATTGAATGTAAACAATTTTTTTGATTTGAAATTTTTTATTTTCCATGTTGTTTCCACATTTGTTGCATAATTTAAAAAAAAAATCTGCTACCGGTTTCGATACATACGTGTCATTCACTAGCAAACTTTAAATTTTAATGCTCTAATCTGATCATCCAGATGCATTCTAACATTTGTGTTTCCCATTTCTTTCTTATCCAACACTTAACTACATTCAAATTTCTTTAAGTTAATATATCGTGGTCTCACAGTGACTTTAACATCATGGTTTCGTAGGTCATTAAAATTGTAATAATAATAACAATAAAATTTACATCGGGGCTAAACGCGGGGGTTTTGCATTGGAATGCAATTCATATTGGCATATCGGTAAAAAATAAAAGGAAAAAGAAAAAAATAAATAAATAGAAAAGGAAAAACATTTTATCTTTGAAATTCTTCTTTGCATATTTTATCAGAAAAGAATGCCCGTATGTCAACCGGAAAAATTCTCGGAAAACATAATTGCGACAAACAGCGCACTAAATTAATTTTGCTAAAATTTCATAGCCGAAATGACGCCCATCTTTCTCGCTGCGTTAAGTGGAAACGTCTCGGCTAGTTGGAAGGGCAGCTACACGGTTCAACGAAAGGTCAATAATAAAACTACTCATCTAACTTATGCCGTAAACTAAATGTTTGAGTTAACTGAATACGAAATTGTTCACCTGCGAAAACACTGTTAATTCAGTATTTTATTTACAAAGTTGTAACGAATTTATTTTAAACTTGTCAGTTTTTTTTAAGTGAAACTTTTTAGCGCCATTAGTGACTTGAAATTCGGTTGAAACGGAATGCGTCACAACTCAGTTCTACACAAATACTCGGTTCTAATATAATGCGGTAATTTTGCGCCTCGACGCGTGCTTTCATAGCGTAGTGGGCAAGGTGCCTGAAAAGTCTCAGCGGTCAGAGAGACAGAGAGTTCGAATCCTACGAAATCCAAAAAAAAGAACATTTTTATTTTTCGAAATCAATATTCAATCTTCAAACCACTTTAAAAAAAATCAAACAAGCACAAGAAAAGAAAGCGACATCTAGCGATTTTCTGGTTTAACTTTTACCGCATGTGAAATTTTACGCTCTGATTTTTTTAAATCTATAGTAATTACCTACGGATGTGAAACTTGGGCACTCACCAAACGCCACAGAGAAAAGTTGGAACGCTGCCAGAGAGCCATGGAGAGAAGTTTGACAGGAATAAGGAAACAGGACAGAGTGAGATGTAGCACAGTAAGGGAGAAAACTAAAGTTGCTGATATAGTTACCCGAATAGACCAACAAAAGTGGAGATGGACAGGTCACATAATCCGCCATCCACAAGAGAAGTGGTGCAAAAGTGTCACTGACTGGTATCCCAGAGACGGCAAGAGAAGTAGAGGACGTCAGCAAATAAGATGGGAAGACGACCTAAAACTCACGGCCGGACATCATTGGAGAAGAGTAGCGCGTGACAGGTCCCAGTGGAAAATGTTAGAGGAGGCCTATGCCAAGAGGCAAACTGAGCTTCGGGATATATTATAAAAAATAAGAACATGCCGAATTTCAAACCTAACAGAAGTTCAGAATAAAAAGGCTTATTATTATTATTATTATTATTACCTACGTACATTGACTTTTCTTTTAATGGAAGGGCATCATTCCCATATCACGATTAATCTGACAGTATTTCAAATTCTTCCACCAAATTCATTAGAAGCGAAAAATGTTTTTGACACCCGACACGCGCCTTGGACTCTCTTGAAATATATTACTCATAAGTAATAGTCGTAGTTCGTTTTCCTATTCCGAATGAAGATTTTTGCTGCAATCTAGTCAACAATCGCCCCACGGCGACTCTATCAGTTCTGCCCAAGATGATGGAACGTGTGATCAATGGCAAACTGCTCACATATCTCGATAAGAGAAAAATTATCAGCCACTATCAATACGAATTGTGAATGTGGTGATCTACTCGCATGTGTGGCACCTGAAATATTGAGACGTTGAGACCCAAAAGCTGAACTGGAATTTTCCAAGACCTTCTTTGACTGGGTTGGACTCAATGAAAGGACTCAATGAAAGGTCAACAAAATGTCTTCTTTAGAACTTCCCGCAACTTTGCGTACTTGGTGTTTTGGCAAGAGGTTTTACACGGCAAAACTATTTCCGTATTTCTCTCCGGTCGTAGCATTGGCAACAATCTTGTAATGGAAAGGAAGGTTGAAACTTACGATAGGTAAAGGTGAGATGACTGTGATATGGTTCACTAACAACAGTTAATTCCCGAATAAATCGTGCGATGCGATTTTATATGCGTTTTTTATATTTTTTTTTACATAAACTTCACAGGAGGCCTCGAGGAAAAAAAAAATTGTTTGTCTGTTAAGTCGGTTTACGGACGATAATTTTACGTGATAACTTCATATAATAACGATGGAGTGGAAGAGAGATAGAGAGATCACAAGCCGAACGCTTAGGCCGAACGCTTGTTTCGCGCTCTCGCTTGCACGCTCGGCTCAGGCGGAACGTGACAACGTAACAATGAGTCGTGCTTTTTCGTGAGTGCAGCCGGCGTTCGTCGATTTATAATACGTTATCACGTGAAAAATTTTCCTCAGGGCCTATGTCATCTTTGGGATTGCTGTGTGAAGGGTTTTTTAAGGAAAGGAAAGAGAAGAGAGTTCTGAGAAGGAAAGCGGTTTAAGGGTGGGTAGGAATCTGAGGTTCAGCATGTCCTGGTCATCCGCCTCCAAGACCTACAAAAATCTCACCCCATGGACCCGGGCACCCCTGCTAAATTACCAAACGTTTGGTACTGCGACTGCGACAGCATTCCACTTCAGATTTTTGCAAAACTGAAGACCGAGGGAGAAAGTGGAGAGAGAGAGAAAGGGAACAAGGAACAATTTATTCCCTTAGAGTAAATCGCAACTCCCAATCAAAATACAAAAATAATTCGCCGGGTTGTCACTCTTACCGGCGCAAATACTAAGATTGCTACTTTTGAGGGAGGCTCAATTGCTGATTCAATCAATGAATTCAGCCCATTGCTGACGGTTTAACCTCTTCCTTACTTTCGATGAATTCTTTTGTTTTTAAAGTAAAAATTCTTTACGCACGCTTAAATCGGGGAGTAAGCTGGAGAATGCGTGACGAGAGCGTTACGAAAAGTGTCGGGCGAGGCGAACGGAGGTTGAAAGCGAGATATAAGTTAGTGAAGATAGAAAGAGAGAGTTACGTTTCGTATATTACTGTAGGGGCAAGAAAGAGAGGTGCCAGCACACATTTTCTTTCTCTCTTTCTCTCATAGCCAGTTACGTTTCGTATATCTAATACACACTGCAGGCCTATTGTCTGTATCACACTGAAGGAGCAAGAGAGAGCAGTGCGCGCGCAGTTTTACTTCAGTTGTGTGGTCTAAAGCACACTCGTTTTTATTATTTTATTTAGTTATAAAATCTTACTTCTTATATCTTATATCTAGTATTATGTTTCTAATACTACCATAACATTATCTACTAACTAGTTACTAACATTTGGACTTCACAACATGCAGACATAATCCACGAAAAACTGTAAGATTTTTAGCTTCCTTAACATTCACCGGGAGTTCATTGAACATTTTAAAACCTTTATGGCAAATATTGTTTTGTGTTCAATAAATTTGTTTTAGGAAGCTTAAAATCATTGCAATTCTCTTATAATACTAATGAACTATACTTTTACATTCTGACGTCTCACAAGGGTCAGGTTCTGCTTCTGACTTTTTTATAGCGTTTTAATGACCCTTTGTCGTGTACACCGGTCTGATCTTCACGCAGATGACTTTACAATCCACGATAATTGAAATGAAAACTTCTTTAGAACCGTTGTGATTTGAAACTCGATGAAACGAAAAATAAAAACACAAAAAGAGACAAACACATATATCTACAGGATTCAGATCGTGAATGAGAGAATAATCATCCTCCTCTTTGTGCGGTGCTTCGTAGCCTGTCAGCCTCCTTTTTATAGCCTTCCCACTCTTTTCTACTTTAGTTTTCTGATGGCTTCACTTCTACCGCGTGTGTTCTGCTCACTTTGACTTTTTTGACGTGATTACGCCTTATATATCGATGTACGCCGGCTGCACTTACGAAAAAGCATGACTCAATGTCACGTTCCGCCTGAGCCGAGCGTACAAGTGAGAGCGCGGAACAAGCTTCAAGGTTCAAGCACAAGCGCGGAACAAGTTCGGCCTAAGCGTTTGGCTTGTGACGCATCTATCTCTCTTCCACTCCATCGTTATTATATGACGTTATCACGTAAAATTATCGTACGTAAACCGACTTTACAGAAAATCATTTTTTTTACTGATTTCAGTACGGGTATTTTACAACGGGAACAGGTTCTTGGAAATTCATTAAAAATGAATGAATAAAATAAGAATGGAGTATTAGTTTTATTGGTTTAATTTGATTTGTGACATTGGCACCAACTTTTTAAAACCAAATCGTCAAGCGATGACGAGCCTAAACATTAAAAAAAGCGTTTGTTACAAAGTAAAGTTCAAACCTATTGTTCCCACCATATAAAAAAAAACTTTGGAATCACGTCCCAGCGGTGATTATTTCGGAAACGCCGTGTAGCCGCTTTAAGTACCCGGGAAAAGTTGACGAAACGTGACTTCTCATAAATTCTCCGCAGCACTCGCGAGGAGGGCCTTCTTTGGAAATCATGGAAAGCAAAACTTTTCAACTGTAATAATCATTCGCTTAACACGTTTTCCGAATATAACCCGATATTATTTGGAATAGAATCATTGAGGATGTACTATGCAATCATATAACAGTACGGTAGCTGACATGACATATAGACTGCCCAGAACTTCTATCCCTCATAAATTTTCACATCCCATTTAAAAGAACTCGCCACAACAACCTTGTTTACACAATAAGTAATAATACAAACGTTGCAGTCAACTCCCCCATTTCCCGCATCCTTCAAACATTCAACTAAATTCAAACAAGCACAAATAACGAAACATTTTTTGTACTTTTGAATGTAGCTATAACTTTGTGGTTATCCATTTCAAATAAATGAAACAATATAACTTTGTTAAAACCACTTTATACTCTACAATTCACATGTTCGTCCTCACCTAGAATACTGTTTACAAGTTTGGAACCCGCGCTATATCGTTTATGTTAACAGGTTAGAAAGAGTTCAGGAGCGATTTCTAAAATTCCTCAATTTTAAATCATTCAACATATACAACTCTTACGACGAAATCGAGAAACATTTTCGAATCACGAAACTACTCAACAGGAGGCTTGTCGCTGATCAGATGCTCCTGTACAAAATCATTAACTCTAAAGTTGACTGCCCGGAGTTGCTAAACAAAATAAATTTCCACGCGCCGATTCGATATAGTAGACAAAATACCCTTTTCTATATTGACAGATGCAACACCAATTCCAATCAAAATGAATTTATGCAAAGGACATGTAACTTCTATAACAATAAATTTGCAAATATAGACACACGTGCTGACATATTCACTGCTAGTTACTGTCGTTACAAAAATTCATTGTATAACATTCTAGGTGCGAATAACACATATTCATGATTATTAAATTAATTGTATCTAATATTTTTATATTACTTGCGTGGCAACTTTCCCTTAACTTTCCTTTAACCCTCTCCTCCTCCTACCCTTCCCAACCCAAATAACTAATTTGCAGTCTATTACAGTTATAATCATACTTATTTTATTGTTGTGTATTGGTTTATTATTTGTTGAATTTGGATTTGTATTATTATTATTTTTTTAAATTGCTGCTTAGTTCTGTTTTTTTTTTTTCATTTTTCTTAAATATTTTAGTTTACATTCAGTTAGTCTTTATAAATACCTATCTGTGAACATTAATAATTGGTCTGTTTTTTATTATTTTCTTATGTATATTATATTACTAAGACTGTTTATGTTCCTTAAATAAATAAACAAATAAACAAATAAACAAACAAATCTACGCCGAACGGTTTCGGAACGACCGTTCCTTCCTCAGGGCAAACATACAATGAGTTGACAATTACAAAACAGTGGGTGGGTTCAATGTATTATTACTAAGTGTTATGGTCGGGGTAGAGGCGTGGCCAGGGATTAATGAAAAGTGGGTGGGAGAAAAGGAACGGACATTGATTGGAAACATATCCAGGATTGGGCTATATTTTTTGACATTTTATATTTTAAACATTTTTTGATTCCCTCCCTCTATTTAAGAAAACCTTTCTAGCATACTGAATTAGCACACATACGCACACATCCACACACACACACACACACACACACACACACACACATACACACATACACACACACACACACACACACACACACACACACACACACACACACACACAAACACACACACACACAAACACTCACACGCACCCCTGTCCTTCAATAATTTACTATCTAACTTAATTTAGGTAAGATGTAAAATTTATCACACAAAAACATATAGCGACATGTAATTGGTATCAATTATTGTAAATTTTCTCACTTTGTAACTTTTTTCTACTATGAAGTTATGTACTGTTTGTTTCTGCAAAATAAATAAATAAATATAAATGTGCTGAATCGTCCACGGACAGACTGAAAATAATTAACGGAAATAGGGGAAACCAACATTAATAACGTTATCTACCAATAAAAGAATATGGTTAATTGAGGTTAATCTGAAGAGATCGGAAAAGAGAATCATTTTTAGATTAAGATTCGGACGTGCACTTATGGGAAGAATATTCTGTTTGATGGGGCTCAGAGATAGGCTTTCTGCCTATCTCTGTGTAGAAACGCGAGAGAGTTAGTTAGTGTAGTCAGACAATTCGTGGTATAATTCAATTATAATATTATAAAAAACAAAATAAAGTTAAATATAAAACCCTCTAATGTTATGTGTGCTAATTGTTGATTAAGAAATATTGTACCAGATAAGTTTTTATTTTCACGGCCAAGAGTATTTTCGTTATTTGTTTTTGGGGTGTTATGCCGTGTTGCGCTACTTTCTTCTTTAGCCAACGTTTCGGATAGCGTTACAGTGTCCATCATCAGAGCAGATGTGTAATTGTCTAACAATTGTAAACAACACCCCAAAAACAAATAACGAAAATATTGTACCAGTATGAAGATAGCCTTAACATGCTGAAACCGGTTACGGTCACCAACAAATTAAGTGGAAATAAGTTTTATATATGTACATCGTTTTTCTTAATATTACCTTCTTCTTCAATGATTAATAAAAAATTTATTAAATTTAATGAATGTATTCACCTTTGATCCATTTCTGCTTCCTACACAGAACCTGCCGCTTTTCTTCGTCCTATTCTACGTCATGGCAATGTTGAATTGCCTTAGGGTCCTTCCTTGCTGATAGTTAAGTGATCTAAGGAACGACACCTTTACGGTAATGCCCTGCAATCCTATAACATCCAATGGGCCCCCATTTAATTTATTTTACTAGGGTTATAATACTCAGGGTCTTTAGGGGAGCCTAAGCTATCCAGGGAAACCACCTGAACAGAGCAAATTTAATTTGTTCGACTACATTTAGATTCTATTATCATCTTCCCTTCTTATTTTTAATGAAATTTTCATTTGACGTAATTGTTTACGAAAATTTGTTAAGCTGATTGTAACAAAATTAGGAAAATATGGTAAAATGCTTCCAACTTCATGTAAAATAGATAAAATAGGGAGGATTAAATTTCAGGTCTTGAGCGTTTTTGGATATTTTTTGCACTCGTAGACTTAGAAACGGAGGGCAATTTCATATACCTAGGCTACTCTATAAATGATGAAGGTTACTTGAAACGGAGGAGAAAATAAAGATTTGCATGATTCATGCAAAAAATATGCAGTGACGGATTCATAACGAAAGTCACCAAGATGAGACTCGACTTGTTTTTTTTCTATTTAGTGTGGAAACGTGGACAATGAATACTCAAAGCCAGCGAAATGAAGCGGACTTGAGTGTGGTACTGAAGAAAATGCTAGGCATCCGCAAAAGGCAATCGACTCAATCGACGCTTATCCTTCAAATGTGGACTACATGACCATCTTAGATCATACGACGTACGTAGTGATTACTTCAAGATTGATACACTTAAAACTAGAAGGCAATTGACTGATCTAATATGTTTACATAAAATTATTCACGGCCATCTTGATACTACATTATGTCTTAGCAGTATTGAAATAAATGTACCCAATTCCCATTGTTTAAGACGCCATAACATTTTTCACACAAATACATTTAAAAATAATATTGCCTACTTTAGCCCTCTGACCAAGATGTGTCGACTATATAACAAGATAGAGTGAGCTTGAATATAATTCGCGATGTTTTTGTTTTTCTAATTGTAGGTATCTGTGGGACATTGGAGGGTCTAGATTCGTTTAAAAATAAATGTAGCTTTCTTTTTACAAAAAAAATAGAGTCCTGACGTGTGCGGCTAAGGAGGTTAAACAATCAGTTTCCTCAAACAGCCGTTGGGAAAGTGGTGGGGTCCCCTCCAATGTACGTATCTGTATTTAATTGTAGATTTTTGTAATTGTGCAATAACTGAGTTTTTATAACTGGATTGTTCTCACGTAAGTGCGAACATCTGTAAAACCCAGTATAAATAATAAAAAAAAATTAAAAATACGAGTGTGCTTTAGACCACACGACTGAAGTAAAACATCTATGAGAGGAAGAGAGAAAGAAAATATGCGCGCGCACTGCTCTCTCTTGCTCGTACAGTGTGATTCAGATAATAGACCTGCACTGTGTCTTAGATATACGAAAAGTAACTGGCTATGAGAGAAAGGGACCAAGAAAATGTGAACTCGCACCTCTCTCTCTTGCCCCTACAGTAATGTACGAAACGTAACTCTCTCTCTTTCTATCTTCACTAACTTATATCTCCCTCTCGACTTCCGTTCGCCTCGTTTTCGTAACGCTCTCGTCACGCATTCACCAGCTTACTCCCCAAGGCAAGCGAGCGTAAAGAAGTTTTACTTCAATAAATAAAATGACTGTGCGCCTATAGAGTAATTTGGACACGTTGTTCTCGGAACTAAGGACCCAAATCTGGAGTAACTCATGGTGACCGAGTGTATAACTAGCGTCCAGTGTGTCCTTGACTCTCCTCGCAGCGCAGAACCGCGAAGATTGGAGGAGTCTTGTCCATCAGGGTGTAGTAAGGGGTCACGATCTTCAGCAGTGAGGAACCGACTCAAAAAAACCAGAAGATTGAGATTTTTTTTTAATAATTAAGATGTTTCATATTTGTAAAAAGCATTAACTTTGTGGCTCGTCATAATTCACAATAAAAAAACACACATAAAGTTGTGGTAGACCACTTTTATTTTATTAACACTCTACCGGTTTAGGAAGCACCCTTCCTTTGTCAGGAGAATATTGTAACTGTTTCAATATTCTTCTGACGAAGGAAGGGTGCTTCCAAAACCGGTAGTGTTAATAAAATAAAAGTGGTCTTCAAAAAATTAACGTGTTTTTTTATTATTAAGATGTTTGTTCAAGGTCAAGTGGTTGTTTTTTAGAACAAACCCGAAAAATAATGCATAGTTCAAATAAAAACAATTAAATTAATTAAAGGTGTGGTGTGGAAAAGTTACAATAATATAATTTTTAGAAAGTTGAATGAACACAAATTTACGTGCAAAGAGATTTTTTCTTTATTTTTCTGATAAAAATCACTGGAATTAAAAGGGTTTGGGCAACTTATTCTTCCCCCACATCACTCAGAGAAAGAAACATTATCTAAATTGACATCTGAAGCCAGGTTACATCAAAATCCATCTTGGGTACAGCAAGATTAATAAAACGTCGAACTTCTTTCGACAATTACTATTGTAACAAAAACACGTTTTTTAGTCATAACGTATTTTAACCTTTCGCATCCGTAGCACCTACATATTATTTACAATGCCATTTACAGATTTTCTAAATTCGTATTATAAGTGTGATTTGCCAGCATTGCATATTATTTTATCTCGAATTTCTTAATATTTTTTCAACGTAAAGAATTTTAACGTATTTAGAGACACTAGACGCTGGAACGCGCGGAGAGTATTCCGCTCGGGATCGTAAACTGCCAGTTGTCACATATTGATAGTTGCAACTATTTGAGAACTGTGCACGGTAATCTCCGCACCATTAATTTGCCGCTGTCGCTAGGTTCAACTAATGCCAAGAGTTGGAATAAGCCCCCCCCCCGTTTGGATCCACTTAGAATTACGTTCCAGGATCAATCACCTTTGACTGGCTTGTCGTTGAAAGCGATTTAATCACTCTAAATAACGCGGGGCGAATGGATTGCCGTCCTGATGGATTCGTAATATTATATCACTGAGCGATGAACCATGATGATGGGTAGTTAATAACTATTATTATAGCTTGGAAAGAAAAATAGAAAGCATTCATCCAGGAAAAAGAAAGGTGTTCAGAAAGTAGATAAACCTATTTAATAAAAATACGAGTGTGCTTTAGACCACACGATTTAAGTAAAACTTCTATGAGACGAAGAGAAAATAAAATGTGCGCGCGCTCTGCTCTCTCTTGCTCCTATAGTGTGAGACAGACAATAGGCCTGCACTGTGTCTTCGATATCCGAAACGTTACTGTCTCTCTCTCTCTTGCCCCTACAGTAATAATATACGAAACGTAACTCTCTTTCTATCTCCTTCTCAAATTTCGTTCGCCTCGTTTTCGTAACGCTCTCGACCAGCTTAATCCCCAAGTTAAGCGTGCGTAAAGAAGTTTTCCTTAAAAGAAAAAATTGGTTGTCTGTCAAGTCGGTTTACGGACGATAATTTTACATGATAACGTCATTTAACAACGATGGAGTGGAAGAGAGATAGATAAGTCAACAGCCGAACGCTTAGGCCAAACGCTTCTCCGCGCTCTCGCTTGCACGCTCGGCTCAGGCGGAACGTGACAACGTGACAATGAGTCATGCTTTTTCGTGAATGCAGTCGGCGTTCATCGATTTATAAGACGTTATCACGTCAATAAAAAGCTTATGCGTAAGCCTGCTACATTTGGGATCTTTTTTCTTCACAATTGATCAATATAATACGACGAAACTACAGAATATATTAATCTATCAAGCTACACAGCTCATGACGAAAAAAGCGCAATCCCAAAAAGTTACGTTGACTCTGAGCTCGCGAACTTTCAATGATTTATTTCTTAAAAACTTGTCACTTTGCAATTAAGACATCCACAACTACAAATGGTACCACACCACAAAATAAGAGGTAAAACTCTGAACTACATTGCCAATCAAGACGTCATATACACTACATATATTAGTCGCTTCCAAATATGGATAAAAACATCCAGCATAATAAAAATGTTTCAAGGCACTCATTTAAAAAAAATATATATATTTTTAGGTGCATTTAAAAATAAATATTTATTTTCTTGTCTTGTTTTGTTCTGTCTTGTTTCTTTTGTTTCTCTTCTTTTATTTTCCCTGAATTTGAAATAATCCTTAATTTGTTGAACATCCTCGTTTCTTTCTTAATTTGTTTTCTATTCTTGTTTGTTGTACTTTAATTATTAAAACTGCGTAAAATTATACCTAGTACCTCTCTCACTTATGAATTGTTAATTCTTCCCACACTAAAAAATTAAACCTAATACCTCTCTCACTTATGAATTTTTAATTTTTCCCATAGTAAAATTAGTTTACTAACTCATTAGATTTGCCCTAGTTAGAAAAAAAAAAAATAATAATCTTTTTTAGGTTACTGGCTGGAAGAATTGGAAGAAGGACATTCGGAAGTAATTGAATATTCACATCTGATTACTAAACACTGTTAAAGAAATTTCAAACAGCGTATTGATTTAGAATATTATTCACCATTAACTAACTATATTTTAATACACACCATTACGTTGTTTAACTATAAGGTAAGGAAGAAGGACTACTTTGTGTCAAATCTTATATTTTATGTAACCTATTTCTTATATTTCCTGTATTTTGTCAAAAACATGTACTGCACTTTACGTAAAAACCCTCTGGGCGTTTAAATAAATAAATAAATGAAAGGATGGATCGCCACTCAACTCTGCCTCGACACATATTCTTTGCATCAATCAAATGTGTTCATTGTCTAATTCTCTTATGTTCTGCCGACTCGAGTATTTGATTAACTTGATCGTGACATGTCTTCCTAAGGCGTTCTCTAATTAAATTTTGCCCAAAAAAGTACTGTGATATCAAATTTTATTTTTGTAATTACAAATGAATAAACACACATATTATTAATTCTAAATGATAGTACCATATCTGAGAATTTCAATATTAAAACAAAACGTTTTATTCAGTACTAAGAAGCAAGTCTAAGTCAATGATTAAAGTTATCTGCCTCCTTACAGCTTAAATAATATATGAATTAATTAACTAAACCGACATTCCCGGAGGGAATCTAAAGAATAAATTACAAGAAAAGAAAATAAAATTAATGAATGCAATTAATTTTAAAAGCTTAGCTTCCTTAAATTAGATTTTATTTATCTGTTAGAATTTAGAATTTATTTTCCATGCAGGCTGTAAAATAGAAGGCTGAAGGAGTGAATCTTTTTACATTAATTATTCGGGCTTAAGCCTTTTATTCAATTTAGTATTTTAATAAGAAACTTTCCCTCGGCAGCCTCCATTGTTTTTCAATTAGATTCCCCGGGGATTTTCTTCTCAAAATATTGGGTTAAAAGTTAAAATTATGAAGTCAAGAAAAAGTAGCAATGCTGAAAAATCATGATTCATTATATTTTCAAATACCTGTCTTAATTTAATTACGAATTTAATGTGGATAAATAACTAGTGGAAATAATGAACCTTCATTGTTATGAAGTTAGTTTAGTATTCACGATATTTAATAAATATTTTTACGGATCTGTAGTGGTGATCAAAAAATTAAATTTCTTCACCTAACGAATAAACAATACCTTACAATTCAGGATGCGGGTTTGGGTACCGCTGTTCCGGAAACCATTTATCGGATAACCAACACCTCTGCCACAGGTCACCTCAAGAGATTCGCTACGTTTAGTGACTTGGCAGTTGCCCGGATTAATGAAGTGAAGTTTGCCTAGATCTTGGCGGTGGATGCGTTTGCACACTTACTGCTAAGGGGATCGGATCGGGAGAGATTGATTGAGGAAGACCATTTGATCTCTCTCCAGGAGGACTCTCTTGACCCACCGCGGTGCTCTGCAGTGGAAGGGATGGATTCGTCCATTATTGACCCACTGACCATCAGATTTTTACCCACCACTCATAATTTTTTTCTCAAAACTTCGTCCCCCTCCTTTCCATAAAAATACCTTCATACAGCATCCCCCAAGATGAAATTGGCCTCGAAGGAAAAAAGCCTCCTGTTTGGAGCTAATTTAAAATGTTAAACGTATAATTATGATGAGATCCATTTTTCTGTGTAAGTCGAATTAGCATTCCCAAAGATGACAGGCCCTGAGGAAAGTTTTTTTCCTCGGGGTCTCTTGTATGGAGTTACATAAAAAAAATAATAAAAAAAACCCATATTTTATCATAAAAACAAACGTTGTGGTAAGCTTCAATCCCGAAGTGGGCAAAATAAAAATGTAAACAATGTATTTTTCATTAGCAACACTAATACGTTTTCAACACGCACTCTTAGGTATCTTGTTCATAGACATTATCAGAATAGCCCAGAAGAGCGATTTTATATCTTTTGTGGGATCGTGATAGATATCGGGCGAGATCTCCTGTCAGATTTGTGTGGTTTACTATGGCTGTTATTTGCTTTTTCTATGGGCCGATGTCATAATTTCAGCTGTGAGCTGTCACGTAATTTAGTTTACATCGTTTTAAACACGAATTCCTGCAAGTATGCATGATTATTTATTCATTTAACAGCCGTAGAAAATCACACAAATCTGACAGGAGATCTCGCCCAATATCTATCTCGATCTCACAAAAGATATAGAATCGAATCACTCTGGTCTCCGTTTCGGGCTTAACGTTCTCCAATGGGGATGCGTTAGTTCCATTGAATATGTTTTTTTTCCCCGCTCATCCAATTTACGTCGTTTAGCATAAGAAAATCACGAACCGCAACTGGCCTGACATGAAAACACCCATAGACCCCGCACGGTATGCTGGTAATGATCTATAAAATATATTTATGTGAGCTTTCCACTTTGGTAAGTTTATCGCTCAGTATTCGTGAAATGTGTCATTTTTTATGGCGCATTACAAAATTACCCCCAAACGACATAATATAATATAAAATATAAAGTTGATTGTCGTTTGTGGCGGGCGGGAGGAACACTTCACCTTTAGTATAAAGCCTCAATGACATTGAGCGAGTTTACAAGCTACTATCTGGCAAATTCACTATCTATTAGTAAACTCGCTTAGTGTCAGCGTTTTACTGTCTAACTAGCTGATTGTGGACAATCTACAAAACAGTAGAAAGGTGGTCAACTTTACTTGCAACTCGCTAGCATTTGCTTAAAGATGGCAGCCCACCAACAGCTGATAAACGTCAGAATTAGTTCGAACGGGAGTTGTTATTCTCGCTACTGGCTAGGGTGTGGCGCTAGCTGCGAACTCAAGTTTTTTACAAAATTTCGACAGAATTACTCGGCGCGCGAGTCGTTATTTCAGCTGCTACTGTCGCTACAGACAGCTTTATGTGCCATCGAGACAATCTCATTCGCCGATTCACCCGCTTTTAAACTAACCGGCTAGTAGCTTGTAAACTCGCTTGATGTAATCGAGGCTTAAGGGAAAGGTCAATGTCTAAATAGAACTTCCAAAAATAACCCCTGTCCTCTTTTCCTTCCCCTAAAGGCTGTATTTTGAATCTTTTTGATGAAATTTTACACAATGGACGTTAAAAATTAGAGAAAAATTACTGTCTTTATGTGATTTTGAAAAACTTTTCATAAAACCCATAATCGCTGGGGACATCAGCTATTCGTATCTATGTATAAAGTAGTAACCCGGTGTGACTTGTTATTAAATATATCTATATTTTTTTCCGAGATTGATGAATATTCGCTTTTATGAGATTAATTTCATAACACTTCCTCTATCCCATTTTCCCTTTCTTTAAAGCAGAATGTTATTACTCGATGAAATTCTGGCCACTTGGCGTTCAAAATTAGAGGAAGATTACCGTCTATACATCTGATTTCGAAAAAACTTCTCGTGAAGCCCGGAAAACACCGGAGACTTCAACTATATTATTTAAATAAATGGCAATGTGAACCCTACAGTCTCAAAAACAATTCAGGTAAGTTCTTATTAATGCCAAGAGTGTTTAGAGAGTGGTTGAATTGTAGAAGAAATTGGGTACGCCTGAGAAAGGCTTAAGACGACACAATACCCTAAAATATATTCAGAATCTTAACGACGTAAGTAAATAAGCCGTGTATACAAATTGCGACTCGCGACCCGTGTACTGGACGGACCTACTGTCGAATTTGCCCTATCAAAGTAAAGAATAAGAAGAAAATAATGTGGGAACCTTAACGACGTAGGTGAAGAAAGCGTGTAAACAAATATACGCTCATAGCACGGCGTGTTGGACGGACGTACAGTCGAATTCTGGAGAAACGATCTTTCCACCGGGTTCACTTTAATTAATTCTGAAGAACGTGTTACTAATATTTAAGATGTTTCTAAACAACTCCCTCCCGAAGTTATTAATTCATCGTTTAGAAAAATAAAATCTGGTGCTCACCGCTAAATTTATAGTTAAATACGGGAAATAAAATTTTCAAAACGTTCTACGTAAAATAAATTAACGGTGAGGTATTGTTTTTTTTTTAATCTTAAAAATAAATAGCTAACATTTCCGAGTCGCGGTTTGAAAAAAAAAGTTATTGTTTTTACGAATTTGTGGGAATTTATTAAAATGTGAGCCTTGAGCAAACCCCCATATTAGGGTATTATACCGCCTTAACGCATTATCTCTATACTAAAAATCGATAAAATTAAGAGCACCTATGCTTTGATTGTATACGCATAGAGAGCGTATGGATGAAGAAGAGTACTACGTGGAAGTGAAGACATAGAACGATGAAGTTAATCAAAATAATTTTGCTCAAGGCCTCCGTGTGGATCTAATGTAAAAAAAGCTGACTTTTATGTACAGAAATCTTTGCGGGTATGTGCACAATAAACCAATACCTTCAAAAATTTACTTTTTCAATTTGTGACAATGTTATAATTTCCACCTAACAACTACATTCAGTTTATTAAATTTCAAAACCGCAAAGCTTTTCCCCAAACCATTCGAAACCCCGAGCAACGCCGAGTTCACTTCAACTACATATTTACATAATGAAGATTATCTGTGGCGGCCGGCGTTTGCTTGATTTTTATACAAATCTACACTCTTATTCTGAGATACATAAAATTTTGCACACACGATTTTCGGAATAAGAGGAATATCATCGACTAATTCTGATTTAAAAAAAAACTCTGTGTAAAGCCAGAGCAGCGCCGAGAAGTTCACCTAGTCCTGTGATAAAATTGAATGAAAGCGTTTTGTATCAAGATAATGACCGCAATATTTCAAGATTTTCGGCGTGTTTATTCTTGGTGTCAAATGAAATAATTAAGGCCGCGGGTCTCTCATCTGCGAGATAATCGAATCCTTCAATTAAATGTAGGTCTAATTTGAATGTACGCGAGTGCTCCGCCTTTTGTCTCTTTTTTGTGGCTCCGTTCGCGAGATTATAATTTAATTCAAGTAAAAGCCCAGAGGAGCAAGACTCTGGTTTTTATTCCGAATGAAACTCGATGCGGGAAATTATTGCGTGCTCGAGCTTTGCCTACAGCCGACAACACAGCCATGAAACTTGATATTTGGTACTTAATAATAATATAAAATACGCAGGTTTCGTGTTGGAACAATAAATTAAATTGTAAAAGTTTGTTTGGTCATCAAAAATAAAGTATTTACAAAATATTACTTTTTTTCTTCGAAGTTATTTTATTGCTGTGTTATAAGATTAAAGGGTTTCTGTTTAATCGTGATATGGATGAAATTTATCAATTTTATTATTATTCATCATTATTAAAAAAACTTTTTTTTTTTCATCATTTCGAAATTCTTAATGGTACCAATCTACATTTTTTATAGGTTATGTACAGATTTTTTAAATTTTATTGTTTCGTTGGAAATTATATTATATATCTTCTCTACTTGAAATATATCTTACTAGTTGTATACCTACCATTAGACATTTTCTTGTTATAAATGTACTATTAAATATATGTCATGCTACATATATTATAAACATATTTCTTCATTGTTGCAACATTGCATTATTGACAGAATCACATTGTTTGCTTTATTCTCAACAAAACATGTTTTCAACTTCTGTTTTCTATTCTTTGCTGTTTTACAATATCACTATCACTAGAGCTGTTATAATGTTGTGGTTATACCTGATACAATGGATATGTTATGTAAAAATCTGAAGGCGTCAATGAATAAATAAACTAGAAAATACTCATTTCAGTTTGCATTGAATTTTAGTTTCATTATAAAAATTTCAAAATAAAAATCATTAAAACTTTGTTTTCAATAAAGTACCTAGGTATGTACAATACAATACAAAAAAATACTTTAAATTAACATTTTTAAAATTCGAACTCAATTGGTCGAGAATTCAGATAATCCCATTTAGATAAGACGTGAAGCGAAAAAAAATTGGTACTTTTTTACCTCCAATTACATCAATTTGACCTCCAACGCTCTAATCCCAAACGACTGGAAACTACCAAAATCCAATCCTCGCGCACTGATACTCGCATGATAATAGTGGAACATTCCATTCCAAGAGATATTAGTATGCAAAAGCGTCTCTGAGACTTCTGTAATTTTTCACATCAATTTAAAAACACGTTACGAAAATTTTAATTAAATATTTAAGGTCGTGAATGGAGGCCAATTTAAGATCGATTGTATTTTATAACCATTGAAATTAATTTCCATCGGATCTAACGACCCTTATACATTATTGGTGATTCAACCGCATTTTGGAGGCATTTAATTATTTATAAATTTGTGCGACAAATTCAATAGGCTCCTATTCTCCGATACCTCCCCGGGGTGCCCCAAGGATTCAATTACGCTTCTGTTTTAAATTAACCTGGAGCAAGAATAATTGAATTTTTACCATCAACTTATTCTGCGATATTTTTTATTAAAAAAAATATGTATAATGTCTGTAACTCGTTTTATTGTATTTGTAATCTCAACCGAACGGAGCCAGTGAGACTATGGCATACACAATCGGGGTGTTTTGAGAAGCTGAAGGAAGTGGGTGGGTGAAGGAGATGGAAAAAATGTAGGTAAGAAAGTACTTGGCTATTCAGATCTGGTTACCAAACAGGCTAAAGCCATTTATTTATTTTATTTTATATATATATTACAAACAATACTTCAATTCCGAATGGCGGTCAACGGCGATACTGAGAGTGACTTCCACTCTGGAACGTGCCGCAAGTGTAGCTACTATATTACTTTTAATGATTTAGTAGGGAAATACCAATAATTAATTGTAATAATATTTGATAATTTTGATTGAATAGTGGTGTTTTACAAAGTGATGTTTTCATTTAATTAAAAATGACGCCACTAAGTGAATTTGCAAAAATTGAAGAAGAAATAATATTTATTTATGATCTCAGTCAAAAATTTTAAAGAAGAGTGTCTGTGGCGGACGGTGTGGCTGTGTTGTGTTATATAAACTTATAATTTCTTCTAAGGTTGATGAAATTCTGCACACTAACCTTAAAGACCAGAGGACGGTGTCTGTTTACATGATATTTCGCAAAACCACCCCGTTACCGTTTCCCATCCCTTAATGCAGAATTTTGATACTTAAAAATTAGTATCGACATCTCGGGCAACGCCGGGACTTCAACTAGTACGTTATTTATATTATTCAAAACCTTCTTTTATAATAATAATAAAAAAAAAATAAAAAAAAAATAAAAATAATTATGTACATCGCTGTGTACTTATTATCTTATGATACTACTCTTTAACTTTTTTTCCTTTCTTTCATTTATTTCTTCGTTTTGTTTTTATTTTTAGTTTTGACTGTATTCCATTTTTACTCTTATTTATGAATACCTATGATTTACTTGACTCCCCTTATTTAATCATATACTTTTACTGTCTGTGGGTTGTGTGGGATTGCAGGTATGGATTATTATTATTATTAATACACGATTATATTTTTAAATAATAGGAAAAAAAATAATGTTACTAAAGTCGATATTCTTATAAGTACATGATTATTCCATCCATCTTCTGTTCGGAGTTTGGATTAGCCGGATCAACTAGGCAATTATTTGCCCTCTGACTCGATAACGGCGAGGGATTTAAATTGATGGATCGTCATATTAATAACAGATCGATCAAAATATAACTATTTTGTATTTGCTTATCGATTCATTATCACGGTTATTCGAGTGTTAGGATACATTGTAAGTAATAACATTGTCAAACAGTTTCAAGCTTAAACAGGTTACATCACCAATTGAACATATTGTCTGATAGTAGGCTTAGGTACTTTTGGAAACACTAATACGTTTCGGTTTGATTGATGAAATTGTATAATTAATCTATCTTAATAAGCGAAAAACATTTCGAGAAATGAGGAAAACTTTATGGAAACAGCGGCGATACTTTTTCATGCAAAACTTAAATTTCAATTTTTAGGCGAAAATACACAACCAAAAAAAAATTATTTTAAATCTAGAAGTAAAGAAAATATCTATTTTAGATACTATATTAAATAAAAAAACAAATAAAAAAACAAATGGAAAAAAGTTTTATATATGTTTTTATTATAATGAAATTCCACCATGAATTGTCAGTTTCAAAAATAGAAATATTATTATAGATACATTGTGCTACTTCATTTACTTGTGTATTAAATTTGAAAATATAGACTTTTAAAGAATTCATTATTTGTAGCAACTGAATATAAAAAGATGTGTTTTTGAATTTTAGAACCACAACCGAAATTACATTGCTTAACCACACTCAGAGGGTAAACAAAACAAAGTTTATTTTATTAAGGCGTTTCACACAAGAATAAGAATTACTGTACAGGTGTACAAAGATAGTGTGATAGATATAGCGATTTTAAGGAAAACTGACCCTATCAATATACATAGGACCTTTCAACTTCCAGCCTCAAGGCAGTTCAATGATATTACGTATTCGTTCAAGAAAAGGTTTCGACATTTTAAAAGGTTTGATCTATTTAACCAGAAGTGTGAAGAAATAAAGTTTGCTTCGGATACCCAGATACTTCCACAACAAAAAATGCTATATACTTGTTTTGTGATCCAAAAATCTGACCATTCTTTCAGTAAATTTCAAATTCAGAAATTATTTCCATCGTCATTATGAAATTTTCATTTCGATCAAATGAAATGGCGATGTGTGAAGTCAGGCAGTGTAAAAAACTAAAAACCCGTGGTAAATGGGTTTAAACCAAAAAGTACTGTCAGTGGCGACATCATTCTATTCAAATCTACATTAAAGGCATTATTAGTGTGTATTACCGATTCAGCTTCTACAATACGCTTTTATGGGTTTATCCCTGCAGCGTCATAAATAAATTGATTGCACCCATTGTGCACTTAAGTACACATAAAATATATAAATTTAATTATAATCGTAATGCACATTGGCGCTATGGGGATCACTAAATCCCAGAGCACTTTTCAGGCACTGGTGGTCAAAATATGTGAGGGTTCACCAGAGTACACCATCATGTCAGACAATAAATTGAATGTTAGCTGCCTTTCTAATAAACTAATCAAGGTGCTAATTTTATACAATTGATAAACAGCCGTTTACTAATAGCAACGTAAAACAGAAATTGACATTTAACAGCCATAAAATAGTTGATAGAAATATAGTGTTTCTACAGGCAGAGGGTTGTTTATCTGTATTAACTTGAAATTTTTCATCGAATTTCGGAATATTACCAAAGTATTTTAAATATGCTATATATTGTTTCCTTTTTGAAGATGTAAAAATAAATACAATTTTGGAAACTAGATAAGACAACCTTTTAGATTTTTATTCTAAACGTCGAAAAATTGTAGGTAACACGGTATTCGTTACCTAAGAAATCTACAAGAAAAACCGAAAAAAAAAGTTAATTGTTTGCGCAATATGTTCGTTGATTTCCTGGATTTATATTACATACATACACATATGTAATATAAATCCATACAAATATAAATACATGCATAAGGCATTTATGTAAAAAAAAAACATCACTTTTATAAAAGTCACTTATGAAATAATATGTGTAAATATGTATTTAATTATAATATTTATGAAATGATATTAAACCTAACTTTTCATGACAGCAATATCATGCGTCAGTCTGCCAAAATACAAAGTTGCCGGCCCTTCCGCAGCCCAGTTAAAGACAGTATTTTGCAAGAATTCAAAACAGGGTTTTAACAATCTTTGTTCGATGTGTAACAAAAACTCTGTTTATCCATTGGGAGGTGTTTGTTATTACTAAGGCTATGGATAGGTGTATACCTTTCAACCAAGTTATACCATACCAATTTAATAATAAGTTCTGTTCTTCTCTTATCATATTAGAGATCTTCGCCAAATATAATTATTGGAAAGTTAAAAATACGCCCATTCAATAAAATAATATGACAGTTTTTAATAATTATTGTGAGGTTCAGATCGGGTCATCCTTTTTCGGAAAAAGTAAGGAAAGATAACACCCAAAAATAATGGCTTGTTTTTTGTGAAATTGTGAGGGTCGCAATTCCCTTGGCAATTTAGTCCACCGCTCTCATCCAGCCCGAGTCTCGTGATCCTCACGCTCAAGTGGGGTGAAACAATTTGGGTAAAAATGGGCTACTCACCGTCTGGGGACGTCGCGAACAGCAGTGAGTCCGGGTTCCGAGCGACCAGGCGCTTGATGACGTCAACCTGTTCGAAAGTTAGCTGCACAGCGTCCTTGTTTTGGGCACTGCATGGCACGTACGCGGACCAGAACTAAAAAAAACCACATAATAAATAAATGTTTTATTATCCTTCTTTTTGTAACATGCTGAGAAAGATTTCCTTACTTTCTCGGATATCATTTACAGAAATTTATTTTTTATTTTTTGTTTTTACATGTTTGATTTCTGTTTCATTCTGTGGTTTCATTTCTTGTCCAGATTATTATTTAAGTCTAAATTGTTTTTATGTTGTGATTTTTCATTGAGAGTGCGTCCCGAGTTTTGTGTGGCTTTTTGCCCAAATGTTGAATTCGTAGTTGCTTATGTTTTCGACCTTGAGATACGGAGTTCCTAATATGCTTGTTTGACGTTATTTCTTTGTTTGTCGTCCTTCTGGAAGGAGTAGTATTTTAGGTAAGAGTTATTTAATTGACGTGATATTAAGATTGTTCAAGAATTTGTCGGTAGTAGTAGATTGGTTATTAGAATAATTTTCAGTAAAATTTTATTAAGGCTTTTGGGTTATAATGAGTGAAATTAGAAAATTATCATATGCAATTACTCCATACGATAATATGGTATTCTAAAAATGATTGGCAGGGAGCCACGCAGATTTTGATCAAATCTTTTTTTCTGATTTAAAAAAAAAAATATTCAAATATGACCGGTCAGTGGCTTAGATGGAATTGCATCTGGGTAACACTCAAGGTATTCAATTCCTCGGCTGATCAAGTCCTCCGTAACGACATATTTCCCGCTTAATGTGGTGGTCTCGGTATCGCCCTGGACCATGACGAGAGACCTAAGACCACCATTCAGAATTGAAATTTTGATCTGAATAGCCAGGCACTTTCCCACTTTCCTCTTCTCCATTTCCTTAACTCACTACCTTCTGCCTCACAATATACCCCAATGGGAGCAGTTGGGACTCTCGTACGGTGTTCATTTAAAAAAAAAGAAAGGAGGCGTTTTTAAAATTATTGTCGGGTTATTCGTAATCCGGGAAAGTTTGCCTTTCTTTTCAAAAATCGTAAATATTTTCAGATCGAAAAGTTTTTCCAATCATATTCGTCCAAATTTTTGAACTGTCCAAAGAGAAAACTGATTTTGGTGTGGCAAAGGTAATACATAATGCAACTTATTCGTCATTGATATACCCTGAACGTATTTTTATGACTGTGGGAACCGAGAAGAAAAACCAAATAATGAAATGAAAGTAAAACTGGCTACGTATAGTACAACAGAAAACATTTCAAAACGTAGTACTAAAAGAGGAACTAACAAATGAGCGAACTGTTTTATAAATCCATATGATTTTATTACTCACAATATCTAAAATAGCGGCGGGCGTAATACGCGAAATAAACATACCTTACTTTGTACATCTGTAATATTTTAAAAATTATTTCCGCTTTCTGAAGACACGTCAAACACATTTTTTAAATTACCTTTGTGATAAAAAGAAAATATCTCTATCTGATAAAAATTCTTTGTAAAAAGAGTCGAAATTTTATTATAGTATGTGGTGAGTACTTGAATGCTCTTGAAAAATGCGGAGGTTTTACTCTCAAAGTAATACGCTGTTCTTTTAAGGTATACTTGAAGGAAAACGAAGTGCCGGTGAACGGAGAACGAACTGAAAAACTGAAAAACCTGTGAGTTGTAGTCCGACTCATTGTTGAGAGCGACCGGCGCAGCGCCCTCTTCACAAGGACAACAAAAAGTCGTGTAAATGCGAGCATTAACAAACCATTTAGAAATGAATTTTTAATATAAAATCTACCTCATATTACATTTTATGAGCAGCCAGTAGTATTATTTACTTTCGTTGGTGGGAAAATTCCAATCTGATGTTTATTATAGTAGGTAATAATAATAATGGTGAACCTTGCACATCCCACAGTAAGTTTCAGAGAAAAATAGGCCTTCAGGTCGGCAGAGCCGATAGCACATTTCTCAAGGTCGTGAGCAAGTTAAAGAGAAAGATTTTGATAAACCTAAATTATATTACAAAACACATTCAAGCATCATATCTGCGGAACACTTTAATGAATTTAACTGACACAATGATCTGACCGAAGGTTTGTAGGCCGCTAGGGCCTCCGGAATCCTTTATCTGCTGCGGCATAGTTGGCGATTGTAGACTTATCCAGTGGATAAGTTAGAGGTGGATAGTATCCACCTCTCCAAATCATGTGGTCGTGATACAAAGAAGACTCTCATATGTTAGGCTTTCCGTTTGACTTGCACAGCAACGGTTACAGCGTGGTTGGTATTTAATCTTATTAACTCGATGTGTTAAGATACCGCGGCGTATATAATTTCACTTAGGCCATAAGCTGGCAAATAGCACATTTTCTTTTACTACTGTGTTCGGAAGGCAACAATAAACTTAGATTTAAATCGAAAATGTCGGTCACAGACCTCTTTTACGAATTATTTTGGAGATTTTCACTGAAACTATAAATTAATACACTTGACAAGTCGAATGAAGATCGCTGTTCCCTGTGTTTTATAGATTATCGCTTGGTTATTCTTCTCGCAATTATTTGTCATTCAAAACATTGCAAGAAGCGGACTTGGCGCTCTGTTGCCAAATAAACGGAACTAAACGCAAAGTCATACAATATGTCTTGTCAATTTTCCGGCCAGCTATTTATTAATTCCAAAGTTAACCTAACCGGGGTTATTTGATTTTAATAATTATTTTATTGGTTTTAATATTTATTCACGTTCTTCGAAATTGGCGACTTTTACACAATATCATGGCACACCGATACAAAAATATTCAAGAGTCAAATAATATTCCTTCCTTTCTTTACCCATTTTAAAAATCCCTCCATTTCTCATTTAACAACACTGGTGCTGTAATACAAATGTATTTATCCATTCGTAACAACAACATACCACTAATGCTTTCAATGTAAGTGATATGTTCCACCTAAATTCCAAACTAAGAATATACCTACAACTTCGCACATATTTTTATGTAGTACTAGCATGCGTTGCTATGCCATATTCATAGAAATAAATTGTTTCTCCCTGCATTTCCTTTCCTGTGCATCAACGTTCCTTTCCTGTATCCCCTTCCCCTCCCGAGTTCCCCTTCCATCTTTCCCACCTTCTTCCTCCCTCACCACCCCTCCCACTTTTTTTTAACCTTCCCCTCCTGCCTATCCTCTCTGCGCTTAAATATATGAAATACACACATTTAAATTTAAACAAATTTCATAACGCCAGAGCTAACCATTATATATACAAAAACACTTTTCTGCTAAAATTCAATGTTCTGTAAAAAATTTGGTTGTCTGTAAAGTCGGTTAACGGACGATAATTTTACGTGATAACGTCATATAATAACGATGGAGCGGAAGAGAAAAATATGCATCACAAGCCGAACGCTTAGGCCGAACGCTTGTTCCGCGTTTTCGCTTGTACGCTCGGCTCAGGCGGAAGGTGACAATGAGTCATGCTTTTTCGTACATGCAGCCGGCGTTCATCGATTTATAAGACGTTATCACGTCAAAAACATGTTAAGTCATATTTTCTTAATCGCAGTCATAAATAATAAGGTGTTAGGTACACATATTAGATTAATACATCTACAGAATTAAATCGCTTAAGTAACGATTGTGGCTTTAGGAACGATTCAAAGTCCTTTCATTGTGATGAATAAAAATCTAGATAAGTTATCTAACGTCAGCGTAAGTTAAAGTAATCCAGAAATTCAATTACAGCATTAAAAAGCGGCCCCATTCAAACCGAATGATAAAATTCATTAAGTCTATTAAGACTCCTTTTATTAAACATTAAAAGGGCGTGAATTATGTGTTCTGAGTCCTGAACAACATCCTTTCACGAACAAAAGGTTTTCTGTTCGAGTGACCTTTTTTACTCCTTTATCCTAGTTTCCCTTATTGAAGTGGGCCACTAAAAGGAGAAAAGCGTGCAAAGAAAACGGAACGAGAAATGCCAGCCCGCGGGAAATATTACTCCAACAATAAAGAAAAATATGAAAACGAAATGTCATAATGGAAATGGAACGTTAATCGCATAATGCGGTCACATTTCCCGGCCAACGTGACCGATGATATTTTTGTAGGAAATTCCTACAATTTCAGCTGGGAGGAACTTTTTAAATCATTTCATACAGTTTTAATATCTCAATCACGTTGACTGATCACCGCACTCTTCACCTTTTGCACTGCTACAGTTCGCAGATAGATTAAAAGCCAGCTGTTTCACAGAATTTGAACAATTCATCAAATTTTGAAGTTAATTTTTAAGTTCAATGAAAGTTATGTTGTCATACCAATATGTACCACGAAATAATGAAGTTACTTTCGAAAATTGGTGAATCGTTCAAGTTCTGTGAAAAATTCTGTGAAAATCGTCCTAAGTACTACTATCTATATCGAAAATATGTTTTCAAATAAAATAATTGTTACTTCTAAGATCATTTTTTTGAAGTAAAAATCTTTACCCACGCTTGACCTGGGGAGTAAGCTGGTGAATGCGTGACGAGAGCGTTACGAAAAGTAACGAGGGAGAAAAGTAAGAAGTTGAGAGGGAGATATGAGTTAGTGAAGATAGAAAAAGAGAGAGTTACGTTTCGTATATTACTGTAGGGGCAAGAAAGAGAGGTGCGAGCACACATTTTCTTTGTCTCTTTTTCTCATAGCTAGTTACGTTTCGTATTTCTAAGACACAGTGCAGGTCTATTGTCTGCATCACACTGTAGAAGTTTTACTTCAGTCGTGTGGTCTAAAATACACTTGTTTTTTTTACCTGCCCACGCCCTCACTCAACCATCTCAACTACCCCTAATTTTTTCTGGGTCTTGTACTGCCCCCATAAAAGTCTCAAACGCCCACAAGGGGGCGGTAACGCCCACGTTGAGAACCTGAAATGAACTATCGGATCCTCTTTGTGCGGTGCTTGGTAGAATAAAATGTAAAATAATATTCTTAATAAAATATAATATAATAATAATATTCTTAAAATAATTAACTTTGTAACAATATTATCAATAATAAACCCTACAATTATCCTGCTCCTGATACTCTGCATTCGTCTCATTCTCTCGATGTTTAGTTTTCTTTAGGTTTCACCTAGAGGTGAAACTTAAAGAAAATTCACACGCTGTAGACAGCGTGTGAATTGCACACCTGATTTTTTGTGTGTTTATTTTGTAGTAATGCAACTATTTGTATTTCGCCACATCATTTATACCAAAAGCTTTGACGCTAAATTAAGATTTTTGATTTACTACTATAAAATATGACTGTGTTCAACATATAATAACATTCTTTCTGATGTGAATATCTTCAATTGTAATGAAAATAAATATAAAAACTCCAATTAAAATGTATTAAATGTTTTATTGAGTATCTCCTGTAACAATTTTGTTTATTATTATGTAATATCTGTTATTTTACATAAGTGAACTGTTTATTTTTAAATTCATAATTCATTTGTATAATGAAAAATCTAAAATTGTTTTCCCATTTGGGTGAATTACACATGTACAAATTAAACACATTGTAAACTGTTGATTTCCCTAAAATAAAATACATAAAATGGCCGTAGTAAAAATTTTTGCATATCTACTTTTGACGTGATAACGCCTTATAAATTAATGAACGCCGGCTGCACTCACGAAAGAGCACGACTCATTGTCGGGTTCCGCCTGAGTCGAGCGTGCAAGCGATAGCGCGGAACATGCGTTCGGCCTAAGCGTTCGGCTTGTGACGCATCTATCTCTCTTCCACTTCATCGCTATTATATGACGTTTTCAAGTAAAATTATCATCCGTAAACCGACTTTACAGACAATCAATTTTTTTAGCATTATTTAGCAAACCATAAGAATTTGAACTTATTTTGGCTAACTAATTAGGAAAGATGAAAGGACGTGGATTATTTTTTTTTATTGATAATGTCAAGATTGAAAAGTCATCCGTTAGTTTCACATAATCAAAGTACCTACTTATGGATGCGCAAGGAATGTGACCCAATTCTGCATTTAAGAAAAAACGACAAGACAAAAGGTTAAGTGCACTCTTTTCGTTGGAATATTTTATGACCTTTCCTTTGTTTTTTTCTTCAAAGAATGATCAAGCACAGGAAAACTTGAGTTCATACCTTCAGGCTAATTTGTTCGCTTTTCTAGAACAACTCATATATGCCTCATAGTCGTTGTATCCCCCTTACTATCATGGTTAGAAATATGCTCTAAACGGAAAGTTTAGGAAGAAACCACACCACGCTTTATAATCAAATCTATAAGTTAATAAAAAAATAATTAAAATGAATCTTTATGAAACCTATGTTTCCGACCGCAATTTATATTTATTTATTATTTGTAAAGTTACAGAGTGTTAACAATTATTACAATAATAGAATTGCTTTTGGGATGTACCTAGATATTAACACTCCAATTAGACGTATTCACAGCATGAGTAATCAATGTTTTGTTGTTACTTGACGAAAATGCTTTAATGATAATCAAAATGAAATATAAAACATAGTAGTGTCAAAAAAATACATAAATTGCAGAAAAAGAGAAAAAGGAAAGAAAGAAAGAAAGGGTATGACAATAACTCAGCTACATAAGTATTTTCGACGAAGTGTCATGGTAGGAGTTTGATGATTTGTTTTTGAAATATGTGAGATTGTTTGCCTAGATTCAATGGTATTATACAGACGACGTATTCGAGACAGTGGATTGGAGTATGCAATATTGTTGTTTATTTATTTTTTATTGTTATTGTTATTGTTATTTGAAAAAAAATCGAGTGCAGTTTACATGCAGGAAAAATAGGCAGAAGTGAAATCTTCACAGTAACTTACACATAATCTCAACTAATAAGAGCTTTGAAAAATGAACTCATAATCAAAGCGGCCAATGCGGTAAGGTTTCATTCTATCTCATTCTCTCGCAGGCTAAATCCAATAGATGTATGTGTTTGTCTCTTTTTAGTGTCATTTCCGTTTGTTCCGTTTGATACAATTTCAAATCACAATGGTGCTCAAGAAGAGTCACTTAAAATTATTTTTAAACTTACTTATTTTTACATGAAAAGATAAAAAAGTGAGTTGACGATAACATTAATAATACATTTGCATAATAAAATAAGCTTGTTATATTTTTTTTGTTATCAGTTGAGCCATTTTCAAAAGTTTTTTATATTTGCATAAAAAAATAGATTTTCAAAAAGGAAATATAAATTTGAATTATAAAATTCATCACATTTCAAAAACAGTTTTTAGTTTTCGAATAGGTACTTTCAGAATATTTAATTTATTTGGAATTTATTGAAAAGCGGAAATATTTTCAACTTCTGACAAATTAGGCCTGTAGTCTGAGGGGTTAATAAGTAATGCATGAACGTACTTGAGTAAAACAGAACATTATAAAATAAAAGGTTAGGTTAATTGATTATATTTATATTTTTTGCTTTAAATTTTGTGTGAAAGTGAAGTTAAATAACGGATGTAAGTAATTGGTAATTATCTTCCCCTAAGCCCCAACATATCACAACGCAGGAAGTAAGTGTTGAGGTACTGAGGATTGATAGAGAAGTAGTTAAAATGTTTACCTGAGCCCCGACGTGTCCGGAGCGCAGTCGAGGGAGGTCAGTGTGGGAGTACGTCGAGGAGGCCCAGGGCTCCGCGACGGTCAGGTCGGAGTCCAGCTCGAATCCATTGATTTCATTCCTCAGAAATTTGCGAATGTTCCATGGCAAGTCGTTGTGCCTGTGATCAATATATTTTGTATAAATTATCGGCAGTGGAAAACCATTTCATAACATGGATACAATTAGAAAGAACACTACCGTAGCAGACATTTCCTTTTAAATCTTGTCTGTAACATTTTACGTAGACACATGCAGAGTATTTTGTTGAAACAGAAAACAATTTAACTAGGTTAAGTGTTTTTTAAAAAGAAAACACACTTGTGTAATTCACTGATCTCTCTATGATCTCAACGTTGATATATTCTAAAATTCCTCAATTTGACGAATAACAATTGCTTGTGTTGGGGGAAGTGTGGTGTAAATAATAATGTATAAAAACATATCAACAACTAAAATGAAATCTACGGATTATTTAAATTTTTTGCGCAAAATATATTACTACTTCTTATTCGTGTGCCCTATCAGGTCCCCCCAACGTTGGCGATCACTCTGGAAAATGTCTCTCTTTCTTGTGCTGCCCGGAATAGCTCTTCCACACTTCTAATGACGGTCCACTCTCGCATATTTCGTAGCCAAGACATTTGTCTTCTACCAGGGCCTCGGCGATTTTCTATTTTTCCTTTCATTTCCTTCTATTATTACTACTTGGGTCATTTTAATAATGAAAACAAATATCGTTGTACCCCTACACTCCGTATCGAAATAATAATTGAAACACGATTACCAAAATAGAAGAAAAAAAAAATATCGAGTGTAGTTCACACGCGGTAGAAGCGAAACTTCACCAAAACAATCTCAACCAATAGGAGCGTTGAAAAATGAGATCATAATCAAAGCGGACTTTGAGCGCAGTTCGACGCTTCGTAGGTACTGTAATGCATCATTTCCGTTTCATATCTCAACCAATAGGAGCCTTGAAAAGTGAGATCATAACCAAAGCGGCCAATGTAATGCGTCATTTCCGTTTCGTCTGAGTTTTAAATCACAACGGGCTTAAGAAGTTTCAATTAAAAAAAATATTCGATAAACTAGAGAGGTAGCAACATTACAAATATTTGTTTATAAAAATAATATATGTTTCGTAGATTCGGGTAATGGGTAATTTGCTGGAATATGTAATTAAATATTTGAGTGTGTTCCAGTTAACATGAGTAATTTCAGGAACGATATTAATTATTTCACGAAATTCTGTGAAAAACATTTCTGATATAATATTATGTTCGCTTTATAAAATACATTTCCCTTATTTTTTCCCAGAAAAATTTTCCTCCTCGATATAAGTTTTCCATAAAGACAATGTATGTGAAAATTGTTCCTGATATTGTAAATCCAACAATTTGTTTTGATATTGAAATCATTTTCTTAGATAATACGCTATTTTGTATTTCTGATCAAATGCATTTTGTTCTGTCGTATCATTTAACAGAGTGATGCCCCCCAAGCACCACGAATTGCTCTAAAATTGAACTGATACTCAAGATGTCTTTTTTTTGGCTTAATATGTTTTCAATTCTCTTTATTCACCTTTAAAAAAACATGTTACTTTAAAAGAAGAATAGGTTTTATTTGTTAAGCGGAGAAATTGTAGACGAGACCTGGTCGTTATATAAATGTTCCCTTAAGAAAAGAGTACAGACAGAAAGTAAATGAAACCTTACCCGTCTATGAGTGGCACTTGAGACAGCAATATCTCAGCGTCTTGCCTGCTCCCTGAGGAGGACAGGGCACAAAGGGCCAGAACCAAGAGCCGAAGAGTCGGGCTAAATTGATGATGGGCTAAAAAAATATATATACAAATTAGTTGGGAAAATAGGAAACATGGTGAATTCGTGAATGAAAAGTAGTGATACACAATGTTACAATTTTTATTTATATCACACAGAAAAATAATTACAGGTTTTTTCATAATTTATTTATTTATTTACGAACATATTGAACATCATTCATTAAATTATTTATCAGTACAGTAGACGCACAATATGTAATGCACTAGAAATGCAGTAATTTAAATATAATATATATGAAAATCAAAATATGCTTGCTGGGGGATGTATATATGAGATGTCTATACGTTGCTAAACCATTCATCCGATTGCGATGAAACCTTGGGGATTGATGGCGCATGCCCGCAATGGTTTCTGTACATAATAGTGAGTTCTGGCATCATGAAATTATGCGTTGCTAAACCGTTCATCCATTTACGATGAAATTTTGGCGAGTTGTTGTGAGCACGCCCGCGAAGGTTTCTATGTATACTGTTGAGCTCTGGTATTATGAAATTTGAGTAAAAAACTTTGGGGATTGGATGTGTGCATGCCTTGCGATGGTTTTTATATATAATTGTGAGCTCCGGCGTCATGAAATTATGCGTTGCTAAACCGTTCATCCATTTACGATGAAATTTTGGCGAGTTGTTGTGAGCACGCCGGCGAAGGTTTCTATGTATACTGTTGAGCTCTGGTATTATGAAATTTGAATAAAAAACTTTGGGGGTTGGATGTGTGCATGCCTTGCGATGGTTTTTATATATAATAGTGAGCTCCGGCGTCATGAAATTATGCGTTGCTAAACCGTTCATCCATTTACGATGAACTTTTTGAATAAAAAAATTGCAATAAGAAAATTGGATGTACCGGGACTGAATGCATGGAATGCGGAAGGGGGGAGGGGATCTCGGGAGGGTATTCGCGGGATAGAGGAAGTGGGCGAGGGAATGCGCGAGGGTAACGGGTCGCAGGACAGAAAGGGGAGGCGATAAGGGAACGGGACGAATGGGAAAGGACACGCAGGAAGAAACATTTTTTTTATTAGTAGCATAGCAACGCATGCCAAGAACTGGCTAGTTTCAAATAAATATGAAAAAAATGTAACAAAGAAAAGTAATAAAAAAATACATGTATTAACAATAACGTAGAAAAGTATAAAATAATATGCTTACGCGGTTGACGCTAACAAATAAAAAAAACAAAGAAGCGAAACTAGCGGTCCCCAACGGAGGGCTGACGTAAGGCAGTGAGCCAACTCCTGGCCAACTCCTTACCTCACTGCCTTACGTCAGCCCTCCTGAAAGAAAGGATGAAAGTCGACGGAATGCTAATAGAGTGCTAATGTAGAAATGAGAGTAATGCTAGTAGCTAATGTAGAAATGAGATCTCTGAGACATCCGTACTAATATTATAAATGCGAAACTGCTCGAGTTCGTTTATGACCTTTCACGCATAACACAATATAAAGACTTTAATAATTCTTTCACCAATATAAAGCTAAATTATATGCGCAGACTACAGGTTGTGTATGATGGTAAGCTCTGGCGTTATGAAATTATAAATATTAATATATTATATTTGTTATACGTTTTCTGTCGCTAACAAAAGCGAGTTTTTGCTAACGTCAGAAAAAAATCTTTTCTATGGAAACAATGTTGATATATTTTTGGGCTCTATGCTGGTAGATACTCAGTCTACTGGTCAGCTACTACTGCAGAAAATTCAAATATCAGAATTCGTTTTTTTTTTGGACAAGCTTCTGTTTTGCAATAAATGTCAGATAAGAGTTCCTACATTAAAAATATAATTCGCAACGATTATAAAGACTGAATAATAAATAGTGTAATTTTTAATTATATTAACAAACTTCAAAATATTTAATTAAAAATAAACATCCGAAATGTTTGTAAGCGCATAAATTCCGAACGAATTAACAAAATTGGATAATTCTTTTTTTCTTTGAGCTATAGCTTTATGAAATTTTGGTGGCAGGCGAGATGTTTAAAAACTGAATGTAAGGGAATGAATGTATGGAATGCGGGAGGGGGTAGGGATGAGGAGAAGGGGGGATAATTGATAAGTTCAAGCGCTACAGTAATTTCCCGTAATACCATGCGAGCGAAACCGCGGGGAAAAGCTAGTATATATTATATATCGTGAAGTATGTGTAAAACCACGCACAAAAATGTGTTTAAAGTAAATAACAAAATTATAAAAGGGACGCTTTGATGGTTTGGGCGAGTGAAAGAACAAGGTAAGGAAAATAAATGAAGCAAATGTGAATGGCAGAATACTTGAGACTGACCATGTGAATAGTCAATTAAGAAAGGATGTGCGTCGTTTTTTTAAACCGAGTCGTTTTTTTTACATTAACTCCACACAGGAGGCCCTGAGGAAAATAATTTCCCTGCGGGCCTATGTCATCTGGGATGCTGTGTGGAGGGTCTTTTTGAGGAGAGGAAGGAATGAACATTGGTCTTGAAGAGACCCATGTTGTAGGAGGGAGGAAACACAGATGCCGGCAAATCGTTCCATAGCCGAGCTGTTGAGCCGACTCAAGAACGAGTCGAAAAAACGACCCGTTCTCATATGACAAATTTCAACCGTGTACATATGTTGGGCGCGCGTTTGGCGTGTCTCCCGACTATGCACCGGTGTCGAAGGGATCAATGACGCTAGTTCCTCAGAGCATCTTCCATTGAAATACCGGTAGAACATGGATAGCACTCCCACCCGACGCCTGTGCTCTAAAGATTGCAATCCGTTCGTTAAGATGGGAGAATCTATCAAACGGGCCGCCCATTTCTGCACAGAGTCGAGGGTATTTTTCAAGTATTTTGGAGCTCCAGACCAGAGGTGGCTGCCAAATTCAACCGTGGGCGCACTTGCGATTTGTAATTGTGTACTTTTTAGTTGCGAGGGTTATCAGTTGTGTACTATTAAAGCATCTGCGGGCCCTGTACAGTACGCCCAGTTTTTGAACTTTACTCTGTTTGGTCGTCTTTTAATCTTCTCTTCCAACCCGTGATGGTTAGTTAGATAGAAACAAAGATAAAGTATTAAAGCATTAAGAAGAAGATAATAATCGAAACGAAAATATGAAAGAGAACAAGACACAGATAAATAATAAGAAAACGTTGGCCACATAAGAAGATTTTTAGAGTATTTTTTAGGGAAAACTTTATTTTTATGGTAACATGGTATTTAATAAAAAATACAATGATTTATCTCTGCTCTTGCTTTTATTTTACGATAAAGATTGAAAACATTGGTAGACATTTTATAAAGTGCATAATAATGACAGTATATTCGTTTTTCTTTTCATTGATTTTTACACAGTGCAAGTCCTGTTTAGTTTGCATTTACTTTTGTTGAACTACCAAAAAAAAACCTCTAAAATTTTTTGATCCGATGAAATACATACAAATTTTAACCTAAACGAACAATCATGACTGCATTAAATTTGTTGGCGATAGTCAAATAAAAGAAATATGAAAAAAATCGATTGCAGTTCACGTGCGGTAGAAGTGACACCTTCACCGACACAATCTCAACCAATAGGAGCCTTGAAAAGAGAGCTCATAATCAAAGCAGCCAATGCGCGCAGCTTGACAGCGCGACGTTTTGTAGGTATTGTACAAAGGTAAGGTTTCATTCTCTCGTAGGCTAAATTCTATAGATGTATGTGTTTGTCTCGTTTTAGTGTAGCTCGTTTCAGTTTCAAATGACAACGGTGTTCAAGAAATTTTCTCTTAAAAAATCAAGAGTGTGCTGTTCACACGCGGTAGAAGTGAAATCTTCAGAAAACTAAAGTAGACGAGAGTGGGAAGGCTTAAGTATCGCACAAACACAGGATACCGACAGGCTACGAAGCACTACACAAAGAGAAGTCTGATTATACTATCTCATTCTCTCGCAAGTTAAATCCTTAAGATGTATGTGTTTGTCTTTTTTTAGTGAAGCTATTTTAGGTTGCATTGAGTTTCAAATCACAACGGTGTTAAAGAATTTTTCACTTAAAAAAATAAGTTAGATTTATCGTGGTAAAATGTAACGTAGACGCGTAAGAGTCAGGCTAGAAGAAGCAAAATGGGATCAATACCTCTAGCCGTGTTTCAGAATGATATCCCCAACAGCCGTTTCAGTAGACCCGTGAAGTGTGTTTACTTGATCTTTCCTGAGACCTGTGATAAGGCGACTGGCGCTGGCGGGATGAACACATTCCCGACCACCAGTTGCCTGAGTTCATTTATAGGTTGGTACTTTACACTTTATAGGTCGGTGAAGTTACTCGAAAACCTGATTTACGCAATCGATTAAGTATTTGATAAATCATGTTTAAAATGTTAAGCGGTATTTACAGACAAAAGAGTATTGGAACTGCTTCATTAATTTCATTTCACTTACGTGGAATCCAATTTTTTTCACTTTATTGTTACTACATTGTGTCTGTATATTATTATGATTTTTTTTTTATATGAATACCGCACAAGTGTCCCAACTGCTCCCGTCTGGAGCCAATGAGACTATGGCATCCCCAATTGGGGTTGTTGTGAGGGGGAAGGTAGTGGGGAGGGGAAGAAGATGGGGAAAAGGAAGATGGGTAGTAGGAGATGGGTAGTAGGATGGGTAGTATTTGATATTTGTGTTATTTCACAATTTATTCATTAAAAATAATATAAAGTATATTTTCGGCACGTTCCAGAGTGGAAGATACTATCAGTATCGCCCTGGTGTAAGACCACCATTCAGAATTGAAACGTTGCTTGAAAATGGCTTTAGCCGTGTTTAGTGACCAAATCTGAATAGCCAGGTACTTCCCCACCTTCCTCTTCCCTATCTCCTTCCCCTCCCCACTATCTTCAGCCTCACAACATATTAGGGATGCCATAGTCTCACTGGCTCCAGACGGGAGCAGTTGGCTCTTGTGCGGTATTAACTGTAAAAAAAAACTTATGTTTTAACGTCTAAATCGACGTATTATTGACATTTGTGTTTGACTTAATGTATTTTGTTTGACTTATGTGTTTTGCTTGACAAAAATATCGGATTTTATGACTTATGGTGAATTAAAAAACACGTTTAAATCGAAAACGATTTATTGGAGTATGCGAGTCGAAAGAGGACAATTTTTTACAAGACTTTATACTTAAGTCATTTCATGAAAAAACGTGACTTAATGGACTTTGCCAGTAGACTGACGATATGGCCGCCATAGGTAGTAACACAGTCTCAAGGACGATGCTGTGTTTTTACTTACAACGGCAGAATAAAACTCTATCTATATCATGCGGCGAACACATGAGCACTTGCTACACTTTGCAGCATTTTCATGCAGTTACTGCTCAATTTTTTTTTGTATTACTGATACTTATTATCTATACAATCTATAAACTACATGAACAAAAATAGAAAAAAGTTTCAATCGCCACAAAACATAAAACACTAGTCTAGTAGTTTGACCGGTTAGTGGTTGAGTGGGCATTGCGTTTGGGTCCCACCCGGGCGTCCCGTGTTCGATTCCTCGGCTGGCTAAGTCCTCCGTCACAACACAAGCAACATTTTCGGCTTTCTATGGTGGTAGTAGGAGATTTTTAAACGTTGTGGGTTATTCGTAACCCCGGAATGTTTGTCTTTCTTAAAAAAAAAAAATGTATAATCAATTTGAAAATCGGGTATGGTTACCGCCGCCCCAGGAACCATTTATTAGATCTTCGCATCAATTCGTTTTTGTCCAGTAGACCATTTTAGTTTTTGTTCAATCTTCACTTTAAAATTAAAAATAAAATGATTGTTAATCACTTGACAAAGAATTATTTGAATTAATGAGACCTTCACCTTACCTTTACGGAAATAGCTTTATCTTAAACATCTATCATAATGTTTCATTGAAATAATGAAAAAAAATCTTCTTCTCCTGTAAAGTTTTCTAATAGTCTTCTGGAAAAATAAGAACCAACACCTCCGCCGTTGATCACTCCGAGTGTCACCTACGTTCGCTACGCAGGAGTGCCCGGGTTCATGTGTAAGGTTTTTCCGGGTCTTGGCGGCCGATGCATTTTCCCACCTGCTACGTGGCAGGTCGTATCGAGAGAGACTGGTTGAGGGAAGCCTATTGACCATTACAGCCGGACTCTTTCGACGCATCGCCTTGCACCTCAGTTGGAGGAATGGAGTCATAAGTCTTTCCCTCGTGGACTCTAATCCTCAGATTCCTAACTACTCCTCACACCTTTTCCTTTCCCAGAAATTTCCCTCCTTCCTTTTCTTAAAAATACCCTTAACATAGTATCCGCAAAGATGACATAAGCCCTGAGAGAAATTATTTTCCTCAGGTCCTCCTGCGTGCAGCTAATGCAAAAAAAATCAGAGTGTGCAATCCATTGACCTAGTATACCCTAGACAAGCCGTCTCATAGTAAAAATCAGAAAAAAATAACCCCAAGTATCAGTAATTTCGCAATACAACTCTCCTTCGAATTCCGCCGTCTAGCATGCGAATTCTCGGCAATATAAAACTGAGCACCGTCTAATTCCATTGTGTGATTTGTCGAACTAACACTTCAAAAGGTGAACACGTGTTGCATGCGTGATGTTTCGGCAAGCTGTGTTGTATATAAATGGTTTTCAAAGTGGGGATCGCGAGACATTCATACATTTAATTAGACAAAAATATTTTTTTACTTTATTATGACAAGCGATTCAATTTCGGAGGCGAGTATGGGTACCGCCGCCTCGGGAACCATTTATTGGATAACCAACGCCTCTGCCATAGGTCACCCCAAGTGGTTCGCTACGTTTGGTGACTATGCAGGGGTGCCCGGGTTCATGGATTGAGGTTTGTCCGGGTCTTGGCGGCGGATGCGTCTGATAATTTTTTAATTTTATTTTTCTGATGAACCGTATGGCTCGTTGTCAACCACCAAGCAGCAATTACGTCGAAGTGTCCTGTTGAAAGCGGTGTACACTCTTTAGATTAACCATACTTTAGATTCGTGTACAAAAACTTGTACACAGTCCCGTATATGTATATATTGATCATGAGTTTTAAATAAAAAAAAATCCATTCATCGTTTGCTTGAAAATAATTACGAAAAATTGACCCTTTTACCGCCCAGGCACCGTGGGCTGCCCAGGTTGGTCGCTTATCATTAACACAGTGATGAGCAACCAGCAGCCCGCAAGCCCTTTTACTGCTTTCCGGACTTTTGACTACAAAAAATACCAAAAAAATTGCGCTAAAAAATATTCAAAGGCTTCTGTTCTGTTTTGCAAAATGTCTTAGCCGAAAACTATAATCTTTCTTAAAAGTTTTGAATCAGCTGCTCAATCATTAAGTTTTTTTTGTGTATAGGTAATAATTAAAAAATGACAGAAATTCGTAGTTAATTAAAGCCCGTTAGTAAGCGCTCAAAAAGAAGAGGAAGGTGAGATATGTAAATACGAATGTTAGAGGGAGCGCGAAAACGATAATATTTAAGCGAAAATTGTGAAAGTGTTTAATAAAACATGACTCGTTTAAACTATTTTAAAATAGAACCAAAATCTCGAGGGAAATGTCATAGCTTTAAAGAAAAAAATGAATTATGATTTTTTTCATATATATAACTTGTAATGTAACAAAAATAAAGTGCTTATAATAATTTTCGAACTATACGATTTTCTTTTATCGGAAGAATTTCATTCAATTACCGTTTCGGCGTGCCAAATGTATAGATATTATCGTCAAAAACAACATATATTTTTTTAGAAACTTAAAAACTTAAAGTGTTTTAGAGAAATATGTTGTAAAACGGTAGAAATTCGGAATGCTATGGCTTAAGATAGGTTAACTTTCGACCTTAATTAAAGAATAGTGCAGCGGTTTTTTGTTAAGATCTGCGTTTAATGTATTTTAAAGTTTTCCGTTTTATACAAACCGGGTCGCGTTTTTAAAAAGTTTAAAAACCACTGCCATTTCGTGATGCCAGCCGTTCGTCTATGTGTTAGTATCGGTGTGTGGTGACGTCACAAGCATTTGGGTGATTAAGTGACGTCAGAAACTTTGCTTGCCAAAAAAATAATACGTCAATATTATTACATTTATTAAAACGCTGCCTTAAAGCTATCGGTAAGGCATAATTTTTTTTATGTATTCAGATAGCTGGTTACATTATCGAAAGTAAAGTCCGCGGACTGTACCTTGTACAATATTCGGAAGTAGGATATTTTTGTGTTTGAAAAAATTAATTCCGTCAGGACGGCTGGGACAGCAATTAGCTTCAGTGTGGACCGATAAAAGGTAAAACACAAAGCACTATGCGATCCAAATAGTACGAAACAATGCTCGCTCTTTTTCATAAATGGGCCTTGAGCCAGTTTTATTTGGTTTCTGGCGTCATTTTTAATTTCACAGGGCATGTCTTGATATACTTGGTCGAAGGTGCAATCACATGTGGTAGAAGTGAAACTAGGAAGTCGCTTTTTTTTCTTTTGTTTGTTTATTTTAAAGTGGTTTGAAGATTGGATATTAATTTCAGAAAAATAAAAATGTTTTTTTTTTGGACTTTGTAGGATTCGAACTACGTTCGCTGGATGTCTGTCTCTCTGGCCGGTTGGATTGTCAGGCACCCTAGCCGCTGCGCTTCGGAAGTCTCAAGTCGAGGCGCGAATTTACCGCATTATATTAGAACGGAGTACCCGTGAAATAATAAATTTTTGTTACGCACTTCCGTTTCATCCGAAACTCAAATCACAAACGGGGCTATAGAAGTTTCACTTCAAAAAATTATGACTACTGGTAAAAATCACTTCTCTCGCAAATCCATACGATGAAAGCAAAAAAGTAAATATCTGTTTCTTATTGTATAACAAGAAAATCATTATTCCAGAAAACGCAAAAAAGCATTAGGAACATCTATTATGGGCACTCCCGAATGAACTTCAAGCGTATTTCTCGTAAATAAGATATAGGTATTTAAAAGAGGGAGCAAAAAATAATGCGGCGCGATCTTCGCCTTTATCGCCCTAATTATTTAAGATTATGTGACTTTTAATTTTCTGAATATTCACAGCCCCGAGATACGAACCGAGCAAAACACTTACTTCGTTATTCATTCGTTGAGTGCTAAATTAGAGATAGGTATCATTTTAAGATAAAAATTCTTGTTTGGAAGTGAAAACATTATTGCTTTTAATTGAACGTGGAAGCAAGATTTGATGGCTGCGTTAAATTCATCAAACAGTCCATAATACTGGGCCACTAACACGGGTATCGTTTTGTTTCTACGCATTTGTTTTTGTGTTGAACATTTGATTCTCACTCTCGGAGAAAATATAGATTTATTACGTATAAATATTAAATAAGTAAGAGGGACATTTGTCACGAAATTTCCACAGCCTTGTTACCTTGTTCTCTAAGAAAGCGATACTATTTTCAAGTTAAAACGTTTATGTGTGATACCTTCAAATATCCATTTTATTGATAAAAAAAATTAAACAAGATACCGATTTTTTAAAAATAAAACAATAACAGTAAACACCACTTTTTATTATTCTTTACGCCGACTAGGTTTTGCTACAACGGTACCTTATTCAGGGGAGTATAATGGTGGAGTAGAGTATAACACTGCCTTGAAGAAGCTATGGTTGTAGCGAAACCCTGTCGGCACATAAAATGCATAGTATATAAAAAATAAAAATGGTGTTTCCTAAGTTATTGTTTTATTTTAAGTTCAAAACATCTTTTTAAATTCAAATTTTGAATTTAAAAAAATATTGTATACTAGCGTGTACTCGTTAAAAAGCATGGGATAGTTTGAATTTTTTAAAGTTATAATGTCACATAACAAAGTATCTGCTTAATATGAACCAATCTTCTTAAATTCAAATTGTGAATTTAAAATAATATTGAATACTAGCTCACACTTGTTAAAAATCACGGGATGGTCCGAATTCTTGACAATTTAATTCAGATTTTGAAAATGACCACTGAAATAATTTTCTCTTCTAATATTTTTGGTAGGTAGGTACTATATCGCTTGTCAGAATTTTTCACAAAATCATTTCCTATTTGGAAATTACACTTAAATTCTATGCGAATTCACAAAACAAGACACACGAACAACCGTTATTAACATTTTTATAAGAAAATTCTGTTTAACAGAAAATATATAAATATTTAGTGAAAATTTAATATTTTATACAGCAACAACATTTTGCCACAAAAAATTCTCAAACAAACATATATTATGTAGTCTCTCGCAAGTGTCAATAAAAATAAAGATATTTAAGCTCGCTGGTTTGAAACTCTACAAAACTTGAACGAATCAGTGCTTTTGGAAAACCGAGAACCCTCTCGTCCAGGCTGTAGTTTAGTGGCACAGCGCTACAACCACAGTAATAATTAATCATTTTCGCATGAATACTTTACGTCATAATTTAATTTTACACGACAGGTCATTTTAATATTTTTTTAAATGTTAATCTTACATTGTATAATTTTTTTTTTATTTGGCAGACAGAACATTGCTCACATCGCTCTGTTAAACACAGAATTAAAAAAAATATAGCTATAAAAGGTTCCTAGGAATTTTCTAGAAAAATATATAGAACAAAAATATGCAAGTTATCGCTGGTTCGCACGAAAGTTATTATCAATATAATGTTTGTAATAATTATTTTAGGAGCGCAAAACTTAAATATGACTATTCGCAATGAATTTATCTCATAAATGTAATTTAACTTACAAGCCATGTTGCACACCGATTCGCTTTAAAAACAAGAGTGAACTGAGTGCTGATAAAATTTAACAAGTTTTCATATAGGTATCGGCTAACTGATTTCATATCTTTGGATAAGCATAGTCCCAAAAGCGTAAGGTTGGGTTTTTCAAACTCTTTTCACATTAAATTTGATAACTTCAAATCGAAGTTTATCTGCAATCGGTTTCGATTCTACTCTCACCTAATAAGATCTCATCATTTCTGTACTTGCATAAGTTTTAAGTTAGTTTATTGGTAGCGAATGTGACGAAACCGTTAGCAGATTAATAAAAACTAAGTAATAAATGTACAAGTGAAATAATATTCTTCAAAACAAAATGTCTAGAAATTGGTTAATGCCCTAAAAATACAAAAATTAAAATAATAAAAAATATTTTATGAAGTGAAATTTATCGCAAGCAATCCTGACCTTATCTTTCATTCTGTTCTTTTTCGATTTTAGTCTGGAGGACAATGGTGCACATTGGTCCCAAATTCAATATTCTTCCACGGAATGTGATGCAAAAGGGTCATAATAAGATAAAAAAATTACAGAATTTTCAAAGTAAAATAAAATACAAATAAATTGCAGTGATGATGCAATGATTAAAAAAAGTCATAACAATCTATTTATTTTAAGTGATTAGTCAAAAATATTGTTTTTAATATAATATAAGAATAAAACCGAATGACATTTGTTTATGATCGAATCACTATCGTCACTTTTGTTAAATGATAATGTTCCTATGTGGTCCTCTCAACAGACCTCTGCATTTTCTTAGCTGGTACTTCCGAAATCGACAATAATTTTAAGACATCATTAGATAAGACATTAGGATGTTTAATGGGATGGATGACGAGAATTTTGAAAGTTTAATCAAACTTTGTCAAATAATTGTAAATGTTGATAATGGTTTCACGATTTTTTAATGACTAATAAAAGTAATATGGAATAGGAAAATTATTAAATACTTAAATAAATTTGAAAGAACATACCATGGACTTAAATTTTTCTCTCTACGGAATTTCTCTCCGATTTCAAATAAAACCACTAACGACCGAACAGCGTGTACATCCAAAAGAGATGGGCCGCAGGGAGGCCGCCTGGCACATTCAAAGTGTCGTGTTTACAGCGTTGCCACAGGTCACGCGTATTGTTTTAATTTTTTTATCGATCCGAAAATAATACTATGGACTGTTTTCTATGCTGTAAGTATGTTTTTGTACATAAATAAAAACATCGTTGAAATCTTTTTGTCCAGATAGAATGGGATTTGGGACCACTGTGCGGTGTCGCAAACACAGTTATCAGGATTTCGGATTTCGTAACTATCGTGATATATTTTTGGGATACTATGCCCTGTTGCCGTACCTAGAGGGAGCGCAAGGCGGCATGTTATCCCAAAAATATATTCGAAATATTACGATACATTCGATAATTCTTTTGGCTGTGAAAATCTTAAATTATTTCTGATTTTGTAACTGTAAAGCATTTAAAAAAAAACGGTACTTAGCGCATTCTTTGAGACTATACCACTATCTATTTTTTCGATAATCTAATAACAATAATTATAATGTTCTCTGAATAATATTGAACAATTTTACAACTCTATCGTCTCAAAATATGTACAAATATTGTACGTTTATTAATTTTCATTTATTTGTTCATTTACCTGTAGGTACTCACATATTTACGTACACAATTAAATTGCTGTGGTTTTCATTCCAATTACACCCTGCTGGTAGGCATAAAAGCAAATAATTGAAGTAATAATTGTAGTTAGTTGATATTTATTCATCATATTTAACTTATACATTAATAATAATAATTTTTGATAATGAGTTGAGTAAAGATATTGGTCGATAAATATGTATATCCGATTTGTTTCTATATTTATAAATCAATATAACAACTGATTAATTTAAGTGGTTTGGGAATGTGCCTAACTTGAAACTAAGATTACAAATGTATGCAAAAGGACAAAAGGAAGGATTTAACTTAAAAATTTTATTATTATTAAGTTATTACATTTAATTCGATTAAGGAAATCAAAAAAGACAAGGAATAGGAAAAAAATTAGGTTACCACCAAGACTTCGAATTGGAACTTTTGTTTTATCCTGGAGGGGACAGATTTGCTTTAATTTGTCTTTTCTGCTACGTTATTTTTGAAAAGATGTTTTCACAATAAGGCCTGTAAAAGTTTAGGACTTGGGAAAGAAAAAGTAGTTTTCGAATATCCATCGATTTATTGTACTGTTTTAAATTAACGTATCACCACGTCAACAATGAGATTCTCAAACCAACTGACAAAAGTACTTGTTCTCAACGCGAGGTAACAAAAGAATGCAGTGAAAATTTTAGTTTCATTTAGGTTTGAAAAAAGCTTCATTCATTTGTTCGTTGGAAAATAAAAATAATTCATTTTAAATATTTAAAATAAGTACTGGCCATCTACGACACAAATTATTTAGCTCAATTAAAAACCGTTCCTACTTGGTTTGGGATTAAGCTATCAAAAAACCAAACAAAGTCTGAAACATGTTAAAGATTATTTTTATATTTAAATATTGAATTAATAATAAGTAGCATAAAATACTATTTTTCAATTAACTTCAAAGAAAAAATGCTAATTTGTTTATTTTTTTCAATCAAAAATTACCCGACGTTGTGGTTTTATAATAATTAGTGGTCGCCCAATGGTCGAAATTCGACCAAAATAAAGTTAAATTTAATATATTCTTTATGCATCATTTAAAAAAAATATTAGCATTCTGCACTCCTTCTCTACATAAAATATAAGTGTGCAAAATTTCATACTCCTCCGTCCGCGCAATTCGTAAAAAGGGGTACAAAATTTTTGCTTCACTTAATAATATACTGCTAACATTAAGCTATTAATATTTCTATTTCTGATGAAATTTCATTAAAAATACAAATTATATAATATATAAAAGAGTCCCAACTGCTCCCGTCTGGAGCCAGCGAGACTATGGCATCCCCAATCGGCTGAAGGTAGTGGGGAGCGAGAGGAGATGAGATAGAGGAGGGTGAGAAAGTACCTGGCTATTCAGATCTGGTCGAAAAACTAAAGCTATTTCAAGTAACGTTTCAATTTGGAATGGTGGTCTTGCACCCTGAGCGATACTAGAGCATATTCCACTCTGGAACGCGCCGCAAATATACCAAATATTATTTTTAATAAATTAATTGTGTAATAACACAAATTAAAATTTATTTGCGCACGCCGTGATACGATGCCGCGACCTCCAAATTACGAGTCAAGAGTACGGAGGCCGTCATAATTGTATAATGAAACAATTTCATACTTTTTTCCACTTATTTTATTGAAAATAAATATTTATTTTGATGAAGTTGATTATTTTTAACCAATAATAATTTTGTAAATTTCAAAAGAAGTGGAAAAAGTTTGAAATTGTTAGTATCATTGAGATATTAAACTTTTGTAAATTACGGAAAACTTACGAACGGTCGTACTCTTGTCGATCAAACATTAGCAAAGGTCACGGTTCAAATATGTTATCATACGGAATACTTACGTTATCAAATTTGTTTGTAGAGAAGTAATAATAAATAAAGTTTTATAACATAAACAAGTATATAATTTTATTTTATTTTTTATTTATTTATATTTATTACAGTATTTACCTATTAATTGACATTTTTACATAATAGATCAATTTTGAAAACATTTTTACATAATATATTTTGCAATTTTATTATGTTGGGTGTAAGGTAGGTTTGTGAAGGTGAAACTGTTGATAGGTATATGTTTCATGAAAACCTCACTAGGAGAACCTGTGCTGAGGTGTTTACGTGTTTATTTATGTTTATGTATGACAAGTATTTATGTGTTGTAATAGAAAGTTTTATACGTATTTTTTTTTAAATTAATAGTTATTTTGCATTGGTTATTTAGAAGAGAAAAAGTATTTATATATATTAGAGGAATATAAAAAATATATATATATATAAACATACACATACATACACATCCATATAAATACACGTATATGCACAAATGCATTTACATATATATATATATATATATATATATACATACGTATACATACGCATACACATTCACATACACATACATATATGTACACACAAATATAAATTGAAAGTGTATGTAAAGTTGTTGGATACTTGAAAAACTACTTAATTTTTAGGTTTATTTAATTTTATACTTTTTGTAGTTTTGTTAAGTTTGGTTAGGAATAATAATGTTTTGTATAAAGTTAATATCTTGATTTTTAATCCAGTGAGTGATATGTTTTTTATGAATGTTTGTAGATGTATTTGCAGATAGCATTTGTTTCAAAGTAATGGGCATGCAATTAAAAAGTTTGTTTGCATAATACTGAAAGTGTCTTTGTCCATGTGTGATGTGGGTTATCGGTATGTTCAGTGTTTTATTTGTTGAGGACCTGGTTTTTGTTATGGTTTTTGGTTGAATTGGAATATGTTGTTTGTTTTGGACAAGGTATATTATAGCATATTTGGCATAAAGTTGTCTTATTGACATGACTTCTAATGTTTTGTAGATTTCGCTAGAATCTGTGTGAAATGGTACTTGCAGGATGAGTTTAATTATTGCTTTTTGTATTTTTTTAATTGGGTCAATTGCTATGTTTGTAGCACTTCCCCAAGCTAGTATTCCATATGTGGCAATGGATTGACAAAGTGCAAAATAGATCGATCTTAGTATTATTAGTGGGAAGATGTTTTTAACGTACTTTATTAGGTGCATGACTCGTTTCAGTTTATTTGTAATGTGGTCAGTCCAGCGTAAGTGTGAATCAATAATAACCCCCAGGTATTTTGTATGTTTACCCTTTCTATATGTTTGCACTGGCAGTTGGATAAAGTACAGTCATGTAGAATCAAGCCTATGTTTGATGGAGATTGACCTCTTTGTGTAATACTATGAGAGATATATTTTGTTTTGATTGTATTAACTGTAAGAGTATTACTGTTTAGCCATTTTTTGACGATTGATATACTTTTTTCTCCTATTATAAATACATCTTTCCATGTGGCTGCTTGACAAAGAAGAACTGTATCGTCAGCGAAGGTCACGATTTTACCTTCAATTTTAATGTCCCACAGTTCATTTATATAAATGAGGAATAATAAAGGGCCAAGTACACTCCCCTGTGGGACTCCGTACGTAATTGAAAGTGGTTCACTTGTCTCGTTGTCAATTTTTACTTGTTGCGTTCTGACAGACATGAAGCTTTTAATTAAATTGAACTCTACTCCATTAATGTCAATGTTTTTTAGCTTCTTGAAAAGTTTTTTATGTGAAATTGTGTCGAAAGCTTTACATAGTAATTATAATATAATGACTCTCTTTTTACAACAGGTACAATCTTGTGTATTTGGCTTTGACTATGATACCATGAGTGAGGTGGTTATTTTAATCACAAATATCAACGTGTTTATAAATGCTTACACAGGATAGGTTTGTGTATTCCATGGTGGGTTTGGGTATCGCCACCCCGGGAACCATTTATAGAATAACCAATTCCACCGCTGTAGGTCAACTTAAGACGGTACAGTACTCTAATATTGGGGGTCTGCTCAAGGCTCACATTTTAAAAAATTCGACGAATTCGTAAATATAATAACATTTTTCTTCAAACCGCGACCCGGGGATGTAAGTTATTTATATTTAAGATTAATAAAAACAATACCTAACCATTAACATATTTTACGTAGAACTGTTTGAAAATTTTATTTCCCGTATATAACTATAAACTTAACGGTGATTACCAGATTTTATTTTTCTAACGATAAATTAATAACCTCAGGAGGGTTTCATTTAGAAACATCTTAAATATTAGTAACACGTTCTTAAGAATTAATTAAAATGAACCCGGCGGAAAAATCGAATCTCCAGGCCTGCTAGGGTGAATTCGACGATCGTCGATCCAATATGCTGTGCCACGGGCGTATATTTGTTTACACGCTTTCTTCACTTACGTCGTTAAGATTCCCACATTATTTTTCTTCTTCTTCTTTTCTTTGTTAGGGCAAATTCAACAGTAGGTCCGTCCAATACACGGGTCGCGAGCAATTTGTATACACGGCTTCTTTACTTACGTCGTTAAGATTCTGAATATATTTTAGGGTATTGTGTCATCTTAAGTGGTTCTCTGCGTTGGTGACTAATAGAGTGCCCGCTAGCAGACGATTGAACCCACCATCCCTGGTAGCGAACCTTTATCAACTCTGCCGCTAACCGGTCGAATCTATCTAATCTTCACGCTGTTTCTCCAAATGGGTAGGCAAAGAGGATGGACTGCCACACATCACTGTATTGGCGTATTTCTTGTTTCACATTCATACATCATCTCAATTGTACTATTCTGTAGGTTCCTATGTACCTTCACATAATATTGGGTTAGTGACAAAATGATTATAATGGTTCACACGCGGTAGAAGTAAAACCTTCGGTACTGCGCTTTCATCCCGCGACAAAATATCCCCGACAAAACATCCTCCAACAAAATATAACCTAAAACCTAACCTAACCTAACTTAAAAGGTAGGGAACCGAAATTTTCAACCAAACAATCTCAACTAAAATATTGAAATTTAAGCGTTTAATTCGCAGTTTTTACTGGGTGGGACTGTGTTTCCTGGTGTTGCCGATTTTGTACACCTTCAAAAAATCAACTAAATGATCGAATTCTTTCCGTAAAACTATATTGTTAAACAATATTACTGCACACCTTAAAAAAATCAAGTGCTTTCCGTTAAACTATTTCCATTAGGAAGTAATCTGCCGACACTCGTGCGGACACCTTGTATTTGAAAATCTTTGATCTCAACCAATAGGAGTCTTGAAATGTAAGCTCATAGTCAAAGCGGTCAATGCGCGCAGCTTGATAGAGCGCGACGCTTCGTAGGTTTCATTAAAAACAAAATCAGGCTAAATCCTATGGATGTATGCATTTGTCTCTTTTTAGTCTCGCTTGTTTCCGTGTCATTGAGTTTCACTACGGTGCTAAAGAAGTTTTCACTTCAAAAGCCAGGATACAAGTCCACGTATTTGTGTAATCACTTTAATGAATTGCGGTCTGGATTAGGCAAAGACTGTATACACGGTGGGGTGGGAAGTGGACGATTCCAGAGGAAATTAGATACTTCGAGATAACTGTGCGCACTGCCAGTGGTCAACCTCACAACAGATCACAATCTATTTGGTGAATACCCCGTAGAACGCTGATCGCACCATCTAGTGAGCGTTATGATTAGGTGATATTTGTTCAATCAGGATATCTGTGTCGTTTATGCGATAGAGAACTGGGAAATAAGGCTGATCATATTTTTATTTATTTATTTCTATCTGAATACCGAACAAGAATCCCAACTGTCTGGAGAATGGGACTACGGCATCCCTAAATTTAGTATGTTGTGCGGCTGAGGTTAGAGAGGACAAGGAGGAGACGGGGCCAAAGAAGTATAGAGGTACCAGGTTACAGAGATTTGGTTACCGAACAAGGCTAAAGTCTTTTGAAGACACGTTTTGATTCTGAATGGTGGTTTCGTTGTCGAGGACCTTAACTTTCCACAATTTATAAAATAAATAAATGTTATATAACCTATTCCTTGTTTCTTGGAAACATTTTTTTAAAATTCCCATGGAAAGGTCCTGCCAGAGTTAGCAGGGAAACGCTTTTGTAGTACTTAAATATCTAAATATATATCGTGGCCCAAAAGTTGTGGCGCCAAGTGGTGTATCTATACTATAATACTAATAATAATAATATATAATAATATTATAAAGAGGAAAGATTTGATTGTTTATTTGCATTGAATAGGCTCTGAAACTACTGAACCGATTTGAAAAATTCTTTCACCAATAGAAAGTTACATTATCAGCAAGTAACATAGGCTGTATAAAATGCTTAGTTCTGGCGTTACGAAATTTGTATAAATGAAAATGTATGTATTTCATATATTTTTGCAGGAGGGAGGAAAGGTAGGGGGGAAGGTGGGGTTCGTGGAGAGGGAAGAGACGAGGGAGGGGGGAGGGGGAGAAGGTGGAAGGGAACCGGGACGGACGGAAAAGGATAAGAAGGGAGAGTCAATTTATTTCATTGAATGGCATAGCAACGCATGCCGTGAACCAGCTAGTATTTTAAAAAAATACCATTGTCCGATGTTGGATGGTGCTTTTACGTCATCGAGCGGGGAGGGGGTCAGATAAGAGCCCCAAAATGCTCTCTGCACGACCAATGAAGCACTGATAACACCTGCGTGTTATGCGTCGTCATGTAGATCTTGAGGTGCTCTTAAAGTATGCTGAGCAAAATACATAAATTATGCTCAATGACGAACGAAAGTAAACGAATGTTAAATAACGGTAGTGCGGAGACACTACCCACCACAATTTTTTATAGGAAGAAATAATACGAGAGTAGTAAATAAATGGAATATTTTTGAAAGCATTCAAAAACGATAAACTGGTTTTTGAAAGGTGATGAAATAAGCTATCAAATTTAACGTTTCGAAATAAACATACAATTTTTTAAGTATAAAAATGTTGAGTACCAAGATAAAAAAGAATGGCTCAACTTACGTTTTTTCTAACTAAAATTACTGATTACAAAAAAAATAATAAACAATTACACCCTTTATTAGAAAAATGTATTGTTAACTTTATTGTCAAACTCACTTTTTTGTCGTTTCATGTAAAAATAATTTATAAAAATTCCCAAAATTTCATAATTTTCAGTCGGAAACTTTGATTTTATAAAGGTGTACATTTTAGTTATTTAGTGGTTAACTTTTAGATTTGAATATAAATCGTAGGGGTTTCTCTTTCTAACACCGTTCAGATCATATTTCTAAACATGATAGTATTTTTTTGAAACCTTTATGAGTTGTTCCAATTGTACTAATTATCCTGAGCGGTTAAATAAATATATAATGCTGCCGCAATGACAGCGCAGAGATTTATTTGCGGTAATATATTTTTTTTATCTTTAGTTGGTGATTGAAGAGTGCAACGAGTCAGTTGTTCGTTCCTTGAATGCTAATCGTACCAATTTTTTTTATGTTTTAACACCTTCAATTAATAAAACAAAGGACAAAAATGTAAATATCGTTACAAAATTTCTTAAAAACGTGAATATAAATTTAGGAGGTGGGGGTGGGTGGGAAAACCTACACCACTACCGTAGATCACCCCAAATGGTTCGCTACGTTTGGTAACTTAAAGAGGTGCCTGGGTTCACGGGACGAGGTTTGTCTAGGTCTTGGGGGTGGATGCGTTTGCTTGACTGTTGCGTAGCGGGCCGGATCAGAAGAGACTGGATTAGGGAGACTTAATCAAGACCTCTTCAGCCGGACTCTCTCGACACGTTATGGCCTGATTAATTTGAGTGATTATTCATTTTGGCCTGATTAATTTAAGTGATTTATTCCCAAGTCATTCACTCCTGGAAACAATGACCCCCAGATTCCTATTGACTACTCATACCTTCATCCTTCCCAGAACTCCCCTTACTTCTTTTCTCTAAAACAATCCTCCATACAGCATCCCCAAAGATGACGTCGTAGATTCTGAGGATTTTTTTTCCTCATGACCTGAGGACATTTTTAATATAAAAAACCTCATTACCAGCTTCGAAAAATTACAACCCTTAGATATTTTTTACAGACATTATTTCTTTTTATTATTGTATTTATATCTACATTTATTCGCAAATAATTTTAGGAACCGTCTTCCCAAACAAAATAACCAAACAAAATAAAAACCTTTTTTGAATTTCTTTCTATTATATTTACTTTGAATCAATATGTTTAAAGTGTGAATAAATATATAAGTACATTTTCCAAACCATTTCCACGATACCGAAGTACCCAGTTTCAAGGAATGAAAGTGTCTGCCTGCGTGCGAAATAAAACGACGAAGTTTCACCCATTTTGAACCCTTCAAACTCAATATTTGGGGATCGGGCCGAGAGGGTCGGGCGGTTTGAGCAGGGGTAACGCCGGGTCCGGGCCGCGTTTCCGCTCGGGGATCCAAGGGGAAGTACCAATGGAGAGATACACCGTAGAAGTGTGATGTGCGAAGTCTGCTTGAAGTAAGGTCAATTTTATCTTACTTCGAGTGAAATAAAGATCAAGTTTACCAAATCCAAGAATTGCGTGCTCCTGAAAATAGGTAAATTCTATTTTAATTCCGGATAAATAATTGTTCAACCGTTTCAGGTATTGAACTTCTTTCCCAGACAGATGATCAATTTTTTAGTCCTGAGGATAGCAAAGTCCTATAAATATAATCTGTTTGTAAATTTATATGTTACGTTACGGTTCCAGATCAAGATGGTTGCCGAGCTTAAAACCGCCACATTTCACACGATTGTAGTTCGTACTACGAGCTGTCAAATCCCCATCGGCCTGAAGAAAATTTGAAAAAGAATTGCCTGTTTTTCTCTCTCTATATTAATTTATTATCAGTGTGTATTCATCTCTATTTTATTTAGATATTTCTAATTACTCCCTTAAGTGCTCAATATTTTAGTTTGTAACCGAGTCCCATAATTGTACACCTACACATATAGATGATCCAGAAGTTTCGATTGTTCCTATTATATACTAATATTGCAAAATGTTATTTTATTTCTGTTATAATTAGTGTAACTCGCTCACCAAGCACAAGAACTAGTTTCTTCTTTGTTGAGATTGGAATTTTAAATATATTTTGTCCCGACATGTAATTTATACAGGGTGGGGCAGAGAGGAGTTGCTAGTTTCAAAAAATCACTGAAGGGCCCCCAAACCGAGCAAAGGGGCGAGGCGGATGCCGTTAGGTCGGAAAAATAATGCCGTTTATGGTAGTGATCATGCCGTGGTCAGGTAAGTACCGGGGCTTTGTTGTGGAGACGTTCTTTAAAAACGGCGAAAGCGTTGTGGCTACGAATGGGACTTTTCGGATCCGGTTCGAGTTAAATCGTAATGATAGTGCTCCTGATCCTAAAACCATTCGGAAATGGATTAGTAATGTAAAGTGGACAAGAACTGCAGAACCTAAAATACCAGTTGGATGACCTAAAAGTGTGCCAACACCTGAAAATATTTCAGTAGTACGAGCGTCAATTGAAGAGTCTTCAACCCGATCAGCGCGGAAACATGCCGCTGCGCTTGGAATATCATTCAGAATTGTAAGGCGAATCTTACACTCAGACCTTCACCTATACCCCTACAAGATGATGCGTCCACGGGAATTAAGCCCACAAGATTTTGTGAAACGTAGAGATGCTTGCATTGCAATCGTAACTGCTGTATCCATCGGCGCTGTTCTGTGCACTAGCGACAAAGGATTAATCATTACTTCGTCTCGCTATTGTGAGATGTTGGAGAACCTTAAGCGCCAAAATGAAAGAACATAGCGAGGAACATAACACAGAAGCCTTCTGGTTTCAACAAGATGAAGCCGTAGCCCATGCTGTCCATTGTTCACGCAAAATTTTGCAAGAGCTCTTTCCAGGTCACCTGATCTCTTTTCGGGGAGAATATTCCATGGTCCCCTCACTCCCCCAATTTGACCCCGAGTGACTGTTTTCTGTGGTGATACGTCAAAGCTGAGGTAAAAAAACTTCGACCCTTGAAGCTTTAAAGGAGGCGATTGAGGACGTCATCGCTGGAATTCCGCAAGATGTGTTGGGAAGAGTGGCCGAAAGGCTCAATATGTGTATTGCTCGCCAAGGCCGCTACGCCAGACGATAACATTTTGAAAAATCATGGAAAAAAAAACGGCATTATTTCCCCGACCTAACGGCACCCGTTTCGCCGCTTTGCTCGGTCTGGGGGGCCTTCAGTGATTTTTTTAAATCACTAACTCCTCTCTGCCCCACCCTGTATAACACCACTGTACCCTCTAATATCTTGCTTGCTGTGGATTGGTTTGTACTCCTGTATTTTTAGGTTTTTTTTAAGCTGTGAATTGAAGTATATGTTAGTTCATTCAAAATTCAACCAAACATGTGGTTCTTTTACTTATAAATTGATTAACCTTTGAATACTTAAAGCAATTAGTTTGAATGAAAGGAAACAAAATTACAATTTTTTGAAACTTTAAATCTTTTATTTTTCAATACGAGTTTTTGTGGACATAGTACAAAGCAATCCTCGGCAAACGATCTATAGTAAATTATAAAAAATTAAAAAAAATGTTTTTGTGATGGTTGAGATCATTGGACAAATAATAAAAAATATTTTTTGTAATAAAAAAATGTTATGTAAAATATTAATGATCTAAAGGTAGTTACCTAAGTATCTACTTAAAAATCTTGTGATGAAACATTGTTATTTGAACGTGAGGTCTACTGCTCACACTACTACCAGTTTGATTCGGTATTGATCATGTATCATCTAGGGGTTTTTCGTTCAGTGGGGTGCATGATTTTAACATATTACGGCGATTATAACTAGGCCTTTGCACAGTGGGTGCGTGCGCCGTGCAAACTCTTTGGAAAAAAATGATTTAATGCAGCCTTTAAGTATTTATTTCTATTTTTATGATGTTTCGGTTTTTTTAATGATTGGGATACTAACTCTTTGGTTCGCGTCAAATACCTATAAATGGTTTGTATTTCATTTCTATTAGAATTTTTTCGATTAAATTTGGTTCTTATAATTGATACGGATAAAGACTTGCAAGAAAGATTACTATGCTTAAAATAATGTTTGACAGGTGGTGCCATCTACAGATTGTATAAAAAAGATTTGTTTAACTTATTTAAAGATATTAATAATAAGATATAAATAAGTGGTACTTCGAATAAAATAATTAATAATAATAAAAATAATAATAAAGTTTTATTCCAGGCTGTGGGGAGGATGGTGCAATCCCACGTGTCCCATGTAATTGTACATCCATACTAATATTATAAATGCGAAACTGCTCGAGTTTGTTTATGACCTTTTCAGGCATTAACCAATAAAAAGACTTTAAAAATTCATTCACCAATAGAAAGCTAAATTATATGCGCAGACTATATGTTGTATATGATGGTAAGCTCTGGCGTTATGAAATTATAAATATTAATATATTATATTTGTTATACGTTTTATGTCGCTAACAAAAGCGAGTTAATTGCTAATTGTCAGAAAAAAATCATTCCCATGGAAACGATGTTGATATATTTGTGGGCTCTAAGCTGGTAGGTACTCAGCCCCCTGGTCAGCTACTGCCCCAAAAAAAATCAAATATTAGAATATGTTTTGTTTTTTTTGGACAAGCTGGAATAAATGTCAGATAAGAGTTCCTACATTAAAAATATAATTCGTAACGATTATAAAGACTGAATAATATATAGTGTAATTTTGTATTATATTAACAAACTTCCAAATATTTAAACATCCGAAATGTTTGTAAGCGCATAAATTCCGAACGAATGAACAAAATTGGATAATTTTTTTTTTCTTTGTGAAATTTAGGTCGCAGGCAAGATGTTTGAAAACTGAATGTAAGGGAATGAATGTATGGAATGCGGGAGATGGTGGGGTGGGGAGGAGGGGGGATAATTGATAAGTTCAACCGCTACAGTAATTTCCCGTAATACCATGCGAGCGAAGCCGCGGGGAAAAGCTAGTATTTATATAATTAAACATATTTTAATACAACAGATTTAAAAAAAACAAAGGATAGGAAAAAAACAAAAAAAAAAAATAATCAATTCTATGTAGAGAGTGGTCTGGGGTGAGCTCGGGCCCAGCGCTCACTCAGGAGTGGGGTTTGGTGCTGGAACGCTGCGGTCACCAGTGCATTGTCGGAAGCCATTAACCGCATCCTGGCTCCAGTGACCCGGTGTCTTTTAATTAAGAAAATAAAGTTGTTCTTAATTAATAAATTAACCTATTTTCATATTAAAATATTTCATTAATGTGGGTTGATGCGATTAAAAAAGCCGAATACATATTTTTTTCGTTAAATCCACACAGGGAGCCCCGAATATTTTTATTTTAGGGCCTACGACTTCTTTGGGGATGCTGTGCGGTCTTTTTAAAGAAAGGAAGGAGGGGAAATTCTTGGAAGATAAAAGGTAAGAGGTGTGATTAGCAATCTAGGGGTTGGTGGTCCAGGAGCGACAGACGAATGCATGTATCTCTCTCGCTGCGGCGCATGAGAGAGACGTCAAAGATTCTCTCCAAACCGGCCTCTCCTGATCCGCAACGGGTGGATAGCTACAAACACACCTCACCCGACGAACCCAGGCACCCCTTAGTGCTAAGTCACCAAATGTAGCGAATTGTTGGGACAACCTTTCATAATAATTGATTCCCGGTGCGGCGGTACCCAAAACGCCCCCCAAATTGACTAAAATAATGTTATAGAATGTTATCTAACAATCGATTAGAGCCTTTTCCCCGAGCAGAATAATAAAATAATAATAATATGTTGTGACTACCCACTCTCCCATGTGCTAATTTGCATGAACATTAATGCGAGCTTCAGAATTTAGCTTAATGGCGCTAGTGTCGCTGGCAAATAACCGCCTGTGGAGCCGACGCGGTAAACTTCCCTCCAAATTATTACCCAAAACAGCTTACCAAATCGGAGCACACATAAAAAAGTTCCCGACATATTAAGTTGTACGCGTGTATAGGGAAGCGTAGTGTAGATGCTTTTTGTGCGGGGTTATTCGCAAGTGTATTCGTTTTCTTGCCGCTGGGTTGTAGAACTCCCCTCTCATCCCCTCCCCGTCATAGAGGTTCCTCTCCTCCCGCATTCAGTACCCGTACGTCGGCCAGGACGCTCGTCCTTCAAGGAGGAAACTCCGGAAAATCTATCGGAATATTTGGAGCAACCGGTGGTCGCGTTTTATTTTTTTAAACTTAGAAAAACTTTAAAAAATATTCTTCGCTTTAAAAAAAATATATCGCCGCTTTTAGTATTTTCACCCTGCGGCAGAGGGTAGACGAGGGAAACATGCTTTTTTAAGAAATCGTACTTTTGTTTATAGTGAAGGTAGTGTGACGAGTTGCGAAGAGAGATGTTGTGTTTTTACTCAGTTATGCAGATCCTCCGGGATAAATGTTCTTCAGTCATCCAGTATTCTTCGCACATATTCTCCCGAAATTTTTACAAAGGTAAGAAATTTTCATTTTTTCTTCACATTTGAACTATTGAATCTGCGTCTAAAACAGCTACTCACTATATACCTGGATTCAGTAGTCTGTGCTATTTTTGCAAAACACCTTGTCATTACTGTAAAATTGAAAAAAAAGCAATGTGTTATTTTATACCTGCTCTTTACATACTAATTCATTTACTGCAATCACACGAAGAACATTTAACGAAATATTGAAAAAAATATTAGATTTATTTTTGCATATTGCGTATATGTAAACATTAGTAACATTTCACTCTGACTGCAGCAGTCTCTCGTATAAAAGTGCTTGTATTTCGTTTATTTAGATTGTTAGATTATTTAAAAACATATTTATTCTAAAAAATTATTAAAAAGGGCATACGTTTCTGTTATAAAATGAAAATAAATATCTGAAAATAACAGAATATTGAACCTATCGGGAAAAATATAAAAAAGCCATAACACCAAGTCATTTGAGAAAATGCTTACCATATTTTATACCTCCTTATTGCGCTGTATTATTGAACCAATCAGAACAAATAAATAAAATTAAGGAAATTAAAAAAAAATACTTATATTTAAAAATAAATATTTTATATGCAACAAATTATAACAAAAAAACCCAAGTAAGTAAGAATCATGGCTCCCTTATCAGGCACAAGAGTTTCTCTTTTATCATAAGGTGTACATGGCCAATTATGACCTAAAATATAATATTTTGTAAAATATATCTAGATAAGTTAGCTTTTCGGAATCTATAACAGGTACACAAATAATAATTCAATAGTGTTTCAGCCTATACAATATTGACTCCCCTCTTGTAGATTCGTCAAGGTGTTAAATTTTATTAGTTACATGACAAGAGTCGTCGTTATTCACGCGGTGAAAAACACCTGTTTCTGGCGTGTTTCTAAATTTAAAATTTTAATTTCTTGAAAAAAGTTGTTTTCCACCGCACGAATAACGATGATTGAAATTGAAATAATGTTATGTTTGATGACACCTTCACGAATTGACTACTGGAGATGATGTTCAATATTATACTAGAAATGTTCTTGTATATAATTAAGATCAGATAATGCATACTATTCATGGATGCATGAACAAAGACACAGGTAATCCATGATTTAGCATACCAAGACGAAATTACACAGGCGCGAATTTCACGTATCGATAATACACTGCCGGAGTTACAAACGAATGAAATTACGCATCGACAGAATTACATCTACTTAAATTCGGCGCAATTAGGCAAAAGTGAACCAAGTGACATTTTGCTGATAAGGAGAAAATCGATTTCAAAGATTAGAAGGTATATAAGACTCTGGAGTAAAATCTTGTTTTACTGTATTCGCATGAAGAAAAAATATAGAAACTAATATATTTTCTCTGGAGTAAAATAAGCAATTGGCTCGTTTTGTATTTATTCAATAAAATTCTCTCCATGTGTAATTCCGTCCGTATGTAACTCTGGCGGTGCAATTTTGGTCTGTGAAATTCACGTCAGGAAAATAAATTTAAATCTTGGAAGACCCTTACTTTTAATGAATTAGTAATAATATAATTACTTCTCGAATTGATCACGGTTGCATTTATATTACTTTATTTAACTGAACAATACTGTTCCAGGTACATTTGTGCCCCCGTGATGTAAATGATTTATTCCTGCTTTCAGTTTATAATCTGTGAAGAAGACATGTTTTTGCCTAAACCGGTATGTGTTTTAATTTAAATTGATTGAAGATACAGTTCTTCATTTAATAATGTTCTTATAAAAAAAAATCGCCAAAACAATGTGTTTTTTTAAATATTATATAATACTCGTACATGTGTTTTCAATTTTTTCAGACCATCTCTTGAAGCGGCTAGTCGCTTTAATAACTTTAAGGATACCTTTTAATTTTTTTGTTTGTTTCTGATTTGACTGATTTTTAAACCTTCCTCCCCAGTGACTGACTGAAAAGAGGAAACATGGTTAACACCTAAGCCAAATCCTAATTGGATGATACCGATAATTAATTTCGTATATTATAACTGCCTTACATTTTTAAATAAATGTCATCCATTTAAAGAAAAATACGTTTTGCGTATGTGCCACTAAAAGTTGATAGAATGCATTATCATCAATAGCATCTGTATCTAATATAAAACAATTATTAATTTGATAAATATTTTTACTTTAATTTACTAACTCGCGTGTACCAAATAAATTATGATAATGTTTAATGATATTTAATTTAAAATTTCTCGTTCTGACGGTAAACGACCCAAGTTACACTATCCGTAAACGTATCAAGTTTAATTAAATTACGTAAAGCGCCTTTGAGGTGACTTCCACTAAGACGGCGCGGCGCTATGTAGATTATCCAATAAAATCTAATAATAATAATAAATTATCTCCGTCACTGGATACGGTATAAAAACGTAGAAATTTCCACCGAATTCCATAGGTGTCGAAGTATCAAATTGCGTGTAATTAATGTGTCAAAATTAAATTACACACAATAAATGTTTTATAGAATTTGAAGCCCAAAGATTTAAAATTAATCAAAAATGATTAAAAAAAACATGGTAAGTTTCAAAAATGTGCTTTTCGATCCTGAAATAGTTTCAATAACCGTGGTGGGCAGGCAAGGCAGGATCTTGGAAGAGTTCTAGAAGATATACGACGCGCGACGTAACACTGAAAATAATATACCTACAAGGAGACGAATACTGGATGATAAATATATATATAAATAATATGTATATAATACTAGATGACACAAGACAAAACAATGAAAATCATCTCTCGGTGGATAAATTCTAGATGACGTTGGATCGAAAATGTAAAATCATGTCCATGTGGAAGAATTCCAGATGACATATGGAAAACCCATGAAAATCATGTCCAAGAGAATGAATTCTAGATAACGTACATATGACGTATGTCAAAATTATGAAAATCATATCCAAATGAATGAGTTCTAGATGACGTACATATGACATAAGACAAAATAAAAAAAAATCACATTATCATGAGTGGAAGATTTTTATTATAGATGACATACTTCTGAACCATAAACATCATAGTCATCGAAGATGACACACGACAGTACATTGAAAATCGTGGCGTAGTGGAAAGAAAAGCAGGCCAAAGAAGAGGTATCCTGACTGCATGAAATAATATCGATGTGAAGCGGGATCGGAAGGCCTGAAGGTACTACTGCGAAATGAATGACCAGGGAAAGAGGTTGAAAACAAGAATAAGAATAATTAAAGAAAAAAATCCAGATGACATTCTACGGAACAAAGAAAGTCATAGCAAAGTGAAAACACGCAAAATCTGGTCAAAGAAGACGTATCTTTAATTATTGATGAATTATGGCAAACTGAAAATACGCAAAAGCAAATCAAAGAAGTAATCATCTTTAATTGTTCATCTATTCAGCTTAACGGAAATGTTCTCGGGTGTGCCCCAAGGGTCGCATCTTGGACCACTCTTATTAAATATTAACACAAATGATATTATGTTTGTTTTAAAAATAATTACTTCGTGCTATACGCGTATGATATTAAAATTTTTAAACCTCCACAGTTTTCATCCAATTGCATGGAATTACAAAGCGATCTTGATCATTTGTGTGCTTACTGTAAATGAAAATAATTGTCCTTAAACAAATCTAGGTGTCACTCAATTACATTTTCCAGAAAAAAAAACAATTATTCTTACAATTTGAAAATAATAAATAAAAAATACCCACATTGCCGGATCAGTCATTTCAACATAACTAATAGATAGTCTCAAATTACTAAACGTTATTGGTTTAAATGTTCCAATAAGACGTACCAGGCACACTTTTAATTTCATATAGAAGCCAATAACTCATTGCAGTAAATAACTCACCATTTACTCACGCAATCGCTACATGTTACCCATAACGAAAATTTACTAAGCTTCGATATTTTTCATGATTCCTTGTTACAAATACAAACAGTGCGTACAAAACTGATTTATTAAATTTTTGTGCGTGATATAAATTATTTTAAGACTACTTAAGGTCTCTACCTTAGTAAAAGAAGCTCAAAGTGTGGACTCTGCATAGAGGAGTTAAAGGTAAGGACGGTTCCTTCCTTTACTAAGGTAAGGTCGGGCCTTTACCTAGACAAAAGTTAAGGAGCGACTCTGAATACGGGTGTTAATAGTTAAAATAAATGTCAAAGTTTTAATTTTTCAAGATCCCCCGAAAACCACCGAATCTAGTGAGACGTCATCATGACTAACCGAAGTATGAATCTTGTAGGGAACTGGAATCAGCTGTTCGACTCCCGCCATTTTGAATTTCAGCATTGGAGCATTTTCATAGACATTACTGGGCAGTACGATCGTTTTTTGTACAGTTAAAGTTTTTGAATATTTTAAATAATATAGATAAACTAATAGAGATACTTTATTTTTGATACTGAATTATTTAGGCCTAAATAATGTTACAATAAGAACAAAAACTATTATATGTCCAATTCTCTATAAATCAATAAAACGGAATGCCGAACGGCTTGCGTCTTACATTTCTTTTGATTTCTTTACAATTTTGACCCAGGTGACGCGGCGCGGTGACGTCACGCCGCCAAAATCCAGCAATAGGGTGTTTTAATGACACGTTTTAAAATGGACTTTTTAATATTTTTTTTAAAACTCTACGTTAAATATTATGTAAAAAAACTTATATATTCAGAATCAGCGGATATTGGTCTATATGAACATATTTTTTTAAAGCCATAATATTTTTCACTGGAGTTCCTTATTGTAGTTGTAGTATAAGTACTATCAATCATTTTCTTTGACCAAGGACTTAAATCGTACGTGGTTTACTCAATTTTTTGGTCTAATAATCTTTCAATTTTATTACATAAATATAAATTAAAATAATCACTCTTGATCCTCTCCGGAGAGAGTAACCACCAGAGTGCCGAGATACTGATTTTCCACTGCATGATTCTTTTTGTATTTTTTTTTAAAGAGATTAATTTTTATTTCTTCCCGAAAGCCAGAAATTTTCGAAAACCTCCTAAAAAATCTTTTCGAGGAAAAAGTCACAGCTCTCCACTTATCAGGTAGGCCATTATTTCCCATGGCTCACTAGCCCCGAGCTGATTAGGTATTCCTTTTTTTGTGGAAGCTATGAACATACTTTTTTTTAGAAATAACTTATGTTAGATCGAGGGAATTAAATTCTCATTAAGTTGGAAATGAATTATTTCAAAACGAAATCTAACTCATTTATTTATGTAATCTGCTGATGTTGTTTTAAACAATACTATTGATGTGTTGTTTTAACGTGCTTTGTAATTTTTTTTTAATCAACTGATGAAGTGAAATTTTCTTTAGCACCGTTGGGATTTGAAACTCGATGAAACGAAAAAGCGACACTAAAAAGAGACAAAAGCATACATCAACAGGATGTAGTCCAGAGAATGAGATAAAATGAACGTTCTCCTCTTTGTGCGGTTATGCTATTTCACCATCGATTTTTATTTTTGGCTGTTCATCATGCCTTCGTTTGGCACCAAATATCCAACCCTCATGTATGAAAAACACCACCAAAACATTTATTTATTGAAAGATCGTTTTTCAGTTGATCAATATGCCACAAGTCGAAGGAAATTATGAAATATTTCCAGGATAAGGAGATACTGTTTTAGATTTGCCCAAAAATACACCAGATATGAACTGTATTGAGAATTTATGGGCCATTTGCAAAGCTAGAGTATGCAAAGTCGACTGCACTGATGAAGAACAAAGATGGCAGAAATGCTTTTTCAGGTGTGATTTCGGGATGAGAGGATCTCTGAGAATTATCAAAAACTAGCGAAGTTCATGCCATAACAATTGAAAGCAGTTATTGAAACCGTAGGGGAAGATATTTTCTATTAATTTGCATAGTGGTTGATGTATAATTATGTAAAAATATTATTTTACAAGCAATTAATGGATTTACCATAATAATTGACAATAATTACACTAATTTGCCCAATACTGCACTGGTGACCCAGACAACATCAAGATTTTGTTTAATTCACTATAGGTTTTTTGGCATTATTGTTGATTTGGTGGTGTTTATGAGTAATCTGAGTACTGTACCCGATAGAGGGTACACTTTTACAAATAACTGCATAAGCAAATCAAATATCGAGGGAGGATCATTCACTCGTCGTTTGTGTTTTCGTTCGGGATCGATCAACTGCGACAGGATGCACTTTACAATAATTGAGTCGTATTTTAGCTCTTAGAATATGATGACGCAAAGATAGCGGGCGGCGATAGACCTGAAGCGGAATGCGGCAATGACGATCCGTATAATTATACTCGCCATTGTCTCACAAACTCAAGATAGAATGTGGAAAGTAAGAAATCTCTTACTTTTTAAGTAACTTCTACTTTTACTTCTTAATTCAAAAGTTATTCATGTGAGATAAAGTTAAACAAAAGGCCATTCAAAGAATGTGTGCGAGATAGATATAGGACCGACCAACGTTTTATTTGCGCCGAATATTACATTCTACATCTCGGGTGTGACTGAGATGCCAACATACGTTCACTCTCTTATACTAAGACGAATATGGAATGCTGTACGAGACGACCTTCTGCCCTAGGTGGTTCTTCTTTTGCTTAATAAACTTTAACTTAAAATCTTCGGGAAACAATCGAAAAAATTGCATTTTTTATAATAATTAATAATTGGCATGTATTTACGAATGAAATGTTGTTACTTGGTTTTTATTAATGTTTGCCGTGAAATCGTCCTCGTTTCTCATCACTCGAGAGCGTTTTGGCGCTTTTTTAATGCAATTTATTTACTGGTAGAACACGATCTTACTCGGCGCGTGGCAGTTTAGTTTTAAAACCACCTCTTTGAGATTTCTACCACGCGTCTATTTAATATTTATAACGTCATACCAATGACGTTATACATATTATGTATAACGTCATTGGTATGCAGTGTTTCGTTTTTGGCCGTTTTGTTTGAACTCGAGGCCTTAATCACCTAGAGCAACATCCAGAATTAGCAGGTATATTTGTGGGCAAGTGGCTCAAAGCTAGGTAAGCGACATAAATGGAGATGTCTCGATTCATATTTAAGGTTTTGTTTCAAGTTCGACTATGACAATCCAGATTTGCACCAAAAATATGCAACAATGGCAGGGTACTGATGACCCTGCTATGATGATGACAGTGCTATGATTCATTCCTAGATAATATTTTCTAAAATTCCATGAAAAAGTTTATAATTAAATTTAGAAAAAAAAATGGTTGAACCAAAGCTTTTTTTACAAAATCTTTCAAAAGGTTAAATTTAGGTATTTCATTTAAAAATCATTGATATAATTATTTTCATTATGGTTAAAATGTTTTAATACGATGTCAGTCAAAAAGTAATGCCACCTATTTTTGCTACTAAAATAAAGTTAGTTAAGTGAAAATTTTGAATTTGGTGCTATTCCTTAAACCTTCTTCTACAATCTACTGCAATAGTAAAGTTTTGCTAGGTGGCAGCGTTGCAGTCGCTTGCAAAATGGCCTACATACAGATGTTCGTAATAGATACCGTTCTGTGATTGATTCTTGACTGTAGAAGGTGAGACGCCCATTCGCATTCATGAAAGACTGAAAAATGTGCACCACGATGCAACAGTGGATGTCAGCACTGCTAGATATTGGGTTTGTCGCTGTAATGAAGCTGAAAGACAAACACAGCTGGCTGACAAAAAGAGGAACGGCGCAGGCCGTTGATTGCAGTGGCGGCACGCGAGTTGATGACATCATTCGTGGTGTCCCGAGATAACTACAGATGTCGCATTCTCTCCCTCAGTAAAGTCAGTGTGATGACGATTATTCGACAACTGATTATTCAACAAAATTTTGTGCAAGGATGGTACCAACAAAGTTAATCGGCCAGAATAAAGAAACAAAAAAAAATAGCCTCACAACACTTGCAGCGCTTGATTTCTGGAAAAAATTGTGACCGGAGACGAAATATGGATTCATTTTTTTTAACCTGAATCAAAGAGGCAGTCATTGGAATGACATCACACAAACTCACCAAGGACAAAAAAATTCAAAACTGTGTGATCGGCGGGGAGAGTTATGGCGAGAGTTATAGAGTGTTGTGATATGAACCCTTAGACTTAAAAGTAACACCAATATTATTAGACCAAGTTCCGGGATAGATGTATTTTGTTTGTTTAATGAAAAACAAATACCTTTGTATAACACCACTATTTTATTAACAATATCAAATTTGATATTGTTAATAAAATAGTGGTGTTATACAAAGGTATTTGTTTTTCATTAAATTAATGATGACACCCCAAAGTAAATATGACTATTTTGAATAAAGTATTTTGTTTGCTTTAAGCACAATTTTAATTATATTTATATGGAACAATCTACCTCTTTATTGTACATCGTGTACATGTTTTAGATAAACCACGAATTAACCTGTGGTGTGCATTGCCCCATGATCAAAGGCTGTTGTATAGTTTTAAGTTTGGGTATGAATTGTTCACTGAATATTTAAAAATTGTCATTGTATTATCACCTTCCGCAAATTGTTATGACCAAATGAATAAATGAACGTACAAGTTCCGAGCAACATTCAAAAAGTATTTTGATCAGAAATTTGTCGCGATTAAATTTTTTTGTTCGTTATAATTTCTTTGGTTCATACTACTTAGGATAGGCACGGCTCTTCAGCCTTTATGAACTGCATGCTACTGAAACTACGTCTGTATCATAACCTGGAATTTGAAAGACAGATAAAAAAAATTAATTATTTTTCAAAAATGTGTTTCCATAATTATATTATCAATTGTAAAAACGTATCAAAATTTCAAAATAAATATAACGACATTCAGTGTGTGATAAACACTGTTTAGTAATTACTTCACTAATTTGAACATCATTGCATAAATAGTTGAATTGCTTCTGGTCGTTAATAAGATGGAATTTACGCCAAAATAAGAACAAGTTAAAAATGAAAGTTTAAAAAAACTTCTATAAAAGTGTTATTATGACAAAAAATATAATAATCAGATAGAAGATAGACGAATGGTGTTATCATCTTATGTAACTATTTAAGATTATTCTTAGGAAGTATTAGAAAAAAAAACTATAGAAAACTACACCATTGTATTACGATTTAATAATCTTGAATATTGTACCCATGTTATCATCTATCGATTAAAAATAATAAAATAATGTTTCAAGGTAAAAATAATGTTGAAAGGTTTCTTTTCCTCCTGTAAAGAACTTGTATTGATTCTCTCTCGTACGTTTTCAGCATTTAATATAAATTTTCGTAGAATTGGTAGGAATTGAATTTCACAAGAAAAATAATGTTAACAATTAAAATATAAAAAAAATACGTTAAAAAAATTCGTAAAAAATTACGCAAATATCCCAACGACCAGTTTTTTATTGTGCTTGGTTTCATTTGCTGATATTTTTTTGTTAGCAAGTACTTTTTAAGAATTCTTTTTAAACATTTTTTACACAAAACAAACTCTGCTTCCACTATGTGAGTCTTCAAAGGAAATATTAATTTCTTATTTTATGAACTGAATAACTTTTGTGGAATTCAACAAAATAAGTAATAAAAATAAAATGAGACAATTTCTTACTTATTAATTCGTTGTGACCGATTGACGTTAGATTTTCAGCCGAAATCGAAATCGAAATTTATTTAAGGCAGTATTCTAGTCTAGAAAAAAAAATCAAATTTTTTTTCTTCATATTTCCAAAGTTTAAATATTCAAAGATATCTCTTTAAAAGGATTTTTTGAAATTTACATTATTTTAAAAGTTATAACCATTTTAATGTCGCGGTTTAGCCGGAATCTAACCAAAATCTAAATAGAACAAAATTTTAAACCCAGTTTTCTCCAAACCACTTTTTTCGAGACGGTTGACACGATGTCTCAAGTTCTAATAAACCAATTTACTTGAAATTTAGTGTGAGATTTCTCTATACATTGAAGGGAAATAGATAACAAAATACATTTTTTTACTACTTTTAAAAAATTTGAAAAGTCAAAAAAACTGGTACAGAAACGTCTTTTTTATTTCAGACAGCCGCCATTTTGCGATTTTTATTTTTTTATTTTTCCTCAGTTCGGGCCATAGCCGCATTTGTTTGGATTAAGAAATAATTAATTAATTAATTAATTAATAATTAATTATTTTCTTTAGATTACTTGGAGGATTGCAATCGTGTCAACCAGGGCACGTCATTTTTTTGAGACCCCCCCCAATTAACACCTGTAATTTTTTGAATTCTTAATTTTTTCGTTCGACTCTTTTTTTAATGGATTCTTTAATGTTTAATAAATATTTGATAAAATAATATTTGGTAAATATATTATTGCATTTTTTTTATTGCATCTGAAAAAACACCTACAATTCATGCTTCTAGACTAGAATACCCCCTTAAATCTATATATATGTAAAAATATGTTTGTTTCTGGGTTTGTATGTGAGATGCCAATGCGTTGCTAAACCATTCATCCGATTGCGATGAAACTTTGGTGATTTGACGTGCGCATGCCCGCGATGGTTTCTATATACATTTGTGAGTTCTGGCATCATGAAATTATGCATTGCTAACAGTTCATCCGATTGCGAAGAAACTTTGGGGATTTGATATGTGCATGCCCTCGATAGTTTCTATATACAATAGTGAGTTCTGGCAGTGAGTGAGTGAATCAGTGGTATTTAAAACACATCAATTTAATAAATAATATTTTTGAAGTGAAAATCGTTGAGAATTGAATTTTGATCAACGAAAAATAGCGACACCAAAAATAGACAAACACATACATCTATTGGATTTAACTTGCACGAGAATGAGATATACTAGGTTTACTTTAATGTATTATATAGAGAAAACTAGGTTTTTTCTTTGTGCGGTGCTTTGTAACTTCCTCACTCTTGTCTCCTTTAGTTTTCTGAAGGTTTCTCTTTTATCGCGTGTAAATTGTACACTCTGTCTTTTTGAAACGAAAACTTCTTCAGCACCGTCGTGATTTGAAACTCGATGATTCGGGATTTAGGATTTAGCCTGCTAGAGAATGAGATAGAATGAAACCTTAGCTATGTACAGTACCCACGAAACGTCGCGCTCTGTCAGGCTGTCTTTTATACAGATAAGACAATGTTTAAATAAATCCCTCGGAAGACAAAACACAATCGTCGTAGAAAGCGAGGAAAGTTTTTTTTTGTTGTAGTGTTCTTCGGTGATTTTTTCACATTTTGGCATTGTTTTTTTTAAATATTACACACTATAAATTTCACTGTTACTCTAACCGAGGTGTTGTGTACAATGGTCTAAGTGCGCGCATTGGCCGCTTTGTTTGTGAGCACACTTTTCAAGGTTCCTATTGGTTGAAATTGTGATGTCAATTTGTTGTCCTCTTGTTTACATTTTGATACTAATTTTCGAAGTGACAACTTCTTTAACACCATTGTGATTTGAAACTCGGTGAAATAAAAATTAGCGACACTAAAAAGAGACAAATACATACATCTATAGGACGAGGCCTGCAAGAGAATGAGATAATATAATCGCTATCCTCTTTGTGCGGTGCTTCTAAGTTTCTCCATTCTTGTCATTATTTACATTTCTTCATTCTTGTCTGAAGGTTTTTACTGCTTGTGAAATGCACACTCTGATTTGTTTTTTACTTTTTGAATTTTTTTGTTTCATTGTTAAGTAACTGTTCTCCAAGGTACGCTGTAGGAAGGTTTTACAACTTTAAAGAAATTTTCAAAAATACGAAGATCTTGAAATTACTTATTATGGTAAATAAATTAGTCTAGTCCTTTGTTAGACAATAGCAATACAAAAACCAATTTATTATGTAAACGAAAAACTTTGACAAAGATAAATAATATTTTAAAATTACAGTCTTCAAACATTGAACAAAGACAACTTTTGTACAGGTTCTTTTAAAATAATATTTAAGTTACTTTTAAGGCACAAAGCACGCGCCCGAGTAAAGCCGAACGTGATCCGACGAACGAACGCAGGTTTCGGCAAAGCCGAAGTTTAATTTTTGGCAGAAATCGAAACTGAAACTTTGAAAGGTCACCACATGTAGATATACATACACGCGAACCTACTCGTAAATGGAATTTTGTTCATGTCTAACTAATACATATTTATGTATTCCTCCAATTTAATTAATATTAGTTATCATTGCATAAGGAAGATAAGGATAAACAGGCTTGTTTTTCTTCTTTATATGTTTCTTGGGCATTATGGATCAATTTCTAGACATTTTGTTTGAAGAGTTTTATTTCACATGCACATTTGTCACTTAATTTGGATTTATCTGCTACCGGTTACGACACATCCGTGTCATTCACCAGCTTCTTTTAAGATTGCCAGTGAGTAACACATGTGCGTGTGGAATAAAACTGTTTAAAACAATTTGTTTTTGTTCCCCGAGTAATTGAAGTTGTTCGATGGCTTAAAGTCAAGATATTGTTGCCGTGTGGAGGATCTTTTTAGGAATAGTAGAAGAGGAACCTCTGGAAAGGCAAAAAGGTATAGGTATGAAGGGTGGAAATCTCATGGAGGTAAGTGTGTCCAGAAGTGACGGGCATATGAATTCATCCTTCCCACAGGTCCAGAGCGATGTTCCGAGATAGTCTAAGTCTAAGATAACCTCCCTCAACCAGTCTCTCCCGATCCGGCCTGAAACGCAATTGGTGGGCCGCAATCCGCCGCCAAGACCCGGACAAACTTCTCCCCCCACCCTTGTTAAGTCACCAAACGTAGTATACTACGTTTAAACAGATAAAATTCAGGAAATTATAGCATGTAGATACTTTTGTAATACGACGTCTGTGGGTCGTATAAGGCATAATTAGTCAGAAGTGGTTTATTATAATGTAAATTACATTTAAAATAATTGTGTAACTTAAATATTGTATTCAAGATACAGCAAACGGGGTGAAGATTTGTGACTCGAGAGTCGCGAAAGCCATTGTTTTTGATGTACGCGCCCGGTACGGTTTTCCGATGTTGGTGCTAAGAGCGCTAGTGTATTATTGTAAGTTGTTAGCTGTCCATAACCAGCAGGGGCTACAGCATAAACAAGATGATTTACTAATATTTTGACTGTTGCTTGTTATAGTTGACGTGGACAAGAACCTCGGAATGACCGTGCGACTCTGGACCCTGGCTGCCGGTCTACTTGTGCTGGCGACCGCTGCCTCGGACCGGGAGCGCCTCGAGACCGCCATGCAGATTCTCGCTGAAGTACCGCTCGTGGACGGGTAATCACGTTATTACACTTTCCGATCTTTTATATTGCCCGGCTGGCCGGAGTCACAGATTTTATGGTACCATATATTTCGGATAATGTTATCATAATGTGAAGAAAGGAATTTCGGAAAAGATTTAGGAATGTTACTAACAACATAGGTCGGGGAGGCGGGGCATGTTGTTACGGGGGGCACGTTATTACATCATGGATAAATCACAAACCGGAGCGAATTTTTGTGCGCGTGTCTATAGTGGACTAGCCGACAACATTTTTCACAAAACGTCAACAAAAACGGATGTTCCAAAAAAATCTTATAAATAAAATTGAATTTCACGCGTGTCATTGTTTGTAACAATGTGCCCCCACCGTGTAACAAATTTTTATGTTTAATTTTATTATTTTATATTTTTTGTGACCTACATTTTATTGAAAAAAAAAGTTATGTTGTTGATAAAAGTGTGCACAATTTAATATAAATCTTCTTCTATTCCGATGAATAAAGTCGTCAAAAAAAAATATATCATTTTTGTAACAACTAGCCTCGCCTTCCTCCACGTGTATTTCAAGTGTAGCCTTCCGTCCCATTTTACAAAGTCACAAATCGACGATTAGCGCCGATTAGAATGTTTTGAATTTTGAGCAATCCACGTTATTGATTGATTTTCGGCCCGTTTCGGAGTTTGATCAATTTTTGATAAACCGTGAAGCATAACCATCACCCCGTCAAGCTTGACGGCTTATCAAAATTTGGTGGATGGCTAGCGAGGATCGTTCCAATGTCAAATGGTGCTTATCGCCGATAAGTCATTGTCATGCAATCGGCATTTTATTTGAAGAATTTGTAATATTTTATAATTTACTCATTAAATATAATTAGTAGGGTAGGTACTGATATTTGTAGCTGAGTTATAGATAATTTCAAGGTTGCCCTGGTAAAGACCACCATTTTTTATCGAACGTGGCTTGAAATGACTTTAGCCGTGTTTGGTGACGATTCACTTTCATCTTCCCATCTTTTTCCCCCTTTCAATTACTTTAGCCCCTGCTAAAGTCTCACTGGCTCTGTGAGGTTGGAAGAAATTGTGACTCTTGTGCGGTACTCATATAAAAAAATGTAAAAATATTTCGCGCTTCGAAAAATTGCAAGTTATTTCAAGAGTCCGATAATAAAATAACACGCGTGAGACGACGCAAGGAATGCAATGTAAGTGTCAGCGTTGTGTGGCGGTTGATCCTGTCGTTAGTAAGATATGTATATTTTTAAGATGAAAATATTGGAGAGACAATCTGATATATCAAACACATAATACGATAGTTCTTGTATACATTTTATCTTACACGTAACGAGAAGCTCTTCTAACTGATCGGACGTGATAGATCGCGTAAGACCTCCTCAATGCCCTGTTAGGTCACCCAACTGGGGGAGGGAAAAGCTTAGAAATCTAATCTAGCCACTAAGATCGTTAAGATAATGTTACAGTAATGGATGGTAGCTATTATTATTGTACGGGCTGGTAGCTGGAGGTGCCATTAGGGCCCCCAATTAACCGCCCCATTCCACTAACCGGTTTTCCATCACTCATACATCTGAGAAAGCGTGGAAATTTTGACTAAACTATAATACCTTTCTCGAATATCCTCGAAATCTTTTGTATTCACTTGCGTGCTGTAGATATACATCTTATACCTCTACCATTCTTTCATTCTACTTACTGGTTGTCGGATATTTATACGACAAAGAAATTCGTGATTGATTTTTAACCGACTCAATTGTTTGATCATGCTATGTATTACTCGGGAATCCTCGAAACGTTCTTCCATTTGCTTGGAAATTTTTGGTAAATCCTTTTGACATCTCTTTATTCTTCCATCTTTTATTTATACTAGCCCGTCCAGAAATCTGGTGATTGATTTTGACCCGACTTTACTTTTTTTTTCTTCTTATTTATGAATTAAAAGCATCATCATGGGATACCCACATAAGCAACATCTGCAAACGCCTAAGAGCTATTGCGGGGCGAATTTACAAAATAAAATATTTTATGCCCATTAGTACGCTAAAAATAATTTATTTGTCACTAGCGGAATCCACTATCAGATACGGAATAACATCTTGGGGAAACTCGTGCAAGACAAATACAGGTTATATTCAAACGATTCAAAACTCTTTGACTAAGCTCTTGGTAAGCAAAAGTGTTTATGCACAAAGAAGGGACATAAAATTACTATATGAATCAGTTAACATATTACCTGTGCGAGGAATATTATGGTTTAAAATTGTATGCCAAAACCTATTGTCGGACTCAATTTACAAAGAAAAAGTAGATCATGAACATGGCACTAGATTTAGTAAAAATGAGGGTTTGTCCGTTCCGAAAATTATAAATAAATACGGCCAGCGGACATTCACTTATCTTGTCCCCACCATATTTAATAAGATGCCGATGAATTTCAAAATCGAATCCAATTGCCCCACTGATCTCAAAAGAAAAATTAAAAAATGGCTAATGGGTCAAAACTTTTTGTACTGATATTGTTTGTAATATTATTTTTTTTTTTTATTTATTTATTTATTTATTTATTTATTTATTTAGTATAGTATAATACATTTATAAACATTTTTTATGATATGTTTTGACTGTTCAACTAGGATGATTCCCGTTTTAGAACAGTCAAATTAGGATTAGTGACAACATATGGAACATGATTTGTACAAAAAAGAGGAAAAATCGAGGAAATAAAAAGAAGAGAAATAATAAAAAATGAAGTTAGAAAGTTTAAAACATAGTAACAAAAGTTAAAATATAGTAGTTAATATACATATAGGTTCTTAAAAACAGAGGATTAAAATATATAGATAACTTGTGTATGCATTGCATACTATAGTAGAAAAACAGAAAAAAAAAAAAAAAAAAAAAAAAAAGCTAAAGAAATAAAATTATTATAAAATAACCAACAAATTATTATACAAAAGCCGTGGTTTGTTTAGTATGGCTATTGAAATGATAATAATAATAAATAAAAGGAAAATAAAAAAATAAATAAGGCAAATGATTACAGCATAAAGGTAACTGGTGTTTGCGTTTCATATTATAGTCGTACTAATGAGAACTATAAAGAAAACAGATTCAATAAAATAAAATAAGCAATTAATACATGATTATTACTGTTTTTTTGCTTGCATAGTTATCAAATAATAATAAAATAATAGGTATGTTTACTTATACATGGTGTTTGCATTACATATTATAAGCATACATATATATTTTGTATAAATATGAATAAAAGAGAATAAAAAAAAAAGAAGTGATAGAATCAAATGTTAACTGCTGCTTGGTAGCATTCTAATTTAAAAGTAATAGGTAGTTAAATACACGCACATAGTAATAACGATTAGAACAGAAAGGTATCTTTTACATAGTTTATTTTTGTTGGAATTTTTGTTATTGTTTTGATTTGTGTTTGATTTCATTTTTTATAAAGTAAAAGTTCACTCTCTTTTCTCCCTAATTGGTGAAACCAAGTTGTGGTCAATCTGCGAATAACACCTGCGCTTTCCTTTTTCCAAGCATCAGGCATGAAATTGTATAGTTTTGGACCTAGGAATGAGAAGTGTCTTTGAGCGAGAGACGTTTTGGTTGTGAGTGGTACAATTGGATTTCTCCGTGAGTGTCGGGTGTCGTGAGAGTGGTTAATAGATGGGTAGAGGTGGCGTTGTTTATGGGTGTTTAAAATTAATTTTCGCATATATAGTTGTCTAACATCCAGAACTCGTAACTCTTCAAATAGTGCATCGCTGTGATATCTAAAAGGTTTTTTGAGGATTACCCTTAGTAGTGATTTTTGAGCTTTAGCTAATTTTTCCAATACAGTTTTTGCACACCCACCCCAACCTAGGGACGCATAGTCTAGAAGTGACCCACACATAGCATCATAAATGAGTTTCAATTCTTTTTTACGTAAGATATTTCTGATCGTTATAAACAAGTATGTAAGCTTTCTAACCTTTGCAGTGACTAGCTCTATGTGTCCGTCCCATCTAAGATATTTGTCCAATATAACACCAAGGTACTTTATACTGTCCACGCATTCTAATTTATGGCAATTACAGGTAGTTGACTCAGTGCATTTGTGTATAATAATATTATAAGCTTCCTTGGGTTGGCCCGCTTCTGTGGCACTAAATCGTATAAATTTAGTTTTTTCCGAGTTGAGTGTCAACAGATTATAGTCTAACCAAAGTTTTACCTGTTTTATTCCATCTTCTGCTTTACTGTGTGCATCATTCCATGTTTTACCTTCAAATATTAATACAGTGTCATCTGCAAATGTTATGATGTGATTGGAAAAATTGCTGTTACACAGATCATTTATATAAATACTGAACAAAATAGGTCCTAAGGTACTCCCTTGAGGTACACCAAATTCTATAAGGGCCGGATCACTAACAATATCATTAATTTTGACTTTTTGGTATCTGTTAGCTAAGTAACTACCCATCCATTTGTACAGTTGTCCCTGAATACCTATAGCCTGGAGTTTCTTTAGAAGTATTTTATGAGAGATGGTATCGAAAGCTTTGGCAAGATCTAAAAAGAGAGCGATAGATTTATTTCCCCGGTCAATATTATTTGAAATGATATCCGCCAGCTTAGCAATAGCATTTTCTGTTCCTAGACCTGGTCGAAAGCCGAACTGGTTATTAGATAAGATTTTATGACTTTCTAAGTAGATAGTGAGACGATTTTTTACGATTTTCTCAATAATTTATGAGAATGAATTCAGTAGAGATATTGGCCTATAATTTTGTATATCCGATTTGTTTCCATTTTTATGAATCAATATGACAACTGATTGTTTTAAATGGTTTGGGAATGTGCCTGTCTTGAAACTAAGATTACAAATGTGTGCAATAGGACTTGCTATAAGTGATTTCAATACTTTCAGCAGATTCGAGGAAATTTTGTCAGGCCCGCAGGCATTCGATGACTTAAGCTCATCTAACATTTTAAAGACTTCATTAGTCGTTGTTTGAATCTCGTCTATTTTAAGATTAAGAACAGTTGTAGGTATGTTGGCTAGTTCAGATTCAGTTTTCTTACATTTTTCAAGGATTTTGTTTGCGAGAGAGGCTCCTACTGCAGTGAAATAGTGATTAGCAAAATTAGCCATCATTTTGGGGTTAGTATTACTTGTGTTTTTAATATCCAATGATTGTATGAAAGACGATTTGCTATTTTTTGTTTTGGTAATTTTACGAAATATTTCCCAGAAATGTTTTGGAGTTATGGTGTTTTCGTAAATGTATTTTTTGTAGAAATTTTCTTTAGTGGAATTAATTAGTTTTTTACATAAGTTTCTATATTTCTTATATTTTTCTTGAACTAGAACATTACCTGGTTGTTTTTTAGCATTTTTGTGTAGTTGGTTACGTCGGTGGATGGATTTGACTAGGCCAGGGGTGATCCATGGCATGAGTTTAAATTTTTTGTTCGGTATAACTTTGTTAACAGTATGTTTAGGTATGTAGTATTGTAATTTTATGATAAATTGCTGCATCGCTTGGTCAGTGTCAGTTTGATCGATTACGTTTTGCCACTTTTCTGTAGACAGCTCCTCAATTAGATCGTTGTAATTTATTTTAGTAATATATTTATTTTTAGAAGGAGATGAAGGCTTATTTCGTAAGCCGAGCGCCGTGGTATAATGATCTGAAATTGTTGTGTGTATAACAAACGAGTCTATAAAATCAATGTTTTTAACATTGATGTGATCCAAGCAGGATTTACGTAAGCCTTGTACTCTAGTGGGGGTGTCAATTACCGGAGTATAAGCGTTTTCAGTGAGAAAACATAAATAATCATCGGATTGGGGATGATTGTCTAGAATAATGTTAATATTCAAGTCTCCAATGATTATTTGATGCTCTGGGTTATCTGTGCTGTGAATGATAGAGTGGAGTGAATTTAGAAAGGTATCAATGTTGTGGAATGATGGTGATCTATAGATTGCAAAAATGCATAGGTTTTTGTTAAGCACAATTTTTAGACAGTTTGCCTGTGATAAGGTGAGTTCGTCAACTTGAGTTTGAATACCGTCTCTTACATAAATTACAATACCACTAGCTTTGTTTATTATACTGGTTGTGTGGTACTCAGTATAATTTTGTATGTCTTTGGAGGTGAAGTATTTATTAATCCAGCACTCAGTCAAAACTAGCATATCAAAAGTGAAATTAAGTTGGTCGAGAAATACTAGAAAGTCATCAATGTTGGTAATACTTCTTATGTTCTGATGAATAATTTTCAGACCGTACGATTCCCAGCAATATTTATTCATGTCTTCAGGATTATCAATCACATTTTTGTTACATGTGAGCATGGTTACTTCGGGGATATCAAAAGATACTTGAATCATTTAAAGTTACATTTTTAAAGTTATTCAAGTATACCCACAAAGATAAAATTTGGGAACGTACATATGTGTGTGTGTTGTTTGAGTAAAATAATATGTGTATGCTTGTATTAATGAGTCATAGTGTGAGAAGGATATTTTCAGAGGTAATGTGTATAGCTCGTGATTCCGTGGTTTGGCGTACGTAGACACGTCCCGCTTTTACCCATACATAAGCAAATTTTTTTTCGGTAGCCGTCTTCTTCGCTAAGTAGAGCAGGCGTTTATTTGTCGACGTTAAATGTTCTGATATGTATACTGGAGTACGCGGTCCGGAGAGGCCTATGGAGCTCGTATTAAGCTTGTCTTCTTTAGTAGTCGCGTTCAAATTATACCTTTTTACACTACTTAAGAATTCATCTCTTAAGTGTATATCTTTGAATCGTACAATTATAGGCCTTGTTTTTGTTGGGGTTGGCCTACCAGGAGCTCTGAAGGTTGACTCAACATCATTTTTCGTGGTGGCTGTGCGTATTTCTTGACTTATATTGAATAAAAGGTTTTGTAGGTTTTCTCCTTCAGCCTCCGGTATCCCTCTTATTTCGGCGACAAAATTTTTTTGTTGGCGTTCTTGCTCGTCGATTTTGAACTCGAGCATTGTCAATTTTGCTTCGAGTTCCGTGTTTTTTTTTTGGATGGAATCTATGTTTTTCAGTTTTTGCACTGTATTTTTTAGTTCATCCTCAAATCCTTCAATTTTTGAATTGAAGAAGGTTATGGTATTTTTGAACTCTTTGAACTCATCGTATATTCCTGCCACTTTTGACTGGATGTTTTTGAACTCTTGGAGTTCCACCTTGATTTGACGTAGTTCCTCCATAAGAAGAGTTTCTCCTGGAGTTAGGCCTGGTTTGTTGGCAGAAGGGGGAGCGTTCTCCTTTCTCGAAGCGGACGTTGAACGCACCACTCGTCGAGTTTCCGTCTTGCATCCACTGCATTTGGTGTTGGCGCGTTTTTCTTGGGAGAGCTTCCGGTATTGACCCTCACTAACGCCACCGCAGGCGAAGTGAAGACTCTCTTCACAGGACGAGCACCAGAACATTGACTCCTTTGTCAGTATTGGCTCAGGACACTTGCGGCAGGTGAGATTCTCCATATTTATTTTTATGTAGTTAGGTATTTTAGATAGGTAGATTGGTATTAAAAATAAAATTTATTATGATAAAAATAGCTTATTATTATCAAAAAGAAAAACAAAAGTTTATTTATAATTTATTTATTTTTTCGCCGGTGTGAGGATCGAACCGAGGGCGGCGCCTTGGGAGTTATGCGTTAACCCACGGAGCTATTTATCCCTTTCGTAATCGGGTGGATATTACTCATATATTTTAAATTGTCTTTTAAAGGATTTATTTTGTCAGTTTTTAATGTTTTGTTATTTCACTATATTTTACACTGTGGTTTCAATTGACACTTTTCGTGTCAATTGAATTATGTATAAATACTATCTATAATTAATTTAATCTATCAGTAATTTACCTGTGTTATATCTGTCTGTCTGTATATTTTATGCTTTTGTATTGTAGGTACTTAAAAGTTATTCTTCTGGAACTATTTTGCTATTGTGTTTTCTTATAATATTTTATGTTTTAGTGTTTTATTAATATTGTCAAATTGACCTGCTGACAAACTGCCTTGGCAGTTTAGCGGGTGATTAAAATGAAGAATAAAAAAAAAAAAAAAAAAAAAAAATCGTGTGTTAAAATACATGTGCATACACACATTATTATTATACAAATATATTATATCAAATGTTGAAATTAATTTAACGAACAAACGAGTCCTCTAATTTCTATAACCGTTATATCCGATTTTTTGCGCCAAATTGATCTGAGTATGACATCTTGTTCACATTTTTGCAAGGAACAAGATGAACCTAAAATTGAATTTTTTAAAACCTCCCTTATCATGACCAAAAACTGCGAGTGAGAAACAAAACCCGCTATATCATTCAAGAAGTTAATGTCAAAACCCTCTATATCGGAATTGAAACAATCGCGAGCAGTTATTTTGCCAAGAAGGCGGGTTTAGAAACTCGCACGCTAGGTCAATTGAGTTTCAAAAGCCTATAGTAAATTACGAAGTGAGTATGAAAATCTGCTTATATATACAATTACTTATATATTGCTAGACATACATTGAAAAATGAACACTTTTCGAATTTACATTACTCAAATTCATTTTATAAAAATCAAAATGAAAATTATTTATTTCCGCTAGAGATGTGGCAGTGTTTTGCGGTTTTCCCCGAATTAGTAAAAGTTGATATAGCGGATATAGAAATTGAACGACTCAAACTTTCCACATTTTTTTTTAAATTTAAGCGATTTAATTAAAAACTATTGAAAACTAACGACTATTAATATTAACGACTGAAATACATTTTTAGTTCTTTTTAAAATTAAATTTAATATTTTCAATTGCTGTAATTTTTTTAAGAGTTTTATTATATACTTCCAAGGCACACAAGAGTACACAAGAGCTTTCTGTGTTCTTGATTTTTTCTTTTGTGTTATCTTATTTGTATTGCATTCCATGTCTCAAAATGTACTTCCGCTTTCCGTATCTGTAATTAATTGTTCTTTTGAGTTCCTTAGCCATCATAGACTGAAAATATAAAAAAAAAATAATTGATTGATTTACTCTATTTTGCTAAGTCTTCCTGGCGCATCCTCGATTTCTTCTTCAATCCACTTGCACGTCATACATCTCACTGGCACTGGCTTCTCCTAGCGTCCTTTCATTTTAACTATATTATACTTACAGGTTTTCAATTATTCACATAGTTATAAGAAACCGATTACTGATTTTGACCCATCACAAATATTTGATCTTCTTATGTCTTCCTCATACATCCTCTACGTTTTCCTCTATCAACTTGCAAATCATTCAATATTCTGACACTCTTTCTATTCTTACATTCTACAAACCGGTTTTTGGTTAATAATACATTAATACGAGAAATACTAGGTGACATGGGGGGAAATAAGTGTAGAGACTTCAAAAGTTTTTTTTGTTTTCTTTCATAAACCAATAGTACCTATTCAAAAATATATTCCGAAAATTTAAAACTAAAATTCGACGCTGTTTGAAAGTTATAAGCGTTTGAGTGAGTGACTTTACTGCCACTCTTATTTACAAACGAATTTTTCTCAAAACTAATTTTTTCGAATTTGTGTAACCTCTAGCTCCTAGAGTTTTTGATCAATCGTTATCAAACTCAGCACATAGTTTCTTTATATAAATGCGCTCTATTTGAACAAATTGAAGTACTCAAAGCTTTTAAGATTGTTTCGAATTTGTCCAATAACAGGTTATCCGATTTCGGATTAAACCGGTTTGGAAGCCCTGGGCGCCACGCAGCCCCAGCCCTACCACCCTTGCCCGTCACCGTCACCTATGTTGTTAATTTCCCGGGCATCGATAAATTACGGTTTATTCGGTGTAAATCGGTTTTGCCTCTAAAATAATGGTCCTTCTGTAGATTTGGTCCGTGTATTTATGTATTCCCTCGCCGTACGGAATTACTTAGCGGAGAAAATCTTACTGAATGAAATTATACCCGGGTTCCGACACGCTTCGCTGCCCTTACCTCCTCTCAGGAAACCACCGACCAACTTTGGCTAAAACAGGGGATATTATATTTTGAAGAAGTAAATAATTGTGTTTGCGCTAGTTGCGATATTTTGTTGGGGATGTTTTCATAATCTCGCCGCTTGATTTCGGAAGGTGTGGATCACAATTATTAACTCTATTTGTTCATGTAATCAGATTTTTTATGGTTCTTTTGTTTGTTTTCTGTTTCTCTGCGATGTTTATGCTTACAAAATTCACAATAATAATATATTTTTTTACTTAGTCCACAAGTTTTTTCATTTACTTAGTCCACAAGTTCAGAATGATAATATATTTTTTCGTTTACTTAGTCCACAAGTTCACTATAATAATATGTTTTTTTATTTAGTCCACAAGTTCACAATAATAATATATTTTTTTACTTAGTCCACAAGTTCACAATAATAATATATTTTTTTACTTCGTCCACAAGTTTTTTCATTTACTTAGTCCACAAGTTCACAATAATAATATATTTTTTCGTTTACTTAGTCCACAAGTTAACTATAATAATATTTTTTTTACTAAGTCCACAAGTTCACAATAACAATATATTTTTTTACTTAGTCCATAAGTTTTTTCGTTTACTTAGTTCACAAGTTCACAAAAATAATATATTTTTTCGTTTACTTAGTCCACAAGTTCACTATTATAATATATTTTTTCGTTTACTTGGTCCAACTGTAAGAAATGGGATACACCTATTAAGCTCTTTTCGCATTATCCTTTTTTATTTATGTTATCTGTATTGTTATTATTTAATTTCGTTTGACACCAATAAGGCGTGCGTGTTGTAATATCATATATTATGTGACTGTATTACGTAAGTTTGAGGTCCGAATAAAATTCAAGGCAGATGTAAGCGTTTATCTTTAATTTTTATCGAAATATTGCAATTTGTCAAAAAGAAATTAGGCTGGCCGTCAATAGAAGAAAATTGAAAGCATTCCTTATATAAGGCAGTGAGGTTACGCATATTTAAAAAAAATCAAATGCAATTCAAACTCGGTAGAAGTAAAACCTTCACCCACACAAACTCAACCAATAGGAGCCTTGAAAAGTGAGTTAGATGCGCGCAGCTTGACAGAGCGCGACGCAAAGACGCTACGTACGTGGGTAAAGTTTCATTCTATCTCATTCTCTCGCAGGATAAATCCCGTAAATGTATATGTTTGTCTCTTTTTAGTGTCGCTCGTTTCCGTTTCATCAAGTTCAATTCACAACGGTGCTAAAGAAGTTTCACTTAAAATAAAATGTTTGCAGTTGACTCGCGGACTGTCAAGAGAGAGTTGGGAGGCTACGAAGCACCCCACAAAGAGGAGACCGATTAGTTTGTCTCATTCTCTCGCAGGCTAGATCCCAGAGATGTGTGTGTTTGTCTCTTTTTAGTGTCGATTTTTCGTTTCATCGAGTTTCAAATCACATCGGTGCTAAAGAAGTTTTCACTTCAAAAAGAGCTTGGGTTGGGGTTTGTACATAATATGTATACGTTCACGTAGAGCGGTGGACGTCGAAAGGTTTCCCATTATATTAAATGAAGGTAACAGGCGATCGATAGAATCAAAGTCAGTTCAGTCAAGAATGGAAACACCAGAATCTACAAATGCGAATGAACCAGCGAGTGTGCCGCAAGGCAGATTTGTATGTCATCCTCTTAACCCAATACTGCAGTAAAATAATACTTTTTTCGTCTTCAAAAATATCTTATCGGTTGTGTGCTTGTAACTCTGGTTCAATGAAATCTAGAACTCGGATCGAACAAAATTGGAACTGATTGTGTGAAAATTTTCAATTTTAAATGTTTTTTCCAAAATAAGAATTAAACAGCCGTACTAAAAGCACATTTATATCATGAGGTTATTTTCACAGTAGCGCTAATATCTAATTTTATAATAAACAAAATGAAAAAAATAAATAAATGAAAATATTTTTTTTAAAAAATAAAATTTAAAACATGAACCTACCGACAAGAACAAAATACCAGACCCCCTAGCACCATCGATCGATAAGAATTGACAGAAAAACTTTCGGTTACCTCAAATCGTTCCCTAGCATGACAGCAGATCGCCAACGAATAAGTAAAAATTTACAATGACCAGCGTTATTGATATATTTGACGTCAATAAGAGAAAAGGAGTATGATAAGATGTTTGCAGTCTTTATTATTTTAAACATTTATTGTTCAATGACAGTAGCACTAGTTGTCAAAAATCACTTAACAAGTAAAAAAAAAATTAATCTAATTTTTTAAAAATTTATTTGAAATTTTTCACGGGTCTGCGCTAGTAACATTAATCGCTCTCGCGAGTTTTTTTAACAGCAAGGACTTGCAGGCAGCTTTTTGATGGGTATTTAGTAAAGCTCCCCATATTAGAGTTTTGACCCTTTATGTGTACAACAGCAATTATTATAATGTGTCCAAAAAATTACTTATCATATAGGTAACTAGTCATTTTCCTATAAAAAAAGTAATTTGTGAATTCCCATGTAATATAATGTATGTCGAATAACTTCGTTCATTTGAACTTCACTGGACGAGTGAAAACTAATTTCTACTTAGTAACAAACTCTCATTAATTTAAAATTTCTTCTGGGAATATCGGAAAAATGTCGGAATTTTTGATCAAGAAATTTATTTTTCGGAAAAATTTCTTCTGTCAAAATTGGAAAGAAATTTCCTCGGAAAATGGGTTGCGATAGTGAAAAATAATTTTTTTTGAAAACGAGTAATTCCAAGTCTTGTAAATTTTCTTTTTTTCATTTTCTCATCGGGATGCTGTTTGAATACTTCAATGGTTCTTTTTGAAAAGACAATCCTAAATTTTACGATCCTAAACTTTACAGTAAAAAACAATTAAAATAATAATTTATACATGAATAAAAAATACTTAATTGAATAAGTAAGTATTACGTCCCGGTAAGACGAGAGGTTCTGGTTTCATGTCCCAGTTACGATCGTTATCTTTTTATTTTCTGCGTCTTGTTCTCTTTTATATTTTCGTTTAGATTATTAGTGATTTCTTCTTCTTCAATGATATATTACGTTGATGGGAACAGATCATTATTATTTTACGTTTCATTAACAAAATACATAAATTTTTATTATGTAAGGGGCCATCCATAAATGACGTTACACGAATTTCATGATTTTTTTTGTGAGATCTTCTCCCCCTAGTACGACGTTACACATTTTGCAATTTTACATCTAAAAATAATCCAAATTCAGATTTTTACATATGACGTCACAGAGCTGATGACCCCCCATACCCCTTGTCCCACTATGTCACACTTCTCTATACCCCTCCCCCCCCCTTAAGGTGTGATGTAATTTATGGATGGCCCCCAAAATGTAAAAATGATATCTATGAAATGATCTTGTTCACAGGCACAACGATTTGCCGTGGAACCTGCGCAAGTTCATGAGGAACGAGCTAAACGAGTTCGACCTGGACACCGACCTAACCATCGTCGAGCCCTGGTCCAAGTCTAAATACTCGCACACGGACCTGCCCAAGCTACGGGCGGGGATGATGGGTGCACAGGTAAACAATTATTTAAACAAACATGTAAAAAATTATCTCTATATAGTTTTTGGACTAAAAAAAAAAACGTTGTCACAAGTTGTCCGTTGTCCCAAGCAACGACTATGTGATTGATGTTTTTTGTATTTCCCAAAAACGTGAAAACGTCTTTAAAAAGATATCCATACTAAGGTCCCGCCAGAATTAGCGATGAAAAAATTTTGTTGTCGCCAAATATTTTAATGCATCTCGTGCTCGAAGGGTTGTGGCACCAAGTGGAGTGCATATTCTAAAAATAGACCATTGTCCGTTGCCTGTTAGTGCGCTTAGGTTATCGGGCGGGGACGGGGTCAGATAAGAGCATTAAAATTCATATTTCACCACCAAAAAAACAGTCGTAACTCCGCTTCGGAAAAGACCTGATTTATTTGAGGGTCGTCGTGTAGATCTTGAGGTGTTGTAAAAAAATTGTTTGTTTGTAAAGTCGATAATTTTACGTGATAACGTCATATAATAACGATGGAGTGGAAGAGAGATAGATGCTTCCCAAGTCGAACGCTTAGGCCGAACGCTTGTTCCGCGCTCTCGCTTGCACGCTCGGCTCAGGCGGAACGTGACAATGAGTCATGCTTTTTCATGAGTGCAGCCGGCGTTCATCAATTTATAAGACGTTATCACGTCAAAAGACAGCACAGGAAAAAAATCACAAATTCTGCCCAGTGGATAACTAAAGGCTCAAAATTTTATTTATTTTTGATGATTTATTGATCTCTTATTATTGTGGTGAATACAAAACAATATAAAGTAGTTGGTAACCAAAAAATACCATGTTTTAATCTATTTTGACAAATTACTAAGAGTGTTTAGAACCCGCTCTTTAATAATTTTGGATCCATAACAGTACAGAACACTAAAAAAAACAGAACATTGAATAAAAGTGAAAAAAAATAAGACACCTATCCTTATCAAAACTTTTATTTTACAGTGTTCTGTTTTACCCCTGTTCTCTTTAATCCAGTAACAGTTCATTTTATACCCACTTTTTAAGTTTTCTGTGAATTCATTGTTAACCCTTCTAACATCTGCCAAAAGAAGTCCATTTTATATTTCCGATTGGACGGCGTTAAGGACAAATTTCAAGTTCTGTTATAATTTCATCACGAGCCGGTTGTTTCATAGTACCTGAATAGCAACATAAGAAACTTGATAAATCGTTCAAATTCTGAGAAACAATTCGTCCAAAGTTAATTTTTTTTTCAGTTCTGGTCTGCATTTGTGCCCTGCGCCGCGCAGAACAAAGACGCCGTGCAGCTGACTCTAGAGCAGATTGACGTTATCAAGCGCCTGGTGGAGAAATATCCCAATTATTTCCAATTCGCCACCTCCGTGAACGGTAAGACAAATTCTTTACTGTTTTATTTAACTTTACCTTCATAAACTTATTGTTTTTCATGTTATAGCCCAAAATTATTATTTTATAAATAGTTAAATTTTTGTATGTAGATTTTTCAGAAAGCTGGTGCAGTGCACCACCTGGCTAAAAATCGTTAAAATTTTCATGTAAACATTTTTAGTAAATTTACTGAACAATACAAAGAGGGAAATTTCACAAAAAGATTTTTTTCTGAGAATACCTTTAAAATTATTAATATAGAAATATGTTACTTTTAACTTAATTTTAACATTTTTGTATTTGTAAAAATAATAATTTTGACAGCTGCTATAGCTGATCTCCTCTCAAAAAGGCATCTTGCGGTGACCACCATATCTATAGACTGGATCATTTGAAATGAAAAAACCAAACCGATTTCGATAAAGTAATGTATTATCTTTTAATTCATCGAAGGACAAAGCAAAGCAAATTTTTTTCACTGACTTTAAAAACACAGTTTTGAGAAAAACGCGTTTAAAGTTTGCCTCCTACTTTCAAATGCTCCGACACGTCTTTACAAAATATGCGTGTAACTTCGAAAATAATCGCCGGTTTGACTTGAAATTTTCTACGTGTGTATTTAAATACAAGTACATTACGAAAATGAAATAAAAAAAAATCGACTTATTGAAAATTCTAACTGTATATAGTCCCTTAAGTACCTACCGTTGTCCGGGCTTTTAATCATGTCTCTAATTTTAGATCTGAATTTAACTCATTTAGATCTAAAAGTTGTAGCTAAACTCATCATAAGTGATTCTTCCCTTCTACTTATTGTTAAATTCAAATTAATGTTAAATTAAATGAAAGCATATCACTTTGTAAAACACCATATAATCAAATTTATGTCATTAAGTAGGTACCTTAACAACAGTGCTTTTTCGATTTTTTTTCTCTAAGAACAAAAAAAGTTTTTTAAAATGTGATTTAACAGTGTTCTAAATATTGCACTTTTTTTTTAATTCATTTTTTTTTTAATTTTTTTTATTTTTTATTAGTATCTTTAGCAAAATTGGTACATAATGTATTTATAAATTGTATTATATTAAGGTATTATAAAGTTTTTTTTTTTCACAGTCCTCCTCACTAGGGTTTAAAATAATATTTGACAGTTAGATTGGTGTTGCCAGCCTACAAAGTTTGTAGCTCCATTTTTAATATTTTCTACTATTAATTGACAGATAAGTAGATAGGAAAACCATGTTCTAACAAATTAATTTCGACTTCGGTATCTTGGGATTTTTAAAAATATTATATCTTTACACATCATCTTTTCAAATTTCGTTTTTAAGTCTTTTTTTATGTGGCTCGAGACATAATTTTTTATGGGAGTTTATAAGTAATGACTTTAAAAGTAAATCGTTACTATCACGTTTTATTTTCCATGTTATTGGAAAACATGTTTTGTTTTGTATTTCCACAACTTCGGCAACTAATTACTTTGCTGGTTGGTAGTTTGATTACCTGATCAAAAATTTAGAGAAAATAAATGACTTTTTCAATCTTTTCAAATTGTGGCGTCAAAAAAAGGAAATTCCTTAAAGCAGTTATCCCGTGAGTCAAGATGAGTCCCTAGTTACTTGTACTTCGTGCCGTGTATAAGTCGTGTACTTCAGCAATGAGCGACGATTTCGGGCTGAAAAAAACTGTGAAGTATACTCAACATGTAAATAAATATGCGGAGAATAGTTCGCAGTTGTAAGTTTATTTGGTTCATCAAAAAAAATTCCCAAAAAAAGCGAAAAAATATAGTCTTCACACGGGATGACTGCCTTAACAAAAAACAAACCCGTAAAAAACCAACATATTCTTCTTTTTTCAAGTGACTTTTAAAACCAATAAATTGATTTGACTGATGTTTGAATCTTTCTACCTAGTGAGTTGAATCAACCGCGCTAACAACCTTCCCATATTCAGACTTTTAAAACCGACATTTATTTCGTAATTTCTTCGAATTTAAGAAAAATGCGTACTTGCTCGTGTGTTTGTTCGTGATTGTCATCAAGAAGAAGGCATTGTCATCAACAACGAGTCTATCTACCTAGTCTCAGCTCGATCAGATATCCAGAAGTGGGTTAAACATCACAAACAATACGACATTCACCCGATGATGTGATACAAAAAATTACAAAATAATATCATTTAGAAACGTAATATGTAACATGAATTATGTCTTTTAAATGGCCGTCATAAATATATAACCCCTTTGAAAGAGTAAAGAAAATGCCTCCGCTAGTGAATGATCAAAAGGTATAGTGGACTGCGAAATTTATAGCCCCAGAATGAAATGGATATAAGCCTGGAATATTAATTTATAGCCCCAGAATGAAATGGATATAAGCCTGGAATATTAATTTATAGCCCCAGAATGAAATGGATATAAGCCTGGAATATTAATTTATAGCCCCAGAATGAAATGGATATAAGCCTGGAATATTAATTTATAGCCCCAGAATGAAATGGATATAAGCCTGGAATATTAATTTATAGCCCCAGAATGAAATGGATATAAGCCTGGAATATTAATTTATAGCCCTAGAATGAAATGGATATAAGCCTGGAATATTAATTTATAGCCCCAGAATGAAATGGATATAAGCCTGGAATATTAATTTATAGCCCCAGAATGAAATGGATATAAGCCTGGAATATTAATTTATAGCCCCAGAATGAAATGGATATAAGCCTGGAATATTAATAACATACTTTCCAAATGATAGTTGATCAGTTTGATAGTACTAGACAAGTAATAGATGATTTAAAAAAAATATTGCAAAGTACTTTCAATTTAAAAAAAAGTATAACATAAAAACGTAACAGCTGTCTATCATTGAATATTTACCTAAAACTTGAAGGTTTTTTTTAAGACCGTTAAATTTAATAGCAAGTGTACTCAAAATAATATACCAAGTTATTTTTAATCAATTTCGTAGTGTTCAAAGCATGAAAGCTTTTCACTGAACTGATAAAATAAAAAAAAATTAAATCCTTTGACTTTTGTTATTCCGGCGATCCGATTTTTAAAAATTCAAAGCGTTTTTAATTTCGTAAATATAATAACAGCATCACTTTTCTGTGATCTCCGAGCCAAGGGAGCTGGTGGGACTATACAATATATACTTTAGGAGTATGTGGTGAGGTCATAGAAATTGGATATAGCAAGGAGTTGGAGTAGAGATGCAAGTTGCGACGCATCTGGTAGTTCAGATCTGGTTACCAAAAGTAGGTAATGTTGTTTCAAGCGTTTCTGAAAGGTGGTATTTAACTATTACAGGCATAACCTCTCACCATTTCATTTTTTTGGAGTGAAAACTTCTTTAGTACCATTCTGATTTGAAACTCGATAAAACGAAAAAGCGACATACATCTATAGGATTTAGCCTATAGATGTATGTTGACAAGATGCTCGGAATGAACCATCTATGGAAAAGAAAGCACGAACACATTGCTACGCATTTCTTTAGATTGCCAGTGGTCATGGGGAGACCAATCTTGCTGTTGAACAGAATTAATTCGGATATCGATATATTTATCATAACTGAAGCTTCCTTTAAAAGGCAAGCTTATTTAATTCTTGTATAGTTTGTATACCTACTACGTATGTTTAATGTAATATGTATTTTAAAAACGCACTAGAACGTTAAATTTTGTAATGTTTTTGAAATAATAAATAAATAGAATTAAATTGAAAAAAAATAATAAGTTCCCCATTGGGATCTAATCTCATTGCTTGTTCGGCAGACATCTTGGAGTCCCACGGGGCGCGGCCCCGGAAGATAGCGTCCCTCATCGGAGTGGAAGGGGGCCACAGCATCGGCAACTCGCTGGGCGTCCTTAGGATGTATTACGAGCTGGGTGTACGATACCTCACCCTCACGCACACATGCAACACACCCTGGTGAGTATCCAATCCAATAACACTATTCACTTAACTTAGATAATTCCTTACGTTGTAAAAGCAGTAAACCTGAATATTCTCATTTTAAATTTGTGTAGGTACCTACCGCTCACGAGTAGGAGATTGTTGTGAGGCTGAAGGTGGTGGAAAGGAAAGTAACATTTCAAACAACTTTTCAATTCTGAATGGCAGTCTTACACCGGGGTGATACTGAGAGTATCAGAATGGTATTGAGAGTACCTACTTAGTGATGAAAACGCAATTTATATTTTTTAAATAATTAAATTGTGATCATCAAATCAGTCCATTTGTACAATTCTTCCATCAATCGGAAAATTGCAAATAAAAAAAAAAATTGTCGTGATTTTACAATTTTCTATTATTTTTTTAATGTTTATATATGTTTTACCAAAAAGAGATTGGTTCCAAAAATAAACGGTTTCTCAGAAAAAATATTTTCGACGGCTACAGGCAGCAAAGGAACCGATTCCTTTTAACCAGGACAGGAATATCGACCATCTTTAAAGAAAACGAGGTACAAAAAAAATCATGAAAACAGCATTAAAAATATCATGAAACGTTTTTGTGCTTCATAATATTTATAGGTATTCTGTTTCTAATAATATCTTCAAGGATATCACATTCACTCGAATAAATACTGCGTGTTGAAAAAAAGTGAAAATGAAAGCAATAATAATTTATGGATAATGTAAAAGGAAGCAAAAAGTTGTGATGAAGAAAAATGAGAATATTTACAAAGATTATTCAATCCATTTAAAAAAAATGTGAGTATCCACGTGAGTTATTAGTTATTGTAACTATTAAAAGTGAATGGTTGTGGTTGTAAGATGAGCGCGATGGTTAGCACCATCCTTCAGCAATGTTCACTCTATACGCGCAATGCCTGCAGATCTCTATGTGGTGTGTTTTCTGAATCAAAAAGCAAGGTTATTTCACAAGACTACTTACGGTAGGTTATGTTTCTTCCAATAAGTTGGGATCCTTCGAGGTAGGTTTTTGACTATCTTCTGGATCAACCACAGGCAGTCACATAAGGTTTTGTTGTGACTTACATGAATAATGGCGGTATTTTCAGTTTGTGAGTCGATTAGCTTGTCACGATAAAAACGATAAAGTTTAATAACACTCGCAGGAGTTTTTGTCATGACACAAGAATAACGGCGGTATTTTCAGTTTGTGAGTCGATTAGCTTGTCACGATAAAAACGATAAAGTTAAATAGCACCAAACACAAATACTTTTAGACTGATTGATGATGGCTATCGGCGGGCAGCTATCGGCCAGTTTAGGTACCTTATGTGCAAATTCTATCAATAATTTTGAATTCTTGAATTTCTTTGAATTAATTGAATTCTTGCCATGCCATGCGAATCAGAACAAACCTGTCAAGATCCAATTCAGCATCACGGAATAGTGAAATTGTCTTCTTTATAATTTTCTCATTATTATTATCCCTTTTATCTAATCCCTTCCACATTCTCAGAAAATAATTACTTAAAAGTTTTGTCTGAGGCTTAACTCTTATTGATTGCCCAACTAATATTTCATTTTTATTTTAGGGCGGATTCCTCCGGTGATAAACCCAACTTGAATGGCCTCAGCCTTTTTGGAGAGGTAAATATACAAAAACCAAACGTTGAACTAATGACCAAGGAAGTAAACATACATGATATTTAGATGATTTAAGATAAACTGTAAACTAAAGTGCGAGCATGATAATACAGGCCTTGCGATTCCTTAATTCAAAAATGCATGCAGATTAACATATTTCTCCTGATTGCCTTTATTTTTATTCCGTCAGATTTAAACCAGCAATTCCTGAGTTTGAGTACTTTGGACAAAAAATGTTGAAAGCATATTTGTCCCCGGTGATTTTTTTCCAAAAAATATTTTCGAAATTATTTTAGAAAAAAATCTTTATATCTTACACATGTCGCCACTGAGAAGAAACCTATTGCTAGCACGCTTTTAACACGGGATATGCACCGTCCCTTATTGTCTAATGCTGTGGGAACTGGACGGTAAATATAAAAAATTACAAGCGCATTGTCACTAGAATGAAAAGAATAAATATTTTTTGTAGTTAATTTCAAAAATGAATGTCACCAGAGACCTTTTTTCGTTCCAATTAAGCTCAGAAATTGCTTGTTTAAGTCTGAGGGGTATGTCCTGATAAAACCGAGGATATCAAATATTATTGTCTAACTATTAAAGTCCTTTTTTAAATGTATAGGCAGATACATAACAAAGAAGCGATTTTTATAATTATGTATGCGCTATACTTTATTATTAATATTGTATTATAATGTGCGGCGCGGCGGAAATTTCTATATTACAAACCACCTCTGAAGGTACACTCATAAAAAATGATAATATTTCTCCAATTGACTTGATTGAATTTTATGAGACGGCAGTTTTTATTGGTTTGTCGTCTTTTTATTGTTTCCCGATGGGCGTCAGACAAACATCAAAATGTTTTGTGAATACCCAGAGCCGATAAAATTACAAAAAGTATTTTCTTTATTGGTATTCTCTAAAATGTTTCAATTGATATTTTTTGAGATTTCGTTCAAAAGTTGGATTACCGTGTGCGTTGAAAATGTTAATATTGACCATGTCTGACGCTTTGGGAATATTGAAATGCAGCATTTTGATTGAAAATCAGGACTTGTAAATGATTGAACGCCATAAGTACTTAATTGATTTTCATTTTATTTTTGTTAAATTCTGACTTTTTCTGTAATTTCTCCTAAAGTAATAAAAAAACTGGTTGTCTGTAAAGTCGGTTTACGGACGATAATTTTACGTGATAACGTCATAAGAAAACATTGATGAAAAATTGCATGATGCATCATAAGCCGAACGCTTAGGCCGATCGTGCCTTTCTGTCGCTTGTTCCGCCCCCTCGCTTGCGCGCTTAACTCAGGCAGAACGTGACAATGAGTCATGCTTTTTCGTGCATGCAGCCGGCGTTCATCGATTTATAAGACGTTATCACGTCAACATTAACCTTTAAAATAAATAAGTGTATATTGTATAGGATTATATATATTTTTTCCAACTTTGCGCATAGCTGTAATATAACCAGTAGAAAAATTCAAATAAATTATCTTTTTATTAGCTCGGGTTATCGAAAAAATAATCACATATTCACATAGTTTTGTGACTTTTAAATTTCAAAGTATATAAAAAAATATTATGAAAAAACTGTTGAATAAAAATTTAAATAGAAAAATTGAATGAAAATTCATGGCACGTCTCTGGTAGGTGGGTTATATGATAAATAACTTTGTTCATTTGCGATTTGATCCTGTGATTCATTTATTGAATATTTTGCTATGCGATATTTTTTTTTTATATTCTTTTTGTACCTCCAACAAATCATCATTTTTTTTATCTCCGTATCACATTGATATTAAAAAAGAGATGATTTGAGAAAACTCATATCTTCAATAGTCTACTGTTCGATAGCTCCGTTGGAAGTTTGCGTTTAATGTTATTAATTGGCGCGGTTAACAGAAAGATGGGTTTCAATAAAATTCTTGTCACATTATTTACAGATATTATCAAATATCAAGGACTTTGAAACAGCACTACATAATGTTGTCAAATTGCCGTAAACGCTGTAAAAACATCCTCATGCTGTATGGACGTCTCTACGTACACTACGCTCCCTTGCGTGCGTTGCGTTGCTATGCTGCGTCGAACCGCGTGGACGAAGCTTATGTCATTTGATTGATTGTAATGATTTTACAGTCAAGAAGTTCATTGTTAACTCTCTTTCTGTCATAAAGCGAATACTTAAAATGGAGTTATCGAAGTAGCCAATGGTTTTTCGTGCAATGGCTGATATGTCTATTCATGTTGATTGTTTGCCTGGAATACGCCTGAATTGTTCTGAATTGCAGAAAGTGGTCCGCGAGATGAACCGGTTGGGCATGCTGATCGACCTGAGCCACGTGAGCGCCAACACGAGCCGCGCTGTCATCAAACTGTCCAAGGCTCCCGTGATCTTCAGCCACTCGTCCGTGTACTCACTGTGCCCGCACAATCGGAATGTTCCCGACGACATCATCAAGTCCATTGTAAGTCCATCACTCCTTATCTAGACGGGCGTTCTTTGTGGATCCCTGGTGCTTACCGACGTGATAGCATTAAATTGTATTACCATATCTAGTACAATTAGAAGATAGATGCTACAGTGCAATACCAAAATTTTCATACTAAAAACCTTTATGTTTTATTTTTCAATTTTTATAGCTACAACAAAGTCCCATTTTTCAGTCTTAGTACTCTAGCACAGTGGTCCCCAACCCCCGGTCCGGGGACCGGTACCGGTCCGTGGGTCAATGTTACCGGGCTGCGTAAGGCCCTGCTTAAAAGTAAAAATTACGTAAAAAATCAAACAAACCCAATGAAAAATTAAATCATTATCGCCAAAAAATAATTATTCATTTGAGAACTTTTTTATTTTTTTTATTTTAAAAGAAAGACAAACATTCCCGGGTTACGAATAACCCAACAATGTTTGAAAATCTCCTACTACCACCACAGAAAGCCGAAAATATTGCTTGTGTTGTGATGGAAGACTTGGCCAGCCGAGGAATCGAACACGGGACGCCCGGGTGGGACCCAAACGCGATGCCCACTCAACCACTGACCAGTCACATAAGTTGCCGACAACACAATACCTTCGAAGTAAAAAACACGACTGGGCTTCCATCTTGCGCACTCGCACATACAACGTAAAGAGCTTGAGTGAGACACAACGACGTGAGTCACCGCTCTTATATTCTGCTTGCTCAAATGCAAGTGGAATCGTTTTATTGAGAACACGCATTGAGAACACGTAGGTACCTACTAATACGTGTTTGATTGTATTGGTGAAATTATTCCCGTTTTTACAACAAAATACTTCTATTGCAACCAACGAGAGCTTATTTTTTTGTTTGTAATTATTTTAATTAATTTTCAAATGTACAATGAAGGATTAACCAAAATCTGATTCTACATTTACTATATTTTAAGAGATATTTACATTTTTCAGGCGAAACGTACTAGTTATACATTTGAGGTGACGTAATAAAGTGTAATATCAAAACAATCTAAAATCAACATCCTCCCTTTCCCCTTAGCGGGCCGCGGTGTAATTATCAACTGTTGACCGATCCGCGGCGATAAAAAGGTTGGGGACCACTGCTCTAGCACATTAATAGTAAAAATTACAAATTTAACAATGTCGATAATTTATCGACTTTTGCTGGTGTTCTCGCAATCAGATAAGATAAAAACCCGCTTAGTTAATCGAGGCCAATATTGTCCGTTCAACCTTCAGATGTTGGTTAACATCGTTTTCTCAAATTTTGGGTGAAATTCTATTTTTTAGCTAATTTTTGATAAATAAAAGTAGATTTGTCTAAGAAACAGAATTCTGACAGTTATTACAGATTGTTTTAGCTATTGGAAAAAAAAACAATCCAATCAATTCAATGCAAATGCCTGAAATCATTCGTAAAATTAATTTCATAACGGATATGTGACACTTTGTATTATGGGCGGGTATGGGAGCCAAAGTAGGGGAAAATTTCTGTGAATTTGACTGAAGTTAAACATTTTTTTAAATGAAACTTTTATAGCACCGTTGTGATTTGAAACTCGATAAAACGGAAACGGTACTAAAAACAGAAAATTTTACCGCATCGGTCGCTTTGATTATGAGCTCACTTTTCAAGGCTCCTATTGGTTGAGATTATGTGTAAGTTATTGTGAAGATTTCACTTCTACCGCGTGTGAATTGCACACGATTTTAAAATTTTTTAAACATATATAATATACAAAGATTTAATTACCTTGGCAGGGGATAGGATTCAAAATCTTATCAGTTTTTTTTCAAATCGTCTATATTTCACCTCTAGAGATTATCTGTTCAGCGGTTTAGACTTATAATAATATAGCTTCTCAAACAGGGATCAAACATCAAACCAACCGCACTACCGGGTGGTTCAGACACATAATTATCGGAATCTTGCAAATTAATGCAAATTTGTAGGACATGAATATGCTAATGAATATCAGAAATTAGAGAAGATAATATGAATACTGGAAACTTAAAAGGGTTTAAGTGCCATTTACAAAAAAGGAGGTAGATGGGAATTAAAAGTACGCTCAAACATTCAAAGAAAATCCTACATTATTTTTAAGCCAAATCAAGAAATAAACATATTTGTGTTGTTTCGAAGGAACAATTAGTTATGCCGTTAATATAAATAAATAAAATGGTTAAACAAAGAAATTTTATTAATTTCCTTAGTTCTACCCTAAGAAATGTCGTCCTAGATTCTTTTGAAAATGTTACAAGAAATTCTTTTTCAATCTGCTAGAAGAAGTCCCCGCCGTTGTCCGGGCTTTATGAAGAGTTTTTTGAAATCATTTCTTCAAATCATTTTTTGAAATAAAAAGATGTAGAATATAGACAGTAAATATTCTCTAATTTTTGAAAAAGGTGTGTGCAAAATTTCATCAAAAGTATCAAAATACAGCTTTTAGTAGTAGGAAAAGGAGACGGGGGTGATTTTTAGAAAACTTATTTCATCTAAAAACTTATCTTATTTCATCAACATTGAAAAAAATTGGTTGTCTGTAAAGTCGGTTTACGGACGATAATTTTACGTGGAAACGTCATATAATAACAATGGCGTGGAAGATAAATAGATTCGTCACAAGCCGAACGCTTGTTTCGCGCTCTCGCTTGCACGGAACGTGACAATGAGTCATGTTTTTTCGTGAGTGCAGTCGGCATTCACCGATTTATAAGACGTTATCACGTCAACCAATGCAGATTTGCATACAGATCTGCATTGGTTGCGTGCAGTTCAACGCCTCTCTTTGCCAGCCCGTCCGCCACAAACAGACAGTAAACTTTGAATATTAGATTTAATTAACTTCACATATTGAGCCTTTTATACTTACCATAAATTCAGGTTTTTGTATATTTGTAGTTCAGATGAATACTAATAATATTATCAATGGCACGTTCGTAAAGTCGCTGTTCAGGAATGATTCTCAAGCAGATGACCTATGAAGCTTTTAATAGGTTTAACCTTTAAGTTTGTTTTCACGATAATATAACATTATCAGACATATGTATGACGTATGAGGCGTACCTGACTTATTAAATACTAGCTTTTTCCCGCGGACGCATCCGCCGCCAAGTCCTAGACAAACCTCACCCCATGAACATATACTTTTAATGGAAATTCTTTTCAAGTGAAGCATTTGTTCAATTAGAATGAACATAACTTGTCTCGTATTATAATTTATTACTAAAAATGCACAACAAATTTACAACATTTATCTCAAATAAAAAGCTTGATTCAAAACACAGGGATATCAGAAACTGTACGTTTATTTACTCACATACAGACTAAAACCAAAACCACTCAACTGCACTAAAAAAAACACTATTTTATTTGATAATTATTTCTAAAAAAATTCGACATTACATATTTATAAGTATTTCATACTAAATGTTAAATTTTAACATGTAAATGAAATCGTAAGCCTGGAGATCCCAGTAAGGACATTATTTTATCATTTGTTACAAAAAAAAGAGATAATAAAACATCTTTTGACGTAATAACGTCTTATAAATAATGAACGCCGGCTGCACTCACGAAAAAGCATGACTCGTTGTCACGTTCCGCCTGAGCCGTCGTGCAAGCGAGAGCGTGGAACAAGCGTTCAGCCTAAGCGTTCGACTCGTGACGCATCTATCTCTCTTCTAATCTATCGTTATTATATGTTATCACGTAAAATTATCGTCCGTAAACCGACTTTACAGACAACCAAAATTTTTTTTAACCGTAAAGTTGCTTTACTTCACAAACACTATTATAATATATCAAGATTTTTCACGGATCTACGCCATTTAAGCAATACAATATTTAAAAATGTTAAAATTTATTTTTTAATTGTTCCAGAATAAAAGAAAATAAATCACGTTGTATTCACCACTTATAAAAAAATGTACCATTCAAAGTGATTTATTTAAAATGATGCCAGAAGGTGAATGTGCGAATATTGAAGAAATAAATTTTATACGACAAAAATAAAGCGAAAAAAAAATCGTTAAGGAACTGCCGTCAAAGATTTTCAGCTGTTTTGTTCACATCATAACTTTATGAAATCTGAAACCTTTCAAGAACATTTTAAATGCGATTTAAAAAAGACGAAGTTAAGAGTTGTCGATTCAAAAGTTGGCCAACAAAAGCGAAATAATTTCACGGGAAATTTCCGCACTTCGGCGAAGTATTCGAGAAATTTTACGGTGGCAAATAATAATTTCGTTTATGTGTTTTTGTATATCGGCGCCCCTTTTGAATTCCAACTAAGTTGGGTTTAGAAGTAAAAGTGAAACGCGAAATTCGGCAAGCCTTTCAGACTTCAGTCGGTCGATATTCAGAGTTTGAGTTTTGATCCCTACGGCTTGCTTAACCTTGGTCGTTAAGACTTAATTATCCAATTGAATAGAAACTTTCTTACTATATACATTCCTTCTGAATAGTACGTTGAAAGTTTGATAGCTAATAGCGCTTAAGTTGTGTTTTGCTTCGATAAGAAGATGGAAAGCAAGATATTATAAAATTAATATAATAACTCTATATTTATATTAAATTGGGTAAAAACATACTGCTATCAGGGCGACTGTTTTAGCCACTGACCCACTATCGCGACGTTGTGTGGTGTTCTGTTGTGTAAATTAGTACAACTAACATCCTTTCAATAGTTCCAACAAATTAAACAAAATGTTTCAAAAACTTGCGATTCGTCTGAAAATAGGTGAAACCTCTCTGGTCATAAACTGTGTATTCTTCAAGGAATGGTAAAGAAATATATTTTTCTGTGAAAAAGAAATTTTTCAAACTATAAACCACATTAATGAAAACCAAATTTTGTTTGTAAAAAAAATATACTACGAAACGTTTTAGAACTTTTTTTTTCTTTCTGTGAAAGTTCTATTCAAACACTGTTATGATTTAATTTTTGTTAAGCCACTGGCCCACACTGCTATAATAATAGAACTTGAATAGGACTTTCACAGTACTTAAAAATTAATTTTAAACTTTGATGAATTGTTAACATTTTCTGAAACTACCCTCCTAAGTATAATTTTCAAAATTGCCTTTAGTGCAGTGACAACTGGTTTCATAGTCGCATCGCATGAACTTCCCCACCCGGAAAGACCATATTGTAGATGAGATTAGATTCATAAATTTTAATTAATTGTTCTTTATCGAAAACATTTTTTATTGTTTTGATAAAAAAGATTGTTTTTTTTTCAAATTGTTGCTTTCATTTTCAACTTGCGAGTTTCAATTAAAGTTTTGACCAATAATTGTTCCTAGGTATTTTATTGTTTGTATTTCGTTCAATTTTGGGCATTTGCAAGGATCTTCTTGGTTCACGTTTAAACAATGTTAATTAATTAATTTTTATTTTGTATTATTTTTGAATTGTTATTGCTCGTGCGCTTGTGTTTATCCTTGAAGATTCCCCTTTTATAAGATCTGATGTTGATTGCAAAAGTTTTAATCAGTGTTATTTTTTTCCGCAGCGCGACTCCGGCGGCATCATAATGGTGAACTTCTACCCAAACTTTGTCAAGTGCAGCGACAATGCGACTCTCGCAGATGTAGCCGGTAAGTTCTAGCAGCCATCTTCTATTTATTGCTTGTCGGAATATCTAACGGTAATAGCCTGTGAGCTCGCTGTACACCTATCCCCCACAGCGGTAACAGTATGTCTGTTTCGCTGTACACACTGCATTTACCTTAATCATAGGGGACAGTTCTGTTGCTGCTGCTTCAATAGTAGCGACAAAATGTCAAATTCAGGGTTGCCAATTCTACGTCTTTTTACGTAGATCTACAAATTTTAGGCCTTTCCCGCACACCTACAAACTTCAGTCCTAGAATTTTCTACCAAATTGTACAAATTGCAAAATAACATAACAGACAGCGGAGCCCCCGTCCGTGGGAAAAATTACGTGGCGTGGCCTCCAACAAACGCTCGGTTTCATACTAAAGAGTCCGTCGCACATAAGAAAAGTGGCTTAAAAACACAAGGTCTCCGTCCCATTTCTCCATTCCGCCCATCTCGCCCTATCCCATTTCGCCCCCTCCGTTGGGGTAAAAATATGTCCATCCCATATCCCATGTCGCCACTTCCGTTGTGTAAAAAATATTATGTGACAGTGTTTATTCAGTTTCACCGGCTTCTTCATTTCGGTACAAATTGACTAAATCTATGTAATTTTCTAGTCACGCCTACGTCTTTTTCAATATCCAGATTGGCAACACTGGTCAAGGTAGTCGCTGCGAATGACTCAACTCGCAGCTAGTGCCTACACGTAGAAGCAACGTAGAAGCTACAAAATCGCCACGCCCGGTAACAGTACGTTTTGTGAACCCGCCATATATTGTGTATCTACTTATAAGGTTTCTAATTTAAACTTCCACTTTTCAAGTTCGAAAACTTCCCCACGATCCCAAGATGATACGACAGCATTTCGTCGTGAAAATTTATCATTTCTTCTGTTTTTGCCTGTGTTTACTTAATTATTCCTTCACTGAATTAATTCGTTATAACCAAAAAATTATTTGACTAATTTATACTTCTCGTTACCAAGTTCGAGAACTTTATTATGATCCCAACATGACACATCAGCGCTACAGCGATAATTGCTTTGCTTTCACGATTCCCTGAAAAGTAATGATTTTTAAATATTCATCTTCTTGATATTTATAACAACGGTGCTACGCCTTATTCAATGGAAGGAGTTTTCACTCCTTCGCGCATCGTTATTATATGACGTTATCACGTAAAATTATCTTCCGTAAACCGACTTTACAGAAAACCAATTTTTTTACTAAATTAATGAGAAAAACAAATTATTTGCATTTATACATGAATTTAAAAAATATCAGTTATCTGTTAAACATTATATGACCTCATTTGATTTCCGGTTCCATGCCAACTGAGAATAAAGTGAACTCGACATCTCCTTGAAAAGTCATTAAAAGCAATGAAACAAATAATTTTAAATTATCCGATAACCCTTATTAGTAATTACGGATAAATTGTTTTTATTCGCTTGAGTTTAATTAAAATTCCATTAAAATAATATTATTTAATATCATAAATGGCTTGTTCATATGGAAATAAATCAAATTGAATTGTACCAAATTCGAATCAACGTTTAAATTGTGCAAAAATGAATTATAAATGTAAGTTTTTTCAGTTCATTTTAAAAAATTATAACAGAAAAATTGTTTCAATTTTTTATAATGTTAATTATATGAACGAGAAAAAAATTGAAGTGACAGTTTTCTTCAAAATTCATTAAAAAAAGGACTGTGATTTTTTATTTTTTTATTTTTCAGAAATTTTTCCACGATTTGTTAGAATATTTAGGATAAGTTTTTTTTCGACTTTTTTATGTTTCAACTTAAAATACTGTAATTTTTAAACACGAAAGTGCATTTCAGTACAAAATTATAAAAGGTAAATCTATCTCGTTTTCAATCGTTGTTTTAACGACCTTCAAAAATAAAAAAAATACTGACTGTATAAGCAATGTTTATATCTTTCCATGAACAATTTTGTTGTCATTTTTTTAAGTAGTAATGTTTTCACATCCACGGTCGTTTATTAATCGATAAATAAAAAAATTCTCGACGTTTTTTAATAAAACTGTATACCTGTGGTAGGGAATGGCATGAAACCGGTCCGATCGAAAAAAGAGAAGTCGAAAAAAAGAGTCCGTGTTTTCAAATATTAACCTTAAACTAATAGATCAAGATGGGAATCAAAACATTCATTACTTCGCTGGGTTATTCCGCCACCCTTTGTGTTTACGACAGAGTTATCGAGTTACGTGATTTATGCAGAACACAGGCTACGATAATCCGGTGTTCGAGTTTTTCGAGTTGTTCGCATCGCTTTAATTTTAATGTATATTTACAACACATTCTGTTGTGTTATTAAAAAAATACAGCATACTTTTTTTTTCGAAATACGCCCACTAACTGAGATTTATGATTAAACTAACGAACAGTTCAATAAACCGTAGTTCATTTTAAAAAAATTCGCTCTGAGGATAGGGTGCTTCATATTCTTTTGTGATTTTGTTGATATTTGAAAAGTCTTCACTAAACTCAAAGTCTCAGCCCGTTTCAGTTAAAATCATAAGGCTTTGACCGATATACTTGCTTACTGATTACAATTTCTTTCAGCAAGCGTTTAACGGGAAACTGTAAAAAAATGAAATAGCTGAGACCTTCGGTTTGCCCGTTAGTACCTCATAGTCTCCTTTAAAACAACGACGATTTTAAAGAGTTAATGATTTTTTTGCATTTTCTTCCGCTCTTAAATTTTTCTAATCTAGCAATTTATAGTATCCAATTCATTCCAAAACCTCTCATCAATTTAATGCGCATCTCTGGCCGAACCTTTCTTTGGACCTTTCAAATTCTTTTTACCTTTATATTATAAAATAGTCTGTCAATCTCTTCAACAACAAGACTCTTTCTTTCTTTTAATGGAAAACTCATAATTTAAGATAAACTACTGAAAAATAGAACAACTTACCTACTAGGCATTTTGTATCCATTCAATTTGATTAAATCAAATGAATATAATATTTTGAATTATTTTGGCGTGCCTGCTTTCAAGCAGGAGCGTAAAAATAAATATGTGTTCCCAAAAATCGGGTTCCAGAGCAAATTTTTATTTATGGTTTGCTGGCATTTATTTAACCAATTTATATTTTTTCGCTTTACAAAAAGCGTTCAACCATAAATTGCCGATACAATACCCCGATGTTTGTAAGTTGGTAATAATAGTCTGGCTGAATTTTCGCCAACACGCCGCTGAAAAACAACATTTAGAAAAGTTTTCGCGAAAAATAATATAAATAACTCGTTTTTCTTATCGTTCAGCGACCATGTTGACGCATAAAATCAAATACGATATATTAGATGTTGACACACACGCACACATTGTTAAAAACATGTTTTTTTGACCTTTTGCAGAATAAAGTTGTGACGTTATCTCATCTTGCTTGTAATCTTGACAAGATATCGGCGTGTCTTGGTTTTTCCACTCTGTCGCACAAGGTTTTTCTCATTCCCTCCTGAAGTAAGAAAATTTGAGCAGGGGCATATTTGATTATCACCGATAAAAGAATGTTGGATATCTGTTCCAAATGAATAAAAAACACGATTTGATAATCGTTTCAATACCAACAAGCGAAGGGGAATTGTCTTTTTGACCTTTAAAGATGGTCCCCTGACAATTTTTCTAAAAACGGTTGTCTTGTACGTAAAATACATTTTGGATCCAATTCGGTAAGTATGTCACTGAACACGAATACTTTGTATATCTATACATTGTGGGTTCAACACGTTATAGAGTTCGTATCAATATAAATCAATAAAGGGAATCAAAGGAGGTTTGTCTTGCGTTTGGTTTTTAAGACTGGCACGCTATTTGATTTTAAACGAAAAATGTTACGGTTCAATATAAAATACACCAAAAAACATAAATTTCGCATTTTAAATGGATTAAACAGAATTTTCTCTTTAAATTCAACACATAATTTTAATCGGTGGCACAAGTAAGTCCATTTGTCAAAAAATGCATACATACCAGAAGTTTTCAACGAGCGATATTATTTTGTGTCCATATAATTGTTATTTTAAAACACTGCTTTTTGATAATTAAATATATCAAAACAGAAAACAATACGGAAACTGCATCAAAGTTATTGAATCGACGCGACGGGGAAATGTTTTTGTGTCTCGATGGCTCGAGTGCACTGTTATAGTCACAAATGATAGTATATATAGTTTATGTTGATCGGCGCGTTGTGGGGGTGTTGTGCGTACGGAGCCATTGAAATCAATTTCTAAAAAAATTCAAAAAAAAATCTTAAGGGTCCAATGGGATAACAGTAAATTATATTACGTCCGAATGAAAAAGTACCTTAATTAAAATATAAATTTCACAATAACGTCATTGCCAACAGGCGAGGAGGCTTGTGTACTCATGACAACATATTTATAACATATTTATTTTTTAAATAATTAAAATATGTCATTGGTACCCCTCACCCGTACACTTCAGAGCGCGCCACGTCTGGTCTTCGGTCAGAAAAGTAAAGACTCAAAGTAAGATAACGATTTAAAGCGCAGTTCACTGTGAGACTTTTCTGCGCGGCGGCCTGAAGCGGCGCACTCCAAATGGGGGATGCTTTTGTGTGTTGCGCCAAATTCGTTTCATTTACTTTATTCGCTTCCTTTGAGTACGAAACTCTTCTTAATCGTTAAAGATATGTTTCTGGTTCTACTTCTATCTAATCGAATATGCATAAAGTGTGTTACCGCATGTGGGAATTAAAGATAAATTTCGACCAAAGTACAATAAATACTAACAAGCGAAGAGGATAAGGATTATCTTTGGAACCCTTATAAATCATCCGCTGCAGATTTCCTTTGTCCGATCCAATATAATCTGAGTATTATTGTCTGAAGGACTGTACATTTTCAATTTTTGTAAACGCAAGTGGCGTCCTCTCTTATTTTCATTTTATTTCATTTTTTCGCCATTTTCGTTTGATTTGCGTTCATCGATTCCTTTAGTAGTGAAAACTCCAAAGCAGGATGTTAACAGTGGTATATTTTTGTGAAACCATCTCAAGTCAGGCCATGAAACTGAATTAAATTGGTTTCTTCTTTCTACGAGATTCTCCAACTTTTGTGGTTCGCTACGTTTGGTGATTTAGCAGGGGTGCCCGGGTTCATGGGGTGAGATTTGTCTAGGTCTTGAGGCGGATGACCAGGACACACTGAACCCCAGATTCCTACCCACCCCTTAAACCCTTTTCCTTCCCAGAACTCTCCTCTCCTTCCTTTCCTTAAAAAAAACCCTCCACACAGCATCCCCAAAGATGACACAGGGAAATTATTTTCTTCAGAGCCTCCTGTGTGGAGTTCGTAAAAAAATAAATATATATATAATTTTAGATTATCACTAAAAGTATTTTCGTTATTTATTTTTGGGGTACGTGTTGCGGGTTGTGTTACCTCCTTCTTTAGCCAACGTTTCGGACAGCATTACAATGTCCATCATCACATCTGCCTTGATAACTGTAACGCTGTCCGAAACGTTGGCTGAAGAAGGAAATAGCACGACACGGCATAACATCCCAAAAATAAATAATGAAAACATCTATATGATTTTCGATTTTGTTTTCGTGAATGAATGAATGCCAATCTTGTAAGTGAAAATTAACCCACTTGCCGACTTCGAATCGAGATGAAACTCGGCAGATAGATTCGTTGTCGATGACGAAGCCTGGGTTCGTGGGTTGAGGTTTGTCTAGGTCTTGGAGGCGGATGACTAGGACACACTGAACTCCAGATTCTTACCCACCCCTTAAACCTTTTTCCTTCCCAGAACTCACCTCACCTTCATTTCCTTAAAAAAAACCCTCCACACAGCAATATCAAAGATAACATAGGCCCTGAGGGAAATTATTTTCCTCAGGGCCTCCTGTGTAGAGTTCATGTAAAAAAAAAAGCATTCTATCTTTTGGTGAGACTCAAGCACACACATGCGCACACAAGTTTTTCTCTAAAACTGGATAAAATGATGGCACAATTAGGTCGTGTCATTCGATACGTAGCCACCTTAGAGGAAAGCCAAAACTGTTGCGCTATATAATAAAAATAAATATTATATTTTGGTAAAAAAAAAGGTTTTTTTACATCTTAAACTGTTTCAATAAAAAAGGGGGATCTTACAGATGTTAAGTGTACTGTCCTGGTTTAAGGTAGTTTTACTCGCACATGTATGGAACCGGAGCGGCTTACGCGTATTAGGGTTTACAAAAGAAAACGACTAACCTTGTTATTTTTCAAACAAGAAATCTGAATACTGAACATACCTCATTAAATAATATTTTCTCCACTGCGTCATATTTTCTCGATTAAAGGGAGCTGAAAAATATTTTCTTTTATCCTACATTTTAGGGACAGATTCCTAATATGGGTACTTATATTTATAAATGAAAATGTTGTCATACCGCGCGGTTCTTAGGCAAATTTAAAGTAAACCAACTTGATATTTTGAGAGTTTACAAAAAAAAAATAACAAAAAGTTAAGTCATACTATGTACCTGTATAATGTTCAAAATAAAACTTCTTTAGCACCGTTATGATTTGAAACTCGATGAAACGAAAAAACGACACTTAAAAGAGACAAACACACACATCTATGGGATTTAGTCTGCGAGAGAAAGAGATAGTATAATTGGTATCCTCTTTGTGCGGTACTTCGCAGCCTTCCCACTCTTATCTAATTTAGTTTTCTTAAGGTTTCACATCTACCGCTTGTGAACTGCTCACACATTTTTGAAGTGAAAACTTCTTAAACAGCGTTGTGATTTTAAACTCGATGAAAAGAAAAAGCGAAACTAAATAGAGACAAAAACTTACATATATAAGATTTAGCCTGCGGAGAATGAGATAGACACTATACTCTTTGTGCGATGCTTCATAGTCTATCAGTCTCCGCTTTGTGCGGTGCTTCGTAGCCTCCCCTCTGTTGACTGCCTTAATTTTCTGAAGGTTTCACTTCTACCGCGTGTGAACTACACACAATTTAAAAATAATACGAGTGTGCTTTAGACCACACGACTGAAGTACAACTTCTATGAGAGGAAGATAGAAAGAAAATGTGCGCGCGCACTGCTCTCTCTTACTCCTACAGTGTGATACAGACAATAGGCCTGCACTGTGTCTTGGATATACGAAACGTAACTGGCTGTGAGAGAAAGAGAGAAAGAAAATGTGTGCTCGCACCTCTCTCTCTTGCCCTTACGGTAATATACGAAACGTAACTCTTTCTCTTTCTGTCTTCCCTAACTTATATCTCCCTCTCAACTTCCGTTTGCCTCGCCCGTCACTTTTCGTAATGCTCTCGTCACGCATTCACCAGCTTATCCCCCAAGATAACCGTGCGAAAAGAAGTTTTATCTCAAAAATTTTATTGTTGTTATTTTAAGATTTTCATTTATATTATTAGCTGCAAAACATTGCATTACAAAGAAAAATGAGAAACCACGGAGGGCGTCAAGTGTTACAAACAATAATAAAACCACGGAGGGCGTCAAGTGTTACAAACAATAATAAAACCACGGAGGGCGTCAAGTGTTACAAACAATAATAAAACCACGGAAGGCGTCAAATGTTACAATATCATATCAAGTGGGTGCCAATTAATGTTCAATTGATCGAGGTAAGTTAATAAAGGCAAGCCATGTATGGCTCATGGCCTCTAGTGGTGTATAGAGCTGAAGGCTTATTTTAGAATTAGAATAACCTGTGCGTTACCGAGTTCTTTTGGGAAATTCTGACCATCAGTTGAGTAGAGCTGAGAACTTATTTACAGAGACATACGCACAGTTCTTACTTTGGAATAAAAAATATGATTTTCAGATATATAATTTATATTAAGCAGAACTATTACACAACAAAATAAGAATGGTAAAAACGGTGACGTTGAAATATTTTCGGTCGGCCGGACTCCTGGGAATTCTCTGCAGCGTCGCGTGGATTGATGTCATCCCTGGTCTCGAGAGACAGGCCTGAACATGTGTTGTGAGGAGAGACTCTCGATCTTACTTAGAAATGGAGTCACCAGCGACGCTATCCAGCAAGACATCAAGTAAAATATACTACTTAGGGAGGGCCAAAGCAAAATTATTGCAACTGGGAAATCAGACATTGAGAGACATTTTTAATATCGGATGCCGATTTAAAATCGTTCCCGCGAACAAACACATATGATTTTATAAAGCATATCACAACTTCTTATTGTTTTTATGCACTGAGATTAATTACAATCAAAATGGTATGTAAATCCTTATTCAACAAAATGATAATTTATATTTAATTTTTCGACTTTATGTCAGGGTAAAACCTTCCTCACAGGAAAACTAAACCCTTCCACACCCTTTTCCACAAATGATCAGTCAATCCACGCTATGCAAGCGTATTAAATAAGTAAAATAAATACAAAACAATACAAGAACTACATGTAAACCTACCAGAGACCAAATGGGAAAATAATTCACCGACCCCAGATATTTTCATATCAGAGGGTTCGGCTCGGTAGAAATCCTAACTGGACCGATAAATCTTACTGATCCCTCAATATAAATATTTAAAAAATCTTTCGTAATCCAACATGTATTTAAAATGACTGATTTTTGCATTTTTATGTATAAATTCTTTGACAAATCTAATAAGCCTAAATTTTGAATGAGAGAGCTAGGTATAATGCCAGTAGCCGAAATAACAAATGGTAATATTTTTATAGTCTATTACTTTTAATTATATTATAAATCGATTAATTTTATTTTTTAATAATATTATTAATCAATTAATTTGACACAATGAAACGTCCATCGTATGTGATAGTACAGCCGCCATTTTGGAAGTCAGAATTCAGAAATTAGAACGCAGTGTTGCCAATAAATAAATGATTTGCAAAGCGATCAGTTGATAATTAACCGGTCAGATAATTCAATGAGTACAGATAGATAATTATTTAGTTTAATTGGAGCTTATTGATTTAAATCAGAGGTTCCCAAACTTTTTTCTCATAGACCACTTCCAAAATTTTACTGGTCACGGTGGACCCCCTGCTGATACATTTCTATCATTTTCCCAAAACTCGATTTGTGTTGTACTGAATATTGAATGGCAAGGTGTGGTCTACTGTCACAACAGACAGTACCGGATCTACGACTTTTCAAACGGGGGCAAAATGGACCAGTATTCGAGATTTTATTTGCCATGACGGAGGGGACGTAATGGGATGTGGAACGTGGAGGGGGGGGGAGGATATGGGTATGTTCCCATCCCAATACATTCCCACCCATATCCCATTAGGCCCCTCCCCTTGCCTAGCTGGGCGTTTTAAGATCTCATGTATAACCGGTATAACAACGTGCGCTTTACGCCAGTCGCTCTGTTATGGAGGGGGCGTAATGGGATATGAGACGGGGGTGGGATGGAATATGGATATGGGGCAAGTGGGGGTCCACGAACTGGTTTCATGGACCCCCATTTCTTTATAGCGTGGACCCCCGTCGGGTCTCCCGTGGACCCCTAGGGAATCCACCTGGACTGCTTTGGGATTCACTGATTTAAATATTGATTTAAAGGTTTTGGTGATGAAACCAATCATTTAGTTTAATTGGAGCTTATTGATTAAAAATATTAACTTATAGTTTTCGGTGAAGAAAATGATTGTTTTCGTTAATATACCGTTAAAAAAAGATTTCTACAATGAGTACACAAATTAAATAAATATGGTCTCTGGAAACTCGTAGTACAAACGGGAAACCGTTGAATCAGAACCTAATTCATTCAAAAAGTCATTGTAGGTTAAGAATACGTTGTATTTAACATTCAACGTATTCAGATTAGTGAATTTTTTTTTTGTATTTCTTGGGCATTGACTATGTAACAATTTCGAGACAATTTGTTCAAAAAATTATCTTGTTTTTGAAGAGTTTTAATTACCAGTGTACATTTGTTACTTTAATTTAATTTGTACATTGATAATTAAGACTCTTCAAAAACAAGATAATTTTTTTTACTTATGTAACAAGAAGCTTGCTCGGCTTCCATATCACTTTTATAAATAAATTTTGTATTGCTTATTTGATAATTTGAACAAACCTAACAAAAGCCTATCTGAAATTTTGACAATTCTACTACTTTTCATCATATCATGACACCAGGACTCACCGGTCTCAAAAACCCGGCATTCCGAATTTCTTCCGATTTGTAACATATTTTCTTATACACTTTGTTTATAAGTTTTTAATAATATTAGATGTTATTTTTTAATAAAATATCTATACATTTACTGAACCAAAAAGGTAATTATAGGAAATTTCGTCGATAGCAAAAAAATTGTAAAGTATGCTCCAAAAATTATTGAAACACAATTTTTCTGTTATTTAACACATTACAAGTATTAAAAAAATCACAGTTTATCTTAAAATGTCACTTAAGACGTTTGACGATAGATTTTTACTGTATTTTAAACGAGTTTTCGCTTATTTATAATCGTGTTATAATATTAGCTCTGATACTCGTATTTATACATCTCCTTTTCAAACCAAACCTTCTTTTTGGAAGCTTACTCCGAATCCTTAAATAACACAGTCGTACAGATTTATATTTCAGAAAACATATTTTGACAATGGGAATAAACACGTATTGTGCATAAATCTCCGTAGAGAGTTTTGTGCATAATATTTCGACATTGTTAAAGTAACGCAAACCATTTAAACAGTATTTGAAAGCGTTGGTCAGTTTGTATTATTTCCTCCGGTATCGAAATAATATAACTTACAAAAGCACACAAAGGACCAAAGTACAACCACAGAGATATCATAAGTTATGGCTTTCCAGAATAACTAACCAACTAGGAACCTAACTATTCTAAGTACCTACTATAGTTTCAGGCTTCGATACAGACATTCGAGAACAAGAAAGGTAGAATGTCAATATACTTATCTATATTCTACCGATTTTCTGAGGTCCTGCCATGGACATAACACACACAAATTGGTCTTTGGGAAAAAAAAAACCAACCCTTTAATTTCCCTAATTTGGCTTCCATAGTTGAGTGGTTACGATCCTTGGTTACGGGCACTGACATCGCGGGTTCAAATTTTATTAATTTATGTGATTTCACAATATTTATTTATTTAAACTAATATCACATATATTTGTGGCACTTTACAGGGTGGTAGATACTTTCAGTTTCACCCTAGTGAAAAACCGCCATTCAGAATCGAAACGTTGCTTAAAATGGCTTTGGCCATGTTTGGTGACCAGATCTGAATAGCCAGGTAGATCCCACCTTCCCCTACCCATCTCCCACCCCCTTCCGTTACCTTCAGCATTACAAAGTATTCCGATTGGGTATGCCGCAGTCTCACTGGCTTCAGACGGTTGAGAGCAATTAGGACTCTTGTTCGGTACTCGCATAAAAGAGAAACTTCCTTGACGCTTGGATAAGTTTTTAGATTTTCACGGCCAAAAGTATTTTCGTTATTTGTGTTTGGGGTATTATGCCGTGTTGCGCTACCTGCTTCTTTAGCCATCATTCAATTACACATCTGCCCTGATGATGGACACTGTAACGCTGTCCGAAACGTTGGCTGAAGAAGGTGGTAGCGCAAAACGGCATAACACCCCAAAAACAAATAACGAAAATTCCTGGACGTTTTTTCATGCAACACCATAAATTGACTTAATTAAGAAAATATTTGCTTGGATTGTTGGCTTGAACGGTGATTTGATAATATTTTGATGATAATTTTTAATCCAGAAAGGGTGTAGGTTCTTTTACTTAGGATTGCAAAATATTGATGTTTAATAATAACAATAACTATAATATTTGGATGATTGCATAGCTTAGTTTTATGTGTAAAATCACCCGCAAAACGCTGCGCTGCACAAACGTATAATATATTTCTACAATCTTCCAAACAAACTTACAAACTAGACAAACCATCATTACAACTTATAGCTAAAAATTGCATCCACCTGTTTATCGACCACTGATACGAAACCATATTTACAATGAACGAAGAACGCGGTAAAACGCTGTGTAAAATGTACCAACATATATTGTTTTATTTATACTCTGTACTAGCAGAAAATAGAGAGAACAGAAGACTTACCTGAGAGGTCACATGAGAATACTGTATATTGTTTATTTAGAGACATTTAGTTACAATTCGCACGCAGAGAACATCATTGAATGTTCTTTAATGATCGTATTTTGGAAAGCAAAATCAAAATTTTATGATGAGTGCTAAGGTAATAAATAGTACAAGGAGTTGATCAGCTGAAACTTATTTATTTACTTAAATTTACGCAAATCTATGCTCGTTCGGGGTCTGCTGCCGTACACGATTTCCTATTTCACTTCCTTTCTTTTGCTATAAAAGTGTTATTGAAGTGAAAACTTCCTTAGCACCTTTGTTATTTGAAGCACGAAGAAACGAAAAAAGCGACATTAAAAAGAGACAAACACATACATCTATAGGATTTAGCCTGCGAGAAAATGAGATAGACTTATTGGTCTCCTCTTTGTGGGGTACCTCGTAGACTTCCTACTCTTGTTTACTTTAGTTTTCTGAAGGTTTCACTTCTAACACGTGTGAACTGTACACAAATTTTTGAAGTGAAAACTTCATTAGCGCCGTTGTGATTTGAAACTCGATGAAACGAAATAAAGCTACACCAAAAAGGGACAAACATAAACATGCATCTATAAGATTTAGCCTGTGAGAGAACGAGGGACAGACTTATCGGTTTCCTCTTTGTGCGGTTGTTGCCTATCTGTCTCCTCTTTTGCGGTACTTTGTAGCCTCCTCACTCTTGTCTACTTTAGTTTTCTGAAGGTTTTACTTCTGAAACCGCGTGTGAATTTCACACCTTATTTTTCGATGTGATAACGTCTTATAAATCGATGAACGCCGGCTGCACGCATGAAAAAGCATGACTCATTGTCATGTTCCGCCTGAGCCGAGCGTGCGAACAAGCGATAGAGAGGCCGATCGGCCTAAGCGTTCTATCTCTCTTCCACTCCATCGTTATTATATGGCGTTTTCACATAAAATTATCGTCCGTAAACCGACTTTTACTTTTTTTTTCATGAATTTCAAAATGTTTTTTTTAAATCAACCTTGAATTATTGAAACGAAATTGATTATTATACTGCTTTTTCTAGCGGCTTTGCATTAGAAATAAATTTTATGTTAGATTTTACATTGAGAACAGTGTATTTAATCACTCTACAACTTACAAAATATTTTAACGCGTTGTAAACAAGTAAAATAAAAAGAACTTATTAGATTCATTAATAATTTACTCTCAGTTGGGAAACAGGAAACTGTGTTTGTTTGAAAACTCGTCTCCTTAGATTGCGCTGTATAGGCACGTACCAAGTAATAATTCCTTTATACTTTATACTGAGAATTTCAAAAGATACTGATTGAAAATTACTTGTGAAAATGGGATAACGAGCAGTATCGATAAGTCTTTGTATGCAGTGGTGTTGTTGGTTGGGAGTTTGTGTATATTATATAGTCGAAATTACTCGGAAAAAGAAACAAGTTGTTGGGTAAGAATGTTGTTGTGTAGTATGTGGTTGGCGGTTATAGAATGTTGGGAGAAGGATGTGGTATGATTGTGGGAAGGGAAACACAATAGAGGGTGTAATAAGTAGTCCAAACAAATGAAACCAGCGATGAAAGAAAAGTTTTTTAGCGAAATAAAGGCTTACATCGTTTTATGCAAAGATTACTTTTTCTTGTACAACAAAAGTACTTCATAGTCATCTACACGACTTGTTCAAAAAACCATACAGCAGAACAGATGTTCTAGCTTAGTATAGCACAGCATGACAATAGAAATGGTGCTGTTGAACAAAATCTTGGAAACACTATATATGCGAGAGTCAGTCAAACAGTAATGCCTCCTATTGTTTTCTATTTAAATAAAGTAAGTTAAGTGAAAATTTTGAATTTGGTGCTATTCCTCAAACCTTCTCCTACAATCTTCTGCAATAGTAGCTTTAGCGTCAAAAGGTGGCAGCACTGCAGTTGCTTGCAAAATGGTGACATTAATGTTCGTAATAGACAGCGTTCTGCGATTGATTCTTGACTGTAGAAGGTGAAACGCCCATTCGCATTCATGAAAGACTGAGAAATGAGAACCATGATGCAACAGTGGATGTCAGCACTGCTAGATGATGGGTTTGTCACTGTAACGAAGCTAAAAGACAAACACAGCTGGCTGACAAAAAGCGGAACGGCGCAGGTCGTTGATTATAGTGACTGTATGCGAGTTGATGACATCATTCGTGGTGATCCCAGATAACTACAAATATCGCATTCTCTCCCTCAGTAAAGTCAGTGTTAAGCTGATGATTATTCGACAACTGATTATTCAACAAGTTTGTGCAAGGTGGGTACTAACAAAATTAGCCGGCCAGAGTAAAGATACAAGAAAAACAATAGCCTCACAACACTTGCAGCGCTTGATTTCTGGAAAAAACTGTGACTGGATACGAAATATGGGTTCATTTTGTTTAACCTGAATCAAAGAGGCAGTCAATGGAATGACATCAGAAAAACTCACCAAGGACAAAAAAATTGAAAACTGTGTGATCGGCGGGGAAAGTTATGGCGATGGTGTTCTGGATGTGATCGTGCTTTTTACAACACTGTAATACATCCCCTTGTTAAAAGATGGACCAAAACTGTGGAAGTGGATGGATATTATATTGAAAAGTAACAAATTAATCTTCAATAGTGTGGTTTTCAACCTATGTAATTGCATTTGTTATTTCTTGACAATTAAAGGAGAAAAAAAGGAGGCTTTTGACTGACCCTAGTATATAACTATTTAGAGAGCTAGTACATATATATTTAGAGAGCCTTAAGATTTTTTTGTATAATAATTATCTTCCTAGATGTTAGTTTCAAAATGAGAAAATTGTATGATAATTGGATGATTTTTCTGTTGTACAATAACAAATTAAAATATTTTACATGTTGCCAATAGCGAAACATTCAATCAGCTGAGAAACCGCTTGCCCCCGAACCGTCCCTCTTTATCAAACTGCGGAAAAAAGCAAAAAAGTCATCAGTTAAGGTCGTCAGTCATTCTAGTCAATGTCGTCACCTGAAAAATATATTTGTTTTTTTTTTTTTTAAATATAAAAGTAATCGTGGAACACAACGTCATCTACATTTTTTACTTCAAATGAGATCAGGCACCATTGGTTAGGTTAGATTGGGCTTGCAGTAAGCCCTGTTACACCCTGTATTTGGCGGGAGGATATAGAATGTTAGGGGGTTGGTATAGGACTATATACAATATTGTTCCCGGTTATGGGCTAACAAAGATATGCGAAGACTCCCGTCGGTCCCGCGCTCCCCGGTAGCCCCCGTTCTAGCACACAAAGAAACTGTTTATTTCACCAGCGCTAACTTCACGGCAGATCCGAATCGGACAAGGATTGGTCCAACCAATTCAAAATCTTTTTTATTTACCAAATATACACTACCAAAGCTACACACACACTCCCAAAGTTTACAAGTTTAGCTACACTTTTAATGATTTTCCCTGTAAACGCTGAAATATCCTTGAAAAAAAATTTTGTTTGTCTGTAAAGTCGGTTTACGCTTGATCCGCGCCCTCGCTTGCGCGCTTGACTCAGGCGGAACGTGACAATGAGTCATGCTTTTTCGGGAGTACAGCCGGCGTTCATCGATTGTATGACTTTATCACGTCAAAAAAACAACCAATAAATATATCAACTATATTTTACTATACTACATTCTCTTTTCTTTCTTTTCTTTTGGGCCAGCTAGTAGCTAATTTAAGAAAAATAAGTGTGTGTGTGCGTGAGTGCTACCAAAAGTTGATAAAATGCATTATCATCGACAATGATCTGCCGAGTTTCATCTTAATCGGTTGTCGGAAAATGGGATAATTTCCACTTCCAAAATATGCATTCTTTCAATTGAATACAAAATAGAAATTCGAACAGATGTATTTATATCAAAATAATGTATTTACAGCATTCAGATGAGCAGTGAATTTGAGTCAGATTACTGAGTCTTTCCGATAATTTTTAAATAAATTAACTACGTAAGCTGACCACAAACGCTAAAGGTTGACAAATTGTATCCTATTGACCAAGGCAGTATTTACCCTTCACCCTTCGGTTGCTGGGGTTTGAAAATTTTTTTAACCTTGATAGTATTATTATTACCTTATTTTAACACATTATGTAAAATGCTTTGATGTGATCAGAATAACAATAACTTGATGTCGTACCTTTCTAATACGTTCTCGTGTCTATAAATATAATTAGTTTAGCACCTACTCTTTGTCTGCTGTAACCATATTGTATACGAACTACTCCTTCCACTTACATTCCTTCCACTTATATCCCTGCCATTATGCCCCTGCCAATTGTGTGCAGTCTCTAAAATATTAATGAATTCCATATCATAATTGCTTGCCTGAAACCTTACCACATAAAATAAATTATCATATTGTTTTCCTATTGTATTGTTATGAACTATACTGCATTGGCGTACATTGTTCTATGTAGAAAGGTAGGGAGTGTGAAGTTTTCTTAAAGTTAAGTGCGAATATTGCGCTTTGAATATTTCAAAATGACCATTTTTTACAATCTTTCGCTGATTGCTGTAGAAAACTGAATTATAGCGGTTAAATTATTCACCAAATTCATGTAAAACAATTAAATATAATCAGAAATATTTTGTACTTAAAAAAAATTTGTGGGAGGAAGCAATGATTGCACAACTTCTTAGTAAGAATGTCAGTTTTTGCAGGCAGGGCTAAGATGATTCTTAAGAGAATAACCATTCAAAACCGGAAATATGTCATTTTTTAATCAACTTTTAGACATATTGACTCTTTTCCACAAAAAAATTATAAATTGATTTCAAAAGACTGTACTTTTATCTAGTGAAGATATTTTTAAAATTTTGAGAAAATGTGTTTAAATTTAGTACAATAAGGTTTTACCGTAGGTCGTTGGCAGATTTATTAAATTTTCAAACAAAATTTTCTATCACACAACATACATTGCAAATCATGCAGCAAAATAAACACAAATTATTTGGGAAACCTACTTTTCAGAATTTTGATTTTTGTTCAAATAAAATCATAAAAAAATATCCGCGCCCTTGTTTTGTGACGAAAATACTTCAGTTTGTCTATTTATTTACGGTCTTACCAACTAATATACTTTAAAAAAATTACTTTTTTATGTTGCTTGACATTATTGAACAATTATAAATACTTATGATCAAACAATAATTACATAAGGTACATAATTTTAATGGTTTTATCTTCACGAGTTTGAGCATTTTTGAATGTGGGTATTTATCAAAGAAAAATTTGGAATGAAATCAAATATTTAGTCATAATGAAAAAATGCTGGTATGGAGAATAATTGATCTTTCTCATCGGAACCGCCCTGTACCGTTAAATGAAGATCATTTTTCACCAAAATTTAAATTATCGGCCGCTGGTTAATGGCTCTTAACCCATTTTTGATGTAAAACTTCTTTAGCACCGGTGTGATTTGAAACTCGAAGAAACTAAAAAGATACTAAAAAGAAACAAACACAAACATTCGTAGGATTTAGTCTTCCATAGAATGAAACCTTACCGCATTGGCCGCTTTGATTATGAGCTTACTTTTCAAAGCTCCTATTGGTTGAGATTGTGTGGGCTTCTACCGCGTATCTTTTAATTTTTATTTTTGTGGTGCTCTGTGGCCTCCCCACTCTCGTCTGCTTTAGTTTTCTGAAGGTTTCATTTCTACCGTGTGAATTGCACATTTTGTTTTTTTTTTTAACGCAGGCGCACTCTTCGTAAAACCAGGCTTTGCACATTAAATAATGTATCATAAAAAATATATACAATGGAACAAAGGGGACAAAAGTTGCAGATCCGATTAGTTTCCGCTCCTCTTTCGCTTTTTGGTTTGCGCCGTCGAGTCTACGTTTTAGTGTCGCCTTCGGTACTCCGTACAACCAACTTGCTGTGTTTAGTTGTGAGGCAAGGTTTGCAATTCCAGACGTCTCCCCACCTGCTGGTTTAATTCCACCAGTAATAGCGGCTTATTTTAGCCGTTCTAAAAGAAACCAACATATTGAAAACGCGAAAAATCGTTGCTACTCTTGGACTGGTTCAATAGTTGAGCCAGTATGATAATGGCAGTGCATTCAACGCAACTTTTGTGATAACAAACCGACAATAGAATGTACTTACACTACACACTACATCAGCTCGAAGACTTTCATGTACCTTCTCCCTGAGAACGAAAAAACCGGAACCCAACCCCATACCTTTAAAAAACAATGATCACAGAGGATCCTTACATTTAAATACTATTATATTTAAAATGTCACTTAAATTGAATTGCATAATCTTTATAACTATTATTATCAAATTGAATTGTATAATTTAATAACCATTACTAAAATTCATAAATAATTTATTAACTTTTATTAAAATTAAATTGTACACTTTTAAGTAATAATAACATATACCTTTAACATATAATGATTATAATTTACTATTATTATAATCACAGTGTATAATTATTACTACTATATATTTGTAAAGAAAAAGTATTGTTGTGGTGCCGGTTAGATTGAGAATTGTCACTTGTTTTGTTATTCTATGATTTTATTTGTAAAGTGTGAGTTTTGTTAGAAGAAACCATAAAAAGAAAGTGATTTAATAAACATAAATGTCGTTTCTTCGTTACACAACTTAGCAACACAAGTGTTTTATTTATCAATTAAATTAAGGAATCAAACATCTATATTATATATTTATTTTATATTTGTATAATTTAATAACTTATAAAGCACGTTGTATAATATTCAACCATAATATGAATAATTTCCAACCTTTAAACTTCACCCGCCCTATTGCAGGAACATCCTTAGCATGGCGGTTGAAATAACATAAAAATCTACACAAATGTACAAAATTTTTATAATAAATAAAAATCTTTCAAAAAATGATTTTTATTAAAAAGAATATGGCTTTTCAAGTAATTTTAAAATTAAATGACAACAAAAAAATAAATAATTCTATTGAAGAAGAAGATAACAGTTATAATATAAATGAAAATATGAAAGACAACAAGACACCCAAAAATAGAAAAAGACAATGGTCGCAACTGGGACTCAAACCCAGACCTCTCGTCTAACCGGGACGTACGCGTTATCCAATTTCGCTATTGCCACCTTCTGTCAAACCGTCATATTTGTCAATCTAATATTTCAAATATTTAGAATCAACAATATTATCTTCAACTTGTTCTTTTTTTTCCATATTATCGGAATAACCTTCAAAAGTTATAAAAAGAGAGAGTTTCTTATAAAAAATTAAATAATTTTATATTTATGTACGTGTAAAAGTCCACAGCCTATGTTTTGTGTCTGAAACTCCGGCGAAATACGGATGTACGTCACCCACCGATGCAATTCTTGAGAACTGTTAGTAACAGCGGAGTCGAGATGAAGCTTGCATTTTAGCATGGTCCATTTGTTGCATTGGTCCATTTTTATTTCATTTAATAACTATATTATAATTTACAATTTTTGGAAGATTTAGAGGAAATATAAATATGAAAGAGATATAGATTATTCTCTTAGTACTCCGTACTAGAAGTTTCTATGCTGAGGGGAACTAATTTTTGGATTTTTAGCGACTTCTATTACATCTACGTGGTTAGGGTTTTTTGTGCATTGATAGCAATCTTTCTCCAATTTATGTTTACAAGAGTAGTCAATTTTTTTTGGGAAGAAAGAATTAAATATACATATTAGGCATTTTTATTATTTTACTTATTAATTGTTGACCAACAGATTGAAATTTCGCACACAAGTAGGATGTTGATTGCAGGTTAATAATTGAAATACAACAATACAATGCACGTATTCGATTTTCTGTCAGTACTAAGCTTGACTATTCATTGCCAAAACACACAATTAACAAATCGTTTCGCATGCAATTTAACCCTATCTGCTTTCAGTGAAAATAGATTAAAAGTTATTAGGTAAACAGATAGTAATTTTTAAGGGAAATATATATTAAATTACACATTAAAGTAATTTATAAACAAATTTCATTAAAAAATCAAAAATAAATAAGTTGTAAGGAAAATAATTTTCAAGTTATACGGGAAATGGATAAGAAATCATGAAAGGAAGCAAATTATAAATTATAAATAATTTTTACAATATAAAACAAAACTAGAAAATTTGCAAGCATTCATACTATTTCTCACATACTAACTTAAACAGCAGATAAATTTACTTTAGAAAAGCTTAAATCTTAAAAAAAAAATTAAATTAAACCAAAATGATGTTTAACGGAAATTAAAAAAAAACTTCAAAACTATTAAGAATTTATTAGGAAACTGTATCGACGCTCTCCTGACATCTGAATGAACAGAGTCAACATGTTTTTTTAAAAGCGTTGGTTGGATAATTTTCATAAATAATTAAGTTAGAAAGTGTATAAAGTAAAAAATGAAATGTATTATACGTTTTGAAGGAAAAAGATAAAAAGTTTTAAGGAAAATATCGCCCACTCCGCCCCTCTTTGGGTACTCACTAATAAAAGTTTTCCGGGCAGGGCTTCCGAAGGCTTACACAAATTATTTATCACTAACACGTTTTTGCCGATGCTGCAAACATTAAACTATCTCGTCCTTGTGCCAGAATCAGTCGTTGCGGCATTCTAACAGGGCTTTGTTTGCGGCGGGACTAAGTGTTTTCCGACTGCATTATGGAGAGATGAGCGCTGCTGCCGCTCAAAGTTGAAAGTAAACGGGCTAAAAAATCGATCATGCTCATCGAAGTGCCGAGAGAGTCAGTAACTACCTTCTATCTAACCCTGCGAGTTCCGTTAAATAAGTTACTGTGCATTGAACTAAAAAATATTATTACGAAGCACTCTCAGTAAAAATATTATTATTTTGAAAATATGCACTCCAGACTTTATGATTTATCTATTAACCCTTGCGATGGTCCTCCAATACTGCTCGAAAAAGCTTTAACTGCGGCTAAATTCAGCTATAACTATAGCTATATTTATAAGATTTTAACAGTCAAATTTCATTGAATTCTTCTTCCTCTACTTTGCCTTCTTATTGAATAATTTTTTTTTCGTATTAAATACATATTCATACTTATCAGGGGAGGCTGCTTCATTAGGTCAATGAGACGGTAGCCACCCAAAATTGTAAGTTGAAAATAAGGGGATAAAATCATTTAATTGTTTTACCATTGTTATACCAATATTTAGTTCTCATAAAATATTGTACAAATCAAATAAAGATTAGACTAACATATCATTTGAAATGACATTAAACTTCTGAACCCCCAGAAAGGCTATTCCCTAAAATTTGTGATAAGAGATCGTTCTCCAGCGAGAAGTGCTGTCAGATTTGTGTGATTTTTTACGGCTGTTAGTTGCTTTTTCTATCAGCCGATGACAAAATTTCAGCTGTGAGCTGTATTTTAGTTTGGGTCGTTTTAAACGAATTCCAGCAAGTATGCATGATTATTTATTCATTTAACAGCTGTAGAAAATATCACAAATCTGACAGGACATCTTGCGGGAGAACGATCTCTTAGAGAATAGCTCTTCTGAGCCGTATTTGATACCTAAATATTTCATAAATAATATTATATGAAAATTAGTACACTAGGAAGAGTATTGCTGTAGGAAACTTGGTGTTTTTGAATTACGAAAATGTTTCTTTTCGTTTACAAAAGCAAAAACAGCCGACTTTGAAAAAAAAAATTAAAATATCAACTCATTTTTAAAAGACAAATAATTTTTTTTTTATTAACAAAAAAACTCTAACCGATAAATTACATAAACATATTTAAAATTATTCACTACAAGAAAAGTTTATTGAATTCCGTGTATAATTTTTTTATAATGTCGACTTTCATAATTTTATGCATCAAAATCATGAAAATCAACATTTATAATAGTGCGACCCACTCACTGAGCCACTCAACACGTGTGTACCGTAACTTATCCATTTAGCCTTGATTCCTACAAAGCGTGTTCAGTTTCCGCCACTGGCTTAATTGAGAAAACTCAAATTGCTCTTGCAAAATAGAGATTAATTCATTAAATCCCCCTCACACGTACCACGAAGCGCGCACAAGTGTGTAAATGTGTGTATATCGTGCTTTCACATATAATATTCACCCACAAAGGTAGGGGGCTCCACCTGGGCTCAGAGTCATAAATAAAACGGAAATTAACAAAACCCTAACAATATAATAAGGCGGCACACACACCTAAATCATTTTAATGTTGCCCGTGTTCCCCGCTATATCTCCACCTTGCTTACACAGACACACGACTAGAGGGGACACACACAGACAAGCTAATGAATGTGGATAGCCATGACAAAAGTTTCACTTTAGCCTGGACGATTTTTATGAAATATCATTGCGTGCTTTCAAAAGGCACACTTTTTATGCTTCTGCACTAGAGTGGCAATTACCCAAAGCTCGGGATGCCGTGGCATTTTTCATTCGGGGATATGTTGTTGGTGAGACGAAAGTTAGAGGGAGAGTAGGGGAGGAAGTTGAGAAACTACCAGATATTTTTATTTGGTTATTAAGGCTAAGGCCACATTGATTATTGCCAGGCGGTAAAGAGTCATTCTCGGAAGAATATTGATAATTAATAGCTAGACTTATAAATATTGAAGTGAAAACTTATTTAGCACCGTTGTGATTTGAAACCTTATGAAACGAAAAAGCGACAAATACATACATCTATGGGATTTAGCCTGCAAGAGAATGCGATAGAATAATCGGTCTCCTCTTTGTGCGGTGCTTCGTAGTGCGGTGCTTTGCTCTATTCTACAATTTTTTTTCGAAGTGAAACTTTGGTAAAGAATTTTCTTTAGCACCGTTGTGATTTGAAACACAATGAAACGGAAAATGAGACAAACATATTATTAGATAAATTGAAACCTTACCACATTGGCCGGTTTGATTGTGAGCTCACTTTTCAAGGCTCTTATTGGTTGAGATTTTGTTTATCATTATCTGTGTCACCCTGCTACCTATTATTGTTAATTTTGTTCTCTTGGCATTGCTTAGCATATTACACTATATATTCTTTGTTTCATATTATTTCATCAATATTTTGTAAAGACTTGTAAGACACACTAGGATTGCCTTTAGGTTTATTACAGTTAAGCGCACTTGAAGTGAAATAACATAAAACAGCGCTATACAAATATTACGTTATTATTATTATTATTTGTGCGGTGCTTGCCGCTAGCCTGCCGACTCTTGTCTACTTTAATTTTCTGAAGGTTTCACTTTTACCATGCGTGAACTGCACACAATTTTCTTTTAAGTAGGTGAGTTATGTGGTAACATACTATATATATATGTTTTAAAATAAACAAATTTCATCCAGATTGATTTGATAAACTGCGACCACTCTTTGCATAAACAAGATTTTTACCGCTCTGCCGTGAAGATGATTAGGACATTACATAATCGACTCTTTCCGATTTATTACGCAGAATTTGCATGTAAGGCAAATTATAATTACATCAAATCAATCAGAAATCTCAAACCGTTCTCCAAATCTAATGTATATCCTCCAGAACTTTTTCTTCAACCACACACATCAAAAATTTACCGCGTGATTTTTAAGAGTGTGAGTAAAACACTTGTGAAGGTAAAACAGGTAAACACATTCAAATGTGGATTAAAATCTACTAGGAAACTACTTAACCTTATCCGTTCGGCTAAGTATGTACTAGAAATAATGAAGATGTTTTCGACGGAAACACTTTCAAATCCAAGGAACGTAATTTAAGCCGCCGCTATCCGAATTTCGACCGATTTCTTACATACCTCCCTTAAACATTTGAAGTTCTTAAGCTCTTAAAAAAATATTTGTTATTTTTGAAGATAATATCTAGATACGTTCTACACCGAAACGCAAATTTTATGAAATTTCCTCGATAGAAAAAAATCGCAAAGTATGCTCCGAAAATTATTTAAAACAAGTCTATTTCTATTATTTTACATGTTATATTTGTGAAAAAATTCACAATGTTTCTTTAAATGATACTTACGATACGTTCCACGAGATTTTTGCTCCATTTTAAACGAGTCATGTTTTATTGAGCATTTTCATAATTTTTGCTTCAATTTTATTGTTGAAAATATTAGCGCGCTCTGTCCAACATTCGTAATTACATATCTCTCCATCTTCTTCTTTTTGATCCGGGAAGCATGGCCTTAAAGCTTCCATTTTATGTATGTACGTAGAAAGTGTAGAGTTGTAGAGTAACCTTCAACCATTTTCAATAATAAGTGATCATCTCTCAGGGAAAGAGGAGTGTTAAAGTTTTAGCGAAATCCGAGTGTAATAATAATGTGAAGCTAAATTACACCATTCGCTCTACTTTTCTTTTGTGTTTCAAATGTGTTTCTTGGTTCCAATGGAGATTAAAAAAGAAAAATATTCGGATAAACTCCAAAATTATACGGCACAACCAATGGATCAAATATTTAGGTAAGTTCATGTCAATTGTCATCTACTGGAGCGACCACGCAAAATAAATAAATTTGCCTCGATTGCTCGAGATTTCCAGAAGATAATTTTTTTAATTTTTCAGCAACATTAAAAAAATCATACCTTTGAATTGTAACACGGGGACATACAAACTTATTATAATGGCACATAGCCAATGAATTAACCTATATTTAACCGTTTATCTCATATTTGTAGGATTTATAAAAAGAGTATTAAAAAAATCGTAAAGTTTGTAACCGCCCGAATCATGCGTGTTTGTTATTTGAAACTCCGTGAAAGGTACTCATTCGAGTCAACATAGAAAAATTTTGATTTCTGTAAGTTATCTGAGGTATACTTGATAATGAAAGGTGCATATCTATGGAAAAGGAACTTAATTTTAATGGTAGGAAAATGTGGTCCATTTTTGGACCGCTATCAATCGCAGAAAAATAAAAGTTGTCCATTTTTCGACCATAATCGCTCCAGTGGTTAACAGAAGAGTATAAGACTATCAATAATAATGAATGTTTTCATCAATGAATCTAGCAATAGTTGGGATGAAACAAGGAGAGAGGTTTGTGTAAAGGTTCACCTGTTATTCCTATTTCTGCGGAAAAATAGACTCATAGAGGTTTTGTTTTTGCTAAAAAATAACTCAAGTTAATAATTAATGACACATTTTATCAATATAATCACATAAATATCAAGAATGTTTCCACATATTTCGTACACTTTAGTGAAAAGTTTTTTCAGTTTTTACTTCTAATGAAGGAACAATAAACTATATCAACTTACTTTTGATCTTTTCAATTGAATAGACAAATATTCATTAGATTGTTATCATTCAAGTTATTATATTTTTAATAAGTATTTGAGTAAAACAAGTTTTTTTAAAACAAATTTATTTACAGGCTTTAATTATGAGCGATAATTTCGACTGGATTATGGTGTTAAAACGAAGGTATCGCTAGGAGTGTAGATTGAAGTGACTTTAAACATACCTATATACTAGTATCTTCCAACCGATACCTACCATTATCGTCGGCTCGTCTCTCGGCTCAGGATCACTGGTAAACCATGAAATTTATGTACATGGATGAAATTTGTGTTATGTATTCAAAGAGCATGGCATGTTTATTAAAGGCGTGTTTATTCAGAAGAGCAAACACATGAGAATTATTAAGAATTATCGTAAGATTAGTGAGAACGATCGCAATCTCAGGGGAGGGCTTCACATTCCAGAACGTCTGCCATTCCTATCTAATCTGGACTACACCATAAAATTAATACAAAATCGTTCCTTCCAAGTGAAATGTATATCTAGAGATGGTCTTCAGTCGTCCTAAGTGCAGTCATCATATGCGTCTACCGCCGAAGGGTTATTAATTATCTGCCATTCAATTGTACGTATTTCAGGAAGATTGTGCCAGACAGGGTGAAACACACAAGACTGTAAATCCATGGAGATAGACGATGTTGCTCCCTTCACCACGTGTGGAGGGAGATCGTAGTTTGTGTCGTAGCTATTCCGATTTGCCTCAGAGGCTCCTTCCGTTTGACGTAGCCGGGTGTGGTCCATAGAGAGGTGGTAGGTAGGAGAGTGGTCCATGTCCAGAGTGAGGCGATGGTCAGAAGTGAAAGAAGGCGAGAAGAAGGCAGGGCGAGGCGAGGTGGGGCGGGCAAACTGAGAGAGACTTGTAGACGAGGCAAGTGTTGCTAGTGATCTGACTTGTGAAGGGTTTGTGGTCCTTATTTATAGGGGGTTGACAGCGATAGCAGTTTACCGTTGCCTTTGTACCGGGCACGATTCCTTGAATTGAGCCCAAAGTGAAATCGACCGATGACGGAGTCTTCACTTTGACTATCTCTCTCTTTTCTGGCTTTCCTCCACTCCACTATTTATTTTGACAATTACAAACGGTTTTACACAGTCCTTACAATACATTTTAAAAGAAACACATGATTACGTTGAGCCCCGCCTAGGGCTCGAATTTTTCTGTGTGACCCCATTACACGGTGGTTCGGCTTCTCTGCAGTGCTTTCTACACAATGATCTTCCCTGAAATGTGACAACATTGGTGTACATTCATTCGCAATGACATTAACAGTTTAAATTTAATAAAAATGTTAAAATAAATGTTGCCTTAATTAAAAAAACCTGCATTTCTGAAATGAAAAAACACGAGCCGCCGTTGCCACTTTTATTTCGTTCGAAAAAGATTTTTACCCTTTACAAGCCATTAAAATGATACACGTTATAAATTAAATTAGCACACACAATTAGCCAAATGTTGGCATGTACTCATAAATTGACATACATAATGTAAATATTAAATATGCAAGGCGTGCAACATTGAAAAAGAAAAATATAGAAAGTATACTATGTACTAGATTGAAAAAAAACGACTGTTAATGCTATAAAAAATATTCATTACTACTATCAAACATATTTATTGGGTCGCACAGATAGTAATTTTGAATATCTTGCATAAATTTATTATTTTAGTATGTTTTTGGGACAAAACGAATTATCATTATAAAAAAAAATTGTTTAAAAAAATATATTGCGCGATTCAACCTGGTACAGTCGTTTTTAATACTTATAGCAATCTATATAAATAAAAATTTAGGTTCCGTATGTTTGCGTTCGCATATCTTGAGAAGTAATCGATAGCTCGACTCAAATTTTTTACAGAATACTGTATTTTAGCAGAAAAGTGTCTCTATATATAATGGTAAGTTCTGGCTTTATGAACTTTGTAATATAGAGCTTTATATCACAAATCGCCTTGGTGCTGAAAAAATTAAAAGTTGTTACAGTAAACCCTAAAAACATCACAAAACTAAAGTTAATTTGACACATTAATATCCATTAAATACAGAAAACGAAAATTTATGCCGAATACATTCGGATACATTTTAAAAAATCTCAATGAATTCTAAACTTCAAAAAAAAAAACGTTTTTTCGTTACTTCAATATTTTTTATCAAACTAAAACACAATTTAAATAGTTGTGATAATCACCTGATTTTCTAGATTCCATCAGAAAAATATAGTAGTTATTACGTTGACCCGCGGAGAGATCGACAAGAACTCGACAGACATAAAATTACTCGTTAGCGTTTCGGGGTAGTGAGTATTTGCTATGGTGCCATACGTCGCAAGCAGCTAAAACGTTTGTTTTTTTATTCTAAAAAGATTAGACATTTAGAAACCCAAATAAAATAAAATGAAACCCAGAAAGAAAACATGGGTTTTATAATAAAGTTACGCTAGAGACCTCAAATTATCAACTGTGGATCTTTTTGCATTCCTAGGTAAGGACATTGAATGACAAATCAAAAAATCAAAAATAGAATAAACAATAAACTTATTTTTACCAAGACGCATCTACAAAATAATAAAAAAGGTTCAGGATCAAGATGCAGCTTAGGTATACTTAAGGGGGTATTCTAGTCTAGAAGCATGAATTGTGAGTGTTTTTAAGGTGCCATAAAAAAAAACCAATAATATTTTTATAAACTATTTTTTTATGAAATAATTATTAAGCAAAAAAAAATCCATTAAAAAAAGAATCAAACGAAAAAATTCAAAATTAAAAAAGTTACAGGGTGTTGAAGTGGGGGATCTCAAAAAAATGGCGCGCCCTGGTTGACACGATTGCAACCCTCCCAGTAATCTAAAAAAAGAAAAATAATAATAATTCTCAATTCAAACAAATACGGCTATGGCCCGAACTAAGGAAAAGAAAAATGTTTTTTTTTCGTTAAATGGCGGCTGTCCGAAATAAAAAAGACGTTTTTGTACCAGTTTTTTTGAGTTTCCAAATTTTTTACAAAGAGTAAAAATTAAAATTTTGTTATAATTCTAGTTCCCGCCATAGAGGAACGTTTAGAAAAGACTCACACAAAATTTTAAGTTAATTGGTTTAGTAGAATTATATTTTAGTAGAGATATCGCGTCAACCGCCTCGAAAAAAGTGATTTGAAGAAAAATGCGTTTAAAATTTTGTTCCATTTAGATTTTGGTTAGATTTCATCTAAACCGCGACATTAAAATGGTTATAACTTTAAAAAAAATGCGAATTTCGAAAAATTCTTTTAAGGAGATATTTTTGAATTTTTAAACTTTGGAAATATAAAGAAAAAAAAAAGTTTTTTTTTTCTAGACAAAATACTGCCTTGATGACACTAACTCAAAGCAAAGGTACAAATTATTGATATAACGCCTATGTGTAGGGACAACAGACAAGGAAAATTTCAAAAGTATTTTTCTCGGTTTTTCTCCTTTTCCTATATTGCGAATTCGCATCAGAACAACACACCAATCTCGTAATGTACATGTCCCTGGTTTACTAATTGTTAATGTACCAAATGCGTATGTCCAACGAGCCAAACATGTTCGTAGCTCGCGCCGCGGCGGGAAATAAACGGGATATAGTAATTGAATGCCTGTCCGTGGCGAAGCACTTGTTCTAATTTTCACATGGCATTTAAAAAAAACTGCCATAAAGACAGCGTCCACCCATAAAACAAACAACAGAGTCCGGTGCTTTGTTAATTCACTTTATTGTGATTCAACTTAAAATAGCTAACGTTTGTGGATGCAGTGCTGGTTTGGAATTCACGGTAATTAAAGGCGTGAAGTTCTTGGTAAAGATATAAAGCAGTTGACATTGTTGTTTTGCCCTTGCAGAAGACCATTCAGAGTTTAAATGCTTGTGTAATTTCTCGATCTCTAGCGCAAGAAATAATTTCTCCGACTTCTTCAGCTATGTATATAGTATCTCACCAAATATAAAGCTATTAAGCTTTACCCACTTTGGCTTGGCATGGCTATGTATTTTGAAAGTTAAATCAATATTTTTCACTCCTTTCATTTGTATTTTTTTAATTTTCATCTTATCCTGACGAAGAAACCACTGGTATCGAAAAATTTTGATAATTTTACCTTGATATCCCTTTGGAGCACACAAATTACCGTCGTTTATGAATATTTCAAATAATTCAACTTTTAAAAATAGACTTATTTTAAAACCTTTTTTTTAAATTATTAAACAGTAAATTTGGTTGTTGTGAACTCCCGCAAAATCTACATGTACACACAAATAACTAGACAAATGTTGACATTTTATACACATACATCTCATTCCAACTATAGTTTGCATTATCCAATAGAACGTGTACATAGTCTTTGTAACAAATACACAATATTTGACAACAATTTGAACTTCAAACGCCGTATGTGTCAACTATTTCTTAAACAATTGTGAACACCGATTTTAAACCTTTTTAAATTTTTTGTTGTTGGTTTTGAGGATATTGGCAAATTATCTATTTTAGTAACATTGCATTCTATGGTGCCCACTTTATTGGCAAATTATCTATTTTAGTAACATTGCATTCTATGGTGCCCACTTTATTGGCAAATTATCTATTTTAGTAACATTGCATTCTATGGTGCCCACTTTGTATCAACTCTTATATTTTTTGTAACGTATATTTTATTTGTTATATTTTAGGTTACCTCTAACTTCATTTTCATTGAAATTACAAAAAAATATATACAATAGCCCTTTGGGCGTTTAAATAAAAATAAATAAAATGTTGATTAATTAAGTGGTATGAACAATACGGATTGTTTTTATATAAATTATAGATTTCAATTCAAATAATATAGATCGATCAAGGAAATTTGAAATGCTGTAAAGGACAAAATATTAATTATTCAGAAGAGCGAATTTTTTATTTTATTTTTTAATTTTTTTTAAAAATTAAAACAAACATTTTGTATTTTAACTCACGACTTTATTTTCTTATATATCTACCGGTTTTGTTTCGACCACGCTTCATCAGGATATAATAATAATAAAAAATAAAAATAAAATAAAAAAAAAAGTTTTTTATTTATTTATTTATTATGATTTTTTTTACAAAATAACATTGTGTAGATCTTTCAGAATACAGAGCATTTTTGGTAGATTTTTAAAATTACAGTTCCTAATTTATTTTTCAAAAAAAAATTTCAACATGCACCTGGTAAAAGAAGCACTCATTTTTATAGAAATATTTCGACAAAGCAGATCGAATGAGAAGAGAAAATTAAAAATGTGACATATTGAAGTCATTTTTGGATTTATGATCCTTTAAAACACTTCAAATATCCGCTATCGGTATAATTTTACAGTTTTATCATGTCGGATTCGAAGTAGGAATGTAGTTACAAAAGTACATTGCTGGAATGACTGCCATTCTAGTTCCTGCCTACCTAACCAGAATCATGTTTTACTTAATTTGTCCATGTTCAAACTTCCCAATCTGTCATTGCTCGCAAGAACTCGATCGCACAAGTAAATTCAAGAAAATAAGTCACTTCGTAAGTTGTAATTTATTCAGCCCATCATGTGCTAAATTCCACAAATGTCGCCAAAGGTCCGTCGCTTATTTCAATAAAAACAAATAGAAAAACTTCCACCACAGTTCTCCAAATTGTCGGTCTCTCATTTTCTTCTTCGTCCTGAGTCCTTACATTGTCTATGCCTCAGCAGTTGGTCGGCAGTTTAACTTTTTCGTTGTTGTTCTTGTTCTGACGGAGCCGCAGTGGTAGGAAGACAATTTCTACTTTAAACAGGACTGCTCGGAACAATACTTCTGAAGGCAGGTACATTAAAAGAAGAACTAAGCGTTTTCGAAAACTTTCACCCAAACTTTGCACTACAGCGTGCACTGCGTATTTGACCTACTTGGTTTCAAATTGATTTTAGTACTTGGAAAGTCTCTTACAATTATTAACTACTAGTTTTTACCCGCGGCTTCGCTCGCATGGTATTAGGGGGGAATTACTGTAGCGCTTGCACTTATCAATTATCCCTCCTCTCCCTCTAACCCCCCCCCCCCCCCCTCTCCCACCACCCTCATTCCCCAAATTCATTCCCGGTACATTCAGTTTTCGAACAGCTCGCGTGCCACCTAAATTTCGTAATGCCAGAGCTCACCAGTAGTAAAATTAATAATTCAATTTAGTGCAGTCGTTTTGAAGTTATGCGCGTACAAATATTTCTTATATTGATAGATATTAACTACGATGCCAAATATCAAAATCATTTCCACGGCAATGATTTGTTTTCTGACGTTAGCATTAACTCACTTTTGTTAGCGCCAGAAAACGTATAATGAATATAGTTTATTAATATTTATGATTTCATAACGCCAGAGCTAACCATTATATACCGCCTATAGTACTCGCATATAATTTATAGGGAATATAGGCGCTCTTTTGATTTTTGTGAAAATTGACACTCTGGACCAGTTTTTAGAATTCCAAAGCTACAAAATTCCATGTACTAAGTTAATTTTTTAAAAATAAGAAAATATTTGAATGACTAACAAGGAACGTATGAGGAGTAATTATTGTTAGCTATAAATAATAAAACCCTTCTGAATCGGGTTAATTAAGAAAACGATAGTATTTTTTCCTTTGTTTTTTTTTCCGGAATATAAATAGGACGCAATCCCACGCATGTCATATATTATTTTAAGTTTTTTCCGGAATAAAGTCTGAAACAATACGGGTTGTTTACGATTCTTTCATCATTGTGATTATGTTGTTTGCGTGCTACAATAATAATAATTTTGTTCATTTTCCCGTGGACCTCCATCTGTACACATCAGTAACAAGGGTGAGACATATTCCACAAACACGGCGGCCTATCTGCCGTCGCCATTTTGAGGTGTTGTCGTTAAAATAATATTTTCCCGCCCTTTATAACGGCCGCCATTGTTTTGGCGTGTTAAGAAACGCAGGTTCGCTAACCCTTTGTCTTTGTCCCGAGCATATGAGAAGCGCCCTCGAGGCGATTATATTACTAAACGGCGCACAGTGAAATAATAGTCCGATTATTATTATAAATGCGCTAGAATAATCTCTCTTGCTTGGCCACCGCCTGGCCCCTTCCTCTTCATCGCTCAGAAAATGAAATAATTTTGGAGAAGGGTTGATATAATAAACGTTGTAGGATTAAAAAAATATTGTTTTCTCATTTCAGACTCGGTGTGTTTACAAAATTCACGAGCTTGCTTAAATACTAGTAATTTTTCATATTTAAAAATTTTATTTTTCACTCTTCTTCAAAATCGGTCCTAATTCAAAGTATTATTTGGCGCTTGTCGATTGTACATTGTATATTGTTGATTGATCATTGTATATTTTTGATTGTACGTTGTTGTCGATTATATATTGTATATATTTCACATCACTACCAGCGTTGCCAACTCTACGTCTTTTTACGTAGATCTACGTATTTTAGGTCTTTTCTGCACACCTTTTAACTTCAGTCCCAGAATTTACGTATTTAAGCACATTATCCGATACTTTACTTAAAGACAACGGAGCCCCGTCGTAAAAGTTGGCGCTCGCGGTGCGCGGTGGCTGCCCTCCCATCCCATTCCGCCCCATGTCCCGTCCCGTATCCCACCTCGCCCCTTCCCATATCCCATTTCGCCCCACCCGTTGTGAGAAATATATTCATCTAACCTAAGTTCTTAATTTCACTCAGATAGGAAAAAAGTACGTAGATCTACGTAATTTTCTAGTCAGGCATACGTCTTTTTCAAAATCCGAGTTGGCAATACTGTCACTACAGTGTAGTGAAGCTCTCGGTGAGGACGTCATATTCGGATTCAAGATCGACCAAAGTGCAGGTCTGTGCGCACGATGGATTTTGAAGCGTCACATGATCAAGTCAGTGCCATCTAGCAACGACAGTTTGCAAATGGCGGTGATTGTTGCTAATATACGTTGTTACTGCAGATTTTGTGTGTTGTTTTACCGCAAGCACATTAAATATACAGAGTGGTTAGACTATTTTAAATACTGAAGCGTACTTAACGACATACGACGACATACAGTACTAACCTCATAATTTAAACTGAATTCACAGCAATGACTTACAGCACTAACCTCATAATTTGGCTAACACGCGCCCAAGCCTCTATAGTCGGCTTTGGATTGGATTCTGATAACGTCATAGCTAAGCCGACCGTTTAGATATTTTGATACACTAAAAACCTTACTAAAAATCCTCGGGAATATTTTACATACTTGATAAATAACCGTGTATGTGAAAACTTTCTAATATAGAAACAGAGAAAAAATAGTTAATGGAAAGATATATACACTGCGTATCCAGCAAAGGAGGGTTGTTTATCTGTTGTATATACTGTTTTTAAAAATAATTTTATTTATTTAATTATTTTATTAATCATTAACGCCCTTTTGGGCTTTTACATAAATAGTTACATTTTTTATGATTTAGTGCATACAGGTGTGTTTAAATGACAAAGATAACATAAATAGGTATTACACATGGTACATAGAAGTAAAGATGGCAGGTAAAAAGTATAACGTTATACAATAAGAGAGTTTGAAATAATAAGATTTTGAACTGCAGTTGGGATAATACGTATATAACAAACAATAATAATGTGTAGGTTCTTAATATATATTTTGTATGTGCTGAATATATAGCGAAGTTGATTTAAAACAAAAATACACACTACCGACGTGCACAGTACAAAAATTAATATTCAAAGCGATTCAATTTTGACAAAATTATATTATCGTCATAACTTCCACAGAATTCAATTTTAGAGAACAAAATTATTTTTACTGTTACCATGGAGCATTTCAGGTTTAAACAAGAGTAATGTCAGATAGTTAGGTACACTAGGAAAAGACAAATGAGTTCGGTAGTATAATATAACAGAGCATCTTATTATAACCAAATTAAAATATTAATCAAAGTATAATTTGTAAAAGTAATTTTGTTGTAATTTTTCATCGAATCTCGTTTTTTTTTTTTTTTTTTTAATTCATGTTTACCAACATATGTTTTAGATATTTATGTAATAAAAAAAATCACTTTATTCTTATAAAATTAAGACCATAAAATTCAATTTGCATATTGGTATGACCTGTAACCCCATTTTCCGACATAATACAAAAGTTAATTTTATATATGTTATGATAACCTGACTAAAATGACGAAAAATAACACAAATAAGTTTGTATATATATATTGAATTTCTCGAGAAGAATTGTATATTGATCATTTTATAAACAAAATTATGATTTATGTTGAGATTACAAGACATAAACATCTGTCACCGAATACTGTGCAAGGCACTCGGCGCGCGTTAAAAAATGATCACACATGCGCTGTTGCGCATGCTTGGGATTCAGAATGCAATGTTGTCAGTTCTTTCGCAGCACACTTTAAGACTTTTTTATTAGTTATAATTCGAATTATAAAATGTAAGTCTTTATTCAATGCGTAACTAAAACACCGTTTAGCGGTTGGGAATGAAATAGAATGGAATTTTTTTTTCATAAGTAAGGATGTTTGTATAAAATAAATGTAAGCACGAACGTGTTTGTTTTACCAATTTCTTAAGTGTTCTTCCTTTTTTTTTCACAATGGACTCTGTGAACAAAGGGATCGTTTTGGTTTCGATAAACATGAACTGCAAATCCAATAACTTTGCTTTCAACACAAACACAGCTAGTTCTTTGGCCTTAAAATAATATATTTGAAAATATCTTCACAAAACTTGAATTAATGTTTTTTTTTTTTTTTCACATTTTTTATTTTTATTTTTATTTTATTTTATTAATCTATAAACATAGGGTTTTACATAGGGTTTAATTGATGCCTGTCTCACTAGGATTTACCTGTGTTGAGACAGGCTTAGAGGTACATATTTAAAATTACAGGAATATTTTAAGTAACATACAAATTCAACTGAATACTATAAAAATGGAATAGGAAGTGTGGGTAAATACTTTAAAGAGAGCTATGTAAATGTAGGAAGAGATGATGTACTAATGATGATGTATAGTAAATCCTGTCAAATCTATTTATGGGATTGATTAATTAATTTGACATGATTCTATTTTTAAATTATTTTACATGGATTAGGTCGTACGCAAATTGTTTACTGTCTATTAATGATTTACTTTACAGATGTTTGCAGTAGTGTGGCGTCCAATACTAACAATCAATTTCTTAACGTCTTGTTTGAATTTTGTCAAGGATTCAGTAAGTCTGATTGTAGCTGGTAGCGTACTGTATAGTTTGCAAGCTATGTATTTGAAGTGTCTTTGTCCAAAGGTAGTTTTGGAAAAAGGAGTTTGGAGAAGTTCTTTGTTTTTGGCTCGGGTATTGTGCGTTGTTTGTGTTGTTTTGTATGATGTTTTGTTGTTTTTGTGTAAATTAACTAATATGGATCTTGCGTAGAGTTGTTTAATGTCCACAACGTTGAAAGTATTGAAGATCGTATCAGTGCTGGTAGTAAGAGGCAGTTTAAGAATAATTTTTATGATAAGTTTTTGTGCTTTAAAGATGGGGTCGAGGGCACTGGAAAAAGCATTACCCCAAGCTAAAATTCCGTATTCGATGTGAGATTGGCATAGTGAGAAGTACACTGTTTTTAAAAGTTTTAAGTCAAGGAAGTTGCGTGTTTGTTTGAAAAAGTGTATAGATTTGCGGATTTTGTTTGTAGTGTTATGTATATGTTGCTTCCAATTTAGGTGTGTATCAAAGGTTAATCCTAAATGTTTGATAATGTTTACTTGTTCTAGGCATGGGCAGTCACAATTCTGGTTTAAAGATGTATTTTTACATTTGTGAATTTTTAATGGTGGGATTAGGTTTGACTTAGGAATATTGGAGAGACTAGACAGTAAGTATTTTGTTTTCTGTACATTTAGGGTTAATGTGTTCGAGTCAAGCCAATATTTTACCTTTTGAATTCATTCCTCTGCTTTGGAATATGCGGTAGGCCAGTCTTTCGCCTGGAAGAGGAGGACAGTGTCATCGGCGAAACTGACAATAGTGGCATCGATGTCTAGGTTACACAACTCGTTAATGTATATAAGGAAGAGCGTTGGACCTATGACACTGCCTTGCGGGACCCCGTAACTAATAGGCAAAAATTGACTCTTTGTTGATCTGAGTTTAACGCATTGGGATCTGTTAGATAAAAAGCTGGAGAGGAGGCCTAATTCTTTATTCCTAATACCTATATTGAACATTTTGCGTTCTCATTTGATGTGTGAAATTGTATCAAATGCTTTGCATAGGTCGAGAAATACCGATAAACATTTCGAACCCTTGTCAAGGTGGCCAGAGACATTAACTCCACACACGAGGCCCTGAGGAAAAAAATTTCCCTCAGGGCCTATGTCATCTGAGATGTTGTGTGGAGGGTCTTTTTGAGGAGAGGAAGGAATGAACATTGATCTTAAAGAGACCCATATTGTAGGAAGGAGGAAACACAGAGGCCGATAAATCGTTCCACAGCCGAGCAGTTGAACACAAGAACGAGTCAAGTGACAAATGTCAACCGTGTACGCGTTTGGCGTGTTTCCTGACTATGCACCGGTGCCGAAGAGATCAATGACGCCAGTAATCCTCGGAGCATCTTCCATTGAAATATTCGTCTTTTAAGATGAATATGAATATTCGTCTTTTAAGATTTAAGAATCTATTAAACGCACCGCCTGTTTCTGCACAGAGTCGAGGGTATTTTTCAGATATTTTGGAGCTCCAGACCAAAGGTGGCTGCAAAATTCAAGCGTGGGGCGCACTTGTGATTTGTGCAGGGTTGGCAGTTGTGTACTATTAAAGTATCTGCGGGCCTTGTACAGTACGCCCAGTTTTTGAGAGGCTAGCTTAACTCTGGCTTCGATGGAGCTGAGCTGAGCTAGTCACTTAGAGTTACACCAAGCATGTCAATGGAGGGTCTGTTCGGAAGACTGCTTCCGTTGAAGGAGACTAGATTTTCATTTCGATCCCTTTTAGACGTATTCAGACATGATTGGGTCTTTAAAACATTGAATTCAACGAGATTATTTTTACCAATGTATGGGGAAACCGTGTGTAGTGTGTATATGTATGTATATACCATTTTACTTTTCTTTCCCTAACAGTAAGAAATACGAGATGCGTGAAAATTAATTCAAAATATGATGTTGTGCAGACGAAAGCAATTAAAAAAAATTGAGTGCAGTTCACACGCGGTAGAAATGAAACCTTAACCCACACAATCTCAACCAATAGGAGCCTTGAAAAGTAGGCTCATAATCAAAGCGGCCAATGCGCGCAGCTATACATAGGTAAGGTTTCATTCTATCTCATTCTCTCGCAGGCTAAATCCTGTAGATGTATGTGTTTGTTTCTTTATAGTGTCGCTCGTTTTTGTTTCATCGAGTTTCAAATCACAACGGTGCTAAAGAAGTTTTCACTTCAAAAATAATTTAACTAACGATTTGGGTCATTTAGTTAGTTGCACGATGGGAAGGGCCAGTCGCCGAGTTTCATAAGGATGCCCAAGCCACTTGCGCAATATTCATGACTGAGTGCACCCGAAAGTACCAGCAAGCAGAACTGCCAGGCGTTCTCACAAATTATATGACCGAAATAATAAAATAACCAGGGTGATTCTTATAATTTGGCACATTTAAAATTTGTTAAATGTTTGTCACTTCTTATTGGAGATAAAAATACAAAAAATTTATCATTGGATTTATTTTGGTAATGTTCACTTCGTCCACTCCTCTCCCCAAAAAACCCTCCGCACAGCATCCCCAAATATGACGTTGGCCCTGAGGTAAATTGTTTTCATCAAGGCCTCCTGTTTGAGATTAACAAAAAAAAATTTAAGTATGTTTATACATAAACGTTCAACTTGAAGCCATATTTAGAATAAAGACACTTGACTTTTTGCTAGTGGAAACTACGATCCTTTTATTTAAATTCCGGTAAAAATGTTGTTTCATTACATCACTTTATACCACCGTCAAAAATCACCGAATTCTGAATTCTTGAAAAATCAGTTTCAATTATGACATTACGATTTAAACAATATTCTGAAAACTTATGTAGCACGCAGGTACCTACCTTTTTAATCGTTAGTCTGATTTTTTCTCACAGTTCAATCAATCACTTATAATTTGAAAAATGACACTTAAACTCAAATAAAATTTGTGCTCATTGAACCATTGTTAAGCGGAACCCAGAAATTAGCATTATTGTTTTTTTTATTCCACAGACAGATTAAAAAATGGCAATCAAAAATTTCAATGTTTTTTCTATGTTGCCGTTCTGTGTACGTGTATAACTCCGGTTCGACGACCTCTAAAACTACGATTTCAATTAATTTTGAAAATTGGATACAATTAAATAAGCGATAAAGTATGCAGAATTTTGTAGTTGACGTAATTTTTCAGGTTTATTAAGAATGATGTAAATTTCTTACCTATTCTAAGATTGCCAATTTTTTTGTTTGTGCCACTTGCGAATTTTGTTTTGACACAAATATTTTTTTTTATAAATACTTTCAACTTCAAAAATCCTATAATTATTTTATCCGGTGATTTCACGTTAATGTTAAAATTAGTTTCTACACAATTATTTGTTCAAAGGTACTCAGATATAATATGAAAGATAGAGAAAAGTGGGTTTAAGGGGACGTATAATTGCTAAAATTTAACTGAAGTAATCTGCAGCTTACATTAGTATCTTTAGAACCATCCTAATGGAAGTTTTCTTCGATAACGATTTAATAGCTTCTTCTTCGCTAACGCTTAATCAAAGTCCCTCTAAAATAAAACAAAATCGGTTAATTTCCTCAAGTTAACTGACTGTATCTAGTAATTTGCTCAAAGGCATAAAGGAATACGTATTGGAAATCGCAGGTTTTCATTTAATGGAAGTAATTTGCTTCCTTCCGAGATTTTTATTACGAAACTTGTTATCGTGAAACGGATTTACGGAAATCAATTTATCAAAATAAATTGTTCTGTAATGTGCATTATAATACAAGACCTAAATTCCGTTGCAACTAGATCAATAAAACTGTTACCTGGGATGAGGTGGCAACAATGTACAAGGTAGATTACTATGAGCAAAAATGACCCGCATGGCAGATATAAGGAGTAGGTTAATGATTTTCATGAAAATATGGTATTTTAAATACAAAAATATATATATAAAAATAAAAATAACATTCAAACAAGAACTAAGGTCTGTCTGTCTGGCAAAGGGCTTGCTTAGGTTTAAATAGTTTATGTTGATACCGTGGGCAGTTGAAAGGACGCATGATGAAATGCGTAATGAACGAAGAAACGGGAGAAGAAAATGACATGTCACTATCAAATGAAACAAATTATTTTTTAATTATTCACAAAAATATTATTATTACCTTAAAAATGAACCCAGTTATCTGGTGAACTAGAACTAACAACCTTTAAACTTTAGGTACTTGAAACCACTCATAAGCTCGAGCAACGTCGGGTACACGTCAGTCTTCGGCACTGATGCAAGGTCGGGAAAAACACCAAACGCGCGGCCAACATTTGTAAACATTTTACATTTGATACTGTATTTCCTCCCTTCTACAATAGGTTCACTCCTTTCTTTCCTCAAAAAGACCTTCCACACGGCATCCCCAAAGGTGACATATGTTTGGAGAGAAATTATTTTTCTCAGAGCTCCTGTGTGGAGTTATTGTAAAAAAAAATTATAGTGTGTAATTCACACGCAGTAGAAGTGAAACTAGAAAATCGCTAGATGTCGCTTTTTTTTCTTTTGCCTGTTTATTTTAAAGTGGTTTGAAGATTGGATACTGATTTACAAAAATAAAAATGTTCATTTTTTTGGATTTCGTAGGATTCGAACCTTCGTTCGCTGAATTTCTCAGGCCGCTGAGATTTGCGACACACTACACCGCTGCGCTATGGGACGCTCGCGGCGAGGCGCAAATTTACCGTATTATGTTAGAACCGTAGACCCGTAATTTAATATATTTTAGTGACGCATTTCAGTTTCATCCAAATTTCAAATCAATAACATGGCTAAAGAAGTTTCACTTAAAAAATGTATACAAACCAGCGCACGAGAAATAAAATTTAAATCGAAATTATAGTTTTTGAGAGAGGTTTATTCCTACCTTTAGGGTAATTATTTCTAGATTCCCACTGCTGTGTAAGAACATTTACAACTGGGTTACTAGCATGAAATCGAATAACATTTTAATTTAAATCTCAAATACTCTTTCCAATTAAAAGTATTGCTGTTTGTGTGTTTTACAAGTAACCTACCTACGAAGCTTAACAAGAAGTATTTATATTAATTAAGAAAATGTTTGTGCTTTGTGGTTAACAAACTTTGAGAGAAAATGTTTTATTTTATTATGAAAAATGTAATATATAACGAAAATGTAATCATTCTGAAACTCCTGTACGCATTCATTAATATTTTGCAAGAAAATGAGTTTTCAATGAATTAAAAACTATACTATATTTTCTACCTTTTCGAATGTCATAATTAACAGTTATTAATTTAATATTTATAATTTTTGAAGTGATACTTCTATAGCACGGCTGTGATTTGAATTTCGGATGAAACGGAAATTACGATTGAAATTACCTGCGACGCATCAATTGCGCTCATTGGCCGCTTTGATAATGATGTCACTTTTAAAAGCTCTCCTTTTGGTTGAGATATGAAATGGAAATAATGCGATGTCTGCGCCCATCGGTCGCTTTGATTATGACCTCACTTTTCAAGTATTGGTTGAGTTGTGGTAAAGTTTCGCTTCTACCGCGTGTAAACCATTGACAGAGATCGACAGGAAACTGTTAAATTACTCCTCTACCCGGTTTTGCATGTGTTACAATTTTTAATTTTAAAAGATCATTTCTTATTGAACAACAAAAAATACATTGTTTTAATTTCGTTAATCAATATTTCAAAGCTTCACAGACTATCATGGAAAAGAAATTACTTTATGTTTAAATACATTTTTGGACAACAAAAAGGAAAATCAATATTTATGATGCCAGAAAACACCGAATTAGAGTTGTGCTCAATGGAAAAATTTTATAAACGTTTTTGTTTGCTTACATATTTTTTTATTCCTCAGGGACAACGTTATCCACAGAAATGCTCTGTGAGGGTTTTTTTAGGGAAAGGAAGGAGAGGAAATTCTGGGAAGGAAAACATTGTGAAGCGTGGGTAGAAATGTAGGGGTCAACGTGTCCAGGAATGACGAACCTATGAATCCATCCCTCCCACTGCGGTGCAAGGCGATGGGTCGAGAGAGCCCGGCTAGAGATTAAAAGGTCTCCCTCAACCAGGCTCTTCGATCTGGCCCCCCAGGTGGGCAAATGCATTCGCCCCCTGGTTTTTTTTTTTTTACATGAGCTCCACACAGGAGGCCCCGAGGAAAATAATTTCCCCCAGGGCCTATGTCATCTTTGGGGATACTGTGTGGAGGGTTTTTTCTAAGGAAAGGAAGGAGAAGAGAGTTCTGGGAAGGAAAAGGGTTTAAGGGTTGAGTAGGAATCTGGGGTTCAGTGTGTCGTAGTCATCCGCCGCCAAGACCTAGACAAACCTTACCCCATATACCCGGGCACCCCTGCTAAATCACCAAACGTAGCGAACCACTTCGGGTGATCTATGGCAGAGGTGTTGGTTATTCAATAAAGATTCCCGGGGCAGCGGTACCAAATTGAAAGTTATACAAAAATGGTTTTCGAGGCGGCGGAACCCATACCCGCCTACTAATTGAAAATGTTCCATTGTACTTTTCCTCATAAAATGATTATATTATATACCTATGCAAGTAAGAAAAATGGCGTTACTTGAATTGCTTGTGTTATTGCTGTGTATGTTTTTGGGTCCCTCCATGTCCTAGAATTTCATTAAGATTCATGAATGTATCTTATGAGGAAATATCACCTAGCATTGCTGCCCGCAGTACCTATGCTAAATTGCCCGTCTCGGGCCACGCTTATACATGTTATGAATAGCCTCCCATCAGTTACACGTCACTACATTTATTATAAAACGTAACGCAAAGCATGTAACACGTGTTATATTATAACACATTATTTTATTAACGAAATACAGATAGTACATACTGCCAGTGTATCTACATTGGTAACCATACGTACATAATTTAAATAATCTTATAAGTTTGACTTGCTAATGGCGTTGATAATTTATTTTGTTTCAAAGCCAAATTTTTAACACGATTGGATCTATTAAATGACCTTTTTAATAAAACTCAGATAATAGATAATAGCCATATTTTTAAACCTACCGTTGTTTTAAACGGAGCTTTTACCACCTATCCTGTCCAACGGTAATTAAGGGTTTCATGATATCTCAGAAATATACGATTTCAACACCCTTTTGAAAAGTGATTAAAAGTAATGAAAAAAATTGAAAAATATGCCTTAATCAGTGTAACTCAAATATATATTATATAAAAAGTAACTCAAATAAAAATATTTTTTTACGTGAGCACTGTTTCGGCTCGTTTGTGGATTTATTTTTTACTAGCTTTTCCCCGCGGCTTCGCTCGCACGGTATTATGGGAAATTACTGTAGCGCTTGCACTTATCAATTATCTCCCCCCCACCCCACCCCCATCCTCTCCCGCATTCCATATTCCCTTACATTCAGTATTCAAACATCTCGCCTACCACATAAATTTCATAATGCTATAGCTCCAAGAAAAAAAGAATTACTTATCCAATTTTGTTCATTCGTTCGGAATTTATGCGCTTACAAACATTTCGAATGTTTATTTTTATTTAAATATTTGGAAGTTCGTTAATATAATAAAAAATACTCTATTTATCATTCAGTCTTTATAATCGTTACGAATTATATTTTTAATATAGGAACTCTCATCTGACATTTATTCCAAGCTTGTCCAAAAAAAAAACGAATTGTAGTATTTGAATTTTCTGCAGTAGTAGCCGACCAGTAGACTGAGTACTTACCAGCATAGAGCCCAAAAATATATCAACATTGTTTCCATGGAAAAGATTTTTTTCTGACGTAAGCAAAAACTCGCTTTTGTTAGCGACAGAAAACGTATAACAAATATAATATATTAATATTTATAATTTCATAACGCCAGAGCTTACCATCATATACAACCTGTAGTCTGCGCATATAATTTAGCTTTATATTGGTGAAAGAATTATTAAGGTCTTTATATTGTGTTATGCGTGAAAAGGTCATAAACAAACTCGAGCAGTTTCGCATTTATAATATTAGTATGGATGGATATGGATATCAATAGAAATCCGGGAGAATAAGAATTATTTCGTCGGAATTTGATAGATACTATTTAATATTTGAAAAAAAAGAGAGTAAAACAAAATACTTTTAAATAAAATTAAATAATTTTGTAAAACACCACTATTTAATCAAAATTATTAACACGTTTCGAAACCAACGATTTTTTCGTGAAGATCAGATTAAGATTAGTAAACACAAAAAAGACAAAAAGTATAGACAAATAAATACTATAGAACAAAATATTATATGGTGAGGTGATTAATTACTTAAAAAATGTCATCAATGATATAAAATGATGATATAATGATGTAAAATGAAATTTAAAGTCTAAATAACAAAAATAAATCATTACAAATTAAAATGTTAATATGAAAATAAATTTAAGAAATGGCTGTTTGAAAATAATATTTGGTTATTTATAATATTAAAATCTAGTTTCAAAATAAATTCTAGATTAATAAATTCTAGATTAATCTAAGGATAGAAACTAAATTAATCTAAAAGAACATCTAAGGTGTTTATAACAGTTATTTCGAATTTGCTAATCAAATTTTGAAAACAAATCATTCTTTTTATATAAATACAGGGTTAAAATTTTTACATCAATTCGTGTTTGTATGTAAAAATTACAAAAAGGGTTTACATTTAGATAACTTTGGTTGGTAGTAATTAATGATAATTAGTTAATAGTCAATTAAATATTATAAATAACAAAAAAAAAATTAAAGCGACGCCATAAAGTGCATTTGCAAAATTCTTTGAAGAAAAAAAACAATAAATGCAGGTCGATAAGTTATCTAGGATTACCTACATTTTAGTAAAGTGTATGTGACTCTCGTTTGCGGAATTTGAGATGCGGGATGTGAGAGTTAAACTTGTGGTCCACAATCGAGTAGAAAAAATTGATATTAATTTTCCTTGTCTTTTCGCCAGTTAAATCTTAGAAAAACTCACCAAACATTCTAGAAATCTACAGAATAAATGGTCCCGTTATCCACAATTTACAAGCCTCATGTGTTACATCTGAGAACCTCAACATTTCTCGCGCACACAAAAGGTTAAAAGCATATCCCTTAGTTGAATTAATTAAAGGGTTTTTTTTATTGTTTGGATAAGGCCCAGCAATTAAGGTTACCCCATAAACAAAGCTGCAAACGAGAGGGTTGAATCCAGGGAAATAAAAATGTGACTTTGGTGTTCATAACTTAAAAAAATGTTATTTTTAATTATAAAATAAATTGTGTGAACTAGATTGTGAATTCACGAAATTGTTATTTTTCTAAGTAAAAGCTTCTTTAGCACAGTTGTGATTTGAAACTCAATGAAACGAAAAATAACGACACTAAAAACAGACGAGTTCGTACATCTATGGGATTAAGCCTGCGAGAAAATGAGGTAGACTAATTAAATTTACCATTTTAAACTTTTTTTTCTTTTACCACCATCTTTTTAATATATATACATATTTTTGAAAAGGTAGTAGCTTTGTAAAGTATAGCTTTAACAAGCTGAAACCGATAACAGTAAAAAAAAAATTAAGCGGAAATAAGGTTTATATGTTTAATTATACTATTATAATGGGATTTTAAATATGAACAAAAATATTTTTTTCTGTTAAATTAGTCGTTAAAGTAGCCTAAAATAATCATTTTTGTAAAAAGATATAATTTGAAGACAAAATAATATTCCCTGCCAAGATAAAACAAGTTTGTGCAGGTAGAAATAAAATTAGAACATCAAAAAGATATCAAGACAACATCGAAGTATCAAAATTTAATACCAAACTAATGCAAAACAATTATATCTATTTAGGAATAAAATATTTCAACAACCTTACGATTGAAATAAAAAAATAAAAGATATCAATAAACTGAAACTCCAACTGAAGTAATACTTCACCAGGAATAATTAACTAAATAATTGCCTTTTTTTCTCTTTCTTTATATTCATTATCAGTCTATATTCATCTTTATTTTATTTAGATTTTTCTAATAACTCACTTAAGTGCTCAATATTTTAGTATGTAACCGAATCCTATGTATGTACACCTACAATGATGATCCAGAAGTTTCAATTGTTCATATTGTATACTTACCTATTGCATAATGTAATTTTATTTCCGTTATAATAAGTGTAACTCGCTCATCAAGCACAAGAACTAGCTTCTTCTTTGGTGAGATTGCAATTATATTCTGTACCGATATGTAATTTTTATAACACTACTGTACACTTATATATATATCTATATTAAATAAATAAAAACATTTAAAACATTACATTACGAGTACATAAGTATGCCTATGTAAAATTTCAAACCGAGCTTAGTTAACGGAAAAGGTAGTATATAAGTAACAGCATTGAAAACTTTGCCAGTAGTTTATATCGGCGTTGGAAACTTCGAGAATAATGTTCTAAGGGATGACCAAATTGAATTGAGTTCGAATGTGAGGTAATAGAAGTTTTGCAACAGATGTGTTAATTGACACAGAAAGCAAAAAGCAAGTTTACAGTTACCAGCAGCATCGTAAACATCCGGTATTGGGACTCGGAAGTTTTAAAGAACGGATACTGTTTATTGTTATGCTTTTGCTCCCTGATCATGAATCGGATCGTTTGAATATGTCAATAATATACTAGCGCGTGCTGCGTGACCAAGTAAAAAAATTTTGTGTGCACATTTTTACAACTTCGGAATTTTTGTCGTTAAACAATAATTATGTAAATGGTTAATCACAATTTGATTTAAAACTTCCTTAAAGGTACCTACATCAGGCACTGTAGCTTATAAAAAGAAAATAAAAGTGCATTAAAAAAAAAAAAAAAGTGTGTAATTTGGACGCGGTAGAAGTGAAACTAGAAAGCCGCTAGATGTCGCTTTATTTTCCTTTGCCCGTTTTTTTTAAAGTGGTTTGAAGATTTGATATTTATTTACAAAAATAAAAATGTTATTTTTTTTTTGGATTTCGTAGGATTCGAACTCCGTTCGCTCGATGTCTGGTCTCGCCGGCCGCTTGGATTTGTCCGGCACCTTAGCCGTTGCGCCACGGGAGGGTCCAAGCTGGGGTACGAATTTAGTGCATTATATTGCGACGACCAGCATATAATAAATTTTAATGACGTGTTTCCGTTTTATTTGAAATTCTAATCACCAACGACGCTACAGAAGTTTCACTTCAATAACGTCTCTTCTTGTTATAATATTGCTGTGTAATATTGCTATATGACGTTGGAATTTATACAACTTTCTCTGTCTTTCTATTCCGCAATATCGATCATCTCGTTGATGAATCAAAATCTCCGAAAAATTTTAATTTAAGCTGATTATGCAAATACATGTAAAATTTTACCCTATTTGTTACAATACTCCGACTACTCGTAAATTTCTTACAATGTACAATTTATTTTTGTGGGTTTACTAGTAGGAAATTTCAAATTATCATACTAATGTACCGGATCGTTATGTTTCCCGTTGTTATTATAAAGCAAATGTAATATGGAAAACACAGACATGTGTAATTAATAATTGATCTATGGTGATTATTCGAATATTTCTTTCATCATTAACTCAAAACTTAGTTAATGAAGACAGTATTAGCGAAATTCAATCACATCTGGGACTCGAACCCGAAAGCATTCCATGTCAATTATCAGACATACGTGTAATTACGCCCTGATGATGAACACTATGTTCATATAATGTTCATCATCTATAACATTTTTGTCAATAGTTGTTACTTGTTGTCTTTTGTTATTTTTATTAAAATTGATCTTATCCTGACGAAGAAAACTTTGTTTTCTAAACTTGTTATTAATTTTGATTAAAAAGTGATGTTTACAAATTTATTTGTTTTCACATAATTTATTATCATTTAAAAATTAAATCTTTTGTTTAACCATGTTTTCAAAAAATTTGTCACTATCATCCATTAATTGATATCGCGATCAAACGTTCATTCAAAACGAACTAAATCCCTTACAACCCTTACTGACCTTTCGTAAGTTGTCGTCAACGTCTATTGAAAACTACAAACTCACTCCGGTTAGGTTAGATTGAATAAAGTTAGACTGTCACCCGAGTTGTTGGAATACCAAACACGCCGCATCACTTACAACTTGCGTAGGTATAGTAGAAATGTCTAGAATACCGATGCCGCGCTAAAACAAACTAGTCATCAAATCTGGCTTAACTTTATGTCGGAACGGCGCTTTTAAGAGACAGTTCTTTGTTTTAATCACGTTCATCTCAGACAGGGCGACAGTTGACCCTTGACCAGTCAAATCTTTTGGTTTAGGTAGGTCGTCGAATTTAAAAAATACATTATTACAGGTTGTCGCAAGACTTTTATCTGCCGGAAGAATGGCATTACTAACCTTATTTCTTGGGAATATTAGTGCGCCAACAGAACTGTCGCGCGCAAATATTGTTACCACAAGTGAGTGAAATGGCATCCAAATTAACTATGCATCCTACCACATTTAGCATTCGCTACCAAATAAGGGACCGAAGATCTACAGGTCTCTCGGATAAGGAAGATTATTTAATATTGAGAAAAAATTTATGCGGTTTATTTATTTACGCGGTAGAAATAAAATCTTCAGAAAACTAAACTTCGAGAGAATGAGACGAATGCAGAGTATCAGGAGTAGGATAATCGTAGGGTTGGTGGGGTAGGATATTGTCACAAAGTTTAAAAATTAGTTTACTTTTTATTCTGTCTTTCATTTTTCCTCTCTTTCTACAATTACCCATAGCCTTATAAAAAAAAGAAATTCACCAAGATATAACAGAATGGAAAATCGGAGAGGAATATGATTAACGATTACAAGCTGACTTATTTTATTTGCCTACATCCAAAGTAGTTCTGGGTCGATCGTATTGTATCGTATTATCATATAAACCACCCGATCATATTGACTCGATCACAAACCAACAATGGTCGATCGGGTTACTGTTTCAATAAAGATTCAATCATCTGCTCAATTAACCATCGCCCGTTAGGTGTAGTGAGCGACAGAGAAATAGAGATAGTAGAAATCTACTATCATATCAGACTATCATTTAAGTTCCAGTTAACGGAGACCTGTTGGAAGCCGGTTGGAAAATAAAAACTGTGCAAACAATGCAAACGTTATTTATTTTGTAAGTAATCTGGTAGGTACTCACTTCAAAACTGGTATCTTATTTAATGGTAGACAAGGTCTGAGGTGTCACGATCAAGTGAATAAAATATAGAATAAATCAGTCGGGTCATGTCGGAGTAAAGAGTAGAATAACAGAAGAGTGTGTATGTATGAACATGAATGAAACGAAAAATTCTGTGGCGGTCTACCATTTCTGCTTACGCCTCCGAGAAAAACGGCGTAATGGTAATATTGAAACCTTTGCAATAATTGTAGTTTCTAGCTTTTACCTTTCTACCTTCTAATTCACATCATATTATTAGCAATTAACACACTGATTAACTTTCCCGCTACCGAAACAATTCCTGGTTCTTTAAGTAAATGTATAAATTAGTTGAATAAATGTATAAAAAGTTCCAAGTAAATCAGTCTCTGGTAACTGGAACCTGGAACTACGTGACAATCCATTTCAGATTTTTTAACGATTTATTGACTTGTTTTTTTATCTTCCGAAAAACAAAAAAGCCTTCTTTTTTTTTTTTTTGGCGAGAACGTGAATCGATGTGCCCCGTCTACGAAATTCATATATCTACGGTCGACTTACTACCTTATGTACCGTATTAAAGATCGGGTACATTCGATACTACCTAATACCTACCTGAACGTACCTAATACCCTGACCAACAAACACGGCGGCCCGCGGTGGTGCATCGATCTATATATGGCATTTTTCTCGCAAAGTACCCGATCTCATCGACAGTGGGAGAGATCGACCCGGGTCGTCTGAAAAGGTTGACCCAGCTATAAGCTGAAGCGGTCTCACTGAAGGCTCTTACCTAGTCTACATATAAGCTGTGTAGATAGTGGTACAATATTAACACTACCCGAGTAGTTGCAAACTGGTTACTAACTGGTTAATGAGCCCACGCTTATCGAGGATGCACAATATAAACCCAGTTACTAATAGTTTACACATATATGTGCCTAATTAGGTGGTCGGCACCACAGCACAAAGCAATAACGTACTTAGAGAGAATGCTTGTTTAAAATTTAATGGAGGTATTATCCCGTTACCAAGTTTAGAAACTTCCTTCCGATCTCAAGGTGACAAGCCCAGCGTTATGTTCGTATTTGAGTTATTTACACATTTCGCTGTGGAAAAGTTTCAAAATTAAGATCCCTTATGTATTATTCAATTACTTCATGTCATCAAGGGGTTACCTGAAATAGGGGTTAAAAAAAAATCATCTTTTAAATATTTCTTCGATAAAATAATTATTTGATAAAATAGTCCTTTGATACGAGCGCAAAATAAAATACATATAAGTCATTGTCGTAATTGAATAATGAATTTTGAAATGAAAACTTCTTTGGTGATTTGAAACTCAATGAAACGTAAACGAGCGATACGAAAAAGAGACTAACACATACATCTACAGGATTTAGCCTGTGAGAGAATAAGATTAAGAATTAAACCGGTTTTCTCTTTGCGCGGTACTCATAGGCCTCTTCTTTATGCGGTAGAATAAAGAGAAATAAATAGTAAAGTAAATAACGGTAGAATGAAAAGTAAAACAATTATTAAACACGGTAACAATATTAAAATAAATGAACCCTACAATTATACCACTCCTGATACTCTGAATTCGTCTCTTTCTCTCGAAGTTTTCTGAAGGTTTCACTTCTACCGCGTGTGAACTGCACACTTTCATTTATATATTTTTTTTTATTTTATTAAAATTTAAAGCATGTTTTGTGAAGGCTTAAGGAGATATTTAAATTTAAAGAAGCCAAAGGTAACGTTTATCGCCATCTTGGGCATCGGAAGGTTAAAAAATCATTAATTTTGAAAAAAAGTACAAATGAAACCATTATTGTAAAAAAAGAATCCAACTCAAAATCGTCTTTGCTTAACAAAAGGATATCATTTTTGGAATACTTAATCATTTTAGCACTTATTTTAATAAATTAAATTAAAAAGTATACCATAAAAATAGTATTTTAATAAAATAAGTCTTCAACAAAAGAATAAAACGTACATCAACAGGTTTTTCTTCGACTTTAAAAAATACAGCTCGTTTAACTGTCAAATGTAAATAATGTAAAGCAAAAATATTATAAAGCGAAACTTTGCTTAACAAAAGGATATCATTTTTGGTATACTTAATCATTTTAGCACTTATTTTAATAAATTAAATTAAAAAGTATACCATAAAAATAGTATTTTAACAAAATAAGTCTTCAACAAAAGAATAAAACGTACATCAACAGGTTTTTCTTCGACTTTAAAAAATACAGCTCGTTTAACTGTCAAATGTAAATAATGTAAAGCAAAAATATTCAAAATCGTCTTTGCTTAACAAAAGGATATCATTTTTGGTATACTTAATCATTTTAGCACTTATTTTAATAAATTAAATTAAAAAGTATACCATAAAAATAGTATTTTTACAAAATAAGTCTTCAACAAAAGAATAAAACGTACATCAACAGGTTTTTCTTCGACTTTAAAAAATACAGCTCGTTTAACTGTCAAATGTAAATAATGTAAAGCAAAAATATTATAAAGCGAAACTTTGCAAATTCCACCGCATTTAATATTCAGAGGATTAAAATGAAATCTCGTTGCTAGTCGTAAAATATTCAACTCTCGAACGGACAGGCTAAATAAACCGCCAACGGGACTAATTCAATGTTTTTCTTTGACAAACCGCCCGACTTTCAGAAGGGTCGTATGTCAAATGAATGGGGATGTTTGCATGAGTATGTTTTGTGATTTCCTGTGTTTAAATGTCTGGTATTGTGCGCATTCTTTATTAAAACTAACTCCACCGAGAGCTGTCAAACAAATACACCCTTCAAAAGGTTTGAGTAATGAACAGCTCTAGGTAGACTGAAAATTAACCAAGGCGCGAATGTCCTACTTATTAAGTACGAAAACATCTTTTGAAATTATTTGATTTTCGTTTGATAAAGAGTAGGTTTCAAGTTATCGACTTGTATTGAAAATCATTTTTATCTGTTTTATGTAACTGTAATCGTTGTTTTATATTGAACATTTCTTACAAACTAAATCGAATTCTTATATGATAAAAGGAAACTGAATTTATAAACTTCCATCGCAATATTTGATTATCATAATACTAGCTTTTCCCCGCGGCTTCGCTCGCATGGTATTACGGGAAATTACTGTAGCGCTTGCACTTATCAATTATCTCCCCCCCACCCCACCCCCATCCCCTCCCGCATTCCATATTCCTTTACATTCAGTATTCAAACATCTCGGATACCACCTAAATTTCATAATGCTATGCTCAAAGAAAAAAAGAATTACTTATCCAATTTTGTTCATTCGTTCGGAATTTATGCGCTTACAAACATTTCGGATGTTTATTTTTATTTAAATATTTGGAAGTTCGTTAATATAATAAAAAATACTCTATTTATCATTCAGTCTTTATAATCGTTACGAATTATATTTTTAATACAGAAACTCAAATCTGACATTTATTCCAAGCTTGTCCAAAAAAAAAAACGAATTCTAATATTTAAATTTTCTGCAGTAGTAGCCGACCAGTAGACTGAGCGCCTACCAGCATAGAGCCCAAAAATATATCAACATTGTTTCCATGGAAAAGTTTTTTTTCTGACGTCAGCAAAAACTCGCTTTTGTTAGCGACAGAAAACGTATAACAAATATAATATATTAATATTTATAATTTCATAACGCCGAGCTTACCATCATATACAACCTGTAGTCTGCGCATATAATTTAGCTTTATATTGGTGAAAGAATTATTAAAGTCTTTATATTGTGTTATTCGTGAAAAGGTCATAAGCAAACTCGAGCAGTTTCGCATTTATAATATTAGTATGGATTAAAAAAATCATTGCCATTTATACACAAAGCTTTTTTACTCAAATACTTCTATTTTCAATTTTCGGGCCATTTCTTGGATCGGCTGATAACCAATTTAAGAAAAATGCGTGTGTGCGTTAGTGCCACCAAAATTTAATAGAAAGCATAGTCATCAACGACGAATCCATCTGCTGAGTTTCTGCTAGATCGAGTATCGGGAAGTGGGTTGATTTTCACTTCCAAGATTTGCGTTCATTCAAGAAAAGAAAATCGAAGTTCATTTTAAAAGTCAACCCGAAAAATACAACATTTTTTTAACTATAATACTACTACTAAAACAGTTTCGATTTTCCGCCATGGTTTAATGCAAAATAATACACGCTAATTTAAAATCTGCAATTAGTTTTCTTGTTTGATATTATTTTTTATTATTTAGGCTTACTTTAATACCATTCTCCATACGATCTGGAGGAGCACTGGTGCTCTCCTATTGATTGAGGATGAGACGGGGAATCAGCAGGACACCTCCGCTAGTTCTGGTCATCAAGGCCGAAAAACCCTTGTTATTTTTGTTATATCTGCGGCGTTTTCGCTATTCTCAGCCAAAATGCAAACACCAGTACACATAGCAGGCAAGCCTATTTTACACATTCCAAAGTAAAACTTGGCGATCAAGATATGTCTCACAAGGTGTGAAGTTTACGAATGTGGACGAGGGAACATGTGATAAGTTAATAATTTATCTATGGTTTTCTAAATCACAACCAATGGAAAATACCACAGATTTCCAGAAACTCTTGAAGACCTTTTTGAAGTGAAAAATTCTTTAGCACCATTGTGATTTGAAACTGGATGAAACGAAAAAACGACAATAAAAAGAGACAAACACATAAATCTGTAGGATTTAGCCTGCGAGAGAATGAGAGAGACTAATAGTTCTCCTCTTTGTGCGGGTTTCGTAGCCTCCCCACACTTGTCTACTTAAGTTTTCTGAAATTTCACTTCTACCGCGTGTGAACTGCAAACTTCTTATTTTAATATTTCATCCTCTACGAGATCACGAATTCATCTTATACAAGATTTCATCTTATACAAGATTTCATCTTGTAACGAGATATTTTAACAAAGCAAATAGTATTTTTCAAAGTAATATTGGATAAATAATTTGTCCTAAGCTCGAACTGAGCATGGGATGGAATTTCAATAGAATTCGCTTCACAGAAACGAATATCAGCATTTTTCATTTTGATATCGGATACCGAGGAACAACTACCGCTTTGTACGTGAATAGTAAGTAACGTATTTCTGATCCATGCAAAATACAAACAATTTTACACAAAGTGCAAATACACAAACATTTAAACCAGATTTTTTTTCTGAAAATTCAATGGGTACTTCAAATATTTCCACGCCAGTGTTTGGTAAGCACCTTCTTTCATACATTTGTCAATGTTCTGACTAATTGACGGCCTTTTTGTAGGGGGACAAATGATTTTCTTGATCTGATCAATTTTGTACTCCCGATCTCCCTCTCTCTCCGTTCTCCCTTCTTTTCCCAAATATTCCATCAACCTCACAAAATTTTCCCAACAGTAATGTAACACGTCCTTTTATTCCGTCCCGCGGAACTGGGGTTCAAATACTATATTTCCACCAAATGAAATGCAGAACATAATAAGCATATAATAACATATATAAATAAACGTACATTTGTGCACTTTCCATAGGATATGTGCATATTTGTGACTCAGTCGTTTCTTATGTTTCATCCGTCCATAGACGAGAACTGCTGCTCTTCTCAGGGTTTAGGGGCTTAAGCCATCAGAAACCATTGCATAAGCTCCCCAGCATGCCCGTGCAATAAATTGTTGCATTAAATGGTTTAAGAGTTGCGCAACGGCAGTGTGATAAATAGCATCCTGGTATTAAATAATGTTTGAAATGAGATTGGTTTCTTTGAGTAGTTTACATTGCCAACATTATTATTAGTTTAAATTTCAATGCAAAATATTATGAAAAGAATTACATTTGAAAACGCAACGTGATCGGTCAAAGGAAGGATTTAAATTCCAGCAATTTTTTAATAAGCTTTTTCCTTTTCAAGATCATATCTAGCAACAACTCTGATGCTAAAGCACCTATTGATGATATCTTCGTTCTGTTGAATATAAATTTTTCAAAGATTCCTAAATATGACCTACAGAACTGGAGAAATAAAAAGAAAGAAAAAAATATGAAACTTGCGTCTGGCGTCGTTTGCTAGAAGCGAGATATGAAATGATCGTGGAAGCAATCGATTAAACTTTTAAATTAGGCCTTTTCTACAATTGTTTGACCAATATCATGCAAAGTTTGGGTTATATTTTGAGAGCTGTAAAGGATTTTAAATTAGGAACTCTGGTCCAAGTTTTTAAAATTTTTCTAATGAATAATTTAAACATTCTTACTTAAATAACTGCATATTTATTTTTATTTTTATAGTTGGTTTTAATATGTTGTTAAAATAATTGTAAAAGTTTTTATTTTTCAAGAACCCCGAAAATCACCGTAACTATATGGTGAATCGTGTGACGTCATCACTCTCCAAAAGTTTTATTTATTTTCTACAGGTGTTGTCATTTTATATGGAATAATCAATGGAGGAATGACTTTAGGTATCAGAAGTCGAGGCGTTTTTTATTCAAAATTAACTGATTTTAATACAGAAAAACATTAGGTAAAATGTCAATATCTCATCGCTAATGTAATTGTATTGTACGTAAGTGCAATAATAAATCTATGACCGCACCTGATAAACAGTTTATAAGTGTTCCACGATCTGCATTTCTACGGCAAAAGTGGTGTGATGCTATGAAACTAATCAAAAAGAAAATTGCTCCTTTAATTAATTAATGGTAATAAGATGATAGTAGCTTTTATTCCGCGAAATTCAGCACTTACATAGTCCGTATTATATTTAAAAAACATCATTTCGTCATCATTTTGGTATCAAATACTGGCAAATTATCAGATTGTCCGCCAATATATACCTTTTCCGTCATCATTTTAATTGTTGAGGACCTAAATAATGTTTGAATTAATACATCTATTAAAATCTCTATAAACAATAAGTAAATAAACCAATAACATGAAATTTTGACAACACCGGCGGCTTGCGTCATACATTTCAATATAACTTCAAAATGCTGTCACCAGTTGACCGGAGAATTATGGAGAGCAGTGACGTCAGCACTAACAATTTAATAACACCAAATTGACAATGTGTTAAAGAGACGATTTAAAATTTACTTTTTAATCATTTTTTTTTAAACTAATTTTAATGAAATTTTGGTCTCCGGTGACTTTTTCAATGACCTTTTTCTTTAAATTTTTCTTCAAAATCTAAGAAAAAAAAATTTCTTCCGCATTGTCATTGGTCATTCAGCCGATTAACGGCCCAAACTATTATCCCGCCCCTATATGTCCGACACTTTTTTTTGGTGTTTTTGTAGAAAAAAAAAAATTAAAAATGTCATAGGAGACCAAAATTTTATTTACACTTTTTACTCCAAATTATGTCAGGAACACAGACATCACTAGTTTATGTAAGTCAATTACGTCCCTTCATAATATCAAACAAGTTTTTATCAAAAAATGATCCTATTTACTGACGTAATAAGTGAGTCGGGTTATGGTGCGTATACACGTGCAAACCGAAGCGGGAACCGATTGCTAGCGGCTTTGCCATAATTCGTAGTTCTACTCGCGCTTCAGTTTGCATGAGTACCTACATGCAGCGTTAGATCAACAAGTGTTCATGAGTGAAGGTATTAACGTTGATCTCTAACAGAAGTCATAATTACTTTAAAGTACTTAGTTGCGTATTAACATCAAAAAATGCGTCAAACGCTGTGAGTGTATTAACACTAATAAAGCCCACGATAACTGGTGAGTGTATAGAATATTGCTTAGTTTATTAACACCGACACTTCATGATATTATATTATGATACGTACGAGCGAGTGTCTAAAACGCTAACAAATACCACTAAGCATTAGATAACGAAGCCTTGCGTTACGCTTAAAGGATACCGTACCTCGAAGGTAATTACCTGTTCTGGCTGCGAACATTTTGAGCCCCATATACTCTAATTGTATCGTTATAGTAACCTCGTCTCCTTGATGAGCAACGCCAAATTATTCACTTGAAGTCATATTCTCAGGATAGGTATAGTTAAATTTAACGCAACATATTATTCGTAATACGAAATGGGGGTTTTCCACATTATTTTTGCCCCAAATTAGACATTGTGATTAGAGTTATGAGAAGAGATAAAATGATAGGCAATGTGATATGAGGGTGTAGCGTTTTTTTATGAATTTGAGAAAATACCTTAGCATTTTGTAGAATTTCAACATTTAACCCTCCGCCCGTCGCGTCTTTTTTTAACGCGAGGCGTTGCGCGGGGTCGCCTAGGACCTCAAAAATAAATATGACTTAATTATTGTCATCGCACACATTTTATGTGTTATTTTAACTGATTATAGTCAGGTGATAAGGGCTGCAGTGAAATAAAAAGAAATAATTAAAAAATAGATATTTATTTTCAATGTAAAAGCTTAAAAATCAACAAGGAACATTTTTTTATAATTTTGAATCATACATTTTTAATAGTAAACTTAAAAAAAAATCTAACCAATTTCTACGAAACTTATAACTATTTAAGAACAGTACAGACTTATTATTATTACAAAAAAAAAGATCAAAAACCAAGTTTATATGTTTTTTCATTGTATTTTGTTGATTTTTATTGAGCCTCACGCCGAAACACACTTATGTATCTCACAGCGCACATGCGCAGACCGAATGTCCGCGGCGCCAGTGTCAAGTACAGCCCCTTTTAGGAAGCTACCTAAAGTATGGAATCATTGGGAACATTTAAAATGTACATAATTAACATTTCTGTAAAACCTAGGCTTTTAAAGACCCCACGCGACGGGTCGAGGGTTAAGAATAGAAAAACTGCACGGAACAGAATATATTGATAACATTTTGAAGTTAAAAAAATCATGACACGCAGATTTTACGCTGTTTTATAATTATTGTGATTAGGTTGATTTATTATTTTTTGAGATTTTTAGTTTACACGATCAAAAATATTAAAATGATTGATTTTAGTTTGGATTATTGTGCGGTGTTGCGCTTCCTCCTTCTTCAGCCAACGTTTTGAATGGCGTTACAGTGTCCATTATCAGGACAGTTGTGTAGATTTTAGTTTGGATTATTGTGCGGTGTTGCGCTTCCTCCTTCTTCAGCCAACGTTTTGAATGGCGTTACAGTGTCCATTATCAGGACAGTTGTGTAGATTTTAGTTTGGATTATTGTGCGGTGTTGCGCTTCCTCCTTCTTCAGCCAACGTTTTGAATGGCGTTACAGTGTCCATTATCAGGACAGTTGTGTAGATTTTAGTTTGGATTATTGTGCGGTGTTGCGCTTCCTCCTTCTTCAGCCAACGTTTTGAATGGCGTTACAGTGTCCATTATCAGGACAGTTGTGTAGAATCTAGTGAAGTATTTATGAATCTAGAAAAGATAATATGTTGCCGGTATTTCAGTAAAATTATTTGTTAGTGAAATTAATGGAAGAAGTAGAAGAAATTAAATTTCCCAGTTACCTACGGATAACCTGAAAGTATTTTTGATCTTCCCACATCCATCATTAATAGTTGTTCTTGTAACTTCAGGTACTACTGAAAACTTTATTCGTTCATTGAGAAACTTAGTTACTAACAGATAGAGAAAGTCTTCGCAGGGCACATCGAAGACTCATCAAAACTAAACTTACTTATAAAGTGTACTAGCTGAAAGGCCGGGTGTTGCCCCCGCTTTAATTATAGTTATTTGATATGAGATATGGATAGCATCAATTTTCGACTTATTAAAGTGAAACTTCTTTAGCCCCAATAGTAATTTGAAATTTGGATGAAACGGAAGTGCGTCACAAAAATTTATTATTTGACGGATCATCGATTCTAACATAATGCAAACATGCAGGTAAATTTGCAGCGGGTAAGGCGCCTGACAAATCGCGGCCAGAGAGACAGACATCAAGCGAACGGAGGCTCGAATCCCACGAAATCCAAAAAATAAACATTTTTATTTTAGTGAAATTAATTTCCAATCTTCAAACCACTTTACAATAAATAGGCAAAAGAAAAGAAAGCGACATCTAGCGACTTTCTAGTTTCACTTCTACCGCGTATGAATTGCACACTCTGTTTTTTTTATGTGAAATGTGTACAATTTCATCAATAAGCGTCAACATTCTACTTTAAGCGGTGGAAAAAGGGGGTGAGGTTGGTTTTGGAAATCTTACGCATCAGTGACAATCAAGTTATCAAGTGTTCAATCTCAGGACAAAACTGTAGATTTGTTTCAAAAACAAACCTACACCAGAACACGCTTTACACGCCACTTGTGTTCCACGCTCATACCTCGATGCGATAATAAATAAACCCTGCAATTATCCTACTCCTGATACTCTGCATTCGCCTCGTTCTATCGAAATTTAGTTTTCTAAAGATTTCACTTCTACCGCTTGTGAACAACGCGCTCTGATTGTTTTATTTTATTGAACTCTACTTCCGAAATCTTATCACCTTTAATTTAACAAAAGTGTAAATTTTGATCTTTGAATCTTCCCCTAAAATATAAGTTAAGAAATTTCAAAGGCATCATACTTATATTCGTGACACGATCGAGATTTTTAGATGTCTTATTAATTACTTGGGTATTCATGATGAACCTGCAAGCTAGTCACCCAAAAGTCACCCTATCTGTCCCAGATAGTTGAGCCACTGATAATTAAACACCTTTTAAAAGTTTCTAAGAAAATGCTACAAATAAATTAATCGACAGGTTAGTAAAAAATGTTATGGCCACTACCAGTCAATTGAATTAAAATATACTAATTGTGCAAAATTTCATCTGTGTTGTTCAATTTTTTTGTTTTTGTTTTCAAAGAATAAAAATTCATAAGATTTAAACTTTTGTAAGCTTCATACATATTAGTAGAAAAATGTGTAGGGATGACAGTCGTTGTATGCCTATTTTAGTAACGCAATACGCACACATTTGCATTTACCGGGAAGAAGTAATCGTTCCATAAAGTAATCTCTTTGGTTTTTCAAGAAAAGTTGACATCTCTTCAATTCGCCTCTCGCAATCAGCTTCCTTTTAAACTTGCCTTCGAAAAGCCTTAGTGAACTATTATTAATTGCTCTCTCATATTAAACGCAGATAAATGCTAATGAACTGCGAAAGAATTTCGGCTTTCGGTGAGCAGTTTTTCTTCTTCATGGAATTTATGGAGTCAAGACATTTATAAAATTGGTGTGTATTGGTAGGATTTCACAGGATTCAGTAAAAAAGTTAAATATTATCATTACATTCGCCATCATTTAGAAACAACTAACAGAATAAACAAAATACAGACATTTTCTAAGAAATCACAAATTTCAGGGTAATTGGCATTTTGTAAGTTATGAGACATTCGCTTAATTATAGAATTTTCACATTTATACCATTGTTCATGGTTACTTATAAAGATGGATGATAATTTATTAGAATTTAGTTACAGTAGATTTAGTAACATAACAAGAATTTATTAGGATTTAGTTAGAGTAACATTCCGAAAAAAATCAGAGAGCGCAATTTTCATCGAGTTTTATTGAGTTTTAAATTACAACGGTGCTAAAGAAGTTTTCACTTTAACAACTAGATCCAGAACTCGATCAAAGTTATTTTTTATTGCATTTAATTGATTTAAGTTTAAAAAAAAGAATTTTTGAGTACTCTTTCAATAATATGTTAGAATTATAAGTTTCAGATAGTTCTGAGGATAACGGATGTTAGGTAGATTATAGTCACTTGCAATAATTATTTCTATTTTGGTATATTTAGAAATTAATGGTTGAATCGCGTCAATATGATTTTTGTAGATAATAAGATCACATGAACACTTATTTTGATTTTTCTTGTAGTTTTGCAGTTTTAAAAAAAATAACTGTTTGTCCCACTACGTAAATTTTCTAAATCCTAATGTTTGTAAAGCAAAATACATCTCTAAGAACCCGGTCCATTTCTGTCTTTGTGCACTCTGTTTCCCTGGTAATGCCATAACATAATGAAGTTATGTTTCTTAGACACTTCCGTTATCACAGCCACAAGTAAATAATTTCAATTATCCATCTTTTTACCAAAATAATCAGCGTTCTAAGCGTAGATCGAGTCTTTTGGGCTAAATTGAGCTACCTTCACAGTAGATGAAGTTCTAACTAAGTTATAATTAATGTGGCCATTTAAGAGAGGCACTGTTTTATTATTTGATCGAGTCTATCAGAAAGCCATTCTGCTTATAACGGTCTAATTAAATGAAAATGCTTTAGTGATAAACTTTAACTTGCTTAGACACATTTTCATTGCTTCTCCTTCTTGCTTTTCTCAACAATGAAAGCAATTTGAACATACACACATTGATGAGCACGGAAACATTGATGAACACAAACATCGATTAACATACAAACATACGAACATACAGATATTGATGAACATACAAACATCGATAATCATAATAATTAGATTGAAAAATTCGCTATCATAGATCCAAATGAATATGGCTTCCAAAAAAAGAGTACTGAAAAACTACTCCAAGATTTTTCCAATTATATAAATAATCAATCAAATAATAAATTCATTTATCGCTAACTCTAAAGCTTTAGACACAATTAACTCTATAAAACTGCTAACAACTGTAAAAAAATTGGAATAAGAGGAAATGTGTTAAATTTATTTAAAGATTATCTTAGATATAGAAAAATATGTACAAAAATAAATAATACATTTAGTTAAACAAAACATATATCTGCCGGAGTTCCACAAGGTTCCATATTGGGACCTACACTATATATAATCTATGTAACTATAATGAAAAAACTTTTCTCTTTTGTTAAACATTTTGTATTCGCAGAACATACGGCATTGGTCATATTACATAAAGATCTAAAAATTGCAATTGAACTCTTACAAATTGACTTTAATCAACTCTGTAAATGGCCACATGACGCAGGACTATTAATAAATGCTAAAAAAAACTAAAGTAATGCATATAAGATCACTTAATGCCAAATTTCAACGTAATCCTAATATTATTTCTCATAATTTTAATTGCACCCATAAAAATATTCAAATTAATTGTAAATGTGAAAGCTTAGAATTGGTTACGGAATATGTGTATCTTGGTGTTACAGTAGATTGTTTTTTTAAATAGAAATATTGCTTCTTATTGCCTTAGGAATAAACGAGCTATATTGATGAGATATTTTACAAACCCGATCATAAGCGACGATTTTATTTTGCGCCACTGTGTGACGTAATAAACAATTAATTTAAAAATAAAATTGTATGAATGTGATAAAAAGTGAAGTGACAGTTTTATTACAAATTTTCTTAAAAAAAGGAATCTCTATTTAAAATTTTAATTTTCTTTTATTTTATGTACTTTTTTGGGGACACCCCAGGTACGTAATTTTTAAGCTAATTCACATTTTCAATATAAAAATTTTAATATTTTAAAACAAAAATCTTAATTTTTGATAAGCACATCGGAAAGATTATTTTATCTAGATTTTAGAACATTTTTTTTTTCAAAAAGATTAAAAAATAACCAACAAAAATGAACATTTGAAATGCATGGAAAGAACCGAGAATTTTTGCGTGCAAACTTTGACAGGCAAAAGTTCATAGATATTATTTTCTCATTATTTGAAGGGTTAAGTTGACTTAAGCGTGGCAGGTTTAGAGGGGAGTATTTTCCTTCGCCCACTAACCGTTAGAAGGTAAAATCTCGTACGAGACATCTTACGGCCACCTGTAGGTGATGACACATAGATTTTGTTTGCAGATGCCTTTGAATCAATTTATTTATTGTCGAAGGAATATATTTATTTTTGTTTCGGAAGCTCAAAACGCCGAAAATGATATTATGGTCGTGAGCTGAGGGCTGCGTAAAACTTCTGCTATTTTTCAAAGAAAGCACCATAATTTTCTTTGCCGTAATCTCCGAATTGAAACAAGACAAAAAAATGATTACAGTTATGTTGAGCTAATAAATTTTCCTATATTTAACTATTATTCCATAGTTTTAGGATTCAAAAAAAAAAAAATTATATAATTTTTAAACGCGCGAATTCTGCGTGTGAGCTATTTGAAATTGCCGTGATAGCTTCTTATTCCGGTGTGTATTACATATTTTCTATTTATTTATGTTTTGTATGGTTTACTTGATAATCACAGATATAAATAAATATAAGAATTTAAACTAAATTTTTTTTATCTTTAACGACTGTTCAAAAGATTTGGGATCGCGAATGGTCAAAATTTGATTGCACTTAATTGGGATACTTAATAAAATAATACAATAATAAATTAATAAACTTCTAAAAAGTGCAGAACTGTAACTTTGAAAAACCCTACAACACAATCGGAACCGTCAACGACATTTGACAACGTGAAAACTAACAAGCACAGAGAAGCAACTTTGTAAGTCAATTTGGGATTATTGATAAAACGGGAATGAATTATATCAGTTTCCTAATAACGCAGACAGCAGAACGCGGGAAGATAATATAAATATTTAAAAAATCTTTTACGCGAATCAGGTGATATTGATTATTGTTCCAGAGTGGAAGATACTCTCAGTATCGCCCCGGTGTAAGACCACCATTCTGAATTGAAACGTTGCTTCAAATAGTTGTATTTAGTGACCAGAACTGAATAGCCAGGTACTTCCCCATCTTCCTCTTCCCCATCTCTTTCCCCTCCCCACTACCTTGAGCCTCACATCATACCCCAATTGGGGATGCCATAGTCTCACTATTCATACAAAAAAGTTAATTTGGTATTTTATGGCAAAGGATCACTCAAAACGTTTTGCAAAAATGCAATTTTATGCCAAAAAGCGCTGGAATGGCTAATATCCCGAAATATCTCAATAGCACCATTTGCGTAAGATGCGCAGCCCACGAGATGATACGCCTTATTTTACTAGCTACATTTAATTACACAACTTACTTCAATTTCTTTAAAATAACATGATACCATTTAACGATTCTTCTCCTTCGGCATCACGTCCCTTTTTTTTAAATCTCAACAATTTTACCGATTTTCTACCGCTTTCGTTCAACTTAATCCGATAGGTTTTTTTTATTTGTTCTCTAGACTTTATGTCCGGGTTAAATCTTCCCCACAGGAAAAACTTAACCCTTCCACACACTTTTCCACAAATTATCATCTAGTCAATCCACGCTATGTAATTGCATTATATAAGTATAATAAATACAAAACTATACAAGAACAACGCGTAAACCTACCAGAGACCATATGGGAAAATACTTCACCGACTCCAGATATTTTCATATCAGAGGGTTCGGCTCGATAGAACTCCTAACTGGACCGATAAATCGCTCAATATAAATATTTAAAAAATCTTTCATAATCCTACATGTGTTTAATATGACTGATATTTGCATTTTTATATGAAGATTCTTTGACAAATCTAATAAGCCTAAATTTTGAATTAGAGAGCTAGGTAGCCGAAATAACAAATGGTAATATTTTTATAGTCCGAGATAAATAATATTACTCAATCCGTGAAATTAAAATTACGTTTCAAAATATATATTACTTCCATCGCTAAAGTTCTTTCTCAAACATATTATAATAACTAGTTGTTTATATTTTCATTGGAGAGGAGTACCTACATGCATTGTAATGGAAAATTAATTAGGTAAGAGCTGAACGCTGGAGAGCAATATATTATTTTATTATGGCTTAACAAGCATAGCGTCTTAGCTAAAAGGGTTGTTAATGATGTATTTATATCGTAGCATCATAATGTATAATATTTTACAGACGGGACCGATCTGAACAACGTAATGAGCTCACGTTTGTACGTCCGCCGTAGCTAAAATTGAATATTCATCATGTTTTGTCGTCGAATTAATAAGAAAGTAAACCGTTTCAACAGTTTTTTTATTTTTTTTTTATTTCATGAATTTGGACTTGTTTGTTTCAACTTATTTTCAGATAATTTAATTATTTTTTTATTGAAAAAATATTCCATTATTACACTCCCGGGACGTGTAGGCCTGGGCGCTTCCGAAATGGAAGTATCCTGACCCACCGTAAATAAATAATATCGAAATTTGTTAATTTTTTAAATTGTTTGAGCTTTTTCGACTCCGATTTTTCGTTTATGGTAATATTAAAAAGCATATTACTACAAATTACTGCGAATGTGTACCATATTTTTGCCTTATTGTGGTGCCTTTATTTGAAAACAATCATTTCACTACAAAATATTGAATACAAAATACTTTCTTTCGTATGTCTTTTTTACGTAAATCTTTTTTACGTATGTGGATACATTTAACATGGCCATGCCAACTGAAAATAAATTCAACTCAACATCTCTATGAAAAGTAATTAAAAGCTATGACCAAAATAATTTTAATATAGCCTATAACCCTAACCTAACGTAACCCATTTAACCAATTTTTTTTCATCACTCTTCATGATTTTTCTGAGATGGTTCTGAGTTGTCCGGTCAGCATTTGACATGACTGTCAGAGTGTTTTCAGTTTTAATACTACAAAAACACTACAAATTAGTTCAAAAAAATTAATTACAACACGTAACATCGCATCGTTTTGTTCAAAACGTGTAGAGGTTAGTAGAGGTACAGTTCTTACCATTATTATATTTTCATTGTGACATAACCAGCTGAAGTTCTCAACAAGTTCAAGTTTTGAGAAATAGCTGCCACGCGTAATAATAATTGCAAAGCAGAACTTGTTTATAATAAACTGTTTTTAAAGATTAAATAATAATATTATTTAAAATAGGTATAAAAGAAATGAAAATTAGATTCCACAAAACATACTTGATAATAAAAAAAAAAGTTTCCTCTTATTTTGTAGTCTGCAAAATTTCATCAAGAAATATTAAAATTCTGATAAGAGGTGGCAAATGAAAAGGAGGGTAGTTTTTTCAAATCTCGTGTAGACGATAACATTTTTCTTGTTTTGAAGATCAAGTGTGCAAAATTTCGTCAATCTGGGAATAAACTGTAAATTTGCATAAAAAGCCATGCCAAACCAAAAATCATGATTAGTAGATTTGTTTTATTACATATGAGTACTGCCGTTTCTTCTTCAAGATATATTTTCAATAAAACAATCATCAGTTCTTTTTTCCTCACAAAAAAGCAAACAAACTACCAACCAAAACAACTATTGTAGGGCCTAACTGAAAGATAAACCAAAAGCACAAACCAAGTGTAAAGATTATTTTCATTCCAAGAGTGGCATAAAAACAAACAATCGATTACAGTACACACTCGCCGCCACTTTGTATTCCTAAATAGGGCTGTGCCCTACGTCCACGGAACTAACTGACCAAACGGGGGCATGTCCCACGTCCACGAAACTAACAGACTTGTAATGGCGCAAATATAAACTTGCAGAACACGTTTGCCCAACACTAGTCACGTAACTCCCGGGAAGTTGACCAGAAGGATTAACCAACTGAAGTGTTTCCCAAACAAGAATAAATATATTTTTTTGTGTAAAACTTTGTAGAACGTTGTTTCGTAGGGGGTTTGTTGGTTGTTGGAGAAGGGGGAGGTGGGGGGGGGGGGTGGTTTACCAGGAACACTCTCGTTGTAGGATTAAACGAGGATTGGACAAACATTCTCTCCTTAGTCGGGAACAACCAATAAAAATATATCTATCTCACAGTAAACAAAAAAAGTTTTGTATTGGAAGCGAAATTGTTCGTAATCGTTTAATTGATGGCAAACATCGAAATTTTTTTGGTCTGTGTCATTTGTACTTGCCTATATGTATACTGTTAATACAAGCAATTTTTCATTATGTAGACCACTCCTACATTGATTTTCCTCCTACATTCGTTACAATTTATTTATTCGAAAAGATTTTTTAACCAAATGAGTAAATTTCACTAATGGTGTGTAGGTGTGCGAAACAAAATTTCGAATACGTGACGTGCCTGCTTTTAAATTAACGAATTCATTAATACGTTATCATTATTCACATATTCAGAATGGAATATTTTAACTAGTGTTTATACGCTTTATTTAAGCACACGAATTTAATGGTGAAACCGAAAAGTTTATGTGAATACCGCACAAGAGTACGGCACAACTGATTCCAACCGTCTAGAGCCAATGAGACTATGGCATTCCCAATTGTTGGTATATTGTGAGGCTGAAGGTAGTAGAGAATGGTATGGAAGGATATGGGTAAGGATGTTGAGGAAGTACCTGGCTATTCAGTTCTGGCCACGAAACTTGGCTAAGCACGGCTATTTCAAACAACGTTTTAAATCAGAATAGTGGTCTTACACCAAGGTGTAAGAATTTTCCACTCTACAAGTGTAGAAAAGCTGTTTTAGGCTTATGATTTTTATGAAATTACTTTAATTTTTTGGTAAATAAATCAATGCTTAAGGTCATACAATAAAAAAAAATCAGTGTTTGCAATTCACACGCGGTAGAAGAAACTACAAAGTCGCTAGATGTAGCTTTCTTTTCCCTGTTTATTTTAAACAGGCAAAGATTGAATATTTGATATTGATTTCACAAAAAAAGGATTTATTCTTTTTGAATTTCATAGGATTCGAACCTCCGTTCGCTGGATGTCTGTCACTCTGGCCGCTGAGATTTGTCAGGCGCCTCACCCGCTGCGCTATCGGAGGCTCGCGCCGAACCGTGAATTTATCTCATCATATTAGAACCGAGGACCCATCAAATAATACATTTTAGTGACGCACTTCCGTTTCATCCGAATTTCAAACCACTAACGGGGTTAAAGAAGTTTCATTTCAACAACAGATAAATTGAAATATTTGAACTATTATCATTTGTTTAAGATATTTGTTTAACTTAAATTAAAAACTATAAAATAATATATATTTTATTATATTATCTTACATTATACTTGCATACATTTACCACCGTTATAAAAGATACACCGCTTTGATCAACAATCACTAATCTCATAGAATTGATGTTTTCTAATAAATTATTTTTTTTTACTAAATCATTGAAGAATATTATATATTAATATATATTATTATATATCAATATTAATCACCCTAAACGAAATATGAAACAAAATTATTGTTAATTTACTACTCATTAACTGAAATGTTAAACTTCTTGACTTTTCACAAAAAAATGTTAAAACATTTAAAAATTCTATCTTGATATTAATATCTCTTTTATTATTGGTAATTTCTTAAAAACTTAAATTAAAATTGTCAATCGATTTCGCCGATCGAAAATTATTTTTATTTTTATTTATTTCTATGTATTACAGTATTTACCTATTGACATTTTTACATAATAGATCAATTTTGAAAACATTTTTACATAATGTATTTTGCAATTTTATTATGTTGGGTGTAAGGTAGGTTTGTGAAGGTGAAACTGTGGATAGGTATTGTTGTATGTTTCGTGAACACCTCACTAGGAGAACCTGTGCTGAGGTGTTTACGTGTTTATTTACGTTTATGTATGACAAGTATTTTTGTGTTGTAATAGAAAGTTTTATATGTTTTTTTTTTAAATTTAATAGTTATTGTACATTGGTTATTTAGAAGAGAAAAAAAGTATTTATATATATATATATATATAAACATACACATACATACACATCCATATAAATATATATGTACATGCACATATGCATATACATATATATATATACATACGTATACATACGCATCCACATTCACATACACATACATATATGTACATAATTGCTTTGATAGTTAGCAAAATCGGTTAGCCCATTCAAATACATAAAATATTCTATCACAAATTAACTTATTTCCCATATAAATAATACTTCACATTTAAATTGAGAACTTTATAATATCCTATCTTGCTAAAGCATTTCAGAACTATGGTTGCCTTTTGAATACCTATTAACAATGGTAAAAGATTCAAGATAATAACAATATACCGTTGTAGTTTCAAGGCTTTGACAAAGCCATTATATCAAGTTTTTTCTTAAGAAATCAAGTACAAAGCAAGAATGGAAGAATACAACCTTATCCCATCTCATCATTTGTTTTCCTTGTACCTTGCGGATGATATTGTTCGATTCAAAGAAAGTTTCCTTGTAGGTATCAAAATACTCTCTTGTTGGGCTGGCCCCGTTCACAAAATACATTACAAGTAATTAGATTCCATTCAAATCCTTTTCAGTGCTCCACCCTTCACTATCTCAGCAAATGATCAATATTTTCGAGGTCCTGGAGCTCCATTTTTGCTAATTCATTAAAACGGACACGTGTTGCGCTTCCTCTTTATTTAGCCAACTTTTCGCATAGAACATAATAGTGTCCATTATCAGGGTAAATGTGGAAACATCTGCCGTGACGTAATGCCTACGTGTTAGGCAGTGCAACCCTATCCGAAACGTTTAAAGAAGCAGGAAATGAAACTTGGCGTAATACCTCAAAATTAAACCCCGAACATATTTTTGGATGTCAAAATCTCAAATTGTATCAAAGCATTGATAAATGTTGTGTTGCATGTATTTATTTATGTGTGTTTTTTTAATAGGTGTCCTATGTCGGTGTGGGTAACCTGTGTTCTAATACAAGTAGAATGAATCAATCAAATACTTTCGTAATTAACATTTAAATTTTAAATTTCTTATGTAATTTGACAAACATCTTATTTTCTCCGTACATCAACGACTTTTGACTGAGTTTATTTTCTGAAGGGGAGCCTTCTTTAATTCTTTTCTTGGTCTCATGTATGTTTGTGCTTTAGGTTTTCAATTTTTCTTAGAAATTCACTTGATATATGACTATTTATTCATTATTTTGTAGATTAAAAATAATAGTTAATAATTTGTTTTTAACAACAAATTTAACTTTTTCAACATTTCCTAGATTTTCATTTATCTATTTTTCTGTAATTGCAGAAGCAATCGATTGTGAAATTGTTTTTTTTTTGGTGACGCATCGATTTGATAAATAATATTTCGGCGGAATATTTCGTTTTCAATAATAATTCAAGAAGAGTTTGCTATGTTTCATCTAGATTGCATAACACGTTCGATACACCATCGTTGGCTAAAAATAGAATGTACAGGAACAGATTTGTTTTATGATTCTAATGCCCCCCAAAACAAATTATTTTGTAATTGGTTCATGAACAAATAATAAATGTATTGTATTTTTGTTGAAAAAAAATTACACATCTGCCCTGATGATGGACACTGTAACGCTGTCCGAAGCGTTGGCTAAAAAGGAGGTAGCGCAACACGGCATAACACCCCAAAAACAAATAACGAAAATACGTCGTGAAAATAAAATAAATAAATAAAATAAATGGTCGTGAAAATCTAAAAACGTATCCAAAAAAAGATAATTTATTTTTAAAAATTGGTCTGAAAAACAATCTGAAAGCCGAACTCTACTTGTTTGTCGCAAGCTCTCCAACACCGAACCATGCAACTAATAGGTGTGGAAGTTTGAAACTTTATTTTTTCGTAATCCCGATATGATTAAAGAACTTTTCAGTTTTTTGTTGACTTTAAAAATTAATTTAATACTTAAATCCACTTCTGTAGGCTTTCATTTAAATGGTTACTGACAACTCACCAGGATTAAAATATTTATTACGAGATTACAGTGTATTTTTGATTCAGCCTAATTAGAGTTCGTTGGTAAATGCTGAAATATTAAAAATGTATTTGATTTACGTGCCCATCACAACTACGTTGTTCGAGTTACGGTAGAAAATGTGGAGTTTGAATCTATAAATAATAATAATAATTGGATGATTTATATAGCGCCGTTTTTGTGAAAAATCACCTCAAGGGCGCTGACTATATCTACTGATGATAAACAGTCAAATACAGATACGTTTTTAGATATTCTCGGCCAAAAGTATTTTCGTTTTTTGTAGGCAGCTCGCATGGGAAAGTGCCCAACGCCTGTGTAAATATTACGATTTATTGAATTTGGAGTTACTTTGTACCAGTGACTAGCGATCACTAGATGACAATGGATTCGAGGAACAAGCTACTTTGAAACCAGTTCCTACGCCATTGCCTGTCTCGGCTACTTTCTACCGGTGACAAGGGATCACTAGATGACAGTGAATTCGAGGAACAGGTTTATTGGAACCAGTTCCACGCTTGATTACGGAGACAAGTGAAATTTACAACTATTCTGAAGTATACTGTAATACCAGCTCGTAGTGAAGTGGAGCTGGCAACACGGTATTGCTTCCAAGTACATAAACACACATTTCACCACTAACAATTACACATCTGCCCTGATGGTGGACACTGTAACGCTGTCCGCAACGTTGGCTAAAGAAGTAGGTAGCGCAACACGGCATAACACCCCAAAAACAAATAACGAAAAAAGTCAAATACAGGTTTTAAAAGGTATCGCAGTTTTCTGTAACCTTTTCATGAGAGGTAAACTTAATCAATACTGTGTACCCTTGTGTGGATACATTTTTAAAAGGTTGTATTTCTAGTGTTCCAGACTCCGTCGGGAACTCGGGAGAATTTCCTTTTCTGATGTATTATGTTCTGGTTCCGTCGGAACTTTCTTTGGTGAATATGTCCTTAAGCACTCTAGGAGGGGGGTGTTATGTATCTTACCACCAAAATGTCACCCAGACATTTCCATTAGGCTGCAAATACCCCCCTTTTGTAGGAGTATTTGTTGCAAAACCGTTAAAGGCTCTAAGCGACTCCCTATCGACCGAAACGAGACTAACTTTCAACCCAATTTGTCGCCACACCACTTTAACTGAATTAATAATTCGCTTTGTGCTTTGCAAATTTATCCCACAACTCAAGGTTGGGCCGGAATGTTTGCCGATTGTATTATTAATTAGATTTTGATGCAAATTTTGACTACTCGCTTACTGAAACCCATTCTCATAAATATTTTAATTACTGTTAATGATCCTGAATATTTTACTGTAACATTACCTTAGCGTTATATGACGGGGTATTTTTACTGCCTAGTAAAATCATTGACTGCTCAATTATTGTGGTTTTATAGTTCAATCCACTTCAAACGTATCATAAATATGCCCACAATAACAACACACCACTACAAGCCCTTTAAAAATAATGTGCGCGCGCACTACTCTCTCTTGCTCCTACAGTGTGATACAGACACTGTGTCTTATTATACGAAACGTAACTGGTTATGAGAGAAATAGAGAAAGAAAATGTGTGCCCGCACCTCTCTCTCTTGCCCTTACAGTAATATACGAAACGTAACTCTTTATCTTTCTATCTTATTTCTCCCTCTCAATTTCCGTTCGACACTTTTCGTAACGCTCTCATCACGCATTTACCAGCTTACTCCCTAAGTCAAGCGTGCGTAAAAAAGTTTTACTTCAAAAATACAATTCCAAAGGATTGCAACTTGCAAATAAAATTCTAGAATCATCAAGAAACTAAAGAATAAATCATGCAGTTACATTCTGTGATTTTTCAATTTATCAAAACTGAAACCCTTATTTATTTTTTAGTTGCTGTTAGTAACCATAATTGTTTTATTGCAAATATGCATATCTGCGTGCAGATGTTAACCCAGCTATTTTATGCTACCGGATAAAATCTTTGCATCAACACTATCACTGTTTGGTTATTATGGTTTAATAGTTAAGTTCCATTTAATACTGGTTAAGTGGGCAGCAGAATAACAATATACGCATAATTCTCTTTCAACGAGTTACTGTTTGGACCTGAAGTTACTGTTAATGTCCAATTTTGGGCAAATAATTATATTGCCTTTGTAACCGCGAGTAGGTTGGGAATTTATTTCAATGGCCTTATCAATTGTGTTGGTAGCTACATAAGAGGGGGAGCTATTGAATAAATTGTGCTGAAATTAATTCAATTAATCATTGTACTGTACCTACTTAAAATGAAATAACAAGATATCTACTGACCTTCGTGGCAGAGCAATATTCTTTGCACTCGTGATAACATGCGTGTTCGTTTACATAAAATTTTTAAATAGTTCTAAAATATATAATTGCACCCCGTTTCAGGTTGTCAGATACTAAATGTTTTCTTGATTTGAAACCACAACTCGGAGAGAAAAGTAGTTTAATAAAGCTTAAGCTATTTTTGGCGATAAATTTGATTAACTGAGATTTTTTGACCTTTTCCATTTCCACTCCCCTAATGTCACACCATAGCACAAAAGCCCAAATAGTAAAGTAATAGTTCCACTAATCCTAGAAAGTTGATGCTTTTTTAGTAGAAAACGTAAAAAATGATAAAAAAAACCTTGTCCTTACATTTGTTTTCCAATAAAAAGTAAGATCGCGGATTTTAAACAAAAGATATTTTTTTGTCAAACTTAACATTTTACCCACATAATAGATAATATTCCTTTCAGTTTTTTCCATGAAGCGAAGTGAATAGTTTTTTGCTTCTTTCATCAAAACCCCATTTAAATCAAGTCTTAGAAAATCTTATTGATTTCATCTTAACTCCATTATCCGACGTCGTTTCCCTTATCCCAGGTGCTTTATGTTTTCGATGAAAAATATACCCGGGTGGTTTATAGGTCAACCTATCCCTCGCTGTCAAAACACCGGTGATGTTTTATCCCAATCTATTCCGAAAAGATCGCCAAAAACCACATGCCTTATAATACATTTTTTCAGACTTTTAGATCGACGGAAAAAAGGTTTTTTTTTAATAGGCTATTCAAACTGTTTTTTGCTTTGACCGTGAGAAATTTTGAATGTTTTTGTAAAAAAAATATAAGCATATTTTGGCCGTTGTGGTACTCCCTTAAAAATATTTATCTATCTATACATGTATACTAGTATTATAAATGCGAAACTGCGTGTGTTTGTTTGTTACGCTTCCACGCATAAACCAACAAAACCGATTTTAAAAATTCTTTCTTCAATAGAAAGCTACATTCTATGTGAGTAATATTGGCTGTGTGTAATGGTAAGCTTTGGCGTTATGAAATTAAAAATATTAATATATTATATCTGTTGTACGTTTTCTGTCGCTAACAAAAACGCGTTATTGCTTAAGTCAGAAAACAAATCGTTGCCGTGGAAACGATGTTGACATGTTTTCGGGAAATTTTATTTCAGGCGCGTAGTTAATATATATTTATGTAAATAAAAATGAATCTCCGAAATTTTTGTACACGCATAACTTCCCAACGACTGCACCAAATTGGATAATTCGTTTTTTTTATTTAAGATTGTTCTTTCAACATGAAATTATAAATATCGCTCACAATTTTTCAATGAATTAATATGCGTATCAAACGTTTATTTTTTTCAAACGAAAGCAGATACTTTGTTTTATGACATTATAATCTTCTTTGTATATATAAAAATTAATGTTTCTTTGGTTGTCTATTATGCATTCCTATACCATTTGTCCCGTTACAATGAAACTTTGGCAATTTGTTGTGCGCACTCCCACGAAGGTTTCTTTGAATGGCAATGTATACCCGGTACTCGCCAGTTCAAAATAAAATTATAAAAAGTTATGTACTTTAAATATTTTATTATTTTTAGCCTTTAAACACCTAATTATAACTCAGCAAGCAATCTCAAATCAATTTTTTGAAATTACGTCTTACGAAAACGCACATAAAACTAAATTTTAATGAAATTCATCTTTTTAAGTATAATAAACCATAAGTAGTAATTAAGTAGTTATTTTGATTCCCACAGTCCAGTACATAAAAAATAAATAACTTGACTAAAAGTTATGCACTCTTTTTTTTTTTTTAATAAAAAAATAACTTTCCATTGTATACCCGGATGGTACGAGTTGGTTTACCGAAAATTCACTCTAAAGGAATATTATGAAGAAAAAAGCCCCGATGCTTACAGTAAAATGAGATCATTACTTTGTTACGTTTAAAGCGGGGGCTTAAGTTGACATTCTTTTTCTAAATGGTCCCGGGCGCCACGAAACAATCCCAAAAAATTTGCCAATTAAGTCTAAGCTTATGAAAAAAAGAAAAAAAAACTAATACGCCAACTTTTTCAGATCAAAAATGGTGATTGTCTTAAATTCCATGTCGGGATTCCTGTTTTTAAATTTCGCTTTTCACTGTTATTTCAAGGAGTTTTCTTTTCTTTGCTGAATGTATTGTTTCAACAACAAAAATTGTTAAATAAACGCTAGAAAGCAATGAAAATTTTGATAATTGTAATTATAAAGTAAATAAAAACACAACTGTAATTGAATTCTTTTCAACAATATTTGTGAAAGGATTTCGAAATAATACGTACCTACATAAAATGTCAATATGTATTCATTACGAAAAATGTTTTGTGGTGTAGGAGTTACTCGTAACTTAATTTTAAATACTGTCAATATTTATCCAGTAATAGTAAATGTGTGGAGGTCTTTTAAGAAAAGAGGAAGGAGAGGAATTTTTGGAAAGTTAAAAGGAATGAGGGGTGGGTAGGAAGGTGAGGATCAGTGTATCAAGGAGTGACGGACGTACGCATCCATCCCTCCCACTGCGGCACAAGGCAATGGGTCGAGAGTCCGGCTGGACGGCTCAAAGGGTCTCTCATGAACCCATGCACTCTCACTCTCACTCCATGAACCCGGGCATCCCTGTTAAGTCACCAAAGGAAGTGAAGCATAAATAAGATACCTGTTAAGTCACCAAAGGTAGTGAAGCATAAATAAGATAAACCGTCCGTGTCTCTTACTAAAAACTCTGAGACTGGCGCCATAAACTGGAAATTCGATTACAACGGTAAAAAGTGATATGGGGTCATATTTGTTCCATATTTTTATAATATTTATTGGATTTAATAAAATGTTGAATCTCAGTCATAATCAGTTAGCAATAAACAAGAGTGAGTCATGACAGAATGATTTATTTTTACAAACTATGCAATAATATCGTTTGCCAATTTGCTCAACTTCAGTCGAAGCAATAATTACACGCAAAACACGCAGGTGTTGCTATAGCGAAGAAACATTTCCTTTAATAGATTGTCAACTAATATAAATATTATGTGTTAATGATAACGACGTTTGGTTAGTACTGAGTTATTTAATATTCCATTAAAGGCATTTAATGTACAGTACAGTACCTAATATTAGGTACTGTTAGCCTAAATGAGGTTATGATACTTGGGCGTCATAAAGTTATGAATTCCAGTTACAACAACATAATATTATTAGTGAAGTTCGTTCTGAAGTAAGTTCTTACAATATGGATTACAGTTACACTAACAGCAAATACCTACATTAATTCTATGTAGATACCTATCCACTTATCAACTTGCAGTGGCATTAGACAATAATTTATGAATTTCAGAATAACATGAGGTTTAAACAAAAAAAAAGTATGTATATATATATTTATTTATTACATAATTTTAAATTCTAAAAAAAACTAATTATTTACTTTTTTTTAGTAAAAAGCAAGAAACCCCTAAAGAAATAAACATAACAATCCACTCTGTGACAAATACAGAAAACCACAAATGCAATATATCATGTAAAAACATAGAAAGCAAAACCGATATTAAGTACCCGGGCATAACAATAGACCAACGTTTAAAATGGTCCCCACATATAAATATTCTGAACGACAGAGTAAGGAAACTTACACATATTTAGATGTTTAAGAGATATTTTAAAAGAAAAATTACTTAGAACCATATACTTCGCTTTCTGTCAATCAATTATACAATACGGCATTATAGGATGAGGCGGTACATATAAAAATCAAACATAAACAATTTACGTATCACAAAAACTCAAAATAAAAACAATTTAAAAATAACCCTATTTTTAAATATATAAACTTTTATTCAGACATTTTAAGGTCAGAAAATTAAATGCATTATACTTCTACCATGCAACATTACAAATGTATAAAGATGATATTCAAAATAAAGTTGCACCCTTTAAAATAACAGAAATCTTAGACAAACGTCAATACTTTCAACTCGAGAATGTAAAAAAACAATAAGACAGCTAAATCATAAATATCTCGGTGTTAAATTTTTTAATTCTTTACCAGAAAAAATTAGAAACATGAACACTAATGTAAAAGAATTTAAAACACACCTTAAAAATTATAGTGCAAATATGAAATGAGTAATGTCAAATAAAACCATTATGATAACACCCCAAGCACACAAGCATACACACAAGCCCTGCTTATTTATGGGGGTACATCAAATGTATATATATATATATATATATTTTGTAACTAATTATTGTATAGAATTTGTTTGAAATTCATGTATCTTTTTATGATTAATAAAAAAAATAACCTTAACGAGAGTGTTACTGCTCGTTTGTGAAGGGAAAGATTTTGGACATTTATTGGCACTTTCAAAATCCGCTCAGATTACGGAAACTGAAAAGCAGTGTAAAACGGTGGTTTATGAAAAATAAATAATGCATAACGGTTCAGTACAACTAAAGACGTAGATTATACCAAAGATTTTTGACGTGATAACGTCTTGTAAATCGATGAACGCCGGCTGCATGCACGAAAAAGCATGACTCATTGTCACGTTCCGCCTGAGCCGAGGGTACAAGCGAGAACGCGGAAAAAGCGTTCGGATTGTGACCGCATCTATCTCTCTTCCACTCCATCGTTATTAAATGACGTTATCACGTAAAATTTTCGTCCGTAAACCGACTTTACAGACAACCAATTCTCATACACAATGGTATTTTTTAAATACACAGTACAGAGGTATCGATCATGAGTAAAAAATGGACCAATGGCAAGGCAATATTTGATTTTTCTAGAGTTGCATAAAAAAAAACTAAATATTTACATATTCAGTTTGAATGAAAGAAAATACAGTCAACTGGTTATTTCAAACGCAAACTTTAACCGAAAAAAGGCAAAAAAGCTTTTACCTTTGTAAAAATGTTACCACCCGCCACTGACAGCTTGCCAGCGGAACAATGCGGAACATAAGTTTTATTCTCAATGATTCTGACGTCAGGAGCCAATGGCTGTGAGAGTGAATCAGCACCATTCATGCGCAGGGAATAAAGATGGCATGTCGGGACCAAAAAAATGTATTGCCATTTCCCCGGTCTACCCCGGGGAACCTGCGTGATAGTATTATTTATGTGTGTTGTAGTGTGTAAAATTGTATTGCCCTGGCAGGTTTATCAAAGTTTATTTCACTGAGAGGGGTAAATTATTTTTATATAATAAAACTCTTGCATGCGGAATAAAAACTCGCGAATTCCCTTTAAAATGTGCACTAAGAAAACATGCTGCTAAACGTTTCATCAAATTCTCATTTTGCATAAATATATACCCTTGTGATTATTTAAATATATTCATTATTTAATAATATTTCATTTAAATTAGATTGATGAACAACAAACGAAATGAAATAGTCATTGTATAAGACAACTTCACATATAAATTAAGTATTTTTTATGGTTAAATCTACAATTTTTTCCAATTAACTCTAGTGCCAAGCCCTTTCTTTCATTATATGTATTAACTCTTAATTTGTTCGCATGAATATAATCACTCTATGTAGCCTCGATTACATAGAGCGAGTTTACAAGCTACTAGCCGTAAGTTTAAATGAATGGGTGGGTGAATCGGCGAGTGAGATTGTCACGATGACACACAAAACTGTCTACTCGCTCAGTAGCGGCAGTAACGGCTAAAATAAGGACTGTTGTATGAACCAATTTGGTCGACATTTTGTAAAAAAAACTGGAGCACGCAGCTAGCGCCACACGCTAGCCAGTAATATATTATGTAAATTTACATGGCACTAAAAAATTAACATGGTTCAGTCTGCCAGAAGATGATTCTACCTATAGCGTCGATATTATTAATGAGTTTTATGTATTTTCACTGAGTAAAATTTGTTTTCTTTATTTAAATCTTACCATGAACTTATGCAAAAACCCAATACTTTTATTCTACCAATATTTTTGACATTTCGATTGCTTGCCAAAACATCGGATGATAGATGTGTCAGGAGTTATAATTTTTTCAAAGGTCTTACTTATGAGTTACTCGAAGTTTCGACTTTGAAAAGTGAAGATAATGGCGGAAACTTTTCAACTTTTGAGCCATCAATCTTACGGCGAAGAAAACAAGAGATTTAAGAAAAAATATTTCGTAGATTTCGGTAAAAATGGAATTGAGATTGAATTTAATAGGGCCGCCCGTCTGTGAAAATATTTCTCCAAGGTTTTATTGCGAAAATAATGGCAAGCATATTTTCCCCGGAATCTTTATATTTTTACTCTTAAAATGATTTAGGAACAATTTATTAGAAGATATTTTGTTACGTTGAAGAAACGGGTTTAGAAAATAAACAATAATATTAATAAATACATTTATTTGTTATTGTTTCAGAGCACATCCACTACATTAAAAGAATGATTGGAGCTGAACACATTGGCTTGGGCGGTGACTACGACGGTGTAAATAGGTAACTATTTGATTTCAAGAGTATTACATTATTAGATATATCAATATTGAATTGGGAGGCGCGTATGGGATCGCCGCCCAGGAACCATTTATTGGATAACCAACACCTCTGCCATAGGTCACCTCAAGTGGTCCGCTACGTTTGGTGACTTAGCAGGGGTGCCCGGGTTTGTAGAGTGACGTTTATTCAGGTCTTGACGGTCAATGCGTCTGTCTGCCTGCGGTGTGCAGGATCAAGAGAGACTGTTTGAGGGAGGTCTTTTATCCTCTCCACCCGGAACATCTCGACCCATTGCCTTGCACTGCGGTTGGAGGGATGGATTCGTACGGTTACTCCTGGATACACTGACCCGCAGATTCCTACCCACCTTTCCTTTCCTTTCTTCTCTTAAAATCCTTCACACGGCTTCCCTTAAGATGACACAGGCCCTTACAGACCGAAATTATTTTCCTCAGAGCTTCTTGTGTGGAGCTAATGTAAAAAAATATATATATATATATTTACATATATTTTTTTTACTTTAGCTTTAAGGTACATTAAAGGATAAACCACACAGAGCTATAGACTATGGACCTAAGTGGCTATCGTTTAAGTAGGTACATTAAAGGAGGCACATAGCTATAGACTATGGACCTAAGTGGTTTATCCTTTAGGGTACAGATATGTGATGCAAACAAGGATGAAAAAAAATCTGGGACATTTGCTGTTAATTCAAGCTGTAATAATAGGATCATATTAATAAGACGTTTTGTGAAAGTGGATAAAGCAAAAAAATCAGTTTCAAGAGAAGGAATGGAGTAATGCTGAAATTTTAGGAATATAATTACACACTTCACAATAACTGTTAAGTTTGTGAAAAACGTGATTTCATATAATTAATCGCATTTGAACTTTGTTGCAATTCTTTTTAAATATTTATTAACTTATCTTAAACAGCGTAATTTTGCAATTAAATCACCTCAAAGGCGCTTTATATTTTATTAAAGTGCATTGTTAAAATATGCTCTTAACTGACCTCCAAACAATTTTAAATTATATGTGGTAAAACACATTATCAATCTCTCCACAACACTCCTCAAAATCGCGCCTACGGAGTTAAATGACACCAAAGTTTTGTTGATTTTTTAAAGTGTTACAATAATAAATGGTGTTCATTGTCATGAAAATAATTTACTACAATATTATTAAAAGGCATACTGGAATTAAGCCAATGAGAACTACTTGCTTAAAAATGCATCGCATTAATTTTCAACCTCATATAAACACGTTTTCACTCGAAAGTGTATATAAGATTTGTATAATATTCGAGTTTGAGCAAATTATGTACATTGCCAAATCAATACCGGGTCTGACATTGTCAAACTTGCCCCGGTGTCCTAGATCCATACTTCAGAAGCATCCGGTAGCACCTTTACATCTAGCCGATGAGAGCTACTGAGAGGTACTGAGAGCTACTGAGAGCTATTTAATTATTAGTGCCATCTTAATAGGTCTTCTCTCAAAGTATAGAGCAGAAGACTTATACAATATCCGAGTGGGTGGACCGTGTACAATACACTCTATAACCAATATTATCTAAGAATCGATAGTTTACCTTGCCTTTAATATTCCATGTTCCCAAGGAGCTTAGAGTATTCATGTAATAAATATTATTATGCATCAAGGAAACGAGAGCTACTAAATATGCAATGCAATAATTTTCACTCGAAACTTAGTAAGTCTTCACTCAAAGTGTAAAACGCAAGACTTATAAAATTTCCGAGTATGCTATATTATGTATTATGTACACTGTACAACCAATATCGTCTCTGAATCAATAGCTCACTGCTTTCATTCCCTCCGTTAACCATGTCCCCAGGGTGCCCCGCGGGCTGGAGGACGTGTCCAAGTACCCCGAGCTGTTCGCGGAACTGCTGAGAAGCGGCCAATGGAGCGTGCAGGAGCTCAAAAACCTCGCCGGCTTGAACATACTTAGGGTTATGCAGAAAGTTGAAAAGGTATGTGTTGACTCCAAAATGCCTGATTACCTTTATTAAAAACAATTTAGTCATAAGATTTCTATTTTCCTACCTTGAGCGCTTCTATTATTACCGTCACGATTACGGTACCGTAACAGCTCAAAAAAGCATAAACCGAACTTTCTTTATGCTAATAATGCTGCAGCTCTTTCTTACACATTGAATAATTAATGGTGAAACAAAAGATGAGACACACATTATCCGTGTGTCCGTTTCCTCCTAATTACTACTTTTTTCACTGGAAGAAACAGATATATCTTATTGCGGCTCAGCTATAACGACGGGAAATGCGTTTCATTTTCTTTATACGTATAAAGGAGAGTGTATAAGAGAGATGATTAATTTTGGAGGTGAAACTTCTTTAGCTCCATCAGTGATTTGAAATTTGGATGAAATGGAAGTGCGTCACTAAAATTAATTATTTGACGGGTCGTCGATTTTAATATAATGCGGTAAATTCGCACTTCAGCGAGAGCCTCCCGGAGTGCAGCGACTAAGGCGCCTGACAAATCTAAGCGGCCAGAGAGACACACATTCAGCGAACGGAGGTTCGAATCCTACGAAATCGCAAAAAAAACATTTTTATTTTTGTGAAATCAATATCCAATCTACAAATCACTTTAAAATAAACAGGCAAAAGAAAAGAAGGCGACATCTAGCGACTTTCTAGTATAATCTCTACCGCGTGTGAATTCCACGGATTTTTTTTTCCTTTGGAGGAAACCAAACTATGTACATTGTGTACCTCATCTTTTGAAAGAGCTGCAGCATTATTGTGATAAGGAATGTATGTTTATTGCCTTTTTTACAGTCACGGTAATAATAAAAGCGCTCAATCTCTAATTTAAGGTTATCAACCACATTTGTACAAGTAAGATCTGATTCCGTTCAATGTACGAGCCCAAGCGCTTCCATCTATGAAAATAATATTTTACTGCCCACTACTGAAATATTACTTTTATAGATGGAAGTACTTGGGCTCGTACAATAACATTTATAAAAAATCATAATTCATTATTTTTATTTTATTTATTAAATGTGGGAGGGGACGGAAATGGGTTAAAAACATTGCATAGAGGTACTTGCAAGTTTACAGACTGTTCACTGGTTTGCCCTCATCTTGAATATGCTTGTGCTTTCAATGCTGTCCACATTTGTCATATCAAATCCGTACAACATCGCTTCCTACGAGTATTTGATTGGAGGTTAGGTCTTGAAAGAGGCGAGTACTCGCATGATGAAATTGAACAAACTTTAAACATTTATTCTTTAGAAAAACGTAGAAAGGACTCTGACCTAATTTGCATATTCAAAATTATCAATAGTATTACTGGCACGCCTGTTTTGTTACAACTCATCCAGTTTAAAATCCCTTCCCATAGACTTCAAAATAATGAATTGCTGTTCCTCAATCAACATTTCACTAATTATGGATATCATTTTTCTTTATCCAGAATGTCGAGACTTGTAACGCAAGTCAAAGGTGTAAGCCTAAATGACTTTCGGCAGTTGATAAGCAATGTGTAATTTTGAAAGCCTTTGAAATCCATTTTTAAGCTATTTATAGTTATCTTTTATATGTACTTTTATATTATATATTGTCAATGCTCTTCATTTATTTGTATTCTTTTTTCTTTGTCATCTCTTTTTTATTTTTATTCGTGCTATTGTTATATGGTTAATGGACTATTTGTATAAATAAATAAATAAGTTACTTATATATAATTTATTTTCTTAGAATGCAACTACGTGGTTTAACATTTCGGATAAACTAAACAAATGTTTTTTTTAACCACTAATTTATTTAAATAAATCCACCAAACGGTTTTGCTAATGGTTAATATCGAAGTGTTTGTGCAATTTAATATGTCATTAAATTGGTTTGTTCATTAAAAAAATTCATATTACTTATGTTGATTATTCCAAAATATTATTATTTAACTTAATGCAGTGTGCACCTTGTTCCTCGTTAGTAAAATATAATAATAAATCATGGGAAATGTTCGTCTAATATAACGTTACCAACCTCTTCAGTTTGAAATATTACGTGGTTCTAATACAGTTCCACTGGGAATTTGAAACACTACTATACTAGTCCTAGCGATAGATCGTACGCCATCGTTCCTGTATCTTCTGTCTTGTTCGTTTTCAAACAAGACGCGTGAGAAGGAAGAGGACGAGCATCGACTGCTCTATACGGGCTCTCGCTGGGACTATGTAGTTTACTCTGTTCAAGAGTCCTAGCAACCGGTGAGACTTGGATACCCCCAATCAGGTAATGTTGTGAGACGGAAGCGGAATTGAAAAGGGGAGGATGTAGGGGGGGGTGTAGTCTGGAAACCTTCAGAATTGTTAGAAATGAAACCAGTCTAGATATAATCACGGACTAAAGCTATTTTCATTTTAAATGTAATTATATTTAAAGAATTATTAAAAATGAAACCAGTCTAGATATAATCACGGACTAAAGCTATTTTCATTTTAAATGTAATTATATTTAAAGAATTATTAAAGACAGTAAAATAAGTTTACCTTACTAACTGCTGTGTGGGTACTTACACTTTATGCTTACATTTATGATGGAATATATATTCTTCGTTTTGCAGGGAAAATTATTTCAGAGTAAATTTTTATGACCTAAATTTTGTAGTGGAATACTAGCTATTAAATATTTTTGTGTTTAATTTGTAGAACTCCACTATTTTTTTTTTTAAATTTAATTTAAAATAAACTTTATAATGTTATTATCAATAAGTATTAAATGAGTCATGGCAGTAAAGTAATTAAACAATGGAAACCCTAACATTAAGTGCGGGAAAACAGATCTCCCACATAATGGAGTATCTACTGTCTCTATTTAGTTTCTCAGCAAATTGGTTTAACCGGTAATAAATCAATTTAGACACCTTCAAAAATTAATATTGAGATTCGTATAAATATGTCGTTTCAAAGTGGTTCAACCAAAGTTTGAAAATGATCTTGCAAACCTACACTGTAACAAACTCTAAAATACTTGCAGAAGTTGATCATAACATTATCAAATTTAATTTCAATTAAATAAAAAAAAAAAATAATACAAATTAGTAGTTTTTCATCGAGAATTTGAATATTTTTTGGTTTTTCCGTCCTATAACTTATTTAACATTAATTTGGTCTCTTCTTTAAGATTACCGAAATTTAAACCGAAAACTTTTACTTAACTCGTTAATTACAAATATGGGGGAAAAAAACAAGGCAATTTTACCTTGCTTAAGCCGCCGCTAACCGAATTTTGACCGATTTCCTACATATCTCCCTTAAACATTTGAAGTTTTAAGCTCTCAAAAAAATATACGTTATTTTTGAAGATAATATCTAAATACATTCCACGCAGAAACTTAAATTATATGAAATTCCCTCGATAGAAAAAAACAATTAAAAAATTTACATGTTATATTAGTGAAAAAATTCACAATGTTTCTTTAAATGATACTTAAGACACCTTCCACGAGATTTTTGCTCTATTTTAGACGAGTTGTGTTTTATTAAGCATTTTCATAGTTTTAGCTTCAATTTTATCATTTAAAATATTAGCGCGCTCTGTCCAACATTCGTAATTACATATCTCTCCATCTTCTTCTTTTTGATCCGGGAAGCGCCGCCTTAATAACGCATATAATATTGTGGTAAATCGTTGAATCTAGAAGCGTATATTATAAGTTGTGCACATTTTCTGAAACAGCACGTCCGTTGATTATTACCACGTTCTGGTTCTATAAATCCGAAGTAAATTATTTGTTGTTTCGGATTTCCTTGACTTATGTTCCTTTCCATAAAATATAAACCCATTTCGCAAACTTTTCACGTGCGGATGTAGGTATATATTTACTTCTTTCATAACTTTAGAAACAACGGGTAGTTGAATTGAGCGGGGGTGGTGATTGTTAGCACCTTCAGACTCCAATAGCGAGCTTTTACAAGAAGTTCCCATTCGTCGAAAATCAACTAGTAAGATACTGCTTTCTTCTATAAGTACAATTTTTCCGAGGCGAGATCCGATGCGAATACAGTACTCACATATAGATGCATTGCTTGAACGCCTGCATTGAGATTTTATTTCATAAGTCAACTTTCTAAATAAAATTCCACTGAAAAAAAAAAGTTTATTGTTTTGAAAATGGAAAAAAACTGTAAAACTTTTTGAATATTCGTCGATCAACGTTGCACTCTTTTTGTCCCTTTTTGACGATTTGGAAGTGTTATGCGTACATATGAACCTGTACACAAAATCATAGACAATAAATAAAACGTATCTTTTGGAAGCCTCAACTCAAAGCCCATTCCTACATGGAGCTACTTACAAGCAACTCGAGCTTCACGCGCACAGCATACGCGCTGCTCGTGAGTACCAGTCATATTATTTACCATGCGACGCGAGTAGCAACGTGTATGAACACAAGTAAAATAGTATGGCGGGTACTAACGAGCAGCGTATGTGCTACGGGCATGAAGCTCGAGTCGCTTGTAAGTAGCTCCATGTTCGAATGAATTTTCCTAAGGACGGGTTATTTCATCAAACTTCAGAGTGTAAATTCAAGATCTGTGAAAGTTCTTTTCAAGTTCTATTATTATTTCGTCATTGGCCAGTTGTTTCACGGTATTTAGATAATCTATCCATCGGAGATAGAGATGGAGTCCAAATAGAACGGAGATGTCAAAGAACAATAATTATTAGTGTTACAAGATAAATATAACATGAACGGTCTTAATTGCATAATGTTGCCACAATAATACATCATTGACATGGTTTGGGGTAAAATAATCTATAATATATATACTAATATTATAAATGCGAAACTGCGTTTGTTTGTTTGTTATGCTTTCATGCATAAACCAATAAACCGATTTTAAAAATTCTTTCACTAATAGAAAGCTACATTGTATGCAAGTAATATGGGCTGTATATAATGGTAAGCTCTGGCGTTATGAAATTAAAAATATTTATGTTTTATATTTAATATACGTTTTCTGCGCTAACAAAAGCGAAGCTAACGTCAGAAAACAAATCGTTGCCGTGGAAATGATGTTGATGCATTTGCGGAAAATTTTATTTCAAGTATATAAATAAAAATGAATATCCGAAATGTTTGTACGCGCATAACTTCCGAACAAATGCACCAAATTGGATAATTCTTTTTTTTTACTACTGGTGAGCTCTGGCATTATGAAATTTAGGTTGTACGCGAGCTGTTTAAAAACTGAATGTAGCGGAAATGAATTTAGGTGAAGGGGGGAGGGAATAATTGATAAGTTCAAGCATTACAGTAATTTCCCCCTAATACCATGCGAGCGAAGCCGCGGGCAAAAGTCGGTAATAAATAAATAACAGAACTTGAATAGAATTTTCGTCGAACTTTAATGTTGGCTTTGAAATTCGATGAATTATTCAAATATTGTGAAACAATTCATCCTCAGACGATACCAAAGAAAACTTTGTTTCTATTTAAAACTTTGTTATATTTTAGCCATTTTGCAGAATAAAGCGGAACCCCCATTGACGCTAATTTAGAGTAAATACTTCTCCATTCATTTCTTTTACCGATCGGTCGTAACCCGGATACTAAAAGGTTTCGAGCGCAAGTTTTTTTCTTTTAACCATTCTAACAAATCGATTCGAAAATTGTTCGATATTTTAACAAAATCCATAAGAAGATTTCTCTTTACTGAATAATGATATTATTGTTGAGGCAGATTATGAAATGGAGTCGATTTCCATAAAAATCTTGAAACGTGGGCATTTCGGCAAGATAATTACAAATTTTCATGGAAATAAAGATAAAAGAGGAGTTAAACGTCTTCAACGGAAGTAATAAGAAAGGCAACAAGCCAAAAGCTGGCGTGTTCTTAGATTAGATATCCACTCATATACATTTAGATTTTTTTCTATCACAAGTCATAAAAGTTTCAATTTAAAGAAAATAAACATCTTTGTGTACATAACCATTTATTATTTAATTAAAATAATCAACATGTTTCAAAACCATAATGAAATATTTATGATAAATGTGAATGAAATTGAACAATTAAAGGGATAGACAAACAAGTACTGACAAACAAATATTAAATTATTAAAAAAAAATAATTATTATAAATTGAGAAATTCTTGCATCCGGCATAGCCCAGCGTAATTCCGCTCCAAGGAGTGGGTAAAGAGGATGGGGTGATTTTTTGAAAATTCCTCCTCTTGTTTTGAAGGTCTAGTGTGCAAAATTTTATCAATATCGAATTAAAACTGTAAATTTGTTTAAAAAACAAATCCGCACCAGGACACTAAAGGCTTAGATAGATAAATAACATATATTGCTGAAGCCTCCTCCTTGCCCGGTTATTATGCGCAGTTTTCCAAAATCAGATATAAACAGTAATTATCCTCTTTCTGTGTTAGTCAAGTTGCTGTGGTAGGGGAATGGGGTAGTTTTCTAAATTTAATATTGACAATGACCGTTCTCTGGTTTTGAAGGAAAAGTGTACAAAATTACATCAATCTCGACCACCATAACACGGCGTGTGCCTAGCATGGTGGTTGAAAAATTATGTAACCATCAAAGCAATGAATACGCGTTAGTTATATAAGATTAAAATGACGTCACAAAATGAATTTACAATTATTGAAAAAAAATCATAAAAGTATCATTTACCTAATAAATAATTTCTTGAGACAGAAAGTAAACAGCTGTCACCAATATACACTTTTCAACTCCTAGGAGCCAGACAAAAGAAATTTTGATATATATCTTCCTACTCGTGTGTGAAAACGTTTAATTATTTTCTTCGTAGGTCTTAATTATGATGTTAGACAGAATCTTATAAGCGGGCGTTGACTCGAGAAAATTCGAGCACACGTCCATCACTTAAGTGGTTCCATTACATTCACTGCCGACATCACAACACCAAAACTGTAAATTGACCGACTTTGCATTTTTCGGATTTTGGGTTCTAAAATTTTAAAATAATAAATCTATTTTTATTATTATTAGATCCGTGACGACTTGAGGACCCAAGGAGTGGGACCAGAGGAGCATCCCGACTCACCCCAAGACAACGGAGACTGCACCAGTAACGCCTTCCACTTGGAACATGTCACACCGGTCGATTAAGCATCAATATAATATATCATAACAATAACATGTTACGTATAAATAAATGTAATATGATATCGTTACAGTGTTGCCAAAGTTACGTTCACTATGTATTTGATCCATTTTTACACAAAAAAATATCGATGGCTTGGAGCACGACATTATATCTCTACTTTTTTGTGAAATTGTGTTTTTTTTAGCTAAACTCTGCGGGAACGCTGTAATTTGATACGTTGAGATTTTAAAATATTATTAATTTATAATTCTCACATTCGTGATTTTGGCAGTATTTGAACGGTATTTTTTGACCCAAAAGGCAAAACGATAAAATAATATAACCATTTTCAATTAAGTCAATCTGCGTGTTTTTTGTCGAATAAAAAAAGATGTTGTTAATTAACTTCATAACTTTCTTGAGATCGTTTCCAAATGAGAAGAAAATGGTCATCTACTTCTATCTCCTTCCTTTCGGTGAAATGTAAATTTCATCATTTCACATTTTGAAAAGAATCTGAATGTTATTTACATAAGCGATGTTAGATTTAAAATGATTTTATTTTGGTTTGTAAATAAATTGAAGAAGTGTAAATAGGTAATGATAAAAAAAATGTGGCGACGCAGACGATTTTTTTTTTAAAATCAAAATTAAATTATTTATCGGTGTAAGGGAAGTAATATTTTTAATATTTGGATGTAAAAATTTGGAAAACAAAGATTGCACTTTTTATAATATTATTTAAAAAAAAAACACATCTAAGTTAATAATTATCTGACACTGTAAAGAAATGTATATCAACTAAGTACTACTTGTAAATATTATGAATTCATTTATCATTATAAAGAATACGTTTTATCATTATACTACTTTTCTACTTACATATATGAATAATTTTTTAATCATCTCAAAATCTTCGAGCAATATAAGTTCATATTATCAAGGTGTGATGTCACATAAATTACACATTTCTATCACAAAATTTATAGTATGTGATGATTGAACCAATGTGTATTTTTGTGAGCTAATAAACAGATTTCGATATTATGTAATATGGAATTATAATGACAATCAGGTCGTAATTTTAAATTTTTCTTATAATTTATCTAAATAATACACACATTATGAATGTATGACAAAAGAATCTTGTGATTTAATATTGTTAATAAACAATACTTATTGTAACAACTGTTTTTTTTTCTTTCCATTTGGAAGTTTAGACAATGTTGTAATTGTAAGCGAATCCTGTAATCACAACAAAAATATTGTCGATTCCGGTCTTAAGTTTTTCATTTCCAGTCCTCAGAGTTTCCCATTCTGTTCCAATATTTCCCACATGGTTATTCCACCTCTTTCTCTGTATCTGTCTCTGGGTTTCTCCTCTTGATCATTATTTTTAGTGCCCTGCTTGCTTGTTTTCATGAATCTTACGTATTCTAACAATGGTTACGTGCTCATTTAAACTCTGTAGTTACAAAGTAAAGTATGACATCTGCGACAAGGGAAATTCTCGTTTGGAAAAAGAATATGTGAAGACGAATGATGAATACAAAGGTTGTAGAGTAGGTACATTGGATGTTTTCCGCCATATTAATGATTATTTAATTCTGAAAAAGAATCCAAAATAATATTTTAGCTAAGTAATGAAAGTAAATTGTTTATGAATTAACCATTTTCAACAAAAGATATCTTCCTAGAATCTACAGAGGTTTGAACAAACGTTCTCTAAGCACAGAGCCAAACCTCTCACAGCCTTCCAAGAATGTGGTGTTGTTGATTAAGTTCCTCCTCTATTTTCCTAAAACCTTCCACAGTACCCAAAATCTTTTGAAAGTTTGAATACACAAACTTTCGAGTGAAAATACAACACGTTATATATGTTATCTTCATCTATAAACATTTCCAAATGGTTTATTGTAATAATAAAACAACAGCAAGAAAGCTCTTAAAATCATAATGAAGAGATTTGGGAGGGATTCCTTGGGCCAACAAACTACACGCTACGCTCTCCACGAAGCAGATGCGCCGGCCCCATACGGATAAGTAAATTGTGATTTTCGCTTAGTAATGTTTTCACTTTAAACTCTTCCAGTTAATCTCAAGTCCCGAAACATTTACGCCGCACTCCCGAGATATACGAGTGGCGCGCTTGAATTTACAGGCCTTTTGCCGGAGGCTTTTAACTTGATGAATTTAAACGTAGCAAAGTTTGGAAAATCAGGTTCATAACTTTATATTTTGCGAGAGGTTCTGGATTACTCTCGCGATGATGCGCGATCCACCGTACTCACTGCCCTCTATGAGTGCGTACCTGCCATGCGCGAACTGGCCGCGGCGTAAAGCCGGCTGAAGGCGTGAGAGGCACTTCCATTCATTAAATTTAATTATAATCATAAGTTTGCGAAGAAAACTTTCCAAAACTTCTTCAGTCTTTGAAACTTTATATTTGTCTTTGAAATGAGCAGATACATGCGAAAATATATTTAATTCTGCTTTTTGCAAGAGAGAACTGCTAACTGGTCATTTTAATTTTTTATTTTATTTATTTGTTTTAAACGCCCATAGAACTTTTACACAGAATTCAGTACATGTTTTTTTTTTTAATAACAGTGAAAATAATAAGTTGACAAAATACATTATACATATGTTAAAAAATATGAGTTACACAAAATATAAGTGTTGACGAAATACAGGTAACATAAAATAAAATAAACAAAATATAGGTTGCATAAAATACAGGAGTTGACACAATGTAGGTAATGTTTAAAATCGTGGTTCACATTAGTTTATGGGATAGGCAAAAATACAAAGATGGCACATATGGCGTTTGATGTTTTCTAAGTTAAAATTTTTGTCAAATACCTACATCCATATTGTTTAAGTATTTGTTACCAATTATGTAAACATTGTTTTGGAGAATGCAAATTATAGTTGGAATGAGATGTACGTATACTAAATGTTAATGTTTGTCTAGTTGTTCGAATATGTACATATAGGTTTATTAATTTCACAACAGTCAAATTTAGAGTTTAATAATTTTAATAAAAAGGTTAAGTCGATAATTTTTCGTCTGTTTTCCAAAGTTGAAATATTTGAAATATTCATTAACGACGGGTAATTTATGGGCTCTAAAGGGATGTTAAGTTTAAAAATTACGAAACGTAGACATTTTCTTTGAATTCTTTCAACATTATGAATATGAATTTCATAGAAGGGCAACCAGAATATGGAGTTATATTCTATTAGGCTTCTAACAAGGGATATGTACAATATTTTAATGATTTGTAACGATTCAAAGTTTTTAATTGTTCTAATATGGTACCCAATGTTTTTCTAACTTAATTTACAGTGTGTTGAATGTGGACCGTATAGTCTAGTTTCTCAGGCTAGTAAGTAAGTTTTTTTTTTATTTATGGAAATCAAAGGTACGCATTGGAAATTGACGTACATTGACTCTTACCTGAAATTATAAATTTGAAGTGGCGTGCTGTTCCAAGTAAGTTTTTTATGAGTCACTAACGAGATACCCGGCGTGCATTGCATTGCCATTTAAAGAAAGGAAGCGTGACACTCCTCTTCCCCCTCCCGCGTCCTTTTCTACTCCCCTCCTTCCCTTTTCACCTTCCCTGCCCTCACCCTCCCTCGTCCCCCTTCCCGCGACCCCCCACTTTCATCCTCCTACCCTCCTCCCGGATTCCCCTCCTCCTCCCACCTTCCATCACCTGTATGAAATGCAAAATTATATGAAGTATACACATTTTTCAAACAACTCGGGCGCCACCTTTTGTATTTTTTAATACAACTTTTAAAAACGCCAGAACTCACCAATATAATACAGAAACCTTTCTGGACATGTTTACATCAAATCCCTTAAGTTTCATCGCAATCGGATGGTACGGCAGCGAAAAATATGGCAGCAAAGCGGTATGGCAGCGCTGAAAATATGAACAAACAACAAACATTCACTTTCATATAATATATAAGATTAGAATATTTAAAAATGTCTAATTTTATTACACTAAGGTAAATAATAAAAAACTTATATTTCGAGCTCTCTATTTGTGAAATTAATATTTAATTATTAATAACTAGCTGGGTAACCCGGCTTCGCTCAGGACAGCATTCGAGAGTGTTCTGGAATGTTCCACAATGATGTTTCCGATTCCCTATTCCCGAACACTCCACGACATACCCCGCCACTTGTTCCAGAATTTTCTAGAGCTATGTCGAAGCTTCTAGAACTTTCCGGAAGACTGTTCTAGAAATTTCATTAGGGCAAAACTTTCAGCCCTTACATCTTCAAAAGTACGCCATTAAGGTACTTAATAGATACCAAACGTCAATACGTCAATACGAACTCTCATCAACAGAGATAAAAAAAGTAAAATAAATCTAATTAGAAGCCATAGTGGAATAGTAAAGAGTGCAGAAAATATCTAACAAACTACCACGCGTGACTACGTGTATTTTTTGTATAAATAAAAAGTGATTCGTTACCCAAATTCATAATCTCATACTTGATAATCTCACTAAGTGAATACAGTGACTAATAAAAAGTAACTATTAACAAATCACTATAATTACTGTGGCTGTGTAAATCTAAAAACACATACAAAATTTAAACAAATCCCAAAAATCAGTGATTCTAGACTTATTGTGCTAAAAACCAATTAAATAAGTGAAAAAATACATACATTCCAGTGACATTGAGATCGATACAACATAATTCATAATCACATATTCACATCAACAGAACACAACAGTTTATATTGTGAATAAAAGGCAGTATCGATACCTAGCGAAATAGCCCAGTGGTCATCGTATTTGACTGTGGCTCTGCCGACCTCAGTTCAAAACCGAGTGAATCCGAACAATTTTGTTATTTTCTTCTTTTATTATTATAATAGGAATTTAATCCTTTTATTAATATAATTTGAAATAACAATAACACCATCTTTCTACAAAACTTATCACTAAAATAATTCAAAATGAGCAGACAAAGGAAACCAGCGACATCTTGCGACGCAGATGAAAATGACATACCTTCAAACAAGACTGCTCCCAAACAAAGGATCAAGGACACCCCACAGAATACGAATACAAGTGACGTACCTAATTCTAATGAAGAAAGCAACTCCCTCTATGAGCGCCTTACGAAACACTTCGATGCAAAAATTACGGAAATAAAAATAATGTTTACAGATGAAATCAATGAACTAAAGAGAAGCAGTGAATTCATATGCAACCAATACGAAGATCTGCTCACAAGATTTAAAAAAATGGAGGACCTTCACAAAGAGACCAAATACCTACGCGAGGAAAACGAAAATAAAAACATCAGAATCTCTTCTCTAGAATGTCGTCTGGCAGAATTGGAGCAGGAAAAACTTTTTGACAGCATAGAGATGGCGGGAGTAAAGCTGCAGCCGGGAGAACCACCTGTGGAAGCGGTAATTCGGGTCGCCAGCTCCCTGGGAATACCCCTGCTACAGCAGGATCTGCGAATGGTGACCTCAACACAGGACCGGAGACACAATACCCCGGACAAACTCCGTGCTACTTTCCACAGCCTGAAAACTAGGGATTCCTTTTTAACACTAAAAAACGCGGCCAAAACATTGATTTCAAACTCCCCCATATTCATAAGTGAAGTCCTAACACCGTACTATAGAGAATTACTTTGGAAAACGAAGCAAACAGCAAAAGACAAAAACTTCCAATTCGTATGGTTTAAATCCGGAAAACTGCTAGCCCGGAAAGGGCCGGGGGAAAAAATTATACAAATAAAACACGAAAATGACTTAAAAAAATTATGTAACTAATGAAGGCCACTCAGACCTCGAAACAAAACTATCCGGCTTTATACAACATCATGGCTGATCTACTCTCAATGAACTTAAATAGCTCTCACCATCATCATATAACCAATGACCCAAAACTATGCGATGATATTTTTAACAATCCAGATTCTCTGACACTGATTAACCAAAATATAAGATCACTTAATCGTAACTATGACGAACTTGACATACTCTTACACAACTTTAATACAAACTTCAAAATTATAATCCTAACGGAATGTTGGATATCAACCGCTTTTACAAAAAAACATAAATTAAATTATACTGAGTATCACACACTAAAAAACAAAAATCAAAATGATGGGATTGTTGTATACATACATGATAGTCTTAACGCCTCTGTTTCAGAAATCGACTTGATAAATACTAATTGTCTACAAATAATCATCGACTCAGATACGTGTGTTCTCGCCCTATACAGATCACCATCCACACATAACGTTACACCATTTATAATAGCTTTAGATACTCACCTAAAAAAACTCACTTCATACAAAAACATCATTATAGCTGGTGATCTAAACATAAATATACTTCCTAATGGCCACCCTCAAAATATCGATTACCAACTGATGCTTCTGGAACACGGCATTATTAGCATCATTAACACTCCTACCAGAGTAAGCAAAGACTCAGAATCATGTATAGATCACTTTATGGTAAAATCAAAAAGTCCAATATGTAGTGCAGTATACGAATCCACAATCACAGATCACTACACAATTATGATAGGCCTAACTTTGCTAACTAGAAACTCAACTCTCCAAAACAATACCACAAAAAAAATAATTGATTACGTTAACCTAAAACAATGTTTAGAAATAAAAACGTGGGAACATCTTAGAAATTATAACTCGGCAGAAGAGGCCTGGAATTTCTTTTTAACTTACCTACAAACTCTCATTACCCAAAATACCAAAACGGTATACATACCTATTCCACACCGTAAAGTAAGACTTAAAAAATGGATTACCCAAAGCATCATAAATAGCATTAAAAAAAGGGACAAATTACACAAACAAGTCAAACTGAACCCATATAATACCTCGCTATATTTCTTCTACAAAAGGTACAGAAACATCTGTTCTTTAACAATACGTAAAGCCAAAGAATTATACTATAGAAACAAACTGATAACATCAAACTATGACCCTAAAAGCGTATGGTCAATACTGAGGGAAAGTTCGCATTCACAGAAGAAAAAAGACGATACCATAAAAAATCTACTCATTGATGATAAAGAACTCCACTTTCATGACAACCCTACACGTATCCTTAATTACATCAATAAACACTACACAAATATTGGAGCTAGCCTAGCTGAAAATATCAAAATTACCCAGCCTCCCCAAGATATTCAGGAACCTCAAAACAATACATCTAACATAAGCAATGAAAATTTTAACAGACACTTCAAATTACAAAATATTACAGAAGAAGATACCAATAAAATAATTCATTCACTAAAGATTAACAATACTGCGGGTCCTGATGGTATAGACTCTAAAACTATCTTAACATTAAGCCAACAACTACTTATACCACTCACATATTTAATTAATCGTAGTCTAAAAGAAGGAATTTTTCCTAGCTTACTAAAAAAAGGCCTTATTATTCCAATTTTCAAATCAGGACAAAAAAATAATGTTAACAACTACAGACCCATTACGCTACTAAATACCATTTCGAAAATCCTGGAGAAAACTATTAAAAAACAGCTCCAACACTATTTAGAAGCAAAACAAATACTCTCGGTAAACCAACATGGCTTCAGGAAAAACAGGAGCACAGAACATGCAATAGCTACCGTAACGGACTTCATTACACATAATCTAGACGCTAAAAAAAAAGTTATCTCTATTTATTTAGATCTATGTAAAGCTTTCGACACAATTTCACATAAAAAACTTTTCAAGAAGTTAAAAAACATTGGCATTAATGGAGTAGAATTCAATTTAATTAAAAGCTTCATGTCTGACAGAACGCAACAAGTTAAAATTGACAACAAGACAAGTGAACCACTTTCAATTACGTACGGAGTCCCACAGGGGAGTGTACTTGGCCCTTTATTGTTCCTCATTTATATAAATGAACTGTGCGACATTAAAATTGAAGGTAAAATCGTGACCTTCGCTGACGATACAGTTCTTCTCTGTCAAGCAGCCACATGGAAAGATGTATTTATAATAGCCGAAAAAAGTTTATCAATCGTCAAAAAATGGCTAAACAGTAATACTCTTACAGTTAATACAATCAAAACAAAATATATAACTCATAGTATTACACAAAGAGGTCAACCTCCATCAAACATAGGCTTGATTCTACATGACTGTACTTTATCCAACTGCCAGTGCGAACATATAGAAAGGGTAAAACATACAAAATACCTGGGGGTTATTATTGATTCACACTTACGCTGGACTGACCACATTAATTTCATCACAATTAAACTGAAACGAGTAATGCACCTAATAAAGTACGTTAAAAACATCTTCCCACTAATAATACTAAGATCGATCTATTTTGCACTTTGTCAATCTATTGCCACATATGGAATACTAGCTTGGGGAAGTGCTACAAACATAGCAATTGACCCAATTCAAAAAATACAAAAAGCAATAATTAAACTCATCCTGCAAGTACCATTTCACACAGATTCTAGCGAAATCTACAAAGCATTAGAAGTCATGTCAATAAGACAACTTTATGCCAAATCTGCTATAATATACCTTGTCCAAAACAAACAACACATTCCAATTCAACCAAAAACCATAACAAAAACCAGGTCCTCAACAAATAAAACACTGAACATACCGATAACCCACACCACACATGGACAAAGACACTTTCAGTATTATGCAACCAAACTTTTTAATTGCATGCCCATTACTTTGAAACAAATACTATCTGCAAATACATCTACAAACATTCATAAAAAACATATCACTGACTGGATTAAAAATCAAGATATTAACTTTATACAAAACATTATTATTCCCAACCAAACATAACAAAACTATAAAAAGTATAAAATTAAATAAACCTAAAAATTAAGTAGTTTTTCAAGTATCCAATAACTATACATACACTTACAATTTATATATGTGTGTACATATATATATGTGTATGTGAATGTGTATGCGGATGTATACGTATGTATATATATATTCATATGCATGTGTGCAGGTACATGTATTTATATGGATGTGTATGTATGTATGTGTATGTTTATATATATATAATTTTTTTTTATATTCCTCTAATATATTTAAATACTTTTTTTTTCTCTTCTATATAACCAATGTACAATAACTGTTAAAATTTGAAAAAAAATATATATAAAACTTTATATTACAACACATAAATACTTGTCACACATAAACATAAATAAACACGTAAACACCTCAGCACAGGTTCTCCTAGTGAGGTGTTCACGAAACATACAACAATACCTATCCACAGTTTCACCTTCACAAACCTACCTTACACCCAACATAATAAAATTATAAAGGTAAATACTGTAATGTATAGAAATAAATAAATAAATAAAGGTAAAAACGGGACCCCTCATCCTGGAGGGGTCCCGCTGGAGATCTACCACACCTGATAGCTCCCTTGATAGTACTGGGACTCGTTTCTGAGTTTTTGCGGTCCGCACGTTTTTTTGGACTTTCTTTTATAATATATATTGATTACGTTACGTGAAAGGCTCAGTTTGGCAGTTGCATCATTATAATATTATGTACTTATGAGAATTAAGTTTTAAAGGAGACCAAAGTCTCGCAACTTTCTACTTAGGAACCAATGTTTTATTCTAAACCTTCAAATATTATAAAAAACACCTTTATTCTAAACCTTCAAATATTATAAAAACATCACATCGTGTAAGCGAGTGATTACTTCTTCATTGCAGTTTCCGATATGTCGGTAATTTTCTCCCTCGACAGTCTCCTTTGACAGAAGTCTTCGCCCAATCAAGCCAAGTCATGCCAGGTAATATAAATACGCCCGCTGATTCCGCGAATTAAACGGTACAACTGCGGAGGTATGTAACAGGACGGCACTGAATCAAACTTCTAAATCGTGTATAATATGTTATAAGTTTTAAAACTTCTGGCAAAATGGTAAATGGGCAGGGAATGCAGAAATTAACAAGATGTACTACAGAAATGAATTATTTTCATGTAGGGTTTTTTACGCATACCAATTAAATGTATTTAATTATTTATGGAACATAGGTTTCCTGGAAGAACACCTTGTAAATATCTCGGAATAAACGTAACTAAGTCTACCCACCACTTATTATTGTCTCACCATCTCAAGTACTGAGATCACCCTCAAAGGAAACTGGATTCTCACCTATTGGCATCCAGATCATCACGCATCCTTAAACTGAGGATCTATCAAGGACATATACCATCATATTTGGCTGTAAATCACTTAAATGTAAAAGCCATAATATGGCACTTGAATGTAAAAGCCATAATAAGGCTTTTACATTCAAGTTCTAGTGATACATAATACAGAGGTTCACAGGAGGGTAGCAGTATTTTAATAGTAATAATAATAAAATATTAAAACAATATTGTCAGGTCTTATATAAAACTAGCATATTATAATTTTCGGCTTTCTGTGGTGGTAGTAGGAGATTTTCAAACATTGTTGGGTTATTCGTAACCCGGGAATGTTTGTCTTTCTTTTTAAAAAAAAAAAAATATATAAGACTTGTTTATGTCAGGTTTATATGCTAGGTTTATATAACACCTGACATAAAACAACATGATGAAGGTATGATAAAAGCTAGTATATAGGTAAATTATGCAAATATGTATTACAACAAAAAAAGGTTTACGGACGATAATTTTACGTGATAACGTCATATAATAACTATGGGGTGGAAGACAGATAGATGCGTCACAAGCCGAACGCTTGTTCCGCGCTCTCGCTTGCAAGCTCGGCTCAGGCGGAACGTGACAATGAGTCATGCTTTTAAGTGAGTGCAGCCGGCGTTCATCGATTTATAAGACGTTATCACGTCAAAAAAAAGTGAAATCTTAAGAATAGAATTCCGTAATATGTTAAAATAACAATATGTAAATAAAGGTGTCTTGTTAGCAAATAGAATCGAGCAAAGTCAAGTAGGTATATCTATTTATACATTCGCTTTTATTTGCAAATCTAATAATTGGTTATAAATAGAGTAATTTAGTATAGAGTTTATTGTTACCTTAAAAGTTAACTTTACTCAGAATGACTGAGCAGGTATAATTAGCAAATTAGCTATGTTGTTTCAGGGTTGTCAGTTGGATATTTATTTATTTATTTATTAATAAACGCCCTTTTTCGGAGCTTTTACATATATAGCATAGAAAATACATTTTATTGTACATAACTGAACTGCCTCAATAACAATATTTTATATTTATTCAAAGATAAATTGAAGATGTCCACTGACTTGGTATAATTGTTTCCCTCCATTAGTATTCTGGGCAAAGAGGAATACATATGGGAGTTAGTCCCAGAATTTCTGCACTGAAATAAATCCTGATTTCTAGTATTACGAAGTGGAATTCGGAAGCTTATCAATTCAAGTAATACCGGACTATCAACTAAATCATTTAGAATTTTATATAAAAATACCAAGTCAGTGAAAATTCTTCTGTCTGACAATTTAAGCATATTCATATCGTTTAAAATTGTGTTGTAGTTTAACATATTTGCTGGAATACCCATTTTAAAATTTAGAAAACGTAAGAATTTGTTTTGTATTCTTTCAACAGCTTGTACGTGCATATAATAATGAGGATTCCAAACAGGAGAATTGTACTCAAGTTGGCTTCTAACATAAGCAAAATATAACAGTTTAATACACTTTATATTGTTAAAGTTTCTAGTTAGCCTAGTTATAAACCCTAACATTTTTAAGCCCTTATTACAGATTTCTGTTATGTGGTTAACAAATGAAAGATTTGATTGAAAAGTGATGCCCAAGTCTTTAATTTGCATTAATGTCTGAAGAGCATTGTTATCAATGTTGTAATTAAATATCACTGGATTTTTTATTCTAGAAAATCTAACAATTTGACATTTTGATATATTTAAATAAAGTCTTTTTTCCATACACCAAATTAACAATTTGTTGATATTATCTTGAAGAATGTTGCAATGATAAATATTTTCAATAATTTTAAAAATTTTGTGGTCATCAGCAAAAAGTAAGATAGATACATCATGAAATATTTTTGTAAGATCATTTATAAACAAGATAAATAAGATTGGGCCAAGGTGTGAACCCTGTGGAACTCCACTTGTTGCATTAATTTTTTCTGACAGGGAGGATTTAATTCTAACTATTTGTTGTCTTCCAGTAAGATAGCTTTTAAACCAGGCTAATATATTGCCGCGTATACCAAGCTTTCCTAATTTCCAAATTAAGATTTCATGGGAAACTGTATCAAATGCTTTACTGAAATCAGTATAAACAGTGTCCACTTGTTTTTTTTCTTTAAAAGCATTGTTTATAAAATTTTCATAAATAATTAAGTTGGAAAGAGTACTTCTACCTGGCATAAATCCAAACTGGTGAGGTGATATAACAGGTTTTATTTGTGTAAAAAGTTTGTCAAGTATTAGGCTTTCAAAGAGTTTCGGTAATTAATAATAATTATGGATTAAAAATAATGATTTTTAATAATATATTAAATTATTTTCTTTAAAGTGAGCACTCCGCGAGGGAAGAACGCGGCACCACTCCAGGTCCAATCTCTAAACAGGAACTGATTTAGTTCACACACAGGTTAAATATGGAGGAAGACCTAAACTGGGATTCTGTCTGCAGAGACCTTAGAGGGGATTCCAGCTTTCAAAATTGCAAAATAGAGATAAAAATTTAACACTTAACGGCGCTTAAAGGGTGGGGAGGGGACCAGAGTACTACTCAATATAGACAGAAACACAATAGACGAACTTGTGGGACTATTGATGTAACTTATTCTCAAGTTATATACCTCTAAGTAGTAGTAAAATAAACTAGGCTAAAATAAGCACTGCATGGATTTAAGAGCAGATGTGGAAAATCCATGTTTAAATGTAATAAAAAATACAAAAACAAGCAAAAAAATAATCAAAATTTTGAAGCTGAGAAACTTAATAAATCAGTGATGTATTTAAAAAAAAAAAAAAAAACAGTTAATGACATTCAGTAGAACTGTATTGCATTAATTCAACTTCCAATACAATTTTTTTAAATAATTTCTAATTTTGTCAATTTTTACAAAAATGTATCTGATATATGAATTATTGAATATGCCCTTGAAACATTACACAATTGATGCTATTCTGTTTGTGGTTTACAAAGGGGATCTACACCGTATTACCTACTGAACCCAAGCGTAATTTAGGTACGCAAAAACTATTTCTATCTTCAGAGTACTTACACCGAGCTCCATTGGAGAATGAACAGATCCAGCACAGACAACAGTAAATTTGCAAAGATCCTACTTATAAATATTTCCATTTTTTTTAAACTAAAAACGCAATTAATTAAGGCAAAGACAACAAACACGCGAATTTTTTGAATATTTCTAAAACTTTGTTTTTTCGTACCCTATGAATGCGTAGAGCTATGAATGCGATGAATGTAACGTGTTAAAAGTTTTTGAAAAGGTAATAATAATAAAAAATATATTTTCAAAGAAAAAAAAAATCTGTTAATTATTAGCTCGTTGTTGAATTCAACGATTTTTTTCAAATAATTTTTCTGGTTAATTACTCGGCTTCATATCTAAAATGAGTTGATTTAATTTGGGTACCAATTGGAGTGTAGGTAGAATAAATATTTCGGTACCATTTTAAATCAAATTTGCGTCCTTTACGACCTTTGATAAAACGCTAACGAACCTGCTCCCTATTTGACCTTTGATATTATAGATCAAAGTGACTTATTAAATACCCAATTGAAAGTCACCAAATTCTCAAGGGTGAATTTATTTATTTATTTATTTATTTATTTATAGATAAAATTAACGCCATTCGGCTTTTACATAATAACAAAGATAAGGTATAGCAACAACATGAAAAGAAAGCTCAAGTGAGCTTGTATATTTAAATATTACAATATTGCAACAAAAAAAAAAACATATTCAAATATGATATATATGCAAATAACTTAACTTAAGAGGTACGTTGAAAATGTTTAATGGTAGGTAAATAATAAGTCAAATATATTACAAGAAACAAACCTTGTTTCCAACGAAACAATAAAATTAAGAAAATCTGTGAACAAAATAATATGAATAGCCACGATTGTAAGATAGTACCAATATTTGCAAGTTGGTAACAATTACGAAAAGAAAAAATGTTTAATTATTTTTTAATTTTTAAAAGTTTTAAAAGAAAAAAGTTTTAATTATTTTTTAACTATTATAATTATAATAGTTTTTAAAATTATCATAAATCATACAATTAATTACTAAGATTCATTTATACGAAAATATACGTAGAGATATGTTATAAATATGTTAGGTATATTTTTTACACAAATTTACCAAAGAACCTCTTTAGTGAGTACTTCATGGATAAATGATTTCATTTTATTATTTTTTTTCGTTTTGTTAATAAAGATTCAGAGTGCTGGATTTTAATAGTTTTTTGATAATAAAGATTCAGAGTGCTTGATTTTAATAGTTTTTTTGATAATAAAGATTAAGAGTACTGGATTTTAATAGTTTTTTGATAATAAAGATTCAGAGTGCTTGATTTTAATAGTTTTTTTCGATAATAAAGATTAAGAGTACTGGATTTTAATAGTTTTTTGATAATAAAGATTCGAAGTGCTGGATTTTAATAGTTTTTTGTTCATACAAAAAACTATTCCCGCACTCACGATTTTTGGTGTAGAGTTGACATATTTAATAGTAATATTGGTTTCGCTGTTTTTTATTCTAGATTCAAGTTCACTTCGTAAAAGTGCAAGTTCATTTCTTTGGAGATAGGTGAGGTCGTTTGCTGCTTTAACACTGATCTTCAACTTTGCTCTGTTCATCAGAATGAATTTGGAAGTTGTTGAATCTTTGAGTTCGATTTTGATGGGCCTTGTTTGGTCAAGTTTCTTGATTCCCAACCGGTGGATTTTGATTTTGATGGGTTCCGTGTGCCTACAATTTTGTGTTCACAGTTGTTTAATTTTGTGTTCACAGTTGATCTCAAATTTTTAGATATTCAGTCATAGTTTCTAAATATTGTTGATTTGCGCTTAAAAATATACTACTTTGTTTTTTTATAGAAATATAAATACTTTTATAGCTAGAACTGGGTTACTTTTATCAAATTATCTCATTTCTCTGATGCTAATTAATATATTACAGTAATAAGTATTATTCTAAAGTCATTTCAGTTATCAAAATTGACAAATCTATTTTAGGGTATGTCATACACACCTCGCAGCTGGGTAACAATTTTTCAACTCATTCTCGCCGGGTTAAAGGTTTCAAGGGTCATTTTAAGCAGGATCTCTAAAATAAATATTTTTGTTATTTTTTTCGTTTAAAATTATGTAAATATTATGTGTATTGTAATAGGATTATATTAATCTGTAGCGCATATATAAAAATAAAATAAAAAAAACAGATTATGCAATTCACATGCGGTAGAAGTGAAACTAGAAAGTCGCTAGATATCGCTTCCTTTTCTTTGGACTGTTTACTTTAAAGTGGTTTGAAGATCGGATATTGATTTCACAAAAATAAAAATGTTGTTTTTTTTTGGATTTCGTAGGATTCGAACCTCCGTCCGCTGGATGTCTGTCTCTCTTGCCATTGAGATTTGTCAAGCGCCTCACCCGCTGCGCTATGGCAGGCTCGCGCCGAGGCGAGAATTTACCGCATTATGTTAGAACCGACAAATAATAAATTTTAGTGAAGCACTTCCGTTTCATCCGAATTTCAAATCATGTAAGTTTTCATATTTTATGGATTATCACCTTTATGACAGTAGATTTACTGTTGATAGAACGATAAAGCGGAAAAATCTTTTAAATTTCTACGTGCATCCATAAAAACTCATGTAGTGCTTTCCAATTAATTCTTCAATATACGACACATTTTGGAGATTGTATGGACAAGCACTGCAGTACACAGTGACGAACTAAATGCACGTACAACTGCAAACTTTTCACCTCAATTTTTTCATACTTTGAGCTTTTTACTTACGTACTATTTAAAATTGTAAAGCGTGCTCAAAATATGTGGCGAAAAGTTTGTATGTTTATTTAGTCCGCCAAAAAAAAAATCCCAAGAAAGCGAAAAAAAAGCCTTCCCAAGGGATGACTCGCTTAAGTATCTGGAGATAAGAATATAAAAAGTTTTTTAGTTTTTTTAATTATCTCCGAACACACATTTTTCAATTTGGAATAATTTCATCTTTGAACTCACAAGTCGTACGTATGTACAAATAAATTTATTCCTCCAAGAGTAAATCATTTTAAAGAGACTTTGCTTGTATAGTGGTATACCGGATGGATCAAAAATACAAATTACATTTTTGAAGTGAAACTTCTTTAGCCCAAATTTCAGAACCTATGAAGCGTCAATTTGCGCTCATTGTCCGCTTTGATTATGACCACACTTTTCAAGGCTGGATTGGTGGATTGCTGGATTGTTTGAGATATGAAACGGAAATGACGCATTACAGCACCTACGAAGCGTTAAACTGCCGCTTTGATTATGACCTCACTTTTACTATCAGTTGAGAACGTGACAACAGCACCTACGAAGCGTTAAACTGCCGCTTTGATTATGACCTCACTTTTCCTATTGGTTGAGAACGTGTCGGCGATGGTTTCACTTAAACCGCGTGTGAACTGCACTCGATTTTTTTTGTTAGCAAGCTGAAGAATGACACAAAAAATAACACTAACAAATTGAATTGGGCGTCTAAATTTAAACGGAATTAATAAACGTTGATATTCCTGTAGTGACTTTGGGCATTTACGGGGTGAGAAGGGACTGCGGGCGAGTGTTTGAAACTGACTTGAAAATGCATAATACTTTGCAATATTCATAGATGGTTTACAATAGGATCAATGGATAAGGCGATATTAACCCGTTTTAGAATACTTACCATAATGTATTGATTTATTCATAAAAGAATTAACACACACACACATATATACTGCAATATATATATTGCAATACGGAGAACATATGAAGCACTTGTCCTCAGCATTTTGGAATATAGCTCCATTATTTGGGCTCCCTCTGAACAAAACCATGTCCTAGAAATAGAAAGAGTTCAAAAAAGGTTTATGCGTTACCTGTATATGAGGGAATATACATACTACCCATTCCTATAACCATCGTTATTTTTTATCAGGAAATTCTCGATCTTAACACAATAGAAGCCCGTCGAAAAATATTTTTGGGTAAGCACTTTTTTAAGCTAATCTCCGGCATTATACTGAATCCGCCCATGTTGAAGGAGATTAACTTATATGTACCCAACGCGTACACTCGTAGGAGATCCCACGTACTTTTTTATGCTCCGAAAGCGAGAACTCTTCCTATCAAAATGCGCCATTAAACAGAGCAATTCAACTGCTAAATGAATCTGTATTAAACATCGACATCTTCAATGTCATCTACAGAGAATCCAGTAATTATCTACTGACATACGTCACAAGATAGTGAAACTGCCCCCATACATTTTTTTTTGTCTTTAAATTTTGTAATCTTCCCCGTAATATTCTGGTGTAATCTTCCCCGTAATATTTTGTTTTATGGAGAACCTGATAAAATAAACAAATAAATATATTTTTCAAGATTATAATGTTGCTACAAGGCTTTAGTACACTTTTTTGCACTTTCTTGTCTGCCTTCCAAAAGATAATATTCATAAGAATGTGCTTGAGACTTGCTACTTAATGAGCAGGTCATTAATTAACCATGAGACGCTACCTACTCTCCACGCTTAGACTAAGAAGGAAATTGAGGATGTTTGTAAACGTTGACGTTTAGGCTAACATTTTGAGCTTAACAACAATCCAACTAGAACAATAATTTATAGGCGCCGAACTAGCTAGTTTCTTGAATTCCAGACTAGTTACGATGGAAGAGCATTCTCAACTAAGAAAAACATATATAATGTCATAATAATAAAAGCACTTATTCAAAATTCGCAGAATGGCTCTTAGTAAATAATCACGTTCAATTTTAATCAATTTAGAATCATAAAAATAAAGTCGTCTCAAAGTGGTCTGACCACAGTTTGAAAATGGCCTGTAAGCTTGCCTTGTAAATAGCTGTCACAATAATAAAAAAAACGAGGGTGCTTTAGACCACACGACTGAAGTAAAACTTCTTTATGCTTGGTACGCCTCGCCCGATCACACTTTCCGTAACGCTCTCGTCATTCACCGGTTTACTCCCCAAGTTAAGCGATACTTCGTTCGCCTCGCTCGATCACACCTTTTGTAACGCTCTCTTCATGCATTCACCAGCTTACTGCCCAAGTCAAGCATGCGTAAAGAAGTTTTACTTCAAAAACCAAATTACTTGCAGAACTTACTAAAAACATTGTTAAATTTAATATGTTTAAAAGGAGTTCAACGAATTAAACGCAAAAAATTAATAGTTACGATGATTATGCATATATATTTATGATCGCATGGACCAATCCTTCGTTTTGCATTCCAGTGGTATTGGTAGATTTCCCAGATCGCTTATAACTCTGGATTATAAGATATAACTCTACTGCCACCGCCGTTCCACATGGAATATTGTGGTTAATTTACTTTGTTACCGAAACTCCGCCATCCGAATGAGCTAATTTTATAATATAATAGCTATATTAATTTAAAAAAAGATATCATTTACTTAAATATCCTTCTCAAATGACATGGAAGGCGGGAGCGGTTAAAAACGAGGATATAATCCAATATTAAAGGGTTCCATTAATGAAGGAATTAATACATTAATACGCTTATAAGATCTTCCGAAGAAAGCAAAATTAAAAGTTCAAAGTGGAATTTTAATACTAACCTTTTGTATGACACTGAACTGGAACTGACAGAGGAATGACATGAATTTGGACTGAATCCAGTGGAGTAAAAAACCCTAAATAAATGTTTCATAAAACCATTTTATGAATTTACATAAGACCTTTTGACTCCTAGGTCTCAAACAGCCAATAAATTGATTTTATAACACATATATATATATATATATTATCCATTTTCCAACTCCATTTTGGACATTTGCTTTCTTCGCAAGATCTTATTAACGACTGGTGAATCCATCCCTTCATTAATTTATTTAATATTGGATTAAATCCTCCTTTTTTATACATACTTATTTAATATTGGATGAACGTATACATTTATAGTCCTTCAGGTAGACGCAGTAATGTCGATCTGATGAAACGAGACAGATATGATAGCGCGATGTGTATATATAATATATATATTTATATACACAAATGTATTATGTATAAATATTATGCTTAAGGTTTTCACGGGTGTAAGATGTAGAATAATTTTCTCGGTAACGTAGTAGAATTGATAAGCACTCACTAAGGTTGATTCTGACCGAACAGACACGCGAAAGCGATCAGTTTGTGACAAAACTCAAGACATAAGACCTCTGAAGATGGACAGTGAGATGTGTCCGAAACGTCAGGAGTTAAAAAGTCCTTTTAAGGACTACGTTACGCGGGTAAACCGAGAAAATTATTCTATATATAATTTTTTTTTTCATTAGCTCCACAGATTATGTGGCCCTGAGTAAAATAATTCTCCTCAGGGCCTATGACATCTTTGGGGATGCTGAGTAGAAAGTCTTTTTAAGAAAATAAGGAGATGAAGTTATGAGAAGGAAAAGGATTTTGGGGGTGGGTAGGAATCTGGGGGGTCAGTGCGTCCAGGAATGACAGACGTATGAATCCATCCCTACCACTGCGGTGCAAGGCGATGTTCCGAAAGAGTACGGCTGGAGAAGTCAAAGGGACTTCCTGAACCATTCTATCCCGATCCGGCCTGCCATGCAGCTGGTGGGCAGACGCGTCCGCCGCCAAGACCCGGACAAACCTCACCCCATGAACCCGAGCACCCCAGCTAAGTCACCAGCTAAGTAAGTATATATATATATAACATTTTGCAACTTTTGAAAGAAAAACCGTATTTGTTAAATAGATATCTAACATCTTGATGGGTTTTAAATCGGCGTCCTCTGCTTCCAGAGCCATGAATCTATTCATTCTCCATACGGAGGTCGTTAATAATATTTTTGAAGAAAACTTCTTAACGCTCGTTTGACTTGGGGAGTAAGCTGGTGAATGCGTGAAAAGTGTCGGGCGAGGCGAACGGAAGTTGAGAGGGAGATATAAGTTAGTGAAGATAGAAAGAGAGGGAGAGTTACGTTTCGTATATTACTAAGACACAGTGTAGGCCTGTGTTTTTATCACACTGTAGGAGCAAGAGCTCTTCCTCTCATAGAAGTTTTACTTCAGTCAAGTGGTCTAAAGCACACTCGTATTTTTTTAACACCACCATAGGCATATTTTCTGCATTATTTTTTCTCACACTTTACAAATTCAATTATAAACCGACCTCCAATTTGTACTCGCACTAAAAAATTTCCCCCAAACAACCCTTGCTTGCAGGTAGGAAAAGGTAAGCGTGGGTTCCTTCACAATTAGATTATCTTTGCATATTATTATGTCTCTGGGTATTACATCAGCTACCTGGAAACCGTGGAGCCAGAGGCGGACTTTTATCCGTAGATACCGGAACTATATGCAAGGATAAATTGAAAAAATGTCCCAACTCCAATCTAAAAAAAAAGGTAAAATGATCCTGCGAGAAGATATTATCTTTATAGCATTCACGTAATCAATTTTCGTATTCGACTCAACTGATATAATATCTAATAATATAAAATACTTTTTTGCTTAAAACCACGAGATTTATTAATTTATGAACCGACCGATTTCGCTTTAATCAAGCATCTTCAGGGTACAAATTAATACTAAACAATAAGTACATAGTGTGTGATTATATATAATCAAAAATATAGAGGGAGACAACATGATGCAAATATAACAAATACATTGACGGCCATAAAATACATTAACGTAAGTACACAAGTAATGGAAAAACCGAAAGATAATTATGTGACTAATGGGTTACAATAATAAATCTGGAGAAACAAAGCATCAACTGGCATGGGGTAAGGAGCACTGGGAATTTTTATTTAAGGGTTTATTAGAAACAGACCTAATATTGGACTACTTGATATGTCTAATTGATTATTAAGTATATGTTACCCCATGCCAGTTGATGCTTTGTTTCTCCAGATTTATTATTGTAACCCATTAGTCACAATTATCTTTCGGTTTTTTCCATTACTTGTGTACTTATGTTAATGTATTTTATGGCCGTCAATGTATTTGTTATATTTGTATCATGTTGTCTCCCTCTATATTTTTGATTATATATAAGCACACACTATGAAATTATTGTTTAGTATTAATTTATACCCTGAAGATGCTTGATTAAAGCGAAACCGGTCGGTTCATAAATTAATAATTCTCGTGGTTTTAAACAAAAAAGTATTTTATTGTATTAAATATGTCAAACCACAAAGTGAGTGCTTTCTACAATAATATGATATAATATCATTTAGCCTGTATTTATGTGCAAACCGATGAAGATGGTTTCGCTGGTTCCATGACACATCATCTGCATATTATACAATATGCAGAGAGTTGAGAGAAAATATGGTCTACTTACTACCTCCGAAGAAAGGACGTAATGCCAAATAACATAAAAATAACACATACTTTCATTAAAATGCACCAACGAAAAACCCACTTGCCAATTACTGCATATACCAACGTACAAGCATAAAACATCGATGGTATGAATGAATCCGTTTGATATCCATACCAATTAATTATTAGAAATTTTGAATCTTTTTTTTTATCTCCATACCTCACAAGAGTCCCAGCTGCTCCCGTCTGGAGCCAGTGAGATTACGGGGTATGTTGTGAGGCTGAAGGTTCTGGGAAGAGGAAGTAAATGGAGATGAGAAAGGTGGGGAAGTATCTGGCTCTTATGTTCTGGTCACCAAACACGGCTAAAGCCATTTCAAGCAACGTTTCAATACTGAATGGTGGTCTTACACCAGGGCGACACTGAGAGTATCTTCTACTCTGGAACGTGCCGCAAATATACTATATATTATTTTTAAATTGATTAATTGTGAAAAAACATATTTTTATTGAATAAAATTTACTTGTGCACTCCGGAATTCGATCCCGCGACCTAGGAATGTGAGTCAAGAGCCTTACCCCTCGACCACGGCGGCCGTTCAAGTCTGATACCAAATTATTATTAGAAAGAGCTGTTATGGATTTGGGTCGCCAAATCTAATATTTGTTTTTAAAATGTTGGAAATTGTTTTTGATCAGGAGGCAAATATTTTCTAAGTACTTTCAGATTTATAAATCCTACAATATTTCACGGGTCTGCTTTAGTAGATATAAACTAAAGTGGAGGTTTTTAGTCAGTTCTGTATTGACCGCTTTTTATTTGCCTATAGACTATTGACGTGAAAGATGGGATAAGATAAAGAATAATCCATGGGATGACCACGGTCGACTGTAGCCCCAAATGATGGCTCTGCCTGGCCCAGTAACTAGGGTTTAATGGGTTGGTTTGGATCTTGGATTACAGAGCTTTGTAGGACGCAACAAAATTACGTCTTAACGAAACAACTGTTCGACTTAAACCGCCTTGTTAATTTCAACGACAGAACGAAAAAAAAATCGTTTCTCATTTTGTTAGAATAGTGTGGCATTCATAGAGACGAGGAAAGGGCAAAACGTTTTTAACAATATCCCCGTTTAACTTATATATTTTGTTGGTTAAAAGACTTTTTATGGAGGCTTAAAGAAAAACAATTTCCCACGGGGCCATCAGAGGATGCTTTTTGGAGGTTTTTTTTAAGGAAAGGAAAAGTTCTGGGAAGGAAATAGGGATAGTACCTGTAATCTGGGGAGCAGTGAGTTCAGGAGTGACGGACGTATGAATCCATCCCTTCATTTGCGGTACAAGGCGATGAGTCGAAGGATTCTGGCTGGAGAGATCAAAAGATCTCCTTATCCAATCTTTCTCGATCGGACCCGCCACGCAGCAGGGGGCAGACACATTGGCCGCCAAGACCTTGAAAAACCTCACCCCAACCCGGGCACTCCTGTTAAATCACTAAAGGCAGCAAACCACTCGGATAACTAATAGCAGAGGTGTTGGTTATCCAAAAATTGTTCGCGAGGCCTTCTTCTGCAATGATTTTGCCTCGTAAAGTTTTGTCTTCTAAAAAGTAGGTACTTTAAGCACTAAAAAGTTAAATTCTCAAGCTGATTCTAGCATAGAAGTTAGTGTTCCAAAAACTGCAGGATAAGGATTCTTCAATGAGGTGGCCTTTAATAAATTTATTTGTCAGTGTCATTCATAAACTCAATGACGTAAAATCCAACAACAAGCAATCCACCTTTTTAGTGCTAAAAAAAGATATGTATTCCCCAGTACAATACCCCTTTGTAAATCGTCTAATAGAACATGCCAAAAATATCAATGTACATATATCCTCTGTATATATTTTAAATCATTGACTGGCCGGACTTTTTCCGTCTTTCTCCCCTGAGGTCACTCCGCGGAATGGCAGGCGCTGGGTGGCTTGTAACCTTCTTGTAACCACTAGCGCAGGGGTATGTAACCTTTTGGCATCTCTGGACAACTTCTACTGAACGGAAAATGACTTGGATCGCATGCAATAAAATAAACCGATTTTAATAAATAAAATAAAAATTTAAAAAATCAGAGTGTGCAATTCACACGCGGTAGAGGTGAAACATTCAGAAAACTAAAATAGACAAGAGTGGGGAGGTTAAGAAGCAACGCATGAAGAGGAAACTGACAGGCTACGTGGCACCGCACCAAGAAGATACCAATTATTCTATCTCATTCTCTCGCAGGTTAAATCCTAAAGATGTATGTGTTTGTCTTTTTTAAGTATCGCTTATTCGTTTCATCGAGTTTCAAATCACAACGATGCTAAAGAACTTTTCACTTAAATAAAAAACCCTTCTCAATCCGAAATAAAGGGTCATCCAAAATAAAAGCAACAACTCCAGCTCCGTTGATGGCCCCTTTGGAACACCAATCCTCCTGCATCATATTTTGCTAGTGGCTCCCAACCGGTGGTCCGTGATATCTCAAATGTGGTAAAAATGATTTTGGTATAAGTGTTGAAGAGATAGGCGAAGAAGTCCAAGGAGAGCTCATTCTTGTACCTTGTGGTCCCTGGTCAAAAAAGGTCAAGAACCACTGTATTATGCAGAGGGCGAATGTAATCGGAAGCGAGATTACAATGGAACTCTTCAATAATATTTTTGCTTTTTTCTGTTAATTATTGCTGTAATGTATGGTTTAATTTGATTGTTACTTGTAATGGTTACGTTCCCAGTATGTTCACAAGGCACATTTTTTTTATCTTCAATCTTCGTCGACTCCAAAAACTTATTCACTGGAGCGCTTTTTACCACAATATGGCACTATTTAAAATACCTCGGATTGCTTTGCTGTCAATTTTGGCAAATTTCCATTATTTGTAATTAATTAAGTAGAAGTTTACGTTTTTATAATATTTTTTATAAATCCTACGAATATGTGATAATCGACAAAAGATAAGTGAATTCATTGGCTATATAGAACTATTATCAGTTTGTATGTCTCGATATTAAAATTCGGACGTATGATTTTTTTGATGTGGGCGGAAAATATTAAAATGTCTCGAGCAATCGGAGAAAAAAGTTTTAAATTGCGCTGCCGCTCCAGTGGTTATTGAACAAATTTACTTGCTACCATAATGCGATATCATGAATATTGTGACTATATTCTTTTTTCTCTGAGAAGATCAACAACGAACTCGTAGTTGTTGTCCGCATTATCAGCGACCGTTGCTGAGTTTGCCAGAACTGCTCGTGGCCCGCAGGCTTGTGGTCGAACTGCAGTATTAGCATACCGCGGCCAGAAAAGGTAGCAAGTCTTGAAGCCCTGGAAACTGCTGAAGATGCTCCCGCTCTAGAAATAACCTTACCTGTATAATTACAACAATGCTGAACAACTCAACAACTTAAACTTAGACAATGCTCAACAGTCTACGATTTCAAACAATAAGATACTCATTAAAAACTATATATGTCGGATTACGAAAGATTTTTTAAATATTTATATTGAGGGATCAGTAGGATTTATTGGTCCAGTTAGAAGTTCTTTCGAGCCGAACCCTCTGATATGAAAATATCTGGAGTCGGTGAATTATTTTCCCATTTGGTCTCTGGTAGGTTGACATGTTGTTCTTGTATTGTTTTGTATTTATTACTTATATAGTGCAACTGCATAGTGTGGATTGACTAGATGATCATTTGTGGAAAAGTGTGTGGAGTTAAGTTTTTCCTGTGGGGAAGATTTAACCCGGACATAAAGTCATTTACATTTCAAAGACATTTGAAAGATGTGATTTATTGTTTTTTATAAAATATAGACGATTAACATTTTTAAAAGATGTAATTTATTGTATTTTATAAAATCGATACAATATAGAATATGAAGTAGAAAAATTAACTAAAGAGTCCCAAGCACACATACCAACCAACACAACAGAATATGCCAATACACAAAATTGATTTGCATATTGATAGAGAGCAAACTAATTTCTGTGTTGGTCTTGTTTCTTCTAACAATATAAGAGTAGTCGTTGATGGAATGGGCTGAGAAATTGGCAGTTTTTGGACCTCTTTTAACGTGATCATGTTTGCTTCGTTTCTATCCATCTGTAAAAAAAACAAAGAATTATTTTTTAAGAAATGCGGTTTATCTAATAAATACAGTAATTTTAATATTAATTATACATAAATATTACACTACTCCCGATTTGAAGAATTGTACAATAATTAGAAAAAAATATGATGATTATTGAAAGCTTTCGTTTTAACACGGTTTTATTTTTGTTTATGAAAGATAGCTACAATTCCGAAATTTGAATTTTTTGAAATTTAATTTATTGAAATAGTAACTTGTCCGCAGTTCCTACACTAAGCAAGCAGTCTTCTGAAAAATGTGTACTTTTTTCTAGGTTTATTTTGCTACTACCCAAAACAATGAATAAAAAAATATTTTTTTAGTGCATATTTTTAAACCATTTATTTTGAAGTATACCTACCTGAAAACATTTATTTTAAAAAAAATTGAATTTTTTTCAAACTCACGCATATTGTACGACTCGTATGGACCCGTGAAAATTCACTTGGTATTATAACATTTACTTTTTCTCAATATTAACTTTTTTTTTGTCTTATGAATATTTTTTCTTACCTAAGTATATTCTGCGTGTAAAATCCGTTAATCGGCGTTGATTCATAATAATTAAATAAATAAATAATTATTTATTGAAGGATTTGTAAAGCTGAAAATAGGATTGATGCCTTTCAAAAAGACATATTATCAATTATATTTATAATATAATATAACTTTTGTCAAATAAGAGAGAATATTATGAATTTACCTAAATGAAGACAATATCAAAAATCTGAAAACAGAAGACTAGATCTTCGCCTCGCAGGGGCGAGAGCTGCGCCCGGCAAAGCGAAGGTACTGGGTTCGAATCCTAGATGTACCCGTATCTTTTTCTAATTTTTCTTTTTTCATATATTCGACTGAGTGTCGCTAATATCGTCTTTATTTAATTAATTTTTACAATTTGAGGTCTTACTCATTAAGTTAAAAATAAAATATAAATTTACTTTTTGAAAGAACACCTTTAGTAAATCTAGTTAGTAACTAAAGTCACCTACCAAATAACGTTTTGTTAAAAATGAAAAAGCGCACACCCATGAAAATCACCTTTCTTGTCAAGATTAACTCTGAAAAATTAAACATAAGAAATACATAGAAAGAAATACAAGAACTAACACCGACACATCCCGCAGTCAACAAAAATCTTTTTTTTTTCAACTTAATAAGTAAAACCTGAAATTCTAACTTAATTTAACGACACTCAATCAAAAATCTGAAACAGAAAACATAGAAAAAGTTACATCACATCTAGGAAACGAAACCAGGAGACGTTCTTAGATGTGACTAAAATACATATTTTGTCACGTTTTTTTGATTTGTTTGACGGTGCGTTGAATCTTCCTCGCCTATTTAATTGGGGTTGTTTAAAATAATTTGATACCTCTAACAGCGCAAACCAAATACTAAGCCAAATCCTAATTGGATGGTACCACTATTTATGTCGTAAATTAACTGCTGTAAATTTTTAAATAAAATGTTATCGAATTTCAGAAAAATGCTCACCTGTCCGCTTGTATAGACGTGACAACATTATCATCGAAAACGAGCCAATCTGTCGAGTTTCAGCTCGATCGGATGTCCACTTTCAATGACCAAGATTCAAATTAATTCATTTACTCTTTCATTCAACCAAGAAATCAAAATCGAAGTTCATATAGACTTATTTAAAAACATAAGTGTCTCCAATACATAGGTTATCTGAATGACTGATTGTTGTTAGAAGTATACCTTTATCTGCTGACGCTAATAAAAAAAATAGCAAAATGTATTTTTGCTAACCCGTTACTTACTGAAACTCAAATTACTTCATCGAAAAATAAATGGGTTATTGCTAGTTTAGCAAAATATAATAAAAACATATTTTCCACATTGCCAGCAATATGATAAATGGGGTGACCATCTCTAATTAAACTAAGATTTTACAAGTAACTAACTAACCATCATACCGTTTCTCCGCAGAGATAGGAAGAGAGGACGGACCGCCAAAAAAATATCTCAGGTACGTAGAGTTATAGAATATAATACATCAATGCTCAGGTGACAACATAACCAATACCTTTGCCACAAGTTATCAAAACAAGAATTTAATAGGAAAGAAAGAAAGTAATATTAAAGTGAAAATTGAAGTAAAATTAAAAATATAAAACTAAAAAAGAAAATCGGCATATATTATGTGTTGTATGTTTGTGAGTGATGTGTGTTTATATTGTTTTTGTGTGTTGCGTGTTATTCTTTACATATTTTTTATTCTTTCAGGTTATGAAATTTCGGTAAAATTGTCTTTAATCCATTTTGTTATTTTGTGTCTGAATTTATTTTTGTTTTCCGCAATTTATAACTAGGGGTTTATAACTAGGCTAACTAGAAACTTTAACAATATAAAGTGTATTAAAATGTTATATTTTGCTTATGTTAGAAGCCAACTTGAGTACAATTTTCCTGTCTGGAATCCTCATTATAATATGCACGTACAAGCTGTTGAAAGAATACAAAACAAATTCTTACGTGTTCTAAATTTTAAAATGGGTATTCCAGCAAACATGTTAAACTACAACACAATTTTAAACGATATGAATATGCTTAAATTGTCAGACAGAAGAATTTTCACTGACTTGGTATTTTTATATAAAATTCTAAATGATTTAGTTGATAGTCCGGTATTACTTGAATTGATAAGCTTCCGAATTCCACTTCGCAATACTAGAAGTCAGGATTTATTTCAGTGCAGAAATTCTGGGACTAACTACCACATGTATTCCTCTTTGCCCAGAATACTAATGGAGGGAAAAAATTATACCAAGTCAGTGGACATCTTCAATTTATCTTTGAATAAATATAAAATATTGTTATTGAGGCAGTTCAGTTATGTACAATAAAATGTTTTTTCTATGCTATATATGTAAAAGCCCCGAAAAAGGGCGTTTATTTATAAATAAATAAATTTTATTTTCAAATGTAAGACTGTTGAATGCTTTTACAGCGTGATAATTATAGTGTTTTTGACCAAAGCTTGTATTTGCCGTCGGAGTTTTTTATGTTTCCTTTGTACGCTTGTCTAAGTGGTCTGTTAGTAATATTTTGTGTTTGTTGAAATTTGTTTTTTTTTGTAAAATACGTAGTTTAGTAGTGTTTTAACGTATATTTGGCGTATATCAAGTACGTCAAAATTGTTGAATATTTTGTCTGTATCGGTCAGTCTATGTTTTTTAAGTATTACCTTTAAAATAGTTTTCTACATTGAACCCAGATTTCTACCCATTCCTCTTTTTTTTCCCAGATCTTCCTCTCCTTCGTCTACTTCCTTTTCTTCCCAATTCCGCAAGGATGACATAGGCCCTGAGAGAAATTATTTTCCCCAGAGCCATCCGTGTAGAGTAATGTAAAAAAATAAAATGACTATAATACACATACCATACATTTCTTGACGTGTCACGGTTAAATTCAAGCGAACCTGCATATTTAATTGTTTGAGATGCTCAGCCCTAGTATTGTTACATTTAAATTGGATTATGGAACAAAATATTCTGAAACATTTAATTTGATTTCATTTAAATTTGGTGATCCAACGAATTAAAAAAAATTGATTGCCTTAATTAGTTATCTCTTGATATAAAATTACCTTTTTTTTATAATGCTTTATCGCAATATTTGTATGGGTATGTGTTATATATATATAAAGAAGAGTGTCGGTAACAGGCGGGCACCCGCGAACAGGACTCCGGACGGATTTGTTATGTATACAAATCTACAATTTAAACCCGAGATGAAATTTTGATATTCAAAATAAGGGGAAAATTTATTAGGGGTATCTAAATTTGCCTTCGAAAAACTGTTTGTCAGGCCCGGGTAACGTCGGATACTACAACTAGTGCGAAATAAAAATAAATACTTTTTATTGTTTTGCCTCAATTCATTTATTAAATTTTATTGCGAATACCAATTAAAATGGAATGAATGCGTACCCCTTAAAATTATTACAACATATTGCTGTTCACTGGATTTGGGTTATAAAAGTCGCAACTCGAAACACAAAAGTGTTAGTAAAGAACAATAATTCAGTGTCATTCGAAATTTGTTCAAGTTATAGGCAGGGTGTGAGTATTGTGACGCTTCAAAATGACAACCACAGTGAATGAAGAAGAGAGATATAAGAAGATTGCTGAGAAGGAAGCACAGGGGATTCCACTTAGCGATTCTGACTTCGAAGTCGTGGACCTGTTTGAATTTGACAGCGAAGACAGTGACGAAACTGACGAAGCCAACGCAAAAACTGTCCAATCGAAATTATCTCTGTCGGCATCACCTCATCAGCCAACTGCAGTTGAACCTCCCAATTATCGACTCGAAGAGGGACCACCAGATCTAATTGAGAGCTTGATCATCGCACACAATGCTAAGATTGCTAAGAGCAAAAATCGAGCAGTGTTCCAGGTAACATATCAATTATTTTTTTCATTATTTGTCAGTTAATTTGAAAGGTTTTTCATATTGGACAACTTGGGTTGTTTTTTGGCTGCCATTTGATATAAAAAAATTCTCAAAATCTATGTACAAAAATGTATATACATACCGTCCCAAAAGATTTCATATCGAGAGCTACTGGAGTGATGATAAATGATATATTTCACGAATTGATTTAGGACGTCTCAATCGCAACCGATATGTCAAAAAAATTGGTTGTCTGTAAAGTCGGTTTATGGACGATAATTTTACGTGGTAACGTCACGAGCCGAACGCTTAAGCAGAACGTTTAGGCCGATCGTGCCTGTCTATCGCTTGTTCCGCGCTCTCGCTTGCACGCTCGGCTCAGGCGAAACGTGACAATGAGTCACGCTTTTTCGTGAGTGCAGCCGGCGTTCATCGATTTATAAGACGTTATTACGTCAAAAATTTGAACAGCCTCTCCAAGACTCAAATCCCGTGGTTGCTTTCTCCAACTTTTTCCTGGCTTGTCCACTGGACGTTTTCCCAAAGTAACTACGTGGAACTCCATTTTATTGTTTATTTTGAATTCAAAGTGATTCAAATTACTCATGGTTTTATTTTAATATATTTACAGTGTGTTAAAGGACGTGCTTGACAAACGTTAACCAGTGAGTTCCGAAATTATTTGGAATAAAAAATGTAAATGAATTTTTGGTTTTCGGTTACATATTTTTAAAAACATTAAAAAAGTTTCTTTAGTTCACATGCGGTAAAAGTGAAACCTTCAGAAAACTCGATGTTTCGTTTCATCGTGTTGCGAATCACAATGGTGCTAAAGAAGTTTTCACTTCGAAAAGTCAAAAAAAGTCAAAATAAGTCAAACATCCTTTAAAACCAGTATATTCGTAAATTAAAAAAAAAATATTATTTGTTTTATCAAAAAAAATTTACATATTTACTCAAAAAATTATAAATAGTTACACAGAAGAAGTATTTTATTATAAAATATAAATAAAGAAAACTAAACTTAAATAAAAATGGAGTTCTGCGAATTAAACTCGACAACAATAAATAATAAAAATTTTGTTGTTAAGTATTAAGTTCTTCGAGTATTTTTTTTTGAAGTGAAAGCTTCTTCAGCACCGTTGTGATTTGAAACTCGATGAAACGAAAAATAGCGAAACTAAAAAAAAAACAACACATTCAGCCTGCGAGAGAATGATATATTATAATCTCTTCTGTGAACTGACCGCGTGTGAACTGAACTCGATTATTGCACTCGATTATTTTTTCGATCGAGTTTCAAATCACAACGGTGCTAAAGAAGTTTTCATTTCAAAAACGTTTCGCCACGCATTTGAGTAACGTTGCTGTGAGGAGGAAAATTTTTAGGGTCCGGAAGGTTTACTAACAACAAATATTTTTCCTACCTGCAAAAATTATCAATATTTATTTTAAGTGAAAACTTCTTTAGCGCCATTGTGATTTGAAAATCGATGAAACAAAAATAGCGACGTTAAAAAGAGACAAACAAAACATGTACAGGATTTAGCCTGCCGGACAATGAGATGGTATAGTCGGTCTCCTCTTTGTGCAATGCTTCGCAGCGCATCAGTCTCCTATTCGTAGCCTCCCCACTCTTGTCTACTTTAGTTTTCTGAAGGTGTCACTTCTACCACGTGTGAATTGCACACTCTGTTTTTTTCATCTTTTACCAATAAGTTTTATTTTTATTTTTTTAGATCCCCCCTTTGCTGAAGCCCCTACCCACAACGCCTCCACACACATCATCCATTGACAAGGCTTATCCCGCCGAATACGAAGAACACGATAATACTCCGTCTTTTTACGTTAAAGCTCCATTTGCTTATATTAACCATGACAAAATAAAATAAAAAATTATATATACCGTATTGTTATCACTTTATTATAGCCTCGCCGATAGAAGGAAAACTTCTTTGCATATAAACTTCTAAACGGTAACATCTGTATTCCCGATATGTTACAAAAATTTGATTTTTATGTCCCCGACAACTTCACAAGAGCGCGAAGACACAGAATTTTTGTTGTTCCGAAATGCAGAACCAACTTATCATTAGAAATGCAGCTCAAAAAAATGATTCGGTTACTAAATTACCTGTCCCCTGATACAGACATTTTTCAACTAAATATTCAACAATTCAAAAACGCTATTATTACTTAATAAAATAATATGTGTGTTTGTTATTGGTTACATAATAACGTAACATTTGTAAAGCGCAGTTTTGTGTCATTTCACTTCAAGTGAGTTTGTTGAAGTCGTGACATTTTGCACTGTAAAATATCTTTCCTTGAGTATAAGAAAAAGTTTCGTAGTTAGGTACTTTGTGTCTGCAACATCTTCCTATTAATTTAGTCTTTAGTCCTGCAATCCTGTTTTTAAATGGAATTACGAATAATTTGAAGAAATCTTTTAATAAACTAAGAAATTTAACAACATATTTTAGTAATAATTTTCATTCTAGTGTGTTCCAAAATATTATACAGAAATTAAAGCCGCTTTCTATACTAATAATAACATGGATAAACTTTTGATCAATGTAATGATTGATCACGCAGGTAAAACAGCAAGAAATGATCAATCGAGAGTGGTTGAACACTAGAGGTGTCAAACAGAGTAGGTTTTCAGAATTTGCAACACACTTTTGATAAAGATCATTATTTTGATAAAGCTTCGGGGACAGCTGTAATGCATGGAAATGGGAGAGGTCAACGTCTCAATAATCTTAAAATTTAAAAAAATCCTAAAAAAAAATTAAACCAATTCAATCTTTTCACAAATATCAAAGTGCTTTTGATTTTGTATACATTACTTGGAAAATGTTAAAAAAGTACATTAATAATAGGTAGGTTATCTACTTACACCCCACAACTAATTATAAGCAAGTAAATATTATACATTCAAGAAGTACGTAAGTACAATCGAGATGAGTCGAGTTATGCCTGACGATCTTTACCATTTTCATGTGAATGAAACAACACCTAAAAGCTCTCTAAAAAAATGCTGGCTTTCGCTCTTCATTTTATTCGTTTAGATCATCCATTATATTTCAGATGTACGTAGGATAGAAACAAACAGGCCCCCCTTGAGTCAAAACCACCTCATCCCAGGTCAGGACACTGAATCAAATTGGCCTGTTATATCTATAACATCCACTTATTTTATTATGTTTCGTAGAACAGCGGTAAATAGGCCCCTTTCAGCCTTAACCATCTCAACACGGGCCAGGACATCGGCCTCTCATTAATGTGGGTAATCTGTCAGGCTAATTCGTTCGCTTTTCGGAACAACTCATAGGTCTCACAGGTTTCATAAAAATCATTGTATCTCCCTTCTATTACAGTGAAAAATATGATCTAGAAGAAGTTAGAATGAGAAATAACCACGCTTTATATTTAAGCAGTAGCTGACCAGGGGGCTGAGTACCTACCAGCTTAGAGCCCACAAATATATCAATTAAGGGGGCTGAGTACCTACCAGCTTAGAGCCCACAAATATATCAATTATTTAAAACTAAAAATTATCCAAAAAATTATAAAATATACACTTCACGAAACCAAGGTTACACGAAATTTTCCACTGCATGAAATCGGCCTTTTATTAATTTGTGTAACTCGTCAGGTTAGTTTGTTCGCTTTTCAGAACGACTCACAGGTCTCATAGAAATCATTATGTCTTCCATACTATCATAGTGAAAAATATGATTTTTTAATTTTTTTTATATTAAATCTGGTCACCAAACATGGCTAAAGCCATTTCAAGCAACGTTTCAATTCTGAATGGTGGTCTTGCACTAGGGCGATACTGATAGTATCTCCCACTCTGGAACGTGCCGCAAATATACTATATATTATTTGAAATGAATAAATTGTGAAATAACGCAAATTAATCAAATAAAATTTATTTGCTACGCCGGGATTCGATCCCGCGATCTTCGGATTCAAGAGCCTTACCGCTGGACTACGCCGGCCGTCAAAGATAGAAGACGAAGATAGAAAGAAAAACGTCATTTAAACGAAGATAGAAAGAGAAATCACCACGCGTTATATTCATATCAAAAAATTATCCACAAAATAAATAAAATTTACGAAACCAAAGTTTCTGATCGCAATTTGAAAAAACAAATGAAATTTTAGAATTTTTATCAATTATTTTTTCATGGAACGACAAAAAATAGCAAAAAATGAACGACAATAACGTGTATTACATTTTTCTAATAAAAATACGTTTTTCTAATAAAAATTGCAAGTATTTTTTTTTCATTATCAGTAATTTTAGTTTGAAAAAACGTTTAGCCATTTTTAAAACTTTTTTATATTTGCCTTCAAAACTTTTATATTTATATGTTTACTAGCTTTTCCCGCGGCTTCGCTCGCATGGTATTACGGGAAATTACTGTAGCGGTTGAACTAATCAATTATCCCCCTCCTCCCCACCCCCACCTCCTCCCGCATTCCATACATTCATTCCTTTACATTCAGTTTTCAAACATCTCGCCTGCCACCTAAATTCCATAAAGCTATAGCTCTGATAAAAAAAGAATTAACCAATTTTGTTCATTTGTTCGGCATTTATGCGCTTACAAACATTTCGGAAGTTTACTTTTAATTGAATGTTTGGAAGTTTGTTAATATAATAAAAAATTACACTATTTATTATTCAGTCTTTATAATCGTTACGAATTATATTTTTAATGTAGGAACTCTTATCTGACATTTATTCCAAAACAGAAGCTTGTCCAAAAAAAACAAAACATATTCTAATATTTGAATTTTCTGGAGCAGTAGCTGACAAGGGGGCTGAGTACCTACCAGCTTAGAGCCCACAAATATATCAACATCGTTTCCATGGAAACGATTTTTTCTGACGTTAGCAAAAACTCGCTTTTGTTAACGACAGAAAACGTATAACAAATATAATATATGTATTAATATTTATAATTCCACAACGCCAGAGCTTTGCCTTCAAAACTTTTATATTTATATGTTTACTAGCTTTTCCCGCGGCTTCGCTCGCATGGTATTACGGGAAATTACTGTAGCGGTTGAACTAATCAATTATCCCCCTCCTCCCCACCCCCACCTCCTCCCGCATTCCATACATTCATTCCTTTACATTCAGTTTTCAAACATCTCGCCTGCCACCTAAATTCCATAAAGCTATAGCTCTGATAAAAAAAGAATTAACCAATTTTGTTCATTTGTTCGGCATTTATGCGCTTACAAACATTTCGGAAGTTTACTTTTAATTGAATGTTTGGAAGTTTGTTAATATAATAAAAAATTACACTATTTATTATTCAGTCTTTATAATCGTTACGAATTATATTTTTAATGTAGGAACTCTTATCTGACATTTATTCCAAAACAGAAGCTTGTCCAAAAAAAACAAAACATATTCTAATATTTGAATTTTCTGGAGCAGTAGCTGACAAGGGGGCTGAGTACCTACCAGCTTAGAGCCCACAAATATATCAACATCGTTTCCATGGAAACGATTTTTTCTGACGTTAGCAAAAACTCGCTTTTGTTAACGACAGAAAACGTATAACAAATATAATATATGTATTAATATTTATAATTCCACAACGCCAGAGCTTGCCATCATATACAGACTATAGTTTTTGCATATAATTTAGCTTTCTATTGGTGAATGAGTTTTTAAAGTGTTTATATTGGTTAATGCGTGAAAGCGTCATAAACAAACTCGAGCAGTTTCGCATTATATAGTTATATAGAATAGTATGGATATGGATTACGAATTATGAAATTTGAAAGAGTTTATTATCACCTTTCAAAAACAGTTTTTAGTAATCGGATACGTCTAGAAATATTCCGTTTATTAGGATTTTATTGCAAAGTGGAAATACTTTGACCCTCCGGCAAAATTCCGCCTAGGGTTAAAATCCTCCTTCAAATATACGTATGTTGTAAGCCACTCTCTCTTATGTACCTAATTTCTCCATACAACACAGGTGTACATTGTCAAAGAGACCGGGTTGAAGGAATGGGGTAAAATGGAAGACAGCATAATGGATCCACGGTCTGAGTGCTCGAGGAAACTGTGTTTACAGTCTCCCTATTAAAATTAAAGTATTTTTAAACGTTCTAATAATTAAAAAAAAAAATAACCAAATTATGTTGACCTAATTGATACAATGAGTTGGTTTAATGCTCTGGCCTGGTTTGAGACGGTTTTGCTTGAGCCCGGCCGCCTTTGTTCTCGGGTATTTTTCCAAATGTGTGTTCTGCCCCGCCGAGGCTAGAATTCAACGCGGATCGATTAATGACTTATGTAATGGTTGTACCAGACAAAAATGTTATGTTCCATTCCCATGAAAATTTATTGCCCATAAACTAAGGAGTAAAGGAATTCTTCCCTGTCGATACGCAGTATCCACAAATGTGTCCTTGCTTGCCTATAGGCGTATTTCCATAGCCTAATATGTACCCAGTACCTATAAAGCAGGGGATCTCAAACAGTCGATATTAATAAATTACAGTCGATCGAGGGCTTAGGATGGTGTCCGACATCAAACGAAGTATTTTTTTAAAGAAAAAAACTTTTTTTTAATACGTGTGCACAAATTTTTAAATAATTAAATTTAAAGGTATTCTCAGAAAATATTCTTGAAAAATCGCTTTTTTGGGCCTCCTAACTGTCTGTAACCCATTAAACATTTTTTTGTCAACATTATTTCTGATAATTTTAGATTTTTTTCATTATCATCATCATTGAAGCGAAAACTTTTTTAGCACCGTTGTGATTTGAAACTCTATGAAACGGAAACAAGCGACACCAAAAAGAGACAAACACATATATCTACAGAATTTAGCCTACAATAGAATGAGATAGTATAATCGGTCTCCTCTTTGTGCGGTGCTTCGTATCCTTTCTGTATCCTCTTTGTGCGGTGCTTCTTAGCCTCCCTACTTTTGTCTACTTCTAGTTTTCTGAAGGTTTTTGTCTAGTTTTCTGAAGGTTTCACTTCTACCGCGTGTCAATTTCACACTCTGTTTTATTTTTATTTTGTTTTTATTTATTACTAGCTGGTACCCGGCATGCGTTGCAATGCCATTGAAAGAAATATTTGGATTCTTCCTGCATGTTATTTCCTGTGCGTCCCCGTTCACCTCCCTAGTCCCCTTCCTCTCCCGTGATCCCCTTCCTCCTTCCACACCCTCCCCCTTCCCGTCCCCCTCCCGTGAACCCCACTTCTCCCGTTTTCCTCCTCTTCCTGCCTTTCCTCCCTGTTGCTAATACACACACATTTTCATTTATACAAATTTCAAAACGCCAGAGCTTACCATTATATAAAGCCTATAACCTTCACGGGCCTGCGCACAACATATCACTAAAGTTTCAGCGCAATTGGATGAACGGTATGGCAGCGCATAAAATACGAACAAACAAACAAAAACTGATTTTTATATATAAGATTACTTCAAAATAAAAAAGTAGAAAGTTTATTCGCAGTCCTCCTCACTAGGGATTACTGTTCCGGAATGTAGGTTGAATGACTGTAGATTGGTTGACTAGGAGGACCATAGGTTGTTTTATACGTAACATCATCATGTTTTCGCAATTAGCAATCCGGAGGACGTGGGTTCAAATTCCGGCGTGCGCAAATAAATGTAATTTGATGATTGTGTTATTTCACAATAAATTACTGTACTCAATTAAAATAATATATAGCTTATTTGCGGTACTTAACAGCGTTGAAGATACCCTCAGTACAACCCTGGTGTAAGACCACCATTCAGAATTGAAACATTGGTTGAAATGGCTTTTCTTGATAGCTGTATGCTAGAGATAATAAACCGCGTTTGATGACCACGTCTGACTTACACAGGTACTTACCCACCTTCCTCTTTCCCATCTTCTTTCTTTTCACTATCTTCTGCATCACAACATATACCAATAGGCGATGCTATTGTCTCACTGGTTCCAGACGGGAGCAGTTACTCTTATGAGGTTTTCACATTAAAAAAAGTTAATTACCACAAAACAAAGAATATGTAAAATAAAATTTAAAAAATACGGTGAGCTTTAGACCACACGACTGATGTAAAACTTATACGAGAGGAAGAGAGAAAGAAAATGTGCGCACGCACTGCTCTCTCTTGCTCCTACAGTGCGATAGAGACAATAGGCCTGCACTGTGCCTTAGATATACAAAACTTAACTGTCTATGAGAGAAAGAGAGAAAGAAAATGTGTGCTCGCACCTCTCTCTCTTGGCCCTACAGTAATATACGACACGTAACTCTCTCTCTCTTTCTATCTTCACTAACTTATATCTCCCTCTCAACTTCCGTTCGCCTCGCCCGACACTTTTCGTAACGCTCTCGTCACGCATTCACCAGCTTATTCCCCAAGTAAATAAAAAGGTTTGTTAACTGATTTAATTCATGCGCCACTCCTTTTTTGCGGTTATCACATAATAAACGGAGGTGCACTAAAATAATTAGCAATTTTTGTTTTCTTATTTGCACAATCTATCTTCTGCCTTCCCATATTTTAAAGCTAGATCCCTAAATATACGTGTTAGCACCCCTGCTACAGCTGTACGTCCATAGTAAACATCATCTGTTGTTCGTTTTCGGTTGGAATTTATATTTATACCTTAGAAAATTTGTTTTTGATTTTTCTTAAATCGCAGGTTGGAACCGAAACCTTTCGCTTTTCGTGCAAACAAACAAAATCCTAGTTTATTTGATTACCCCACAGCGACTTCTCAATTTTTGCATTTGACAGATGGTTACGTTTCCTTTGTTTTTGACATCTCCGGAATATTCGCTCCGTAAATTTCGCTCTGTTGAATTCTAGAGATTCCTTGTATTATTCAAAGATATTCAGACTAATTTTTAAACGAATATTATTCATTTTGGAATATGGTACACATGTTAAAAAAAATCTAAGTTTATCCCCATCTTTATTTTTATTTTCCCCAGAGATTAGTTGGTACCTACCTTTACTGTTGAAGATTTAATTTTTTTTTTTTTAGTAAATGCGTTGCAATGCCAATAATAAAGAAATTGTTTTTTCTCTGCGTGTCCTTTCCCATTCGCCTCCATTCTACTTCCCGCGTTCCCTCCCCCTTCCGCATATCCCCTCAACCTTCCCCACAATCCTCCCTGTGCTCTTCCGCTTCCACCCGTCCCGGATTCTCCCCCCCCCCTCCTTCTTTCCCTTCCTGCCGCTAAACTATACAAAATTCACAACTTTTTCAAACTCGTGGGTCGCTATTGCAAATTTTGAATACAAATTTCATAACGCCAGAACTCACCAGTGTATATAAAAACCTTCTCGGACGTACGCATAACAATTCACCAAAGTGTCATCGCAATCGGTGAATAGTAAAGGAAATAATTTCATAACGCCAGAGCTCACTTTTAAATGTAGAAACCATCGCGGGCATGCGCACATCAAATCGCGAAAGTTTCATCGTAATCGGATGAATGGTTTAGGGACGCATAAGGGTCAAACAAATAAAATTCATTTTTATATTTTAAGATTAACACTTACAAAAAGTGTTTGAAAAGCGAAGTTAAGAAAATGTCTTTTAATTTTTCTCCACAAAAATACTAGATTTCTTAATAATGCCCAGAAAAGATCATTGTATGACTTCTTCTTTCGTAATAATTAATTGTGACTAAAATACATTTTTTAATAAAAGCCAGCATATTTTGCCTCCGAACACAATATTTTCGTGGGATGTCGAATGACGTAATAATGTGTACACCAATTTCTAAAATGGGGAGATATTCCACTCTCCGAATGGCAGAAAAACTTATTAAAAATAATGGTTTACCAATATTTCCATCTATTCGATATCGGACTCATTATTATTGGTAGAACAAATTAGAAGAAATGTCTTTAATTGGATATGATATTGGAATGTGCTACTTTTCTTATTGCTTATTGGCCTTTATTTTCTTATATAATATTGCGGTACAAAAATTCCATCTGTCAGAGGTTAGACGTATATTCTTGGTAACGTTCAATAAGGAACTCCAGTGAAAAATATTATAGCTTTAAAAAAATATGTTCATACAGACCAATAAACGCTGATTCTGAATATATAAGTTTAAAAAAAAAATTAAAAAGTCCATTTTAAAACAGTTCATTAAAACAGTTCATTAAAACACCCTGTCAAGTTGGTATTATTGAATTTGTGAGGCGTGACGTCACCGCGTCCATAAAACGCTCCAATGCTGAAACTCAAAATGGCCGGCGTTGATCAGCTGATTCCAGTTGCCTACAAAATTCATACTTCGGTTGATCATGATGACGTCACACTAGATTCGGCGGTTTTCGGGGGATCTTGAAAAATTAAAACTTTGACATTTATTTTAACTATTAAAACTAACTACAAAATAAAAAATAAAAAATGCAGTTATTTAAGTTAGAAGGTCATTAATCATTTTTAAAAAAAAAAATTGGACTGGAGTTCCTTATTCGGGTGAGTATTCGGGTAAATGTTGAGTGGTTAAAGAAAGTCATTAGGTAGTTTAGAAAGGGTAGGTTTGAAAGTAAGTACCTGGATAACAAGATATTTTCATAATTAGTTTCAGAATGGTGGTATCTTTCCAAAGTAATATTTATTTATTTCTATATATTACAGTATTTACCTATAGATCAATTTCTAAAACATTTTTACATAATATATTTTGTAATTTTATTATGTTGTAAGGTAGGTTTGTGAAGGTGAAACTGTGGATAGGTATTGTTGTATGTTTCGTGAACACCTCACTAGGAGAACCTGTGCTGAGGTGTTTACGTTTTTATTTATGTTTATGTATGACAAGTATTTATGTGTTGTAATAGAAAGTTTTATATGTATTTTTTTTTCAAATTTTAATAGTTATTGTACATTGGTTATTTAGAAGAGAAAAAAAAAGTATTTAAATATATTAGAGGAATATAAAAATTATATATATATATATAAACATACACATACATACACATCCATATAAATACATGTACCTGCACACATGCATATAAATATATATATACATACGTATACATCCGCATACACATTCACATACACATACATATATGTACACACATATATAAATTGTAAGTGTATGTATAGTTGTTGGATACTTGGAGTATACTTTCGTGGATATTGGGAGTATACTTTCGTAAAGTCGGTTTACGGACGATAATTTTACGTGATAACGTCATATAATAACGATGGAGTGGAAGAGAGATAGATGCTTCATAAACCGAACGCTTAGGCCGAACGCTTATTCCGCGCTCTCGTTTGCACGCTCGGCTCAGGCGGAACGAAAACGTGACAATGAGTCATGCTTTCTCGTGAGTGCCGCCGGCGTTCAACAATTTATAATACGTTATTACGACAAAAAAGTGCGTTTCACACTCGGTAAAAGTGAAATCTTTACCAACACAATCTATCAACCAATAGGAGCCTTGAAAAGTGAGCTCATAATTCAAGCGACCAATCCGCGCTTCGTAGGTACTATACGTAGGTGAGGTTTCATTCTATCTCATTCTCTCGCAGGCTAAATCTTGTAGATGTATGTGTTTGTCTCTTTTTAAAGTCATTTCAGTTTCATCGAGTTTCAAATCACAATGGTGCTAAAAAAGTTTTCACACAAAATATTTAAGCATTTCATACTAAAATACATACCTACAAAAAAAAAAGTGGCGGCTTAGCTTTGTTTTTTTTTAAATATCTCAACATTGATGAAATTTTGCACTTTTTCTGCATGAGATTTTGAAAAACCACCCATTTCCCCTTTTTCTCACCCTTTAAAACAGAATTATGATATTTCTAGATAAAATTTTGTACAATTAACGTTTAAAAATTTACTAAAAATTACAGTCTGCAGCTGATTTTAAAAAATCGAGTGCAGTTCACACGCGGTAGAAATGAAACCCACCAGCACAATCTCAACTAATATGAGTCTTAAAAAGTGAGCTCATAATCAAAACGGCCAATGCGGTAAGGTTTCAATCTATCTCATTTTGACGCAAGCTAAATCCTGTAGATGTACGTGTTTGTCTCTCGTTAGTGTCATCAAATCACAACGGTGTTAAAAATCTTCAACTTCAATTTCAGAGAGTGCAGTTGTATGTGTTTGTGTCTTTTTGTGAGTTTCAAATCAAACGGTGCTAAAAATGTTTAAGTCAAAGCACTAGGTTACGAATCTGCTTCTTTTGAGTTAAAAAGTTACACTTTATAACAAAGGTAACGTAACACACCTTTGTGTCTAGTTCCTCAGCAGCGAGTGGAGTAAATCTTTCAACGGATGGGGAAATATTTAAATTAACCGACGTCGCTAGTCGCCACCAACTTTGGCGATAAACTGGAAGTGTTTCTATTTAGTTCCGGCAAGGCAAACTTTCACCAAACAACATCAAGCAAACGCTTATGAAATTCCACGTCAAACAAATTAAACGAAAACCTCGCATTCGTCATTAAACATTCAACTTGCGTCAATTTTGAATTATCACAAATTACTTGATACCCAGTGAGTGAAAATTGTATGTTAAGAGAAATTAATTTTTAAATATAAAATTGATCGTCTCTTTGTGGATTTGTGGCGGACGTGAGCTCGATTTTATTCAAATCACTTTTATTCTGAGATTGATGAAAATTTGCTTACTTGAGCTTCAAAACAATGGTGAAATTGTCCAAGTGTTGTTTTGTTTCAATTAAAAATATTAGAGAAGTCACTATTTACAAGAGATTTCTATTCCTTTTATCTGATCCCTTAAAGCAAAATTTTGATATTACGTTTTGCCGCGTTCAAAAAAAGAGGAAAATTACTTACTATCTTCATTTGATTTTGAAAAACTTTCCATACGATCCGGGCATACCCAGGGCTATATTTATATTATCTATCTAAAGCAATGGCCATATGTGTGCGCCCTGCAATAAAGATAAAAATATAATTTCTTCAAACTTTGCAAATTCACTTTGTGGCGCCATTATTAATTTAATGAAACAAAGAACTTTGTGGACATCACTATTTAATTAATAATATCGACATGTTTCAAAAACAATGTTTTCTTCGTCAGGATAATAAGTTAACAAATAATAAGTTTTTAACTTATTTTTGAAACATGTCGATATTGTTAATTAAATAGTGGTGTACACAAAGTTATTTGTTTCAAAAAAAAAAAAAAAATATATAAGCCTGAATTAAGATTTCTCTGAAAATTTCAAAATTGTTTTTAAAGTGAAACATTTTTAGCACCGTAGTGATTTGAAACACGGTGAAACGGAAATGACTCTTAAAAGACCAAACACACACATCAATAGGATTTAACCTGCGAGAGAATGAGATGAAATGAAACCTTACCGCATTCGCTGCTTTGATTATGAGCTCACTTTTCAAGGTTCCTATTGGTTGAGATTTTGTTTATTATTATCTGTGCTGTTAATTTTGTTTTCTTAACATTATTTGTATGTACTGTATATTCTTTGTTTCATAAAATTTGATAAATATTTTGTAAGGACTCGTAAGGAACACTATAGCATTACTTTCAAGTTTATTATAGTTAAGCGCACTTGATGTGAAATACCACAAAACTGGGCTATACAAATATTACGTTATTATTATTATTATTTGTTCAGTGCTTCGTAGCATCCCCACTTGTCTACTTTATTTATCAGTATCTGATTTTTTTATTGATACCATAAGTGTTTAGAGATTGTTTTGCGTGGTAGAAAAAGCCTGAGGCGCTCGGCGAAGACTTAACGCTTTATCTCTGCACTTGGACGAAATGCGGAGTCGAATTAAAATCAACACGATGTAGTTTTTAATACCGACATCGTGGTATACAAAAGTGAAGTCGGGGACGCCCGAAAAAGACTGAACGCTTTGTCTTTGCACTAAAATAAGATAATTAAAATCGGCGTAAGTAATTTTTCAACAGTGATAACATCGCCCGATCCGAGGAAGACGCATTACCTCTGCACTGAGATATGGATTCGAATTAATGTGGATTTATTTAGTTTTTTAGCAGAATCTAACAAAGTAGATTTCACAAAGCAGACAAAGTGAATAGTAGAAAATGTCTGGAACATTTGAGGAAGATGTTAAACAAACAATTATGTGTAATAAAATTTTCATGCTGAACGAAGATGATGGTGTAAGAAGAATGTACGATTTGGAAAAGAATGGTGACAGAAGTCGGTAACGTCCGATAAAGACATGACACGATCGAGAAAAGCAAATACTTACGTTTTGCGAAATGAGGCGTAGGTATGTGATGAACCAAGAAAGAGATGTAAGTATAATGTGTGACGCCGATGTGAATGGTAGATGAAATCGGGGACGCATGGTACAATCAAGTGAAACAAATACTTGTTTGACTTACAATTAGGCGTATTTGTGTCTTAAAATGGGGCGTAAGGAGAAAGTTCGAGGAAGACACAGCAGAATCAAATTAATCGAATACTTAAGTGTGGTAAAATGAAACGTGTGGGAGATCAAAGAAATGGGTGTAAGGAGAATGTATATCGTGGAAGTTAATGTTAGAAGAAGTCAGGGATGTCCGAGGAAGACATGGCATGATCAACTGAAACAAATTATTTTTAATTCTTTACAATAATATTATTTCCACATTAAAAAAGTGCTTAGTTTTCAGGTACACTGAAGCTTGAAACCGCAAACTTTAGGTACTTCAAACTACTAGTAGCCCCGAGCAATGCCGGGTACACGGCAACTTATATAGCAGAGATTCTCGAATGTTGAGCTTACGATACGAACTTTGAGCAGCTTTTTGTCTCTATAATTTCTAGGCCAACGCAATTTTTTTCACAATCACACCTCATTTTCATCATGAGCTATAAGTATTCAGTTTAATTCCACGAATACAAGAAAATTAAAATAAATATTTAAACCAAATCCTGGGACCAGGGGAGTGAAATTAGTCATTGATATTTTTGACTTCCAATTATTGATTGCGGAATATAAGTTAACACTAAATTTGCCAAACGCCAAAAGTAAATTATTTCATAATATAACATTAAAAACATCATTATTCTGCTCGTGCCTTAAGCCGCCGCTACCCGAATTTCTACCGATTTTTTACATATTTCCCTTAAGCATTTGAAGTTTGTTAGCTCTTAAAAAAATACATTATTTTTTAAGATAATATTTAGATACGTTTCACGCCAAAACGCAAATTATATGAAATTCCCTCGATAGAAAAAAATCGCAAAGTATGCTCCAAAAATTATTTAAAATAAGTCTATTTCTATTATTTTACAAGTTATATTTGTGAAAAAATTCACAATATTTCTTTAAATGATACTTAAGATACCTTCCACGAGATTTTTGCTCTATTTTAAACGAGTCATGTTTTATTAAGCATTTTCCCAATTTTCGCTTCAATTTTTAATTGTCATTAAAAAAAATAGAGTGTGTAATTCACACGCGATAGAAGTGAAACTAGAAAGTCGCTTTATTTTTTTTTGGTTGTTTATTTTAAAGTGGTTTGAAAGTTGGAAATTTATTAAAAAAAATAAAAATGATTTTTTTTTTTGGATTTCGTAGGATTCGAACTCATCGTTCGCTCGATGTCTGTCTCTCTGGCCGCTTGGATTTGTCCGGCGCCTTAGCCGTTGCGCTACGGGAGGGTCGAGCCGAGGTGCGAATTTAGCGGATTATATTAGAACGATGACCCGTCATACAATAAATTTTAGTGACGTATTTCTGTATCATCCTTTAATTTGTCATTAAAATTATTGCTGCGCTCTGTCCAATTTTCGTAATTCCATCTTCTTCTTTTCGAGCCAGGAAGCGTCGCCTGAAATATTCCTTGTTAATAATGATATGTTTATAACATTGTTTTGCCTTATTTAAACATCGCTTATGGAATTACACTGGTAAATAATTTATGGAAGGGATCTTGACTGTAGAACTTTTCTGATAGCAAAACTCAGTTTGTAATTTTTAGTAGCTACCCAGTTTAGAAATTTCCAACGAAAGCTTCGTACTTTCCATGAATAATCGCGCTTTGAGCTTTCCCACAGTTTAGCGATAGGACGAAAAACATAAGGGTACGTTATTCAATAGGCCAGCAAAAACCCACTGGATCATCCTTCTTTCGAGTGAAAAAATAAAAATCAGAGTGTGCAATTCACATGCGGTAGAAGTGAAACATTCAGAAAACTAAAGTGGACAGGAGTGGGGAGACTACGAAGCACTTTTTTTCATTCTAAAGGATCATTTTTTCCATATTTTTGTCGTCGAATCCCAGTGCACCTTTTATGGAGTGGTGTGATGATTGGATATTGATTTTCCAAAAGTTTTTTTTTTTTTGGATTTCGTAAAGTGAAGAAATGTTGAACTTGAAAAAATTAATTGTAGCTTTATCATCCTGTAATCTTTACATAAATCATTTACGTATTTGGCTTACTCGGTTAAACCTGCCTCACTAATAATATCTGTAACTTGATTTTAATTAACTGTTTGGTTTAATTGAGTTTGACTGATTTCGTTGCTTTGTTTACCTACCCAGTAACAGGAGTCAATCACGCTACAAACTGAGCCAAATCCCGGTTAAATAAGTCTGTAATGTCAGCAAATTTCAGAGAAATGCGTATACGTTCACGTGTGTATGTTTTTGCTACAAAAAGTAGACAGAAAGCATTGTCATCTTCAACGAGTCTATCTGCCGAGTTTCAGCTCGATTTAACGTCGGGAAAGGAGTTAATTTCCACTTCCAAGATACCGCTTCATTCGTACATTCGTTTAATTCAAAAAAACAAAAGTGAAATAAAAATGGATGTTTTTTAAAAAGGATAACATTCTTTGGTTTGTGGCATCTTTCACACTTCAAGCATAGCACGAAGCTTAGCAGTAGTTCCCTGATGGGCGGGCGGAGAGGGGGAGGGGAAATACGTGGCCAATATGTTGACAAGTCTTCCCTGATCCCTTGTCTAGCTGGGCTGCCGAATACGGAGCGGGAAGAGGGCTTGTGGGGGGGGGGGGGTAATGGCCTTGTCCCACCCGTTTGTTCAGAGGTGCTGCAAGATAGCTTCTCGACATTGACACTATTGCACTATTAGACACTAATCCACATGGAGATGGCCCTCTTTCTAATGGAATACTGCAGCACGCCCGGTCAAATGGATTCTGAATAATGTCGGTTAGTAAATTTACTTACCTAAGAAAGAATACTGAATTTCTGTTTGGTTATAGTTTTACCACGTAGAAAAACACCAACATGTTTCCGAAAATGATGCAAATCCAGACGAGAATTTGATGACTCGTTGAAAATCCACCATAATGTCATCAATGTATCATTATTTAAAAAAAGATATATCTACAAACTGACTGATATTATGTCTGTTTAAAAACACATGTTTCCGAAAATGATGCAACTTTAGACAAGAATTTAATGGCTTGTTGAAAATCCACCGTAATGTTACCAATGTATCATTATTTGTAAAAGATATAACTTTAAACTGACTGATATTATGTCTGCTCCTGTCCATGTCCGCTCACCTTGCTCATTCTCGCCGGGACTGCCCCGAGATAGTGGGACAAACTGCCCCCGATGTCTTTCTTTTTATGTATTTTCTTTGATTTTAATCATAATTACACCTGTAAATATATTTTTTCTTTATTATTTCACCGTAACTAGATGCTGAACCAACTTCTATGATGTATCTTGTTAATTACTGCAAATATAAATATGCATACATTTTTCCTTCTTACTAACAATCATGCATGCAGGGACATTGAAGGGTCTAGATTCGTTTTAAAAATGAATGTAGCTTCCTTTTTACAAAATAAAACAAGTGTGTTTTAGACCACACGACTGAAGTAAAACTTCTTTTTGCTTCGTTTGCCTCGCCCGATCACATTTTTCGTAACGCTCTCGTCACGCAAAGAGTCCTGACGTGTGCGGCTAAGGAGCTTAAATAATCAGTTTCCTCACACAGTCGTTGTCCCAATGTCCATTTCCATGTCCATGTCCTAGTTTTAATGTTTTCTCTTCCACAATTGATGAGAGTTTCTCATATTTTCCAAGAACCAGCTATTATCAGAAGTTGACCTTCAGATCAAGAGTTGATCAGCAGTTACCAAGAATAAATTCCCACTTACGAATTCAGCCATCCAGCGCTACGTCTCACTTGAAAAACATTTTTTTCCAAGTGATCTTGTACGATTTCATATTTTTTAACGTAATTATGAATAAAATGTTAGTTATACAAAACACTCAAATGAATAATCTTTTTATAAAATGTGCTCTTATTTTATATGGCAGCCGCTCGAAATGAATGAAATTCTGGCCTATCTGAAGAGAATTTCATAATAATGTTTCGCCAGTAAATCAACTAACAATCGCCTTTCCTGAACAATTCACATTATGAGTAGTTGACGTGGGTACTTCTAGCACTAATAGACCCAGAAATAATATATGCAATTAAACATCAGGTATTTGACGTACAACTCCGCCCATTCCACGAACTTCGCTACGACCCCATTGTGTTTATCCCCCGTCCATTCGGCGTTGCTTTAAATACTACCCGGCATTAATTTATGTCAACAGCGGCGGTCCGAGGGGCATATGCTAAGTGTCGGTGACCTTTTTGTTGAGCTTTAATAGCGCTGCGGTATGGCCACGGGATGTTCCCGCAGTAACGAAACGTTCATACTAGTAATACATCACGTCCATCTGGGAAACTTGGACAAGTTGAAATTTGCCAAACTGAAAAGGTCTGTTGTTACGATTTTATCTTGTCATTATTTTTTTTATGTTACGCACGTGGTTCGGCGTGCGGTGAATACCGACTTCCTTCACTGCGGCATAAAGTCACTGGCTGTATTTGAATGGAAAGTCGTATTTACGTTTTATTGTAGTCGATAGTGAGCCATGTTTGAATACTGTCGGTTACACTGACAGTTGTGAAGGATGGAACACAAAACCAACAAATTATTTTCTTTTTTCTTGGAGATTATATTATTTTCTTTTTTCTTATTAGGATGATGAAAAATGAAGCAAACATATTTTCTCTATGATTGTTTACAAATGACTATCAATGTTTTAAATAATTTCAGCTATTAAAGATGAAGACGACGCCAAAATCGAAGGGAAGATTTCACGAAGTCTGTCGATTGGATAGAGAACCTTGAATTGCTGCTTTGTTAAAATTACTACTACTAGATAGATACTAATAATACTAACTAGAATAGCATTTCCTTAACTTATTAATCTCTAAGAAAAGAATAAAAAATACTAAGTCTCTGTCTGTAACGGCTTAACAAGCTCTAGAATTCTAATTTATTTTAAATTTAAGGATCATTTTCAAAATTGGGACTGATTGTGTCAAAAATTCAGACAAGCGATAAATAGGCAGGTAACTATTTATAATATAATATTGAGAGAATAATACTTTTTTGAATTTGTTTAAATTGGAAATACAATATCCCGTGTTTTTACGGATCTGCGCTAATATAACATGAAGAATGTAGTTGAAATTAAGGATCCAAAATAATCATCTGTTGTACATTTCACTGTATGTTCCATGTAAATTATTAGGTCCGTCGTCGTCCGAAATATAATTTCGAGAATTATCAATGTGGATTGTGAACACATTTTCATTCATAATGTTTCGCCACACGTTGTGAAAAAATGCAGGATATAACACTTTTACTTTTGGAGGTTGATGGAATGTAATTCCCACAACTCGTCAGAAAAAAATGCAATGTCCTTTAAGAGGAATATAAACGCTAGACATATTTCGATTCCCACGCCTTCAAAATTTAAAATCAAGCGTCTTATTTGCACGAGGCAAGTAAGCGAAAAAGTGGTTTTTATTTAGTTTGTGAATAATTTTATAGGAATGAAAAAAGTTAGAACATACAAAATCTCAATAAGCTAAGACTCTTTTTCAGGTTTTTTTTTGTCATGAAGGGGTATTTAAAAAAAAAAACTTATATTTCTCCATAGTTTAGTCACGCAAATACTTTTTTTACTGGTTTACGCCAATTTTTTTTTTTTATGTAATTAATAATTTTATTTTAATTCCAATACATAGAAAAGCTAATACGACTTTTTTTATGTAATTAATAATTTCATTTTAATTCCAATACATGTAAAACTTCAATTTATCCGTAGGATATTTTTTGATGTTCGTAATGTTAACCGATTCGTCATAAAGATTAATCTAAATAGTATCTAAATAGGATTTCACGTATAGCTTCATCTCACTATATCTCTTCTTGAGTCAAATATCTCCAAGAAATATTGTATCTTTTTGACAATTGAATTGATAAGTATCCTTAAATAAATGTTTTCGGTTAACTATCAATATTTATGTCCATCTGGTACCTATCGAACTCTCAAGATCAAATACCGAAATACTGAAATACCGAAATGAAATTTTTTTAATCCGGCTCGAAGGACCAAAGTTTTCTTTAAAGTTCCTTATTTTGATCAATTTTGGTTGATCGTCCATATGTTTATTATACTTGTATGATGATAGATATGAATTATTTTTAATTGCTGTTGCAATTTGATGTTGAAGAAATCGATTTATGATGCTAAATAAATTGAGTTGTTTTTATTTTAACGTGTTAATTTTAACATTACTACAGCTTGACACACTTATCTTTGAATGGAGACAACAATCAAAGTTATAAAAAGGTAACTGGGTGGACTTAAAAAAAAATAATCGCAACAAGAAAAAACGAATCATTAACATTATGAAGCGTTGTTTGTACCAACGGAAGGAGCACGGAAATGCCTCGTAATCAGGAAGTTAAAATTTCACATGAACTTTTTAGGGATTTGTATCTTTTGTGATTTCTTTGAAGTGATCCCTTTGAAGACGTGCCGGAACAAGCCAGTTCATTATCTGTAATGCGGCGGAAGATTGGCAATCACAAAACGTCGAAACCCACTGTCGATAATCAAGCGAACCCACCCGATTTGATCCCGACTGGGCTGGGTAATTGCGGCGAATGTGGATTCAGAGGCTGCATACGTTCCGGTAGGAGCCAAACCTAATAATTACATTGCCTGCTGACGTGACAACTGTTTGGAGTTATCACTGTGAGTATAACCGAATCATCAAATATTATAATAATATTTTGGAATAAGCATTTACAAATTGCTTGTTCGTTATCTTTTTATGTAAGCGGCGAATTTAAGGGAAAATAATAAAAGCAAAACGTAAGTTGGGCTGAACGTAGTGAAGGATTAATTCTGTTCTGCATAATCATTCAAAAATATAATCAAACCTTCTTCAATAATTTCCAATTCACTTTGTGGCGTTGCGTCAGTTTGATTACAAGAAAATGTAATATTTTGTACACTCCACTATTTAATCAAAATAATTGACATTCGGAACTAAAAGTTTCTTCCGACATTTGTTCGACGAAGAAACCCTTGGAACGTCAATTTTTTTGATTAAATAGTACCAACAGCATATAAAGTTTTTTTTTCATACCATCATATTATGTAGGTACTACGTGTAAAAAAAATAATATATGACGCGAAAGTGAATGATAGAATAACTCAGTTAAAAAGACAAGGGACGACTAAGTGAATCAAATACTTGAATCGGGTAATGTTAAGAGACAGAATAGTCGAAGAGTAGGTATGTATGAGACGATCATCATCATCATCATACTTAGCTCTACAACCCCTGGTGGGTCTTGGCCTCCTCAAGAGTCTTCCTCCACCCATCTTGGTTTTGGGCCAGTTCTCTCCAGTTTAGAAGCTCCAAGGAAGATACATCTTTGAGGACGTTGTCGCTTCATCTTAATCTTGGCCTTCCCAGGCCCCTTCGCCCTATCGGTCTTGAGTACAGCAGGGACTTTGGTGCTTGATGCTCGGTCATTCTCTCCACATGACCCAGTCACCAAAGTCTTCCCAGTTTTATAAATTTTGTGACGTTTATCTCCTTAAAGAGAGCATTCAGTTCATTGTTGTAACGTCTGCGCCAAAATCCATTTTCTAGAACCGGTTCGGAGATGAGCCTTAAAATTTTCCTTTTAAAAACGTCCAGTGTTCGCTCATTCCTCTTAGTTGGCACACACGTCTCAGCTGCATACGTACTGAGTACTGGACTGATTACTGTTTTGTACACTAATATTTTCGTGTTTCTGGACAGTAGTTTGGATTTTATTTGGTTTTCTAGGCGGAAATAACAGCGATTTGCGTTCACTACGCGCTTCTGGATCTCCTCTATCGTGTTATTGTCGTTTGTAATCGGGTAGCCCAGATTTGTGAATCTTGGTACCGTTTCAAAAATTTTGCTTCCACATGAAAGAATTGGGGTTTTTTGGGTGCATCCTGCAGCCATGTATTTGGTCTTCTGCTGGTTTACTACGAGACCCATATTTTTGGCAGAACTTTCAAGATTTATGAAGGCGTCAGGCGTGTATAAGACGATGCATGAATATAAATGAGTTGTGTCTACCAGACAGAGTTGTGCAGCGGTTCATCCTCTCTGTTTATTCCATGTAATGATTATAGAGTTAGTTATTTGTAAAGAATAGGTAACTAAGTAACCAACTAGCATGGTGGTCGAAAAATCACAAAATTCATGTAAAAAACATTTTAATGAATAAAGAAAACTTAAAAAAAAAAAAAAAAAACTATCAAGCCGTTTCCCGCAGGGGTACACTTAAAGGATTTAACGCCAAGCAACTCGGTCTTGGCACACACTCCTGGTGTCATTCACTTCCATACATCGTATCATATACATCCTTCTGTTTTTCGCCGTATTCTCCTACGTTTGAGGTAAAAAATAATTTCTACAATCTAATATTGAGCTTTTTACAGGCGCTATAAACGGCGTTCTCAGAAGGAAACGTAATTTATTTTTCACGGGTTGGTATAATTTTTCATGCCTTCAGGCAAATATTCATACAAATTTAAAAAAAATAAATATTTACAGGGTTATCATCGCAACCGTAAGCTCAAAGTTAACAGTACATACACTGAAAATTGTTTTTAAATAAGTTTCTTGTTCGGAACCTGAGCCATCAAGTATATTTTGTTAATCTGTTTTTTATCAGAAGAGGAAAGAGAAAAATTAGGTACATACTTTCAAGATACAGTTTTAAGGAGATATAAGTACAATAAGAATGGCATTGAGCCGTTGAACATATTTTACTATTTTCATGTGATTACCTCATAGATGTCCCAACAGTCCTAAAAGGCACAAATATCGTGAAATCACCTACTTTGTTATGTAAAAAGTCCACACCTGCCGTTTTTCTAATTTCATCGTTATTTTTTTATGTACTTAGGTATATGTTTACTTGAAATTGTAACTAATTTTAGGTAAATTATATTTTAAAATTAAAAAGAGTGCAATTCACACGCGGTAGGGGAGACTACGAAACACTTTGTTTAAATTAAAGTGCATGATGATTTTTCTATATTTTGAGTCGACGAGTCGCAGTGCACCTTTTCCTACACATTTGGTCATCTTATTGGTATTGTGTTTTCTTCTTCGGATTCTTTGGATTCAAGTTGTCGCTTTATTTTGTATTTTCTTTTGCCTGTTCATTTTGGAATGGTTTAAAGATTGGATATTGATTTTATAAAAATTAAAATAAATAACTTTTATTTTTATTTCGTAGGACTCGAACTTTGGTCCGCTAAATATCTGCAAAGGTTCGTCAGGCGCTTTACACCACTTCATCAAAGGAGATTTGCGTGGGACTGTGGATTTACCGTATTATATTGGTACCGAGTACCCGTGAATTAAATATTTTTTTTATTTCTATTTCCTTCTCTCGCTTTCAAAATCCTATAGATTTATGAGTTTGTCTCTTTTTACTGTTGTTCGTTTCCGTTTCATCGAGATTCAAATCACAATTGGGCTAAAGAAGTTTTCACTTCAAAATCAGAAAAATACCTCTGTGTATTGTAGAAAATTGGTCAAATAAACTTCAGACACGGTTTTTTTTACGTGAGAAATGCAGGAACGTTTTTTTTTGCATTTCATGGGCGACATTATGTCAAGGATGATAGATCATGAATTAGTGTAAAACAATACGGCTTATTGTAGTAGGAACGTGGATTTACAGGATCGATCAAGATATAAATTCGATTGTGTACATTGGTGGACTCAACTAATATCCGCATAACGAGTGAAGTGTGAGCCACTCAGCTATAAAGGACTGGCCGTTTATGTAAAGGGAGAAGGATAGTAATTAACACGATGTACGGAGTCCAGCCATATGGAACCAGAGATTATGCGCTATACATGGCACTAAGGCAACGCTTCGTAGTCAATGTGCTGGCTGAACCAATATGAACGGAGAGAAGAATATTGCTGGAAGCAATATGTACGAGATTTTTCTGAAATAAATTGGTATCATACACCAAATTAATGCCAGTAGCCGAAATAACAAATGATTACACAAATGAAATAAATTTAATTCACGTCGGGATTTGAAGCCGCGACCTCCGGATTCGAGACTTAACCCTCAACCATGGAGGAACTATAAGCACACCTATCTACATATTTTGGTAGATGATAGAAAGTGGTAAGTACAATGCAATTAATGGTTGAATATTGTATTCCTCGCTTTTTCATTACAAATACACAATCGTTTTTGGAATTAACTAAAAAGAGCAAAAAATATAAATGAAATCTCTTGAGAAAATTATCTAAGTATAGGTCGCTTACAACGGCACGGAACGCTCGTAACGAAAAATTGGGGGCTTGGTCGGAGTCTTGCCTACACCCGATCGGACTTGCTGCAGATTGCGGGGAAATTGGAAGTGATCCAGTTCCGACGGCCCGACAGAGGAATGTTAATAATTCGCCGGCGGTTTTGCCTGCAAACCATCCGAAATACAGAGTTCTTAACTTGATTCTCTACAATTTTGTAATTACTATAATATCAACGCTGTACTTTAGAAAAATTTGTACAATCATCCGAATATTAGTCTTCACTTGGTCTTCACTCATATTCTGTGTTTGTTAATGTGAGTATTTTTTTCCATGAATTCTGCAGTTTAAAAGTAAATATAACAAATTTGAAGCTTTTTTATATGACCAAGATCACCTTTAATAAGTTAACAAATAAATAAATTTAAAATAATATATTATTATTTCTATTCACTTAATTTGTGCGCTGTAAGCAAAAAAAAATCAGATTGTTCAATTCCTTCGAAACCTTCAGAAAACTGAAGTAGACAAGAGTGGGGAGACTACTAAGCATTTTATTTTACCAACGTGAATAATGACTAACTCCATATTTTTGCTGTCGAATTCCAGTGCACCTATTCTTATATATTTAGTCATCTTATTAGTATTTGTGTTTTCTTCTTCGGAGTCGCTAGATGTCACTTTCTTTTCTTTTCTTTTGTCTGTTCATTTTGGAATGGTTTGAAAATTGAATATTGATTTTACAAGAATAATTTATTTTATTTTGGATTTCGTAGGATTCGACCGTTGCGTTGGTTCGCTGGATATCTGGCCGCTGAAGTTCGTCAGGCGCTTTATACCACTACACTAATGAAGGCTGGATTTATTGTATTATTTTAGAACCAAGTAGCCTCGAATGAGTAAATATTTTATTGTAATTCTCTCGCAGTCTTAATCCTATAGATGTATGCGTTTTGTCTCTTTTTAGTGTCGCTCATTTCCGTTTCATCGAGTGAGTTTCAAATCGCGACGGTTTTCACTTAAAAAAAGCTACGAGTTGTGTTTAGTTATGGTTAATCAGATTCAGCACACAGTCCATTCAGAAACAAAAAAGACACTAGTGATATAATTTGTATGTATTATTATTTTGTTATGAGCGTTTCTATCAACGCGTTGATAGAAACGCATTCAAAATTTGATAACAAACCCGATTGTAAACCATGAATAGTTGAAATAATAAATCACAAGATTTTAAGTTCACATTATATTTTATTAATAGCTTTAAAAGCAGATTAAAGGTCAATAATTTTCATTCAACATTTTATATTTTCAACATTTCCCCATTTGAACATTTTCCCTTTAAAAGGTCGGTATGGGTACCGCCGCCCCAACCATTTATTGAAAAACCAACACCTCTGCCATAGGTTATCCCAAGTGGTTTGTTACGTTTGATGACTTAGCAGGGTTGATTGGGTGCATGGGGTGAGGTTTGTCCGGACTTTGGTGGATGCATCTGCCCACGCTTGGTAGGCAGGATCGGAAGCGACTGAGGGTTGAGGGAGACCTTTTGACTTTTCCAGGACTTAGACATCGGAGTGGGAGGGATGGATTCATACGTCCGCCACTCCCAGATTCCTACCCACCCTTCATACCCGGCTTAGTCCAGCGGTAAGGCTCTAGACTCGCATTCCGAAGGTCGCGGGATCGAATCCCGGCGTGGCAAATAAATATTTTTTTGATTAATTTGTGTTATTTCACAATTTATTAATTTAAAATAATATATAGTATATTTGCGACACGTTCCAGAATGGAAGATACTTTCAATATCGCGATGGTGTAAGACCACCGTTCAGAATTGAAACGTTGCTTGAAATGGCTCTAGCCGTGTTTGGTGACCAGATCTGAATAGCCAGGTACTTCCCATCTTCCTCTTCCCCATCTTCTTCCCCCCTTCTCATTAGCTTCAGTGTCTCAACATACCCCAATTGGGCTCACTGGCATTCGTATAAAAAGAAGAAAAAAAATACTTTTCCCTTCTACAACTACATCTTCCTTTCTTTCTTCGTAAACTTCTCCACACACCATCCCCAAAGAGGTGAAATAGGCCCTGAGGCGAATTGTTTTCCTCGTGGCCTCCTTTGTGAAGCTAATGTAAAATTAAAAAAAAATGTATAAAATTAATATTTGTTGCACAAAGTCGACTTACATTTTCAGAGTAGGCGAAGTTTGATATAATATGATGTTAAATACTTCTATGGATGTTGGTGGTATTTTATATCCTTACTCTTGAGTGAGGATTGGTGTATGAAACTTTTCCCCGTGATCGCGATTTAATTGCTTTCCACAAAGTTGAGATGAAAGCCCTCAAGTAGCCAATTTAAAAACATTTCATACTGTGTACTTGATATAAGGTGGGGTATAAGAAGGTCGTAAAGTAAAACCAGGCATAGGTCGAATCCACGTCATCATGAAGCGTTCGATAGAAATGTACGCGGTAACTCGCTTCTTAAAATGTTAATAGGTGACAAAAACCTTTTTTTTATAATTGGTTGAACCTTTACAATAAAATATATTAATTTTAATAACCTTAATTAATAAGTACGTAATTTTAATAAGTACCTACATCGATGAGACGAGGTACTTATATATATTCAGATGAGGTACTTATAGATATTCAGATGAGGTACTTATAGATATTCAGATGTACAATATTTTATTTGTATACATGGATTGATCAAATTGTGGAATCTGTCTCGCCCGCCCCACTTCGTCTATGTTAAATCGCCTGGCTTTACCCCGATCTTATCCCTTTCACCCTGTGCAACAAACTAGTCATGGACGCGGATCCTGTAATCGCCAATCGCCAGTCAAGATTCGGAAACAAGGAGTAATGGTGGCTATCGGCCCGCCTTCTCTGTTTTCTGCGAAAAAATACGCGTTATGATCTAAATTCATTAGAATATTAATTACGACTTTATTTATAAAACGATTTTGATAATGACTACTGAAATATTATAAAAATACTTCCCTCTAATTATTATCAAAACAAAATACACAAAATTATGTTATTAACACCCTTTAAAAAGCAAAACAAATAGGGGTACCCGAGTGACCCTCCTTCGGATCGTACGTGATTTTTTTTCTTTCCGGGACGAAAAGTCAGTCTAGTAATAACATTTTACTAGTCTTACTAGTAATTACTATTATCCAGACGGACTGGTTTACAAATAAGTAATTTTCATAATGTGTTTATTTTCCGATAAGCGTAATTTCAGTAAGTTCGATAGTGCAATAATCGGTTTGGGTGAAATAAGTAATTATTGCACAACCTTAGTCGATAAACCATTGCTTAGCCGAGAATTTAAGTTGAGATTTTTCAATTCATGTGTTTTCAGTTAATTTATGGTATATTTTATTCGCAATGAACATTTAATGTAAAACGTAATTAAACGTAAAATTGAACATTCTTTGTCCAAATTTTGTATTCGTTTTAGATGTTTCTAAGAATTCTTTGGTTTTATGCGGCGTGTTTGGTGTATTTTGTGTATTTTCATAAAATTGACTTGTTTTGGTATTTTTTTGTTTTGTTTTTTCTTGTTTTCGTAAAATTGAATTATGTTGGCTTTAGGTAAAAAAAGCAGATAGCAACTTTATTTGAAATTTCTGGTCTTGTAACTGTGGGATAAAGGGCTCTCCTTCCAGATAACTTCTGCTGTTTTTGCTTTGATGAAATTGGATGTGTGGGAGTTACGCCACGTCTCGATCATTTTTGACTCCCGCACACACAAATAGAGTGTATTCCTCGAATTCACCTTAATATATTTTGTGCAATAAATGGTTTTTTGAATTTGAATTTCCTAATTTAGGTCGCCACAAGAATTATACAGGTACCTAATTAGATTCATTTTATCGATTTTGTATGCATAAGTTCTATCTTTGACTAGTTCTTTTTTACCGACCATCTAACGCAACAGGCAAAATTCGATTGCAGAAGTGAAACCTTCACCCACACAATCTCAACCAATAGAAGCCTTGAAAAGTGAGCTCATAATCAAAGCGGAGTGCGGTAGGATTTCATTATATCTCATTCGCTCGTAGGCTAAATCCTACAAATGTACATGTTTGTCTTTTTTAAGTGTCATTTCCGATTCATCGAGTTTCAAATCACAACGATACTAAAGAAGTTTCGCTTCAAAAACTTTTGTAGTATTTATGTAAGTTTGATTTGGAATTATTTTGACCTTCATTCAGTGAATCACCAAAACACCCATTAATCGAGTACAGTTACTGAAGTACCTAGTACAATATATCAAAGATGGCATTCAAACTTTATCAATAAAAATTACCACAAGAAGAAGAACATGAATGAATAAAGAATGCAGTAAGAGCGCCGTAGGGGGGAAACCATTGATCCAAATTATTCATCTATTAGCAGATTAGGGCTTGGCGTGACGTGGTTTGCGCAGCTCCCATTATGTGGAAGAAGTCGATCGTTTTGGTGATCCATCCATGTAACTCAATCAGTCTGAAGTGGGTACGAAGGGAACAGTTTTGCTGATCAGTTTCTTAATGACCATGGAGTCGTTTGCTTTTTTTTAAAATCCTTATCACGTATACGTTGATTGCCTAATGCAAGTTAAAGATATTTTTTTATACTAATGGTTTGTTATCGGTGTATTGTGCACCAATGCAAGAAAATTACGTATAAGAAACAAGGTTATATGACTGCTTCCCGTCATAATCTCCGGTAAGTAATGTGCGTATTACGAACTCTAACTTTACTAAACAATACAATATTTTTATTTATTATTTTAACTTTATGAGTAAAACCTCAAACTGTAATATTTAATTAAATGAAGACATTATGAGCGAAACTCAATCGAAAATCTGGAAACAGAAAAATCAGAAAAAGATATTGGCACCTCTGGGACTCGAACCCAGGACCTCCCTACTTTCCGGGTTGGGCGCTCTAATCCACTGAGCTAAGGTGTCGATATCCAATTCGGTCACTTTTAACTGTACCATACTTCGACTAAGAACCACCCATATTATCTAGATAGATGTCGCACATTAAATAAAATGGATAATAATGCATTTAGTTCGAGTTGAATCTTGCAATCATTCATAAAGATGGCAGCCAATAAATATGCGTTAAGAAAAATGAAGATAATATGGGTGGTTCTTAGTCGAAGTATGGTACAGTTAAAAGTGACCGAATTGGATATCGACACCTTAGCTCAGTGGATTAGAGCGCCCAACCCGGAAAGTAGGGAGATCCTGGGTTCGAGTCCCAGAGGTGCCAATATCTTTTTCTGATTTTTCTGTTTCCAGATTTTCGATTGAGTTTCGCTCATAATGTCTTCATTTAATTAAATAATACAATATTTGTTAGCCTTGGGGCTTAGCGTACCTACACCGCGCTCAGTTATTTTCCATCGTTCATTAGTTTTACGCTTTTAATACCCATTTAAAGTAAATCCAATAATGTTTAATTTATACTAGCGATTACCCGGCATGCATTGAATTGCCACTCAAAGAAAGAAATTGTTTCTCTCTGCTTATCTTTTTCCATGCATCCCGTTCCACTCCCGGGCCTCCTTACCCTCCCACGTTCCCCTTCCACGCTAGCCTTCCTTCCTCCCGTGGCCTCCATCGCATGAATCCTCTCTCCTCCATCGTTCCCCACCCCTCTCTCGAATCACCATCCACTCCAGCCTTCCCTCTATGCCGCTAAACTATATGAAATACACACATTTTTAAATGTAGAAACCTTTGCAGGGGTGCGTACAACAAATAGTGAAAGTTTTATTGTGATCGGTTAAATACATAATTATAACTAATTTAAATTATAACAAACACACTAATGGATATGATTTTAGATTAAGAAATGATTTTAGAAAACAAAGCAACATTTATCTTTCAATTAATAAGAGTAACGCAAAAACTTTAAAAAGCATCGCTTATGACTGTATATCAAGGCGGTCGGTGGCTTTTTTTGTAAGGGATGCTGAAGTATACAGTCTATGGACTAGCCCACGAACAAGATGCAATTATTGACAAAAAAAGTCTATCAAATTAGCTCTATAAAACCTTTATGCTTCACATTAAATGTTACAGTTTCCTAATTAAATTAATTCAATGGGTATTCTGAAAGACATTCAATGTATCAATCGGATTCGGTTATTCAAGACAACAAATAACTGTCGAAAGGTGCTCAGGAAAACAAATCTCTAAAATCCCTTCTCGCTTCAGATAAGCTATTCTGTGCACTATGCATATAAGCATTAAAGTCGTTTTCTGTGCGTTGGATGCTCCTATGGAATCCGTATTCGGCCTTACTTCACCCATGGCGGGCTTGACTAAAGGCGCATGCTCGGATATATATACAACGAATATCACACTAGAATCTGCTCGTGGAAGCGGAATGAATGGAGCATCCACTGTTTTGCTGGTGTTGGTGAGTTTACGCGACGTGCGAGCATTGAGAATGCATAAATATTAGATGTATTTTGACCTGTGTTAGTGTGTGTTGTGTTAGTGTTGGCGGTGGCGGTGTCGTTATTGCAGTATCTAGTGCGGTTTACGGCTAGAAAAAAATAAATCCAAAGTTTTTATTTTCGAAAAAATACATAATAATTAGTATTATATTTATTTTAAACCTAGAAAGAATGGAAACGCAGCATCCACAGTATGTACGTACGGACCGCACCTGCTGCATACTGTACACGTGTGTATAGTGCCACTACTAATAACGTGACCTTATATACTAACAACAAAGCGGAACATCTGTTTACTAGCGTGAACAAGCAAGCACCACTCTTTAAAGAAAATATTTTTGGATTCAACGTTGTTTCCAAGCTTGGCTTTTATCATTAAAATATTCACACAGATATAATATATATATAAAAAAATCGTTCCATGACAATTCAGGACAAACCATCACATTTCTGAAAAGCATTGTAAAGTCGTTAAAAGCATTTAGAGTGATTTAAAGTGATGCAATTCACGCGCGGTAGAAGTGAAACCTTCAGAAAACAAAGCTTTGAGAAAATGAGACGAATGCAGAGTCTCAGGAGTAGGATATTTGTAGAGTTTATTTATTATAATATTGTTACCAAGTTTAAAAATTATTTTACATTTCATACTAAGAAGCATCGCACAAAGAGAAGGCCGATAGATTACGAAGTACCTACCGCACAAAGAGGACACCGATCAGTACCTAAATCTCATTCTCTCGCAGGCTTTATCCTATAGACTATGTATATATATATATATATATATATACCTTTAATGACACTCTTTTCCGTTTAATCGAGTTTCAAATTACAACGGTGCTACATTAGTTTTCACTTCAAACACTAGCCTCTAAACCTAACTTAACCTATTTAACCTTTTAGCCTATTTTTCATCACTTTTCATGAATTTACATGAATTTATTTTACAAAATAATAATATGTTGTAAATAAAAATAACAACAATAAAAATATTTTTGAAGTGAGCATTTCTTTAGCACCGTTGTGATTTGAATCTCGATGAAACGAAAAATAGCGAAACTAAAAAGAGGCAAACACATACATCTATAGGATTTAGCCCGCGAGAGAATGTGATAGTTTAATCGGTCTCCTCTTTGTGCGGTACTTCATAGCCTCCCCACTCTTGTTTAGTTTTCTAAAGGCTTCACTTCTACCACGTGTGAATTGCACAATCTTATTTTTTTTAAACAGGATATGAACTGACGTATATGAAACATTATGGGCAATTATAACTTATAACGTGTTGCGTGTTTACAGTATTACGAGAGTGATGTTAAGTGGTTCTGGGAATGAATCAAAATTTCTGATGAGTTTTGCGAATTTTTCTAACGATGATGCTCCGCGGTGAAAATAAGAATACAAGGGTATAAGTGGTTTTACCACAGAGTTGAACATCCCTGAGATGTAATTAACATTTTACAAAATTAATTCATTACAAGAAGAGTGAAGTACTTCCTGTTTGTACTTAAATTTAAAAAAAATATTTCAATAATTAAATTAAAAGTATATATAAATTTTAATTAATTTATTGATTTACACCTGTAAAAAATATTGTGGCTGTTCTAAGGTCTGTCGGATTAACTGTCAAGGATGAAAAATTTTAAAATTAAAGAAAAATTATTGTTTTATATTAGTTAAACTTACTACCCACAAAATGTATATACGTATTTAATTACGAACTTTCACAAATATTTTTTTTTTATTGACAGAAGTTTTTATTCAAATATATAAGTTTTGCTCTTCTAAAAATTCCAATTCATCTTTGTTCAGGTAGAAGTTTCGATACTACAAGTTTAGTCCTGATTCTGCGAATGTATTTATGTATGCTAAGAAAGTTTTTTTCACATCAAATGTGCTTATACTGTATATATATTTAAAATTATTTTAACGCTAACTCGTCTCGGGAATAGCTGCGCCTTTTTTGCACATCATTAATATTGTTTCCGTTATTAATATCGTAACGGAAGGACAATAAAAAAAATTTAATAAAAAAATCAGAGTGTGCAATTCACACGCGGTAGAAGTGAAACTAAAAAGTCGTTAGATGTCGCTTTTTTTTCTTTTGGCTGTTTATTTTAAAGTGGTTTGAAGATTGGATATTGATAAAATATTAAGATAAAATAAAAATGTTATTTTTTTTTTAGATTTCATAGGATTTGAACCTCCGATCGCTGGATGTCTGTCTCTCTGGCCGCGATTTGTCAGGCTCCTTACTCTCTGTGATATGGGAGGCTCGCTCCGAGGCGCGAATTTACCGCATTATATTAGAACCGACGACCAGTCAAATAATAAATTTTAGTGACGCACTTCCGTTTCATCCGAATTTAAAATCTCTAGCGGGGATAAAGAAAAAAAAATTGAAATAATTTTAATAATGAAAAACAATTACTTTGTGTAACAACCACTATTTAGTTTGCTAAAAATCCATAAATTAGAAAAACCTATTAGACCGGTTGTGTCCAATTGTAACGCCCCTAGTTATAAATTGGCTTCTACAATCAATAAATTAATTCTTGATAACAAAATTTTTAACCCTAAACATACAATAAAAAATTCCCTTGAGTTAATTGGCAAATTAAAATCTTTGGATATACCTAAAAATGCAATGTTAATATCATTTGATGTTGTAAACTTATTTCCAAGTGTTCCTCTTTTAGAAACTAAATCTATTATTAAAGAATTGTTAGATTTTTCAAACATTTCCAAAAACTTGTCTCAGGATTTATATAAAATTTTTAATGTTATTCTTAAACAAAATTATTTTCAATTTGATAATATTATTTACAAACAAAAAGATGGTTTAGCAATGGGTTCAAGTACTAGCCCCCTAGTCGCAGATATATTTTTAAACAATTTTGAAGAAAAAAATTTTAATAGTCGTGCTTTATTATTAAAATATGTTTATTTTTGGAAAAGATATGTAGATGACGTTTTTTGTATATGGACTGGAACTAATAGGCAATTAAATATTTTCTTAAATTTCATTAATAAACTTCACAAAAAAATTAAATTTACCCTAGAAATTGGAAAAAATTGCAGTTTAAATTTTTTGGATTTAAGTATTTCTATTGTCAATAATAAATTTGAATTTAACATTTTTCGTAAAGACACATATACAGATATCATTATACATGAAACTTCTGATCGTCCATTTTCACAAAAATTAGCAGCTTTTCATACCTTACTAAGTAGACTAATTAATGTTCCCCTATCTTCAAAAATTTTTAAAACAGAATTAAATACAATTAAACAAATTGCAATAAATAACGGTTATACTACACAATTAATAGATAATATGTTAAACAAAAAATATAAGAAAAAGTTTTTTAGATCTTTTGTTTATCCACACGTAGTTGACAAGAATAATAATTGGAGAAAAATTGTATTTTTAAATAATAACACTTCAAATTTGATAATTAAAAACATGCCAGATAATATCCAACCAGCTTTTTACGCCAATAACAAATTAAAAAATTATATATTAAATAACAAGGACAAAGGTGTGTTTTCGAACAAATCTGGGGTTTATAAATTAATTTGTAATGATTGTAACTTTTTTTTATATTGGGAAGACTTCTAGAAATTTTAACATTAGAGTTAAGGAACATCTAAGATGTTTAAATAATAATAATTATTCAGAATTTGCAAACCACATTTTGGAAACAGGTCATTCTTTTGATATTAATAAAGGTTTAAAAATTTTACACACTAACACAACGGGTATACAATTAGATAATTTAGAAATTTTAGAAATTAGAAAAAGTGTTAATAGTAAATTAAATATTATAAATAACCAAACGTTTTTTAAAAATAGCCATCTTTTAAATTTATTTTCGTATTAATACTTATATTTATAATAATCTATTTTGTTATTTAGACTTCTTGTTTTGTTTTTTTAAAAAAAAAAAAAAATATTTATTATGTTAAAGTAAATTTTTTACAGATTCTAAAATAATTTTTATATTTTATTTTATAAAATTGTTTTTTATGATATATTTTAGGTAATTAATCACCTCTCCTTTCTAATATTTTGTTTATGTTCTAATTAGTCTATACTTGTTTGTCTTTTGTTATTTTTTATTAACTTATTATCCTGACGAAGAAAACATAGTTTTCGAAATATGTTGATATTGTTAATTAAATAGTGGTTGTTACACAAAGTAATTGTTTTTCATTATTTAATGATGACGCCACAAAGTAAATTTGCCTATTTTGAAGAAATAATTTTACTTATTTTGTAATTAGTTTGTTTGAGGTGAGCAAATTAAATAAAAACTATTCAGCTTTGTACTCAAACAAAGAGTTTTATTTCATTTGGCACTTTTGATTCGTCGTTTGGACGGATTTGTCGAAATGTTTCTGACAAATTTCATTGATTTTTGTCAGCAACCATCAGCCGAAGTCCAAGTTTTTATCCCTTTCAAATGCCATGCTGGCGGTCGTTCCTCGAGAATCCTCTATATCATTAGTTTAAATATGCTGATATCGGATGAAAGTTGGAACAAAAGTTCAGATTGGAATAATATGGAAAGTTGCCAGGAAATACCAATATAAAACGGAGATCTCACGATTGCCCCAATGCTTTCTTTGTTCTCACCGAGATACCGAGCATTGAGCAATATATTCCTCATATTGTAAGAAGTAAATATGCACTTGGAGATCCCCGTCCTTCGGCCGAATCTTTGATAACTTTGTACCCCGCCTATTTTAAAGTGCTCGCGGTATGATACGGACAAAGAACGAATTCTTTTTTACAATCTGAAAATGTGAGTGAACTTCAGAGTAGGTAGGTGGCCACGGTTGCGAGGCTTTGAATTTTCTCGGGAAAGTAAAGCCCTTAGAAACCAAGCCGGCATTATTCCTTAAGAGATAGGTACCATTCCAAGGCGCGGAGGAATTTCACTGAATGAAGAGTTTTCTTAATAAAAGCCAGCGGCGCAACAAGGGACACATATTGCTAGAGCCTCAATGCTCTTATTGAGATGGTTCATACCCGTTACACCCACACCTCCTTCCAGAGAGTACTTCCCCATACTTCGAGGATCAATTTTCGCAATGGAAAATTTTGTTTCCTCAGCTATTTTTGAATATTCATTTATTCGAATCTGCCTAATTGGATTCTGAGAATAAAACTTTTTGCTTTGTCTAAGTTTTACCATGTAACAAATAATAAAAATTAATGGAAATGGTTTATATATGTAAATTCAAGAAACATTTTTAATTTTCTCGCTTAATATACAATATACTTACTTCATTTTGTTGTTATTTATTGAGGATTGTTATTACGTCGCTGGATTGTATTTCTTTTACAAAACCCTTATAATGAACATTCGATTCCGAGTCTACTCGACTGATTGGTCGATAAATATTATACTTTTATGGAAAAATGCTACATTAATCTGTTTGTAACTGAAGTTGATGAACTTTTGAAGTGAAACTTCTTTAGCCCCGTTGTGATTTAAATTCGCATAAGAGTATCTACGAAGCGTCAAACTGCGCTCATTGGCCGCTTTATGATATCACTTTTCAAGGCTCCTATTGGTTGAGTTATGAAACGGAAATGACGCATTACAGTATATATACAGGGTCAAGCTGCGCTCGTTGGCCGCTTTGATTTTGACATCAATTTTCAAAGCTCCTATTGGATGAGATTGTTTTGGTTGTTTGTCTCCTACCACGCGTGAATTGCACTCAATTTTTTTTCATTAAGATTATAAACAGATCATAAGCCAGTTTGTTTGGTTTTATTATAATGATCTACGTAAATTTATTATTTAGACTAATTCTTTGCTATTTTCGTGTCGCCATGTTCATATTGAAATCACTTGTCTCATGTCTGGAATCGTCATGAACTATATTTGGAAACAAAAATATTTATTAATTTTAAGGCTCAATTACCACCATGAATTTCATCTATATTTGGAAACTAAAAACAAAAATCTATGTATCTAAACGTAATCTAGTCGTACAGAAAAGCGGTTAAAGATTTAGTATATTATTATTTGCTATGTATTTTTTATTAACTATAATATTATCTCTTTGACTTGTTGGCAAGTGTAACATAAATGAAAATATCTTTATCACGTGTAAAATAAATTCACTTTCAATATAAGTTTACAATAACCCCATCGGCTCCCAGGACTACCTACGTTTCTCATTACATTATGATAATTTCCCAGACACGGTCTCCAGCAACAGTCGAAAGTGTGTTAGAATATATATTTATTTACGCCTTGAAGGCTTTACATGTAATATTCGTAAGTTGTACAAAAGCATCATAGAAAGTAAATAGTACATTAATAATAAACTGACCATGAAAGATATACACAGGCACATTACAAGTAGGTATGAGAATTCAATAAATAAGTTGTACAAAGGAGTTCAACAAGCAGATTCGCATTTGGGCTCAGGTTTATGGCTAACAGTATACGATACAGCAATTATTGTCACAATATTAACCAAAACATGATTACAGTGTAGCTCAGGTACTAGAAACATACCGGTGGCAGGAGTGTGAAACATTTTTTAGTAATTAATTTAAAAATAGATAATTCTCTGCTATTGTAAATGTAATCTAAAGTTTTCTTTCTGCTTTTATAAGTGTAAGTAAGTTTTTTATTATTATTATAAAAATAAAAGGTACACAACAATTACATATATAAAAGAAGTAAGTAGGTATTTTGAAGTAGTTACAGAGCAGTGTATTACATATTTTATTGTTAACAATAACAATCTGAAACATTAAAGGATTGCTGCGTATCTGCGTATATATACGCTTAAAGTATATGTTAGTTTTGCCGCGTTATTATGAAAATTGAAACATTATGAATCAAATTTATTAAGCAGCTTTTCGCCTTTCGCCGTAAAAATTGAAAAAAAAAACATTGCCGGGTGCTTTCATCAGAACGGATTTATTCTTCCGCAGTAACTCCGCGGCACGTTGACATTGACAGAGTACCGTTAATACTGCTGGCACATATTTTATACATTTCTGTAGATACAAGGTGTTCCAATAATTTTACTCTTAGAATAGCGCGATACTTTGGCAATATCAAATATTATGTGAAAAAAATACATTCGATACTTTTTTCCAAGCATGGAAATGACTTTCCATTTGTTTCGATATAAAGAAGTGCCTTTGAAAAATATTTTAAGAATTATGAAACACAATATTTTAAGAACTATGAACGCAAAAAGAATATGCCGATACGCTACAAAACACCGCACGAAGAGAACACCAATCATCTCATTATCTCGGAGGCCGAATCCTATAAGTGTGTTTGTCTCTTTTTAGCGTCGCCATTCTTCGTTTCATCGAGTTTCCAATCACATGGTGCTGACCGAAACGTTGGCTTAAGAAGGAGGCAGCGCAAAACGACACGACATCCAAAACATTAATCATGATCATACTTTTGGACGTCAAAATCTCAAATCATAACCAAGTGATATATCCTCACCTAAACACAAGCAGCTGCTTTATTAGGAGATTGATTGAAATATTTATGTTATATATATTATCTAAAGTAGTACAGATATAGCTTAAGATTCAAATAAAAAAATAGAGTGTGTAATTTACGCTGTAGAAGTGAAAGTAGAAAGTCGCTAGATGTCTATTTCTTTTCTTTTGCCTGTGTATTTTAAAGTGGTTAGAAGATTGGATATTTATTTACAAAAATAAAAATGTTCATTTCTTTTTGGATTTCGTAGGATTCGGACTCCGTTCGTTCTCTCTGGCCGCTTGGATTTATCCGGCGCCTTAGTCGTTGCGCTACGGGGGGGTCAAGCCGAGGTGCAAAATTAGCGCGTTATATTAGAACCGTTGACCAGTCATAATAAATTTTAGTGACGTATTTTCGTTTCATCCGAAATTCTAATCATTAACGACGCTTAAGTAGTTTCACTTTAAAAAAATAATTTTCATATCAAAAAGTGGACCGTTACACCCTGTCCTTTTCACCTTTTGAATGGATTGCATGACGTTGCCTTTATTACAATTGCCGGCAGGAACAAGGAGAGGTCACGATAAACGGGTGAAGTCAAATTGTGATGGAATATCTAATATTCTATCTTAATTATTATGGACACTAGCGCAGACCCCTAAAATCACGGGATATCGGAAATGTGGAATTTGTGAAGCTGAAAGAATTTACATAAATAAAATATTTGTTTTAGGATAATTGAACAAGAAAAAAAATTGGAGCCCGATCAGAAATTTATCTTTCGATTGAATACCGTTAATAAAGTAAAAAAAATCATTAGTCCAAAATTTAAACAAAAATACACTTTTATTGATGCCCTTTTTAGTGGCTTTTACACATGAATATTAAAATTAAGCAGTTTTTTAATTTCAATTTTATTTTATTTTACTTTATTTGGGAGACAAACAGTTTACATTAATATCAGAGCATAATAGTAATTGAGCACAATAATTGTACCATTTACAAGTGATTCGATAGATGACAAAATCAGTGTTTATTGTGCATAACTGAACTGCCACAGTAACAACATTTTGTATTTATTTAGTGACAAATTTAAGATGTCCCCTTACTTCGTATAGTATTCTGGGCAAAGAGAAAACTTATCGTAGTTAGTCCCAGAACTTTTGCCCTGAAATAGATCCTGATTTCTAGAATGACAAAGTGGAATTTGAAGGCTTATCAATGCAAGCATTTCTGGACTGGAGGTTATCCACCACATACCCGCCCCGGTATAAGTAACTGATGGTTACTCCTTCAAGGCTCTCACAAGGACTCTATTTTTTTTTATGGAACGACTCTACATTTAATAAACGAAACTAGACCTCCAATGTCCCCGCATACGTTGTTAGGTAGCAGTATGCAAGTGCTTGCTATGTACAAGTGTTAGTATGTGGGAAAAGTTAAAAAAAAATATGTATATATATCTTACCTGAAAAGAAAACAAAAAAGTAGGCGGTTTGCCTTTCCTGAATGTTTTTGTACATAAAAAACGCAGGGCATAAATTATATTTAAGAAATAGAAGGTAGTAAATAAATCCAGACGGAGATGGCACGACGCAGATCGCCCGGCAGTCCTGTTGAGAGTTTGTCGGTGATCAGGCAGGCCGAATACAAGGTTCAGTTTCCGCGCTCCTAAGCCGACATCCCGGTGGTGCCTCGATGATTAGTAAGTGGGAAGTGGGGGCGTAGACGCCCAAAGACCCTGAGGAAGTGAGCGTCGGGTTGTCGGAGGCGGGGCGGAGGGTCCCCTAGCTTGCACGGACGTCCCTCTGAGTGGATTCTGGACTATCGATTAAATCATTTAATATTTTATATAGAAATATTAAATCATTAAAAATCCTTCCGTCTGACAGTGTAGTGATGTAGTGGGCCGCCAAGACCTCGATAATCCTCACCCCATAAACCCGGGCACCCCTGCACGGTCACAAAACTTAGTGAACCACTTTGGGTGACCTGTGGCAGAGATATTGGTTATATCAATCCCGCTTATATACCGTTGATAAATAGTCCAGAAGTAAATGAATCCATCCCTCCCACTGAGATGCAAGGTGATAAGGTCTCCCTGGTCTCCCTCAAGACTTGTATAAACTTCACTCATGAAACGTAGTTAACCTAACCTTGGGATAACCTATGGCAGGAGTGTTGGTTATCCATTAAATGGTTCCCGGAGCAGCGATACCCCTACCCGCCTCGCCTATTGTATGCTGAGAAAGAGATAGTAAAAACAGCATCTGAGGTTAAATGAGGAGTGGATGTGAGTTTTTTTATATAATATATTAAAAAATGATTAATGGATAATGAAAATGATGGTTCCGATGTAACCGTACATTATAAAGCATGAAAACTGAGATTGAAAACATTGCAAAAAATAAATATTTTCCGCAGTTTTTTTTTTAACTTAAGTCCATTATTGGTCAAAGGCATCCTAGGTTTTTGTCTGACACTGTTTTTAACGTTTTTTTTTTTTGTTTTTTTTTTTTAATATTTCTTTCGGTTATTTGACTAATTTTACCCCTTCAGGTCTCGGGCATATTTTGTGAGGTCAGAAAATTTTCGCTTTGTAATAAAAATCAAATAAATGCAATATTTCTGAACGTGTTCAAAAACTAAAAACTGTGTTTGGAAATTGATAGAATATGGCTTCAAATTTTATTATTAGAAATAAAGCCAACTTTTGAAATATTAATACAAACATAAAAAAGATTTAAAAATGGGTCACCTTGCGTTTTAACCATATAAAATTACTGATAACGAAAAAAAACACATATGTGACACAAGCAATGTTTCAATTCTGAACGGTGATCTTACACCAGGGCGATAATGAAGTTAAATATATACAAATAGTTAAAGTAAGTTTGTAATTTTTTATTATAAAAAACAGAGTGTAATTCGGTAGAAGTGAAACCTTCACTTCAAAAATTACATAAATTTCTTGGAGAGCATGTAATTAGCAACATTTATTGTTGTGATTTGCAATTCGATGAAACGAAAAAGCGACACTAAAAAGATACAAACACATACTTCTTTAGGATTTAGTGCGAGAGAATAAGATATACTAATCGGTCTGCTCTTTGTGCGGTGCTTTGTAGCCTAGCGATCTCCCGTTTGTGCGGTGATTCGTAGCCTAGCCACCTTTGTCTTCTTTAGTATTCCGAAGGTTTCACTTCTACCGCGTGGGAACTGCACACAATATTTTTTACTGAATTTATATATTTTTAAGATAAATAGAGTGGGAAAACGCGTCATTCGATCAATCAGGCCATTAATCTTAGTTGGGAGGTTTGCTTTGTCTAGAAATCAAGTTACCAGTCCGATATACAATAAATCTTTGGAGCACCTAACTCTTGGAAACTTTTCGAATCGCGCCAGCAACAGGGCCGAGATTAAAATCACTGATCTGAAAATCCCTAGTAGTGTGATCTAGGTTTACCGATTTGACAGAAAAATAAGTTAACCATTTAAATGCCACGGGTTTTTACGGATGATACTCGAAAATTTCACGATGTTTTGACTTTTGACGTAATATTTTGCGGGTTTATTTTATGCTTTTTTTTATAATATTTACCGAACCACGTTTCCTGAACAATAAACTACGCCTACAAACAACATTACTTGCGTTTATTTGAAAAATTGATAGGTTGATCGATCTTTTCATGACCCCCCGGCGCTCACAGTTAGACAGTTGAAATCGCGGGAGAAATGACATTTGGAAAGTCACAGAAACATTCCCAAATAATTATTCGAGTGGCTAGGTATGTTTCGTCAATAACAAGAATGCCCCAAGCAATTCAGACCTTGTCCTTCATACATTTTCTTTATACATAAGGTTTAAAATCGCATATCAAAAAGTTTTTTTTTTAAATATTTTTCGGCTATAGGGCGCGCGCCGGCGCACAATCGGCAGCCATTAAGAGCCATTAACCAGCGGCTGAGAATTTAAATTTCGTCGAACGATGGATCTTGCGATCGTACCCTTGCAACGGTACAAGGCGGTTCCGATGAGAAAGATTAATTATTGTCCATACCAGCATATTACTCGCGATGATAAAATATTTAAAATTATGTACTTTTTGTAATTATTTTTTGATCAAATGTCTTAGAATAATAATAATGTATTCTTTTAAAATATATTAGTTATTAGTTTATAAGACCGTATAAAAATAGTCAAAATGAAGTATGTTCGTCACAAAACAAGGGCGCGGATCTTTTTTTATGATTTTATTTGAACTAAAATTAAAATTCTGAAAAATAGCTTTCCTTTATAATTTACCGATTTATTTTACTGCATGATTACATGACTTGAAATGTTTGTTGTATAATACAAAATTTAGTTTGAAAATTTAGCAAATCTGCCATCGACCTACGGTAAAACCTTGTAGTACTAAAAATAAACATATATTCTCAAAATTATTAATTTATTATTAATTTCTGGTCTAGTGCTCAAGTCCGCACGTCAAAAATCGCTCCACAAAAATCATCTAAATACGTTGCTAATAATCCATAAAATCAAAAAATTCTTTGGTTTGTGTTTACCTGTTAGGTGTTTAAATAAACTATCTAATTAAGTCAAGTGTAAACGACCTGATTATGGTAATTTTAAGTGATAAAAATCTGTGAAGTGATAGTGATTGGTGTCGCAAATTCAATCTAACAAATTACTACAATAAGAATAAACGTACCTGTTCTCAGACAATTAATATTATAATGTTCGCAGACAAGTAATATTATAATTATTTGACACTAAGTCTCACAGGGGCGGTGGTCCTGTGGTGAGAGTGCTCGCTTGATATTCGGAGAGAACCAGTTCGAATCTCACCCATTCTAAAAAAAAAAAAAACTCTTTTTTTTCTCAACACACATTAAAGTAATTTAAAATAAATTCTTAAAAATCCCAAGTGCTGAAACTATTATTATAATAATTTATTATTTGACGGTATAACAACAGTGGAATTTGGACTAGAGGCGAACGCATTAGCACCGAGTTTCGAAGAACGACAGTTCGAACCCCATTAACTCCAAATAAATAATTACCTTTTTTTTATTTTTTTTCCATAAATATTAATAAATATAAAAATAAATATACAAGTGAAAAAAAAACAGGACATTACAATAAATACAATACAAGTCTTAGTGACATGTAAACATTAAAATAAACTTTAAATGGCAGATCCCCCGTGTACCCCCCCAGGGGCTAAAGATCCTTTTAAAAAATCGGGAACCACGCCGAGGTCACCGATAATCCGGAGCCGTAGCAGTCCAGAACTAGTTAAGTCCCCAAGACAAACCCGAGCCGAAAGCAGAAAAGTTGTGGATAAACGACAAAAGAAGGAAATTAAGACTAATAAACAAGCGTCAATCCCCACTAACACCAACTCTGCTCTTTCTACCACCACCACAACAACATTCTCCTCTACTACAAGATCCTCACCAATAACACACGAGTCCAGTCCAGCGCTTCCATCTACCAACGAAGACAAAATTCCTCCTCTCAAAACCAAACCGATTCTGACTTCTGTTGAAATCCCCCAATATACTTCTCTCCAGAAAACGAAACAGTCCGAGACAGCCATGAATATTGTTCAAATTGCCACTCAGGCACTGAAAGCAGCCGAGCCTCTCAAAAATAACATAACCAAAGAAGTCCGCGACACAATAATCTCATCTTTACTGGAGATAATTGAGAAAGGAGCCACACTGGGAAAAAAACTTCATGCTCTGGAAGTCGAATTACTTGAAACCAAGGTGCAGAATGCAGAATGTCAACTGAAGATGGAAGAAAGACACTGTAGGGAAATGTCAGCTTTCTGCGCCAACGCTCAAAAAGAACCCGTACTCAGTTACGCCTCGGCAGTAGGGAATCGAGGAGATCGCACTAGACATGCCGTAATAGTGTCATCATCAGACCAAGAAGCGACGTCAGAATCCATCACTTCAACAATAAAGGATATTATCAAGCCAGCCGACCTCAGAGTGGGTGTCAGTGGAATGTCTAAGGCCAAAAATAACAAAGTCATAATTACCTGCCCTAAAAAGTCAGATGCACAGAAGATCCTAACAGCAATTCCAGGGCTGACCAATGGTAACTTGGTTGCTCATGAGGGCAAACGTCTTAGACCTAATGTTATCTTGAAGGGGATCGAAAAAGAAACACAAGATTCCGAAATATTAGACATGATCTTGCAACAAAATGATACTATCTACGAAGCCACTGGAAATGATAAGGAAGCTATTAAAATTCTAAGATTCACAAACAACAGGAAAAACGATAGGCTACGAAATGTTATTCTGATCGTCAAAAAAGAAGTACATTCAGCTATGTTAAAACAAGAAAGAATAAATATAGGTTTCCAGCGAGTCCGAGTCGAAGACAGCTGCCCAATCATGCAGTGCTATAAATGCATGGGATACGGTCACTCCGCCGCGAGATGTACTGAATCAAAAGATCGTTGTCTACACTGTGCTGGTGAACACAAATCATCTGACTGCACAAAAAAGGAACAAAAAGAAGAATTCCGTTGCTGGAACTGCTTTAAAATGGCCAAAGGCAAAATTGAGGCACCAAAACACAGATCAAACGATAGGGACTGCCCCTACCGTACCATAATGATGTCACGCACAATGGAGAGAGTTGACTATGGCTAACTCAACTGTAACTACAGCATCCGGGACCCAGGCCAGTATAAATGAATACAAATATGAGAAAATTGAAGACTATAAGCCAATAAAAAATAGCCTTCGAAAAATGTATCTTAACGCGAGAAGTATCAGAAATAAAATTGACGAGATTGAAGAAACTTTAAAGAGCATCAAACCCACTGTACACGTACTTGCAATATCCGAAACCTGGTTGGAAGATGGTGAGGAGTGCTTCTTCAACATCGACGGCTACCAAAGTGCATTTGCGTCTCGCACCAATGAAAGAGGAGGAGGGGTGATTCTCTACACGCACCATTCACTAAATGCTACAACTATTGAAAAACATTGTAGTGAAAATTCTTTCTTAGGAATTAATATCCGTAATAGAAATTTTAAACCGTTAAATATTTATGTTATCTACAGAAAGCCTACCTCAAACATTAACGAATTCTTAATGTATCTTGAATCTATTTTAAATAACTGTAGAAATGATACCCTTATCTTTGGTGACTTCAACATTGACATTCTTCAAAAAAATAATACATCTCTTAAGTACATCAACACGCTAGACTCATACAACTGTTTCATATGTAACACATCCTATCCTACACGAGTAACAGATACCTCTACTTCTCTAATAGACCATATCATCTCAAACAGACAAAATATTTCCTCAACTACTGCAAATATAGATGCCCACCTAAGTGATCATAACATTTTGATATTAGATTACCAAAACAGCTTGAAACATCACACTAATAATAGAATACATTCTTTTTCAAACAACACCAAAACCGATAAAAACATGTTAAAAACATATTTAGAATCCCACAACTTTCCACACGAAACCACCAGCAATGCCAATGAAAACTATAATAATTTTAATGAATACATCAAAACAGCAATAAAATCATCCCAACATAAATCTGAGTTACGCATAGGAGACCAACGGAGGGGTAATACTCCATGGTTTGATGCAAAATTAAATGCACTTATCAAACAGCGCAACAATGCGTTTAACCTCTGGAAAAAAAACCAGCAAAGTGATATATTCACAGCACTGAGAAATAAAACAAGAAATCAAGTTACCAACTATAGAAGATATGCTAAAACCAAATACTACACGACTATATTTAAGGAAAACCTGCGTAATCCGCGACAGACATGGAAAATAATAAATGCAATTCTAACAAATAGCTCGACACCCCAGAAAGATGAAATTGAATGTCTTCTCATTAAGAATGAAGAAATAACATGCCCAACACAGATAGCTTCAACTTTTAACAACTTCTTTATATCAGTTGGGGAAAACTTAGCAGCTACAATTGCATCATATCCAGATGATTCTATCACTATATACACGGACCAAAAAGCAATCCAGTCCTTATATATGGCCAAAACAAATAAAACAGAAGTTCTCAGTATCATCTCTCAACTAAAGTCTAATGCATCTCCAGGTTTAGATGGAATTACACCAGTGTACCTGAACTTTTGCAAAGATATATTAGCTGACCACCTTGTTTTTCTTATTAATCAATCCCTGGATAGTGGAATCTTCCCAGATCAACTAAAGATAGCAAAAATAATTCCGATTTACAAAGATGATTGCAAAAAAAATCCTTCTAATTATCGTCCTATATCCATCCTCTCTGTCTTCTCTAAAGTTTTTGAAAAGGTTATTAAGCTTAGGCTCACTAAATATCTCTTATCAAACAATTTACTCGCATCCCAACAGTATGGATTCAGAAACCAATCTAACACAAAATATGCTGCCTTCGATTTTGTATACGCCCTCCAAAAGCATATAGACCAGGGTAAGCACGCTGCAGGCTTATTTATAGATTTAAAAAAGGCTTTCGATACGGTTGACCATGGGATACTACTAAAGAAGCTAGAACACCTAGGCATAGTAGGCACTCCCCTGAAGTTACTGTGTAGCTACCTCTCTAACCGACACTGTCAGACCTTTGTTGGAAAAGGGACAAGCAGCATGGGAACGATAAAATGTGGCGTGCCTCAGGGCTCCGTACTTGGACCATTACTATTTTTAATATATATAAATGATATTGCTAAATGGGGACTTAAGGGTACAATACAACTCTATGCAGATGATACAGTGATTCTTTATCACAATAATGATTTAAACGAACTTGAAAAGGAAATGGAAAGGGATATAGCTTGCCTGGCAAACTGGCTGCGACTAAACAAACTTAGCCTAAACATAAAAAAAACACATTACATACTGTTTGCAAACAAAAAAAATGTAAGTCTTAGTATAAGTCTTGATAATAACCGCCTTGAAAGGGCTGATGTTACAAAATATCTTGGCCTTTTCATTGATTCACAACTCACATGGAATCACCAATTTAAACATGTTCTATCCAAAATTACTCCTATAACTGGTGTTTTATATAGACTTCGCGGGTTACTTCCTCCCTCTCTATTAAAATCGATTTACCATGCTATGATTCACTCACATCTAATATATCTCGCCGGAATCTGGGGATTTGCTACAAAAAAAATGATTTCAGAAGTCCAAGTCGTCCAAAATAGAGCCCTGCGAAATATTTTCAGTCTACCTTGGGACACACATGTCAAAGACATCTACAGAAACACCCAAATACTTCCTTTTAATACCATTCCCACTTTTGAAATAACTAAAACTATATTACAAGTAATTCAACACTCGGCACATTCCAACACTACACTCTATTACAATTGCGACGTACACCAACACAACACAAGAAATCACAACAAACTTCATATACCAAAAATCAAATCAACAAAATATGGACTAAGATCCCTAGAATACATAGCTCACACAAAATATAATCAACTACCCAACGAGATCAAACGTGCAAGTCAATGTAAAAAGACCCAAACTAACATGCTCAAACTTCATCTTATTAATGACTATCTGAAATAATAATGTTGTGTATGTCCCCATCATATGTCCATTTAATACATACAGCAAGTTTCATGTAATGCGTATCATTCCCGCAATGAGTTTATTAACTCCTGGGAGTACAATGCAAAATAAAAAATAAAAAAAAAAAAAAAAATAAAAATTTTAAAAATAGATTTACTAGATAAAGAAACACTCTTTCTATCACCGCACAAGGGTCCCAACTGCTCCCGTCTGGAGCCGGTGAGACAATGGCATCCTCAATTGGGATATGTTGTGAGGCTGAAGCTAGTGGGGAGAGGAAGATGAAAATGTCTCCCTCAATCGGTCTCCGGCCATTATAATTCAATTTACCACCACGCGGTTGGTGGGCAGACTTATCCGCCGCCAAGTTCCAAACAAATCTCACCTCATGAACCCCTACTAAGTCACTAAACAAAGCGAACCACTTGGGGTAACCTATGGCAGAAGTGTTAGTTATCCAATAAATTCCCCGGGCGGCGGTACCCATTTCCGCCTCCCAAATTTTCGCTTGCAATTATAAAATAAACTTATTTTAAATCTGAATATAAATTAAAAGTCTAATAATATTTCCAAAGGGGAAATATAAAGACCTAACGCCCTAAGCAGTCGGCACAAAAAGAACGTACAAAAAATAATCTCTCCCATTTACATCAAAATAATCAGCGCTTTCCCGTTTGGAATCTTCAATCGCACTTGAAATTCTTCGTTTTGAAAATGCAGAGAATCCTGAAATCGACGATAGAAAGCTGCTAACAGAACTACGGCCGATTGATTCAGAGTGCATGTTTTGTTTCAGGACAATGAATATGAACGAGCAATACTTCCAAATGAACAAAAAAACATTCGTTTTTATTTCCATTCAAATACTGAATGTTTGGCAGAGTATTGTTTTATTTCGCATTTTCTTTTATTTCACGTCGTTTCATGTTAATCGTAAAAGTCTTACTTAGAATAAGTGCTAGATGACATGTTTATGACGGCAACTCCTCAAAACAATGATACCTATTCGGCGGAGTGGCTCCTTTTATGTTTTATGACAGGCGACTAAAATGGCTTTCAAACGATCAAAATGCCTCGGAGACTCTCACAGGGATCAGTTCATATAAAATAAATTTGGAAAAAAAAGTCAATAATGGTGAATCAGTAATACAATTTTCTTCAGCAACAAATCAAACAAGCAGTTATTATTGCTACCCGGATTAATATAACTAGCACAAATTATATTGTTAAATTGTATTATAGTCCAGAAAAAAAATTCTTCTTATTTCCAAAGTTTAAAAATTCAAAAATATCTCCTCAAAAAGATTTTTCGAAATTCGCATTATTTTAAAAGTTATAACCATTTAAATGTCACGGCTTAGACAAAATCTAACCATAATCTAAATAGAACAAAATTTTAAACGCGTTTTTCTCAAAACTGCCTTTTTCGTGACAGTTGACACGATATCTCAAGTTTTACTTAACCAATTTACTTGAAATTGGTGTGAGACTAACCTATATATTACTTTATTGCATGAACAAGAACTATATCAAAATTTTAATTTTTACAGTTCTAAAAAATTTGGAAAAGTCAAAAAACTGGTAAAAGAATGTCTTTTTATTTCAGACAGCCGCCATTTGAAAAAAAAAAATTGTTGAATTCTCCGAGGTCCATGCTAAAGCAGCATTTGTTTAGATTAAAAATTCATTTGTTTTTTTTCCGGATAACTTGGAGGGTTGCAATCGTGTGAACCAAGGCGCGCCATTTATTTGAGACCCCCCTTTTCAACACCCTGTGACTTTTTAATTTTTAAATTTTTTCTTTTAATTTTTTTTTATGTATTCTCTAATGTTTAATAAATATTTCGTAAGATAATGGCTACAAAACTATAATTGGTTTTTTTTTATTGCACCTGAAAAAACACCTACAATTCACGCTTCCAGAATAGAATACCCCTTAAAAAAGTACTGTAAACTCTTTGGATTTGGGGATTTTTTATTGATAATTTGTTGACATGTGTCCAAGCGCTGATTTATAGCGCTCAAAATTACCTTCTTATTTACAATATGCTGTCGGCTTAGGGAAAACACGGCGTATCTGAATGCCAAAATATAACTAAGTGACACTTAGTGAAGGGATGTGCAAAGAGAATATACTGCCAAATAACAAAGTTTATTTTAACTCTTCTCTTTGTGTGGTGCTTCGTAGTCTTCCCACTCTTCTCTATTTTAGTTTTCCGAAAAACGTTCCATTATTAAAGTTAAAACCGAAAATCCACAATTAAAGTGGATTTTCGGGTTCCATTATTAAAGTGAAAATCCGTAAAACCCGAAAAACTTTCCATTATTAAAGTTAGAAACCGTAAAACTCGAAAAATGTTCCATTATTAAAGTTAGATTCAGTAAAACCCGAAAAACGTTCCATTATTAAAGCTAGAACCCGTAAAACCCGAAAAACTTTCCATTATTAAAGTTAGAACCCGATCCAACCAAAGCGACGACCATAACCACAATATACCAAAATTGTAACTCAACCTCCTCCCAATATAAAATGAATATTTAGAATGATTATAATAGTTTGTAAATAGTGGGTATCTACTATCTACCTATTTATATTTAGACGGGCAAGGTAGATTATTAGTTAATACCGCAAACAGGATAGTTTGCTCTCCGATATTCTGCTAATGGTAATTTTTATTTTGATTTTCCATTTTAGCAGTCATTTAAAATGAGGAGCTGGAAAATGGAATAGATTAAACATGGAGCTGTGAGTGTTTCGAGGCGTGGGGAAATTAACATTGAAACCCGCTTCGTGATTGGGAATTTTAATCAATTTTTAATATCATGTCAAAAACCAAATTTTTTGTTTATGACTTGACAAACTTCACTGCGTCCTTTACTGTAGGTACATGAACAGGTTGAACAGCAACCTAAAATACAATAATAAGTTTTAAGTTCTGCATAAAATTGAAAATTATGACGAACATATATTTTAAACATACAGAGAAAATAATTTTCCTCAGGGCCTATGTCATCTTTTGGGATGCTGGATGGAGGGTCTTTTTGTGGAAAGGAAGGAGTGAGTCTGGGTCTTCAAAGTATATAGTGATGTATCTTAATAATAATTAAGATACAAAAAGTACTCTAAAAAGTACAAAAAGTACTCAAAAAGTACTCTTCTACTTGTTGTCTTCGAATAGTCTCGATACAGGCGAACCCTAGTGCGGTCAATAATTACATACTAAAAATGAATTAATTTAATAAATAAATCAATTGACAAATTTATTTAACACTGTTTAAGTATTTTAATCATTTTAAAAGATATACGTAGGTCCTTGTGCTGTTAAAACAGATATCAAGTTCGTTCAAACAATGAAATATAATAAAATTTTCCTTTCACGAATGTGATCGTAAAAAGTTGGGACCAATTGTCGTAAAATAGTAAGATTTTACAAGAATCTCTCAAGTATAATATATAATCTTATTGCGACGGAAGTGAAAACACCACGCGGTGGTACCTACCAACTTCCATCAAAATTTTAATCTGCCGCAAGCAGACAACTCAAGATAGTGGACGCATTAAAAGAATTTAATATTAGCGATTACATGAAAAAGGCAAAAGTACTTGAAGCAATCCAGAGGTGTCTGAAAGGTAAATGTCTTCACTTGACATTAAATAAAATGAAGAGACATTTGTTTTAAATATCATTGTGACGGTTTGTGAGGTTGCAAAAATCACAAACTTATGTACTGGTAGCAATTTTTTAACGAACAAATTTAAAATGAAAATATTTATAACCTAGATGAACTTATTAAGGATTAAACCCCATTATTTTATTTAATGCCTCAAAATATTATTAACACCAATTAAAAAATGCCTATTTTAAGGCGAAAAACCTACATGAAAGAGTACAGAGAAAGTTATTTTTTTTTAAAGTTTATCACAACGTGAAACCTTAAAAGTCTGGATACGGGGTTCACAAAGGAGAAAGAATTAGATAAATTAAAATTTTAACCACTGGAGCACCAAGAACTTAACAAAAAAAAGCGTTTAACGCTGAAGAGATTCGTATGTTTGGTTTTGGATTTGCGCAGATTAAAAAATCTTTTCTCCGAAAAATGATAGGTACTATAAAAGATAAACTGTCCATTAAAGCCGATAAATTTTCCTAAATTTTTAATTTAATGTTTGTAAGTTTTATAGAAATTAAAATAATCCTTAAATTTACAAAAGCATGAAATTGCGTGATTGTTAACAGAAATCTTTTAAAATTTTACTTATCCATACTTAATATTATAAATGCGAAACTGCTCGAGTTTATTTATGACGCTTTCACGCATTAACCAATAAAAAGACTTTAAAAATTCATTCACAAATAGAAAGCTAATTATATGCGAAGACTATATTTTGTATATGATGGCAAGCTCTGGCGTTATGAAATTATAAATATTAATATATTATATTTGTTATACGTTTTCCGTCACTAACAAAAGCGAGTTTTTGCTAACATCAGAAAAAAATCGTTTCCATGGAAACGATGTTGATATATTTGTAGTTACTCAGCCCCCTGGTCAGCTACTGCTCCAGAAAATTCAAATATTAGAATACGTTTTGTTTTTTTTTGACAAGCTTCTGTTTTGGAATAAATGTCAGATAAGAGTTCCTACATTAAAAATATAATTTGTAACGATTATAAATACTGAATAATAAATAGTGTAATTTTTTATTATATTAACAAACTTCCAAATATATAATTAAAAATAAACATCCGAAATGTTTGTGGGCGCATAAATTCCGAACGAATGAACAAAATTGGATAATTCTTCTTTTTTTCTTTGAGCTTTATGAAATTTAGGTGGCAGGCGAGATGTTTGAAAACTGAATGTAAGGGAATGAATATATGGGATGCGGGAGGGGATGGGGGTGGGGAGGAGGGGGGATAATTGATAAGTTCAACCGCTACAGTAATTTCCCGTAATACCATTCGAGTGAAGCCGCGGGGAAAAGCTAGTTAGAGATATTTTTATGGTTCAGTGATACAGTTCTTGATACAACTAGAAAAGAGGTTTAAAATGATATATTTATTTACAATAACAAAACACACTTTCAATAATGATTTTTGTGCTTAGTTCGTAGAACTCCATTTAATATATTTTTAAATTTAATTTAAATTAAATTTAAAAAAATTATTTCTTCTGACAAAGAAAACTTTGCTTTTGAAACAAAATACTAGTTGAATAGTGATGTATTCGTTTTCATTAAATCAATATTGACTCCATACAGCGTTTTTGCGAAGCTTAAAGAAGTAAATTTAAAAAATGTTATTAGTACGTTGTGCAAGTATTTTTGTATTTATTAATGTGATAGTTGTGACGGCTTACAAGTCCATTTTAAAACTGTCTGATGATAGTTTTTAAATTTGATAAATTTAAAAAAGATTACATTATAAATTAAAAAGAAAGTGATAAAAAAAAATAAAAAAACTTAAATCAAATCTTAGATTTTTACAATTATTTTCAATAATTCATTTATGTTAACAATTCATATGTTAACATTTTGGCATCAAAAGGAATTTATAAAATGTATGGGATTTAGTGGACGTAGACGTAAACATATAAACGAGTGTTCAAGTGTGAGAATACAATATATAACATGGTTTTATGATTTGTTTCTAAGCTTTCTGTTTAAGCGAATTTTTAAAATATAATATTCTTTATAAGTTTTTAGAATTGTTTAAATATAAATTTGTTCGACCGAAACACAAAACACCGCGGATTCCCAAAAAATCAACATATATTTGAGAGTTTGATTTGCGGTTGGAAATCTGAAATTCAGATTTTACCAGCGTATTAGCATTCCGTGTAAACTATTGTTTTGTGATACCAAATCCAATTTCGGGGAAAAATATACAGCCCTGGTATTATTTTCAAAACGAATTGAGACACACCAATCGATGGGGCTTGATTGAAAAAGTACCACGTTACCTTGTTTCGTGTGAAATGTAAATTATTCATAAAATATAACCTTTTTTTGTTACATTTACATGTTTTCCTAACTGATTTAAAGGCCAGAACACCCAATCAACTTGGCCTCTTAACTTGTACGAGAACCACAAAAATATTTGTAATGTGATAACGTCTTACAAATCGATGAACGCCGTCTTCACTCACGAAAAAGCATGACTCATTGTCACGTTTCACCTGAGCCGAGCGTGCAAGTGAGATCGCGGGACAAGCGTTCAGCCTAAGTGTTCGGCTTGTGACGCATCTGTCTATCTTCCACTCCATCATCATTATATGATGTTATCACGTAAAATTATCGTCTGTTAACCGAATTAACAGACAAACATTTTTTTTTTAATTTTATTTTACGAAACATTTTCAAATGTATTGATAAATAATTAAAGAAATAAAAAAAATTGGTTGTCTGTAAAGTCGGTTTATGGGCGATAATTTTATGTAGTGACAACATATAAAAACGTTGGAGTGGAAGAGAGATAGATGCGTCACAAGCCGAACGATTAGGACGAACGCTTGTTCCGCGCTCTCGCTTGCATGCTCGGCTCAGGCGGAACGTATGAGTCATGCTTTTTCGTGCATGCAACCGGCGTTCATCGATTTGAAAGACGTTATCACATCAAAAATTTAAGCGATAATTTTTGTAGGATCACGTGCGTATTCCGCATTAACAGACTTTTAAATAGGATGTTACAATATTGCACACAATCTGATTTCAGCTTTAGACGACTCAACTGTAATGAATGTGAATGAGTTTCATAATAATTTCTAACACAATAATATCGGTTATTTGAGCTGGTAATGTCTTCACAGTAATAATCATAATATATAAGTAAGGATATTGTATTAAATTCCCTACATTATACAGGCCTCTAGTCTCTAGATTATATTTGAAACAATGATTTATTATGCCTGGCGTAAATTCGATCAATCATCAAATAATGTTAATTGAGGTGGGCTATTTCAGATAACACCAAATATTTATTTATTTATTTATTTATAAATAAACGCCCTTTTTCGGGGCTTTTACATATATAGCATAGAAAAAACATTTTATTGTACATAACTGAACTGCCTCAATAACAATATTTTATATTTATTCAAAGATAAATTGAAGATGTCCACTGACTTGGTATAATTGTTTCCCTCCATTAGTATTCTGGGCAAAGAGGAATACATATGATAGTTAGTCCCAGAATTTCTGCACTGAAATAAATCCTGACTTCTAGTATTACGAAGTGGAATTCGGAAGCTTATCAATTCAAGTAATACCGGACTATCAACTAAATCATTTAGAATTTTATATAAAAATACCAAGTCAGTGAAAATTCTTCTTTCTGACAATTTAAGCATATTCATATCGTTTAAAAGTGTGTTGTAGTTTAACATATTTGCTGAAATACCCATTTTAAAATTTAGAAAACGTAAGAAATTTAGAAACGTAAAAACGTAAGTTGAGCACCTTGTTAATAATACAATAAAATCGGCGATTAAAACAAAACAAGTAAATATTAACATAAAGGTATAATAAAATGCATACCACAAAAGAGCCTGGGCCTGTAAAAATATATTCATACTTTAAGTAAATGAAGAATGAGAAACACAAGCTTGAAGAGAAAAGATGTCATTTAACCCACGATATCAGTGCTTAGATTTTTGCAGTGAAAACTTCTTTAGCACCGTTGTGATTTGAAACTCGATGAAACGAAAAAGCGTCATTATAAAGAAACAAATACATACATCTACAGGATCTAGCCTGCGAGAGATGAGATAAACTAATCGGTCTCCACCTTGAGAGGTGCTTCGTAGCCTCTCCACTCTTGTGAATGAAATAAAACCTTCACTCACACAATCTCAACCAATACAAGCCTTAATAAGTGATCTCATTCTATCTCATCCTCTCGCAGGCTAAATCCTATAAATGCGTGTGTTTGTCTCTTTTTAATGTCGTTTTCGTTTCATCGTGTTTCAAATCATAACGGTGCTTAAGAAGTATCACTTCAAAAATTCTGTTTTTGATGTCTATCTTTTTTAATGCATTCTATGGGTTATATTTAGGTGTTTTATGTGATTTGATGCTGCTGAGCCTCATCCTATTATTCCAAATATAAGTGGTATAAAGCACAACAATCTCTCTCTTAGGGTCCCTATTTGTCAAGATATTTTATATTTCTTTAAAAAAAAAACTGTTCTGAATAACTGAAATTAAAAACAAACCAAAGCGATATATTTTTTTCTGTTTATTTGAAACGAAACGGTGTGAAAATCATTTAGAAAACAATTTTGATTATACGTTATGTCTGTTATTGAGTGTAGTTACCGTTATATTTCTTCCTTTACTTATTTTAGGTATTTCTTGGCTTACTCAAAGTTTCACATGGACCAAATGTAAAGAAAGTATTTGTAATTAATAAAACTCTGCCTTCAAAATGGGAATCTATACGGAAACTAAAAAATGAGAAAAACCAGTGCTTTTCAAATAATCCTCCAACGAGACGAACATATATCACTGAGCCGTATGCCGTTTTTTGTTTTCGTGAAACAATAATTTGCAAATAAAAACATTTCCATCCAAAGTCCGGGCGAATTTCAGTCCGCGCTACCCGGTGACAAACTACATTGTCTTTTTATCGGTTCGGTGATTAGCAGAGTAATGTATTCCCGGACAATATTCGTCCAATGGATTATCAATCATTGTCGAAGAACTGTTTGTTCAAAGTGATAAATTACCAATTAATTACTATTCCTCGGCGGTATTCAATTTTATCAGCGTTTTGCAATTTCGGAGAATAATGGAGTTGGTTGTTTCATTGTTTGAGCGGAATCTACCGGGAGATAACACTTCGCAACACCAACTAACTATTGATAATTATTGAGAAAATTCATTAAATATCCTTACAACAATACGTTTTTGATGAAATTGTGAAATTTAATATACTTTGGTATGTTTCTACCTAAGTAAATGAATGCAGTAAAGTTTTCCATGACGATTCCTTGGTTCGTATTTTCAATGTCGAAACAAAGTTTATTCTTTTTTTAAGTGAAAACTTCTTTATCACTACTGATTTGAAACTCGATGAAACGAAAAAAAGTGTCACTAAAAAGAGACAAACACGTAGGTTTATAGGATTTAGGAGAGAATGAGATAGAATATTCAGTCTCCTCTTTGTGCGGTACTTTTTAGCCTACCCCTCTTGTCTAAAGAAAACTAAATTTAACAGAGAAATGCATTAAAAAACATTGACATCAAAAAGACAATTTTTGAAGCAGTTCTATTTTCAATGTAACAAAAAATCTATTTCAAAAATTATCTGTTTCATCTCCTCAAAAAAAGGCAAAGAAGCACATACCTTACATAATTATAAAACCAGAGGCAATCAAATAGAAAAACTAAATAAACCTATGTTTAATACTGTATTTAGTCAAATAAACTCTGAATTTTTAGCAGTAAAGTTATAAACGAGTTCCCACACAATATCGAAAAAATTAAAGAAGAATAGATATATTCAGCACATCAAATCTTGGCTTTAAAAAATATCGAAAAAAACGGAGTATTGTAGAAGTATTGTAAAAACCGTAATAGAAGAAACTGAAAAAAACCTTACACAAACCATGAAGTTGTACAACAGAAGACGCTGAAAATCTATCCAAAACCTATTCCCCCCCCCCCCCCCCCCGCCCCCAGCTCAGGATTTTCTAGTGAGGAAGATTATGAAAATAATCTACATTTCTTTTATTTTATATCTTCCGAACAGACCCTCCATTGATATGCTTGGTGTAACTATAAGTGATCAGCTCAGGTATGGGGGCTCCATCAAAGCCAGAGTAAAGTTAGCCTATCAAAAACTGGGCGTTCTGTACAGGGCCCGCAGATACTTTAATAGTACACAACCGCTAACCGTCTGGAGCTCCAAAATACTTGAAAAATACCCTCGACTCTGTGCAAAAACGGGCGGTCCGTTTGATAGATTCTCCCACCTTAACGAACGGATCGCAATCTTTAGAGCACAGGCGTCGGGTGGGAATGCTATCCATGTTCTACCGGTATTTCAATGGAAGATGCTCTGATGAACTAGCGTCATTGATCTATTCGGCACCGGTGCATAGTCGGGAGACACGCCAAACGCGCGCCCAACCTATGTACACGGTTGACATTTTTCACATGAGAACGGATCGTTTTTTCAACTCGTTCTTAAGTTCAACAGCTCGGCTATGGAAAGATTTGACGGCTTCTGTGTTTCCTTCCACCTACAACATGGGTCTCTTCAAGACCAATGTTCATTCCTTTCTCTCCTCAAAAAGACCTTCCACACAGCATCCCAGATGACATAGGCCCTGAGGGAAATTATTTTCCTATTTTCCTTTCCTTTTCCTTTCCTCCTGTGTGGAGTTAATGTAAAAAAAAGTATGTTTTATACATTTTATGTATTCTCATAAGATTATATATGTTAACTAGCTGGGTTACACGGCTTCGCTCAGGACAACATTCGAGAGTGTTCTGGAATGTTCCACAATTTATTTTATTTATTTATAGCGGACCCGACAGACGTTGTCCTTTACACAACTGTCGGGACAAACTAAAATTAAAATAGAATAATATTGAATATTCGATACTGCGATGGAAGCGCAGTCTGCCGGATCCAATGTAAAACATTCCAAAATCAACAACTTCTTAGAAATAAAAAAATAATTAAAAGAACATTTTCCAGCGGACCAAATTGTGAACCTAAACCATTCTCGAATCCCCTTGAACCCACACAAAAAATTTCATCAAAATCGGTCCAGCCGTTTAGGAGGAGTTCAGTGACATACATATGGACAGAAAAAATATACATATTTAGATAAAAAACATTAATTGAAAAAGAAAAGAAAATAAGCTTTTTGTATATTTATATGATACCATGCAAGAGTATCAACTGATAATTTAATGATAATTTTGCATCCTATAGAAGATAGTGGAGAAGAAATAATAGATTGTAAAAAAAAGTGAATATTAAAATTTCAATATCTTCAAAACATATACTTTACCCATCAAATAATGCAAAAGAAATATGTTTCTTTTCAATCTTCCATCGTAAGAATTTCCCTTTGCAACGGCTTACCAAGTAGATTCAGTTTATTCATGCTTCTAAATGAACAACGTGTTACAAATCCTCTCTTTTCTCAAATCGATTAAAAACTTCCCATCAATACGCCGACTTATGAGACGAGGGTACTTTCAGATTGTTAACAAAATTGTCATAAGTAAAGTGACTACACTCAAATCGTAAGCTATGGGTGTCAGGAACTTTAATGTTTGCTTTCAAGCAGCAGAGATATCCAAATTGCCTTATCGAAGAGATTTCTTTTAAGTAACCGCAAAAAAGTAAGCACCCCCTTATCGGGCCTAATTCGTTCAATCGCTCAATCGTTCGAATGTAAAACTGAGGTAATTCTTCCCCGTTTCCTGGTCCTTGGGTGTCTTAGTAAAGGTTGGCCCACACAGGGTACTTCCATCCGCCCTTTCGCACACAATTTATAAAGGACCGCGGGCGCGGGTTTGAAACGTTGATCCCGTTAGAGGTACTTTATCCATCGCCCTGCTCGCTGCGCTGGTGCTGCTTGGTGGTACATGCTGCCTTCGGCTATCTAAACGTATGGGATGCAGAAAATTTACGTAGTGTATCGAACAATAATTATATACTCTATTATAAATTAACCACGAAAAAGCATGACTCATTGTCACGCTCCGCCTGAGCCGAGCGTGGAAGCGAGAGGGCGGAACAAACAATAGAGAGGCATGATCGGCCCAAGCGTTCGGCTTATGACGCATCAATGCAATTTTTCATCAATGTTTTCTTATGATGTTATCACGTAAAATTATCGTCCGTAAGCCGACTTTATTTTTTTTATGGATAACCAACATGTCAGGCCACCCCAAATGGTTCGCTACGTTAGGTGACTCAGCAGGGGTGCCCGGGTTCATGGGGTAAGGTTTATCTAGGTCTTGGCGACGGATGTGTTTACCCACCGTATGGTTGTCCGGATCAGGTGAGTTGGTTGAGGGAGTCCTTCGATTTCTCCGGCCGGATTCTCGGGATCCATCGCCGTGCACTTTACCTGAAAAGACCCTCCACACAGCATTCCTAAAGATAAAATATTCCCCGTGGGAAATTGTTTTCTTCAGGGCCCCCTTTGTGAAGCTATTGTGAAAAAAAATCGAATGCAGTTCACACGCAGTAGAAATGAAACTTTTACTTATACACAATCTCAACCAATAGGAGCCTTAAAAAGTGAAACTCATAACCAAAACGACCAATGCGGTAAGTTTTCATTCTACCGCATTCTCTCCTATGGATGTAAGCATTTGTCTCTTTTTAGTGTCGTTTCCGTTACATCGAGTTTCTTATCACAACGGTGCTAAAGAAATCACTTCAAAAAAATTTCATTCCTTTTCTTTACGCATAAAATATCTAAAAAAATTATTACCTACCTAACACCAACACATATTCTCGATTTGGTTGTTTATTTCAATTTTGTGGGATAATCTTCGTAACAGAAAGTACATAAAATAAAACAAAAACAAGAAACATTTTTTTTTGTTCAATAATATGGAAAAAGTAATATCTTTTTACAGTCTCAGGAAAACCCTAATGTAGTACTTTAGACATGTCGTTTTTCTCGTCATGTTAGTGAAAAATTCCGCAGCTTACGATGTAATATACCTCAAATCGTCCTCTCACAGATCCAATCTCGGCATTGTTGTAAACTTCTGTGACCAAGTTTCGTTCCCTAAAGTGAACCCAGTTTTACACTACGCAATGGCGGCGTATTTCACAAGTTACGTTAAATGTCTCAAAACAGCCGCAGCCTTCAGATCTTTGACACACGAAACATTTCTCCATTGATGTAACTATTCCACCCAGTTCCTACGCCATCGAGTAAAACAAACACTGGAGAGCGGGAAGAGGGAAGAAAGGACAATGGAGAAGGAAATAGCGCAAAATTGGATCCGCAATACGCCGCCTTCGGACCCCGGGGAAATGATGTAAGATAAAGTAGAGCGTGGCAACATTCACAATGTTGCCATTATAATTCAACCGCTTCATTTAGGCGCAGGTGTCTCCATCTTGTTTATTTTAAGTGTGGGAAGATGACACGCCAAAGAATATTTACGCACCAAAATGGATGGAATTTTGTCTGCTTTTCTCTTTTTGCCATGATATATATTACTAGCTTTTTTACCCGCGGCTTTGCTCGCACGGTATTAGAGGGAAATTACTGTAGCGCTTGCACTTATCAATTATCCCACCTCACCCCTCCCCCCTACCGCATTCCATACATTCATTCTCGGTACATTCAGTTATCTAACAGCTCGCGTGCCACCTAAATTTCTTAATGCCAGAGCTCACCAGCAGTAAAAAAAAGAATTATCCAATTTGGTGCAGTCGTTCGAAAGTTATGCGCGTATCAATATTTCGGGGATTCATTTTTATTTATATACACAGATAGATATTAACTTCGACGCCTGAAATAAAAATGTATCAACATTGTTTCTACGGCAACGATTTGTTTTCTGACGTTAGCAGTCAGAAATAACTCGCTTTTGTTAGCGACAGAAAGCGTTTAATAAATATAATATATTATTATTTATTATTTCATAATGTCAGAGCTTACCGTTATATACAGCTTATATTACTCGCATATAACGTAGCTTTTTATTGGTGAAAGAATTTTTAAAATCAGTTTATTGGTTAATGCGTGAAAGCGTAACAAACAAACACTCCCAGTTTCGCATTTATAATATTGGTATAGAAGTATAGATTTTTATTGATTACTTCACCGCACTAAATATTATATTTTTATGTTGTACAGGTTCACTGAACGTTTTAAGTTACAAGATTAATAAAAAAAGTTGAATTATATCTAAAGTAATCAAATACATGTAAATGAATAAATATTTTTACTTTCTTTTTTTTTTTAACAAGTTGAAAATGATACATTATCATATTAAAATTTAATTGTGTGAGCAAAATGAAGTTGCTTACAGAATTATGTTATACTTAATTAAATTTACAATTATTAAATAAAATAATAGATTATATATTAACTCCAAAATATTAAATATTATGTATAAGAGATAAAAGTTTTTAGTGCAGCTATGTGATTTCTGTTTCAGTTTATATTTGGATTACTTTGTATCGAACTTTTTATTTGAGATTTTAATGTTTTTATGTTGTTGTGATTTTTTTATTTGAGAGAAATTTTATTGTAGTATTGATTAACTTTCATAATATTGGAAGCTTTTTGTCCAATTTTGCATTCATAGTTGCTTATTTGATATGTTTTGGAAATTAAAATCTGTACCTTTCGTGCATGCGCCCAGATGCGATTTAATTACAAAATGGCGTTTAATAAATTGCAATAAAAATGCTCAGATGAAATAACATTCATACGCATTTCATAATTTATAAAATATATGTATTTTATATCAAAACGACAGACAAGTTTTTTTTTTCGAAGGAACAAAGTTACCAGATCAATATGGTCAAGGAAATTAGTCGGTTTTATTAAAAAATGAAAAATGCGCAGTAAAACAGTATCTCCTACTGAGAATTTATCAAATAAGTAACCATTATTGAGCAATGTCTTGGTAGAAATTTCCAGAAGGCAGCTTTTAGGAACTGACTCCGTGTTTATTAATTTACCGTACCATGTGAAATAAAAAAATCTGTTTATATCAAATACGTAATCTCGCGAGCTTAAAAGATGTTTCAAATAGGTACCAACCACACAAAAGGGAGTAAAAGGAATTCCAGGTAGAACTAATTAAGGAACGTGATATCTTTAATTTGAATGTTGTGTGGTTTTTCGTAAACGAGATTATATTGCGTTAAATGAATATATTTGTTCAAAAAACTTATTTTATAATAAGGTGGTTTATAATTTACGCGGTACAAATTTTTATTTTAAATAAGTCATCGCAAATAAAAATGATTACCAAAAGGTTCTTCTTATTCAATGTATAAAGTAACAGTTATGTCGACGTTCGTAATGTTATGTCGACGAATTTCAAAAGTGCCTGAAAATTTTTAAAAAATCACGCATTTTATGAATATCATTCAAGTTCAATAATTTTTTTTTATATATATCTTAAACAATGCATTATTATTTATATGTTTTTCTTATCTTTTATTTTATTTATAATTATAGTAAATCAAATTTATAAGGTCACTTTTAAGTTTTGCTAGTAAAAGAAGTTAATAATTAAAAATTTAAAGAAAATTGGTTGTCTGTAAAGTCTATTAGCGGACGACTATTTTACGTGATAACGTCATGTAATAACAATGGAGTGGAAGAGAGATAGATGCTCACTAGCCGAACGCTTGTTCCGCGCCCGGAATGCTTGTTTGCTATGCTTGCACGCTCGGCTCAGGCGGAACGTGACAATGAGTCATGCTTTTTCGTGAGTGCAGCCGGCGTTCATCGATTTATAAGACGTTATCACGTCAAAAAAAAATATTACGGAATTCTTTGAAAAATACAATAACAATAAGAAAGAATCCAAAAATTGATGGAATGAATGATCTTTTTACTTCTGCTTGTAATTTAAATTAACACAACTTCTTTGCTGTAACGTAAAGCAACCAATTTAATAAGACATTCAAATACTTAAAATTCTAAAAATATATTATAACTTTGTAAACGTGTAGGTAATTAATTACGTTATAATATGAAGGTTAATAATTATATAGCAGAAAGCTGTTCAAAGTAAGCATACCTTAAAGTTTCCCACACGAAACCAAATAGTAGCTTATCCGAAACATCTTAAGTAATTTGCTGAGTTACAAGCATCTCCCACTTAACGAAAGTTTGCTTTTCGCAATTTTGATGAAGTAAGAAGAGCAAATTGGAAAATTTCCAAAGTAAAGAAAACATTGTCGGTTAATGGAAAATGAAGTTTGGTTTACTAAATGTGTACTTATTCAAAGAAATTTTACCGAATCATTGCAAAATAAAGTTACGAAACTCTTTCAGAAATATTGTTTTCAATTTCATTTACGCTGTTTTAAATGAGTACTTTGGTGGTATTAGTTTTGTACAAGTATTGTTTGAAATTTATTTTAATCTGATCTTCAACGGGATTTATTTAAAGAACTTCACAATTTTAATTCAATTTATTGAGGCCCTAATTCGATGTTTGTTTTATCTATTAGATGATTTTGTGAAAAAATCTGTATTCACGTCAACCAGAGGTCCCCACATTTTTTTGTCCCATGGACCATGTGCCGTTTTTTTTTTCTATTTTGGGTAGACCTTCTGCTTTATTTATATTGATTTTTTACAAAATTCATATGATATCAAAATTTCAACTTCAAGTTTAACCATAAATTTCCTCGGAGAGTGATTTCCAACCTGTTTCTTCTTTGTAGGAGATATAACCGCGCCGAAACCCCTTTCCACGAGGTATGAAAATGGAGCAGCTATCAGAAACTTTCTTGTTATAGTTTATAAGGAACTTCGTAATAACGTAACAAGTATATCTTTCTGAAGCCAAGATTGCTGATATCCCTTTCTAATCAGCATCTTAAGCGTTCCTTTCCTAATCTTACTCACATAGCTTATATTTTTTCACATCAGCCTTGAATTATTTGTGAATCTCCACATTTCTCCTAAGATCATACGACTTCATTTCTAGGATTTCATTTCTACAACATTCAGTCTACTTTCATCCTTCCTATATCAGTTTTATGCCTCAATTTATTTTACATGTCACCTCACAAGAGCGTCCCTGAACTGTTTTATCTGTGTAGTGTTAAGACGGGGTACCATGTCGCCAACCGGTTGGGCAACGTTGTGAGATGGCTTTAATTAGGGGCTGTTGGAAAGGATTTAATAATGCGGGTTTTGAAGAGACCCGAATTACACGAAGAAGGACAAACGTATGCCAGATCATATTACATCAATCAATAAATAGTTAAAATGTATTTATTATAATAAATAATATCACGAAATATAAAATTAAAATTATTAAAAGAAAGCATTTTAATGGGTATAACAAATTTGTGGTAAATAAAATAAAATAACTTCCCTAAACAATACTTATTTTTTCATTATATTATTACAGTAGATAAGACAAGATATTTTTTTAAATAATTATAATTAACACAAAACAAATTCCAAAGTTGCTTCCAACATCAAAATTTAATTCTTAAATTACCTATAAATCATCAACAATTTTTTTTTAAATAAAATAGCACGTATTATTAATATAACATTTGATTAAAAAACAAAGTGCTCAATTCACACGCCGCCAAAGTGAAACCTTCAAAAAATTATAGGAGACAAGAGTGGAGAGACTACGAATCACCGCACAAAGAGGAGACCGATTATACTATCTCATTCTTTCGCAGGCTAAATCCAATAGATGTATGTGTTTGTCTCTTTTTAGTGTCCAATTTTATGTCTCGTTAATAAAGTTGTTAAACGCTACAATGGTATACATGAAACGGGAAATATCAATGCCTCTAATGATTATAACTTCTCGTTAATATAGGAAATAGAATATAAAATCATTAATAGCTTCTCGGTACTAACTTAAGTGGGACGTTTTAACAGGGTCCCTAACAATAATAATTCTCAATTTCTTCGGAAATGTTATGAGGGCGTTACGAAATAAATTGTTTTCTTAATGGGTATCCATGCATTTTCTTTAATTATACGGTTTTTAAGCGGCTTCAGGGCAGTAGAAGAAAACCTACGAAAAATGATCAGCTCCCACGCGTTAAAATATAAATTCCCTTAAGAAATAAAATATTTATAAATTTAGTCTTGGAAAAAAAATATTCGCACTAATAAATAGATTACACGTAACATATTATGAAGTCATTCTTGTCATTTTCAACAGTGCTTCTAAAAAAATAAATTAGAAATGAAATTTAAAAAAAAATAAAACAAATCAACATTTTTTTCTTCTTTTCCTAGTAATCAATCTTTTTTTTCAATCGATAAGATTTTGATCTTAAAACAGAAGTTTCTCATAAAAAACCGTTGATTGATTTTATTTTTCTAGCTGGTAAACATAAATTTTTGTGTTGATATTTTACTATCTATACCTGGTCGTTCTTCTTTTTAACCTACATAAAGTTGTCTCATAAAATATAAAATTATTTTTAAACTCCAAAAGGTATAACCTGTCAAATAACAGCGATTATTATTTTAAATGATGTTTAATAAAATATTTTTAAAAATCTCAAAAACTTGTCTCCTACAATTTTTATGTCGTACCACAGTTCTGTCACGTGGGTTATCATTCGAAATAGGTATACACGCAGCTCGTGTTTGTCACCCTCAATAGGCATTTTAGGCCTCCTTCCCTCATAGCTACAATTTCCCCTCTGAGATCCAGAGAGATTCATTTATAGTAAAAACAAAATGTGACAGAGTGATGGAAATGTGACAGAGTGGTAAAAGTAATGTAGGTTAAAAAAAAGATCAACCCACCTACAATGTATATTCATTGAGCCTTTGTATTATAAACAAACTGTATGGATAGTCTATTGTATAAACTAGTTCAACCTTTTGAACAAAATCGATATTTTCCTGCTCTGACTCGTACATAGCGAGGATACGAACCACCTGATACAGAGGACCATAAGCGTTCACATTTTCTCCACGGAGAGATCCTTCCAAACAATACGAGGATCGCTTTTTGACTTCTGATACTTAATCCAGTGGTTCCAGACTTTGATATTATAGATGTTGCCAGGGAGAATCGTTTTCTAATAATTAGTTATTAACGCCAAAATAATTAGTTATTCATCATCATCTTCGTCCCCTTATCCTATTCGGGTCGGGGACCCATTGCATCGACAAGGCTCCTCCATACGTCCCTGTCTTGAGCTGACCGTTCGGCCTCCGTCCATGGCAGTCCCATCCACTCCTCACACAGTTTCTGGAGTTGTCTCGCCCAGCTGTGTCTGGGGCGGCCCACTGGACGTCTACCCTCTGGAATCGCACATAGTATCTTCCTCGGAATTCGGTCATCAGGCATTCTTAGAACATGCCCAAGCCACCTCAGTTGCGATTTTTCTATGAAGAGTAGCAGTGGTTCAATGTTTAGATAATCTCGGATCGTCGAGTTTCTTATATGATCCCATTTTGTAACCCCTGCCACTCCTCTCAAGTACCTCATTTCGGCAGCTTGGACTCTAGCCATAATTAGTTATTAACGCCCAAAATTGTTCCTAATCCTCCAAAGGATCGTTGGTTTTTATGACGATTCTTTACTAAAAACAATGTATAAATAACTCACAATCCATAAGGCCTTCTGCGGGAGTGAGCAGAAAGTATTGACCACCAAACAACTAATTTTTGGGGCACAAACTTGGCTTCATTCAAATCGTCACGAACATGCTCTTCCGTTATTTTGATTCTTATCATTAACACCTCCGTACCGGACCGAGGGAACGCGCTTACACCAACGAGTGTTTTATGCTGTATCTAAGTTGTTTTTTAAACCACATACTCAATAATTTCGGTAATCCTAGAAAAGCTCTTCGGTTATCGATTTGCATTTAAATAATGTATGTCGCATTACCACTTTTTTTATTATTGAATAATTTCTATCAAACTCTAGCGGAGAATCTGTCTCGCCCGCCGACCTACGTCTCTGTTAGATCGCCTGGCGTTACCCAGTTCCTATCCCCTCCACCCTGTGCGACAAAACTAGTCACGAACGCGGACGTTGTAATCGCCAATCGCCAGTCGAGATTCAGAAACAAGGAGTCATGGTGGCTATCGGCCCGCCTTCTCTTTTTTCTATGAAAAAATACGCGTTTTGATCTAAATTCATTAGAATGTTAATTTTGACATTTATCAAACGATTTCGATAATGACTACTGAAATAATATGAATATACTTCCCTCTTATTATTACCAAACCAAATACAAAAAATTATGTTCTTTACACCCTTTAAATAGCAAAACAAATAGGGAGACCCGAGTGACCCCCCTTCGGATCGTGTGTTATTTTTTTTCTTTCAGGGACGAAAAGGTTAAAAATGAGGATATAACTAGATAATTAACAACCACGACGTTTAGCCGCAGGGTTAGGAGAGGATGGAAGCCCCACAGTTAATAACCAAAATAATTTCTGAAGTCAGGTACGCATCCTCACATTGTTTGGATGAATATTCTATGTACCTACTGTGCATGAAAAAAAAATTGAATTAGATTTGGAAATCAAATAATTTAATCATGAGTGAATATTATAAGTACAACTTAAATAAATAAAAAAGAAACTGAATTTTTTTATCAGACACAGCAACCAGCGATGTTAACCTGCAGGAATAGCTTCAACCATTTCTACGTGTATTATTTATTTGCTTTGAATCTCTGTGAAAATAATACTGTTCCAATATGATACTTGAATGTTTTCATTTCGTAACAGAGAAACGGATTTAAATTTGTATGTGTGGTTTTGAAAACCTCCAACAAAGGGGACAGAATTAATTAATATCGGCCGTCAAAAGCCAGAAAAGAAACACACGAAATTTTTATGAAAACACGTTTTTGCTTTATAACATTATTTGTGGCAAATAACGTTTTTGGGGAAAATAATAAATAAACACAAATTTTTATTAAAACTTTCTTTAAAATACCACCAGAAAAATTTGTTTTCAATAACGTAATATTAATGATTGACCTATTTATCATCGAACGGCAATTGATGGGAAAGCGATGCAGAGGTTACTCAAAAATGAGATGGACTGGCGGTGACTTATCCGGAGACCTGTTTTAAACCGAATGCCAGAAGGCCCATGAAGAAGATGTCTCTATTGTACATAAGTGTTTTACTATAATCATTTAACCAAGTTTAGTAACACTATAAATCTATCACTATAACCATTTAACCAAGTCCAAATAACCATAAGTCTTTTAAAATATAATTAATAATCGTTATTTGCAATGCAATGTTATAAACAATGGAGAAATATTCTTTTATTTATTTTTTTTTTCTAATGTTGGGAGGCGGGAATGGATACCGCCGCCTTGGAACGTTTAATTGGATAACCAACACCTCTGCCGTAGGTCACCTCAAATGGTTCACTACGTTCGGTAACTAAGCAGGGATGCCCTGGTTCATGGTGAGGTTTGTCCAAGTCTTGGCTGCTGACCTGCTGCGTGGTGGGCCGCATCGAGAGAGACTGCCTGCGGGAGGTCTTACGACCTCTGCAGCCAGAATCCCTCGACTCATCGCCTTGCACTACTGTTGTAGGGATGGATTCCTACGTCCGTCACTCCTGGACTCACTGACTCCCTGATTCCTATCCACCCCTTATACTTATTCCCTTCCCAGAACTTCCTTTCCTTCTAGGGGAATTAATTTCCTCAGGGCCTCTTATGTGAAGCTAATGTGAAAAAAATACATGTGCACAATTCAAACGCGATAGTAGTGGAACCTTCAGAAAACTAAAGTAGACAACAGTGAGGAGACTGCGAAGCACCGCATATAGAAGAGACCTATTATTCTATCTCATTTTCTTGCAGGCTAAATCCTATAGATATACGTGTTTGCCTCTTTTTAGTGTCGCTTTTTCGTTTCACCGAATCGTAAATCACAACGTTCCTTAAGAAGTTTTCCCTTCAAAAATTAGTTTCAATATATAAACAAGAGATACTCCAATAGGAGCATTGAAAAGTGAGCTCAGAATCAAAGCGGCCAATGCATGCGCTTGGACCGTTGTACACAACACCTTGGTAAGGGAAACAATGAAATTAATAGTCTGTTATATTAAAAAACAATGCCAAAATGTTAAAAAATCACCGGAGAACGTTCTCACTTGTAAAATTTTCATCTCATTCTATCGATATATAAATAAATTTTATGGTCTAAATCGTATGTGTTTGTCGCTTTTTAGTGTGCTCGTTTCTGTTTTATCGAGTTTCAAATTTTAAATTTGGGAGGCGGGAATGGGTACCGCCGCCCCGGGAACCTTTATTAGATAACCAACACCTCTGCCATAGGTCAACCCAAGTGATTTGCTAAGTTTGGTGATTTAGCAGGGGTGCCCGGGTTCACAAGGTGAGGTTTTTCTAGGTCTTGGAGGCGTACGACCAGGTACAGGCGTACGTACACTGAACCTCAGATTCCAACCCACCCCTTAAACCCTTTTCCTTCCCAGTACTCTCCTCTCCTTCCTTTCCTTAAAAATACCCTCCACACAGCATTCCCAAAGATGACATAGGCCCTGAAGGAATTTCCTCAGGGCCTCCTGTGTGGAGCTTATGTTAAAAAAAAAATCACAAAGGTGCTAAAAAAGTTTTCACTAAAAAAAAAAACAAATTTGTGTTTAATTTTCTTATCCTTAGTTTTCATTGCAAATAAATTAATGTTAGTACTGGAAAAGAATATGATTAATATCCACGAGAATATTTCTTATCAGCAAAGCAACTTTCGGCTAATTATTCCAGTGGGTCAATCGTTTTCCCTAACTCAGTTGTGCCCTCGTTAAAATAAGAGTAGAATGATTTTTCTCTTTCAAGAATAGGGAATCGGTTGGCGCCGGGCCAAAGAAAAGATTCGGGGGGATGATAGCTTGACTTGGCTTGGCTCTATTTCTCCGTACAAACAGTGCGTGATGTTTCAAAACAAAACATTCTACATTGGATGTAAAAACCTTTACAAGTGCTTCACTGCTAGATGCAAATGCTTCATATTCTGCATAAATCTTGAATCTTGACCTTCTAATCTACGCAGGCAGCCAACATAGAAATCGAAATAGAAAAAGAAATAGATAAACTCTTTTTTAATTAAACCATTAATATCTTTTATATCTATAATACAAATTAAGTACACGGATATTTATTTTAAACGGATATATTAATTTTATTATTGGCTAGATAGATCTACACACCTGTACCTAAATATACAACTAACTAAAAAAAAAACAAAAAAAATTGTGTACCGTTCACACGCGGTAGTTGTGTAGTTGTGAAACAAAATATATTTAAAACAAAACCAGTCATATATCAACCGGTATACCTGTCACCTTCTACAAAAAAAAAACATTTTTCCCTTTCTTAGTTCTCTAAATAGTTTACAGCCTACCCACTCTCAGTTTTCTGAAGATTTCACTTCTACCCCGTGTGAATTGCACACTCTGATCTTTTTAACTCTGAATTTGTGTTTCTAATCTTTTATACAATTAATATAATCTTATTCTACGCTGTTACTAAAAATGGAAATTAAAACCTTTTAATTTAATGAAAAACAAATACCTTTGTATTACACCACTATTTTATTAACAATATCAACATGTTTCGAAAACTATGTTTTCTTCGTCAGGATAATAAGTCAATAATAAATAACAAAAGACAAACAAGTATAGACTAATTAGAACATAGACAAAATATTAGAAAGGAGAGGTGATTAATTACCTAAAATATATCATAAAAAACAATTATATAAAATAAAATATAAAAATTATTTTAGAATGGTATGTTTTTAGGTTTTCACGGCCAAAAAGTATTTTTGTTATTGTTTTTGGGGTGCTATGCCGCGTTTCGCTACCTCCTTCTTAAGCCAACGTTTCGGACAGCGTTACAGTGTCCATCATCAGGGCAGATGACCAAATGATATTGGTGAGAGTGTTCACTTATGTGTGTCGAAGCGACACCGCGCTGCCAGCTCCACTTCTCCACGAGCTGGTGTTAGAAAAAATTCAGCATGGTTTCTTTGCGTTTAGCTTTGGTGTAGCCGTCAATTACTGGATACCAAGAACTATTGAGCTTAGCTCCGTCGTCTCTGTTAATATTGATGGGGTTCCTATGGATTTCAATTGCCTCCGTAATTAGGCGTGCTCTGTAAGTTTTGGGTCTTCCCAGGACTTCAGGAACAAATCCGGAACAGCTAAGTTTATATACTCCATCCGTTTCCAGAGGAAACTTAGTCTTTGCCGACCTCAGTAGGTCTTGGATTTTAGTTGTCGCTCCGAAGACCGTCTTGATGTTCTCTTTTCTCAACAGCCTGGCAATTCTGTCTGTTACATTATGGACGTAAGGCAGGAAAGCGCAGCCTTTTGACTCTTGTTCACCCCTGTCTTCGTTTCGTGCTGATTTGGCTCTTATGATTTGCCTTGTCTGCCTTGCTGGGTATCCGTTACGCTCCAGTGCATCGGTGAGTTTGGTCAGTTCCAATCCGAGTTTTGGCTCCTCACATATTCTGGTCGCTCGGGTTACAAAAGTATGGATGAGTCCTCTCTATACCGGCCATTACTTTGGATTTGTTCCTGAAGTCCTGGGAAGACCCAAAACTTACAGAGCACGCCTAATTACGGAGGCAATTGAAATCCATAGGAACCCCATCAATATTAACAGAGACGACGGAGCTAAGCTCAATAGTTCTTGGTATCCAGTAATTGACGGCTACACCAAAGCTAAACGCAAAGAAACCATGCTGAATTTTTTCTAACACCAGCTCGTGGAGAAGTGGAGCTGGCAGCGCGGTGTCGCTTCGACACACATAAGTGAACACTCTCACCAATATCATTTGGTCATCTGCCCTGATGATGGACACTGTAACGCTGTCCGAAACGTTTGCTGAAGAAGGAGGTAGCGAAACGCGGCATAGCACCCCAAAAACAATAACAAAAATACTTTTTGGCCGTGAAAACCTAAAAACATACCATTCTAAAATAATTTTTATATTTTATTTTATATAATTGTTTTTTATGATATATTTTAGGTAATTAATCACCTCTCCTTTCTAATATTTTGTCTATGTTCTAATTAGTCTATACTTGTTTGTCTTTTGTTATTTATTATTGACTTATTATCCTGACGAAGAAAACATAGTTTTCGAAACATGTTGATATTGTTAATAAAATAGTGGTGTAATACAAAGGTATTTGTTTTTCATTAAATTAATGATGACACCCCAAAGTAAATATGCCTATTTTGAAGAAATAAAACCATTTATTTCACTTGTTTTACTCTTCTGTTCTTTCTACCATTTTATTACTTTGTGCTATTTTATACAAAGATCGATTGTTCCTACTCTTTTCTGACATTGATCTACCTTGAATATACTTGTGTTCTTTTTTATTTGTCTAAATTGTTGAATTTTTATAATAAATACTACGCAACGATCGCAGTAAATATTACACTTCTATTTCTTCATTCTTTTGTTTGTTTCCGTTGATTTCTTCCCACTACGGACATCAAACGGGTTGCAAATCCGTCTACTTTGTTATCTTTCTCCTAATGGTTAGGATAAATACAAGTTTGAGCTTAAAAGAGCAATTTCTTAACTTTCTTATAGCACTTCACATTTTAAATTTGTTTTCCAACTCCCAAATGACATGCGATATGAGTGGAGAAAACGATACAGTAAAAAGTTTAAGAATTTCTGGGCAGTTTTCCAAAGTCACCGCTCGTCAGACCGCGAAATATTTTAACGGAACTTCCTTCGTATTCTTACAAACTTTTTCAATTCATGAAAAACGATATGACCTTGTAGAATTGTAGAAAAATTACATGTTATTTTTTTTATTTATTTTAAAAATTAAAAATAAGTTCCCAAATTGTCATCTACGGAGACTCTACGTGGAGAGTCTTTAAGATGGGTGGAAGGAGTGAACATGGTATCTTGTAGATGCGAAGAAACACATATTGAGGCAAATCGTTTCGATCAAAACGAGTCGTAGAAACGACCAGTTCTCACGTGATAAATGCAAATTGTTTACAAATATCTGGCGTGTTTTCCGAATAAGCTAAGTTGTCCAAGGATCAATGCTGTCAGTTCCTCGGAGCATTTTCCATTGAAATATCGCTAGGACAAAAACAGCGTTAACACTTGACGCCTGTCCTCTAAAGATCGCATTATAGCCATTATTGGCTGAAAAGTTTCAATTTTTGTCTCTGAAAACATATTGTTTCAACATCGATTTGTCGTTGTTACAATTTTGATATAGAAATTCCTAAGAAATATTTTAACAGTTTTTTTTTTAAGATTATTCAAGATTGAATGCCAAAGTTTTTTTTTGTAAATGTGATTAAAAAATACTTTTAACACGGGTGTCAAAAAATGTGCCTATCCATTGTAAAATGAAAATATCCATCTCCCAAATTTTAATGTACTCTAGTGCGTGTACTTACCAAACTACTACAGTTTATTGACTGAAACCGCTGAAAGGAGACAGTCAAAGGGGCATATAACTTAGATGAATTGACTAGACTGCCTATAATATTATTATTACGATCCAACTTTAATAGTACTGCCGCAAGACGGCGGGCTTTGGGGACGGCTTTGGGACTCCGATAACGAAGTGATCAAATGTCGTTCCTCAGCCCCCTTTTCCTTTCTGAGAATTTATTTACTCATACCATCCATAATACTTTCACGCAATAAAGTCAGTGAAGTTAACCAACCGTACACCGTATTTTTTACTTGTCACTTCCAATAGTTGGTGTAATGGATCAATCAAAGGTGTGAAGCTAATAATAATACAGGGATATTTCCAATATCGACTATAAACAAGGCGTTTCTCGGCAAGACAGTGGAAAATATACTGATACCATAAAGTCGGCAAAGTTAACCAACCATACACAATAACTCTGTCGATTTTTTTCATGTCACTTCCAATAGATGCTGTAATGGATCAAGTGAAATATGGGAAGCAAATAATAATACGTTGATATTTTCATCTACAACAAAAGGCGTTTCTGCGCAAAAAGTGGAAAATAAACCCCCTTTATCATAGTACCAACTAAAGCCATATCACATGATGAATATTCCCGTTTGCGAATATAAAGATTTGAACCCGCCAAACGTGGATCAGTTTTAGAGATATTGAATATGAAATTAGTTTTCATATTTGTTATGCCTTGTGGATTTTTCGATTGCAAGTAAGCAGGCCAATGCTCAAATTCCGGTTACTAATTTTTCTTAATTAGTATTTTGGTTCAGTTAAAATTATGAAGAATATAAAATCCTTTAGTTGTTTTGAAGTAAGTACTTATCTGCCAGTAACGTGCGGTCCAAAACGGCTGAAAATAAAAGATTTGACAAATTTCTGATCGAAAAGCATTTTTTTCATTAATTTTTCATTAAGGCTTTTAATCCTCAATCCCGAAGGTCACAGGATTATACATGACGTGCGCAAATAAATTTTATTTGATTAATTTATGTTATTTTACAGTAAATTCATTTAAAATAATGAACAGCATATTTGCGGCAGGTTCCGTAGTGAAAGAGACATTCGTTTTGTTGTGAGACCACCATTCAGAATTGAAACGTTGCTTGAAATGGCTTCAGCCGTCTTTGGTGCCCAGATCTTCATTTTTTTTTACATTAGCTCCACACAGGAGACCCTGAGGAAAATAATTTCCTTCAGGCCTTATGTAATCTTAGGGGATGCTGTGTGGAGGGTGTTTTAACAAATCATGCAGGAATGCAGGAGGGGAAGGGTGGAGGAGGGAGGGGAACCAGGAAGAGGGGAGGGGAATCTGGGATGGGGGGGGGAATGGAATGGGGAGAGGAAAGGTAGAGAAAGCGGAGTGGGAACGCGAGAGGGGAAGGGGACGCGGGAGAGGAAGGGGAAGGGGAGGCGGAAGGTAAACGGGACGAATGGGAAAGGACACGCAGGGAGAAACAATTTCTTCATTAAATGGCATAGCAACGCATGCCGGGCTTACCAGCTCGTAATTGAATAAATAATGATGTGCGAAGTATTTAATTTTCAAAATAAGTATTAACCGTAGGAATACAAATGACTATTTTCAATTAAAAAAATGCACAATTTATACCCGATCTTAAAACAGCCTACCTTTGGTCACACAAAAATGCTTGCCACTGCTACCTATCAATCAATGCACGATAACCTTTTCCTTCCAGTATTTCAATTTCATAGTGAAAAAAAAATAACGAATGTTTGTATTGAAATCATATTTACGAATATCGCGAATTATTGTGCTGAAAATATTCTTGCGAATGAACTCGGTATTTTTGTTTGGAAACTTGAAGATTTTATTACGTCTTTAAAATTAAATTTGGGGTGGATTTATCATAAATTATGGGAAGGCCATGTATAAAATTTATTGATCAAAAGATTCGGGTCTTCGTTAAACCGAATATCTTTAGTTTGGGAAGTGGCCAGGAGCAGCGGGCTTAACATATCGATCTGAAAACAAGAGTTATTAGTTACCTACTGGGATGGAGGGGCAATATGATAATTATTATTCAGAGGCGTACTTCAATTCATTCGTAATTAATTATTCTTTGACATTGCCAACAATGCTGAACATTGTGGTGGCAAGTGATTGGAGCGATAATATTCCTAAACATGTGTACAATTAGTATCATGAATGATACTTGTAATTGTTGTCGTTTTGTAATAATTTCACTTTTTGGCCGTGAAAAAATATTATCGAAATTTACGTAAATTTTAAAAAATCTTACAATCATAATTTTTTAAGTGAAAACTTTTTTAGCACCATTGTGATTTGAAACTCGATGAAACGAAAGCGAGAAGCGAAGAGAAAGCGACACTAAAAAGAGACAAATACATTCATCTATAAGATTTAGCCTGCGAGAGAATGAGATTGCAATAAGATATTTATTTTAAGCGCGGGTTCTCGGTTCTAATATAATACAATAAATCCACGCGAGCTTTAATAAGTGTAATGGTAAAAAGCCCCTGAAGAACCTCAGTGGCCAAACATCCAGCGAATCAACGGTCGCATCTTACGAAATCCAAATATATATATATATATATATTTGTAAAATCAATATCCAATCTTCAAAATGAACAGGCAAAAGAAAATAAAGCGTCAGCAACTCCGAAGAAAAACCACAAATTCAAATGTATAGGAAAAGGTGCACTGGAATTCGACCTCAAAAATATGGAAAAAATCATTCATGTTGATAAAATAAAAAGTGTTTCGTAGTCTTCCCACTCTTGCCTACTTTAGTTTTCTGAAGCTTTCACTTCTACTGCATACTATGATTTTTTTTAATTGCTGCAGATTGCAGATTTAAATTTGTTCAGGATCAAAGAAAAAAAGTTACTTTAATTAAATTTTAAATCTATGTCATCATTGTCAGTGTATGTGTAATTGTCTGTGTTTGAGAAATGGTGGCACTAACTCGGGTAAGCCACGGGTGACGCCAACATTATTAAATCTTTATACATAAAAATCTCGCGTCAGGATGTTTTTTCAAGATAAACTCCGAAACTCAGTTTTTTCAAGAATTTGTTGAAATTTGGCTTAATGTAATTTGGTCCAACTAAAAAGATAGGATAGTTTTTATCTCGATAATTGACCTCAATATTTATTATTGCGAATTAAATGTTGTTTTAGAACAATGCTTTGAAATTACTTACAAGTTTCGTAAATTTGTAACAGATGGCGTTGTGAATTAATTTTTCGACACAACACTTGGTTATCCTGTAGATGGCGTTGTGTTTCGCTAGCCACGCGTAGCCGGATTACGTTTTTCCAAAACCTATACCTATGGTTTAATTTACATTTTCAATATCAAAATTTGAATATTTACAAATGAAATGATTAATTTCTAATATACACATTGGAAAGATTATTTTATCTTAATTTTAAAATTTTATTTTTTTATTTTTGCAAAGTGTTATAAAATAACCAATAAAACGGTGTTTTTACAATACCTATATGGGAATAATATCAAAATTTGAAAATTTAGAAAAATTATAAATTTCTAATATACACATAGGACAAATCTAGATTTTAGAACAATTTTTGTTTTTGCAAAGTGATAAAAAATAACCAATACATAAGTGTATTTAAAATGTAAATTGTCGTTACCGACTGAACTTATGTAGGTTTTGTAAATACGCGGCCGGGTCAGCTAGTTATACTATAAAATGTAAAATATTGAATCAAAATAAAAATTGGATGAATTCAGTGATTGTGTTGGAATGAGTTTTTTTTTATCTACTCGCTGACGTGCACCCGGCACTGCTCGGGGTTGTGGATGATTTGGAGCACCTAAAGTTTTAAAATTGTTATTTCTAGTGTCCCTACATGAAAACTGAGTGGAAATAATATAATAGCAAAAAATTGAAAAATTATGTTATACCATTAACTTCCATGCAGCCGTTTTCTCGTTCATCACATACGCCACACTTTACCACAAACAAATATTTGATTTATGTCTTTCTCGTGTATCCCCGACATTTTCTACCATTCACGTAATTATAAAGTACTAAAATGAAATCTGCATTATTTTAATTTTAATTGGACTCTACATCTCATCCCAGTGCAGAAGTAAAATGCTATAAATAGATAATTTTTTTTTTTTTTACATTAACTCCACACAGGAGGCTATGTCATCTGGGATGCTATGTGGAGGGTCTTTTTGAGGAGAGGAAAGAATGAAAGAATTTCCTCCCTCCTACAACATGGGAGTAGTGTTGTAGGAGGGAGGAAACACAGATGCCGGCAAATCGTTCCACAGCCGAGGTGTTGAACTCAAGAACGAGTTAACTAATTTTATCAAAATAGTGTTTTAAGGGGGAAATGGGGGATGGGAGTGGTTTTTCGAAATCTCTTGTAGATAGTGTTTTTGTTTTTAAGGTAAAATGTGCAGAGTTTCATTAACCTCGAAATAAAAATGTTGATTTATATACAAAACAATTAAATAATAATAATAATTTTTGGATGATTTGTATAGCGCCATTTTCGTGAGAAAATAACTTCAAGGGCGCTTTATAAATTCATTTATACATTTAACCTATTTATCTTACGTGTCTTATAACTAAGATTGATAACTAAGGACCTACAACTAGGTACTAAGACTTACATAACGAGTGACTTAAAACTATACTTATTTTATAACCAGTACAACACTGCATTACTCGTGTTATGACTAACATGTGTCTTAATTAGTTATTTACTGCTAAAATACATATTTACATTTTTAAACACATATGATTACTGCCCGTGCTGTCAGTGTTAGTTACGCCGCCCGCCCGCCACAAACAGACAATCAACTTTTTATATTAGATTTTACGTGTTTTGCGACATTCGTATATATATTCGTAATACACTACATCAGTATGTATTTATATGGAGATCAGCAAAGGGAATAGAATACTTCAAGAAATCAACACCTGCCTTGCGGCAAATCTGGTAAAGTGTCAGGCTGCTTTGCAGAATCCCTAGCAACGTATGTTAGAGGTAAAACGAGCTCGCACTTTGTAATCGCGGCAAGCAGTTTTTCCGACGCGTGGTGCTTTGTGTGACGGAAACGGGTGGCTTTGAACTGATATTATGTTTGTGTCCTGAAATATTTAGCTTTGCGGCAAGTGTGACAACTCTTTCAGCGTCGGTTGATGTACAACATTATACGTTTTTTTCTTCAGAATTTAGATTCAAATATGTTATTCACTACATATCATTTTCCTATTGTGCTATGAAGCTGTTCTACTTGCACGTTCTATAAAATCAAGATAAGCCGTTCGTTCCATGTTTTCAATTTATTAGTTTAAAAAGAAAATAGATTTTGAAGTGTTGAAAGTAACCTCAATTTCATTGAAAGATGTACAGATAATAGTTACCAATATAAAGAAGTTATATTTAACTAAATCTAGACTGCAACAATATAACAAATTTAAGATAACTGTACACTTTCATGAAACATCAGAATGATAGCATTTCAAAAACACTGAAGGAAAGGTGCTTGTTTGAGCGACGCTAGAAAACTAATGAAACGCGGCGGGTCCGGAAACAGCGAATAGGCGACGAACTGGCGAAGGCAACTCGATGATTTCTGCGCTCAGAGACAATTGAATTTATCTTGAAAGTAGAAACCACTACAACATAACAAATTGGTTTTGCATACCACCTTTACTTTTTTAGATTTTTTAATGTTCTTTGGTGTTTCCAAATCTAGTTCAAAATAAACTAAATCTGAACTGTTTGATACAAAGATATAGTTTCTTCAATCAGTTTTGTACGTTACATAATATGACATAAACAGTTGAAAGTGAATAGTAGTAGTGTGTAAAGTGAATAATAGTCAGTAGTGTGCATAGAGTTTTCGATCAGAGAATTCCGAAGAAAAAACAGCTAATTCACTGAAAAAATATTGACACAAACAACTACTTCCTTCGTACAAGTTTTCGCGAGTGGCTCAGAATGGCTAAGCATGGCTAAATATTGCTAAAAATGGCTAAGCTATTATTTGGAACCGAGTTGGTTGGGATTTATAAACCGAATCATTTATTTATGCACACTACAAGACTATTATTAGATACATGAAATGTCCATATTTTTTTGCTATAAATGCAAACAATACTATTCTGAATGAAATCTAACATATTATATTAAAGAGGCACCGATAGATATATTTGTTGGCCATCGCAATTTGTTCTAAAAAGCTCTGCTTATACACTAACACAAACAAGTAATCCTTGAATGAGTACACAGCAAATATTATGTGTATTATAAAATGAGAATTGCGTACTCTGACCTAGGCGACATTTGGCATGCTTTTGACACGTTATAGAGTGCGGTCTGTATGTGATCCGGGGTTCGTAGGTGGAACTTCGTGAGTAGTTTTGAAAGTATAGATTGATTCTTGCAATAGGCTTATAAATTTTAATATTATTTATATTTGAATCGATTTAGGTACGCCTCTGACCGCCGTCAAAGGATAGGTATTGAACTCTGAAAATTTAATTATTACTCAGTCCGGCCTGGTAAAGAAATCTCAGTTTATTCCGTCGAAATGTTTTCCTTTGAGGTTTTAACGTCGATAATTTCAATCCTGTCTATTTTTCCCCACGAATAACAGTCTTCCTTTAGACAGCAAATAATTAACCTTTTTAAATTCGATTCCCATTGCTCAGAGTCGGATAATAAAACTCCCAACCGAGAAAAATATTTGAAACAATGATATTATTGCAAAATTTTGTGGGAATAAATAACCCTTTCGAAAAATAAACAGATTTACGAAATATTGGCGCACACAATCAGTGCTTCAAACGAAGATTGATATCCATTTATACAAATAAATTTCTAAGTTGTTCTGAAATAATGAGGATGATTTTAACAAAGCTTAAATTAATATTTATCTAAGTGGCATTAGTACCTTTTTCTGAAAAGCCACGCAACGGTAATAAAATACATAATAAATGTTTGGGTGTCGAATCGTACTAATCCCATTGATTGACTTATTTGCTACAATTTCAATTCATTCAACAATCTTGATTTAATGCAACCATCATTTAATGCCACATTTCTCAGGGAACTGCCAGAATGGACAATTTAGGATATGCATAAGCAAATTTAGTTATAGATAGACCTGGTCTTCATTAGTCACCAGTATTCAAGATGATGAATTATTGCTAAAATTTACAAGAAGGTATATTCGGTCTACGTCGTTTTGATTTAATCGTATTATTATTTCAGTATCTAGAAGGAAGATAGAAAAAAACTGCTTCTTCTTTTAAGAGTTCTGTGGCATTCGGCTTAGAACTTGTGACTATCCTACTTTTTCAGGTTTGCCGATCCAGGGCGGCCCTTATTCATCCGAAGCCTGTGTTCAACATCCCATCTCATGTAAATTGAACTACTGCTCACAAAAAAGAAAACAAACTAAGAAAAAATAAATTGGTTGTCTGTAAAGTCGGTTTTCGGACGATAATTTTACGTGATAACGTCATAATAACGATGGAGTGGAAGAGAGATAGATGCGTCACAAGCCGAACGCTTAGGCCGAACGCTTGTTCCGCGCTCTCGCTTGCACGCTCGGCGCAGGCAGAACGTGACAATGAGTCATGCTTTTTTGTGAATGCCACCGGCGTTCATCGATTTATAAGACGTTATCGCGTCAAAAATTATTTCAGTCGTAAATTATGCATATACACCTTTAATATATATTTTTAAACTTTATTATTAAAATAAAATAAATAAATGTGTCATAATTTACAATGATCTAAATCTAAAGTGAAACAAGGCAAAATTAAAAATCGTCGGCTCAGTTCTGATTTGTCAAATAGACCATTTATTTTTTGTTCAATCTCCACTTTAAAATAAAAAATAGAGAATAAAGAAGTACAGTTAATCGCTTAACTAAGAATTATTTAAACTAATGGGACCTTTACCTTTAAGGAAATAGCTTTATCTTAAACACCTTTTATAATGTTTCATTGAAATAATAAAAGAAAACCTTCTCTTCCTGCAAAATTTTCTAATGGTCTGTTGGACAAATACGAACTAAGGCGGCGAAACACTGAAAATCCAGTAGTTTCGTTCGTATTTTGTAAGCGCTATAAAATAAACCCCTAATACTCGGGTTCGGGCTAAAATCATGCCGTTTAGTTTCCAAAGTGAGGGTTCAGGCGACAATGAATGAGCCGCAATGACTACCAATCAATACGGCGGAATATCTGCCGGGTTGTCCCCCGTGACTGAAGAAAGATATCGATGCTGCAGAAGATGCAGCACGACTCGAACAACGGTTACTTTTTCATATACATATATATATATATTTTCTTCAATTGCTAATAATCGGCTTTTCATTTATAGGCAAATCATATTAAAGAGGTCGCATTTTAATTTATTTTTCCACAAAAATAAAATCGAAAGTTTAAAAAAACTTGTTTGAACACCACCCATCCTCAAGTCCTTCTTGCTGGGTGCTAGTACACTACTCCTCAAGCAAAGATCTCTTCAAAATTATTTTACATATTTGCGTTGGTATCAGTAGCAGACTAACAAGGGAACGGAGCTTTAGCACCATTGTCATTTGAAACTCGATTTAACAAATAAGAGACGCTAAAAGGGGACAAACACATTCATCTATAGGATTGAGCCTCCGAGAGAATGAGAAAGACTAATCAGTCTTCTCTTTGTGCGGTGCTTTGAAGCCTCCCCACTCTTGTTTTCTTCATTTTTCTGAATGTTTCACAATTTTTGACGTGATGACGTCTTATAAATCGATGAACGCCGGCCGCATTCACGAAAAAGCACGACTCATTGTCACGTTGTCACGTTCCGCCTGGGCCGGGCGTGCAAGCAAGGACGCGGAACAGGCGTTCGGCTAGAGCGCGGAACAAGCCATAGAGACAGACAACCAAATTTTTTTTTTAATGTAACAATTTTTATTATTTTTTTACATTTTAGGCGATTTGTGTTAACTTATTCTGAAAGTTTTCTAAATGAAACCTTTTTGACACCAATTCATAATTTTTATTTTCGTTTTTATGAAATCCCCACTTAAAAGCACTCCACACATCTAAATACTACAAAAAGGTTCACCTGTATTGTCATTTTACTCCTTATTGCTCAAATCAAATTAGCGAGTTTTAATTGAACTTTACTTATTTGCTGCTTTAGTAATTAACGTTTTATTTTATTTTACACAACTTATAAAAAACCGTTAACAATAAATAAATTTGGATCTTTTGGTTGTGTAAAGTATAAAACTTGTTTCTTAGTAAGCGCTAAGATTTTCAATAAATTAAAAAAGTTATCGTGAAAGAACACATTCTCTGGGGTTTTTTCAGCCTCGGAGAAAACTCATCATTCCGCTACATTTGTACAATCCTCTGGGGCCGGTGGTTTCACCATATTTACCAAATTCCGAGAATACGATCCGAGAGGATTCTGCCCTGGTTCAGGTAAAATAATTATGGATTGTATTGGTGCTCTTTCAAAGGTAAAAAACGTTATTAATATACACCGCTTTGTATAACTTTTTTATAAACTTAAAAAAAGTTTGGGTTTTTTCCTGGGAGACAACGTCCGGGCATAAGAATATTTAAAAATTTTGCAGAACATAAACAAATTTTAAAAAGGTACTTAAAATAATTATTTATTTTAATACAAGCTTTTACCCGCGGCTTTGCTCACACGGTATTAGGGGGAAATTACTGAAGACCTTGCACTTATCAATTATCACCCCCTCCCCACCCCTTCCCCTCCCATATTCCATACATTCATTCACAGTACATTTAGTTTTCAAACCTAAATTTCATAACGCCAAGCTCAACAGTAGTACAAAAAAAAGAATTATCCAATTTGGTTCAGAAGTTATGCGCGTACAAACATTTCGGAGATTCATTTTTATTTACATAGATGGATATTAAAACGACGCCTGAAATAAAATTTCCCGCAAATATATCAACATTGTTTTCACGGCAAGGAGTTGTTTTCTGACTTCAGCAATAATTCGCTTTTATTAGCGACAGAAAACGTATAATATATTAATATTTATAATTTCATAACGCCAGAGCTTACCATTGTATACAGCCTAAATTACGTGCATATAATGTTACTTTCTATTGGTGAAAGAATTTTTAAAATCGGTTTATTGGTTTATGCGTGAAAACGTAACAAACAAACACACGCAGTTTATTTTGGAACTTTCCTGAATACTTTCAAATGTTGTGGAATGTTCTCGAACATTGTGGATCATTCAAAGTCTTTTTGTATGGGTGGGGCTATCCATTGGAAGGGGTATGCAAAGCAAGATCTGTCGTGGGTTCGAACGTCAGTCCAATCACAAATCAATTCCCTTAGAGAAGCCTTATAAAATAAAACAGACCGACTAGGTTGCTCGGACAATTCGATTAAACTAACTTCTTTAACTGAATACCTCCCCGGAAGAACGATCTAAATGAAAAATCGATTTCGTTCAGGAGAGGCAAAAAAACAATTGTACACCTTCACATTAAAAAAATAAAATAAAATAAAATAACAACATGAGGAAGTTCTGGGAAGTAAAAAGGTAAGAGGGGTGGGTAGGAATCTAGGGTTCAGTGTGTACAGGTCATACGCCACCAGGTCCAGGCAAACCTCACTCCATGAACCCGGGCACCTCTACTAAGTTACCAAACGTAGCAAACCTCTTGGAGTGACCTATGACAGAGGTATTGGTTATCCAAAAAATGGTTCCCGGGGCGGCGGTACCCATTTCCGTCTTATTTTATTCTATTGAGTGATAATGTATTGCAAAATAATAGCAATAATACTTAAAGTACACTAGCGAGTACCCAGAATGCGCGGCAATGCCACTCAAAGAAAGAAAGTGTTAAGGCCTTCGCTTACGGAGAAACTGAAATGAAACCAGTTGTCAACGCAATTCGAAATTCGTGAGCACTACCATGGCAAACTATTAACAAGGCCACTGAAAAGTAACTGCAACACAAGCAAAAATGCTGGTACGACTGATTTAACTTCAGTTTCTCCGTGTCCCAATACCTTTAGCGTTTTACTTTTGGTAATTGAAGTGCATTTGGATACACAATATTTTTTTTCCATCTGGTGCGCACACGAGTAAATCAGAAGTTTTTACACATCCATGTGAGAATCATGCTTATTCCGAATTTACCTTCTGCTATCCCCTACCGCTACTACACCTCCTTTGCAATCTCTCCCTCTGCCCCTCCCTCATTTCTCTCCACCCTTTATACCATAGATTGTCCATAGATTTTAATACATACTAAACAGACTTTTCACAGTTAATTAAATATATAAATACATTAAGAAATATATTTAAAAAATTGAGTTTGTGCAACAAAGATTTATTTGCTACATGGTGGAATAACAATGAAGGTGTATGTTAGATTTCCAAATACACAACACGAATCTATTTCATTGCAAAGAGAATTTTCTCTATCAATCTTTAATACCATATTTTACTAAATATGTATCACTCGTAACGAAAGGTATGTTAATTTAATGCTTTAAGCATCAGTTCAGTAAACGTGGAATGTTGAATAACTTATATGTGCATAATACATTTATGCACTCTTTCCTTGGTTATATTGTCGCCATCTTTCGGCCACTGTAAGTCCCGTAAATCTCTTTGTATCTCTCTAGGAGAGCCATTTAGCTCCTTGAAGTTGATAGAGCGCTCGGTACCTTAGGAAAGCCTTCTTAAGCTAACGGTTAAACCATTTACCCAAATCTTAAGTTGGTGCATAGTTACTACTTCTTTTATCTGCTGCAAACAGCAAACAGTAAAGTTACTCGTACCCGCAAAGCTTAGAGTTAGTCACAGGTTTAAAGCTTAAAAGAATTTTAATGATCGTTGTTAACGCTTCAAAGCAAGTTTTTAAAATACACATCATTGCTTGAAGATGTTTATTATTTATAAACCTACGTTGGTATGCTTAATATTTAAAAATTAATCGCTATCAGAAATAATTGACTCTCACAATTATAATGCCTTATAAATATATTTTTACATTCTTAATATTAAAAAAAAATTAAATTGTGTATTTTTAAATAGTGTGTAGACGTAAGCACTAAAGTTGGAATATGCAATTATTGGAAAAAAAGATTATACAAATAAATATTTTCAACATATAAAACAGGGCACAAAAAAAAGATAGCTAACGGTCACAACCGGGAATCGAGCCCAGGAACCCGGTCTGACCGGGAAAAAGCCTCTAACCATTCTGACCTGACGTTTAACTTCATTTTGGTCAGATTCATAACACAACATGTAAAAATAAATATTAAAAAAATATTTGTTTTCTTGTTAAAGTGATATTCCTTTAAATACATACATTTTTTAGTAAAACAAATAGTTTGGTACTGAATTAAGATATTTTTTTTCAGAAATCTATAGGTTTATGAAACGATGTGTTTGGATTCCTGATTTATAAGCAAGCATATTTTGATTTGTACATACATAAAAATCAAAATATCCTTGTTTATAAATATTTATATGAGTTATCTATGTATTGCTGTATAAAGCTTAGGAATTGTTTGAAACTTTCAAATATCTTCTTACCAGCCCCGCAAAGGTTTCTGGATTATTACTGCCACATGACAATATATCTGAAATGAAATTGAATCATTATGAAAACTCTTGCGAAACTGTCAAAAGGATCACTATTTGAGAATGACATTTTGCAAAACAATGATTGTTCTCACTTAATACTTTGAATCGAACCAAGAATTACAGATATTTTAAATAGGTAGGTACCTACGTTAGATAAAAAATTTGATTGATCGATTTTCGAATAAATTCTTTATCAAGTTTCAAATTTCAACGATGCTAAAGAAGTTTTCATTTCAAAAACACTTTATTAGTTTTAATGGCATTGCAACGCGTGGGTACTCGCTAGTTGAAAATAAAAATATTCAAGATATTCAGTTTCAATCTAATCTAATCACGTGATGTATCGAATACGCGGTATATGACATGTATCTCCATGGTGTTGTGTTAGACGTGTTAACATTTTTTATGTATTTCACAAAACGTTAAAAGTTGTCATCGTTTTTTTTTACGGCTGGTATCTGCGACGTCTGAAACGGAGCGAAAAATTCAATTGTCTTTCTATTATTAGAACAGGTGTTTCTAAATCGAATCATTGATAAATGTCAGCCAAATACATAACACGCAAAAAAGTTTCACCACGTTATATGTGTCGCAGACAATGTTGATTCAAAAAGATTAATCTGTCTCTTAACGAATCACATTTAGGAAGATCAAATCCTTGTACTACTGTACCTCCCATCTTAAAATGATGCTTTTGCTTTCAAAATACACTCATTAAGGAATATATTATATGCTTATATTAAAATATATTTCAGGATAAAATACGTATAACATTATGTGTTCACAATTATGTCTTCTGCGTGCGAACTCTATTTAAATTTCTTTATAGACAATAAACAGTGTTAGTTTCAAGCGATCTCCCAGGTAAGTATGATCCTCTTTAAAAACTTGTTATTCCTCAGCAAAAAAGAACACTTTAGTGAAATTGAAAAAAAAAAATTAAAATCGAAAAGAACACGCAATAAGTATTTTACAATTATTGTGAAAGCTTTTCGGATAATCAAAGTCGTTCAATTTCTATATCCGCTATATCAACTTTCGTTGATTTGGAGAAAACCACAAAAAACTGCCACATTTCTAGCGTAAATAAATAAATGAATAATGAAATGGAGTAATGTAATTTCGAAAAGTGTTAATTTTTTTATGTATGTCCAGCAAAATTTAAGTAATTTTGATAATTAAAATGGATATAGCGGATTTTGATTTACTCAAGATATAGAGGCTTTTGAAACTCAACTGACCTGACGCGCGAGTTTCTAAATCCGCCATCTTGGCAAAATAACTGCTTGTGATGGTGATAAAGCGGATTTTGATAGGAACTTTATGAATGATTTAGCGGATTTTGTTTCTCACTCGCAGTTTTAACATGGTTTTTGGTCGTGGTAAGGGAGGCTTTGAAACTCAATTTTAAGTTCATCTTGTTCCTCGCAAAAATGTGAACAAGATGTCATACTCAAATCATTTTGTCGAACAATCGGATGTAGCGTGTGTTGAAATTACAGGACTCATATCCATAAAGGAACAATCTTCAAGCAATATACCTTTTTACATTAAAAACAGAAAGAAAAAAATGGCTGTTTCTTATTGCTGGAATCATAATAATATAATTTTTTGTTCGGGTCAATTCTAATTGCGAGTCTAATAATTGTAAGCACCTACTAAAAATCCAGCGTTAATTTTTAAATTTCACTGACAAAGAAAAAAAAAACAATTTTTTTTTCTATCTAGCCACAGAAATTCTTAAAACATCTAAATTTATAATACCCCGCGTAAATCGCCTTTTCAATTCAAAGGGGAATTTCTGTCTACTAAAAAGACCGCAGGAAACAATTTAATTTAAATGAATGATACCCAAGCGTAATTATTATTATTAATCCCACGGAACGAACCTTCCCCCACCTACCCCCTTCCACCCGGCGCCACTGACGACATCTAAAGCTGAAATGTCAAAGGTACGCATAAATTGATTTTCTTTTTTAAATCACATTATGTATGTACAAAGTTGGCTCCCGCAAAATAAGACTACATAATATATTTATTAGGATCTGGCAAAAGCCTTTAGTTAAAGTTTTTGCTTGCATTACCTTTACTTAACGGAGGGTTTTAGCTTTTTAGTAACATTGTGCGTTGTTACACACTTGAGTTGCTACTGGTTAAAAAATATTTTTTCAGTAAGTAGTTTTTGAAGTGAAACTTCTTAAGCACCATTGTGATTTGAAACTAAAAAGAGACAAACACATACATCTAAGCACCATTGTGATTTGAAACTAAAAAGAGACAAACACATGCATTTAAGCACCATTGTGATTTGAAATTAAAAAGAGACAAACACACGCATCTGTAGGATTTAGTCTGCGAGAAAACGAGATAGAAACCTTACCGCGTTGGCCGCTTTGATTATGAGCTCACTTTTAACGGCTTCTATTGGTTGAGATTTTGTTTATCAATATCTGTGCCACCCATCGGTGCCAAAACAGCACTGTTATTGTTAATTTTGTTCTCTTGGCATTGGTTTGTATTAAACTGTATTTTTTTACATGAGATCCACACAGGAGGTCCTGAGAAAAATTATTTTCCTCAGGGCCTATGTCATCTTCGGGGATGCTGTGTGGAGGGTTTTTTGAGGAAAGGAAGGGGAGGAGAGTTCTGGGAAGAAAAAGGGTTTAAGGGATGGGTAGGAATCTGGGGTTCAATGTGTCCTGGTCATCCGCTTAGACAAACCCCCATAAATCCGGGCACCCCTTCTAAATCACCAAATGTAGCGAACCACTTGGGGTGACCCGTGGGAGAGGTATTGCCTGAAAAGGGTTCCCGGGGCGGCGGTACCCGTTCCCGCCTCCCAAATTGTATATTCTTTGTTGGCTCGGTTGGCTTTGGTGGCTCGCGAGCCACCTATTTAAAAACTGAATGTAAAACCTATTTGAAAACTGAATGTATCGGTATTGAATGTATGGAATGCGGGAGGGGGAGGGGAAGTAGGGTAAGGGGTTTGTGGGAGGAGGGGAACCAGGAAGAGGGGAGGGGAACCTGGTAGGGGGAAGGGGAACACAGGAGGGGGTTCGGGGGACGGGGGAAGGGGGGAGTGGAGTGGGGAGAGTGAAGAGGAGGCGGAGTGGGAACGCGAGAGGGGAAGGGTAAACGGGAGAGCAAGGGGAGGCGGAAGGGTTATGGGACGATTAGGAAAGGACACGCAGGGAGAAACAATTTTTTTATTAAATGGCATAGCAACGCATGGCGGGTACCAGCTAGTAATATATTATAAACCTTTAAATATTAAACTTTTCGATTACGATAAAAAGTGGTCATCTTATCGATAACGATAAAATTTATTTCGCTTTGCAAATGCAGACCGCATTACAATTAAAAGATTAATTATTTTTGCTCTCTAGTCAAATACAGCAACACCGCAGTTAAGGGTTTAGCTATTGAAATAAATGTTGGTAATTTCATTATTGACGTTCTTTTAACAACAAAGTAACCACTAATGCCAATATAAATTTTCAATGAACTCTTCACACAATCTAAAGAAATATTTATTTTACTAAATGTAGGTACATTTGAAAAGTGAGTCTCACCCCCGAGTCAGAAATTAAATTCGTCGCCATTTTCCTCACTCCATGGAATAATTTTATGAGAGAACATTGCGTAATATTTGCAAGAATGGAAAAGTAAATAGCGCTTGAGAAGTCTGAAGGATTCATTCAAGACGAAGTAGAACTGAAAACTAACAACAAGATAAAGTTTATATTACTAACGCAAACGGAATGAAATTATATTACTAACGCAAACGGAATGAAACTTGAGTTGAAATACTAGTTTCCGTTAACTATATTCCAAGGATAATTATTAATTTGTTTATGATGTTTAACAAGTGCTACACTATTAACAGTTGATTATTATTTTTTTTAAATAAAATTTTTTTTGAAAGTTTTGATTGGGGAAAGAGGTCTCAGAGGTAGATTGAAAAAAAAATACTTTACGTTTCTTGAATCACATTATAAGCATTACCAGTAAGGGAATACAAATGCTTGGATTTATTCTCAGAATCGCTAAAGACTTTAATAACAAAAAAAACATAAAATTACTATGCAGGTCTTTGGTTAGAAGTCAAGTTGAATACAATTCAAGCATTTGGTGTCCCCATTTCAACTCTCATTAAAATTTGTATTCCTTTTATTGAAATCAATTATGTTAATTTACGCAGTAAACTTAACTTATCGAAATTATCTGTGAGACGAATAATATTTTATCTCCTTTTATTATATAAAATTGTTCAATCAAGGTTGGACTACCCTGACGGTATAAATTTGTTATCTATGCATATACCTCCAAAATAAACTAGGCGGAATAACTTATTCTACAATAATAACTTCGCTATGAATTCTGTATTAAAAAGAATACATAGGTTGGGCAATGAACTAACTGATGTCGCTGACATATTAATTTTAATTTCGACATATTTAAAGCCAAAATAGTCCACCATTTTTTAGATGTAAATAATGAATGAAAAATCATTTTATTTTATTTGTTTGTTTTTTATTGTTCATTTTCTACACGCAAACAACAAGTAATTAAGTAAAAATTAAATAGGTTTATGAATTGTAACATAAATTTGTTTATGTACCTACGTGTTCTCTAAAGTCATCCAAGTGGATTTAGCATTATTATTTATTCTTGTTAATATATTTTTATTTATTATATTTATTTCACGCTTATGTTAGTTTGTGCTTTATTTATATATTTTGTAATCTTTTTTATTTGTGTTAAACTTTTGTTAAAAATGAAATTTGTATTTGATATGTAAAAGCCCAACAAGGCGTCAATAAATAAATAAATAAAATAATAACAACATTATTTGGCCCGATTCTACCTTCACCTATATATATCTAGCAACACTGTTCAGTGATTCTTGCGGAGTTTAATCTCCAATCATTAATAAGGGCTCGCTCTAGATTAGACATGTTCCGCCAGTTACTCTGCCTAAAAAAAGCTTGGATAAAATTTCTCATGCCTCGGACAAAGATGATGTATGGCTCCATTTTTGATGGTATAATGAGGGTAGCCACTGAATAACTGTTTCGGAGATGTGTTTTTCATGCACGCGTACTCGCACACAAGTATAAACAATTATTTATTTAATTTTTTATAAGAAAAACTCCCTTTTTATAACTTTTGAAGGTTATTCCCATCAACGGTATATATCATTGAAGAAAAAGATAACATTAATAATCTAAACAAAAATATGAAAGAAAACAAAATACGACACAGAAAAATAGAAAAAGACAATGAAATAAACATGGAATAAATTTAGTAATACAACAATACACCATTTATAAATTAATTAATATGTAAATTTTTAGATTTAAGATGGAATTTTTGATTTATTTCATTAATTTCATTAATTTCAAAACTCGTGAGCTGTTAATGAATTGTTGTTATAAAAATATTTTTTTCTTTTTTCTACTTTATTACAATTGATGTGCTGTGTCTCACTAGGAACTGTGTTGAGAGCAGGCGCAGTTTATAAGATGATCAGTTTCTAACAGAAATACAAATAATAACTCAGTATTACGATTATAATAGAAGATAATCAGCATCGTGCCATTAACAAGGCAGGAGTGGCGCAGTTTTTAACAAAAATATAAATGACAACATAACGTTACGTTTAAAATAAGAGATAATCATCATCGAACTATTGAAAAACGCATACTTATAATTTAGATTTGATAAAATCTTCGACGTTATAACTGTCTTGACTGATAATCCAAGTAATGTCTGATTTATATTTAAAATAAGTTGTATTCTGTCTAATGGCAAGTTTAAGTGCGTTGAGCCTAGTTCCAAAGTACCTAAAATTTCTTTGACCACAATAAGATAATGATAATTGACTTATTTTAGCGAAAAGAATAAGTAAGAGATTACGCCCTTTGGTTCTAGTATTTCGAGCAGTTTGAAAATTATCAAAAGGAGTTCTGTGTTTTGGCATAAAGTTACCTAATGTCCAAGACACAGATTCTTTTAAAAATTGGTCCGAACTTCTTATGATCGGTAATTTAAGTAAGAATAATCTTTTTAATTAGTTTATAAGCATTAAAAATAAGATCAATAGCGGCAGCGTTTGCTCTCCCCAGGCTATGATACTATACTCGATTAAAGATTGACATTGTACAAAGTAAAATGTTTTGAGTTGAATCAATGTTAAGAAAGTGGCGAGTGGCTAAGGAAGTGAATGATTTTCTAAGATTTTTTGCCGTAGTGGTATGTTCTTTCGTTACATGTATGTTTATATAAGTACCCACAAAGTTTACGCATTCGTTCACGTACAATAGGTAGTTGACACATTAAGGATGGGTTGTTTCAAAAAATTTGACGAATTCGTCAAATATTTGACGTTAATTTTCACGTTCTGTGTAAGTTCTATTCAAGTTCTGTGATAATTTCAGTTTTGTGAAGCAGCTGGCCTATGACGATAAAAAAACAGAACTCGAAAAGAACTTACACAGAACCTGAAAATCAACTTAACATAAAACAGATTTTACTGATCAAATTTTTTTAAACAACCCGTCCTAAGAGTTCATGCTTAAACACATGAAGAAGATGCGTCCAAAGTTGACTTAATAACGTCCTAATGTCAACTTTGACAAATAACTTCATAAATTAATCGTTGACGCATTCCGAGCTGGCGCATCTGTACGCATCAAGATTTGAAGTACATGAAGTAAATAAATCACCCGGGTCCACGTGTCATTGTCTAGGTCTTGGCGGCATAGTCGAGGGAGACTAGTCGAGGGGAGACCTAACCTAGAACTCTACAGCCGGACACTAACGTCCCATCTCAAAATCATACGTCCGTTCCCTTTACCCTTTTCCTTCCCAGAACTTTGTCTCCTTCCTTTCCCTAAAAAGATTAACCAAACAGCATCCCCAAAGATGATATAGGCCCTGAAGGATTTTTTTTCATCAGGGTCTTCTGTGCGGAACGATGTAAAAAAATACATATACGTCAAGATTCTAATATATCCCATTCACAAAATTGCTACAATTTTTCGTACAAGTTGTCGCATTATGAGTTAGCGCGTAACATACGCAGCAAGATGTGAAGTACGTACATGTACTGTGTACCCGCTACCCGCAGTGTACCCTCTACACCCCTGATGACATATATTACGTATCGCCGCACACCGACGCACCCTGAATTGGCACACACGCAAAGTCGCATAAGCACAGGGCAAAGAGATAGCTCTCTAGTCAATCAGCGGACGGGACGAGAGAAAGGGGAATCGGGTGTGCTCAGGGTAGAATTGTGTTTTTACATGGCATAATAATATCATAACAGTCATGGCAATCTCTCGGCTCCGACTGAGTCGGGTTTATTCCAGTTATTGTTTTAAAATGATGTTATGTGAACTGGATGGTTCTCGAAACTTGTGCTTCCCTTTTCAACTATTTTACAAACGTGAGACGGTTTTTAAATTGCAAATTATGCCATTCATGGTAATAATAATATTAAATGTAATAATATATATTTTATACATTTTTATTATTCTAACGGCCTCCGTGGTCGAGGGGTAAAGTCCTCGACTACAGATTTTTTGTAAATAATTCAAGTGATAGTATGTAATTATTCGTATAAAATAATTCATTAAATGTTGTACTTACCCTTACGGCACGTTCAGGAGTTACCTACTCACGGTATCAAACTGGTGATAAGACCTTAATACATACTTTACTCTTCCCCATCCCCTTCCCCTTGCCATACCCTTTCTCACAACTTACCACATTTTTTTTTTTTTAAGTGAAACTTCTATAGCACGGCTGTGATTTGGATTTCGAACGAAACGGAAATGACGCTAGTGCACCTGCAACGCATCAACTGCGTTCATCGGCCGCTTTGATAATGATGTCACTTCCAAAGGCTCCTATTGGTTGGGATATGAAACGGAAATTACGCGAGGTCTGCGCTCATTGGTCGCTTTGATTTTGATCTCACTTTTCAAATATTGGTTGAGATTGTTTTGGTAAAGTTTCGCTTCTATCGCATTAAAACTGCACTCGAATTTTTTTTTTACATGAGCTCCACCCAGGAAGCACTGATGAAAATAATTTCCCTCAGGGCCTATTTCATCTTTGGGGATGCTGTGTGGAGGGTTTTTTAAGGAAAAGCAGGGGAGGAAAGTTCTGAGAAAGAAAGGGGTTTAAGGGGTGGGTAAGAATCTGGGGTTCAGTGTGTCCTGTCATCCGCCTCCAAGACCTAGACAAACCTCACCCCATGAACCCGGGCACCCCTGCTAAATCACCAAACGTAGCGAACCACTTGGAGTGACCTATGGCAGAGGTGTTGGTTATCCAATACAGGTTCCTGGGGCGGCGGTACCAATTCCCGCCTCCAAAATTGTATTTGGGGATTCCAAAGTCTCATTGGCTCCAATTAGTAGGGAGAAGTTGAGACTCATGTGCTTTAGCCACATTAATTAATTGTAAAAATATTAACGCCTCTTCCTTACCAGCCTTACCACTAGGCTTAGCCCAATCTTTGAACAACCAATTTCGAGATATTTTGTTTTTAAGATTGGGTAAATGGTCAATTCAATAGCTTTACATAGGCTTTCGAATATTCTGGTACAGGTTCTTTCAACGAGGTTTTCACCAAATAACAACACAAATACATTTTAAATATTTTTTTCACTCACTTTCATTACAAGTTCACAACAATGCAAATGCTTTTTTTTAATGATTATAAACATTTTTATTTTATTTTATCGAGTATATAAAATAATTGGAAATACAAAATATAATGATGAATTTAAGTATAGACATTGTATTTCTTATTCATCTTCACAAGAGGATCCTGTGCCAAGACAGACTAAAGTTATTTAAATATAGTTTATTTGTCTCCTATTTTGTTTTTAGTGTCTTAATTAGGGTTTTTTCATTGACTTCTTTCACCCGTTTTTTTTTTTATTTTTCCTTTGTTCTCGTTAGAATTTTTTTATTAGTTTTATGTCTTGGGAAAGGTTGTTTTGGAGTAATGTTGCAAAATGTGTGTATTTTTGTTATTGTTTTTGGGGTGTTATGCCGTGTTTCGCTACCTCCTTCTTTAGCCAACGTTTCGGACAGCGTTACAGTGTCCATCATCAGGGCAGATGACCAAATGATATTGGTGAGAGTGTTTACTTATGTGTGTAAGCGATACCGTGCTGCCAGCTCCATTTCTCTACGAGCTGGTGTTAGAAAAAATTCAGCATGGTTTTTTGCGTTTAGCTTTGGTGTAGCCGTCAATTACTGGATACCAAGAACTATTGAGCTTAGCTCCGTCGTCTCTGTTAATATTGATTTTTATGGATTTTTATTGGGGTTTTTATGGATTTCAATTGCCTCCGTAATTAGGCGTGCTCTGTAAGTTTTGGGTCTTCCCAGGACTTCAGGAACAAATCCAAAGTAATGGCCGGTTTCGATTAAGTGCTCGGCGATTGCCGATTTGTCAGGGTGGCCAAGTTTACAAGCACGAAAGTGTTCGGAAATCCTTTTGGAGATCGTTCGCTCTGTCTGGCCTACATAGACCTTGTCACATCCGGAACAGCTGAGTTTATATACTCCATCTGTTTCCAGAGGAAACTTAGTCTTTGCCGACCTCAGTAGGTCTTGGATTTTAGTTGTCGTTCCGAAGACCGTCTTGATGTCTCTTTTCTCAACATGTTCTCTTTTCTCAACAGCCTGGCAATTCTGTCTGTTACATTATGGACGTAAGGCAGGAAAGCGCAGCCTTTTGACTCTTGTTCACCCCTGTCTTCGTTTCGTGCTGATTTGGCTCTTATGATTTGCCTTGTCTGCCTTGCTGGGTAGCCGTTACGCTCCAGTGCATCGGTGAGTTTGGTCAGTTCTAATCCGAGTTTTGGCTCCTCACATATTCTGGTCGCTCGGGTTACCAAAGTATGTTGGCTAAAGAAAACGTTGGCTAAAGAAGGAGGTAGCGAAACACGGCATAACACCCCAAAAACAATAACAAAAATACTTTTTGGCCGTGAAAACCTAAAAACATACCTGACAAAATGTGTGTAGTTTCTTTGCCCGAGTGTGATTTTATAACTTTTATGTCATTTTTATCCGATCAAGTTTTAAGCATACATTATTGCAGACGTATACAGTTATTCTAAAATTTTTCGATATACATGGAATTTCAAACTTTTTATTCCTGTATGTATTAGTTGGGTTAGAAATTCAATAGACCAAAAAAATAACCCGTTTAATCGCAGGAGACCACAGTTATCCCAGCTCACGTAGGTCTCACAGAAATCGTTGTATCTCTCTTACAATCAAAGTGAGATGTATGATCTAAACACTGTAAGAAAGAGAAAATAACACACTTTGTATAAAATCCAAAAAATAACCACAAAACAATTAAAATGTACAACTTTATGACACACCCTGGTTTTCGATCGCCATTTGAAAAAAAAAATATTAAAGTTGGTGAATTTGTGAAATTCAATTTTGAAATTGAATGAAAATTGTGATTTTTTTAAGAATTATTTTTAACACGATAATAAGTGAGCTGACGATAACGTTATAATTCATTTGTCTAATAAAATATGTGGACGTTTTTATTTTTTTTTGGTTTTCAGTAATTCTAGTTAGAAAATCCTAGTTTGGTGAGCCATTTTAAAAACTTTGCATTCAAATTTTATTGTTATATTTAAAGAAATACACGGGTTTTTCCGATAATAAAATTTAAAAGCCTGTTTTATCACATTTTCAAAACAGTTTTTAATTTTCAGATACGTTAACAAATATTCAATTTATTTGGATTTTATTGCGAACGGAAATATTCTTACCTACTGACAAAATACGCCCGAATTTCGAAAAGCTAATCCATAATAGAAACATATTGATCCATAAGTTTGTTTTATGAATTTTCTTCTTAATGGTAAAAAAAACCTATTTTAGTAATAATTGCCTTCGCCTGTATAAAAATCCGAAAGAAGTTTGCTGCGCAATAAGTGATCTTTCGTGTATTTCATTATCGACTTCGTATTATTATTTTATGGTCCATTTTTTTGTGAAGTTACCAGGCGAATTTACAGTGAAAAGTTTAAAATTAACACGGAATTTCCTAAGAAGTTAACAAGTAACTCTTCAACGGTGATTCATAGTAAAAAGTTTTACTCAATTACAACTTTGAAGAATTTTCGCCACCCAAATTTACCTACAACCTAATTAAAAGGTTCTTATTGTAATTTTCCGCCCGGGAGCGCCCAAAAACGTTATTAAAAGCCTTTTAAAAGTTACTGGTGTGACTACAATTATTATTAGCCTGTTCTTCGAGTTATCAAGTAGAACCCTCCCACCCGATTTATATGAAACAACTAGATAACACTTATAATATAAGAGAAAAGGTATGATACGTAGGGTACGTAAGGTATGGTATGAACGAACTAGATAACACTTATAATATAAGAGAAAAGGTATGTAATAATGTTGATCAATGCAACCTTCTCTTCAAAAATATGACTAACTCATTAACCATTATGCACTTAAATATCAGAAGTATTTACAAAAACATAAATGAATTATTATGCACTCTTAGTCTATTGAAAACTGAACTCGACTGTATAGTTTTGACCGAGGCCCACCTTAATACAATAAATATTGATAGTATACAACAATTACCGAACTTTACATGTATTACCACGAAAATGCACATTAACAAGAATAGTGGCATAGTTATATACGTTAACCAAAAACACCAAGATATATCTTATAAAGAAATAAACATGACACTCACTAACTGCCTAGCATTACAAATAAAAGTAAATAAACAGATTTATCAGGTTATTGCTATATACCGAACCCACGGTTCGAAAACTCAACAATTTATAGAGCAAATTAAAGATTTAATTAATAAAAACAAATGTCAAAATACTATAGTAACGGGTGACTTCAATATAAATATAGGTTTAAATTCAAACAGTGTCGAAAAAAATGATCTACATAATACGATGGCTGAACTGAACTTCATTTCATGCATAAACGACTATACTAGAGTTGTGCCCCGACAAAACCCATCATGTATTGATCATATTTGGACAAAAGCTGACATAACTACACAATTAACACCTGTCATTTGGAAAACAAATATAACTGATCACTTTGCGTGTTTTTTAATTCTTGATTTTAAAAAAAAAATATCCTTTTCCTCAACTGCATTACAGCAGTATAATATAAAAACCATTAACACACAACTTCTAGAACAAAAATTAAAATCGGAAAAGTGGGAAGAAATATTAAATACCGAAGATGCCGAAAAATCTTCAATTAATTTCGAAAAAACACTTCGCGATCACATAATAAATGCAACTAAAGAAAATAACGTCAAACTAAAATCAAAACATAGAAAAATTAAACCTTGGATCACCCATGGAATAGTTACCTCAATTAGGAATAAAGAAAAACTATTTTATCAAACCCGTAAACAACCCAATGACTTTATTTTATTACAATTATATAAAAAATACAGAAATAATCTTACAAACTTGATTAAAAAAACAAAAGAAAATTACTTCAAAGAAAAAATTGAAGATTGTGGTGAAGATAACAAAAAAGTCTGGGCTACAATTAATAACATCATTGGCAAGGGTAATAAAAATAAACAAATAAATAAAATAACATATGACAATGAAACAATAGAGACAGTAAAAGAACCAACTAAAATTGCTAATATTTTCAACAACTACTTTGCAAAAGTCGGTGAGAACCTAGCCAAAAAAATTGACGCTGTCCAATCTAAAAAAACTTTCAGTACATCCACACAAACTTGCCAAAATATTTTCAAAAAGTTTGAAAAATGCACACAGATAGAAATAGAAAAAATAATAATGAACTTACGAGTGTCAGCGAGCCCTGGTTTCGACCATATCACAGTAAATTTACTTAAACAAATGAGACAACTAATATCAAAACCAATAGCACATATCATAAATAACAGCATGCAACAAGGAATTTACCCGAAAATATATAAAAATACAATAATAACTCCGATTTTCAAATCAGGAATTGCAACCGACATCTCAAACTACCGTCCCATATCTATTGTATCAAACGTAGCAAAAATATTTGAAAAAGTCGTAAAGTCACAATTAACTAAGCACATCACTTCAAATAAAATTATTAATGATAACCAATTCGGCTTCAGAGAAAATTTAGGCACGCAAGATGCAATCGCAAAAATAACCTCAAGAATATATAATGCTCTTGACTCGGGAAATAAATGTTTAAGTATATTCATTGATCTAAGAAAAGCTTTTGACAGTATATGCCACAAAAAACTAATCAAGAAATTAGGAAATATTGGAATTCAAGGAACAGTTATAGAATGGTTCAAAAGTTATCTACATGAAAGACACCAACACGTGAAAATTAACAATACATTGAGTGAACCCACCTATTCAGAATTTGGAATTCCTCAAGGGACAGTGTTAGGTCCAATATTGTTTATCATTTACGTGAATGAAATGCTTACAATACCGAAAATTGGAAAAATCATATCTTTCGCTGACGACACAGTCTTAATCATAGAAAAAAAAACTTGGGATGAAGCCTACCGAACCGCAAATGTAGAAATAAACAACTTAAAACAATGGCTGGATGACAACTATCTTTCCTTAAACTCTGACAAAACTTACTTCATGACATTTACACTATCAGACAAATTCCTTCCAATTATAAATTCCAATATAACTATTCATAGCTCTTGTAAAAATTATACTGACAACTGCAACTCATCTAAATGCACAAAAATTTCAAAAAAGAACTACATTAAATATTTAGGCATAATAATAGACCAACATATTAAATGGACAGAACATATTGCACAAACTATAAACAGAATACGTAAACTTTTTTACGTATTCCTCAAACTAAGAAATATACTTCATAAATCTATACTACTGAAGGTTTACTATGCATTAGCCCAATCAGTTCTGCAATACGGAATAATAGGTTGGGGAGGAGCGTATAAAACCAACTTAGCCCCACTTGAAATAGTACATAGAAGACTTATCAAAATTATACTAAAAAAACCTTTAGACTATTCAACTCAAAAAATATTCGAAGAATTCAAAGTTTTACAAATAAACAGAATCTATCAAAAAAATGCATTACTCCAAATCCATAAAGACAAACTAACAATAAATTCATTTAGCACCAGGCCGAGAACAACAGGACAAATAATAATCCCTAAACTTAATACTACAACGGCCCAACACCACTACACATACTCAGCCATAAAATGCTTTAACGAACTCCCTAAAGATATTCAATCCGAAAAAAATTATAAAATTTTTAAGAAAAAAATTAAAATACATTTCACCAGTAGGTAATTTCATGTTTGTGTTATATTACGCCCACTTATATTTTCAATGTGTACACAGGTTTTATATTTTATAATTTAATTTAAAAAAAAAAAAGTTTCTTCCTGAAATAGTGCACAGGTATATAATTTTACATACATGTTGTTTTTATTTTATTTTTTCATAAATACGCTCATGGTAGCATCAATTAAACATACATCAAAATATCAATTGTGTTAGTACTCCCTCCCTAAACACGAGAAATTCTCAATTAGAGAGGTATTATTACCACCATTAAAAAATATTTGCATTACATGTACATAATTAAAAAAATAATTGTACTTATACCTAACTTTGTAAAATTGTAAAAATGGAATAAATAAATAAATAAAAAGAAAAAAAAAAAAAAAAAAAAAAACTTTGTATCCATTGGTTCATTAATGAATTCTCTTGAATTGTATTATATCGTGCTAATTAGCTTCAATTAGAGAAACAATGATTCGAATTTTCAAAAAGCAACGTGCACGAGGAGGTAAAGCAATGAACTCATTCATTGAATTATATTAATTTTAGCACAATACGAAATAGTAGCGTTGAGGCCCGGTAGTACCCGCCAAAAACGAAGAACAAGGAGAGATATATGTAAATACGAATATTAGTGGGAGCGCCCTAATATTAAAAACGTTAATGTTTAAACGAAAATTGTGAAAATGTTTAACAAAACACGACTCGTTTAGAGTAAAGCAAAAATTTTGTGGGGAAAGTCTAAATAGCATTTAAAGAAACACTGTTAATTTTTTCATACATTGAATAACATCATTATCAGAACTTGTAAAATAATCGAAAAACACGCGTTTTTAAAAATTTTCGGAGCATACTTTGCGATTTTTTTCTAAAAGGGTTTTTCATAAAATTGCCATTTTGGCGTGAAGAATTTAAAAAAATAACATTTATTTTTTTAAGAGCTTTAAAACTTAAAGTGTTAAAGGAAAATATTTAATGAATCGCTTTAAGCCGGGCCTTAACATGAATGCAAGAATTTATTTTGAAAATTCAGAATTTAGAGACTTAACAACAACAAAATAATTTTGAAACCTCTCATTTTCTAGATTTGTAATTGAACTTATTTTTAAATGAAAACTTCATTAGCACCGTTGTGATTTGAAATTCGATGAAACAAAAAGCGACACTAAAAAAAGACAAACACAAGCATTTATATGATTAAGCTTGGGAGAGAATGAGATAGAATAATCGGTCTCCTCTTTGCTCGGTGCTTCGTAGCTCTAGTTTCCTTTAGTTTTCTGAAGGCTTTCAGTCTACCATGTGTGAACTGCACACTCTTTTTTTGTAATACATGATGTAGTATCAACTTTTTCTACAGAAAAATTCAATGAAAGGAAAACTGATTTATTATTAAACACATTTATCTGTGTTATTAAAGACGATTAGTTTTTAACATTAAAATTATTTTAATAAATTATTATTTTGATCAAATTTTCTACTTAAGCTTCGAAATCATGCATTCTTGTAAGAATGACGATTCCTCACCGGATCGTCAGCGAGCGGCTTAATGGTTTACACATTGATAAAATAGCATTAGTAATAAGACCTCTATTCGGATTATTCTACCACCTTCGCACCGGCCGTAGCGGTTTTCAAAAACAAATTGTCACTTAACACTACCCGCGGTTATTCACGCAAAATTGTGGTGGGGTAAGCTACGTAGGATCCCACCAGGGTACTTAGCATGGTCGATCGAAAAAGGATAAAACCGTAATGTCGGTAACTTATCATCGTTCCCGAGCACGGCAACAGAACACGCCAACGAACAAAAAACATTTCACAACATTAGGTGTTCTTAATTTATTCAATTTTGACTGATGTTTGTGTGTTAGCGATTTGTGTATATATTAGAACAAAAGGTATGATTCATTCCAGGCTGGTTTTCTATTTCTTTCGGGCGTTCTGCAATATAGAAGGCCTCTTCCCACTTATCTTTTGCACGGATTCCGTGTAAAAGTCGACCTCCTATTGATTTGCACTTTTTTACCCAGATTTACTAATGCTTGTGTGGGTACACGTGCAAGTGACAAGTGTGAGTGATAAGTACTAATGACAAGCTCTAAGTTCGTGTAAACTAGGCGGTACCGAACGATAATTGACTAGTCACAGTCAAGGAGTGCGCACTCCGCGGCCAAGTGCTCGTTGGTAAAGCCGGGGAATCTCCGATCCTCCCTACCTGAAGATCGTATCTGCATTATTTATCCTCTCGCTGTGCCCTCGAGCAAGCAATGTTTGCGTAATTTTCTTATTTAATTTATTCACCTACATTTCCTGTGTATTGTTTTTCACTAAACATTGTTGGGATACTAAAGTTGGGGCTTTGCTAAATTTTCAGTACCAGTGAAAATTCAATGAAATGTCACTTTTTATCCTTGAGCAGCGTTGATGTTTTATTTTTTGTTGTTCATTTTTAATAAAGGTAAGAAAATGAATCTAAAAACATTAAAAAATATAAGATTATCGTTTTAACTGACAAAAATGTAAATCAAAAAAGGAAAATTAAGGAATGGATGCAAAAAAGACCACACTGCGGGCAGATCACTTTTACAATATAACGACACACCTTTTTTCACATTTTCCTCTTTTTGCCTCATTTATTTTTATTTATTCACTTTTTTACTATTTCCCTCATTTCTTTTCTTTTTTTTCATTTATTTAACTTTTTCTAATTTCGGTTTCGTTAATTTGTAATTATCTCTTTTAATTCCTCAATTAATTTTATTTTTTCATTTCCTATACGTTATTAAAATTATTTATCTCGGTTGATATATATATTTTTAATAACCGTCATGGGTCGTCTGTCGGATTTGAAACATTGAAAACGGAGGGAGGAGAGCGATTGTAGCGACGTTCCGTCATGCCACAGAAGAAACGATTTTCCCTGCGCCTAGTTTTGGCCGAACGGAAAGGGCCGACAAATCACGAGGCTGGTCTAATGAAGCTTCATTCCGTGCAAGAGCGTCATCCCGTCTTGCCGCGCTAGTCGGTTTTGCTTCCCTAGGCGCGCGAAAACATATTTCACATGAAAATTTTAAATTTTTGGTACATTTACACTCAAGAGAAGAACTTACACTCGTTTACACTCAAGAATTAGAAGTGGGCAAGTCTGTATGTTTAAATGGAGCTCAATTTTCCTTTTCGTCAGATGAATTTGAACACACATCACAAAAGGCTTGGTTTTATTTGTTTTTCAATTTATGTGGACAACATTTCTATGGATTTCTGTTCGGTGTTTGGTAATAAGCGAACAAAAAACAAAATAAATTAATTTAAAAATGCTTGCAAAACCCGCTAATTATTTTCACCATTCTGATCTTTAGAATTGACTGCAAGATGTGACCCTGTGAACTTTCTTGAAATCTTGTACGGTTATGTAGAAGTGTGCGCTACAAAAAGTTGGTAAAAAAAAACCTTATGTTGTCTCCCGCGGTGAATGAGCGCCACGCGGCTCGGCGGGGGACGGTGGGGGTGTTGGGGAGGGGTAGGTGAGGGGGTCGAATAAATGTCAAATGGCAGTCTTTCTGGATTCGGTCCAATCCTAGAAACGTAGCGGCCCAAACTCGACATTTATTCATGCCACAGAACCGCGGAATTGATGCGAGAAAATAATTTTAGGCGTTTTGGTACGTTAGCGGAAATCTCGTATCACAACTAAATCTAAACGCAGGGACTCCTGCTAGGTGACGTGTAACCTTAGATTAAGATTACGGTGGACTGAACAATTCGAATCACTACTACAGCGTATTATCGAATTATTAATAGCAAATGTTCAAAAGTCATGGTATAGTTCAAGGATGACTTCAAATGTGTTCAGGTACCAAACGTGAATATCTAGGTAGGTGTGTCATTTTCTTCATAATCTTTCCTAACTTCTTTCCCTTCTTAATCCACTCAATTTGCCATGACCTATTTAAATATGCATACTTTTTTAAATTTACATTTTTTTTTCACACGCTTGGAGGCTTGGAAGAAAATTATTTCCCTCATCTCTATGTCATCTTAGATGATGTTGTATGGAGTTTTTTTTTTAGGAGAGGAAGTAGTTCTGGGAGGAAAAAAAATATTTATGTATACAATAAACCTAAAAAAGATGCCGATTTCTAGATGCATATTTTGACATTGTGTGTGACTAAATGGAACTTTTTTTTAATGTGGGGTGTTAAGGAACTAAACTACTTGAAAATTTCATTGAAGTTTCACACGTGGTAGAAGTGAAACCTTAAGAAATGAAGCTTTGAGAGAATGAGACAAATGCAAAGTATCAGAAGTAGGATAATTGTAGGCTTTGTTATAAAATTGCTACCAAGCATTTTTTTTTCCATTTTACTCTTTGAAGCACCGCATAAAGACATCGATTAATCTATCTCATTCTCTCGCAGGCTGAATCTTATAGATAAAAGTGTTTGTGTCCTTTTAGCGTCGCTTCTGTTTCATCGAGTTACAAATGACAACGGTGCTAAAGAAATTTTCACTTCATAAAAATTATGACAATAAAGATGATTCAAAAATATACTAAAAAACATACATGCTGCACTTGTGGTATAATAATATCATTTTTTAGATGGGCAAGTTTTTCTTAAATTTAAAACAAAACTTTTCACGAAATAGGCACCATGTGCATGTTTGTATTCCTCTTACCTTTTTAATTTATTTAATAAAAGTATGCCTTTCAAATATACAAATATGTGATAAGTCAATTATCTTGTCGTCTTCTTTTCCACCGCTGAAACCGATCTAGTTTGTTCAATATCAATGCTACATAATAATATAATGGTACAGTTGGCTCAGTAAACTGTGTTGTGTTAAACGAAAGCAATCATTTTAAGAGGTTGCTATGTGTCACCGTATGTGACTATGTTAAGGTTAGTAAGAAATACATGTAACTGTAATAAATAGTAGTAATAGGTATTATTTTCAGTTACTGAGACTCAACTTACATAAATATAAAAACAAACAATGTAAATCAAAATTTATTTATCAATCATTATTGTTATTTTTGTGTTGTTGTATACTTGATAGAAAAAATGCTCGTAGTTGATGTATTACATTTGTTCGGATAACAAATACAGATGATCGATAGATATTGTCTAGCTAAGAGCTGTGCTATGAGAGAGCGAGACTTTCTAATATTGTTTTAATACCCCGCATTTGATAGAAAAAATGCTCATAGTTGATACATTACATTTGTTCGGATAACAAGTACAGATGATCGATGGATATTGTCTAACTAAGAGCTGTGCTATGAGAGAGCGAGACTTTCTAATACTGTTTTAATACCCCGCATTTGATAGAAAAATGCTCGTAGTTGATACATTACATTTGTTCAGATAACAAGTACAGATGATCGATGGATATTTTCTAACTAAGAGCTGGGCTATGAGAGAGCGAGACTTTCTAATACTGTTTTAATACCCCGCATTTGATAGAAAAATGCTCGTAGTTAAACATTACAATTGTTTGGATAACAAGTACAGATGATCGAAGGATATTATATATATCGATGTTTGAATACCCCGTGGCTCTGTCCCGCTAATTTTCTCGTGTACTCGGGAAGTAATGTTAGCAACTATTTAGTCCCACAATTATTTATACATATCATGGGGCACTCTCACCCTCTTAAGTCGCGTACAGATATTCGCAACACAACATGCAGCGCAGGTTGCAACAAATTATCATTATTTGTAACTACCGAGTTCCCGGCGTGCGTTGTTTTGCCTCTTAATAAAGAAATTCATTCTCCCTGCGTTTCCTTTTACCATTGGTCCCGTTTCCCTTCCGCCTCCCCTTCCTTTCCCGTGTCCTCTTCCCCTCTCACGTTGCCACTCCGCCTTCTCCATTTTCCCTCTCTCCACTCCCCTCGCCCGCTTCCCTCGTCACGCGAACCCCCCTCCCGGGTTCTCCTACCCCCTCCCTCCTCCTGCAAACCTCCATCCCAATCAATTTTTTTATACAAATTTCATAATGCTAGAGCTTACCAGTATATTTAGAAACCTTTGCGGGACGCACACATCAAATTCCCAAAGTTTCATCGCAATCCGATGAGCGGTTAGCAATGCATAATTTCATGATGCCAGAACTCACTATTGTTTATCGCGGGCATGCGCACATCAAATTCCAAAAGTTTCATCGCAATCAATTTTCAATTTGATAGGCGGGAATGGGTACCACCATCCCGGGAACCTTTATTGGATAACCAACACCTCTGCCATAGATCACCCCAAGTGGTTCGTTACGTTTGATGATTTAGCAGGGGTGCCCGGGTTCACGGGGTGAGGTTTGTCTAGGTCTTAGAGGCGGATGACCAGGACACAATGAACCCCAGATTCAGTAAACTCTTTTCTTTCCCAGAAATCTCCTCTCCTCCTTTTCCTTAAAAAAATCCTTCGTACAGCATCCCCGAAAATGAATCCCCCAATGGAAATTATTTTCCTTAGGGCCTCCTGTGTAGAGCTCATCTAAAAAAAAAAATCGGATGAATGGTTTAGCAATGCATAACACACACGAAGACAGAAGCAAACACAATTTGATTTTTTCAGTGAACACAATGGAAATTTTTTAAATTTTTGTAGCATTGCATGCTGCGTTGCGAAAATCTATACGTGACATAAGGGGTAGGTCTTGTGAGTACTGTGTACAGTGAGTACAAGTACAAAAAAAATACCTGGTGAAAATACCGGGTACAAAGTGTTTTCAAGTAGTTTATACCTAATTTAAATATCTGGGGACCGGCGATGGGGACCCAAGGTATGCTGAGTACTGAGCAGGAGAGCAGGAGAGTTAAGTGGATTCTGGAGTAACAAGAAACTCTTCTTAGAGTATGTACAAAATAAATAATGTTTGCATGATTTTTATTTTAGTGAAAGAGGAAGAAGGCACCACTGTTGGAACAATATATGTTTGGAAAATATATCCAAGAGAAAATTATTTTCATACTGTGTGTAAACGCATTGATAAAGATAACCGCACTTGCAGTAAAATTTCACAAGACTGTCAACAAATCAGTTCAATGATGGGACTCTTCATATTTAAATGATTTTTATAAATAATGTTCGTTACACTCTCGAAAGATAATTTCGATTTGCAAATATTGCAATAAGCAAAAAACCTCCCGACACGCTCGTTCATGAATGAAAATATGCTTCACAATATCTAGGCTATTATATTGTCTTTTTTTCTCATACAACTATCTTATAGGCCAGAGCGAAAAAGTTTAGTACTTTATAGTACAACGCATCACAACAGCCGACCAAATATACCTATTTCTTTCCCCCTTCCGTGGAGTGGGGAGTAAACCGGAGTGCTATACTTGTAGAATTCAATTTAAAGAAATATCGTAGGCAAGAATACTTATTTGTCTATTTTCCACATACAATAGACATTTTAAATAGACCAGAGCGAGAAGTTAGTAGTATTTTTAGGTAAGAAGTACTGCAAGGCCTGTAATATTCACAAATACTTATACGCGACATATGTATCTCTTTTAGTATGGTGTAACTGCCTACGTTTGCCCTGCGAAATCTTGTTTTTTTTCGCTTTGTTGCATATATGGCAACAATTGTACAAGGAGTTCGGGGGTAATGTGCACTTACTTTGGGAGGTGATTCTTGATAGTACAGTTTAAAAATATATAAATGATTCCTGTGTTTAAAGAAGATAAAAAACAAGTTGAATTGTTTGTAAGGGAAAAAAAATCTGTTTTTTGGTTGGTGTAATACGTGCCACCAACTTTTCATTAATGACCTTTAAGCGTGGTGATCAACGCAAATGATTTGAGTCGAAGGTCACGTACAGCGCAATAAAAAGTAAAAATGGTGTTTTTTTTCCGTTGACTATATATCCCCTCAACGTGTAAACGGGGCTAAGGCATGAGGCAGCATACATGGTTCGACTGCACTTCAGCAATTAGAAATGCTCCAAACGCGCCCGTGTGAGGACTCTAAATATAGTAAATATTGCTAAAGGTTTATTTTGAAACATTTATCTCTAAATAAAATCAGGTTTGCAATTCACATGCGGTAGCATGTGAAGGATGATTTTTTTTTCCATATTTTTGTCGTCGAATTCCAGTGCACCTTTTCCTATACATTTGGTCATCTTATTAGAATTTAATTGGAGTCGACAGATGTCGCTTTGTTTTACGTTTTTTTGCTTGTTCATTTTGGAGTGATTTGAAGATTGGATATTGGAAGAATTTACAAAATTTTTTTTTTTTGGATTTCGTAGGATTTAACCCATATTCTATTTGAACCAAGTACCCACAGATGTAAAATATATTTTTTTGCTATTGCTATCTTAATTGCTATCTTATTCTCTTGCAGGCTAAATCGCAGGCTCGTTTCCGTTTCATCGGATTTCAAATTACAACGGTGCTAAAGAAATTTTTCCTTCAAAAGTGTAGTAGCCATTTTCAGTAGCTAAGGGTCAAAACGCTTCGAAACTGCTGACATACTCGTAGGTATACATTATATACTTAGAAATATACGTTTTCCATTTTAAGAGAAACATAAAAATGGTGGGTTAAGATCCCAGCAAAGCCCATTTAGTTTCAAAACACATTTTGTTTCAAAAAGCACATTTAGTTTAAAAACCAAAAACCTTATTTAGAGAGAGTTGGGAATTCAGGAAAACGTGAAGGTAGTTAGAAACTGGAGAAATTCAACCTCTCTTTGATGTCTCGTTATACAATGATCCTGTAGGTAGTATTTGGCATGGCAAATAACGGTACAGAATCACATCGTAGAGAAGGTTCTGATAGAATTTCGTAAAGTCAATTACGAGTTATGTATTTAGAATCATAGAAAGTAACAACACCTAAAAAATAAACATAAATTATTGCACGTGTAGCTGTTTTTATTTTATTTATTTTTTGTACGATCGAAATGGCTCGCTTAATTAATGTTTTTATAAAAATAAAAAAGAATATCAAATGGTTTCGTTAACAGCGTGAGATTTTCCATGCACATTTTGAAGTGAAACTTCTATAGCCCCGTTAATGATTTGAAATTCTGATGAAAAGGATCACTAAAATTTATTATTTGACAGATCGTCGGTTCTAATATAACGCGGTACATTCGCGATCGGCGCGAGGTTCAGGAGACAGACATCCAGCGAACGGAGTTTCGAAGCCTACGAAATCCAAAAAAATAAACATTTTTGTATTTGTGAAATCAATATCCAATCTTCAAACCACTTTAAAATAAACAGGCAAAAGAAAAGAAAGCGACTTTCTAGTTTCACTTCTACAGCGTGTGAATTGCACACTCTGATTATTTTTTTTTGCCCGTCAGTTTATACACATTTCGTGACTGGAGTATCCTGGTAGTCAGTTTCTTCCCAACCTTCCTCTTCGCTATTTCCTCTACTAACAGCACTGTTACGACGTACCCCAGTTGGTATATAATATAATATATACCCCATAGTCCCACTGGCCCCGGGCAAGGTAAAAATAAATCATGATTATAATTTGTTCATTTACTTCAAATTGTTTACATAATTAATATCCGGTTGTGTTCCATAATGTCTAACTAAATATTTAAGCACTAATCTGCATATTTTCGTAAGCACACCTGGATGTAATCCCTTAATCTTTTAAGCTTCGTAGGTACCCGGAACACCCCTTCATTAAAACGAGGATCGCCCTAGATCTAACGTTTTACGATTTACAAGCAAAAATTTATTTATTAAAATTCATCAAGCTGCGAAAATAAAGCTTATCAAAATACGTGACTGTTGTTTGCGCAAAACATTATTTAAACTTTTAATTTGCATCTAATAAGTTTTGGCGGCCTCCGAGGTCGAGGGTAAGGCTCTCAACTAGCAATCTGAAGATCACGGGTTCAAACCCCAGCGTGCGCAAATAACTTTTATTTGTTTAACCTGTGTTATTTCTCAATCAATTAATTTTAAATAAAATATTATAGCATATTTGTGTCACGTTCCAGAGTGGAAGACATTCTCCTTCGATTTGGTGTAAGACTACCATTAAGAATTGAATCGTTGCTTAAAGTGCTTTAGTCGTATTTGGTGACCAGATCGAAAAAACCAGGTATTGCCCCACCTTCCTCTTCTCCATCTCCTTCCCCTCCCCCTACCTTCAGCCACACAACACGCCCTCTTTTCATAAAAATAAAAGTAAATGAATATTTTTTTTATTTTTAGGCGGTAAGTTTTCAAGTTAAATTGGGAAATAAAAGCGCTCCTTAAATTCGACTTATTGACTTAGGGCCTTACTAATAAATTAGATAAATTTTTTTTTTTTAAATCGAAAAACAATCATTTATGTAGTCAAAGCGTTTACTGGGCAAATTTGGTGTACAAAAAGTAGAAGTCATATGTTAATATTTAAAATAAAAAAAATATTTTTCATTCACACGTTGCGTCAAGTCATTCTTGCTATCACCTGATACGTGCCCTATTTCGTGTGTTACCGTGCTGCTGGATCGAGATGGAGAGCTCACCACTAGACCCGCTAGGTAAAACCCAACTACTCAGTTACGACGTGTGATGGATGAGATTTTTTTAATTGTTTTTAGTTAAATATTATCGGACACAAAATGACATTAACATTTTTTATTCCAAATATGCTTAGGAATAGCCGGTTAAAAACCTTCAGCTGTTTGTACTGTTTGGGTGTAACAGTACAAACAGCCGAAGGTTAGGTATATGTAAAAAAATATTTATTTATAAAATAACATAATATTATATTCAAATACTTTTTAAGTTGGAATCAACCACAATACATATAAAATCAATCTTTTTTTATGACTCATCACTTTTATAAACAGTTATTACTAGACATTGGATTATATGTGTCAAATATGCACTAAAAAAGGCCGAAATATGCACAAAAAATTTGTGACATGCCCAAAATATGCACAATGCAAAATCAAAGAACCATTTTTATTTTTATATATTTTAATTAAAGACGGTACAAGAACAGCGAAATATTCAAAAAATTATGCATAGTCTTGGTGACAATATACAATTAATTATTTTTCCAAACTTTTGAGCGCAAATTTGTGACGTTTGACACCCAATATTAATTTGTACGCCAAAAACGACCCCTCTAACTGACGTCATTGGACAAAATTTAAAATTTGGCGCTATTTCTGGAGATACCTGTTTAGACCTGTGCCATTGATGTAGGCATTAATGTTCTTCGTCCAGGGTGAATTGCCTAAAACCAAAAAAAAAAATGTTCTTCGTGTCTTAAAAGACTCGGGTACTTAAAATAATAATTTAAAATAGCTAATAGATCAAAAAACAAATAACAAAGTTATTGTTTTCATTTATCAGTAATGATGACGCCGAATTGATGATGATGATAATGAATTTGCGAAGTGTGAAGATTTAAAATAGCGTTTAACTCTTTACGAATATTTTCTGATAATGGATTAGGAAGGGCATTGGCGAGTTCAATCATTGTTTCCAGTATTTCTATTGATATAAATAGAGGAAGGTTTTGTTTCCAATTTTTTCTATGGCATCTGGTAACTTGTGAAAACGTGTTGAGATGAGGGCAATATTCTGTTTAACGGATACGTCTTCAAATACTAGCTTGCTTGACTGAATTGCAATGGCCTCAGAACTGTCAAATTGACCAACTATTTGTTTTCGGCCTCATAATTTTCAGCATAGAATAACATCGCCTTTAGCTAAGTACCCCATCAAGTTATTCTAGGCTAGATTAAGCAATTGCTCTTCTTTGTGAGACTGCACAACTGCACACGCGACGGTGCTGTTAAAAAACACTTTTTGTAGAGGAAATCAATTTGTCAACATTCCCATACTCTTGCCTTATCTCTTCTGCAAGACGATGAAAACCATGATACAAGCAGCTAATGTACCGTAAATTTGGATAAAAAGTTTGCAAGGCTTGGCCAGCTTTCACTTTGTCTGGCGCAGCATCAGAAACAAATACGTACCTCCCGCTACTAAACGAAATAATGCACGATTGGGGAAAAGGAAAAAATGCACGATTGGGAAAATGCACGATTGCATTAACGCCGTAATTAGAGAGATATATCCATTTGCATGTGCACATATGCAAATGCATAAAATCCAATGTCTTGTTATTATAACCCTTCGATGCAGATGAACATATTAAGAAATAGTATTATTTTGCAGGAATTGAAATCTTGGTAAATTAGATAGCACAAGGGTCCTCATTCAATTGCAACAACGCAGATAAAGTCTACTCGCCTCATCATTGTAAATTAATTAGATCTATTTTAAGCGATCAAATAGCCGGGCGTGAATCGGATTAGTCAAGTGGGGGTAATAATTAAGATGGTTATCCTCAGAACTTCCCAGCGCAGCGCCGTCGTATTAATAATTCCAAGATTCAGATGTCCTCGTGTTTGCGGAATCCGAGTAAACAGCAGAATGTGAGACGGGCGTGCGCTCAGCTGAAGCGCTTCCTAATATTGTGTTAAGTGCCCTCCACATACATAAATATAAACATTATATAAGTCACCATTAAGGAGTCATATAGAGTATAGTTCCACGGTTTGGTCCCCAAATTATGGGGTTCATTCATATGCGATTGAAAGAATCCAAAACAAATTTTTAAGATATGTAAATTTTAAAATGGGCATTCCTAGAGAATGCCTAAATTACAATAACGTACTTTGTTCATTAAATTTAATAAAACTATCTGATCGTAGAATCATTTATTATTATAAAATCGTAAATTCAATGTTATATACCCCTATAATCTCTTTTCATACTCCAGGCAGGTCAGTTACAAGACAGTACCTACCATATTATTGTGACAATTCTACATCAACCTACCAATATTACATTCCTATGCGACAGATTCAAGAGCTAGGAAACATCAATTTTAATAAACAAGCATAACTTATTGAAGTTTTTTTTCATCAAGTAGGGGAATATTTTGATAAAGCTATTTAAATTGTATTTTATCGGCTGAAAGAAAAAAGCTATTTTGGATTTTTCATATTGATTTTATGTTTTGTACCTGCATACTGTGTGCATCAAATTCAATAATGTTTTTACTTTATAATTATTTTTGTGCAAATGTTTCATAGAGTCGTCTCCTGCACTATTTACAAGTATAATTCCGTAAATATTGTTATATATATGTAAAAGCCTAAATAGGCGTAAATAAATAAATAAAAGACGAGTGACAGAACTTTCCTTCAAGTGTTTCAAACAACTAATTTGTTTCAATAACGTACTTTCCTCAAATAGTGCAAACTTGGAGTATAGATGAAAAGCTATGTTTTTTTTTAAATTGCACGATTTGTTTTTCTCTGGTAACCTATTTGAGTCTATAAAACTTTTGTTGTATTTGATGACCATCCAAATATCAGAAAATTACTCCACTGCTCTGTAGCGCATAAGGACAAGCTGAGGACTACAATGATGCATACAGGCAATTTATGCAACAACCAAAATTCGGTCTTCCCTGCCCGTACCATGTTGATTGAAGGAAGGGTGCAATCATTCCCCGTCTTACTTCGCCACCGACCAGCAATCTTCTGGGGCAGGATATGGAAGTCAACCAATGTCATTACCGTGGCTGCATCCGAGTGGCTCTCCACCCAATGAGCGATGGATGCCGATGATGCTGCGACCTCAAAAGAAAATGTTTTTTTAAATATTATTTTATTTTATTACTACTTTTATTTGTTCTTTTGACTTTATGTCCGGGTTAAATCTTCCCCACAGGAAAAACTTAACCTTTCCACACACTTTTTCAAAATGATCATCTCGTCAATCCACGCTATGCAATTGCACTATATAAGTTTAATAAATACAAAACAATACAAGAACAACATGTCAACCTACCAGAGACCAAATGGGAAAATACTTCACCGACTCCAGATATTTTCATATCAGAGGGTTCGGCTCGGTAGAACTCCTAACTGAACCGATAAATCCTACTGATTCCTCAATATAAATATTTAAAAAATCTTTCGTGTTCCTACATGTATTTAATATGACTGATTTTTGCATTTTTATGTTTAGATTCTTTGACAAATCTAGTAAGCCTAAATTTTGAATGAGTGAGCTAGATATAATGCCAGTAGCCGAAATAACAAATGGTAATATTTTTATAGTCCGAGAAGGCCAAATTCTTTTTAATCTCATTTCCTAAATCTGTATATTTTCTAAATTTTTCAGAAACAGATTTTTGAATATTACAGGAATTTGGAGTAACGACATCAAGTAAGTATAGTAAGTTGTTTTTATTTTAAATATTATTATTATTTTTTTATATTTTTTTTATTTGAAGTGAAACTTCTATAGCCCCGCTGTGGTTAGGAATTCGGATGAAACGGAAATGGCGCATACAGGACCTGCGAAGCATAAAATTCTTATCAAGGCTCCTATTGGTTGAGATATAAAATGGAAATGGCCCCAGGTTGGCGCTCATTGGCTGCTTTGATTATGATCTCACTTTTCAAGGCTCCTTGGTTCTTCTGTAGGTCTGCACTCATTGGCTGCTTTGATTATTTATTTATTTTATTTATTTAAAATTTACGGCACAAAGTGCCATTTACAAGCTTGTGTATATTTAATTACAGTCGTAGTACATTATACAGGCATTAAAAATAAACAATAATATCAAAAACTCATTACATTATGTAGTGACCTCGTTAACGTATAATTGGCTGAAATGTTCGATCAGTACAACCTTATATTTCAGTAAGGAAATATTAAAAATATCAGCCACATTGGCATAAAAATTTCCAATGGTGTGTAATCTATTTACAACTGAATTGGAGCCTGATACCGACATATAGTTGTCACAATAAAACAAACTAGGGAACCTTGATCTTATTGTAGGTATATGAAAGTGAATCAACTTTAATATATCAGGGCTATCCAACTGATAGTTAACGATTTTATACAAAAATATCAGATCAAAAATTTTTCTTCTGTCACTTAATTTCAACAATTTTAATGAGTGCAACAAAAAATCATAATTTATTGATTCTAAGGGAATTCCAAGTCTAAAATTTATACACCTAAAAAATTTGTGTTGGACTCTTTCAATGGTATTGATTTGATTGTTGAAGACAGGTGACCAAATTGTTGAATTATATTCAAGAATGCTTCTAACGGACCTCACTTTTCAGGGCTCCTTGGTAGAGATTGTTTTGGTAAAGTTTCGCTTCTACCGCGTGTTAACTGCACTCGATTTTTTTTTTACGTTAACTCCACACGGAGCTCTGAGGATAATAATTCCCCTCAGGGCCTATGACATCTTTGGCGATGCTGTGTGAGGGGTCTCCTTAGGAAAGGAAGGAGGGGAAGTTTTTTTAAAGAAAAAGGTATGAAGAGTTGGTTGGAATCTGGGGGTCAATGTGTCCAGGAGTGAAGGACTTATAAATCTATCCCTCCCACTGCGAGGCGATATTCCGAGAGAGAACGGCTGAAGAAATCAATGGGACTCCTTCAACCATTCTCTCCCGAACCGGCCTGCATGGAGCTAGTAGGCAGACGCATCTGCGCCAATACCCGGATAAATATCACCCCATGAACCCGGGCACCCCGGCTAAGTCACCAAACGCAGCAAATCACAGAGGTGTGAAAAGATTTAATAATGGCACCAGGAGGGAGAATATTTAAATTGAGTGTTTTTGATAAATTAAACCTTTCTGAAAAACTGTTCATGTAAGCCATTGTTATATGAATAGCTTTTACCTTACAGGCAGGTGGGTTCTTATGTAGTTTTTACCTTGTACCCGTTTTTCATAATTCTGAAAGAACCATTGTGCCGAGGGTAGCTGCGGGACAATGGTAGGGACAACCAACGAGATGGCTTTACACAAATAAACTAAGGTTTAGCTCACATGAAATGGAGGAAAATAATGTCCCATTCAGGTAGTAGGGATCATTGGTTAGGAAACTGTTTTTACATGAAAGAAAAAATAAACAGAGTGTGCAATGCAAACGCGGTAGCAGTTAAACCTTTAAAAACTTAAATATACAAGAGTGAGGAGATTTTGAAGCACCGCACAAAGAGAAGACCGATTTTACTATCTCATTCTCTCGCAGGCTAAATAATTAGTTGAATGTTTTTTATATCTTTTTAGTGTCGCTATTTTTCATTTCATCGGGTTTCAAATCACAACGGTGCAAAAGAAGTTTTCACTTCAAAAAGGTTTGTAATATCACGTAGGTGAAAACATATCGTTTGTAACTCGATGCGCACTTTAAAAATGTGTTTAGTATTTTTTTTAAAGAGAAAAGTAGAAAGGGGTAAAATTAAATAAATAATGCCTTTAAATGAAACAATTAAGTGCATTAACATACGCACCAACATCTTTTAATATGTTTTTTAATTGTACTTAAAAGTAATATGTAGAAAGGCACATCAGTTGCTTCACAGAACACGAACAGTAAAAATTACCATATTTCAAGTTCTGAGAAAGTTCTACCAAGATATGTAGCTGAAGTAAAAACTTCTTTAGAACCGTTGTGTTTTGAAACTCGATGAAACTGAACATCTAAAAAGAGACAAACACATACATCTGTAGGATTTAGGCTGCGAGAGAATAAGATAGACTAATCGGTGTCCTTTTTGTGTGGTGCTTCGTAGCCTGTCGCCCTCCTTTATATGCGGTGCTTCGGAAAATAAAATGTAAAATAATTTTGAAACGTGGTAACAATATTATAATAAATAAAGCCTGCAATTATCCTACTCCTGATACTCTGCATTCGTCTCATTCTCTCGAAGTTTAGTTTTCTGAAGGTTTCACTTCTACCTCGCGTGAACTGCGTACATGATTTTTTTATCATTTTGGGCCAGTTGTTTCCCAGAAATTGAACAGTAATTTAAATCGAGTAGAACTTTTGAAAAGTTGTAGAATTTTGTATATTAAAATAATTTTGTTATTTGATAAATTGTTCAAGTTGTGTGAATTAATCTGCCCCTTCGTAATTTATTTTTGAACACAAGAATTATCTTTAATTTATACAATTGGTATTAAAAGCGTAACTCTTTGTAGGTTGTGTGATGTATTGAATATTTAGTCATTTGCATGATATACCTAAGCACCGCTGTGGGAGTAATTTTATGTAAGAATAACCATCTTTAATAAATGTAGATTTTTTTTGTGGTATCAGGTTAAAGCGCAATTGAGGTGAAATGTTGCTTAATTGCTCAATGAAATTCTGTTAATGTTTAAGGATGAATGTATCTTTACTCATGGATGTATTAATTCTGAAGCGAGCTAAATTACAGGGTGTTAAAAAACACACCGTACTAACTATAACCTCTTTTTTCAGCTAAAAACATTAAAATAAGATATCAGAAAGTTAGAGGGTGGGGTTTGAGTTGAGTTACCAGCGATGATATCGATCATAGAAATTTGAAATGCTGTAAAGTCCAAAATGATGTTGTTTCTACTTTTTTAAAAGATCATATATCCTTTTTTTGTTGACCAATAATTTTAATTTTTCTATTATAAAATAACAAAGCATAATTACAATTTACTTTTCAATTACCTAACTTTTTTATTTCTTTTAACCGTATTTTATTTTCCTTTTTTTTTCAGCAAAAAATTCTCTTAAAATGCTCGTCGTAAAAGTCGTACTTATTTTTCAGAAAATATTTCAACAACGCAGATCGAAAGAGAAAAAATCGAGTGCAATAGTTCACACGCGGTAGAAGTGATCTTAACTCACCCACACAATCTCAACCAACGGGATCCTTGGAAAGTAAGCTCATAATTAAAACCGACAAAGCGGTAAGGTTACATTCTATCTCATTCTCTCGCAGGCTAAATCCTATTATGTGTTTGTCTCTTTTTAGTGTCATTTCCGTTTCATTGAGTTTCAAATCACAACATGCTAAAGAAGTCTAACTTCAAAAAGGACAAAGAAAATTGACAAATTAAACTCATTTTTGGATTTATTGTCCTTTTCAGCATTTCAAATTTCCACGATCGAAATGTGAATGAAAAAAGTTTAGTTTTTTGAAAAAAAAAATTTAAAAACCAATAATTTCACCCAAGACCAAATTTCATTTTGTATCCATATATGTCACTTATTTAAATATATTTTTATTTATCAGGAATGGATGGTTGAGTTATTGAGGATTTAAACATTTGTTAGCGCCCAGTGTCCGTACACAAGTTTTCCGTGTAACTCAGAGTTCGATTCTAACCATTTGAATTCAACTAAATAAAAATGTACATTTTGGGTGCTGAACTTGGTGGTATTTCGAGAAAATATCGTTGCGTCAAAAATATTCGTATATTTGTTGTCAATATTGGACACATCGTCGGCTTATCGCGTTGAATACAATTTCCTGATGAGATGTCTATAACAGATTACACGTGTTCCCGATCGTCTCGTGAAGATGATGAAAATCGCTCAAAGAATAAGAAAGGAGATTAATCAATTTTTTTGATCAATCTATTCGGAGTTATTTTACTCGAATGGGCAAATTTCTTTGCTGATTTTCTTTCAATAAAGAAAGGTGTAGGTACCTACCAGCTTTTAGTGCGGACCGTTTAACGCTGCCAGGGGCTTTGGGTGATTTGGGTGAAAACTGACAGCCGAAGGAAATAAAAGGATGGAACACTAACCCTCAATCACAATCACTCCCATATTTGTAACTTTAACGCTGAAGTAAAATAGTATGCTGCATTTTTTAAGTAAAACTTATGTACGCACGCTTGACTCGGGGACTAAGCTGGTGAATGCGTGACGAGAGCGTTATGAAAAGTCTCGGGCGAGGCAAACGGAAGTCGAGAGGGAGATATATGTTAGTGAAGATAGAAAGAGAGAGTTACATTTCGTTTATTACTGTAGAGGCACGAATGAGAGAGGTGGGAGCACACATTTTCTTTCTCTCTTTCTCTCATAGCCAGTTACGTTTCGTATATCTACGACACAGTGAAGGCCTATTGTCTGTATCACACTGAAGGAGCAAGAGAGAACTTCAGTCGTGTGGTCTAAAGCACACTCGTTTTTTTGATAAAGATATACGTCCTTAAATTTTCGGTATCCCACACACGTCTTCTTCCGTGCATAAGAGTTCCAGAGACCCAACTGTAAGAAACCAGTAGAATTATGTCACCCCCAGGATAGTGAAAAAAATTGGAAGAGGGGAGAGCTAGAGAATCAGTGGTCAGGTGGGAGGTACTCAACTTTTCAATACAACTCCTTTCTCATTAGGGTGAAAATGAGTTTTTCTTTTTCTCCAGATTTCAACTATTACTCGTACGCTGGGGATAGACTTCATTCATTAACAACAATAGCAATTAAAAACACTCAGATATTATTAACGCATGCATGCGTATATACAAATTAGATTTATAGAAAGTTTGCAAAGAGGTCAAAATCAACCTTCAGATGTAAACAACCACCCGAGAAAAAACGTGCGCATTCGCTGAACGACAATCCTGGTTCATCGCTCCAAAAACATACATTGCACTGAGCACCGATGTATACCGATGGATATTTGGAAGAGGGTGAGCTTTTTTTAATGGTGACATGAATTTTTAATTACGCTTCATCCGATTGCGATGAAACTTTGGGGAAAGGATATGTTGATTTGAAATTATTTGCTCTGAAAATTTTTCGTGCGATTAAATGAAGTTATTTTTTTTTCTTTGTAATCAAATCTTTAGTGACTTTTTTAGCGGAGATGGTTTCTTTTTAAGAGTTTCCGGCATGCGTTGCAAGGCAACTTAATAAATAAAGTGTTTCTCCCTGATAGTGAGCTCTAGCTTAATGAAATTATGCATTGCTATCCGTTCGTGTTGAAACTTTGGAGATTTGATGTGTCCATGCCCGCGATATTATAGACCAGTTGCTGAGTAAAACTGAAATAATTACAGAACTTGAATAGAATTTGAACAGAACTTTCACAGAACGTTAAAATTGACTTCATAAAATGAAGATTTTTTAATTTTTCGGAAACAACCTAGCCTAAATATTTTTCGATTTAGTTTTTATTTTTACGTATGTGCAAGTACCTCTACTAAGAATCTGAGTAAGTACCTACACATAAAAACTCCGAATCATCTGATGATATTGCATTATTGCAGAATTTTCACTGACTTATTATTTTTATATAAAATTCTAAATGATTGAGTTGATTCAAAATTCAAAAATTTCCAAAATCAGGCTGTCAACTATTTGTGCTCTTTGTAGACGGACACTCCTCGCTTTATCCACATTCAAACAACGTTTTTTCTTTCTTTAGTGTTTTTTTTAAATTACACCTTTCAGTACCCGAGATGGATATGAAATAACGCGTCTCGACCTACCCAATCCGAGGGGCTGAATGAAAAAATTGAGCGATGAACTCCTAGGACCCTTTTTCGAGATAAGGCTTTATTGGTTTTTCTAATTTAAATTAAGTGAAATACTGAACGCCCTTAGTCGGGCCCGTTTATTGGCTGCTATCTTTATATATTATTGCAAGATTCAACCGGAACTAAATGCCATGTAGACAGTATCTTGGATATATTTATCCATTTATATTTAATATGCAACATCTATTGACTTTTCTGCAAGTGTAGGATGAATATTTATTTTTATTTTTAACTTAACGTGTAAAACTTCAAACTGTTATTTTAATTAATGAAGGCAATATTAGCAAAATACAATCGAAAATCTGAAACAGAAAAATCAAAAGATACGGTCACATTTGGGACTCGAACCCAGGACCAATAACTTGCTGGGTCTGTGCTCTACCAAATAAGCTTATGTGTCCCTACCCGATTCAGTCATATTTAACTGTTTCATTCTTCGACCAAGAACCACCAACATAATCTTTATTTTCTTAACCCAATTTTTTTATGGATTCAAAATGAATTTTGGTTTTAAATGAAGAGTTGCACACTGAAGCACATCCCTAATAAATAAATGTTATTATAAGTTACGTTGTAAAACGTATGACAGCAACCGTCCAACTAATTGCAATGATTAATTAAATTTGTCTGCTCTTTGTCGAAACATTTGAACAGATTCCGAATTATTTAAACAATGTCACTCTGAATCGCTAATTCATCGCCATGATCAGTCCTTTGTTTCAAAATCAATGTAAGTGGTTTGATTTGGTGATGTCAATCATTTTCTGCATTCCTATTTATCCAGTGTTGGAAGGTAGGTATTTAATAATTAAACGGTAGGTATACGACTTTTATCGATATTCTGATCATTTATGCTGATAAATCTCATGCCTGATGAAGAACCATTTTCATAAAATACGGATGTACATGTAATTATATCAAAATTAATAATTAGTTTTTACCACTTTTATTGTTTACAAAACCAACATGTTTCGTGAGCTAAGCTCACTTCTTCAGGGTTTACTCAGAAGCGAGCTTAGCTCACGAAATATGTTGGATTTGTAAACAATAAAAGTGGTAAAAGCTAAGTATATTATTAATTTTGAATAAAAATGGTGCCACAAAATAAGTTTGCTGTGAAGAAGTGTAGTTTGAAGAAGTATAATTATATGCGCTATATAATTAAGGCGCTGAAATTTAGCTCCACAACATTGACATCCATGATTGCTTTGATGATTATGGTCATTATTCGTCATAGTTCGTAGGCACGGCAGACGTAGATGGTAGACGGCCGGCGTGGTCTAGCGGTAAGGCTCTTGACTTGCAATCCAAAAGGTCACGGGAACGAATCACGGCGTGACAAATAAATTTTATTTGATTAATTTGTGTTATTTCACAATTAATTAATTTATTTAATATCATAATTAAATAATATATAGTATATTTGCGGCACGTTCCAGCGTGGAAGATTCTCTCAGTATCGCCCTGATGTAAAACCACCAGTCAGAAATGAAACGTTGCTTGAAATGGCTTTAGCTGTTTTTGGTGACCATATCTGAATAGCCAGGTACTTCCCTTCCTTCCTCTTTCCCATCTCTTTCCCCTTCCCACTACCTTTAGCCCACAACCTACCCAAGTTGGGAATGCCATAGACTCTTGTGCGGTATTCATATATAAAAAAGGCACAGAGCTCCGTCGAGATTATACCCCTTTCCGTTCTGTTTGGGGTAAGTATTATCCTTTTTACAGGTATAAATGATCGGTGTATGGCCCGGTATTTCAGCCATTCCGTATCCTTGCTATATACGACATTCCTCGCTCCATTTTTTCGCGCTAAATCTTTGCTAAGCCGCAGAATAGTTCCTATTTTAGACAACAAGGCGCTAGCAGTCATAGGCCAATATTTACGTAAATAATATTTAAATAGTTTACAGTATGGCGAACAGCCATATAATTAACAAAAACTAATTTTACCGTTTGGCAATACCACGACCTACCGATAGGCCGAGTGCACGAAATCTGCAAGCTCATTCTGTTGTTTACTTCCCGACTTTCCGGGTGTTATCAATCTCCCCTAGTGTACCGCGACTTACCTTAATTTGTATGAAGTTATTGTAAATAAAAAGTGACTGAGTAAATTCGAAGTATTATTCACACACATCTCCATACACACGATTGCGGCTACGACAATTGAAAAGGGCTAGCTGTCAATCTGAGGAGGTTAACATACAGCTCACACCAAAAACAACCCTTTTCTAAAACAGTCAAATTTTACAAGAACGTAAGACTATTATAACTATCGAGCGATGAGGAATGACGATGTTATTAATTAATAAAATCAATCAAAAATAGTCAGAAAAACAGTGAACGATAATAATCAATCAAAAATAGTCTTTAAAAAAGTCAACATCAGGACAGTTTGTTTTCAGTGGTTAATTTCATTAAGTGCACTAACTTTAGCAAAGCAAACCTATTTATGAAAATGAGAGTCCTCGCATAAAGCACCATGCTGATTGAAGTGGGAAACCTTATAAATTAAATTCCCGCCTAAAAATAAACTGCCGTCGTTTATGAAATATCGCGAATAAAACAACATCGCGATTTCAGGGCGCGTAGAGACGTCTTAATGAAGATGACAGTAGAGAGCATAGATATACACGTTATATTGCTCATGTAAAATAGATTTAAAGAAAAAAACACATGTTCCTCTATTAAATTCGTAGACAATACACGTAATATTTGTGACGTCTCGGCTTTCGACCGATATACTGATCATGTTCCAAGCTGTGCTAAGCTGGACATTCCAACCAAGTTGAGCTTATAACCAATGTTTATACCAGGCCCATATAAACCAGTGCTTCCTGAACACCGTTTCTAGTGAGATCTCAGCTAGTTTCGTAACATCAAAGTCTATAGTTCCGTCCATCGTAAATACTCCGGCCTGTGTACGTAAAAGCAGGTCGCTGCAAACTTTCTAGAGGGTAGGTACCTAGTCTAATTTTAATGAGGTTTTTGGTAAATCCCCATGTTTGCGCTGCTGTGACTGTAGACTGCATCCATGCAGCATCTGCATCCTTTAACCGAGAGTTAGTTAGTTTAGTTAATTAGAGTGTAAATCTCTGTAGGAATTCTTCGTTGCACAATTTTTTTGTTTGCAGTTTGTCGTGACGTAAATATTTCAACACTCCATAATAACACCGAAAGACAAAAAAACGTTGATGCGGAAAAGCTTTTTGTTCTTCTTCATCACAATCAGCTTTTATGGTAATTCGTAAATAGGTAAATCACAACATCATTTTTGCTAAACTATAGAAATTGACATGGACATAATGTATAGAAGAGAATAATAGAGCAAGTCGGTTTTTTTATTCTTTTTGTGCATAATAGATGGTTTCTAATTTTCTCCCTAAAATCATGCGTCATCCGATCATCATCAGTTTTTTTATATTTATTTTCCTTTACTGTTTATATTGTATACTAACTTTTTATTTACTATATTTCTTTTGTTTCCCAAATGTTTACTTTCTTTTCCTTTACTGTTTTTATTTTCTTTTGCTGTTTTTCTTGTATACTTACTTCGAAAACATTTAATGTTGTATATTCGATGCTTAACTAATCATAGAACATAGTACTTTACTGTATCATATATTATAATTAGGTAAATGGAATTTGTGAATCTTACTAAATACTACATATATTAATCATCATGTACCTAATATATACGAAACCTGTCAATTTGACTGTCCTAGAACGGGAGTCCTTCCTAGTTGGACTTCCTTGTACTGTTAATGTATTTTGATAACAAATAAATAAATCTTGCCAAACCTGCTATAAACGGAGACGAAACATGCGAGATTTTATCTAGTTATATGTATTATGTTCTGTATATAATTCATCGTCTAACTATAAAATAACTAATATGATAAATAATGTCAATAAGGGTTTCGGTCGAGATGGAATTTCTCCATTGTTTATTCGTAATCGTGCTAAACTACTTGCAATACCATTACACAAAATATTCGTCAAGCATGTTTCATAAATGTCCTGCATATCTCTTAACCTTTAACTGCTGACGTGGGGGCCGCTCCGCCATAGCAACAATAATAATATCGAAATACTCCCCTCCCCGGCGCGCGACACATATGCCGTTTCCAATAGCTTCGAATTTAGTGACACCAGAGCCGTAAAATTTAAATTTTTAATTTTTATAGTTACATTTATTTTAGTAAAATGATTTAATTTTTTTTGCAGGCCCTCTGACCAATCGTCAGTACTTACCTGACTTTTTTATATTTGATTTTTATTATATAAAAATAAACATAAACACATTTACTAAAGTTTTATGTATATACATAAAACTTTTATACGAATAAACTATATAGTTTATTCGAGATACTATTGAAATTTTATAATAAAAATGAGTTCATTGTTTTTTTTATTTAGTTTAATAGACGTTTAATAGGCTGATTTCTGATCTCAAGTGATTTTTGACAAAAATTATTATATAATATCCAAATTATATAAGTGACTTAACAATGAAAAGAGTATTTCTTTTATTTAAGTTGTCCAATAAATAATAATTTGGACCTCAAAATTTTCATGGATCTCTAATAATTAAACTGACTTATATTTAAACTAAACTGACTGAGCCTGGGCGGCCCCCACGTCAGTTTAAATATTAGAGATCCATGAAAATTTTGAGGTCCAAATAATGTCTGACGTAGGAGCCTGGGCGGCCCCCACATCAGAGTATACGTAAAAAAAAATCACGTCAGCAGTTAAAGGTTAAGAAAAGAAATAATTACATCGGTTTAAATGTAGAAAAGTACTACTGTATGAATATTGTTAGAGCAAGTAGATATAAGTAAACAAGCAAACAACGATATTTATATAGATATATTTATCTCGATAATTATTTTATCAAAATTTTACCTTCACTGATATTCAGTGTAGAAATAATTTGATCGCATCTCTCCTCGTTCCATCCGAGTCAGCATGTGACCGAACGTAGTGCCTTCACGAAAAGGATCTAAAGCACACATGGGCAACCGCCGGCCCGCGGGCCGAATCCGGCCCGCCGAGCTATTTTGTCCGGCCCTGATTCATCTCGGCGAAGTAATAGAGAAAGAAATTAATAGTCCCAAGGAGAGATTAAATAACGGCGGGCGCTTGCAGTCGCCTACTGTAGGTACTAGTTCGTGATCACCACCTACGGATGACACCTACAGGAGGTTACGTGCGGCTGTCGGCGCATGATTTCCCTTCCAGTGATCCAGATTTTTGGAAAATCAGATAAGAGGTTAAAAATTGTTAGTTTTTCTAATCTATCAACTTATACAAACTTCAAATATAATTCTTATGGAGATGAACTTAAGGCACTAATAAAGCAATTTGAAACGAGGTTTGCCGACTTCCTAAATAAAAACTCCACATTCGCTGTATTTGCTCGTCCGATGGATGTTGATGTAAATAATGTGCCATAAAATTTACAGATGAAAATTATTAACCTTCAGGGGGATTTAGGGTTAAAATCACAATTTAACAACATTGCTTTGACGAATATAATTATATTAAGTGGAAAAAAATTCAAATTTAGGCACATTTAAAAGAAAAATCATTTGTCCTTTTAGCAGTACATACTCGTACAGGTGTGAACAGTTTTTTCGAGGATGAAACACACCAAATCAAAAATTGGAACAACAGATGAAAATCTAGAAAATTCTCTGCGATTATCCTTAAGCCAATATTGATAATCTCGTTATTCAATTGTAAGGTCAATCTTCATACTAAGTTTTTTAATCAGTAGAATATTAATTATTTGGTGTACATTACATAAATAAAAAAATATAAAAGCAGTAGCAAATTGTTTTATTTAATTTAATATTACTTTATTATGTTTAATAATTTGGTCCGGCCCTTGACTCGGAGACAGAATAATAATTTGACCCCAGACCTCGAAAAGATTGCCCATGCCTGACCTAAAGGATCTAACACTGTTGGTGATTGAGTGGGGTCTATATTTGGTTACAAGCTCAATTTTAAAAATAGTAGAACGAGCCGTAGAGATGTCGATCACATTTAAATATGTCTTATGACAGGGATACACAATACATACAAAAATAAGTTTAAAAAAATCATGGATATTTACCTACGCGGGAACGCAATGGACATCGCTGGAAAGTCCAAAGACGTGCAATCACCTTTCAAGAATAAAAAGTCACCTTTCAGTTGCGCCTGAAGGAGACATAGAACTGGTTGCGCGTTACCTAATTAAGTTGGGTGGAAACACGCGGAGTACCCACACACCACACACCGCACATTACAAGATAATCTCTCCGCTGTTAATTTTAAAGCGCTCGTTGTTTAGTTTAAATCTTCCAAACGAGCTTTTAAGTCCACAAAGTGAAATGGAAGTTGTAAATATTCTTTATAGGTAGGCACTGCCGAGACTTAGCACAACTTTCATTTGTCATTCCGGTTCACATATTAAATTTATCTCAGACTTTCATACCGCTACCAACATGAAAATAAAGCCTTAACATTTTGTTGTTAGTCCAACTTTTTTAAAAGGGCGCCCACAAAAACGACCATGAAAACTTGACTAATACTGGTGACAAGGGTAACTTTCATCACTAAGAGAATAAATATTTTATTACCAATATAAGCTTTCCCGTTAGTTTTTTATGTCAGCGATTAATGTACCTCCGCTCTTCGGGACGAGACCCAGACATTGGGAAACCCGAGTTTATGGGGCAGAAGATAAAATTACTTTTCTTTTTTAAATTGATTTCACGAAGCATATTTTTTTATGCAAAATAAAGAAAAACCAGAGGGAATAATAATTTTATGTAATTTCGTTCAATATAAAAGCATTTAAACAAAGAAAGCTGCTTCCGTATTATATCGGAAAATATGAAAGTAACACAAACACATAAATCTGGAGAGCATTTTTCGACATTTATTAACCCAGAATTTAATACTGGTATTCTTTGAATTATATAAATACTTGTTATTGTAAGTCTGATTTATTGATTTTGTTACCGGGGATGAGGTGGCAACAATGTAAAAGGTAGATTATTATGAGCAGATTGACTCGCATGGCAGATATAAGGTATAGGATAATGTTTTTCAAAGAAAAGAAGGTATTATAAATACAAGTATATATTTCTTCAATCTTCGCAAATTTACTTTGTGGTGTCATTATTAATTAAATGAAAACATATAACTTTGTCTCATTATTAATTAAATGAAAACAAATAACTATTTAATTAACAATATCAACATGTTTCGAAAACTATGTTTTCTTAGTCAGGATAATAAGTTAATAAAAAATAACAAAAGACAAACAAGTAAAGACAAATTGGAACAAAGACAAAATATTAGAAAGAAGAGGTGATTAATTACTTAAAATATCATAAAAAACAATTATATAAAATAAAATAAAAAAATTATTTTATGATGGGTAAAAAATTACATTAACATAAAAAAATCTTTTAAAACAAAACAGAAAGTCTAACTAACAAAATAAATTATTATAAATATAAGTATTAATACTAAAATAAATTTAAAAGATGGCTATTTTCAAAAAAGGTTTGGATATTTATAATATTTTATTTAGTATAAACACTTTTTCTAATTTCTAAAATTTCTAAATTATCTTATTGTATACCCGTTGTGTTAGTGTGTAAAATTTTTAAACCTTTATTAATATCAAAAGAATGACCTGTAACTAAAATGTGGTTGGCAAATTCTGAATAATTATTATTATTTAAACATCTTAGATGCTCCTTAACTCTAATGTTAAAATTTCTAGAAGTCTTCCCAATATAAAAAAATTACAATCATTACAAATTAATTTATAAACCCCAGATTTGTTCAAAAAAATACCTTTGTTCTTGTTATTTAAGATATAATTTTTTTAATTTGTTATTGGCGTAAAAAGCTGGTTGGGTATTATCTGGCATGTTTTTAATTATTATATTTGAAGTGTTATCATTTTAAAATACAATTTTTCTCCAATTATTATCCATGTCAACTACGTGTAGATAAACAAAAGATCTAAAAAACTTCTTGTATTTTTTGTTTAACATTTTATCTATTAATTGTGAAGTATAACCGTTATTGATTACATTTTTTTTATAGTATTTAATTCTGTTTTAAAATTACTCAAAGATAAGGGAACATTATAACAAATACACATATTAAAATAAAATGACATCCTAAATGGAGTAGCAAAAGGGTCGATATGGGGGCCTACATGTTATATAATGCAAGTAAACAGTCTACCAAACGTAATAAAACGTTGTAAATGCTACATGTTTGAAGACGATACTTGCATTATATGTGCTGACAAAGATCCACTAAAAATTGAGGAAATTTTACAAACAGACCTAAATAACATAATCAAATGGTCCCACGACAATGGCATTATTATTAACGCAAAAAACCAAATATATGCTTATACACTCACCATGTGCAAATTGTCAGGAAAAGGAATTACATATAAAAAGTCATTCATATGATTGTTTGCACACAAAAAAGCAATTCCAGCAGTGTACAGAAATATAGAAAAAGTGTACCAATATACATACCTTGGTCTTACAATAGATGTCAACTTTAACTGGTCAAATCATATTGAAAATGTATGTAATAGATTAAGATCCATATTAGGAAAATTTTACCACCTAAAAAATTTTGTTAATAAAAATATATTATACTGTATATACAACGCATTAGCAGAATCAATTATAGGATACGGAATAAATAGTTACGGATTAACGTACAAAACATACTTAAATAAAATAGAACAATTACAAATCCGTTTCCTAAAATTGATATCAGGCAAAAAAAAGGTCCAGTTATGTGAAGGTGATTATAAAAAAATGTTCTCCTTGTGTAATGTCCTCTCTATACACAGTAAGGTAAATTACCAATTAACGCTAGATGAATTCTGGAATACAGAATTAAAAAAACCTGTAAACCACAACTACCCTACTAGGCATAGAGAAGCACAAATGTTTATTGTCAATAAATCTCAAAATGTATACGGAGATAGAACAAAAAGTCATAAAATTCCGGAAATATTTAACGCATTACCTGAAAATATCAAAAATGAGACATCTTATTCAAAAATCAAAACAAAAGTTAAATCTTTCTACCTCCGAAGAACATGAAATCAAATAAAATATTTCCTATCTATTTATTTTCTCACCGTATGTTTGTACTGTGTAAAATATTTTTACTACAACGCAATTCATAAACATTAAAACATTATAATAATTAGTTTGTCGTAATAATTAGTATTTTAATATTAAGTATTATATTTAGTATATACTATGTAAAACTGAAAAGTATACTGTATTAAATAATTAGAAAAAAATGAGAGATTTCTTACAATCAAACTGATTGATCAGTTTCGTAAGATTTGTAAAATAAAATATTGTAAAATTAAAACTGAATAAACATATTTAAAAAAAAAAAAAATAACTAAGGCTGTCTGGCAATGGGCTTGCTTAGGTTAAGTAGTTCAAGTTGACACCATGGTAAGTTGAATTGAAGCATGATAAAACCTTCTTTTGTGAAACCAATCTCACATCGTGAGAAGGGCAGGACTCCAGGGAACTGGCTCCCAGCCAAAAGGACCCTCCAGAAGCAGGAGAAGCGGATGATTAGCGGATGAGCGGACGCCGATTGCCAGACAGCCTGATGCCGGAAGATGGCGATTTGACGACCAAGGTACACAATCACGATCGTAGCGATCTTCAAAAAGGATCGTCGTATTGCGGTCGAGAGGACCGCCCCAAAGCTCTCGGCTGTTCTAAAAAAAATCACTGGCTCTCTTTTCAAATCTGCTGATTTGTATCTGTCCAGGATCAACAACTGTTGCATTCCAAAATATTGCAGAGCTCGCAATATAACCAATGCCCAAATGTCAATGGGCAAGCAAACACTAGAGGTGCCACACAACGAGACCATAAATAAAGTGTGTATAAGAGGGCGCACACATCTTATTACAAATACTTTTATGTAACAATTTATTCCAAGCAATTGTTACTGACTTACGTTGGAACACAAATTTGTCGTAGGTACATGAATAAATTAAATTTTAAATAAAATAGTTCACATTTCTATTGGATGTTTGCTATAACTTTTGATTAACACTTCCGTACCGGACCAGGGGAACGCACTTACACTAACGAGAGTTTTACGCTGTATCTAAGTTGTTTTTTAAACCATATACTCAATAATTTAGGTAATCCTAGAAAATATATTTGGTTATCGATCTGCATTAAAAAAATTAATATCGCATTACTACTTTTCTTAAAATTAAATAGTTTATAACAAATTCCGGCGAATAATCTGTGCCACCCGCCCCCCTTCCCCTCTGTTCGGGCGTACCCCGTCCCTATCTGCTGAATGTATCGAGATAATTCTAAGCGATAGCAAGTAATTTCTAAGTTGTTAGTGGAAAGGACTAGATCGCGTTCGTTTACACTGCGCATCACGTGTGCTCTTTTTACAATGCTATAATGTTCGCTTGCCGGTCAAAGATCATTCGGTCTGAGTCGTTTCCGGTGAACGCCAATCGCCAGTCGAGATTCGGAAACAAGGTGTTATGCTGGCTATCGGCCCGCCTTCTCTGTTTTCTATGGAAAAATACACGCTATGGTCTAAATTCATTAGAATATTAATTATGACTTTATTTATCAAACGATTTTTAAAATGACTACTGAAATACGATGAAAATACTTCCCTCTAATTATTATCTTAACAAATTACAAAAAAATATGTCATTAACACCCTTTAATAAGCAAAACAAATTGGGGTCCCCGAGTGACCCCCCTTCGGGTCATGTGTGATTTTTTTCGTTCCGGGACGAAAAGGTTAAAAACAATTATTTAGATTGATTAAGGTATTTTGTTCTGATGAAACACAAAATTAAGTTTTGAATGATAGATTGAAGCCGTTCCTGTTAACGTGTAGAAACCTTTCGGTTATTTGGTCCACTAAAACCAGATAGGTACCTGATATTTTAAAATTATATTTTAAAAAGTCAATTGTGCTACAGTGCAGTTAAAAATATTTCTTATTTAAAATATTGTAGAGAAATAGCTATTGTAATTCGAAAATGATATTTTAGTTTGTTTTTGAAACTCGATAAACTAATTCTGAAAAAAAAATTGAAATGATGTCATTAATATTTTTTGAAATGAAAATCTCTTCAGCACCGTTGTACTTTGAAACTTAATGAAACGAAACATCTAAAGAATTTAGCTTGCGAGAGAATGTGATAGAATACCCAGTATCCTCTTTGTGCGGTGCTTCGTAGCCTCCCCTCTCTAGTTCACTTTAGGTTTCATTTGTACCGCGTGTGAACTGCACCTTTTTATTTTTTTATTAAAATGATATAATTTGATTTTTTATTTTTTTACACTAGCTCCACACGAGAGGTGCTGAGCGAAAAATCCCTAGGGGCTGTATCATCTTTGGGGGTGCTGCGTGGAAGGTTTTTTTTACGGAAACGAAAGAGATCTGAGATCTGAGAAAGAAAGAAAGGAAAAGTGCAGTTAAGTTCGAGTGCTGTTAACACGCGGTAGAAGCGAAACTTTATCAAAACAATCGCAAACTATGAAGAACCAACGAGCCTTGAAAAGTGAGGTCGCAGACCTTACGTCGTTTCTGTTTTATATCTCAACCATTAGGAGCCTTGGTAGGAGTATAATGCTTTGCGGGTGGTGTACGCGTCATTTCAAGTTTCACTTCAAAATGGTATAAAGAGTGGGTAGGAAACTGGAGGTCAATGAATCCAGGGATGATTTGAGTACGAATCCACCCTCCCATGGTGCGAGGTAATGGGTCGGGAAAGTCAGGCTGGAGAGGTCAAAAAGTCTTCCTCAACCAGTCTCTCCCGTCTCAAACGCATCGGTCGCTATAACCTAGATAAACCACACCTCCGTTAAGTCACCATATGTAGCGAACACTTGGGGTGACCTATGGCGGGGGTATTGGTTATTCAATATACGGTTCCTCCCACCCACTCATCCACCTCCTAAATTATGTTATGATTTGACTTATAAGATACAGCGTATTAATTGTGAATAATGTAATTGTGTTAACAAAGTACAGAAGCATCATATAAAACACTAATAAAATAATAATTTTTGAAAGTGATAACGTAAGGGTCAAATAAAATTATTTTCCATTGTGTGAGCATGAATAATTGAGAGTTTTCTTTTATTCAAATTAAATTATATAATATTTTTACTTGTACGCCAATAATGGGCTACGAAGATGGTATTGAGTGACATATAAACCGATTACAAAATTCGGTCATTTTGCTCGAAATACGGAAACTCTCATTGAAATGGAAATCCAAAAAGCCCAACATCTATAAACTTTTATTGTCGAATTTGGCAAAGAATTTTATTGATGTTTAAGATTCTTTTTAGATCTGGCACTTTTGTCCGCTGAAATTTATCTCAATTTCGCATTTAAATCAATTTATGTCAGAAAAAGGCGGATAATCTCGCTACTTCGAATAACTCCCCAAAATATGATATAGGAGCTTCTACAAGAGCTCGTCCCATTAAAAGATGAAATATGACGTAACTCATGGAAGCCTTGTGTACTTGACCCTGTGCACGTCTTAAATCATGTTTTCCAGGGTTTACCACGCAGACAAAAACACTGTTCACATAATTATAGTACACATATACTTTTCAGATCAGTGTACGGTATTTAGTGGGTATGTAGGTAAGTTTACATAAAGCTACATAAAAACAGATTTTTTTGTAGCTTTATATCAAACTCGATGAAATACTAACGACAATAAAAAGAGACAACATACATCTACAGGATTTAGCCTGCGAGAGAATGAGATAGAATGAGACTTTACCTACGTACAGTACCTACGAAGCGTCGCGCTCGTCAAGCTGCGCGCATTGGCCGCTTTGATTATGAGTTCACTTTTCAAGGTTCCTATTGGTTGAAATTGTGTGAGTGAAGATTTCACTTCTACCACGTGTGAACTGCACTAGATTTTTTTTTAAATTTATCCGATTGTAATCGAGGAATTTTAAACCAAAATTGTAAAGTAAGAAATTATTTTTGCAACTTCTTGTTTATTACTATATCTTGTGTTAAAAAAAGTCAATATTATGTACCCAATAAGTAAGTATAAAATAGTAAGTAAGTATAAAATAAATAAATAAAACAATCCCAACTGGCATCTTCTAGAAAAAATGCTAAAAAGGTTAATTTCTTATGAAGGACAGGGGAAAATTAGACATCAAGACAAGGAAATTGGTCCACAATACTGTGGCATCCTACCTGAATTACTGCACAAGTGTAATCTTTCTGAGCAATAAAACACAAGTAAAAAAATGGAAATAATTAAAATAACAGAGGCATGAGCTCTGTATCGTGTTGTAGCAGATATCGTGAATACTAGAATAAAAACTATGCAACGCCAACTTAATATCTAAATGTATGTCAAAGATTACTACCCTTGTATTTATTTGTATGTTAAAAAATAAGGTGTTATTAGATTAAATGTTGAATAATGTAAATTCTTTAATTAATTCTAATTGTAGGGTTTATTGCTATTCTACGAGAAACTGTAACGATTTTAAGCTTTTTAAAAGAGGGGGGGAGGGCTAAGGTTTTAAAACTTTTTTGCGTTTTAATTTCTGAATGTACATAACGCAAGCATTGTGTCAAAATTTCAAGTAAATCGGAGCAAAACTAACAGAGATACAGCGTTTCAAGCGACTGGCCTTCATGCTCGATTCGAGTATATTTAGAATTTAGTAAAAAGCTTTTAATCGATTTTCTTTTAAACAACATTTTTGAATTTCGTGAACATTATATTTCAAATCTTCCTAACCGATCCTTTTCATATTTTGTACACTATTTTTATACATAAATCAACTGGTAGTAAGAAGGATTATACCATTTTTTCCATTTTAAAATAACAAATTACCGAATTTCTTAGGCGAAAATCGCGTTTTTCACTTCAAAATGCTGCCAAAAATAAAAAATAAAAATTTTAAAAAACTCCTGACTACCTAGAAAAACATATCACCTTTAAAACGCATTTCAATTTTTTGTTTCAAATGATCCGGTAACAAGCTCTGGAGTTCATAGCATAACAACTTTTTTTCGAGACGTTTTCGGAGATTCGCTCTCATGCACTATGTTATATATTGATATTTTCATTACATTCGCTACGTTATATATTGATATTTTTTTAAATATTTCAGATGTTTTACTTTAATATGTTTACGAAATAATTAAACCAATATAATTCAAATCACCAAAAAACATCATGAAAATATGCCCTTTTTTCGAGACTTTCAAACCTTACCCCCCCCCCCCCCCCCCCCCCTTAAAACAAATCTATCGGGAACATGAAACAATAATATTTACAATAAAGGTTTTAAAATGTTCAATGAATTCCCTGTAAATGTTTAGGAAGCTAAAAGTCTTGCAGTTTTCTGTGTATTATGTCTGAAGTCCAAACTTTTGTAAGGAGGTAGTAAATAATATTACAGTAGTTTTAGAAAAGACTTTCTTAGATACGTCAAATTTATAGCTAAATAAAATATACTTAAAAAGATAAATGTACCCAAGCCGAGTGTAATTTCAACCAATGTTTTCCATTTCCTCCAAAAATATTGAATAAATCCTATAGTTTTGATAAAAGCATCCTGCAACGTGGTGTACATGGTTCAATGAAAAATACAAACGAATTGACTCGGCTTCAGTGGCCTGAACCAACTTCAGTGACTTGAATAAACCTCGGTGGCTGTGTATCAACTTCAGTGGTTTGAAACAATTATGTAGAAACATGCGAGGCTCAAGTCACAATCATATTCATTGTTCCAGTGTAATTCAGAAGCAATAACCTTTGTCAACCATGCGGATCACTACCTAAATCAGACCGAACGTTCACAGATACATCAATTTTAGTTTTCAATACATAGTGTTTTTGTAAGAACGTAACAAATTCCACTTTCGAGAAATTTTTTTGCAAAGACGTCAAAAACATTTTGCTAACGTATTTTTGATTTGCTAAAAAGAACTAAAAAATGTTAACAATGTAAAAAGCTTTTCAGACGAGCACTTAAGATTACGCCGTGTAAGTATTTTTCGTATTTACAAGTAATTTCTTTTCAAAAAATTTCGACTCAAACTTGATTTAAGTAAATACATATTTTCGTGGTAACTTTTATTTCGCTAATGGTATATCTTTTGATTCCGAAAAGAAACTCTACCGGGATGACATAATTATATTCTAAAAGTTCATTGTAATGAGAAACAGGAGTTTTTGCTATAAATTGTTAGTATAATTTGGGTGGCAACGTGTGTGGGCATCGCCGCGCCGCCACGGGAACAATTTTTTGGAATATCAACAGCAAATTTTGAAGCAATTAGAAATAATACATAAATCAGCAAATTAAATACTTCAGTTATTTTGTAAAACCTTTTGTTATGTTAATACCTCACAAAAGTTCCAGCTGCTCCCAGTGAGACTATGGCATCCCCTATTGGGGTGTGTTGTGAGACTGAATGTAAATAAGTACCTGGCTATTCAGATCTGGTCACAAAGCACGGCTAAGGTCATTTTAAGCCTTATACCAGGGCGATACTGAGTGTCTACTTTATATTACTTCTAATTAATTAATCCATGGGAAAACCAAAATAAGGCTTTAAAAAACAATTATTAGAAGGATCTTGGCCTATGGAAGTGAGGCGGGAACACTGACAGTAAGGTCTGAGGAACAGCCGAACACCTTCGAAAAAAAAGGTACTTCGAAGAATCTTAGAAGCGGTGAGAGAGGAAGAGGCATGAAGAATCCGCCACAATAATGAGCTCTATGATATTTACCAAGCTCCCAGACTCTACCCATTTAAGGCTCCAAAGAAAAAGATGGACCGAACACGCGCACTGACTGCCAAACACACTTGTAACGAAGAAGGTTCTAACAGGACACCCGGGAGGTAAACGAAAGGCGGGCACACCCAGGCTGAGATGGGAGGATGATGTTAGGAAGGATGCAAGAGGATTACTCCATGTCGCAGATTGGTATATGACCGCCGAGGACAGAGGGCGGTGGAGGCTCATTTTGTGAATAGGATCTGGGGGCAGTGGGTCCAGAAGTGACGGACGTACGAATCCATCCCCCCCACAGCGGTGCATGGCAATGAGAGAGTACGGCTGTCAAAGGGACTCCCCCAACAACCTCTCCTTCCTTTTCTAAAAATACCCTCCACATAGCAACCCTAAAGATGACACAGGCTACGAGAGAAATTGTTCTCCTCAGGCTCTCCTGTGTGGAGCTAATGTAAACAAAAAATTTAATTTTTCGAAGAAAACTTCTTCATTAAGGGTTTTACTTTGTGATGGCATTATTTTATTTTTAATTAAACACAGATATCTTTGTACACATCGCTTTTATTTAATATACACTCAACATGTTTCGTGAGCGATGCTCACATCTTCAGGAGTTAAAGCGATGCTCACATCTTAAGGAGCGATGCTCACGTCTTCAGGAGTTAAAGTATATTAAAGTGTACAAAGATATCTGTGTTTTAATAAAAAAAAAATAATAAAAAAATAAAAAAAAATTATCTTAATTAATTTCGTATCCAGTCTTATTTTGACTATAATATGATATCTTGTTTTTGTGACATCTTCAATCACACCAGAATAAGCTCATTAAAATAAATGCTTTTCTTAGTTTGACGAGCAATTTTTTGCTTCATATAATTTTCTAATAAATTTATTATCAGAGATAAAGTCAAACGTAAGAAATCTACAATTTTTATTTTGGTTATACTGCACACGTTCAAACTGATGAAATAAAAAATAAATAGGTAGCCAAATTTTATTTCCATTGCGAATAGGCTTTGATTCACCAATCTGGGCTTATTTAAACACGTTTGAGTTCGGAACCTATTTCCAAAGCGGGTCAATATTCAGCAACCCCAAATGAAATGGTTCAGGCAATCTGAATGTATCCCGAAAGTTTGTAGAAGCATTTGCGCAGGGGACGGGTTTGTATTTGAATGTTCATCCAATAGACCGGGAGCGGCACTCCAGCGAGCCATTCTAACTACATTAATACCAAATCTCGCCTCAGTCGGGGTTCTTGTAGTGGCGCAGCAGAGAACTCTCCAACCCCGGGGCGGCTTACCTATATACCAAACTCTTCTATTGAATGTAAGGTGAAAGAAGTCTAGTGGTTGAGAACCGTAAAATGTTAGGTGTAAAAGGCATACGATGGCAAAGTTTATTATTTTTAGTAGTTTTAGTCTTTCTTCGTATAGTTAAGTAAATAATAGTAAACAACTGATAACCCTGTACAAATCACAAGCGCGCCCCACGGTTGAATTTGGCAGCCACCTCTGGTCTGGAGTTCCGAAATACCTGAAAAATACCCTCGACTCTGTGCAGAAACGGGCGGTCCGTTTGATAGATTCTCCCATCTTTTGACGGCCAGCGGTAAGGCTCTTGACTAGCATTACGAAGGTCGCGAGATCGAATCCCGGCGTGGCGAATAAATTTTATTTGATTAATTTGAGTTCTTCAAATAATGATTTTATTTACTTAACTTACCAATTCAACCTCGAAAAATCTTTTCTCTGTTGAGTTTTTCTTTAAAAAAAATACAAACTAAAAACATTGTTATTAGCATTGAACTTTTTGTAAGTTTTTATTGAAATATGTATGTTTATTCATCAATCATTTATTTTTTTAATATTATTGTTTTTACCTTAATATCTTGAAATGTAATAATTTCTCGGTAAATATTTTATGAACGTGTTAAAATAATATAAAATTGCGGTACAATCGAGATCCCTATTCATATCAGAGATTTTACTGTATTCTAATTACAAATAAAAGTCCAAATTAAAGGAGACGTGGTAGAGTGGGACGTCGTAAATCATGACCTATTAGTTTAGCTGTACTTTATGAGATCCCCGTATCATTGGCTGGTTTGGCTGAAACGGATGATGGCCACCTGATGATGACAACGGATGATGACTGGACCATAACATATGATTAAACTACTGAACTTATATAACATGTTTTTTTTACATTTTCAGCTCATAATTTTATTTAAATAAATGTCCACCTACACTGAAGCAACACCACAATTTCATCATTTAAATGTCTATTTGAAAAAATAGACATATAAATGATGTCTTTTCCACTAAATCGAATTTCAACCACAGCCAGATGGTTCAACTCAATATAATTAGAAATTAGAGAAAATCTGGCTTCACGAGCAAATTCATTTCAAATTTACCTAGAACAGACGGCTTAGTTCGCAAAATTGTACACGTTGAAATTGCCCGAGGCACTTGCCCGGGCTGCTCAAGTTGTCGCTACACCACCGGGCTGCAGACAGCGTTGTCCATGGCTTAGAATACCTCCCAACATAATAATAACAAGTTACTACTTCGCTAAGGGTATTAAATTGTTTATCATATCCAATTAACATAATTTATGAAAAGCGTTCAATTACCTTGCCAATTTATTAGTTTGTTGTGATGGTCTCAGAACAATAATATTTCTACCTTATATTGCATTTTTTTTATCAAATGCCAGTTATTTAAGGATTTTATTTTATTTATAACCTGTACCACCGAAATATATGCCATCATCATCATCATCATCATCTTCATCCCATTATCTTATTCGGGTCGGGGACCAATTGCATCGACAAGGCTGCTCCATACGTCCCTGTCTTGTGCTGACTGTTCGGCCTCCGTCCATGGCAGTCCCATCCTCTCCTCACACAGTTTCTGGAGTTGCCTCGCCCATCTGTGTCTGGAGCGGCCCACTGGACGTCTACACTCTCGAATCGCACTTAGTATTTTCCTCGGAATTCGGTCATCAGGCATTCTTAGTACATGCCCAAGCCACCTCAGTTGCGATTTTTCTATTAAGAGTAGCAGTGGTTCAATGTTTGGACCGTCGAGTTTCTTATATGGTCCCGTTTTGTAACCCCTGCCACTCCTCTCAACTGCCTCATTTCGACAGTTTGGACTCCAGAGCGTGTTCGTTCGCTTAGCATCCATATCTGGTGGCCGTAAGTGAGCGTCGGGCGGTATACCGTTTTAAACACTGCCATATTTGTCTTCATACTGAGCTCGGCTAAATACATGTCTAAGTAGAAAATAGAAATTTGCCAATTAAAATCATGTTTATTGTTCCAATGGTAAACAGTGCTTTCTTGTGTAAGTAGGTTAAGAAAAATGTTTATGTTATTTTTAACCTTGGAAATTATTTGAATGCGAAACAATAAAATTATCAACTTGTTTGTAGGTGTTAATGAATAGTAGGTATAAAATACAAATACATTATGGAAATATTTTGTTAACAATGTTTACAGATAACTTAATCAGACCTACTGTCAATTCTAGGATTTCGTTGGAGCTTAAGTTTCCTCAATTTAGGCAGAAATGAAGTTATTTTAAAAACATTTTGGAGACATTTCGTTTTCTTTTATTTTTTGCGGAATCACGGAAAGTTTCGACGGTATCTCTTACATAATAATCATTAATGTTGAAATATTGCACACTTTGCTTTTTCTAACAACTTCTTTTTGGTTGGAGACTGTAGAGAAGTTTTATTTTGCATTGTATACATATTTTTGATACTGTCTTGTCTTTCGCAAACACGAGGCAAAAAGTTTGCCATTTCCCCAGCCGCTAGTTAATTCCGGGAGATATCTAGTTCACAAAACTTACTGGTGCTTTATCAGAACTAAGTGGCATCCGACGATTCAAATATCCGGTGCGTAAACAAGGCTCGGATATTGTACCTCAAAAGCAGTGACTGTCTACGAACTTTAGTGAGATCATTAAAATAAAATTAGGATTGCTCTCAACTTACAATAATTGAATACAATAAATATACTGTAAATCATATAAAATTAATGCAACTTGTCATAATACTTTCTCTCTTCCGTCGTACATTTTTTATTGGTGTTTAAGTATTCTTATTTTATATATTTATCTATTTTTATTTTATTTAATTATCTGTTTAAAGTATGTTTACATTGGGTTTTTCGATGTCTGTTGAGACAAGCTTAGAGGTACATAAATGAACATATTTAAGGAACATATTTCATCGCCTCAGTTCTTATTTGTCCAACAGAACTGAGAACAAGATCACACAAGCTGAATTTTTTTTAACCTTCAAAACCCATGTAACCCCTTTAGGTTGAACCAGGGAGAGTAAATCGGCTTTTTCCTTGACATGCCGTCTAGATATATTCGTAGCAAATATTAATAATTGATGGAGCCCTTTTTGGTTTTATTTCGGTCCATTCACCGAATAGCTTTGTAGATGGTATGATGGAGAGGCAGTGCAGCCGTCCCTGCGCATAAAATGAGAATCAGCATATCTAATAAAAGTGCACCAGTGTTCAGATAGAACAAAAAATGGGTTATTTAATAAAAACAGTGTTCATGTGTTGTACACTGTGAAAAATTTCCGCTCACTTAGCCCGAGAGCGTAGGCATTGAGAGAAAACGCCGGAGGCGGCTGAATGCTCTCTCGGAAAATTAAACTCTTCTTGGAGCTCACCTCCCTCCCCCCACCATATATCGCTCCCACCAACGTCCCTTCACCAACCCATCCTGTGGAACTAGATAACCGGGGAGAAATTAATTATTAAATACAATGTATTTCTAATGATGCATTAAGCGCATTAAAAGAGGAAAATTAAATATTTAATTGAAAACAAATTTCACGCTGAGTGTAAGCCTGTTCTGCTTTATAAGCTTTTAGGCGTCCAACTTTGGACACACTATTTTTTCATCGTTTCGCCGATATGGTTTTTGTTTTACGCATCTTTGAACTGACGCAAATCAAAATGTCGCCATTGAAAGTTTCTGGCTGCGTTTTTGCTTATGACGGCAGTTTAGATAATTACTACATTAAATGTATCTGCATTATTATATTTTTTATATGTTTATATTAATACGCTAACAGGTGCCGCAGAGTTATTTTTCAAATTATTATTATATATTTTTTTTACAAATTATTCGAATTTGATCGACTTTTTCATAAGCTTCTCTCTGATTTGCATTTATGACTCCAATCTTTTGTACCTATAATGAAAATTCTCGCTGAAATAAATAAAAGTAAATATATAAGTAGAATGATACTTTTCCTACTATTACTAACGTGAAAAAAACTTTGGAACGACTTTGAAATAATCGCCACTTTTTTCTGTTTGACGGTTGTTTGTTCAATGGACAAAATGTAAATAATCAATAAGCAGCCATATGCCACTTTTAATAGGCATCGATTTTGAAAAGTAAACTACTATTAAACTTAATTAACTCATGATTCATCGGTTTCAGTCGGGATGGATGGAAAAAATGCCATAATAAGAAGATAACAACAATTCGAAGATATGAAAGAGAACAAGACACAGAAAAACAGACAAAGATAATGGATGCAACTGGGACTCGACCGTCTAACCGGGACGTATGCATTTACCAATTCCGCCATTACCACCTTCTGTCAAACCGTCATATTTGTCAATCTCATATTTCAAATTTTAGAATTAACAATAGTATCCTCAACTATTTTTTTCCAGGTAGCTACCCTTTTTTTTGGAAACAATCATTCTAAGAATTAGTTTGTAACCTAGATATCGTCTCGGAAAAATATATCTGATTTTATTAACATGGAACTACTGCTCTTTATGAAAGTCTAAATTAATATTATTTTTTTTTATGAAAAAAAATCTCTTTTTATAACTTTTGAGGGTTACTCCCATCAAAAGTTATAAAAAAATTGTTATGGAAAAAAATTTAATTAAATGAAAACCTTATTCAGTTGAAGTTATAGTTTTAATCTACTATTTATAATATCCGCTTTTTAATAATTCCGGCTTTTAAATAAAATGAAGTATTTTTTTAAAATATGTACTGCATTATAGGTATTATTAAATTGAAAATAAAGAGTTAACAAAATACAGGTAACTTCAAATATAAGAAACAAAATTCAGGTTACATGAAATATTACAGTTCAAGAAAATCTTTGTTATTGTTACTAATAATTTACATCGGTAAATCGGAGGTTATTTGAAAAACAAAGTGAAATAATATATTGTACAGGGTGTTAAAGAACTTACACATAAAATAATGTCCGGAGTCGCTGGTTAAGGCGGTATACAACCGTTATCGTTTTCGTTTGCTCAAAACTAACATTTTAATCATTTCCGGCGAATTTGTAACTATATAATTTTTATGACGAAAGATCCCTGGGGATGTAAGTTCTTTATATTTAAAAAGAATAAAAACAATGCCTTACCATAAATTTATTTTACGCACAACTATTTTAAAACTTTACATTCCGTTTTTCAACTGTAAAAATAGCTGAAAGTACCAAATTTTACTTTTCTAGACGTTGAACTAATAACTTCGGGAGAGAAACGTTTAGAAACAATCTCAATTTGGGAGGCGGTAATGGGTACCGCTGCCCCGGGAACCTTTATTGGACATCCAACACCTCTGCCATAGGTCACCCCAAGTGACGCTACGTTTGGTGATTTAGCAGGGGTGCCCGGGTTCATGGGGGTGAGGTTTGTCTAGGTATTGGAGGCGGATGACCAGGACAGACTGAACCCCAGATCCCTACCCACTACTTAAACCCTTTTCCTTCCCAGAACTCTTCTCGCCTTCCTTTCCTTAAAAAAACCCTCCACACAGCATCCTCAAAGATGACATAGGCCCTGAGGGATTTTTTTTTCCTCAGGGCCTCCTCTGTGGAGTTCATGTAAAAAAAAGAAACATCTTAAAATTTGTAACACTTCTTCAGAATAAATTAAAATGAACGCGGCGGCAGGATCGAATCTCCAGGCCCGCCAGGGCGAATTCGACCGTACGTTCGCAGAATACGCCGTGCCGCGGGAGTATACTTGTTTACACGTTTTCTTCGTTTACGTCGTTAAGATTCCCACATTATTTTTCTTCTTCTTCTTCTTTTTTGATAGGGCAAATTCGATAGTAGGTCCGTTTTTTCCATTTCTTTACTTACGTCGTTGAGATTCTGAATATATTTTAGGGTATATTGTTGTCTTAAAGTAAGTCAAGTACGCCCTTAACACCCTGTATACATCTAAAAGAATAACACATTTCATTCTGAATCAGGACAAAGTTTGAAGCAGCGTCCCGCCCGCCTTAAATGGAATTAATTACTTGCCCCACACCGTCCCATGACCCGCGATCGCGTTGGCAGCCAGAAGCAAGAAGCTACCCGCAAACAATAATATTGTTTGACGTCGCATTATTTAGAGGTCGAACTAATTTAAACTTCGGACAAAATACGCCCGGAATTTAAATTGGACTTAGTTTGGGGGAGGTTGTCAAATTTTAATTCGAATAATGAAAAGTTTTAAAATTATTTTTGTTTGAAGCCGGCATCTGGACATCCATACTTAATATTATAAATGCGAAACTGCTCGAGTTTGTTTATGACCTTTTCAGGCATTAACCAATAAAAAGACTTTAAAAATTCATTCACCAATAGAAAGCTAAATTATATACGCAGACTATATGTTGTATATAGTCTGATATATAGTATATAGACAACAGAAGCGACTAAATTACTTGTCAATTCGTACGTTGTTTCACGTCTGGATTATTGCAACGGAATATATGCTAGTCTCCCAAAATATCATATTAACAAATTACAATCCGTGCTACGCTGCGGCAAGACTTATCACCGGCGTATCTAAATACTCCCATATTTCTGAGCATCTCAAAAACCTTCACTGGCTTAAGTGTCCCGAAAGAATCCAGTTCAAGCTCTGCTGGATGATATTTAAGTCCCTTAACGGAATGGCTCCGGCTTACTTATCGGAAATGTGTATTCCAGAAAATTCCAATCCTCGACAATTAACCCTCAGGTCAGCAGCAACATCAGCTATCGGAAGGTTGAAGGAACCAAAACGCACACCAGATACTAAATTCGGTGAGCGTGCTTTCGGAGTGTCAGGACCTAAAGCCTGGAATGGACTGCCACACGAGTTAAGAATGATCACAGATTCAGCGGAATTTAGAGCTAAACTCAAAACTCATCTTTTCAGACAGTCTTATTCATAAGTTAAAAAAACCTTTCACCTTCGCCTTCACGGCCCACGACGTTGTAAATAACTAATTGTGTAAAATATAACCAAATTCTTATTTTAATCTTTTGTAAAGGTCATTTTATGAAAATTTTCAGTCCCAAAGAGCTCTAAATTCACTAGTCTTTCAAAATAAATACTAATTCAATTTTGGCATTAATCTTCTTATAAATGTAAAAGCAACAGCGATGGGGGTAGCAAAGGTAAATTCATGCAATGTCCAGTGTTTTCAATATAATGTCCTCCACGTGCAAAGTCATATCATCCCCAAGAATAAACTTTCTAAAAAAGTGTGTTTATCGGAAGTGACCTACCAGGTAAGTATGGCTCTGTATCTTTTTGTAAATAATAAAATTAGATAGATTCTAAGAATATAAAAAAAAAAAAATAAAAAAATAAAAACTGTAAAGCGCCCTTGAGGTGATTTTTCACAAAAACGGCGCTCTACAAATTGTCCAATTATTATTATTATTATTATATGATGGTAAGCTCTGGCGTTATGAAATTATAAATATTAATATATTATATTTGTTATACGTTTTCTGTCGCTAACAAAAGCGAGTTAATTGCAAATGTCAGAAAAAAATCATTCCCATGGAAACGATGTTGATATATTTGTGGGTTCTAAGCTGGTAGCAGTTCTGCAGCAGCCCCCTGGTCAGCTACTGCCCCAGAAAATTCAAATATTAGAATATGTTTTGTTTTTATTGGACAAGCTGGAATAAATGTCGGATAAGAGTTCCTACATTAAAAATAATATAATTCGTAACGATTATAAAGACTGAATAATAAAAAGTGTAATTTTGTATTATATTAACAAACTTCCAAATATTTAATTAAAAATAAACATCCGAAATGTTTGTAAGCGCATAAATTCCGAACGAATGAACAAAATTGGATAATTCTTTTTTTCGTTGTGAAATTTAGGTGGCAGGCTAGATGTTTGAAAACTGAATGTAAGGGAATGAATGTATGGAATGCGGGAGGGGGTGGGGTGGGGAAGAGGGGGGATAATTGATAAGTTCAATCGCTACAGTAATTTCCCGTAATACCATGCGAGCGAAGCCGCGGGGAAAAGCTAGTACATTATATTTCTGAACAGCCTGGTTAGTTGAAACAAAATATTTTTATGTCCAATTTTTCGTTTTCCTAAAAGTTTTTTCTTCGTTATTTCTCTGGATGCCCAAGAACCCAAGAAGTGTTCTGATATTTATAAATTCGTATTCAACGATTTTTATTTATTTCATTAGAGAATCTAGGATTGGTTGTTTCAAAAAATTTGATGGATTCATCAAATATTTGAAGTTGATTTCTTCAAATATTTGATGAATTCTTTTCAAGTTGTTATTATGTAGTTACAGGACAGTTGCTTCACAATACTGAAATAATCACAGAACTTGAATAGAACTTACAAAAAACGTGAAAATTAACTTCAAATATTTGATGAATCCATCAAATTTTTTGAAACAACACGTCCGTTCACCTTTTTTACAATACTTACCATCAGATCAATAATCCTCGTATTTAGAAGCCACACTAAGGATGGGTTGTTTCAAAAAATTTTATGGATTCATCAAATATTTGAAGTTGATTTTCACGTTCTGTGTAAGTTCTTTTCAAGTTCTGTTATTACATCGTTATAGGACAGTTGCTTCACAAAACTGAAATAATCACAGAACTTGAATAGAACTTACACAAAACGTGAAAATTTACTTCAAATATTTGATGAATTCATCAAATTTTTTGAAACAACCCGTCCTAACTATTTGGTCGAAAAAAAGCTTTAAAAAAGGAATTATGTTTCGAATTAGTCAAGGATAAATTTTTTAATTTTTAATTTGAAATAAGAGATTGATAAAAATGACTAAAAAGGTAAGAGTTTCTGTTGTCAAATTGTTTGAGACGCTTGTAAAATCAGAGATCCTGGGTTCGAGTCCACGTTGCGACCGTTAGTTTTTTGAAGTGAAACTTCTATAGCACTGCTGTGATTTGGATTTCGGATGAAACGGAAATGACCATTAGTCACTTGCGCTCATCGGCCGCTTTAATAATGATGTCACTTTTAAGGCCTCCTATTGGTTGGGATATGAAACGGAAATTACGTGAGGTCTGCGCTCATTGGTCGCTTCGATTATGACCTCACTTTTCAAGTATTGGTTGAGATTGTTTTGGTAAAGTTTCGCTTCTACCGCGTGTAAACTGCACTCGATTTTTTTTTCTGCGTCTTGTTCATTTACAGATTTTTTTTAATTCAGATTTATTAGTATTATCTTCTTCTTCAATGATATATTACATTGATAGGTGTAACCTTTAAAATTATAATAAAAGAGAGAAAAACAATCGAGTGCAGTTCACACATGGTTGAAGTGACACTTTCGCCCACACATTCTCAACCAATAGGAGCCTTTAAAAGTGAGGTCATAATCGAAGCGGCCAATGAGCGCAGTTTGACGCTTCGTAGGTACATTTCCGTTTCATATATCAACCAATAGGAGCCTTGAAAAGTGGGGTCATAATCAAAGTAGCCAACGAGCGCAATCGTAGGTACTGCAATGCGTCATTTCCGTTTAAAGGGCTGAAGAAGTTTCACTTCAAAAATTTATTATATTTAACCATATTATTTTGTGAATGATATAACTGATGTATTTTATAATGTAAACATATAAAATACTGAAATGTTTTTAGCACCCATAAATATCATCGGAAAGGGTATTTATTTTTTTTCAATTGGTTAAGATGACCAATCCGAACAACCTATGATTTGTGAAAAATCCCTAGAATCGTCGTGGAAAAAAGCTGACATCACAACCACTTTAGCTGATAACACTTTCATATCATTAACATTTTAAGCCATTGAAATTGATTAATTTTCATGAAATAATTTCGATATGGAAATGTTTTATCAATTTCACCAAAAAATGTAAAAACGGAAACGTCTCCAAGCACTTTTTATTCATATTTAGTGATAGGTAAAGATTTTTTAGTTGGAAAATATTATTCGAGACATATGGTAGATATTAATTTAATTTTATCATCTGTAGAGCATATTAGTTTCCATTATTTACAAACAATGAAAATTCCCCTGCGGATGAAATTTGGTGAAATTCCAGAATTAATTTCCGTTATGGTTTGACTGCGGTCAGGAAATAATTACTATTTTGATGCCACGAGTATTGGAAGGTTTATTTTTATATTTGCTCCACATAGGAACCCTAAGGAAAATAATATCCATCAGAGCCTACGTCACCTTAGGGGAAACTGTGTTGAGAATCTTTTTAAGGAAAGGAAGGAGAGGAAATTCTGGGAAGGAAAAGGTATGACGGATGGATAGGAATCTGGGGGTGTGACGGACTTATGAATGTGGTGCAAAGCGATGGGTCGACAGAGTCCAGCTGGAGAGGTTAAAATACCTCCCTTAACCAGTCTCTTTTGATCAGACGGTGGGCAGAGATCTCTCTAAAATCCAGACAAACCTCACCCCATGAACCTGGCACCTCTGATAAATCACCAAACATAGCGAACTTCTTGAGGTGACCTACGGCAGAGGTGTTGGTTATCCAATAAATGGTTCCAGGGCGGCGGTACCCATACCTATCTCCCATATTAAGTTTATCAACTTTTAAAAATTAATTTTTTTAAAGCTGTACGTACGCCACTTACGTCTGTAATTTTTAATGCACTCTGCACTATCTTGTTGCTTTATTACTATTATGAGCACTCTACTTTTCGGATTACAAAGTTAATTTTTTCAGTTTTATTTGTAACATGCATGTGATGGAATGAAATTAATGTCAATTCACTTCAATGGGACGTGAATAAATAGACAAATAAAAGCCGAAATAAAATATGAATAATTCCTCGAAAGGCGCTAAGTTTCCAGAAACGAACTTTTTATCTAATGGACACGGGGTTATTAATAATTTAAGGAAATAATTTAATGGAATTTGGATTGAGAGAATTCTCAAAGTTGGTAAATTCTAGAGCACAACTTACAACTTCCGCAAGCCTTTGAGCCTTAAGGTGGGACGATCATGTAAATCCTGTAAACTTGACAGTTCATAACGGGAAAAGTCTTCCCAGTTGGACGGTAAAAAAACAGTACATCTTTTTTATATTGTAAAAAAAATATATTGTACCCTTAATATTATGATTGACCATAAAGAAAGTTTCAATTTAATTCAATAATTCCACATAGGTACCCGTGCACGCCGAAGCACTTCATATGTCATAGGATTTAAAATTTGAATAATACAATACTTCCTGTCATACAAGGTTTTGTATTTTGTTACTCGTATATACGACGCGGTGTGGATAGTAGTTTGACAGACATCTTTAATCAAATTTAATCCCATTAAATATAAGCAGAGTACAGGATTGCTTTCTAACAAAAGTAATTATTTAATTAATTTTTTTTATTTTTTTATTAAATATGTAGCGATCATACAATAATATCCGCTACTCATGAGTTCGCGAGAAAGATCTACAAATCGCAATGCATTTGTTTACGTTTCACGCCAGCCAGCTAAGTACTTGTAACAGTGAGTCGCTACCGGTACCTACCTACCTGACGAATAATAACATCTGCCACCTCCTCGAAAGTTCCTGCACTACTCGAGCACCTAGGTGACGAGAACATTCGAGAGATTTCCCGTTTGGCGTCGTGGCCCGATTTCACGGCGTTCCAGAACATTACTGGTTTCGTCGCCCATGCTATAAAAGCAGACGCAGTCCCGAGCGCGCCCAGTCAAGTCGCATAATTTCAGTAAGTCCATCTCGAACGGCCCTCGCATAATACGCAAGTGAGATAAACACTTCTGCGCAGTTATCAATATGTGATCATACAGCTAATCACGTGTGACACGCAGAGCAGGGGAACTACGGCAACTCATCGGATCCCCCTGTACACCTTCAAGGCTTCTTTCTTCCATCTTCACCGCAGCATCTCGTTGTCCTGCCCGGTCGCGCTACGACAGAGATGCTTTCATCCCGTAACAACAAAGCTCGTCGCGCTTTCTGTTCGGGGTTCATCCTGACATCTGATTATCGAAGCCCATCGTGTTCCGCTTCAGATCTCATCCTCACCAAGGTACAAGGTTCCTGCGTCACGTGTGTGTCCGACCCACTGTGACACATAGCCGCCATATCGCGTTACTACCACGTCGATCGACCGCCTGGATCAGGTCTTCTCCACCACGCACGGTGTAGAGCAACGCACCGGTGATCTGAAGATCTGGGATCTTCACCGCCGCATTCACGACCTCATCACGCCACGACCTACGCACCTGTCTACGCTTCGCTCTCACTTCGCCCCGCTCCGACTCCAGCTACGTAGCTCAACAATAAATGACTTCGACTCACTACTACGACTCACCGTCTTTCATTCATCTCTCACTCTCCCTCCGTCTCCATCGACACCCGGAGTTCGTTCCCTCAAATATAATGATACAAAGGTTACATGTTTTTATACATCAAATAAAGTTTTAATTTCAAAAATATATTAATTAATATTTAGAGCAGAGCTCGAGTTAAAAAGGCGGAGAAAACGAATGTAAGGCACAATTAAACAAAGAAAAAATAGTATTTTTTTATGTGTAAAACAAAAGATACATATTTAACGATAGATAGATTTAAAAAATATATAATACTAGCTTTTCCCCGCGGCTTCGCTCGCTTGGTATTACGGGATATTACTGTAATGCTTGCATTTATCAATTATCTCCCCCCCCCCACCCCACCCCCATCCCCTCCCGCATTCCATATATTCATTCCCTTACATTCAGTTTTCAAACATCTCGCCTACCACCTAAATTTCATAATGCTAAAGAAAAAAAGAATTACTTATCCAATTTTGTTCATTCGTTCGGACTTTATGCGCTTACAAACATTTCGGATGTTTATGTTTATTAAAATATTTGGAAGTTCGTTAATATAATAAAAAAATACTCTATTTAACATTCAGTCTTAATAATCGTTACGAATTATATTTTTAATATATGAACTCAAATCTGACATTTATTCCAAGCTTGTCCAGCGCCCTTGAGGTGATTTTTCACAAAAACGGCGCTATATAAATCATCCAATTATTATTATTATTGTCCAAAAAAAAAAACTAATTCTAATATTTGAATTTTCTGCAGTAGTAGCTGACCGGTAGACTGAGTACCTACCTACCAGCATAGAGCCCAAAAATATATCAACATTGTTTCCATGGAAAAGATTTTTTTCTGACGTTAGCAAAAACTCGTTTTTGTTAGCGACAGAAAACGTATAAAAAATATAATATATTAATATTTATAATTTCATAACGCCAGAGCTTACTATCATATATAATTTAGCTTTATATTGGTGAAAGAATTATTAAAGTCTTTATGTTGTGTTATGCGTGAAAAGGTCATAAACAAACTCTTATGTTTGATACAAATCTTTGGGTGGCCGGAATAATTGTGGCACTTCATCATTTCTTTGAAAAGTTATTAAAAGTGATGAAAAAACAGGTTATATTAGGGGTTAGGTACAGAGCATTTTTAAAAGTGAAACTTCATTAGCACCTTTCTATTTTGAAATTAGTTGAACCGCGAAATAGTGACAAAATAGTGATAAAAAGAGACAAATGCACACATCTATAGGCTTTAGTCGGCGAGAGAATGAGATAGACTTATCGGTCTCCTCTTTGTGCGGTGCTTCGTAGCCTCCCCACTCTTGTCTACTTTAGTTTTCTGAAGGTTTCACTTCAACCACGTGTGAACTGCTTACATTTTTTTGACGTGATAACGTCTTATAAATCGACGAACGCCGGCTGCATGCACAAAAAAACATGACTCATTGTCACGTTCCGCCTGAGTCGAGCGTACGAATAAGCGATAGAGAGGTACAGTCGGCCTATGCGTTCGGCTTGTGGCGTATCTAACTCTTTTCCACTCCATCGTTATTATATGACGTTATCACATAAAATTATCGTTTGTAAACTGACTTTACAGACAACCAAATTTTTTTTAAGTTAAACTTATTTAGCATCGTCGGGATTTGAAACTAGATGAAACGGAAATTACACTAAAAGGAGACAAACACATACATTTATAAGATTTAGCCTGCGAGAGAATGAGATAGAATAAAACCTTAACCACAGTACCGACGAAGCGCCGCGCTGGCCGCGCTGGCCGCGTTGGCACTTTCATTGTGAGCTCTTTTTTCAAGGCTCCTATTGGTTGAGATTGTGTGGGTAACGTTTCACTTGTACCGCCTGTGAACTGCACTCGATTTTTACTTTTTTAATTACTTTTCAAAGGGTTGTTGAAATGCCACCTTTTTAAATAGGAGAAAATCGGAAAAATACTTTTTTGGATGCGAGGTCATACACAGAATTATCTACTTGTTAAATAATTCCATATAGACGATTTGTAATTTTCATGATTAGTTTTTGCCTTATGCATACTATGGTTGCGTTAACTGCTCCACAGAGAGGAATGCAGAATTTCCCAATTAAATAGTTCCACAGACGATTTAGAGATTCCACGATTAGTTTTCGCGTGATGGCTGCCGAGGTACACCTGGGATCGCTATCGAATACTGAACTAGTGGACGATGCAAGAGGAGTATCCTTTAAGTGCTCGCTAAACCAATATAGCCATATCCCGGTACAACGCGATCCAGCGCTCAATGGACTAAGTGTGGCGCACGCTTAATTTAACGATATTACTGGAACTAAAACTCCTTTTGAGTTTGTTTCTCAGTTTTCTGTACATATCTGTACAAAGGTATTAGTTACATCGTCGACTCAGTTCTTAATTGTCTAAACGATCATTAAAAAAATTTACAGGCGGAGAAGCTTTTCTTTCATTATTTCAATGAGACATTATGATAGGTGTTTAAGATAAAGCTATTTTCGTAAAGGTAAAGGTCTCATTAGTTTAAAATATTCTTAGTTACTTTAATTTTCATTTTAAAGTGGAGATTGAACAAAAACGATAATGGTCGATTGGTCAATTAAGAATTAAGGCGACGATATCATTTATGTTCTTTGGTAATAAATAGTGACGGCTGACTAGTGACAAATGTAAATTTCAACCAAGAATAACAACTAATTGCATGTTTTTAACATCTTTGTATTTTTTGCGAATACCGCACATAAGTAACAAATACTCCCAATTGTTTGGAGACAGTGAAACTATGGCAACGCTTTTAAATATTTACACTATGCAACTTAGTATAATACGATACAAATGTACCACCTCAGCCAGGAGCACTCCTGTCCCGGTAAGGCCGGTGCACCAGGGGGCACTGATTTTTTATTACTTGGAATACGCGCTCTGAGGTAAGAAGGAGGTTGGGTATACATGGCAAACTAATAAGCAAATATTAAAATTTAGGATGGGTAGGAACAAAAAAATTGATTGTACCTTATTTTGTTTGTTTTTTGGCTTTTCGTGGTGCTTTTGATATCTTGTATTTTCTCGGCTCATCTCGGTTATTTTTGTTTCTTCTGGTTACTATTTGATCTTCGTGCTTTTTCTCAACTCTTCTTGACTCTCTTAGTTTCTTTCTACCTCTTATTACGTCATCCCGCCTTCTCGTGAAATTTCTTAGCTATTCTTGCCTCTTCTTTCCTATTTTTGCTTATTTTTTCTCTCCTTGCTTCTTCTTGCCCCGTATTGCTTTTGTTTGCTAGTCTTGAAGCTTGAATCTTATTGTTTCTTAGAATCTTATTGACTTGTCTTGATTTTTCTTACTTCTTTGTGCTTCTTCTTGCTTCTTCTCACTTCTTCATGACTCCTCTTAGCTCTTCGAGACTCAACCTGTTTCTTCTCGCGTCATCTTGCCTATTTTTGCTTCTTTTTACTCTTTCTTACTTCTCCTAGCCTCTTCTTGCTTTTCCTTATCTGTTCTTAGCTCTTCGTCTCTCTTTTTGGCTCTTCTCGGCTATTATCTTCTTGATTCTTCTTTTTGTCATCTGCTGAATCTACCCGCATTATACTACCTTTTCAAGTCTTTTCTTGCTTATTGGTGACTTTTCTTTCCCTTTATAGCTGCATTTTTGCTCATTTTGGCTCTTTTGGCTTATTTTTTGCCTCTTTTTGCTTTTCTTAGTCTTGTCTGGCTTCTTTTTACTTTTTTGCGTTTCTTTTTACTTTTTTTTGTCCCTTCTTTTGGCCTTTCTTGTCTCTTCTTGCCTCATCTTGGTTCCTTTTTTTCTTCCAGCTTCCTGTTGCTTTTTTGTGTCCACTCTTATTGGCTCTCTTAGTCTCCTGCCATCTTTTGGGTGTTCTTGGTCGTATAGGTTCTTGTTTCTAATTTTGTATTTCATCGCCTCTTATTTTGTTTCATCGTATTTTATTTTGCCTTTTCATGGCTTTTTTACCATCTCACACTTTTCTTCTTGCCTCTTCTTGACTTTTATTGTCTCTTCCTGCCTGTTCTTGCTTCTTCCTACCTCCTTCTATTTCTCTTTTTGCTTCGTTATTGCTTTTTTTGCTCTTTTTTGAATATTCAAATTACACATATGAGTGAATAAACTTATTTACGAATAAAAGACTACGTGTCTATACACTAAAAATACCGATAAAAACAGACTGAAAATAAACAGGGAATATCCAAAATAAATACTTAATAAAATGAAATTGACAAGATTCGTTTGAAACCGAGTTCGTTAAAATAAATAAATCAACCAGTAAAAAAATACGTAATTGGGCGGTGCCATCCGTGCGCTTGACTTCACTTTGTAATTTTTTAATTTATTTTTACCTATTGATTTTATGAATGCATTCATCCAGCGCACAAAAATCAGTCTTCATAATACCAGACAATTGTGACCCATATCGGTCAACGCTACTCTGCCTGCTTATCCGAGTTCCTTGCCTAAAAAAACCTTCCGCATCCGGGTCCTGCAAATTGATATTAGCAACAATTCGTGGCACTTCATGGCACGCCAAGCGTCCTAAAGGTTATACACCCCTGCCCGGGTCCGCGAAAATGGATATAATATTACGCTGTGATGAATTAACAAATCTTCAAGCAATAACAAAAGTTGAATAAAAAAGAGCTTCTTATTTTAGATGTCGTAGAGCAGAAAGAATTCGCTTACAATCATGCAAAACCAAATGTCACAAAACAATCATTATGCTTCCACTAAAACACCATGGTAAAATTATTTTGTAAAACACTTTTTTTGTCAGAATTTATTTATATCTACCATGTTAACTTTGTTTTTCTATTGTTAATCCAATTGCGGATAACAAATTGCTTCACGCTCGATCCAGTCCAATTTTATTCAAACCAATTCGTCCTGAGCAAGCAACAACCAAAATATCGCGAATGTCCCAACAGAATCTTGGTAGAGTTGTTAAGTCAACATGTTTTTCATTTGGACAAAGTACCGTCTAGTGCTAGTTGAATGTTTGTCCTTCGTGTCCCCGACTCGTGCAAAGGTGGCGCTTATTTCGAACACAACATATCCCACAGGTAATTTAGCCACCAAGATAAAAAGCATTTAAGCGAGAGTCGGGCTAGCAACTTACAATCAACTCTCTGTGTGCGCTGCTCCAAAGATAAAAGCCAGTTTTTGCAGAATTTTCTTACAAGGCTTTTGTATTTTTATGTGTACAGGTACAGCATTAGTGAGTCTCACTGTTGGAGGCCGATTGTATGGTATCCTACGTAATGTAGATGTTGGGGAAATGTGTTTTTAATACGGGGATATAAAAGGAAAACATTAGCGTCTGAAGATATTCTATAGGAACTGCTTAGCATTTATTTTATAATAAATATATACTCGTATCACTGACAGTACCTACGGATACTAAAAATAAAGTGAAACTGCAAAATGTTTTTTTTATTAGATGATTCCTAATAAAAACATATTTTTTTAAAAAACTGTTGCGAGTATAACTCAAATTTATTTATTTATTTTTTAGCGACTATGTAAAAAATTGTACATACAAAATATAATGATGAATTTAATGTAAAATTATTGTTTTTCTTAGTCCTCCTCACTAAGGGGTCCTGTACCGAGGCGGACTAAAATTATTTAAATATATTGTTCCTATACTTTTTTTACCACTTTTAATTAAAAAATTCCTAGGAATATTATTCAACGCTTGTTTACAGTGCTTAAAATGTGTCATTAATAAACTTTACCGATACACACAGGGTGTTAAGATACCTGACTTTCTTTAAACAGTGTTTCCTGATGTCGTTTGCAATAAAAAACGTAGATGATAAATATATGAAATAATAAAATGACACTTTGGTTCACCGGAGAATTTTTTTTCCAAATAAAGTCAGGAATCGCTGGTTAAATTAAGTTAAAAAAGTCTTTTAACCTCATATAAAATTATTAAATTACCTACATACAAAGTTTTTCCTTTTCACTGAAAATAATGTGGCTTATTATTTATTTCCAACGTTTCACATATAAATCGCATTTACTCCCGTTCGTTTGACAAAATATATACGATTTCCCGCGCTTACGCTAGCAATCCATATAAGTTCAAATTTACCACTGCATTCAATAAGTATTTATTTCGCGAGCGACAGTTTCATGCATACAAAGTACCATATCATTTTCCCACACGAATAGACGGAGCAACCCGATCGAATATTTTCGCGTGTAAAATTTGTCTCAACCAATAAAACTGGTATCGATTTGTTGCCACCACTTTCAGTTTTATTTCGAACCAATTAACACACTTCATGTTCGTGTTTTATTGTTCTCTGTAATCAGGTCGATGGATCATTCAACATCGAGACCTCATACCATATTTTCACATTACAAAATATGTGTATATGTACCAACTAACCGATAAAACACCAAAATCCTTATTTCGATTGTGAGTAAAAAAATTTCTTAAAGAAAATACCTGCGCTTACCGTTTAAGTTCCGCTCTCTTTCGCTCGCAACCTTACTCGCTTCTCCGCCCAGTCTAATCTATCTACCACTTACCAAATATGAATATAAAGATGAAAATGAGTGTGATTCTTCCGCACCTCTTTGACGTTAGCATAAAAAATATTTTTATTCTGAGAATCGTATGAATTTGATGTCGGCTCTATACTGCTCTACAGTCGTCGTTTGAATATTTCAATCTGGACTTTTTTTGCAATACCAAATTCAGTGCCTCACCAAAATTTCGGCCAAAGGGAGAAAACGATTTCCTTTTATACTTTTGTATTTTTTCCCCGAATACGGTCAATGGAATCCTTTATATTGATGACTTGGCGTGAATTTCTTATTCCTAGGGAATAGGTACGTAGCATTCATGTTCCTTTCTGCGTCTCTTTTGTTATCGCTGCCGGCCTCATAAAGCTTCTAGTGTAGCTACTTTGTTTTAACATAATAAGAGAGGGAATTAATTCATTTCTTTTCAATGATGACGGAGTAATCTCTCGAACAAAAGTTTAGTTTGCCATTAACGGAATATTCATTAAGGGGGTATTCTAGTATAGCAGACCGAATTTCGGGCGTTTTTTATAAATTTTTATAATTTATTTATTTACATTTTAAAAATTCACAATTTTTTTTTCAAAATATGTATTTTACGAAGTTACACGCTGTTGAAGTAGGGGGTAAAAAAAAATGTTTCCATCTTGTCACGATTTCCACTCTTCTGGTCATTTGAAAAATTAGAAAAAATGTAGATTCTTTATCAGTAAAAATTTTATTATGATAGGAACCAAAAAAACAAAAAAATATATATTTTCTCGCAAAATTGTGGCTACACAAAAAAATTATCTTTTTCAGTTATTTTTTAACTTTTCCGAGTTTTTAAGTATAGTAAAAATTAAAATTTGGATTTTTTGTTGATTCCTACCACAATAGAAAGTACAAAATTAATTCATGCCAAATTTCAAGAAAAAGATATGTGACAAATGTCTCGAAAAAAGTAGTTTCGAGAAAAAGGCGTTTGAAGTTTTGTCATATTTAGATTCTAGTTAGATTCCTTCGATTATCACGACACTAAAATGGCTATAACTTTTAAATTAGTTCGAATTTCAAAAAATCCTTTTAAGAGATATTTTTATATATCCATCGAAATATGAAGAATTTTTTTTTTTTTAATAGACTAGAATACCCCCTTGAATCGTAATGTTATTTCAAAAGCTCGTTAGATAAATAGTGACGTTATTTCTCTAAACCTAAAATTGAGAATCTTAAATTATTGTTGATGACATTGTAAAGCAGCTCGTGCATTTTTTAGTTCAAATAATAGTATTTAATATGTATAAACTATATGTAAACTATCTGTTTGACATACTGCAGGGGCCCCGTGACTTTCATGCACACGGTAAACGCCAAAGAGATCATTTACTCATTCTCCCCAGACATAAAACCGCTGTGCTTGAGTGTAGTTTCAGTTACTCATCATCAAAACTTTGGAATTATTTATGTACCACTGTCTATTCAAATGTTGACATCGTCGCAATGCTTCAAGACGCTCTGCGACGAATGGTAGCTGACTGCACAGTCAACCGCACAACATATTAATTGATAAAATTAAAGGAATATCCAGGGTTTAGGTTTTGATTATATTACTTAATTTTATTTTATTTTATATATGAATTGATTTTATTTTATGTTTGAATTGTTTATATGTATTTGAATTGTAATATTAAGAGTGTTTGCTTTAATTTGAAAGATTTATTATTTTTTACATTATCTACATTATATTATGTGTATTAAATAAAAGTTTTGATTTAATTATTTTTAAAGTAATTTAATTTTTTCGTTATTATTTATTTTGTGTATTATATCAAAGGCACTGCTGAGAATCAGCCACATTCCAGGAGAAGTCCTTAATGTATAGCAGACCTTTTTGTCAATAGAATCAATGATAAATAAATAAAACGAATAAAGTTGTAAACATCTATTGATGAATAAATATTATTATTAGGAGGCGAAATGCGGAGGCAAAAACATTGTGAATGGCGAACGATATGCTGAAGTAGGCCAAAACCAAATGTTCTTTTATAGCTAAGTCTGTTGGCCCCATAAAACAAATTAGACCGGTCAAATAACGAAAGTTTAATTGTTTCGCCTTTAATAATTAGCGGCTATTGAATTTTAGTTTGGCCTCCGCATTCCGCCTCCTAGTTATTATTATTATTGTACTATAAAGCACAAGCTAAGGATTGTCTTAAGCCAAGGCACGCAGGTTCCTTTTTCAACAGATGTATTAATAAAGCCCAAATATATAAATATATTTTTTTAAATAAAACATACAACGAAGTTGCATTCCCATGAGTTATCAAAACTCATTAAGGCATCGCCAATTGGTACATTTGAAAAGATAAACCCAACCCAACCCAATATGCAGACACAATAAATGAAGAAAAATTAATTATTATTAAATACCGGATACGACGAACGAATAAACGATAGAAATCATACAAAATTTTAGGCGTCCTAGGTTTACAGTGAGAAAAATAGGTCATCCACAGATGAGATCGGGTGCTGGCTTTTGGAAATGAAAATTATTTTTCCTTTTCAAAATAGTATTGATGATTTTTTTCTTTTTTTTTAAATAATATAAGTTATATTTGCACCACTTTCCAGCAAAGATATTTTAATATAAGAGCTACGCTATGATGGCTGCTTGACTGTCGCCCGACTGGTCTAATGGCCATTGCTTGAATACGGAATTTAGTTGCTTTTTTAAGTAAGTATTGGTTAACATATATAGTTTGAATACGGAAAGAATTCGTTCATTTAGTTGATTTTTTTTAGGTGTGCAGAAGTATCGGTTAACAATATCGGCGACACCCACTCAATAAAAACTGCTGATAGCACATCTCATATATTCCAATATCTTTGCGTTCTAAAGTGAAAGACACTCAGTATCGCCCTGCTGAAAGATTTTAGAATTGAAACGTTGGTTGAAAAGGCTTAAGCCATGTTTGGTGACTAAATCTGTATAGCCAGGAACTTCCGCGCCTCCCTCTACCCCATCTTGCACTCCCCACTTTCTCACAAAGCAATTGGATGCATGGATGCCATAGTCCCACTGGCTTCAGGCGGTTGGGAGCAATTTTGTTGTATTGTATGAACAAAGATTTTTTTTTTCAAAATTTGTGTAATGAATGATTTATTTTATATTGATTGTTTTCAAAAACTGAAAGATTCGAAAACCCGATGGCCCACAAAAAAATTGCTACGTTTAGTGACTTGGCAGGGCTGTATACTGTACGATCAGTCAGGTGTACCGTCAGACCAGTTGGAAAAGACCCAATTTAGCCCTCTTCAGCCGGACTCTCCAACCCATGACCTTAAACCGCAGTGGAAGAGGTGAATTCACACGTCTGTCACTCCTTCACAGAACTTCCACTCCTTCCTTTCCCTAAAAAGTCCCTCCACTCAGCATCGCCAAGTGCCTCCTAATGTAAAAAATGTAAAAAAATGAAAATGTTTTTTCAAAAAATTTTGAAAAAACATTTTCATTTTCCTGGATTTTTTTCTGCAATAATATGCAGTCTGCTTGTTGTTGCAGGTGACACAACAAATTCTTTGATGTTGTAATGGTAATTGTAGTTTAAACACAAGATGTATTGTAGGGTTAAGTTAAACATGCTTTTGCAAACTAAACGATCTGCGGTAAGATGAAATCATTAAATGCGGCAATGAATTAAGTTGCGCATAAAGTTATAAGGTGCTATCAAAAATACATACCTAATAACATTTCATTTGAAGTTCGCCTAATAGTATTAGCCAGGCATATTCCAAAGTCAAAGATCGATCGGCTACGGAGGTCGTCAAAAAGCTCGTAAAACATTTTCAAGCGTACGCCGCGCCGAACTCAGAAGAAAGTTAATTTATGGGCGTGTTTTATGCGGTGCGGCTACGAGCTGACCACTCGAAACATTCTCCTACTTCGTCGCGCCTCGTCTCGCCTCGCCTCTCCTCGGTCCGGTCTTGTTTCAGGTCTTTTGATGTTTTAATTAAAGGTGAAATTGTTTTGCAACGAGGTGGCAGCCATACTGGTTGGCCAGGCGAAAAATAAATTTCCTACACACGGAGGAACTAATAAAGTAGGGCAACATTATGCTTGGTTAGATAGCAGGGTATTTTTTACGGCCATCCCTGAACCTCTTTTACCTTTTTTTTGCCTTTCCTTAAACAGAGAGATTGTTTCTGGGGATAAATCATACTTAGACATTACCTACCTACGTGCTTATTTGCGCTAGTAATTTAGGGAAGATATATCTCTGCGGTTACGTCACAAGTATATTTTTAATGTACACTGAGAGTTACTATAACTCGTTGTTGTTGGAGAAGTTGCATTGTACTTTGTATTACGGATTTGTGAAAAGATATATCTTCAAGTGACTGTTAATCCTTGTATCCATCGGCAGTATAAAAATATAACATTATCCTTTCCGAAATTACACCAAAAAAATGCTTCTGTTATCACGGGAACAATGGTGGAGTAGTTGGATATTTGGGTGACGCGGCAGTTGATCCACCGACAATTGGCCCCCAAAATGACATGAGCTCCACACAGGAGACCCTGGGGAAAATAATTTCCCTCAGATCCTATCTCATCTTTGGGGATGTGGAGGGTTTTTTAAGGAAAGGAAGGGAAGGAAAGTTCTGGGAAGGAAAAGGGTTTAAGCGGTGGGTAGGAATCTGGGGTTCAGTGTGTCTTGGTCATCCGCCTCCAAGACCTAGAGAAACCTCACCTCATGAACCCAGGCACCCCTGCTAAATCACCAAACGTAGCGAACCACTATGGCAGAGGTGTTGGTTATCCAATAAAGATTACCCATTCCCGCCTCCCAAATTGAATTTAGTATAAAATTATAATTTTTTATGCAAAATTTCCCAATTTCCCAATTTCAAATATAAAATTTATTTCAAAAATACTTTTAATAAGTGTTGACTGTGTTGATTTGTTTGTACTTATGCGCTGGTATACATAGTATTTTTCCTTGATGCATTTGAATGAAAATATTTTTTATACTTTTGGTATTCGACGGTACATCCTCTCTGCACAACCCTCCAGGGTCATTTAGTTATATTTTGTCTAATTAGGTTTACCATATTTTCTAAAACAACTGAACATTGTGTATAAGTACGCCGATATTGGATAGGTTTCACAAAACTTTCAAGTTAGTTTTTTCATTAAAAATTGTATCATAGGTTTTTCAGTGGAAGATGATTCTTGGAACTAGGTGGCAGCATGCAAAACGCGCGCCCAACACTTGTACACAGTTGACATTTGTCACAAGAGAACGAGTCTCTTATACGACTCGTTTTTGAGTTCAACAGCTCGGCTGTGGAATGATTTGCCGGCCTCTGCTTTTCCTCTTACCTACACATCGGTCCCTTCAAGATCCAGGTTCACTACTTATTTTCCCAAAAAGTCCATCCACACGACAAGCCCAAAGATGACAAACGACATGAGAGAAATTATTTTTCTTGGGACTTTTGTAACCTCCCATTATTGTTTTATAATACGCATCTTTTATGAAAAATCTACAGTGGATACAATAGAGCTACGCGGTACCTATCGATTACAACCATTTATATACAATTTGAATTCAATAATTTTCAGTAACGCATTCATTGTCTTGGCCGCTGTCTACGTTAAAATTTCAATAAAAATATATAAACAGCAAATAATATTAAATTGACTTGAAGAGACCCTGAGATTTCGCATCAATCTTTGATATTCCGTGTACTATCGTAGTCGACCTTCAGTGCTCATTAAATAGGTCCAGCGTGGGACGGGCCCGATAGACCTGAAATGTGCCCTATTGGGAGTGGTTTTCTGTAGTACTGTATCAATTATAACTAGTCCTTAGAAATGCCTTAGACGCCGTTAACACTCATCATAGCGATTGACGAAAATTTGCGTTAACAGTTGATAATAATCGATCATAGTGACGCAGTCTAGGACATTGAATGGTTTTGCAGTCTTGGCGCTAAAAAAAAAATATGTTAAACGGCAAAACATTCACGAACGTTATTGACAAGAATTTGCTTCAAGTTTATAATGATAGGGTATACTGACAATATTGTCAGTATCTACATAATTTTTTTTTATGTACTTGGGAATATTACTCAACACAATGCAACGCCGCCTACGAATATAGTATTGTTTTTGCAGTTCCGTAACAACTCAGAATCGTGCAATTTCAATGCGCTCCCCTTTGAAAAGTCATTAAAATTTTTTCTCCATTTCCTAGTCTAACCTAATCATAACCTAATGTTATTTTGTATCCCTCTCATCACTTATAATCATTCATTTCGGGAGGCGGGTATGGGTACCGCCGCCCCGAGAAGCATTTATTGGATTACTAACACATCTGCCCTGAGTGGTTTGCTATGTTTGGTGACTTAGCAGGGGTGCCCGGGTTCATGGGGTGTGTTTTGTCCAGGTCTTGGTGGCCGATGCGTTTGCTTACCTTCTGCATGGCGGATCGATAGATATTGATTGAGTGAGGTCTTTTGACCTCTACAGCCAGAATCCCTCGACCAATCGCCTTGCGCCGCAGTTGGAGGGATGGATTCTTGCGTCCGTCACTCCAGGACGGACAAACCCCCAGATTCCCACCCACCCCTCATACCTATTTTCTTCCCAGAACTTTCTCTCCTTCATTTCCTTAAAAAAACCCTCCACACCTCATCCCCTAAGATAACATTGGCCTTGAAGGAAATTATTTTCCCCTGGGCCTCCTGTGTGAAGCTAATTTAAAAAAAAAAATGGTTGTCTGTGAAGTCGGTTAACGGACGATCATTTTATGTGATAACGTCATAAGAAAACATTGATGAAAAATTGCGATGATGCGTCATAAACCGAACGCTTAGGCCAATCGTGCATCTCTATCGCTTGTTCCGCCCTCTCGCTTGCACGCTCGGCTTAGGCGGAACGTGACAATGAGTCATGCTTTTTCGTGCATACATCAGGCGTTCATCGATTTATAAGTCGTTATCACGTCAATAATTAAGAAATTATTTTTCGAAGGGGACGTCTTTATTAATGTCTCTAAATACCGATAAGTACCTATGTACATATGGCCGATAAGTACCGCAAATCGGCAAGTGATTCTGCCAGTAAGTAAGCAATGGCAACTGATATTTCCTAGACAGTTGTTTAAGAAGTTACTCAGAGAGCACTGCTAACGACAAGTCGATAATGCAGAGATTGAGACATAAATAAATATGATTGCAAGCCCAAGGTCAAAGCCCTGTTTTTTTCTGCCCTTCTAATAATTATTTATACACATACACATATAAAAGTCCAAAGTGTTTTGAAGACAATAAAACCATATATGACAAAAAATAACATGATAAAAGGTTAGGTTAGGTTAGGGTAGGACACCTTGGGTTAGGTTAGATTAGGTAGATTGACTGTTTAGTATGTTTATTCAGTTTTCTTCAATGTTCTGTTTCGTTGCTGTATCGTTTTTTTTTCACAAAATTGTAAAATAACAACAGTCCCAAAATTGGAATTCCCCAACTATGTGATTTATTGAAGTGAAAACTTCTATAGCACCGTTGTGATTTGAAACTCGATGAAACGAAAAATAGCGACACTAAAAAGAGACAAAACACACATCTGCAGGATTTAGCCTGCAAGAGAATGAGATAGTTTAATCGGTCTCCTCTTCGTGCGGTGCTTTGTAGCCTATCGATCTTCTCTTTGTGCGGTGCTTCGAAGCCTCCCCACTCTTGTCTACTTTATTTTTCTGAAGGTTTCACTTCTACCGCGTATGAATTGCACACTCTGTTTTTTTCTGTTAGGATGGGTTATTTCACAGAACTATATTTCAGAGAGTTAAAGCAAATATTCCACTTACGTTATCATCAAAGTATTGTAAAACGACCGATTCGTAACTAAATAATAACAGAACATAAACAGAACTTGAATTTCAATTTTGAAATTAGACCAATTATTCAAGTTCTGTTTAATAACCCGTCCTGGTGTTTGTAAACATCGTCATCATTTCCAACGTATCTTATTATTCGATTTATTCTTCTGTTGAAAATCGCCAACGATAGTGGCGTTGACGTTTTTTGGAATAATTGTCGTCAACGCCCAGCACTAGTTTTCTGGGCGGTCGTAGCCCATTCGCGCCAGGCAACGATTTGTAGCGGAGCTTATTGCCGCTTATGGAGCATGTCACATAGGCGCTGCCCGCAAATTGTCCGCCCGTTCTAATTATGCGCAGCGAAATATGATTATCAATAATTATATGTGATGATGTTATGTTCCCTAAATTTACCGGGATGATTAAATTTTATTTTAGAGCGCTGCTAACTAAGGTAAAACACCCTATTTCTGACACGTTAAGCTATCACTTCTTTTTCATGAATTTCAATATTTTTTTCTAAAACCAACATTGTATTATTGAAACGAAATTTTGAATTTTTGGAAACATTGTTCAATTTAAAATAGTGAAATCTCAATTTTTGGTAAATTTGTTACCGTTAAATATTTAAAATCATTTAATATGTAACATGCTAACAAAACACCTATTTCTGACATAGCAAAATCAATATGTTCCTATTGATTGACATGGCTGTTCGTATTTCTGACATACCAAAATCAATGTGAATTCAGTATCCGACATACATGTTGATATTTTGATCATACCTGCAAATCTATTGCAAAGCTATGTGGACAACATTTAAAACAAAAATCGGTATTTTGGAGAAATTTAAATAATTTTATTAAACATAAAATTTAAAAAAACATTTTTTTTTTACATTGTTGAAAATTAATTCAAACATTGTTATTTAGTACAAAACATCGCTTACATTATTGTCTGTTGTTTTACGCCAATAAGGAACTTAGCTGTATCTTGCCTTCTTCAGGCATTACATCTAAATTAAAATAGGTACAGTAACAGATAAAGAAAAAAAATTAAGTTTATGTTCTTTAAACATTTAAGAAGTTTATGCCAAGTAGGCATTGAACACTGTATTATTTATTAGAGTTCCATCACAAAGTTATCATCTGCAAAACCAAAAATTGTAAGTTTATTTTTTCATTTCAGGTACCTCATACTGTCCTCGATTGTTTTTAGATATAGGATCTTCAATTATTTCGATAACATCATCAATATTGTACCACATTTGATCTAAGTACTCTGTCTGGCCATTTCCAAAAACTTAATCCACATAATGACGTAGAATTTATTTGTGCCTTTTTTCTCTTCTTTACGGCACTTATTTGTCCAGGAAAAAAAGGACCCTCATAGTAGTGCCAGCAGCATTTTCTTTCTTTTGCCTTGGTTTATCTCTTTTTGCACTCCTTTCTCGCTCTAAACATTCTTGGCCTATTGTTTTCGTTTATGAAATTCGAACCACTCGCCAGACCAGCTACTGTTGGTAATTTTGTCATTGCACATTTAGTGAAAGAAGTAGAAGGTTGATCAATAACAGGCCAGAAAAAAGTATTTTTAAATGGGGTAACTGCTGACAAGATTCATTTTCGATGATTTTTTGTTTCTCGTGTAGTATTTCCATATAATTTTTTCTGTCTTCAAAAACAATAGGGACATTCAAATAGTTTCATCATTCGTATCAGCAAGCCACTGAGGGTCTCTTAATACTATCAGAATTCAGATATATTAGAAATATCTAAATTCCCCGAAAAGCTGTCTACAGTTGCGGTCATACTTTTCCAAATATCAAATAATGCCTTGTACTCCCTTTTACTCACAAACTCGCAAAACATTGCCAAATTTGCCTCTAAAATCATTAAAAAACTATTTCTTAAGTGGCCTGTATTTTATAATAAAAATTACAAATAAATTAAACTACAATATCGGCAATAGATATTTCTCAAACATTTTTTTTATTATTCGATTTGGTTAGGTATTTTAGCCTTAAATCCAAAATATAGTTTATTATAAAAGAAGTTGTGCAGCCGTTCTTCTTACGTCAGGATTAAAAACCCCCAAATTACCATAAGTATCAATTTCTGACATACCAGTCAGAAATATGAACATGATTTCTTGGAGGTGTATCATTTTCTGACATACATGTCAGAAATATGGCCACCCTATTAAAACAGGTACCTATTTCTGACCACTCAAAAACAATCATAAATCTATTGAAATATATTATTTTTAGTTTTAAATGTATAAATATGGTCAATACTCTATTGAAAAACATCCAAAAACAATTAATAAAACATTGGTGAACTGTGTCATCACTTTTTGTAAAATTTGGTTTACTCGCCGAAAAAGGTGAAAAAATGTGCGGTTTCACAAAATCACCAAAATCATACACTAAATAATATTTTGATGAAAATGGATGTCAAATAGTTCTTTGACTAGACATCGGTAAGAGGGAGAGGGGAACAACTTTCTCGATGCGCTAATATACGTAGGAATGTTACTTCAGTTGGTAAAATCGTAATTTGTGTTACATTTGTCGGAAATTGGAGCAGGGTCAGAAATGTGGTGTTTTACCTTACGTAATATAAAACATGTTTACGTATTTACTTAGGTGAAGTCCTCGGCGTTGCCGAGTTTTTAGAAATCAGATAAAGACTGTAATTTTCCTGTTATTTTGAAGGATAACTGCGCAAAATTTCATGATTATAATTTTTTTTTTATTTTTTTTTTTTTATTAATCTATAAACATAGGGTTTTACATAGGGTTTAATTGATGCCTGTCTCACTAGGATTTACCTGTGTTGAGACAGGCTTAGATTAATTAATTGCAGTATTACAACTGTTCTTTGAGTGAACTTCTTTAGCACCGTTGTGATTTGAAACTCGACAAACGAAAAGTAGCGACACTAAAAAGAGACAAACACATAAATTAGAGGTAGTATAATCGGTCTCCTCTTTGTTGTTTACTTTAGTTTTCTGAAGGTTTCACTTCTATCGCGAGTTTCACACTCTGACTTTTAAATGAAAATTTCTTTGGCATTATTGTGATTTTAAACTCGATGAAACGTAAACGAGCGACAATAAAAAGAGACAAATACATACATCTATTGATATCTAAGATTTAGATTGCGAGAGAATGAGGTAGCATTAAAATATTTATTTTATTCATGCTACTCGGTTTCAATATAATACGATAAATCACGCAAGTCTCCTTTAGTGCAGTGTTTTAAAGCGCCTGACTACAGATGCGAATTATTTTTTTTAATCAATATCCAATCTTCAAACCACTCCAAAATTAACAGGCAAAAGAAAACACAAAAGAAAGCGATTCCGAGGAAGAAATCATAAATACTAATTTGATTACCAAATATACAGGAAAAGGTGCACTGGAATTTGAGGTCAAAATTTGGAAAAAATCATCCTTCACATTGATAAAAAAAAGTGCTTCGTAGTCTTCCCACTCTTGTCTAATTTAGTTTTCTGAATCACTCTTTTTATTTCCATCCTTTGTATTAATTTTAGGAGTAAAACTTCAAATTGTAATATTTAATTAAATGAAAACAACATAAGCGAAACTCAATCGAAAAACTGAAAACAGAAAAACCAGAAAAATATATTGGCACCTCTTCGTTTAATAAATCTTATCTTATCTTAAACAACCCAACTTATTCAAAATAGAACTCTAAAAAAGCGCTTTCACATAATATAACATTTCATTAGTTCAGAAATATAACTGTGCCAATACAACGAATTTGGTAGTATTTAATGTTGACCCAGTTCCGTTTACATTTTCCGTTTTTTTTTACATAAGCCGATAAACAAAGCGTCTTGTTTATTTGTTGGAGTTTTTTTACTCTGTGTCTAAACTTTTTAATAACATTGTGTAGCCCGCAGCCCTCGCCGAAAAACACAGTATTCATACAAGTTTTAATGACACTCCTTTTGTAAAGGCTTTTTCTAGAGAGTAGGGAGCCCGAGGGTCTTTTCATACATTTCAAATCAGTTCCACACATTTCTTTCCGTTAATGAAAAATGTATGTTTTGATCGTGGTTCTTTCGTACGACTGCTTTCTGCCGTACTATGGATTGATGGTATTTTTTTAAGAAACGGGATGACTTGGATCAAAGGGAGTATATATTTTAAAACAACCTTGAATTCAGCAAAAAAAGAAATATTTAATATTTTAATAGTTCGGGTTACGAAACGAACACAGAAACAAGAATAACACAAGAGTGCCTTGTGGGCGTGTTTCGTGATTCAATTACATGGCTGATTTCGTCCTGTATTTCCATACAAAACGATGTTTCACCGTGATTAAGAAATTCAAATTGGATGGGGATAGCGACATACAATTTCAGGCAGGTGTAAGAGAGACAGGTCTAGTACCAAAAGGTACAAAGGCAGTGGCACATTTGTTTCCATTCAAATTTGTTAAGTAGAGCCGCACACCGGAGCCACAAGCTACATGCACGCAACATTTACGTCGCCACAATATGCATGCTACATTTTTGCTTGGAGTATATGTATCGCCTACACGCACACCGGACGCACAGTTGTGGCTTGTATTCGAAAATGTCGACATCATCTGACAACACGGATTTCTTGATGTGGCAATTAATAAGAAAAAAAAACGTTATTGGGTGCACCCGTTTAATCAAGATTCTGCAATTAACGGTAATTTAAAAATTTCGCAAGAGTTATAATTCGACGAAGAAAAGTTTTTCTTTTTAAAAAAAAAATTTTTTTTTCGCCGATTTTGATCCAGATGATTTCTATAATCCGTCTATTGCTATAATAACGTAACGTAACATAACATAACTTTATATACGCAATATGGACATGTTGAAATGAAATGATGATATTTCTCATTTTTATTTCTTGTTATTTTTTGTTGTGATACACAAAATAATTGTATGTTATTTTTAAGTTTAAAACTATTATTATGTAATGATATTATTTTTTTTACTTTTATACTCTATTATATGTTTATTTATAAAAGGCAGTATAGCCGTTTATGTATTTAAAATAAAAATAAAATAAAAATAAAATAATCAGTGAGTCCATGGTTATATTTATAATGTAGGGTTTTTTCAACCTTTGCAATAAACTCCACAAGACAATATTGTCTTCCATTTTTGCAAACCACTGCGCCACAAAAAACGAACGCGTTCGATCTTGAATATATGTGGCACGGCTAACGTCTCGCCACAAACTGCACCCGCTACAAACGTGTCAACTCATTTAACGCCCCCCAAATACGTTAAATGTGTCGCGTTTCAAATGTGGGGCCTCAGTTATCGCAACACAAGTGTATGTCCGGTGTGTGGCCTTGCTAAGTTATTTCTAATATTATATTCTTTATGTTATGGTCATGAACGTCAACGGAAGATTTTAGCTCAGAACGTCATTTCGAGTCCTTGACATCAGACAGGTAATGAATTTGTTTATTTTCTTTAATGAAAAAAAATTTGGTTGAAAATGTGTAATCAATTTCATCCGAAGAAAGATAAAAAAAGATCGTGCTTATTTTTCAATTTTCAATGCAAAGATTTCGAAAAGGTTATTGAAATCTACAAGTTGAAAAAAAAAACAAATTTCACTCTAAAAAAATCTTTCTTTCTTGTTCTTATTTTCGTATGGTGAGGGGGGCTAGAGGGGGACATTTAGGTCTGCGAGCCAGTCTAGTTGCCTTGTGGACCTCTAGTTGCCCTGTGGAGCGTGCATTCATCGACCACATGTTCGGTGGTCTGCACCGCACCGCATTCACGCAACGCCGACTCTTTAAGGCCCCATCTATGCATCATGTGGGCACACGGCTATGGGAGCACCTTTTAATATTGATAGGGGACTGGAGATAACGCGTAGTAAGAACACAAGCTATCCCTCAGTGAGGTCGTGTTTTTTTTTTTTTTTACATTAACTCCACACAGGAAATCATTTCCCTCAGGGCCTATGCCATCTTCTTGAAGATGCTGTGTGGAGGGCGTTTTTGAGGAGAGAGTGAACATGGGTCTTGAAGAGGCTAAGAGAGAGAGAGGAAACACAGAGGCCGGCAAATCGTTCCACAGCCGAGCAGTTGAACTCAAGAACGAGTCGTAGAAACGACTCGTTCTCATGTGACTAATGTCAACCGTGTACAAATTTTGGGCGCGTGTTTGGCGTGTTTTCCGACTATGCACCGGTGCCGAAGGGATCAATGACGCCAGTTGATCGGAGCACCTTCCATTGTAATACCGGTATAACAAGAACAGATTTCCACCTGCACATATGCTCTAAAGATTGCAATCCGTTTGTTAAGTTATAAGAATCTATGAAACTTACCGCCCGTTTCTGCACAGAGTTGAGGGTTTTTTTTAGGTATTTTGGGGCTCCAGACCAGAGGTGGCTGCCAAATTCAACCGTGGGGCGCACTTGCGATTTGTATAATGTTAGCAGTTATGCACTATTAAAGTACCTGCGAGCCCTTTACAGTATGACCAGTGTGCACGAGGGCAATTCTCACGCCAGCCGATTGCTACTCAAGTGTCTGCCTTTCTTCTGGAGTAAAGAGCTATCTTTTCTTTCTTCTATAATGGTTTTCGGGACTTCAAGCGGCTTGCAGAGTGAGAGACAATATCACCATTCAAAGGTATTCAGATTCCTCTCAGAACGTCCTTTCCTTCCTTTACCAAAAAAAAGATCTCCACACAGCATCCCCAAAGACGACATAGGCTCCGAGGGAAATTGGTTTCCTCAAGGTCTCCTGTGTGGAGCTATTGCAAATGCTATTTTGCAGCACCATCGTGTATTCCTTCAGTGTTGCAATCTTTCCCCAGATATCTGGAGGGGTTGTATTTGCGAGGGTAGAGAGCAAGCCAAAGGATTAAATTTTAGATGATAGCTGATTGTGGCATTACGCTGAAGGTCGACCACCGAGTGTAAGCGCTGCTATTCCATACTGGAGCGCAGTATTCAGCTGTTGAGTAAACTAGGGTAATGAATGTCGTTCTGTGAATGTTGGCGTCCCCAGTTAGTTTCAGCTAGTTTATTGACTATGTGAACTATAAACGCAGCATACAAAATGTCAATCCTTTTTGAAGTGAAAACTTTTTAGCATCGTTTTGGTTTGAAACTCGATGAAACGGAAACGACCGACACTAAAAAGAGACAAACACATTCTTCTATAAGATTTAAATTGAGAGAGAATGAGATGCACTATACGGTGTCCTCTTTGTGCGGTGCATCGTAGCCTATCGACCTCTTCGTTGTGCGGTGTTCGAAAAATGAAATGTAAAATTATTTTTGAACTTGGCAACAATGTTACCTACATACATAGAGATATACATCAGAGGTGCTACGCCTTACAAAAAATTCAGAGATTCATGTTCATCCCAGGCATGCATGCCAATCAGGAGTTTACAGCCTTTTCAAGTAGAGAGCCGCACACGACGACATCAAAGTTCATCATACAAAATAAAATAATAAATTTTTAAGCGCTATTTTTATAAACAGGGTGTTAAGGGACGTACTTGACATACTCAGTGATTCCTGACATTATTTGGAATAAAAAATTTGATTGAAATTTTGGTCTCCGGTGACTTTTTTATCAATTTTTTTTCTTCAAAATCATTTTTTTTTTTTTTGCATGTCGTCAATGGTCACTCAGCCATGTAACTAATAAACTCCTTACCCGGCTCTAACTGTCCAATAACTACCATCTTTTATGCTTTTGTAGAAAAAAAACATCAAATAGTCAGCGGAAATCAAAATTTCATTTACATTTTTTCACTCCAAATAATGTCAGGAATCACTGGTTAAAGTAAGTCAAGTACGTCCATTAATACCTTGTTAACTTACAAACGACAATATTTCACATTTCATAAAAGAAACATACATTTGAAAGTAACCGTTCATCGGGCAAAACTAATATTATCTACAACTACATGTTTCATAAGTTAAAATATATAAAAAAATTAAGCATGGGAAAAAATATTACATATAACATATAAAATATTACATAAAAAATATAACCCAGACGAGAGGTCTGGGTTCGAGTCCCAGTTGCTACCATTGTCTTTTTCTATTTTTCTGTGTCTTGTTTTCTTTCATATTTTCATTTAGATTATAAGTGTTATCTTCTTCTTCAATGATAAAAAATATTACATTTTCATTAAATGTTTTTCGGGGACGGGAACATTTCTGAAGACGGATTTACAAATTTTTACCATATAAAACAAGTAGATATATTTTGAGAAATCTTCCTGGTTTATGAGAGCAAACGTAATTGGATAACATCTTTCTTGCCCCCGAACCTTTCTGGGAAATTCGAAAAGAAAAATGTGAAAGGCCCGTTTTATTATAATATCACTTATCGCTCTTATGATTAGACTCTACCATTGGGTACCTACTTTAATCTTAACTGGCGTTTCATATATTTTGTTTTATCTCCTTTCGGCTCATCAAATAATTATGAATTAACAGAAAAGCAATTTAGTGTTTGTGAACTCGACACATAATTGAAATTAGTAGATTATTCCTTAGCTACTGGTTTGGTATATATTGGTGTACAAAAAAAATATATATTATACTCGTAAATTATAGTCCTTACATAACGTAACGGTCCATCTCCAATAGTATATCAGAACACTTTTAAGTCAGCATGCGAACTCGGCCATCACCTTGGATTTGCTTCTTAAGTGCTGGGAAGACCCAAAACGCATTGAGTACCTATACAAGATTATGATGGTAATTGAAATCCACAATTGAAATGCTGAAATTATACTTAGGTGATTGATAATTTTTGAAAATATCTTTGGAAAAAAATGACATCATTAAATCATATCTCTAAATGTCTAAAGTTTAAAAAAATGTCTGTATTACTATTAGCCTTAATTGGTGTCTCAAGGAATCATTGTTGTACATTAATTTAAAAAGTCACAATTATGCATTTTTAATAATAATAATGAATTGTTTGGGGAAATAAAGACAAATTGTCGGGGGACGAATTATCATGGCAATAATAAAAAATTACCATTACTGCCTTCTTTTCCAATTTGACTCATTCAATGATTGGTGTAAAACTGATTGCTTGGATTTAAATGTCGATAAGTGCAAAATTATGTTCTTCTATATAGCAAGCTTTTGGTTTTCAATTAGTGGATTTAGTAAATTGTCATTTGTACTGCTCCATCCGTTAAGGAGCCACGCATTTCTTGATTAAGTCTTTTTTTGTGAGGAAATTTCTGATGGTTTTGAAAAAATATTTTTTTTAATTTTTAAAATCTTTGTTATTGATGTATTCTGTTATTTTAAATTTTAATCAATTTTTACTAGAGAAAGATTTCATGCAAATAAGGAATGGAAAAAAATGGTGCAGAACATCAAATTAACTCTTAAACTTTTTTTACGAATTATTTCAATTGAATTAATACTACAAATATCATATCATAAAATTCTATTGATCCCCGTATACTGAATGATTTTTTAAAGTTGATTTATTTTTATTTTATTACTTGGTTAAAATGTACTATTTACACTTAATATCAAATTCTCTTTAAACCGCATTAGTTGTATTTTTTTTCCTACAATACAATAATTCACTTACCACATAATTTTGCACGTACCACATAAAATTTTAGGTATGTATACACTTCTTTGCACAAGTAAATGCTTCTATCAGAAGCCTAGTATATTAACTACATTGTAAGAACCAAATTTTACCAAGTACAATGTAAATATGTTCAATGTTCATGCCTTTATTATCTACGAACCATCATACACCATAATCTAACGTATAATAACCGCCATCACCGAGCATGATTTGAATGGGCTCTTGATAAGGTTGTTGGGATATTTCATACAATTCGACGAAGATTACATGGGTGAAAGCGGCTGTAGCAATAAGAACTATCTAGATCAGAACATGCCTGCCTTTTGTCACAAAGAACGATGAAACAGTCCGAATGATGTAGAGCAGGGGCCAATTGGCTGGGTAGATGACAGCACTATGGCCGCACTGGTGCGCATTGTACCGAAAATAGCCTTAATTGAAACAAATGCTTTGTTTTAACCGTTACATTTAATTAAACTGTCTACCGGCTTTGTAAGAACCTCTGCTTCGTTAGGACAAAAGTTAATCGAATAATAAATACAGAAAGAAGCCATTCGGTTCTGTAGTGGTGAGTAACACACGAAGATAAGTGATGGGTGATGGAAACAGAGCTGTATGTTTACGGAGATCACATTAGGAAACAAAACAAAATTTATTGTATTCTAACTATTTTTTTCCGTAAGAAATAATCACCTTTATTATAATTAGGTTTTTTTTTTAATTTTTATGTAAAAAAATCAGAGTGTGCAATTCGCACACGGTAAAAATGAAACCTTTAAGTAGACAAGAGTGGGAAGATTACGAAGCACCACTCAAAGAGGATCACCACACCACACACCGACTATATTATCTCATTCTCACGCCTATTAAATCCCATAAATGTATGAGTTTTTCTCTTTTTAGTATCGCTTTTTCGTTTCATAGAGTTTCAAATCACAACGGTGGTAAAGAAGTTTTACGGGAGATACGTTACATTGTACATTATAATAATTTCGTGTAATAAAAAAACTAGGCTTGTGTTAATGGGGAATGTACTAAAATGTAATCGTTATATTTTAATATTATATTTGTTAAGAATTTTCTGTTATATTTTTATTGTGTTTCTTAATGTGAAATTTAAAATCATTGTAATTGTTTTATATTTTTCTGATACTCTCTGGTAAGGTTATAAATAAAAAATAAAAACTCCAAGATATATTGTAATCGAAGTGGTTCATATTTTTATTACATTTTATAGTTGGAAGAATTGATGGTTGTCTGAGATTTCTAATATTTTTAAATTGTGCAGTTTTATTTCGAATATAATCTTTGGAAATTTTTAGATAGAATTTACACGTAGTTTTCTGACTTTAATTTCTTTAAACAGAAATTCTGATTTTTATGTTCATAGTTCGTATAGAATTGTTTTTAATATAAAATCAGGTGTTATTTTGGTTCGGTGTGTTTTTTTCTGTAAATTCTATCCCATCATATAATGCCATATTGTATTGGTTGAAGACTTTTTATGTTATTGTGATCGTTTGCGATATTTCCGCGATCTGCAGTTTGACCTAAATCCCATCAACGGGTAAGAAAAGTATTTATTATTTTAAGATTGGGTTCATTTAACAAACAGAATAAAGAAGATTTCAAACAAAATATCACAATCTGACAATCTAGAAAGGTTCATTGAAGAAAGATACCCATCGAAGCAAGGAATATTCAGGTTTTGTGAGGTAATTATTAAGAATTAATGTTGAAAAGAAATTAAAACAATGTGTTTGTTTTTACGTAAAAGTTATAAAATAATTTTGAATGCATTATAAACAAATATTACGATATTTCAATTACTGACTGGTGATGATGGTGGAAGTTGAAATACGTTTTGCGCAGACCGTTAGCTCGTTGTCAGTTCGCCCCTGTTCCGCAGGAACATAAATTTACATAAAGTGCTACGCATAAAACGACTTGGCGAAACGCTCGGCAGGGTTAAGAGTGTATTATTAGAAAAGAGGAAATAAAAAAGAAAACCTTTTTTGTTGGAATCCGTTCTCTTTTTGCCTTGTAGGGATAATGAATAGCAATGGAAAGAAAATTAATACAATCATTATATTATGAGACATTTATTTTACAAAACCTGAAAATAAATTTTCTTTGGTCCAAGTCCATATCAAATTTTACTCGCTTAATGTTTTTAATTTCTTTCTGCTTTATTTTAATAAAATAAATGAATTTGTTTTGAAATATTATGCACGAGGTCAAAACCAACATATGTGATTTGGTATAATTTGATATTTTCAAGGCCAAGAGTATTATCGTGATTTATTTTTTCGGGTATCATGCCGTGTTTTGCTTCGTCCTTCTTTTGCTTGCGTTTCAGATAGCGTTACGTTGAACGTTATGTTACATATTATACTTTGGCTAAGAAGGAGGAATAAAACATTCCAAAAATAAATCACGATTATATCTGATTTGATTTTCAATTAATACATTGCTTTATAGAATGACTAGTTATTATAGGATAACATAAGATTTTCAACCCGGTGTCTAACCAAATGTGATATTTACCCCTAAAATATATGATACTTGTTGTGTTAAGCAATTTCCGCGAATTCCAAAAATCAGATAAGTACTCAGTTATTTATTAATGTGAATGGTTTTTAGCGTAATCAAAAATTATTACAGTATACAATTCACCTTTTTATGGCATTACTTGGAATGGAGGTACATCTTTTATTTTGCCATCATAAATACATTTTTCTAAAATAAATACCTACCTAGAATTTTTATGTTTAATTTGTCATGTTAAGGGAACTCACTCGCGTGGAAAAACAAATTTATTTTAAATTACAATATTCAACATAAATAGTCAGCGATATACTTGTACATTTTATAATATACGTGTAGAATTTATTCACACATTGCTACGTAGACTTTAAATTTTTCATAGTGTTTAATGTAACCCGTAAAATAACATAAAAAGGGTTCAAAAGAAAAATATTACTCTCATTTTTCCATGACTCATAAAAATAATTATTCTGCGCATTACCAAATATGTGCCAATCTCAGATTTAAATTGACAAAATGGCAATAATAATAATGAAATGTTAACCATCAAGTTAAATGTACTTCTTTGGTTTTAGGGTTTTCGCAGAGTAAAGTTGTCATATTTTGTAAATTCGTTCCGCGTACGAATTCAGGACGACTTTACAAAAAGATTTCTCTTCGGATTATCCCCGTCTCTGAGGATTTTCTTGGGTTTTAGACATACTTGGAACTCCCATATTAGAAACATTTTGTCAAAACAAAACTTTGCATTTATCCTTGGCGGAGTCCGTAGCACAATGATCTTTGAGTCGAATGGTTACGGATTTGATTTTCGTGTATTGCACAAATAAAAATAAATGAATTTGTTTTCTGATATTTTGGTGCTTGCAAAGTGATTTAATTATAAGAGACAAATTCTTAGAAAAAATGTCTCTATTTTTGCCGCAGTTTTGTCCAGAGTGTAGAAGCGCATCATCCAAGAGGATCTGCCTTAAAGCTCATTTTATTTTTCTGCACAAAATCACACAATTTCAAAATAAGAAATCAAAGATCTATACCTAAATTCGAAAGAATCTTTCAAGTGTAAGTTTACATGCATTATTAATGCCTCAAAATTGTTCCCGACCAACGCAATACAAATAATAATATTCTTATTCCAGGTGTACAAGTTGGTGGGTATTCTGCAATACCTCTACGGGTAATTCATTGAAACACAAACTAACGAAATCATCAGATTGTAAGATGTTGACATAATAATATGAAGATAATTTAAAGATAACATTCTTGTATTATTTAAATATTCTTTAAATAACAACAACATTTCAACAGTCTCAGATATTCGTGATCTTGGAATAACCCTTGTTAGTAAACTAAAATATAACCTTCATATACAACAAATAAAGTTGCTAAAATGTAAGGTTACAAATCCAAGTAATTCAAAGCAAATTTCTAACATATCTTTGTTACAAGTCAATTGTAAGATTTAATAACTAGGCAGAGACAGTTTCAAACTTCACAATTGATTCATTGAGTGTCCGAAGGCATCGTGTGGATGCATTATTCCTGTATAAAGTAATTAACAATAATATTCAATGCCCAGAGTTGCTAAATAAAATTCAATATGTATCTGCGCGATCAACGTGCTCTTCTGTCCTGTTCAGGGTGGATTAATGCAAGACATACACTCGAAGCAGAATTCTTGCCTGAACAGACTATGCGGTAGTTACAATAGCGTATCATCCAAGGTGGATATTTAGAGTTGCGAACTTACCAAATATAAGAGTTCAATAAAAGAAAATTTTGCTGATGGTTCGTGAATAATGTTATGTTTTCATTGTTTATATTTCTGTTATGATTTGATTTATGTTTATAACCTCTCTCCATCGATACCAATGTTTTGTAATTTTTCGTTTCATATATATATATTTATTTTGTTTAATAATTTTTTATTTTTTAATAATTTTTAGATTCGTATCCCTTTCTTACAAATTTTATTTAATTATTCCTTATTATTCTGTCTAAGTGGAGGTAAAGTCACAAGGAAGAAATCCAAAGATGGTTTTATTTTGGCTATAAAATACTTATGTACAATCTGAAATAAATGTAAACCGTCGATTTCCTGAAAATTAATGAATAAATAAATAAAAAAATCATTAATGAAATAATTAAAAACACTTTGTTTTTACCACAATAAACTTTATTTTAAAGTCAACATGTTTCAAGAACGATGTTCTCTTCATCAGGACATAAAATGTACTAAAACTAAATGATCCAACATAGAACGGCGTGGGTAGAAATGGAAGTAGTGGGGGAGGAGAGAGGTGAAAAGGGGGAGGTGCTTAGAAGATCAACAAGGGGGAGGGGGGAAAGGGGGTACTTAGAAGAACAAAGACAAAAAATTACAATGGAAATATGTTTAAGATAGGGTTACTCACAAAATTAATTTGATTGTTAATAATATTTAAATTTCTATTGACATTTTTCCTAATTTCTAATATTTCTAAAAGATCTAATTGAAAACCACTAACATTGGTGTGTAAAATTTTAAAACCAGTATTTATATCAAATGAATGGTTAAATTCAATTAGATGGTTAGCAAATTCCGAATAATTATTGCTATTTAGACATCTCAAATGTTCCTTAATCCTCATGCAAAATTTGAAAAAAAAAAAAAAAAAAATCATTAGTTGCAATCATGAAGATAGCTTCGGCAGAATGAAAATTCTGCGAACATCCTTCATATATTGTAGTTATCCTATTCTATAACGTTCGATACATTTCCATCACTGCAACATGATTAAATTTACTTTTCAAAAATAAAAACGTGTATTTCATATCTTCCGGCGACTATAAATCATTTGTGGGGTGAGATCTACACAAATCAATCGTATCGAATTGTCTCATCTAAATTCACCCCCCTTTACAGAAGCCTCCCGGGTTATCGGAAATTAACAAAAAAGCATAGAGACTCATCCAAGTAAATATTATAGTATGTATTAACAATTTACGGTGGATCCATAAATTACAACAAAAACTTTAATTGTGGCACCGACTTTTTTATAGAGCATAGTAAATAACATTTTCAATAAATAATGAAAATTGTTAGTGGCTCCATTAAATTCAGAAAAATATTCAGAATTGCACTCACTACGGCACTGAAAATAAAATAAAAAAGTGTTAGATGAATATCGAAAACGAAAGTTCAACGCTCCTTTTTCGGAACGTTAATGTTAACAGGTTAGAAAGAGTTCAGGAGCGATTTCTCAAATTCCTCAATTTTAAATCATTTAACATATACAACTCTTACGACGAAATCGAGAAACATTTTCGAATCACAAAACTACTCAACAGGAGGCTTGTCGCTGATCAGATGCTCCTGTACAAAATTATTAACTCAAAAGTTGACTGCCCGGATTTGCTAAACAAAATAAATTTCCACACGTCGATTCGATATAGTAGACAAAATACCCTTTCTATATTGATAGATGCAACACCAATTCCAATCAAAATGAATTTATACAAAGGACATGTAACTACTATAACAACAAATTTGCAAATATAGACACACGTGCTGACGTATTTACTGCTAGTTACTGTCGCTACAGAACTTCACTGTATAACATTCTAGGTGCGAATAACACGTATTCATGAATATTAATTAATTGTGTCTAATATTTTTTATATTACTTGCGTGGCAACTTTCCCTTATCCCTCTCCTCCCCTTACCCTTTCCAAACCAAATACCTATTGTTTTAGTTATAATCACACTTATTTTATTGTTGTGTATTGGTTAATCATTTGTTGAATTCAGATTTGTACTATTAGTATTATCTTTTTTAATTGCTTAGTTCTGTTTTTTTTTCTTTATTTTTCTTAAATATTCTAGTTTACATTTAGTAAGTCTTGTTTCTAAATACCTATCTGTGAACACTAATAATTGGTCTGTTTTTATATCATCCTCTCATGTTTATTATATTACTAAGACTGTTTATGTTCCTTAAATAAATAAATAAATAAACATGTTTTTTACAACACTATATTGAAATACTTTGAATACCTGTTCTCAGGTGGTCAGCAATGGGTGTAAGGACTAACCAATACAATCTCTCCCCCCCCCCTCTCCCTCGATGTTTCCCTACCCTGCTTTCCTAACAACGTTTTCAAAATGATGTTTTATTACCAGTCACCTTGCCATTTTGCAGGGTTCCACCTTTTCAACCAGATGTAATTCATGATTGCAGGTCAAAGGACTCTGGATCAGAACTAACTTGAACTACCTATTAACGATCAATGTTGAAACTTCTTGTCGGAATTAGCAACCCTCAAAATTTAACTTCCCATGATTATCCCCGGCCCCTTTGGCCTTAGCCTTCCTCAAATACATATCAATTACTGGTAATGTATATTCAAAATTGGTATTCAAATTCAATCATCATTTGGAGGAGAAATTTGATACATAAAAAGTCACTGTGGGAGTAGTGGGAGGTGTATTTTGTGGGAGGGGTGAATGGTGGTGTTAACAGGGTGCTTTTATTTAACTGTAATAAAAGAATAACACTGTGCATTTATTTTGTTAACTAACAAAAATAATAGCACCCAAAAATCACCCTTACTGACAATGTTTTCATGTTATGTTGACTCCTCCCACCATTATTTCCCTTCCCCACAATCATCCCTCCCACTACCCCCACCGAATTAAATCTAATCATTTCTGTACTTATAAAAGTTTTTGTAAGTTTGCTAGTGAATGACACGGATGTGTCAAAACCGGTAGGAGATAAAATTAAAATTTAAAATGTAACAAAATGTCTAGAAATTGTAACATAGTTAATGCCCAAGAAATACATAAAAAGTTTCTGTAAACCTGGGTGAAGCCAGTAATAGATACCTAACTACTGTTATTTTAAAAGGGATAAAATTTAAGACGTGAAAAGCAGATTAAGCAAAAAAGTCGTAAGCCTTACTAAAAATATTATACTTTTTAACAAAAATTTGCATAGCGAATTCAACCTTGATGGATTTGTGCCAAAATAATATTTCGCTAAAAGCTAAATCTTATTTAAAGTGACGAGTGGGACCCGTTTCAACTTTATTGACACCCTTTCTAATTTAGCCCCTTCCTTCGGGCAGGTGTTAGCCCCTCGTAAGGCAAAAGGAGGCGAACAAATGACCATTTTGGAGTAATAGAATCGTAAAATAGGCTTCAATGTCTTTGGATCATAATATTACACCATTTTGATGTAATTTATTTTGATCGGTGGCACTCCCGTGTAAAATTCCTCCATAACGTTTTTGTTCACGTGTAACGTACAAACATATTATAAAAATGTAAACATTTTATACACACGGACTAGGTACGTAAAATAAAATCCTCTTAGGACGGTTGTTTCAAAAAATTTGATGGATTCATCAAATATTTGAAGTTGATTTTCACGTTCTGTGTAGGTTCTATTCAAGTTCTGTTATTATATCGTTATAGGACAGCTGCTTCACAAAACTGAAATAATAACAGAACTTGAATAGAACTTACACAGACGTGAAAATTAACATCAAATATTTGATGAATCCATCAAATTTTTTGAAACAACCCGTCCTTAATAAATCGCTTCTTGAAAATTGTAAAATTTAACTGAAAGCACCGCGTACTGGTAGTTTCTTTAGAGCTGAAGATATTATTGAATTTGTAAAGGCAGGCAATAGGCCACTTACATCACATTGAAAATAAGGTTCAGTTAAAATTTTTACTAACGTTTTGCTTAAAAAATAATTGATAGTATTTGTCTATTATGATTTCAATTCTCAAAATCAGACCAGTTTTTTTGTAAACTGGAATGACCGGGCATGTTTTATGGATGCGTAAAAAATAGGGTTATTGAAATTGGTGTGATTTTAAAATGAAATTACTAAGTGTGTTTCTCGTGTACCTACGAGTCGCAATTGTCGCGCAGATTCACTCTTCAGAAGATGCAAATCGAGGGTTTTTCTATATAAACTATTTTCTTAAGATAAAAAGTTCATTGGAATAGATCAGGGCTTCTGCGAGGCCAACGAAAATTTTAATCCGGAATTTTTTATAGAGACTTCGTGAGCTAAAAAACGTGTTTTAACTAATCTTAATATTTATCTTTTATCGTAATATTAATACCGTAATCTTAATAGAAACATCTGTCCACACAATTTCCAAGTCAGTATAAAATGCACGAAGTAGCCTATTGTGAATTTATGAATAAACTAGCTGGTTCCCGGCATGCGTTCCGATGCCATATTCAAAGAAATAAATTGTTTCTCCCTGCGAATCCTTTCCCGTGCGGCCCGTTTCAATCCCGCGACCCCTTACTCTTCCGCGATCCCTTTCCACCTTCCCCGCCTTACCTCACCCTTCTACTGCTCCCCCGTTCCGCGTTCCATATATTTAGTCTCCGTACATTCAGTTTTCAATTGATTTTTGTACATTATAAGAACAATCAAATATTATAAGAACAATCAAACAAATTTGGTCCTGGTATAGGTACCTATTAAAAATATGTATAGATAATTCTTGATTAGATTCAAATTACTATGTAAGTACTTAATTAATTAATTTAAAGTGTTTTGAAAATGTCATTCTCAAATTTTTGACCGTTTCGCAAGAATTTTTGTGACGATTAAAAACTTTTCAGATGTGGTTGTAATAATCCAGAAAATTTCGCGGGGGTTTAGAAGGTATTTGAAAGTTTCAAAAATTTTCTTTGCTTAATATAGTGATCTCTTCTGACAGTTTGTAAGACCTCTTTAAAGGTTCGTATGAGTTTTTTTAATGATTAAAAAACTTTTCAGATCTTTTGTAATTGTAATAATCCGAAAACCTTCAAAAGGTGGAAATAAGGTATTTAGTAAAGACTTTCAAATATTTCCTTTTATTAATACAGCAATACAAAACATACATACATACATGCATGCAAACATGCAAGCAAGCAAACATACATTCATTTTTATTGCTACATAGATTTTGGGAGTTTGTATGTGGTTAGCAAGACCAGGGCCTATAGCATGATATTGATGGGATAACTTTCGGTAACTTCTCATCGTTCCCTCGGATAACTGCAGATCGCTAACGTAAAAACAACAGTTGACGTCGATATATTAAGATCACTTAGTGATTGTGAAATATCATTTATTCGATGATCAGCAGTCATGTTAGGGAACGATACAAGTTACCGAAAGTTATCGATACTATCCTTATCGATCGACCGTGCTACGGGCCAGATGGCGTAATATATTTAATAGATATATTACGTACACGTAGAGTCTTAAAAAACGAATATATGAATAATTTATGACCGCGATAAAGATTTTTATGAAGGTAACATAAATGTTCACAATTTTCATATACCTAACCAAGCAGCGTAACACCACAACATCTTATCAAATAATATTTTCCAATTTCATGATTCTCCCTTACTGACGCAAATCACTGCGGGCCAGCTGTCACAGGCTTACAGGGCTCCGCATGCGGAATTATTCAATGCAGTGCGGGCGCGCGCTTTTTGCGGACGCCGAGCATGTTCGAACATGTGGCGTGGAATTAATTAGCGATTTACAACGCGCCCGTTCGCCGTCGGCCCCTTAATCACCAGCAAATAGGCCGATACTCGATCCCGCATCAATTAAGGGCTGGCTACCTAATCGCTGATTAGCTGCAATATCATCCCGCCATGTAAATATTTATCGTGTAATCACTTCAACCAACACCACAATTAATTTATAGATAAGTAGCGTAGAAAAACCGTAAAAAATCACGGGACGTCATAATTACAATTTTGAAAAGGAAATTTATAGTTTTATTTTGTTAAAATATTACGTGACTAGGCGTAGGCTACATGTTCAATATCAGAGTACTACCCTAGATATTCAATATGTATTGTGATCCGTCAGTATTTATCAAATATCGTGATATTTATTGAACTTGTAGGTTTGCGTATTGACGGATTACAACGGATCACAATATTAAGTGCATCCGTGCAAGACGCTATTTACAAGCTACTCGAGCTTCGTGCACACCGCCCGTGAGTACCCACCGTACGATTTTGCTGGTGCTCGTACACGGCGCTACGCGGCAGCTGTCGATTTGAAGTCAGTTTCACGCTACCGACGGTGCTGATCGCACGCTACGCATCATTCGTGTCTGCTACTATTCGTTTGACGTTTGACAGAAATGGCGTCAGAATATGAGAGTAAAGTTAGATTTGTTCTGGAAGTGGAAAAAATGCTTATTTACATAACTTTACTTTACCAGAATACGTAAGAAAGGATTTAGTCCAGAAGGCATGGATTGATGTTGGAAAAAAGGTCATTTGACATCGCTTGTAAGAAAATTTATCGTTTTAGGTTCTCCTAGTAAGGCGAGGCTACGTCCGCACAGGCAGGTGGCTTGCTTAGCGCCTAGAGCCTAGCGAGTCACCTAGCGAGTAGCTTAGTAAAACGAACGTTCTAGAATGTTCGCGACCGGCCGTACTGCGAGTCACCTAGCGACTAGCTAGGCGCCGAACGCGCATTGCGCAACATTCTAGAACGTTCGTTTTACTAAGCTACTCGCTAGGTGACTCGCTAGGCTCTAGGCGCTAAGCAAGCCGCCTGCCTATGCGGACGTAGCCTTAATGTACCTTCAAGAAAAATCATGATAGGTAATATTAACATGTGTGTGTGTATATATTTGGTATGTATTTGCAATAACTCTATCTACACGCTAACCTTACACTTTTTTATTACAGAAAATATTACCATGGAAATAAGTACATCTAACTCGCCAAAAGCACGATTGTGGAGAAACCAGTTTGGTAATTTGTCACAAACGTTTGGATTAACGAACGATTTATAGCGCGCCCATTACCATCATAGCGAAATCTAGATACGGCGGCAATTAGGGTGGGGCTCCCCGATCGCTGTTTCGATCATAATAATTATCATCGCTCTAATTAAATTGTAAATGTCTATATCATGCATTCATCGGCGTGCAATCGTTACTTTGGTACATTTGTTTCAACGGGTCCAAATTAATTACGAACTGTAATCGCATTAATTAACCAAGAACAACATAGGAACATAAATGCAATTTAATGTAAAAAATCGTGTTCCTATTTTGTTCTCTTAAACAAAATCCATACTAATATTATAAATGCGAAACTGCTCGTGTTTGTTTGTTACGCTTTCACGCATAAAACAATGAACGATTATAATTTTTTTTTCACCAATAGAAAGCTAAATTATATGCGAGAACTATAGGCTGTATATAATGGTAAGCTTTGGCGTTATGAAATTATAAATAATTTATAAATATTAAATTATTATATTTGTTATACGTTTTCTGTCGCTAACTAAAGCGAGTTATTGCTAACGTCAGAAAACAAATCGTTCCATGGAAACGACGATATATCTGTGGGCTCTATGTTGGTAGGTACTCAGCCCCCTACCTACTGGTCGGCTGGTGCTCCAGAAAATTCAAATATTAGAATATGTTTTGTTTTTTTTTTTTGGACAAGCTTGTGTTTTGGAATAAATGTTAGAAAAATACATTTTTATTGTAGAGTTCCTACATTAAAAATATAATTCGTAACGATTATAAAGACTGTATAATAAATAATATTATTTTTTATTTTACTATAAAATAATATTATTTATTATATTTACAAACTACCACATATTTAAATAAAAATAAATCTCCGAAATGTTTGTAAGCGCATAAATTCCGAACGACTGCACCAAATTGGATAATTCTTTTTTCTTTGAGCTCTAGCGTTATGAAATTTAGGTGGTACGCGAACTGTTTGAAAACTGAAGGTACCGGGAACGAATGTATGGAATGCGGGAGGGGGTGGAGGGAGGGTAGAGGGGGGGTTATATATAAGTGCAAGCGCTACAGTAATTTCCCCTATTACCGTGCGAGCGAGGACGCAGGGAAAAGCTAGTATGTATATGGGAATGGTACGAATGTAGGATTTTTTCGAATTGTAAAAATATTATGGTGTTGCCGGTTCCATGCCAACTGAGAATAAAGTTCATTCCGAGTTGTCCGGGCACCAGTGTAGCCATTTATAAAGATATGCAAAAAAAAAGGTTTTTTCATAAAACGGACTCCACGGTAGTAAAATATGCCCAGGAGGAGGTATGCACTTGACTCAGTGCAGAAACGGGCGGTCGTTTGAAAGATTCTCCAAACTTAACAAACGGATTGCAATCTTTAGAGCGCAGCCATCTGGTGGTAATGCTGAGCTTCTTCTACCAGTGTTACAATGGAAGATGCTCCGATGAACCAGCGTCATTGTTTACCTCGGCTTCGGTGCATGGTCGGGAAACACGCCAAACTCGCGCCCAACATTTGTAGACAGTTGACATTTTTTTGTTTTTATTCTAGTAAAAAAGAAAATTATATTTTCACTAATTAAAATTAACATTGGCATTAGTCACATAAGAACGGGTCATTTTTACGACTCGTTCTTGAGTTCAACAGCTCGGCTGTGGAACGATTTGCCGGTCTCTGGGTCTCCTCTCTCTTACAACATGGGTCTCTTCAAGGCCTATGTTCACTCCTTCCTCTCTTCAAAAAGACCCTCTACACGGCATCTTCAAAGATGACATAGGTCCTGAGGGAAATTATTTTCCTCAAGACCTCCTGTGTGGAATTAAAGTTAAAAAAATTGGTTGTCTGTAAAGTCGGTTTACGGACGATAGTTTTACGTGATGACGTCATATAATAACTATGGAGTTGAAGAGAGATAGATGCCTTACAAGCCGATTTATAAGACGTTATCACGTCAAAAAAAATAATATTAATTACATATTAATTCGTTCATAATTTTACCATAAAAATAATATGTTCCTGTCATTATAAAGTATGTTCCTGTCATATATAAGTTCCTCTCCAGGACAATTTTTTTAAGATTTGTAACACTTCGAATTCAAATGTCACGTAATTAATTAAATGGTAAGGCGACTCCCCAAATTCAATTGTTGGAATTTTTAAAACACTTGAAAAAAATCAATATAGGTATCTACCTCTTGTTCTCTCTTTGTAAAAATGATATTTTACGAATTATATTGTTCATCATTTGTAAAATGCTACTAATTAAATTTTATTATGATTAAAGTTTATGTCAATTCATTATTATTTCTTTGGAAATACATTTTCGACTTTCGACTATCTTTATTTTTGCTGTGGGGTTTTAATGACGCCGAGCCAAATTGCATTAATAAAAAGCGAAGTTTTTTTTAAAGATATATCTATATTATACCTATTTGGTGACCATGATGTTCAACACTTGGGAGAGTACAAATAAAAAATAATATTTGAAAGATGATTATGATGATGACTCGAAACACTTTCCTTAATAGTCCCCATTTGTAGGTTTGATGACATTATCATTATATTATATTACTCCTTCATCTGGAAGATTTCCACTCAGAGGCGGTTAGTGACTTTTTGCTTCGTATGGGACTTGGGCAGAAAAAACTAATCACTACTATAAAGCAGAAAAACGTGTTTCCCACCAAAACCTGTTTTGAAAACTATGCAGTGTAATGTTGTTTATATAGCATACAGTTTGTCAAAAAAGACTAGAAAACATAGGAGGGCGCAACTGTTGTTCAAATGGCAATACTAAAAATGTAACCATGGTGGCAATCTAAAGCTGTGTAAGCAACATTTTTATTAAAAATTAAAAAGGCATACAAGTAAAAAAAATATGTTTTCATTGCAATACAGGTGTCAACTTGTCTCAAAATTAAAATTGCATATAGGTATATCATCATCATCAGTATATTAATACGTGAAGCAAAAGCTTTGTACCCCTTTTTACAAAAATTGCGCGGACGGAGGAATATGAAATTCGCTCACTTATAGCATATATAGAGAAGGAGTGCAGAATGCTAAATTTTTTTTAAATTATACATAAAAAATACATTAAAAAAAAACATTAGAATAGAGAATTCCAATTTTTTTATTTTTTTTATGAATAATGACCTTCTAACTTAAATAACTGCATATTTATTTTTATTTTTATAGTTAGTTTTAATAGTTAAAATAAATGTCAAAGTTTTAATTTTTCAAGATCCCCGAAAACCACCGAATCTAGTGTGACGTCATCATGACTAACCTAAGTATGAATCTTGTAGGGAACAGCTGTTCGACTCCCGCCATTTTGAATTTCAGCATTGGAGCGTTTTCATAGACATTACTGGGCAATACGATCGTTTTTTGTACAGTTAAAGTTAAGTTCTCTATTAGTTTATCTACATATTTTAAATAATATAGATAAACTAATAAAGATACTTTATTTTTGATACTGAATTATTTAGGCTTAAATAATTTTTCAATAAAAACAAAAACTATTATATGTCCAATTCTCTTCAAACCAATAACTCGGAATGCCGAACGGCTTGCGTCTTGATTTCTATACAACTTTGACCCAGGTGACGCGGCGCGTTGACGTCACGCCGCCAAAATCCAGCAATAGGGTGTTTTAATGACACGTTTTAAAATGAACATACATACAATATTGGATTGAATCACCGATGTAATTTTGTATTTGTCAGCCTCTCTTGAAAGATTTAAGTTTTTTTATTGACAAAACTATTTATTCATATTCATTTTGCGTATGTACGGGCGCGAACAATTAATTATTCTTAATATTTTAAAGCATAACTTGCAAAAGTTTTTAAAACCTAAAATAATTTTATTGGCGCCATCTGTGAATGCGTAGATTATAACGTACGTTGCGTTTAACCTTAAGTAGGAATCTTAACAACAGTGCCTTTTCAATTTTTTTTTAAGAACAAACATACAGTGTTCTGTATTTTCAGTGTCATTGCACTTTAAAAAAATATTTGGCAGGTAAATTGGTGTGGCTAGCCAACAAATTTTGTAGTTCCATTTTTAATATTTTCTACTCTTATTTGACAGATCTCTCTCTCTCTAAAAAAGTTTATCAAAAGGTATCAGGATTTCCAATTCTTAGTTATTAAGCTCACCGCGCTGATACAAACACAATTAATATTTACGTTTCTTCAAACGCTTATCGCTTTAGCTCAAGGCGCCATTAGGGGCCATCCATAAATTACGTCACCCGAATTTCATGATTTTTTGACCCCATCCCCGTCCGTCACACATCGTCACATCTGTGAGACCCCCTCCCCCCTAGTGTGACGTCACATATTTTGCAATTTTACATCTAAAATTTTTTTGCGTTTTAATTATTTGGATTTTTACATGTGACGTCACAGAGCTGATGACCCCCCCCCCCCCCATACCCCTTGTCACACAATGTCACACTTCACTACTCCCCCCCCCCCCCCCCCCCTCCTAAGGTGTGACGTAATTTATGGATGGCCCCTTTACTACTCACCTAAATATATTTCACGCAGGTACACACAAACTTCAAAATATAAAACTTCGTTAATACGTACGAGTAAAAGGGTTATTTCAATTCATACTTGTGAAAACAACTTTTTTAAGAGTAAACAACAAATAAATCAATTCAAATCACAACTTATTCTTAATATCCCCAATGATTTAGATGAAAGCGTGAAAGTAACCCGGAAAGCAACAAAACTTGTACACACCTTTATCGGGCACTTCCATTACCATACTTTATATCGGAGAAACATACGTCAAGCCCATACTATGGCATTCAGGTCGCTTTCAATACCGAATTTTGATTTAAAAAGACACGTAGGGATAAAAGCCCGGGGGGAGGGGCGGGGGAGAGGCTGTCGCCCAAAACGGTTAATTCCAGGCGCGTTGGGAGGCCCAATCCGAATATGAATTATTTATGATCAAGTCTGAATATCAAGTAGACGTTTGACATTTGACTGAACGGTCAATATTTGAATATCGTCTGGAATAGCTGAGAAAGAAAAATCTCTCCCAGCAGAGGCATCACGTGGTTCATCTAAATTCTAATTCGGCACCAGATTAGATTCTCCAACCAAAATACTTCCGCAAAATAATTTATAATATAAACTCTTGGCGGAATGAAATCGTTTTCTGGTGATATTGGAAAGTTATTAAAATTTGATGATTCTGTTTTGTACGGTGAAATATTTATAATCCAAACATCTTGCAGGTCTGTTGACGAAAGGTCGTTTAAAGTTGAAACTGTTGTACTGAATTCACTCGTGTTTGATTTTTGAAGTGATTACTTCTTTAGCACCGTTGTGATTTGAAACTCAATGAAACGGAAGCGAGAGACACTAAAAAGAGACAAACACATACAACCTTCCGATTGAAATAAAAAAATCAAAGACATCGATAAACTGAAACTCAAACTGAAGCTACACTTCATCAGGAATAATTAATTAAATAATTACCTGTTTTTATCTTTCTTTCTATTTATTATCAATCTATATTCATTATTATCTCTATTTTATTTAGATTTTTCGAATTTCTCTAAAGTGCACAATATTTTAGAATGTTACCATATCCTATGTATGTACACCTTGTTAGCGTCGGCGGGCGTGCTGATGCTATCGGCAGGGTTGGAGAAAGCTCCCACATATTTAATACAATTAGCTGCTGTATCTGCCCCAAATAATAACTAGCTCAGGATTCGGTGCAAGCAGGATCTCGTAACCTCAAGGCTAGTGCTTGTGGTTCGGAACTTCACGCTTCTCCATTCTCCCCAGGGCCTCCCTCGTCAAGCAAAACACGGTAGGTTATCACATAAACAGTTTATTCAATTCTAGGAGACATAATAATATATAAAAGGAACGATCCTAGCTGAAAGTTAGTTTGAATGTCCGTCTCTCTTCTCTATCACGCGTGGTAAGGGCTAATACATTTAATTGCACACAAAGGGTAACATGATAATTGACTCACGTTTGGTTTATGGGCCAACAGCGGCTTCACGCGCTTGATTCTCTCAGTCTACGCACCGTCCATCGGGGAACGGAAGCGCACAAACGGCGAAACTGAACTGGTGTCGCCCATGTTCACGCGAACGTGGGCCCTGTAAGCTCGCTTGCTGAAGACTGACGGGCTTGCCGTGAGCGGCGCGTCTAGCGGCCGCTCGGTTTGTTGCTCGCGGGAAGGGGTAATGCGCGCGCCTCTATATTGGCCTTATTCTCCAGTCCGTGGAGAAGTCTATTCTCGAATTTGTAACGTAACACTTCCCCCCTCGCCGCAATAAAAGCGACGTGGTAATGGAGCTGTAGGACTAATAAATCCTCTTACCTTTTCAGCACTTGTGCCAAAAACATTTAAGAGAAACGAGGAGAGAGAGAGAGAGAGAGATTCCTAGCTGGAGAATAGTTATGAACAGAACACAAAAGAGAAGATACATGGTGTAACAAGGAATTGTCAATAAATGTATATAAAGGCAGTGGCATACATAAATACAGTTGCAAAGAACAAGGATCTGTTGAAGAAAGGTACAAGGGTTATGCAGTGATAGAAAAAAAAAACTCTAAAATTGTATCATTGGTCTGTGAGCTAATGTTTGCGAACGTGGTTTGCGTAGGATGTCTGGGGTGGTTGAACGTTTCACTGAAGTTACAAGGTTACTTTGTCACAGTAACCTGGCCCATTTGAGATTACACTCAAGGGACACTAGGGCCTTTAAGAAAATACGAGGAAGAGAACACATGATGAGGCTTCTAGGTGGTGTGGAGAGTTCTACCTGTCACAGAGGTCGAAAGGGTAACTGCTTCCGGATCCTGTGGGTGAGCCAGTACGAAACCATTGAAGTACTGGAGAGTGGAATCGCAATTGGTGGTTGGTACACTGGTTTTTGTATGTAGTGGGATTGTTTTGTGAACAATCGTTGGTATTGTTATTTGCGCAAGGGCACAGGAGCATCCGCACAATGGCAGTAGGGCATTTGCATTATGCAGCAGGAACATTTGCATAATGGCAGCAGAAACATTTGCACAAGGGCAACAGGAACATTTGTATTATGCAGCAGGAATATTTGCATAATGGCAGCAGAGCATTTGCACAAGGGCAACAGGAACATTTGTATTATGCAGCAGGAATATTTGCATAATGGCAGCAGAGCATTTGCACAAGGGCAACAGGAACAGGAACCAACCTAGAGCTGGCGTGCTCGGGTTTGTTTTGAGTGTCGGTTCTTTGTGGTGATACAATTCGCAACTACACGCACGACTCACACTAGGTTATGTTAGATGCGGTCGGGTGCTTTTGGTACGCAGGGATTGAAGGCAAGGGACCTCCGTGACGGTAGCGAGGGCAGCATGAAGAGGCGCAGATGTAGATAGGGTGCAGAGCTGCTGGTTTTTTTTTTTAAATCCGGCAAAAATTATTATTAGAACAAAATTCTTGAAGTTTACCTGCCTAGTAGACCAATGATGAAAAAAGTTTGGAGAGAAACAAGTGTGCATGTTGAGAAAAAGTTGGATTTGTTTGGCGTGTAGAGAGAGAGACGGAGAGAGAGCTAACTAAATGTGGCTAATTCCTAATACATGTTACAAAGGTACGTATTCAAGGACAGGTTCTGTGTAACCCCTTTTGGTTTTTTTTCTTTACCAAATACATTTCCAAGAATACGTGGTTGAGGGATTGTACGTATAACAAAATTCCCCATTCGAAAGAAGTTGGTCTTCCATGACCTATGCTCACGTCTATACGGTAGCATTTTTTCTACTTTCGAAAAACAAAACATTGCGTACAAGATTAGTTATAACAAAGTGGGAAAGGAGTAGGAAGTTGAAAGGATCCGCGTATGAAGATTGTCCCATTTGACAAACGAAACGCCAAGTGCGTAACGCATATATCCCCATTCACGGATAATTTCGAGGAAGGGGGAGGGTGATAATTGGGAACATTTGAACGAAGAAAACTGCTGGGGACTCGGCTATTTCCGAAATTCGACCTCTGGGTGGAGGTGAAACAAGGTCTACAGCAGTCATCCTGGCACATTACAATAATATTTGGTAGTGTTGGACAAAAGAATACACTGACATAAAAGTCTAATCCTCTACGTGTATTGGGCAGAAGATTAGGGGTCGTTTTATTCTCCTACTTGTTTGCGAGAAATGACAGACCCTTGCTCAAATCTCACAAACCTGGGGATTTTCTTTGTTCGTCTCCCAGACAACGAGTTAGGTGTGTTTGTGTCCATCAACTTAACTCCCACGACACGATGCCCCATAATCATGAGTGAAGCGTATGATTAGTCCTTTTGAGATAGTAGATAGTTCCTGGGTTCTTGTGACAGGAAGTCCACGGGCATATTAATGATTACAAAAAAGGGGGTGTGGACTACATTGAGTAGTTCACACATAAAGGTTTGATATTATTTCGTTCGCACGATTCATGGTGAGTATTGTAACGTCTTCACGTATAGCGTACAAGATTGCAAAATCAAAAGATTTGCAAGTAAGTTTTATAACGTCTTCACGGATAACAATGAACGAATTACAACTGGGTTGCCCAGTATTGAAGGGAGGTGCAAAAGACTAGGTATTTATGACATTTCTGACAAAAACCCACAGAGTAATTATAACGGGCTCCCCGTATCGCATTTAGTAGATATTCTGAGATTCCCATCTATGACGGCAGATTTTATAAGGTTCCCACCTATGATGGCAACAAAGGTTAACGTTCATATAAAGGTACCTATTCAATACAGACGGCGAGACATACTGATGTACATTAGTACAACAATACCGTAGCATAATAAATCCATATTAGCGTACGTTAAAGACTTGCACAAAGGCAAAAACATATTTGAAGATCTGGCCAAGATTTTATACTTCAACAATTAAGGGACAAAAAAAATTTCTGGCGTGCTGATGGAATGTGAATTTCATCTAAGCTTACCGCAAAAGAGATCCTTTGTGGTACAACCCTTTTGGTTACGCACAGAGTATCGTATCGTGATGGTACAACTTTTGTTGTACTTACACGTACGATGGTAGCAACAATACAAGACATGCGCTTATCGTTGTTTGACAAGGCAAATTATTTACAAAGGTCCGATTTGAGTGTTTAAGACCTTCTAGGTTTTACTTACTTAAACAGACTGCGATGGACACACCTTGGTGTTATGAAAATTATAATAATGGGATGGGTTGTTCGCAGGGTGTTCACTTGGAGACCTGGCTTCTTGTTGTGACCTCGTACTTTGCACGTGATAAGTCACAACAAGGCAACCCCAAAATTTCAGTTTGAGCAGTTGAGACCCAGGGTGACTCAATGTTGCTGAAATGTTGTAAAAAAAAAAAATTTATCGTTAATGAAGAGGCACGTTGAAAGTTGTCCCTTTTATAACGATACTTTCCAGACTCCACATCAAGTTCTGGGGAGAGCTAGAGCAATTTGGGTTATTTATTGAGCGCCATTCTATTTTCTTAAAAAACAGAAAAAAAAAACTTAGAACGGGTAGCAAACATCTGATACCGCCGTGGGTTTACACAGGTTTGCTTACCTAATTTAATTACATATGACATAAGGGTTAGATGCACTTTGGCGAGGACCCGATATTTAATGTACAAAAAGATTTTCTAATATTTAGAAAGGGGTGACGAGGTATGACATGATGATGTGAAAATATGGTGCTGCGAGTTGTGACGATGCACAAAACCTTGGGCACGTAGTCTCTGACTACTTGCAGTAAGCCACAGGGAATTCCTTTCTCCGAAGTGATCAATTTCAGGTAGAGGTGTGCATGCTTAGAAAAAACGATGTTTCCAAGGTTTGACACCTGGGGCAGCAATTAGAGGCGAATGACTGATGATGACGAGATATTTATACAAACAAAAATAAAATAAAATGAAACGAAACCACAAGGGAGAATTATAATTTCTTCCATGACTTTGGCTACAGTTGACAACACTGTGCCAGAGCTAGAAAGGGTTTCGTTTGAGTGTCCCAATGAGTGACAATCGTTTACGAGAGGCCGCTCATTAGTGACGAAACAAAAGGGTTGACTTCCATAGTGATCCATGTCACGGTGTAGACGAATGGTTGCTAGGAGTCAAGGAATAACCGTTGGGGTTATACGGGCGTGGCAATGGAGTTTGTTTCCATGTTCCCACTTTTTACAATGTCCTTTATGTGGTAGTTACCTATGTGTTTACCAGAGATGTCGGACAATCGGTAAACCAGGTCTGAGATTTTCTTTAGGACTTTCGTCTTTACAAAACGGGGTGCCAATTTGGCAGAGAAGTACAGCGCACCTTGTGACAGAGTGTTGTTTCTCCTCCAGACGATGTCTTCTTCCTTGAATGTGACGTGCCTCCTGCGAAGGTTATACCTGTCGGCGCTCTTTTGGTGGGCCAATAGTAGAGCGTCTGTTACTTCACTATAGATAGCGGAGAGTTCCTCCAAGCGGTGGGCGTAATTTGCTGCGGGGTCTGCTGTGGAGGAAGGGACGGGTGGAAGGCAATTGTCAGGGTGTAGTGAACCGTGAACTACTTGTTCCATGCCGTGTTTGAGAAAAAATGGTGTATAGCCTGTAGCGAGGTTCACCGTGTTGTTCATGGCTGCTTGTATTTTGTCTAATTTTTTGCACCATGTGCGTTGGTCTTTGCCAACCAAAATTGCCAGGGCCGTGTTTATGGTTTGGTTGTATCGTTCAACGGTGTTGTTCTGTGGGGTGTAAAGGGTGTTATAGAATACATCCTTTATACCATATTTAGACAAAAACTCCTTAAATTCCAGAGCTATAAATTGTTTACCATTGTCGCATATTATAGTACGAGGGGTACCGTAGGGTATGAAAATATGTTTTTCCAATAGATTGGTTATTGCTGCTGCAGTTGCCCTTTTCAGAGGAAACAACCAGCAGTATTTGGAAAAGATGTCCACTACGCTGAGTATATGCATGTAACCGGCGTAGCTTCTAGGGAAGGGTCCAATGAGGTCCATAGAAAAGGATTGAAGTGGTCTATCGGCACGCTTGGGGTTGCCCATTAGACCAGACGGTGGTGCCGTACTGTGCTTGTATGCCTTACAGATGTCGCACTTGGAGATGTATAAACGTACTTGTTTGAATAGACCCGGCCAATAATATCTTAAAGATATTTTTTTGAATGTTTTGAAAGTTCCAGGGTGTATGGAGTCTACGGCACTGTGGTTATCAATAATAACTTGTTCTCTATTTTCGAGAGGGACTACCTTTTTCCAGGCATAGTCCTCTAAGATTGACAGTGGAGGCTTGCAGTTGCGATATAGTTGTCCGTCCTTAATCATAAAATTCGGGAACTTTTGTGGGTTGTCACTGCATCCTCTAAAGATTTTTTGATACCATACGTCTTTTGTGGGGAGACTAGAATTGGGCAATTCGGCATTTAATGTTGCTATCTCGATCCTAGAAAGGGCATCCGGGACGATATTATCGGCGCCTTTACGGTGGATGACATCGAAAGTATATTGAGATAGGCGGGACGACCAGCGAGCCAATCTCCCAGAGGGGTTGTCTAGCGAGATCAGCCATTTTAGGCTGCTATGGTCTGTGACGACGGTAAACTTACTGCCCTCAATGTATCCGCGGAAATGTTGAATGGATTCCATGACTGCTAATAATTCTCTCTCGGTAATCCCGTAGTTTTTTTCGTGTTTATTTAGGGTACGAGAGAAGTATGCCACGGGGTGTTCGCCGTCCGTAAAATTTTGAGTGAGGACTCCTCCGATTCCGACGTTTGATGCGTCCGAATGGATCGTAAAGGGAAGATTGAAGTCGGGGCAATTCAGTACTGGGGCTGATTGAAGAGCCTCTTTCAGGGAGTTGAATGCTGACTCAGTCTCCGCAGACCAGGAAAAGTTACTGGTACCTTTACGGATTCCCGTGATTTTGTTGAGCGGCGCCGCGAGAGTTGAGAAGTTTTTTATGAATCTTCTGTAGTAACCGGTGAGTCCGAGGAAGGCTTTTACCTCTTTTGCATTTGTAGGTCGGGGAAAATTTGTCATAGCCGCTACTTTTGTGGGGTCTGTTCTTAGGCCTTCTTCGTCTACTATGAAACCCAAGTATCGTAGGCGGTGCCTGCAGAATTCCGATTTCTTCAGGTTGATAGTCAAACCGGCCTGTTTGAGTTGTTGAAAAACCTTTTCTAGAATAAGTATATGTTTTTCAAAGGTATCGCTAATGATGATCAGGTCATCCAGGTAGCAAAATAAATTGTTATCAAACTCTGGGCCAAACAATTTATCCATGAGTCTTTGTAGTTCTGCTGGGCTGTTTTTTAAACCGAAGGGTAGTCTTTTGAAATGGAACATACCCCTGCCAGGCACCACGAAGGCAGTCTTTTCGCAGGAGCTGGGATCCAAAGGTATCTGCCAGAATGCTTTGCTTAAGTCTATGGATGAGATGTATTTAGCGTTTCGAAGTCTGTCCAGGATGGAGTTGACCAAGGGGAGCGGGTAGGCGTCTGATATTGTACATGCGTTGAGGCGTCTGCTGTCGAGGCAGAAACGGGCTGAGCCGTCTTTCTTTGAAACTAATAAGGTGGGGTTGGTCCATGCACTGCGGCTGGGTACCACCACTCCCAGTCTTAGCATATCGTCCAATTCTTTTTCCAGCGTTTTCAATTTTTGTGGAGCTAGGTTGTAATACCTTTGTTTGATTGGGGGGCCTGTTGTTTTTATATGGTGTTGTACTAGGTTGGTTAAGCCTAAACCGCACCTTTCGAAGGAGATGGATTCATACTTGTTGATCATTTGATTTAATTGTATTGTTTGTAAGGGGTTCAAGTTTTCGTAGGGTATTACCGTACGGATTTCGTTTACTTGGGGAGTGACGGAGGGGTTGTTAAACAGTTGCGGGGCAATTTTGAAAGCCATCCAAAAATCCACTCCCAAGATGAATTTCTGTGTGATTGTAGGTACAACTAGAAACTTGATCCAAACTGTTTTTTGGTCACAATTGATCGGCAGGGTTAGAGAACCGATGACGAGTTGTGAAGTGTTGTCTGCCGTGGTAACATGTGAAGAATGTTTTCCCATTTTAAAACCACAGTTTGTGAATAAGGTGTGGGCGTTGTCGCCCAGGCAGCTGACAGAGGCGCCGCTGTCTAGGAGACCTGAAAAAACCACGTTGTTTATGGAAAAATGCGCGAAGGGTCTACCGTCTATTGCCTGTTTGCAGCAAACTGTAGAGAGGGGTAAGGCCTGTTTAAAAAATTTGACGTGTTCCAACCACTCCGACCATTCCTTTGGCCTATGGGAGGGATGGCCCGGGGGGTTGGGGTCTAGTTTTTTGTCTTCCTGGCTGTCCAATTGGGAGGGGGTCTGGAGAAATCCATAGGGGGTTTGATGAATCTGAGATCCGGGATGGACGTTTCGGTATTGTCTTGGCGTGGTCTTTTGCCAAACTTCCTCCCTTCATCTCTTCTTGGAGAACGATCGACGGATCGCCTTTTGTTAGAGTGGGTGTCTTTGGAGGATAAAAGTTTTGCTTGTTTAAAGCAGGCGGCTTGGGAGTGACCAATCTTGTGGCAAAAGGAGCAGGATTTCTTCTCGTTGTGCTCCGGTTTTATGCCGGACGAAGTGCTTGGGCGAAAGTTTTCTTTGGGGAATCTTTCGTCTTTCTTCCGATCCTGGTATGCCTCTAGTAGCTGGCAGACATCTTTCAGTTGCTCCAGCGTGGCAATTTTCTGAGAAGTAATGATGTTTTCGTATCTGGGGAGAAGACCGTCGATTAAAACCGGGAGAAGTTCCGCTTCAGGGACAGGTTGGGTGAGCTTAATATTGATGGCCTCTGCCCTCTGTGTGAATCTAGCAACAGGCTCTCCGGAGTGCTGCTTGATAGCGAGTAGGGATAGCCTGACTCTATGTTGGGCCTTTTTTTCTCCGAAACTGGATAAAAGTGCCACCTTGAGTTCCCTCCATGAGTTTGTTTTTCTCTTATGTATCCTGTGCCAGGTAAGCATTTCAGGAGCGATGAGGTCTATGAAGTTCCTGTGCAGAATACTTTCGGGGATTCCTCTGACTTGGGCTGTTTCTTCTATTCTGTTGATGAAATCCTCCACATCCGTGAGTCCGTTGTATTTCGTCTTCCAGGTTGTCAAATCATATATTTTCGTCTGTTCCTGGGCTTGTACCACCAGGGGTTTTGCTTCGGAGACTGTGAGGGAGGTAGAGATGATTTCTGAGGTGTCTTCCTGTTGAAACTGCAACTTCCTGATGTACTTTTTGTTGTAGAAAGAAGCATATTGAATAAGGCATTTTTTGGATTTATTCCTGGGAGAAATCTTTCTACTTCTCAGGGCCTGTAGTAGTTCTTCCTTTTTTGACGTAGAAATGTGGGGGATTATACCCAGCGTGACTTGAGGGACTTCCATAGTGTAAGGGTCGTGTCAGGGTGACCTTACGTTGGGAGAAAAACGAGAACTCGACTCTTTATCCGTAATTGGAAAGAAATTTTTGCCAGGGATTGACCACTGGGGCGTATATATATTTTTTTTTTTAAAAATGCTTCTGCGAAAAAACGCGTATTTGTAAGTGTTTGGGTTATTTGAAAATTTGGGCAGGGGTTTGCCTCTGGCCACGTGCTTTTTAGGAAAAATCCAAGCGTTTTGGAAAAAAAAAATTTCGAAAATTTAAAAAAAATCGAAAAAAGGAAAAATCGGAAAAATTTTCAGAGTCCGAGAACTGGAGAAAATTTGGGCAGCGATTTTCCTCTGGCACTGTGTTTTTAAGAAAAACTCCAAGCGTTTTGGAAAAAAAATATTTCGAAAATTAAAAAAAAAATCGAAAAAAGGAAAAATCGGAAAAATTTTCAGAGTCCGAGAACTGGAGAAAATTTGGGCAGCGATTTTCCTCTGGCACTGTGTTTTTAAGAAAAACTCCAAGCGTTTTGGAAAAAAAATATTTCGAAAATTAAAAAAAAAATCGAAAAAAGGAAAAATCGGAAAAATTTTCAGAGTCCGAAAACTGGAGAAAATTTGCGCAGCGATTTTCCTCTGGCAATGCGTTTTTAAGAAAAACTCCAAGCGTTTTGGAAAAAAAATATTTCGAAAATTAAAAAAAATCGAAAAAAGGAAAAATCGGAAAAATTTTCAGAGTCCGAAAACTGGAGAAAATTTGCGCAGCGATTTTCCTCTGGCAATGCGTTTTTAAGAAAAACTCCAAGCGTTTTGGAAAAAAAATATTTCGAAAATTAAAAAAAATCGAAAAAAAATTTTCACAAGTTTTCGTGGAAGTAATTTGTTTGAGAATTCAACAATATCTTGGGGGCATGGTTTCATTACGCGGCTTCCTATAGCCTGGCTTTAAACAGCACCAATTTTTTGGTATTTACCCGCGAATTCCCTTCGTCTTTTCGACAAGATATTACCTTCTTTGTCAATTGACAAGGTATTATAGTGTCAGATGTCAAGGAATCCACGTCAACGCGAATTTAGTATTTTTTGCATTATTCGAATGTGATTTGGCATGGCATGGCATGGTCCGGTTTCATCAGACGACAGAGTCAAAAATACTTAATTGTCAAATGACAGAAAGAATTTAAATCCACTTGTTCCCTAGGTGTCAGCAAATGTCCGTTTAAAGAAACGTACCAGCGTGCTGCAAACTAGTATATTATTAAAAATATTTAGCACTTTCGAGACCAAGCGGATGATTTGTTTATCATGTACATGATTTTAATTGTTGAATACATTCTTCTTTAATTTGTGTTTATTTCCACTATTCACTTGTATTGAAAATAGCAATTTTAATCGGCCGACACTTTGTAATCACTGTATTATTCGCAGCGACAACTTCCTAGGTTGGGCACCTTGCGTTGGAATACCGGTAATATTTTGTCGAGTGACGACTCACAAATGATAAAATCGCGCCCGTAATAATTTAAATTGTGATTCGAAATTATGTTCGCGCCGAGATTCCTGTTGGAAGTGCTAGACAATTGGGAATAAACAATACATCATAATAACATTTCAGAGTTTACAATTGTTGCTTGGGAACGAGGCCGTGGTGGAACAGAAAAAAATTTAAATGGCCCCACGTTTAGCGCCAGTGTTAGCGTCGGCGGGCGTGCTGATGCTATCGGCAGGGTTGGAGAAAGCTCCCACATATTTAATACAATTAGCTGCTGTATCTGCCCCAAATAATAACTAGCTCAGGATTCGGTGCAAGCAGGATCTCGTAACCTCAAGGCTAGTGCTTGTGGTTCGGAACTTCACGCTTCTCCATTCTCCCCAGGGCCTCCCTCGTCAAGCAAAACACGGTAGGTTATCACATAAACAGTTTATTCAATTCTAGGAGACATAATAATATATAAAAGGAACGATCCTAGCTGAAAGTTAGTTTGAATGTCCGTCTCTCTTCTCTATCACGCGTGGTAAGGGCTAATACATTTAATTGCACACAAAGGGTAACATGATAATTGACTCACGTTTGGTTTATGGGCCAACAGCGGCTTCACGCGCTTGATTCTCTCAGTCTACGCACCGTCCATCGGGGAACGGAAGCGCACAAACGGCGAAACTGAACTGGTGTCGCCCATGTTCACGCGAACGTGGGCCCTGTAAGCTCGCTTGCTGAAGACTGACGGGCTTGCCGTGAGCGGCGCGTCTAGCGGCCGCTCGGTTTGTTGCTCGCGGGAAGGGGTAATGCGCGCGCCTCTATATTGGCCTTATTCTCCAGTCCGTGGAGAAGTCTATTCTCGAATTTGTAACGTAACAACCTTCACATATAGATGATCCAGAAGTTTCAATTGTTCCCATTATATACTTACCTATTGCATAATGTTATTATATTTCTGTTATAATTAGTGTAACTTGCTCATCAAGCACAAGAACTAGCTTCTTCTTTGGTGAGATTGCGATTTTAAATAATTTTTGTACCAATATGTAATTTATATAACACCTCTGTATACTTATATATCTATATTAAATAAAAAAAATTTAAAAAATAAAAATAAAAAAAAATCTACAGAGAGTGCGAGAGTATGAGATAGAATAATCGGCCTTTTATTTTTGTGATGCTTCGTAGTCTCCCCACTCTTGTCTACTTTTTATGAAATAAATCCACAGTACCACTCAAGTTTTCTTTAGTGTAGTGATATAAAACGTCCGACGAACCTCTGCAGACATTCAGGGGACAAGAATCGAATCCCAGGAAATAAAAAATATATATACCTATATATTTTTGTAAAATCAATATCCAACCTTCATTCTTATAAAATTTAAAAAAAACACTCCTTTTCATTTATACAAATTTCTTCTATAATCTTCGCGGGCGTGCGCACAACAAATCACTAAAGTATCATCGCAATTGGATGAACGGTTTGGCAGCGCATAACATACGAACAAACAAACAAACAAACAAAAATTGATTTTTATACATAAGATTATGAATGATTATTTTTTTAAATCCTTTAGTTTTAGGCACAAAATCGATATTTTTTCTAACAATAAATAAATATGAGGCAGTAAAAAATATTCACAACAATAGCCATAAAATAAGCCTCGACGAAAATTATTTTCCTCGTGAGCCTCCCCACGTAGATTCAAGATTAAAAAAAAATTACTTTACATAGTTTTGGTGTGCCCGAATCCATTCATAAGTGTCGTGTTTTTTAAATGATTTATCAGCTATACTTTCTGTCTGTTAGATAAACATTTTATTATTATTATGCTGTTATTTATTTGGAAGATTTTTTTTTCAATCGTAACAATTGAGGAAAATAAAAAAAATAAAACACAATAACGAAAACAATAACGAAAACAAATGGTAAATATTAAAGAAGATGTAAAATTTTCCAGCGGCAACCCATATTATATTTTATGCAAATAACCTTTTTAGGTTTTCGCACAGTGACAGTGGCTGGCGCGTCCTAATGCTTTTATTGCAGAAAGAAACCGCAGAATGCAAAACAAGATATAAAAAAACTTAATGCACCGTGCTTATGGTGCCCACCAGTTTTACTTTAAAATTTGTAGAATACAAAAACCACATAACAGAAAGCAATTTTTTTTAATTTCACATTTTAATAATCTTACCTTTTACGTATTTTTTTTAATATTCGTGTGTTGACATTAAAAAATAAAAGCAAAGCGAGCGCTGCACTTGTGGCGGGCCGGATCGAGAGAGACAGGTTGAGTAGGACTTCAGTCGGATTCTCTCAATCAATCGCCTTGTACCACAGGTAGATGGTTCATACGTCTGTCACTTCTGGACACACAGACACCCCGATTGCTACCCACCCTTCGTACTTTTTTGCTTTTCATAACTTCCTCTCCTCCCTTTACTTAAAAAGACCCTGAATACAGTATCCCCAAAGGCGACATAGGCCCGGGGAAACAAAATATTTTTCTCAAAGCCTCCTGTTTGGCGCTAATGTAAAAAAAATTGGTTGTCTGTAATGTCGGTTTATGGACGATAATTTTATGCAATAACGTCGTATAATAATGATGGAGTGGAAGAAAGATAGATGCGTCACAAGCCGAACGCTTGTTCCGCGCTCTTGCTTGCACGCTTGGCTTAGGTGGAACGTGACAACGAGTCATGCTTTTTCGTGAGTGCAGCCGGCGTTCATCGATTTATAAGACGTTATCAAAACGACGTCAAAAAAACCATAAAATGAAATTTTATATCATTGAAGAAGAAGATAACACTTATAATCTAAATGAAAATATGAAAGAAAACGAGACACAGAAAAACAGAAAAAGACATTCAAACCATCTCATATTTCAAATATTTAGAATCAACAATATTATCTTCAACTAGTTCATTATTTTTCTATTTTTGTGTGTCTTGTTTTCTTTCATATTTTCATTTAGATTATAAGTGTTATCTTCTTCTTCATTGATATATTAAGTTGATGGGAATAACCTTCAAAAGTTATAAAAAGAGAGTTTTATAAAAAATTGAAATTTTATTTATTAAAACAGTTTGTACTACGCAAATAGTGGTTTTAACTACTCATTAATTAAATAACATCTGAAAAGAAAATTTAATAACAAATTAAGCACCTGAATTAGTCCCAAATAATGCACAATAATCAGTCTCGTTTTGGTGAGGTTCAGCGGCAGTCCATAAAATCTGTTTTACCTAATACGAATTACATCTGGTCTTTTTAGAATTTGTATACGTTCAATAAAAAAAAAATGTGTGCAGTTCATACGCGGTAGCAGTGAAACCTTCAAAAAACTAAAGTAGACAAGGGTGGGGAGGCCACGAAGCGCCGCACAAAGAGGAGATCGATTATTCCATCTCATTCTCTCGCAGGCTAAATCCTATAGGTGTATGGTTGTCTCTTTTTGGTGTCGCTTTATCGTTTCAGAGTTTTCAAGTTTCAAATCACAACGGTACTAAAGAATTTTTCACTTCAAAAATTCTTGAATTTGTTATTATGTTTTGTAATCTTTAAACATTGGATAAATATAATATAATTTACCTAATTACCTACATTTTGGAAAAATATGTTTAGAACAAGTTTCTTCCCAATTGCTTTCAACTTGACTTCTTACGTTTTGCTTCCTGCTAGTTTTTCACCCGTAAATAAAATAAATTAAAATGTTTCATCTCGAATTTAAGCATGGAAGAATTTTTTATTTGATAATAACATTATAATGTAACAACGAAAACTCCACTGTAGTAAGTTACTGTAAAGGTGACCATAAACGAGGTAATTAAATTTCATACTAGCCCAAACGTTAAAGACAAAATCACAGCACAAAAATACCGTCTCCCCCAAACAAAAGAAACGCAGGTACGAGTAAATTATTTAAAAGAGCGAGTAGAAAATAGATTTGGCCCGACAACATTTTCGTAATATCGATTTACCGGCATTAACAGGGCACGACAAAGTTGGGCTGTATTCCTGATAATACTAAAATCTTGATGGCGATACATTGCCGTAAAATCTTGCTCGTTTATGGGCACCTTTAGTACTCGATTCTCGACTGGTTGAACGATTCGAACATCGTTGTTTTGAATTCATCAAGCGTGGATTTGTGTTCTTCTATCGAAATCTGGGATATTGGCTTCTTCGTTTATGATGTTTACTGGTGAAGGTTCTTCCAGATTTTCGGTATGTAGTTCTACAAGACTTTGTGTAACTGATTCAGCATTGTGTATTAACTTGTCTTCCACAGAATCATTCAGCTCCACAGCATCTCCCAGCTCCACAGGTTCTTCTGCCTCCGAGAAACTGTCCAACTGTCTTGGCCCTACCAAGACTTCTACAGTTTCTAATAATACATGTGATGCACGTGGGGTTGTTATAACTAGAGGGTGCGATTCTGAACTGGACGATAAATTGACAACATCAAATCCTTCATAATCCTTAGCCGCGTCGGTGGTTTTGTTTTTCACTGGTTCCTTAAATTCTTTGAAAGATTCGGAGGCGGCATGCAGTGTTTCATTTAAAGTATCAATGTTTCCTTGGGAACTGTTGACCTATAAAAAAAACACCAACATTATCAGACTTCACCATGCACTTTGACGAACAGCTCACTTATTAACCTGATTGAAGGTACTAACCAATATAAGTGAATTTTTCTTGAACCTGTCTGTAACCTTTTTGATCTTAGGAGCTGCATTCCTGACGACTTCCTTAGCCTCCTGCACCTCTGTCTCGGGCCTCCCCAACTCTGTGAGTTTCTGCTGGAGGCGCAAAGTGGCAACCTCATCGGCCACTTGAAGAGATATCACTTTTGCTGGTACATTCACATCTCTTTTATAAATATTTGCCATTTTCTTATTTTTAGGAAAGCCACACAATATAAATCCCTTTGCACCGATATTTTCCAGCATATTTTCTTTAACCAAGTCGACGACCACTTCCTAAAAGTCAAAGATTGCAACATTAAGATTCAATTGATCGTTGAACAGAATTATTATTAAACAAATTTATCTTTTAGGATGGTTTTTATAAAAACGAAACAATTTAAGAACAGGCAACAGCATCACTGAAGTGGATAACATATATTTAATATTGTCCACAAACTTTTACATCTGTGATTTCTGTGCTTTTTTCAGTATTTAGCTCAGTTGTTTTGAAATTCAATTATAATATCGTTAACAAATGGCCATTCGGCGCCTTTTTTTACAATTGAAAGGTCCTCGTTAAACGCTAATTCTAGGAGTGTTTCAGCTTTCCATAAAATTGTAAAAAGCTGACCAGCTTAATAATATGGTAGTTATCCTCTTCTGCTGATCACAATTGAACGTGAACTTTATAACTGTAAAAAAAACAAAATGGCGATGAATAGCCATTTAATGTCTTTGTCACATGTGAATTTCTGCGAAACAACATGGACTTAATCTTCATGGGATGTTGGCGATCATCCTGCCAAACATGTTATTTCTGAGCTGTTCATAAATCACAAGAGATTTTCCACATTTTAATGTTTGACCATATTGAAGGATATTTGTTCCACATCTCCCTTTATTACCATTAGGCCAGCTTAGCTTACGTTTGACGGACCCGTTTAATACAAATAAACTGATAAACCTCTGGCACTTTATTGTCAATGAGCATCTTGGAGATCCGCATGCCCCTGAGCGTGGTGATGTTGGACGCCTCCTTGCGCAGCAGATCACCAGGGATGATGACGTGGTAACCTGTGATGGCGGCTAGGGTCTGCGAGACCGTATTGCAGCCGGCCCCGGGCACCCCTGACACGAATATAACTGGGGTCTGCATCACGGGGCCCATGTCGTAAGCAGACCTCTTCACCAGAAACTGGAAAGAATTACAAAGTTTTTTCTTACAATAACTCCACACAAAAGGCACTGAAAAAAGCGTCAGGGGGTGTATCATCTTTGGGGATGCTGTGTGGAGGGTCTTTAAATGGAAGTGAATGAGAGGAAGTTCTAGGAAGTAAACAGGTTTGAGAGGTAGATATAAAACTTTGGTCATTATATCCAGGAGTGAGAGACGTGTGAATTACCCTCTTACTGCGATGCAAGGCGATGGCGATGGGTCGAGAGAATCGAGTGGTCAAGAGGTCTCCTTCGACCAATCTCTTCCATTCAGGTCCACCATGCTGTAGGTAGGAAAATGCATCCACCACCAAGGTCTAGACTACTCACTCCACGAACCGGGGCACATCTGCAAAGTCACCAAACGTAGCCAACCACTAGGGGCGACCTAAGACAGGGATGCTGGTTATCCAATAAATGGTTCCGGTGGGGGCGCACGGTTCAATTCACGAGCATTTACAAACGTTATAAAGATTTTACAAAATTTGCAAAAAATGTAATTTGCAAAGACCATGTTAGCGAAGAGAAATTCTCCATAGGATTTTTCTTATAAATCTTTTCCTCAACGACTCAAAATAGCAGGGCAAAACCGTTGGCAGGAATACAGAATAATCCATGACGACACAGAGAATACTCATTCCAAAATAGTTTACTTTCTTTAATAACGCACAAGAGTTCTAACTTCCAGAAGTTGGTGAAACTATAGCATCCTCATTTGGGCAAGGCAAAGAAAACATGAAGGCTACAAAGTCAATTGATTTGATTGAACATTTTTTGAAGTGAATACTTCTTTAGCACCGTTGTAATTGAAACTCGATGAACCGAAAAATGGCCACAGTAAACAGAGACAAACATCTACAAGGTTTGGGCTGCGAGAGAACGAGATAGAAAAATCGGTCTCCTTTTTGTGTGGGACTTCGTAGCTTCCCCACTCTTATCTACTTTAGTTTTGTGAATGTTTCACTTCTACCGCGTGTGAATTGCACACTGATTTTTATTACTTTAGATTTACACATTATTAATTTCTGTTTATATAGACCTTAGTCTACAGTCAAAATACTACAAAAATTATTGTTTTACAATTTTCTTTGGTGAATTGAACCTCCAATATAAAAATATACTAAGAGTAAATCTTATTTAGTGTGTTGCTGTAGACCTGTTTTCAAAACATTTTATTTAAGTTTCGTTTCTGCCCTTTAATTGTTTTTGAGAACAAGAAATATAGCGCTGTTTTGATGTTTGATATTTCATTAAAAATTCAGAAAATTCAGACTTCAATAAAATATGCCATTAAAAATTCAACAAAATGATTTTCAATTTTTAGCACATCCGACATTGTTCTTCAGGACCGTCGATATGTTATGTAAGTATGTAGATTTGATTTATAATTAACTAAATATTAGAAATAAATCATTTTACATACGTCATAAAAAATTGAAAATTCTTGAAACGAGATCTAAAAAATGACAAACCAACGGTTTAAAATTCTAAAAATCTGTTCAAAATCATTTCACGTGTCGCTTACCTTTGGTTTGGAGAACACGCAACCCATCGTTGAACATTCGATGGTTAAATATATATTTTAGCCAACGAATCTTTAGCCATTGATTTTTACCAGTTGATAATCTTGCCGATTAATTTTAAAACGTATTTTTTAAATGTTAAATTTTATATCTCCTCGAGAAACGTAAAAAGACTTGAGAAAACAAATGAGTCACCAAACGAAGACAGACATTCAAATGCTTTTAAAATAATTGTTTGCCTGTTTAAGAAGTGCCTACCTATTACAATATAGTTTCGAATTCCATTAAAAGCCAAAATTTTGTGAAAGCTAAAATACAGTGTCTCAAGGGTAGAAAACATAGGAGGGCGCCACCGTTGATCAAATGGCAATACTAAACATTTAACTCATGGTGTTAATGTAAAGCTATGTAACCTACATTTTTATAAAAAATTTAAAAGTCATAAAAGTGAAAAAAATATTTTTTCATTGCAATATAGATCGCTGATCACCACTTGATCTCAAAATTAGAATTGTATATAGGTATATGATTGCATTGACGGTTATGAACGTAGGTATCCTTATAACTTATTTTCTTTCGTTTTTTTTAATTTTTGCGAGGGAGAACAAAACAAGAGTGTGCGTTTATAATTAACTAATTGAATTTGCAAGTCGTGCTCGAGGAATGCTCGTAAATCAGGAATGTAGAGACCGTGGCCCGCCGGCACTGAATGCGGCCCTCGACCGCATTTCACATTGTCAAAAATATAGATATAAATTACAACGACAATTTGAATTTCCCGCCGCGTAAACAACGAACTGTTTGCCGCCGTTCTCGTGGCATGGGCGTATATTGTACTTCACTTGAATCAGTTAAATACTCGGCTGCAGGGGGAAAACCACCTGGTTTCAGAACTATGTCATGTTTCTGTTTTCAATGCAAATTAAACCTTCTTTAAACCCAGATATAAATAGGCAATTATGTACAAAAACTATACAAATTTCAAATTAATATATTAGACAAAATTTCTGTATTAAGTAAGCTTCATTATTTTTTGAAGAAAAGTTTGCCGGCCTTCCTCTTAAAATATCTGTGCACCCCTGTTGTTGCACACAAAACATTGACTTCCTAGCACTTTAGTTTAAGAAAGCTTTTGAATAACGTTGGCTCTTGGTCATATTAAGGTCTTGTTTAAATTTTTAAATTTCCTAAAATTTTATATATTTTTTCTTATACTTGTTTGAATAAAACAAATCTCGCTAATTTGCACATAGTAATAATATTTAAAAAAAGGGACAACCATTCCCGGGTTACGAATAACCCAACAATGTTTGAACAGTGAAGCGAAAATGTTGTTTGAGTCGTGATGGAGGACTTAGCCAGTCGAGGAATTGAATAAGCGACCCCCGGTGGGACCCAAACGCTATGCCCACTCAGCTACTGACCGGTCAATTGACATTTTTATGTAATAAGTTCCCTTTAGCTCCTACGCCTGTGCAAATCATCCAATTATTATTACATCTAATATCAAGAGAATCTCATTTAAACGCAGATATTTATTTACCAATGTGAAAGGTATCCGCAGACTTGTCTACTTCAGAAAAATTTTTCATGTTTTTGAAAATGATTAATCAATTGCCAGAAGAAAAAAACTTACTTCATACGAACGAACGAACGAACACGGCAACGAAATACTTCTCTAAAAAAATGAGTCTAAGAGCGTACACGCTTGTTGAAGATTTCAATTTCCTAAACAGTCAACAGTTGGTAGCAGATACCATCCCCAGGTTTTAAAGTCGGCCACTCTAATCATCTGGAGATAAATCAATTCATCGCTTTTAAACATCTTGAGAATATGATTGAGAGATCGTCCCGTTTATGAATACTTACGTATTTGAGAACTCCGAGATGTCAACTCTGACCACAGTGAGTGACAGGGCCATTGACAGTCACTTCATCCGGGAGTCATTTTTCATTCCCTTTTATAAACCTAGGGTACATAATTTTGATAATATAATTTGCCTGAAGCGGATGTCCAAAAAACGTTTTGTTCCTTGTTCGTTATTACAAAGTTCGATGGTATTTAAAAATATTTATTGTGAGATTTTAGTGATTAGTGATATTAATAATATTAGAAATATTAATAATTGGACAATTTATACGGTTGGCAATTTTGTGAAAAACGCATATGAAGATATTGTAGCGCACTATGACAAGTTGCAGGCTTGTACAGCATTAAGGTTGATTGATGCATCTGCCCACTGGTGCACGAAATAATATATTTTGCAAATAACTAGGTAGATACCAACCACAACCATCTGGCTCAGGTATGTAAATTGGGCTTGCAACTGTATGCTTTGAATTCTGTCGAGTCTTTAATCATTCTTAAATCATGTGGCAGCTTATTCTTGGCTTTAGGTCCTGACACTCCGAAAGCACGCTCTCAAACTTAGTATCTAGGGATGTGCTTTGATGCTGATGTCGTCGCTGATCTAATAAATGACGAGGAATTATCAGGAATGCACAGTTCTGATAAGTAAGCCGGAGCCATTCCTTTGATTAACTTAAATACCAATTAATTAACTTAAATTCCAAGCAAAGCTTGAACTGAGTTATTTTAGGACTCTGGAAAAGCTCCGAAATATGGGAATATTTAGACAATCCGGTGATATGGGTTCAGCGTTGAAAACGGATTGCAATTTGTTCATTTGGTAATTGGGAGATATGCATGTTATGTACTCCGTTGCAGTAGTATGGACATGCAACAAAATAAGAAATAAATAGCAATTCATTTGTCCCTTTTGGAATGTTTCTACGTTTCTCCGCACTGCTTAATTTGCCTTAATTGAAAGAACTCTTAACTTGCAGTTCTGTTCACTAGGGTTTTAAGGGAAAAATCAGCATCCAGATTGACACTCAATAGTTCGATACATATCGTTGGAATGATGTCACTTCCTGAAACGTTATTGGGGAGTTTTCAATGTTTATGGCCATCCAGAGAAACTCAGTCTTTGGCGAATTCAGCTTCAATTTATTTGAGGTCGTCCGGCGAGTCATTGCTTTTAAACACTGTTTTACAAAAAAATAATTGACCATTTCTTCTGGTAAGCATTACTAAACTTTCTGGTTATCAAGCGTAGCTGCATTCTATTAAAACAATTTATCTTATACTTTTTCCTATAACAAGGATAACAATTGTCCAACAGTAATCCTTCAACTGACATTGCTGTCTAAAATGGTTGAATTAAAATTAAAGTAAAAACTGAAATTTACGATGCCAGAGTTTTTTGTTGTTTGTGTTGTGTGACCCAATAAAAGCGTGGTATTTAAATTTCACCTCATTTTGTTATTAAAAAGTTGACAACTCTAAAAAAATCATCGGTGTCAAGCGAATCTTTGTTCAAAATAATTGTCCAAATATTACTAAAATCAAACTAAATTATTAAACAACTGTATGAAACTGGTTCGATTATGTACAATAAGTCTAACACACAAACGCTTTGGGGATCTCATGTCTATAGCATTTATTTCAACATTTCCAACTCTCGTAAACATACTTCCCAATGCACAAACTCATCAAATTGCTCCAAGTATTCGTCAGTACCCAAACTAATGAATATAACAGTCATGAATTAGTTTTATGAAAATAAGCAATTAATATAGTCAACCATTTTTTTTATTGAACCATGAACAGCTGATTGTTTGGAACGTGTGTCATAGAAAATAATTTTAAAAATTGTGCAGTTCATACGCGGTAGAAGTGAAACCTTCAGAAAACTAGACAAGAGTGGAGAGGGTACAAAGAACCGCACAAGGAGGAGACCGATTATATTATCTCATTTTCTCGCAGGCTAAATCCTATAGATGTATGTGCTGAAATTTACACGTTGATTAAGTATATATATATATATGTTTGACTATGTGTGTGAGTATGTATCAGTACGCCCGTCATGATCGGAGAAGTTCCACCCTTTCGGAGGCCGACCACGTTCCTTGTCATCACGTCACTGAGATGCAATTTCCAATTTTCAAATTGCACCGTTGCTCTCTATTGATGTTTCGATGTTAATTACATAATTGTGTAATGCTGTCGAGATCTTTAGATTAACATTTTTTTAAAATTGTTTATTCATCAAAACATTGACATTATCTTCCTTGTGAATGTTTTTGTTATGGTTTCATTACTGTAATCATAAATACAGTACTAACTACCAGTGGCGGCTGGTGTTCATAAAAATGGGTGGTGCGCTAAAAATCTTAGACACCTACCTACCTTATACCTACTCTAATTTAAATAAATTTAATTATCAAAAAATCCTATCTATTTATAGATTAGGTCGTAATGCATTAAGTCTGAATTAATTGTATTTCTTCAGAAAGATTAAATTCTTTTTAAAGTTGAAAAATCCATCCAAACCAAAGTCACAGGGATTGTGAAGACAATTTTTAACAACACTTTAAAAAACATATTCCATAATGTAAGAGTTAAATAAACATTGTCCCATCAGCATTTGTAAATTCAAATTCAATCAACAGTTCATTCCTTAATTTAAATTTATCAAGAAAATTGTATGTAGATTGCTACGAAAATCGAGTTTAAAAAAATGTTCAGTTTGTCGCACATCCGAAAGTCTTCCCGACGCATCCGAAACTTCCGAAACTCGAATGAAATATACCTATACATACTGTCATAACATGTCTGTCATATGTTGTTGTCCTGTCGTTGGACGATGTTGAGCGAAACATTAAATGAAAAAGAGTAGATGTTAAATTAAAGACACGATCTCGATAATAATATGACACAAACGCGTCCCGTTTAACATGCTACAGAACGAACCGTTCCTTTCGATGTGGTGGAAATGTTTTGAACGCCGTCCATGGCTTACTAAAATTTGCAAAGCATTTAACCTACCCACGGTTTGGGCTCATTAGAGGATTGTGGAAGGATTCTCGTCAATTATGTGATCGATTTGAAAAACGAACCACCGCTCTGAATATAGGCACACAACGATCTGCTTTGTTACGCGCGCAGTTATATAGACACCTATTATGTATGCATTGTAACTGAAGTTTATATTGTCAACTGTGATGAGTCGTGTCGGAAATTTAGTATGTTTTATTGGCGCTCGGGGATTTTTATATTAGCAGAAATTTTGGGAGTGCACCGCTCCTCTGCTCCTTACAGCCGGCCGCCACTGCTAACTACCCACGTTTTGTACCTTAACGTCACACTTATCTATGTATATATATACCTATATATAAAAACCTAAGTCGGAAAGTCTTGATGGAAAACATATCTACGGTAGATATCTAATTTGACTTCTCGATATGCGTCTTCTTTTTCTTCTTGTGATCACTCCTATTGGAGGCTGGCTATCGTTGAGGCAAACTTCAACTTGAAGACTGTAGCCTGGAAGTACTGTGTGGAACTGGACCCATAATTGGGTTTTCTGAGCCATGTCGTGCGGCTGGACTGTTTGCTATGCCATCGGGCACAATATTTATAAAACTTCATTTCATAGGCTATTAGAATTATAAGAAGTTTAACTTTTAATAATATTAAAAAAAAAATGGTTGTCTGTAAAGTCGGTTTACGGACGGTAATTTTACGTGATAACGTCATATAATAACGATGAGTTGGAGAAGAGATAGAAGCGCTATAAGCCGAACGCTTAGGCCGAGCGCTTGTTCCACGCTCTCGCTCGCACGCTCGGCTCAGGTGGAACGTGACCACGTGACAATGAGTCATGCTTTTTTGTGAGTGCAGCCGGCGTTCATCGATTTATAAGACGTTATCACGTCAAAAAAAAAACGAAAGTTGCGTTTCTTTTAATAATTAATATAAAATAGTAGTAGCAAATTTTTGTACATATAAATAGTAGTTATAGTTACAAAAATTTATTTAACTTTTAATAGCATAAATAATTTTTTTTTTAACTTTTACATGCAGAAGTTTCCTCGAACAAAGTGGAGACCCTCCGTCCGGTTGTTTAGTCACATATCCCCAAATAAGTTTTGAGATAATGAGGAAAGTAATATTCGAATGCTCACCATAAATCAAATATTATTTATACATTTCTGGGTTTTACACAATAAATCTGCCTTTAAAAAACACCGGAAAGCACAAATTTCAGGTACATTAGTGTGAAATTATGAAATAGAACTAGTGACACAGAAAACATCAACATTTTGTTTAGTTCACTACAATTTAACCACTGGAGCGCTTTTGGTCGAAAAATGGATCACTTTTATTTTTCTGCGTTTGATAGTGGTCCAAAATTGGACCACATTTTCATACCATTCGTAAAACATTTATTGTAATTTTAACATTTCCATGGCCAGCTATTTATTTTATAACGAACCTACTAAAATGCTTTATCTATTATGACCATAGATGTCGCAAACCCAAACTTATTTTAGAAAGATTTTAAAAATAAAATTTTTAAATATTTTTTTCACAAGGAATTTCTGATCAGCTGTTTGCGGTTAAAATTAAGTCCATTATCCATAGATATGCATCTTTCATTATCAAGTATACCACAAAAAAATGCAGAAATAAAAAATATTTGATGTTGACTCGAATATGTACCTCTCACGAAGTTTCAAAGTAACAAACAAACAGGATTCGCGCGGTTATAAACTTTACGATTTTTAAAATATTTTTTTCATAAATTCTGCAAATATGAGATAAACGGTAAAATATATGTTAATTCAATGGCTGTATAGCACTATTATAACTTTTTGTATTTTAATGTTAAAATTCGAAGGTATGATTTTTTTAATGTTTTAATTTAAAAAATGATGACCACATTTGTCGCATAATTATGAAATAATATAAAATAATTCTGAAATGGTACAATAATCTGAAGTGCGGGAGGTTGAATAATTTTCATTGAATGCCCAGGTTAGATAGGTGGGTACTTAAAATCATTTTATCATAATATTACCGCTGAGTGGGAAATGATTTGTTAGTTTAACGATAATGGAATCGAGATAACTGTAACAAAGCACTTTTAATTAAATAACGATTTGCCGGCAAGTGTTAATTAAGCAGTTTGGTTTAACAGTTTTGGTAATTTTATGGATATCAGGGTGTTCTAAATAGACACCTAGTTGATATTGAACTTTGTGATATTATATGTTACCTTAAATTATTACTTATATAGCCTTACTAACAAACGCAGTGAAAATTTTAGACAATTCATAAACAACCGTGCATGCACAAAAATTACTAATAGATACGTAAAACAGAAACTGACTTATGATAGTTAATTCATTAAAAACAGTTAAAAATACATATTTAAAAAAACTTGGTAAAACCTCAAATTCTAATATTTAATTAAATGAAGAAATTTTTAGCGAAACTCAATCGAAAATCTGGAAACAGAAAAATCAGAAAAATAAATGGGACTCGAACCCAGAACCTTCGGCTTTCCAGGGAAGGTGTCCCAGATGTACCCATATCTTTTTCTGTTTCTTTATTTTTGATTGAATTTCGCTAATATTGTCTTCATTTAAATATATATTTTTACTCCATACGTCGAAAAAATGTAGAAAATAATAAAATTGAGAATATAATTCCTTTCATTCAAAAATTCTGCAAGAAAGCTATCACTTCACTTTTTATCTCATTTATACAATAAAAAAATATTATAATAATTCCCATAGAATAACCAAAAAAATTGACATTTCGGATTCATTGCACACGGGCATGTGCAAAGCAAGGTGATCGAAAAATTCTCCACAATTGTATGTTTTAAACAATGCACTGAATAAACAATATTTTTAATTGCGCATTATATACGTTGATTTCTAGGATTTATATTTACCTAAACATCACTTTCTTTTAGTTTTTTTTTTAATTTTCGTGGTAACAGACGATTAAAAAATAATATTTTTGAAATAACCTCACTTTTTCAAGATGGGAATTTCACGTGTCAGTCTGCTGAAATGCAACGTCGCAAGCTCTGTCGGAGCACAGTTAAAGACATTTTTTATTAGTACCAAATCGAATCTGACAGTATTTATCCAATATATAAATAGAACAGCGTTGGTATATGTAAGGCTGATGTTAATTTATTAATTAAAAATATGCCATTTAGTAAGTTTATTTCTCATGTTATTTGTTAAAAAGAAAGAATTCAAAAATTCTTAAATGTTGTTAAAAGTACGACAAATACTAATTGGTTCTTAACATTCAGATAAAGATAAAAAGTTCCTGTGGTTTACGTCTTTTCTGGGTTCAGCAAAAGTATTATGATATTCTCAACGATATGATATTATATCCCAAAACTTACTGATTTGTTAGTCAAGTATGGATAATATACTAAAGGAGCGTAACCCACTCCTTACTTAATTTATGTTTTACTCCTGGGATAAGCAAGATGATTGGAAATTTGGGATAGAAACAAAGTTTGCGACAGTTTCCCCAAAAAACTACTCTCTCTGGGACCCCTGATATAAATTTGTGCGGCGACCGGAAGAATTTTCGTCAAAACATATCGTTCCTTCCACTCGCACTCTATTGAGAGATAAGACCCACAATCTTCAGCAAAAATAAAATAAAAAATTAAGTTAATCGTTTACTAAACTCAATTCTTTAATTTAAAATGAAATTAATCGTTAAATAAAAGTAAAAAATTTTTTTTACTTAAAAAATGTCCGAAGAAGGGAAGCTACTCGTAGCAGTCCACAGTGGAGTGCTCATACTAACCCTTCTGTATGGTAGTGAGGCATGGAATTGGCAGAGGAGGGATGAAAGTGGACTGACTGCTGTTGCGCAGTAAAATCATGTATGATACTGTGAAAATTGTCAAGACTGCAATTTTTATGTAACCGTTTGAGTAAGTTCAGGTAAGCGACGCTTAAATTATTTTTCGATATGTTGTAAAGATGAAAGAAGAGAGGAGTTTAAATAAGGCCAAGAACAATTTATTTGGTGGTCAATTCTCTCTGCCTACCCCTACAGAATTGGCTTAATGGTTAGTTAGTTAGGTGTTTATTTTTTGTTTCATTTATTATTAAATGCTGTGCGTTGAGAATATTATTTCACTGAGCGTTTGAAAATTTGTATTTCGTCTTCGGTCAATCCTGTCAAGTCGGTAGCCATCAAAGATATTAAAGAAATATAAATATCTTTGGTAACCATGTTGGTTGGTACCTCTACTTTTACCTTTTTACTCTGTCAGAGGTCGTATGAGCGTTACAAGCTGTCTTATCGGAATAATCAACAATACGCGAGGTAACGGCTTCGAACAGATCAATGAAATTGATTTTCTGCTCAGTTACATCATTATTACCAGAAATAAGGACAAATTGAGCGTATTTTGGATACACGGACATGCATATTTTTTTTGGTTTATCACTTCAGAGGTTAGTACCCACAATTAATTTTCAAGTACGATATTTAAAGGGGGAGCCTGGTCCAGCCTTGGTTCAGCCGATCCGAAAATTTGACTTTTTTTTGTCTAAAAATCTTCCTGTAGGTACATGTGGATAATACATTTCCAAAGTTATAGCATCAAACTCGACCTTGAAATACAGTTAGAAGCTGTGCGCGCCATGCAGGTAGAACGGAGAACGGAGCGGCCCGGTTACAAACGAATACTTTAAATTCGTTTTTCTAAAACTACATTTTTAAAGTTAGTTGGAATCGTAGCTCATAGAATTTTCATCCTTACACTACATTCAAAGTTTAAATTAAAGAAAATTTAATTTACAAGTGGACGAACTTCAATTTATGAAAATTATTATTCAAAGACAAAATTTATGGCAAAATGAAAGAAAATGTTTCAGATAATTTCGAAGGACTCCAGGAATCCAACCAATTTGGTAAGATCCTTCAGTTGCGACCGCTATATTTACATATAGAAAGATTCAAATCATTTTTTTTTTTGTTCGAATGTTCCTTTACCTGTAGCAAATTTTCACGAACGAAAAAAAGACTCCCTCCTTAATTTGCTTCTACCAATTTGAGCGCAATAATTATTAATGTTTTTTTTCAAAAGTCAAATCAATAAAGCAATTAATTATTTACGGTGTCAAATTAACGTCCTATTAAAATGATTTAATTACATAAGAATTTTTCGAGCGCGAAAATAAAACTCAAAGGTTTTTGTCAAAGGAAAAGGGCTTTAAATCACCCGAGCATTGTTGCTTTGTCTAAGCGAAAAAACGCGTAGGTACCAAGAAAACAGAGCTTCAATTACACAGTCGCATTTCACGCGGAAATATTGCCGGTTTTAGCCATAGACTTGATGTAGAGGTAAGCCGCGCATAGAATGTTTGTGCCGTTGTGGACAAGGCAAAAATAATTCACAAACACGGCGGTCAAACTCACATTATTGTGGTCAAATGAATTATTTGCACGTGAATTTACTAGAACAATATTTTTAACAGCTGTACATCTATCTATCTATATATAAAAGTCAATATATGTTTGTTTCTGGGTTTGTATATATATATATATATATATATATATATATATATGTTATGCGTTGCTAAACCATTCATCTGATTGCGATGAAACTTTGGGGGTTTGATGTGTGCATGCCCGCAATGGTTTCTATAAACAATAGTGAGTTCTGGCATCATGAAATTATGCATTGCTAACCGTTCATCCGATTAAGATGAATGAATGACTTCGAATGAAATAGATTTATATGTATATATGCTATGCGTTGCTAAACCATTCATCCGATTGAGATGAAACGTTAGGGATTTGATGTGTTCGCGGGAGAGTGGACGGGAAAGGAAAAAAAGTGGAGGGGGGTTCGTGGGACTGGGGAAGCGGGCGAGGGGAGTGGGGAAAGGGAAGGCAGTGAGTGAGGGTGTGAGTGAGTGTGTGATTTAGTGATTGGGATTTACTTCTAATACCATGCGAGCGAAGCCGCGGGTAAAAGTTAGTTGTGTATAATTTTGTGAGATGCTGAAATCCAAGGAAGGAATTAAAATCCGAAGGCAAAGAAGATTGGAAAGAGAAAGCTAAAGAAGTTCCTAACCATTCAGATCTGATTACCAAACACAGCTAATGGAAGTATCTACCACTATGAAACGTTTCGAAAATATGCTGCGTAGGATGTTTTTAACTTTAAATTTTAAAAAAAACGTGAACTCATCACGATTCAATAATTTCACCTCTTTTCAATAATTTCATTCTCTACAAAATTGATATCAATATTTTTTTCTCAAAATTGTACTGGAAAAGAAATACGCACAAAAAACTAAACCAAGTCGAGCAATTTACCTGTTTTATATAAACTTTTACACATATTTACGACTGCATATCTCGATATTTATTAGAGATAGAAAAAAAAATTCATTTAAAAATTGTAGATAATTTTATAATATAACAAACTTGTAAAGCCACTTTAGCCAAGTTTTTTTATTGGAACCGAGTATTTGAGAAAAACTAGATTTTGGCGCGATTTCGGCTGGTTTTTTCAAAGGGTTTGGCGGCGAAAGCTCAAGTGCGCCAAGGTCGAAAACTCAGATTTTTCATCAGGAGATGAGTGTTTATATTATATAAAAAAATTGGGACTACCGGAATAATTCCGATCGCGGATCGCTAATTGCACTGGCCTAAATTTTAAATGTGGTATTTGCTTAAAAAGAAGAAATCCATAGGACATTTAAAATGCCTTGGAAAAAATTCCGAAATATCTCTTTGGCTGGATATATCTTTCCATGAACTGTTTTATGTCAGTATTCATTAAACGTTTTTGGTGAGGTTTTCACACGGTTGATTAGGTATAAATTATTGACCAAGTTTATTAGAAGGACTGATGGTCTTTAAGTAACTTAAAAATATGGCATTATTTTTAAGTTACTTAATTTGGCAAACTTAAGTTACTTACTTTGGCAAAATTGGGAATTTTGTAAGTGATTTAGATTAAATAGCTGCTGTAGCCGATGGCCATCTATCAATTTGGCGTGTCTATGGGCGCAGTTAGCAGGATTTTCCAAAGAGAAGCTAGGGACTATAACAGTCGCCGTACAACAGAGACAAATCGAAATATTTCATCAATGACAAAGCTCCATTGAAGGGAGCAAGCCGCCCGCCGAAACATTTCACAAAATAAATACGACGACTCTATCAAAAACATGTACTTGCTAAGGCAGTATTGATCCTGAATTGAAAAAATGACAGAATTTCAAATATTACCGTCATAAATCTTACTCCGAATTAGTTTTGGAGTGTGTAAATGTGTAAACAATTCATTTTTATGAAACATTTTAGTTTTTTTTTTACAAATTCTAACTCTTAGACTTACGTTTTTCGAAATTGGCAGCTGCCTCCTTTGTGGTCGCAAAGCGACAAAATTCACCTAAGGCCAGAAGTGTGTTGACCCATCATGCATTTGTAATCTTCACAAATCGATGCGTAGTTTCTTATATTTTAACAATTTTAAAAATCCTCAAACATCTATTACCTATTGGAGTTTGGTTAATTTATATCGACAATGTTCACTGAACTAGGACTGCACAGATTCGCCGGTCTAAAGAGACATCGAGTCACTGGAGCCAGGATGCGGCTAATGGCTTCCGACAATGCAATGGTGACCGCAGCGTTCCAGCACCAAACCCCACTCCTGAGTGAGCGCTGGGCCCGAGCTTGAAGAATAGAATTGATTACTTATTTATTTTTTTATATTTAATTTTTATATATATTTTTTTTTTTTATTTTGTTTTTTTTTCCTAATCTGTTCTAAAAAAAAAAAAAAATCTGTTGTTTTTAAAATATGTTATAAAATATATTATATAAATATGTACAATCATATGGGACGTGTGGGATTGCACTATCCTCCCCACATCCTGGGATTTCAAAACTTATTATTATTATTATTATTATATTACTTGACGGTGTTAACTGCGGCTGATCAAAGAACCAAACATAACATTTTTAAAACCGCTGTGTCGTAAATTGGGAGTCGACCGTTCAAATAACAAAAATTCAAAATGGCGGCAATAGTTATAATAAAAAAACAGAGTGTATAATTCACTCACGGTAGAAGTGAAACTAGAAGGTCACTAGATGTCGCTTTCTTTTCTTTTGCTTATTTTTGATGTTATAACGTCTTATAAATCGATTAACGCCGGCTGCACTCACAAAAAGCACGACTCATTGTCACGTTCCGCCTGAGCCCAGCGTGCAAGCGTTCGGCTTGTGACGCATCTATCTCTCTTCCGCGCCATAGTTATTATATGACGTTATCACGTAAAATTATCGTCCGTAAACCGACTACAGACAACCTTTTTTTAAAGTGTCTTGAAGATTGGATATTGATTTCACAAAATAATTTTTTTTATTTTTATTTCGTAGGATTTGAACCCTCTGTCTCTCTGGCCGCTTAGACTTGTCAGGCACTTTGCCCCCTTCGTTATGGAAGGCATGCGCTGAGGTGCGAATTTGCCGCATTATATAAGAACCGAGTATTTGTGTAGAACTGAGTTGCGACGCATTTCCGTTTCACCCGAACTTTAAGTCACTAACGGCGCTAAAGAAGTTTCACTTCAAAAAGTTGTTCCCTGTCTTTATAGATATGTATTTATAGGTCACATTGCCTCTTAGTCATAAGTCTTCTGAAGTTCTATTTTACAGGCGTATTTCCATTGGTCATCTGTGTCTCAACAGGTCTCAACAATCTTGTGGGCACACTTCTGTTTCTCTTTTTCAATGAATGATTCCTTCCGATAATATTCTAATTCCAACGGTTGTTCTTAAACATTTCCTGTTTATTTTTATCTCGCAGGGAGAAACCTAGCATGACTTTTAAGGCTTACTTTGAGAGCCATGCATCACAAAGTTCTGGAGAATCCATATTATTTGGAGTCCATATTTGTGTGGTAGCTCACCGACTCCAATATTTAATTATTTGAATGTAAAGCAATCGCCTTCATAAATATTGAACAAAGGTATTGTTTCAATATTGTTCAGCAATAATTGGAAAATCGTCCGACAAAATGAAAAGTAAACAAACCGTCCAGGAGTTTGCCAACAAAATTAAATAGGTAACCTACCTACCAGCGAGCGACCTTTCTATTCATTTTTAGAAATTGTTCTCAAGAAAAGTATTTTAATTAAAAGTGATCGGAGTAGATTGAATAAACATTTACTTCGTTAAAGTTTAATTAAGGACGAGCTTTTTTTAATATACATTATTTTGATTTAAATTACAGATAGGTAGGTACCAATCTCTGAAAAATATTCTAGAAATATATTCAATTGGTGCCATTTTTTTTTCATTGCTATGACAACACTAAGGACGGGTTGTTTCAAAAAATTTGATGAGTTCATCAAATATTTGGAGTTAATTTTCAGGTTCTGGGTAAGTTCTTTTCGAGTTTTGTTTTTTTTATCATCATAGGCCAGCTGCTTCACAAAACTGAAATCATCACAGAACTTGAATAGAACTTACACAGAACGTGAAAATTAATGTCAAATATTTGACGAATTCGTCAAATTTTTTGAAACAACCCATCCTTAGCCACTCATTCAGATTTTTTTCAAACATGAGTTTTTCAGTTTGTTTTGAACAAACACAACTTGATTTTCTTAATGTTGATTTTGGTGTTTTCATTCATGATTTTGATCGGTGAATTAGATTTTATTTTATTTTGAATTTGGGAGGTGGGTACGGGTACCGCTGCCCCGAGAATCATTCAGTGGATAACCAACACCCCTTCCATAGGTCACCCCAAATTTGCTACGTTTGGTGACTTAACAGGCTGCGGATGTGTTTGCCCACCTTCTGCGTGGCGGCTCAAATCAGGAGAGACTGGTTGAGAAAGACCTTTTGACGTTTCCAGCTGGACTCCTTGCACCGCAGTGGATGGGATGAATTCATATATCTATCACTTCTGGAAATGTGACTCTCAGATTCCCGCCCATCCCTTATATCTTTTTTCTCCCCAGAAGTTCCTCTTCTTCCTTTCTCTAAAAGACTCTCAACGCAGCATTCATTCCTTAGGGATTCATTAACCTCAGAGACTCATGTGTGGAGCTGATGTAAAATAAAATTAAGGGTTAATTAAAAATATTTCACTTTCTTCGCATTAATAGATAATGGCGGTAATTTAATAATTTTAGGAAAAAAAACCTTTTTGCAAGTTGTGCCGCAAAATATTAAGATGATTTGTTGGATTGCGCCTTGATGAGCTTTGTTTACATAAAATCTTTTTAGAAAGCGCAATTTTTTTAAAGAAACGTTTTGTGTTTTATGCCTTTCTTGGAAGAATTCAATTTTTATAAAAAATTTTGTTTAAAAAAAACTATATATTAATGTTGTTATGTATTTACGGGCGTAAAAAAGGGGGTGGGTTAATTTCCACTTCCAAGTTTTGCACTCATTCATTTAAGAAAAAAATCGAAATAAAAAAAACAGCATAATTTGCAATTTGCCTTTTTGTCTACCAAACATAATAATTACAAACAAAAATAAATAACTCTCCAATGCTTACTTAAGATGAAGCTCTACGTGAAATCCAATTAAGATTCTATTTAGATTAATCTTTATTGGAATTACAATAACATTATTATTTACAAAATAACAAAATATAAGCGTAAACCACTAAAAAAATGTTTTTGCATGACTTAACTATGAAGTAATATAAGAAATTTTTTTAAAGAAATACCCCTTTATGGCTAAGACAATTTTTGAGGTTTAGTATGTTCTAGATACTAGAAGAGCATGTATGAGACGATGTATGAATGTGAACGAGGCAAGGAGTGTGTGCCATGTTTGTCAAATCTTGTCCGTCTTCTCTGCCTACCCCTACGGGGAAACGGCGTGATGGTTAGTTAGTTAGTTAGTTAGTATATTCTTACTTTTTTCATTCGTATGAAATTATGCATAAAATAAATAAAAACCGCTTTTCCGCTAACTTGCCTCGTGCAAATAAGTCGTTCGATTTTAAATTTTGAAGGCATAAGAATCGAAATATTGCTAGCTATTATATTCCTCATAAAATTACGTAATAATATATGCAACCCTTTTTGTACAATAAAAAATTGTTTATTTTAATGTAAAGCTTTTGTAGCCTTTAATTGGCGTGGGTTCCTTTTCAAATGTATTATTTATTCTAAACAAGGTGTTTCCCGGTATGCGTTGCAATGCCATATTCAAAGAAATAAATTGTTTCTCCCTGCATGTCCTTTCCCGTGCGTCCCCTTTCCCCTCCCGCATCCCTTTCCTCTCCCTTCTTCCGCTCCACCATCCCGCCAACCCCCCTCCCGCGTTCCATATATTCAGTCCCTTCAATACTTTCAATTTTCAAACAGCTCGCGGGCCACCTATTACACTTTGTATTAGAATTTTCTTTTTTCATATACATATTACAAATATTCTTTTTTTGTATATTATAAGAACAGTCAGTCAAATTTGATACCAAACACAGGTACTTATTTAAAATATCTGTAATTCTTGATTCGAGTCAAAGTATTAGGCGAGTACTTCAAATAAATTAATAAATTCAAAGAGTTTGAATTAATGAAAATTGAACAATTGATTTAACAGTCACCGTCTTGCAAAAAATGTCGCTTTTCAAATTTTGACATTTTTGACAGTTTTGCAAGAGTTTTTGTAATGATTAAAAAAAATTCAGATGTATGGTCATGTGGTTGTAAAAATCCAGAAACCTTTGCGTGGGCAGGTATTTTGAAAGTTTAAAACATTTCCTATGCTTAATATAGCAATACATAGACAACTCATAACTCATATACGTATCTATAACCCCAAGCAAGCAAATTTGGATTTTTATAAATATAGATTGATTACAAAAATTCGATATCAAAAATTGATTTCAAAAATTCGATTTCAATGAGAAAATACGAAACCCCGGCTGAAAACCATCTTCTTTAGTAAGTTGCATAATATTTCTTATCTATTACGTTATTCTTTATTGAGGTAAGTGTTGCCCTTCCATCGCAATTTGTGCGAAAAATAAACACAGAATAAAATGGGGAAAATGGTACAATGTATTCATGGTGATGTTGATTTACCTACATGTTGAACACGACCCGCTTTACCGGAGGGGTACATAATATTTGGCGTGTACCGTAATGCCCCGACACGAGCTTCAACCTCTACCTACATCCTGTACTCGTCCGTTTTTTAACACCCTATATTTTAGGCATCGCTACCCGTGTATTAGATTTAAAGTGGCTTCACACTGATATTTTTGAAAAAACTATTTGGGTGGTTTTATTCTAACATTTCTGTTCCAACCGGTTTAGCTGTTAGAATAAGCGGCAGAAAAATGTGTAAAAAGTGAATGATGGAAAGAATCGGGGATGCTGAGTGAAACTGTTAAATAAAAATTGAGTCGAGACAATTCGTGTCAGAATAACAGAAGAGTTGGTTTGAGATGATGCAATACATTAATGTGAATGAAGCAAGGAGCGCGTACCAAGACAAAATTATATACAATTTGGGAGGCGGGTATGAGTACTATTTATTGGATAACCAACACCCCTGCCATAGGCCACCCAAGTGGTTCGCTACGTTTGTTAACTTAGCATGAGTGCCCGAAGTCTTGAATATTTTAACCATCGAAATATGAAGAATTTTTTTTCTAGACTAGAATACCTCCATAATGAGTAAAACTTCAACATAAAGTTAAAAATACAAACTTCAACATAAAGTTAAAAATACAAATAAATAAATTTTTAACTCCCGGATTTGATAAAGCGAGTTCCGGATTCGTAGTTGGGAGACTTACCCCTCGATCTCAGAGGCCGACAGAAAGACAAACTGTCTTTGTTCAGTATTTTCAATATTTTTATAACGTATTATTTAGTATTAGGTATTAAACTCGGGGCTGCATAATTAACACTGGCCATATGAAGCCAGTATTTCGCAGGCCGGCCTAATATTGATTCCCCATCACACATATTTTACATTCGACTCGTGCTACCATTTTATTGCGGGACCCCAACTCTGCTGCACGAGGGAGAAGGAGTTACATTACCAGGCTACGAATACTGAACAGATTTACTGATGGAAATGTGCTGTGGGCGTATCAAAATTGGGGCAAGGAAAATTAACAAGATGAAAATATAAATGTTAAAGCAAATGCAGACATGTTCAGAAAAAGACTGAAATCTATGCTGCGTGGATGAATTAGTTAAAGATTTTATTAGATTTACGAAAAAATTTAATGGCTTTATAGATTCTAATATAAATTCAACTTTAATATTAATACTAGTACTCACGTATGCAGCTGAGTCGTGGGTACTAAGAGAAATGAGCGAGCACTCGACGTTTTTGAAAGCAAAATTTTGAGGCTCATCTTCGCAACGGTTCTAGAAAATGGATTTTGGCGCAGACGTTACAACAATGAGAAGCGTTATATACGCGTGACTGGGTCATGTGGAAAGAATGACCAAGCATCAAGCACCAAAGTCCCTGCTGAACTCGATAAGACGAAGGAACCTGGGAAGGCCAAGATTAAGATAGAGCGACAACGTTCTCAAATATATATATCTATCTTGGAGCTTCTAAACTAGAGAGAACTGGCACAAAACCAAGATGAATGGAGGAAAACTCTTGGGGAGGCCAAGACCCACCAGAGATAGTAGAGCCAAGAGTGAAGATGATGACTAGCTGAACCCAAAATTACCGACCATAATATCAGTTAAATTCTAACACATGAACGAGAAAAATACAACCCCAATAAAGAAACGCAAAAAGTGAGCTTTAAAATTACCAATAATAAGATAAATAGAATATCATTCAGAGAGTATAAATTGGAATCTAAATGACATTAACATGATGTACAACTTGTCCTAACACAAAATATTGTAGACAAATTATGTTTGTTATTTTTACAGTCGTCAAATTTGATTGTTACTAAATACTAAAAGTAAAAAATTCTAACAATATCGCAAAATTATTTTTAAGTTTTAAATTGAAATTTTAAGTTTTACGCCATTATAAAAAAGGCTAAATATTTTGTTTTTGGCTCAAAGTGAATAAGGGAGTTATAATTTCTGAAAGTTTTTGTATTCATTTATTAGGGTATAAGTTAAAAAAAAAACGAGTGTGCTTTAGACCACACAACCGAAGTAAAACTTTTTTATGCCTCGTTCGCCTCGCCCGATCACACTTTTCGTAACGCTCTCTTCACGCATTCGCCAGCTTACTCCCCAAGTCAAGCGTGTGTAAAGAAGTTTTACAAAAACAAATTAGCCTATTATTATTATTATTATTATACCACTTGATGCTTACGGTCGTAACCAGAGTGGCAAAAGCTTTTTTGTTTGTTTTTAGTTGAAAAAAATGTCACCCGGTGGCAAAATGAAAACTACACTTTTTATTCCGAATGAGCTCAAGAATTGCTGGTTAAAGTCGGCTCCGATGTAAAGTTGGATAAAATCTTAGAGTAACAATATTGGCATGTCATGACGTCACACGAGACACGATTCAGTTCAATTCATAATTCGAATAACAGTGCTGTAGTACTGCAGCGCATGTACCATGAAGTCACAGGTTTTTCGGCCGGTCGCAAATATCTATAACATCATAATAATCGCACAATATTCGGTATTTTCCAAAAATTCTGAAGCGCTCTAATTGATGACGCTGTAACGACCGAAGTGTGTTACGGTCATGTCCGTAAACCCGTACCAATTATTTTCTTTATTTGGACAAAATTACTATAATATTCCTCGGTACCCAATTCATCGGTACTCAATTCCATTGGCCTGTCTAGGCCTGTGAGTTGAACATTCAGTAAATTTTCGAAAGCATTTTCAAAAATACCTTGAAATTCTTTTTATTTGTTTATTTATTAACGCCCTTTTTGGGGGCTTTTACACATGAAAAATAAGAAATTTACAGCATTTATTGTATATAATTGAATTGCCTAAGTTACAATATTTTATATTTGTTTAAATATACATTGAAGATGTACACTGAATTATTTCCCTCCATTAGTATTCTGGGCGAAGAGGAATACGTATGGTAGTTAGTCCCAGAATTTCTGCATCGAAATAAATCCTGACTTCTGGTATTACGTTGTAGTATCCGGAAGCTTATCAGTTCAACGTTCGGACTATCAACTAAATCGTTTAGAATTTTATATAAAAATACCAAATCAGTGAAAATTCTTCTGACCGACAATTTGACTACATTCATATCATTTAACAGAGTGTTTATAGTTCAACATAATTGCTGGAATACCCATTTTAAAATTTAGAAAACGTAAGAATTTCTTTTGTATTCTTTCAACAGCTTATACATGAGTATCATAACGTGGATTCCAGACGGGAGAATTGTACTCCAGCTGACTTCTAACATAAGCAAAATATAACAGTGTAATACAATTTATATTATTATTTATTATTTTAACTTTATGAGTAAAACCTCAAACTGTAATATTTAATTAAATGAAGACATTATGAGCGAAACTCAATCGAAAATCTGGAAACAGAAAAATCAGAAAAAGATATTGGCACCTCTGGGACTCGAACCCAGGACCTCCCTACTTTCCGGGTTGGGCGCTCTTATCCACTGAGCTAAGGTGTCGATATCCAATTCGGTCACTTTTAACTGTACCATACTTCGACTAAGAACCACCCATATTATCTTCATTTTTCTTAACGCATATTTTTATTGGCTGCCATCTTTATGAATGATTGCAAGATTCAACTTGAACTAAATGCAATCTAGAAGTGACCGAATTGGATATCGACACCTTAGCTCAGTGGATAAGAGCGCCCAACCCGGAAAGTAGGGAGGTCCTGGGTTCGAGTCCCAGAGGTGCCAATATCTTTTTCTGATTTTTCTGTTTCCAGATTTTCGATTGAGTTTCGCTCATAATGTCTTCATTTAATTAAATATTACAGTTTGAGGTTTTACTCATAAAGTTAAAATAATAAATAATAATATTCATCCCAGACTTGCAGAAGAGTCAATAGATGTCGCACATTAAAATAAAATGGATAATAATTTATCCAGACACCATCTAGATTGCATTTAGTTCGAGTTGAATCTTGCAATCATTCATAAAGATGGCAGCCAATAAAAATATGCGTTAAGAAAAATGAAGATAATATGGGTGGTTCTTAGTCGAAGTATGGTACAGTTAAAAGTGACCGAATTGGATATCGACACCTTAGCTCAGTGGATAAGAGCGCCCAACCCGGAAAGTAGGGAGGTCCTGGGTTCGAGTCCCAGAGGTGCCAATATCTTTTTCTGATTTTTCTGTTTCCAGATTTTCGATTGAGTTTCGCTCATAATGTCTTCATTTAATTAAATATAACAATTTATATTGTTAAAATTTCTAGTTAGCCTAGTTATAAATCCCAACATTTTTATGTGGTTAACAAATGGAAGATTTGATTGAAAAGTGATGCCTAGGTCTTTAATTTGTAATAATGTCTCAAGATCATTGTTATCAAGGTTGTAATTAAAGATCACTGGATTTTTTATTCGATAAAATCTAACTATTTGACATTTAGAGATATGATGATCAATAAATTTTATTGGCCTTATACTCGAAAGGTCTTATGTGTATTAGCAACAACCGTTTTTATTCAGATTGCTTCCTGGTACCTATTACATGTTCAGTATGAAAAACAAAATAAAAGTGTTCGGAATCTCTTAGTTCCAATCATGGGAAAGTACAGAAATAAATCAAGCGTTGAGCACTGCCGATGAATACAAAAAAATTCCGTTCATATTTTTCTGCGTGAAATACCTTTTTGTAAGAGCTTTTGTATGATGTAAACATATTCGCTCTTTATTAGATGCTGGCTTTAACATGTTTATAGGTAGCGGGCATCTACCTACAAATGTGTTTTAATGGTTTAAATATCAGGTTTCATGATATCTAAATAGCATTATTTATTAAGGACTAGCTTTTAGCCGCGGCTTCGCCCACATGGTATTAGGTGGAAATTACTGTATAAAAATTTTTCCCACGGGAATGAAATGTTTTTCCTGGATAAACAGTAGCCTTTGTCGTGAATTTTATTTTTTTTTATTTTTCTGCAAGTCTGGACTTTATACAGTAATTTCCCCCTTACTTTTCTGCAAGTTTGCTAATAGTAATTTCCCCTGTCTTTTCTGTAAGAACTTTTCTGCAAGTCTGGACTTTATATAGTAATTTTCCTCCAACACCATGCGAGCGAAGCCGCGGGTAAAAGCTAGTATCATATAAAGAAACCATCGCAGGCATGCGCATATCAAATCCCCAAAATTTCATCGCAATCTGATGAACAGTTAGGAATGCATAATTTCATGATGCCTGAACTCACTATTGTATATAGAAACCATCGCGGGCATGCACACATCAATTCCCCAAAGTTTCGTCGCAATCGGATAAATGGATAATATATACAAACCCAGAAACAAACATATTTTGATTTTTGTATATATAGATGAAAATATAAAATGACCCACAATAACCTTCACTATGATCTAAATCGTCTCCGATGACTTGTGACGTTCACCTAAATTATTAATCAATGTAATTTAGAACGTTTGTACGCATAACATGCTAAAATTTAAAAAAAATACTAAAATAGACTGGGGAGACTGCGCAGCACCGCACAAAGAGGAGACCGATTATTCTATTTCATTCTTTCGCAGGCTTAATCCTATAGATGTATGTGCTTGCCTCTTTTTTTTAGTGCGCATTTTCGTTTCATCGAGTTTCAAATCACAACTGTTCTAAAAAAGTTTTCACTTTAAAAATAGTTTATTAAAATGATCAATATTAACAGTTACCGAAGATGGTGGTACTTTTGCAAGGACTTTATCTCGCCTTTGAACTGGGGAATGAACATTAATTGTTCATTAATTAATTAGTAATTCAGAAGTTATTGCTCGTTTCAAGTTTAATTCCGAAAACGGACTAATAATATCTAAACCTGTGTACAACTTTCTCACCTTTGCCGAAAATTAGGTTTTGCAGGTACCTACTGGATGTGTCAGTTTACGTGTTTCAGCTTGTTTATTTTGTAAGTCTCAAACTATGAAAAGCACTACATCTAGCTGTTAGCTATATGTAGTTACATCATTATATTAAGTATAACAGCTATTAGCTAAAGTAGTCACATCAAAGCAGTCAGTTAGCCACGTCACCGCAGCAGAGCGAGGGTCGATTGCCTAATGTCTAGTGGTAGGATGCTGAGCAGCTGGACGTGCGACGGAACTATTTCGGAGAAATGACTCACAAGATATCGAACTATTTCAGAGAAATAACTCAGTTTATTCTGCTTGCAGAACAATTTATGCTTAGTTAACATACATATTTTAAATAAATATTTTGATCTTGAGGTTTAATGCTCCTTTAAGGGGAATTCAAATTTCGTCGAACGATGTTCTGCGATCGTACCCTTACAACTGTACAGGGCGGTTTTGATGAGAAAGATTAATTATTCTTCATACCAGCATTTTAACAAAATAACTCAATATCGATTTTATCTGATTCAAAATTTTCGATAAATACCTACATTCAAAAACGCTCAAACACGAAATTATAAAACTATTAAAATTATGTACTTTTTGTAATTATTTTTTGATCATAATTATTTATAATTTTTTATAATGTTTAAGCAAAATAACAATGTAATTATTTTATTTTATTTTATTGGTTTGTAAGACCGTAAATAAATAAACAAACTGAAGTATTTTCGTCACAAAACAAGGGCGCGGATCTTTTTTTTAATGATTTTATTTGAACTAAAACTAAAATTAAAATTCTGAAAGTAGCTTTCCCAAACAATTTATTGATTTATTTTACTGCATGATTATATGAAATGAAATTCATTTTGTATAATATAAAATTTTGTTTGAAAATTTAACAAATCTTCCAACGACCTACGGTAAAACCTTATTGTACTGAAAATAAACATACATTTTCAAAATTTAAAAAAATGTTTTACTAGGTAAAAAAGCAGTCTTTCGAAATCAATTTATAATTTTTTGTGGAAAAAAGAGTCAATATGTCTAAAATTTGATTCATAAAAGACATAATTCCGGTTGTCTGGTTATTCTCTCTTAAAATAGTGAAGACTTTCAGATCTTCCTTTTTGAAATTGATAGAAAAATATTCAGATAAAGATAAATAAATCACAACCTGGATAACAGAAAGTTGGCAATTCAATTGAAGACATCTCTACAAAGTACACAAATAAAACTGTCTTAAAACAAGTGTTTTGGTGTCGAAACGCGGTGAATTGCAAATGGTCGAATTTTCCTTTTTTATTCCACTTTATGTCGGAATATATCTTCCATCATGTGCAACGTCGTAAATCCTCCACAGCGCGCTATATGATTCTGCTTCTGAGAGCTCCTTCGCAATCTCTCTCTCTGATACATACTTCGCATGTGAGAAAGAGCGGGAGTACCGCGTGGCATGCCTATTGCTTATATTCCTCGAATTGCTTATTGAGCCCTCCGAAAAGGACCAAACATTTTTGCCATATTTACTCAATTTTAATATTCACTTTCAATTTAATTATTCATTACAATTTTGAAGGCGGTTGTAGGAAGCGCTTCCCCGGGAACCATTTGTTGGACAACCAACACCTCTGCCATAGGTTATCCCAAGTGGTTCGCTACGTTTGGTGACTAAATTCATGGGGTGAGGTTTTGCGGGTCTTTCCGGCAGTTCACATACTTTATGGCGAATCGGATTTGGAGAGGCTGGTTGAGGGAGACCTTTTTACCTCTGCTGCAGAACTATCTTAACCCTGACCCCCAGATTTCTATCCATCCCTTATACCTTTTTCCTTCACAATTTTTATTTTATTTTAAATTTATTTAATCCTTGCATACTGCTTAATAACCCCGTATGCTTGGAGAGTCTAGAGTCGTTCAAATGAATGTAGCTTCGTTCTACAAAAAATAGAGTGTTCGTTGAAGGAGTAAACCATATGCTTCCCTATAACGCCGGTGGGAAAGTGGTGGGGTCCCCTCCAATTCGCAGATCCTCTTATCCTTCTTTTCCTTTTTTAAAAATGTGTACAGTTCACACGCAGTAGAAGTGAAACCTTCAGAAAACTAAAGTAAACAAGAGTGAAGAACCGCACAAAAAGGAGACCGAAAGGCTACGAGGCATCACATAGAGAGGAGAACGATTAGTCTATCTCATTTGCTCGCAGGATAAATTCTATAGATGTATATGTTTGTTTCTTTTTAGTGTGGCTTTTTTGTTTCATCGAGTTTCAAATCACAACGGTGCTAAAAGAAGTTTTCACATCAAAAAAATTCAGACTTGTTTCGCGTGGGAAAACATTTTTGTGTCGTTTACGACCTTCGAACTGCTTCTAGTGTCGTTCCACGGCTGTAATGTCGTTTCTACGTGGTGTTGTTTGCTAATGCGGCGGGGTGCTGATGATGGTTGCTATTGGCCGCCGCAATGTGTTTCAATGCGATACGCTGTTAAACCTGCACAGTCGTAAACGATAATTTTCTATAGAAAACATCGGAAAAGATAGCCCGGTCTGTGAACATCCCATTAAAATTTGTTCGCGCAAGAACGTACCTACCGATAAAGACTTTGTTTTATTTTTCCGGTGATTGTTTTCACTTAAGTGTTAACTATTTGTGATTTAACAATTAAAATATGCGTGGTTTTAATTTGGGAGGCCGGTTTTAATATAGGTCACCCCAACGAGTTCGCTAGGTTTGGTGACTTGGCAGGGGTGCCCGGGTTCATGGGGTGAGGTTTGTCCGAGTCTTGGCGGCGGATGCGTCTGCCCACCATTTGCGTGGCAGGCCGGTTCGAGAGAGAATGGTTGAGGGAGTCCCTTCGACTTGTCCAGCCGTACCCTCTCGGAATATCGCCTTACACCGTAGTAGAAGGGATGGATTCATACGTCCGTTATTCTGGACACAATGACCCCCAGATTCCTACCCCTCATACCCTTTTCCTTCCCAGAACTTCCTTACCTTCCTTTCCTAAAAAGACCCTCCACACAGCATTCCCAAAGACGACACAGCCACTGAGGAGTATTATTTTCCTCAGGGCCTCCTGTGTGGAGCTTATGTAAAAATAAATCAGAGTGTGCGATTCACAATCGGTGGAAATAAAACTGACCGCTTGGATTTGTCAATTTGTCAGCTTAGCCGCTGCGCTACGGGAGGTTCCAGCCGAGGTGCGAATTTAAAGCAATAACGCATAGAACCGAGGACCCATCAAATAATAAATTTCAGTGATGCACTTCCGTTTCACCCGAACTCATCAAATTCCCAAAATCACCAACGGGGCTATAGAAGTTTCACTTAAAAAATGATATAAAATGACAAATTTGATGAACGTAGGACGGAAATTTTATTTATAATAAACGGGAATGTTTGTCCCTGATTAATGTACGGAAGTGAAAGCAGGTTATAAAAGTGTAAAAGTACAAATGTAAATGTAAATGAAATAAAAAAATTTAAAAAAAAAAAAGTGTCCAATTCACGCGGTAGAAGCGAAACTTTATCAAAACAATCTCAATCAACAAAAGTGACGTCATTTCCACTTCACATTTCAACCAATGGCCGGGCCTTGCAAAATGACATTATAATCAAGGCGGCCAATGAGCTCACAAGCTTGATGCGTCGCAGGTGCAGTAATCGTCATGTACGTTTCATCCGAAATCCAAATCACAGCCGTACTATAAAAGTTTCACTTCAAAAATAAAATGTACGAGTGCTCTAGATCTCTTTACTATTTCAACATCATTGAAGTTGTACTTTAAATACATTATACTGTTTTTCGGAGTCATCATATTATTTTACTAGAACAAATGATAGGAACACCAAACATTATTTTTTTGCAATATATATTTATGTAGCACCCTTGTAGCGTTTTTTTCCAAAACCCGAGCTATTTTTATTAAAATTGCATCCAGAATTATTTGCTCTGACCTGTAAAATTTTCTCTACACTTTTTATATTATCTTCGCAGCAGGATTCTGATAGCAAAACGAATTTCACAATCCCCAAATCCTCCGTTCGATAGCTTTTAGTTCATCACAAAAAACAATTTTCTACTGTACTTTTTTCTGCCCATATGGGTCGTGAAAACTAAACATGAAATAAATATTCAATTTTTTATGAGAAAAACTCTCTTTTTATAACTTTGAAGGTTATTCCCATCAACGTAATATATCATTGAAGCAGAAGATAACACTCATAATCTAAATGAAAATATGAAAGAAAACAAGACACAGAAAACAGAAAAAAACAATGGTCGCAACTGGGACTCGAACCCAGACCTCTCGTCTAACCGGGACGTGCGCGTTTTCCAATTTTATTATTTCCAATATGGAAAAAGAACTAGTTGAAGATAATATTAATGATTCTAAATATTTGAAATATGAGATTGACAAATATGACGGTTTGACAGAAGGTGGCGATAGCGAAATTGGAAAACGCGCACGTCCCGGTTAGACGAGAGGTCTGGGTTCGAGTCCCAGTTGCGACCATTGTTTTTTTCTGTTTTCTGTGTCTCGTTTTCTTTCATATTTTCATTTAGATTATAAGTGTTATCTTCTTCTTCAATGATATATTACGTTGATGGGAATAACCTTCAAAAGTTATAAAAAGAGAGTTTTTCTCATAAAAAATTGAATGTTCATTTAGACTTTCATAAAGTCAATAGTTCCATATGAATAAATTCGGATACATTTATCCGAGACGCTATTCAGGTAACAAACCAATTCTTAGAATGATTGTTTCCAATAAAAATAGTAGTTAACTATAATATGGAAGAAGAACTAATTGAAGATAATATTAATGATTCTAAATATTTGAAATATGAGATTGACAAATATGACGGTTTGACAGAAGGTGGCAATAGCGAAATTGGAAAACGCGCACGTCCCGGTTAGACGAGAGGTCTGGGTTCGAGTCCCAGTTGCGACCATTGTTTTTTTCTGTTTTCTGTGTCTTGTTTTCTTTCATATTTTCATTTAGATTATAAGTGTTATCTTCTTCTTCAATTAAATATTACGTTGATGGGAATAACCTTCAAAAGTTATAAAAAGAGAGTTTTTCTCAAAAAAAATTGAATATTCATTTAGACTTTCATAAAGTCAATAGTTCCATATGAATAAATTCGGATACATTTATCCGAGACGCTATTCAGGTTACAAACCAATTCTTAGAATGATTGTTTCCAATAAAAAAGAGTAGTTGCCTATAATATGGAAAAAAAAACTAGTTGAAGATAATATTAATGATTCTAAATACCACATACCCAAAATTCAGGTGATATTATAATTGTAGGATTTAAGTTGAAAGTATCTAAAGATCGTCAAGTTTTAAAAGACTTAATTTACCTATTGGGTGTTAGAAAAACTTGAAAAATTATGATATCTATCCAATCTATTTAAAATATACCTAAATTAAAATGTGTTTGGGGATTAGTGAGATGTCTGTGTATTGCTATATTAAGTACAAAAATTTTTGAAACTTTCGAAATACCTTCTTTAAACCCCCGCGAAGGTATCTGGATTATTACAACCACACGAAAATACATCTGAAAAGTTTTTTAATCATCACAAAAACTCTTGCGAAACTGCCAAAAATTTGAGAAAGACATTTTTCAAAACAATGATTGTTAAAAGTCAAATCAACTGCCAAAAATTTGAGAATGACATTTTTCAAAACAATGATTGATTTGAAGTACTTCCATAATAATTTCAACCGAATCAAGATTTATAAAATATTTTATATAGTACCTTACACAGGAGGTACCTATGTAAGATACCAAATTTGATTGATTGTTCATATAATATTCGTACTAATCGGACCTAGTTCAGTTAAGGTGATACTTAAAAGAATTCTTAATTTACGGTTTAATAGAAACTAAAAGTAAAACTACTTCGAGTAAAACTATTTTAAGGAAAAACGCTTTTTTAAAAGGTATGCTTCAAAATATTAAGATGAATTAATTTTTTGCGCCGTTACGCACGCATTTTGAACATGAATAAATAGTTTTGTCCAGAACGTTTACGGGCGCAAATAATTAATTTCTCCTAATATTTTGCAGCAAAACTTGTTAAAAGCGTTTTTCCCTAAAATAATTATACTTGCGCCATCTATGAAAGAGTGATTGAGTGATGATTTTTTTGAAGTATTACTTTAAACCACATGCGTTGTCTCAGTAACGTATCATCACACTATTAATTTATCTTAAGCATCTGTCAAGCATTTTAACAAATTAATTACGCATTTCATTAATTCATAAAATAATGTTTGTCATTACTTTATTGTTTGTCTGGTATGATTTGTAGTACCAATTTTGAAAATAAAAATTTCAATGAACTTGAATGATGTTACGCATTACACAGGAATGCGTCACATTACTTACATCATGCACCAACAACCGAAATTAATATGTTTAATTAATTTGCTTCTAACCTTGTCTGCGCCAACTCAGGATTGTAAATACAAGACCTTTGTGGATAATTTATATAAACGGAGAAGCTTAGAGCACTAGAGCAGATGGATTATCAACTCGTTAGATGAAAACACTGTGTTAACATTTGCTCTATTTTATTTTTAACCCTCAACGCAAAAAGAGGGGTTTTTACAAGTTTGACGTATCTGTGTGTCCGTCTGTGGCATCGTAGCTCCTAAACGAATGGACCGATTATGATGCGGTTTTTTTGTTTGAAAGCTGACGTGATCGAGATGGTTCTTAGGTACAATTTATGAAAATCTTTTCAGGCGTTTCAAGGGCATCAGCTATTTTTTTAGAGTTTTTTTTGTGTCGGGGGTTATCTAATTGCTTTAAATATATAATAAGGAACTCCAGTCCGTTTTTAAAATGAATAATGACCTTCTAACTTAAAAAACTGAATATTTATTTTTATTTTTATAGTTAGTTTTAATATTTAAAATAAATGTCAACGTTTTAATTTTTCATGATCCCCAGAAAACCACCGCATCTGGTGTGACGTCATCATGACCAAAAGTTTTGGTTATTTTCAACAGATGTTTTAATTTGGATGGAAGAAGCTATGAAACTATTCAATAAGTAAAACGTTATTTAGGTGGAATTATTTATTTATAATATTGATTATATTATTATATTATTCAATTTTATTATGGGAGGGTGGTATAAAAATTGTTTGAAATTATTATTTTTTTAGCTTTGCGAATCGAAATCAATATTATGGAACCAAAGCATCAATTCTGTAGGAATCAGTTGTTCGTCGCCCGCCATTTTCAAATTCAGAATTGGAGTGTTTCAATAGGCATTACTGGGCATTGCGATCGTGTTTTGGACAGTTAAAGTTTTTGAATATTTTAAATAATACAGAGAAACTAATAGAGATACTATATTTTTAATATTGAATTATTTTGGCCTAAATAATGTTTCAATAAAAACAACAACCATTAAATGTCTAAATCTCTATAAACCAATAACACGGAATGTTTCTATACAATATGACTGGAGAATAATCTACGCGGTGACGTCACCATTAACAATCCAGTAATACCAATTTGACAGGGTGTTTTGATGACACGTTTTAAAATGGACTTTTAATATTTTTTTTAAAACTCTACGTTAAATATTATTTAATAAAACATTTATTCGGAATCAGCGTTTATTGGCCTATATGAATATTTTTTTAAAGCTATAATATTTTTTACTGGAGTTCCTTATTGTCAGACACATTTGATAGTCTAGAATTAGTTGCAATGTTAAGCTTTCGGATTCTTCTACGTAATACTGAAAGTGGGGATTTAACTCAGTACAAACATTCTGGGGCTGACGCTGGAATACGTACGTGACGGGCTGGAATACGTATTCCTTCTTGTAAAAAATATTAATGGAGGGAAATAATTTTACCGAGTCAGTAGATATTTTAAATTTATCACTAAAAAAATACAAAATGTTGTTAGTGAGGCATACCAGTTATGTATAGTAAATAGCTATTTTTTTACTATTCGTACGTTAAAGCTCCTAAAATAGGTTTGAAAAAATCAACAAATTTTATATACTCGTATTAATGTTCTAAGGCTTTGATCTCTTTCTCCAATGGGGATCTCTTGGAAACCGAGATTATTGACTAATATCACTCCTGTCCATAATAAAAGGTGCCAAATAAATCGATGAGGTGAAGACTGAAGCCATTGTTGACTATATTAAGGCTGAGTAAGTAACGAAACAATATTTTTTTTTATTTAGCTTATTATTTCTAGTAATTTTTCGGATAAGAAGAAGAAAGAATGGCATAAGTTTGCCTTATTTATAGTCTGACGTACGAGAAACCACACATGACTTTCATAATTTAAATTAAGAAAAGTAATAAAAATGAAATAATGTGTTATAATTAAATGTGACCTTCTCGGTGCTAAGGAAATAATTTCAGTGTAGATTTACTGCTAATCTTAGACCCAAATAGGTCGGTTTACGTTTACGTAGTACCCACTAAAGACCAATGTTATTAATACACGCAAAAAGCGACAAAGTTCAAAATTTACCTGGGTAACGGGTTAAGATTAGTTAAAATTTAAGACAGTTTCGCACGACTTTCTTAGTACCATTACATTAGACCAAAACTTCTTAAGTTAGCCCCACATAACCGAAATTAATAATAGTGAGTAGAAAATGAGTACAGAAAAAGCGTCATACCGGCTGTGAAAAACGTTGAGATCGAACCAATTTGCAAAATAGGTTTTTTTGTGAATATCGCATGAGAGTCCCATCTGCCCACAGTTGTAGTACAACGGCATCCCCAATTATTGGCAAAGGATTAAAGTGATGAAGTGGGGAGTACCTGGCTGTTTTCATTCTTCGCAACTTTTCTATTCTGAATGGCGGTATTTCACCAGAGCGATGCTGAAATCATCTACCAGTATGGAATGTGTGGCAAATTTGTTAAAAATGATATTGATTATTGTTGTCTTATGAAATAAAAAATAAATGTAGATACTAATATAATTAATGGAACTTTTGCAGCACGATTTATACGTTTTTTTTAATTTATTTTTTATTTCTCACCATACATGTTATTATTTTTTAAAATATAAAAAATTAACTTCACTAGAACTAGCAGCCTGTATTAAGGTTAACATTTGTAAATTTGAGTTGAGAAACATTATAAAGAATACACTAAAATACAAAACACTGCATTCAAAACGCTCAAATATTTTATGGAGAGAGAAAGAAATAAAAATATGACATTAGTGACCAGATGAGTAATTTGAGAATGTTTTGTAACAATATACCTAACCATAAATAAATCAATAATCAGCAATCACTTCTTTTAAAAAATATATTATTTTAAAAAAAACTTCTTTTTTAAAAAATCTTATTATTTAAAAAACGTCAAGGATGAAAAAATAGTATGCCAATCCTCTGCCAACGCAAATATTTTAATATTGTTTTTAAATTATATTAATATTAAAGACGTAGTATTAATAAATACCTACTTGTGCATCGGTAATAAGGATTGATCAGATTGTATTCATATTCGTACATTAATAAATATTTGGAATCAATAAAAGTATGAGCTAGTACAAGAATTTTATTTGTTTAGTTGAAAATATTTTCTGTAGAAATAATTACAAATACATTAAACATAAATTTGTTTTCGAATACAATTTAATTTGTTAAATTTAGGAAATAATAATCAAAGAATACGTTAAATGACATTTTCAAATTTAAAAAAACAAGACATACTGTGCATTAAATTAAATAAATCAAGAGATGGATGATGAGTTTTTTTTGTGGTCTGAAAATTCTTATACACAAAATTGGGTGGATACATGACCAACACTTTAGCATAATATTTCGCGTAAACCGTTGTAAAATCTACTAGTATAATTCAACTCACTTACGACATCGTCGGTAAAAACGGTTTACCGTTTTCACATTCTTGTTAAAAATTCCGCAACACATGAATAGTAAACCTGTTTTCTGTGGCTTTTCACCAATCAATTCCTAAGAAAAATAATGTTTCTACCCCGCGATAAAATTAGCATTTAGTTAATAAATTAGCATCAGTTGTCCGACAAGAACTTAGTAGTAGGTGCGTAGTAATTTTCATGACGAAAAAACCATTTTATTGTTATGATAAAATTATAAACGAATAAGTATGTGAATTATTTTATTTGGTGTACCGTCGCACGCTTTTTATGAATTAACGTTTTTTTGCTTTTCTTTTGATTTCTTGAAAGGCATTGGACTTTTTAGTACATTTTTCATTTTCTTAGAAGGAATTCTTTTATGCACGGCTTTTAGAAAAACCTAATGGGACGGCTTTTAGGACGACCGTTCGTGAGGTACATACGTTAGTACTTACGATCTCTGCCTAAGACTAGTTATATTACATAAATCATGTAATGAAATAGGAGCTTTAAAATAATGAAAGTTCCAAAAAAATCTAAATAAAACGCTCACAATACACAGAAAGAAAAACAAATATTTTACTACCGTATTTCAAGTTCAACAAATTTTAAATTGTTTAATGAAATTGAGTGGTATCTTTGTTTGTTATAAATACATTAAACAGTTAATCCAGGCTTTACGTTTTTCCAGTCAACCTAGTTTCCTTTGACGAAATGTTATAAAAACTACCGTGGTAAATAAATTCGTAAAATATTTGAAAATACTGCATTTTTTCTTTTGATATGATGTGTTACAAAAAAATAAGTTATTACTACTTCGGTAACCAAAAAACTTAACTTCACTTAGCATGTGTGTTATTTTTGAAGTAAAACTTCTTTACGCACGCTTGACTTGGGGAGTAAGCTGCGTGAAGTAGAATGTGTGAGTAGAATGCACGACGAGAACGTTACGAAAAGTGTCGGGCGAGGCGAACGGAAGTTGAGAGGGAGATAAAAGTTATTGAAGATAGAAAGAGAGAATTTACATTTCGTATATTACTGTAGGGGCAAGAGAGAGAGGCGCGAGCACACATTTTCTTTCTCTCTTTCTCTCATAGCCAGTTACGTTTCGTATATCTAAGACACGGTGCAGGCCTATTGTCTGTATCACAATGTAGGAGCAAGAGAGAGCAGTGTGCGCGCAGTTTTACTTCAGTCGTGTGGTCTAAAGCACACTAGTTTTTTTTTCTAACAACTCTTTGCTTGTAAAACGAAGGTTTTATCTTAGACAAAAGTAAAACTTCAAAAGGTTAATCAGATTGATAACGTAGTATTTAAGCCATGAAAACTTGCGATTCAAGATAGGCAACCCGTATAAATTTTACTACCAACCAAACAAAAAAAAATGTAAAAAGGTTAATTTGAGTTTATAACTTGTTGCCCCGAGAAACATATTCTTCCCGTTGCCGATACCCAGTGCATGGATTCATTTCGACGTTTTTGACGCGGAATATTAAAAATCCTTCGTTACAACAAAAAAAATCCGATGGAATATCATCAATGAGAATACAATAAACGAATTGATGAAATTGGTTGGTGCGCGCGGATTCGGTGAACGGGAAAATTTCACCTCCCACTAACGAACGTTCCCTTCTATTTTTACAAATCCTATAAAGTTTTCAACTCAATTATCGCCAAGACCAACTTTCGACAGTGGATGGTACATCATGTCCCATATTATTAAGTTAAAATCACATTATTATTCAGGAATTGGAGAAGATTTTATTCGAGTGGTTTTATAACATCGTTCTTCGAGAATCTCGTCGATGGACATTCCCGTACTCCATTAAATATTCGTCCCAACTTTAGTAGTTCGACAGAGATTGCAATCGATTATTCACTAAAGTTTTCCAGTTCTGCTGACGGATTATTTAAATATATTATTTTATTGAATTGAGTAAACCCTCCCAAGATTTATTGCTGATAACACTGTTCTGTGTAGATATAACAGTATTAAATTAGGTTTTTCTTGAATTGATCTATCAAAGTAAAGTGAAACGTGTTTTTAAGGCGAATAAAGGAACGTCTAAAACCAACGAATCATCGTCCAGACAGATAAGATTAGGGTAAATGGAGAGCGCGATGAACAAAACTGACGACATCCCATCCTTTTTTTGTTAAAATAGTTTTTGTTCGAGCAAGAGTTTTTTTACATTCACGTAGTTGTCCATACTCATAACATTTTTATATCTATTCAGTGATTCAGTACAATTGGAAACCAAAGGAAATTGGAAACGACGATTAAATATTTTGGCTTCGGGATATTGTGAGCTACTGTAACAATATTAAAACCATAAAATAAATTTAACTGGTAAAAGCTACCTTGTAGTTAGAAAATGTGAGCATTTAAATTATTTTTTCATATGTTAAAAATAGCCAAGGGTCATGAACAAAGTGGTGATTTACATAGAAATCCCTTTTCAGTGTTTAGCATTATTTGTTAGGATTTGTTTTTCCAATCTGACAAGGAAGATGGATTTTTGTTGTTGTTTTGAACAGTAATCAAATAAGTGTCTTCGACAGACAAAATATTAAGCGTTACAATGATTTAATAATACAATAAATAGAATTCACAAGCTAACAACCTCTGGAGTTTTCTGAAATTTTGTAGTTAAGTTACTAACGATTACAGATTCATGGTTTGTTTCAAAATATTCCAGGTTTATATTAATTTTTCAATAGATTCGCTAATTCCCAAAATCAATAGTTTTCTAATAGATCTAATTTTTAAAGCTGACATCTTAACGACTGATAACGTCTTATAAATCAATGAACGCCGGCTGCACTCACGAAAAAGCATGACTCATTATCACGTTCCGCCTGAGCCGAGCGTGCAAGCGAGAGCGCGGAACAAGCGTTCGGCCTAAATGTTCGGCTTGTGACGCATCTATCTCTCTTCCACTCCATCGTTATTATATGACGTTATCACGTAAAATTATCGTCCGTGAACCGAATTTACAGACAACCAATTTTTTTTATAGAATAATGTTTCGTAAACGTTTAAGCAATGGCGTTTTTGGAATAATTACAATTATTTGGAAATGTATGAAAAACTTTGCAACAACAGTGTTCAGTGCTACCACTTTCTAACACTGCCTAAATTAAATATCTCATTGGGTTTAAAAAGGAGATATAACGTATTTTATGATTCCGTCTTAGTTTGTGCCGTTTAGTACAAAACAATATTCCACTGCTATCGCGAAAAAATATTCAAATGAATAATTAATTTGAAAGAATAATACTCGAAACTCTTCTGTCATTTAAAGAACTAATTTTATATTTTTTAGACGCTTATCAAGTAATATTGCGTCTAAATAATATATGTGAGAGGAGAATTTCGTTTAGAACAGTTCGGAGGGAGCGGAGATGGGCAATGATTTGCAAAATTCATTATCGCACATCTGAAACAATAATTTGAGAAAACAAAAAATGTTGGTCATTCCTCCGACGACTAAATAAATAAAAAAAATCAGAGGGTTCAATAAGCCTTCAAGACTACGAAGCACTTTTTTTTATCAATGTGAAGGATATTTTTTTCCACATTTTTGTCGTCCGATTCCAGTGCACCTTTTTTTATACATTTGGTCATCTTATTGAATTTGTGTTTTCTTATTCGGAATCGCTAGACATCGCTTTATTTTGGGTTTTCTCTTTCCTGTTCAATTCGGAGTGGTTTGAAGATTGGATGTTGATTTTACAAAAATAATAATAGATTTTAAAAATAAGACAAACTTTCTAAAGAGATATAATATGAAAATGGAAAACGTTGATAGTGATACCATAAACTTCAAAAGAAGTGACTACGGCTAAGGAAGTTTTCCAAGTACCTACAACGGAATGCTTAATACGTCATTAGCAAAAAGAAGCTTTATTTTGTTTGTATTTATGGTTTTGTAAATATCATTTCATATACGGACATGTTTAGATGTAAAAGAGCCATAGCTAAGCGAGACATGAAAATAGGGTGTGTGTGTTTTGTTCAGAATAATAAAAATGATTAATTGAATAATTTGTAGAGCGCCCCAAGGGTGCTGATTATGCCGTTGTTATTACATTTATTTATGAGAAGACTAGCGATTTCCCGGCATGCGTTGCAATGCCACTTTAATGAAGAAAAAGTTTCTCCCTGCGTGTCCTTTCGTATTTTAATTCCCGTGTGTCCTTTCGTATTTTCATTCCCGTTCCCCTTTCACCTCCCCTTCCCCTTGATCATGACCTCTTCCTCTCCCGTGTTTCCCCTCCACCTTACCCCTCCCCTTTCCCTGGGCGTGCGCACAAAAATTCACTAAAATTTTATCGCAATAGGATGAATAGTAAAGGAAATAATTTCATAACGCCGGAGCTCACTTTTATGTATTGAAACTATCGCAGCTATGCGTACATCAAATCACCGAAGTTTCATCGCAATCGGATGAATAGTATAGGAAATAATTTCATAACGCCAGAACTCACTATTATGTAGAAACTATCGCGGGAATGCGCATATCAAATCACCAAAGTTTCATCGCAATCGGATGAATAATTAAGGAACGCATAAAGTCCAAGCAACACACAGCACTCTTTTCATGGTAAATTGCGTATTTCTAAGGAAAAACTAAGAAACTTTCAATTTTATATATTAACATTCCATCAATTTTGGTACCTATTTAAAATACCTAAAATTTTCGGTTAGTAATTAAGTATTCGATTTTGGTTAGTGTCAATTAAATTCATTAATTTAAAGAATTTATTCGAGAAGTAAATTTTGAGTAAAAACAATCGAAGGTTTGCAAAATATCATTCTCAACGTGTGACATGGTTGACAGTTGTATTTTCAAGTATTGTATTGGCAAGTATTTTCATATGGTATCCTTCGCGAGGGTGGAAAAAATATATTTTGAAAGTTTCAAACATTTTCTATGCTAAAAATAGCAATAAGTAAAAGACAAACAAACAAACAAGAAAGCAAGCAAACATACATTCATTTTTTTGTGTACAGTGCAATAAATGCGGTCGTCAACTTTATAAATTGGATATTTACAATTCGGGTTCTTTGTCACCGAAACATATACTTACCATTTAAATCCGTGCTTATACATTTTCCAAATCAAAGAGTTACTTAGTATAAATGGACAACATAAAATATGAAATGAGTTTTTATGTACAATGAGGCTAAATAAATTTTCCTTATATTGTGGATCACAAAATGAACAATATACAGGGACAGGAGAAACAAGATGTGTAGGAGTTAGAAAGGAACAAATAATGCTCCTTTAGAATACGTGATCGATTTACCATGGAAACAAAACCACGTTCGAAACTCGTGTTTCTATAAAAAAAACTTAGATATAATAATTTTCAAAGACACCTACAGACAGTTTAGCAACTATCTTTTGATAAAAGTGAGTTGTGAACGTATGTTTATTGCCTTTTTGGCCGTCGGAAATACTTAAATCACACTTCTGTCGAATGCTATTTTAGATATTCCCCATGAGATTATTAAGGATTGGAGGTGAAATAACGAAGCTCTTGATGATGTGACATAACGCCATTGCTATACATGTACATTTACTACCAGAAACTTTAAAGGCCGCGACAATTGGAAAGTTCAAAATTTATTGTAGGAGATACATAAAACAAGAAAAAATATAGTTAGAAATATGAAATGATATAATTAATTAGGAAATTGTAAACTTAAATGTACAATTTACTAAAATAAAACTAATAAATAAAACACATTTTCACAATTTTTTTTAAAGTAAGACAAACATTACCGGGCTACAAATAACCTGATAATGTTTGAATATTTCTTATTACCACCACACTCGGAAAACCTTGTTTGTGTTGTGATGGAGCCAGCCGACGAATCGAACATGTGACGCCCTGGTGGACTCAAACGCGATGCCAACTCAGCCACTGGCCGGTCGTATATACACGTGTATATAAACAAGTGGATTTGAGTTGAGTGTCACGACAACTCAACAAAGTGGCATTTCAACAACCCTTTGAAAAGTCATTAAAATTTATGACAAAAAAATCAGAGTGTGCAATCACACGAGGTAGAGGTGAAATCTTCAGACAACGAGACGAAGAGAGAGGAGAATGAGACGAATGCAGAGTATCTGGAGTAGGATAATTGTTGGGTTTATTAACTATTATATTGTTAACAAGTTTAAAAATTGTTTTACATTTTATTCTACGAAGCACTACACACAAAGGAGGCCGATTATAATATCTCATTCTCTCGCAGGCTATATCATTTGAATTTTTGAGTTTGTCTGTTTTTAGAGCTGCTATTTTTAGTTTCTTCGAGTTTCAAATCAAAACGGTAGTAGAGAAGTTTTCATTTCAAAAAAAATAAAAATAACCCACAATCTAACCTAACGTAACCTTTTAAATGTAACTTTGTTTAATTTTTTATCGTCACTTTTAATGACATTTCAAAAAAAGAAGATGAAGTTGCACGTTGTTTAATTGTCCGGTCACCATTTTTACAACGCTAAATAACTGTTACATACCGACACGATACACTTAATTTGGTCCAAAAAATATCTTTGCCTAAAAAACCATTTTCACAAAAATTATTATTTTACGAATTCATAATTTCTTACGGAAAAAAAGCGAGCGGACTCGGGACTAAGATATAAATAAGAAACACTAATGGAATATTACGGTATTCGTTTGGCGGGATGACAGATAGGCTGAGTAGCTCAATTAGTCAGGCATTTGCTTATTTGGCAAAAAATACAGATCAAATATTAGGTTTCATGTTCTGGCCCTGAGATATAAAAGAATTCTAGAACGTTATCGTTTCTATGATCTTCGTTATAATGGATCAAAAAAAATTCAAATGTCTATGACTAAGTTGTTGAATCATACATTATTAATGTAGAGAAACTTGAAAATATTAGGTCAGTGAATTTATTGCCTGATAGCTGCTAAAGCGACATGGTTTGATATTATGTGTTGTATACGATTTATAAGGGAGAATCAACGCCTTGACTCACTCATTTTAATTCTTACGGAACATAACTCTCTACCCACTACATTCAAAATGTTACAAATCTATCTTGTATAATCTAAGAGATCAGGTTTCAAAGCCTGGAATTAACTCCCACATGAACTAAGACGGATTTTATAATTCTAAGCAAACTCATCTCTTCCGAAAATTCATATCCATAAATAAATTATACATGGAGTTCAAAAGTTTATATAAGCGCTTTACAAAGGAAATTATATTATTCTGTAATATTTGTTTTATTGAAGAAAATCTTCTTTTCGCACGCTTGACTTGGGGAGTAAGCTGATGAATGCGTGACGAGAGCGTTACGAAAAGTGTAATCGGGCGAGGCGAACGGAAGTTGAAAGGGAGATAAAAGTTAGTGAAGATAGAAAGAGAGAGAGTTACGTTTCGTATATTAGATACTATAGGGGCAAGAGAGAGAGGTGTCAGCACACATTGTTATGAAGCGATTGTATTTATCGTAAGTTAGGTACTATTTTTTTTAAATGCATTTTAATTGGTTAGGTTGGCAAACCTAGGGGAGTTTCGTTCAACGTGTCGGTAGGCGGCGGTTTTTTTTTGGGTTTGGTTTCCGGATCCGGACTCTGGTTTTGACGGCGAGATGTGCGGTACGCCGTGAAAACAACGGTCAATTAATGTTAAGTTTTAAGACGATGTGATTGAAATCCAAGTTTTGGGCATCTGCATTCGGGGGACGGAAACACGTTGTGTTTTTTTTAAATATAAAAATCAAAGATTTATTCGCGTAAAATGCGAGTTTTCGCGCGGGTCCCAAAAGTGACCACGAGTTAATGGCGATGTACGTGTGTTACGTTCAATGTACCTCTTTATCCGAGACATCGGTGTATATAATAACCCGCCACGCTTATAATGGTGCGCGGTGCAACTAACCGAAGATTTATTCACGTAAAATGTGAGTTTCGCGAGGGTCCCAGTGACCACGAGTGAATTGGCAATGTCCGAGTGAAAAGACTATTGTTCCCCATTATCCGAGTCATCGGATTAACTAATAACTCGCTGCGCCCGTGATTATATGCAGGCCAACTATCGAATTCCCCCCGAGGGTTTATTTATGGAACAAACCCGAGATTCCGCAGTGTTGAACGATTCTTCGCCTCGAATTGCTGACGGGCCTTCCTTTACAACTTGGAGTAGAGTCTGGGTACTCCTTCCTTCTCCTGAGGGTCCAGGTCTAACATCACTTCCATGCGACTGCTGAGGAGGTCGCAGGGCCAAGCTGAGCCGCAGAGGTTGGGACCACCCTTGCCACCAGGAGGTGGGGTTGGTTCTCCCGACATCGGGAGTTCGGTGGCAGTAAATTTAATTAGGGTAGCTAGGAATAGCTTAAAATTACGATATTGGTCCCGGGGGGTGAGTCCATACCATTTATTTTATTATGTCTTACGAAATCAATACAGTGAACCGATTCTATACTCTACATTTTGTTTTATTATGTAGAATCCTTGTGCAGCCTTTTCAGGAATGCTATGAAAACTATGGCCCACACTCTGAGAATTGAGTACCGTGTTCTCCGCTGGTTGACATACCCAGACATTAGACTGGGTTTGGCGTCCAAGGTTTCCTGTGAGGAAATCAAAGTTGACTAGCAGAATACACCCGAGCCCGACAAAGGCTCATTATTACATCTCCCTTTAATCTTATAACACAAACACATAACGATATGTCATTACACTTTAAGGGTAACAATATGGCGCTCCATACGCTGTCTGGTCCCGATTTTATAGCATTCCTGAAAATGTTTTCTTCGCCCTGTAATGTATAATGCCCAAAAATTATTTTTCATCTGTTCAGTGGAGGTCTTAATTTCGTTTGTATTTATTAAACTTGGTCGCGGTCATAACCTATGATTGCAGTGACGGTGATTGGAAATAACAACAAATGTCATTATTTCAATTCACTGGCACTATTACCGGCGGGAATTCGTAAAGGGATCTATGCGTAATTATATTGTGGGCACCTTATAAATGATTAATCTCGTATTTATTGTTTTTCCAATACCACACAGTTATGCATAGGACCTGAAATCCTTACCTTCTGTAACCTAAAATGAATTGTCAATTTCATTGTTATTGTTTGAAAGCATAGAAATCGGTCATAGACTATGGACAATGTGCTAAGTAGAGCTCTATAATTTTTTTTTTCTGTCCGGAACCAATCAATGCTAGCTGTTCTAAGAATACCTCGGATTGTCTATGACGGTTTCTCGTTACGTTTTCTCTATGACTTCGGCATACGTCAAAACACTGTTGTGTTTTCAATCAATTTATTATGTGTTTAAATAGGAATGGAGGATAATTATTAAAGATTATTCAAATATTTAAGATATTTACTGAGATTTTAATGACAATGCGGGTAATTCGTTTTTGCTTCGAGTGGAAAATTTGTATAAAGCTCTGTCAAAACCTACTATAAATTATACTTGTAAATTGTTTATTTACTAATGTCTGACTGACGTTTTAAATTTTCATTTAAATGGGCTACTTACATAGAAATTTAAGTGAAAAAAAAAAAAAATTTTTTTTTTTTGAGCTACTTACATATTAATTTAATTTTTTTATTTCAATGGGCTACTTACATATTGATTTGAATAAACTAAAAAAATATTCATTTAAATGGGCAACATACACATTAAAAAAAATATATATATATATATAGCAATAACAACAACAACGTACAACTACAACGTACAATAACAGCAATAACAATAACAACAACATCAAAAACAAAGAATAAATTATATTTATTTTATTTTCTTCTCTTTCTTTTCAATTCTGCTTTCGTGTCAAGCTTATCACATTACAGTTACAATGTCTACTCCGATTCCAAATGTAAATAATGCATCCAAGGATGAACTTATAAAGGAATTAACTTCACGATCCATCGAACCGGAGGGCACCGCCCAAGCGTTGCGTTCGCAAGCGCGCGCCTTTAACAAAACTATGAAGAAATCATTAGATGTGGTTATGGAGGAAAGTGATTCGGATCTAGATTCTGACAATGAAACAGAAGAGAAGGTCACGGTTATTAAACATACCAAGGTTATTTATAAAGACTCATCATCGCGGGGGCTTACAAATTGGGATGTCAAGTACGATGGTAAAAGCTGCGTAAGAGATTTTCTGCTTTTGGTCGAAGAGCGTTGTAGGACACGCAACATTTCTCATAAAGACTTAGTTAAATGTTTCAGTGAAATTTTAGACGGGTTAGCACTTCTATGGTATAGGTCAATTTATAGTCCAGACTTAAAATGGGATGACCTATCCAGCCTATTAATAAAACAATTCGAGGGACAGGATAGGCAATTAGATCTGGAAAATGAGATTCTAAATTATAAACAGCCAAAGGGAATGTCAGTTTTGGAATTCACTTTGAGACTTAAAGCACTTAACAATAAATTGGATTGCAAAATTCCAGAGGTTAAACTTTTGCGGGTAGCCATGAAAGCATTGTTGCCTATGTATGCTAATTTGATGTCATCCAGAGACTTTTGTTCGTTTGAGGAACTTACGAGGTGCGCTGCTAAACTCGAGTCGTACACTGAAGCCTCAACATCCACAGCAATTCCAAAATTAGTTGACACTCAAAATAAGCCCAGTAACTTTAAAAAAATTAATTCGTTCCCCAATAGTTACAATAAGCCTTTCACTAATACAAACAATTACAGGTCATTCAATAATAATAACAATAATAATAATTTTAACCCTTCTAGGAATTCAAGACCTATGGGGAATAACACGAATAATTTTGCTAAACAGGATATATCAAATCAACAAAATAAATCTCTTGTTTGTACTTATTGCAAGATCAAAGGTCATTCGTTAACAAATTGTTGGAAAAAAAATAGTGACAATAGGAAACCGCATGTTAGTAGTATTAGCAATAAGAAACATACCAATGATCCAAAAAACTAGAAACGAGTCAATCTTACCGCGCCCCTTCTTGTGCACAAAGAAAGAGGGAGTGGGAGCGTTGGCTCCGCCTAGTGCAACAATTCCTTTCTAGCCCGTCTCCTCAAGCGGTGGACGCACTGCCACAGGAGAAGGATAGTACAGAGGATGAGCGTCCTTATGCCGACATTTTTGTTCTAAATAATAGTTATAAAGCACTGCTAGACAGTGGTGCTTCCTTGTCTTGTTTAGGGGGGGATAGTTATAAGATTTTTTTAGAGTTAGGAGTAGAATTAGTAAAAACAGATTTTAGCGTTACGACTGCAGACGGTACCAGCCAGCCTGTTTTAGGGTATTTAACTTTGCCGGTGACGTACAATTCAACCACAAGAGAAGTTATCTTTTACGTCATTCCAACGTTGACACCTAATTTCGTATTGGGGGTGAACTTCTGGAAACAGTTTCGGATCGCGCCGGAACTGTTCTCAAAAGTTCGCGTACCTCAACAAAAAGGTCAAATCAATGAGGTGAGAGCAATTCGGCCTGCCTCTTCTCTAACAAATTCGGAAAACAAAGTCCTTTCGGACATTGTCAAAAAATTCGAATCCATTTCTTACGAAAAGAAGGGATTAGGATTGACTCATCTAGTCCAACACAAAATACATACAACAGGTCCGCCTATTAAACAACGTTATTTCCCACTGTCTCCGGCAAGACAACGTCAACTTGACGCAGAAGTAGATGAGATGTTAAAACTTGGAGTCATCCGTCCTTCGCGATCTCCATGGTCGAGTCCAGTGCTCATAGTACAAAAAAAAGACGGAACGGGTCGTTTTTGTCTGGACTCCAGGAAAATTAACAATGTTACAACACGCGATTCCTATCCATTACCATACATAACAAGGATCCTAGACAAGCTAGGCGGTGCCCGATACATCTCGTCTATAGACTTATCTAAAGCCTTTTGGCAAATTGCATTAGATAATGACTCCTGTCAGAAGACAGCGTTCGTTGTACCCGGTCGTGGATTGTTTGAATTCACCCGGATGCCCTTCGGACTTAAAAACGCACCGAGTGAGCTGCAAAGACTGGCCGACGCTTTGTTCGGTCCAGAATTTGACGACAATGCCTTCTGTTATTTAGACGATCTGATCTTGGTATCAGAAGACTTAGAATCACATCTTTGTTTATTGAACCGTGTCTATGAACGACTACGAGACGCAGGTCTAACCATAAATCTAAAAAAATCGGAGTTCTGCAAAGCCGAGCTCAAATACCTCGGGTACATGGTTGACTCGCAAGGTCTTCGTACAGACCCCATAAAGATAGACAGTATAAAAAACTTCCCGGTACCCAAGAACGCAAAGCAAATCCGAGCCTTCATTGGATTATGTGGGTACTTCAGAAGATTCATAAAGGGTTTTTCGAGCATTGCCGCCCCTCTTACAAGACTCACTGGTTCGAAAAAAGGAATCAGCAACTTTGCTTGGTCTCCAGAGGCCGAGACAGCTTTTAACGTGTTGAAAGAAGCATTGACATCAGCTCCGGTTTTAATTTGCCCGGATTTCTCAAAACCCTTCGCGATACACTGCGACGCCAGCTCCGGTGGAATAGGCGGAGTTTTAATTCAGACCATTGATGGGCTGGAGCACCCGATTGCATATTATTCAAGGTGTTTAAATACTCACGAACGCAACTACGGAATTACAGAGCGTGAACTATTAGCAGTATTGGATTCAGTAACGCACTTTAGACCTTACATTGAAGGAGCGCATTTCACAGTTGTTACTGATCATTCAAGTTTAAAGTGGTTAGGTTCGTTATCTAATCCTAGTGGCCGTCTTGCACGATGGAGCTCACGGTTATCGCAATTTTCCTTTGATGTTGTTCACCGTAAGGGAACTCAACATATTGTACCGGACGTCCTTTCGCGTATGGATGTAGCTCTTATATCGGGATCTAACCTTAGTGATACCACTGATAAATGGTATTTAAATGCTTGGAAAGGTTGTCAGGAATTCCCTCAACGATTTCAGAACTTTCAAATTAAAGACAACGAGTTGTATCGTCATACGAAAACCCGTTTGGCCTTATGTGAGGATACCGCTTGGAAAAGGGTCATTCCTCAAGAGGATAGGAAAAATATTATTTCAGACTCCCATGACTCCGCACGCGCCTGTCACCCAGGGGTCTTCAAAACCTATAAAAAGCTTCAACTTAGGTATTACTGGCCAAACATGTATAAAAATGTCAAAGAATTTGTAAATCGTTGCCAAACTTGTAAAGCCCATAAGATAAGTACAGCCCCACCTAACGGAATCTCCTCAAACCCAAAAAAGGTCACAAGACCCATGCAAATGTTGTCGATAGATTTAGTAGGTCCTTTACCTAGGAGTTACTCAGGTTTTACCGTAATCTTATCATGTGTAGACGTTTTTTCTAAATTTACATGGCTATTTCCGCTGCGCAATGGCACCGCGAGAAGCATAATAAAAATCTTAGAAGAAAACATCTTTCTTGTTCACGGCGTACCACGAACTATCGTCTGTGATAATGGTCGTCAATTTGTTTCGAAAGAATTTAAAGAATTGCTTAATAGTTATAACATGCCGCCACCATTTTACAATTCATCTTATACGCCTCAAAACAACGTAGTCGAACGTTATAATCAAACCCTGGGCACGGCGTTATCCATCTTAGTTGAATCAGACCACCGAAACTGGTCTAAATTTCTTCCGCAAGTTCAATCAGCGATGAATAACACGGTAAACTGCGCTACAGGTTATACACCTTATTTTCTGATGCATGGTCGGGAGCAGATACTAGACGGTGATCTGCACCGTAATCCAATCGCGGATGAGGAAACCAGTTCGCAAATTGGTGCTCAACCTAAAGTTTATGCACAGAAATTAGAAGAGTTGTCGTCGGTTTATGAGCAAGTCTCGAATGCTCTTCTTAAAGCTTTTCAAAAAGGAGCTGACCATTACAACCTGCGCAGAAAACACATTACCTATCAGGTTGGTGATGTGGTGTGGCGGAGGAATTTTGCGCAATCTAACGCATTGAATTATTTCGCACAAAAATTGGCACCCCGGTTTGTTCAGAACGTGGTAGTAAAGAAAAAATCAAACTTAATTTATACACTTGCAGACTTAAACGGAAAAGTTGCGGGTGATTTTCATGTGAAAGATATAGTAAAATCAAATAATATACCGGTATAGTCTTATTGTGGCAATACTTCGGAGGGTCTGGCCATCCCTACCGAGTACTGCAAATTATCATATGTTAGTTAATATTTGATGCTTGGGAGTTTTAACCCGGCCTGATCAACCGAGTTGAAACGACCCGACATTCTGACAGTCATTAGTCCTGTCTTTAGATTCATTTTTAAGGAATTGGGTTATTTACTTGGCGGGGGGTGTTTTGTAAGATTGATGATGAGGGTGGTTTGTTTCATTACAATAACAACCTCAACTCTAGTGGCAATGCTCGAGTTGAGAATATATTTAAAAATACATATGTGCATGTATAAGTATAAATTTATCGATAGTATTAACGCTAAAACAGACGTAAATTTGGACGTCGGCTGAACAGATGATTAAGTAGGATTATTAGTTGTAAGTCTTGTATCCTGAAATACGCGGACATAACCGCACACTATCTCTGCGTGTTTCAGACATATTTTTTTTTGGGTTATGTTTATGCTTTTGATAATGTCGTTATTTGTTGTTCCAGATTACATAGAAAACACAGAGACGCAGGGATTGTATCTCTTTGTTTTCTAAGTGATTTTAAATGAAGAATTAATGTTATTCACCTTCAGTGCATTGACATTATTAGACCCTATTTTGTCAGGTTACAGAAGTAATTGCTAAAATTCAAAGTATTTTTTTCTCTTTCTCTCACTCTTCTTCTGTTTTATTGGTAAATTTATTTCGTATAATATTGTCAAAATATTGTTTTACTCTATAAACATAGGCTGCGTCAGATAAGCACGTTACAGAAAATGTTTTGTAATGTCCACCTTGTTTATAAGATTTTTTTTTGAGATCTTATAATGTGGCACGATATGGTATCACATATCCTTCCACATTTTAAGCCAACATAGGAAGTAGAATCATTTATATTTGTATAAGATTTTGGATGTATTCTGTTATTATTGTCCTGAGAGACTTATAATATTGTTATTATGTACTATATGGTTGAACAACGGTTTACAGTGAAAACCTTACAATTTGTTCTTTACTTACCGATTACGCCTTCTATAGAGTTGGACGTATACTTATGGCTGCACTAAATTATAGCTGCACATCTTATTAACAAATGACACCTTCTAAAACAGTTGGTTGTTTTTTTTATTTCTTTGGCACCATCCGATGCGTTGGTTGTATACTATTAAAAATTATTTGGCACCATCCGATGCGTTGGTTGTATACTATTAAAAATTATTTGGCACCATCCGATGCGTTGGTTGTATACTATTAAAAAATTATTTGGCACCATCCGATGCGTTGGTTGTATACTATTAAAAAATTATTTGGCACCATCCGATGCGGTGGTTGTACACTATTAAAATTACCTTTACAATGTATAATTGTTGTTGGTTAAATATTATTCACCCAAGGACCAGAATAGGAGGTTAGTTAGGAATACTCTCCCAAAAGAGGGTTAGTTTTATCCTAGAGGATATAAATTCAGTGAAGTGTAGATGGTAAACCCATCAAATATTTTCGGCCTAAGAGAGGCTATATAAATTCAGTGATAGTGTTTGGAACAGTGATGCCTAATGCATAGAATTTAACTTGACGTATTTGGAGGAGTGATTTAATCATAAAAATGTATGTTTCTTAATTTTAAGACTTATCTTTTAAGTTAGTTTATGTGTTCTGTTCCAGATGATACGTCAATGGTAGTGCTCGGTAAGAGTCAATATTACAACCACCTAGAATTTTTTTTTCCAGTGCTGAGGGTGCTTGTTGTCCATTCACGTATCATCTTACAAGAAGTTGTTCTTAGGTTATATTGGTTTACTAGTTTTTAAGTTCGAGAATGGTTGCATCGTAAACCTACTATCCGGCCTACACGCAGGATAGGCGCGATTGGGGTTACGATGCACTCATTCGTCATAAGAGTACTATTTAAGGATTTTTTTCTTTTCTTTTTCATTTCTAATAATTGTATTTTGTATTTCACATTTAGTGTTTGTTTATTTTTTTACCAGGTACTCCTTGGGACCAACGTAGATAGTTCAGGGCATGTTTAGATTTTTGGTAGTTTTGTTTGAGGGCAAACATTTTTGTGGAAAGGGGGGTAATGTTATGAAGCGATTGTATTTATCGTAAGTTAGGTACTATTTTTTTTAAATGTATTTTAATTGGTTAGGTTGGCAAACCTAGGGGAGTTTCGTTCAACGTGTCGGTAGGCGGCGGTTTTTTTTTGGGTTTGGTTTCCGGATCCGGACTCTGGTTTTGACGGCGAGATGTGCGGTACGCCGTGAAAACAACGGTCAATTAATGTTAAGTTTTAAGACGATGTGATTGAAATCCAAGTTTTGGGCATCTGCATTCGGGGGACGGAAACACGTTGTGTTTTTTTTAAATATAAAAATCAAAGATTTATTCGCGTAAAATGCGAGTTTTCGCGCGGGTCCCAAAAGTGACCACGAGTTAATGGCGATGTACGTGTGTTACGTTCAATGTACCTCTTTATCCGAGACATCGGTGTATATAATAACCCGCCACGCTTATAATGGTGCGCGGTGCAACTAACCGAAGATTTATTCACGTAAAATGTGAGTTTCGCGAGGGTCCCAGTGACCACGAGTGAATTGGCAATGTCCGAGTGAAAAGACTATTGTTCCCCATTATCCGAGTCATCGGATTAACTAATAACTCGCTGCGCCCGTGATTATATGCAGGCCAACTATCGAATTCCCCCCGAGGGTTTATTTATGGAACAAACCCGAGATTCCGCAGTGTTGAACGATTCTTCGCCTCGAATTGCTGACGGGCCTTCCTTTACAACTTGGAGTAGAGTCTGGGTACTCCTTCCTTCTCCTGAGGGTCCAGGTCTAACATCACTTCCATGCGACTGCTGAGGAGGTCGCAGGGCCAAGCTGAGCCGCAGAGGTTGGGACCACCCTTGCCACCAGGAGGTGGGGTTGGTTCTCCCGACATCGGGAGTTCGGTGGCAGTAAATTTAATTAGGGTAGCTAGGAATAGCTTAAAATTACGATATTGGTCCCGGGGGGTGAGTCCATACCATTTATTTTATTATGTCTTACGAAATCAATACAGTGAACCGATTCTATACTCTACATTTTGTTTTATTATGTAGAATCCTTGTGCAGCCTTTTCAGGAATGCTATGAAAACTATGGCCCACACTCTGAGAATTGAGTACCGTGTTCTCCGCTGGTTGACATACCCAGACATTAGACTGGGTTTGGCGTCCAAGGTTTCCTGTGAGGAAATCAAAGTTGACTAGCAGAATACACCCGAGCCCGACAAAGGCTCATTATTACATCTCCCTTTAATCTTATAACACAAACACATAACGATATGTCATTACACTTTAAGGGTAACAACATTTTCTTTCTCTCTTTCTCTCATGGCCAGTTACGATTCGTATATCTAAGACACAGTGCAGGCCTATTGTCTTTATCACACTGTAGGAGCAAGAGAGAGCAGTGCGCGCGCAGTTTTACTTCAATCGTGTTGTCAAAGCACACTCGTATTTTCTTTCTTTAGGTGGTATTATTGTTTTCAATTCAGTTTTTAACCTCACTGGGACAAGCCTGTGTTGAATTAATTAGTTTTATAAAGTAACTACATCCTGTTCTTCTCCCATGTCTCCTTCTCCTCACGTATTCTCCTTTCATCTTCTCGCTCCCCCTTCCCGCCAACCCCCCCTCCCGCATTTCATATATTCAGTCCCAGTACATTCAGTTTTCAAGCAGCTCACATGCCACCTATAACATTTTTTATTCAAATTTTCATTTTATGTATATTACAAACATTCATTTCTGTATATGATAAGAACAATCAATAAAGTTTCGTACCTAACACAAGTTAACACCTTTTTAAAATGCCTATAAGTATTCATACGTTCTTAGTAATTGAAGTAAATTCATTAATTTAAAGAGTTTATTTGAAAATTGAATTTTGGTTGAACAACCGATGGTTTGCAAAATTATGTCATTCTTAAATTGTGACTGAAAAATTGACAGTTTCGTAAGAGTTTGTGTAATGATTAAAATCTTTTCAGATGTATTGTCATGTGGTTGTAATAATCCATAAACCTTCGCGAGGGTGGAAAAAAGGTATTTTGAAAGTTTCAAACATAGACAACTTACATACATACATATAAGCAAACATATTTTGATTTTTATATAAAAAAATAAAAATAACACAATATAATACAGGTGTTGAAGGTACAGTATTGTTACATTACCGATAATAGGTACCTTATAAGGTGAAATGAAGCTAAGTAATAAAGTATAATGTGAATAAGTAGGGTGGCCGTGTGTTGAAATTTCATTTGGTGTAATATTTAATGCTATTAATTTCAAAAGTACAAAGATGAAAAGAAAAAAAAAAATACGAATGTGCTTTAGATTGCACGACTGAAGAAAACTTCTATGACAGGAAGAGAGAAAGAAAATGTAAGCGCGCACTGCTCTCTCTTGCTCCTACAGTGTGATACAGACAATAGGCCTGCACTGTGTCTTAGATATACGAAACGTAACTGGCTATGAGAGAAAGAGAGAAAGAAAGTATGATCATACCTCTCTCTTGCCTCTACAGTAATATACGAAACGTAACTCTCTCTTTTTCTATCTTCACTAACTTACATATCCCTCTCAACTTCCGTTCGCCTCGCCCGACACTTTTCGTAACGCTCTCGTCACGCATTCACCAGCTTACTCCCTAAGGCAAGCGTGCGTAAAGAAGTTTTACTTCAAAAATTAATCGGTATACAATTATTGTCATGTGTATTATGCTGTCAATATTGTATTATGCTGAATTTAATTGTTATTTTTTAAGATGATATTATTTTATTTTTTGCATTTTTATGAATAATTATACAAATTTATCCTTTTTTTATATTATTTGATTAATTAGTAGTTTAATACCTCATGAACACGAAACTTTTCATAGCCAATCATATGAAAAAAAAACTTTTCATACAAAATCATATGAAAACTCAAGTTTTTGTTCCTTTCTACATCGTGTGTAATATTATTATGCCCATGTATTTTATAGGTAAATTGACCATAGTATTAAGACATATTCAAGCTATGTAGTTAAGAATTTGTAATGTCGACCGTAAGGTACCTAATAAAGGCCATTTAGTAGCTGAGTGGTCAAATGCGTCGGTTGCTAATCAGTTCTCGTGGATTCAATTGATATGCTTGCTAAATAAATCGTATACGCAACATTTTATACTTAAGTCAGTGGAATTTTTTTTTGTATTTTCAGGCTATTATTCCTTACCGGGAATGCTTGGAATTTCTCCAAAAAATAACTGTGTTTCACAAAAATGACAAATGTGTGTTTAATGTCATCCTATTATCCCTCAGAATCTTTGTTTTTGTCCACCACTGAAGATTAAAGCAATAGAAGTGTGTTTTGGACGCCCGAAAAAAGGGTTAATTTTTTTCTTAATTCTCGTGAAATTGCTCAAATATTTTAATTCAGGAGGCGAGTATAGGTACCGCCGCGCCGCCCCGGTATTGGATAACCAACACCTCTGCGGCGGACTAAGCCTGTCGGAAAGAGGACCCCCCTAGTTTAAGAAGTTTATGTAATTTTACAAGCTTTTTGTTCACTTCAAGCGGGCCTCTGGTCCTGGGGGCCTCCAAAAGCATCCGTGTTCCCTTGATCATATCCTAAACTTAAAGGCACCAGGACACTGCAAAAAGTCATTTTTTTTATTTTATTTTCTGAAAGATGCATTTGTTGATAATGCTCTCACAGAATGTTTTAAGGAAATTCGTAAAATTGACTTGAATTGTTGAATTTATCCTTCAGCAGAACTTTTAATGCATCTTTCAGAAAATGAAATTAAAAAAAATTACATAAAATTTTTTGACGTGATAAAGTCTTATAAATCGCTTTCACGAAAAAGCATGCCTCATTGTCACGTTCCGCTTGAGCCGAGCGTACAAGCGAAACGCGGAACAAGAGTTCGGCCTAAGCGTTCGGCTTATGACGCATCTATCTCTCTTCCACTCCATCGTTATCATATAACGTTATCACGTAAAATTATCGTCTGTAAACCGACTTTACAGACAACCAAATTTTTTTTTAGTGTCCTGGTGCCTTAAAGCCTTTGGTCCGCCACAGCCTCTCTCTATCGTAAGTCGCCTCAAGTGATTTGCTACGTCTGGTGAGATAGCAAGAATTTCCGCGTTCATGAAGTGAGGTGTGTTCAGGTCTTGGCGGCGGTTGCGCCTTCCCACCAGCTGCATTGCAGGCCGCATCGGAAGAGATTGGTTGAGGAAATCTCTTTAAAATCCCGCCCCTTGAACTCGGGCACCCCTCCTTAGTCACCAAACGTAGCGAACCACTTTAGGTGACCAGAAAATGGCAGAGTGTTGGTTATCCAATAAATGGTCGCATCCATTACCGTCTCTCTAATTGAAAAAAAAATGATCAACTTCATTAGCTTCTTTGGAAATGAGGAATTGAAAGGTCTTATGTGAAAGGCCGAAATCAAATTTTTCTTTCAAATCGGTTAAGATCACACTTGTATTGGTGTTCTGTTTAATGTGCTCCACGTGTTTAACATTGTTGTCCATATCTTTTAACCAATTTGTTACACCATTATGTGCTAAAAACAATCTAAATCATTATGTATTATACCTGCACAAAGACAGTGTAAATGAATTTGTTAAGGTTGCAGACAAACAACAACTTATATAAATTTTCTCTCAATATTTTGATGTAACCTTCATCTAACAGTTTTGGTTATTCTAAGCCTCCGAAGGATGATCTTTAGTAATATTATGAGTAACCCTCATCGCGATATCGGATGAGCGGCTGAACGCTCTGTAGTAGCTGTCATCATCGCTCTACGCCACGGGCTAATATCAGCGCAGCGATCTGAGGCGTAGACGGCGCGGCACGGTGCGGCGTAGGCCGGAGGAGCGTGCTTTTTCTACGCATGCCTCATCGCTGGCAAACCAAACGAAAAAATACACTAATTCATTGTTTTTTTTCTGGGAACGTTAACATGAAATTCGCTGCTCAAATTATGATTGGGTAATTATTATTAATTACTAACTGGTTCCCGGCATACATTGCCATGCCATTCAAGGAAATAAATTGTTTCTCCCAACATTTCCATTCTCATGCGTCTCCGTTCCTTTCCCGCTTCCCCTTCCGTTCCTTTTTAACCTTCCCGCCTTTCCCCTCCCTCGTCGTCTTCCCGCGAACCACACTTCCTTCATTACCCATCCCCTCCTGCCTTCCCTCCCTGGCGTTAAAATATATGAAATATACACATTTTCAAACCAGTCGCGCACCATATGTAGTAATTTTATTAAACAAATTTCATAACGCCAGAGCTTATGGTTATATATTGAAACACTCCTCTGCTAAAATTCTTCTGTAAAAAATTTGAATCAATCCATGGATTACTTTCCGAGATTTGCGAACGCAAACAAACGGAACCTAAATTTTTATACGGTAGATTTATCGTATTATATTGGAACCGAGTACCAGTGCAATAAATAAATATATTATTGTTATCTCATTCTCTTGCAGGCTAAATTCTAAAGATGTATGTGTTTGTCTCTTTTTAGTGTGGCTATTTTTGGTTTCATCAAGTTTCAAATCGCAACGGTGCTAAAAAAGTTTTTAATTCAAAAGTTTGTGACTCTATGCTGCGAAGAAGTGAATATCTGTTTCCTTAAAATGTCACGTCGGGAAAGTGATGGGTCCCCTCCAGTTGAAATTTGTAAGGAAGGAACTCATGTCTTGGAAGCTAAAGATGACGTAGACCAAGATGTTCCCGTTTCATTAAACTACCATTATTACAAAAACTTACCTTCTCAAAGGCCACCATACATTTTTGTGAATAACCCAGTAAAGAATTGATTATAATTTACATTAATCTTCATGTTTAGAAAAGGCCGACAACGATATCAAATTATTAAGTGCAAATTGATTCTAAGTACCAACGTTTATATAATTTATTTGCAACACCGGGTGGCTTTGAACAATAATAATTGAATCTCACTTAAATCATTTATTGAACTTTCCGAACCTTTACCCAAATACTACAACAAATCATCAGTGCTGGGTGTTATTTTCAATTCATTACCTCGCTTAAAAAGCCATACAAATTCAGTGTAAATAGAACCATTTTGTTTTCATCTAAGTTATTCCTAAATGTAGCGAGAGAGCGCCTAAATCAGGGCTGCGTAAAACTGGCAAAGGCCTGATTATTTATAAATCAATTTATTGTTTTTAATTTCCTTTGATACATCAAGCGCTCCCCTAGCTTGGCGCGGCACACCCCTGGACTAAGTTCGCTCCCCGGACTGGTAAACTGTTGGTATTGGTTGGTGTTGGCTGGTATACTGCCGGTATAGTGCCGGTATACTGCGTGGGGGTCATTGGAGAGAGCACGGGCGCTTTCACTTTAAACTTCTCGAGCGATTTCCAGCAAGCTGTTGGACCGAGGAGAAAGATTAAAGGTGTGCCCTAACTCAACAAAAAATAATATATTTATTTAAAACAGCCAAAAAAATTAAGAGTAGTATAAAAGAATATTGTATTCAGCGTAACAACATTTTAAAAAGTATCTTCATTCGATTTTTATTTTTTTATTTTATTAAAATTAAAATCGAAAATTTTACTATCAAGTTCTGCAAATATTTTAGAATGTATTTTTGTTACAGCTGTTTTGGTGTACAAGACCTATTTCAAACTGCATTTGATTAATTTTAATTCAATTTTTAAAAAAATTAAATGGAGTTCTTCGAATTAAACACAAAAACAATAAATAATTTTCATTAGAATTCGAAAAATCAAATTGAGAAATAATTTTTGGCCCTATCTTTTTCTGATTGTTCTGTTTCAGATTTTCGAGTATCTGTGATAATATTATTAAAATTGAGTTCAAAATTTTTTTCTTTTTAAATTTTTTTGATTTTATTGATTAAAAGTCTTTCCTCCTAATAAAATCCAATTTTATTCCTAAAATTTTATGAATCGGTTTTATTTTTTGTGTTTTTATAAATTGAAATTGAAATATATCTGTAGATTAATTCCCTTGTTTCATTAAAAGCAATATATATGAAAAAAATTAGGTTTGCACTGAAAAAACATAGCAAAAATACATAGAAAATTTCGGGTCTTTTTTACATTACGTTAGTGCTCGTATTTCAAAGCTAGACGCGAGCGCCCTCAGATTAAGTTACTCTTAAGAAAGACTTTTTCTTTACCTTCTTAATAATTGTCACTTTCTTTGGCTAATTGACGAATTTTACGAACGAAAATCGGAAAAAACGAGTATTATTGTTGTACCCATGTTTATTTACAATTCTATCTGTCAATTTGCATACTTTATTTTTTGAGAGATTTTGATATAGAAATAAAGAATGAACTAAAACTTAACATAACAAAAAGTTAGATCTGATTTAATTAATTTTATTCACATTTATTTTATACTACAGATAATATTTGTTATCTAGTATTATAATAAGATAAACATATTATAGTCGGCATATTATAATTGCCTGGTGACAAATTCTGCAAACCAACCCAATAAAAACCATATTTTTGTTAATAAAATAATAAAAATTTATGATTTCACAGTAACATTGATATTAAGGGTGCTATTATTTTCTTAATTAAATTAATTTTTCACGGAATAAATAAAAGCATTTAACAGTACCACATAAACAAACATGGATATCAAAAAGATGTTCAAAATATAGAGAAAAAAATTTGAATATGCAAATCACACGCAGTAGAAGTCGCTTTCTTTTCTTTTGCCTGTTTATTTTAAAATGGTTTGAAGATTGGATATTGACTTCACAAAAATAAAAATGTTAATTTTATTTAGGAAATTGTAGGATTCGAACCTCCGTGCTGGATGTCTGCCTCTCTGGCCGCTGAGATTTGTCAAGCGCCTTACCCGCTGCGTTAAATTTTAGTGACGCCCTTTATTTCATCCGAATTTCAAATCATTAACGGGGCTAAAGAAGTTTCACTTTAAAAAATCCAAGCAATGTCTTCAAACCGCATTACAAAATAAGATAATAATTATTATTATTCATACTGTTGTCTCGGTTTATTGAAACATCTAGAATTTTTTCGAAATGTGAAGGTCAATACAGTTTCCAAAAACAATATTTCTAAAATTTATAAAAACCATGAAACATTGTTCAAAATTATTTGGAAGAAATTCAGTCAAAATATTACGCCATACATACATAAATTACAACAAAACTTCAAATTTGATTAAATCCAGAAGGCGAACATTTCATACAGTTTTCAATTTATCAATCAAATAATTAGAGCATACCTTCCATCGCAAAGCGTCGGCAGTGACAGCCGAATCTCCGGGTTGACGCATGCGCGCGTGCGGTCCTCACCTTCGCGTAGGGTCCGTTCGATAAGCTCAGTCCACAAAACTTTCATGACCATCCAAAGGGCTCGGGTCCTTCGCTAAAAGGGAAAATCTCGCTTAAGGTATAGTCCTTCTCTAAAGTTGACAAACATTTTTTTTTACTACTTGCCGAAATTTCGACAACTTCTTGTTACTTTTCGTTTTCGTATGTGTAGTTGCATATCCACCCGTTTACATTTTTGGCGACACTTACCAAAAAGGGGAGGAATTTTCTTTGGTGTTTGAATCAATCTGCATGACTTTTTCACTCGATGGCATTGAGGTTGCTGGCGTTCGGTGAAGTATGCGCTCGGAATCTTTTCACAAACGTTTTCACTGACTTGTGAAGCTAACGTCAACCAAAGCACATTGCGTGTAACAAACCTTTAGATATTTCATGAACTAACCCCTCAAATAATTCATCGCCAGATTCAACCAATTCTCAATAGCCTTATTTTCTTATGAAGATTCTCTCAAGAAGAAGAACGTCACGACCAGGCACCAAAATATGATTTTTTTATATTCCGAAGAAAACTTACACATGTATTCAATAAGGTTAAAATAATACCGAATTGTTTGTAGCCGGATTGTCTTTTAATAAATTTCATGTTTTTTCAAAATTAATATGTCGTAACATGATATTATTTTAATAATATGCTGAGGAAAGGACATTTTGAATTTTTAGAAAATACCGAACAGTACTTAACGAAAATATAAGCCGCCAAAATGTTCATATTTAAGGAGAATCTCACATACGCTTGTGACGTCACAGTTACAATGACTATCGCGGCAGTATGCCATTCGAATTGTGAATTGTACTGAATTGTTTGTCATATCACCAAGGGTATTTTTAGCGTTTGTTTTACCCTTTACCCAAGTTCACTGAAAGCTTATAGCTTTGTAATTTTTGGAGATGTTGAAAAATTATTCTCGCAGTCGTTATTAACATCAAAAATAATACATTTCCTTTTTTTTAAATTAAAATACGACTTCATTATACAACACATCGATATCGACTTCTACGTATTATATAAGCGCATATTGTAACCGTCTAAGATCCTTCTATGGCTGCACTTGTATATCTTTTTTATATAAAAATGAACATTTCTTTGTTTGTCCATGCTTCTTGTACCGTATGTGTTCCTTCACTTTGGTGATTCGTTGTGCGCACGCCCGCAAAGGTCTCTATATTATAATGTTGAGCTTTGGGTTTATAATATTTGTATAAAAAAATCACAACAGGTGGCGTACGCGTTGCTTAAAAAATTGTGCATTTCATATAGTTTGGCACTAGGGAGGGAGGGCGGGAGGAGGGGGGGGTAAATCTGGGAGGGTGGAGGAGAACAAATGAAAGTAGCGGGTTGCCAGGGAGGGAAGGTGGAAGGGGGGGGGGAAATCTGGGAGGTTGGAGAAGAACGAAGGAGAGGAGGGGCTCGCGGGAGGGGCGGTTTGCGAGAAAGGGGGAGGTGGAATGAGAATGCGAGAGGGGAAGGGACTCGGAAAGGGAACGGGGGCGGGAACGGTGACGCATGCAAAAGGACACGCAGAGGAGGACCCGGGACGAGGAAGGGATAGAGGTAGGGATTTCAACAGAGACACAGTATCAGTAGGGGATAGCAGAGGTAAATTTTGAAATTCCATGCTTCTCGCGCGAACAGCTATGAGAATTGTGTATTTCATATAGTTTAACGCAGTGAGGAAAGTAAGAAGGGGAAGGGGAGTACGGGAGGGGGTAAGGGAGATGGGAAAGGAAAAAAACGAGAAGGGTTTCGCGGGAGAGGGGACGAGGGAAGGAAACGTGGGATTGGAGCGGGGGAGGGTATGGGGACACAGTGAAAAAGACACTCAGGGGAAACGAGGGAGGGGCAAAGGGAGGGATTGCAAAGTACATATAGTAGCGGTAGGGGATAACTCTATGTGGCCTGCTTACACATCGGAATACCTTCTGATTTAATTGTAACCTACGCATCAGACGGAAAATAAAAAAAATTAAATGTGTATCCAAGAGCACTTCAATAAACAGAACTAAAGCATAAACACTTTATTTCTTTAAATAGCATCGCAACGCATACCGGATACTCGCAAGATGATTAATAAAGAAAGAAACAAAAACATTCATACTCGGTTCTAGTTACCAATAACTTGACTCATAATTATTATCGTATTCTATAATTGGGCGAAACCAGTATAAAATGTAGGAGAGTTCATGAAAAGTTAACATTATGTTGTTTTGGTTAGACGATTATGAAATGCTTAACGTTCGTTGTTTATACGTAATTATATACGTAATTTAAAATTAATTACAACGAGATGAAAAGTCATGAACTAACCCCACAGGTACGTAGCTCTAATCACTTCTCGCATCCCAACCCCTACCCCTCCAACCCAGCCACAAACAACACTAGCTAACCAATTGTGTTTTGAATTAGCTGACGTTTACCCGGCATTGCTCGGGTTTCGAATGATTTCGAGTATCTTAAGTTTTAACGTTGCAAGTTCTACTGTACCTGAAAACTGTGTACATTTTTAAGGTGGGAATAATCGGTGGGATCATATCAAGTCCCCAACTTCTTTTATCACTCACTTTCACCTTATACATTATTATATCTTTTATATTTTTCTTCGTGAACCACGTACGCCTCATTTCACTACAAATAATTATTTGATTCGTGTCTCCTCGGGTGCCCCCGACTTTTTCTGTCACGAAGTGTTATATAGTATCATAAAATCTACATTGTTAAAAAAACTACATTACAGTGCAGATACTCCACGAGTCTTGCGTCCTAATTTTTTTCTATCGTTCTCTTCCGTGTACCATGTTGTTTCTGTTAAAAAACTACGTTGTATCGGCTTTAATTCTACTCCGTATCTTATTCCAGCAAAAAGATAAAACGTTAAGTCTTTTTATACGGGGTGTCCCCGAATTTTCTATCGCTTACACCTATTAACCATATATTTAAACTAAACAACATCAATTCGAATTGATTCGCATCGCATTACTGTGCAGATAGAATGCTTTGAGTCTTCCTCGGGCATCCATAACTTTACCCACCATTCACTACTGTATATCATGTTGTTACTATTAAAAAACATCATTATATCAATTTAATTTGGTTTCTTACCTCATTCCAGGGTGTAAAAAAGATTGCTATTTTCCGGTTGTCCCCGACTTACTCTACAATCAAACCACTACTAAGCACTCCCGGCGTACATAATAAGAACATTTTTTTTTAATTTTTAGCGAAATCGATCCTGCAGTTTTTGTGTCCATAGGGTACTCATATAACATTTATTTATATAGATTTTATTATTTATCTATAGCGGAATCCCGAGTATTTCCTAGACTTTACGCAGTTTTTCAATAGCAGATGAAGACAATAATTTTCTCTTATTTTTCGAGTTGTCAAAATTCTGCTTCAAGAGATGGGAAAAGGAGATGAAAATAATTATTGAAAAATTTATGTAAACTGTGACCTTCCTCTGATTTTGCAAATTTTTTAGAAGTGTTGAAAAATTCGTCAATCTCAAAATAAAACTGTAGCTTTTTAAGAACAAGGCCATACCGAGACATGGGTTTTATGCATAAGTGGGTTTTAAAAAATGATATATATTTGATGTGCCTGGTGTTGCCCGGAATTTGATCTGAAGATACTCTCGGTATCGCCCTGGTGTAAGACCACCATTCAGAATTGAAAGTCGCTTGAAATGGCTTTAGCCGTGTTTGGTGACCAGATCTAAATAGCCAGTTACATCCCCACTTTTGTCTTCCCCATCTCCTTCTCCTCCCTACTGCCTTAAGCCTCACAATATACCCCAATCGGGGATGGCTTAGTCTCTCTGGCTCCAGACGGGAACTCTTGTTCGGTTTTCATTTAATAAAATCCCAATCCAATCCAATCCCAAAATTTAATAAAAAAATATCAAAATACTGCTATAAATGAGTGAGAATGGGGGTGGTTAATCAAAATATAATATTATAAGTATACAAAAGTGACCTTTTTTTGTTTCGAAGGACAAGTATGCAAAATTTCTTCAACTTCGGAATAAAACTGTAGATTGTATGCAAATCAAACACACGCCGCCCACCACAAACCCACAAAGCCAAAACCGACTCTCTGATTTATATATTAGATTACATAGAATACCGCAACATGGCCGCAACGTTGGACCGTGCCTTTTATGCAATACTAAATGAAAGTATTGTTATAACTTTTTATCATTTGATTGACGAACTTTTGTTTTATTTTTAACTTCTGTTATTGAAGCATTTGTGTGTAATAGTCATTCCATTTTGAATTGTTTAATGCAATTTTCGATTCAAATGAAACTTTTTGTCTGGAATTGATAAATTCCTATGGAATTGCAATGGAAAATGCTTTTGGTTGAATTAGGGAGCAAAATTTGAAAAAGTAATTCTTACTGTACAATAGGGTGTATAGAAAAAACTTTTTTTGGATGTTCATAAATTCAAGTTGATAAAAAGTTGTCTCTATGGATTCACGTGTACTACAAAAAAATTGCAATTTGAAAAACAAGAGGCCAAAGGTTAATAATTTGCATCGAAAAATTAAATATTTCCAAAAATAAAAAAAGGCAGAGTGTGTAATTCACACGCGGTAGAAGTGAAGCTAGAAAGTCGCTAGATGTCTCTTTCTTTTTTTTTCTTTTTTTTTTGTAAGGCGTTTGAAGATTGGATATTGATTTCACAAAATAAAAATGGTTATTTTTTAAGATTTTGTAGGATTCAAACTTTCTATCTCTTTATCCAATCTTCAAACCACTCCAAAATTATTACTTTTTTTTTAAATGAACTCCACACAGGAGGCCCTAAGGAAAATAATTTCCCTCCGGGCCTATTTCATCTTTGGGAATGCTGTGTGGAGGGTTTTTTTAAGGAAAGGAAGGAGAGGAGAGTTCTGGGAAGGAAAAGGGTTTAAGGGGTGGGTAGGAATTTGGGGTTCAGCGTGTCCTGGTCATCCGCCTCCAACATCTAGAAAAACCTCACCCCATGAACCCGGGCACCCCTACTAAGCCTCCAAACATAGGGAACTACTTGGGGTGACCTATGGCAGAGGTGTTGGTTATCCAATAAAGGTTCAAAAACGAACAATTACAAGAAAAAAAGGAACATCTGGCGTCTCTGAAGAAGAAAACACAAATACCAAATGTATAGGAAAGGATGATATTCCTGAGTGGTAATGTGTGGTAAAACCATTTATGATCGTGTGAGAAATGTGGAGATCCGCAAATAATGCAAGGCTGATTTAAGTGTAATGAATAAGATTAAGAAAGGGACGCTCAGATAGTTTGGGCTGTATGTAGAGCGAATGAACGAGGAAAGGAGCTTAAGGAGAATACATGACGCAAATGTGAATGGTAGACGAAGTCGGGGACGTCCGAGGAAGACATGGCACGACCAAGTGAATCAGATACTTGAATCGGGTGATGTCAAGAGTCAGAATAATAGAAGAGCATGTATGAGACGATGTATGAATGTGAACGAGGCAAGGAGTGCCTACCCCTGCGGGGAAACGGCGTGATGGTTAGTTAGCTTTTTTAGAAAAAGGTGCACTGGAAATCGACGGGAAAAATATGGAAAAATCATTCTTTCCATTAATAAAATAATGGTTCATAGTCTCCTTAATTTTTTTCAGTTTTACTTTTCTGAAGGTTTCACTTCTACCGCGTGTAAATTTCACATTCTGAGTTTTAAGTTTGTTTTTCAGTGTTCTGAAGAACAATGCTGAAGCCTTATCCGTGTGGTTGCATGGTTCATATCTCTCTTGTGTTTTGTAGTAAAAAATTATTTCTCTTTAAGAATCAAACTAAAATATTACCTTAAATGTCAAAAAAAATGGTGCCAAGTTTAATACTTCCGAGAGTCAGGAAGAGAAGAAATTGTAAAAGATGAGATGGGAATAACAAAATTAGTAGCGTTTTTCCTCTCAAGATCCGCAAAGGGCCTTTTTGCACAATTCGCTTCCACCACAATCACCTCAGCTCTGTTTTAATAATGCTAAGTTTTTGTTTTTTATTTCTTTACAAAAATATTTTTTCCATATTAAAATTAAACCCAGTTTATTAAACTTTACACTCTCAAAACTTTACTCAACCCCAACCCCAAGTAAGGTCAGGTACACATCACTTATCGCTAGTTGTAAAAAAAATTCGGTAAATACTGAGGTCATATCAATTTTCTACTTGCGATCTTTTGGCGTGATCACCTTGCTCAAAATTCTCACAGAAACCTTTTTGTAAGATCAGAAGGTAATCTGACCTAAAGAAAGCAACATTTTTGAATGTTGAAAAAACTTTTTTTTAAATCCAGGTTTTATTGGATAACGATTATGAAAATACAATGGTGACAAATAATATTTTTAAGTAGACTTAAAGTCACATTCCTCATCTGAACCAAATCTTTTTTAAGCCAGATAAAACAAAATGAAGGAATGCCTAAATAATGAACCCAGAGTTTTTAAAGTGAAAACTTCTTTAGCACCGTTGTGATTTGAAACAAAACAAAATGAAGGAATGCCTAAATAATTAACCCAGAATTTTTGAAGTGAAAACTTCTTTATCACCGTTTTGATTGGAAACACGATGAAACGGAAACGAGCGGCACTAAAAAGAGACAAACACATACATCTATAGGATTTAGCCAGCGAGATAATAAGATAGCAATAAAATTATTTTTTTCACGTGTACTCGATTCTAATATAATACTATAAATCCACGGTCCCACGCCAGTCTCCTTCGGTCTAGTGGTACAAAGCGCCTGACGAACCTCGGCGGCCAGACATTCAGAGGAACAAGAATCGAATCCTATAAAATCGAAAAAAATAATATTTTTGTAAAATCAATAACCAACCTTTAAGCCCTTCGAAATGATCAGGAAAAAGAACGTTACATCTAACCACTCCGAAGAAAAAAACATAAATACCATTCATAAAAAAAAGTGTTTCGCAGTCTCCCTGCTCTTGTCTTTTTTAGTTTTCTGATGGTTTCACTTCTAACGCGTGTGAATTGCACACTCTGATTTTTTTTATTTACAATTTCTTTATCTGCATTCATAAATCAACAGCGATTATTTTGAATCCACTATGATTTCTGTTGGCGCACACATAAAGTAGATTTAAATCTGTTGAACACATGTAAATTTGGCTACACTGCTTATCTGAACCCATGGTGATGAAAACCATAAATCAAATTTAATATTTAGTCTCGGAAATCAAAACCCACACAGAGCAAACTCAAGCTGATTAGCAATAATAATTGTACAACGACCCACTTTTCCCGGAGTTCATTTGCAATCTGAATACAAATTTCAACAACAACATGTTGATCATTTATGATAAGTCGACTTCAAAGGACAACAATAAGATGCACATAATATTTTTATTTTATTTATTTATTGAAAAATGAAGTACCTAATACATGAAATAAGCTTATTAAATTATAATAATAAACTAGCAAGTAAAAACCCGCTCCGCTTTGTGTTTGACCATTTTATTCCTATATAAGGACTGGTTAATAATAAGATCTGGTTTCAAAAATAGCCTGTTCCTTGATTCCACTGTCATCGAGTGATAGTCACCGGTACAAAGTATCCGAGAGAAGCAATGATATGTAATAAACAGCCGCTTTACAACACAACTATGTATTACTGTCAATCTTTCAATATCCGGAGAGAAACTACTTTTTAACGAATTCGTGGAAGTTATACCTAGACGAGACACTTTCCCGTCCGACTTGCTGACGAAAGGGGTGACATCTTGTTTATCTTGTGACATCGGAATTATTGAATTTAAAACCAAATTACAACGGTAGCTTTGTTTGGAATTTCACTTACACAGATGCTATTTGTGGCGCGACGCGTATGGTGTGGCGTCAACATGCACTCGAAACTGGGTTCTAAAATTCAACCAAGCAGACATTACGTATTAATACTGTTCGATTGTGGTCCTGCGTATTGAAATATATTTTTTTGGGCACCAAAAAAAAATTTAACTTAACATGAACTAACTTCCATGTTTTAAAATTGAATTGAATGTTTTGGTCGCATGCAATTGATGACATAAATATTTGTATATCATAAATAAAGTTCATTGTTTGTTGCAAGTGGTGTGGCGGGTGACATGGCGGACGGGCGGCATGGATTTGATTGTATACAAATCTTTTTTTTTCGGGGTTTTAGCACACTTTACCTTCAAACAAATGCGATGGTAGTCACTGTTCTGAAATATTGAAAATTCTCTCCCATCCCATTTCTTACCATTTAAAGCAGAAGTTGGATACTTTAAAAATTAAATTTTACACACGATTTGATGTTCAAAATAAGAGGAAAATTACTGTCTGCATCAGATTTCGAAAAACTGTGCGTGAAGCCCGGGAAATGCCGAGCTGCATATAGTCTATTAATTTCTGTGTACATTATATAGAAGTGTCCCGGTATGGTTTATACAAATCTACAATAAGGATCTCCGGTGAAAAATATTATGGCTTTAAAAAAATATGTTCATGTAGACCAATATACGCTGATTCTCAATTTATAAGTTTTATTACATAATATTTAACGTAGAGTTTTAAAAAATATATTAAAAAGTCCATTTTAAGACGTGTCATTAAAACACCCTGTCAAGTTGGTATTGCTGGATTTTGGCGGCGTGACGTCGCCGCAAACAATGCAAAAGATAAAAGGTTGTCAAAGTTGTATAGAAATGTAAGACGCAATCCATTCGACATTCCGTGTTGTTGGTTTATAGAGATTTGGACGTATAACAGTTTTTGTTTTTAATGAAACATTATTTAGGCCTAAATAATTCAGTATCAAAAATAAAATATCTCTATTAGTTTATCTATATTATTTAAAATATTCAAAAACACTAACTATACAAAAAACGATCATAATGCCCAGTAAAACGCTCCAATGCTGAAATTCAAAATGGCGGGAGTCGAACAGCTGATTCCAGTTCCCTACAAAATTCATACTTCGGTTGGTCATGATGACGTCACTAGATTCGGTGGTTTTCAGGGGATCTTGAAAAATTAAAACTATGACATTTATTTTAACTATTAAAACTAACTATTAAAATAAAAATAAATATGCAGTTATTTAATTTAGAAGGTCATTATTCATAAAAAAAAATTTAAAAATTGGACTGGAGTTCTCTATTTTATTTAGAAAATGATCAAATTTTGCATTGTTACTTGACCTTTAAAATGGTTTAGGAAGGTTAATGTCTATCTGTCTATGTCAGATTTCCGTAAATTGCCACCGCTTTTCTCGTCCCTTAAAGCTGAACAACGCTGGGTGGTTTAGTTAGTTCCTTACAACATTGCGAATGAGAAAGATTGTTATGTATTTCTTAATAATTAAAGCCTTATTGAAGTTTCGCCCCTTCATCTTCCAGTCGTGTTTATTTGGCAAAGTTAATCCAATAAATGTGAATTTAATTTCACACTGTCGGCACGTCGGCAGTCAGTTTTACCGCATTGGATGCCAGACCGCTGCGGCCGCCATCGTTCAATCTCCCGGAGACACAGGCTAATCCTTTGTAGCCGAGTTCCTTGATTCAATTAAAATTGTTCTTTATTTATTTTTGGAAGCATCCATCTTCGTGAACGATCTGACTCGGGATTAACGCTTGTAAATCACTCGACGTATTTTAATAAATTATTAAATTCTTGTTATTTTTATGGTTTTGATAAATTGGCGTAAATATTGTGCTTTTTCAGAATTCCCTCAAATTATGTTTTCTTAATTAATATTACTATCTCAAACTTACCAACATTAGGTCAAATAATCACGTAGAGAGTAAGGTTAACAAAAATAAAATAAAATTATTGATTTCGTCAATTTATAAACCCACCTATGTACACAATTAAAGAAGTGACATTATTTAAAAAAAAAAATTAAAATGATACACGTTTAACATTTAATAAAAAATTGAGTGCAGTTCACACGCAGTAGGAGTGAAACCTTCACGCACCATTCTCAACCAATAGGAGCCTTGAAAAGTGAGCCCATAATCAAAGTGGCCAATGACGCTCCGTAGGTGGTATACGTTTTATTCTATCTCATTCTCTTGCAGGCTAACTCATATATGTTTGTCTGTTTTGAGTGTCGTTTCCGTTTCATCGAGTTTTAAATCATAACGGTGCTAAAAAAGTTTCGCTTAAAAAAAAAATTTGGTTGTCTGGTAAGTCGGTTTACGGACGATAATTTTTTGTGAAAACGTCATATAATAACGATGGAGTGGAAGAGAGATAGATGCGTCATAAGCCGAACGCTTAGGCCGATCGTGCCTCTCTATCGCTTGTTCGCACGCTCGGCTCAGGCGGAACGTGGCAATGAGTTATGCTTTTTCGTGCGTGCAGCCGGCGTTCGTCGATTTATAAGACGTTATCACGTCAATAAAAACTGCAAAATCGTCTAATTCAAACGAGTTTAAAGATAAATTCAAGAATTTCAGGTGGGAGGAAACAAAGCATAACATTAATCAGAATTAAAATTAAATTTTCGCCTATGTTATGTGAATATCGCACAAGAATAATGTGATTTAACTTAAAAAACTAATTCTAGTTGCAACTTCACTAAAATCACCCATCTGGACCCCATGAGATTATGGTTTCCGCGATTTTTTTTTTAAATTGTGTTTTATTTAGTTACTAATATACTTTTTACAACTTATAATAATAACTATTGGAATACTAAAATAATGTTCTGTAACCGATCTACTAAAATTTGGACTTTGGACAACATTGAGACATAACCCAAGAAAAATTGCAAGACTTTTATCTTCCTTAACATTTACAGGGAGCTTATTGAACAATTTAAAACCTTCGTAATAAATATTATTTTGTGCTCCAGAAAAATTTATTTTAGGAAATCTAATTTAGTTGTAGTTTCTCGTAGAACTGTAATGAATTTAACAGAGAAGTAACTTAACTAATAAAATGTGTGTGTGTGTTTATTTTTTTCATTAACAGTGTCTTAAGTTAGAAAAAACAGAAGGTGTGTCATTTTTTAAACTTTTTAAAATTTGGATTCAAATTTAGTATTTAAAAAATTACATAGTTATTTCCATTTATTTAGTTTTTGACGAAAGTGAAAATTTTCTGGTCTATTGACAGAATATGGTCGAGGCCTTAGGGGTTAAGAAAAAAAATTAGGAATGGTCTTTTTCGTAATTTTTTTCCGGTAAACCGCTCTTCAATTAATTACCAACTTAATATTATTCTTAATTTATCGCAATGAACTGTAATATTAATAATTACATCTGATTGGGTTATATTGCGAGGCTGAAGGTAGGGGGAAGGAGAAAGAGAAGGGGAGGAGGAAGGTGGGGAGTACTCTGCTATTCAGGCCTGGTCACAAAACAAGGCTAATGAAATTTCAAGCAACGTTTCAAATCTGAATGGTGGTCTTACACCAGGGTTATATTCTACACTGGAACGGTCCTCAAAACTACTATAATTATTAATTTGTGAAATAACACAAATAAAATTAACTTGCGCACGCCAGGATTTAAATGCAGCATTTGGAATGCTAGTCGAGAGCCTTACCTCTTGATCTATTTTTAAAGCTGTTATTTGTATAGAATTTGAAAGGACACCGCATAGAAAAATTATTTATTATTACTTAATACCGACAATCTAAATGGTAAACGAGAAAAACCAAGTCCTCCGTAAACCAGGTTTTAATAGGTAAAAACTTCGAAGAAATCCTTCAATAGTGGGGGACATTATCTAATGAAAAAGATCATTAAACAGTGTTTACAGTTTCATTAGATTCAGTCTTTTGAAATGTAATTATGTGTTGGGCTTTACAAAAGGCCACCTGCAGGGTAAAGCACTAAAATGGCGTGGATGAAGGTTTTAAGCTTCTTGCTTCATAAAAGCTCGTCTGTCCAAAGGTAGGTACTGTAGTTACTGTTTTAATGCGCTCCTACTCGTAAACAGAACTAAACTCGTAGACAGCTCTGTCCAGGGGTAGACCGGACATTTCTACTGAAAATTTTTTGTTGAAATCAAAATTATCGAAAGTTTAAGGTGAATTTCTTTTTGAAGTGAAAACATCTTCAGCGCCGTTGTGATTTAAAACTTGATGAAACGGTAAAGAGCAACACTAAAAAGTGACAAAAATTTACATATACGGGATTTAGCCCGCGAAAGAATGAGATATCAATAAAATATTTATTTAATTCACGGGTACTCTCTTTCAAATCCACATTCCCTTGCTAGTTTCTTTTGGTGTACTGGTATAAAGCGCCTGTCAAACCTCTGCAGACATTTAGCGGACCAAAGATTGAATCCTACAAAATCCAAACAAAAGCAAATATTTTTATTTAAAGAAAAAGGCGAAAGAAAACACAAAAAAAAGCGACTCCGAAGAAGAAAAAAAACACAAATACTAATAAGATGACCAAATGTATAGAAAAAGGTGCACAGGGTTTAACGAAAAAATATGGAAAAATCACCCTTCACATTGATAAAAAAATACTTCGTAGTCTCCCCACTCCTATTTTAGTTTTGTAAAGGTTTCACTTCTACCGCGTGTGAATTGCACAATCTGATTTTTCTCTTTCTTTAGATTTGTTAAAACCCTTTTGACAAAAAGGGTTTAACGATGCCTCTTACGATGTAACATTGTGGAAATCGTATTTCTGTGAAAAAAAATTTTACTTGTAGGTATGTTTGAAATACATATTTTTCATGTTTTCTTATCAATTTAAAAATTAATTCTAACTATCAACGAGGTAGGAACTATCTAAAAGATGAAAGCCACCTATCGATTGAAAAGCAACAGATCTAAACGCCCCTGACGTTATTCTACCTGTCTGAAGGCCGACTACAGTACCTACAGACAGATTTTGACGTGTTACACTATGAAGTCAGTGCCATCGGGCAACGACAGTTTGCAAATGACTGCGTTTGTTGTTGATACTTCTTATTACTTCTGTTTTGTGTGTTGTTTTTAAACAATAATATTAAATAGACTGTTTTAATAGTGAGGTTTACTTAGGATGGGTTCATTCAAAAAATTTAAACAATTCATCAAATATTTTAAGTTAATTTTAACGTTATGTGAAAAGTCTATTCAAGTTTAATGATTATTTCAGTTTTCTGAAGCAATAAGACTATAATGATAAAATAACAGAACTTGAATAGAACTTACACAGAACGTCAAAATTAACTTCAAATATTTGATGAACTCTTCAATTTTTTGTAAACAACCTGTCCTTAGTGACATCACCAACTTAGTAATTCAGGCCTGTAGGTACTACCAAAGATATTGAAATACAAGAAATGCGCTTTGATTTCCGCATGACTGTCGGCGGACTACTTCCTGATGGGAATAGTTTGAATTTGGAAAGAATTCGTTCATTTAGTTGATTTGTTTAGTTAATTTTTCGAAGTTGTGAAGTAGTATTGGTTAATAATATCGGCGACGCCAGTAAACACAGTCCCACCCAGTAAAAACTGCGGATAGCACATCTCATATATTACAGTATCTATGGGTCTTACATTGGAATCAACCTGATTCTGCGCTAGAGAGATTCACAACTCCTTTGACTTCATCTTTTTTTAATTTTTTTTTTTACAAGAATACCGCACAAAAGTCCCAACTGCTCCCGCCTGGAGCCAGTGAGACTATGGCATCCCCAATTGGGGTATATTGTGAGGCTGTAGGTAGTGGGAAGGAGACGGGGAAAAGGAAGGTGAGGAAGTATCTGGCTATTCAGATATGGTCACCAAACACGGCTAAAACCAATTCAAGCAACCTTTCAATTCTGAATGGTGGTCTTACACCAGGGCGATACTGAGAGTATCTTACACTTTGGAACGTGCCGCAAATATACTATAGATTATTTTAAATGAATTTACTGTAAAATAACACAAATAAAATAAAATTCATTTGCCACGCCGGGATTCGATCCCGCAACCTTCGACTAGCGAGTCAAGAGCCTTACCGTTCGACCACGCCGGCCATCTGATTCAATAAAGTAATGGCTCTTATCACACCAAATCGAGCGTATTTCAATTATAAATAAAACTGTAAAAATGTTTGCTACTTTGAAAACTTGTTTTATAAATAATTTTATGTCATTTGTTATACCATCAAAAGTGTAAGAATATTCCTCATTCACCCCTGTTTTGTAGTGGGTAATAATCACAGCATTACCAAGTGCCGTATGCACTGTGAAGCTTTGTATTAAAACATAAAGTTATGGAAATATTGTTACTACAGCGCGAACGGTCTGACGTTATAACGAAGCAAGTTAGCATGGCGCTGGGCGATGGTTTGGATCTCATGCGTGCACTTTGTACATTGTACAAACCCAATATTGTACGGTTTTTTTTTTGGCCTTTGCCCTTTTTGTTTTCCGCAGGGCCTCCTGGTGGAGCTCATGTAAAAAAAAATGTGTATTAAGTTATTTTAAAGCTCTAACCTCCCTTGTGATGTCGTTTTTTTACGAAGGTTCATTACGTTTTGTTCCCACCATAAAAATAATATCACCTATTTCAGTCCTCTGATCCAAATGTGTCGACTATATAATAATAAGGGGAGTGTGAAAAAGAAGACATTTTCATCGATAATTTAAACGAATTCAGAAAAATAGTCCTGCTATTTCTAAAAAATGTATAAACAATTGTTGATCTTATTATTTGTGAATCTTTGTGTCTCTCTAGTATCTCGTTGTATTACTTTTCATTAGAGTATTTATATAATTGTATGCAGATATTATTTTTTCTTTGTCTGGGCAGTTTTTTTGTGAATTTTATACCTATTTGTACTAAATTTTGTGCCAACCAATTGTACATTTATTTAGTTTTCTATAACGGATTATTCTCACGTAAATAAAATCATCTGTGAGAACTCATTATAAATAAATAAGTAAACCAAACGTTTTTCTTTGTTAGTTTTTTTCAAACATACCGGCATAGATGGCTGGACCTTATTCACCTACTTAAGGATTTAATATCCCTTTGATATACAAGTACAATTGACGAAGAGTGGTGGACTTATCAAGGAATATTCTATTGGTTGCTTCTGTCACTTTACGTTCCTATTATAAATAAAGTTCTTATCTAAAACTGTGATAATCTTAAATACTCTATTTTCGTAGCAAAGTAAGTGAAGTTTGGTAAGCTTCATGATCTTCAATGAATGTACTGCAAACGTTTTTAAAGGTAGGTACTGCTGATTTGATAATGGTGCCCATTAGTTAAATTTAGAGTACGTAATATTATTGCTTTAGAGTCAAAGCGGGAAAAAATTTAATTTACAAAATGTGGTTACGCCCATACACACACCTACACATATACATACCTACATAGCACGCATACATACTGTCGCTGCTTGGAATTGGTATTAATATTGTTACAAATTCCTTTCCTACCTATTCCCAATTGCCTACCTGTCAATTCTTATTCAGTCTGTAATAAAACGCCCGCCGCAACAAATAGCCATTTTTGTACTCCGCTGTGAACCGCTATTAAAATAAATCCGCCGTGTATTATCAAATAAATAATTCGCGCCTATCGCTGTTTGTGCATATTGGATGGGAGAGAAAGCAGACGAGGGCCAGCCTAAAAATTCTTTCATCCTTTCGGTGAGTCCTTTCCTTTCCATGCCACGTATTTTTATCATTTTTCAAGCAGTGATAGTAAACACAAAATCAAGGTCCTTCGCCAGTCATTCTTAAAACACAAAACATAACAATCTACTCTGCACAATCGTATATCTCATCCAAAATGAATATACCAAATTCCCAAACAAAATTGGCCAGTGCAAAAACGTTTCGATTTCAAAGTGGTGTTTTTATCCAATAACACATTTCATTTTCGCCGATAATATTAAATGCACAAACGGGTGGATTCTGCGGCAAATACGTGCGTAGATACCGTACAACTGCTACAACCAAACGCGAGTTTATGGTAGTGTGCGACAATTATCACAATTTAAAATCAATGACTTTCGTTTCGAAAGTGCGAATTCACCAATTTTATTGAAATAAAATCTGGCTGTTGAAAATCAGTGAAAAGGTAGAAATCTCTTTTAATGTGAAATGATTTTTTTTTTAAAGTTGGAATATGTTTCCGCGCTTTCGAATAATTCAAACTGTGAATCTGACACAAGCGATGAGGAAATTCTGATGTATTTTTCAACTCGTTTTCTGATTATTTTGGTATACTTGGGTTTTTGCAAAAGGCAAAGCCAAAGCATTCTATCGGACACTGATTTAATTTACATATCGTTTGCATTCAAACGTGGAACGCGTCATGTGATTCTTCATTTCATTTGTTTGAAACGAATCCCTTTATTGCTATCAGCGATGTCTATCGCCGATCGCGCACGAGTTATCTAACTATTGCAGGCTATAGTTGAATTGTAGGAAACTTATTGGGTTTAAAAACCTTTATCATTGTCTGTCGTGGTCTTTGTAAAGTTTTACTGACTTTTTTTTGTTTTCAGTGTGTCTGATTATATTTGTTCAATGTCTTGAACCTAATTAGCAATTATTTGGTGGTTGTAAAAGTAGACCATAATTTTATCATCATTTCTGTACTGTTAAGGCCATACTATATTTCGATATCTTATTAACCGTTCTGATGTTTTTAATGTGCATCCAACTTTTAAAATACGTTGAAAAAGCATGGCTCATTGTCACGTTGTCACGTTCCGCCTGAGCCGAGCGTGCAAGCGAGAGCGCGGAACAAGCGTTCGGCCTAAGCGTTCGGCTTGTGACGCATCTATCTCTCTTCCACCCCATCGTTATTATATGACGTTATCACGTAAAATTATCGTCCGCAAACCGACTTTACAGACAATCAATTTTTGTTTTAAAGCTCAATGTATTTTTTATCAGTTTAATGTTGTACCCTGAAGAAGCTCGTTTTAAGCGAAACCGGTCGGTTTTAAAAAATTAAATAATTAAATCTTAATACAAATAATTGGTTACAAACAAATTTATTGTTTTATCTCAGTTAATGATATTTTTATTTTAGACTTCTATCGAAACCTGCATTTTTTATAATAGTTTCTTGGTCCGATCAAATGTCAATAATTTGATTATTCTCTGCAACCAAAATCAAAAAACCCTTCATTATCAAACATTGGTTAGAGTTCCATTAACAGAAATTCCATCTTTCCTCTTTTCACTAACTAACTAGTTGTACGTTCTTGAAGACGTCAGTTTCACGAGATCTCAATTTGAGAGAAGAACGAAATATGGTTCCCAAATCGATTTCATAGAAATTCTTTTAGCACATTACAACCCGCACTGGGACAAACCGTAAGCCGCAAATTGCTACTATCAACAAGACTCATTTAGACGAATTATAAAATGTTTCCTCATTCAATCACCGACAATACTTTTCTCTCGCTTTTGCTACTTTTGAAGAATACATTGATGCCAGTGACATGGCTTATAATATTTGCCATTTTCACAGCTGAAGTTATGAGTGTCTTTTAAAATTGGCATTTTTTTGGATCAGTCTTTTAACAAGACTATTTTAAAGCCTCTTGATACTAATTGATTAAACCTTTCAAGCTACTTTAAAATATTCTCCTTTGCCAACCTTTCAAAATTCGTTAAAAACTTCTGCCGGTTGGAAGTGATTTAAAAAAAATTCTGCTTTTGAAAAACTTTAATGTCATTTTTATAATATCTTTTCTAAAGCCATAAAGGAGTCGAGAAGTTTTATGTACTGTGGTGACAACAGTTTTCTTTCAGATCAGTATCACATCGCACTTTTCGAGATAATCTTATTTTTTACTTTTTAATTTTTAACGAGCCTTATTACTTTGCAATATATTATATTTATCCGTAATACAATATTCATACTATACTTTACTATACTATACTATACTATACTACTATACTATACTATATTATACTATACTATACTATATACTATACTATACTATATACTATACTATACTATACTATACTATACTATACTATACTATACTATACTATACTATACTATACTATACTATACTATACTATACTATACTATACTATACTATACTATACTATACTATACTATACTATACTATACTATACTATACTATACTATACTATACTATACTATACTATACTATACTATACTATACTATACTATACTATACTATACTATACTATACTATACTATACTATACTATACTATACTATACTATACTATACTATACTATACTATACTATACTATACTATACTATACTATAATATACTATACTATACTATACTATACTATACTATACTATACTATACTATACTATACTATACTATACTATACTATACTATACTATACTATACTATACTATACTATACTATACTATACTATACTATACTATACTATACTATACTATACTATACTATGCTATACTATACTATACAATATACTATACTACTATACTATACTATATACTATACTATACTATACTATACTATACTATACTATACTATACTATACTATACTATACTATACTATACTATACTATACTATATACTATATACTATACTATATACTATATACTATACTATATACTATACTATATACTATACTATATACTATATACTATACTATACTATACTATACTATACTATACTATACTATAATATACTATACTATACTATAATATTATAAATGCGAAACTGCTCGAGTTTGTTTATGACCTTTTCAGGCATTAACCAATAAAAAGACTTTAAAAATTCATTCACCAATAGAAAGCTAAATTATATGCGCAGACTATATGTTGTATATGATGGTAAGCTCTGGCGTTATGAAATTATAAATATTAATATATTATATTGGTTATACGTTTTCTGTCGCTAACAAAAGCGAGTTAATTGCAAATGTCAGAAAAAAATCATTCCCATGTAAACGATGTTGATATATTTGTGGTCTCTAAGCTGGGAGGTACTCAGCCCCTGGTCAGCTACTACCCCAGAAAATTCAAATATTAGAATATGTTTTGTTTTTTTTGGACAAGCTGGAATAAATGTCAGATAATAGTTCCTACATTCAAAATATAATTCGTAACGATTATAAAGACTGAATAATAAATAGTGTAATTTTGTATTATATTAACAAACTTCCATATATTTAATTGAAAATAAACATCCGAAATGTTTGTAAGCGCATAAATTCCGAACGAATGAACAAAATTGGATAATTCTTTTTTTCTTTGTGAAATTTAGGTGGCAGGCTAGATGTTTGAAAACTGAATGTAAGGGAATGAATGTATGGATTGCGGGAGGGGGTGGGGTGTGGAGGAGGGGGGATAATTGATAAGTTCAACCGCTACAGTAATTTCCCGTAATACCATGCGAGCGAAGCCGCGGGGAAAAGCTAGTACAATAATATTCCTTTTCTGTAAACAATAATTATTTTTCCAAAATACGCCCATTCACTTCAGTAATAAAATATTGTATTGAGGTATTGTTTAATGGATACGACGCTGTTACAAAGCGATACTGTTTCAACACTGTGTCTAAACTAAAAATCAGTATATTTGCGAGTTTTAAATACATTCTTCTTCTTTGTGTGCCCTATCAGGTCCCCCAGACATTGGCGATCACTCTGAAAAATGTCTCTCATTTTTGTGCTGCCCAGAATAGCTCCTCCGCACTTCTAATGCCGGTCCACTCTCGTATATTTCGTAGCCAAGAGATTTGTCTCCTACCAGGCCCTCGGCGACCTTCCATTTTTCCTTTCAATATTAATTGGAGCAAGTGATACTTTTCCCCTCGAAGTACGTATACCAGATATGAAATTTTCCTGACTTTTATTGATGTGAGCAGTTCTCTTTCTGCTCTAGCCTGCCTGAGAATTTCTTTGTTAGTGATCATGTCGGTCCATGGAACCTTGAGCATTCTCCGGTGAAGCCACATTTCAAAAGCCTCTAACCTGTTCATGGTATTTATTTTCAAGGTCCATGTCTCACATCCATACAGCAAGACTGACCACACATAACACCTTAACATTCTCTACCTTGGTTTTAAATTGATGTTGTTATTGCAGAAGAGGGATTTCATTTTACTGAATGCAATTCTTGCTGCCTCAATTCTGCACTTAACCTCTACATCTGGGTCAAGAGTCTCCGTGAGAATGCTGCCGAGGTATCTAAATCTTGCCATCTTTTCGACATTGCAACCATTTAATTGTATCACTAATCCATAAAAATAAAATTAAATACCTTTTTATCATTATATATTTTGAGTATTTTTGATATGTTCTGTAAAACACTCAATCGAGCGTAATAAAGATGTGCCATATTAAAAATATGACCTTACAAATAATAACTGTTCATGTTTTACAAAGTGATAATATCTAATAATAAACCTACTTCTAATTATTTTAATGCAACTATGTTATGTACTTACTTATTACTATAATGGTACTTACTTAATACTAAAACGTATAAAACCTATCACTTATCACAGAATAAATATAACACAAACCATTACTGTGCCTACTTACAATTTTTACTCTTATTGTGTTAAGTATTATCAAATTATATTCTTTTATGGTACTTACTTAATACTATAACGTATAAAACCTATCACTTATCACAGAATAAATATAACACAAACTATTACTCTACCTACTTACAATTTTTACTCTTATTGTGTTAAGTATTATTATCTCATTATCTTCTTTTGTACAACTTACCAAGATATTGCGCCCACGTGGAATAGCCATCACGGTGTCAATAAATAAGTAAGTAATAATTCAGTGCCATAATAATACATAGTTTTATATAGAGAAGAGGTGTGCGGTTATGACATCGCACTATCTGCCGAGTCATGCTCAGTTCAAATTAGGAGGAAAAATGCACCGGGCTTCTTTTTGTAAGCAATGGTAACCACTAAAAATGTCACTATAGTACTGTGAGAACGGCAACCATTTGCGGTACTTCTTAGGGTTGTCGTTGGCTAGAAAAGAACTCCCCCGTGGTTCATTAACTTCTCAATGTATAAACTGATTTTATTAGCTTTTATAATTCTTACCAAGTTTTACAAAAATGTGATTGACTTAGCTGTTTGACGTAGCAAATTTCCGTATGGCATTTCAGCTATCTGTAAATTTATTTGATATGTCCCGGTTTCGGTTCAAGATGGTGACCTTAACGGACACTTCCCTTTTATCCTGGCAAAAAATATCGAGGTTTCTTTTACGTGCTATCAAATCGGAATAATCAATATCATGGTACCTACCACTTGAACAAATATTGAAAAAAGAATTTTCATTGAGATGGCGACGTTTTTTTGTTCAAATTATATATTCCCTCATTTAAAAAAAAGTGTTTCATAAAAAGTTTATTGTTCATAACTAAGTTTTTACGGAGATACCTACTTAAGAATCTTATAAAATTATATTAATACTAGCTTTTCCCCGCGGCTTCGCTCGCTCGAAATTACTGTAGCGGTTGAACTAATCAATTATCCCCCTCCTACCCACCCCACCCCCTCCCGCATTCCATACATTCATTCCCTTACATTCAGTTTTCAAACATCTAGCCTGCCACCTAAATTTCAAAAAGAAAAAAGAATTATCAAATTTTGTTCATTCGTTCGGAATTTATTGCGATTACAAGCATTTCGGATGTTTATTTTTTATTAAATATTTGGAAATTTGTTAATATAATACAAAATTACACTATTTATTATTCAGTCTTTATAATCGTTACGAATTATATTTTTAATGCAGGAACTGTTCTGGAAAACATGAAAACAAACTGGAAAACATGTTTAATGCAGGAACTGTTCTGGAAAACATGAAAACAAACTGGAAAACATGTTCCTGCATTAAAAATATAATTCGTAACGATTATAAAGACTGAATAATAAATAGTGTAATTTTGTATTATATTAACAAACTTCCAAATATTTATTTAAAATCTGACATTTATTCCAGCTTGTCCAATAAAAACAAAACATATTCTAATATTTGAATTTTCTGGGGCAGTAGCTGACCAGGGGGCTGAGTACCTACCAGCTTAGAGCCCACAAATATATCAACATCGTTTCCATGGGAATGATTTTTTTCTGACATTTGCAATTAACTCGCTTTTGTTAGCGACAGAAAACGTATAACAAATATAATATATTAATATTTATAATTTCATAACGCCAGAGCTTACCATCATATACAACATATAGTCTGCGCATATAATTTAGCTTTCTATTGGTGAAAGTCTTTTTATTGGTTAATGCCTGAAAAGGTCATAAACAAACTCGAGCAGTTTCGCATTTATAATATTACTAGCTTTTCCCCGCGGCTTCGCTCGCATGGTTTTACGGGATATTAGTGTAGCGCTTGCACTTATCAATTATCTCCCCCCCCCACCCCACCCCCATCCCTTCACGCATTCCATATATTCATTCCCTTACATTCAGTTTTCAAACATCTCGCCTACCACTTAAATTTCATAATGCTATAGCTCAAAGAAAAAAAGAATTACTTATCCAATTTTGTTCATTCGTTCGGAATTTATGCGCTTACAAACATTTCGTATGTTTATTTTTATTTAAATATTTGGAAGTTCGTTAATATAATAAAAAAATACTCTATTTATCATTCAGTCTTTATAATCGTTACGAATTATATTTTTAATATGGGAACTCAAATCTGACATTTATTCCAAGCTTGTCCAAAAAAAAAAAGAATTCTAATATTTGAATTTTCTGCAGTAGTAGCTGACCAGTAGACTGAGTACCTACCAGCATAGAGCCCAAAAATATATCAACATTGTTTCCATGGGAATGATTTTTTTCTGACATTTGCAATTAACTCGCTTTTGTTAGCGACAGAAAACGTATTACAAATATAATATATAAATAGTTATAATTTCATAACGCCAGAGCTTACCATCATATACAACCTGTAGTCTGCGCATATAATTTAGCTTTATATTGGTGAAAGAATTATTAAAGTCTTTATATTGTGTTATGCGTGAAAAGGTCATAAACAAACTCGAGCAGTTTCGCATTTATAATATTAAGTATGGAAGTATGGATATTATAGTATATAGTATATAGTATGGATTATACGCATTATTTTAAATTTTAGAATTAACAATTTTATGGAAATAATTTGGTTGTCTGTAAAGTCGGTTTACGGACGATAATTTTACGTGATAACGTCATATAATAACGATGGACTGGAAGAGAGATAGATGCGTCATCTGCCGAACGCTTAGACCTAATGCTTGTTCCGCGTTCTCGCTTGTACACTTGACTCAGGCGGAACGTGACAATGAGTCAAGCTTTTTCGTACTTGCAGCCGGCGTTCATCGATTTATAAAACATTATTACTTCAAAAAGAATTAGTTGAAGATAATATTATTAATTCTAAAATGTGAAATATTAGATTGACAAATATGACGGTTTGACAGAAGGTGGCAATAGCGAAATTGGTTAACGCGCACGTCCCGGTTAGACGAAAGGTCTGGGCTCGTGTCCCAGTTGCGACCATTGTCTTTTCTATTTTTCTGTGTCTTGTTCTCTTTCATATTTTCGTTTAGATTATTAGTGTTATCTTCTTCTTCAATGATAAATTTAAAACCGATTGCACGGAACCAGGTGACATACAGTACAGGGACGTCCATACGCACCTGCGGCGGGGCCTTACCTGATAAAAAATGTGCATGTAGTCTTTATTCCGACAGCATAAGGTTTAATTCTCAGATCCAAATTCGTTGAACGCTACCCATTTTGATTCACGCCGAAAACAAAACCGCGAAATTGCATTGTTTGGCTTTGTTTTGTAAAATTCAGGCACAAATAATAATATAATTTGACCCATTATATAATAAAACTTTATCCTAAAATGGAATCATTAGTAGAAGATTTTGGATCTTGAAAATTTTTTATTTGCCTGATACTTTATTTTTTACCAGACTTACAAAAAGACTTCTAGTCGCAGTATTTAAATGAAGATTCTAAATATTTCAAAGCGCTCAAATTTTCAAACCAAAAACACATGATTCACAAGTCTTTATCTTTAATGAAAAAAAAACTGAAGAATTGGGAAAAAAAAATTAGTTGTCTGTAAAGTCGGTTTATGGACAATAATTTTAAGTGATAACGTCATATAATAACCATGGAGTAGAAGAGAGATAGATGCGTCACAAGCCGAACGCTTGTTCCGCGCTCTCGCTTGCACACTCGGCTCAGGCGGAACGTGACAACGAATCATGCTTTTTCATGAGTGCAGCCAGCGTTCATCGATGTATAAGACGTTTTCACGTCAAAAAAAAAGATATTTTTAATGATCTTTCTACATACCAGCTTTAATAATATCACGTGCGCTAATATTAAAAACACTTCACATTGACATCATTGCAATAAACGGCTCTCTAAAAATCCAACATTTTGTTTCCAACACCGTCAAAAATTGTATGCCATATAGATGCTTATGAATAAAGTCGTAGTTGACAACCCTACCCATAACTTTGACTATAACCTGCATGGGGGGCCATACGTTATGCTCCAATATTGGAAAATTCGTTTGATATCCGGTTGACATATCCGAACAAAATGGTATATTTCACAACGTTTAATGTTGTGAGACCGATTCGCTATTGTACACATAAATGGGATTGTGTTTCTTTTAATAAAACATATTTTCTCTTATGTTTCTTTTTACAATACGTAACTTTGACGGGCTACTGCTAAAATCAATTCGGATTTGAAATAAATAGATTTGCGGGGTATTTTTATGTGTTCATAACGTGTTACCTATGATTTATTTATATACAGTGTACCTACATAAATTTGTACAATGTACATTATTATACTGATATATGCAAGTAGGTATAATATATAAATTTGTAAAATCTGACTTTATAACGCTTTTCCAATTAAATTTACATCATTATTTTAATTGAATGTTTTTAAAGTTGAATTGTTTTCTAATTTGAAAACCGTCCAACGATATAATATTATTATAATATGTTAAACCCTTATTCAATCCGTTCATGTGTATGATTTTAATATAACAATCCTCGTGCAAAACAATGAATATACAACTAATATAATATTTACAAATTGCAACTATTTGTAACATGAAATGTTTTGATAAATTAACTATTTCGCAATGTAATTAAAAGCTTTTACGCTAGTAAAACTTTCTGAAAACGTTTCTAGTTTTGCTGTGAACCATAAAATAATGCAGAAAAGGGTTTAACTATGAAAACCAAATTTCATTTTTAAAAAAGAACTGTGATGTTTTTGATCTAAAAGGGGATTTTCAGGTATTCATAAATTTTCAGTGACCTACTTAAAGATGTTTTCATGTTTTTAATGGACAGGGATATTTTTAAAGTAAAAACTTCTTTTGCACCGTCGTGATTTGAAACTCCATGAAACGGAAACGAGCGACACTAAAAAGAGATAAACACATCTATAGGATTTAGCCTGCGAGAGAATAAGATTGACTAATCGGTGTCCTCTTTGTGCGGTGCTTCGTAGATTAAAATATTTTTTTAACTTGGAAACAACATTATAAAAAATAAACCCTACAATTATCTTACTCCTGATACTCTGCTTTCGTCTCATTCTCTCGAAGTTTAGTTTTCTAAAGGTTTCACTTCTACCGCGTTTGAACTGCACACAGGATGTTTTTAAACCTAGGGATGCTTTATTTGCATTACAAATGGTAAATAAGTAAAAAAATATATCAGAGTGTTCCATTCACAATCCTGAAAGTTTACCTTTTCCTTTACATTTGTGTTTTTGTTTTCGTCTTCGGAGTCACTAGACATCGCTTTCTTTTCTTTTTCTATTAATTTTGGAGTGGTTTGAAGATTGAATATTGATTTTACATTTACTTTTTTTTTTGCTTTTGGATTTCGTAAGATTCGGCCCTTGGTCCGCTGGATGTCTGGAAGCTGAAATTCGTCAGACGCTTTATAACTGCACTAATGAAGGCTTGCGTGTGACTGTGGATTTATTGAAACCGAGTACCCGTGAATAAATACATTTTTTATTACTGTCTCATTCTATCGCAAGCTAAATGCTAAAGATGGATGAGTTTGTGTACCTGGGAAGTATACGAGAGATGGGAAGGCTGACAGAGATATTGAAAGAAGGGTAAAAGTCGGTAACTCCATTAATGGAGGACTGAACGCCGTTGGCGTCAACAAAAAAACTGTCAAAAGAAGCGAAGCTAGCCGTCCACAATGGAGTGCTGGTACCTATTCCGATGTATGGCAGTGAGGCATGGCAGAGAAAGGATGAAAGTAGACTGAAAGCTGTAGAAATGAGATCCCTGAGGTTTAAGTGTGGTAAAATCATGTATGATCTTATGACAAATCGGGAAATCCGCAAAGAATGCAAGGAAAGCGTAATGAGAAGGATTAAGAAAGGGACGCTCAGATGGTTTGGGCATGCAGAGCGAATGTTTGAGGAAAAGAGTGTAAGGAGAATATATGACGCAAATTTGATTGGAAGACGAAGTCGGGGATGCCCGAGGAAGACATGGCACGACCAAGTGAATCAGATACTTGAGCCGGGCGATGTCAAGAATCAGAACAATAAAAGAGCACGTATGAGACGATGTATGAATGTGGACGAGGCAAGGAGTGTGTGCCAAGATCGAGTTGTTTGGCGGTCCGTCCTCTCTGCCTACTCCTGCGGAGAAACGGCGTGATGGTTAGTTAGTTAGTGTGTGTTTGTCTCTTTTGAGTTTCAAATCACAACGGTGCTGAAGAAGTTTTCCCTTCAATAGAAAACTGTGCTTTAAAATTCGTACCGGGTACTGTTACTTGGGTTACATAATATTTGGTTCAAGTCGATTAATCATTCGGAACTCCGACTGATAAAATCCCCTAGGGATTAGGGGGTGCTGTAGAGATTATGCATTATTATGCAATCGTTACTATCTAGATAACCTGTGCCATCAAGAATTTTGTATGGCTGATGTTTGCAATAATTTGAAGACTAGTTGGTACCTACTTATCGGCAGCTACAACAATATGTGTCTACTTTCCGCAGCAGCTATCTACAAAACCTTTTAACTTGTGAACGGCATCAGTTGTTAAAAAAAAAATAAAGTGGTTTCTTTTAAATCTGTTTCTCAGCGCCGACTCATTATTACTACAAAACTGATGTTTTAGTTGAGGATACATTACGTTACAGTAGAAGCGTGAATTAACAAGCCTTTTGCGAAGCACGGTGTGAGAAGAGGTTTTAATGAAGTAATAATACGACCAGAGAAAAACATTTTACTTATTGGATTTATAAATTGTTAGATTAGGAAATCTTTATATATATAAAATCTTGCATCTTGATGTTTGTTCGAGATAAACTCCGAAACCGTTTAACCGATTTTGATGAAATTCGACTTATTTTGCTTTTTATAACTTTTGAACGTTATTCCCGTCAACGTAATATATCGTTGAAGAAGAAGACGACACTAATAATCAAAACGAAAATATGAAAGAGAACAAGACCTCTAACGAATCTGACTAGAGGTTCTGGGTTCGAGTCGCGGTTGCGACCGTAACCTTTTTATTTTTATGTGTTTTATTCTCTTTCATATTTTCGTTTAGATTATTAATGTTATCTCTTCTTCGGTGATATAATACAAAAATATTTTTTTTATTCCGAATTATTAAATTTGAAAGTGTATTTCATCATTTTTCAAAAACAGTTTTTAATTTTCAGATGCGTTCAGAAATATTCCATTTATTTGGGTTTTATTGTAAAGCGGAAATATTTTTATCTTTCGATAAAATAAGCCCGAGTTCTGAGGGGTTAAAAATGGTATACAGAATAAAATGTACATTCTTCGTGAAGATTAAATAAATACAAAGTATTTTTAGTTTATCCTACAAAATAAAATGAACGATGCTCTTTGCCTACAATACATTAAATTTAATTGAATTTAACAAGCTCTGACCTCTTTGATCCTTCGTAGCCTCGATAACGACGTAACCCTTGCATCACCTGAAGCTTCGCTGCCGGCTGTTTGTTATTTGCGCTCGGAACGCCCGCTCCGGCCGCCAGTAAGGAAGGCGTCTTCTAATTGTGATATATATTTTCCTATTACCTTTTGATTTATTAGCACATCCCTTGGCACATCTCTTCGGGCCCGGTCCGGGGAAAAGGGTGGGGGGGGAAGCTCGAGGGACGCTCGTATTACGTAAAGAAATTAAACGACATCCAAGCGCATGCGCGCACATACCCGGTATTTAACATAAAAAATAATTACCTTTTGTAACAAATCGGAAAAATAAAGGGAAACATAAATTTGGTTTTTGTGGTTCACGTAGAGGCGGGGTAAAATTGTAAAATCTACGTATATATTTATTTTTTACAACAATATACCATTCCATCCGATGACGTTATTAAAATACAAAATTCATTATTATGCAACAATCCTTAAATGTTTCAGATTGTTAACAGTAATTTCAAATAAATTCAATACACACTGCTCTGTAACTACTTCCTAGCACCTACTTACTTATTTTATATGTGTAATTGTTGTACACCTTTTATTTTCATAATAATAATATTAAACGTACACTTATAATTAGACCGGGCGCTAGAGGTAGTTGGTAATTAAATATTTGGTAAAATAATGGCTACAAAAATATTATCGGTTTCTATTTATTGCACCTGAAAAAACACCTACAATTAATGCTTCTAGACAGAATACCCCCTTAATTCAACTTTATAAATGTACTGCAAATTGTCGTACAGTTGCAAAAAATCAGAATTATTTTGTTTTTCTCTTTGTAAATGCATCAATAACGAATGTCTAAATAAAAATGAGTAATTTTTTGCCACTTTACGTATATATTTGTGTTTAATTTCGCTGTTTTTATATATGCGTGTATCTTTTTTTTAATTAGTAAATATGATTTTATTACTTTTATTTTCGTTTTATTTTTCATTCAAGAATCCATCCTCACCTTTGCCATTAGAAATTGCTTCTTACGAAAAAAAAAAAAAAAATATTAATTAATAAAATAATGCTGATACCTACTCTATCGTTTGTCTGATGTGTTTTATACTAAGCAGTTATAAATTTGAAAATTTTAAAATTATTCGAGGTAATTGAAGATGAATAATTGTTTGTGTTGCGTAGGAATACATGTTCAAATCATGCACCGGCAATCGAAATTAGTAAGTGAAAAAAGTAGTAGAAAATAGTATTTTTCCTCAAGAAACAGTTTTTGCGGCCTAAATCAAACATTCGGGTATGGTTTTAGAGTAAGAATATTGTCTAAAACACATGTTTATCATAAAATTTTATTTCCCTAACATGAGACGATAAACAATGAATTTTATTTTTGCACTTCCTCTGGAATCGCGTCGTAAATTATTTACTAGTAGTCCTCAGTCGCTATAAAGCGGTAAACAACAAAGAATTTCCTCCACCTACCCATGTAATGTGGCAATTCTTCTACTCAGGCTTCCAAGAGGGCTTCCATATCGTAAATTTTTACTCACCAGATGCCCATAGATATTGAAATTTCTGTATGGATTGGAGGAATTTGGTCGTAGATCAGAAGCACGATTCACAAAACCGATTGAAAATATTATCTACGTACGTACCCTGGTGGGAATCACGCCATCTCACATTGTGTTGTGATCGCGTGCAGAATTTCAATTGCAACTCATGAATTTTCCTGGCATTAGGAGGCAAGACGGTTTATGGGCGGGCAGCCTCCGCCGTAGAATGCAATAAAAAATGCAGATTTCGAATCAATTTGCATTGCATAGCGACAGGGCTGAGTCCATCTTCCTTAACTGCTCAATAAAGCATGAACACGTTTTGCAAAGAGTAAAGGATTGAATGGTTTTAGTAAAAAAAATGGTTGTCTGTAAAGTCGGTTTACGGACAATAATTTTACATGGTAACGTCATATAGTAACGATGGAGTGGAAGAGACATGAGATAGATGCGTCACAAGCCCAACGCTTAGGCAGAACCCTTGTTCCGCACTCTCGCTTGCACGCTCGGCTCGGCTCAGGCGGAACATGACAATGAGTCATACTTTTTCGTGAGTGCATCCGGCAGTGTTTTAAGACTATAATGTAGTTTTAGTGAATGTGTAGTGAATACCGCACAAGAGTCCCAACTGCTCCCAACCGCCTGGAGTGAGTGAGACAATGGCGTTTCCAGTAGGGTGTGTTGCGGAGCTGAATATAGGTGGGGATGGAGATGGGGAAGACGGAGAAGGTAGGGAAGAACCTCTCTGTTCAGATCTAGTTTTTTTATATGAATACGAGAGTCCCAACTGCTCCCGTCTGGAGCCGGTGAGACTATGGCAACCCTATGGGGTATGCTGTGAAGCTGAAGGTAGCGGGGAGGGGAAGCAGATGGGGAAGGGGAAGGTGGGAAGTAACTGGCAATTCAGATCTGGTCACCAAACACGGCTAAAGCCATTTCAAGCAACATTTCAATTCTGAACGTTGGTCTTACACCAGGGCGATACTGAGAGTATTTTCCATTCTGGAACGTGTCACAAATATACTATTTATTATTTTAAATGAATAAATTGTGAGATAACACAAATTGATCAAATAAAAATTATTTGCCACGCCGGGATTCGATTAATAATAATAATAATTAATAATCATTTCATTAAGGAACATCTAAGATGTTTAAATAATAATAATTATTCAGAATTTGCAAACCACATTTTGGAAACAGGTCATTCTTTTGATATTAATAAAGGTTTAAAAATTTTACACACTAACACAACGGGTATACAATTAGATAATTTAGAAATTTTAGAAATTAGAAAAAGTGTTAATAGTAAATTAAATATTATAAATAACCAAACGTTTTTTAAAAATAGCCATCTTTTAAATTTATTTTCGTATTAATACTTATATTTATAATAATTTATTTTGTTATTTAGACTTCTTGTTTTGTTTTTAAAAGATTTTTTATTATGTTAATGTAATTTTTTACCGATTCTAAAATAATTTTTATATTTTATTTTATATAATTGTTTTTTATGATATATTTAAGGTAATTAATCACCTCTCCTTTCCAATATTTTGTCTACGTTCTAATTAGTCTATACTTGTTTGTCTTTTTTTTATTTTTTATTAACTTATTATCCTGACGAAGAAAACATAGTTTTCGAAACATGTTGATATTGTTAATTAAATAGTGGTTGTTACACAAAGTTATTTGTTTTTCATTAAATTAATGATGACGCCACAAAGTAAATTTGCCTATTTTGAAGAAAAAAAAGAATAATTGTTTATGAAAATATTGTAATACTAGCGCAGACCCGTGTAAAATCACGGGACATAAAATTTAAAGACAAATATGAATTTTTATATTTTTTATTTCATTTAGATATATGTATAAGTGTACAGTGGTGTTATATAAATTACATATCGGTACAGAAATTATTTAAAATTGCAATCTCACCAAAGAAGAAGGTGCTTGGTCAAGTTCTTGTGCTTGATGAGCGAGTTACACTAATTATAACAGAAATAGAATAACATTATGCAACAGGTAAGTATATAATAGGAGCAATTGAAACTTCTGGATCATCTAAATGTGAAGGTGTACATACATAGGATACAGTTAAATACTAAAATATTGTGCACAGAGAAATCCGAAAAATCTAAATAAAATAGAGATGAATATAGATTGATAATAAATAGAAAGAAAGAGAAAAACAAGTATGTTTTTAGGTTTTCGTGGCCAAAAGTATTTTTTTTTATTTTTTTTTGGGGTGTTATGCCGTGTTTCGCTACCTCCTTCTTTAGCCAACGTTGCGGACAGCGTTACAGTAGGCTAAAGAAGGAGGTAGCGAAACACGGCATAACACCCCAAAAATAAATAACAGAAAAACAGGTAATTATTTAGTTAATTATTCCTGATGAAATGTAGCTTCAATTTGAGTTTCAAGTTGTTTTAATATAATATATTTAAAATACATGAACGGAAAGACCATGAAACAGAATCGAACATCTGCATGATTTTTTTTAAATTTTATAATGATAGATTTCACAGCCGAAATTAACATAATTGTTAATATTGTAATAGTCTGAACACTGACAGAATTTGAGTTCATTGAACCAGAGTTATGCAGGACACACAAACAACCGAAATTAATATATGTTTTAATATTTTCATGAACTCTTATTCTCCATACATGAAATAATATTTCTTTGTTAGAACCATTTAAATATTTTATTAACGCCAGCTGTTTTCAGAGCGACCGTTCCTTCCTTGGGGTTAACGAATGAGTTTATATGTCTTGAAATTGGATCACAAAGTTATAGTTACATTCAAAGGTATATTAATCTTCATACTATTTATATTAATTTATTGTGAATGATAAACCAACTGCTCTGCAAAATAACACACTAGATGCTCAAATGGAGGATCAAATATTTTTACCAACGTCAATAACTTTTTAAAATGGTAAAAGTAAATTTATGTGTGGATCAAAAAATACTGTTTGGGAGTTGTGAAGGAGGGAGACTTTTCCCCTCTTTATTCAAAAAGTTTTTCAAAGTTGTTGACTCTTTGCATCACATTTATCGCTTTATTCTTTTTAAGCATTTAAGAACGAAATAAAATCGAAACAAGGCAAAATTCATCACCTTTGGACAAGGACGGGTTGTTTCAAAAAATTGATGAATTCATCAAATATTTGAAGTTGATTTTAACGTTTTGTGTAAGTTCTATTCAAGTTCTGTGATTATTTCAGTTTTGTGAAGCAACTGTCCTATAACGATGTAATAACAGAACTTGAATAGAACTTACACAGAACGTGAAAATCAACTTCAAATATTTGATGAATCCATCAAATTTTTTGAAACAACCCATCCTAACTGATTTTTTTTTTTTAATGGCTTTTGAATGCAAAATCATTTCTTTTGCTCATTTTTATAACCAAAATAATTTTCAGAGCCATCTGTGTTGTGTTTCCGTAGATACTTGTTTGATGCGGTATTAACACAAGCTTTTAAATATTACATATATTTCACGAGGTTTTAGAGTTAATTTAAATCTTTTGCATTTGCATTTTTGTTATTATCTTACTGTTGATCGTTATAACTTATAAAAGTTCAGTTCGTCATTTTAGTTGGATAAGGTTCAAACTTATGTTCTTAGGTGCAAGGAAAAATTCTCATGATTTATTTAACAATATCTGATTTTTAGGATCAATCTTGTGTAATGTATTTCAGTATAACATATTTTAAAGAAAAAATATTTAAATAGGACTTGACACTATCTTTGAATGGCATTACGTCAATGTAGTTAGAAACTTATGCAATGAATTATTAGGTCCTAGCTAGTTGCATATGGTTCGACTTGCACGTCAAGATATGTTTTAAAGTGGTAATTATGTAAGTGTACAAATCGCAAATGCGGCCCACGGTTGAATTTGGCAGCCACCTTTGGTCTGGAGCCCCAAAATACCTGAAAAAAAACCCTCGACTCTGTGCAGAATCGGGTGGTCCCTTTGATAGATTCTCCTAACTCAACAAACGGATTGCAATCTTTAGAGCACAGGCGTCAGGTGGGAATGCTGTCCTTGTTCTACCGGTATTACAATGGAAGATAATCCGAGGAACTAGCGTCATTGATCCCCTCGGCACCGGTGCATAGTCGGGAAACACGCCAAACACGCGCTCAACATTTGTACACGGTTGACATTAGTCATATGAGAACGGGTCGTTTCTACGACTCGTTCTTGAGTTCAACAGCTCGGCTGTGGAACGATTTGCCGGCTTCTGTGTTTCCTCCCTCCTACAACACCTTGTTCACTCCTTCCTCTCCTCAAAAACACCCTCCACACAGCATCTTCAAAGATGACGTAGACCCTGAGGGAAATCATTTTCCTCAGGGCCTCCTGTGTGAAGTTGATGTAAAAAAAAGTTATATTTTAATATTTTCCTTAAAAATATGTAAAATTAAATAGTTTAAACAAGATTCAACCTTAAAATCAAAATTTTGTGAATAAATTGTAAAATCGTGCTTGCTAACTTTGACGTCTCCAATCTCAGAACAAAGTAAGCTGAGGATAGAACACTATCCAACTAAAGTGACGTATCCAACTATCCATTTCGCTGTACATTTGAAACTGTGGCGACGAAAACCACTTAGAGCCAAAAGCTTTGGGTTTGTAAATAAATTTTGATAAATAAATTTAACAAAACAACGATAAGCTTAATTGAATATTAATTCCGCGTATTTTTGAGACATACCCGTAATATTATAATACAAGTTAAATGACGAGCTGTTTTTATTATTCCGTCTTATCATCATTCCATCTCCTGAGCTTCTACATATTTTCAATTTCCATCAACATTTCTGTTAGCAAGAACATTTTAAAGAATGCCAAGGGTCATAAATCCACTCGGCCCGTGCAGGCTCTACATTACCTACTGTACTGTACAGTTGTACACCCACACAATGTGTTGATATTGAAAACTTTGTAACGTTCGGTTCGCAAAAGTTATATGTATATTGCACCAGCTGTTCACGGATTTACAGTTTGAATTGTTTACGGAATTCCACTTGGAAATTTATTTTGGTGGGATACGATCCGCAATACGCAGGGGGAAACTCCGATTTTCACATTTATAACTGTTCCCAGAAAGGTGCCTGAATGTTTTTTGGTAAAACTCACCTGTGAGTAATTGTGTACGTTTTTTGCACTGCTTTATTTAATCAGATTTTATTTTATTCTAAAGGGAGAAAACAAATGGGTTTTACACTCGTAGTGCCTCCAAACAGTTAACATCACCAGAAAAATGTTCATCTCATCCATAAATTTTACGAATTATCGTAGGATTTTTTTAAAGTTGCTTAGCTGTACATCGGACTTGAAATAATGTTTGCCGTGGTATCAAATTAGTCTGTTATGAATATATTATTATGAAATTTATAAAGGCAATTTAAATGTTTACATTTCTCTCCACTTTTGTTGTGCCTTTTATAAAAGCCGAGCACTGATATTATATTTCAATAAGCCATTATTTTGAGAAGTCTGATGTTAAAAGTTGTAAACCCTTTGGAAAATTAGATTTGCATGTTATTTAAATATGAACCTTTCTAAAGCAGTGTCGGAGAGGCTCATACATATCAATGAGTAGAACCCATTTTCGCAAAAGTGAGGAAATATATTGTTGTCTCAACCTTCAATAAATTTAACATTTTTCTATCTCGAATAATCGAACCCATATAAGAGGTAGATATCCAAGTGATAGACTTGCTCTAAACTGAATTCAGGGTATCATTTCGACGCACTGGAAAACCACGTGACTGTATTTGGCACCAGGAGGGTTCGAGAATGTTTTGAATAAACTATGACATCACTCGTACATTGACCACCAAAGGACGCACATTGATATAACCGTAATATGTACCGTAAAGTAAAGTTCGTTAAAGTAAGGCAAAAGTTTGCAGCGATCTCCATCTTGGAACTTTTCTGTGCAGAATCTAAATGTTTATTATAGTTTATTCTTAACAACCAACATAACACGGCCATGTGCCTAGTATGGTTGTCGAAAAATCCACTAATTATTTAACTATAGCTGTGGAAGATAGTGTAACTAGGTACACCATACTATACAGATTGCGGGAAAATGTAAAAATAATAACACTTGGCGATTAGTGATTACATTTTATTATAACTTTAGGAAATGCACAATTTTATATTCAACCGCGAAAATTTAATCAGAAGGTTTTTTAAATATTGAGATGACATGTGTGATCGACTCTAAAACCGAAATTGCAATGGCGCTGCTAGTAAAACTCTCGAAGCTTCTCAAAATTTTGGGGTGGTCAGTATATGGAAATAATGATACCACTCTATAAATAGCCAACTCGTCACATACTGGCCCGCTACGTAACCATCAAAGCAAAGATAACGAAAAATTGGCGTAGCGACGCAAAAATTGCGTAAGGTGGGTAAATTAAAAAACAAAAAAATTAAATTTTAGAAACAAGCCCAAACTTTTGTTTATCCGTTTTGAGATTTGTAACAAAATTTTTTACGCAGCCAAAAATTGTCAAAAAGAATCGGTAATTTGTGATCAAATTTTATTTTGGAGTACCAAATGGTGATATTACTTACAGTAACAGTTACTTACAGTTGTCAGTATACTGACAGATTCATCTTTTGACAAATTACAGACAGGGGGCGGTTACCCGACTCCCATGCTCCGCGCAAGTTGGTTTGTTCCCCTTTCCCCGATTGGCTCGTCTATTAATATGAATGTCTATGTAGGTACTCCAAACTCAAAGCTTATTCCTAAAACCATTGCTTTGCGCAGGAAGCTTATTGCGCTTGGACGTGCCCAAAATATCAATTGCTTTCTATAAAACATAAAGCACACAATGGTATTATTAAAGAAATAAACTAAAAAGCCCCACTTTGTCAAAGTTATACGCGTCAGATTTATGCTGTTAGTTTTCCATTCTGTTTTATTAAGGTTTCAGCAAACACTAAGCGGCTTCGTGGAACTGATCACAGAATGCTTCTAATATGTTTTCGTAATTGGATTTTATTTACGCATCCATTTTAGCTCGCAAGGCAATCCGCCTACCAGAGGATCTTATATATAATTCACTTCATTCTTTTGGCAATTTAATTAGTTAAGTACTAATGTTTATATTATTCATTGAACTGACAGAAGAGTTATGACCTAGGAGTATAATACGGCACATTTGTTTTTTTAATTCTCTTAAACATACATTTTTCATAATAGGCGTGAAATATTATCGTCTTGGTAAATTATTGCACTTATACAAAACTTTCAGTTAAACAACAATTAAACATCCTGGAGTATATTACCGAACGGAATATACTGAGAAAATAATTTACCAGATTGATTACGCGATGTTCAACACGAATCACGTTATTGAAAATCACCGAGATTTAACATTCAGGTTTTCGGATTCATTTCAGATTCAGGTTTCTGTTTGTGAGTTTGTGAATATTATAAACGCAAAAGTTTGTATGTTACTCTTTCACGCAAAAACTACTGAATAGATTTTAATGAAACTTTACAATAATATTACAGCTTATATATTAGAATAACATAAAGCTTATATAAAATGGTAAGATCTGGCGTTAAGAAATTTGTATAAATAAAAATGTGTATATTTCATATAATTTAGCGGCAGGGAGGAAAGCCAGAGGAAAGGGGAACGGGGGAGCTGGGGTTTGCGGAGAGGGAAGAGACGAGGGAGGGGGAAGGCGGGGAAGGTGAAAGGGAACGGGGACGCACGGGAAAAGACACGCAGGGAGAATCAATTTATTTCTTTGAATGGCATTGCTACGCATGCCGGGAACCATCTAATGTACATATTGTATTTATATGTGAGTGTGGCATATAGATACTATTCAGGCAGAACACATTAACTTTAACGTATGTGAAGTTATGTTTTCTGCAAAAAAGCATTTTCAAGTCGTTAAAATTCACCTTAGGGAAATCGTTTTCCGTCAAACAGGAAAAATCAACATATATGTGTGTACCCACATATTTTTCTTTTCGATATATATAAATTATTTTTACATTGACGTTTGTATATGTATCTAATTTTAACTGTATTTTTTACTTTTACGATTCAGACATTCGAATGTTATACACCCTGAAAAATAATTCATTGTCATGTTAACCTCGATTGTTTTAAAACAAAAACCTTATAAAAAAACGAAAAATTTAAAAGTGTATACTGATTCGGAGTACAGTTTGTCAATTAAGAGTAGAAAAAATAGGAGGGCGTCACAAAGGCGTTGATCAAATGGCAATACTAACATTTAACTCATGGCGTCAATGTAAAGCTGTGTAACCTACATTTTTATAAAAAATTTAAAAGTCGAAAGTCACAAAATATATTTTCATTGCAATATAGATACTCATTGATCTCAAAATTAGAATTGCGTATAGGTATATTATTATTATTTGCAATTTTATTTATTTTATTTTTATTATTATTATTTGCAATTTTACCTTTGCAATTTTTTTGTTACCGTAATGAAGAATAACGACATTGTATTAAAATATAAAGCACAGTTTAGAAATTGCTCACATTTATTTAATACTAGCCTAAGTACCTAGCGTTGCCTGGGCTTTAGATCATGTCTTTAATTTTAGATCTGAAAAGATTTAACTCATTCAGATCTTAAATTAGAGTAACTAAACTCACCATTAGAGATTCTTCCCTTTTATCTACTGTAAAATTTGAATTTAATCCGTTTAATAAAATTTATGTCATTACATAGGTACCTTAACAACAGTGCTTCATCAATTAATTATTTTTTTTAAGCAAAAAATGTTTTTTAAAATGTGGTTTACTATGTCTATACATTCAGTGTCATTGCACTTTAAAAGAATATTTCACAACAGTTAATTTGGTTTTTCCAGCCTACAAATTTTTTAGTTCCATTTTTAATATGTTCTACTCATATTTGACAGACAATAAGTAATCAACTTTCCTCCTTTTTAATACTTGTTAATTTTGCACCATATTATTTTCCTTTATTTCCTTTCAAATTTTATTAAAAACCGGACCATAACTGTATTTGAAAAAAAACCTTCGCCAAAAACAAATAATATCAAATGACCGTGTGACAACAATGGAATATTGCGCTGATTGCTATAAAGCAATTTTAAATTTTGCCAAATCGCATGCAAACAAGGATGAAAAATGTAAACGTTCATCCTATTTCGCAAACATTAACCCCTAAAAAATATATCATTTCGGCCGAAATCATCAAAGGTGATTTTGTATGTCTAATATGGCTGCCTTACAACGAAACTACACAATGACTCTATGCGCCATTCAACGAAATATTATAGGAAATTGAAAAAAATAAATATAGGTACCTAATGTCGTGGTGTCTGCGCATATTTAGTAGATATGTATATATGTACACACGCGGTGGAAGCGAAACCTTCAAAAAACTAAAGTAGACAAGAGTGGGCAGACTACGAAGCACGTTTTTATCAATGTGAAGGATGATTTATTCCATTTTTTGTCGTCGAAGTTCCAGTGCACCTTTTCTTATACATTTGGTCATCTTATTAGTATTTGTGTTTTCTTCTTCGGAGTCGCTGGATGTCGCATTCTTTTGCCTGTTCATTTTGAAGTGGATTGAAGATTTGAAATTGGATTACACAAAAAATAAAATTATTTTTTATTTTTTTATTTCGTAGGATTCGATCCTTGGCCCCTGAATATCTGGCCGCGGGACTGGATTTATCATATTATATTGGAACCAAAAACTCGTGAAATAAATAAATATTTTATTGCTATCTCGTTCTGTCGCGAGCTAAATCCTATATTGATGTGTGTATTTGTCTCTTTTTATCTCGTTTCCGCTTCTTTGAGTTTTAAATCACAACGTTGCTAAAGAAGTTTACACTTCAAAAATATCGAAGTGAAAGGCGGAAAATGTCAATAAATTTAAAGAAATTCGGAAAAAAGAAAAAATACCAAATTACCGCGGAACAAAAAAATACCGAACAACAAAAAAATATTTGAAAATTTTGAATATTATTACATAACACTACAATCGAGCGTTCATTTAAAAATAGGAACTAATTTTAAAAATATTTGTATTATATATTAATCTAAAAATATTTGTATTATATATTAATCTAAAAATATTTGTATTATATATTAATCTTAAAATATTTGTATTATATATTAATCTAAAAATATTTGTATTATATATTAAACTAAAAATATTTGTATTATATATTAATCTTAAAATATTTGTATTATATATTAATCTAAAAATATTTGTATTATATATTAATCTAAAAATATTTGTATTATATTTTAACTTAGATTCTGGCATTGTAAAATTCAGTTGTTTGGTTATTGATCGTTTAACTATTTTCACGTGTTTGAGTGCTTAAAAGATATAAAGCGCTTGAAAACAAGATACTCGTACAACGATTGAATGCACTGGAAATATAGCAATATTTTAAAGAAGAATATGGGGAGAAGTTGGGTGAGGTAAAAAGGTTGGGTTCAATGCAGCAGAGAAGCCATAACTAAGACGAATGTTGGAGAGGGGTTATCGAGTGAGAAACGAGGATATATTTAACAATAATGCTATAAAGCTGACATAATCGTGAAGGATAATATGGATAAAACCACGTTAGGGCAGATTGGCAGACCCTTTTTATTAGTAAATTACCCTCACAAGGGTGTTTTCTGATTTTTGAAATGAAAACTTCTTTATCACCATTGTGACTATAAAAAGAGACAAACACATACATCGATAGGATTTAGCTTGCGAGAGAATGCCTCCTCTTTATGCGGTGCTTCGAATCGGCCCCCTCTTTTGTACGGTGCTTGTAAAATAATTTTAAGACGTGGTATAATAAATATAGCCCACAATTATCCTACTTTTATCTCTTTTTTATGTTACCGATTCCAGTGGAATTATTCCACGGGCTAATACTTCTACTTCTCTTTTGTATTATTTTAATGTAAGTACTTGCATACTGCTTACTAACCCCGTATGCATGGACATTTGAGGGTCTATTTCCGTTCAAATAAATGTAGCTTCATTCAATAAAAAATAGAGTCTTGACGTGTTCGGTGAAGGAGGAACCCATACGTTTCCTCATAACGCCGTTGGGAAAGCGGCGTGGTCTCCTCCAATCTCCCTCTTGAAGTTTAGTTTTCTGAAGGTTTCACTTCTACCGCGTGTGAACTGCACACATGATCTTTTTATATTAATTAAAGGGTCTGATATGTTTTCTTTGGTTTTGAGTTAAGAGATTACGAATTCAAAACATGGTGTACAATGTTTTAATTTTTTTTAAATAATGTAGATTCTAATCTCAACTTTTTCACATTTATTATAACTTCACTGGTTTCAGCCTGCCGCGGCAATCCTCAGACTGCGTCACTTAGAATATTGGTTTGTTCTGCAGGCCATTTTAATAAGTTATGGAAAACGAGTTATACAACATGTTGACATGTTTACTTATGCCTTTGATTGAGATAGATATTTTCTTTTAGAATATTATTATTTTCATCAATATATCAAACGAATTCTAAATTTACACGACATTATTTATATACTGATTTGATTTTATTGCGTTATGTTATATCCACAAAATTGATGTATTTTACAGTATTGCCGCAATACGTTCCCTTTTTGAGGACGTAAAACGAATTACAGACATAGAACTAACCAACATGAATATTTTTTTTAGACCAGCACTGAAAATTGCTTTTTTTTTCGTCCACAATGTTCCAGGCGAACGATTCAATGGAATTGGTCAAAAAAAATGTGGAACCAACCAAAATGCAAGAAAATAGAGAATAGAGAGTTTTCGAAAAATTGTTATATGTCCGGATATAGAACATATTGACACAACACATTTTTGTGGTTTTGAAACAAAACTACTCTTAAAACTTTTCGTTTAACCGTTTCTGTTATTTTACTGGCGTATAATAAAGTAATACTAAACATTAGTTTTCTGCGAAATAGTCCATTACATTGAAAATGGTAAATAGAACAAGATTAGAACAATATTTTGCTAGCGACTGACCTAATCTATGTTTAAACGTAATGTTAATTATATCGTAAGGTGGAGAAAATTTGTTTGGCAAATTTAAATGCCATGCATTTGCACCTCCTTGCATATTAAAAGATTCTCCCAGATTTACTGATGAGAGGGCCTTGCTAAGAATTGAAGTATTGAAATAGAAAAGCCTTTGTTTTTGAAGTGAAAACTTCTTTAGCACCGTTGTGATTTGAAACTCGATGAAAAGAATTACGCGACACTAAAAAGAGACCAACTCATACATCTATAAAATTTAGCCTGCGAGAGAATGTGATAGAATAAACGGTCCCTTTTGTGTGGTGTTTCGTAGCCTATCGGTCTCCTCTTTGTGCGGTGTTTCATGGCCTCCCCACTCTTACCTACTTAACTTTTCTAAATGTTCCACTTCTACCGCTTGCGAACAGTACACAATTTTTTTGTCAGATCTGTAACAGATGGACCACATCAATGTGATTCTACTTATACTTCTCGTTCTCCTTCTCTGTCCTCCCCGCTTCCCTGGCAACAATTGATTCACTGACTTCAACTGCTTTTCATAGCACAACAAAAGACGTATTTGTGTCCAGTATTTATTTTCCTTCAAAAGGATCATAAGAAATTGAAACATGCTAAAAGTCCTCAAAAATCAAAAAGGCTAAAACATTTACATTTCCTCTACCGAAAAATACGGATTTTATAAGTTATGCATAGAAGATTAGTTTGTGTAGGTAACCATTCAAAGACAAGCTTACCAGCTTACGAAACATATTATAATAAATTGTGAGATTTGTGTAGCTGAACAAACGAATAAAATATTTACCTCAGGACAATGCTTTTCAAAATCAAATCTTGGCCAATACAATTTTTTTTAATCGATAAATTACAGAGACGATCAGAAATTTACCTTTCGAAAGAAAACCGTTAGTAAACTTGAAAAATCACGAAATCTGTCAAAAATTTAAACAATTTTCAAGTTTTCGTTTGATGATTGATTTTGAGAAATTCACTTTGAAAAGACGGAAAAGTCAATAATATTATCTGCCTTTTTTCTCTAGAAAAGTAGGTTCGGAAGTAAGGAGTTTAGGCTTCCCGTGGCAGATGTATGCTTTCACTAGCCAATAGAGTATTGTAACGAAGTATTTTTTATTTATTTTTATCACATAAAAAAGTTTTCTGGGAAAATAAATAAACAGAACGATGATCTAAGGGCGACCACGACCAAGTAATTGCCAAAAAGTCTGCCCCACTGGTGGTCGTTCTTTCCAGTCGCTCGCGGGGTCGATCCGGAGAAATTTCTGCAGAACTTCTTTCCAACCTCTGACCAAGCCCGATGGTCGGTTGGATAGCTCGGCCCGCGACAAGGCTGCGTCAGTAAGCAAAATCTCAAGATAACGGAGAGACTTCACCATCCTTTCCGCAGATTGCGGTTTCCAAATGAACGAATCAAAAACACGGAATAAGATGGTTCGCAGAGTCTTAAGTTGAAAGTCGACGAAGGCAGCTGGCCCGGTGATTTATTTGACCTCCCAATTAACTTTGTGCCCTCAAAATTATTCAAACTCTGGAACAAAAGTGGAAAGCTGCCAGAAGATCTTTAGAAAGAGACGATCGTCCATCCAATTTTTAAGAAATGATATCCGCTCTGATCCTTCGAAAAACCACCCGATAACTATCACTTCCACACTACCAAAGTTATCGGACAGGATGGAAAATAACAAATTGATCACATACGTCGATAACAATAATACATCAATACATTCGATCGGCAATGCGGATTTCGTTGAACTGTCTGTGTTGATCTAAATTATTACGCATACTTATGGGGCGGTACTTGAAGCATTTTGGAAAAATATAACCGTTGGGTTGAATTTTGATGGGATCTGGCACCGAGCGATTGACTGGAAGTTACCGACGTATGGGATACATCCAATCCTGCATAACCGGATTGCAGACTTCTTAAGGGAAGAGCAATCCAGACCGTAGTTTACGGCTCGTCATTCTCTCCGTACCAAATCATTGCAGGGGTATCACACGGATCTGTGATGTCACTGATGCTGTTTTTGTTGCATATCAACAATCTCGTTGAATTAACGCTGTTGACGGCACCTTTCAAGAGGGTAATAATCATTTCGATAAAACCCTTCTTTATTCGAAGTCCAAATTGTTCGGGAAGTTTTGAGGCAAAAAGAAAACCACCCCCTCCCTCCCCCCCCCCCTCTAGAAGACTCGCGCCTTAGAATTAATAAATAAAAATTCAATCAATATTTCCTCGTTTAACCCTAGAAAGATAATCTACGTCTAAGAGACGTAAGCGATACACAATTGTGTGTTTTTTTTACACGAGAATTGCTGTTTTATTATTTCGCAAAGTAACGCGTTGTCTATTACACACACCTTGCGTCCGAAAACCGTATGATTACCTTTTAGGTAACTTATATATAAAAAAATATATTTTTAAGTATAACTACTGATTATCATTTAAACTTTCATAGCATACAAAAAAATACGACTTAAATGAAACGTAAATTTAGACTTAAAAAATAAAATAAAACGATTAAGACATAATATTTTTAATTTTAAGAAAAGACTTAATATTTTGTAGTTGGTTTGTAAGAGGTTAACAGAATTTTGTTATTTTTTATTATAAAATTTTTAATTTTTATTTTAAATTAAAATGTATTTTTTAACATTTTTTGTTTTTAATTAAAGTACAAAACCCTAAACTAATTATTCAACTACCAAGTATGTAAGTATGATAATATGTGTAAGTATGATAATATGTCGACATATACTTACACAACTGTGTAAGTATGATAATATGTCGAATATACACATTAAAATTTCAGTACGTCTAATTTCTAGGATTAAAAAGACTGGGTAAGTATGATAATATGTCAAATATATACTTTAAAATGTCAGTACGTCTTGTAAGATTATCTTTCTAAGGTTAAAAAGTAGGAAAATTATAAAAAAATACAACAACAAAAATTGGAACGTAACCACTTGCCAATCTCTCCGCTGTACACAACGCTTGTATTCGCAGGTTACCAAGATAACAACTTTTCTTTTATTTTATTATTCTTCTAACTGGATTTTTGTGTTAACCCATATGTGAAAAAAGCTCGTGTGTTGTGTGGACTTACCTTTGTAATAATATATTTAAGACCTTTTACGTTTCCGTAGCGCAAGTATCAGTCCGATCTGAGTTTGATAAGACTTTCCCATTTGTTAGAATTGTACACAGTTGCTGTTTTTGATAAAATATTTGTAAAGTGATTTGTAGTTTGGAAAGATTTTTAGTTGGAAGGCGGTTTTGTCTTCGGGCTGTTTTATGAAAATACAGAAAGTAAGTTGGAATGAAATCTGAAAACGTTTCTTTTGTTTACAAAAACTTTCAGAGTCCGTATTCTTTCTCTTCTATTATTCTTATCGTGAAGTTATCAGATACTCATAAAAAAATAATCGTTTTTATTTTTCGGTTTTATTTCGGCACAAAAATATTTAAGCTCCTTTCCTTCCCTCGTGGGACCGGATCGGACAAATCCTTTTTTAGGGCATTACATTAATCCTGAAATTTGTTATTTCCTCACGTCTAAGCGATGGAGTAGATGTTGTAGACTTTATTGCTAAACAAAATTATATTATGTCCTTCATATGACCGTGAACTGGTTAATAGAAGCCTTTTTTTCTCAAATTCTGAAGTAAAAAGACAAACTAGTTAAAGCATATTAAAAGTGTAAGTGAGTATTCGAATAAGAAAACATTAAAATTAAATTTTCAATTTGGGAGGCGGGAATGGGTACCGCCGCCCCGGGAACCTTTATTGGATAACCAACACCTCTGCCATAGGTCACCCCAAGTGGTTCGCTACGTTTTGTGATTTAGCAGGGGTGCCCGGGTTCATGGGGCGAGGTTTGTCTAGGTCTTGGAGGCGGATGACCAGGACACACTGAACCTCAGAGTCCTACCCACCCCTTGAACCCTTTTCTTTCCCAGAACTCTCCTCCCCTTCCTTTCCTTTAAAAAACCCTCCACATCCCCAAAGTTGACATAGGCCCTGAGGGAAATTATTTTCCTCGGGGCCTCCTGTATAGAGTTCATGTAAAAAAAAAAAATACACTCAACAAAACAAAAAAGTTATCAACATAAACAATTAAAAAAGCACAACTTCCGAATGCCTTCAATAAGCTGTCTTTGAAACTACAATATAAATATTCAGATAAGTAAATACTGATTTGGCAATCCTCGGCTGACTAAGTCCTCCATCACGATACAAGCTTTCAGCTTGCAAAATCATCCGCTTACTGTTGTGATAGTAGAAGATTTTTTCTATATAAAAAATATATAGCGTTCTATCTGGCAACTTTCAAATTTGTCTAAGACCAGCCAATGGTATGTCTGAAAATTTAGGTCTCCTATGATAAGACATTTTCAAAACATTCGACAAAAACAAAAATATTGGTTCGGAGCCATAACGTTTTTTCAAGACAGTGTTACAATGTTTTTGTTTTCAACATTATAACCCTGCCTCAATGTTATTATTTTTATTGGATGTTTTGAAAACATTTTTCCGCTAGAGACGAGCCTTTATGATAACTTTTATAAACCATAATAATTTATCTTCTCCTATTTTATCCGCTACGCTTCAAAAACTTACTCTATTATTGTTATTTTACAAGTAAAATTTTGAAGTAAAATATACAAATTATCTTATAAAAAATGGAATGGACCAATTATATTATATTCACGTGAATAAATCTTTTGTCCAAAGTAGACGAGTAAATTATAACTTTAATGAAAACATATCACAATGGTAATTTAACAAATCCACGTCAGCATTTTGCTGGAAATTTTACTCAACATTTTATTTATAATCACCAACGAGGGATGTAAAGTAATTTAGGTAGATTATAATCACTAATTGTTTGTTTATAATATTCTTTTATCCAAACATGAATTTGTATATACAAAAATTGGACCGAGCAAGCCATTAAACCACCAACAAAAGATTAGGAACCGCCTTAGACACGAGATTCCGCTTTAAAAGTGAATGTGATTGGCAGTTCAATTTAAACTATTTTTGATTGATGGTGGTAGGGTGTCCTTCAAGGCATTTTTTAATTTTAATTTAGTTTTTAAGTAAAATTCACAAGGGTTCCAACTGTTTCCAGCTGCCTGGAGCCGGTAAGATGATGACATCATATCCAATCGGGGCATGTTTTGAGGCTGAAGCAAAGATATTGAGATATAAGAGGACTGTGTTTCCTGGTGTTGCCGATATTGTCAACCAATACTACTGTACATCTTAAAAAAATTAACTAAATAAATGAATTCTTTCCGTATTCAACTATATTGTTAACCAAAACTACTGCACACCTTCAAAAACTCAACTTCTTTTCGTATTCAAACTACTCCCGTTCGGAAGTAATCCCGCCGAGTAATCCAGTCGGGCGGACAACGTAGCATATCTCTTGTATTTGAATATCTTTGGGCTGAAGGTAGTGGGGGGTAAGGACATTGGAAAGAGGGAGAAGGAGAGATATCTGGCTCTTCCGATTTGGTCACCAAACATAACTAAAGCCATTTCAAGCAACTTTCAATTTTGAATTGTGGTATTTTAACAGGGCGATACTGAAATTATGTTAGTGAAAATGTAGAGTTCTGAATTCGAATCATGTTGGCCCAATCTAAACATTTTTCCAAATTTCCTCAATTTTTGAATAATTAACTTACAGTGTGGCTTATTTAATTATAGACTGATGTAAGCGTAACGAGTAATGAGTAAGATTAAAAATTCTCACTCAGATGGTTTGAGCATGTAGAGCGAATGAACGAGGAAAAGAGTGTAAGGAGAATATATGACGCGAATGTGAACTGTAGAAGAAGTCGGAGACGTTCGAGAAAGACATGGTACGACCAAGTGAATCAAATATTTTAGTCGGGCTGTGTCAAGAGTCAAAATAATAAAAGAGTATAAATCAGACGATCTATGAATGCGAACAGACAAGGAGTATGTGCCAAGAGCGAGTTGTTTGGCGGTCCGCCCTCTCTGCCTACCCCTGCGGAGAAACAGCGTAGTAGTTAGTTAATTATATAATTATAGAAACTTAGATTTGTAAAAAAATATTAATTTAATGTGGTTTGTAGGAAAATAAAACGGAAGATTTTTCTTTAAAATAGAAGTTGCAAATATTAAAAACCTTAAAATTTTTACTCGTGCTATTTTTCACGAATGGAGCTTTGGAGGATCAATAATTGATTAGGGGATCAATTTCCGGGGGAACAATGTGTAAGGTATCAACTGGCAAAGGGATCAACTTTCCCGGGAATCAAATGAAAATTTTTAGTAGATCATTTCATGTCGATGTAGTGTGTTCTGCCCCTAGAATGATTTAAATGTTACTCTCGCAATCACCTGGTTTACAAATCGGCCTAAAAAAAGGGTATGGAGATAGCGGTCACGTAAACAGAAAGCGAAATGACATTCAGATTTAAAATGTCATCAAAGAAACCAAATTTAATCTTGTTTTTTTTTATCCTAGACCGCGTTTAAAAATGTTGTAGGACAGATACTTCATGAGAAAGAATGCCGGCTGTCATTTTCCTCTATCATATTTGTCGCCTATAATATTTTTATAGTTAGTTTGTTTGTTAGTTTGATCATTTCCAGAAAAGTTCCCCAAAAAAACACAACACATAAACACGCTTCAAGGTTCACAGAAAACTTATTAATACCAAAGGCAAACAAAACTATATTTCAAAAAGTACACTATTCCATGGCTATTAAAGTATAGTACAACAACCTTCCTTGTAACATTAAACAAATTAAAGATATACTCATAGACGTAGGAATATATAGACCTGCCCTAAGTGATGAAAAGCGTATTATTTCCCCCTCCCCATACCGGTTCCATTTGGAATTTGGAACCGGTTGGGCTCACGAATGGCCTCGAGCGAATCTAAAAAATGTGACGTCATCATTCTTGTGCGAACCAGCGTCGGGCTTGTTCTATGAAAACGTGTAAAAATGGAAATGAAAAAGAGAATAAACCCAATTGTCGTATTACATTCCGTAGGAAAGCATTATTTTACTTTATTTTAAGCTTATTCACATCATACAATATGATCCGTTTTAATAACCATCTATTCACCATAACAAATGTACGCCTTTCTCAAGTGTGCTCGTCGCTGCTTATTGGGGTAAGTAAATTATGAAACATTTGTAAAAGCGTCTTAACTAAACACGTCAACAAAATATTCGACTCTGAAAACAAGTGAACCTTACTTTGCCGTATTTGGACTTCGCAAATTTGTTCATAACGTGGCGAGCAATTCGCGCTCCCATGTAACAAGGTCTATTCATTCAAAAGCAGATTTTACTTTTAAGAACTAAATGGTGATATTGTAATGCGAGAGGCCTATATACTGTCAGATTGATTTATTGACGAATCACATATCTCACAGTCATCTTCCTCCCTTCGCTTTCCTCTGCATTTGGTTTGTACTCCTCACCTGTCTGTTCTTGTCTAGGTATATTCATTTCTATGGATATACTCAAATTTAAATCATCACTAAAAACATTTTTTTTAAACAAACTTTATTACACTATAAATGAATAACTTACATTCATAAATTAAATTGACTACCTCTGTTTTTTATTTGCATATAATATGACAAGAAATTGTAGAATTTTTATAATATAACATGTGTTTGTTGGGTTAGCTGGAAGAAATAGAATGTACCTGTAATATTATGTACCTATAATGTTATACCTTTTGTACTCTCTGTTTTTTGTGAGAGAGAGACTGATTAAGCGAATTTTTCGGAGAGACTGATTAAGGGAAACCTAATCTCTACAATCTAACCAGACTCTCGACCCATTGCCTTTCACCGCAGTGGGAGGAATGGATTCATACGTACGTGATTCTTGGACGCATTGACTTCAAGATTCATACCCACCTCTCACACCTTTTTCCTTCCTTGAACTTACTCTCCTTCTTTTCCGAAGACTCCCTGAAGATAATATAGGCCTTGAGGAATTTTTTTCCTCAGGGTCTCCTATGTGAAGCTAAGATAAGCAAGTGCGCTTTACTACAATAAGCTTACAAGTAATCCTTATATAGCGTTCCTTACGAATCCTTACAAAATATTAATCAAATAATTTGAAACAAATATTCTACGGTACCTATATACAAAGCAATACGAAGAGAACAACATTAACAATAACAGTGCTGTTTTGGTACAGTTGGGTGTCACAGATAATGATAAACAATAAATCTCAACCAATAGGAGCCTTGAAAAGTGAGCTCTCAATCAAAGCGGCCAATGCGATAAGTTTTCATTCTATTTCATTCTCCCGCAGACTTCATCCTATAGATGTACATATTTATCTCTTCTTAAAGTCGTTTCCGTTTCATGTGTATCAAATCACAACGGTGCTAAAAAGTTTAACTTCAAAAAAATCCAGTGAAGTTCCACTCGCGGTGAAAGAGAAACCTTCACCGCGTGAAAAACCTTGAAAAGTGAGCTCATAATGAAAGCAATGAACGCAACTCTTCGTAGGTAAAGTTTCATCAACTATACCTACTATCTCATTTTCTCCCAGGCTAAATATTATCTATGTGTTTGTATTTTTCAGTTTCGCTCGCTTTGGTTTCATCGAGTTTCAAATAACAATGTTGCTAAAGAAGTTTTCACTTCAAAATAATAACTTCTTTAAGTTTCTGAATTGATCATGTGAAACCAAACGTTCTTGTTTAATTCAACATTGAAATAAGTTTTGTCGTTGGTTCTATAAACATGTGTATATTCAATACATACATTTGTGTCATGATATACAATCACATACCGCTGACTTCAAAAACCTCTATGGTTGAATTTGTGCGTACCAATACAAGTTAAGTATCCGAATAAGCTCTGCGGTTTCAGTTAGGAAAAGCTTAAAATTTATTTTTGGGAAAACAGCCGCGCCGTTTTGGGATCAGACCACATAACCTTTCGCTTTCCGAGTCCTTATACCGCACCGCGTGATCGACAGCAACAACCGCAAGACAATCCAGTCCCAGCGAAAAACTCATCCAAAATAAATGATTGAGTTGAAGCGGGCATGTTTTCACATTAACGGTTTAATGCCCGCTTCGGAATAGGTGCGACGTGTTTGTTTGGGTAACTACCTGTCTTTTTGTATCTCGGTTAGTTGAAAATTCATGCAGGATTACACTCGCTCTCGATTATAGAAACGCAAAATTGTTAAGTCACCATCCTTTGCTGTACAGCTCAAGTGTGTAAACGAATTTTTAATCTTTAATTTAAGTACGATGAATTGATTAAACTAATCCTGATAGATAATTAAATAGAAGTTGTTTGGTGTTACTCAGAAACTGGGCGTACCGTACAGGGCCCGCAAACACTTGAATAGTACACAACTGCTAACCCTGCATAAATCGCAAGTGCGCCCCACGGTTGAATTTGGCAGCCACCTCTGGTCTGGAGCCCCAAAATACCTAAAAAAAAAACCCTCGACTCTGTGCAGAAACGGGCGGTCCGATTGATACTCTCCTAACCTAACAAAAGTAAGTATAAACAAACAAACAAGGATTGCAATCTTTAGAGCATAGGCGTTAGGTGGGAATGCTGTCCTTGTTCTACCGGTATTACAATGGAAGATGCTCCGAGGAACTAGCATCATTGATCCCTTCGGCACCGGTGCATAGTCGGGAAACACGCCAAACACGCGCCCAATATTTGTACACGGTTGACATTAGTCACATGAGAACGGGTCGTTTCTACGACTCGTTCTTGAGTTCAACAGCTCGGTTGTGGAACGATTTGCCGGTCTTTTTGTTTCCTCCCTCCTACAACATGGGTCTCTTCAAGACCATTCCTTCCTCTCCTCAAAAATACCCTCCACACAGCTTCTTCAAAAATGACATAGGCCCTGAGGGAAATTATTTTCCTCAGGGCCTCCTGTGTGCAGTTAATGTAAAAAAAAAACTTCCTATTTGGCATTTTAGGCAAAAACGATATACCCACATGTCCTGGAGAGGATAATCTATAAATCTTATATTCCTTTACTCTAATACTTACTCTTTCGTGCATGTACGAGTATATTATCTATATTTCAGTAATGGGGGGTTATGGAATTTTCATACACATTTCAAGGAAGTTTTATTTATTTATTTTTATTTATTTAATAATCTTTAGTTAGCTCACATTGTTGTGGGTGCTAATTATACAATAAGGAATTCACGACACTGCTTCGTACCTACAGGCTGCAAGTTTATCATCATAACTAATATACGTATCTCTAGTTAGACGCCTAATCGAATATAACTCATTAGTTTGGTCCCCAACCTACAAAATTCACATAAATAACATTGAGCGAATTCAAAAAAAATTTCTGCGTTTTATCAATTTTAAATTAAATATCCCAGTAAAAGACTTGAAATACGATTACTTATTAAATATTCTAAAAATACATACATTAGAAGACAGACATAAAATAAACGACTTAACATTTTTATTCAAAATTCTTAACTCTAAATTCGACTGTTGTGAAATCTTGCAACTCATTAACTTGCGAATACCCACAGTAACAACACGACAAAATTCAATATTCTATAGCAGCACTCATAAGCGTAACCACATTGCCCACTCTCCGATACAACGACTTCACACCATGGGGAATAAGTACTTGGGTGATGTTGACATTTTCAATATTAACTTGGCGAGTTTTGTAGATCATCTAAAAAAATTATTTCAACACTATCACTAAACACATCTTGTAAACCAATAAAATAGCTGTATTTCTCTGTTTATGTTTATGTGTTTGTATGACTTGTTGTATGACTTTTATCTAATGTAGTTTTATTTGTATTATTTCCTTAGTTTCAAAGTATGTATCTGTCAAATTAAAATTACACTACAAATCATGTAAAAGCCCTCTGGGCGTCAAATAAATAAATAAATAAAAAAATAAAAATCATCGTCGTTGTCATCCTATTTTTCCTAAGGGGAGAGCTATTTTATAAAGAATGACAAATTTCTGATTATTATGATTATAATTCCTGACAATATTTAAAAAACTCTTACTACCTACCAACCTCATTATAAGCGGAAAATGTTGCCTGTGCAACAATGGAGGATAAGTCACCAGAGGAAAGAAATCCGCAACATCCGAGTAAAATTAATATAGTTACTGCTATATCTTGGTTTACATTAAAATTTATAAAAAATAGTGTGCTGCTTTTTTGAAAAAAAAACATAGTATGCAATTCACACGCGGTAGAAGTTAAACTAGAAATTTGCTAGATGTCGCTTTCTTTTCTTTTACCTGTTTATTTTAGTGGTTTGAAGAGAATGTTGATTTCACAAAAATAAAAAAGTTTATTTTTTTTAATTTCGTAGGATTCGAACCTCCGTTCACTTACTGCGCTATGGGAGGCTCCGCATTATATTAGAACCGACGACTCGACAAATAATAAATTTTAGTGACGCACATCTTTTTATCCGAATTTAAAATCACTAACGTAGCTAAAGAAGTTTCACTTCAAAAAGGGATTATTTAATCCAGTTTTACCTAAATGTTACAAGGGATAAAAGAGGATCGACAAAAAATACTAAATTGCCGGATAAAGGTGTCTTTCTTACTACGGCATGGTTCATTCCTTCCTAGCGAAGTAAGAAGGTTCAATGTAAATATCTCACTAAACTTCTCGGTAAACCTTTAAGAGAACGATCCTACGGCCCGGTTTAAGTGTTTGCCTGTATCATAACGAACTGAATATTTCTCTAACAAAATAAAAAAATCATAAAAGCACTCTGCAAATTTAATTGCATGAAAATAAGCAGTCGTTCACCATCATTCAAAATGGCCGTTCAAATATACAATCGCCAGTCGAAAAATTAAAACACACCACGCTGGTTCAATTTTGCAAGCGTAATTTGATTACCGGCCGTTAATTAAATCGCCTTATCACATTTTAATATTTATTTTATTTTTCCACATGGATTGTAACACTAATCCTTTTACAAAACGAAAATTACGTTTTAAAATTTTCACAATACCTTTATACTTCGGCATAAAATTTATAAAATTGTGAACCGAAAATAACATTGACAAAGAAAACAAAATTTAGCAAATTATTATTAACAAATAGCTAACAGCCTTACTGCATAATAATGTGTTTTACGCGTTAATTGAAATTTTGGATTCGATTCCGATAGTACAAATATATATAAATGTTTTTTAATCCCCTCTCTTAATTTGTTGATCTCGCACGACAGTACACCAGTTTTTGTGCAACAATATAAAAAACAGAATGTTCAATTCACACGCGGTAGATGTGAAACCTTCAGAAAATTAAATTAGACAAGAGTTGGGAAACTACGAAGCCCTGCACAAAGAGGAGACCGATTATACTATCTCATTATCTTGCAGCCTAAACCCTATGATGTATGTATGTGTCTTGTTTTAGTGTCGCTATTTTTCGTTTCATCCGGTTTCAAATCACAACGGTGCTAAAAATGTTTTAACTTAAAAACCAACTTTAATTGAATAAATCAATTAAACACAAAAATTATAGATATACATCTTTTGAACTACAATCGTAACTAGTTACGATTGTAGTTCAAAAAGCTAAGAAAAAATAAGAATTGGCGCTGGTGCTCTATCATTTAATGGACAAAATTATTACTTGATGTCTTTGCTGGGGCAAAGAGCAGATATCAAGTATAACGCAGCATGGGACGCTGAACTTAGTTATTAGAAAAATATGTTGAATGTACATACCATTATTTTTTTTACTTTAACCTCACACAAGAGGCCTATAATTCTGAGACGCTGTGTGGAGGGTCTTTTTAAGGAAACTGGCCTCTCCTGATCCGGCCCGCCACGCAGCTGATGGATAGGCGCATCCGCCGCTAAAACCTGAGTGCACCTCACCCGATGAGCCCCTGAAACCAAACCTATGGCCAGAGGTGTTGTTTATCCAATAAATTGTTGCCGGGGAGGAGATGCCCTAAATTGAAACACATACACATATAAATTTGAAGACGGTGTGACAGTGATATTTAATTTGAGTGATTAACTGTTCAGTTAATTTGACGTACGTTGGCAACATTTTAATCTCATTCCTTTTAAACCCACGTTGGCGCCCATTAAACTCTTATTCACGTGTGACATTTTAATTTAGGATTTAACACGCGCGCCGTCCAGAGTATCAAGACCTTGAGTTAAATAGATAATGTTTCATATTATGAGTACTATGAGTACTTTTCATTCCGATCGAGTATTTTGTAGGTATTTAAGTAGATTATTTGAGAAAGGTTAATATGAAGTGATTTTTGCAGGATTAAGTTTGATTTTACGATAAACACTAGCGCAGACCCGTTTTTAAATTATAAAAAAAAAAAAAAAATTATAAAGAAAAAATTACATGATATTATAAATGTAGGATTTACCTCTCAAAATCAAATATTGTCAATTTTATTTGTAACGTATCTGTAAATTTTTTTGGTAGATAAATTAGAGACGTCGAAGATAAATTTGAAAGTCATCTGTCATAAATTTAAATAAAAGAAATACACATGTCTTTAAAAATAAAATAATTTTAGCACCTACTTTTTCGTTTGTCCGAATTACAATCAGCTCCTTTTCTTAAAATTAAAGATTCATGAACTTGATAATTATTATTTCACTCAAACATCACGAATACGCAAGAATATTTCACTTCGCTTCACGCATGCACCGACAATCGGAATTAGTATGTTTTATTGTGTACAGATATGTAGCTGATTTGAAATTCAACAATTTACATAAGCTCTTGTGACTCGTCGGCCTCAGACAAGCCAATAAAATTCATTTTCTGTTCAAGAAAGAATATCGGTAAGTATTTGAAAAAAATATGTATTTTCAATTATTATTTGGAAAAATTTGTCTTACTTCGAGCACACGACACGTCCATATCTCTTCAGTGGCTGTAGTGTTAAATATATGTCTTACAAGCAGGGATTATTCTGAAGTTGAGGAGCGTTTTTGTAAAGAGAAATATCTAAAAATTCTTTTCGTGCAACAGTTTTAAGTGAAAGGGTCAATATATTATTATAATCTTCAAGTGCACAAATAATTAACATGATAATCACGAGAAAACTCAATTCATTAGTGAAAAACCATTTTTAATCAATATGAACTCATATTAAAAAAGAAATTGTATGAAATTATGCGTCCCACTAAAACTCAGAAATGACTCCCGGTACGGTCAAGGGTGTGGTAGCCCTCTAACCCACATCCATGAAAAAGATCCCCGTGTTTACACGAAGGTCATGCTTTTGAATATATAAGGGCTGGAATTTTCGCATTCTAGAAATTTTTAGAACAGTCCAGAACATTTGAGAGTATTCAAGAGCATTGCACAACATTCCAGAACATTCTAGAATGCTGTGGAATGTTCGGGAATAGGAAATGTGGAACATTTCAGAACATTCTCGAATGTTGTGGAATGTTCTAGAACATTGTGGACCGTTCGAAGCCTTTTTTGGGAGGGTAGGGCTACCCTTTGGTAGGGGTATGTTTTTTTTTTTTTTTTACATTAACTCCACACAGGAGGCCCTGAGGAAAAAATAATTTCCCTCAGGGCCTATGTCATCTTTGAGGATGCTGTGTGGAGGGTGTTTTTGAGGAGAGGAAGGAGTGAACATGGGTCTTGAAGAGACCCATATTGTAGGAGGGAGGAAACACAGAGGCCGGCAAATCGTTCCACAGCCGAGCTGTTGAACTCAAGAACGAGTCGTAGAAACGATCCGTTCTCATGTGACTAATGTCAACCGTGTACAAATGTTGAGCGCGCGTTTGGCGTGTTTCCCGACTATGCACCGGTGCCGAGGGGATCAATGACGCTAGTTCCTCGGAGCATCTTCCATTGTAATACCGGTAGAACAAGGACAGCATTCCCACCTGGCGCCTGTGCTCTAAAGATTGCAATCCGTTAGTTAAATTAGGAGAATCTATCAAACGGACCGCCCGTTTCTGCACAGAGTCAAGGGTTTTTTTCAGGTATTTTGGGGCTCCAGACCAGAGGTGGCTGCCAAATTCAACCGTGGGGCGCACTTGCGATTTGTACAGGGCTAGCAGTTGTGTACTATTAAAGTATCTGCGTGCCCTGTACAGTATGCCCAGTTTCTGAGAGGCTAACTTAACTCTGGCCTCGATGGAGCCCCCGTACCTGAGCTGGTCACTTAGAGTTACACCAAGCATATCAATGGAAGGCCTGTTCGGGAGAATGCTTCCGTTGAAGGAGACTAGATTATCATTTCGATCCCTTTTAGACGTGATCAGACATGATTGGGTCTTTGAAACATTAAATTCGACGAGGTTATTCTTACCCCAAGAGGAAACACTCTCGAGGTAACCGTCCATTCTTTGTTTCAAAGCCCTCCGAGCCATTGGGGTTTGTGAGCCCTTTGGAGGTTTGTCAAACAAAAAGCTATCATGGACTGTACTGTCATCCGCGTAGCAATGAATCGGTGCACACGTCAAGAGGTCATTGATGTGCAACAAAAACAAAGTCGGAGACGGAACCGATCCCTGTGGGACGCCAGCATTTATCGAATGCGAGGAAGAGGTGAAACCATCAGCAACCGCCTGAATCGACCTCTCCCTCAAAAAGTCGGCAATCCACATACACAAGGATGCGGGAAGTCCGTAAGAAGGCAGTTTGTTGACAAGCCCTCGGTGCCAAACCCGGTCAAAGGCCTTGGAAATATCCAGTGAAACCGTTTGGGTTTCACCAAAACGTTCCAGGCACCGCCCCCAAACATGCGTCACATACGCGGGAAGATCACCGCACGAGCGGTTCCGCCGGAATCCGTATTGACGGTCGTTAATAATTTTGTTATTCTCGAGGTATGTGAGCAGTTTGTCGTTGATCACACGTTCCATCACTTTTGAAAGAACAGATGTGATCGCTATGGGGCGGTAGTTGGCCGGGTTGGAGCGGTCACCCTTCTTTGGAATAGGGTGAATGATCGCTTTTTTTCAACCGGAGGGCACAGTCCCAAACTTCAGGGACATTTTGAAAAGCTTCGTCAAAATTGGAGCTATTTCTGCAGCGCACCTCTGCAATACCAGGGCAGGTATTCCGTCAGGCCCACTAGCTTTATTAACATCGAGCCCTCGTAAGACTTGGAGTACATCCCGATGCCGGATCCTCAGCTTTTTCATATGAAAACCGCAGTGAGGAACCGACGGCGGGATAGCACCTTGATCATCGAGGGTCGAGTTTTCCGCGAACATTTTGCCTAATAAGTTAGCCTTTCCGGCGGTGGTATTAGCTAGAGAGCCGTCAATTCTGGTAAGAGGTGGCAGACTGGATTTGCAGAAATTGCGACCTATTGAGCCCAAGAAAATGTAAAGCAAGTGGGTTCGAACGTCGGTTCAATCTCATATCAACTTTCTGAGTAAAGCCGGGTACCACTGCTAGTGAAAAATAAAGCTAAAATTAACAAAAGAGAAATATCTTCACATTAGAAAAAATATATATTTCGCAAAGCGAAATGTCGCGGACATTTTAGCTCTAAATTAAAATTGTTGCTTTTAAAAAAATAAATGTTTACTTTATCTTTGTAAGTAAGTCTAACTATAATAACAAATTATTATAAATTTTAAACGTAATACCTCCGCACATACAAAATTGAAAAAAACTTTTGTACGGAATCAGAAATAAAATTTATTGAAGTGGAAACTTCTTTAGCACCGTTGCGATTTAAAACTGGATGAAACAAAAAAGCGACACTTAAAAGAGGTAAACATATTCATCTATAGGATTTATCCTGTGAGAGAATGAGATAGACTAACTGGTCTCTTATTTATGCGGTGCTTCATAGCCTCCATGTCTACTTTAGTTTTCTGAAAGTTTCACTTCTACCGCGTGCGAACTGCACACATTTTTTTAAAATATAACAGGGGGACAGGGACATCGAAATAACATAATAATGGAACCTTAAAATAAAATATATCAACCTACTTATTTCACTTTTTCCGTACAGATGTACCTATGTAGATACATATTTTAACAAAAGCAAAAAAAATATAATAATTTTTCAAAATCTGAATAAAGCCATTTCATTGACTCGGAGAATAAGAACCCTAAAAATAACCTTTTTTGGGGTTGATATTAGATATTTCTCTTTGTGAAAATATTCCTCAATTGTAAATAAACTTAATACCGCCTTTGCGACATCCATTCCGAGTCAAAACTTTATTTGAAATTATTTTTACCACGAGTGTGTATTTACGAGATTTGGCGAGGCAGATACAATCAAACCTTTCACTTTTCCATTTCCTATGCTTCCCTCAGCTTCAAAAGATCTCCTAGATTGATCATTGAGGTAAGTCATTTAACAAAAAATGTTATTTTTAAATTCTAAGAGCGATAAAAGGGTGCCAAATGGGTTCAAAACGACGTGTTTAAAATTTTTCAAATTTCTGATACGATCTTCTGCCTCCAGATTAACTTCAAAGTTTTGAAAATTTTAATATTTTTTGAAAAAAAAAAATTTTTATTTTTTATTTTTTTTAACAAACCATAATTTTTGTAAACTTTCATAGAAAATGTAGTATATTTTGACGAAATCATTTTCAAAAGTCTCAAAATTGAGTCTCGCAAAATAATACCGAAATTCTAGAGTAAGAAGGATTTTGCTGGTATTTGAATACACTGCCTTGAGATAATTTGAATTATATTCAATTTTTCTAATAAATAAATGAAAATATTCTTTTTTTTTCGTGTTTTATAAAAAATAGTTCATTTTTAATGGTTTATCTAACATTTTTTTAAGATTTAACAAGGGTGTGTTTTTCTCTATTTATGTGAAATTTCAAAGTCAATCCGGAGGAAGAAGATGATATCCAAATATTTTTTAAAAATTACGTGATTTTATATCTCCATTTAACACCCTTTTATCACTATTAGACAAATCAAAACAAGACATTTTTTTCCCATACAGTCGTCACCCACCCTAGATCATTCCACCGCTGGCTCCACTCAGTTGGAACTCTTTCACGCTGATATTTTTTGTCAACTATAAATGTAATGGTGTGATATTCAATAGCAATGAAACTGTATGAAAACAATTTGTTAATTCCACATTTTGCTAATTTTAAACACTCGCATTGAAATTGCAGATTTACAAATGGTGATTGTGATTGCGGTTGCATTTGAGATTTCGGACTGCAATTGGAATTTTGAACTGCAATTGTAATTTTGGATTGCAATTGTATGCGCGAGCTGATGCGTAAATTTATTTACATCAGCCTGGTACTTTGCGCCGCGCAAACACCGCGATGGCGAACTGGACTGTGTAATCACATATTCAAGGGATGGGTTTTCGGTCTCTGGGTTTTCTCTACTCAAATTTGCTAGCAAATGATATCCATTGTGGTATTAATACCGATATGCATAATTAGAATAGTGTTAAGGATAGTGGTAATTTTATAAGTGTAACTTTTCTTTATTTTGAATAAATTGATTTAATATATTACGTGGCTTTGTAATTTACGTGGTTCGTAGATCAGTACTGCAGAGTTGTTCTGGGCTGCTGTTGGGTGAAGATTTCCCTGTGATAGTGATAGCCTACCTCCGATATATAAAAGAAGATGAAAACGAAGTAGATAATTTAAAAAAAATGTTTTTTAATAAATTGCTTCATTTTGATATAAACTCCCAAATGCGACCATTTTTTAAGTAAAAATGTCTTTAGCACCGTTGTGATTTGATACTCAATGAAACGAAAAACAGCTACACTAAAAAGAGACAAACACATACATCCATATTGTGCGGTGCTTCGAAGCTTCCCCTCTCTTATATACTTTAGTTTACTGAAGGTTTTACTTCTACCGCGTGTGAATCACACACTCTGTTTTTTTTTTTAATTTTTATTGAATACTTAAAAAAGTTTAAAATGTTTTGTTTGTAGTACAGACTAGCTAGGTATTATATTTATCTAAAGTCTGCATATTTCAATATTATTGTTTTAGTTTAATCTTCCGTGGTCATTTGATCCTCTCATAAAAATTGACATAGAGTAGATTTTTGTAAGTATATATTACTACAACGATCTTTCTTGATAATATCCTTAATAATTTAGGATATCAAAAAACGATTGGAAAAAAGCTATAATGCCACATGTACAGGTAGGCGAAAAAGAACGGCGCTTTTATCTATGTTGTGGTTGCCAGTTCAAATATAAAGGCTTAGCATTAGTTCATGTTTACACCTCGTGGAATTCAATGTTTCAAAGACCCAAGCTTAATCTAAAACGGATCGAAATGAAAATCTAGTCTCCTTCAACGGAAGCAATCTTCCGAACAGGCCTTCCATTGATATGCTTGGTGTAACTCTAAGTGACCAGCTCAGGTATGGGGGCTCCATCGAAGCCAGAATAAAGTTAGCCTCTCAAAAACTGGGTGTACTGTACAGGGCCCGCAGATAATTTAATAGTACACAACTGCTAAGCCTGTACAAATCGAAAGTGCGCCCCACGGTTGAATTTGGCAGCCACCTCCGGTCTGGAGCTCCAAAATACTTGAAACATGCCTTCGACTCTGTGCAGAAACGGTTGGTCCGTTTGATAGATTCTCCCACTTTAACGAACGGATTGTAATCTTTAGAACACAGGCGTCGGGTGGGAATGCTATCCATGTTCTACCGGTATTTCAATGGAAGATCATTGATCCCTTCGGCACCGGTGCATAGTCGGGAGACACGCCAAACGCGCGCCCAACATATGTACACCAAACATATGCGCCCAACATATGCCAAACACCACCGCCAGTTTATGTTTTATCATTGTATTTTTGACGTTCCACTAATTCGGTCATCGAAAATTGATTGACTGCTTGTGTATCTTAATAGATAATAGGCGGCCATTGATGTTATTGTGGTAAAAGATTTATTTATTTATTTATTTCAAAAACATACGGCACAACATGTGCCATTAACATAAATTATATTATATATGTATTGTAATACAATAACAAAACGAAAGTAACAACATAAATTAAAGTTAAATATAAACAAAAGGTAAAAAAAAGGAGTTGAGGTAGTAAGCAGTAAGTAAAAAGTAAGATAGATAAATGAAAGTTTAAAGTGAAAGCATAAATTATAAAATATAAAGTATAATGAAAAGTTAGAGATTGAAATAAAAAGTTAAAAGGTAGGAAATAATACAGTCAAAAATAAAATGTATAGACTATAAGATAGATATCTTTAAAATAATAAAAAGTAAAAAAGTTATATATATTAAAAAAAGTGTAACAAGTAAAGAGTAAGAAATGCTCTTTGGAGCCAAAAATTGAAGATAATATAATATTACCAAATATAAAAGGTATCACTGATTATGATATGTTTCTAATCCATAGATATTGGGAACGCACATACAGTTGCGTATACATACATCTCTCTACAAAGTTAATAATAGCTTCGGAGTGGATGCTTAGCATGATAAACTCATTCTTCCCTCTTTGTAACAAGTGGATATTTGTTATACTAATAAAAAATGAAATACTTAACTTCCCGCACAGTACCTTTATTTCCATATCGAACGTGTTTCTTGAAATAAAATAAAATCTCCCGTGATGTGTACTCTTGATTTAACATTTAAGTATAACCGCAAAAGTGCACTACATATCTATAATAATTATTAAGTATTATACCCATTTTCGATGTTACAATAGTTTTTTTTTCTTATTTTGAAAATTATCTTGTAGAATTAATTTACTTATTTTTATTTTTTTAGCATTTCATACGCCCGTGGGGCTTTACATTGGGTCCATAACGGTCACATTTTTTTAACATAAGGTTTTATTTATTTATTTATTTAAGGAACATTAACAGTCTTAGTAATACAATAAACATAAGAGGATAATAAAAATAGACCAATTATTAATGTTCACAGATAGGTATTTAGAAGCAAGACTAACTGAATGTAAACTAGAATATTTAAGAAAAATGAAAGAAAAACCGAACTAAGCAGCAAATAAAAACAAATAATAATAGTACAAATGTGAATTCAACAAATGATAAATTAATTAATACACAACATTAAAATAAGTGTGATTATAACTGAAATAGACTGCAAAATAAAGATTTGGGTTGGGAAGGGTAAGGGGAGGAGAGGGATAAGGGAAAGTTGCCACGCAAGTAATTTAAAAATATTAGATACAATTAATTCATGTGTTATTTGCACCTAGAATGTTATACAATGAAGTTTCTGTAGGTTAGAAAACTAAAGCAGATAAGGGTACACAAATAATAATATTAAAAGCGTAGTATTTCAATATCGCAGTTTTGTGTTATTTCGCTTCTAGTGCGCTTAACTATAATAAATTTAAAACTAATCCTATAGAGTTCCTTACAAGTCCTTACAAAATATTGATCAAATAATATGAAACAATGAATATACAGTGCAAAGCAACGCCAAGAGAACAAAATAAACAATAACAGTGCTGTTTTGGCACAGGAGGGTGGTACAGGTAAACAAAATCTCAACCAATAGAAGCCTTGAAAAATGAGCTCATAATCAAAGCGGCCAATGCGGTAAGATTTCATTCTATCTCATTCTCTCGCAGGCTAAATCGTATAAATGTATGTGTCTGTCTCTTTTTAGTGTCGTTTCCGTTTCATCGTGTTTCAAATCACAACGGTACTAAAGAAGTTTCACTTCAAAAATGTTTGAGTATACTGTTGTTCTAACACAGAAATTGTTACCTTTGTTAAATATTTATATCAATTGTTTTGAAAATTTTTAATGCATTGTCTATATTTGAATCACACACTGTAACCAAGATAAAGCTCGTCGGCTAATCTTTAACGCCATGTGTCTAAGGAATCAAATAGTTAATACTTTACCAACTAATAATATGAATTTAAGTGTTCGTTTAATTACCAAATTGGAAACAATATAGTATTCCTAGTGTTGCTAGCCTCTTCAAACAAAAACAATTACTGCAAACACAACTCGAACCCTTGGTGCGATATCTTCATAAATGGCTCTTTGATAATCTCAAAATAAACTTGGTATTGTGATACACAGGCTTTGAAGTAATGACGGAAAGTTTTGAGTGTGGGTTAGCATAGCACGGAGTATGATTGTGATAGGATACAGACGTGGAGAAACTAGAGCTGTTGCTGGTATTCAAAACGAACAAGCAAACTTCTCTTACCCGGCTGGCATCCTTTGGAATCGTTAACTGTATGTGTTTCAATCTTCTTCGAAATTACGTTAGGTTACGTCTAATTCAGGTTTCTCAAAAGGTAATGGTATTGGGTATTTAATATCAAGTGGGTGCTTAATATTGTAATAAATATTAACGATTATAGGTGGTATCTACGTGCGAATATCGCTTTATATCAGAACATATTGGAACGCTTACGGTTATGGTTCAGGAAATCAATAGAAAATTTAGCAATAATAGTTTTATGTTCTTCACATTTTTATATAAAGTGTTTTTGAAGTAAAACTTCTTTACGCACGCTTGACTTTGAGATTAAGCTGGTGAATGAGTGACGAGAGCGTTACAAAAAGTGTAATCGGGCGAGGCGAACGGAAGTTTAGAGGGAGATATAAGTTAGTGAAGACAGAAAGAGAGAGAGTTGCGTTTCGTATATTACTGTAGGAGCAAGAGAGGGAGGTGCGAGCACACATTTTTTTTCTCTCTTTCTCTCATAGCCAGTTACGTTTCGTACATCTAAGACACAGTGCAGGCCTATTATCTGTATCACACTGTAGGAGCAAGAGAGAGCAGTGAAGTTTTACTTCAGTCGTGTGGTCTAAAGCACACTCGTATTTTTTTAAGTGAAAACTTTTTTAGCACCGCTGTGATATGAAACTTGAAAAGAAAAAGCAACACTAAAAAAGAGACAAACACATTTTTGTGCAATGCTACGTAGAATAAAATGTAAAATAATTTTTTAACTTAGCAACAATATTATAAAAGATAAAACCTATAATTACCCACTCCTGATACTTTACATTCTTTCGAGGTGTAGTTTTCTATAGGTTTCACTTCTACCGCTTGTGACAATTTTTTTGAAGTGAAACTTCTATAACCCTATTAGTGATTTGAAATTTGGATGAAACGGATGTGCGTCATTAAACTTATTTTTTGATGGGTATTCGGTTCTAATATAATGCGGTAAATTGACAACTTGGCTCGAACCTCCCGTAGCGCAGCGGCTACGGTACCTGACAAATCCAAACGGCCAGAGAGACAAACATCCAGCGAACGGGATTTCGAATCCTATGAAATCTCAAAAAATAAAAAAATTATACTTCAGAAATTAATATCCAATCTTCAAACCATTTTTTAAATAAACAGGCAAAAAAGAGAACGATATCTAGCGACTTTCTTGTTTCACTTCTACCACGTGTGAAATTGCACACTCTGATTTTTTTTTATTCCAAACCCGTTTATTTTGCACGCCTATTCACTTAGGTCGATTTTAAGTGTACGCGGTAATGTACAAATTTGTAAATATTGCATCGAATTTGCGGTAGGCATTTTCTTGAAAGATTTTCCTACGAAATTTAAAGCGCGCCGCAGTGTACCTGCTGAAAAATTCAAGCAGTTGTTTTGTCAGGAGAATTATTGAAAGGGAAACAGATGCTTCAAAGGGAAAACCATTAAGGAAACTCAAGGGTTCGAGGTCGGAGAAAGGTGTGCGATTAGTTGGAAGTTGTGTAATGTTTTGGGTAATGATGTTATAAGTGTTCATTTGAAGATGTAAAACAAAACAAAGAGAGAGATAGAAATCTCAGAATATTTACTATTTTACGGTTAGGCACTATTGATTTGGCAGATATTCAAAAATCAGATCATCAGAGCATGCGCTCAATTGTTCAACTACAATAACTACAACAAACTAGGCTATGTTTGGATAGTTTCAGGTAGAGTACAGCGGTCTCATTACGTTGCTTGTTGACACTCCGCTCCCTTATGGAAGCTTCAGGTTGTACAGAGTTTCATTTTACATAGTGGTCCGGGCATGATGATGAACATGCAAGAAATAAGATTCTTATTTTAGTCTAAACTCTTTGTTACCTGACTCCTACGTTAGAATTCGCGCATTTTGATTATAATATGATTATAATATAATCTTTCACATAGGGGCGTTTTACCAAGTGCCACAAAAAATCGAAGCATTCGTATATTATTTTAACACTGTTCTTTTTTTTCTAAATTCTAACAACAAAACATCCAATTTACTTTTCGCTTACCTGCTTTTTTGGAAGTTCTTTAATTTTGATGATTTCTTTAGCACCGTTGTGATTTGAAACTCGATGAAATGAAAAAGCTACTAAAAAGAGACAAACACGCACATCTATAGGATTTAGCCTACGAGAGAACTAACTAACTAACTAACTAACCATCACGCCGTTTCCCCGCAGGGGTAGGCCGAGAGGACAGACCGCCAAACAACTCGATCTTGGCACACACTCCTTGCTTCGTTCACATTCATACATCGTCTCATCGTCTCTACGAGAGAACGAGGCAGAATAATCCTCTTTTTTCCTCTTCGTGCGGTGCTTCGTAGCCTCTCGCTCTTGTCTACTTTAATTTTCTGGAGATTTTACTTCTACCGCGTGTGAACTTTATACAATTCTTTTTTTTAATTCTTTACAGATTAACCGTAAAGCAAACATTTAAAGCGCGGTATACCCGCTCAAAAATATGAAAATTAAGAGATATGTAAATGCGAATGTTAGAGAGCGCGCGCTAATATTAAAAACGATAATATTTAAGTGAAAATTCTGAAAATATTTAGTTCAAAATAGAGCAAAATCTCGTAGGGATTGTCTAAAATATCATTTAAAGAAACACTGCGAAGTTTTTTATGCATATAACTTGTAAAATAACTGAAAAAAACGTGTACATAATAATTTTCGGAACATCCTTTGCGATTTTTTTCTATCGAGGGAATTTTATATAATTGCCGTTTCGGTGCGAGGATTGTATAGATATTATCTTCAAATGTAACATATTTTTAAGAGCTTTAAAACTTTAAGTATTTAAGAAAAATTTGTAATATATCTGTAGAAATGCGGGATGCCGCGGCTTGAAAGCTAAACCTAACGGTTGTTAATTCACAACATTACGTTGTGAATTTTGACGACCATTTGACGACCTCCGTGGTCCCGAGGCAAGACTCTCGACTCACAATCCGAAGGTCGCGGGTTCGAACCCGGCGTGCGCAAATAAATTTTATTTGAATAATTTGTGTTATTTCACAATGTATTCATTTAAAATAATATAAAGTATATTTGCTGCACGTTCCAGAGTGGAAGATACTCTCAGTATCGCCCTGGTGTAAGATCACCATTCAGAATTGAAACGTTGCTTGAAATGGCTTTAGCCGTGTTTAGTGACCAGATCTGAATAGCCAGGTACTTTCCCACCTTCCTCTTCCCTATCTCCTTCCTCTCCCCACTACCTTCAGCCTCACAACATACCCCGATTGGGGATGCCATAGTCTCACTGTCTCCAGACGGGAGCAGTTGGGACTCTTGTGCGGTATTAACTGTAAAAAAAAAAAAAAAAATTACGAATGAAATATAATTTTCAAAAATGAAAAATAAGTCACCAAAAAATTATAAAAAGTATTTTGAAGCGGTGTTCCTATTGAAAAATTCAAGCAGTTGTTTTGTCAGGAGAATTACTGAAAGGAAAACCGTTAAAAAAATCAGATGGAAAACAATAAATATCAAGGGTCCGAGATCGGAGAAAGGTGAATGATTAGTTGAAAGTTGATAAACCGAATTTTCAATATGTAAAAAGTACAAAACGTAAAATATCCAATCATCTTTGTTTGCTTTAGGGGCGTCGGGGGTATTTTCATTCACGCTTATTTATTTAAGATTCTAATTTGAAAGAAACTTCCACACCACGCGCAAACTCCGTAATGGAAACAAATTTCTATAAAAAAAATTCTTCGGCGGCGATATTTTGTTTCGCATTACTGTATTAGTCAAACGTCCACGCGCCACCTACGCAAAGCCTCCTTCTCCAAACTAAACAAAGAAAATCTTTAACTTAGTACCTATAAGTAAGTTTATTCCCCTGGTGTAAGCAACGTATATTTTGTATCTAAAACATATTTATGGTTTTCCCATCCGATACTTCTAAAAAGTTAACTTGGTCCAATTAGTTTTACCAAGCTCGATTCACCATCTTTACCCGCAGTTACCCTTTGGTGCTCGTGTCTATCGAAACGATATATTTTACTCGATAAGTTGGTAGAGTCGAGTTCAGAGATTCTTTGAAACTTTCGCACTTCTAATGTAACCAGGGCTGGGCAGTATTTGAAATACAAATAAATACGTATTTTGTATTTGTATTTCAATTACTTCTTAAAAATATATTTTGTAATTGGTATTTCAATTACCTGATGCTTAGATATTTTGTAATTTGTATTTCAAATACTTATTGCTTCAAAATACATTTAACGGTGTTATAATTATATTAGATATAATATGTAAGTTTTAGAGATAAATAAAATATACATCAATAAAAAATAATAATGATAATGAAAAATAAACTGACATACATAAAACATAGACTAAAAACGCTAGAATCCAGAACAATGTTAACATTTAGAGTTGGCAACACTATACAACAAAGCAAGTATCTTGTCAATTGTTCTTTTTCATCGTTTCGCGGTATTTATTCATGAAGATGTGAGTCAATTGATAATGGATGATCAAATTCCGTCAAAACCACAAAACTTTACAAGTGGAGCGGAAATGAGATGTGTCTTCTGAGCAATATGATTGATCAATTTTTGCACGTCTCCGTTTCACTCTGCTCAGCTTTGCTTCTATGGGAACGCACCCTTATGTAAGGGCATTTACGAAAATATATTGCAACAAAAGGTTCTACCAAAACCTAATGTATTTTGTACTTTGTAATTTGTATTTTGTACTTGAAATGCAAAAAAATTGTTAAAATACCGTATTTTGTATTTCAAATACACGACTTGAAAGTATTTTGTATTTCGTATTTTAAATACAAACGAAAAAGTATTTTTAGTTTGTATTTTAATTACAGCAAAGCTTGTATTTAGCCCAGCCCTGAATGTAACCCGTCCTTTCTTCTTTACGACTTCTGTCCAATTCCCTTATCCCGTAATAGCCTTTCAATCAATTGCTCGGAACATTTTCTTTTCCATGATGTATTGTTGGAAGTGATTTTTAAGTAAAAATATTTTTATCGGTGTTTTAGATTACCAACGTGTTTCAATTAAGCTCTCTCCTCTCTCTCCCTAGTAACCAAATTAAACAGTGTCTACTACAAGAAGGCTTATGCAGGTACTATAAACCAAAATATTATTAATATTACGGGCAGTTCTTTACAACCCACCGTGTGAATTTGATGATATTATCTGAAATATGTATTTAGGAAGTCTGCTATTAATAGCAGACTATATGTAATATTTACACGATGTTTTAATTATAATTTTATTTATAATTCGTATTTTATTACACTGTTGTTATTCTTTGAATTGTTCAATCAAGGAATCAAATAAAAGCAAAACGTTTTTAACACGGATATCATATTTGATTTTCGATTTTATTTTCCTAAATGAATGAATGAATGAATGAAATGGAATCCTGGAAGTGGAAATTAACCCACTTCCGGACATCCCGTCAGGCTGAAACTCGGCATATAGACTCATTGTCGACAATAATGCATTTTATCAACTTGGTGGCAATTACGCGAATATACGCAGACATATACGCATTTCTCTGAAATTGAATGGCATTACATTTAAAACTTTGCAGCAGTTAATTAGTTAATTAGTAGCAGTAAATAAATCTTGGTCATATCCAATTCCGTTATGGCCTGGGTATTAGTCAATCTTTAGGGCAAAAAATTCAATCCTCAGTAGAACGAAATAAAAATAAAAAACTTTTAAAAGACATTTTAAAGGTTCACAGCAGTAAAGAGTCAGTTCCTATGGAGGAAAATTTAATCCTCAGTCAAATAAATAAAAAATAGATGTACGATAGTACAAAAACTTTGTTTTTCACGGGCTGATGTTTTTATAATTATTAGACATTTATAGATTGATAAGTGTACTTCACAGCTGCACTGATGAATATGCAAAGAAATGAAAAACCAAAATTGTATATTTTATTCTCCGTGTAAACCTTTTTAAACTTTTACAATATGTTTTTTCATTCAATGTTACATAATATCTTCTTTTTACAGCTGCTAAAGTACCTTTTTTATGTGAATACTTCACAAGAGTCCCTGCTACTCCAGTCTGGAGCCAGTGAAACTATGGCAATTGGTGGGGCCTCTCTGCTCATGTCTGACAAACTCAGCTTTCTCCGATCAAAATCAGAGTTTGAAAATATGTATCGAGGGCAAAGATATCAATGTGTTTTTTTGCCTTTATTTCAAAAAACGAAAGTGGAGATTGCTGCCTTTGCTTCTACACACCTCAATTGGTGTGTGTTGTGAGGCAGAAGGTATAGGGGAGGGGAAGTAGATGGAAAAGAGGAAGGCGGGAAAGTATTTGGCTTTTCAGATCTGGTCACCAAACACGGCTAAAGCCATTGAATAGTGGTCTTACATCAGGGTGATATTGAGAGTATCTTTCACTTTGGAACCTGCCGCAAATATATTATATATATTTTTTTCTGAATTAATTGTGAAATAACACCGGTAATCACGCCGGGATTCTATCCCGCGACCTTCGGATTGCGAGTCAAGAGCCTTAACCCCCGATCACGGAGGCCGTCGAAGGGTAAGGCCCTATCAGTTATCGGAAGATTATTAAATAATAATAAACCTTCTCTGCAAAGCAATTTTGCCGAGTTACAGAGTAATATCAGCTGACGATTTTCCCAAACCAAAAAAATCTGAAAAGCGTTATTTGAAATTGAAAATTGCAAATTTTCACGTAATGACCGGGCACTTGTAGCCAATAAATAAGCTGTCCGCAGAACATTGCGACCCAAAATAATGGCTAAAACGGTTGTTTGAAAGTATGTACGTTCTTACCCGGGGTACCGGATTGGCATCCTGAACCCCGCGAACACAAAGGCGCTGCGCCGGCGAGCGGCATAGCGGGCGAACCAAACCAGGGCTGCGATTCTCCAATAACGATCAAGAGTTACGCTTTACGCGCTATTTACGAATAAAAATTATGTCTCCAACATAATCATGAATGTGAATATTGTCTACGTTTCTGATGTTTTTGACATTTCTATGGTGTGAATTTGAAATTACGAGCGCACTTTCTTCCAATGGCGGGTATATTATTCAAGATCATAAACAGCTAGTAACAGTAAAACAATTAATTATGAAGTTAATTTTCGTATGAAAACCATCCACCCAGTGAAATATTACATACCTTCTTGATCTCAAAATTTCTGCTTCAGTGTGCTCTACATTATTACATTAGTACTTTGCCTACGCGCGTAACGATTCGCGGCGAATTCGCTCCTTCTGAACAGGCACATATAGTTGATAGTCCGGTTTTACTTGAATTGATAAGCTTCCGAATACCACTTCGTAATACTAGAAGTCAGGATTTATTTCAGTGCAGAAATTCCGGGACTAACTACAATATGTATTCCTCTTTGCTCAGAATACTAATGGAGGGTAACAATTATACCAAGTCAGTGGACATCTTCAATTTATCTTTAAATAAATGTAAAATATTGTTATTGAGGCAGTTCTGCCATAGGTCACCCCAAGTGGTTGGCTACGTTTGGTGATTTAGCAGGGGTGCCCGGGTTCATGGGGTGAGGTTTATCTAGGACTTGTAGGCGGGTGACCAAGACACACCGAACCCCAGATTCCTACACACCCCTTAAACCCTTTTCCTTCCCAGAACTCTCCTCTCCTCCTTTCCTTAAAAAAACCTCCACACAGCATCCCCAAAGATGATATAGGCCCTGAGGGAAATCATTTTCCTCAGGGCCTCCTGTGTGGAGCTCATGTAAAAAAAAAAAGTTCAGTTATGTACAATAAATATGTATTTTTCTAACTATATATGTAAAAGCCGCGAAAAAGGGCGTTTATTAATAAATAAATAAATATACATACACCTCGGCGTTAACTGGTTTGACCCACTCGTTGTTCGAGTGGAATGACTTTTGACGTTTGGCGTCTAAGTATGTACCTTCAACGAGACTCGAGAATAACAAAGTCGACCAATATGCGTACTTTCGAAGGCGATTGCGAGCGGCCTCGATTGGAGAATCGAGTCCCTGGACCCGACTAATCCGTGGCTCGGGAATGACCCAAATACCTACTATTCTACGTCCGTGACAAAGTTATATTGTCCACAATATTGTGGAATCACCATAACTAAATCATTACTTTTCGCGAATGCGGGCCGGATGTTCTGAATACAACCCGTCTTACTAATTCGATTACCACACGCCGCACTAAAACGTCCGTATGGTAAGACTGGCTTAAGGCCGTTTTAACCATACAATTTCAGTGGTAATAGGGCAAGTTTTTCACTGTTCCGGCCTATACTCGCCGCGCTATATCTACACGGCGTTTATAATTAATGCAGAAAGTTTACATCATTGGTTCTAAATTTACCCGCCTCGGAACAGACTTTGTCTAATGAGGTGGGTAAAGCAAAACTACGTTCATAAATGAAAATAAAATAAACGCCCGGGTTGCCGGCACTGAAACTGAAGCATAAATATACAAGTCCCAGCAGAAATCGAATGTGACGTAAATTTTCTAGTATCTTCTGTCTTTTTCGTGTTCAAACAAGCCGCGTGCGAAGGAAGAGGACAAACGTCAATGACGTTTGTCCTTTCAAGCCTCGCTGGGACTAATTTAAAAAGTTATTTTTTATCAATTTGTACAAGGGTCCAACTACTCTGGGCTCGGGAAATATTCAAATGTAATTCAGTAAGTTTATATACTCGAAAGTAAAGGTACCCATCGACAAACTGCTAAAAAGTAGTTTATTGGGACTTTTCTTTTTTCTGTGTAATATTTTATGTCGTATTGTATTACTTTGTATTTATAATAAATAAATTAAACCTTGAAAAAAAAAATGCCAATGACAAATTTACATGTTTAGTACCTACATACTATCATTATAAACCTGTCAAGAGACTTTCATTTAATTCAATTTAAAATCGAAATGTCGCCGTCACTTAAACACGACAGTAAGTTTACCCGCTCAAGAAGAAGAAGATGGAGAGATATGTAATTACTAATATTGGAGAGAGCGCGCTTATATTTAAAACGATAAAATTTAAGCGAAATTGTGAAAATGTTTAATAAATTACGACTCCTTTAAAAAGACCAAAAATCTGGCGGGGAACATCTAAAATTGCATTTAACGAAAAACTGTGAATTTTTCATACATATTACTTATAAATAAGCGAAATTAACGTGAATTTAAAAATTTTCGGAGCATACTTTACGATTTTTTTCTATAGAGGGAATTTCATAAAATTTGAGTTTCGGCGTGGAAAACGTCCAATTATTATCTTCAAAAATAACATACAGTTTTTTAAAATTTATAAAAACTTCAAATGTTTAAGGGAGATCTGTAAGATATCGGTAGAAATTCTGGATGCGGCAACTTAATGACCAAATCTGAGCATTTAGTCTCCTCCCAGTTTCCTTAAGTCACACAAAAAACTAAAATTGGGAATTTCAATGGGAATCAAAATTGATCCGAGCACGTGTGACTCCTCTAAGCAAAATTATTATAAAACGTATTACATTTTTCCTCCGTAATGTATATTAACATTTGTCAATAGTTAAATTCCTTCAAAAAGTAATGTGCTTTTTACTTGATATATCTACAATACTCATGGATTCATTGGTACCATTTCAAGTAACAACCTCGAAAAAGTCAAATTCTTATACCCAAGTGTATTTTTTTGGCCAAATAAATTAAATAAACAAGCAATGAAAGTTTGGTTATTTTTTGTGATTTAGGATAATTGAATAATTACAAATATTTTTTTTATTATTCGATACTCAGTAAATTTGTGGAATATTTTTGTATAACTCGGTACCTATTGAGCATTTGGTTCAAAAAAACTTGAGTACGTTTCATCACATCAGTGTATAGTGTTATTATCCTTTACATATTTCCAATTCAATATTATATTATCAATTTTAAACTTTCCACCGGGTGCCCACTTGAAGAAAATTGCTTCTTGCAGCACCACACTGTGGCCATTCAATATAAGGTTCTAGTGAACCATAAATCTTGGGAACGAAACCAGAAATCTACTGCGTAACTTTACCGCTTTAGCGTTACTTTTTTTCAGAAATGCATATAAATGTTATATCCTACATTTTAAGTTCGGTTGCATTGCTGAGAAAATTACTTTAAAGAACATGTTTGTAATAAATTAATCTTAATATATAAAAATTAATGTTTCTTTGTTTGCCCCTTATGCTTTCCTAAATCACTCATTCGATTGCAGAAACTTTGGTGATTTGATGTGCACATGCCCGTAATGGTTTCTATATATTATAGTGAGCTTTGGCGTTATGAAATTGTTTCCTATACATTCATCGATAAAACTTTGTTGATTTGTTGTGCGCACCCCCGCAAAGGTTCCTATTCATAATGATGAGCTCTGACGTAATGAAATACGTTTAGAAAATTTACAATTTACGGACGGGTTTAAAAATATGTGTATTTGTTTAAAAGATACATGCGGGGAGAAACAATTTAAATTTTGTGTGACGTGGCAAGGCAAATTGCGCGAGAACCCGACTCACTAGTATTACGTTTACTTTATATAAATGTACTTTATAAGTAATAATACTTTATTATTCACATTTTGCGATGAAATGAAAAACATAACATTTAACATCATGTTTCGTTAGTTTCTTATCAACGATTTATTTATTTTGATATATTTAAATAATTTTATACTTCTTTTCCGAAATCGAAACACAACGCCATCTGCTGGATGATCACCCAAGTGTTGTGTTGTTAAATTAACTCACACCCTTATCTGTTAGAAACTTATGAAACTTACAAATAATTATAAAGCTATAACAAACATTTGATTCGAATAATAAAAATTGAGGTCAATAATCGAGATATTAACCATCCTATCTTTTAAGTTGGACCAAATTACACACATTAAGTCAATTTTCATCAAAATCGGTTAAGTAGTTTCGGAGTTTATCTCGAACAAACATGGTGACGTGAGATTTTATATATACCTTGCCATGCTTTGCTGTGACGTGAAATCGAAACACAACGCCATATATTGAATGGTTACCCAACCTGGATATCAAAGTGTTGTGTCGATAAATTAACTCCGCCGCCACCGCCATCTGTTAGAAACTTATACAACTCACAAATAATTACAAAGTATTGTCCTACAACAAACAATTCATTCGCAATAATAAATATTGAGGTCAATAATCGAGACGAAAACTATCCTATCTTTTAAGTTGGACCACATTACACAAGGTAAGCTATTTCATCAAAATTGGTTCAGTGGTTTCGGAGTTTATCTCGATCAAACATAACGACGCGAGATTTTTATATATAAAAGATAAATATAAAGACACTAATAACGATTATATTCGAAACTAGTTGGCATGTAAGTAAAAAAGTGTTTTACATAAATTTGTTGTATTTCATAAAAATAATGTTTAGCAAGTTAGTTTTAGTAACCCCACGAGCGTAAGCCTATTTTCAGCTACGTTACAAAATAATTATTTACATTATGCTTACCTAGTGGAAATCAGACTGTTTAATTCCAACAGTAAACCATAGTGTCTACTGTGCTTAAATTGCCTATTAATTAACAAACTGTCACTGAACGCAAGCCCCAAATACCTACGCCGTATGATTTGTCGTCGGGGTAATTAAATCCGCAGGGCTTTGCAAAATAAGATTACTGAATAACAGTTTAACGCCTATTTTAAGCACGGCCCCTGCTTGTACTAAGGAATTTAATCATTATAAAACCCTGGAAGACTGCTGCACTTTATAGTATACGGACATTATAATTTTATTTCAGAGATAAGCCAAACATAAAAAACAATCAAGCCAAACTAAGAAAACTTCTTTATCCCTGTTTCTTTCATTTGACAGATTAAATAGAATGTACTGGACACACTCTTTGTATTGGCGTGCTTGGCGGTGGCCGGACAACTCAGAATGAAGTCAACACAACACCACCTTTAAAATTCATCACGATAAAAAAATATTATAAAATTAAAGCGTGCAATTCACACGCGGTAGAATTGAAAACTTTAGAAAACTAAAGTAGAAAAAAGTGGGAGATTACAAAGCTCTTTTTTTATAAATGTAAAGGATGATTTTTTCATGTTTTTTGTCGCCGAGTTCCAGTGCACCTTATCAATAACACAGCTCAACAAAAAATACTTTTTTTTGTTGCCCTGGATATCTCTTCGGATTTTTATATGTTCAAGTACCCAGTTAACGGATATATTCATGAAAGTACTGAATTTGCTTTGGTTTTTATGATTTTGGCATATCTTATATCATTACATGGTATAACGTAAAGTCGCTCCCGCTGACTGTACGATTATATCTTTTAAACTACGCAACGGATTTTCATGCGGTTTTCACCAATAGATAGAGTGATTCGTGAGGAAGGTCTTAGGCATATAATTTGTCAAGGTTTCGTTTAAATTGGTTGAAATATATAATATATGCGGGCAGCAGGCAGCGGTCTGCGGGCAGCGGGCAGCGGGCTTGCAAGCGGGCGATGTGGATTTGATATATGTGCAAATTAACAGATGGCGTTGGTTGTAAAGGTTGGGTAATGGCGTTATTAGTAGATGGCGTTGTGTTTCGTTAGCCAAAGCGACGTGTTTTTGTGTGTTGTGTTTGCTAGTTTAAAATAATTAACAGCGTAAGTTGGCTCTTCAGAACACGAGTTATTAATAAGTGTTTAGTTTTTTGGTGAAATTCGCTTTCTGCGACTTTATTTCGCGCAAACAGACTCACGTGACCCCCCCCCCCCCCCCCCTGCATGCCTCATGTGTGGCCTTTGAGAGAATCCTTAACTGTTGGTAAAGCCAATGTAATAAATGAGCCGTCGTTGAGTAAAGAAAAAATCATACTTCCGCCACTACATATCAAGTTACGTACGATGAAACAGTTCGTTAAAGCATTGGACAAGGAGAGAGAATGTTTAAAATACATTTGTAAAACATTTCCTAAGCTAAGTACGGAAAAGTTATAATATTCGATGGTCCTCAAATTCGGATATTAATGAAAGATACAAATTTTATAAAAGTTGTGACTGATCTTGAAGGTGAAGCATGGAGGAGTTTGTGTTTGTGGTGGAATTTTTTTCAGGTAACCATAAATCACCAAATTACATAGACATTGTACAACAATGTTGGAAAGCTTTGCCCCCGAGATTGCCCCAAAAGTATGGAAGAAAAGCTTATAAAATGTGTTTTTTTGAAGTATAACATAAACTTTAAAAAGTTTTCTCTCTTTTTATTTTTACTTATATTAATTAAACACTAAAACAAAACATTAGTAGTTTTTTTAATAAAAAATTGAATTTAAAAAATATACTAGTTATTTCATTTTGTTTCTTTGTAGTGTAATAAGAAAATTAAGATTTAAATAAAAACCAGAGCCAAAATTCCAAAATCATTCATAGTTTCATAAACTGTAGGCATAAAATGATTCAGAACCACTTTCATATCAAAGGCAACAAAACCACTGCTGACCAGTGTAATTGATTAAATAAATTACGTTAGGTTAGGTTAAGGAATATTTTTTATTATTTTTTTTCAAAGCTTTTAATGACTTTTCAAAGAGATGTTGAATTAAATTGATTCTGAGTTGGCATGAAACCGTATTTGGCATAGTTAGCAAACAATAGCCATGTGAGGACAGTGTTTTTGTCAAAATATTGGCAAATGGTAACACTTTACTTGGTTATTCGTATTCATGTATTGGGCGTATTTGGCAACAATCGCCATGTGTCTATATTTGCATATTCTGCAATCATGGTCAATACCAAACATGCGTTACCGCGCTCTTGTCTGTTTTCTACGCACGTCAAAGGAGTCGAATTGGAAAAAAAGTAAATAAACTAGTGATGATCAACCTTTCTAACTGGAGGGCCAATTTATTTTCAATATATTTGCTGGCCGCAGGGGGTAGGATACATACAGGTTGACATGGTTAACTTTGCAGTCGATGGTGTCGAAATCACATTAATTACGACGAAAATTTTATAACACCAAGACCAAACCAATAAATGTAAAGTACTTGCAGTTTTGGCAACCGATTATAAAAAAGACTGACAAAAATTTGTCACGAGGGCCTTTAAAATTTCATAATATGGATTTTGGAAGCAAAATAATGACGGCCTCGATTAACAATCCGGAGAACGCGGTTTGTTTGTTCGATTAATTTGCAATCATACATAAAGATGGCAGCCAATAAAAATATGCGTTAAGAAAAATGAAGATAATATGGGTGGTTCTTAGTCGAAGTATGGTACAGTTAAAGGTGAACAAATTGGATATCGACACCTTAGCTCAGTGGACAAGAGCACCCGCCCGGAAAGTAGGGAGGTCCTGGGTTCGAGTCCCAGAGGTGTAAATATCTTTTTCTGATTTTTCTGTTTCCAGATTTTCAATTGAGTTTCGCTCATAATGTCTTCATTTAATTAAATATTACAATTTGAGGTTTTACTCATAAAAGCTAAAATAAAATGAAAAATAATAATAACAATTAAAATTTATTTTTAAATCATTTGGGAGCACACTGTAAGCATAAAACACAATACAACAGGAAATCATTTCGAAACTGCTTAGTAATATGTTTTTATAACAAAAACTCTTTTCCGTACTATTACACATGACTTCACTTTTGGGAACAGGAATCGAAGTAAATGAGAAGTTCGATCTCAACATCCTGCCTTCCCCTCCCCACCTTCCCCCACTACCTCCTTCATTTTAGATTTAGCGCGGTGACTCTCATATTTCCGATATCATATGGGGGAATCTTGGATATCGATTTCATTCCGATGAGAAAATGAAATATCCAGTCCTGTCAAGACCTGACGTCAGGGAACAAAGTGCAAAGTTACCAAACTATCTCGAAAACTTTAAGGAGCACGACGTACATTATAATAATGTTTGCCAATATCCGGATTAAGTTTGTGAATGTAAAAAATCGTTTTATGCACATTTTTCAACATCTAGATGTTTTCTGAAAGACTATGTATGCCCCAGATATCCATTTAGATGTAATCAGTTATGATCAAATTCTGCCAGGCTAATATTGCCTGTTTACGGGAACCGTAAAATCAAAATTACACAAAGACACCATCAATAACAGCCAATAAAAGTATTCAACAATCATAAGAACAAACAAAAAATTAAAAAGAGCAAGACACGCAATAATAAAAAGGTAACGGTCGCAACTAAATAAATTAAAAATTGTCGATGATAACGTTGTTAATTCTAAATTTGAAATATGAGATTGACAAAAATGACAAAAATAAGAAGTCCAAATGGTCAAGTTGCTGGGTGAAGTCCTTCAAATTTGGAATCGCGATTCAATTTAATAATGTTCTTTTTAGGTTTTCCGTTTATTTTTCAGCTTTCTAACAAAAACAAAATAACTATTATTAAATTAAATTATTTTGGATCCATCCATTACACAAGCTAGAACGACTTAAAAAGATTTCCTGGTAATATTGATAACGGTTCTCTTGGTGCTTTTGTAGGCTTGTTTCTTTTTTCACGCGCCTATTGGCAGGCAACAAACTGCATTTCCTGCATAATGAGCATTGCACACGGCAGTTAGGCAACCAGCTAGCTAATCGGCAAAAATGCAAACCGCGTATTGAACCAACATGCAATTGTTTTTATGTACCGCTCGACAGAAATCGTATTGAAAAAAATCATTTCTAATGAAAATGAAAATACTTACTCTAATTCGTGCGGTCAAAACCCGCGCCGGTAGGCAATTCAATTCAGAAAATCTCAAAAACTGATTGAAAACTCTTTTCTGTCTGATGATTTAGTTAGATACAGCCTATTAAAGGAGAACTTTAAAATCTTAATTTTGGATTTGAGATCAAAAAGATCCCAACCAAAATGAAAATTTATTTTTGTAATCAAAAGGTATACCAAATATCTAGCATGGATGTGAGTCACTCTATCTATGTTCGCTTTAAATTATAAGACTATAGGCCATTAAATATTTTAATGTTTCATGATTTCAGAGGCAACTTGGGCAATTATTTGTGAGTTTTTTTTATGAATATTCTTTCTACAATTTTTAATAAACGCCATATAATGCGATTCTTGATTTAAAAATTTCTCTTTATCTCTCGATTTATCTCTCTCTTTATCTCTTTCTCTATCAACTTGGGCAATTATTTGTGAGTTTTTTTGTTACATGCAACTTATGTGAATGAATTGAATACTAACACTTTTTTATGAATATTCTTTCTACAATTTTTAAACGCCATATAATGCGATTCTTGATTTAAAAATTTCTCTTTATCTCTCGATTTATCTCTCTATTTATCTCTTTCTCTATCAACTTGGGCAATTATTTGTGAGTTTTTTTGTTACATGCAACTTATGTGAATGAATTGAATATTAACACTTTTTTATGAATATTCTTTCTACAATTTTTAATAAACGCCATATAATGATTTGCCATATAACGATTCTTGATTGAAAAATTTCTCTTTATCTCTCGATTTACCTCTCGTTATCTCTTTATCTATCAACTTGGGCAATTATTTGTGAGTTCTTTTGTTACATGCAACTTTATTTTTATTTATTTATTTATTTCATTTTCATTTAGTAAAATATTTACACATTTATGTACATTATTTATAAAATGTTTTGACTCTCCAACTAGGATGATTCCCGTTTTAGGACAGTCAAATTAGGATAAGTGTGAATATATATGGACCATGATTTATACAAAAAGAGAGAAAATTGAGGAAATGAAAAAAAGAGAAAGAATAAAACATAAAATTGGAAAGTTAAAAGCGTATTAACATATTACTTAAAAAAAAAGGTTTATATGTATAGGTACTTGAAAAAAAAGGGCTTAAACATATAGTTCACTTGTGTATGCATGGCATACAACAGTATGCCATAATAATAATAAATAAAAGGAATAAAAATATTTTTACGCTTAAACATAAAGGGAACTGGTGTGTGCATTTCATAATGTAGTCCTATTAATGAGAACTATAAAGAGAACAGAAACAATAAAATAAAATAAAATAAAATAAACAATTAAGGTATGATTATTACTGTTGTATGCTTTGCATAGTTATCAAAATAATAATAAAATAAATTTACTTATAAATGGCGTTTGCATTACAAGATAATAGGCTTAAATATACATTTTGTATGAATATGAAATAAAAAAAGAGAAGTGATAAAATAAAATAAAATATCCAATTAAAACATAAGATTAACTGCTGCCTTGTAGAATTCTAATTTAAAAGTAATAGGTACGTACATACATGCACATAATATAAACAATTAGAATATAAAAGGTATCTTTTGCACAGTTTATTTTTAATCGGAATTTTTGTTATTGACGAATATGTGAATTATTAAATAATATAATTAAATTATATAAAATATAATAGAATTATAAAATAAATATGTGAATATGTTATTGACGAACTTATGTGAATGAATTGAATATTAACACTTTTTTATGAATATTCTTTCTACAATTTTTAATAAACACCATATAATGCGATTCTTGATTTAAAAATTACTCTTTATCTCTCAATTCACTTTCTTCCTTTTTATTATTTATATTTTTTTACAATTACATAGAAAAGAATGTGTCCTTACTGGGGTATCCCGTTCTAAGTCAGATTGTACATGTTTTCAGGGATGAATTATAAGTAAATACCTTTGTTAATATTACAAAAGAATTACAAAGTTATATTTAAAAGAAAGCACAAAACAAGCATTAATCTTTGTTAGGTTGCGAGGTTGTATTTATATTATTCCTTCCCGTGTCCATAATCCATATATTAAAGCTTCTTTTGAAGTCGGCTATTTTTTAATGGTTTTTATTGCAATTGGGAACAGTATACTAAATAATTTTATAGAGAAATATTGCATATTTCTTTGCCCAAAATTTTGCGTTTTAGTTGTAGATTGGTGGAATGTACGTCGCAATGTGGAACTTGTAAACCGACCCGAGATTTAAGAACCGTTCTCATCTCAGGCAAAATAACCTACTGATATTCTATGGACTTACGTTATAGTTACCACACTACGTAATAATTTAATATAATATATCTTATAACTTATGCCATAATGTACATATACAGTGTGTAAGTAGGGAGCGAAAAAACTTTTTTTATAAATTTCGCGTTTCCTATATTACCAATTGGTGCCTTGGTAGAGCAGTGAAAATTACGTAAAAAAACATCAAATTCTAATTTCATCTTCAGGCAGCGCACTCACCATACATTCTTAAAAAAAGTGATATTTTTCTGATATTGCAAGTAGACAAGCACCTCGGTTTGCCGAGTTTGACGTCGCAAAAACATTTTATTTTCATTCATCTAACTTATCCCTTCTCCTACCTGCCCTTTGACACTATCTTGAGCTTCCACAGATGCAGTCAATCAGTTACAGCAACAGAAAAAATATGGAGCGCACTTTCTTTGAAATAACCGCGCGAACTCGATTGTGATCCGTTTGTAAAATGCCTAAAACAAGAAAAGATTCTCGAAGAAAGCAAATACTTTGTGGCTTGACATTTTACAGAATGAAAGAATTTCTTTGTTTAATACCACTTTATTTAAATTTATATTTGTCGACCGCTTTCGGTCGAACTCGACCTTCTTCAGGACAATAAACATATAAAATAAATTACAGTACAGAGTTAAGATAAAGAGGTAAACACAAAAGAAAGGGAGAACATACAAGAGAGGGAGAGAACATCAGATAATGGTTGGGGGAGGGGTAGGAGAAGGGGTCAAGGGAGGGTGGCGGTTACGGAGGGAGAAAGGGAATAATTTTAAAATGACTGTTGGCTAATTCTAATTGTTTGTTTAAAATTTGGCAATTATTTTTCTTTTAGAAATATTAAAATCACAGAATTCTTTTTAGAAATAATCTAAAAAATTAAATTCTGTACACTTGTAATTTTTTTTAAATATTTCTAGCCAAGTCCAGTTGAATGTCTTCAATATTGTTTTTAAATAATGGTTTATTTTATTTCTTTGACTGATTTTTATAGCAAATTTCCAATGGTGAGGTTGAAAGGCATGACAGGAAGATATTAAGATTGCTGGATCCCAACTTGAGCACAAAAGTGTCACGCAATACTGGTTATTAAAAACACTTTATAAATAAACCAAGTATTTTTAATAAAGGAAAAAACGATAACATTAAATAAAATATATTGTTAATATCTCACTGCTATAAAGCTTGTCTTGCTTTTCGATAAAAATGTTAGAATTTAGAAAATAATAAAATGGTTCAAAGCCCCAACTATTTGTGTGAAATCACCAGTAGCCGGTGTAATATCACACCACGCTACTCCGTGATTATCTCGTTGAAGTCGTCGGAAATTCTAAGGAAATTCTCAAACATTTTTAAAACCAAATAAAATTCGAATCCATTCCGCGGGAATCTTTCCGGTGACATCTTGATAAAGAGTTGGCGCTCTACTTTTAGACTGAGCGGTTGCGGGAAAATTTATCCTTCTATATTGGATAGGATAAAGCAAAATAAGAATAACTAATAAAACACAAGTACACTAAAAAATATTGGCTTCGTTAGCCGTCGGTGAAATATGTTTGTGAGGAGATTAAAAGTTGACCCATCTTAAACAGACTGTTGGAACACACAAGCTATGCGAAATAATGCAAAATCAAAAAAAACATGTGTTTTGGTTTTTAAAATTTGATGATTAAATTAGAAGTATTATGGCAGCTAAATTAAATACTGAAGCTAATTAAATACTGCAAGCAGAACACTTCTTGGCCATAGAAAATACCGATCATTTTTTTATCAGCTTTTAATAAGTCTAGAAACAAATAAAGTATTAGTCTATAACACTTTCAAGTGCAAATTCTCCTACTTAGAAAACTCTTTTCGGATACGGTTATATTCTATGATGTGGCAAATGCAGTTTTTTTATAAAAATTGTAAAAAAAATATGTTTTTGCCTGAACTTCACAAAAATTAACATGAACTTAGGCGATGCAGGAAATTAAAAGAGGCGTTAACCAACAGCAAATTTCATCCTTCTGCAATCCATAGAAGCAATGAAAGCTCATCAAATTGTCCCACTCAGTAGCCGCCCGGATTTCGGGCCGAATAGACGTGCATTGCTCCTTGCGTCACTTTGTTCTATAAAAATGTACTATCGAAATAACAAAACACCGTTGTCGGGTATTGATTGGTCAACGCTAAAGTCGCTTGCTCCACCCAATTCCGAATGGGTCGAGGACTAAGGGATCGTATCTACAGTCTAGTCTAGTCTAGTCTCAGTATATGTATGTTCCTACCTGCTTCATCGACGATCTCCTTCTTTCTCACGCTTTCTTGTATTAAAGCGAAAAAGACAGAAGATACTAGAACAATGACGTCACGCACAAACTGTTTTCTATACCAATATTAAATACAGTTTTTTTCAATTTTTTTTTTTATTTTATACCAATTTTAAATATATTCAGGTCATTAGACCAGATAAAAGTTTTCACTGATATGTTGCAAGTAAATGTTATTCATGAAAGAATTGTTTTATTTCTAATATCGCGTAAATTATAAAGTCGGTACACAAAGAGTAAAATTCAATGAACGATAATAATATGTATACGAAAAAAACTGTTATCCAAGAACTTACTCAACTATGAATTTTTAAATGTCGATTTAAGTCAAATATTATTATTGTTATTAGCGTTTCTTTCTGAAGAACGGTAGGTACAATCAATAAATAAAAATCTGGTTTTATATAAAAATGTAAGCCTTCACTAACAGAATTGAAATTCTGAATAATTATTTTATTCAAGAGTTTTTATCTATTTGAAACTGAGTTGATCAAAAACTGTACGAATATTTTTTATTCCTACACTTTAAGACAATAAAATAAATTTAAAAAATCACATAAAAAATACTTAGGACGGGTTATTTCACAGAATTTGAATAATTCATCAAATTTCGAAGTTAACTTACAGGAGATGTGAAAATTCTACTCAAGTTCTAATATTATTTTAGATCTGTGAAGTAACTAACCCAATATGATGTTATAACGGAACTTGAATAAAACAGAACATGAACATGAAAATTTACTTGTAAATTTTTAAATACATTATGTACAAATTTTGCTATAGATACTAATAAAAAATAAAAAAAATGATGAATTGCTCAAATTCTGTGAAACCACGTACAGAATTAGACTTTCTTTGTTAATAATAACTTAACTCCAATATATTTGGAATATACGTTATTCACAAAAAAAGCAAGGATATTTTTTTAAATAGTGTAATTGTTCGATATTATAGTGTTATTAGCTAACATCCTGGAAATAGGAAAATTTTTTTTTTGAAAAGACAAATAACTTCGTTTACATCACTTTACTCATTTACACACAATCTACATGTTTCGTGAACAATGTTCACATCATCAGTAGTAAATGTACACTCAAATTAAAAATTAAATACAGATCACCTATGGAGAGGAAAGGGTAAAAGGAAGGGAGAGGGGTAAGAGTGGGGGAAGTTTATTAGAATTAGGGATTACAATGTCATTAGAAGCAAAAGACCGGTTAAGTAGGAAAATGTTCAAAAGAGGGTTTATAAAAGTTTGTTGCTTATCATTTACTAGATGGGGTACCCGGCTTCGCTCAGGAAATTGATATGAGATTGAACTGACGTTCGGAACCACGACGGATCTTGCTTTATATACACAATGGGTAGCCCCACCCATACAAAAAAGGCTTCGAATGGTCTACAATGTTCCAGAACATTCCACAACATTCGAGAGTGTTTTAGAATGTTCCACAATGATCTGGGATGTTTCAGACTATTCCTGAACATTCCGCAACAGTCCAGCATGTTCCGGGATGTTCTGGAACGTCGTGGAATGCTCTCAAATCCTCTCGAATGTTCTAGAAATTTCTAGAGGGTGATACTTTCATCCATTATATCTTCAAAACACGTTCTTCGGGTAAAAACGGGATGGGGGACAGAGGGCTACCACACCATACAACTCCCTTGTTCGTACGGTGACTCGTTTCTGAGTTTTAGCGGCACACACATGTACACTTTTTTTTATATCTGATTTGTTATCAACATTTTTCCTATTTCTAAAATTTCAAAAGTATTAATCTGCGATGCCTTATAACCCGTATGAAGTATTTTTCGTCCCAAGTTTTAATCAAAAGTATGATTATTTTTCAATATATGATCTGCAAACTCAGATTCACTTTTGCCATTTAAAGCCCTGAGATATTCTTTAACTCTTACCTCAAAGTTTCTATTAGTTCTATCTACACAAAAGTAATTACAATCCTTACAAATGATTTTATAAATGTCTAATTTTTTTGTTGTTTTAATATTGCTATTTTCGTTGTTAAAGATGTATTTCTTTAATTTGTTATTCGTATAAAATGCTGGTTGAACAATACCGGGAATGTTTTTACTTATTATTTTTGAGGTAATCATTATATAAAATTCTACTCCATTGTTTATTTATATCTTTAGAAAAGGGATAGAAGTACAGTTTGAGTAAAATCTGTTTATTTTTTTTATTTAGTGTTTGATCTATTAATTAATTTAGTAGAATAATAAATACTATGAAATTACAAAGTGAAAACCTTTCAGCAGAAGTTTTCTTGGAATAAAAAGTAAAATTTATTTTTCTTGTAAAACCTATTTTAGGCCTTTCCCAGGAATCGTAATAAATTAATTAAATTGTGTGGTATGCAATTGAGGTAAACAAAAAATAATAATTTAATTGAAATACAATTGATAGGCAATGTGGAGCATTAATTTATTTCAGAGCTCAACTATAAGTTGAGCTCTGAAATAAATCCACATACTATAATAAATAATTATTGCATAACTTTGCACAATTTATTCTTTGTAATATTAAAAAAAAATCTTTTAAATAAATAAATAAAAGATAAAAATAAAATAAATTACAGATATAATTGTTTATTAATTTAAACGTGTTTTAAAATTCACAAAAACGTCGTGTTAACTAGATTATCTTATTCACAGCGTACAGGATAAAAGGGACGCTCCGGACGAAGAAGTCTTTCAGAAAGTAGATGTAATAAAGTTTTTGAAGCACGTTATTGGCATTTAATTTACTTTTACCAGCTTTATAGATAGTTCCTATTCAAAATATTCTTATTTTCGAGACAAGGTCTAGTTATTGCAACTTTCCTTTCAAAATCTTGAAATACAGACTTCGCCATCCACTTTGGAGACAATCTTAACAACTTATTGAGTCTTAACCCTATCTGACCGGCTCCCTCCATTTGCGTTGGAGGTACCCCGTGTTCCACCACTTTTATCTCGGTTAGTTCGGTTAGTTATATTAAAACAGTTAAGGGTAACGGCTGCATCTTAATTTTGGATTCAAGGCCAAAATACCCAACCGGATTGAAAAATTATTTTTTTAAACAAAAGATATAGCAAAATACGGATACATGCTACTTTATCTATTTCTATTTTAAATTACAAAATAAAGGCAAAAAAAGATTTCATTCTTGCATGATTTTGGCAACTTTGACATTTTTTTGTTTGAGTTATTATAATTATTTAAAAAATAATCTATGTTAATATAACATCGACCACCATAACACGGACATATTCCAAGCGTAGTGAAAAATCCACAAATTATATAACCATCAAAGCAACGAATAAAGAAAAAAAAAATTAAATTTCAAAAACAAAAAAAAATTTTAAAAATTTAAAATGATTGAAAATACTGTTTTTTATGTACATCTTATATTATCAATAAATTTATTTTCCAACACAAATCGGTCATTTGTAATACAAATTTACGCCCATATAATTGCTTTTTTTAAGAATTTTAATTTTTTATTGAAATAAAACTACTTTACGCAGGCTTGACTTGGGGAGTAAGCTGATGAATACGTAACGAGAGTGTTACGAAAAGTGTGATCGGGCGAGGCGAACAAAGTATAAATAAGTTTTACTTCAATCGTGTGGTCTAAAGCACACTCGTTTTTTTATAAATTTAATAATATTTTTGTAATAAACATAATAAAATTATCTTTTGTATTATGAACTCAAAAATAATTGTCAAAGTTGCCTCTTAAATCATGATTCAAATAAATAAAGTGTCACATAATCTGTACTAGATATTTGTTTTACCGTTTAAAAAATTTTTACTCAATTTGTTTGGGTATTTTGGCCTCAAATCCAAAATGTTGTTAAAATTAAGAAAAAGGCCAAGCAGTTGTTTCCTTTAAACAACAATGAATCGAGGAATATTATTTTACGGAATATAAAACCTGGAACGCTTATCACATATTGATAACCAAAAAAATTCAAATCGGTCATAATATATTCCGAGTAAACGAAATTCGCCATTTTCTGGACATTATACACTTTAGGAACAATAAAGTACTTAACTGATTTATTTGAATCCTTTCCGTCCCACTCCTCCTCCACCACTGCGCTCGCTGTATCGAACCTACCTTACGAATGTGAACCCAATTCTTCTTACAATTTCAAGTAGGTTAGTAATTTTAAAACAGTTATCGAGATTTAAGAACTCGCAACCCCCGCTTGAACGTCTAATGCTTATACCTTTGGAATATGGAATTCACCAAAATCCACTTTAGGTACAATCAAGTAACTGATTGATTCTTAACCCTTTCTGTCCGACTCCCCTATTGTGCTTGCCGTATCGGACGTACTCTTTGTGAACCCGTGTTCCGCCGCTTTCATCCCGGTTAGAAGAGTATTGAACCGGCGAGCGCCCCGGGGGGCCGCCGCGAATAAAGGGACTCGTAATGAAAACAAGGCGGCAGGAAATGAGCGGGATGTTTTCCGGTACAATACAATACGCTATCCCTATTGCTAAGAAAATTATAATTTAAATAGGTAATAATTATTTTTATTTTTTTTACTGACAGGTTAAAAGGGACTTGCATTTCGGCTGTACTGTATTTTTTTTTGAGTTGGCAACTGTATGGCCACTCTGAATACCGGATTCGAGCACCCAGACTTGAATGGGAGCCGACCGAGGACCTGCTATTATTCGACTTGTCAAAAAGGAGTATCATAATTTTCGTATTTTTTTTTTTATTGAAGTGAAAACTTTTGGAGCACGTCGTGATTTGAAACTCGATGAAACGAAAAAGCGACACTAAAAAGAGGCAAGCACATACATTTATAGGAAGTAGCCTTCTGGAAAATGAGATAGACTAAACGATCTCCTCTTTGTGCGGTGCTTCGTAGCCTCCCCACTCTTGTTCTCTTTACTTTTCTGACTAGTTTTTAGTTTTCTACTTTATTTTGAAGTGAAAACTTCTTTAGCACCGTCCTTCACCGCACTTTAGCCTCCCCACTCTTGTCTACTTTCGTTTCTTAAGGTTTCACTTCTACCGTGTGTGAACTGCACACTGAGATTTTTTTTATTAATTCTATTGCTATTGGTGATGTGCTATGCCTGTCGCACTTGCAACTCCCATGTTGAGAACAAACGCGGTTTATAACATAAGCAGTTCATAAAAAAATACAAATAACAATATAATATTATATTTAACCACTTGGAACAATAAATTTATTTTCAAGACAATATAGAATAGCCAGTCATACGTATGACGTGTGAGGGGTACCTGACTTATTAAGATAAAAGCCTCTTACCATTGGAACTGCATGATTCTAAATGAAGGCTCAATTTATAACAAAAATACACATAAATATTGTACCTACTAAATCCTATAGGCTTTTATTAACTAATATGTCGTGCTTTTACTATTTTCGAGACCGTTAAATAAAAAATATAACTTGTATAATAATAGACTATATTTAAGTAACGTTATCGCGTGATGGTCAACGAGTGAAGAGGTCTTCCATACAAGACATTTTCCTTTTATACCTTCATTCATGTCCAAAGAAAGAAACCCAAACATTATTATTTTGTTCCTATTTAAACTTGGATTCACATTCATTACATTAACGCAAATATTAATGATGTCGCAAAATAGTGTCGCGATTTGATATCGATGTTTGGAGATCGTTTTCCGATCTCGCGTGTTAAATCGACAATGGCGACCTTGTCACGTCTGAACGGGATTTAAATCCGCGAAGTAATCCCGTTTTATCGAAGCCATCCAACCTTATAGATTTATTTACATCTCTCATGTGTCGTAACTACTATCCGGCAAATCCAGGTTTGTACATTTTTTTGAAGATGGTATACAGCAAAGCATTGGAAAAGTTTTTTTTTTCAAATCCATACCATAACAGCGTGTATCCATCAGCGTCAAGCCAGGTAAGATGCTTCCGAGGCCAGGCCGGCTGACAAAGTTCTGGCTTGCGTTGGAATTCTCCAGATCGACGCTTCCGAGAATGGTTAATTCCTGCAAGGTTAGGCTTTTACACCGTGGCCCATAGGTTTTTCCTGCTAAGCACTTGCATAGTGCTTACTAACAACGTATGCAGGGGCTCTGGAGGTCTAGAATCGTTCAAATTAAATAAATGTAGCTTCGTTTGAGAAAAAAATAGAACCTTTCGAGAGCCTTAAAGGAGTAACCATCTGTTACTTATACCAGGGCGGGTAGGTGGTCGATAACCTCCAAAGTTGGCCCATAGGTTAGAAAAGTTTTTAGTTAACGACAAATCTTTTTGAAGTGAAAACTTTTTATCGCCGTTGTGATTTGAAACTCGTTGAAACGAAAATGCGACACTAAAAAGAGACAAACACGTACATTTAACCTACATAACTTATATCACTCTGTCATATTTCCATCTAAAGTGAGGATTTTTTTTTACTGTAAATGAAGTCTCTCTGTATCTCAGGGGAAATTGTAGTAAGGGGGAAGGAGACCTAAAACACCTATCGGGGGTGACAAACACGAGCTGCATGTATACCTATTTCGAATGACAACCCACATGACAAAATTAACGTACTAAAACATCAGTTGTCATAGACAAGTTTTTGATATTTTTTAAATATTTTATTAAACATTTTAAAAAATAATAATCGCTGTTACATGATAGGTTATATCTTTTGGAGTTTAAAAATAGTTTAATATTTTATGTCGTCTTATCATTTTTTTTGTAACATTATAGAAATTACGCAAGTCGAGGTGGCGGGAGACAACTGTGATTTGTATGAAACACACTTCTATCACGAGGATCTACAACTTTGGAACGTAATTTTTACTACAAGAATATAAACACATATTTTTTTTAAAACGCACACAGTCGTTACGTCTTTGGCATAGTAGATTTTAAAGTAATTATAAAATAATAATATTGATTATTTTGTTGAATTTTTCTCCACTAACTGAAAGACAACTTTTTGTAGGTTAAAAACAAGAACACACCTACTATTTTAGACTCAAGCTCATATATAAATATAAAAATAATCTAAGTACTTATAATGCAATAACTATACAGTAAAGAGAATACTACGATACAAATTTGAAGGGAAACAAATGTTTTATTTAGCCCAATAGCCCAGAGCTATGTCGCATTTACATCTACTACTAATCTCCATCCCATTTGAATTTCGTAAACACAGTTTTGTATTGGAAATTTAATCCTCGATTAGGCAAATATTTAACACGCCCACAAGGCACTTCTTGTGATATTCTATTATATGGTAATAACTACTATCACCAGAATAAGCACCATAAAATTATTATTCTTTTTACTTCCCACGAGTATCGTAAAAAGTAATAAATTATAAAAAATACGTTTTATAAAATATTAAAAAAATAAATAAATTGTAAACTGGTGATTCCCCAAAAATTAATGAATTGACACATTAAACAGAAACAAAACAAACAAAAAAATCAGAGTGTGCAATTCACACGCGATAGAAGAGAAACCTTCAGAAAACTAAAGTAGACAAGAGTGGGGAGGCTACGAAGCACCGCACAAAGAGGACACCGATAGGCTACAAAGCATCGCACTCGAATTCCAGTGAACTTTTTCGTATGCATTTGTTCATCTTATTAGTATTTGTGTTTTCTTCTTTGGAGTCGCTAGACGTCGCATTCTTTCGCGTTTTCTTTTGACTGTTAATTTGAAGTGGTTTAAAAATTAAATATTGATTTTACATTCACATTTTAGTACAGTCTAGTGATCAGTTGAGGAATGTAATGAAATACGTTTGGTAGTTTTGAACAGAAGGAATTTATTATTCTCGTATAACAAAATCATGTAGGTACACAGAGCTTCCCATTACTCATTCTAGATGGCGGTAGGTGTAACATTTTAATTATTTTATTATCATAAATTAAGAGAATGTTGTTAAACTGGAGGCAGTGGGGAGGGAAAGGACAGTGTAGTGATCACTAGTTGAGGTATGTTGTTAAACCGAATGCAGGGGGGGGGGAGTGGGCAGAATCTAGTGATCACCAGTTTAAGTAAATTGTTACAGGGGGCAGTGGGGAGAGAAGAATATGGCCAGAGGAAGGTTGTGAAGTATCTCTCTAATGTGATTAATGTTTGAAAAAATCACAAAGAGTCCCAGATTTTACCATATTTGCAAATAAACGCTTATTTGGAATATTTCTTAGATTCGTCTTATTCTTCATTCTTTATATTGCTTAGATGTACAGTGTATGAAAATCGACCACCACAACACGTGCATGTGCCTAGCATGGTGGTCGTAAAATCCCCAATTCATTTAACAAACAATTCAAAGAATAAAGAAACTTAATAAAAATAAAAAATTCAAAACTCAGTAGGTACTTAAGTAAAATATTTTAAAAAATGTTTTGCCATTCCGAAAGCTACGATAAAAAAAAAATACTTAAGCGTAGTGTACACACCACTGCTGAGTAGATACCATCCCAGTAAATGTCCACTTAGCAGCACTATAGTGTCATTAACTCAAACAAACAAAAACATTTTAGCAAAGTCATCGTGTAATTACCACCCAATGAGAATTCCGTACATTGTCGGTAGGCAAGATTCTCCAATCACCGCGCGTCGGGCCGGGGCCGTTGGGCAAAGCAGAACAATCCGTCTATTGAGGGACCCCTCCATTATATTCCGTTGATACGACTAATAACCACTTGATCACTGCCAGGGATCGGGAGAACAGTTTAATAATCATTGAATACATTCCCCGAAATGCTGAAACCAATTATCTATTTAAGCAGCTTGAACGTTATTGGTGCGTAATATCCCCCCTCTTGAATTCGTGTAGCGTAATATTGTTTAATGCGTAATAGATAAACCTCTGTGTATCGATTCTAATTCTGGGGATTCTGAGAATAGCCCGATAGATGAGTACCTTTTCTAAAGATCGAAAGGACAACAATTAATAAAGCATCATCTATTTATTTCACAAGTTTTTGAAGTGAAAACTTCTTTAGTACCGTTGTGATTTGAAACTCGATGAAACGGAAACGAGCGATATTAAAAAGAGGCAAACACATACATCCATAGGATTTAGCCAGCGAGAGAATGAGATAGACCAATCGGTGTCCTCTTTGTGCGGTGATCGCAGAATAAAATGTTATAATAATTTTTAACGTTAATAATTTTTATTAATATTTTTTAACGTTATCACGTTAAAAATTATTTAACTTATAAATCGATGAACGCCGGCTGCACTCACGAAAAAGCATGACTCATTGTCACGTTGTCACGTTCCGCCTGAGCCGAGCGTGCAAGCGAGAGCGTGGAAGAATCGTTCGGCCTGTGTTCGGCTTGTGACGCATATAGCTCTCTTCCACTCCATCGTTATTATATGACGTTATCACATAAAATTATTGTCCGACTTTACAGACAACCAATTTTTACACTTGGTAACAATATTATAATAAATAAACGCTACAATTATCCTACTCCTGATATTCTGCATTCGTCTCATTCTCTCGATATTGGTTTTCTTAAGGTTTCACTTCTACCGTGTGTGAACTGCGCACATGTTTTTATATCGTTCATAAAGGCTTAACTCTGCGAGCCAAATATTTCTGTTAAACTAAAAATGATTACACAATGAATGACGTTTTTCCTGAAAATGTAGGATTTCAAAAGCCAAAAAAATGTTATTCCCTCCAAGAAATTGTATTTCGTACTTAGGTATTTTTTATCAAAATTATTTTAATTAAATGAGAAAAAATCACTTTTTAAAATACCAATAATTTATCAAAACTATCTACAGGTTTCGAAACCAAAGGTTTCTTCGTCAGGATAAGATTAACTTTATTAAAATAACAAGAGACAAACAAGTACAGAATTAAGTTAATAATCACCTCTCCCTAGTTCTTATTTATCTATACTTGTTTGTTTTTTGTTATTTTTATTAATGTTAATCTTATCGACGAAGTAACCTTTGGTTTCGAAACACGTAGATAATTTTGATTAAATAGTGTTGTTTTACAAAGAGATTTGTTTTCATTTAATAAAAAATGACAAACAAAGGAAATTTGCAAAGATTGAAAAATATTTTTTTATTTTATCTTAGTTTTTTAATCCGACAGGACTGGGAGGGTAGTGCGATCCCAGCCTGCTATTTTGTACGAGATATACGCAATTAATATTTATAGAGAAAAATATTTTAAAAATTGTAATAAAATTTAAAAATGTAATGAGTGGTAAGGTGTACCTAATGATATAACAATACAACAAGATCATACAAATGATTTTTATCCAAAATTAAATTAATTTTAATTAAAATTAAAGTATCGTCAATCGGTGAGGTCGTCGCACTGGATTAATTTAAAATTTTGGACGCAGCTGTCACTGGGAAGCATTAATTGGATAACTTATAGTTCTGCCGTAGGTCACCCCAAGTGGTTCGCTAAGTTTGATGAATTAGCAGGAGTGCCCGGTGTGAGGAATGTCTAAGTCTTGGCAGCGGATACGTCTGTTCACTTCCTGTGTGGCGGACCGGATTTGGGGAGACTGGTTGAAGGAGACCTTTTTACCGTTTTTACCACACCAGCAGGACTCTCTCTCTCTCTCTCTCTCTTTCTCTCTCTCTCTCTCTCTCTCTCTCTCTCTCTCTCTCTCTCTCTCTCTCTCTCTCTCTCTCTCTCTCTCTCTCTCTAGGGATGAATTCAAACCTCCGTCACTCCTAAATTCACTGACACGCATCCACCCCTCATACTTTTTCCTTACCAAATATACATATCCTCCCTTTCCTTAAAAAAAACCTTTACACAATTTTTTTTCCTCAGAGCCTTCTGTGTGGAGCTATTTTTAAAAAAAATCATCGCTTATTGAGTGGAGTATGGAGACCTGAGTCACTCGGATCCACCCACGACAAAGATTTTTTTCATATTATAGCATCTAGGTAGTAATTTAAGAGAACGGTCCTGAATGTAGTTTTTCGATTTCATAACTCAAAATCATTTCTTATGCAGGTGTTCCAAAAAGCAACGTTATCACTGGGATGGCAGAATGTCATAATATGACCAAGTAAAATTTCGATGGTTTTCGAGATTTTGGCACTTTTATGAATTTCATGAAAATCGACACCTTAGATCAGTTTTAGGAGTGCTGCAGTTCCAAATTTCCACATTCTAAGATTCTAATTTTTATAACGCATCCTTGAATAACCCTTCTTTTTTTATTTTTTTTTTACATAAGCTCCACATAGAATGCCCTGAGGAAAATAATATCCCTCGTGGCTTATACCATCTTTGTTATGTGAGGGGTCTTTTTAGAAAAGGAAGAAGATTTCTTAGAAGATAAAAGGAATTTCTTAGGTACGAAGGAAGGATAGGAACCTGGGGGTCAGTGCATGCAGGAATAACATATGTATGAATCCAACCTTCCCACTGCAATGCTTCCATTGATTACAGTAAAAAAATTGATTGTCTGTAAAGTCGGTTTACGGACGATAATTTTACGTGATAACGTCATATAATAACGATTTTTTTTTTTTTTACAGTTAATACCGCACAAGAGTCCCAACTGCTCCCGTCGGGAGCCAGTGAGACTATGGCATCCCCAATTGGGGTATGTTGTGAGGCTGAAGGTAGTGGGGAGGGGAAGGAGATAGGGAAGAGGAAGGTGGGGAAGTACCTGGCTATTCAGATCTGGTCACTAAACACGGCTAAAGCCATTTCAAGCAACGTTTCAATTCTGAATGGTGGTCTTACACCAGGGCGATACTGATAGTATCTTCCACTCTGGAACGTGCCGCAAATATACTATATATTATTTTAAATGAATAAATTGTGAAATAACACAAATTAATCAAATAAAATTTATTTGCGCACGCCGGGTTCGAACCCGCGACCTTCGGATTGTGAGTCGAGAGTCAAACATAAGAGTCAACGATGGAGTGGAAGAAAGATAGATGCATCAAAAGTCGAACGCTTAGGCCGAACGCTTGTTCCGCGCTCTGCATTGCTATTTTTTACTCAGTTATGAAGTTTATCTAAGTATGAAATAGGTGGCAATAATTAATGTATATTCAGAAATATGTGATCTGTGAAATTGATCCAAGACCTATATAGCCCATGGAGCACCAGGTAAATTAACGTAATAGTTACGTAGCCATGACAAAAAGATTAATATTGTGAGGTATCCTCACAACACACAAACATTTATCCTCCCGGCACGGATAAATAAATGAGTTTATTAAGTGAGGGACTAAATTAGAATTCAAATCAAGCGGGTATAATTAACCTATCCCCAGAGGACAACAGCCATATTGTTTGGATCACACCGGGCAAATATAATGTCAGATAATCTCTATACAGTCAGAATCTTTATTAGTAAAACAAATATTTCTGATCGTAGGTACGTGTTAATTACAAAATAAGGATAAAGGTAGACACAAAAATGTCATAGTTAACCTTCGTATACTCGCACTCAACGCCATCACACGTATACTCGCGCATGGTGTCACAGACCGAGATTTGATCTCGTCTATATTATTTTGATAATTTAGTATTTATTATATAGAAGGGGATATAATAGAATGAAAAAAAAAAGAAAAATATTAGAACTTGTAATTTATTTAGTAGAAACAGACTTAAATCAGCCTCTTAAAAATAACATATTTTTTGGTACTCTTAACTTTTATAAGAAAAATAAAGTTTTTCATTTGTTAATCAACAAAAATCTGAGATCTAATAAATAAAAGTATCAAGAATAATAAAACATTATAAAAATATGAATTAATCATTATTGAGATTTTTGAGCGGTAATTGTAGCTTACCTAAAATAGTAACACTTTACTCACGTCAGTCTCGCGGACCGGTAACACTAATAAAGGTTCACACATCCAGTCGGCACCAAGGTGTGCGCCGCATTTTGTTAGACATAAACAACATACACTAAACAATGCCTAATAACAAATTAAGAAGCTACTAAAAATCTCAAAGTCCCAGTGATGTTAATTTTAAAGAAAACAACGGATTATTGATTTATCGGTCTGCGAGATCAACGCGCGAATATAGGAAGGTTATTAATGTTGTATGAACATTTTAATCTTAAATTCGGGAAGTTTGGGCATGAATTGTTTCTCACAGTTATAAAAATCACGAATTCACCACTTTTTCAAACCCACAAAATGCAACGGAATAATATTATTGACCAATCTCTCTGATTTCGACATTTCCGATTATTTCAATATGTTGATTGCTATGGAAAATATATTTTCACTTGCAATAATATTCAATTATTATTGCAATTAATTTACGGATTACGCTCACAGCTGTGTTTGTGGGAATCCATCGCAACAACGCAAATCATTTCTGATTTGATTCTCGAACGTTCTAGCACCATCTTCACAAATAATGTCATTTGAAATGGTGACACTTTTTCATGGTGATTGAGTTCTATAGCCGATCCATTCCCGTATTGTGAATGAGTGTTCTTTAGTGCATTTTCCTCTTTTGATTATTTACTTATTTCGCAACAATTTGCGCAAAGGTGTGAACAATATTGGTATAATTATTTTTGCAGACTGATAACATTAATTATTTCCTCACTCTCATTTTATTAAAGTACAAATATTTCACAACTAAATATTCCAAATTTTTTAAATCTTGCAAACCATACAAAAATTGCTACCGTGTGGTGACTTTTTCACGAAAACGGTGCTACAGAAATAATTCATTTTTATTATTAAATCTTCCAAAACTTATAAACCATAAAAATGTATTTTATAAACCATAAAAATAATAAAAATCGTACAATTTTTACATCTTTAGAAATATACAAAACATTAAGAATAACAATTTATTATTGGTTTCGTAATTTGACATGTTTTTAAAGCTGAAAAGCCACCCTTTGACGTAGGTGTACTTACCAAATTGCGGAGTTAGGTTATTAACCCTACACTGATTTTCACCCACTAAACACTAAACTCCCTCGAATAATGTTGCACAAATTATAGAATGTAAAAAAAATTGGTTGTCTGTAAAGTCGGTTTACGGACGATAATTTGATGTGATAACGTCATATAAAAACGATGGTGGAAGAGAGATAGATGCGTCACAAGTCGAACGCTTAGGCCGAACGCTTGTTCTGTGCTCTCACTTGCACGCTTGGCTCAGGCGGATAATGAGTCATGCTTTTTCGTGAGTGCAGCCGGCGTTCATCGATTTTAGACGTTATCAAGTCAAAAAAATTTGGTTGTCCGTAAAGTCGGTTAACGGACGATAATTTTAGGTGATGACGTCCTAAGAAAACTTTAACATAGAATTTTACTGTCACAAGCCGAACGCTTTGGCCGATCGTGCCTCTCTATTGCTTGTTCCGCGCTCTCGCCGAACGCTTGGTACCTCTCTATCGCTTGTTCCGCAATCTCGCTTGCACGCTCGGCTCAGGCGGAACGTGACAATGAGTCATGCTTTTTCGTGAGTGCAGCCGGCGTTCATCGATTTATAAGACGTTATCACGTCAAAAAATATATTTTTACTGTAAAATAATTAAAAATTTTAATCATCGCGTCGCTAACATATCTCTGCACTCTCCTTGAGTAAAAAGAAATATAATGACTTTGTAATTCTTCGCTCGTTCCGGAAGATACAGAAAGTTTATGTTTTCTGCGCCAGCTTTTGTAACAGCTGAAGAATCGATTTAGTTCAGTGTGATTGTAACCTGAAGACACGCCGGAGCCCCATAGATTCGCCGCGGGCGACACCACATTTCGTGTGTATCTGACGGGGTGTAATTGCGATCTGGGCCTGAAGCCCAATTTATACGGGTAAGCAAGCTCTTGTTCGGAAAACTATAAGAAAAAAATCAGGTGGCTGTAATTCGTATTAGGTATATGCATAATAGCAAAATGTGAACATAATATCTAAATGGCGGCTAGTCCTGCACAATTATCCTGCATATTTATGCAGGTATGCTATCTTCTCCGTTGATTTTTTGGGGAAATCTCTAGAAGCTCGTAGATGGGTGAAGAAAACTGTTTTAATGTGTGCAAAACGGGCAATGATTTTGTTAGACATCTTTGGCTTGCTTCAAAACATTAACGTAATCTTTCATTATCCTGTCAACACGGGTGCTGTGGGGACGCCTTCTTAACATCCATCTGTTTGGTTTTAAGATTAAAATAAAACAATATGTGATAAAATAGAAATTTCAGTGAAAAATTAATAATTCAAAATTGTGTCAAAGATTCGACATCTTTTATGGGTTCGGCCTATTTCAGAATAACGCTTGCCTACATTCCCAATGGGAAAGTACAGCGAGGGATGTACTGAAATAGACCAAGCCACGAAAGTTTAGTGCGCATACGCAGAGCTTAAATAATTTAACATAAATAAATGAAAAAGTTCTTTGGTTTGTTTTTAGGTTTTCACGGCCAAAAAGTATTTTTGTTATTGTTTTTGGGGTGTTATGCCGTGTTTCGCTACCTCCTTCTTTAGCCAACGTTTCGGACAGCGTTACATTACGATTATTTTATTTATACAAATCGGCCGGTTTCGGCTGATCTCAACACTCATCAGGACCATAAACATTTAAACTACGTATATTATCATTCTTGTTGAAGGTTGAGATCTTCCGAAACCGGTTGAGGTGTATCAATAAAATAAAGTTGTTTTAAACAAAGAAATTTTTGAGTTGAAAACTTATTTAGCACCGTTGTGATTTGAAACTCGATGAAACGGAAGCTAGCGACACTAAAAAGTGATAAACACATAAAATTCATAGGATTTAGCCTGCGAGAGGATGAGATAGACTAATCGGTGTCCTCTTTGTGCGGTGCATACGGTGCTTCGTAAAATGAAATGTAAAATATTGTTTAAACTACGTAACAATGTTATAATAAATAATCCGTACAATTATCCTACTTCTTTTACCTGCATTCGTCTCATTCTCTCGAAGTTTAGTTTTCTGAAGGTTTCACTTTTTCGAGGTGTGAACTGCACATATGATTCTTTTTTTCATTTGTACATTATGTCAAGCAACGAAACGCTTGTTTTCTTCGATATTTATAATATATTGGTTCGTAAGCAAAGAGATTCTTAAAACATGCCAACTAGCGGTTCGTTTTTATTGGGCTTAATACACGCAGGAAGCATGGTACATGATTCTGAGCAATTTATATCCCTATGTAATAAGGACTTAACTCACACCACTTGCGGGCTCTTTCCGTGTTTCGTTTATTTAACGGCAAACCCTACCCGCACGCGGCGACGTTATTATTGAAAATTGTGTTGTTGTTTTTCCCTATTTTTTATCCTTACAATACTTCGCTCGACAAAATGGAGAATTCCAGTAACCTTTTTTAACTATATTTTCACCGTCTAACTTAAAATCCGGTATTTCGAAGATTTTAAAGGTTGTAATTGAAATCTACGTGATTGGAAAGCTTCCTCAATCTCGCCTATATCGTATCACTAAACATTTTTTTTATGGATGATCTTCACCTTAGTCCTGCCGTTGAACCCTTACTTTGATGATAGTTCTTCTTTATCTGTTTATCTCTTTGAGGATTTTTCACAATAAATTGTTGAATTCCTGTACAACAACGTTTCTACTTCTTCTACGTTCTTTCTTACTTCATCTTGCTTTTTCCGACATGCTTAAAGGCGGGTCTCTTCCGAGCATTAACTTAAACAAATGCTTTGACATTTGCTTTGACATTACTATAAACATTTTTTGTTTTCCGTCTCCTCCGTTTGTTGAAACATGATTGAAAGATTGGGGCGAAGTTCGCGCGGTCACGCACAATTTGGCTAGTGTTCTGTGGTAAGGACTTGTCCACACGCTCTGAACACGTGACGATTGACGTTTGGCGTTTACATGAATGTTAAAATCAGGGAGAAAACACAGATATTTTAATATATTTATTTATCAAGAAAGATTTCCGACTAATATCGATTTTTGCACGACCTAAAGTTACTGTTTAAGAATTTCGAATGTTTAATTCTTAATTAATTACGTAGATGTCAAACGTCGAGTTCTGATGTGAAATTTGGCGATAAGATTGTAGATGAAGTATCAAGGAGAACACGCAGATTTCAAGTAAGACCTTACTACATACTTCGATTTTTTATTAGGTATTTATTTATCTTGAATTAAGAATAGAATACCGATTTTAATTGGTCAATTTTTTCCGTGACTCTGAAACCGATTTATGAACTAATAAACTTTATTTACAAGTGAGTTCAGGAAATAATAGAATGATCATCATAATAATAATCATCCATTACGATAGTATTTATTTACCAATAAAAGTCATAATTATTCGGCTCGCGTGGTTGATATAACCCCAATGTTTTGGTAGCGTTTTGATGCTATGTCTCAAAAACGATATAGATTTGAAAAGTTGATAAGTCCATAATGAAGAGAGAAAAATATGAGAATCTCATGGACACTAATAGAGTGAACGTGGAGTAACCTCCCAATTAAGCTCTTGAATAGCTGATTTCAAACATTTTTTTACGTAACTCCGCACAGAAGGCCCTGCGAAAAAAAATTCCCTCAGGGCCTATGTAATCTTTAGGTCTTTTAAAAAAAGGGAAGGAGAAGAATTTCTGGGAATGAAGTATAATATATGAGGGATTGTTAAGAATCTAGGGGTCAGTATGTCCAGGAGTGACGGACGTATGAATTCATCCCTTCCGCTGCGGTGAGAAGGAGTGCAGAATGCTAATATTTCTTCTAAATTACGCATAAAAAATACATTAAATCAATAAAAAAAAACATTACAATTATGGTCGAACATCGACCATTGGGCGACCACAAGTATTGCATTAATACAATCTTTTCTAAACGGTACTGCCTTTGAAAACAAAAACATGAATAAAATGCATCATCCCATTAAATCAAAAGTAGCAATGATGGTATTTCCCGAAATACTCATTTATATTACGCCATGTTTCCAAAATCTCATCCTATCCTATCAAGTCCATTATTGTTCGGACTTTAATAAAGGGAAGCCTATTTCATGTCAATGGCGTGGTCGGGTCTAGCAGGTCTAGCGAAGCATTATTCGGTGATAGATCATCAGCATGCATGTTGTGTATTTAGATTCTGGAACATTTCTCCGATACCAATGACCTATTATGAATTGTTGGCTGCCGGGGCTCATGGAAAACGGAACTCGGCAATAATGTAAGGCATGTAAACCCTTCAGATTCTCCTCAATTTTATAAATAACTTTACTTTTTATGTGAGTTTGTTTCATGTTTTTTTTAAACCACGTTTCGGAATGTCGCAATTCAAAAACTCGAAAACCGGGGTCTGTTAAAAAGAGAATTATTAGAATGACCTGCTTTCTAGTCTCCATTCGAATTTTGAATTAAAAACTACGAACAACATTATAAATATATTGTATTTACTTATATATACATATTTTTATTTTTTTAATTTGCCGGCAACCCGGGCGTTTATTGAAATAACATTAATATACAATCAAGTAAGTAACCCGCCTCACTAGACTATGTCTGTTCTGAGACGGGTACGTAATATATATGCATAAACATATATATATATCCACATGCATACATACATACATACACATACGTATACGCACGCATGCACATAATAGTTTCATAAAACTAAAAATCCATAAAGAATTATTGGAAACAGTTGGAAGGTTATCATGGAATGGATACAGTTTCATAAAATCAAAAATTTCTTTTAAATTTTAAAATTCATTAGATACATAAAGTAATGCCAGCATCTAAATCTATTACATACGTTTACCTAAACTATAATAAGAATTAACATAATTATTAAATGGCTAACTAACTATCACCATTTCCGGAGAGGTAGTCAGAGAGGATATACCGCCACCTAACTATGTTTTGGCCCACACACCTTGCTTCATCTACCATCATGCGTCGTCTTAAATTATAACGTACTGTTTTTCCATATGTGTAATGATGACCTGTTTTAATTCGACCACTTGGCTTTCCATTTGCCTGCAAATTTGTTTGTTACGTTCCGGTTCCAATAGAAGATGGTGGCCGTGTTGGATACTGTATTTTATCCCGCCAGAGTTCGCCTGATTGTGGTTCCTGACGAGCTGTCAAGTCGGAATAATCAATTTAATGGTGCCGGACTGAAGAAAGATCAGAAAATTAATTTTCATTGAAATGATGACTTTCTTTCGACAAATTGTAAAGTTACTTATTTGAAATCTGAAAAGCGATAAGTAAATAAAATACAGTGCTGCACGTATAAGTTGGCGAAAAACATAACGATAGTCACATGTTTACGCCACCGTCAACTTATATGTGCAGCACTGCGTGTAACATGGTTAATAATTAGGTAGGTAGGTATTTAAGTACTAACAAATCATACAAGTCTTATAATTTCAATGGATGTTTTGGTTTATATTTTTATAAGAGTAAATTAGAAAACGCGTTTTTGGACGAGTGATATACTGTTCACATAACTAGCAGTATATTTATAATCTAACGCAACTCTTTTTATGTTCTCTATCCAATTTGAGATTCACCTCTCATTTCTTTAGGCCATTTACTGACGATACTTAGAGATGATATCGGTTTTTGTTGCTGGAATTTTGCGATTTTCTCTATACGAGCATTTGCTAAATAGAAGCGTAGTGTGCAAACGAAATGAATTAATAACATAAAAATTATCTCATCGTCTTGTAGGATAAGAATTATTATTGCTTGTTAAAAATATTAATTACAAGCTCATTTCCTGGAAAATCCGGGGACAACAATATTAATTTCCTGAAAGACTGCTTGAATTTGAGAATGCTTAAATTGGGCAGTCTGGCGTAAACTTTACTCGAATACACAACATAATAATACGATGTACGTGAAAGTTATCATTTATCTTTGGTTATTCTCAGTGGCCGGGAGAATGGACCGAACTCTATCCAAAGTTGTTGCAGATCCACAACAACAATTTTGCCAGTCTCAGCGTTCATTCGTGTTTGTGTGGACTTTCAGCGAGGGGATGGAACTAGGACCCAGCAAATTAGTATTTGGTATATCTAACGTAAATTCATCAAGTTTCTCTGGTTCAAATACAACAATAACTATCACCGTGTGTACACTCCACCCTCTGAAACTAAAGCGAACGGTAGTCGACATTAATTCCTGTATAGAGGTCCTAAATAATAAAATAGACTGTCCTGAACTTCTGTCTCAAATTAACCTTAATATACTATCCAAACGTACTCGCCACAACAATCTACTCGAATTATACATATTAAACAACCAAATCATACGCTACAGCAAACTCACCAATTACACCGTTCTCCAAACATTCAACAATCTCCAACACAATTCTTGACATATTTTTAACTCTCTACCGTCATTTAAAAAAAATATTTTATCAGTTCTTCAGTATTAGGATGAAAAAACATGCACAAAATTCGTTTTTCGAGCTTCCGGTGCATGGATTTTATATTTTAGCATCTAATTTTAAAAAGCATTGAATTTTGTATCGCCTCGATGCACAGTTAATAATTTGAGGTATCTAGAGTAACTTTATTATAAAACCCAATGTTTCTTTCTAGATTTCATTTTATTTTAATTGGGTACTTAAATGTCTAATCTTTTTAGAAATTAAAAAAAAAACAAACATTTTAGCTGCTTGCGACGTATGGCACTATCCCGAAAACTCTACCTCGAAACACGAAATAGTAATTTTATGTCCGTCGAGTTTGGATCTCTCCGCGGGTCGACGTGCGCGTCAACGTGATAATTCAACTATAACTATTGTGTTTTTCTGAATCTTTAGGATGGAATCTAAGAAATCAGGTGATTATCATAACTATTTAACTTGTGTTTTAGTGTGATAAAAAATATAAAAGTAACTTTTTTTTAAGTTTAGAATTCATCGAGACTTTTAAAAATGTATCCGGCAAAATTTTTCGTTGTCTGTGCTTAATGGATATTAAATATGTCAAATTAACTTTAATTTTGTGATGTATTCAGGGTTAAACAACTTTTAATTTTTTTAACAGTTAGGCGATTTTTAATATACAGATCGATTTATACAAATTTCATAACGCCAGAGCATACTATTTTATATAGAAACACTCTTCTGCTAAAATGCAATGTTCTTTAAAAATTTTGAGTCAATCTATCGATTACTTTCCGAGATGTTCGCAAACATACGAAACCTAAATTTGTTTATGTATAGATTGCTGAAAGTTATATTTTTTGACTTGATAACGTCTTATAAATCGATGAACGCCGGCCGCATTCACGAAAAAGCATAACTCATTGTCACGTTGTCACGTTCCGCCTGAGCTGGGCGTACAAGCGAGAGCGCGGAACAAGCGTTCGGTCTAAGCGTTCGGCGAGAGCTCGGAACAAGCGATAGAGAGGCACGATCGGCCTAAGCGTTCGGCTTAAGTGTTCGGCTCGTGACGTTATCACGTAAAATTATCGTCCTTAAACCGAATTTACAGACAACCAATTTTTTTAAACACTTTTACGATAATTTGAATTGTCCCAAAAACATACTAAAATAATAAAGTTACGCTAGATACTCAAAATTACTAATTGTGCGATGTGAGAGCACTATTTAGAATGGAAGCATTGCTTAAAATTTTAAAAGGTATCTTTTTCAAGGTACTTCCAAACCCTCCTCCTTCCCCACTTTGGGAAATAACTTCGTAGTTCCACTGGCTCAGAGCAGTTGCGACCATAATTTAATTATTTTAAAAAATAAGTTCTTTCGTATTGTTGACAGCGCTGCTTTCCGTTTACTGAAATCAACTAATTTCAACTTTTAATTAACAACTTTTGGGTTAGAGCCGTCACATGAACCGCTCTCAAAGTTTGGGAATTGTGACGTTAGCGAAAAATCATTTAAAAGCCGGCACTTCTATTGATTTATTACGTTACCGGAAAATTTGGATGTCGGAAATGTGGTTCTCATAACAGACGCCGCGATCAAAACATATTCTGCTCGTATTATTATGTACAAAACGATCAGAAGAAATCAATGCCTCAAGGCCGGGCGTCATGCGAGGCTAGAAAAAGGGTGATTGATGGTTTTTAGTAACGACTGGCCTTCTCTCTGCTCCCTTGTTTCTGCGAATTTCGGTGATGTTGATTAAACCCGGCTGCGGTGGTTTTTATCGAATCTGGGCCGCACGAACCTTACAAAATATTAAACAAATAATAGTTATTTTTGTTATTTATTTTTGGGGTGTTATGCCGTGTTTCGCTACCTCCTTCTTTAGCCAACGTTTCGGACAGCGTTACAGTGTCCATCATCAGGGCAGATGCGCATGTGCTCATCTGCCCTGATCATCTGCCCTTTAGGTTTTCACGGCCAAAAGTATTTTTGTTATTTATTTTTGGGGTGTTATGCCGTGTTTCGCTACCTCCTTCTTTAGCCAACGTTTCGGACAGCGTTACAGTGTCCATCATCAGGGCAGATGCGCATGTGCTCATCTGCCCTGATCATCTGCCCTGATGATGGACACTGTAACGCTGTCCGAAACGTTGGCTAAAGAAGGAGGTAGCGAAACACGGCATAACACCCCAAAAATAAATAACAAAAATACTTTTGGCCGTGAAAACCTAAAAACATAAATAATAGTTATTATTATTGTGCCACGTCTACCTCTTTTCTGAGATAATATGACTCATGGACAGTTTGGCAATGCCAATATATACAATATAACATTACAAATGAAAGAAAAATAGATATGACATCTAAAGGAGAGCACGTTATAATACTTGAGTAGAGCAAGATTATGAATGAAGACAATTTCAAGTCAAATCCTGGAACAAGTTTACGAGAAGGTCTGATAAAAATTTTAAATTTCTGCATACGATCCCTATATGATCCCCTTTTTTTTAAAGATAGGTTCCGGATATTTATAAAACAATGGTGTGTATTAATTACTTGGTAATATTTTAATGTTGAGTTTTACTGAATGTAAACATAAATGTCGAATATTCAACGAATTGACTCTGTAGTACGAACAAGAATACCTATATAAATAGAATTGAAAATAATATCTTTGTAAGGAGTTACATTGAATATTTCCTGAAAGCTTTTTCATGAAGCTAGTTTCAATGAGCGCCAAACAACAAAAATATTATGATTCGTTTTAATCCCGGAGAGCATATTTGGTTTAGCACGGGTAGGAAAAGGAGAAAATTCTGTTATTTAATGTTTGTTTAAAACGAAGCCTTTTCTCGCCGGAAAACATACATGGTGTGATTTTTTTACTAAAATCATTCAAAGCAACTAACCAGTGGTCCTGTGAACTGTAAATCTCGCGTTCAAAAAGTAAAATTCATAAATGAAAACCAAAATTTTCCCTGAAGTCATAAGATTTGTAGGTAAGTTCTTAAACATCTACGTACATACTTAAACTAAGCCGTACATATTTAAATCAGCTTTTTTTAAATTAAGTGAAAACAAATCACTTTGAATGCATTACTTGTTTTTTTTTTTTTTTTATTAAAAACTATTTTAGCACCGTTATGATTTGAAACTCGGTGAATCGAAATAGTGACACAAAAAAGAGGCAAACATGTACATATATAGAATTAAGCCTGCCAGAGTATGAGATAGAATAATCGATCTTCTCTTTGTGTGGGGCTTTGTAACCTCCCCACACTTGTCTAATTTAGTTTTCTGAAGGTTTCACTTTTACCTCGTGTGAACTGCATACATTTTTTAAAAGTAAAAACTTTTAATACCGTTGTGATTTGAAACTCGATGAAACGAGCATTACTAAGAGATAATAAGAGACAAACACATACATCATACAGGATTTAGCCTGCGAGAGAATGAGGTAGCAATAAAATGTCTATTTATTTCACGGGTACTCGGTTCTAATATAATATGATAAATCCACGGAGCCACGCAAGCCTCCTTTGGTCTGGTGGTTTTAAGCGCCTCACGAACCTCAGTGGCTGGACAGTCAGCTGACCAAATGTCGAATTCTACGAAATCCAAAAAATATTTTTTTTTTTGTAATGCAATCTTCAAACCACTCCAAAATGAACAAAGCTAAAAAACACAAAATAAAGTGACATCTAGCGACTCCGAAGAAGAAAACTAATAAGATGAGTTTGATAAATTTGTTCAAATAAATGTTACCACTCAACGATAATTCTTTTTTTTATAGTTTCTTCAAGCCGGTAGGTAGAAACATATTGATTATTCCGATTTGACAGTTCATTGTAGGTAGTATTTGACCTCGATCTTGCGAACTCTGGAGGAATCAAAAAGTAGTATCCAACACGGCTACTATCTTGAACCGGAATCGGAACGTAACAAATAAATTTATGGACAGACAAAATGACGAATGGCCGAGCTAAATCAGCACTTCGCTAGATACAGTCATCTAACTAACAAGACCGCCTCATAATCCTCTGCTTGGAGATCGAACAACGAGAATACTTCACTGAGCTTTAGAGACATGATTATTTTTGTCATTATTCGATCAAATTACAATTTTGAATATTCTCTTTCAAATTTTCGATTGAATTTCGCTAATATTGTCTTCATTAATTAAATATTACAATTTGAGGTTTTACTCATTATGTAAAAAAATATATATTATAATTTTAATTCCCATTCACGTTTTTGTCAATGCTATTAAATATTCTTTAGAGCAACAAGAAAACAATCATTCGCACAAGTTTAGGGCATTTTACTTTCATTGTATGCAGAGCGGAAGATACGCTCAGTTTCGTACTAGAGAAAGACCGTTAATCAGAATCGAAACATTATTCGATTTTGGTTACAAGACAGCCAAACTGGTTACCAAATACTTTCCAACGTTTCTACCCTGAACTACCTCCAGCTTCCCAACATACCTCAAATGGGGATGTCATAGTCCCGTTACCTTCGGACATCTTCGCTCGGTGAGGTGTTAGGAGTACTTGTGGTATTCACACAGAATTAATTATAAAACACTAGAAGTGCCTTCCTTTTGAAAATTTGAATGGAAACAAATGTGCCATTGTGCCTTTTGGTTTGGTCTCTCTTATATTTGCCTGAAGTTGTATAACGCCATCACATTTGAATTTCATAATCTTGGTGAAATAAAATATGTCTGGAAATATAGGGCGAAATTGGCCCTAAAATTGAATCACGATACACGCCTACAAGGCACTTGCAAGTAAAAAACATAACTTAACTAAGCACGTGTGTGAATTGAGGTTAAGACTTTTGCGTTTACTGTTTTACTGTGGCTGCCAAACCCGTGGGGGTTATAACGACATGATCTTAAAAAAATCTTCTTTATTTCAGTTCATATAAATACCGAGCAACTTTGTAAGCGTAAAAAAATCTGACCTTTTTGGCGTCTTTTAGTCATGAGACGTTTTTTGTGGCAAAGTAATTTATTTTGGCGATCCGGACTCCTGACAAACATGTACAGTCCGTCAATAAAGTGTAGAAAGAAATGGAGGGCATTTCAATTGTAAGGATGAGTTGTTTAAAAAAATTTTAACAATTCATCAATTTTTATTAGCTAATTTTCACGCTCTGTGATAGTTCTATTTAAGTTATGTGATTATTTCATTTTTTTTTATATATTTTTTTTTATATATAATATATGATATAATGACAGAACTTACACGTAACGTGAAAATTAACTAATGAATTTCTCAAATTTTTTGAAGTAACCCGTTCTAAATGTTTTTAATTTTAAAACACCAAGAAGGTTCAAAGAGATAATAATGTAACTTAAAAAAAGGACATGTGAATATTTTTCATTTCAACATCAAACGGCGTTCATAAATTATAAGTGGCATGTTTCGAAGTAGACGAGTCTGTATCATATTCTTAGGAAAATTAATATTGGAAAAATACTTAGTTACGTTGGTATTTTTTTTACACTTGATAATTGTGTCGATACATATCAAACTCGCCAAAGTACACTTCGAACCATTTTTTGTTTGTTTTTTTGTTTATTCGATTCAGCAAAACAAATAATCTTTTGCTTTAGATCAAACTTACCAAAGTCCTTGACTTCTCCAAAAAAATAAGGGTGAAAGTTGATAATTTTTTTCAATCCAACCTAAGTTCCACACCAAATCTTACCAGCCAAAGTCCATTGCAGCCAACTACACGTCGTCTTCACTCTGTCATGGCCACCTTTTGTGTTGGTTCCAAGGAAAGCAAGCCATATCAAACCCACCCAAGTCCTATTTCTTTAATTCAAACACACCTAAGTCCAGTGCCTTCTATTTCAATACCGACCAAGTCCTTAGGTATTATAACAAATGCGCCTAAGTCCATAAAAAAATCATCGAAAATGCGTATTTACTTTACGAAATTTATTTTGATTTTTATTTTTCTGTGTTCCCAGGTACAATATTTATATCATAAAGTAATATTCACAATTTTTACTAGCTAAAAGTTGAAACTACAAAAAATCGTCATTATCCGAAAAATGTTTGAACGAGACAGACGAGTTTGATATGTGTCGACACAATTTATTGCATGGAAAAGATGTTTTAAACGTAATAAAACGTAATGTCAAATCAATAAAATTTAATGAAAACAAATAACTTTGTGTAAACCACTATTTAAATGAATTTGCGAATTTTGAAGAAACAATAAAATTTGTTCAAGAAACGTTCACTTTTAGCAAATTTAAAAAAAGTTAGTAACTCCATTATTCCTGTTCATTCGTCAAATTCAAAAATCAAACAAAACCTCACATTCGAATCTACTATTTGTTCTAAAATGGGAGTTATTATTGTCAAAGTAATGGCAATGTTAAGTTTCATTTTTTTTTATCTGAGCACATTCTTGGCGGACTGTACGGCGATCTTTTTCTGTTCCTAAATGGAGTCTTATCCTATACGCTATGAGCAAAGGTTGATTACAATGGACTTGGAGGATAAATAATTACTCTTTCCCCGACGAGGCACGACCAGAAGTTATTCCGGCGGGAATGTCGCAGTGTAGAGAGAATCGCAATAAGATTCATGCTTTTGGGACCCGGAACGGACTCTAATTCACCCGCCCGGCCGATACGAGACTAAACTTCGGAAAACAAAAATTATTAAAACCCATTCTCTGGAAGGTAGCGCGAAAATTGCTATTATTGATTAAGGATATTATTGATTTTTGGAGCCACACTTCATTTCGATAAGTTCGGGAACACTTTGCAATCGTAAATAATGCTTAATTGCGATGAAGGTTTCATACACATTAAGAAAGTAGAAAAAGTAAGATTTTTCTTTCTCGGAAAGAAAGACTAACAAAAAAATATTGTTAAATTACCCTTTACCAGAAAGAACATTTAAAATGTTTGTGTAAAGAATAAAGACGTGCTCAACAAAGATCTAGTCGGGTAATAAATTTACGCACGAGTTCAAAAACCTTTTTGAAGTGAAACTTCTTTAGCCCCGTTAGTGATTGGAAATTCGGATGAAATCTAAATGCGTCACTAAAATTTATTATACGACGGGTCGTCAGTTCGAATATAATCCGGTAAATTCACGCCTCGCCGCGAGCGTCCCATAGTGCAGCGGTATAGTGCGTCGCAAATCTCAGCGGCCGGAGAAAACCAGCAAACGGAGGTTGGAAATGGATATTGTTTTTGCAAAAAAAATTTTTTTTTGTATTTCAAAGAATTCGACCCTTGATCCGCTGAATTGCTTCACTTTGTACAATTGCGCTTTATACCACTAGACCAGGGGTCGGCAGTTCGTCAAGCGTCAAAGAAACAGGATAACAAATATATCAGAGGGCCATATTATGATGGGGGAGGGGCTGGTTGAGTAGAGGTAAAATTGCAATTGATGTCTGAAAAGCGTCCGAGCCACAGACGCCTATGCAAAGAGCCGCAAATTCCGACCCCTGCACTAGACTAAAGGAGACTTGCGTGGGACCGTGGATTTGTCGTATTGTACTGGAACCGATTACCCATGAAATAAATACATATTTTATTGCTCTCTCATTCTCTCGCAGGCTAAATCCTATAGATGTCTATTTTTAGTGTCACTCGCTTCCGTTTCATCTAGTTTCAAATCACAACAGTGCTAAAGAAGTTTTCACTTTATAAAATAAGTGTAGGTAGGTATCAGTGGCGGTCCGTGAATTTTCAGTCAGCTAGAGTGCTAAGATTGAAAAATACGATGTTGTTGATGTTGTTGTAACTGAAAATGAATTTTATCTTTTTGTATGAAGATTTCAGAATTATTTCAGTTTGGGCACGCGCCGCATCCACATACTGAAAGATACAAAAAGTTGAAATTTTGAAAAAAAATAAAATTCATTTTCAGCTACAACAACATCAATAACGTCGTATTTTTCAATGTTAGCACTCTAACTCGCTGAAAATTCACGGACCTCCACTGGTAGGTTTATAATTTTAATTGAAAGAAAGTGTTTTGAGTACAGGTTGCCGTAAATCAGGTTTTTTACGAACTAATAATTTGTTCTTATTTAACAAAATTACTGTTTGTAAATCCAATCAGCGATTAAACTGCTACCGACCATTCCGAGCGATGTGCTCAAATTCAATTTCCTTCACGTCTGCTCCTAAAGAATTGCAGGTCGGGGAGTCTCAAAGCTAATGGAATAATTTAACCTCGTGGTACTGATTCCATGCAGAGATTTGTCTATCCAAGTAGAACTAAGTTGTTGTATTTCTGCTTGGAACAACTACGGCACTATGTACTCTGCATCCATTTCTACTGGTGATTTATTTTATTTTTCCTGAAGGATCTTAAGAGGAATGGTATGTGCTGCTTTATTTGTTTGTTTTTTAAAGTGAAACTTCTATAGCGCGGCTGTGATTTGGATTTCGGATGAAACGGAAATGGCGATTAGTGCACGTGCGACGCATCAACTGCGCTCATCGGCCGCTTTGATAATGATGTCACTTCTAAAAGCTCCTATTGGTTGATATATGGAACGGAAATTACGCGAGGTCTGCACTCATTGGTCGCTTTGATTATGACTTTTCAAGTATTTTTGGTAAAGTTCTAGTATTGGTTGATATTGTTTTGGTAAAGTTCCACTTCTACCGCGTGTAAACTGCACTCGAATTTTATTTTATTTTTTTAGAATAACCCTCTTTTTATAACTTTTGAAGGTTATTTCCAATATGAATAATAAACTCAACGAATATGTGAAAGAACACAAGATAACCATAACGACACGAATCCAGAACCTCTTATCTTACCGGGACAAATGCCTCTACCAATTCGGCCACTGCCACCTCCTAATTGAACGTCATATTTGTGGACTCGTATTTTAAATTTTAGAAATAACAATATTATCTGCACGCTTTTTTATGGTGAATTGTCTATTTAAAAATATATATATTCCATTATTCATGTTTAAGATTTTTCATGATTAAGAGGAAACTTTGATATTTTTTGTGAATTTATGGTAATTATAAAAAAAAAAATAAACCTGCCATCAGTGTTCCAACCTAAATCGGTAATTTTTTCTTTAAAATTTAACACCAGCTTCTGTTGATTATATATATTTTTTCAAATAATTTTTATTAACTCACAAATAATTGCCAAACTTGCCTCGAAAATCACGAAAAATGGAATTCTTTAAAAGCTTTACGCGGAGCGACCATCCTCTTATTTTAAAGGTTATGTGTGCAAAATTTCATCAATCACAAAATAAAAGTGTAGATTTGATACTCTTCTATAAATATAGAATATTGCTGGTTGCATTAATTTTGAACCGGACAAAACCGGAAATATGTCATTTTTAAATCAACTTTTAGACGTATTTACTATTTTCCACAACAAAATTATAAATTTATTTCAAAAAACAGTTATTTTATCTAGTAAAGTTTTTTTTTAATTTTGAGAAAATATGTTTATTTTTAGTAAAATAAGGTTTTATCGTAGGTCGCTGGCAGATTTCTTAAATTTTCAAACACAATTTTGTATTATACAACATACATTTTAAATCATATAATCATGCAGTAAAATAAATCAATCAATTGTTTGGTAAAACTACTTTTCAGAATTTTAATTTCAGTTCAAATAATGAAAAAAGATCTGCGCCCCTGTTTTGTGACGAAAATACTTCAGTTTGTCTATATATTTACGGTCTTACAAACCAATACATTTAAAAAAAAATACATTCTTATTTTGCTTAGACATTATTGAAAAATTATAAATACTTATGATCAAAAAATAATTACACAAAGTACATAACTTTATTAGTTTTATCGTCACGAGTTGAATGTAGGTATTTATAAAAGCAAAATTTTTAATTAATTAAAATTGATATTGAGTTATGATGTTAAAATGCTAATATGGAGAATAATTAATCTTTCTCATCGGAACCGCCCTGTACAATTGCAAGGGTACGATCGCAAGATCATCGTTCGATGAAATTTAAATTCTTGGCCGCTGGTTAATGGCTCTTAAAGACGTTTGTTATTTCGTGTGATTTCACATGTGTTTTACTCACTATTATATTGTAACTAAATATGTTTATCATTATTACAAAAAATAGTTAACATAACTGTATAATTTATATTGATTTCAGGTGAAAGCCCAAGAGGTCGTAAATAAATAAAATTCATAAAATAATAAGTTAGATAGAGATTATTTAAATGACGAATCAAGTAGCGCGCCTTGACTTCTCTTTCAATTATCTCGATTTTTAGAATGCACGTCTTGCAACAACAAAATATTTTCATCTTAGTATTTCAAACCCAAATCTGATTTTTAAACCATGAATATGGAGATTACTTATTACCATAATAACAGAAGTCTTCTTCGGGTTCACTATTCTTTAAATAATGTTGGAAAACTTACATTACTTTTTTTCTCAGCCAACTGGAAACGCTCCTCCGCACCTGTCCAATGGCGGGTGTTTCTCATGGCTAGTACCAGTATTTTTTTACATTAACTCCGCAAAGGAGGCCCAAATGAATGACTTATTACTTCATGTCCAAGGAATAACATTTTTTTGTAATATATTTTTTTTAGTTTTCGACAAAACAGATACTATTTATAAGCTAATAAATCTATATTTATGATATATTATATTATATAAAGAAAAGTGCCTTTTGCGTTTGGCCTGGCTAGCCCCCTTACCTACCCCTTAAAATAGAATGTTGATACTTCTTGATGAAATTTTGCCAAATTAAATTGAGGTTCAAAATGATATGAACATTACTGTCTACATTTAATTTCGAAAAACTTTGCTTAAAGCCCGAGTAACGCCCGGAGAAGTTGCAGTACAATATGTTGGCATTTAGAGATTTTCAAAAACAGTTTTTAAATAAAAAAATTTCGTTATTTCAGTAAGGTACAGAATTAGTTGTTAGTAAAGAAAAATTAGTTTTTTTTTAAGTAAAACTTCTTTAGCCAGTATAAGTTTTCAATTGGTCAAAAAGGTAATTCATTTTAAGTCATTGACCAACTCTGCCGTTTAAGTCATTAACCAACGAGTATTTTAAGTCATTGACCAACGAGTGCCAATTTTAAAGTATCAAAACTCATTAAGTTCAAAGTGTTCTGAGGGTCTGTATTCCACAGATGATAAACTGCGTCAAAATTTGTTATCTGTTTTTTTTTAAACTGTGCTACATATTGCTGCAAACTTGTCACTGATGCATTTGAATCTCTCTGTTGGATTTTTTTCTAAAGAAAAATTCCAATGTTCTTCTTTTGTCCAGACTATTTTCGCTGAGCTCGGCTCCCAGTGGGAGAGTGTGAGGCAACCTTATTCATTGGCCGGTCGCGCTTTGTGATTTGTATAGAATCAGCAGTTAGTGTCTGTGAAAGAATCTGCAAGCTCTCCACAGAGCGCCAGCTTATCGGAATCCGGAGCCTAGTTACTTTTACGGCACGAAAACTTTTCACGAAACAATGAAAGGCATGTGTGTTTGAAAAATCCAAACCTATCTACGTAAATTTAAAGACCTATTATCAGTAAGTTGTTGAACAGGGTCTACTATTTTAATTCAGTATTATTTTTTATGAGTTTATGGGGTTTGATGTTTCCATATACAGTTTGGTGTTTCCGGAAAACAAAAGGAAGAGACGCGGCACGGAACGAGATTCCGTGACAAACCTTGTATCGGTTAACATATCATTATTTATTTATCGTTATTTACTCAGTTAATTGTTTCGTATTTAATGAACCCAAGTGTTTAATAAACCAAACATATTTTTTTTATTACAGAACCCATTTCAGGATTCTTGATCACATTTGAATAAAAAATGTTGAAAAAACAACAACAAAAATTCCATAGATGTCACCACTGGTCACACTGCTACACATCGCAAGGGATCACGTGGTATACGCTCTATCTCGTCTGTTACCGTACTATTGCAATGAGACGATATATCACGTGACCCACTAGGCTATACTCATCTACCCAGTGGCGACGTGTGTGGCGGACGTGTGACGGCGACGTGGAAAAATATATGTTTTGTTTTTAATTGAAAAAATATATCGTCGTACGGTTTTTTACTCCAAGTAAAATACTCAGGAATCGCTTGTTAAAATTCGTCGGGTTACACAGTTTGAATTTAACTTTGGTAATATTGTCATAAACTTTTTGAAATAAATTATTTAATCAAATGATCTGTGATCCAAAAAGGTTTAATACATCCATATTAGGTATTATTCCGAAAAATGATTCACAATAACCTTTTGTACGTGGACAGATTTTTTATTACGTACCCCGCCTCTTCTTTTAAATATAATCTTTTGAAGTGTTTTTTTTAATGCTCCGGGCGTCCCGACATTTTATTTTTCTTCATTAACCGTTATAGTTCCTACTGTCTGAGGGTAAATAAATTGATAATCTCGTGCTAGGACTCGTGATAGACGTGCTCGTTAGTAGCACGAGAGCATGCTACTAATGAGCAAATGCTGCCTAGTGGCATGTGTCAGTGACGTTGCTGATATTGAGCATGCTCAAATGAACAGCCGGTTGAGCATGCTACGGGATTCGCAGGTGGAAGGGGGAGTATTCTAAGCTTATGCGATCAAGCTTACTTATAAGAATGCTCATTTCGGTTCGCTCTCAGTCAGAATTCAAATAGATCTTTTAATTTTCTTTTAGATCATATTTCTAACCGTCGCAGTAAGGGAGGCACAACGACTTTTATTAGAACTATTTGGGTTTTTCCAAAAACCGAATAAATTAGCCTAAGGGGTTAATTTTTATTTTTTAGTTAATGTCTATCGACAAACGAATGTGCATGGTTTTAAAGTATTTTTGTGCATTATTTTCATATTTACAAATAACTTGAATAAAAAAATGAAAATCCAATTCCGCCCGTGTGCAGAGTAACCAGAGTAACTTTGCAAGAATGTTCTTCGTCGCGTTGCATTTTATAGTCTCGGGAATTTTCCGTTTGAACTTTGTGAAGTAAAACGTCAACACCAGCCATGGCAGTGTTGACAGTCTTATCTCTTCCAAGACGGGAAGCAAGAGCAGCGTGCCTTCCTCGAGGATAATGGAATTGTCAAAGCCAATACTGCGCAACTTTCAAACACATTATTTCCATGAGCATGTAATATTTTCCAGTAGGTGCTTTACAATTTGTACTACGCTAGCGCCTACCCCCATCGCTTTTGACAATGTTCTTGTGAAAACGTAAGAAGATAAGTTGATTTAGTCTGTTTTTAATAAAATCAAACGAATACATCAAGTCTCATTGTCTCCATCAACACTGATTATTTTGAAAATGTATTTATAACATTTTTGACGTGATAACGTCTTATAAATCGATGAACGCCGGCTGCACTCACGAAAAATCATGACTCATTGTCACGTTCCGCCTGAGCCCAGCGTGCAAGCGAGAGCGTGGAACAAGTGTTCGGCCTAAGCGTTCGGCTTGTGAAGCATCTATCTCTTTTCCACTCCATCATTATTATATGACGTAATCACGTAAAATTATCGTCCGTAAAGCGACTTTACAGACAACCATTTTTTTACGTGAATACCACATAAGAGACCCAACTGCTCCCGTCTGGAATCAGTAAGACTACAGCATGATATTTTTTGGACTAAAAATCATCAATGATGTCGATTTTTTTAAACTTAGCACTCTATTACACTTAAAAGTTACGAGCCGCCACCACGCATCCCCAATTGTGGTATGTCGTGAGGCTGAAGGTAGTAGGGAGGGAAAAGATATGGGGATGAGGAAAGTGGGGACCAAATGCAGAAAAGTCAATTCGAGCAACGTTTTAAATTTTTTTTTACATGACTCGATACAGGAGGCCCTGAGGAAAAAAATCTCCCTCAGGGCCTATGTCATCTTTGGGGATGCTGTGTGGAGGTTTTTTTTTAGGGAAAGGAAGTGGAGGAGAATTCTGGGAAGGAAAATGGTGGGTGGGTGGGTAGGAATCTGGGGTTCAGTGTGTCCTGGTCATCCGCCTCCAAGACCTAGACAAACCTCACTCCATAAACCTGGGCACCCCTGCTAAATCACCAAACGTAGCGAACCTCTTGGGGTGACCTATGGCAGAGGTATTGGTTGGTTGAATGGTGGTCTTACACTACGGAACTATAGTATCCATACTCTCGATTTACATCAAGGCGATTCTTCCTTTGCTCTGAAACAAGTTTGAATTAAGTATTATTTTTTTAATTAATTTTATAATAATAAAAATTAATCAAATTAATCTAATTTTGGGCACGACGGGATTTGAAACCGTCAACTTCGGATTGCTAGTCGAGCCTTACACCTTGACCACGGAAGCGTCATAAGATGAAGTATTTAAGAGCCATTAACCAGCGGCCGAGAATTTAAATTTTGTCGAGCGATGATCTTGCGATCGTACCCTTGCAACTGTACAGAGCGGTTCCGATGAGAAAGATTATTTTTTTCCATACCAGCATTTTAACATAATAGTTCAATTGTCGATCTTATTTCATTCAAAATTTGCTTTGATAAATACCTACATTAAAAAATGCTCAAACTCGTGAAGATAAAACAATTAAAATTATGTACTTTTTGTAATTATTTTTTGATCATTAGTATTTATAATTTTTCAATAATGTGTAAGCAAAAAAAGAATGTATTTTTTTAGTGTATTAGTTTGTAAGACCCTAAATATATAGACAAACTGAAGTATTTTCGTCACAAAACAATCTTTTTTTATGATTTCATTTGAACTAAAATTAAAATTCTGAAAAGTAGCTTTCCCAAATAATGTATTGCTTTATTTTCGTGGTCGAGCGGTAAGGCTCTTGACTCGCAATCCGAAGGTCGCGGGACCGAATCCAAGCGTGGCAAATAAATTTTATTTGATTAATTTGTATGATTTCACAATAAATTCATTTAAAATAATATAAAGTATATTTTCGGCACGTTCCAGAGTGGAAGATACTCTCAGTATCGCCCTGGTGTAAGACCACCATTCAGAATTGAAACGTTACTTGAAATGGCTTTTGCCGTGTTTAGCGATTAGACCTGAATAGCCAGGTACTTCCCCTCTCTTCCCCATCTCCTTCCCTTCCTCACTATCTCCAGCCTCACAACATGCCCCAGTTTGGGATGCCATAGTCTCACTGGCTGCTAAACGGGAGCAGTTGGGACTCTTGTGCGATACTCATAAAAAAAATAACAAATCTGCAAACGACTATAGTAAAACCTTACTCTACTAAAAATAAACATATTTTCTCAAAATTTATAACAAAGCTGAACAGAACAGTATTTCAAAATCAATTAAAAAATTTTGTGTAAAAGAGTACATGTAAAATTTGATTTAAAAATGACCTATTTCCGGTTTTGTCTGGTTATTTCCTCTTAATAGGCTGTGCACATACGATATACGATGTGTTAAACACAAACCTCTCAAAATTCATAACATAGGTACTTTAAAAAATACCATTGTTTTTGCCATTGATCCGCTCACCACACTCCTAGCATAACAAAATATATCGGTAATAAATAGGAGGCGGAATGTGGAGGCAAAACGAAACTTCCAGAGCCGCTAATTATTAATGGCAAAACAATTAAACTATCGTTATTTGACAGGTTTAATTTGTTTTATGGGGCCAACAGACTTAGCCATATAAGATAAAAGATCATTTGGTTTTGGCCTATTTCAGCATATCGCTCGCCATACATTCCCAACGTTTTTGCCGCCGCATTCTGCTTCTTAGTAATAAAGCTCAATAATATTTTCGTATGTATTCAGTATATTATATATTCCAGTTTGGGAGGGGGTTTTGGTACCATCGCCCCGGAACCATTTATTGGATAACCAAAACCCCTGCCACAGTTCACCGTTTTGTGACTTAGCAGGAGTACCCGAGTTCACGGGTAAAGCTTGTCCGGATCTTGGCGACGGATGCCCATCTGTTGCGTGGCTGGCCGGATCGAGAAACTGGTTGAGGGAGGCTTTTTGACCTCTCCAGCCGAATGCTCGACCCGTCACCTTGCGCCGTAATTGGAGGTATGTTTAATATTATATAAACCTATCTAGAATCTTATTTAAAAAAATTAAAATAAATTTAGCTTTGAAGACGCGCTTCATCGGAAATTTTATCCTGGTATTACATTTGTTGTCTCTTTTTTTCCTTAAACTTTATGTCGTCTTTTTTTACCTTCTCCACAAAGGAGGAAAAACATTCCCCTCAAGGCCTGTGCCATCTTTGATGATGCTGTGTGAAGGGTCTCTAAGAGTTGAGAGTTTTTTTTAGGTATTTTGGGGCTCCAGACCAGAGGTGGCTGCCAAATTCAACCGTGGGGCGCACTTGCGATTTGTACAGGGTTAGCAGTTGTGTACTATTAAAGTATCTGCGGGCCCTGTACAGTATGCCCAGTTTCTAAGAGGCTAACTTAACTCTGGCTTCGATGGAGCCCCAATACCCGAGCTGGTCACTTAGTGTTACACCAAGCATATCGATAGAGGTCCTGTTCGGAAGATTGCTTCCGTTAAAGGAGACTAGATTTTTATTACGATCCCTTTTAGACGTAATCAGACATGATTGGGTCTTTGAAACATTGAATTCGACAAGGTTATTCTTACCTCAAGATAAAAACTCTCGAGGTTAAATATCAAACCTATGGCAGAGGTGTTGATTATCCCGGGGCGGCGGTACCAATTTCCAAAATTTGCCTCCCAAATTGAAAATTGTCCATATAAAATTCCCAACATTGTCAACTATGAATGCATATTGACTGTTTATATTGTTAAACAGATAAAATGAAAAAAAAAAACAAACAAACAAAAAAAAAAAAAAAAAAAAAAAAAACAAACAAACAAACAAATTGCACCGTGCATCCATCTACTTATTATACAGCCGAGCTGTTGAACTGAAAAACGAGACGTAGAAAAGATATCGTTCTCATTTGACAAATGTCAACCGATTTTTTTTTTATATGAAGTATATATGAATATATTATACCGCACAAGAGTCCCAACTGCTCCCGTCTGGAGCCAGTGGGACTATGACATCCCCAATCGGGGTATGTTGTGGGGCTGAATTTAGTGGGGAGGGGAAGGAGATGGGGAAGAGGAAGGTGGGAAGTACCTGGCTATTCAGATCTGGTCACTAAACACGGCTAAAGCCATTTCAAGCGACGTTTCAATTCTGAATGGTAGTCTTACACCAGGGCGATACTAATAGTATATTCCACTCTGGAACGTGCCGCAAATAAACTATGAATTATTTTTAATTAATAAATTGTGAAATAACACAAATTAATCAAATAAAATTTATTTGCCAAGCCGGGATTCGATCCCGCGACCTTCGGAATGCTAGTCAAGAGCCTTACCGCTGGACCACGCCGGCCGTCACTACTTTTGGCATATCTTCTGACTATGCACCGGCGCCAAAAGGATCAATGATGCTAGTTGTTTGAACAAATTCCTTCTGGTGTTCGTTGATTGGTTGGGGGGGATAGAGATGGCTTGAGTAAGGACTAATTAAATAATGAGTAATTCCAATTTGAGAATACGGGGTACCGCCGCCCCGGGAACCATTTACCGGGTTCATGGGGTGAGGTTTGTCTAGGTCTTGGCGGCGGATGCGTCTGCCCATCCATAAATTACGTCACACCTTAAGGGGGGGGATAGAGATGGCTTGAGTAAGGACTAATTGAATAATTATAAATGAGTAATTCCAATTTGGGAAAACGGGGTACCGCCGCCCCGGGAACCATTTAGATTGGTTGACAAACGTTTTTCTAAAATTATGAATTTACAATCACTTTAAAAATCTACTGGCAGATGGATTCAGCATTCTGCAGAGCTCAGCTGTGGTCGAAGGCCCATTGTGGCTGTCTCACACGTTTTATGACTTTCATGAAAGCCAGTAACCAGTACCTTTAAAAATTTAATAAAGTTCGCCGTCTTTGTAATTGGGTTTTTGGAAGAAACCCGAAACAGGAAAAAGAGCCTTCTTCCCTCCAAGGGCATTGGCAAAGTTACATCTGCATGCGTCTCTCGAAGTGGTAGTGGCGTGTTAATATGTAGATAGTGTCTACCACTATCTCTCTCAGAAAGGATTTACTGTCCATTATCCAAGATAAGTAGAACTCACTTGGGATTTGAAACGTCAATTAGTACTTGTGATTGTTTGATGTTTCCCGTTCCCTTATTTTGGATTCGACCGACTTTCTAAATGGAGTTTAATTTGCTAGATAAGTTGCCACCCGTAAGGCCCGTAAATATCAGTACGAACCAAAGGGCTCGAGAGTTATTAATGTATCTAGTCCATCCATCAATTTGGGAGGCGGGAATGGGTACCACCGCCCCGGGAACCTTTATTGGATGACCAACACCTCTGCCATAGGTCACCCCAAGAGGTTCGAACGTTTCGAGATTTAGCAGGGGTGCTCGGGTTCATGGGATGCGGTTTGTCTAGGCGGATGACCAGGACACACTGAATCCCAGATTCCTACCCACCCATTAAACCCTTTTCCTTCCCAGAACTCTCCTCCCCTTCCTTTCCTTTAAAAAAAAACCTCCACACAGCATCCCCAAAAATGAGGGAAATTATTTTCCTCAGGGCCTCCTGTGTGGAGCTCATGTAAAAAAAAAATCCAGAAGACCAAAACGCACAACATTTACCACCACCTGCCCCCTTCAGAAACACATGATATGCAACATTCATACAGCATACGGACCGAGCCGCTCAAGATCTCCGCCCCCTAATATTAAAAAAAATAAATAAAAACCACTTTCTATGACTTTTCAGAGGGGTGTTTTAATGCCACTTTGTTGAGTTGTCATGGAATCTAAAGTTTAAATAATAACATTTTAGAGTAATAATTATTAGTAAGTATTATTTATGTGCATCCGAAATGGCTTTCTTTTTACAATAAATGATTAATATAACTTTTCAGTGCTTTTTTAACGTACTTACCAACTTTATACCCACTAAACAAATACCAACCAGTCAAAAAAATATTGAAAAACAGGATGCTGCAATTGTTTATTACTTACCTATAAATGTTCACAGGAAAATAATGGAAGCCTTATGGTTGAAGCGCATATTGTTTTTCTTATTGAAATGATTCCACACTTTTTCTAAGGTAATTATTATTATTATTATTAATATTAGGAAAGATTCCAGCAATATTTGCATTGTTACTTATGCCCCTTGCCTTTGAAGATATTAAAATTTTCAAACTGACAGTCTCATTTAGCAAATTGTATCCTTTCAAGGAAAGTGTCGAGAATAATAATATTGTATCCATACAAAGAGTAGCTACCATTTCAAAGATAAATGATGGTAGATATTCTCAGCATCGCCTTGGTGAAAGTCGTGAAAAACCACAGGTAATTAATATATACAGGTAATTCCAGGTATAGCCAGGTAATTTCCTACCTTTCTCTTCTCCGTTGTCAAATAAAAAATCACATAAAAAAATATTTTTTACGTGATTATTTTACCTATTCCTCGCTAATTGCATATTTTAAGGAAATAATTTATGCCTACCGCATAATGCTATGCACTTGTATAAATATCATATGTGAAAGAAAATCTGTTAAGTAAACAACCAAGGAAAAGTTTAACAATAAAGCATCACTTACTTAATCTACACCTTTCACCAACAACGGTTCTTTATTTAGGTTTCTAAACTTCACTACAAACTATTATTATTTCATTATGAACGTACTGCTATTTTGATTATAATTCCAAAATGTTCAAATTCATATCTCAATTTTTTTTAAATATATTTTTTTGTTTTTATTCTTACTTTTGTTATTTGATTAAACTGCGACTGAATTGGCGTAGCCCACAATATTTGAATGATTTTAATGAAGTGAAATGTCATAAGCAACCAAATCATTTAATGTATGTCTAAAATCAAATATTAGGTACAGTTTATCAAATAAGAGTAGAAAACAAAGGAGGGCACCACTGGTGTTAACGTAAAACTGTGTAATGTACAATTTTATAAAAAATTAAGAAGGCATAAAAGTAAAAAAAAATATTTTTTCATTGCAATATAGACAGATACCCACTGATCTCAAAAGTAAAGGTATATTAGGTATATTATTATTACATTGCAATTTAATGTTAACGTAATGAAGAATAATGATATTGTAAAAAAATATAAAGCACAGTTTAGAAATTGCTCACATTTATTTAATACTATCTAGAGTTGCCAGGGCTTTAGATCATGTCTCTAATTTTAGATCTGAATATATTTAACTAGTGTAACTAAACTCACCATTACTGATTTTCCTTTCTATCTACTGTGAAATTCAAATGTATGCTAAATTAAATTAAAGCAAATCACTTTGTAAAATACCATTTAATAAAATTTGTGTCATTAAGTAACATTGTGTCTTAACAGTAATTTGTGTCTTAACAACAGTGCTTCTTCAATTTTTTTTTTCTTTAAGAACAGAAAATGTTTTTTAAAATGTGGTTTACCGTGTTCTATACATTCAGTGTCATTGCACTTTAAAAGAATTTGACAGTCAAATTGGTGTGGCCAGCCTACAAATTTTGTAGTTCCATTTTGAATAGTTTCTACTCTTATTTGTCAGACTAAATATTAAGGTGGGTCATTTAACAAAAAATGTTAAAGTTTTGAATTTTTTTTACCAAGCCATATTTTTTGTAATCTTCCATAGCAAATGTATTATATTTTGACGAAATCATTTACAAAAAGTCCCAAAATCGAGTCTCACAAAATAATACCGAAATTTGAGTAAGAGGATTTTGCCGGTATTTGAGTACACTACCTTGAGATAATTTGAATTATATTCAAATGTATTTTTTAATAAATATATCTAAATATTTCCTCTATTTTGTGTTTTATTAAAAAAAGGTTATTTTTAATTGTTTATCTAACATTTTTTTAAGATTTAACCGGGGTGGGTTTTTCTCTATAATGTGAAATTTCAAAATCAATCCGGAGGAAGAAGATGATATCCAAATATTATTAAAAAAATGACATGATTTTATATCTCCATTTAAGACCCTTTTATTACTATTAGACAAATCAAAACAAGATTTATTTTTTTTCCCCTTACAGTCATGACCCACCCTACTATACATTCTATTATTTATTCACTAACTGGAGGATAAAATTGGTATATTTTATGAAGTTATGATGTTTTTTCGATCTCCTGTAAAATTTGTATTTTGTGGCTTATGACATTTTACATTTGCATGAACGATATGTCTGTCACATAGTTTGAAAAACAAACTATGTAAGCCTGTTACTCCATACACACACATTGTGAACGTAGTGAAAAGGTTAATTAAACTTTGTAGAGAAGTTTCAACATTTGATTTATTTTAAGTAAGCAACATTTATATATATGACTAATCTTATTTGCATTTTCACTAACATTGATATGTATCGTTATGCATTTATAGGTTTATGCATTACCTGTCTTCCATCTTTCTATTTCAATAAACATCTTATATAGGAAGGTATATATTATTTTAATTAAGTATTTTTGATGAATCTAATCTAATACTTATTAAAAATAATTAAGATGTGCCTGTTTTCTTAGGTGAAACTAAGAGAAAAACATTAATGTTTTGACCTAGTGCTTTAATTTTTTTTTTTTAAAGAAAGACAAACATTCCCGTGTTACAAATAACCTGATAATATATGGAAATCTCCTACTACCACCACAGTAAGCGTAAAATTTTGCTTGTGTCGTAATGGAGGACTTAGCCAGATGAGGAATTAATACTGGGTGGTACCTAAACACGATGCCGACTCGGCCACTGACCGGTCATCTTCGGAAATCTTTACAATGTTTTACGTATGGGAAATCGTATTATGTTGGCACTGCAGGACATTATATATTACAAATCTGAAGGACGGAAGAAAGGATTAAGAGTTGTGTTTTATGTCTTAAAGTATCTACACAGTAATGACATGTATTTAAGAAGCAATTTATTCATACATTTTGATAAAATACACATCAAGCAATACTGTGATTATTACCTATGCTTACATTTATTGGATACACAATTATGTATTTATATTCATCAAAATCAGATCTATGGACACATTAAATTCTATTTTCGATAATTTGCAGATCAACCCATTAAGACATACCTTCTGAAAAGTAACATTTTTTTCCAAAAATAATTTTTAAGTTTTAAAAAATACTTTCAATTTAGCAACAGCATTATGTATCAGCAATCTTCACACAACGTGTATTATGTTGCTGACACACTTGCGCTCTACTATCGTGGCTTGGCCTATTCCAGGATATTGTATATCCCTTTGTGAGTTTGTCTTTAAAAAATCTTGACAGCAAATAAATCTGTTTTTGGGAACCGCACCGGTGTCGATCGAACGTGGGTACCTGCAGGGTACCTTCGCGCGCTTGTGTTTTAACCAGTAAGTCGCTAAGCTCGCGGAATCATAATTATGAGCTTTACTGGTGAGGCCCATCAAAATTCGGACATTTTTCGCCGGTCGGAAAGGGATATACCGCTATGCTGAAATATGTCAAGCCGTGAGAGTACAGCATAAATGTGTCAGCAACATTATTATTAATTAAATTCTTTGTGACATCTTCAATGTTAAACATTAAAGAGGCCTTCCATGTACATATTAATCAACATTTAACAGTTATTATCATTTATCTTATAACATTTGATATTACAAATGATATTTTCTTAAGAGGAATTGCCCTTTCATACCAAACTTAATTTTGGATTTGAGGCCAAAATACACCATTCTTAAAAAATTACTTTTTTTATAAAAAGGTCTGGCAAATATCTAGTACGGGTAAACATTATTTTATTTATTTGTGTTTCAAATTATAAAATATACGTAATCAAAGAATTCAAGTTTTGATAATTTTAGAGGCAACTTAGCAATTATTTATGAGATAAAGATAATTATTTAAAAAATAATTTTGTTCTATTATTTCTATGATTTAAAAAAAGCATTTTATGTGCTTAAAACCAAATTGCAAATAACAGTTAGTACATGGCATTATTACAAACGACAGCTAAATGACATGTTATTTACACAATTTTGTCGGATATAAATTAAAATGTATTCGCAAAGAATTGCCTTTTTAGATGTTTAATTTTTATTTATTTTTCATTATATTAATTTTTGATCATTATAATTAATTTCATGTTTTAAATTTATTATTATTTACCATATCTTTTGATTAAAAAAAAATTTTTTAGTTTGGTTAAGATTTTTGGCGTCAAATCCAAAATTAGGTTTTGTATGAAAAATGCAGCGCAGCCGTATCTCTTAAAAACAAAACCTATGTAGGTATTTGGCCCATAGTTTGAGAATAGAAGCTCATTTTCAATGAGGTGAAGAAATTTATTTTGAAGCACAACAAATATGTTTTATCATCAATGTCAGCAACCAATAAATACTTCATTATATCACAACAATACAATATGTTAATATTATATTAAAATAATGGATTTTATTAAAGTTTTAAATATGTTAAATCGATAACCACTATATTGTTTCATAAACATCTTTAAAAAATAATAAAAGGTTACAATAATTATTCATTATGTATGCCCTATAATATTTGTAAATGCTATCAAAAAATAATTTAAAAAGCATAAGACATAAGAAAACATAAGATATTAATTAATGGAACTATTTGTGCTAGTCAGTAAACCCTTTACAACCAAATTCAAACAAGCTTGAGTTTGTCATTGAAACAATCCTGAGGAAAATTAAATCTCAAGGCAAAAATTATTTTAACAAGATAATAATGTTAAAACATAGTAAATATTCAGAAAAGCGTGTAATGTTTTGTTTATGTCGAATTGTGGATTTATTTTAGGAAATAAGACAGTTAAAATTAAAATTAAAATTATGGTATGTACACAATCATGAATATATCAAATTATTCCTGAACCGCACAATTGTGCTGATACTTTTTCAAAGATTTGGTAGCTAGAGACGTTTTAATTTTTTTTCCTTGACCTAAGAGATTGCAATTAAAAGCATTGTTAGTGTGGCGTTTTGCTGTTCCGACATTTCTTTCACCAATTAATTAAATAAAATATATTTCAGGTGGAAAAGTACCACACGGATCATGTCCTTCTTCGTATCCTGCTATATTTTTATGTTAATTAAACTTTGATATCTAATCGAGGCTCTCTTAAATAATACATATTGGACTATTTTGGAGTATTTTCTTCTTTGGGGTATTCATATCAAACTGATTAGAATATGTATTGATAATACAAAAAAATAAAGTAATTAAAGCTCTATAAAAGTACATCAAAATAAATTACAGTTCGTAAGACTACAATAATAAATAACAGCACGATTCACAGTTTATACGCCCGAATGCAAACATTTCAGCAAATTAATTTACGTTATTAATCTTAAAAAACATTGAATTAACACAATTTTTGCTAGGTTTGTTAGATATTTCACACTTGTATCTTTAAAATGGCTGTAAAAGCAGTTATCTTATTCCAACAATGCAAAGTGCGTAATATTTCAGATCCTAAAAGTAACAGAAATTATCATTTTTATGTGAACTTTCAATGCTATAAAATAACATTAAACTTCTTTGAGAAAACGTACAGAATTAATTTAATAAACCAGTGTGATTTACTTTGGTCTATTATCAAACAGTTCGTTGACCAGATTTCCATCAGCAAGAGTGGAAGTGTCTCCGACATTCCTGTCTCCAATGGCAACCTTGCGCAGGACCCTGCGCATGATCTTGCCCGAGGTGGTCTTGGGCAGATTAGGGGCATACTGGATAACATCAGGCTGAGCGAAAGGACCAATCTTCTCACGGACTCTGCGCTTTAGTTGTTCCACTAACTGAGGGCTGAATTCAACATCATAATTAGGGGTGATGAAGCAGTAGAGACTTTCGCCTTTGACTGGGTGGGGTTTGGAGACAACCGCAGCCTCGGAGACATGGGGGTGACCCGAAAGGACCCCCTCCACCTCAGCGGTAGACATCAGATGCCCAGACACGTTGAGCATGTCATCTACTCGCCCAGTAACCCACAAGTAACCGTCAGCATCACGTAAAGCACCTGGAAAAATAAATATACGTATATTTTAAGTTTATTTTGTTTTATATAAGAAAATCAATATGTACCATATGGGGAATTGAATTCTCAGCAGAATGTATTTTATAGCCACCTTCAGTAGAAGGTTTTGCATCAAATTCACATTTTTAAGAAGTCGTAGGATGCTGATCATGTCAAACAACAGTGATGCATATCCTTTTATTTCCATACTCCTCTGAGCAGAAGGTTTTGCATCAAATTCACATTTTTAAGAAGTCGTAGGATGCTGATCATGTCAAACAACAGTGATGCATATCCTTTTATTTCCATACTCCTCTGAGCAGAAGGTTTTGCATCAAATTCACATTTTTAAGAAGTCGTAGGATGCTGATCATGTCAAACAACAGTGATGCATATCCTTTCATTTCCATACTCCTCTGAGCAGAAGGTTTTGCATCAAATTCACATTTTTAAGAAGCGTAGGATGCTGATCATGTCAAACAACAGTGATGCATATCCTTTTATTTCCATACTCCTCTGAGCAGAAGGTTTTGCATCAAATTCACATTTTTAAGAAGACGTAGGATGCTGATCATGTCAAACAACAGTGATGCATATCCTTTCATTTCCATACTCTTCTGAGCATTTTTTCGTTTCGACGAACCGTTTCGTCCACGGCTATTATTCAAATACCGTCATATTTAATGAAACTATTTGACTTGAAGTAGCTTCTATTGACATCTGCGCGTAGTTTGTTGAAGTTTTGGAAGACATATCTACAATACTAACTTCACAGTTTTAGTTTTAAAATTATTTTTGGGTCAGTCGTCAGAGGAAGGAAGCAGTTTTTTGTATGGGCATGTTTTTTTTTCGATGTTGGTTTATTTTTATGGATTGATGTCAACGACATTTTAATTCAAAATAAAATATTACTTTTTGGTTAATCTATGATAATTATAAAAAAATATTAAAAAAATTAACCAAAAAAAAAACACACTCCTCACATACAGTTTTGTTTGCCAAAACTCACTCGCGGAGAGGTTAAGCAGAAGGACCAATTTATTTATTATTTTTTTATTTTTAACTTTTTATGAGTAAACCTCAAACTGTAATATTTAATTAAATGAAGACATTATGAGCGAAACTCAATCAAAAATCTGGAAACAGAAAAATCAGAAAAAGATATTTACACCTCTGGGACTCGAACCCAGGACCTCCCTACTTTCCGGGTTGGGCGCTCTTATCCACTGAGCTAAGGTGTTGATATCCAATTCGGTCACCTTTAACTGTACCATACTTCGACTAAGAACAACCCATATTATCTTCATTTTATTTAACGCATATTTTTATTGGCTGCCATCTTTATGACACCTTAGCTCAGTGGATAAGAGCGCCCAACCCGGAAAGTAGGGAGGTCCTGGGTTCGAGTCCCAGAGGTGTAAATATCTTTTTTGATTTTTCTGTTTCCAGATTTTTGATTGAGTTTCGCTCATAATGTCTTCATTTAATTAAATATTACCAATTTATTTATTTATTAATTGTTTCTTCACTTTTCAAATTTATTGTATTACCATTTAATTATTAGTCAGGACTAAGCGTGCATTAAAGTTAACAATTGTACAAGTGATTAAAATCAAGACAATTAAAATAAAAATTGATTATCTTCATCAATAATCATCCCAAAATAAAATTCACAAGTACTCTTACAAGCTAATTTATTTGTTTATATACTGATGATGACGGATGTTACGCATAGACAGTTCAATTCACAATAGCTTTTTGTTTGATAAGCTCCCAAATGGCACACAATCTCCAATGGTTCAGAAGGCTTTAAAGCAGAGAATGAATGGTTACCTCGAGAGTGTTTCCTCATAGGGTAAGAATAACTCATCGAATTTAATGTTTCAAAAATCCAATCATGACTAATTACATTTAAAAGGGACCGAAATGAAAATCTAGTCTCCTTAAACGAAATAAATCTCCCCAACAGACCTTCCATTAATGTGCAGCTCGGGTATACTGGCTACATCGAAGCCAGAGTTAAGTTAGCCTCTCAGAAGCTGGGCGTGCTGTGCAAGGCACGCGGATACTTTAACACAACTGTTAACCCTGTACAAATCGTAAGTACGCCCCACGGTTGAATTTGGCAGCCACCTCTGGTCTGGAGTCCCAAAAAACCTAAGAACCCTCTACTTTGTGTGGAAATGGGCAGTCCATTTGATAGATTTTCCTATCTTAACAAATGGATTGCAATCTTTAGAGCATAGGCATCGGGTGGGAATGATGTCCTTGTTCTACCAGTATTTCAAGATGCTTTGAGAACCTAGCTTCATTGATTCACAGTAGTGCACGCAAAAATGTGCGCCCGGCATCGGGTCGCTTCTACAATTCGTTCTTCAGTTCAACAGCTCGGATATGGAACAATTTGCCAGCCAACGTGGGTCTCGTCTTTATAATTAGTTATTTACCTCAGGGTAACAATAAACATTGAATTTGAACTCACCATCGCCCGTGCAATAATAGCCTGGGAATCGTTCGAAGTATGTTTTTTCGAAACGAGGGTGATCATTGAAGAGAGTACGCATCATGCCGGGCCAGGGGCGGGAAAACACTAGGAAGCCTTCTCCAGGTCCTTCGATGACACTTCCGTAGTCATCTAGCAGGACTGGTTCCACACCGAAGAAAGGAAAGGACTAAAAATAGAAATAAGATTGTTATTGGGGTGTTGCTCTCCAAAACGCTTGACAGTGTTTAATAATAATAAAAAAAGTACAATAAAAAATACAAGATCACTGATAAATAATATGGTTCCATGACAACTCAGAATCATGCAATTTCGACATCTCTTTGAAAAGTAAAGTTATGAAAAAATTTTTGAAAAATAGCCCATAACATAACCTAAAGTAACCAATTTAACTATTTTTTTTATCATTACTTTTAATGACTTTTCATAGGAAGTGTTGAAACTCCATATTTCTGTGATGTCCGGACACCAAATAATGTACATAGGAGGACCCAAAAGAAACGAGAATTTCTTTATAACTTTTTTTATTTTTCAATATTTTTACACCAAAATTTGGTCATCTTTGAAATGTTCACCTTTAGAGTATATGCACTTATCCAATCTTTTTTTCCACCGTTCAAAACAATTTTGAAACCCGATTGAAATGTCCTTTATGGCTCCAGCGATTTTTGTTTCACTTCTTCAACAGTATGAAAACATTTCTCTTTCCAGTATTTCCTCTTTCTTCAACAGTATGAAAACATTTCCCTTTTAATCCTAGGGAGCATAAAGAAGTCACAGGAAGACAGGTCGGGTGAATAGGACGGATGAATGATTTGAGTCATTCCATGTTTGCTTAAATACTGCTTCACAGACAACGTGGTGTGAGCATGAACCATGACAACGCCATGGTTGAAGAACCAGTCCCCTGTGCGGCAAGAACTCAACCTTTTTAGACAATTTTTCTGATGCTCTCTCGCAACCTCTTTAGTACCTGCATGTCAAACTGTCGGTTAATTGTTTGGCCTCACAAACAGTTAACCGAACAAACTCTCAACGCACAACATCTCTGAAAAAAACCAATGAGCATCGTCTTGATGTTCGATTTCACCTGATTTTTTTTTTCTAAAGAGGAGAGAGAGAGCACTCTTCCATTGGCTTGACAGTTGCTTGATTTCAGGATCGTACCCATAACACCATGACTCATCACTCATCACCAATAAAAACCTTGGAAAAAACCACTGAAAAAAATTTTCCAGCTGATTTTTCAATTCAGGGCAGGCTTGAAAGCGCAGGCTCTTTTTGATCCTGAGAGAGGAGACTTTCGCGTTTTCCGAAAGAAGAAATCTTGATTTACTTGAAATTAAACTTTGGACCAAGGCGTGGACCCACAGCAACGCGGCTTCGCACACTGACCAAGAAAGAGTTTCCGTACAACAGCTGACCACACATTACCCGTTCCCCCTCCACTTCTCTCCTCTACCGCCCGAGCCTCGTTAATTTTGGATTTCCTTACGTATATGTAAGTGTAATGCATTGCAATTGTAAAAGACTTGAAAAACATTGAAACTTGATTTGTAAAAACAACATGTTCTTAGGTTCAACAGTTCGACTGTGGAACAATTTGCCAGCCTATCTCCTCGAAAAGAATCACCAGACAGCATCCTTAAGTAAATAATAAAAAAATAACAACCTTTGTCTGAATAGTTTTTTTTGTGATTTTATGAATCTATTTGTATGCATATTAACTGAGTTTTTTGTAACTGAATTGTTCTCACTCATAATCCATTCCTCATCTTTACCTACCTCATCCGTACCTTCATCTTTATTAAGTACTATAATACAGTAATACTCACAGCTGATCCCGGTTTCATGGGTGTGGCTCCAGGAAGAGGTGTGAGGACATGACCTCCAGTCTCCGTCTGCCAGAATGTGTCCACTATGGAACACTTGTTGCCTCCAACGATCTTCCTGTACCACAGCCAAGCCTCGGGGTTGATGGGTTCCCCGACACTACCCAACACGCGCAGAGACGACAGATTGTGCCTGCAATACAACAAACAATATTGATTACATTGAATATTGTCACAACAAAAATTTTGCTGTGTAACTTACTATCGAGTCAATTTTTGGAAAAAAATTTACTGCCTACCCTACCAAACTTTGAACTCACCCTGAACTTGTAAAAACAAGTGCAAAGTACCATGCCACATAAAATAACGCCTTATTAAGCAATGGAGATTTACATGCGTTTGATTTTGCGATTGGATTCTGCGGAACTCTTAAGCCCATATTTCACCGCTTATCCCATATTTTTAGATATGAAATAAAAAAGTCATAAAATTTATAAACACGTGAATTGTGTATGTTAGTTTATGAAATTGGGGTGTGTTATACTTATTGGGTAACCATAATATTTATGATTATTTGAATTATGTATGTTAGTTACTGAAACTAGTTAGTTAAGGAAACACTTGCTTTACATACTGAAACGATTAACAAATAATGCATAATAAAGTTATTAAAAAAACTCTTCTTCCTCTCGAAAAAACTATATCAAGAAATGATCTTTATGAAAACTAAAAAATTATACGAATATAACATAAGCCTTTTAATCTACAAAATACAAAATGGACTATTCATTACGATATTTATAATGTCACAAGTTCATAAACACTTTACAAGATAACATTCAGTGGTAAAAGAAGCCCTGAGGATAATAATAATAATGTAACATTTGTATAGCGCAGTTCTGTGTTATTTTACTTCAAATGCACTTATATATATTTACAATATCCTTCCCGATACATTACCTGAAAATGGCGAATCGAATAAATAATTTTTAGATCAGATTACAGACATGATGATATTGTTTTTTATTTAAAATCATTATTGTCGTATGACATGTATTAATATTATTGATACATGTCATACGACAATAAAGTGAAATATTTATAAATCTTTAGAAATAATAAAAAAAACAAACATGAAATTCAACTTCACCATTAAAATTCTCATATAAGACTTTCCCAAAATAATTTCTATTACCTAGTCACATTTTCATCTCCAAACTTCATCAGAGAGCGAATAGCCGTTGGTGCTGTGTAGAATTGGGTCACTTTGTATTTCTCCACGATGGTCCAGAATCTATCATTGGCTGGATAGAAGGGAGTCCCCTCAAACTATAAAGGAAATTTAATCCATCAATAAATTGTGATGCTTTTTGCCTTAATTAATTTCGTAGAAGTGATACATGAGCCAAATCAATGACTTACATAATAACTGTACTTATTCAAGTTTACTGATTGTAAGGAAATGTGATTTCAAACAATTTTTGCTGCTGACAAGTAGGTATTGTAGATCTAATAATTATTCTTTGTAACAAAAAGTAGGTAGTTTACCATAAGAAGATTTGTGAAAAAAGGTATTAAACGGTACTTCATAAAAAATGCATCAACTAAAAAAATAAGTCACCATCACAGATGTGGCGCAGTTAAGGAGTGGGCCATATGTCACGTACGTGTGACCAGTAATCCACCCAATGTCTGCAGTGCACCAGTAGATGTCGTTTTCATGGTAGTCAAACACATATTTGAATGTTTGGGCGGCATAAATCATGTAACCACCGGTGGTGTGCAGGACACCCTTCGGCTTGCCAGTTGACCCGCTGAAACAGAATAAAGGTGAGTAGTTAATATTGTATAGCTTGAGGGGAAAATTGGATTCATTTAAAGACAGGATTATATAAGATGATAATGCAGGGTGCTAGGGGTCGTACTTGACCCACTATAACTAGTGATTCCTGGCATTATTTGGAGTAAAAAATATAATAGAAAAATATTTTGTCTCTGGTGAATTTTAAAAATTTTTTTTCTTCAAAACCAAACAAAAACATCTTCTTCATGTCATCACTGGCCACTCAGTAACCCATCCCTCACCTCTTTCCGCCTCGACCCTAACTTTCCAATACCTACTGATTTGTTACGTTTTAAGTTGAAAAAATTATTTCAAATAATAAATTTGAAATAATTAATTACATACATACGAAAAATTGACAATTTTGAATTAAAATACTGACTTTAATATATATGCTTCACATGTGTAATTCATATACGCTTCAACTCAATCACTCCCAGAACTCTTTTTCCTTCCCAAAACCTCATCTCATTTTTTTCCTAAAAATACCCTCCACATGCCATCTCTGTAGGCCCTGAGGTGAATTATTTTTCTCAGGGTTTCCTGTGGAGCTAATGTGAAAAAAAAATCATCTTTTTTAAAGCTTCGTTTGCCTGCTTCCATTAATTAAATGCAAGTAATTTTGCATAACGAACGACATTATTAAAAATATTGTGTATATTGACAGTTAACCAAAACTCATCTGACACCCATGAGATTGCATTGAATTAGACAGCTTTTGTCTACCAGCTGTCGGAATCATACGCTGACCGTGCTCGCAAATACTGCCAAATAACAATAGATGACGGATTTAGTCAATATCTTAATTATTGATGGTTTTATCGATCGACTTTGCTAAATACCCAGCCCTGAATAGCCAGAATCACCAATAATTCCCCGTCCTTTCCCTTTCCTACTAGTGAGGCAATTAGTGCTAACACAAACATACAGTTGCATAAATACACTTGACATTGGGACAATCCAACACACCAATACAGTTGTGCAATATTTGGCTGTTTGCGGACAACTTTGTCAGCTATTCATTCATATACATATTCATAAGAGCATCTAGTTTGCGGTCAGTTGTGTCAATGATTCGTATTCTATATTATGAGCATCTATATAGCTTGTAGGTCTGTCATACCATTAAGAAGGGTGGGCTGATGCAGATGTATCCTTCTTTAACATAAAATACGAGTGATATGTGTGAACGGATCGTGCCTGATCTAGGAATCATTTATTGCATTCTAAGAATTTCTATAACAATTGTTGTGAATTTCTTACACATCCACTAAACCAAAGAAATTTAAAAGATTATAACCCTTTATGAATATGAAATCATTCTAGGGTGGTGGATTTTCTTAGTATCGCTCCGGTGAAAGATCGCCATTCAGAATCGAAATATTGATTGCAATGACAATAGTCGTGTTTGATGACCATATCTGAATACGTGGTCAATTACTTCCCAATCTTCCTCTTTCATATCTCACAACATACATACTTTAATTGGAAAGGCACGGTCTCACTAACTCAGGAATTTGGGAGCAGCTGAAACTGTTGTGCGGTATCCACATAAAAATGTAACCCTCATCAATCAAGCCAAATGGTTGCTTTGTAAGGCTTAAGTATGGAATGTGTTATTACACGTCACTGGTTTTTATTTACTTGGGAACCAGTTCTTTGCAGAACTGAGACAAAGATTAATTTTTGCTAGTTTTTTCTGAGTATGTTTATGACATACAATATTCTAAATGAAAGCCCAAGGATATGATGTGATTTATGAAATATTACATATTACTTTAATAAATTTTGATAATTTGAAACTCGATGAAACGAAAAATAGCAACACTAAAAAGGGGCAAACATAAACATCTACAGGATTTAGCCTGCGAGAGAATGAGATAAATCAGTATCCTCTTTGTGCGGTGCTTTGTAGCTTATCGATTTCCTCTTTGAGCGGTGCTTCATAGTCTATCGGTCTCCTTTTTGTGCGGTGCTTCGTTATCTCCCCATTCTTGTCTACTTTAGTTTTCTACCGCGTGTGAATTGCACACTCGGTTTTTTTTTTTTTTTTTAACGGTAAGGTTTTTAAACTGGTTACCTCGTGTAAAGCATAAATGATGGATCTTCCGCGTTGAGCCAGCAAGGGGAACAGGCCGTTGTAGCGTCCTCCATCTCTTCGTGCCACCAATAATCCCTGCCATCATTCCAGGGAAGCTGCAATATTGTTTAGATTTCATTAATTACAAAATCAATCATTCATTAAAAGGGGACCTACTTTTCTAATTAAATAAGTTAATATTTTCTAAGCAAAAGAATATTTCTTCTTATCTGTTATGTCCACCTACTACAACAGAAAGCCCAATCATCAGGCAAAAATTTTAAAAAAATTTTTTGCTATTCATCCCAAGTCCCGAATCAAGGGTTCCCAACTGTCGATCGCAGAGCTAAATTATGATCGATCTTATGATTATTGTAAACTTAATAATATCTGGATACCTAATAATTTCAATATTTCCGTAAAATTTGGACCCGAATTCCTGAAATTCATATTTATTTTTAGTCAAATCACTAGTTTATTACGCGGTTAATTTATACATGTGTAATTCACCTTGAGAAACCAATTACATATAGATTTCCTCATTAAACCCATCATAACAACAGTAAACTTGTAACTACTAGCAGATATTACATAAATATACATGTTACAGTTAAAACCCATTTTTAGTTGTAATGCGTTTTCTTTAGTTAAAACTAGTTTTTTACTAACTGCCTTTGTTAACACTAAAATTTCCTGGTTATAATTAGAATTTACTACCTTAAATATTTAAATGTTAGATAAAACTAGTTCTAACATTGAACCTTAGTTAAAACTTGTATTAGAGAAACTTGTTGGGGATTGAAAATATTCAACTTTGAATCGCTTCAATCTTCTGTACTGTTAGGTTAGGTTAGGTCGTGTCGTATCAGGTGTTGTCACTCTACCAATCAGAATAAAGCACAATGAACTTTGACATCGGTTGAAACAGTTTTAACTGAATCATTTTGAGAAAATGCATTTTGTCTAGTTAGAACTAGTTTTCACTGATATTCATTTTTGGACAGCAGCTAATTAAACAAAGGCATTTAGTGAAAACTAGTTTATACTAGAGAAAACGCGTTGTAACTAAGAACAGGTTTTAACTAAAACATATACATATAATAAATAAATATATCAGCCATGTATAATTTTAAAAGGAGACACTTTAGTTGTATTTTTGTGTACAAAACCTAAAAATTACATTATCTATCATCTAAAAAAAATACTAAAGTACTAGATTAAAACAGAAAACAACGTTTTCAAATATATAGTTATCATTCCTTGAAAAAAAAAATTATTGCGAACAGGAATATACACGTGCATTTGTGTAAACCATCAGAAGAATTCAAAATAAATTTATGAATAAATAGATAGATTTTAAAGTCGATTAAAATTATAAAATATGTGGGGTTGAGCGCTTTTATAATTACCGTGATTATTCACGGTTATGGTACCGTGACGGCAAAAAAAGGCAATAAACATATGTTCCTTATCGCTATAACGCTGCAGCTCTTTCTTACATATTAAATTATGGTGAAACACACAATATATATGTTTCCTACGAAATACTACTTTTTTCGACGGGAATTGCGTTTCATTTTCTTCATATGAGAGGGAGATGTATGATAATGATTGTATATTTCCTTTGGCGGGGTGCAGACATGCATCCATCGTTGTCTCATTTATGACCATTGTTATTTAGTGTGCAAGAAAGAGTTGCAGCATTACATGTTTAATAACAAAAGCAAAAGCAAGCCCATTGACATTTGAAGTTTTTGAATTTTCGGAATTCACCCACACTTCAATATTATCCTTGTATATTATTCCACACTTTAAAAATTATCATCATGGCAAGTAGTATATATTGTTTGGTAGTTTTTTAATCCAAGTTTTGTTTTGCAACTCGGCATGTTGAAGGTTGAAAAGATTAGGAACCCTTGTCCTAAGCGAATTCCAAATGGTGTCGGAAGTGCATATTTTTGGATTTCTCACCAAAAGCACTTTTTTTTTACATTAGCTCCACACAGGAGGCCCTGAGGAAAATATTAACCCTCAGGACGCACGTCATCTTAGGGGATGCCGGGTAGAGGATTTTTTAAGGAAAGGAAGAACAGAAAGTTCTGGGAAGGAACTTTGAAGGAACTCGGAAGGTTCTAGATATAAGAGGTGGGTAGAAGTGTTAGTGTGTCCAGAAGTGACGGACGTATGAATCCATCCCTTCAAATGCAATGCACGGCGATGGGTCGAGGGATCCTAACTGTGATCTCCTGATCTCCTCAACCAATCTCTCTCGATCCGGCCCGCTACGCAGCAGGTGGGCAGACACATCAGCCCGGACCACCCCTGAACCCGGGCACCCCTGCTAAGCGAAGTAAGTCACTTCGGATGATGGCCAGAGGTGTTGGTTATCCAGTAAATGGTTTCCGGGGCGGCGGTACCCATACCTGCCTCCCAAAATGGATAAATAGGAGGTTTTATGGAGGTTTTTTAATAAAATTAGAAGTAACCCCTTACAACTTAGATGCAGAGTTATTCAGGGTTGCAGCCCAATTGTTCGGATGAAAGCCACCTTCAAAAGCAAATGGTACCAGAAGAAGAAGAAATAAAATAACCAAATGTTGCATACCGTGTATGCCGAGCTGTCACCGCACTCGGTGGCGCGGCTGAAGTGCGACACTACGATGCATGTCTGCACCGTGTGCTTGTACCGTTCGGTCGCCTTCTCCATCGCCTCGTCGCAGATGGCCTTCAGCAACAGCAGCTTCTCACCGCGCCAAGCCGCATTGGCGGTGATCAGCACACTGGCCGAGCAGTCGGCGATACGCTCTGAGAGCGAGTCCGATGAGAATCCCGCAAACTGAAATTGATAAGCAAACAATTTAATATAGAGATCCCTCGAGATTTATTACTGACCAATGTAAAAGAAGAGAAAAATGTTTTCAAATTTAAGAACGAAACGGAGAAATATTATGTGAATTGTAATTTTTTTAACTTTAAAAACAATTCTTTGATGTTTTATAAGAATTTTTTTTTAAAGAAAGACAAACATTCCCGGGTTACGAATAACCCAACAATGTTTGAAAATCTCCTACTACCACCACAGTAAGCCGAAAATGTTGCTTGAGTCGTGATGGAGGACTTCGCAGCCGAGGAATCGAACATGCGACGCCCGATCGAATGGCTTAAGTCAGTTAGTAACAAGTACTGACTTAAGCCCTTCTTGCAAAACCCCAAAGAATTGCAAATTATTATTTGTTGACATGTTACAATAGGTTTTCATTGTACATATTGACGTGAAACTTCTTTAGACCCGTTGTGATTTGAAATTCGGATGAAGTGGAAATGACGCATTACAGTACCTACGAAGCGTCAAATTGCGCTCATTGGCCGCTTTGATTATGACCTCACTTTTCAATGATCCTATTGGTTGAGATATGAAACGGAAATGACGCATTACAGTACATACGAAGCGTCAAACTGGATAGTGGAGAATCTATGCAAGGAGAACCCAAAATAAAATTAGATTTTTCTTTATTTGTTTGTTTTTACTTTTCTCAACATTTATATTTTCGGAAACTTCAGACTCAATAAACTTTTGAGCTTTTATTGCAGGATTTTAAAAAACAATACAAAACTCATAGTACCCCTGTATGGGGCCCTTCCCCTTCGATCATATTATCTAACACTGGCGCCCAACGTGGGGCCCGAACCCACAACCCTGAGATCGAGAGACTGAGATGCTCTACCGACTTTAACTGTTTCATATTAAATAAAAAATGATAAATTTATCCAAGGTAGTATTTAATTCGAGATAAATCTTGCAATCATACATAAAGATAGCAACCAAAAAAAGTATGCTGAAGATAATATTGGTAGTTCTTAGTCGAAGTATGATTCAGTTAAATATGACCGAAAGGCAGTGGTAGAGCATTGCCCCGGCAAGGCTAAGAAGCTCTTGGTTTCAATTCCTAAATATGACCGATTCTTTGTCGGATTTTTTTTTTCAAATTTTCGATTGAGTCAAGTGTGTAAATATTGTTAATTTAAATTGTCTCCAGTGATTAAAAATCATTTTTTGTTGTGCCCACAAGAACCCTAACTGGATTCAACTCTCCGGAGCCAGCACCCAACTGACTATATCCCTAATTGATATATGTTGTGATGATGAAGGGAGTGGGAGTGGGAAGAAGATGAGGTGGAAGAAGGTTGGGAAGTGCTCACCTGCATATTTAGATCTGTTCACTAAATCAAAACACGGCAATTGACGTCTCAAGCGAGGCGATGCGATTATTATAAGAGTAAGTAAAAAAAATTAAAGAATTAATAATTAAAATATTAAAAACATATAAAAATAATGGGAAGAAATAAAAGAAAAAAATTAAAATGTCAAAAAATCTTTTTTGAACAAAACGTAATCAATTGCAATAGCCTAACTGGGACTTACGAGTCGACATCAGCTCTCTTTAAAATCTGTTTAGTGACTTAAAATAAAAGTAGGTACTGGTACTTAGATATTTTCACTTATTCTAATTACTTACGCCTCACAAAATTGTTCAATATTGGATGGCGTGGAGGTCTAACAACTGGAAATAATCGACATCTGGATGTCCGTGGGTTAAGTGCAAAAACGTCGTGAGGTGATTCTATTCGATGGAAGAAGTAAAAAAGATAAATTTAATACCTTTTTTCGAAATTCAATTTTTTTTTCCCTTACACAAATATTTTTCCGTAGAAGAATATTATTTTGTTCCATACAAACAATTCATTTTTTTACCCAAAAACTACCTTAAAACGTTGGAATTTCGAAAAAATTTAATCATTTTTTTACTTGTACTATCATGTAGATCTTTTTACTTGTACTATTACCTCCCGAAGTTAGTGCAGTTTATCCCCGGATAAACCCGGATTTTACCTTGTATAAAAGTAAATTAAAAATAGGTCGAATAAAAATAACATAAAGTGACCTTTTTGTTCGTAAATGTCACTTCAGTTCCCCATAAATTTTCGCAAGTAGTACAAGTCATTCCGACGCAAGTTAATTAATTCCAAAAAGTTCCTACATATCTAATAGCAAGTAAATAAATTCCAGAGAATTATTTCTATGGTTCAATGACAATTTAACAACTGGTATTTCAACACCCCTTTGAGCAGTCATTAAAAGTTATGAAAAAAAAAATAGCCAGTAAACTATTTAACCAAGTTAACATAATTTTTAATCTTATCGATAATCCTTTTCAAAACAGTAGTAGTGAAGTTGCATATTGTTGAGTTGTCCGGTCACCCCTTTCTTTATATCGAATAATATTTGCACATCCTCTCTACTTTAATTGTGCACGTCTCGGCGGAGCACCGTCACACAAAACGAAGTTACCAATTGCAAACACGGCTCTATTTACTAATTGAATTGTGAAAGCAAAGTTGGTTATTAGACAAACCTATCAAAGTTCGATAGCCGCTAATAACGTCATCGGCAAACAACCTTAGCGTAACCTATGACCAGAGAGTCATCAAACACAAATTATCATCTATGCGTTTTGACCCTTAGTTTTCTGCTGATTCTATACTACGCTTAACCGTAGGCACACGTCTTAGTCGCTATATTATGAAGTTAATATAACTACTTTTTGCAACAAGTAACAACTGAGGTACTCGGGGCCATGTTGTTTACAATAATCATCATTTTATTTGAAATTTAGAATCATCACACGTTAATTAATACATTAATTAAATTAAATAAACAGCTTGTAACAGAAGCAGCGGTGACGGTCGCTTCAATGAAAGATGTTATGAAAATTTATTAGGATTTCCCTTGGTAATCTTTCCGCTCTGGCGGAATATATCATTATATTATCAAAAACGGAAGCGAACGTATTCATCAGCAACATACCATATCTACCAACAGAACCATTGGATTGGTAGATTTTTCCTAAAAGCTGGAATACGAATCAATATTTCGATAATTATTGGGTACACATAGATTTTTTTAAGTAAAACTTCTATATCACGGCTGTGATTTGGATTTCGGATGAAACAGAAATGACGATTAGTGCACCTGCGACGCATCAACTGCGCTCATCGACTGTTTTGAAAATGATATCACTTTTAAAGGCTCTCCTATTAGTTGATATATGAAACGGAAATTACGCGAGGTCTGCGCTCATTGGTCGCTTTGATTATGACCTCACTTTTCAAGTATTGGTTGAGATTGTTTTGGTAAAGTTTCGCTTCTGTCGCGTGTAAACTGCACTCGATTTTTTTTACATTTACTCCACACAGGGGGCCCTAGGAAAACAATTTCCTTCAGGGCGAATGTCATCTGAGATGCTGTGTGGAGGGTCTTTTTGAGGAGAGGAAGGAATGAACATTGGTCTTGAAGAGACCCATGTTGTAGGAAGGAGGAAACCCAGAGACCGGCAAATCGTTCAACAGCCGAGCAGCTGAACACAAGAACGAGTTGAAGAAGCGACCCGTTCTCATGTGACAAATGACATATGTTGAGCACGCGTTTGGCGTGTTTCCCGACTATGCACCGGTGCCGAAGGGATCAATGACGCTAGTTCCTCGGAGCATCTTCCATTGAAATACCGGTAGAACAAGGATAGCATTCCCACCCGACACCTGTGCTCTAAAGATTGCAATCCGTTCGTTAAGGTGGGAGAATCTATCAGACGGACCGCTCGTTTCTGCACAGAATCGAGGGTGTTTTTCAAGTATTTTGGAGCTCCAGACCAGAGGTGGCTACCAAATTCAACCATTTGTGATTTGTACAGGGTGCATTTGTGATTTGTACAGGGTAAGCAGTTAGATAAATGTGTGCTTTCCACAATGAGAGAATTCTCGAGCAATCATGTAACATCCTGAAGAAAAGGGTAAAGGTAGGTACACTGTATTCTTAAGAATATAATACCTAATGACAACATTTTTAAAGAGAAACTCCCGTTTTCCGGAAACTTGTTCCGTTGTCCTGAGGTTCCAGTTTTCTGAAAGCGGCAACTCGCGTCATCAAATTGAGATCAAAATATGGTTTACGGAAATTGATAGGTGTGGGTGGGGTCCTATCCAAGGTTGACAATCATCAAAGCATCCCGTGAATTTTCTTCGAAATTTCATTCGAGTCATTTAACCAAATTATTACAGTATTGATCTCTTCACGCCTAACGCAATTTCGCAGGTTTATTAATTTGACCTCTTTACAGATCTTCATTTCAACGCGCTTCGAAGAATCATACGCCTTTATTAGAATATGCTGATGGATTCACATTTCGTTAAATCAGCACAGTACGCCAAAATCAATTCGCAAGTTTTCTTGAGAAAAATTCATTATATTAGTATAATTCGCAGAATTGTAGTCAGCGAAGTAGGTACAATAATTTAATCTACACAAAAACGACGATAAAAATAAAATAAAAATTAAACGGTGAATAATATATATGGCCCTGAGGAAGTTTTTCTTTCGGGGTCTATCATCTTTGGGATGTTGTGTTATACATAAAGTGGAAGACAGGAATATCACCGATTCCTATGAGCCGATATTCGCGGCTCTCCATGTGGCAATCTCTACGTAAGGAGTGGAACAACCTTGATAATAGGGGAAAACGGAGTGGGAGTGACGATCCTCAGCAAAGAGACAACATTTGAAGAAGTGATAAGAAGGAATGCATTTCTGTACTGAATAAAACAAAATAGAACTTACGACGATGGTGTGCACGGCCCCGATGCGCGCGCAGGCGAGCATGGCCACGACCAGCTCCAAGACCATTGGCATGTAGAGGGCCACCCGGTCGCCTTTCTTCACGCCGTGACTCTTGAGCACGTTGGCGAAGCGACATACTTCCTCGAGCAGCTTGCGATACGTGATGCTGCTGTGGTCTTCCGGGTGGTTCCCTTCCCTGTTGCAAAGGAAAACAAGTTTATTCATAAAATAGGTACGCTCGATTTTAATATTTAACTCTGATTTTAAGCTTTTATTTTGAGCTTCCGCGATGCAAACCAAAATGGCGTTATTTCTGCGATGGCGTTAATATATATAATGCAGGACCGTTACATGGACAACTGCATCTCGGTCTAAATAAAATCATTAAAATCAAAGATTTTTGAGATTTTTGAAGTTTTTGAGATTTTTATTTACTAACTGTAATAGTAGAAGAAAATAATCTACAACTGTAAATTTTGCTCTTTTTAAAAATACATTGTATAGTTTGTTTGCTGAAGGTCTTTTGATGGCGCTCAAATCAAGCAATTTTAATGATTTTTGGGGTCCTAACTACCATAAGGGGCCATCCATAAATTACGTCACACCTTAAGGGGGGGGGAGTAGAGAAGTGTGATATTGTATGACAAGCGGTATGGGGGGGTCATCAGCTCTGACGTCACATGTAAAAATCTAAATGATTAAAACGCAAAAAAAAATTGGATGTCAAATTGCAAAATATGTGACGGGACGGGGGGGGGTCAAAAATCATGAAATTCGTGTGACGTAATTTATGGATGGCCCCTAAAAAATAACTTATCAAAAAAGAAAAACTATTATAATATGCCGGTTTGCTTAACTACTAGGCTTATCCCGAGTTTGGATTTTAGAGTAATATGGAACATAACTAAACATCATTATAGTGACTTGTCTTATTTTTACTGGTAGATTTTTTTGACGTGATAACGTCTTATAAATCTATTTCTCCTCCACTCCATCGTTATTATATGACGTTATCACGTAAAATTATCGTCCGTAAACCGACTTTACAGACAACCAATTTTTTATGTGAATAGCGAACTGCTCCCAACCGATTCGAGCCTATGAGATTTTGACATACACAATCGGGGTATGTTGTGAGGCTGAAGGTAGAGGGAAGGAGAAGGGGATGGGGAGGAGGAAAGTGGGGAAGTACCTGGCAATTCTGAATGGTGGTCCTACACCAGGGCGATACTGAGAGTATCTTCCACTCTGGAACGTGCAGCATAATATACCGTATATACTATTTTTTTAAAAGATTAAATTGTGAAATAACACAAATCAATCAAATAATTTTTTTCTTGCGCACACCGGGATTTGAACCCGCGACCTTCGAATCGCCTTACCGAAACCGTACCGAAAGAGCGATGCAAATTTCACGACGCCAGAAATCACCGTTCAGTTGAGTTAGTAAAGGGAGGTAAGACTTTTGACATTAAAAAAATTGAAAAATTGGTTGTCATTAGAAATCAGCAACGGGAAGACTGCTTCCCCTATTTCCACATGAATGTAACACTAAAAAATATACTTGTTTTTACTCTTATGGAATGCATGGGTGTCTTTTAGTTAAAAATTGCGATGTGTTTGTATTAACTGCACTAATTAATTATGTAACGCACGTGACTGTTTAAATGTATAAATATATATAGAATGTAAACTCTTCTTCCATCCACAAGCAAATGCTTTTAATGGAAGACCAGTACTACTTTATATGTACCATTTTTGAGATAAACAAATAAAAAAAAAAAAAAAAAAAAAAAAAAAAAAAAAAAAAAAAAAAAAAAAAAAAAAAAAAAAACACAAAAAAAATAACGATGGAGTGGAAGAGAGATAGATGCGTCACAAGCCGAACGCTTAGCGCTCTCGCTTGCACGCTCGGCTCAGGCGGAACGTGACATTGAGCCACGGTTTTTCGTGAGTGCAGTCACAAGCCGAACGCTCAGGCTAAACGCTCGTTCGTTCGTAAAGTCGGTTTACGGACGATAATTTTCCTCAAAGGATAAATAAGTCATTTTTTTAATTAGGTGTGTCCTCAACGTTTTTCTAAATTCCACTAACAGAATTTGCCGACGTAACGGCGGAATTGAAGTTCGTTTATTTTATCCTTAGCTCTAATTTTTCGGGGTGAATTGACTGCCAACTACTGATAAAAAGAGGAAACCAAAAAAATAACGCGTGCAAAAATAAATATTCAATAAAAATTCGCAACCTACTTTAATTTCAGACATTTGCATAGCGCGTGTTTCGATTTCACCCAGTTCCTACACATATCGATAAATTAATTTAATGTTTTAATCACACTTGCTTAGGTACTCACCTACTTCAGCGTTTACCTACCGACTAGTGTGATGTATTATTGCATGAATGGTACCTATTTAAAGTGTAATTTCGGTAAGTTATGTACAACTTACAATTATACAAAATATTCAAATGACAACTAAACTTCTCTAATACTAGGTAAAATTATTTATTTAATTTATATCACTTTATGTTTCTCACAAACATTACACTTATAATTACACTATACACTTATTATTGCACGAGATATACACTTACTTTTACACTATACACTATTATATACACATTTTGTTCAAACTGTTTAGACAAATAATTATAATCATGTTTTTGTTATAAATGCCCACTGTTTGTTCTTTCAAGGTACAACAATAAAATATTTTTAATTATATTACCCACGCACAGGCTGCGCTTTGGTGGGTTCCCATTACTCTTGTTATTTTCATAATACTAGTGGTCACCCAATGGTCGAAATTCGACCATAATTGTAAGGTTAAGGTTGCATAAGGTTTTTTATCCAGTAACGAATTTTTCCTTATGATGACATTAATGTTAACGTAAATTCAGTCATTTAAATACAACCTTCAGAAGGTGATAGTAAAAAGGCCAAGCGAGCCGTAGTACTAGTTAGTTAGAATCATGAAAGGGTATTGTTATAAGCCCTAGCTAGTTAGAGGATTACGAAAGAATCCGTAAAATCAAAAAAAAAAAAACCATAATTGTAATGTTTTTTATGTTTGACATTCAGTTAGACCATAGACAAATAATATTAAAGACAACCAATATTAATCTATTCTCAATTTGACCATAGACTCAATAACAATAGAGTAAAGACGCGAGTGTGTGTGTCAAATACATGGTAGTGTGTGTAATGTTTTTGTTATTGATTTAATCTATTTATATGCACAATTTTAAAAAAATATTAGCATTCTGCACTCCTCCTCTACATAAACTATAATTGTGCGAATTTTCATACTCCTCCGTCCGCGCAATTTTCGTAAAAAGGGGTACAAAGTTTTGGATTCACGTATTAATATATTGATGATGATTGTATACTAGCTTTTACCAGCGGCTTCGCTCGCATGGTATTGGGGGGAAATTACTGTAGCATTTGCACTTATCAATTATCCCCCCTCCCCTTCCGCATTTCATACATTCATTCCCGGTACATTAGTTTTCAAACAGCTCGCTTGCCACCTGAATTTCATAATGTCATACCTCACCAGTAGTAAAAAAAGAATTATCCAATTTGGTGCAGTTGTTCGGAAGTAATGCGCGTAATTTTTTTCTTTTCGGAAATTCATTTTTATTTATATAGATAGATAGATATTAACTACGATTTCCCGCAAATATATCAATATCGTTTCCACGGCAACAATTTGTTTTCTGACGTTAGCAATAACTCGCTTTTGTTAGCGATAGAAAACGTATAATAAATATAATATATTATTTTTAATAATTTATAACGCCAGAGCTAACCATTATATACATTATATATCACTCGCATACGATGTAGCTTTCTATTGTTGAAAGAATTTTTAAAATCGGTTTAAAATTTTAAAATGCGTGAAAGCGTAACAAACAAACACACGCAGTTTCACATTTATAATATTAAGTATAGAAGTATAGATATCAGGTGTAAAATTTGGGAAAAATAAAGGAAAAAAAAATCGTCAAGTGTTTTTAAAAGTAACAATTATTATGTAAATAAATATTAACATAAAGTTATGCCTAACAACAAGCTTCATAACTAGAAATGATGTCGGATGGTACGACGGATTATTAGTCGATTAGGGACCTCATTTATTTTTTATTACCGCACTGGAGTCCTAGCTGCCTAAGAGCCAGCTGGACTTAAATTGCAAAGCAATTGGACTGTAATTGATAATTTAGAATTTAATCCAAAAAATATGGTATTTTAATATGACACAACTGTGGGGAAATGTGAACAGTGGACACTGGGAGGGAATCTGACTCAACTGGATTTTGCACAGCAACTTCTTGTTATGTTATTATCGTACCGATAAATCACTTGGCTGAGCACATGCACAAGTCTACATTTGAATCGATATTAAAGAACCAAGGCATCAAGGTGATAACTGCTCTAGTTCACTTAACTGACTTCTTTAACAGCCGATATTGAATGCAGCGAAGAATCACTATGGATCAATACAGCACATAAGAGATTGATTCTTCCTTGGTAGCTATTGTTCCACAATACAACAGGTGGACAGTAATCGTCATGTATTGTAAGACCTGATAGGTTTTGAAAGTAGATAGACGGATGAAGGAAGGTGTATACATAGTTACAACAATGACAAAAGATAATCCCGATTCAGAAAGAGAAAAGGGGTGTAGATATTGAAGATGGACGTTGAGAAGAACCTGTCTGTTTTGCCTGAACCGAACAAGATTCCCAACTGCCACCAACCGTCTGAAGCCAGAGAGAATGTTGGCATCTCCAATTGGAGTTTGTTACGAGACTGAAGGTAGAAATCAGGGGGAGTAGATGGGGAAGAGGGAGGTGGGTAAATACCTGGCTATTCAGATCTGATCACGGTAAAGTTGTCGAAGTCCGAAATATAAATAGGTAAAGACATTTTTCGTACATATTCCCCTCACCTTGCGGCTTCAAATTATTCTCGAATGTCCAGGGCCTTTTACGTTAATGTATTTGGTTACTCGGCGAAACCATTAAATAATCATTACACACACACACACACACACACACACACACACACACACACACACACACACACACACACACACACACACACACACACACACACACACACACACACACACACACACACACACACACACACACACACACACACACACACACACACACACACACACACACACACACACACACACACACACACACACACACACACACACACACACACACACACACACACACACACACACACACACACACACACACACACACACCATATTGTATTGGTGGGTACCATATTTAGTTTCAGCAAGTCGTAAGTATGTTAGTTTGCAAATATTTCAAAACGTCGCATTACAAAATATTTTGTAGGTACTTAACAAAGGTATACAGGGTGTTATGGAACGTACTTGACTTACTTTAACCAGTGATTCTTGACATTATTTGGAATAAAAAACGTAAAGGGAAATTTTGGTCTCCGGTGATATTTTTGATATATTTTTTTTAAAGTGAAAACTTCTTTAGCACCGTTATTTGAAACTCTATGAAACGCAAAAGCCACACTAAAAAGAGACAAACACATACATCTACAGGATTAAGCCTGCGAGAGAATGGGATAGTCTAATCGGTCTCCTCTTTGTGCGGTGCTTCATAGCTTCCCCACTTTTGTCTAGTTTTATGAAGGTTTCCCTTGTAACTCGTGTGAACTGCACACAATTTTTTTCTACATAAACATAAAAAAATGGTGTTGGACAGTTGGAGGCAGGGAGGGTTTGGTCGGTTACTCGGCTGAGTGACCAGTGACAACTTGCGGGGAAAAAAATAATTTTTGATTTTGAAGAAAAAAAATTTTGAAAAAAAAATTGATACCGGAGACCAAAATTTCATTTTTTACTCCAAATAGGAATCACTGGTTAAATTAAGTCAAGAACGTCCCTAAACACCCTGTACAACAGATTTTTTTTTAAACAGGAAATCCACAGAAATCGGTCGGATCGGTGATTTCGTAAAACCTTGCGTGCGAAAATGGAATGCAGGTAATTATTATAATAGGTACTTAAAGTTTCTATGTACACATAGTTAGAGATAATCAAATATAATATTTTCAGTTGTCTGTGCGTGGTTGTCTCTCCCAGTGAAAACAGGTTCCGTAAACTCAAATTTGCTTCGAATTTAAGCCGCCGCTATCCGAATTTCGACCGATTTCTTACATACCTCCCATAAACATATGAAGTTTTTAAGCTCTTAAAAAAATATATGTTATTTTTTAAGATAATATCTAGATACGCTCCACGCCGAAACGCAAATTATATGAAATTCCCTCGATAGAAAAAAATCGCAAAGTGTGCTCCGAAAATTATTTTAAACAAATCTATTTCTATTATTTTACAAGTTATATTTGTGAAAAAATTCACAATTTTTTTTCTTTAAATGATACGCAAGATACGTTCCACGAGATTTTTGCTCTATTTTAAACGAGTCATGTTTTATTAAGCTTTTTCGCAATTTTCGCTGCAATTTTATCACTTAAAATATTAGCGCGCTCTGTCCAACATTCGTAATTACATATCTCTCCATCTTCTTCTTTTTCAGCCGGAAAGCGCCGCCTTAAGTGTCATTTTCTAAATTGGAACTGATTGTGCGAAAGATTCGTACAAGTAATAAAGATAATAAAGATAATTAGCAAATTTTTTTTTTTAATTTTTCATGTTTTGTTTTATAATATCCATTGATTTTTCACGGGTAGCTAGTCAATTAATAAATATTAATAAGGTAACTACTTTAAAAATGTGCAATCTGAAAAATGCTGGGAATCCAATTCACGTAATAATCTTTTGATAAAGGGTATTTTAATATTTTTTAATCACACATTCCAATACGTTACGCTGATGAACGTCAAACTTTCCCAAATAGGTCGCATAAAATCAAGTTCGAATTATTATTAAATATTGGTCTAAAAAAAATTATGCCTTATTACCTGTGTGGTACTAGTACTGAACAGACAATCCCAAGAAGTACGTTCTACACCGATTTGAAGGAAAACCCGATGTCGCCAATTAACGTAAGACTTAGAAAATATTTGATCAGTTTGATCTGAAGTAAGGAAGAAATTAGCTTACTTTGGACACCAATGGCACAATATACTAGTTTATCTCATCAGTGGATACCAATCACACATTTGTTGTGTCATCACAATCTTTTTAATTATTTGACACTCATCAGAGAAGTTCGATTACTATTTTATAATTTAAGTAAAAAAAGTTATATAATATTTTCTACAAACTTAGAATAATTTTTAGTTAATAATTAGCTTAATGGACGCCACAAAAAGACAATTAAATAATGGTGAGACAAAATATGAGACACACAATGCACTTATGTCCGTTTCCTCCAAAGGAAAAAAAATCGAGTACAGTAGAAGTGAAACCTTCACCCACACAACCTCAACCAATAGGAACCTTGAAAAGTGAGCCCATAATCAAAGCGGCCAACGCGCGCACTTGGGCCGTTGTACAAAACACCTCAGTTAGGGAAACAGTGAAATTAATAGTTTGTTATATTCAAAAACAATATCAAATATTAAAAAAATCACCGGAGAACACTACTGCATGTAAAATTTTCGTTACTTTTTACGACGATTATGTTTTGTCTTCCGGCGGATTTATTTAAAACGTTGTTTTATCTATACAAGGTGTCCGAAAACTCGTAGTACAAGCGGAAAACTGGTGAATCCACATCACATAGAGAACCCAAATAAACATAAAGATTTTCAATTTATGCATTTTTACAATTAAAATTTTAAAAAGTTTTGGGGGTTAAGGTGGAAATATTTTGACATTGGAGCGAAGATGCAACTCTAAAATTATTTATTTATGCTACTATTAATCTCTTTTCGTGTCCATAGTTTATTTATTTTCACCTTACTAATTTATTCTTCCACCTCTTCTAAAATTTCACTTCTTTTAAGCATTACAATATGGTTAATTAGCTTATTTACTTAGTTGCGTAGCAGGCCACCATTTTGCAACGGGCAGCGGCCAATAGGTAATTACTTGAAACTAATACGAACTCGCTACTGGACTAATTTGAACAAATCTTGTAGATAAATCTTGTAGCAAAGATGGGTACCTACTTGCATTATGTAGCAATGTTCCGTTTCCAATCCAAAAACTACATCACAAAAAAACACATTTAACGTATCATAATATTCTGCGTGGTATATTCCACAATAATTAATCAAGCACTATTGTTTAAATATGAAAATAACACAAAAGTAATTCACAAACACACACTTTGATTTAAAGTTTACAATTAACGAAAGGGTTGTTGATATAAAATACGTCAACAGTGAACCGGCGTAAACTAAACTAATCTGCCGTAAAAAAGTCCAGGAATCCCCTTTTCAGTACGGTGCGGAGCGGTGACATTTCTTGTATACTATAGTTCGTCTTTTCTTTCACGTGTTTATTGAACCGAGGAAAAAGAGAGAGCTATTCTTTCACAACGCAATTTGAACTACAACGTGCGTGAACATACATAACATAACAGTCAGCTGTGATTTAACCTTTGAGCAGCCGACTATTTTATTTTTAATGATGGGAGATTTCAAAATAATGCTTTAAATCCGGATTTAGTGTTCGTTTTTCTTTTAAATAGTTTGTATTACTTAGGTATTGTGATCGTCACCAATAATTTACAAGAATTTGACCAATAAAAAATTCAACTTCCGACTCGATTTACTCGAAAACGAAAGCTCAAATCAAAAAAAGTTATACTACAATATCGAACCAAATGTGATGTAGATTCTCCAGTTTCCCGCTTGTACTACGAGTTTCCGGACACCGTGTATAAAAGACAGCTTGATAGAGCGCGACACTTCGTAGATACTGTACGTAAATAAGGTTTCATTCTCTCGCAGTCCAAATCCTATAAGATGTATGTGTTTGTCTCTTTTTAGTGACGCTGGTTTCCGTTTCATTGAGTTTTAAATCACGACGGTGCGTAAGAAGTTTTCACTTCAAAAAGTAGTAGGTACTTTAGAGAAAACGGAGATACGTCGTGTGCCTAATTTTTGTTTCACCATTATTTAATGCGTAAGAAAGAGCTGCACCATAATTGTGATCAGGACTTATTGCCTTTTGTGTACCGTTGCCGTTCCGTAAACGTGGAAATATTAAACGCGCCTAATCTGTGGAAAAAACGCCAAATAAGTACTGACTAATAAGAAAAACTGATGCATACTGTCAATAAAAATAGAGGCTGAGATGAATATTACAAAGTGCTGACATGAATATCCTACAAAGTGTGAGAAGATAGCATCAAAAGTGCTCTATAATATTACTTACTGAGTGGTCAGCGTAAGCGATTACAACAAAATAGACAGAGATTTTTAAAAATTGACCTCAGATGCGCAACTCACCAGAAAAGTTCTATAGAAACAAGATAATTTCAATACAAAACTTCGCACAGTGCATAAGTTATGCAATATACTCGTAATTCACAAGAAAGTATTCACATAAGCAGTTGTAAACGATGACAATAAAGTAGCAACAAAGAATCTGGTTCGAAAATAGTCTGAGATTGATCTTTGATCCGAGATAGATATGTAGTAGGAACGTGCACGGCCGACCCTGAGCCAAACTGGCGCTAGTAAAAAAACTGAAGAGCGCCTCGGTTCCTCGGCTCCTTGGCGCCGGGGGTGAATTGCGCCTGCACAGGGCCGGCCCTGGGAAAGTAGAGAAGTAGGAAAAGTAAAGAAAATGTACGAGCACTTCTTTGACCAATCAACCCACATAACCCCGGAAAGTGGAAGAGGATATAATATGGTCATTGGGGCGGTGTTCTAAACCAATTCATGTGTTAAGCATAACGGCAGAAAAGGACAGATTTTCGACAGGACAGAGGTGGCCTATAGTATGGTGGATAAGAATAAATCGGCAAGGATCGTCGAAAATTTAAGGGGGTATTCTAGTCTAGAAGCATGAATTATAGGTATTTTTTCAGGCAATAAAAAAACAATCATATTTTTACAAGCCATTATTTTACCAAAAATTCATGAAAAAAAGACAAACAAAAAAATTCAAAATTCAAAAAGTTACAGGGTTTTTTTGACTTTCCAATTTTTTTTTAAAGTAAAAATTTATATTTTGTTATAGTTTTAGTTAGCGCGATAGAGTAAAGTATAGAGAAGGCCAAATGTTCTAAACGGTGCTCTAAAAAGAAAACACAACGCTTTATTTTAAATTAACCGCAAAATATGTAAATGTACTCATTTATGAAAAAAAATTACTAAATTTTGGGATTTTTTTATTAATTATTTTTACATGAAACGACAAAAAAGTAAGTTGATAATAAATTTTATAATATAATCACCTAATAAAGTAGGTGTTTTAATTTTATTTTTTTAATAATTTTGTTTAGAAAAAACATAAGGTGAGATATTTTTAAAAACTTACATAAGTTTGCATTAAAAAAAATATATTTCAAAAATTGTATAATTATTTCGAATTATAAAATTTAAAAGAATTTTTCAATACATTTCAAAAACAGTTTTTAGTTTTCGGATGCGTTCCAAATTATGTGTTCCAATTTAACTTTTCAAAAGAAGGGTTAACTTTTCATAATTAGAACATTATTTGACGTCGTTACAAATTGATAATCAGCAATTCGTATATTTTGATATTTGGACGGTCGCGGTCGCCGCGAAGGACAGCGGTTTCTCTAGTTTTATGTTGGATTGTTTGATCAATTTCTGTATCCATCCTTGTATTTAACAGGTATGCTTGATGTCAACGCTTTAGAATCCCGTTGAAAAATATGTTTGACCATCGATATTATCGACGTCACTTGAAGATATTTTAGAAAATACCTTTTCAACTATCTACACATGTTACTAACTACCCTATTGACCTTTTCATCCTCGTAGATACCTGACATTTGTAATCAATATGTTGGTGTAGCCGTTTTAAGGAGAACACAAAGAAATAAATATATAAACAAATAATTACCCGTCAGAGACGACTGTATGGGATTGTACGACAAGCGATATCAAGAGATAGACCCATATATTATTATGTTCCTCGTGTGTAACAAGCTTCAAACAAATCCGTAACCGTCTTATTATCTTAAAACACAAATATCTTTTCAAAAATGGCTGCGTGTTCGAAGTCTATGTACACTCCTTAGAGAATAAATCATTTTCAAATTACGATAATATTTAAACATTATATCTAAGTAACTCTAAGTGACCAGCCCATGCACGAGGGCTCCGTCGAAGCCAGAGTCAAACTAGCCTCTCAGAAGCTGTGCGTACTATACAGGGCCCGCAGATACTTTAATAGTACACAACTGCAGATCCTGTACCTACAAATCGCAAGGGCGCCCCACTGTTGAATTTTGAACAAGCGGATTGAAATCTTTAGAGCACAGGCATCAGGTGTTGTCCTTGTTCCACCGGTATTATAATAGACAATGCTGTCCTTGTTCTACCGATATTACAATAGACAATGCTCCTAGGGACTGGCATCATGGATCCCTTCCCGGTGTCTAGTTGGGAAACAACACGCTAACATATGTATGTACACGGTTGACATTTGTCACATGAGGTCGTTTCTCGATTCAATAGCTCGGCTGTGAATGATTTGCCGGCCTCTGTGTTTACTCCCTCCTACAAAATTGGTCTCTTCAAGGCCCATGTTCACTCCTCCCCCCCCCCTCCCCCCCTCCACAACACAGCATCTCCAAAGATGACATAGGCCCTGAGGATAAATTCACTAACAAATTCATTAACTCACACCGCCATCTGTTAGAAACTTATGGAACTTACAAATAATTACAAAGCATTGTCCTGTAACAAACATTTAATGAGTATTTAATTCGCAATAATAAATATTGATTTAATGACAAACAAATACCTTTGTGTAACACCATAAAATAGTGGTGTTACACAAAGGTATTTGTTTGTCATTAAATTAATGATGACGCCACAAAGTAAATATGCCTATTTTGAAGAAATAATAAATATTGAGTTCAATAAGTGAGATAAAAACAATCCTATCTTTTAAGTTGGGCCAAATTAAACACAGTAAGCCAAATTGCATCAAAGTCGGTTAAGTAGTTTCGGAGTTTATTTCGAACAAACATTGTGACGTGAGATTTTTGTATATAAAGAAGGTATAACTTATTAACTAGTTTGCCGTCAAATTCAGTATAGACAACCACTTAGAGATATTATGTAGAGGGGAGGAGTAAGAGTGTGGATCTAATAAATGCAAAAAAATGTACCGTTTTCAAAACGGCCACAATTATGAATGCCCTGATGATGGACACTTTAACGTTGTCCAAAAAGTTATCTAAAGAAGGAAGAGTCGCAACAGGCATAATAACCCAAAAATTAATTACGATAAATCACCTATGAAATATTTACTTATCTGCCCATGTGTTTATCGCTTCCAATTCGCAAAGGCAATAACGTAAACACGTAATGCGGTCAAGATAAAACACTTTTATTCAATAATATGTTTCATAATAATTAATAATTGAATGCGAAATCTATCTTTATCTAATTTTTAACTATATTTATCCACTTTATAACTTATTAACATAATCTAGATATAATAAAAAGAAGAGTGTCCCGGTGTAAGTTAGTTTTGAAATATAAACTTCTTTAGCACCGTTGTGATTTGAAACCCGATGAAACGAAAAAGCGACACTAAAAATAGTTAAACACATACATCTATAGGATGTATTCTGCGAGAAAAAGAGTAATCGGTCTTCTCTTTGTACGGTGCTTCGTAGTCTCTCCACTCTTGCCTACTAAAACTGAATGTACTGGATATATGGAACGCGGGAGGGGGGTTGGCAGTACGGGGGAACGTGAGAGGGAAGTGGGAGAGTGGAGAAGGGGGGGCAGAAGGGGAGGGAAGAGGGAAGGCGGAGAAGATGGAGGGGGAAGGCGTGAGGGGAAGGCGACATTGGAGGAGAAGGGCGGCGGAAGGGGAACGGGACGAATTGAAAAGGACACGCAGGGAGAAACAATTTCTTTATTCGAAATCGCTAGTCATTCAATAATATAACCAAATATCTAATCCTCTGACCGAGTTCGAACCGATCGCGACGCGACTCCCATAACTACGCTAATTTTAGAAGGCAGTTTTGTTAAATTACAAGAGATTGTGGATGAATAGTGGATGGTAAATATTATTATTATATATATTTGAGATTAAATATTTTCAATGAAATTTTTCAACGATTTAGATAGCCAAGTAATTACGGCGAGAAATGAAGTAGCTATTAGAGGTGATTTTATCAATGAAATTAAAAGACAGATGACGAATCTCAAGTTTACATAGTGATTGATTTTTTTGACGCAAGTAACAACTAAAAAAATATCCCTCATTACATTATTAACTTGCTATTGTGCTCGTAGTCGCATCTTCGAATCGCTTCAATATACTTAAACTATATTATATTCTGCATCGTATCATCCTTACGCAAGAAACATGAGTAGGTACTTCGGTGTGAAAAGTAGGTACTTGGTGCCCAGTCACTTCTCTAACTTATTCACATCCCCACGTCCTGCAGACTGGGAACTTTCCCCAAACTGGGGATGCCAGATGCCAGTCTCGCGGTATAAAATCAATTGGAGTGACAGTTGAAATAGCGACAACATGGAGTTTAGTGTAATAGGGAAAATCTAATCTGTACTTTGCAAGTGTTTGAAATGTTTCGAATTTTCGAAATATTATAATATCTTGAGAAACCGCAATGCAATTTCCCAGAAGCTGATTAGAAGATATTGAAGCTGCACACGATGATATTTATCCATAAAATAGTGAACAACATGTTACCAAAATATTTCTCAAACAAAATTATATACAACAAGAACATTCACAGACACAACACAAGGACTTGCAAGGAAATCAGACTACAAAAAAAGGACAAAACGAATACGCAGAACAGTTTACTATACAAATGGATGAAGTTATACAAAACTCTACCAGAAACTTTAAAGGCCGCACCAATTGGAAAGTTCAAAATGTATTGTAGGAGATACATAAAACAAGAAAAAATATAGTTTGAAATATGATACGATGTATTTAATTAGGAAATTGTAAACTTAAATGTACAATTTACTAAAATAAAACTAATAAATAAAATAAATTAAAATCATTGATGTTTGTCTGAAATAATATTATCGAAGATTGTCTTCTGTCAGCAATTATATTTTCCGTTGAAAATGGGCAAAACGTGGCCATTAATGTACTGTGTACGTGTTAATTTGCTGTAAAACCACAGTCAATGCATAGGTATAGGTACACCTGCGTAGTGACTATTCCGCAGCATTGTTGCACGTTATGCAAAAGCAACTTGAGATGAAAGGAGAAACAAAATATGGAAGAAAGATTTCTAGATAAACTCCATCGGATACTGGAGTTGAACTATTGACCGTGAGTTTTGAAGAACGGACATAAATTACCAATAAGCCAGAGTGAAACATGACGTGATGTTTGTAAAACACCAGTAATCAGCTACAGTAATCTCTTTTCAGTACAATTAATATGTTTACATCGCGACCTTTAATCTTGACTTACTATATCTTTACCAAGAATCGAAGATCAAGTGCGTTGAAATACCTTGGGTATATTCTATTGGCAATATTACATAAAAGCGCGATTGCAACAGTTAAGAAACAACTTTAACATTACGAGCACGAATTATCTGTATTTATTATTATTTTTTTTATTTTAACTTTTATGAGTAAAACCTCAAACTGTAATATTTAATTAAATGAAGACATTATGAGCGAAACTCAATCGAAAATCTGGAAACAGAAAAATCAGAAAAAGATATTATATAATATCAGAAATAGATTTAAGTCCCAGAGGTGTAAATATCTTTTTTCTGATTTTTCTGTTTCCAGATTTTCGATTGGGTTTCGCTCATAATGTCTTCATTTAATTAAATATCTTTTTTTTTTCTTTTTTTTATATTAACTCCACACAGGAGGCCCTGAGGGAAATTATTTCCCTCTATGTCATCTTTGAAGATGCTATTGAGGAGAGGAAGGAGTGAACATGGGTCTTGAAGAGACCCATGTTGTAGGAGGGAGGAAACACAGAAGCCGGCAAATCGTTCCACAGCCGGGCTGTTGAACTCAAGAACGAGTCGTAGAAACGACCCGTTCTCATGTGACCAATGTCAACCGTGTACAAATGTTGAGCGCGTGTTTGGCGTGTTTCCCGACTATGCACCGGTGCCGAGGGGATCAGTGACGCTAGTTCCTCGGAGCATCTTCCATTGTAATACCGGTAGAACAAGGATAGCATTCCCACCTAACGCTTGTGCTCTAAAGATTGCAGTCCGTTTGTTAAGTTAGGAGAATCTATCAAACGGACCGCCCGTTTCTGCACAGAGTCGAGGGTTTTTTTTAGGTATTTTGGGGCTCCAGACCAGAGGCGGCTGCCAAATTCAACCGTGGGGCGTACTTGCGATTTGTACAGGGTTAGCAGTTGTGTACTATTAAAGTATCTGCGGGCCCTGTACAGTACGCCCAGTTTCTGAGAGGCTAACTTAACTCTGGCCTCGATGGAGCCCCCGTACCTGAGCTTGTCACTTAGAGTTACACCAAGCATATCAATGGAAGGCCTGTTCGGGAGATTGCTTCCGTTGAAGGAGACTAGATTATTATTCCGATCCCTTTTAGACGTAATCAGACATGATTGGGTCTTTGAAACATTAAATTTCACTTTTTTTTCTTCATATTTGACGGTCTCCGGTAACCGTCGATTTTGGTTAAATTTGGATGATTTTGACTAGTTTGATGTGTTGCAATCAACGATAACAACCCAACTTAATCGGATTAACAACGGCACAGAGCTGAAGAGCCTAGACTCAAACAAATGGCCAAAAATTAAAAATGGCATGTGACAAGAGTTAGAATACTTGAGCCTGAGGAGTCGTACAAAGAAGCATGCTAGGTTTTTACAAGGCTGGAAAATATAATGGATTCAAAGAGTAATGTAGCTCGTATTATATGTTACAATTTCCAAAATAAAATTGGACTATGCTGGTTATGACAAGCAAAGGCCGTCCACAAATGAGACAGGTTAACAACCTGAAGAGAAATATGTCATAAGAGAGAGATCCGCAAAAATCTCTAAAACTGGACAAATTTTGAACGAAGCCGAACGTCATGAGACTGATGTAAAATGTGTTCATTTATACGATCAAAACAATAATTGTTTGTTACAATTTAATTTTATAAAATTTTTGAGTACCACAAACAAACAGAATATTATGCTGTATTCGCTAATAATAGGTTATCAAAAGAAGCAAGTCTATGGAAATGTATGGCAGTAGTAGTTTTTCCTATATTTTTTGTTCACACAATTGCATTACAATTTAATAGAGGTATCAAGAAATGACACTGGTTACTAATTACTACATCATTTGTGATTTGTAGGTACCGAAAGGCGCGGCCTATTTTGGCACTAACACAAAGGAATATTCCCTTGAATGCGCATTACGCACACTTGTACATTTTTGTGTAGAATACAGTCAACAATTTTGAATATAACATGTGTGTCATTTTGTATACTTAGTTTCTGCTTTTGACGTGTTAAATATAGTAGGGTAGTCGGTAGTCTTTTTGAAAATGTAGATTGATTCTTTCAATACATGTATTACAATTTATTAAATTCTGGAGAAATGAGATCCCTGAGGCACAAGGAGTAAAACCACGTTTGACCGAAATACAGATGTATAGAGATCCGAAAACAAAATAAGGAAAGGGAGGCCTCGATGTAAGTATTTGATATTTAGAACGGATGAATGGGGAAAAGAGTGTCAGGAAAAATATACGCTGTAAAGGTGAGAAGTAGAAATTAATTGATTTCCGGCAGTGACGTGCATTGCCATATAACCCATGGTAAGCGTATGTTATTTATGTTGATCGGGAATGAATTGTACATTCGATACTTAATTAATTGTGCAAAGATTACCACCACTAACACGAACATTTTGCAAGCAGTTCGCGGAGGAATGATTTTGCATTATGTGTCCAACTAAAAAACAAGTCCCACAAGCAATTTGAAACTAAACCATATACAATGTATATGCGCCAAATCGATAAATCACACGCCTTCAAATATAAACGCGTTTTTGAAGATTAGAATGGAAACTAATGTCGCCACTGGCATAACACATTTTTGACCATTTTTCGTAAGATCGCCAGAGGCAACTAACAGTAGCTCGCTGTTTCTGTTACACTTATCATTAATCACGAATTTTTGATAATTTCTTCCTATTATCTTTTAAAAAAAAATCTTAGGGTAAGTAGAGATTTTCAACCTGCACGCCACTGACGCCCGAGGAAAGTATGGCACGATCAAGTGAATCAAATGCCTACTAGAATCATTCAAGGGTTAGAATATTTTGTATGAGTACGATATACGAGTATGAATTGCGAATGGTGCATGGAGAGTGCGCCAAAGCAGAGTTGAGCGGCAGTCCAGCCTCTCTTCTTGAAAACTTGGGTTAGTTTAGAATACATGTTTATTCTTCCTTATTTTAAAGGCGTGTTTTCTTAATTTGTAACTTTATCAATACTATGTTACTTGCTATTCCATTGTAAATGTGAATAACAAATAGTTAACAAAACGTATTTTATATTATTTTTTATAGAAGTCCACGAGGATGTAAACAAATAAAATATGTATGTAATAGGTTTTTCTCAAAGACATATAAATTTCTGACCATGCTTACTCAACGTAAAGTTACGATTTAAAATATCCAATATTTGAGGACATTTTTGAAGTGAAACTTCTATAGCATGGCTGTGATTTGGATTTCGGATGAAACGGAAATGACGATTATTGCACCTGTGACGCATCAACTGGGCTCATCGACCGTTTTGATAATTAGTCACTTCTAAAGGCTCCTATTGGTTCAGATATGAAACGGAAATTACGCGTCTGCGCTCATTGGTCGCTTTGATTATGACCTCACTTTTAAAGTATTGGTTGAGATTGTTTTGGTAAATTTTCGCTTCTACCGCTTGTAAACTTCACTCGATTTTTTTTTTAATCGTATCGTAAAAATTGATTAACTTAAACATGGAAAAAATGATGATAGTAGGTATTAAGTCACAATTCAGTGCTGGTATTAAAAATGGCTTTGAAGAAATTAAGATAAGGAACACGCCACAGTCAACATACGAGCATTATTATATCTTTACATTAGTATTTTCGTTATTTTCTTTATTTAATAAATTGAAACTAAAATTTTCTCAGAAATCGTAAGTTTGTAATTAGGTGTTAATTCCTATATATTTAATTATGACACATTTTTATTAAAATAAATGGAATTGCACTATCTCAAAGACAATATTTTTTGTATTAAGAAGACAAATAACTTAGTTTGCATCACTTTATTATTTATAAGTAAAGGAAAAAAATGTATTCCTGTAAATTTTGAATTTTGCAGCGTTCCACGTTGTCGATAAAAGCAGTGCTTCGCAGTTAGAAAGTGAACGTCAATTTTCACTTGTTTATTAATTTTTTGTAAACGTCATTTAAGTTTACCCTTTGCGATTTATTCTAACAATCTAACTGACGTTATACGTTTAACCGGTTTTTCCCTTCCTTCCCTTCTAATCCCCAATTCTAATAAACTCCCCCCCCCCCCTCTCACCCATTCTGTCTACCCCTTCCTCTCCTGATGGTCTATCTGATGATCTATTTCTAATTTCCAACTTTAGTGTACATTTAATCCTGATGATGTGAACATCGTTAACGAAACATATAGATTGTGTATATTATAAATAATGTGATTTAAAGTAAGTTAAATGTCTTTTTTATAAAATAAATAATGCAATCACAAAGAGAAAAGATTTTGGAAGAAGTTTTCTTCGAAAAATTAATTCTTCTTTCATACTATCTTCATGCAGGTAGGCACCATAACATTGAAAAAAATTGTGTGCACACGCGGTACAAATGAAACCTTCAGAAAACTAAAGTAGACAAGAGTGGTGAGGCTACGAAGCATCGCATAAAAAGGAGACCGATTATTTTTTCTCATTCTCTCGCAGACTAAATCCTACACATGTATGTGTTTGTTTCTTTTGAGTCTCGCTTTTTCATTTCATCTTTCAAATCACAACGGTGCTAAAGAAGTTTACACTTAAAAAAAGCGAATAAGAAAATCCAAATAATCACGGCGATTTCACATTTGAAAAAATAATCTTTTCGATTTCGAAACGAAATTTACAGACATACGAAATGCCAAACGCTCGAGCTAAAATAGGACTTCGCTACGCTCAATCAATTTCAAATAAACATGAGTTATGAAGTCTACTGATACAAAACATCAACAAACACAAATGCATTTTCATGTAATAACTAGTAGGAAGTAAGAATCGGGTTTTGCCCGAGCTTCGATTGCCGATTGTTTTTTTCGAAATATTTTTCCTATTGAACATATGAAAAGCATAGAACAAAAATATATGTATAAGTGGACACACAAGATAATCATAATGTGCACACACTTTGTTTTCACCACAACTCGTGTTTCAACAACATTGTTCTCTTCTTCAGACTAAATACAAAGTGTTAATTTTTTATCTTACAAAATGATGACTCATAATAATTTTGCGCTTGTTGAAGAAAATATGTACCTACAGATAAAAGAATTTTGAAGAGGTAATTTCATGACGGAATTTTTTCCATTGAACTAACGGTAGAACTAGGATAGCCCACCCGATGCCTATGCTCTAAAAATTGCAATCCGTTTGTTAAGTTGGGAGAATTATCAAACGAACCGCCCGTTTCTGCACAGAGTCAAGGGTTTTTTCAGATATTTTGGGGCTCCAGACCAGAGGTGACTGCCAAATTCAACCGCGGGGCGCTCTTGCAATTTGTGCAGAGTTAGCAATTGTGAACTATTAAAGTATCTGCGGGCCCTGTACAGTACGCCCAGTTGGAAGGCTAATTTAACTCTTTCTTCGATGGAACCCCCGTACCTGAACTGGTCACTTAGAGTTACACCGAGCATATCAATGGAGGACCTGTTCGGAAGAATTGCTAGAAGTTGAAGAGACTAGATTTTCATTTCGATCCCTTTTAGACGTAATCAGACATGATTGGGTCTTTGAAATATAAAAATTCAACGAGATTTGTTTTACCCCAAGAGAAAACAATTGTGTTTTTCGTAAAAATTGTGGATTTTATTTAATTATTCCGTTACAGTTTTGTAATATTTTCGCAATGATCACCAATCAGTTATTCCCATACACTTAAGAAGTGATAATTATATGAAAGGTATGTCAGTGACGGTGTAATATGTCAATTTGCACTGAATAAGTGCGATCATCGAGTGCATATTGACGATGAATTTTTATTGAACTTCTAAATGATTGCTCTATGAAAGATTATTATTTGAATATTATTAGAGAAAAAAAACCATGTTGCTACTAATTATTTAGACACAGCATATTTTATAATTCACATAGCGTGGACAGCACTTGCGACTTTAAATGTAAAGCAAAAGGATGAAAGCGAAAGTATGAAAGCGAAATGTACGTAAAAGGTAGCTGGTATAAAGACTGAATTAAATAATATTGTAGGACACTGAGTGTTAATTAGCAATCTAGGAAAATATTATTTAAGTGAAAACTTCTTTAGCACCGTTGTGATTTGAAACTCGATGAAACGCAAAAGCGAAACAGGATCATCTACAGGATTTAACCTGCAAGAGAATGAGATAGTCTAATCGGTTTCCTCTTTGTGCAGTGCTTCGTATCAATTTTAGTTTTCTGCAGGTTTCAAGTTTAAAGGGGGGCGGGATTAGTATAAAGCATTACATATTTATTTTGACTTCGTACGGGATGATATTATAAAGGTAAGGTATTTAAATTTTTGACACCTAAATTAACTCTTTAAAAAAATCAACCCGTAAAAACAAAATTTTTGAAGTGAAACTTCTTTAGTCCCGTTGTGATTTGAAATTCGGATGAAACGAAAGTGCGTCAGTAAAATTTATTATTTGACGGGTCGTCGGTTCAATATAATGCGGTAAATTCGCGCCTTGGTGCGAGCCATAACTCAGCGGCTAAGGCACCTGACAAATCGCGGCCAGAGAGATAAATATCCAGCAAACGAGGGTTCGAATCCTACGAAATCCAAAAAATAGACATATTTATTTTTGTGAAATCAATATCCAATCTTCAAACCACTTTAAAATAAACAGGCAAAACAAAAGAAAGCGACTTTCTAGTTGCAGTTCTATTTATATTATGTAGTAGAGCCATCATTTATTTCACCAAATTTCAGAGACATGTGTGTACGTGTGCGCATGTGTGCGTGAGTTCCACCAAGTTGATAGAATGCATTGTCATCGACAACGAGTCTATCTGCCGACTGTCAACTCGCTCAGAGGGTTAATTTCCACCACCAAATTTATTTTCATCAATTCACAAATTCGAAATTCAAATAGGCCTTTTTAAAAAGAAACGCCACGAAATCGACGGTGCCGTATACCAAGCAAATGAGAGTCGATTTCAGAATTCGGTAAAAAAAAAAAAATTCTATGCGTTTTTTGTGTAATGTCAATAACAAAATACGAATAATGTCTCCAATCCATAGAAGTGCCTACTTTACATATTTGACCTTCACCCTTTTCATGGTCTTCTAATAGTATGCAACTGGCAACTTCAATATGTAACTATGTCAATATTTTGCTCTAACTGTTTATACTAGAATCGGGCAGTATTAGATATGGCGCAAATTCAACGTACGTCATTTATTTTTACTTCAATCGATTGAACTTTACTAAGGCCCAGTTGTTTCGCAGAAATTCAAATGCAAAATATTCGTCAAGTGGCCTTTCAGCGTCGATTTGTATCTTTGAAGTGAAATTTCTCTTTCGCCGTTGTGATTTGAAACTCGAAGAAACGGAAACGACACTAAAAAGAAACTAGCACATTCATCTATAGGATTTGGCCTGCGAGAGAATGAGATAAAATGAAATCCTTACCGCATTAGCCGCTTTGATGATGAGCTCACTATTCAAGGCTTCTATTGATTGAGATTGTGTGGTTGAAGGTTTCACTTCTACCACGTGTGAACTGCACTTGATTTTTTTGCATTTAACAGGCCCCCCCATTAAATGCCGATTCTAGGTAAGAAGACAAACTTGATGATATGAGAGTTCGCTCATCTGCCCTGATGATGGACCCTGTAACTCTGTCTGAAACGTTGGCTAAAGAAGGAGGTAGCGCAACACGGCATAACACCCCAAAAATAAATAACAAAGAAGACATGATAGTTGTCCTCTTTAGCTCATCACAATTTGCTCAAATACTGATACGATCTTGCGTTTAATTTAACGGGAACCTTCCAACTGACAAAAAATTTGTGTGCAGTTCACACGCGGTAGAAGTGAAACCTTCAGAAAACAAAAGTAGACAAGAGTGGGGAGGTTATGAAGCACGGCACAAATAGGAGACCGATAGGCTTCAGAGCACCGCACAAAGAGGAAACCGATTATTCTAACTTATTCTTTCGCAGGCTAAATCCTACAGATGTTTGTCTCTTTTTCGTTTCATCGAGTTTCAAATCACAACGGTGCTAAGAAGTTTTCACTTAAAAAAATAAAATGCTTCTGAATGGTCTTGATGACCTAATGACTTAATGACTTAATGACTTTGATGACTTTGAATGGTGACTTAATGACTTTGTCACACTGCAAAACCTGGGTCAAAAAGCCAAACCTGCGAAACAACTGGGCCTAACTTAGCCTCGAAAATATCGAATTTTATATAAAGTTGGAGACAGGTAATCAATATCATGATGCAAGGCTGGTGAAATTTTGAAATAGAATCTAATATTATATTATGTTTTTCTTTCCATTTCCAAGGTTGAATCTACTTCGACGAAATTTTAAACAAATAAGTAAAACAAATTAGTCATCAATTGTGTAAAATATAGAATAGGCAAAGGCGTGCAATGAAGTTTTGCCGATTTTCGCGCTTTTCCATTTGGCTTGGCATTTTATTTAAATTGGCCCCCCAGCATACTTATGTACAAGTTTAGGGAAAATACGGTATACCTAATTAAAATATAACTAAGAGACCCCGAAGGGAGTGCAGAGAGGATGTACTGCCGAATAACAAAGTATAAAACATACCTATTGTCATTCAAATGCATCAAAGAAAAATCTACTTGTATAGTTACTGTGTATAATAGCGCAGAAGTACAAAAAATCGGCACTATATGATAAATTCGTTTGATATCCATACCAACTTATTATTAAGAGTATTTTCGAAGTCGATTTTACCTTTGAAATTGGTAAATAATGCACAAAAAATTATAATTTTATAGTAAACTTGCTGACCCGGCCACGCGTTGCCGTGACGTAAAATCGAAACACAATGCCATCTATTGAATGGCTACTCAACCTAGGTAACCAAGTGTTGTGTCGATAAATTAACTTATGGAATTTGCATATAATTACAAAGTAATCAATTTGAAATAATAAATATTGAGGTCAATAAGCGAGATACAAACTACCCTATCTTTTAAGTTGGACAATTACCATTCCCAATTTGGGAGGCGGGAATGGGTACCGCCGCCCCGGGAACCTTTGTTGGATAACCAACACCTCTGTCATAGGTCACCCCAAGTGGTTCGCTACGTTTGGTGATTTAGCAGGGGTGCCCGGGTTCATGGGGTGAAGTTTGTCTAGGTCTTGGAGGCGGATGACCAGGACACACTGAACCCCAGATTCCTACCCACCCCTTAAACCTTTTTCCTTCCCAGAATTCTCCTTCCCTTATTTTCCTTAAAAAAAAAAACTCCACACAGCATCGGGGCCCTGAGGAAAATTATTTTCCTCAGGGCCTCTATCTTCTTCTTTTCGAGCTCATGTAAAAAAATTACACACATTAAGCCAAATTTCATCAAAATCGATTAAGTATTTTTGGAGTTTATCTCGAACAAACATCGTGACATGAGATTTTTATATATATGAAGATATCAACTGTCGGGTCACTGTTTTGACAAAATCAAATTCCTGACTTTTCGTTTTTTACTTTCGTCATATTCGGAAGTAGTCTCATTCTTAAAGTGCGTTACAGGTTACAGTGACCAATTTTAACATTGGCAGTTTTAATTCTTTATTTATCGGCCTTTTTCATGCAAAACTTAATTTTTGATTTAAGGTCAAAATACCAAACCAAACAGAAAAATTATTTTTTAGTCAAAAAGTTTTGCAAATACCTAGTAGTAGGATTTACGCTATTTTATTTATTTTTTTGTAAGTTAGTTATAATTATTAAAAAAAATCGTACCCTATCAACAGAGTTAATTGAATTTACAAAAATAAACATTAAAAAAAAAAACATTTATTTGGGTAGAAATTTTAATTTATACACGACAAATTTGTGTTAACATGGTAAATCGGTCGTAATTTGCATTTGCGCCCATCGAAATGCTTTGTTATCATCTTTATTTATATTTTAAATTTCAAAATAATTCTACAGTAAATAAAGCAAAAACAAATTTTTAAATAATTATCCTTAACTCAAAAATAATTGCCGAAGGTACACACCAAAAATCATGAAACATTGATTTCTTTGATTATATTTTACAATTTAAAACACAAATAAATCGACGGTCCCGAAGAACAATGTCGGATATGTGATATTGTAATTTTGCAGCAGAGCTGTTTAGAGTTTCATTTCTGCATTTTAGTGTTTTTGGGATCAAGAAAGATCAAGTTTTGTTTTTGTATTTGGCTTTTCATTTTATTTCATTAAAAATTCCGAAAATGCAAACTCTTAAATCAATAAATAAGCCAACAGAACGATTTCCAATTTTTAGCAAACCAACATTGTTCTTCCGTACTAGATATTTGCCATAACTTTTGATATTTTTTTTAGTCTGGTTAAGCATTTTGGCTTCCAATCCAAAATTAAGTTTTATATGAAAAGGGCTGCGCAGCCGTTTCCCTTAAGCCGCCGCTCTCCGAATTTAAACCGATTTTTTACATACCTCCTTTAAACATTTGAAGTTTTTAAGCTCTTAATAAAAATATAATATATATTTTTGAAGATATATATTCCCCACGCCGAAATACAAATTATATGAAATTCCCTCGATATGCTCCGAAAATTTTTATTTTCAAGCCTGTCTCTATTATTTAACAAGTTATATTTGTGAAAAAATTCACAACGTTTCTTTAAATGATACTTAAGATACCTTCCACGAGATTTGTGCTCTATTCTAAACGAGTGGTGTTTTATTAAAAATTTTCACAATTTTCGCTTCAATTTCATCGTTTTAAATATTAACGCGCTCTCTCCAACATTCGTAATTACATATCTCTCTATCTTCTTCTTTTCGAGCGAGGAAACTGCGCCTTAATGCGCTTTGCCAAAAACAAAAATCTCACATAATATTATGTTGGCGGTTTCAGTACGTAAAATCTCTCAGGGACCTAGGACCTATTTTAACGATAATCACGATGGCCGCATATTTTAATACCCCCAAAACTCGGAAATGTAAGTCGTTATCTAAAAAAATTTAGTGTTTGTTTAAAAGATAGAATTTCTTGTAAACCACCGGCAAACAATAAATAATTTTATTATCTCTGAATATTATCATTAGTGTAGGTACAGAAATGTTTTCTAATGATTAAATAATTTTTTTAAGTGAAAACTTCTTTAGCACCGTTGCGATTTGAAATTAGATGAAACGAAAAAGCGACACTAAAAAGAGACATACATCTATAGGATTTAGCCTGCAAGAGAATGAGATAGAATAATTTTTATGCGGTGCTTCGTAGCCTTCCCACTCTTGTCTACTTTTGTTTTCTGAAGGTTTTACTTCTTCGGCCTGAGTTCTCATTGCCTCACAAACTCTGGTCCGCCATGAATAGGATAAGGTGCTCACATAGCCGTTGTGCCATATGATGTGCGAATGCGAATCGGCGATGCATACCACCGAACGTGTGGTCAAAGAATGCCCGCTTCATGCATTCGCCGGCGGGATTGATGAGGTCCACAGGGCAACGCCTGAGGCCCTTGACTGTCTCGCAGACCTAGATGTCCCCCTCCGATCCGCCACCATATGAAAGAAGAAGACTTCACACCCTTGTAATTTGCACAACTTGTAATTTTTTTTATAACATAATATGTATACTATGTCCAATTTAAAAAAAAATGTATTTAATGTTTAAGTTTTAATTAATAATTAATATTTCTACTAAGTTATAAAAATGTTTACCGCGGAACGACTTATAATAATTAAAATAATTGAATAATGTTTATATTGCAGATTTGTTAAAAAATCTTCTCAAGGGCGTGTGGTTTCGAGTCGTGACAGTATAAAGGTAGATGGTGACAATGATAAGACAAAGATGCTATGTTTGATTATCTGGTGTAGATTTTCTTCTTATTTTCCTGTTACAATTTCTGACGATCGCTAGTGCAAATGAGCGCACACTCTTCAATAATAATTATTGTTTGAATAAAATTATTAGGTTAAATAATCGATTCAAATGAGAAAAGTAGGTTACCCAAACTTTTTGGAATTTAATATTGAAGTAATAATTATTATCGATTTTTTTTTAAATCAGCTCTTAAATCTTTTAAAGGAAAGGAAGTTCTGGAAGGGAAAAAGATATGAGGGGTGGGTACGAATTTGGGGGTCACTGTGTCCAGGAGTAACGGAAGCATGAATCCATACCTCCAATTGCGGTGCAAGGCGATTGATCGAGAGAGTCCGGCTGGAGAGATCAAAAGGCCTCCTTCAACGAGTCTTTCTCGACCCGACCCGCCGCGCAGCAGGTGGAAAGACGCATCCGCCGCCAAGACCCGGAAAAATCTTATCTCATGAACCCGGGCACCCCTACTAAATCGCCAAACGTAGTTCACTTGGGGTGAACTTTGGAAGAGGTATTGTTTATCCAATAAATGGTTTCCGGGGAGGCGGTACCCATAACCGCTTCCCAAATTGATACCTTACAATATATTATATTTTCTAAGGGCGTTTTTTAATCAATTTATACTTAAACAAATAAAAGTGGGATATAAATGTGCATATATACAAAGCAATTTACGACAATTTAGTATCATTAATTATAAAATCAGCAATGAAAACAAAAAGCAATATATTTTGCGCTAAGGCGGGAATCGAACCCGCAACCTCCCGAATCAAAGTCAAATCTGCATATCACGGCGATACCAAGGTTGTCAATTATATAATGTTACAAGAATCTATGAGGATAAATTAGCTTTTCCAGCACATCCGCAAAATTACGCAACCTACCTATTTGAAAAGATGTTGAGAACATTTGTTTAGTCGCCCTATAAACACAGTAATAAACATTTTGTCTTGTTAACACACGAAAAACCTTGAATTATAAGAGGTATACATAAATAACAATCGCAATATAAAATAAAACGCTGCAATAAAATAACGATCTCAAAACATTTTCCTTAAAATACTGATGATCTATCTCTACCAATCTTACAATTTTTAACATTCCTTCATACCTTATTCATCAAGCAATAATGTTCCAAGGTAAAGGAAATCCGGATCATTGCTGCTGTAACAATTGGGAATTCCTCGTAAGGATTTATTTTATTAGCTAATTATCATGCAATTTTCACACTTATAATGTGCATTTCCTTACTATATAAGCTACATTGTCCCATATCTAGCGCCGATCAATAGCGCCCACTGCGCCGCGCCGTCTCCTTTCCTCAACATCCCTGACCTATTATTTGGCGTATTGATTTGAGGTAGGAAATAATTATTTACAAAATAAAATTAAGGCAATGTAGAAACGAGTGCGTTGCACCATGAAAACCTTTGGGAAATTTGGACGCAATGAATGCCTGGATGAGGTTGATTAGGTACAAGAATATTGTATTATACGACAATGCGCCGCTACACCTTTTTTCAATGAAAATATTCATCAAATCAAGAAAATCAAAAACACGACTAAAGAAAACAAATTCCATGATAGTCTTGTGTTAAAGAATTATATGTTGACATATGAAAATGCAATAAATAATAAAAAACAAGAAAGTGATTGAAAGTTTGACAAAAGAAAACACGTAAACTCACCAGTAAAAGGCCACCTTGTTTCCATTTCCTTCACGAACGTTCCTGTCCAGTGCATTGAAACAGATATTAGTCTTGGCTTCCTTCATCCAATTTATGAAAATTGGACCATCGGCTAAGTTGAAATTGAAGTTGCAAATATTGCCTGGCAAATACGGCTTTTCCCAGTGAAACTGGTCACAGATCTCTCCCCAAAAAGCTTCGGGGTCCTCTAAAGACTTCTTGTACATGTCATTGTACATCTGCATCGAGTTGACGTAGGCATTCTTGCTCACGGACGGCTCCGGTTTGAATACATATCCTACGTCTGTCGGCATGTTTGAATTCACCACACAAACGTTAAAATCCCGGACTTTAAATTCGCAACGAGCGAGCGTACTACTCCGACGAAGGCGCCCAGCGGAATGAGAGTTGAGAGTCGATCAGCGGGATGACGTACGGACGTACGGGCAAGAAAAGCGACGGAAGTAACGCGAAGTTGGCGTACATCGTAGTGTCATATTTTCCGCACAACTCATGCTGCTGCAATCTAGTAAATGGTTTGGTAAACTGAATGATTTCAACGTTTATTTTGATATTATAATTCTATTATCTTTTAAATTCCCAGTAGGCAATAACCGAGTGCAAAATCGGTGTTGTTATGTAATCAATTCGGGGAAAATCGTCACGCCGCACATTTCCTATTTTTGTATTATTCTCGTAATATGTAAATGGTATTTTCCATTGCAAAATAAGTTTTTCAATCAGTTAGTATGTTCATCAGGCTTCTTGATTAGAAGTAAATATTCTATGCGTTTGTACAGTTATAATTCTTTTTTATACTAAAACTTTTTTTAACTCTCGAACATATTTATGGCGACCGGACAACTCAGAATGAATTCGACTCAACACCTCTTTTGAGAAGTCATTAGAAGTGATGGAAAAAGTATAAAAAAATAGTTAAATAGGTAATGTTAGGTTAGGTTATGGGCTGTTTTTCATTAAAAAAAACTCATAGCTAATATTGACTTTTCAAAAAGGTGTTGAGTTGAGTTGTCGTGGAACCAAACTTTTATATATTTGCGAGCCGATCAAACAAATGAACGAACCACAAATGTCGGTTCGCACCGTTTGCGGTTGGTTTGTTCCTTTAATGGTTCGCTCGCAAGTGTAGGTATACGAGCCATTTATACAGTATTTAAGTTACCGGGGATCCGGATCGACAAAATAATTTAATAAGTCAACCTTTTTAGTACATGTGAAGTGCATCGTACAATGGTATTGTAGTTGCGTATTTTCGTATCACTCCTTTAATCAGGGTGAATCCAGGCGGAATTAAATGGGGAGAACGGACACTAAATAACCAACAAAAATACAATTATCAAACCTTGTGCATAGGGACGGGTTGACAAAAGTGAGTAATTAAAAAATTATGTTTAAAAAAAATCAGAGCGTGCAATTCTTACGCGGTAGAATTGAACCTTCAGAAAACTAAAGTAAACAAGAGTGGGGGGTTAAGAAGCATCGCACAAATAAGAGACCAATTATACCTACCTACTATCTCATTCTCTCGCAAACTAAGTCCTATAGATGTATGTGTTTTTCTCTTTTTAGTATCGTTATATTTCGTTTCGTCGAGTTTCAAATCACAACGGTGCTAAACCAAAATACTTCTTTATTGCATAACTTTAAAGTTGACCACCGTGTTTATGCGGTTTTTTTTAATAATCTCTTCTGTTCTGGAAACTATTTTTATTTTTTAATATTTTAAGAACAATGCAAAAGTTGCTAAATTTTCGCCTGCGGTGCATTTCTCAGTGTATTTGTGAATCTAATTATTCACACGGCCAAAATTACAAGGTTCTTTAAATATTTCAGGATGATGAAAATGCGTTTTGCGGAGTAAGTTTAAAATATATGAATATTTTCTTTCTAAAAGATTGAATATTTTGAGGTTAAAAATTTTTTTTAATTTGATTTCACAACTTAAACATTGACAGTCTTCAATGATTTGAAGTTGGATCAAAATGTTTAAATAACTTTATATGACCAAGACTTTTGGTTGAAAGCAAAACTTATATGTATATTTTTAAAATGACGGCGTTTGATTGCATCACGTAATTTAAGAAAATATTTCATAAGCAGCATTTTTCTTTTTTAAGTTAATTGTTAAGTTCTGTGAATGTGCAATTCAAGTTCCGTATTTCAGTTTTGTGGAATGCCTGGCTCATAATTTATTAATAACAATCATACTTTAAGTTTCATGAATTGTTTAAATTCTATAAATCAACTCGTCCTAACAGATTTGACGACATAATATTTTTTGGATGCTGAATGTTGGTTTGACCGTGGAGAATCAACAGATTACAAAGTGTTCGCCTGCGGCGCATCCTTCGGTGTCTTTGTAAATATTATGCTTCATGTGCCTCTCCTCAGCCTTCCCCGATCGAAGGTTCCATCGGCTTCGAGAAATTAACGCTGTGTTGTCTTATATGAACCGAGACGCAAGCCAAACCACGAATTATTGCATTTCGTGTCATTTGCAGTTTTGGCAGTTTGGCTCGCGTGTGTAGGTATACCTACGCAGCATCAGGTTCACCATAAGACAGAATCTGAGTAGAACTGCTATTAAATAACTGATCATTACACGAGCCATAAAAGCCTCACTTATACAAACTAACAGCCCTTTTCAATCTTAGTGATTCGCGTTATCCCCTCAAAAGATGTCCCATTTTCCGGCTTCACACTATAATTTTCTTATAAATATAATATTATTCGTTGAATGATCAGGGTAGCAAGGGTTCAAAAGTATCTTATTCAAAAAAAATATATAGTTTTTTTTTTTTTTTTAAAGAAAGACAAACATTCCTGGGGTACGAATAACCCAACAATGTTTGAAAATCTCCTACTACCACCACAGAAAGTCGAAAATGTTGCTTATGTTGTGATGGAGGACTTAGCCAGCCGAGGAATCGAACATTGGACGCCCGGGTGGGACCCAAACGCGATGTCCACTCAACCACTGGCCGGTCAATGTTTAGTTCCACACCCGAAGCCCTGAGGAAAATAGTTCCCCTCAGGGCCTATGTCATCTTTGGGAATGCTGTGTGGGGGGTCTTTTTAGGAAAGGAAGGAGAGGAAGTTCTGGGAAGGAAAAGGGTATTAGCGGTGGGTGATGTTCCGAGAGAGTACGGCTGGAGAAGCCGAAAGGATTCCCTCAACCATTCTCTCCCGATCCGGCCTGCCATGCAGCTAGTGAGCAGACGCATGTGGCGCCAAGATCCAGAACTCACTCTCACGCTCACTCCATGAACCTGGGCACCCCTGCCATTATTATTGGTTTATTCAAAATATTTTACTATTCTTTTGCCAGTGGTAAAAATATATTTTATAAACGATAGCGACCTATTTGTTTTGCTTTTGTGTGTTGTCTGTTAAAAATATTTTTACGATGATTTCTTTGTTTCTGTGATAAGCTTTGTAATTGGCTAGAAAAACGAGTCGAGAGATTTTTACCTTCCAATAAAATTGAGAGGATTTTTAAAATCATAATATAAAAGTATCACGTAAATTCAATTTCATTCTAGTTAATTTTTAGTTGGAAATCTATATCCGCTATGTTCATTTCGAATAATATATTGATAAAAAAAATGTATTTATTTTTGGAAGCTTTTCACAGCTAGAAAAAGAACTAACGAGTGTTTTTTTCTGCCCAGCTGCAGCATTTCATTGCCATTTATTTATTTTTATAAATTCATAGAAATTTGAAAACAAAAGTTAACATCTACGAATACTTTTATCTATGGTCATTATTTGACAGCTCAACAAATATAATTCGCTGAAACCCAAGCAGAAATAGTATTTTGTTGTCAGTTTCATGAGTTAAAATGACGACTCATTCCGAAATAGAAGACGAAATATCAAATGTAAGTTAATTTAAATTTGGAGGTTAATAGTTAATTGCTTTGATTCGAGTCATTTTGATGTATGTAATATAAAAAAATATTATTTTGTGCCGGTATCTGAAGGCTTGAAGATTGAATGCTTTTGTATTTTCTTTGTTTTCATAGATTACAAATGCATTCATTCTAAAAGTCGAATGGGTTCTTATTTTGGTACAATTAATGCTGTTTTTTATGCTTTTCAGGCTGCATTACTGCGAGAGTTGGAGGAAGCAAGGATTAGAGAATGTCAAATGGAAAAGACAGTGCGGTGGTGGACCGCGTGCACGGCGGGCTGGAGACAGAAGTGGAGTAAGGTGAGCAGTACAATATTTACAAGGAAGTGTTTGTACCTCTACTGACACATCTTATTACCACACTACATAACACAGAGCTGAACTGATCTCAGCATCAGCTCTTATTGACCATAATAATGACACTAAAATGTACTACACTAATTAATAAAACATTTATTTACCGAGTGTTACTTAGCATGCTGCGATACTACTTACATGCTTATTACATTGAAATGCCCTTGAGGTGAAATATCAATAAGTTGGTCCATGTAAATTGTTATTGTTAATAAAACCTTTACATAACGTTGACTCTTTGGAATAACAAGGTTCCATCTATCGCAATAACATCACGCAAAATGGGCTACTTTAGAGTTCATTATGGCGTGACGTTATCGCAACAGATGGAACCTTGTTATTTCAAAGGGTCGATATGTCGTGTTTTTTGCAAATTTACAAATAGATACAGAAAACATACTTACCAGGCAGGTCACTTCCGATGAACAGAAAGTAGAATTAGAAAGTTTATGCTTGGAGAAGATACGGCTTTGCACGAGGACATTTTTTTAATTAAAAAAAAAATCACAGAAACTCCTGTAAAATCAATCGCATTGATCTCTTTAGACACTATATACCTACACATTTTTTTATTTTATTTTAAACATCATCATTTAATATCCACATACTATAATACCCGTGCACAGGCTTCGCCTTTGTGGGATTTTTTGGTTACTCTCTTATATTTTATTTTATTGTGTGTATCTGTACACTCATGTATCAAAACTTTGCCAATCTCTTAATCTTAACCTTTACACGTACATCAACCTTGCACTCTTTTAGAATCTCCTCATTCTTAACACGGTCTTTAACACATACCCTTCTTTCAATATCCCTATCAACCTTTCCATCTCTTTCCAAATACACAAACTCATCCACACGAACTCATTCACTTGCTCTGTTGTATTCATCATTCACAACTATTTTCCACACTATTTTCGTGCTTTCTCTTTCAAACATCAAGACTTTAGACTTACATTCATCATTAATTCATTTTGTATCTTAAAACAGCATTTTATAAAACTTTTTGTAAAAATGGGCACACAACATTTACACTGTCTAAAGACCAACCCAAAGTACCAGACGATATATTATAGGTAAGACATTCACATCAAACAATCTTTGAATGAATCATTGTCAACACTCACCTCAACATTTTATACTGGACTTAATTTTTACTACCAATATTATTTCACGGTCTATTATTAGTATCTTTTTTTCTATTGGCCGACAGATATATTATCATCCCAAAAATTGACATTGCCAAACTATCCATAGCATTGACAAAAAGATAAGAAAGTGAAAGACAGCCAACATGACACCATGTTACATATTTTTTAATATTTTCAGGTTCGCCACGAGAGAGACTCTTTCAAGAGACAGGCGAACTCTTCAAACGCTCAACTAAACAGTATTTTGAATGAGATCCAACAAGTATTGAACAATCCTCCGAACGATGAAGCCAACTCTGCTCTGACTTCCAAATTAGAAAGCATTCTCCGGAAATGTAGACCAAAAGAATCTCATACCTCACCTGAACCACTTTACGGTAAGTGACCTTGTTATTGCATTTTTAAGCTCATATTGCATTAAAAAAAAATTAAAGACATTTGACAATCTCTTGCCCTCTAGCCTTTGCTGAGTGTATTGTTCTAGGGACTTTAATATGTTTACCGTGATTAAAGTTCTCAGGTTCAATAAACTGTGGACTGGCAAACGGTGTATTTTCCCATTGGAAAGACTAGTTCATGAGGGCAAAGGACAGTTCAAAACTCCCCGATGTTTGAACTTCTCCACACTAAAATAAAATTCTATTCTAATCTAAAAATCGTTGTATTTTTACGTGCTCAGAAAATTAATGAAGTCATCTGTGATTAATGATTTTATACCGCGTCTCAATGTCTGTGCTCAACATTAGGTTCAATGTGTTACAAGAAAAAATATTTTTTTTGTGCTCAACAGCTTAGCGGTGGAATAACTTGCCTATTTTTTTTTCAAATTTTTCTGGCCTTCACCCTTCAAGGATTTTCTAGGCCAAGGGTCGGAATTTGCGGAGCTGCATGCGGCTTTTTTTGCAATTTCACCTCTGCTCAACCAGCCTTATGAGATTGAGCCGCCGAACGATTATTTTTTTGCATTCCAAAACTGGTTTTAATTTAATAAGGAATCTATGCGCATTGAAGCATTTAAACGGGCAGAAGTGTGATATTACAGGAAGAATGTAGATAACACGAAGCAAATCGTAATCATCGTTCCAACATAGTTTTACCACAGTACCCTGATATATTTGTTATCCTGTTTCTTTGATAAATTGGCTCTTCTCACTTGACAAACTGCCGACCCCTGTTCTAAGCTATCATTCCAAATTGGAGAGGAGAGAGGAAAGGTGAATCTAGATATTAATTTTATTCAATGGGCAACTTTCAAAATTATAGGTAAGATCGGAGTCGAGTTCAGACTTAAAAGAGATGAGATGTCGAATGGGGGGGAAGGGAATTTTAGATAAGGCTTGAAAGAAGAGAGAATATTTATTAAGAGAGGGACTACCAAAAAATTTGTGATGTAAAGTTCCCACTTCTAGACCACAGAATATACAAACTGGGCTTGAATTTTATAAAAGTGAGAAGGAAAAGTCCAACGTTTAATTCTATTACTAATAAGTGAGGAAATTGTAATTCAGAATATTTAAATAATTTCAGAAGACACTAGCAAAACCCAAGAAGACGAAGAAGTGAATATCGGTTCTGGAAGTGATTTTAATATTGCAGATCTTAAATTGTAAGTTTGTTTTAACTTGCTTCATTAAATCATCTAAAATCAAGTGATTTAGGATATTACGATTTTATTGAACATTATAATAGAATAATATTTCTTGCATATAAATATTGCATGTGTTACATTTTTGCAGAAAAAATCCATCGAAGGATAGAGCCCACGAAGAAGATTATTCCATTCAAAAAGACAAAAGTAAAAGGTGCAGTTTCCATTTTATTGTAAAATATTTTTACGTTATTTATCAACAACATCTTGTCTTTATTTAAGAAATCTAAGTTGTTTCTTTTCTTTGTTTTTAGTGTGAACCCACAATCTTCCAAAAGCAAGTCCAATCGGGTCTCGCTCTCCGTTGATCAAGAAAAGAATGAGTCTCTTCTAGAAATTATGTCCGATGAGGTTTGTTTAAACTGTTCTTAGCATCACCCTTCCACATATTATTATCACCTCTATCTTACTAACCTTTTCTTTTTAGTATTTGTGACCCATCGCCGCAACAAAGTACTTTGAATGTCTATTGTAATCCTGGTGTAGTTCACTTTGCCATTTTCATGCAAATTGTTTCCAACTGTCATTATATAGTTAGCGTTGTCACATTATGCATTTACTAAATAATAATTTTGTTGGTCAGTTAGTATCTAGAACAACTATCTAGGGCATTTCAACTTATTTATCTTTGATAAAATATACTTTCTTTTCTCTTAAGAAAATTCTGTTTTGTCTTGAAAATGTATTGAAAGAGGGATTTCTTTTTATCTTCAATTAATCATCGCAAAGTCAATTTTATGATTTTTACCATAATTTCTTCCCTGAAGCCTTTTGGGGAAACCATTAAAAATGCACTCACAACAATAAATAGCGTGATTTTTATTACTTAACACTTCCGGAGATGTGTAAAACAGTAACAATATTTTCCCCTCCTTTAAAATGAGTGGTTTCATTTCTCTGCTCGTTGATTATTTTAGGTATTTTGATTTTTGGGTGGATTCTTGTGAAATAGCCCCCCCTGACTTGTGCTTTGCAAAATAAAAAATCATATTTTTACTATTTTGGAAAACTATTACTATTTTAAACAACTCCTTTAATCCTTAGGGTCTTTTGAGAGTTTGTCTTTAAGTTACTTTAAAAGATCCATCACAATTTATTTAGAAATTTCATTCATGATTTATTAAGAAGTATTCCCGCTTGAGATTAATTTTCAAATTAATTCGAAGTTTTTTAATGTATCCCAAAATGAAATACTTATTTTGAAAACAGTGAAAGACTCACTAAAATTTTAACATCACATGTAATTAAAAGTATAAAAAAGTTAATAAAAAGGCACTTACAATTAAAAGTATAAAAAAGTTGAAAAAAAAATTGTGAAATTATTTTACAATTGTTTTTTTTTTTTGTAAACTGTAAAAATACAACTTTACGTAATCTAACTACTGCTATCGGTGTACAAAAAAGCGTATAAAAAAGGTCAAGGAGTTAAGCACAACAAACCACTTCATGAAAAACAAAAATATTTGTGTTGGAATGAAAATTTAAAAAAAAAAAACAATTTTGTTGATTTTGTTCATTTTCTGATTTAAGTTGGAAAGTATATCATCAGAAAAGAAAAGGCTCCACAAAGACATTGAGAATCTCAAATCTAAAAAGATTGTCTTGAACCAAGAACTGCGGGTCTCTCAGCTGGAACTTGAAACATTGAAGGTTGGTAAAATTCTAATTAATTAATTAATCCACTAACTGCCACACTTTTAGGCATAGATTATGGAAATTACATTTCATTTCATCAATTACTACAAGAAACAACTATTTACGGGCACAAAATGGGTTACCAGGTTCTTAGTTTGATTATAATAAGTAATTCATGCAGTTTTGAATTGAAAAAAAAATTTTGAAAATGCCAAATCCATACAAAACAAAGAAGATGGCGGTAAAGGATTTGTTTTATATTGGAAATTTTGAACTTTGATTGAATAAAATTTAATGCATCTTTTACCATCTATCCAAAAGTAATTAGTTGTTTCTTGAAGTAATTAAGTTGGAATGTAACTGGAGTGTAATTTCCAAAATCTGTGCCTATTAAAAGTGTGACGTCTTGTGAAATATTTACCAAATTCTATAATCATTTCTTTTATCTCATTAGGCTCATCTTCCACAGGGATACATAAATATCTGATAATTCCTCATTAGGCTCATCTTCCACAGGGATACATAAATATCTGATGATTCAAGTATCTTGGCGACTACCGTTAATCTTCAGACATTTTGTAACAATGCGTGTGCTCAAGAACAAAACAGTTAAAAAAAAATTACAGCTACAGCAGTTGTGAATGAGGTTATAAAAGCTAGTTTTAAAGTTTCGAGGGGTAGTGGCAACGCGGGTTTTGTGATTTCAGTAGCAATGTTTACATGCTGTGTGCCACAAGTTGTTACGTTTCGTTGAATCAGTATTGGATACTTGCCTACTGGAAGTAGGGTCTTAAACCGATGAAATGCAGGCTAATGCTGTGTTACCGTTAGGTGTCAAGGTAAATGATATGTATTTCACTATTGTACCTTGCAAATATATTAACTTTATTTGCATTTCAGGAACAACAACTGCAGCTACGTGACACATCTCAGCCTACTGAGGTAAGGATATTTCTTTATTACATTATATCACTGATAATTGTTTTTTCTTCACTATTTTGACTTGGTACACTCGCATATTCAAATACTGTATTCTCTAACGACGACTATGCCATGCTGGTAAAGATACTGTATCTTCTTTTATTTTTTTACATACTATAATTATTAATATGATTAGACAAAGCCAATTTATGCTCTATATTTAACTGATTTTTTTTCAGGCAACAGGCCCGGACCCCGACAAGGACCGGCTTCTCATTGAAAACTCTACTCTTCGTTCACAGATAAGAGACCTGTGCTATGAAATATGCATTGCGCAAGGTAGGCTTTAGCTGCGATCCTTACAAATACATTTATCATAATTAATTATTTACTGATTATACTCATATTTCTTTAACATTTTAACAGCGTTCAGGAGCTTCAAAAGTGACGTTTTTTTTCCACTTTAATCGCTATGCATTTTTTTAAAGAGCACTTTCTATGGTTAGCCGGCATTTTTCGGCAATAGAAAAATAACTTATAGTTTCAGGCATAATTATTGTTTTTTATTTAAAAATTGCAAATTTACGCACCAAAAACTTCACAACTGTGACGAGGGCGATTCTTCACCCCTTCACACCCACATACCTGACATAAATGAATAATGTGTTCCAATGACGTGGATTGCATAAAGCGCTAATATACCCAGTATGAGACCCACAAACAGTATGTATGAGTATTGATTTTAATATAAACAGTGCGAAACTCAATCACAAGTGGTACCCGTGATCAGCGTCATCAACAAAAAAGAAAAGAGAGCTTCAAGTAAAAAAACGTCACAAGTGAGACTCGTGAATGGCTGACAAAGTGTTACAGTAATTGAGACGTGCGGCTGTTAAAGTGTTAAGTTATACATATGTACGTTAAGTTATACATACGTACGTTAAGTTATACATACGTTGAAGTGTTAAGATATACATTTGTTCATACATTAATGTTTTGTTTCATGTTTGTGATTATGTTTGACCTTATTACAAATCTACTTTTTTGCGATGTAGCGAATGTTGCACGATTTTATATTTAAGGCCTGATTCCATTGCGCTAGTAACCTGCGCGCCAGTCTCAAGTTACATGTAGCTTGCACAGTGGAAACCTTAACTTAAAATTACGCTTGCATGCTCGTTGAGGTTTCCATGGCTACTTGCTATCATTGAACATCAGTCACATGCAACTTGCATTATGGAAACAGACCTGGATCTACTTGAGCGATTTTTGACATGTTATGGCAAGTTTGCAAAACGACTTGAGCAATCGCTTACCATATTGTGCTAAATTTATACACCTTTCGTAAAACATTCAAAAAATTTTTTTTTCAAACCTTCCTGCGGTCTACAATTTGCTTTAGTAGAAATCTGATATAATGCTTACCCAATTTATCAATATATTGTGGCCGTTCTAGACGCCTCTAAATTCAAATATTATTTATTCTCAAATTAACAAAGTTTTTTCTGGAACGCGTGCTTGCTAAAATAGCGTAAATGTTATCTAATAATAGTTGTGTAATCGTAATTGAAATATCTTTCCAATGTAATACCAGTTCTTTGTGGTAAATATATTATACATCCTAAATTAGTGCCTTCAATTTTGACATTCCGCAAACCTAAATTCCATAAAATATTTTTTCATATAAAACTTTTGACCAACTTTTTACGATTAAAAATTGAGTCTTCTACTATATATTTGTATCTGTGATTATCATCCAGTAAGCCACAGGCACCTACAAAAACAAGGCAACCTAAATAGAAAATATCCCATGTTTAACCGAATAAGTACCTCCCACTCAGGGCCGGATTAAACAGGCCCCTGAGGGCATGTAAAGGATAATACGGCCCTGCCCTGCGGATTAAACACGTCGGGGCTCCTAGGCAATGCATGTCTCGGGATCCCTTTAATGTGGGGGCCCCTAGCTGATGCTGGGCCCCTAGGCAGTTGCCTACACTGCCTTACGGCCCTGCTCCCACTGCAATTTCCAAGGAACTAGCACGTAGAATTCGTGAGTTTATAATGTTTACATTATTAAAGGGTTAATAATTTTATTTATAAATATATTTTTGTAATAATTTTATTTGTAAATCCTATAAATATGGGATGAATAGTAAAATGTAGGTGGATCCATTGGCTGTATAGCTCTAAAATCAGTTTGTATGTCTTCATACCAAAATTCAGAGGAGTCTGAAGATGGCTCTAGCGAGCTGAAACCGGTTACGGTCATTAAACTTAAAGTGGAAAAAAGTTTTATATTTGTTTTTATTATAATATATTATAATGGAATTCCACCATGAATTATCAGTTTCAAAAATATGATTTTTTTGTTGTGGGCAGGAAATTTCCAAATCGAATGCTCAGAAATTACGGTTGCTCGACTCGTTTTTCAACTTTGTGTGCGATCGCTCGAGTGGTTATGTTTGTTGTTATTATATTATTTATCATGTTGTATAAAATGCGAATTTTCCAGTAAATTAATTATTGTAATTCAATATTCCGGTAATATATTTTATAATTTAAGTTTTTGTTTTATTTATATTTTCAGAAGAGATAGATAAAGTTTCTGAACAAATCATTCAGCTCAAGGAAAAAAATGAGGAATTTTCGGAACACAAAATGACCTGCGTAAAGGAAATAGAGAGACTGAATCTGAGGTTTGAATTATTTATTTATCAATATTATGTACTTCTGATGGCTGCGTTTCTTAGAGGGCTTTGACATTTTATGTATTTATTCTCAAACTCATCTCACTTGTGCAATCCTGTGTTGAGGTGAGCAGTATTACAATTTAAGTGAAACAGTGTACGCTATACCTACATCCAAAAATTAAAAATAAACATATCACAACAGTTATTTAAGCTGCAAATTTTATGTTAGGCCGTTCATTTACAATAATAACATTTCACTGAATACCAAGTTTGACTCTGTAAAACGTTATAAAGAGCACAATAGCCCAGTCAATCTAGACAAAAAACAGGCCCTAACTGGAACATGCTAGGGGAGAGCTGAATTTTTGCAGGTGAATAGTACATCTTATGTGGAGTATTTTCCAAAAAAGTCCCTACCCCTCCCCCGCTTGCTTCCTCCCCTGTGCCCTCCCAAACATTAAAATATGGGGTTCTACAAAAGCGATTATATCTCGTAAACTAAAAGATATATCAGAAAAAAAATTTCATCGTTGAATTTCTTATAAAACTGCCTAAAAATTCTATAACAAAACTTTTTTTAATATCTGCATTAGTTTGGCCAATAATAATGAGATTGTTGTTAAAAAATTTTTTTTTTTTGCAAAATTATTTTTTGAAGTTGAATATTTTTTTTGTCTGAGAAAATATGAAAAAATACTTTGTACAAATAAGTTGTCAAATTTAATAAGCTTCAAAACCATGCATAACAATGTTTACTTACATCTTTTATTTCTATCGAAAATAGTGGACAAACGCAACGGCGTGCGCGGGCTGGCCGTAACACGGAGTGGCGAGGCCAAGCGACATGTCGTTCTTGTCGCGTCGCTACTTACTCTTTTATCAAGTTGAAACAAACGAAAAAATAAATAAATATGGTCAGTTTGATCTCATATGTTAAAAAAAAAGATATGTCTTAAGGTTAAGGTGTGTGTCGGTTTTGTGGTCATATTTTGACGTGGTTGCGCCAAGCCGTGTATCAAGTTTTTTGTGCGTTTTCCCTCCTTCATCAGGTTAAAATATTGACAAAAAATTAATTAACAATTAATAAATAAAAAAAACCACTGAAAATGTCTGAAGAGAACTTATTGTGTATTTAATGTAAAAAAAATACCTTCCAGGAAATTTTGTTAAAGTAAAGAAAGGGTTACAAATGCTAATTAACGCTAGTATTGAAAAAGATAATAATTATGTTAAATTAACCACTTTAGGTAGCGTAACCAACTGTGCACGTAGATTGTAGAAAAATGTATAATAACCCTAGCAGTATTAAAGCTTTTAAAAATGTTAATTGTAGCCTATTGACCAGTAGGTACATCTCAGCCATTCCTAAGGCATTTAGAAAATACATTTCACGGAGAACTATTTGTGAGTATTATTTGTGATAATAAAAAACAGCGTTTGATCTTAAACTATCTCATAAATATCGTTAACAAATACATTTGGTGTTAAGACCAGAAATAGGGGAAACATTGTAATATAATAAATGACAAATGGGGTGCAAAAATAAAATCTAAACTATTATTCATTATCTTTTGTATCTCCAACCAATTATTTGTGGTTAAGTGACATAAAATTAGCATTGTGCATTCAAAAGTTAGCTGGAACGGGTTTATGAACGATTGTGTGACATTGTAACTTCGACCAACCGCTTTTTCTCAAACCTATTGAAATGGTAGCGGGGGCTGGTGGGTCATCTGAAATTTTAAAAATTATTGTACGACTAGGAAGTTTCATTTGTAAATATCATATTTGGGATGTATTGGATCACGGAAGAAAGAGGGCTCGAAGATTTATGGAAAACTGTGTACGGAGGTCCCACAGCGATACACATGATAAAAGGACACGCTTATGCAAGAGCTGTAAGAGCCTATGTTCTTACAGGTGCTGCAATCGTCAAAATAATTTGCAATGACTCGCATGATACACTTTTTCCTCGTGAAATAAAAGAAATATTGTGAACAATCTCGGATATGATTGATACTCAAGCCAGTAATAAATCTAAAAAAGTTAGAAACAAAGAATTTATAATCAACCCTAATCAGATATTCAATAGAATATTATGCGTATGTGACAGTCCTGCAAAGCTCAAATCCTACTTTGAGTTTGAACTAGCTTCGCATTCACCTTTATTTAAAAACGTTTTTTTAAAGAAAGGTAAGAAAGCCTCCATTACTACTATTACTATACATTTTAGTGTTAAAGCGTTTTTATATCGTGGATCAATTAAAAAGTACTCGGTGTTTCAATTTAAAACTATAAATACCTACCTAAGATCAAATCGGTCATCTGCAAGCACAGCGGGCTAGGCCCGACCGCCAAGCACGCCGTGCCGCCCTGCTATCGAATCGGATTTTGACCAGTATTAAGAATAAATGTAAGCAATATTATACATCGTTTTAAAGCTTATTAAATTTGGCAAATAAATTATCTGAAATATTTTTGCGTGTTCTCCCAGATAAAAAAAATATTCACCTTTAAATCAAAATTTTACGAAAAAAAAAATATTTTTGCGACAATGTCATTATTATTTGCCAAACCGTAATAGATAACAAAGACAAATATACAACTTATTTTTAGACAGCTTTCTAAGAAGTTTAACGGAGAAATTTTTTTTCAGATGCATATAATAGTTTAGGAGATATAATGGATTTTGTAGAACTCTAAAATTATAAAGTTTGGGAGGGGACAGGGGAGGAAGCAAGCGGGGGAGGGGTGGGGACTTTTTTGGAAAATACTCCACATGAGAAGTACTATACACCTGCAAAAATTCAGCTTTCCTCTAGCATGTTCCAGTTCAATGCTTTCATTGACTGGGCTACAAGTAGAGCACAAGACCGACTAAATTTGCTCCTTACAGCCATTACTCTTTTATCTAAAATGTTTTTTTTTTTTTTTTTAATTCATATGTACCTACCTATCTCTCTTAACTTTTTTCACCAATGTATTTTTTTTTTTCAAATACGAGTATCACTTATTAAAAAATTATGTATTTGAAAATTACACTTTCATTGATAAAACTAGCTGACCTGTACTGGCGTTACTCGGGGCAAGGACAGCGCAATACTGCTTTGTTGCGTTTTAGCCATTTATTCTTTCCAGCTTTTATATTGCGGTGGGGATTGAAATTTTTTACGTATTGTACCGTAATCTCACCACCCGTAGAATCCATACTAATATTATAAATGCGAAACTGCTCGAGTTTGTTTATGACCTTTTCAGGCACTAACCAATAAAAAGACTTTAAAAATTCATTCACCAATAGAAAGCTAAATAATATGCGCAGACTATATGTTGTACATGATGGTAAGCTCTGGCGTTATGAAATTATAAATATTAATATATTATATTTGTTAAACGTTTTCTGTCGCTAACAAAAGGGAGTTAATTGCAAATGTCAGAAAAAAATCATTCCCATGGAAACGATGTTGATATATTTGTGGGCTCTAAGCTGGTAGGTACTCAGCCCCCTGGTCAGCTACTGCCCCAGAAAATTCAAATATTAGAATATGTTTTGTTTTTTTTGGACAAGCTGGAATAAATGCTGACATTATAATAAGAATATGACATTATATAATATCTGAATAAGAGTCCCTACATTAAAAATATAATTCGTAACGATTATAAAGACTGAATAATAAATAGTGTAATTTTTTATTATATTAACAAACTTCCTTTACATCTGAAATATTTGTAAGCGCATAAATTCCGAACGAATGAACAAAATTGTATGATTCTTTTTTTCTTTGTGAAATTTGTGATGTTTGAAAACTGAATGTAAGGAAATGAATGTATGGAATGCGGGAGGGGGTGGGGTGGAGAGGAGGGGGGATAATTGATAAGTTCAACCGCCACAGTAATTTCCCGTAATACCATGCGAGCGAAGCCGCGGGGAAAAGCTAGTATAATATAAAATAAAAACTAACTAACTAACTAACCATCACGCCGTTTCCCCGCAGGGGTAGGCAGAGAGGACAGACCGCCAAACAACTGGATCTTGGCACACACTCCTTGCTTCGTTCACATTCATACATCATCTCATACATGCTCTTCTATTATTCTGACTCTTGACATCGCCCGACTCAAGTATCTGATTCACTTGGTCGTGCCATGTCTTCCTCGGGCGTCCCCGACTTCGTTAATATAAAATTCAACTCAAAAAAAAAATTTGATAGTCTAATCATGCTAATCATACATCTAAACACAAAATAATATAAAATGTCTATAGATATATACCAATTAATAATATAGTATAATAAAAATAACTCTTTATCTTGCAAGATTATTATCGAACTTAATTTGAACGCGAGCGATTCCCGTCCAACACTTTGCAAACAAATGGTTCAGTAGTTGGTCGTGGGGATTTATTGAATGATCCCCACAGTGTTTGAAATTCACATACGAGTGCGCCTGCGCGTTTCTCGGATGGTATACGATTGCGTAAAAAATATTGGGTTACCGCTTGGATTGTCCCCCAAGTGCGCAATAGATTCTGCGCACTGCGAAATGGCCTCATAAGTCTTGCGCTCAGTTCGCTGTCGGCACTCGGCTATCAATCCGCTCCCGCCGGCCAGACTGGGCGGTCGTCGGGCCGCATTAAAATGATCCACAATGATTTTTTGCATTTTATTTCTGCAAATGTTACTTTTATATTTAAAGAATTCATTCATTTAGTGAAGACAAAGCATCGACTGTTATTTCCTTTAGTAGGTTTCGGGTGTAACTGGTAGGGACTGTCCCATTGTCCCCCTGTGAAGAACCGCCACTGAATATTATGGTTTGTATATTTGACAGATTAATTCAAGAATCTACTTAATCAGTTATTCATCTTTTCAGATTGCAGCTATGCGGGTTTTACAACGAGCCAATAACCAGTGAGAGACTTTAATTTACACTTTCTCAACAGAGATATTCTACTATTTATGAAATCAACCTGACAAATGTAGAGACTAGCTAGTTCGATTAAGAGATTGTTTTTTGACACCAGTACACTTATATACCTACCGGTACACCAAGGTACTGCAAAAAACTTACAAGAGGCTCCCAATATGTCATTGTTTTTTAATTTATTTACCTACACACCATCTAAACATGTCTGCATGGCAAAGCTCAGAACACAAAAGCCGCAGGTATATTGTGTATTTTTATAATTTTATGCTTTACGTAGAATTAATGCATAAGGACAAATTGTATTACATTTGCACAACCAAATAATAATTTTACTACAGGGCTGTATTATATAAATAATTTAAGGTAGATATATAATTTTTTAGAATCGTATTAAGTATAAATTATAAAATGTTATATAAATAAACAGGATTGATTAATTCCGAACACCAAAAGTCATTATTTTAGGAAAGTTATAAACATTGTTTACTTTACATAGTACCTTTATGTAATTGTGTCCTTACTATTTATATTAAAGTATCTCAATCGAAATTTAAAATATGTAGTAGTTACTACCTAGTACAAATTCTGCAACCTTATTAAATAAGATTAAAACTTTAGGTGTCTTTTTATACATTATGCAACGGTAAAAAATGAATTTAAAACACTCTTTTCTTACCAGAAATTAAAACCTGTAATTTTGCCAAAATGAATACATCCATAACAATTATTATTATCTACCACTCTTTGCATCTTAAGCTAAGCGCCCACACTCGTTCGTGTTGTACGTGTGTACCATCTGGCTCAATGCTTTTTTTGTTTGATATCAAGCAAATGACACAATGCGAAAAAGATTCAAAGGCTCTAAATTTTCCTCGATGTTATCAGAAATTTTCGATTTGACTAAGCGTCTTGGAGGTATAACCGTTACGTTTTGTGTCTAGCTACTTGAGTGTGCAGACGCAACAATGAGCATGGTTTCAAGTTAACATTCGATTAAGCTTTAGCGGGTATTTTGTCTTCTAATACTTACCGATCACTAATGTTAATCGTGCTAAGGTTTGTCGTTTTGAGATAAAATCAAAGTAGGATGTTGTAACAAACTTTATATTTATTAACTGAATAGATGGAACAACTCAACGACACGAAATTACCAGAAAGGTTTATGTAAAATGATTAGCGATGCGATTTACTCGGACTCGGAGAAATGAATGGTTTCAAAAACTCTACCGATGACAGTTGTCGGCCCGCGCTGGGGTCAGGGTTACCATTGTTAAAAAAGGAATTTGTGGCTATATAGTGAGCTCGCGCTAATCATTCTACAAAGCCAAACCGTTGAGTATGAGTATACTTGTGAAGCTACCTGATGGTTTTAAAATTAACCTTTAGGAGAGTATGGCCTCACCGTTGGTGTCCGAAAAAAAATCTGCTCAAAGGAGTATGGACGCCCATGGTGCGTCGGTGTTTGTCGAAATTCTGCTATCAAAAATAATAATTTTTAATATTAATATGATTTTTTTTGTTATTAATAATATCTAATTAATTCGGTTATTCTATTATTATATAGGTATTTAAAAAATTATAATAATTTTTTATAACACATACTATAAATTTGGGTTTAAAATTTTTTTTTGGAAAAAACATCTCACTCTCTTGAACACATTTTTTTCTCAAAAACTCACTCTCTTAGAGGTTAAAATGTATGTTATGTTTATCCATATTCTGGGATAACTTTAAATTGTTCTACAAACTTACATTCAATACTATGTATAATTGTTGATCTAGTACACATCGTTTTTAGTTTCATCCTTTGTATAGTTTTAGTTCTCATGTTGCTACAAATTTATATTTATTTATTTTCTAACAAAAAAAAGTATTATAAAAAAAACACTTAAACTTAGGTTCCTATATAATAATGTAAGTATAAACATAGTTAAAAATGTATCATTGCATTTTTTTTTAAATCCTGAGGCATTTATTATCCGTAAGACATTTTTTAATTTATTTATTTATGTTTCCCTTATACGAAGTAATTTTATCAAAGTATGTTCCTATTTTAACACCACTCAAAATGATTTGCCATAAAAATAAGATTTTAATTGATACTGAGATTTATAATGCTATCTTTTTTTCTGTCCAGTCTTTATTTTACAAGAGGTATGACAAACTGAATGAAATATAAATTATACACCAAAATAGGTCTTTTTTTTCTTTAATATAAAGGTTTTCCAAACATACACTATCCCACATAAAGTTTATCTTACTTACCATCATACTTACCATCTTACTAATTAGATTCTTAAATGCCGGTTCAATGTTTGTATGGTAAAGCCGGCCTTGTATGCTTGCTACCGCCTTTGTATGCCGTATTGTAAACCTACAAAGGTATACAATACAGCAGTGGTCCGTCCCTTGGGCGGCCCAGTCCATGGATCAATGGTACTGGGCCGCCCAAGGTCCTACTTAAAACTCAAATTATGTACAAAAATCGAACACATCCAATTGATTTTTTCAAGGGTGTGCAGTAGTATTGGTTAACAATATCGGTGACACCAGGAAGCACTGTCCCACACAGTAAAAACTGCCGATAGCCCATCTCCTTATATTTCAATATCTTTGATAGCACCTCTGTTTCTCCTCACTGAAGTCCCAACTGCTTGCAACCAGTGAGACCATCGCAAACCCAATTGAGCCCAAGAATGGAAAAATAGGGTTATCGAAATAACTCTGTTTTTGTGCAGATCCATTCAAATTTTGCTCCGTAATATATCTAAACACCAATGAATGGATTAAAATTATATAATCGTGATTTCATCCCTCTGGGTGTAAATTTCTCTAATAGAGCATAACAAAATTTTGAATTATTTGTTTATTTATTGTGGAATAAAAACCTACTATTAATCTTTGAATAATCAACAGTAGAATTTAATCATTTTTTTTACTTTATACCAAAAATACAACCTATTGTGATAAGAAATGAACAGAATTATGATTGGTATGGGGGTTGTAGCAGACCGGCGCATAGGACGCTGGGCAGCAGTTGGTATGGGGGTTGTAGCAGACCGGCGCATAGGACGCTGGGCAGCAGTTGGTATGGGGGTTGTAGCAGACCGGCGCATAGGACGCTGGGCAGCAGTTGGTATGGGGGTTGTAGCAGACCGGCGCATAGGACGCTGGGCAGCAGTTGCTTATAGCAAGTTGGAAACTCACATTGTGTACCGACCACATTGCTCTTTTTAAGACAAATAATTATGGAGAATGAAAAGGTGGGCTTAGTTTGGTGGGATAGGTTTGTTTGAAATGAAAAGATTATTTTGTAAAGTTAATACATATTATTTATTAAAAAAAAAAACTGAAATAATTAAATTATACATTTTATTTCTATAGACGTAATAGCTAACAATACATTCAGCATTGGACGGGAGAACCATCTGGATTTTTCGGTATATTATTAGGCTTACATACTTTTGTTCGACCATTTGAGCCATACACTGAATTGCAAGTAAACGTGAAGTAACCACATGTTGATGATTTCGAGTAATAAGTATGGCTAAACTTTTTATCTTCTAATAAATCACTTTGATCTGCATTCAGTTCGCCTGCTACTGTTTTCGTGACCGTTACATAGCTGTCCTGATCTTTTCTCCTTTTTGGATTCAAATTATTACGGGGACGCTCGGGGATTAACAAACTTCTAGAATTTTGGCTATTTATGTTTTTAACAGTAGGTTGAGGGCTTTGTACAGGCTTGGTATAAGTTATGTTTCCTGCACCCGGAGTGAGAGTTATGGATTGTGCTTGGGAGTCTCCATTTTCATCAGCGAATGCAAAGGTCTCATCTCCCTGTGAAACGGAACTAACCCTTCCTCGGAAGCCAATGGGTATTGTGTAGCCTTGCGTACCAGGAATTATCTCTCCCGGTTGAAACGTCATCCCTTCTTTTAAAGTATCTGTAGTAGAATCTTTGACAATGTGGATCCCACTCTTATCAAGAGAGCCAAGTAAAATATGCTGCTTTTGACCGTGACCAGTTTGCTGGAAAACAACATTTTTAGGCTGATTTATCACTTTTAAACTTTGATGAGTTGCCTCTGTGCTTTGATAGAAATCACTGTCATATTCATCTTCTTCAAGATCTTCGTAGTCTTCAATATTTTGAGTATCTTTAGCGTCAATATCATCCACATCAATCATGTCATTTTTGCTAGATGGAAGAAGTGTATTTTCTGTAGTGTTTATAAGACTTAAACCATGGTTAATATGACTTGCACCGTGATTAACATGACTTGCACCGTGGTTAACGTGACTTGCACCATGGTTAACATGACTTGCATCACGATTAATATGACTTGCCCCATGATTAATATTACTTACACCACGATTAAAATTACTGGAACCATGATTAATGTGACTTGCATCATGATTAACATGAGTTCGATCCAAATTTTTCGTTTCTGATTCTTCCATCGCCTCTTTAATAGTTTTTTCAATTGGTGTTTTCTCTTCGTTTTGTTTGAAATCTAACTGTGAAGTTTGTCGATCTGTTCTGATAGTTTTTGGTGCAAAAACATCAAATGGTTTCATGCTTGTCCTATTTTTAGAAAGGAGATCTTTCATACCGGATCCAGCCTGAGCTGCCCCGTTGTAACTAATGCCATATTTGAATTTGCCCTGAATCTGTGTTTGGGATTGTCCTGCATAGTTGCCTGATTGTGCGGATGCAGTTCCACCTCCATAAAATGGTGAATCAGACTTATCATCTTCTACTGCACCTTCTTTATGAGGTTGGAAACCAATTTGTGCTTGAGATGATGTGCTTCCTGGTCCGTTTGCTTGTGCATCCGCGAGACCTCCCTGAGAACTTGCTTGTACTTGAGTGTTTGTGCCGTGGTTCCACCCACCACTTTGAGCTTCAGCTACTGTAGCGCCGGTTTCCGTAGCTAGCTGTAATTGTGCTTGAGATTGTCCGCGTCCTGCTTTTCCTTGAGCATTGCTTGTTGCGCCATCTTTTCCTACGGAAATTTGACTTTGTGCTCCTCTATTAGCGTCTATTGTTTGCGCTTGGGCAGAGAAAGAACCTGAACCGGTATAACTGCCAGTGATTTGGGATTGCGCACTTCCTCCACCATGAGTTCCAACGGATGACGCACTGGCCTGGGTACCGTTTTGTATTTGCTGTATACTTGTTTCTGCCTGGGAATTTGAATCATCATCTTCTGGAATTTCTTGACCTTGTTGTGTTTTATCACCAGTGACACCATAAGTATTTGTTGGATATCCAGTATCAGTGTAGGGAAGCAAATTGTCAGCGTATCTCGATGAGTCACCTCTGCTTGGATAGCCATCAGTTCTGGATCCATATCCGGGTGTGATTTCTCTGTCTGTTGGTTTACCATATACATTGGTTCCTTTTTCATATCCTGTTCCAGCACTTGTTCCAGGAATATAGGTTTGAGGAATTTGTGAGTATGCACCAGGTTGGCCAGGATAATTTCCTTCTCCAGTTTGAGTTGGATGTGTGTCGGTATTGTATGGATACGTTCGACCAACAGATGAACTACCTGGTCGTGGTTGTTGGTTTGAGCCATCTTGTTTTTCAGAGTCACGATCATATTGTGAATACGGTATTTGACCGCCAGGACCAGAGGGAATGTTTGATGTCTCTGCGGGATATTCTTGATTTGATGGCTGTCTACCAGGATATTGACGACTCCAAGCATCATTTATATCTGCTCCTGGTGTTGTTACCCCATACTGACGTGATTTATCATATCCTCCCTTTGAAAAGTCTTGGCCAGATGGACTGTATTCTCCAGGTCTGATTCCTTGTCCGTCTTGTGTGTATGTTCCAGGTCTTTGGCCTTGTCTGTCTTGAGTGTAAGTTCCTGGTCTTTGACCTCGTCCATCATCGGTATAAGGACCTGTTTTTTGTCCTTGTCCACCATGGGTGTATTCATCTGGTATATGACTTTGTCCATCTGGGAGGTATGTCCCCGGGCTTTGATCTCGTCCATCTTGGGTGTATATTCCTGGTCTTTGACCTTGTCTATCCAGGCCGTATGACCCTGGCCTCTGACCTTGTCTATCTTGGCTGTACGGTCCTGGCTCTTGTCCATCATACCCTTGTCCATATGTTCCGGGCCTTTGACCTTGCCCTTCTTGAATATATGTCCCAGGCCTTTGCCCTAGTCCACCCTGAATAATTGTACCAGGCCGTTGGCCTATTCCATCTTGAGTGTATAATCCCGGCCTTTGACCTTGCCCATCTTGGGTAAATGTTCCTTGTCTTTGACCCTGTCCTTCTTGAGTGTATTCTCCGGGTCTTGTAACTTGTCCTCCTTGGACATAGGTGCCAGGCCTTTGCCCTTGTCCATCTTGGGTATACGTCCCAGGTCTTTGACCTTTTCCATCTTGAGTAAATGATACAGGTCTTTGACCTTGTCCATCTTGGGTATATATTTCAGGTCTTTGACCTAATCCATCTTGAGTGAATGATCCTGGTATTTGACCTTGTCCATCTTGGCTAAACGTACCTGGTCTTTGTCCATCTTGAGTGAATGATCCAGGTCTTTGTCTTTGTCCGTCTTGGGTGTATGTCCCTGGCCATTGTCCTTGTCCACCTTGAGTGAACGCTCCTGGTCGTTGACCTTGTCCATCTTGGGTAAATGTCCCTGGTTGTTGACCTCGTCCATCTTGAGCGAATGTCCCTGGTCTTTGACCTTGTCCATCTTGGGTATATGTTCCAGGCCTTTGACCTAATCCATCTTGAGTGAATGATCCTGGTATTTGGCCTTGTCCATCTTGGGTAAATGTTCCTGGTCTTTGTCCATCTTGCGTGAATGATCCAGGTCTTTTTATTTGTCCGTCTTGGGTGTATGTCCCTGGCCGTTGTCCTTGTCCACCTTGAGTGAATGCTCCTGGTCGTTGACCTTGTCCATCTTGGGTAAATGTCCCTGGTCGTTGACCTTGTCCATCTTGGGTAAATGTCCCTGGTCTTTGACTACCATCTTGAGTGAAAGATCCGGGTCTCTGGCCTTGTCCATCTTGGGTGTATGTGCCTGGCCTTTGACCTTGTCCGTCTTGAGAATATGTTTCTGGTCTCTGTCCTTGACCATCTCGATCCGTTCCTGGTCTTCGGCCTCGTCTGTCTTCAGTGTATTGTCCTGGTAATTGGTCTTGCCCATCCACGTATGCGCCTGGTCTTTGTCCACGTCCATCTTGTGTAAGGGGACCTGAAAATTGGTCGTCAGATCCATATTTTCTGGAAGTTTGGCCATGCTCACCTCCGTATCTTCCCTCACCAGGCCCATATATCCCAGGTCGCTTGCCTTGTTCATCTTTGTTGCCAATTCCTGGTTGCAAATCTTGGGCGCGTTGCGTATCAATTCCCGTTCTTTGACCTTGCCCGCCTTCAGTATAATCAGAAGGGATTTGACCATATCCACCTTTCTGGAATGCTCCTGGCCTTTGAACTTGTCCGTCTGGACCGTAAATTCCTGGTCTTTGGTTCTGGTCGTATGTTCCTGGTACCTTTAATTGCGAGCCTTTTAGTCCTGGTCTGTGACCACCTTCGAGATTTATTCCTGGAATTTGGCCTGGTCCATCTGGTATGTATGTTAATGGTCTTTGAGTTTGACCACCTTGGGGAAGGCCACCTATTCTCTGACCCCTTCCACCATCGATGTACGTATCCACACCCTCGCCTTGACCCGGAATTAGCACTTGTCCATCTGGCGTGTATGTTCCTGGTGTATGTCCTTGCCTTCCTTGGCCGTATGTCCCTGGTATTTGATCTTGTCCATCTTGAGCATATATTCCCGGCGGTCTTTGTCTTTGCCCATCTTGAGTATACGTTACTGGTATTTGTCCTTGTCCGTCTTGAGTGTATTTCCCTGGTCTTTGACCCTGTCCGTCTTGGTTATATGTTCCTGGTCTAGTGCCCTGACCGTCTTGTGTATATGTTCCGGGCCTTGATCCAGGTCCACCTTGGCCATATGGATCTGGACTCTGACCTGGACGTCCTTGAGTTTGTAGCCTTGAACCGGGAATTTGACCGTCTTGGGTATTATATCCTGGTACTTGTCTTCCTTCGCCAATATCTGTCGGTCTGCCATTTCCTCCACCTTGATTCAACGATCCCTGACCTCCTGGCGTGTACGTTCCTGGCGGTTGACCGCGTCCACCTTGAGTATATATTCCCGGAATCTGCCCTGTGCCCTGCGGTCCTACTCCGGGACTTTGAGTGAATGAACCAGGTCTCCTACCTTGGCCACCTTGTCCAGATGTTTCGGGGCCGCTTGGGTACAGTTGTCCTGTGCCTCTTGGGCCGGTGTCAGTCGGTGAACCTCCCGTTCCTCTTCCAGAAATTCTTCCATCTGTGTATGTCCCAGGCCCCCTCAAATAACCACGATTTCTCTCTCCGGGATCCGCATTGTAATCTCCTCCATAAGCTATCTTTTGTGACTGTGTATCACAATCTTCACATCCGGAACTAAATCCAGACTGGCTTTGCGCTTGTCCCATCCCTCGATTGCCACCTGAAAAAAAATTCAGTCACAATAATAACGCTCTAATACGAAAAATTACACAAAAGGTAATTTTATATCATCGGGCAGTGACACTGAGTGACCGAATAATAATAGGCTGATGTAGGTGTATAAATATATCAAAAATACAAAAGCTCATTATAAATCTATGCTTATTTAAACTCTAGGATACTCGCTAGTTGTGCGGTATTAGATTATCTTACTAAGCTTTTGTTGCTAGGAATGGTTTTTACTCTAATTAAAAAGGAGCCTAGGTATTAATATTTTTATGGCGCCTTTGATGTGGTTTTTCTCAAACACGGTCCTATACAAATTATTAAAATATTTTTAACATTTAGGCCAACTTCTGGGGTAGTAAATTGTATAATGCACTCACTGACGACCGCTCTAGAGCCTTCAGGGCTAGACTCGGCCTCCGCCCTGCCGGGAGGAGTGGACTCTCCGATGTTTAGATACTGGGACTGTGTTTGCCCTCTGTAGCGCCCCCTGAAGAGCGGCTTGTAAGCGGTGGCTAGGGCTGAGTCTCTGCGCGATCTCGCTTTGAACACTGTCTGCAAAAGGCTGTTTTCGTAGACTGACTGCGAAATGCCCGCCTCCACATCTTGGGGCGTATGAAGTCCAAACTTTTGCCACTGAAAAATAATTTATTTTCACATAAACTGAAACGCGTACATTATATTCTACGTGTTAAATAGGTGTTCAAATATTTACAATAAATTTCTTGTAAAACCATTAAAAAATTCACGGAGGTAATATTTGCAAAAAAAAAGAGTTTTACAAATATTTAAGGTAGGAACACAATAAATTTAAAAAAAAACAGAGTGAGCAATTCACATGCGGCAGAAGTGAAACCTTCAGAAAACTAAAGTAGATAAGAGTGGGGAGGCTACGAAATACCGCACAAATAATAATAATAACGTAATATTTGTATAGCGCAGTTTTGTGTTATTTCACTTCAAGTTCGCTTAACTATAATAAACTTAAAAGTAATTTTTTAGTGTTCCTTACGAGTCCTTACAAAATATTGATCAAATAATATAAAACTAAGAATATACAGTGTATACAAAGCAATGCCAAGAGAACAAAATTAACAGCACAGATAATGATAAACAAAATCTCAACCTTGAAGTATACTTATAATCAAAGTGGCCAACGTTTTGAAACACAACGAAACGGAAACGACACTAAACAGAGACAAACACATACATCTATAGGATTTAGCCTGCGAGACATTGAGATAGAATCTTACCGCCTTGGCCGCTTTGATTATGAGCTCACTTCAAGGTTGAGATTTTGTGCTAAAGAAATTTCACTTCAAAAAAAATCTTGTGGCGGAGAAGAGGTTTTTTCTCCTTACTGACGCATTATACGATTATACAGGATGTTAAGGGACGTACTTGACTTACTTTAACCAGTGATTCTTGACATTATATGGAGTAAAAAATGTGAATGAAATTTTGGTCTCCTGTGACTTTTTTGATGCCAATTTTTTTTTTGTTGTCACTGGTCACTCAGCCGATTAACCGACCAACCCCCAACCCCGCCTCCAACTATCAAACACCATTTTTTATGATTTTGTAGAAGAAAAAATGTCACCGGAGACCAAAATTTTATTTATATTTTTTACTCCAAATAATGTCAGAAATCACTGGTACGTCCCTTAACACCCTATATATATAGCGGAAGAGATTTGGTTCAGGAGCAGTATATTCCTCCCCACCGATAGAAACATTAGCAGGTTGGTCCTAAAGGTGGAAAGATGGGATAATCTATGGTGACGCTTTTTTCCATATTTTTTTGGCGTGTTGCGCTACCTCCTTCTTTAGCCAACGTTTCGGACATCGTTAGTGTTCATTATCAAAGCAGGTGTTTAAAAGTATATACCACACATCTGCCCTGATGATGGACACTGAATGCTGTCCGAAACGTTGGCTAAAGAAGGAGGTAGCGCAACACGACATTACACCCCAAAAATAAATAACGAAAATACTTTTGGCCGTGAAAATCTAAAATCATATCTATGGTCACGCTTTCTAAGATAGGCATCACTGTCATCAGGAACATAAGACTCACGCGCTCCGAAATAGCTGAGTTCCTCGGCAGGATTCGAGGAGCCCTGATGATGGACACTGTAACGCTGTCCGAAACGTTGGCTAGAGAAAGAGGTAGCGCAACACCAAAAAAATAACGAAAATACTTTTGGTCGTGAAAATCTCAAATCAAATCTATGGTGGCGCTGTCTAGGATAGTCATCACGCGCTCTAAAATAGCCGAGTTCCTCGGGAGGAGTCGAGGAACATCTCTCTTTCGCAATGAATTAAGTCCGAGCATATCCAGAAGAAAGTTCATCGGGTAGAGCCAGAGATAGTGACCGCACTCCCTCGTTTACCTGACATGTTTCTGGTACCTTTCCAACATGAGGGAGCAGCCCACCTCAAGAGGATTCCAGTTAGCTGAGTTGTACTCTCCAGTCTAACGCAGACCAAGGAGAAAATGTATATAATTCTCAGAATATGTACCTACCTACGTTATAATCGTTCTTTGTTTAAACCACTTTAATTTATTTATAAACGTCGACCGGTTTCGGTTGATCTCAACCTTCATCAGAATTGAGACATAAACTAGACAGATTATATCTATGTCCTGATGAAGGTTGAGATCAGCCGAAACCGGTCGACGTTTATAAATAAAATAAAGTGGTTTTAAACAAAGAACATTTTTTGTTTGTATAATGTCAAGCCAAAAAGTGTTTGCTTTCTTCGATGGGATAATACCTAGGTATAACATTTTGTTAGGATATGCGTATAGCTCGATAACGTGTGTGTAAGTTTCCATTCACATCAATTATTGTTTTTGGAAAAAAATTCATTCAAAAATGTAGATAATTTTTGCATGACACAGAATGGGCAAATACAATTTCGGATGTGGGTCATATTATAAAAAATGACCTTAGCACCATTATCTGGGGTTATTGAAGTGGCCCCAAATATCTCTAACTCAGTCCGTCCTCGGAAGAGTCAATGACTTATATCACTTATCTGTGACACTTCTAACACACTTTTGGTTTTGTCGCAATATTGGAGCTCTAATCAATTCGCTGCGAATCATAATATCGTGGGACCGAAGTGTGCTTGCTAGCTCGTAGCTCATATACTCCCACAAGAAGATAAAGTCGTAAAGACGATGAATGTGAATTAGGACAAGAATCCGAGTGTTCAAAGTGATGTCCTCTACATTGTACTTCCGGGACGGGTACTCTTGTAGTACCTGCCTGTACTCGGGACTTGTGGTAGATGTGAACATCCATCATCAAATCAAGAATTTGTTCGTCCTAGCTTTCACCTTAACATTTCACAATAATCCATTTTTTATATCAACTCCACAGGGGAAAAAGATAATTTCCGCCGTGCATGGGGAGAGTCCTTTTAAGAAAGGAATTAGAGGAGGTTCTGGGAAAGCAAATGGGGTGTTAGAAATCTTGGCGGATCAGCGTATCCAGGAGTGACGGACTTATGAATTTATCGTTCCACGAGAGAGGAGAGGTCAAAGAGTCTCTCACAACCGGCCTATCACGATCCGACCCGCCTCGCAGCTGATGAGTAGACAAATCGCAGCCTACATCTGAATAAACCTCAACCCATAAACTCTGACACCTCTACTAAGTTACCAAACGTAGCAAACCACATGATTTGAGCTATGGCAGATGTGTTGGTTATCCAATGAACTTACACAAAATACACAAAACTCAGTACCTAAGTAAATATGTTGAATTTGACCTACTTAAATTAATTTGACGTTTCAACAACAGTAAAATTGTTCCTTATCTTATTATAAATAAACTAAGCATGAACTACATAATATATTAAAAAGAAAGTACCAATTTCGTTGGTGAAATTACTATCAAGTAAAAATGGCTGATTTTATACATGGCCAAATAAATAAAATAGCTTCCTTCAATAATTTGAATCTTTGTAGGTACGTATATTTTTTTTTCAATATCAATCTATGTAGGTACTGATGTTTTTCCATTTTCCGTCAATTTTACTCATATTTTTTCAATGAGCAATTCTGTTGGCGAAAGGAAAAGGGGGACGAGTTGGAATATCGTGCATCCATAGTACCTATATATACACTTAGTGCGATTTAGAATTTTTGAAAAATTCTGCAAAAAGTAGGAAACTTACAGGATTTAAGTGTTATTTATTTGTATATTTTCACTTATACTCTTCATCTTTTCTTATACAGGCTGGTAGATACCGCTGACACAAAATCGATAAAATTGGGATCATAAAAGTAGTGAACGAGATAATTTATGTTACTTATCGTATTTTTTTATTTTTTTTATTCGAAACTGTTAATTTATCTATATATATAAAAATCAAAATGTGTTTGGATATTAGTGATTAGTGTATTGCTATATTAAGTATAGGAAATGTTTGAAACTTTCAAAATGCCTTCTTAAAACCCCCGCAAAGGTTTTTGGATTATTTCAACCACACGACAATACATCTGAAAAGTTTTTTTAATTATCACAAAAATTCGTGCGAAACTTGCAAAACGATGATTGTCAAATCAGATTTCAATTTTCAAAACTCTTTAAATTAATGAATTAATTTGAAGTACTTAAAATAATGTGAATCGAATCAATATTTTTATATATGAATAGTCAATAGATATTTTAAATAGGTACAAACGTTAGGTAACAAATTTTATTGATTGTTCTTATAATATTTGATTGTTCTTACATAATAAACAAAAATGAATATTTGTTATATATGAAAGATGAAAATTTTAATTAAAAAAAGCGTAATAGGTGGCACGCGAGCTGTTTGAAAACTGAATGTACTGGGACTGTATATATGGAACGCGGGAGAGGGGTGAGGGAAGGTGGGGAAGGGGAACGCGGGGAGGGGGCGGAAGGGGACGCACGGGAAGGGACACGCAGGGAGAAACAATTTATTTCTTTGAATATGGAATTGAAACGCATACCGGGAACTAGCTAGTAATGTTATAAATCCATTATTTTCTAACGGATAAACTAAAATTGCTTCCTATGTTATATTGACAAGCATCTTTTTCGGATCACTGAAAAATTATTGCAATAGATTTTTTTTATCATAACAAGTTAACCTAATTATCATGAAATGACATACATAAAATTATATTAAAAGATCACACAAAACATTTAAGATATTTTCTCTTTGTTCTATATCCACATTGCTGTAAGTAAAACGGCGCAAGAAAGGCATATCGTCGTTACCCTCACAATATGTCCCAAGTGACGATTTTGGCCAAAATGAGTTATTTACACAATTCGATTCGGTTTTTTTCTCCATCATACACGATATATCTCGTATCAATATTTTATTTAGTTTCCTAAATAATCCGACATAAATAAATCCCATTTTTTAATTCGATTTAACATGATTTTAGCGGCTGCTTTGGCAATTATTTATAAGTTAATGGTGATTAAGAAAAAAATATATTTTGTATTATTTACTATATTATTACAAGATATAATATAAAATTACTAGCTTTTCCCCGCGGCTTCGCTCGTATGGTATTAGGGGAAATTACTGTAGCGCTTGCACTTATCAATTATCCCCCCTCCCCCCACCCCCACCCCCTCCCGCATTCCATACATTCATTCCCGTTACATTCAGTTTTCAAACAAATCACCTGCCACCTAAATTTCATAATGCTAGAGCTCAAAGAAAAAAAAAGAATGATCCAATTTTGTTCATTCGTTTGGAATTTATGCGCTTACAAACGTTTCGGATATTTATTTTTATTTAAATATTTGAAGGTTGTAAATATAATAAATACAAAATTACACTATTTATTATATGGTCTTTATAATCATTACGAATTACATTTTAATGTAGGAACTCTCATCTGACATTTATTCCAAAACATAAGCTTGTCCAAAAAACAAAACAAATTCTAATATTTGAATTTTCTGAAGCAGCAGCCGACCAGTAAGTAGGGGGCTGAGTACCTACCAGCATAATGCCCACAAATATATCAACATCGTTTCCATGGCAACGATTTTTTTTCTGACGTTAGCAATAACTCGCTTTTGTTGGCGACAGAAAACGTATAACAAATATAATATATTAATATTTATAATTTCAGAACCCCAGACATTACCATTACATACAGCCTAAAGTCCTCGCATATAATTTAGCTTTCTATTTATGAAATAACTTTTAAAATCTTTTTATTGTTTTATGCGTGAAAGCGCAACAAACAAACTCGAGCAGTTTCGAATTTATAATATTATTACGGATAAAATAAAAACGTTTTTAACACAAATTTTTCGTCCATAAATTAAAATTTCTACCCAAAGAAATGTTTTATAATTTTTTTTATGTATCTCTGTAGGCAGAGCAAGAATTATTTTTTTAATAATTAAATTAACTCACAAAAAATGCCAAAATTGCCTTCAAAATCTTGTAAAACTGAATTTATATTGACCAATGCGTCATAATTTAAAACAAACAGAGATAAAATAGCACTTCACACTAGATATTGCTATACCTATACCCTTTGGCAAAAAAATAATTATATTTAGTTTGGTTCAGTATTTTGGCATCAAATCCAAATTTAAGATTCGTGTGAAAAAGGCCCGCAGAAGTTCCTACGTTTGCTACACAAAATATCCTATGTGCAATAAAAAGTGCGCATAAAAAATCATGTATGTTAACTTTTAGAAAAGTTTGTCAGTTTAATGAAAATTTTATATAAAATCCATTTTTTCAATAATCAAGGTACCGAATGTAACCGGTCCCTCGAATGTGTTCTAAGGCGGGTTGTAGCTTCCTTACAATTGTCATAATCACAATATATAATTACAATATTTGCATCGCATGGCACTAAAAACAAGCTCTTTTATTAACGGCTTTTAAGAAGGTTTTGTATAGGTAGTTATGTTAAATCTAATAATCAGGTTCCTAATTTTTGTTCCGGTCAATGATCGGACATAAAATTTCATATAACCCCCAAAGCGCAAAGAAAGGATAATTTAAAATACGTGTACATTTTAAAAGTAACGTAAGTTTACTTGGATAGTCAAAATGTGATAATAATAATAAATTTTTATATAGGTATATATAGAAACTGCCTAGTTGTTTGAACCCTTTGAGTCCATGTCCATTATTTAGGGTTTTCATCAAATCGGAAAATTTAGAATTTTTTGATACTTGAGGTGAAATTTTACTAATTTGCACTGTTTATAAGCATACATAACCCGGTGGGTAGGAAACCCAAAAACGTTTCCACAAAATGGCAAATTTTCATGAGAGCAGAAAACAACTATTTTTGGAGTTTGATTTACCTTCTCCGCAAAAATAGATAGATTAATATTGAGTTCTGAATTCCATTCGTAAGAATGACATGCTCTCTTTAAGGCGCGGTATACCCGTTCAAAAAGAAGAAAATGGAGAGATATGTAAATACGAATGTTAGAGAGATCGCGCTAATGTTAAAATCGATCATATTAACCGAAAGTTGTGAAAATGTTTAATAAAACGCGACTCGTTTAAAATATTCCAAAAATCTCGTGGAGCTCGCCTAACAGCATTTACAGAAATGCTGTGAATTTTTTTCATAAATATAACTTGTAAAATAACTGAAACAAACGTGTTTATAATAATTTTCGGAGCATACTCTGCGATTTTTTTCTATCGTGGGAATTTCATATAATTTGTGTTTCGGCGTGGGGAATGTATAAATATTATCTTCAAGAATAACATATATTTTTTTAAGAGTTTTAAAACATAAGGTACACATGTAATAAATCGGTAGAAATGGAGTATGCCGCGGCTTAAAATAGAATATTATTTTCTTTGTTAAGTTTGCTCTTGCGTTTTTGTTTTTCTAAACATTTTTAGTATTTATGTTTGGATGAAGACATATGGTTTTAATTTCTTAATTTTTAATTTTTTTATTCTTTTTGAAAACTAGTTCATGATTAAAAGTAATAACAATTTGTATTCTAAAAGAAGTTAAAAAGGGAGAAAACTGACGATTCGACAATACATTGTTGCAATAGGCTGCCGCATCGTGCTAATGCCAATCTTTCTGTTGGTAACACAAAAACGTATGTAGGTACCTGATAGTTTCTGTTTCTAACCCTTCACGAGAAAAACCTCATAGCATCAGAACACACAAAAATGTAAAAAGCGATTATTGTGTTTCTACGTTTACCTAAAAATAATAAGATATGTTGTGAAATTTTACTATTCTTAGTACTTGAGAAGACGCATGACACGTGCCACTGACAGAGTGAGTGTTTCTCCAAACTTAACTCAAAAACTTACTTTTTGTTTATACATTTTCGTATTTTTCACCCATCGAAACGAATTTAAATTTAAAACATCAAACTTATTGATGCGTTTGTGATTTTTTTGAAGTGAAATAAACAACAAATATACTCACTATTATCTTATTGTTGTCTGCTTCATTTCCAAGCTTATTGATGGCACCCCCAATTTCCAGCGGAGCGCTTTCAAAGCTGTTTTCTTTCACAGCTTGGGGCGAATGCTTTATCTAAAAAAAATTAGTACATTTAGAATATTTACTTTTTAAACACAATGTCACAAGTTAGGTGTCACATTAAAAAAATTCAGTGCATTCGCCTTGTATTCAGCTACATATTATACAATTCTATGATTAGACATGAACATTTAGAATACAACGAAGGGGTAGGTAAACAATCTGAAAGTTTTGTGTTACACGCTTCCTCGAGAATTTTATGTTTTGAAGTTTTTAACATTTTTAACACTTATCTGGATATAGACACATCACGAAAATCAATATCAAAACAGATTAAAAAATAATTTATGGCTAATCTATATCGACGGTCCGAAGAACAATGTCGGTTGTGCGATTTTGTAGTTTTGCATTAGAGCTGTTTAAAGTTTCTTTTCTACTTTTACTGTTTTTGAGATTAAGAAATGTAGTTTTGTTTTGATATTTTGCATTTCATTAAAAATTCCGATAATATATATATTTATTTATTTATTTTTTTTTTTTTTTATTTATTTTTTTTTTTTTTAATAGATATATATTTGATGATTTAAAAGTCTATATTCACAAATATAGACTTTTAAATCATCAAAATATGCCAATGAATAAGCCAACAAAACAATATTTCATTTTTTTAGCAGATTCGACATTATTCTTCGGGACCGTCGAAATATGCTTTATATAGGACGTGTCGATACACATTAGTACCCTTTACACACAGAGTTCGGAGCGGGACGTGCCCCGCGCCACTTCAGGCCGCCGCGCAGAAAAGTCTCACAGTGAACTGCTCTGTAAACCGTTATCTTACTTTCGGTCTTTACTTTTCTGCGCGGCGGCCTGAAGTGGCGCGGGGCACGTCCCGCTCCGAACTCTGTGTGTAAAGGGTACTATTGTATACTGGGTACATCGACCATCGATTACTGGGTACTGTTCTAAAATGCACGCGCGACACAAATTATTATGATTATTACATATTATTACTGGAAATAAGTCTCTGATTTTCATTTATCGCAACTAATTGGTACACAGCCATTATTGAGGACACTCGCACAAAAATAATATGATATAATATTTTACAGAAACAATAATAATATTAACAACCGTTGCAAACGCTCGCACGATAAAAGTACATTTGGAAGAGTAAAAATATTAAAAATAAATTGTTATTCGAAGAATTGAGATATAATTTAATTTAATTTTTACTTTATTTATAAAACACAATATAGTCTACTAGTTTCGGTTATAATTAACCTTCTTTAGAACAGTAATAATATAAACCAACTTAATAAGTACGACATAAATAAAAAAGAGAAAATAATAAGAAAGAGAAAAATACATAGGGACAGAAAGTCAGAGAGTGGAGGGGTAGAAGGGGGAGAAGGGTTAGGACTACATGTGGAAAAAGGGATAGCTTTGTATTCTGAATTCTCTTTGTTTACGTATTTGAAATAAAACCGTTAAATCAAAAAATAATTATAATATTGTGAGTTTTAAATAAAGTGGTTCAAAACTAAGAAAATTTTTATTAAAATTATAATGAAAAGATTTTGCTTTCTTCGATAAATTAAAATATAGTTCGAAGATTTATCAAAGTTTGATAAAAAGAAAGATAAACAATAAGCAATTGAATCAAACATTGTAAGTAAACTAGTCCCCGCGAAAGTTCGTACGATCGTCATCGACGTCACCATAAGTCATGGCAGAATAAGTTATTTATTATGCAACAATCCTTAAAATCCTTAACCGATCAGTTAAAAGTTATTGCGTAATAAATAATGAGAATAGTTGATGACTACTAATCTAACTTTACTTCATACACAGGTACAAGTGATAGAGATGAGAAATTGTATGACAAGTATGCAATAGAATTGAACAACATGTTTGATTCTATTGCATTCATATTTAGATTGCATTCAGTAAACAATGATTGAAGAATTTTCTTGCATTTAAAATTCTCAGAATTTATTGTGAAAAGCGGCATAAAAGATTAATCGTGTAAGGAAAACTTTCTGATTTAGTCCTGGTAAAGGGTGCATTGATTACGCGCAAGCAATAAATATACAAGAAATAAAGCGATACATTTGATGAAATAACATAAAATCTCTCATAAAACAAAAAGTCTTACGCTTGGAACCAAAGAAATAGCGCACAGAGAATGAAATAGGTCAAATTATAAAAGATAACAAACGCCACGAATTTTTTATCTCTACCACTCACTCATTCACTTCTAATAGAAAAATTGACCATGAAATTAGTTAAAATCCACCAGTAAAAAAGTAGGTACATATTACGAATGAATTTTTTTTTAATATTCATCCTACGATTTATGTATGTTTCACAGAATTTGAACAATTTATCAAATCGTCGCCTTAGTTCTTAATTGTCCAAACCACAATCAGAAAATTTTAAGGAGGAGAAGGTTTTCTTTCATTATTTCAATGAAATATTATGATAGGTGTTTAAGATAAAGCTTTTTCCATAAAGGTAAAAGTCTTAATAGTTTAAATAATTCTTAGTGAAGTGATTAACTATCACGTTTTATACTTTATTTTTAATTTTATAGTGGAAATTGAACAAAAACTACAATGGTCGTTTGGACAATTAAGAACTAAGACGATGAAATTTCGAAGTTAACTTTTAAGTTCTGGTTAAGTTTTTTACTATCCAAGTACTTTGAAACAACCGACCCATGATTTAATAAAATCAAAACTTGAATAGATCTTTCACAGAACTTGAATATTAACTTTGAAATTTAATGAATTAAATGCTCTGAGGAACAGGCGAGAGAAAGTCAGAAAGGTCTGGAGAACGCTTTAGAAAGTGTTCTGAGGATCCTTTTGGAGATGGTTTGTTCTGTCTGGCCTGCATGTTTGTTCTGTCTTGTTACATCCTGAGCGGCTGAGTTTATATACTCCATCTGTCTCAAGACTAAACTTGGTGTTGCAGGCTTTTGAGGGGCTTTCTTTTCTCAGTATCCTGGCAATTCTGTGAATTTAATTATTATGAGCCTGATTCTGCCATTGAAAAAAAAACAGTAAAAATTATGGAAAACACTTATATCAAGATTAATTTTTGGTTGGTTGTGCCGTGTTGCGGTTCCTCGTTCTTTAGTTAACGTTTCGTATCGCGATAAATGTCCATCATCACATGTGATGTGTGTGCAATGCAGATTATAGCCACTGTAACGCTATTCTAAGCGTTGGCTAAAGCAGGTTAAAGCGCAACCAAAAAAGAATCACGGTGATCTGTTAAACTGTTTACAAAACCGCCACCAAATTTTTCATTAAAAATAGAATTTGGGGCGACGTGTATGAGGCTGAATGGATGTTTAATGATGTCATCCATTTTCTAATTAGTGTATTTTAATCTTCGCTACTGCGTATTGCAGTCACAACATTTTTTTTGTTTTCCTGCTTAAAACAACCATTTTCCAAATTAGTTCGATAAACTTTTTCAAAACTTTTGATATTATCGGTGTGCAAAAATAGTCCTCTTTAAGATGATTTGCCTGAACACCTCTTTCAGGAGCTAAGTCTGCGATCAGGATAATCATTTTTTGCGGGATCATTACAAAACAACGCGATCACTTTTGCGATATAATTGATTGTTATCTATGATAACAAATAAATATTACAACGCGTAGATGCTCCTTTGCCTGTACAGGCAAACAAACAAAAGTTGTAAAGCGTAGATGCTCCCGTCTACAGGACCGGCCCTGTAGAAACGCAACTGGAGCAGTCCGCTCCGGATGCCGACTTACTAAAGCGCAAAGGCGCCAAGGAACGAAGGCGCTGATAGTACCTAACACAATACAGCGCGCTTGAGGCGCCGTTTGGCTCAGGGCCGGCCCTGCCTGTCTACGAGACACGAAAGCTAATGATAAAACTGCAGTTTTGAATACATCAGTCTGTGAGATGCACATTGATCATTGATTATACTAATAGTTGTTTGAACGGTAGACCTCGCGTCCAAAAAATAATGTTTCCAATTTCCTCTTAAAACATAAGACATGTAAATAGGTAAATATATACCTAGCTAATAATCGTAAACCATATACATCGTGAAACTTTTTTTTTTCTTTCGTGTAAGGAATTATACAATTTTTCCAAAGAAACTTCACCATCTCAATGACGTTTCTTTTCTTAAACTATCTCCAGGAAATTGTCTACCATATAGTTGAAAAAATGTGAATAAGAAAGTTCAAATAAACAAAAGTAATCTTTACTGAACCATTAAAACGGCCACCGTCTTGAACCGGAAACGGAACTTACAAACAAATTTACGGAGACGAAAACGAAAGTTAAAACAGGAATTTTCTACGCTCAGTCAATTATTATAAGAAAATATGGATTGCGTAAAATTTTTTTCGTTTAAATATTCACGTAAAACATTGCCAAAATTATTACTATTTATCCAAAACATCCAAAAGCTTGTTTTCACTTCTTTGCGCGTCCAACGATCACAAAATTAAAGTTTCCTTTTTGCATGTAGGAAAATAACATTGAAAAAAAAAACTTTTTTCTTAGCAGCTTTATATAAACAAAAAAAATTGTTGCATCATTTCTCAGAAATCAAAGTTATCTACGGTGGTGAAAATATTTATTTTGAATTTGCCTACCTTCTTCAACAACAGAAAACCATTAAAAACTATCGCTGCTTTTATTTGCTGGTTACTTTCATTTCACAAAATTAAAATACAAACACTCGCATAAACTTATGCAATAAAGTCGTCGCAGGGTGCGGATCACCCCTGGCAATGAAGGTGGTATGGAATGGCAATGAACTCACCGTGGGGTGTAGGGAGTGAGCACGGTGCGCGGTGAGCACGACCGCCAGAGCAGCTACGCAAGTGCTGAGCCACGGCATGGCCGAAGTCTCCCCACTAACTGTACCACGCGGTAACTGCCTCTCGTCTCAAGTAGTCTCCCGGCCTGCTCCCTCCCCGCGCATCTTGCCTTCGATTATGAATGACATCCTCCTAGATTCGATAAAGATCCCCCCACCACGCCGCACATGATTGCCCCGGTTCTTGAGAATAACATGTCATTGTTTTTATGGAGTACTACACCTAATGTATTCACGGCGTTATCGGAGACGCTTTTCAGAGAACGAGGAAACCAGGCCGCTAAATTGCCTGGTTCTCTTCGGCAGCCACGCAGGAAATTACCAAGATTGCCGGTTGGGGTGTTTTAAACTCCACCACTGCGCTCTTCTTTTGCGATCTGCGCCGTCTATTCTACGTTTGAGCTTTGAGCTGTCCCCTGTCCTGTCCGAGTATCGGTACGTTTCAGCTTTTGATCAAATTGTGATCATGAGCGTAACGGTCCTGTTATGCTTGTAATAATTTGGGAGGCGGGAATGGGTACCGCCGCCCCGGGAACCTTTATTGGATAACCAACACCTCTGCCGTAGGTCACCCCATGTGGTTCGTTGGTGATTTAGCAGGGATGCCCGGGTTCATGGGGTGTGGTTTGTCTAGGTCTTGGAGGTGGATGACCAGGACACACTGAACCCGAGATCCCTACCCACCCCTTAAACCCTTTTCTTTCCCAGAACTCTCCTTTCCTTCCTTTCCTTAAAAAAACCCTCCACAGAGCATCCCAAAGATGACATAGGCCCTGAGGGAAATTATTTTCCTCAAGGCCTCCTGTGTGGAGCTCATGTAAAAAAAAAAGTAATCCATGTGATGGATACTGCAATGCTATCTGCAACGTTGGCTAAAGAAGGGGGAAGAATAAAACGGCACAATACTCCAAAACTAGTACTCCAAAATAACCAATCTCAATACTTTTGGCCGTGATAATTTTGAATCATCGGAGTTTGAAATACTCATCGTGTTTTTCTATTCTCATTTTTTCAAAAGACTTAGGGTTTTACAAGGAACAGTCATCAGACCATTCAAGAAAAGTCAAGAAACACGAATCTTTAATGTCACCGAAAGAACTAACAATATTCACATATTTTTTGGAGATTATTATTAGTCTGTGATTGGTGCAGCGGAACTTTTTGGCCCCATTTCTTGGAGGGGGGAGGAGGGAGAGAAACTCGGGAGGGGGAACTTGGGAGGGAGGAGAGAAACACGGGAGGTGGGTTCGCGGAACGGGGGAAGAGGGCGAGGGGAGTGGGGAGAGGGAAGGCGGAGATGAACGTGAGAGGGGAAGGGGACGGGGGAGAGGTGGAAGGGGAACGGGAATAATGGGAAAGGACACGCAGGGAATGTCTTCATCAAGTGGCAAAGCTTGCATGTCGGGAACTCGATAGTATTATATAAATTTACGAGAACGTTTTTTTCTTTTTTTTGTATGAATATCAAAATCCAAAATATAGATCGCTGAAAACTTCATTTTGGGCCGTAAAAAATCTTCAATTGGGCCTCAAGTTGGACATGCCTGATCTGTATGAACATATTTTGTTTAAGCCATAATATTTTTCACTGGAGTTCCTTATTCAATTTGTTTAGAATTCCATGAGTTATTTCAAAATTTTAATGAAAAATTGACTTAGGTTGTTCAATTATTTTGTCATTCGTAGATTCGTATAATGTATTCACATTCTAGTAAACACATTGTCTCAGTTGGATTGTTACCAAGATATGATTTTCTGATGTAATTTATATGTAAAATGCCTTAAAACAAACGGAAAACGTGGATTTACATTGAATCGCTGGATTTTCAGATTCTTTTGTCCGACAGATCTAATGCTGCGAGTTCCGATCAATTAATTATGCGTGGATCATTCAACAGCGACTGCCTTGTTCCAGTATTCTAGGACAAGAAATAATAGTGCTGCACGGATAAATTATTATCATAATTAAGTTTACTCGTCCCGCCGCACAGTGTACGAAATGGAGAAAAAACCCGAACTAAGTGGTTTTTGCAAACCTTAATGTTTTTAATTTAAATATTTTTTTAGTGTAGCACAATATTTTCTGCATTTTATGCATTTATTTAGATTTCTCAAAAGCGCTTGACGGAAGTTTGGAAACGCCTCAAAGTGTGTCGTAAATTTGATGTTCGGCATCGCGTTTTTCACTTCGCTCCTACGCGTGGGCAGAGACAGTTGTATTGTTGTGTATTAAGTGACGTTTAGATATATATACAAAAGTTTGTTATATATAATATTCTTCAAGGTATTCTTTATTTAATTTACTAAACTATATATCAATATCACATGTGTGTGAGATTTGAACTAACATCTAATGTTCCACTATTTTGTATTTTTTTTGCTATTAAAATGCTTATTTCAATTAGAATTTAGAAACAAAACATCATTTGTTCCCATTTATGAATGTGTACGCATTGTAGTCTGAAGTCTCACCCTTTATATCATATATAAATTGTGATCATCTTTTGCCCTCCCTTGAACAATTTTATTATTTTCAGGAAGGCCTATTCGCATTCCCCGGAGAGAATTATTCGAGGCATTAAAAAAACGGGATATATTAAAAGCCAATTCTGTGAAATGTGAAGTTTTTAATTAATTACATAACACCAGGGCTGGGCAAAATATATGCTTTGCTGTAATTAAAATACAAATTACAAAATACTTCTTCGCATCTATTTAAAATACGAAATACAAAATACTTTCAAGTCGTGTATTTGAAATACTAAATACAAAATACAGTATTTTAACCATTTTTTATATCAAATACAAAATACAAATTACAAAATACATTTTTAGGAAGTAAAAATACGTATTTCAATTACAAGTAATTCAAATACTGCCCAGCCCTGCATAACACAAACATACCACATAGCAGGTTCGAACATTTTGATCCCTACATTTTACAAAACCGTTAAGAATTTTTCACTACGGTTTATGAAGAAATGGAGAAAAAGCCGCAGTTACACTGTGAGGTTTGAAAAACAACTTTTTGACAACAAGAAAAAAAATTTACTTCAAAATAGTTATGATTCATCAATAAGATCAAAAAAAAATTGCACTAATATTTAGTCTACAAACAATTGATTCGTATTCTTTCTTCATTCCGCCCACTGTGCGCCGTGCAGAGTGTAATTATGTAATTTCTAATAAGCTGAACTAAAACACTGTCGAAACTTAGTCAGGAAATATGTGCATGCGTGGAATAACATGTCCAATATTATTACATAAGGGTAAAGATAGGTATTGAAATACAAGAGATGTGCTATCCGCAGTTTTTACTGGGTCGGACTCTGTTTCCTGGCGTAGCCGATATTGTAACTAATACTCCTGCACACTTTAAAAAGGCAAATAAATGAACGAATTCTTTCCATATTCAAACTATGCCCATTAGTTAATAGTCCGCCGACGGTCGGGCGGCCATCACAGCACATCTCTTGTATTTCAATATCTTTGCATAAGATATACCTACCTCCTACCTATCTTCATCTATCTTTTTGGATATATTTTCTCGAGGCGTGCTTTTTCCTTTGCATGTTCATGGACGTTGCGCTGGTTTAGTAGGTTTCTTCAGACTTTAAAGAAAAAAATCAGAATGCAATTCACACGCGGTAGAAGTGAAACCTTCAGAAAACTAAAGTAGACAAGAGTGGGGAGACCACGAAACACTTTTTTCATCAATGTGAAGGCTGTCCATATTTTTGTCGTCAAATTCCGGCGCACCTTTTCGTAAGCATTTGGTCATCTTCTTAGTGTTTGTGTTTTCTTCTTCGGAGTCGCTAGATGTCGCTTTCTTTTGTGTTTTCTTTGCCTGTTCACTTTGGAGTGGTTTGAAAATTGAATATTGATTTGATGATTTTTTTATTTCGTTATCCTTGGTCTGCTGAATGTCCGGACGCTAAGGTTCGTCGGGCGCTTCATACCACTAGACCAGTGGTTTTCAACCTGTGGTACGCGTACCCCTGGGGGTACGCGAAGCAAGATTGGGGGTACGCGGCTAAATCTCTGCAAGGACAGACATTTAAAATCAGGCCGAACTTATTGTTTTTTTGCGATGCAAAATGTAGAAGAAAATTTACTCTTTTGTCGTCCATTGCCTGAACGGACGACAGGTCAAGAAATTTTTAACACTATACATATATTTATGAAAAACAAATCGACTGCTCCTGCTGCTATGGCATTTGTACCGATGCGATGGCGTCAAATCGATGAGCGGCTGATATTCAGACCTATGCTCTAATAAAAAACGTAGCGCCAAACGCATCATGGTCACACTGCTGCATTCACAAGCAAGCTCTTGCAACAAAACGCACATCTAATGATTTGAAATTAGTGCTCGATGAATCGGTAAAAATTGTAAATTTCATTAAAGCAAGGCCTATGAATTTTAGAATTTTTAAATTGCTATGTGAAGACATGTCGAGCTTTTATGTCAATCTCCTGCTACACACGGAAGTTCGATGGCTATCACGGGGAAAGTACTTCAGGGACTATTTGAATTTCGACACGAAGTGCACGTTTTTTTTTAAACCAACTCATTTCATCTCTCTTCAAAAATGCATGATCCCACGTGGCTACATAATTTGACATGTAGGTACGGCTGACACATTTCAACAAATTAATAAATTAAATTTGTCTCTTCAAGGAGACACCATCACAGTATTTGCTGTTGGAGATCGTATTGAGGCAATGCTGAAAAATATAGATTTATGGATTTCTCCAATTAAAAACAAACGCTTTGAAGCATTTGAATGCCTCCATAATTTGCTCAGCGATTGTGACTTGGAAATTGACGAAAATTGTTCAAATCTATGTAATATAATATTATAATATTTCCCAAAAATCGGCAAAGAAATTCACTGGGTGCGAAACCCTTTTAGAGAGGACGTAACAATATCAACAAACCTACAGATAAAATAAGTGAAAAATCTGTGCGAGATATCAACCACTTTTGAGCTCAAAACTTACTTTGAAAAAATGTCTTTGGTAGGTTTCTGGCTCGAAGTTTCAAAGGATTTTTTTTTTATATGAGCTCCACACAGGCGGCCCTGGGGAAAATAATTTCTTTCAGGGCCTATGTTATCTTTGAGGATGCTGTGTGGAGGGTTTTTTAAGGAAAGGAAGGAGAGGTGAGTTCTGGGAAGGAAAAGGGTTTAAGTTTTAAAATCCCACAATTACAGCTGTAGCTCTAAAAATATTAATACCGTTCATAAGCACGTATTTGTGTGAAAATGCATTTTCTTCTTATGCGTTTATTAAAAATAAATATCAATAATATAAGTAATTGCTTGAAACTAATTGACTGAAGCAGATGAATTTAGTTTTATCCAAGTTTAGAGTGAGGAGATCGATATCTAGCAACTTTTTCACTTTGTTTGTACCAATTTCTGCTTTACTGTGAGATTCATTCCAGGTTTTGCCTTCAAATAATAAAACTGTATCATCTGCAAAGGTAATTATGTGGTCTGCGAAGGAACTATTACATACCTCAATTATATAAATATTAAATAAAAGTGGTCCTAGAGTACTTCCTTGAGGTACACCATATTTAATATTGGCTGGATCGCTTAGAGTACCATTAATATCCACTCTTTGGCTTCTATTTTCTAGGTAACTAACCAACCATTTGAATAGTTGACCATATATTCCAATTATTATCATCTTACGCGTAATACTATTATTAATAATTGACAATCGTGCCTCTCTATAGCTTGTTCGCACGCTCGGCTCAGACGGAATGTGACAATGAGTCATGCTTTTTCGTGCATGCAGCCGGTGTTCATCGATTTATAAGACGTTATCACGTCAAAAAATTCATCCTCTCAATACACTTTGTGAGTTCGGAGTTGTGTATGGAGAACAGAATGTTTTTTCGTCGAAATAAAAAGACGTGGAACAAAATTTGTTCAATTTTGCACATGGAATCACTGATTAAAAATGTCCGAAGTCTTAAAAATACATGTGTTATTAATCTAAACATTTCAGAAAATATATTTTGATATGAAAGAATTGTTGAAAAAAAAAATTTTTAAACATCAAATTAGTTATGTTGAAAATACCAATGTTATTTGTAAATTTGCTTATCAAACTATGCAGGTGAGGAAATGGCGAGTTTGGTCTGTGAACAGTGACAATGTAATAGGTCCTTATACCTAGTGTGTCGTACTCTTATATTAATTAGACTCAGAAGTTCGCAACATTCGAGCTTATTATTTACAATTTTAAAAAAGAAGTCTAAGTCACTTATCCGTCGTCGATCCTCAAGTGTTTGTATATTTAAAGTATTTAAAAAAATGAGGTTTATTTGTTCTAAATCGTAAAAAAGTTCGCTGAATTCTCCTGACATTTTTAGTGTCAATTTTATGTTGAGGTGACCAAACAACAGAATGATACTCTAATTGGCTACAAACTAATAAGGCAAATAAAACGTTCACAAAGTGAATTAAAGTTTCAATTGTTCTCAGCCAAAATCCTAATGTTTTCATACTATTGTTTGTAACTTGATTTACGTAATGTCTTAACTATAATTTTTCATCAAGTCTAGGAGGTTTCTAATTTTAGTTAATATCTCCATTTATAAAACTATCATCTATCACATAATTGAATAAATTGTTAGTTACACACCAATTACACAATTCATTCAAATTTGATTGAAACTCCTGGCAATCATAATCGGCATTTGGGAAGCATATGTGGCTACCGCCGCCTTGGGAAACATTTATTAGATAACGTTGCCTTAGGTCACCCAAAGTGGTTCACTACGTTTGGTGACTTAGCAGGGGTGCACGTGGTCGTGGGGTGAGGTTTGTGCCCGGGTTCATGAGTGAAGTTTGTATAGGTGTTGGTGGATCAGCAGGCCAGATTGTTTAACGGTTAACGGAGCCCTAACCTAGACCTTTCCAGCTGGACCTGCTCAACCCATCGCCTTGCACCGCAGTGGGAGGGATGGATTCATAGGTCCGGACACATTGACTCCCAGATTCCTACCCACCCCTCATACCTTTTTCCTTTCCAGAACTACATCTCTTTCCTTTCCCTAAAAATCCCCACTACACAGCTCTTCCAAAGATGACACAGGCCCAGAAGAATTTTTTTTTCCTCAAGGCCTCCCATATGGAGCTAATGTAAAAAAATTCATTAATTTGATCAAACAGACCCTAAATGGCTACTTTGTGGTAGGCCACTAACAGTAGACACCAGGTAGAGGCGTAGAATTCATCAGATCTTTTCGTTTTAAAAATAATTTTACAAATAATTTTCTTTCACTCAGATAAATAACTAACCAAATTAACAATTGCCCTATATCCATCCGTAAGGCCTTTAGTTTGTGGAGAAATATAAAAATGTGATATCTATCAAATGCCTTTGCGAAATCTGTATACATATTACATACAGTGGACATGATTTTTTTTTTTATAAACTCTGAAAATCTGTGATTGTCGACCTGCCTTTCATAAATCAATAATATTTGGATGATTTATATAGCGCCGTTTTTGTGAAAAATCACCTCAAGGGCGCTGTAATATCCAAGTTGTTTTTGTATGTGTGTATCTTGAACTATTAACTAAATAGTATTTAGCCGATCCCATACATTTGCCCATTCTCCTTTAATGTGCAAATTTGTGAATAATTTATTTGGTAGAACATATTTATGATAATGAAAAATTGAGGTTATGCCAAATAGAAATATAAATAATTTAACATTTTGGTTTTATTGGATAAAAAAATACATATTTAATGAATTCATACAAAACTATGAGGTGTTGTGATTGAAAAATAATTGGAAAGAAATAATATTTTGTAAATAGAATTTATTTAATAATAGTTATAGATAATTGATAATGGGGATAATTACTGCTTCTGCTTTTGTCTTTCGATTAATTCCCTAGAAATAATTAGGCGTTGGATTTGAGAGGTTCCCTCATAGATTTGATAGATCTTGGCATCCCTCATGAGTTTTTCCACGGGGTAGTCAGTGTTGAATCCATTGCCACCGAACACTTGCACGGCGTCGGAAGCGATCTTGTTGGCCACTTCAGAAGCGTGCAGCTTGGCCACTGAAGCGGAGAGGGTGTTCTTGCGACCTGGAAGAAACATATTACACATTTAGATGCCCAGTAAAATACTAAAAAAACCCTTTCATCAATTTGCTTGTAGTTGCCTACTACAGTACTATGTACCAGCAATCTGACAACCGCATCAAAAATAATTCAATTCAAAGATTCTAAACATAAGAAAATCAACATCTCTGGTTGGGCCAATTGCATTTGCAAAATCAATTTGTTTTTTCGTATCCAGATCAGAAAACAAAAACTTGTTTTTTCTCACTTAAGGGGGGGATAAGGATTTAAAACTTTTGTTTTGCATTAAAAAAATAAAAAATTCCGAATGTACAACATGTCGAGAGTATTGTGTCAAAATTTCAAGTGAATGGGAGCAAAACTAACGAAGATACAGCTTTTCAAGCAAATATTGGGCACTATCACAATATGTAACAAGCCGATATTTTCTGGGCATTGTATCGAAAGAGAAGACTTACCATTATCGACATCCCAAGCGGCGCGCCGCCAAGCCAGTCGAGCGGTCTCCACGCCTACAGCCATATCAGCTAGCAGGAAGGACACTCCCTGGTGGTGGGCAATAGGCACTCCAAAGGTCTTTCTCTCCAAGGCGTACTTGGTGGCTTCATCTAGGGCTCTCTGGGCCAGACCGGTAGCACCGGCCGCCACCTAAAATAATAAAAAACTTTTATAAGAGATGTGATGTGGATTTTATGAACAACATTGACATGATATTTAAAACACCAGAAGTGCAATGTAGAGTACCGACTTTATGGTTTTACAACTGCAAGTAATGTTGTCACCTCTCTTTACATGCATTTTTTGTTAGACCGAAGAAGAGATTACAACACGTTTATGTATGCCTATATATAGTCTTTTCTGCAAGTTATTGAGATCTGAGTGACAGTGTAAAAACCATTAGTGAATATAAGAGACTATTTGTGAATTCACAAGTTCTACAGAACAGTTGTACAATAATGTGCAGTGAATTATTTAACTTACTGGGGGTCTGGTCTTGTCGAAAGCACCCATGGCAATCTTGAAGCCAGCGCCTTCTCCAATCAAGACATTCTCCTTAGGTACAACGACATCTTCAAATGTGATGCCACGGGTGTCGGATGCGCGCTGTCCCATGTTGATTTCCTGAAAGTAAAGAAAATTTATTAGTACAGAGGTTACTATTTCTTTAATAATATACATATAATATCATCAGCATCTTTTAACAGATAATAGATAATAATTGGTAATAATCAATACATCAACAAAAATCCCAATCGGGTATTTGAAAACTTATTTGCGGTGATTGCGCGGTTATCCGTGGGCGTAGCCAGGTTTTGATTTAGGGTTGGGTAAAAAATAAAAATACGGTTAAAAATTCGGTACCTACTAGAGTAGGTACCGAAAAAAACAGGCTTCTATAACATATTCATGCTTTAGGCTCTATGAATGCAAAGAATATGAATGGAAGAAGGAAAAACAATCCTGTGTAGTGCTGTAAATTTTAAAATGCATCTCGGTCGACAACCCCAGAGGTCAAACATCGGTCAGCCAGGGTGGGGAAAACGCCTCACCCTACCCCACCATGCCTACGCCCATGCGGTTATTATCTACATGTAAAACAGTGATAAATGTAAATGTTGGGTTAAAAGAACACATCAGGTGTTTAACAAACACTAAAATATTACACAATGTGAAATTGTGTATATAATAAAGTTTAAAGCAGTGATTTTTTATTTATATTATAATGTCAAGTCGCAAAGATATTGATTTCTTCGATAATTAAAAAATAATATATTCTGCGTATTTTGAAGGTACTTATCCTGTAAATAAATAAATAAATAAATCATTGTTACCTTTCTGCCGGGGGTGAGTCCGGGGGTATCCCTATCCACAATAAATCCGGTGAAAGCCTTGCTAGCGGGACACTTGGGGTCAGTGGAGGTACGTGCCAGAACAAAGTACCAGTTGGCCACTCCTCCGTTGGTAATCCACATCTTCTGGCCATTGATGACCCAGTCATCTCCCTTCTTTTCAGCACGGGTCTTGACTCCGTTGACATCAGATCCCGCTCCAGGTTCAGTCACACAATAAGCCTACATCACACAATCATATTATTAGCATAACTAACTAACCATCATGCCGTTTCGCCACAGGGGTAGGCAGAGAAGACGGACCGCCAAACAACTTGATCTTGGCACACACTCCTTGCCTCGTTCTCATTCATACATCGTCTCATACATGCTCTTCTATTATTCTGACTCTTGACATCGCCCGACTCAAATATCTTATTCATTTGGTCATGCCATGTTTTCCTCGGGCGTCCCCAACTTTGTCTACCATTCACATTTGCGTCTTATATTATACTCCTTTCCTCATTCATGCGCTCTACATGCCCAAACCATCTGAGCATCCCTTTCTTAATCTTACTCTTTACGCTTACATCAGTCTTGCATTCTTTGCGGATCTCCACATTTCTTACACATCATACATGTCCGAGAAATGTGGAGATTAATTGTGGAGTTACCTCACATACACCTCAGGGATCTCATTTCTACAGCATTCAGTCTACTTTCATCTTTCTTCTTCTTCGGCCGGTTCCATGCCTCACTGCCATACAGGGTAGGTACCAGCACTCCATTATGGGCGGCTAGCTTCGCTTCTTTTGACAGTTTTTTGTTGTCAAATACACAAACTCATCCACCTACTCCAAGTATTCAACATTCACAACTATGATGCACATTGTTTTCATACTCTCTCTTTTTTTTTATTAGCATACATTTTATTTATATCTAAGTACCATTACTGAACTTTGCACAATATACACTTATACCTACAATATATCATTATGTTTCTTTATCTAGAGATGGATTACTAAACTAAGAGTTACACAACATGTGAGGTAGGTATATAATTTGAAAACATTATCTGATTAGAAGCTCAAAGTGCAAGAACTAAAAGTACCTACTGCCTGGTATGTACTTATTATATGGTAGTATGTAGATTTAGTATTAGATGGGACAAATAATAATCTTTTGTAATGAAAATGATATACTACATAATTCATAACAAGCAAGGCAGATTCAATAATAATAAAGAAAGATAACATAATACTGTATTTGTCCATAAGCCACCAGATTAAAAAACCATAAATTGAGTAATGAATAATAGGCAAATTTTACATAGTCCATATAATTTTTAGATAGAGAGGTGAGATAAAAAGGATACTTGAATGTGTCTACGTAAAATATTGTGGTGTAGGCTAACTTTGATGTTTTGCGGAAATAATTATGCCAGAGACTTAGATAATACGCACTTTTAATACTTTTAACTGTCTTAAAAATATAAATATTATTTTATTTTATTTTAAGGCAGTATTCTAGTCTAGAATTTTTTTTTCTTCATATTTCTAAAGTTTAAATTTTCAAAAATATCTCCTTAAAAGGATTTTTCGAAATTCGCATTATTTTAAAAGTTATAACCATTTTAATGTCGCGGTTTACATGGAATCTAACCAAAATCTAAATAGAACAAAATTTAAAGCCCATTTTTCTCAAAACTGCTTTTTTCGAGACGATATCTCAAGTTCTACTTAACCAATTTACTTGAAATTTGGTGTGAGTCTTTTGTATACATGACTTTATCGCATGAACCAGAATTATAACAAAAAATTTTTTTTTTTTAAATTTAAAAAACCGCTAAAAAATGTCTTTTTATTTCAGACAGCCGCCATTTTGCGAAAAAAAAAAATTATGATTTCTCCGAGGTTCATGCCATAGCAGAATTTGTTTGGATTGAAAAATATTTTTTTTTTTTTTAAAAGGCGCGTCATATTTATGAGATTCCCCGCTTCAACACCTGTAACTTTTTTATTTTTTCATTTGATTTTTTTTTAATGTATTCTTTAATGTATAAATATTTGGTAGAATAATGGCTACAACAATATTATTGGTTTTTTTTATTGCGCCTGAAAAAGCACCTACAATTCATGCTTCTAGACTAGAATACCCCCTTAATACATTTTTTTACTCAAATACACATTCAACTATTGTAAACATAAAAACTACTTGTATTCTTATTGAGCAACTAACTATGTATATATCCTGAAAACAATAATTTCAGAAAATAATAAGGTGTGTTTAAAATTATTCTACTAAATTATGCAAATTCATCAAATACCTTTTGATTTACGCATGAGCCAACGTAATCTAATAAAATTTAGAAATTTCACCGGGAAACCCGCAAAACTTATATTTACAAAACACTTCAGTGTAGATGTTTAGTATCACAAGTTTAGAGAAGTCGGACCATTTTGTTATTAAATTCATAATTTGTCGGAAACAAAATCAAAGATACATATTTTGAAATGAATGGCATTGAGCATCTTGAAATGTTTTCCTGTCATCAAAAATCACCTCTGGTTGCCAGCCTCTGTCTATTCTGGCAGAATGGAAACAATTTAACGTTTTCTGCCAGAACGAAGATAGTATAATTTAAAATAACAATCTGTAATAACAATGTCAGTAGTACAAATTTCAATCAATATAAGTAGTCGCAAATATTGTGGATAAAATATTTTTATTCTAAATTTACTGCATGCCACAACCTGTAAAACATATTCAAGCACCTCGAAACCAGGTGACAAAATTTAAAGAAATTAATAATAAAAAAGACGCATTACAAAAGATACAATGATAATTTTTCAATTTTTTTAAAGGTTCTACGAATAAAAGGCACAATTTTACTGATTTATCTTTTTGAATAAATGGAAATAGATCAACAGTGTGGATAGAAGGAAGAATAGCTGAAAGGTGCAAAAATAGTCTGTAATGATAATATAATTGTGTAATTGATGGAAAACATTATAAATTGATACTCAAAACCACACAAATGACAAAACATTAGACAACTAAATTGAGCGCCTAAAATTTATTTTTGATAATAACTTGAAAAGTTATTTTCTCTTTACTTCAGGTTGTTTCCTATACAGGCATGGAGTTCAGGTCGTAAATTTTGGATTTTAATGATTCAAACTCTTATACTTAGTATAATTGAATAATAAAAAAACTGTTAACATATAACTACAATAGATTGGGAATATTATCGCTAGAAATATTTATGAATAATACTGAGACCAATATTATGCAGAAAGCACTTCTTTTAATAAATCAAAAAGTAAAACAGTGGTGGAATTATGAATTTTCATCGCCCATCATCAAAAATTGCATTAAAAAAAATCAGCAAGAGTATTTGCACTGTTCATTTTGTTTTTCATAGTAATAAGACAAACTAATTGTTTTGTAACAAAAAATATCATATTAATTGTGTCATATTAAATCTTACCAGTATAAAAAATAAATATGAACATTGTTTATTGACAAAATAGTGGTAGTATTGCAAAATGTTAATTAAAAAACCGCCAAATAAAATAAATCGCATTTGGAAATAAGTTTTATCTTTACACTTACTGTTGAGGATTACTTTAAATATCTTCCATCTTCTTAATCTCAATGCTTTATCTCCATTTTCCGCCACTTACAGAATTAGCACTGTTAAAAAGAGGGAACTTGGAGTAAATATAAATCTTATAATTTTAAGTCTACTCGTATTCTTGGTCCGACTCTCTTAAATGTAAAATTATAACATCTACAAACTTCTAGTGTTTATTTAAAACAATATTTCATGTTATTCTCTGTTGCTCTCTGTAATTATTAACTTTTTGCAAAGTGTAATCTATAATAATAAAAATAGAAATCTACTAAGGTATTCTTAATATTATGATTATATTTTAGTCTATAATATGTATGTACATATGTATAATGTTGGCTGTCTACACCGCCAACATTGATCAAGATTTACACTTTGGCCCTAGATATTTGGACTGATGGCCCCTGCTAAATAGATTGTATATAATAATTAGATTTGATTTTGATCATTCTCATTGAATGCAGTGGCAGCCAGTTACTTTTTTGATGAAGAGGGCTACATTTAGGCTATTCAGCAAAATGTTAGCCTAATCTAATCTTAACCCCTAGCATACAAAATCTCTAGCCTCCGCTGATTGCTAATGTAGCATGTGAATCTGAGACACTGAGTATATAAAAGTGAGCATTCAATTTATTAAAGAGACTTACGGCAAGCAGAGGCTCCTCCAGCAGACGTCCAAGGTATTTCTTCTGTTGTTCCTTAGTACCAGCGATGAGAACTGGAGTTTGCTGAAAAATTAAATAAAGCTATGAGCATATTGTTACGTTTTCCACAACATTTTTTTTATCGAAATTTATTGTGAGACAAAATTTCAAGGGATTAGAAACGATGAAACTTTCTAACAAGTTACGGAAGTACAAAAAAATATTTTACATTAATTTGCTGCCAAATTTTTAATTATTAATATTAATTTACTTTGAATAGACAAACTAACTTTTAACAAACTTCTACGAATAAAAATAAACATTTGCCTTTATTTGGGTATACAATTTATAAATAAATTATATATATAATTATTTACTTAACCCCCCAATGTGATGTCACCCCATAGCCATAAACTAAACATAACCACAAACCCCGGCATGCTGACGGGCTAGAGTAAGTCCGCCAAACAACAGAAAACAAGCATAACTGTGACATCTTTGAATAAAATTTTAAAGGCCAAAAGCTCTATAGGTAATGGAGCATTCAATTTGTATTATTGGCAATAATGTTTCTTCAGTTTTTTCCCTGATATTTAAGTTTGAAGCAGCCAACCGCCATTTAATTTCTTCAAAATGGCGAGTGTTCTAGGCTTGTGTCAGTGGCCCTTCACGCCCCTGATTGCTTTGAGAACCATAATAACTAATAATTTTTTAGTTATTAGAATGTATTTATGTTAAAAAATATATATATTAATGTTAGACTTATGCGTAATATGTTTTTTGTAACTTTATGAATAAAAATGTGAAAAAAAAACTTATATTTTTCTCCTAATTTATCCATACTTTTAATTTTTTATTATTTACCTTAAAACAATATGTAAACAAACTTTAAAAAATTAATTGATTTCTATATATGTTTAAAAGTTACATTAGATTCAGTATACCAATGCAGATTTTCAATTTTTGGTACAAAAATAATTCAGTGGTGACGGCCAATTTTTTAGTTCAATAATTCTGTGGCCAATGGGTTAATTTGGAAAATAGTATTGAATTTTACAAAATAAATATAAACATCGTATATAAACAACACATTAACTATAGCATTCATTTTTAGCATAACACAGTGCATAAGCAGAGGACTGCGAATTATATCTATGTCTGCCGCCACATTGAATCTTTGTCTTTTATTACTTTTTTCGGGACTTGGATTTTAAAAAATCATAAAATTACATAAAGTGTTTACAAATTGTGCTGAGAGAAAATTTGTACGTTATATCGTTGAAGCGTCCTCGTTATAACACAAAGCATTCATTTTGTATGAATATAGGCCAGAGCTAATACATCATTTGGTAATTTCTCATTATAGCCATGAATTCGCTGTAGCCGTAATTATTACAACCAAGGTCCCCTGTATATTGATTTTGTCTTTCATACATTCTTACAGCAATTTTAATTTTTAAATAAATTAGTTAAAGCATTCACATTTATATTGTTGTATTAATATGACATTACACAGATCAATAAGTAGATATTATGAAGTAGATACTAAAAATTCAGGAAATTTTTCAATTGATTTAATATTTGACCTAAATTTATTTTTGAATCAAAATTCAAACTATGGTTAAAACTATTGTAATAATTAAACTCCGTATCGACCGTCCAATTGATTAGTCAGAAATCTCCGAAAAATCGAAATTTGAGTTAAGTATGCAGTTATATGTAAAAGTTGGAAAATAATAATATAAAAAGCCTATAATATGGAAAAAAAGAACTAATTGAAGATAATATAGTTGATTCTAAATATTTGAAATATGAAATTGACAAATATGACGGTTTGACCGAAGGTGGCAATAGCGAAATTGGATAACGCGCACGTCCCGGTTAGACGAGAGGTCTGGGTTCGAGTCCCAGTTGTGACCATTGTCTTTTTCTATTTTTTTGTGTCTTATTCTCTTTCATATTTTCATTTAGATTATAAGTGTTATCTTCTTCTTCAATGATATGTAAAAGTGTCTAAAGCTTCTATCTGGTACAATACACATAAATCACCAAATCAATTATAATGCAAAAAACTTGCTGTGAAATAAACAAAAAAAAATGTTTTCTTAAGTTGCTAGTAAGAAATTTCAAAATGTCGTAATAATGTATAGGACCGTTATGCTTCCCAGTGTTACTTTATAGCGTATTTAATATGAAAAACACAAGACACGTGTAAATAATATTTGATTTATGATTTAGCATTCGAATACTGCTTTCCTCATTATCTCAAAACTTAGGATTTGGAGATGTCTGACTAATCAACTGGACAATCGATACATAATAGATTTATGATAAAAAAAATCCCATTAGGGAGATTTCAAATTATGTAATGATTTAACCATACAATAATGTGCATAAAAATTTGGTCAGTTGGTCACGTGAATGCGTAATATCATTTCAAAGGTAAATAGGTGAAAATGTAATGACAGGATTCGAAAAGTTGACCAAGTGGAAACAGCCCAGGGGCAGAATGAGGAAGAGGTGGCTAGGCTGCATGGAGGAAGATTGGGGCGGGACGGGAAGGAGGACGACGAGGTGCCAGTGGTGAGGGACAGCAGCGAATGGAGAATATTTGTGAAGGAGGCCAAATCCTACCCGGCGGTGTAGTGCCCTGATGATGATGATGTAGGTGAAAAAATGTTTAAATGAAGAGTCATAAATATAAATAAAAGTTATGAGTAAAAATCTGTAAACCCAATTAAATTAATTGTATATGACAATCACCGATAAAAGTTAGATAATTATAACTATAAGATCAAGAAGCTATAATGGTATGCATTCGTTATATTTTATAGGAATTAGTTAACAATTTACAAAAATGGCAGATCACAGACAACAATCTGCCTAATCTATATGAAGATTTAACGGGACAGAAAAACACTTCCAGATGGAAATCCTAGATTACCCGTTTCCACTTTGAAGTGATTGGAGATCGAAGAGCAACTTTTGCATTGGTTAAATGAGTCAACAAATTGTTATACTCTGTTACGCTTTATTTAGAAAACGAAATCTGACAGAATATTTTTACATGCAGCGGGTGTCTAATTGTTGGATGTCTAACGGGCAATTTCATTGAAGATTTGCCAATTGTTGAGTAATTCTCCATTGCTGATTAAATTGTATAAAAAGCAGCGGCGTTTCATGATCGAGGTTCAGAAATTCAAGGGATATTTTATTTAAATACCTATTTCACTACACACAGTATCCCCAAAGATGGTGTAGGCCCTTGGGGAAATTATTTTCCTTTGGGCCTCCTCTGCATGGGATTTAATTTTATTTTTAATTAAATAAATCCGTTTTTTGGGCTTGTGATGTCACTACATGAAAATGTTCCGTCTCCGATAATATTCAATTAATTTTGTAAAATTCCACACTGATTTTTTTTTATATATTGCAACACTTTGATTTCCGGCAAATTTTCGAATTTGACACCAATGGTACGGCCACACTGGGGCCAACTTCCAACTGCAAATGTTTGGACGATTTGGCCCAACCAGTCTGCGCAATATTACTGCGAGAGTTGAAAAAAAATATTATTGTAGCGGATAAAAATTGTTTAAATTTTTAATTTTTTTAGCTTTGCAAAAAAAAATCAATATTATGAAAACCGAAGCATCGCCTGCACAATTGTAGGCAACTGATAAGATACAGCGCCGAATCAGCTGTTCAATGTCCGCCATTTTGGAGTTAGGAGTAGGAAGGTTGGCTTTGATGTGGAAGTAACAAAATTCACTTGCTTTCTTGCCTGCGAACTTCGTTGCAGATACTGGATTATAAAAAAATGGTCTGATTTTTTTGGATTGAAATTTTCAAAAAATCGCCAGGGTTTCCAGATTTTTTTTTTTTAAAATGCGATGCAAATGGACTATTATAAATGTATACACATATTTCTAAATACGAGTACTTGCACTTACTTATACTTATTTAAATACACATAAAATAAAGCATGAAAGAGCATTCACTCACACCAAGTCCACTAGCTTCCAAAGCTGTCATGATGCCAGAACAACCATACGACAACTCTTCAGCGATCAAGCAGCCATCAAAGACACCTAAATCTAACCCACCTGCAAAACAGTACACAGAACATATAATTTAACAAACAAGTAAAAGCATGTAAATGATATAGTTATGGTTAACTTTAAGCAAGACCCAGCAATATCCAGAAAACCACCGTAGAATCGAATGGAGGCTTGCAATCACTTACACCTAAACCGGAAGCTCGGATGCATTGCATTATGCCGGTGCAGGCATGGCCGAGAATTTCATCCAATAGACATCCGTCAAAGATTCCCATGTCTAAACCTCCTGTGGTATAATTCATATAATTATGAAACACTAGTAATTAAACAATAAAACATTTCATAACATTTGGAAAATTTATTTGAAAAAAAACAGGGGTGCTAACATATTTACATATTATATTATGCAATAAAAACATTTTAGTTTAAATAAGATACGATTTGTGATTTTAACGGCCAAAATTAGTATTATGATTTGATTTTGGGTACCTCCTTCGTTAGCCGATGTTTTAGACAGCATTATAGTGTCCATCATAAGGGCCTGTTAAAAATTTACACATTTGCCCCGATGATCGACACTGTGACGCTAGCTAAAAAAGGAGGTAGCGCAAAACGGCATAATACCCCAAAAACAAATCACGATACAATAAAATTGTTTACTGATATAGAAATTGGCCAAAATAGGAACACACTCGTAAAAGAGCAGTTTTTTTTTAATTTATGTGCATATAAATACAGAACTCTCTCAGTAATTCGCCGCTTGATTATCTGACAACTATAAGAACTTGAAAAGACAAAATCGAGTTGTATAATTCGCTGGTATTCATGTCTAATTCAGTAGTCCACGGCGTGCCTAGACTGGAGCGCTTAGACAGGTTGGGTTATCTTACTCTCACAGACTCAGTTAATATGCCGCCATCTAACTTGCTCTTGCTGACCATTTTACAGTCACCTTTAGGACAGTTTGCTTTAGGACATTTCGGTTAGTCCTCTGCGTAAAATCTGTTGCAAAATGGTGACAGTGAACCATTTCAATTTTATTTTTTAGTGTTGATCGTGCTCCGGAGGCATTTTCTTTTCAACTTGCTGATAGGTCTCTAGAGACTGCTTGAATATTATCTGAACTGTAATTTTTTGCAATGCGATTTTAGTACTTTGAAAACTGTCTAGGGCAGTAGTTCCCAAACTCTTGGCCCAAGTACCCCTTTCTTTGCAATTTTGAAAGCTGGAGTATATTATTTTGATTAGCATTAGTAACTTAACATAACTTCTATGTGAATAAAAATGTGTCACAATTTTTTTATTTTATATTCTACGACAGCTCATGAAATAAGTTGTCTATCAATGTTAAAATTAATTTTCATAAAACTGCATCAAGTTTTCAAAGGTCGTTTCTTTTTTCGTGTAGAGTATGTATTCAGGTTTAAGTAGAAGTAATAAAACCAGTTTACATAGCACAAAGATGGACTTCCACCAAGAACGTTGTGATGAAAAACCACACAAAGAATCACGCTAGGTATCTTTTCCTTGCAAAATAAAAAGACCAATGAGTAGATTCCTTCAATTTCATAAGTTATAAAATTCAGATTGTGATGAGAGAGAGTTACGTACCGCAGTGGATAGGAACGTGTCCGTTCATGAGCCCGAGGGCCCACGCCTTCTTGACGATGTCCCAGGGGAATGCCCCACTCCTGTCATACTCGGCGGCGCGAGGGATGATCTCCTCCCGAGCGAATTTACTGGCCAACTCCTGCAGGGCCAGCTGGTCTTCGTTTAAATCTGTATAACAGTAGAAACAATATAATAAGAACTCACTCAGGAAGGTAGTGCAGTGCAGTACAATCCATAAAAGGAAAAAAATATTATTGTAACTTACGAAAAATAAATTTTACGTTGAAAACTTATTAAAAAGCTGTTCAGTTATAGTTTACTATGAATATAATACAAAATTATGTACGGCAAAGCTAATTTTTTATCATTTGAAATCACGTAACCTCAAAAATGCAGATCAGGAAACTCAATAACTGTATTTTGAAATAGCTGTATTTTTACGCTTTGGAACAATGCAATAACAATAGTGGTGAGATAGCGCCATTTTGCAATGAGTTTCTTAAATTAAAAGCCGTTAAATTGAAGAATAAAAAACTTTCTCGATTCTGTCGTATAAAATTTTGTGCTGTACTGACTACCATCATCTGACTATTCGATAGTCATAGTCATAGAAAGACAAAAAAAATGTTTGCTGTGATGTCACACCTGAATTGCCGTAGATTTGGTGGTAAAAAAATGAATAAACTGGAGTTCATTATTGAGGCGCACTTATTAAGTTGAATAACTCTTTAGTACGAAGAATAACCATAGAGCACGACCACGGCCGTGCTCCATGGTAACATGGTTACAATGTACCAGAGCTTAGGAATTCGTTGTAACTAGGAACCTCCGAACTGCCATATTAAAATGGTTAGTTTGATGAGTGTTTAACTGACTACTGTTTTCATAGGGACTCCAGAGTCCATCATCGTGCGGCCCGCGAGACTTTTCGCACGTCCCCATGTCTTGACTTTGACATTTTTACATTTGCGGCGCAATAGTTGTGGCTGGCTTGTCAAAACTCTTACAGTGTTGATACATATTTTTACAACGTAAATACATATTTTTGTGTGACAATGCTTTTAAAGTATAAATTCTATGAATTCTTGCGGAAACTTCGCTGGTTTATGCAGCCTTGTAATATGTAGTCTTAATATAATATGTAAAACTTTTTGTTTCCACAATAAACTAAAATAAATAATAAAAAAAACTAAAATAAAAAAAAAATAAAAAAAATGCAATGCCGAAGGCTGTGAAAATGTTGATTCAATTCTATTTAATGGACACAGAAGATAACGAAGGTTAACATCTGTTTTATATTAATGAAAGGAAAATTTTTTGAAGTTTTGTTCTCGAACTTTGTTTAATGTTATGAATATGTTTATTTCAGAATATGATCTTGATTTCAGGGCCCTGCGGGGTGCCAATTGCTGCCAAAGGAATACAAAAGATTATGAAGAAAATCTGTGATTCATTTTCCTCATATATACATATCTACTCATTCCAGGATTGATCGCTGTAGGATTTTTGTTAAATAGGTATTGAAAGCTGCTGGATTGGAAGGTTGTGATTAATGTAAATTATCTTGCTTTGTTGATCCATAATCCCATGAATTCATTCTTATTAATTTGCTAACACTGTGTCACAGTAGGTAACTATATTTTTATAACACTAAAAATAGTAACATTCTTAAACATGTTAAGAGTTTTTCATTTTTCTATTTTAAGGAGAAAAATGTCAAAATTCGATTCTGTCGTACGAAACTATGTAAGAATATATGAAAAATTTTCTTTCTTTCGTTTGGAGGGATTGAAATTTCAAGTAATTTTATGTTATTTTTATGACAGTTGGTTTGTTCACAAGGTAACAGGTTTTTATCTGACAAACGCCATCCTGAGAAGGTGAGCTGTAAAGAAAGTTACTGTAAAACTCATTTTCTCAGAACAGCACTTTATCTGATTAGCCTTGTTGTCATGGGAAAATATTTTGGCATTTTATTTTTAAAATAGTATTTTAGGCTAATGAATGGGGTAGGCTCCGAAAGAAAATTATATCGTCTATGGTCGAGCCTTTTTTTTAGTTTACTCTATCCTCGTCTATGGTGCGTGACGTCACATGTCTCCACAGAAAAAAAAAGTCACAAAATATTGCAAATCCATAATGAAATAGTGTCGAAAATTTCCCTTCACAAAAGTCCGAAGTTATCGATCTAGTGCGTGGTTTGGTTTATTTATGTGCTACGTTTATTTTAGCCAATGTTTCAGATGAGTTACAGGGTCCAGCTTCAGGGCATATGTGTAATCGGCCCTCCAGTTTAAAAGGTTGCTCATCACTGATCTAAAGGGACTCTATCCAGATAGCCACGGCATTGATAAAAACAAACTAATATTTTGGTCACGTTTCATATTATTTGCAAAAACTATGTAAATAAGAACTTAAACATAAATATCACATCTTTGAATGCTAATATGTATCTCTCAAACCAGTTATACGATATGTTGTTGACATAATTTACATAGCTGTATGAGTGGAATTTGAAATTCAAACGATTTGCAAGACTATACGATTTGCTAAAATACTTATGAAATGAATAGCTTTAAAATGAACAACAACATTATCTATAACTTTTACTATAAAATAGAAAATCGGTCTGTCTGAGAAACGAAATCTCAAACGTGAGCTACTTAAAATAGGCAATTAATTTTAAGTCGACACAACTATTTCAGCACCCTAGGTTATTTCCATGAAGAGCTATGGAGATTTTGAAATATCCAAAATAAAAAAGACAAGAAAAAAAGTTTATCGATCCAAATTACCACATACAATATAGTAACATATCGTCAACCACTCCGGTAAAAGTTCAAAAGCTATTCATGTACTGAAGGATGATTCTGAATCTTTGTGTTAGGTCAGCATTATGAGACAATTAAGACAAAAAGGCAAAATCCATTTATTTTCTATGGCTTTCAATGGCTTGTCTATGCCTGTCATGTGTTGATGTAAGTTGGTATAGATTAATTACCTACTTAAAAACACAAATTACTATTTATTACTTATTCTTTTGACTTTATGTCTTGTATTTATTTCTCTAACTTTGTCTACTCTGACCGAATTTCTTTGAAAATGTGTCGAAATACGTGTTTTAGTGAAAGCTTTGTGAGTGTATTGTGATATTTGATTTTGCATCGTGCTAATAGTGTTAAAAAGGACAATTTAGGACAAAGGTTTTTAAAAAGTAGGGCCAAGTGGGACAAAGGAACTCCAAATACATCTGGATGTATAAACAGTTCAAGTGTCAAATGCCATTAGTTCGAGATTTATGACTCCTCTTCATCCAAGCAGACAGACAGATAAGCAATATTTTTTGTTTAATATTTTCATGTTTTCGTTTCAGACGATTTGTATAGGCAACAAATACAAATGGGTTTGAGGCAGTGGTTCACAACTGTGCATTGCTAGAAGATCCTAGATTCAAATATTTTTTTTCCGTTTTCATTTCTTTTCCATTTATTTCATCTTAGTTTACTTCATTTCCGTTGCGGTGCGGTTTTTTTTTTCCAAATAATGTGTTTTAATGTTTTATGCATGTGGAGCGGAGGGGCGAGGAAACGTTGGACCGTGAAAAGTAGTGCGGGGTGCCTTACTGCAAAGTAGTTTTTTGCAGTGAATAATGCTTGCCTGATCTTGTATATTTTAATTTTCTCAAAGATCACAGGTCAGTTGCAGTTTGTAAAACTTCATGCGTACGGTGGGCAAGAAAATGTTTCGGAGCACTGATCATTCAATGCGTTGCGATGATTGACAAGGGTTACACGAGTAGATAGTTTTATGGGAGTCCATAAGAATCTTTTGTTTAGGTGCAACAGATTTAGGATATTCATTTGCCGGTAAACCAAATTTCCATTGTATAATAAATAATCTAGTTAGACCGAGATCACAGCTGGCGCTTGGCTGGCTTGTATACGGTTAACCAGTGAATACACCTTGTATGTGCTTTCTTTTGAAGTGCACAAGTTACATATCACACTTTTTATTTTATCTCAAAAAAAATGTTTATGTCAATTCAGTCGATTACTACACGGAGGAGTGTCATTTGTTATCTTTTTGATTATCTGCTTTGAATATTCAAGAAGAAGACAGAAGATGTAAAAAGATACAAGAAGACCCAAGAAAAGCCAATAAGAGCCAAGAAGAAATAAAAATAGGCAAGGCGAGTAAGAAAAACCAAGAAAAATCAGGAAGAGACTAGAAGAAGCAAGAAGAGACAAGAAATGTCACCACAAAAAGTCAAGATGATGCAAGACGACGCTTGCAGAGAATAAGAGAACCAACGAGATACGAGCGAAGACTAGAAGAGCCAAACAAAAAAAAAAGCCAAGAAGAAACGAAAATAGGCAATAAGAACCAAGTTGAAGCCAGAAGATCCAAGAAGAGGCTATTAGGAGCAAGATGATGTACGCAGATACTAGGATAGACTGCAACAGTCGAAAAGAAATGTTTAGGAAAGGCAAGAAAGTGACAACTCAGAAAACAACTGCCAATCAAAATCCTTATGCCTGTCCATATTGCCATGATTACCGGTCGATAAAACTATGCAAGAAGTTGAAAGAAACACCGAGAAGAGCCAAGAAGAAACGAGAAGAGATTTTTTGCAAGAAACACGAAGAGCCGAGATAAGAAGAAACAATAAGAGACAATAAGAGTCAAGAAGAAACAAGAAGGAACAATAAGGCAAAAAAAAAAAAAATGCAGGAAGAACCGAAACCAGCCAGCTATGTGTGGGAATTTGAAAGAGGATGCAACAACAACAAAGATGAGTTAAGAGCAAAAAAAAAAAAAAAAGAGACAAGAAGAGCCAAAAAGAGCAAAAAGAGACAAAAAGAGTGACGAAGTAGCAGAAGAGCCAACAATAGATGAGAAGAGAGGAGGAGAATCAAAAAATGGAGTATGTTAGAAACTTTCTTTAGGAAGGGAAGATAGGATGGTAAAAAACTCACAGTAGTTGTAACTGGGTGGGTTGATATGCACATACGAAATTCACATAAAATGTTCCAATCTGTACAGATGGTAATATAAGTCATTGAAGTCTATGCAACACATGTAAATACAATGTTTCCGAAGGTTATCTTTGCACTTTGAAAATATGAACTTCATAACACACTGCGGATTGCTCGAAGGTTTAAACTGCACTAAAGGTATTGGGAAGGAGGTGGGTAGGAATTTCAAAAGGACAATAATAATTCCTAACATACCGCCCACCAATTTTACGAAGAAAAATTTAACTAATTAAGTAGAAAGTAACTAAAACGAAGAAAGTAGTTTGCTTAAAATTAAAAGATAAACGTACATATGCAGAAAAAAAACTTAATTTGAAGTAAGGCCTTCTATGACTTTTATTATCCTTTTAATTTTGGCTTTAAATTACGTAACCGCCTAGAATTGAAGTTGTAGAAACCATTAAGCTCAGGTGCTTTGGATTTCACTATAAAGGGAACTACATAACTACCATCACCATGTTGATGATGTTTAGGTTTGAAGATTTCTTCACATTTGACGCCGTCAGGTTGTATCAATTCTGTAGTTGGTGTTTCTTTAGAAGTCCAAAATCTTTTTATAGGCTGATCAAGTGAAACATGATAAGATGTTGAAGTAGTAATTTCATTCGGAATATTTCCTATTAGTACCAAACCGAATATTGTTGATAATCCAGATATATTGCTGTTATTTCCAAAAGAAGTCCGCCCACCGTCAAGAATTGAAGGGAAGAGATTAGCTCCGAGCAGGAAATCTATTTTTGAAGGAGTATCGAAGGTGTCGTCCGCTAATTCTCTTCTAGAAACGTTCATAGAAGGCAAGTCTAACTTGATCCTTGATGGTGGCATCTCACTTGTAAAATTAGAAATAACAACAGCGCTTGTTTTGAATTTTGGACCGTTCTGGCTTTTAGGTTTGATTGTACAATGCACTTCACCAATTATATGTACTGAGTATTGAGCGATTCCCTTGAGTTTCCCTTTGTAAGGCATGATTTTTAGTCCTAAATGTTTTGCGCATGATGCACTCATGATAGATACCTGGGAACCGCTGTCTAATAGCATTCGAATTGTATTGTAAGATCCGGTAGCTGTTTCACACTCTGCCAAAGCTGTGCCTAAAAGAGCTACGTTACAGTGTGATGACGATGACGAAAATAATACTTCACTTGATTTGGACTTCACTAAAGGCTTATCATTTTTATGAAGTAAAGAATGATGACGCCTTTTACATTTTATGCATGTAAATTTAGAAAGACAATTTTTTATCTTGTGCGCCTTTAAGCAATTAAAACAAAGTTTTAATGTCTTGATGATTTCATATCGGTTTTCTATTGAAGTATTTAAGAACTGCGGGCAATGCATTATATTATGTTCATCACTTTGACAGAGTTTGCATAACTTTATTGAAACGAAATTATTCTTTGTAACAGTAAGTACACGTTTAACATTTGAATTTGATTTCTTGTTAGAAGTGGTAGACGGAAAAGAAGAAGTAGACATATGTAACACTCGTTGATGATTGTGAAGAAATTCTAAAACTTTTCCTGAAGTAGGTATTTCATCTTTTTTCAATTGTAGTTCAAATTGTCGCTTTGTATTAAAATCCAAGTTTCTAATGATGATATGAGCAATAAACATTTCAAAGATTTCCGTCTTATCGTAAGTCTGTAGTGCACACAGATTATCTTGAAACTTCGCAATATAATTAGACAACCCTTCTGCAGATTCTGTAGTCATTGGTTTTACATTTAGAAGTTGTTCTGAATAATGGTTAAATAAAATTCTCGAGTTTTGGTAGTGTTGCCTTAATGTATCCCAAACAATTACATAATTTTCATCGATTATCGGAAAACCCTTTATCATACTTAATGCCGAACCACTTAAACACGACATGAGATAGTGATGTTTCTCAATGTTCGTATAGTCCTCTTTATCGTGGACCAGACTTGTATATAAAGCGTAGAACTCAGCCCATTCTTCGATTTTACCACTAAATTTCGGTAAACTTATTGCGGGAGGCCTGACACATGTAGAACGAATTTCTCGTTTAAGTACTTTCTGAGTAGATTCGACTATATTCATGCTTTTTTCTGTTGCTCTGATTTGAAAATATAAATCTTCGAAATTAGAATCAGAAATTCCTATGTCATCATGTGTTTTATCGTCTTCTAAATCTGAAAGTAATTCCTGAATATCCGCTTGTAAACGCTGAAAATCGTTGTAATACTCACTTAACCGTTCTAGCCTAGCCCTAAACAACGGAATATTAACTTCATTGTCAAGTTGTGAGATTAATTTTGACGTAACAGTCAAATTTGAAATTATCCTACTACGTTTCCTTTTTAGTACAGTAATCTTTTTAATCAAGGTATCCATGATGATTTGAAATAACTCTACAGGCGTAGAAAATAACGAAATATATTTATATACGTAATAAAGTACCAATTAAGTTGGAAGGCTCTTTGTAAACAAAACTATTATTGAGTGCAGTACGAACTGTAAACAGTAATATACGCATGCGTTGGAGAAGGAAGACTATATTTTAAAATATTTCAACGCAAGGTATGAACAAACACATGTAAAGGACCAGCTGTATATTATGAAGTACCGCCTTGATATTGAATTTGAAATGCTCACTACTCTGAACTCTAGGTAACTGAAATGCAACAACACGATTAATGTGTAACTTATATTGAATTTTGTACTTTGTAATATGTAGGTATGTAATTCTAGAAGCATATCACGAAATTAATGTTTTTACGCATCCTGATTTCAAGCAAACTATTTTCTCTTTTAAGTGGTTCATTATATCCGGCTCGAAATGATCAAAAAATAACAAATGGTAATATTTTTATAGTCTGAGAATGCCAAATTCTTTTAATCTCATTTCCTAAATCTGTATATTTTCTATTTTTTTCAGAAACAGATTTTTATTTATTATTACTATTTATTACTTATAACTATTTATTACTTATTATAACTATTAATTAAGCTTAATAGGGGTTCATAAATGACTCTTTGTATATCGTATTATCTTGATGTTTCTTCGCGATGACATTCAATTTGTAAATTTTCCTGCGACTAACATCTTTTAACGAGGATTAGCCGATAAACACGCCGTCATCTCTAGAGTTAGCGTAACTACTTTTAAGAGTGGTGTCTAAACACAATCGCAGTATTTAGCTCGTTAATGCGATACGGAATACCGCTTTAATAAAACTGTCAAAATGTGCTGTTAGACTGTCACAAAAGATACATAATCACCGTTCCAATATTTTAAAATAAATATTATCATAATAATATCATACACGCAATGTTCAATTATTAATGATATCTTTCCAGTGCAATGCTTAACACCTCATTGATGTATTCTTGGCTGTATTTGAATAAACAATTAAATATGATTGATAAATATTGATGGTGATATTATTCAGTTAGCACAGATCAATGCGTCCCCAAATCTTTCAGATAAGAACACAACTTTGCCCTTAGATATTATCATTATGAAACAAGGTTTACCTGATAAAAAATATTGGCATAACAATTTTTATTTTTAACAGGCCTCTAAAGCATGACTTGCGAAATTCACCTACTATCATTATATAACAATAAATATCTCTCACGAAGTTCACAGTAGATATTAACAGCACCAGCCCACAGCAACTGGGCAAAGCAATTATCATTATTTATTTACTGTGTGAAACAAACAAAAAAAACATAATTGTTACACAAATTAAAAGGCTATTTTAAATGCTAACTTAACCGCCCTACCTTTGGGTTATTTTTCAAAAAGTAGGTAAAAAAAACATTGGGTTTTTTAAACGGTTTTATAAACAGCGAGTACTGCTGAAAATATCCGTCCAATATCCCTTAGCTTCGCGATAGCGCAGGAACAAACTTGGTGTATACGAACGTATCGCGCACGTTTTGTGGGTTTCGAGTAGTTTTTTTTTACCTGAACGTACGGGATACGGTTTGTTGCATTCAGGCGACAATATTGCGGACGTATCAAGTACTTTCGTATGTGTAGGACGGTTAACTTAAAAACACTTTTCAAAAGTAATTTACAATTTATTGAAGGACAGGTTTGTATATTATTTATTGGCGACGATTTCAATTTTTTTTTTTGTTCATTTGTAAATCAATTAATGGCAGGCTAAATAGTAATGCGATACTGATTCTCTTAAACTTGTAATCTAACTATACGAAGAAGAGTGTCTATGGCGGGCGTCACGGCAATACATTTATACAAATCTAAAAATCAAAAATTTTATTTCTAGATTGATGTTAATTTGCACACGAGACCTTCAGAACAGGAGGAAAGTAACTGTTTACACGATATTTCACACCCCCCCCCCCCTTTAACCACCCCACGAGGCAGAATTTTGATACTTCTTGAAGAACTATACCATCAAATTGTATGAGATGAAAGTTGTGTAAAGCCCAAAGAAGAATTCCTGTTTTTCCTACCGTATCCATAAATTAATAGATACACTATTAGTCGAGTTATTGTTAACAACAGCACCATTACTGCTTATTACTATTGTCCTGTACTATTATTGTTATTATTAACTGTTATTGTTATTTTTTGTTCTCTTGTTTTGCTTTATTATTACTGTACATGTTTTATTTCGTATTATTTGATCAATAGTGTATAAGAAGCGCTGTATGAGTAATCTCAATACGACCACCGAATACTAAATTATAATTTTTAAGTTTATTATAGTGAAGCGCACTTGAAGTGATATAACACAAAAATGTGCCAAACATTTTTTTGAAGTAAGCAATTCACCCTAAAAAGAGTGCTTTTAAACATTAATATTGTTACAAAACCATAATACCTTTTCAACTAGACTAAAGACTATTAAACTAGGGGTAGGCGGACAGAATGGAATGCAACTTACATCTATCATGACACTGTCACCACTCACTTCAACTACATTCATTTTTCTTCTCACAAATACTAATATACTTTTCAGACTCTAGACAGGAGCTGCGATGTCTTCCTGGATCATCCTGTCCTTTCGTTCCTTCCATCCACTTGCTTGTCTTATATTCTCTTGACATTCCTTTCAAAATCATTTTTACACAAGAAAAATAATATTTTCTTGCTAATAACCGTATTCAAACTTCACTGCAAGTGCGTACGACCTTTAATTAGATTGTCTAGTGCCAACAGACTCATTGAATAAAAGAAGTTTATGTAATCAAAACGGAATTAATTATTATCGTCTCACCAAAGGACATGCCGCCTACATTTTTCAGGGCGGTTTGCAACTTGGAAGAAGTAGACAAGGACCTTATCGCAGGGCGTTGGATGATCTTAGAAAACTGAAAAAGATAAAAGATTACGAATTAAACGCACATCCCAGCAAATAATTATCGAGAGTAAACATTAACGCTGTTCAAAACAAATGTCAACGCACACAAATTAAAAATATATTATTTAAACTGTTAATTACAAACCTTGATAATTGAAGCCATTTTCGTTGGAATAATAACCAGTCGGGGGAAATGATCAATAACAACTGTCCAAAAAAGCCGTCGGCTAATACAAAAAATGTTTAATGAATTCCCTCTAGGAAGGCTAAAGTCCAAAACAGAGGAAAATAGAAATAATACATAGATAAAAGATCTAATGCCACATGCCACAATAAACCTACTGACAGTCCAGTTTAGGCAGTTTGTAAAAAGACTCAATCCAATAGTCTCATAATGTTACAAAGTGAATATTCGATCCTAGGACATTTTTAAAATAAATACATTATGAAATCATCACGTCAATTTTTATCGAGTTCTATACGAAAAGTTGCTGTTAAAGTCGAAATTTGCGTGCGCATTATAAGAAAGATACAGCAAAAAGCATAGATAAAAATACATTTTCTTCTGGCAAGATAATTCTAGTAATACCACTACCAAAAAATACTGATTTACTGGCCCATACTAGCGAGCCAACGTGGCTAAACAAGAACTTATTTTTAATAGAACCCACACCGAGCAAATTCTTACCTTTATCTCATTGGTCATATTTTGGCGCTCATATTTAAGTTGTCAGATTTTAGTGGCGTCTTTTTTATTCCAATCGACTTTACTTTTTGTATACTATTTCTTATATTTCAAATATGTTTGAAGAAATTAATATTTGTAATAATATTTGTATCAGCTAAAACTAATATTTAACATAATATTTGTATCAGCTAAAACACTCTGATAAAAAATAATGAATCGTACTAAAAATTAAAAATGAATTTTACTGCTGAAACAAGAATTCGCAAAAAAAATATCAGGAAAACTATAATTACGAATACATCTTAAATGTTGCTTGCATCGTTTTAATTACTGCTCAACGATTATGTTCTTGTGTAACGGACAAAGAACAACATAAGTTGCAAATTCTCCAAATTAGTGCAATGAGAATAATACATTGGCGAAATGGATTTTTTAAAGAAAATAAAATGTTAAAGGAACTAAATTGGCTAACAGTGGAACAGATGCTGATGTTGGACACGATGATATTCATACACAAAATAATAAACACACACAAAATATTTTTCAAATAATTTACAAGACAGACAACATTTATTGACAAACATAACGCAAGGACGTGCAATGTGCAATCGGTGACCGGACAATTCGAAATGAAACCAACTCAGAACCATCTCACATAACTCATTTAAAATGAAAAAAATATAAATATAAAAATTGGTTAAATAGGTTACGTTAGGTTAGGGTTATCAGCTAATTTAAAAAAAAATTCATAGCTTTTAATGACTTTTCAAGGAGGTGTTGAGTTGACTTTATTCCCAGTTGGCATGGAACGTGCAATCAGGGCTGGACCTGAGCTAAGCGGCGCCTCGCGCTAGTAAAAACCTCAAGGGCTCCGGTTAGGTGTTGTCAGCACCAATGGCGGACTAAGGGAGGGGGGCGGGGGGGCGGCCCGCCCCGGGCCCCCGGTCCTGGGGGGCCCCCAAACGCCTCCATGTTCCCTTGATCAAATCCTAAACAAGGCTTTAAGGCACCAGGACACTAAAAAAATGTAATTTTATATTTCATTTTCTGAAAGATGCACTTGTTAAGAATGCTCTCAGCAAATATTTTAAAGAAATTCTGAAAATTGGCGGAGATACAGCATTTTATGTGAAACCGTTTGAAACAGTTTGTTTGTTGAATTATCCTTCAGCAAAACTTTGAAAGCGTTTTTCTCTAAATTTTTTAACGCGTTTTTCAACCTGATTGACAACATATTAAACAAACTATACATCCGATTCGCATGCACCACGTCTTTGGCACCATGTAGGGGAATTTCGATATCTAAAAAAAAATTGGCGGACCAGCAAATTTCATTTTTGATTTTTTATGGAAAATTTTCAACCTTCATAAAAATAAAAAAAAAAGTAGAAGGGGGCCCATTGAAAACAATCCCTACGAGGTTTCATAGTCAGGGCCGGATTAAACATGTCGGGGCCCCTTTACCACCGGGGCCCCTAGCCGATGCGTGACCCATAGGCAGTGGCCTACACTGCGTACGGCCCTGTGTGAACTGAATAAAACGCTTGTATAATTCAACTCCTTAAACTAGGGGGGCTTTGTATAAAAATGCAAAAATCGGTCATATTAAACACATGTAGGATATCGAAAGATTTTTTAAATGTTTATATTGAGGGATCAGTAGGATTTATCGGTCCAGCTAAGAGTTCTATCGAGCCGAACCCTCTGATATGAAAATATCTGGAGTCGGTGAAGTATTTTCCCATATGGTCTCTGGTAGGTTGACGTGTTGTTCTTGTATTGTTTTGTATTTATTATACTTATACAATGCAATTACATCGCGTGGATTGAATAGATGATCATTTGTGGAAAAGTGTGTGGAAGAGTTTTTCCTGTGGGGAAGATTTAACCCGGACATAAAGTTTAGAGAACAGTAGACCGTTTTTGTGAAAAATCACTTCAAGGGTGCTAAAATATTATATATGTTGTAGGTATTAATTAGTTATTTGAAAACTTTGGTGCACAAACTACTAAAATAAATAATAAAGAAAAAAATTTAAAAATGAGGTATTCTGCAATATTCACTGCGTGTTTTACTACTCATACCTAATCCCATATATTATATTAGGTAGCTATACCGAGATATGTTGGCGGTGCCTCACCGCCGAGTTAATATTAGATGAATGATCTAAAAATAGTCTTAACAACTCTACGTAGGCGAATATTATTTCAATGGCCCATTTTTTCATACATAATCTAGTTAGTAAGTGTTTTGGACTGTGAGAAGGGAAAAAATGGTAACTTATCAACATAACACGTAGTAGGTACATAATTGTATACTATTAATCGTCTTGTATAATAATATATATTGTGTATTATTATACAAAATGATTTGGTAGGCACAAAAATATTGGTACATATTTCCAAATTAATCTTTGCTCGTATTACCTTTTGACGTGATAACGTCTTATAAATCGATGAACGCCGGCTGCACTGACGAAAAAGCATGATTCATTGTCACGTTGTCTCGTTCCGCCTGAGCCCAGCGTGCAAGCGAGATTGCGGAACAAGCGATAGAGAGATCCGATCGGAATAAGCATTGCAAAATTCTATGTAAAAGTTTTCTTATGACGTTATTACATAAAATTATCGTCCGTAAACCGACTTAACAGACAACCATTTTTTTTGCAATAATAAGGCACCATTTATTGATGATTTTCCTCTTATATTCACAGCTTGAAACCTATGTAAGCTTCCGTTAGGTGCGTCAATAGAGTAAATATATAAGTCAAATCTAGAATTCTTTAAAATCTAGTCATAGTTTATTGACTTCCTAGCTGAGGATGGTGTGGGTGTAGTGATTACGTGAAAAAGAAACCGGTGAAGAGTAACATAATATTGTTTAGACTGGAAACCGAATGAACCCACATCCAAACAAATTACGTCCCACATACAAACTGATGATCGTAATTTTTTATTTATTTTAATGTAAAAACTTAACGCGTTTACCGCAGAATTTCAGTGATGCAAATTCGAATACTGAGCAATACATTGTTTATTGGTCGATATACATATATACGTTGTTTATTGAGTAGATTTACGAGCTGATATACTTAACGTACAGTAGATAAATCTTTGTGCGAACTCCATCGATATAAGATGAAGTAGCTCGCATAGTATTTCAATAGATGAAAATAACTTGGTCTACTCTCCATACGAAAACCAGACGTTCTGTAGCGTCAGATCTGTCAGTAACTGGTGCTGGGTGTGTTCAAACATTCGCAACGCTTTGAAGATCATTCGTTGTTTACTTTTACGTACAACTTGGCCCTGCTACAAGTGTTTAAAAAACAATCATCATGAACTTCGTGGGAAATTCGTCGAGCAGTCAGTGTGTTTTGAATAATAGTGATATTTCTTCGTCTGATGATGAAGCGGACACTAGTTGCACACTGAGAACACGGCGCAGTCTTCCCCATGGAGCGTTCGCACACGCCCTCAAGTAATGTCGCATTTTTAATATCACTACTATTAACAAAATTTTAATTTTTAGAAACAAACTACTAAACATTTATTTGAAAGCGGGTAAAACTATACTGACCTTTGTTGTACAATCTAACTTTTTAGCTCGATACATACCTACTTACTCAGTTATCCTCAATTCATTTTCCCATTAAATCTGTTCCTGGGCCTTAGTGGCATGGAAAGGTTTTTCTCTTCATTTCCTTTCGTGTTTATTATTTTTGACCATAATATTTAAAATGGTTTGTCTTTTCATGAAAGACTATTCTAATTTGGTAAAGTTCTGAAGTCTCCAGTGCGGAGAGAAACGCATGGATAGCATTTTGAAAAGGAAACGTCAAGTTTCCGCGCCCTATTTCAACAAATTTTAGCTCTCATTCGGTAAAAATATTTACCAAAAAATCTAAACAAAACTTTCCAAAGTTTCATATCATTTTTTTTACATAACTGCGTCATTGCGCCGGTACCTAATATGTGTGGTAACATTTAAAAAATCGCCGAGGAGATCATTTAAAAATGTAGGTGCATCTCATTCAATTTTGAAACGCACTTACGCAATTTTGATTCGGATCGATTGAAAACGGCACGGAATTTTTTATTATTCTGTGATGAAACCGGGGAATCTCTTTTCTTTAAATGAATGTATAATAATGTCATCTTGATTGTAGCGACTCGTAACACCGTCTGTAGTGAATTGCGAGAATTTCCCGAAATTTTTTTTGCACTTGGGTTGTTTATGACTAAAGTTCAGTGAGAATGATTGAGGGAGGTCCGTGGGCAATGCTTCGACAATTATAAGAAAGTTTCATGGATCATCATAAGTTCCAATGGATCATCAAACCATCCATGTGTTCCAAGTGCAAAAATAGGAGGAAAACCGTTTTCGTGTTCTGGGTGTAGTATCAATTATAGCTGAGGACTCGCGTGCAGTTTCACTCTAAGGTTAAAACCAGTTTCATGTTCCGAATGATCTGACAAAATTCTAGTAGCGGAATAATTTGCTGACGCATTTCGAAAAAAAAACGATCTAATATTTCGAGTGGGGTTAAAATTTTGTTTTTTTTTTTAAATTTTTATATGAATACCGCACAAGAGTCCCAACTGATCCCGTCTGGAGCCATTGAGACTACGGCATCCCCAACTGGGATATGTTGTGAGGCTGAAGGTAGAGGGAGGGGAAGGAGATGGGGAAGAGAAAGGTGGGAAGTGGGAAAACATTCTTCAAATTTTGTAATTCGTAGGAAAACCATACGCATATTATGAGAGTAAAACTAATTAAAGCTACTATCTCTCACTCGCAAGCAGATTTTTAATTTAAAACCAGTTTTGTGTTCAGATGTAAAGTTCTAGTTTTGAATTCATCTGCTGACACGTTTCTTAGGAAAACATTATTCGAAGTGCAATTACAAAATTCTAGTTGCGGACTACGTATGTTGCTAGTATGTATGCTGCCAGAATAAAAAAAAATTTCATCTGAGTGTAGTTTTAATTCGCCGCATAGATTCAACTTAAACCAGTTTTAGGTTCAGAATGTAAAATTCCAGTTCTGGATTCATCTACTGACACTTCGAAGGAAAAGATTCTCTTATTCGAAGTGCAGTTATAAAATTCAAGTTGCAGACTATGTATGTGCTGCCAGAATCAAAGATAAACCATTTTCATGTTCTGAGTGTAGTTTTAATTCGCAGCATAGAGATTTAATTTTAACCAGCTTTTGATTTTTATTGGAAGAATACTCGTCACATATGAAAACTCGTCACATAAAAATCGGCATAAAATGAGGTCGTAATAAAAAAAATAGGATTCCTACGTATCCCCCCCTCCCTCCCTTCTTAGCGCTTGAAAATCTGCGGTTGAAGTACTTAAATAAGGGGGCGACGAAATTTTCCTTTCCTGGGCGGCTGACACCCACGCCACGCCACTGCATGCAGTGAAATTTTTTCATTTTCCTCGATTTTCCAGGAATTAATGTTTAAAGTGTTTTTTAAGTGAAAACTTCTTTAGCACCGTTGTGATTTGAAACTCGATGAAAGAAAAAAAACGACACGTAAAAGAGTCAATCACATTATTGGATTTAGCCTGCGAGAGAATGAGATAGTATAATTGGTCACCTTTTTGTGCAGTGCTTTGTAGCCTATCGGTCTTTTCTTTGTGCAGTGCTTCTTAAACTCCACACTCTTGTCTACTTTAGTTTTCTGAAGGTTTCACTTCTACCACGCGTGAACTGCACACAATTTTTGAAGTGAAACTTCTTTAGCAGCATTAGTGATTTGGAATTTGAATGAAACGGAAATTACGCATTAGCACCTGCGAAGCATGGCACGTCGCTCATTGGCCGATTTGATTATGATGTCACTTTTAAAGGCTCCTAGGTTGAAATATAAAACGGAAATGACGCTAGGTCCTAGATCTGCGCTCATTGGCTGCTTTGATTATGACCTCACTTTTCAAGGCTTGAAATTGTTTTGGTAAAGTTTCGCTTCTACCGTATGTGAACTGCGCTGAGTTGTTGGTATATTTTTTGGTAAATATTCCACCAACAGCCGTACTTTTATTAGGCACAGATTTTGGAAATTACACTACGTTTCAACTTAATTCCTACAAGAAACAACTAATTACGTTTAGGCTTAAAATTCCATTTTTATTCAAGTTCAAAATTACAAAACAATTCCTTTGCTGCCTTTTTTTTTGTAACATTTGCGCGAGTTTTTTTTTTACATAGTTTACTAAATACTCATGAATTACATGGTTTACCCAAACTAAGAACCTATTTTTTTGTGTGAGTACAGCGCAAGATTCCCAACTGCTCTCAACCGCCTGGAGCCAGTGAGACTACGGCAACCCCAATTGGGGTATGTTGTGAGGCTGAAAGTAGTGGGGAAGGGAAGGAGATGGGGAAGAGAAGAGTGAGGAAGTACCTGGCTGTTTTGTGCATGTAAATAGTTGTTTCTTTTAGTAATTGTAATTCCTATAATCTGTACTTAAAGTGCGGCGGTTAGTTGAATTACTTAATTACTAAGTTAAATTACCTAAGTTGGAATACACAAAAGAAAATTATTTTACAAAATAAAAAAAAATGGCATTGCTCACCATTTGTATGTACTACAGTATAAAAATAATGTATCCATACTAATATTATAAATGCGAAACTGCTCGAGTTTGTTTATGACGCTTTCACGCATTAACCAATAAAAAGACTTTAAAAATTCATTCACCAATAGAAAGCTAAATTATATGCGAAGACTATAGTCTGTATATGATGGCAAGCTCTGGCGTTATGAAATTATAAATATTAATATTTTGTTATACGTTTTCTGTCGCTAACAAAAGCGAGTTTTCGCTAACGTCAGAAAAAAATTGTTTCCATGGAAACGATGTTGATATGTTTGTGGGCTCTAAGCTGGTAGGTACTCAGCCCCCTGGTCAGCTACTGCTCCAGAAAATTCAAATTTTAGAATATGTGTTGTTTTTTTGGGACAAGCTTCTGTTTTGCAATAAATGTCAGATAAGAGTTCCTACATTAAAAATATAATTCGTAACGATTGTAAAGACTGAATAATAAATAGTGTAATTTTTTATTATATTAACAAACTTCCAAATATTTAATTAAAAATAAACATCCTAAATGTTTGTAAGCGCATAAATTCCGAACGAATGAACAAAATTGGATAATTCTTTTTTTCTGTGAGCTATAGCTTTATGAAATTTAGGTGGCAGGCGAGATGTTTGAAAACTGAATGTAAGGGAATGAATGTACGGAATGCGGGAGGGGGAGGGGGTGGGGAGGAGGGGCATAATTGATAAGTTCAACCGCTACAGTAATTTCCCGTAATACCATGTGAGCGAAGCCGCGGGGAAAAGCTAGAAATGTCTAAAAACAATAAATGCACTTTGTAATTGTTTTCAGATCAAGTCGACTCCAGAGTAATCCAGTTAACTCTTCGAATCGTTGGATCAGTGAAAATCCCAAGTATGGAAACATTATGCGACTTTATTGCAAAACTCGTTATCATCTGAAGGTAACTCCAGATGGAAAAGTTTGTGGAACACAAGACGAAAATGATCAATTTGGTAAACTTTATGTTTTTCTCAACTTCCATTTATCCTGTGAAAAATTACCAGTGGAATTATGACGTCCCATATTGTGAATGCATGGCATGTTGTGAGGCTGAGGGTAGTTGTGAACGGAAGGAAAATGGAAGAGGAAAGTACCTGGCTATTCAGATCCAGTCAACATATACGGCTAAAGTGATTTCAATCAACTTTTCAATTCTTGAATGATAGTTTTTCATCAGGGTGATACTGAGAGTATCTTTCATTCTATGTATCTACGAGGGGAGACCCAAAAGTAACGGGACTTGGGTGGTAGAGGGGAGAAGTGGAGGGGGAAGGGGTTTTGTGTGGTAGGCTGCACGGAAACTCTTTCTCAATTAATATGTGAAGCCACGTCGCTGAGACCGTGTGAGACCATGTGTTCGTGCAAAGTTTAATCTTAAGTAAATCAAGATTTTTTCAATTGATAAGTTCAACCGCTACAGTAATTTCCCGTAATACCATGTGAGCGAAGCCGCGGGGAAAAGCTAGAAATGTCTAAAAATAATAAATGCACTTTGTAATACTATAGAAGAAGTGAAGCGAAAATTGCTGGGCATTGCATTGCAATCGGTGAGTTTCAAAATTGTTTTTAACAGTGGAAAAGAAGGTTGGATAATTACATACACTCTAATGGTGAATAAATACTCTGAAATGCATCTTAACGTGACCATATTTTGGTGTAAAAATATTGAAAAATAAAAAAGTTATAAAGAAAGTCCCGTTACTTTTGGGTCCCCCCTCATACTATTACTTGCGTAATTGAAACCCGCAACCTCCGAATTCGTAGTCAAAAACCCTACCCTTTCACCTCTTTTTTTGATGCATTCGTAATTCGAATGTTAAAAAGTTAAAAACTCCAAATGCTTTACAATTTCAGCCATCATGGAAATAGGTTCTGCTGGAACAGCAGGACACATTACAATCCAAGGGAAGGAAAGTAAGTTGTACATAGCGATGGACAGAAAGGGTCGACTGTACGGAGAAGTAAGTTCAAAACATAATTTATTCTATAAAAATAATAATTGGATAATCACTAAAGACAACATTAGCGACTCTCAACCGAAAATTTGAAACAGAAAAGTTACGGTCACATTTAGAAAATGAACCCAGGACCTTACCGGGACGGTGCTCTACCACTGAGCTAATGGGACCCCATCGGTCAAATTTAACTGTATCATACTTTGACTAAGAACCACCAACATAATGCATATTTTTATTGGATGTTATCTTTATGTATGATTGCTAGATTCTTGTCTAAAGCTAAACTAAAACTAAGAGCTATTTAGACAAATTCTGGAAGTCTTGGATAAATTCAACCATTTTTATTTAATGTGCGACATCTATTGACTTTTCTGTAAGTCTAGGATGAATTTTTTTTTTTAAATAAATAATCAGATAATTTGTGTAGCGCCGATAATAGTGCCGGGCGATGGCATATATAATGTGTTCCTTAAAATTTTATTGCGAGTGATAAAAATTATTGTATACAAGATGTACCTTTAACCAATGATTCATAAGTTTATTTGGAGTAAAAAATGTATTTGTCATATTGCTGTCCAGTGACATTAACAAAAAAATTTTATCCAACGCTCAGTCTCGTTCCAGCAGCAGTGGACGGACGAAACTGTTAGAGTTCATCTTGGTACAACCTGTATATACAATAAATGTATTTTTTAATACATTTACATGATGGAATCTAATGTCATAATAATATGTGTAATTTTATAATGAAATCATGTTGCAATCGATTTGATCTGACGTTAGAGAATATATTTTTTATGTTTGACTTTTAACTTGCGATTAACAGTTTTTTTTTTCTGTAAACAAAGCGAAATTAAAAATCTAAACTAGTCCCAGCGAGAGCTCATCCAAAAGTTCGTCTTCTTCCTTCTCATGCATCTTGTTTGAAAACGAAAAAGACAGAAGATACTAGAACGATAACCCCACGTACAATCTCTCGATAGGACTAGAATAATAATGGGCATTAAAAGTAGCACCAAATAATTGTGTTAAAATATGCATTAATATGTATTAATTAATTATGACTCGCAATTAAATTTATTACAGTGTATAATATTTGCTAACGTGGATTAACACACTTCCGCCAGAAAGGATAGTTCCTCCCAAAGATATTGAAATAGAAGGAGATACTTCCGCCCGACTGTCAGCGGATTACATATCTAATGGTGCTAGTTAGAATATGGAATTTAGTTGATTTTTCAAAGGTGTGCAGTAGTATTGATTAAAAATATCAGCGACACCAGGAGGCACAGTCCCACCCAGTAAAAACTAACGATAGCACATCTCCTTATATTTCAATAGCTTTGGTTCTACCCTTTACTTGATGGCGGGAAAGGCATTGGTATCTCATAATATACTTTATGTATAAGCATAATGCGTTACATGAATATTGTATACTAATCTTCTGTAAGAGTCCCAACTATATGTATTAAAAATGTGATACAAATCTATCCCATATTCTTATCTATCTATCTTTTGTGTGGAAGAGTATTTAATCAGTGGGAAAACTAAATTAAACTTTTTTTTGATTTGCGCCAAAGCGAAAACCAAATTTTTTGTAATGTACAAAATACGGTGACCGGACAGCAAAGTACAACTTTATCACTTTTTGAAAAGTCACTAAAAGCGATGAAAAAAACTTGGTTAAAAACTAAATTACGTTAAGTTATGGCCTATTTAAAAAAAAATTCATGACTCTTAATGTCTTTTCTAAGGGGTGCTGAAAGGCCACTTTGTTGAGTTTTCGTGGAACCATAAAATACATACTTTTTTTAGATAGTGTTTTATATTATTTTATTTACTAAAACATCACTAAATGGCCCAACACTGACTTTAGTTTATGGAGTTGTATTTAGTAGGCTTTAATTTCAAACAAATAAAATAGTTCCGGTGTGGTGAGAACTATTAAAAAAATATTCGTTCAAATGCGTATACTATGTATTTTCAATGATTTAGCGCTTTGAAATAAAAATAAAAACATTTTCTCGACTGGGACCCTGTTTTAGCCCTTGTGAAGTGTAGAAGTAAATGTAATAATATAATATCTAGCACTAATTGAAAATTTCCATATATTTTTAGGCTAACAAAAACAAGCCACAGACAGTATGGCTAGAAGAATTGATTGGTTCGTATACAACTTATATGTCCCGAAACTATGCCCACCTGGGCTGGTTCATGGGAATTAAGAAGTCTGGAAAACCTAAGAAGGGCGCGAAGACTGGCTGGGGGCAGAGGGCCACGCAGTTTCTTCCGCGGCGCTTCACATAGAATCTATTTATTACCACATAAAATTAATTAGTATTATTATACACAGTATTTCTCCTTGACAGATAAATATATATGTAAAAGGTTAATAGGCGCTTTTAATGTTCCCACGTTTACGGAACGGCGAAGGTACAAAAAGTCAATAAATATACGTTTCTTTTCACAATAATGCTGCAGCTCTTTCTTACACATTAAATAATGGTTAGACAAAAGATGAGACACACATGAAATAGACATACGTACATTGTGTGTCTCATCTTTTTTTTCACCATTATTTAATATGTAAGAAAGAAAGAAAGAACTGCAGCATTATTGTGATAAGAAACATAGGTTTATTGCCTTTTTTGTATTGTCGCCGTTCTGTAAAAGTGGTAATATTAAAAGCGCCTATTGCATGTTTCGTACACATAATGGAATTTTTTTTTTCTTTTTTAACAGTGAATTTTATATGCATATAAGCTTAGTATTCCATACGTACCTAAAAGCTTTGTTTTTATTAAAATGTATTTGCCAATACCTTCAGACAAGTAGCCATGTGGCAGCTTTGCAGGACCACCTTTTTTAATTTTTGTAAATCCTGTATTACCTACGTCTTAAATAATTTATATTTTAAATATTTATATATGCAGGAATATTTTAGAAAATAATTACCCATAAGTGCTATCTTCTAGGAAAGTATTATGTAAAGTATTGTATAGTTAAGTATTTTCAAATTGAGTCCTAATCATGGTCTGCGCAAGCACAATTGGAACAATTCGCTCCGAGCGCCGACTTGAAAAGAAGCCAAGGCGCTGATAATAACATAACACCTAACAGCCCTTGAGGTTTTTACTAGTGGCAGGCGCCGTTTGACTCAGGGCCGACCCTCATCTTAATCGCCAATGAATCAAGCAATTTTACAGAAGATTGTGAGCACCATTTTGATGTAACTATATTATTTTATTTAACTTGATAATAAATTAAATAATACATTAAATTTGTTCAAAGGGGAAATTTTTTAAAATAGTTAGGACTCTATAGAATTTATAATTTTTTTTAGTAAGTAAGTATAGAATATTTATGACTTTTTAGACTAAGATTCTCTTTTTTCCCCTATTCTCCCAACTTTTCATGTAGGAATGATGTCAAATTAATATATTTTCAGAAAATAATTATTAGGTACTTACTACATACTTACCGCCTAATAGATATAAATATATTTTTTAGAATGTGAAAAAGATTATAATCATCAATAATTCTAATATAGGATCAGTCTGAGTGTGATAATAATTCTGTCTAAATAAATCGGATTTGTTATGAATTATATTAATTGTCATTTTCAAAATTGGAACTGATGTGGCAAGAATTTAGTTTATCCCATGATTTTTCACTCGCTACTAATATAATATTTTTTTACCAGAAAATTATTTTATATCTATATTTGAAATGGGTATTTGTTTAAATTTCTTACCTTACAAGGATCGGCACTTTTACCATTTCAAGAAAGTGTTGTTAATTACTAACTAAATAACTAGATTTGCTAACATAATATCCCATGATTTTCATGGATCTGCTGAACGATTCTTCTAATATAGGTACCAAAATAAAAATAAATATTATTATATGTAACACGTAATTATTATAATTTATGTTAATTTGCATTCAATAAGCTATATTTTGAAATAAATACAAATGTATCTAAATAAAACAACAGATCTAACATCAACATTGTATTTTATTACATAAGTAGACACAAAATATATTTTTGATATACCATAACATGTACACAGTGTGTTCTCTAATTTCCAGTTCTTTTATGAAAATTTTCACCTTATTAAGAATAACCAAAAATTATACTTGCTTATAGCCTATCCTTATTCTTTGGAATGATTTATCAGATTCATTGGAAATATACTATGATAAATAATTCACTGTTTTGGCCCCGTCATTGTTTTAACTACCAATTGAAATGGCTTCCTCAGCAGAAGCCAAAACTTTCACGTAGTTTAGCAATAAACAGAGAAAATACTGATATTTAGAATGCACCCATCAAAGCAAATTTCTTATCACCACAATTTTGAATATTATCGAGTACCAAAAATCTCCAAAATATCCATAAAGGATCATGGATAATATACTATGATATAGGTTAAAAAATTTAAATGCCTAATTTAAGAATCACACAACATAGCGCAACTTCCCTCAGAAAATGTTAGTAAATAATGAAGGTGATAATAAAATGGAATGCTTGTATGTTAGAGTTTTGCAATACTCTCAATTCAGTCTTTTTAAACGAACGGGACATTATGTTGGAATTTTTTTTAAAAGGCAATAATTATTGTTTGCAATTTCGTTTGAAATACAGGGTGAAAGTTTTATATGAACACCTTCCAAAAATAAATCGAATTTGTAATTTTTAAAGATCAACATCATGGTGCCTGCAAACGAGAGACTTTAGTGGCGGCGAAAGTTGGAAAACTATTCCAAAATTCATAGAAATTCAAAAAAAGTTGTGTGCATGTACCGTATAAATATACCACAGTGGATTTTTACACTCAAAACTAAAGTCTCTCATCTGCAGGAGTCAGAACACATTTTCATACAAGATGCTTTAAATCCTAAGATTTATAGTATAGACCTGTTTATAAGCATAACTTGTTCTGATAAGATAGTGAATTTTAGCCCGCCTTGAGATTCATTGGAAGGGTCCACCATTGGCCACCTCAAAAGATAATGCTTACTAACTGGAAAAAAAGCAGCGCTTTAGGCTTTATATTCTAGACAACACATCATATAATTTATTGTAACACAGTTTGTCACAGTCAAGTTCAATGGATGTTTAGTGACATGGTTATTCTGAAATCGGCTTTAGTGCATACAAATATTTACTTAACAAAAACAGATGAAAATCTTAAGCAATTTTCAACAGTGCATTAAAATAATCCCTAACTCAAAACATTTATTTAGAAGCAAAAACAAACTCTCATTATTCAATGCACAGTAACAACATATCACTCACAAAGTTCAAACTTAACGATTAACCGAACCCAACACCTAGACAAGATGTCGTATTTTTCAACATCTATTATTGCATTAGTACTATTCTTCTTCTACCTAGCTTATTATTGTCTAATCCTTGGGGTTTAAAACCCTCAATCTTTGCCGGGACTAAGTTCCAGCTAACCTTTCTAGACCAACATTATTTAACATTTAAAAAAATAATAAATAATTACTTGCCGAATATGTGCCTAGCACAAACCATTCTAAACAGAATTAATCACTTTATACGTTGTTCATGCTTAAAAAATCAAACTACAGCCATGCTATGATAATAAAACATTTGAGCAATAAAAAGTTAAGTTTTAAGTAAAATCTTTGCAAAGTATTTATAATAATATGTATAAAGTTTACAAATTATATAAAACTAAAATGTCTGTTTAAAAAATTATCTGATTCAACAAGAACCATAATATTACGCAAACAAAATCATAATAATAAAAAGTATTGTACATGAAACAGATTTTTTTTATAAAATTGGATACAAAGATAACTTTTTTTAAGAAAAAAAAAGTTATACATAGTTACATCGGTAAAAATAGTGGTAGGATTATTTAAGGGCAAGAACAGAGGCACTATTATACATTTAAACAAGTATAATAATATGCTACATATTATATATGGTAAGAAAATAGTTTTTACTTCTAAAAATCATTCTATGGTTTGTTTTACAATATCGTATTAAGCACAAGAAATTCATAAACTAGAATATAATATTATTTGATCGAATCATTAAAGTGGATCGACATTGTAATGACGATAGCGTATATAAATACGGAGTTTTGTTGATTTTGTTGAAACTCCAAAAAACCCCTAAATGAAATATTCTCACATTTTTACAAAGGAAAGGAACTTCTGAAAACAAGACATTTATGGTGTTCCTAGAACTTTGCTTCAGGACTATTGGATAGCAGTTCAGTATCATCTAATCTCTAAGCTCAAAACAATGTTCAAAGGACAAAAATTTCAGAGCAAGGAGGAAGTCATTGTCGCTGTAAGTGGGTATTTTCATTAGCTCAATGGATTGCACCATAAAGTTGGCATTACTGCGTTAGAGTACCTTTATGAAAAATTTATTAGTCTTCATGGAGATTATGTTGAGAAATAAAAGCAAAGGAAATGATGTTTTCTTTGTCAGGCCGGAAACTTTTCACCTCGCCCTCTTATTGCCATTTCAACATCGAGATAATCATACACTATTTTTATAATACTTAGATTTTATAATATAAATAAAAATTTTCCTTGACCACTATTCAAAATATGTGCACAGACAATTATGTTATGCAAATAAAGAAAGGAGGCGTTTTAGTACAGATGTCGCCGATATTTGCAGCCCTCACTTTTCTTTTCGAAAGTCGCTCACTGAACCTCTCCCTCTTTTCTTTCCTCCCTCTTCTCACAGGACAAGATCACAGAACCTTTTTTGACGTGATAACGTCCTATAAATCGATGAACGCCGGCTGCACTCACGAAAAAGCATGACTCATTGTCACGTTTCACCTGAGCCGAGCGTGCAAGCGAGAGTGCGGAACAAGCGATAGATAGGCACGATCGGCCTAAGCATTCGACTTGCGACTGTAAAATTCTATGTAAAAGTTTTCTTATGACATTATCACGTAAAATTATTGTCCGTAAACCGACTTTACAGACAACCATTTTTTTTTTTTAAATAAGTAGTGATCAAACTACAACATTATTGTCAGCACGTATTTCATTTATGTTATATATTATAATATTTATCTTCATTTTGATAATTGTGGTAGAGATCCCATCTTTTAAGATTGTTATTAAGTGGCAGCTATTATATATGTGTAGATAATATTAGTATCCAATTGCATCATTAAAAACATTCGCTGCCGATCACTCTCTTAGGAGTTGCTTCGTTGTCTTGCCAGGTGTCCTTCATTCCCTTATGTGGACTAAGGCAAAATCAACTATACGCTGCCATGGTGCTTCCGGCATCCGTCGCGAGCTGTTGTTTTACAAATTAATGCCAAAGCACTATGTTGGAACTTTGTGGAAATTTTTTGCGACAGATGGTTTTTTACATTACAGTGAAACCCTCTTAAGAAGTTCTCTCTTAAGACGTTTCGTGGCTTAAGAAGTTTGGTTTTTTTGGTCCCTCAGCTTAAAATTGGCCCAATTTTTCCCACATACAAGGTTTTCCTGCTTAAGAAGTTTGTTTTTTCCAGTCCCTTGGAAAACTTCTTAAGAGGGTTTCACTGTATTTGCATTTTATTACTTTCATTCAGTGGACGAAAATATAAAAAAATGGTGGCATATGTCCATCTTACAGAGTACAAACCAGCAGCGAATGTGTTAAGCATTCAAAAACATAAAACAAACATTTAAAAAATTAAGAAAATGACCAATAAAAAATGTTCTACAATGTTAATTTTAAAGCGTTATGCGTTTTTAAGCTCATTTTGTAAGTACATCAAGTAAGTATGTAAATGACTATTTAAGATATTTACTTTATGATATTACAGAAAACATACTAAAATCTAATGATTTTGCTGGTATAAATGTTTTCTTAGCTACATTATATTATTTCATAATTTAAAAAGTTCAATAAATACTTAAAAAAAAAAAAACAAGTAAAACAATTTGTAAAATATGTAAACATGATATGTTTATCGGATTTACATTTTCTCGAAAGCATTTAATACGGGCTTCATATTTAAATATTTTTTTTTAAGTGTACTGTTTAAAAAAAAAATTCACTACATATCAAAAGTAAAAAAAATCACATTTTTGAGTTGTTAATTGGTTTTAACATAATTAATTAAGCAAAAAAAACCACATAAAAAATAAACGATTCCATAAAAATAAATCTAATCTATTGATAAATAAGAAATAACAGCTATTATAAAAAACAAACAAATCTAATCTATGGAAATAAATAAATAATAAAATTTTCTATGTATGTACGCGAGTAAATTGGCCTACACTATAAGTCACATTTTAATGATTTTTAAACATTAAATGTAATTTGCAGCCCTAATTTGAAAATTGTGCTGATATATCCATAATTCACTGAGTCCTGCCCATCAATGGTTTCATCTCCACCTGAAAATAGAAATCAGAATCATAAAATGTGAAAAAATGCAAATATAATTACGAAATACGGTGAAACTCTTTTAAGAAGTTTTCCAAGGGACCGAAAGAAAAAAATGTTTTAAGCGGGAAAATTTTAAATGTGGGATAAGTTGGGCCGTTCAGTCTCCAAGGGACCAAAAAAACCAAACTCTCAAGCATGAAACTTCATAAGCATGAAAACTTCTGAAAACTTCTCACGAGGGTTTCACCATATTGTGTTAATTCAGACCTGGAGATATAGCACAGACACCTAAACTTTTTTGGCCAAAGGTTTTTATCAATATTATCAGTGACTGGTCAACTCACAAGCACATCTGCAAATCATCATACATTTGACAGTCAACATCGACTACAATATGTAAGTTTATTGAACCCGTTCACTCACTTCCATTGGTAGATAAAGTTTTTTACAAGTCAATAAACTAATCCTGTGTCTATCGCGATTGATTGAGAATCACTTTGATCCAATCACGAACCACCCACAATTAATTGAGTCCAAAAAGATTCAATCTGTGTCTATCGCGATTGATTGAGAATCACTTTGATCCAATCACGAACCATCCACAATTAATTGAGTCCAAAAAGATTCAATCTGTCAGCTCAGCACCCATGACTGATCATCTCACGGGTGTTCACACGTGACTGGAACAGAGATCTGTAATGCTGGTCGAACCGGAACCTGCGAAATGCTTATTATCTTTGTTTATTACTTATTCCTAAAAACCGGTTCGTCTAAATATTTTTGTTGTATTTCAAAGGTTTCTCATTATAAAAATTCCAAAAGAAACGAGTTTGAGACTCGAGTTTCCTGCTCCACAAAATTTATACATTTACAGTCTATGTCAACAATACAAGACGCTTCAAAATCTATTCCATCTTTTTATGGTCTATGTCAAAAATGTTAACAAAAAAAAAATGAAGACATCATTTTGGTTGTATCGACAGTTATTCGTGATATCATAGGTAATTACTTAAACGACTATCGGTAAAAAAAAACAAATGACAAATGTCTAAAACAATGTATAAAATTGGTATTGCAACGTGATTTGACTTTTCTTAAGAGCTCGATGATAGATAAATTGTGTCAGTGCTGTCTTTGTAGTGTGCTTTTTTTTCCCGGTTTTGATATATTAAGCAGTTTGGGTATGCTAGCGATCAGTGGCGTGCACAGAGTTTTTGACCAGAGTAGGCAGTAGGAAAACCTGTGTAAAATTAATATATTCATATTAGATAACCGAGATAACCATTGTTTTTTAAGTTACTTAAACACACATTATTTTCTTCACTACAACAATTTTCACAGGTTAAAATTTCCATATTTTATCAGATAATTCGCAATTAAAGTACGACAAACATTTTTGAAGAGACAATTTGCATTTATGAAAGACAACTATTTGATAGTAATAGATATCTAACAACAGATCTCACTGTCGTCACTGATTGCTATTTGGTAATTTTTTTCAAGAAAGCACTGCCTAATACTAACAAAAAAAAATCATGGAAGCAAATTCAAAACGACAGTTCTAATGTGCTCTGTGCATTTCGTAAACATTGATATTATATCTTGTACGAAGTTAGCTCTACGCAGAAATAATTCCTGCTTAGGCCGCATTTTAGTGAGGCAGTCAGATGGCGCGCGTGAAGTTTCTAGTTACAGTTTATGCCATGTTTGTGGTATGTCGTTTGATATGGCGCTCGCGTTGTTTCGAGCTCTTGAATGTATTTTTTTTTAGAAATAATTTAATAAATTGTCATATTATTTACGTGCTTATGTTTTACAAATACGGTAGGGTAGGCAGTGCTTATGTGCCTATATGGAGTGCACGCCCCTGCTAGCGATATTGATACACTTAAAAGCTAATTAATCACATTGATTTTGCTTAGTTGTCGACATGGCTGTGCTAGACCCCCGGGAATGCCTTAATGGGATGTTTATGAAACTGTTGAACGGTGTAATATTATCTTCTTCAAGTATGTTTTTTAGCTTGGATGTTACTCTTCGAAACAGAAAATTATTTACGATTCACATACGTTCCACCCATTCATTCGTACTTATCAGCCATACAAATTTGTTGTTAGAAGTCTTGCACCTTCAGCATACGGTTTTGAGTTAGAGTGGTTAGGTTAGGTTACTATGAAGATGGCCGACCCCTGAAGAGCGATAGAAGTAAATACCGATAGATAGATAGAGCGATACCTTGCGTACCTGCATACCCAAAATAAATTTTAACATACTTAGGGCGAAATAAATCAAAAATTTTCTAATATTGAAATTCTTTTATGAACAGATGATCAATTTTATCGGCCTGTACTGGGTTAGGAGTCGAAGGGTCGTGTTAATTGGCTTTATCAGTTTTCTTTATAATCGTTATTGACCACACTTCTCTGTTTTCTGTTCATGGACCGTTCTTGGTTAACCAGATAAATATTGGTTAATAATAAACCTGATATAATGTTATTCATGCAACCGTAAGCATCCAAGTATTGTGGTTTTAATTTAACACTTTTAAAATGAGATTATAATATTATACGCTGAAATTCCAAATTTAAGATTATTAATTATTTATCAAGAACAGAAAAATTTATTAGAGAATATTGAAAATAAAAAGATATTCGATAAAAACAATAATATAATTAATCTTCACAAAGGTGTTCTTCAAATGCATACTTACTTACCAATTTGAAGTAAAACTTTTTTGCATATAACAACCATCTGTGAAATCATCTTTACAAAATAAATAAATAAACATAAAATATAAATAATAAAAAAATAACAAATAATGCCAAACTAAAAAATATATGTCTGGGGCCTATTTCTAAACTAGTCACACAAACAAGCATTTTAGTGGAAAGGGCTACAATTATATATATATATATATATTTGAGTTACGCTATTAATGATTGACTTCTGGACGAAGATGGAATGTCCGATTAAAACGGTAGGGAGTAACTAATATTTAAATGTTACTGGAAAAGGTAAAAGCAATATAAAGAGACATGATCACTTAGCGATCGCTTAGATGTATGGGGAACTCTAGCGATTCCTTTGGGAGACATGTGATTTAGTTAATGATAATTTTTATTGAAAGTTGAAGAATGCAATATTAATTTGGTGGAGACATAATAAATTACTAATCAGAACTCTAAAAAGACTAGAAGAGAAATTGCCCCTGATATTTTGAAAAAATTAAAAAAAAAAATTATCATAAATAAGATTTGATAATAATAAATAATTATAATAAAATAAACACTTAATACTTTAGTTTACCTTTAAAACGAGCAAATAACTAATAAGGTTTAAGCAATAAGTTGAGCAATATCTTATAAAACAACAAGAAGTATAGTACACGCCAAACTTAAAGTATTTTCAAATATTATACGTCACAGGTACATCCCGAATGAAATGACGAAAACGGTGATTATTCCCATAATCAAATCAACAAATCTTGATCCATCCGTGATTAATAACTACCGACCAATTTCACTCTCAACCACAGTGGCAAGATTATTTGAAAAAATTTTATCTACTGTCGTTACAGATCAGCTAAAAACAGCGGATAATCAGTTTGGATTCAAATCTGCACTATCAACATCTATGGCAATATATTCCCTAAAAGAAACTATCAGTTATTATAAACTAAGGGAAACGCCAATCTATACCTGCTTTCTAGATCTAAGCAAAGCATTTGACCGTGTATGTCATAATAAACTGTGGGAAAAACTAAGGAAAAGAGCAGTTTCGGAAGATGTTATAGCGATTCTTTCAATTTGGCACACGCAACAAGAAAATATTGTGAAATGGTCTGGGGAGTTTTCTAACCCATTCCATTTGAAAAGTGGCGTAAGGCAAGGAGGAAGTATGTCTCCGGTTCTGTTCAATATATACACCGATGAGCTTATTCAAAAACTTAACGCCACGAAAATAGGCTGCCATGTACACGGAGTGTGTGTAAATAACATTAACTATGCAGATGATATGGTTCTTCTTGCACCGTCACTAAGCGCTTTAAAGAAACTACTCAAAATTTGTGAAGACTTTGCAAAAAGCCATAACCTTTTATATAACACCACAAAGTCAGTAGTTATGGTTTTTAAATCTAAAAATGAAATATTCCAAACACCCTCAGTACTGCTAGATGAAAGAAATATTAATGTTAATCACAGCGTTAAATACCTGGGACACATCATCACAGACGACCTCAAAGATATCGAGGATATGGAAAGGCAGAGAAGAGCCATATCAGTTAGAGCGAGTATGCTATCAAGACGTTTTTACTTTTGCAGTCCAAAAGTAAAAAGAATACTTTTCAACGCTTTCTGTACCTCTCTGTACACATCAGAACTATGGGTCAACTACACTACATCCCAATGGCATAAGTTAAAGGTTGCTTATAACAACGCTTATCGCCAACTTTTCCGCCTACCAAGATACTGCAGTGCTACGGAAATGTTCCTAGAGGGACGAGTACACACCTTCCGAGCACTTCTCCGCCACCGTATGGGAAGCTTATGGCGTAGACTGGACCAATCGAAGAATGCGATCATCACCGCCATGACTGCCTGGATGGAGTCCCCCCTGATGGCCCTCTGGAGGCGGGAGACGATGAAATATCCTCCGTAAACAGATGCATGAATTCATCTTAGTGTTTACTATTTTTTTCAATTTCATTTCTCATGTTTTTCATGCTTATTCGTTTTTTTTATATTTATTTTATCTATGTGCCTTAACCTATTATTTGTCTAAATTGCTTCTGTTATTTCAAAATATGGAATGTATTGCATTGCACTACCCCTGCATACATTCTGGAATAAACTATTATTATTATTATTATTATTATTATTAAAGGCCGACCTGAACTTGATACGATCCAATCTCGCGCAGTCACTTTACTGACTACAATGACCGAAAGAGAAAGACACGTAAAACATATGTGCGACAGAGAAAGGCATGGGCGGGGAGGCAAGCCGCTTTTCTGACCCTAAACTGCCTATTGCAACGATTTCTGTATCAACATCAGGTCAGAATTAAGTTTTGAGTGTACTACATAGATTATATAATGTGTATCAGAATACTGAGAATTCTGAAAAAAATAACTTGTAATTATCCTTTACCAAAAGTATTTTCCATAACTTTCTGAGAGAAAGATGTGGCTCAACGACGAATGCTGGGAAACCCATTCAAACTAATAGATAAATAAAAGTAATAAAATACATACCTCCATAAATGATAGGATCCACTCAAATTTTCAAAAAATTACACAAAAGCAAAAAACCCATCCCATTATAAAAATTATAAAACCAAACAATCAATAAAGTAGTAATAGCAGTCCATAAAGTAGATAAACCGGTGCCGAAAAATAACTCAGGGTGCTTAGCTTTCTGGTGCCATCTACAAAAAAGGATAACTATCAAACAAATGCAAAAAAATAAAACAATTAAAAATCGTGAATAAATAAAACCAAAAACCAAAAAGGTGACCAAAAATTAGGTCATTTGTTTAAAAAACACAAACTTTTACATTCATGCAAAAAGCCACGATTATCCAAAATACAATAAATTAGCTGTTTCTCAATTTTTTAAAGAATTATTTCTTTATATCATTGAAGAAGAAGATAACACTTATAATCCAAATGAAAATATGAAAGAGAACAAGACACAGAAAAAGTCTGGGTTCGAATCCCAGTTGTGACCATTGTCTTTTTCTATTTTTCTGTGTCTTGTTCTCTTTCATATTTTTCATCAGAAGATTATAAGATAACACTTGTAATCTTCTTCTTCAATGATATATTACGTTGATGGGAATAATTTCTTACAATCAAACTGATTGATCAGTTTCGTAAGATTTGTAAAATAAAATATTGTAAAATTAAAACTGAATAAACATATTTAAAAAAAAAAAAAACCTTCAAAAGTTATAAAAAGAGAGTTTTTCTTATAAAAAAATTGAATTATTTCTTTAATTGGTACAACATTGTACCTATTCAAACAGTGGAATTATTTTTGAGATGCAGCTAATTTATATAAGCGAAATAAAGCAGATTTTTACAACAAACATTGAGATGCACACAAAAAAGCACAATATGAGTAGTAGACTATGTTCCGTCTAAGGTGTGCGTGTGTGCGGCCGCACATTTGTTGAAAACACGTTACATGAATTGAACAAAAACTTTATGAATTAGCCCTTGTTTGTAGGTCTTTGTGTTATTTTGTTTGTATTTTAATTTGTTGCTTCTACAGAAGTGTAAACAGAGTTTCCATCTCTTTTTACTATGACGTTTCATTGTTATGTACCTGAGAAACAAGGCATAGTATCCTTCCGAGGCGACACATAATTTCAAGATAAATTCATCAGTCGAAGTTTGTTAGCCTTACCCCATTTCGTCATGAGCCGGTAAGGAATCGGCCTAAACCAGAATAAATAAATTGCATATTATATAGATAACAGTAGCTACACAAGTAACCGTAGTTAATTAATACTAATGTATCACCAATTGAGCCCTTATGCAAAAAAAAAAGCGTCATCAAGACACCATTATTTTTGTGCAGATCCATGAATTCAACTACATTCACAGCAAAAAGCATTTCAAAGTCTTAACCAATAGATGACAGCACAAGGCCTATGGTGACGACCGGTAGCACGCTCTTAATACAAGTCAGCTATTACTTAATTGAAACTGACAGTTTGTGCAATTGGCAGTTGGCATATTTGTCATTATTATGGTAAATTTTTTTTCAGTATTGTGTCATTTGTTGTGACGTATCTGGAATTCTTAATTTAAAAATTTTACAGATTAATAGAAAAATGAAAAAGTGCCAAAATAGCAAAATGAAAAAATGCCAAAATAGCAAAATGAAAAAAATATTGATTTGTGGAAAAATGGTATCATTTTATTTTATGTGTATTGTAATTTTTGTACTCAAAACTTAGAAATGAATATATGTATAAATAAATAAATACATAGAACGTGATGTCTATTAATTGAAATATCTTATATACATTTATTTGAACTGTAAGTACATGTGTAAAATTCATCTCTCATCTCATCTCAGAACCCACTTTTTCACATAAAGCTGTTTTTCTGCCTAAGGGCTCAAGTATTAACCTACTGGACTTCAATATAAAGGAATATTAGCGGTTAAGAAAATAGTATTTTTCTCCAGCATAAGTATTTTTAAAACGTTAATATTTATTTTGTGGTTCATTAACTTGATTATTTCATTTTATCCATGCATGAATGTACGTATTTGTGCCTTATTTTTATTTAATATCTTGCACAGATATGTTGATGTGTTGCACACAAATGAAAAAATTAAAGGGAACATTGATAGTAGCTATACTTCATTAAAAATCATTGCCCAACATTTTATTTTTTGCTCGGTTATGAAGATATGTAAAACAATTTCTGTTTGTGTTATCTGTCAAGAAAAATCCTAATATGTGAAAAGAAATGGAAAAAGGAGATAAGTAGTTTTTTGCTGTGTTGTATTTAAAATGTACAACGGAAAAATAACAAGTGTATGAATAGTATTTCATTTGACATGAAAATGTTTCGATCTCCGACCCAAATTGAGTATCCCTGTTATCAAACCCAAGGCCATAATTATAAAAATATTTGATTGAAACTTATTTTAAAAATTGCAAACACTATTTGTTGAGACCGAGTTGCATAATTGAATTATCACATAGTAATTACACAGGACCGGAGTATATTCCTACGACAAACCTAGGTTATAAACCTTCATCTTGTTATTTGTGAAGGCAATTGGTAATAGCTACATTGTAACTCCTCTTTCTGATATATGCCTCGTTCAAAAGAAAGATAAAGAGTTTACAACGGAGCTATCGGCGTTACGTCTTTACAAGTAATTAATATATTAACATAGAAGGTTCGTAACCAATGTTTGTCTCATAAGATGCTTTATAAGCACCTTGGAAAAAGATAAACTTAATTGGACTGACAATGTATTATTTGCGTAACAAAAGAATCTACTTTTATTAATCAAGTGTCTAAGTGGGACAACACAATGCATGCTAAAGTTGTAAAACATTAAATAGAAAATACATAGAAGATAACTTACAGGTACGTTTGTGTTGGCAATTTTTTGGTCATTCTGCTTTTTGATTTTGGATGATAAAAGCGGTGTGAACAAATCTGGGTTCGGCAGGTTATCACGCAGAGATTTATCGAGGTCATCAATTGTAGTACCATTATCGTTGGATTTTGTAAATATGTGTTCTTCGCTGACAGATTTCTCCCAGCTATTTCCATAAGTCTTAGGGGATATTTTGAACAGTATGAAGGAAGCAATATATCCTACTAGCAATGTTATTAGGAAGCCAAGGACTCCCGACCACATGTACGACAATCGGTATAGGTAAAAGTAGTCACTGGAAAAAAAGTTTTATGTTATAATATGTATTACAAATATGTACACAATTTGGAATTTTATAATACGTAGGTACTCAGATCCGACCCTGAACCAAACGGCGCCTGGCGCTAGTAAAATCTAAAGATCGCTGTATTAGGTAATTATCAGTGCCTTGGCTTGGTGCCTTAGCAAGTCGGTGCCCAATTGCGCCTACACAAGACTGACCCTGAATACCCTGAGTAACTAGGATCCGGATTTGGTTTAGTTGTTTCAAGTTTAGTTAGTTTAGTTAGTAAGTGAAAGGTCTACATTTATTAAAACATGCTAATATACATATTATAGATCTGAAAGTTAAATTTAAAATATGGAGTAGAACAGAGAAACTTAAAAATTTCTTACACTGATTTGTCAACGGAAAAATGAAAAAAAAAGTATGATATTATCAAAAAGTGACCAAGTTTAAAAAAGGTATTATGGTTGAGTGGGTTTCTAAATATTTTTAACATGTTAAGCATGTACATGATACATTAGAGTACACGTTTTTTATTCTTCTGAAAAACTCTTCTGAACTCTTCTGAAAAATTTTTTTTACAGCAGGTAACTAATTTTTTGTACATTCAGGGCCGTCTGTTTCAACAGAAAGTTAAATCGTGTCCTAAAGTTAAATTTTAACTGTCTTTTAAAGTAACGAGGACGTTAAATTGGACCGCGCGCTGTTTCAAGTGTATTTTCGCTAAAGTTATAGTTGTCAGTGTGGCCATTCTAAAAAGCAGAATATTCCCCGGAATTACGTGAAAAAATGCACCGCATTATTTTTTGGTGCGGCCACACCATAAACTGAATATCAGAGGAACTGTCAAAACGTCCGCCGCATTTTGTTTCCCGTTCTTCGTTAATTCAACTATAAATATGGCAGAATATGTAAATAAGTACAACTATGTTGTTTTACTTGTTTAATGACATGGCTTTAATATACGTTCTGTTAATATGATTACATTTTATTATTACAGAGTCAAGGCCAGCAATTTCTCGGACAAAAAAAATCTCGAAGTTGAATGAATTGGTGGCGAATTTACCTTCCAGTAGTTATAATGTGTCCTTGCATTTGATGCGTAACAAATTTGACGCCAAAAATTCGGGATCGTCCCAAATGACCATATTATTGATGCGGGGTCAAAATGTTTTTGGATTTCGCTGCAAGACATATTGAATGAGAAATTCATCATCTTTTACAATATTATCATGATTACTGAATGTTTAAGAGCGCAATTTCGTAGCTTCCCTCGAACAGAACTGTCAAATATGCCAATATGGCGGAGTAACTCTAGAGTAACTATCGGTTTTCGGAAAGTTAATACAAAAGTTAAAAGTAACGTAAAACAAGCAGTCAAATTGATTGAAAAACGCATTTCGGTGAAATTTAACTTAAGTAACTGCTTTTTGTTTTACTTTTACTGTAGTAAGCGTTGAAACAGACGGCCCTTAATTTGTTATATTTATAGACATCTATATGTATATAATTTTTATTTACCAACTTTGAAAGAAATTATTGTTTATCATATTTTTATTCTCATTAACTAAGTAGTTAACATATTCAGCCAATTAAACAAAAATTGTAGTACATGGATGCATTTTACTTACAAGTCGTCAAACAAATTAATGACAGATCTTGGTAACGTGACCTTTGAACACCATAAACATTTGTCAATCTTTATAAAGCCAAACCGAAATCAAACAATGCACTGTTGTGCTGAAGAGTATATATGTACATCTGCGTGTACATCATTTCGAGAAATGAAATGTCACTATAATAAATGGCTTAATTATCAAAAGCATTTGACTTATTAACATTGTAATATTACGTAGTACTTAACATTTCACTAAGCGTTTTGCGCTGTCCAAATAATGAGTAATGATAAGGTGGTAGAGATTACCTATTATCATTTGGAGTGGCCTTGGAAACGAGGATGTGTTCCGTTGAGCTAGAAATGGTGGAGTTTGAGTTGCAGCCTTCAATGCTTGTCGGCAAGTAGGGTGGCGGTGGCTTAGGCCCGCCAAACCCAATCCAAAGAGAGTTTGCCAGTCCAAAGAGGAATCCAATGATTGAACCCTACAAAATTAAAGAATGATAAATTATAAAAAATTGTTTACGTAAAAAAAGGGGATATAATAATATTTATTTAAGCTAGAAAAACAGCTTTATTGAGACATGTGAGAAGTTTGGTTTCTTCAGTCTCTTCATTAATAACATTTTTAAATGATTAATTTATTCCTCTTTTTTTCTTTGTATTGCCACATAAAAGGTATTTTTCTGACCTGGTTTCACTATATTTTTAATTTGTAGAAAAATAGGAGTTCATTTAAGTTAGGTAGAAAAATAATAAAGTGTAAAAATAAAAATAATAAGATGAAAAATAATATATGTACCACTTCGTTTGCTCTTAATGTAAACATCCCCAAAGTGAATATTCCGAAGAGTGGTCCACCCACAACTCCAAAGATAGTTAGTGCAGATTGCAAGACACCTCCTAAATATTGCGCAATGAATGCTATGGACAAGCATATAAGTCCGTAGATACAAGCCATCACTTTTGACTGAAGTGCTGTTTTGTCTTCAGGAAGGGGTTTCTTCTGGAACCGTTGATAAAGGGGCTGGCGACAGATAGTAAAAGAAAACAGTAATAAGTACAGGAATTAATAATAAAAGCAATTCGCATTTTGGTACGTTTGCAAAACCAAAATATATTAAATAGTGAAATCTACATAAGTAATATTAAGTTTAATGTATTAAATACGCCACATAAATAAATTTTTATACATCGCAAGAAAACAATAAAAAAATTATTATCATAATAAATCGCTATGTTAAAAATCATAATAAATCATTGTGTTAAAAATCTGCAAATTGAATTTACAATTTAAATTAAAGTGAGCAGCCAATCTCTTTTCAAACCTTGACATAGTCCTGCAAGGTGACGGCAGCCAGACTGTTGCAAGCAGCTGATACGGTGGACAAGGATGCGCTGAATATGCCCGCGATGAAGAGACCAGCAAGTCCCGGGGTGCCGCCCATAGTGTCAACTACGTAGTACGGCATCAGCTGGTCATTGGACGATATCTTGTTGTTCTTCACTGGGTCGCAATCAAAGTATTTAGAGTAGATGGCGAGGCCACTGGAAGATACAGTATAAATATGTGACGATATGATCTGACTGGCGGATGTAATGCAATTCAGTCATTGTGTGTAGATGTGTTCACCCGCATCTTATAATGGGCGTGACTTAATTTTTAGTGATTGGATTGCCAAATGATCCAACTCATGCACTCCTATCAGGGTCAATCAAACGGCACCTCTATGTTCGACAGATTGTCTTTCTAAGCCTTAGCAAATGGATGGATACATAATCTGTGGATAAATTTAAAAAAAAAAAACAAGCCAAGAAAAAATTTATCAAAAATTCTTTCCGATTACGTACATTTGATAAAACCATGAGACTTATAACTCATTCAGACATTTCAGTTTTAATTGATCAACTTTTATTGAATGACAAAAATTTAAAAACATTTTGTTCACACATTTCAATTTAAACCAAACTTATTAATCAAGATGGCGTCAACTGAAATTATTAGTGCATGCGTCTCTATAATTTCTAGCATTTTGCAGAACGAACTTGAGGAATACGTTGATGAAAAGGCACAAAAAACGTAGTATCTGGGTTAGAAATAGATTCTAAGAAGAATTGAATTAGTGCATCTAATACTGTGAAAATCGAACTATGACTCAGACTTGAACAATAAAAGTAGACAGGGTTTCAACTTTAGCTGTTCAACTAAAAATATATTCAACTTTGTTGGAAAGAGTGTTCACACTTGTCAATACGCTTTCAAGTGTCATTGATCAGCGAGTTGATCAACTAAAATTGAATTGGCTGAGGGGCTGACATCACTTTATTAAATATCACACCTTAAATAAATGTAATTATATAACATATTGCTCTTGCCCTGGGAGCTCCTTTATAACCTTAATTAGTCCTAGTGAAAACTCGTACTGACATCATCGACATTCATCCTCCTCCTTCTCACCCATCTTGCATGAAAATGAAAAAGTCAGAAAATACTGAAACGACTATGTCACATATGCTGGGACTAGTTTATTTTTCTTGTTATATGTGTCGAGGTTACAATGAACGTTTCAGCTTTTATCTATAATTTCGTAGAACAACTTATAAACTTGAGAGAATTACAACAAAATTTGATATGAAAATGAACTAGTAAAAACCTGAAAGAGGTGCTGAAGCTGAGCAGAGAAAGGATTGGCCAATTCCACCACAGACATTTTTGAGAAGTCTTCAAGTCTTTAACCGTCAATAATCTCTGAATCTGAAAACAAAATCGTACACATGTGTTTATTAATTAAGTTAAGCTAATAATATATAACTAACGGTTAAAAACCCGCTCCGCAGGTACGTAAAGCAGAATTTTGATACTACTCAATGAACTTTTGAACATTTGACGGCCATAATTAGAGGAAAAATGCAATACTGTAAAAGCACTGATTTAAAATTTTTTATTCCTTAGCTATTCTCGGCTTAAATATTTTTATGAGTAATGATTTTTAGATGAGCGGTGTAGAGCCCTATTCCTCATGTAGCTGTACCGATGCTGATCTGTGGTATTAAGGAATCTTTAGAAGACGATAAATATTTGGGTGCATGCCTAAACATTTTTTAACAAATACATAACAATGTTCTAATTTACAAATATGTAACACAGTATGTGGCACCATTATTGGCTAAACATTTTTTAACAAATACATAACAATGTTCCAATTTACAAATGTGTAACACAGTATGTGGCACCAATTGTATGCATGCATACTAATATTAACTAGCAGTTAAAAATCCGCACTGCAGGTTTTTGCTGCTAGGCCCTGCGGGCGGCTTCTGGTTCGGCTTTTCCCAGTTAGTGTTGGTGACCATTTTATAATTCCATTAGGAACTGGTTCCAAAATAGCCCGTACCTCGTATCCACTGTCATCCAATGTAGCTAGTCACCGGGACAGGCAATAACGTTATATGTAATACATAGCCGCTTGATACAACTATGTATTATCGTCAATCTTTCCATATCCAGAGAGATACTACATTTTCACAAATTTGTAGCAGTTATATCTAGGCAGGACACGTCCCCATCCGACCTGCTGACGGAAGTAGCGACATCTTGTGACGAATTCTTGAATTTGAAACCAAATTACAACGGTAGCTTTGTCTGAAATTCCACATACACAGATGTTATCAGTGATGCGGCGCATATGACATGACAAAGAAGCCGGGTTCTGAAATTCAACCACGCAGACGGTAACCTTTCAGTACTGTTCGATAACATATACACACATCAAGGTATAGCCTGCACGTTGCACATGTTAGTTAATTTAAATGACGGAAAAAAAAGAAACAAAGTTCACTGAACTCAAGAGGCAGAACATCCAACTACTTTTTCATAGATCTTTATCAAACACTCAAATAAATCACAATACTAATCAGTTTTAGAATTTAGATGATTATATAGAATTTGTCTCATATAATGTTATTTGCATATAAATTATATTTTTTGCTGAGCAATTTTTCTTGCGACCTGGCAACAATAACATTTATAATCATGTATTGTTATTTTTAAAGATCAATGATAATACAAACAACCTCGACCTCAAGTGTTGTTCGCATGTTCATTGTAAAAACAACACATTTTATTATTTATGATTATGATCAAAGATAAACAAAAAATAATGTTATGGGTTTTTGACATCACATGTCAATTTTTTTTCAATAATATATTCATAAATTGAGAAATACAATGTACATTATCAGGAATACAATAAATATAATCTTGTAGAGTGCAAAACAATACAAATTATAAGATTAAAAGATACCTACATTAAATTTAAGCCCAGACAGGCAATTAAATGGCATTATTGCTGATTAAAATCAGTGTGGGAAATTACAGCAATTCTCTCAATCGGTTAAAAAATAGTAATATTCGGTAGACAAATGAAACAAAAATGAGAGGTCATAAATAAAGTAAATACAAACCTGAGTTTGATTAACAGCATATAATGACAGATATGTGACCATGCCTCCGATCACCAGGGAGAACCATGTGTGACGGACAGTCGGATCTAAGCTGAAACTAATTTTAAAATACATATATGTTTATGAATGAGTTATTTTGAATTTATCAAAACTTAACACGAGTTCTGCTGAAAATTATATTTGTGTGTTTTCATCGTTCCACATGTCGTTTTTCATATTATTTTGAGGGGCGAGTGTGGGTACCGCCACCCCGGGAATCATTTATTGGACAACCAATACCCTTGCGATAGATCACCCTGAGTGGTAAGCTACGATTGTTGCCCGGGTTCATGGAGTGAGGTTTGACTGGGATCTTGGCGGCAAGTGCGTTTGCCCACCTACTGCGTGGGGGCCGGATCGGGAGAGACTGGTTGAGGGAGACCTCTCCAGCCGGACTCTCTCGATCCATCCCTTTGCACCGCAGTGGGAGGGATGGATTCATTCGTTGACCCCAGATTCCTACCCCTCTTACCTTTTTCCTTCCTAGAACTTCCTCTACTTCCTTTCCCTAAAAATATCCTCCACACAGCATCCCCAAAGATGACATAGGCCCTGAAGATTTTTTTTTTCTGGTGTGGAGCTAATGTAAAAAAAAAATATATTTAACAAACTTATCAAAGCGGGCGGAAGTATGCCAGCAAACATCATAATATGTATACAAAGCTTGAGCAAATATAAATGTATACGCTTATTAAGACATAATGCTCAACAATTAATTCTTGCATTAATTTCAATCTGCTTTACATACTGGCCTCCATGATACAATTCATTAAAAGATTTTAACTAGCTGTCATTTCCATGTCTTGTTAATTACAATAATGAATTGGTTAATTTCTCTTCATCCCACAGATGAAGAGTATGAATTAAAAAGTCCATCCTACAAATGCTCCACAGTTAAAGAGTTCAATGAGTCCTCAAATAAATTACAATTATTAATAAGAAACACAATCAGAAGCTACGGCGAGTCAACTGTAGACGCTTCCAATTAAGATCATTATTTTTAACAACTACGTCCTTCAACATTTTTTGATTTGCAAAACTCTATGCACATCTACAAAGAGTAAATAACAGCGATGTGCAAATTGATTAGAGAAGATACATATGTCTCAAATTGAATTCAATCAAAAAAGCTAGATTTCGTGATACTCAGCAACTGGATTTTAAAGAAATTTTGTAAATCTGTAGGCAGTCAATCCTAGTCTTCTTCAATAGTCATGATGCGGAAAAAACATTAATCAAAGTTGAGAATCCCTGAGCCGGTCTGGGTCTCACCTCAGGCTTATGTACCTAAGCATGAGTTGGGCATTCATTGAAAATGTGCTCGGTAGCGTTGTAATGACACAACGCCGAATATTTTACAGTCAAAATATAATGGATCAAATTCTGGACTGGATCAAATTCTATTATTAGAGAACCAGAGTAATAAAAATTTGCTTATTGTAAACAGAACTCTGTCAAACGAACCTCTAAGAAATTTTTCTACTAAATTTAACTCACTTGAAGAACTCAATGCGACCACCAGCCTCGGCAATGTTCCAGATCTGGTCCAGGCCACCGGCGGCTATGGCTGCGTAGATGATGATGCTGTACACAGCCGCAAACATCAGAAGGGATTGGAAGACGTCTGTCATCAGCACAGCCTTCATCCCTCCAATTGTAGAATAGAAGGTGCATACGAGCCCTACAAAAAATGCGTAATATCATATAGATTTGGAGCTATATATTAAACTTTAAAATTTTTTTTTTTGTAGAAAATTGTTAGAAAAATTTGTGTGCAGTTCACAAGTGAAGAGAAACCTTCAGAAAACTAAAGTAGACAAGAGTGGGGAGGCTACGAAGCACTGCACAAAGAGAATATAAATCCTATAGATGTATGTGTTTGTCTCTTTTTAGTGTCGCTTTTTCATTTCATCGAGTTTCAAATCACAACGATGCTAAAGAAGTTTTCAGTTCAAAAATTATCATATTAAGTAATTATGTACACAAAATGTATTAATCGTGTTGTTTATAAACAGAACTCTACAATTTTACAGAAAAAATCTAAATCCTATTAACTACAGATTTGCTAAATAAAAACACATTTTCACGTCATCCAGAAAGTCGTAAGCCTGTCTAAAACATAATAAGTAAAGAATAAGTAACATTTTGACGATTGAGGAGGGTGAAGTATTAAATTATTCATTAAATTTCATAAACGCCGTACGACCATACATAAAAATTATTGTGATCCTAACCGGACTTACCGGTAACAGAGAGTGACCACTGCCCATTATGGTGTACAAAGTTGCCAGAAATTTTAATTAGGCATTAGATGTAAATTTAAAAGACCGAAATAATTATAATTGTATACATAATACACAAAAATAAAGTTTCCTTTTGAGACTGATGGAGTTTATAAACTCAGCTGCTCGATATGCGAAAAGTAGTCCAGACATTGGAGGTTATCCACCACTTACCCGCCTTGGTATAAGTAACTGATGGTTACTCCTTCAAGGCTCTCGCAAGGACTCTAATTTTTTCGAAAGAATGAAGCTACATTTAGTTTTGAACGAATCTAGACCTCCAATGTCCCTGCATACAGTGTTAGTAAGCAGTATGCAAGTGCTTACATGATAAACTTGATACAATGGTGTTAGTAAAACATATATAAAGGCATGGAAAGATGATAAAAAAACAAGATGAAGGACGCTCGCGGGGGATTGTATCTTGCGTATGCTGCAAGCACCTGGGATTTTCGGCGCCTGACTACGCAGGGACGGGGTCTAGCTCACCCCCAAGTGGGGAAGTAGACAATACAGAACGATTACAGTTCAGTTCAGTTCAGCCATAATAATGTCGAGTAGTCCAGACAGAATGGACCATCAAAAGAAATCTCAGAACACTTTCAAGTCAAAAAATAGAAAAATCTGCAATTGTTAAGCACTTAATTGAAACCAGCCAATACTTTGGATTTATTCCTGAAGTCCTGGGAAAACCCAAAATGCAGCACGAGCACGACTAATTACGAAGGCAAATGAAATCCACAAAAACCCTATTAATATCAATAGAAACGACGAGGACGAGAAGCTAAATAGTTCTTGATATCCTACAACATATAGGTTTTGATGACTACACCAAAGCGAAAAGCCGAAAGCCACATTATTTTCACTGATTGTACTAAAATACCGACCATAAGATTCCTTTTTAATGTCGTGATGTTCCCCGACCTACATTCTGGAGAAGGTTTAATACCGTATAGCTATTTACTAATCTTATCTACAAAAGTGAGTATGTAATTCAGTTCTAATTCTTACCAATTAATAGAATGGAAAATGTTTTGGATAGTCCGGTGACAGCTTCAAGAGTAATGGCGGGCGCATACAGAACTATTCCCATGTACAAAACCATTTGTAGAGTATACGCAATAGATGCCATTATACGGATGGTAGGACCGAATCGAATTCCCAAGTACTGAAAAGATAAATTAAAGAAATTATAGGGCAGTGGACTTAAGTCGATGACCAAAGTAACCAATTGCATTCACATAAAATAATAATTGAGGTTGAAGACAAGTTCTTAATTGATCATTGTTATTACATGTTTGAACATTATACAATGTAAAGGGTGACTGATGGTAAATACAAAATATTGTGAATGAAATGAAATATTAAGATGATGCCTTGCGACATAATGCAAAATCATTCAAAATCGTGTATTTTTGTTTTGAAAATTTAATCGCTTAAAAGTATTTTAGATGCTTCATTTAAATACTGCGTGTAGAACATATCTTTGCCCTTAAAAATATTGGTCATTTTTTTTATAAGTCTTTTAATAAGCTTAGAAAAAAATAAAGTATTAGGTCTATAAAAAAACACTTTCAAGTGCAAACTCTCCTACTTGTAAACCCCTCTTTGTATTTAATTTTATTGCATAATGTGGCAAATTTAGTTTCTTTTATGATAATCGCGAAAAAAGTTAATATTTATGCATGAACTTCCCGAAATAAAATAAAATGTGCATTTTCGCGTTGTTATTTTTGACATCAATCAAGACCGCCGGCATTCGACAAAAATGTTATTTCAAAGTGAACCTTATGCCATGGACGTAAGGACCACACAATCGTCACCGCCTTTTTGTCGCATTCTCCACCCAATCGTTGTGGTGGACAGACGTCCTTGACGTCCGTGACTCTCTGCGCCGTAAAATGTTATTCGAGTTTACGTACTATCGATTTTAAAATTTCCTAGTTATATACGTAGATGTTTGAATATACCGGTTAACCACTTTATAATTTACTTTATTTATATAATAATACTCGTATTTGAAAAAAATATATAATTCTGTTGCCAAATGTCGTTTGAAGTAGGCAATAACTTTGCCTATGATTTGACATTTACAATTTTAAATCTGGCGCGCTTTTGAGTATTAAACAGTGACAACAGTACCGCACAGTGAGCAAATTTCAATATATCGTTAACAATTTAATATTCATAAATTCGTTTCATTTTCCATATAAAGCGACTTCCTTGAAGTACTCGATTCACATTTTGAAAAAGTTATATTATTTTTATTTAAAAAAACACGATTTTTAAAATTCCGCCGTAACATTAATGAACTTAATTATTTTTACGTTGTTAACACTGGCATAAATCTAACTATGCACATCAAATCTCCGTAGAAGAGAAACATATTAACTTTAATTAATTAACTTTTATTGCCAAGTTCTTACTTTCGGGGAATGATTAGATATATTTTTTTTGTTTATTAATACCTAAATTACAGTCCGAAGCTTTCCCGTTCAGTTGTTAACCGCCAAGCTGTTGGTGAATATTTTTGTTGAAAATTGTTATTTCCAATATTTTTATTTTTAAATAAATGCAAATTGTCCAGAAGAATTTTAAACAATCTAATTTATTAGCAGTTCAAATATAATTGTAGGCCTCATGGTCAAATGTATTTGACGGCCTCCGTGTTTGAGGGGAAAGGCTCTCGTCTAGCGATCCGATGGTCGCGGGTTCAAATAATTAAATATAATATATTATGGTATATTTGTGGCATGTTCCGGAATGGAAGATACTCTCAGTATCGCCCTGGTGTAAGACCAAAATTCGAAATTGAAACGTTGCTTAGTGACCAGATCTGAATAGTCAGGTACTTCCCCACCTTCCTCTTCCCCATCTCTTTCGCTTCCTCTCTACCTTCAGCCTCACAACATACCCCAATTGGGGATGCCATAGTCTCACTGACTCCAAATAGCAGTAGTTGAGATTCTTCACATAAAAAAAATAAAAAAGGCACTAGAAAATAAGATTAATCTTCTTCATAGAAATAACGCCATAATTTTGTTAACTGTTAATTAAAGTTTAGTCGGTATTATATAAAACAGATTCCCAAGAATGAAGATTTTTTTTTATCCACTTAAAATTTGGAGTTCACCACTCTCAGTCAATTACTTAACTGTAAACTAAATGTTTGCATTAATGTACCCTCCTCCACCCAGAGCAAATGATTCCTTCATATATTCCGTCCTCTTCAAAATTCGCGTTAATACATCCCTTCTTACAGATCCTTCTTTAAGCCGCCCCACAACGCTGCCCAAGTGGTTGCTTGAAAATAAAAACTTTTCAATAGAATTCTAAAGAAATGTGAACTGCAAGAGTGTATAGAAGAGTTAAATAAATCGTATGATAAAATAACTGTAAATTGCATATTAATAACTACCTATAAAGTCATATTATAAAAAATAATTTAAAAATTCAAAATTATTAAACATTTTTTATTGATAAACTATACAAATCTTAAGTACGTTCAAATGTTTTATAAACCTAGTCTATTCCGTGCGAAGGAGAGCGGTTCATCTTGGTTCATGAGTTTAAAAAACAGTCTTTACTGCCTCCTGTAAAATTTGATAAATGAAAGTTACTTGTTCTAATATATTCTATTTCAATGTATCGTTAACAATTTAATATTTATAAATTCGTTTCATTTTCCGTATAAAGCGACTTCCTTGAAGTACTCGATTCACATCTTGAAAAAGTTATATTATTTTTATTTAAAAAAACACGATGTTTAAAATTCCGCCGTAACATTAATGAACTTAATTATTTTTACGTTGTTAACGCTGGCATAAATCTAACTATGCACATCAAATCTCCGTAGAAGAGAAACGATTAATAATTAATTAAAAATATATATTTAATTAATTAACTTTTATTGCCAAGTTCTTACTTTCGGGGAATGATTATATATATTTTTTTTTGTTTATTAATACCTAAATTACAGTCCGAAGCTTTCCCGTTCAGTTGTTAACCGCCAAGGAGAGCGAAAGTGAGTGAAGGAGAGCGGTTCATCTTGGTTCATGGGTTTAAAAAACAGTCTTTACTGCCTCGTGTAAAATTTGATAAATGAAAGTTACTTGTTCTACAAATTAGGCCCATAATATGTTAATTTTACCATGTATTTTGATAATCATAAATAAGTATTTAATATAATTATTATGTTCATATTTTTCACAATTTTTACCACAGTGTATTTGAGGGCGGAACTCGGGATTTATGAGCCTGACGCCTCTCGTCTATTATTGGTTGTCAAGTTTTCTTAAGTATTTTATAATCCCTCGCAAAACAGACGATTTCGAATTTTTCAAGGACTATGGGATCACCTTAAGGTTGGTGGAAAAGGAATGTTACTGAAAACGAAGACTTTAATGATAATAAAGCTAAGAGAATAAAGACTTGAGAATACCTGCTAACAATAATAATTGGATAATTTATACAATGCTGTTTTTGTGAAATAATCACCCCAAGTGCCCTGATTAGGTGATTTTACATTTGTCTTAAATAGGTGCCCTTGGATATTAAAAATTATGAAAATGTTAAAATAAATACAAAGAGATGAACAATGGTTTCTAAAAATGGACTAAATTTAAGAGACTGTTTTTACTTAAATACTATACTTACTGATACAGGTAAAAAATTAAATTAATTAATTAAATTACGACAAAAATTAATTAAATTATTATTACAATACGACGAAACCTGAAGGTGTTTATTTTTCATATGTAATAGGGAAACAAGGACTTAGTTTATAAAAGAAAAAGTCTGGATTTCATTAATTATCATAAGTTTAGTTTTTCTCTAGAATAAGGTATAATAAACTATGTTTATTGTTTAAAAATACGCACCTTGGAAATAGACTAAAAGTTAACGTTCTTGACTAAACACAAGCGGCTTCATTTTCATTATTTTAAATACTCAACTTTAACGGTCAGCACTCAAAAATACCCACTTTATAGTCTCCTAAAGCAAGAAATACTACAAATGATTTATTTGTAATTAGGAAAACTTTTGAGAATGCTTTTAAGTTCTAGAATTTTAGATAAACTTGGAATTTTAGATAAACTTTCGAAATTGCTTTCAATCGATTTCAAACTGCACCTAATTTTAGACACTTGGTATAAATGTATTTATATATCATAGAATTTAACTGATTACATTTTGACTTTAACTGAATACAAGCAGTCTATTGGTAAATTTCACAATTAGAAAACACCAGTCAACGCAGCTTGCGCTGTTCAACTGCAAGCGAAAGAAAAACATTGGCTCATACGCCGTATTGAATTTACAACTTTAATTAGTTCACTACTCTTTGCTCAACTTAATGTCATTATAAGTTTTGCCAAAACAAAATAAATACGTTGATGGAAATGTGACATTCGTTTTCCTCATAAATTATGCCCAGCGACTTATGAAAGAAGTTTTCATGCAAAAAAGTTACAGTAGTGTAGAAATATTACCCAACCTAATTTATTTCTACCTAGCCAATTCAAATATACCTACCTGCCTACCAAATTGACTTTTGTATGTAAAAAAAGAGGTGTAAACACATTAAAATAATAAAATACATAAAAGGTACTAAATCTATTTTTTTTATTTATTATAATCAATCAACAATCACCATGCTTACTGGAATTTAGACAATTTAACATAAAAACTTATGTTGGGGCTCAGAATAGAAGACCCGACACATACAATTATTAGATAAGTCAAGTTAAGATAAGACCATATGTGTCTTTATTTCCTAAATGAATTAAATACTTAAGTGGGTTTTGCAGATTTTTTATCTCAATTAGAATCTATAACGATAAAGATAAACAAGTGTTTAGTATCACGCCATGGGCTAGACATCTGTAACGGTAGACAGAAATAAATATGTAATAAAATGTAAATTTTGTAAATAAAATTTTTCAATCATAGCGGTGGTAATGAAATAAAACTTTTATACTGTTTAAACACAATTAGTCTTTATTGGAGTAGGTACAATCAATTTGCAAGTATGACAGTTCAATAATCGTAAAAAAGTACAACCATAACAGTAGCTTTATGGGTTAACAATAAATAACAAAAGGATTACAAGAATCTTTTCTCTCTTTGGAGACCTGAAGCTGCGCGGGCAAACCCGGAAGGCAAACTTAAGTTTCTCAAGGCCTCACATGTCTTTATATCGGTCAGACCATCTTTAAACCTAGCAGCAGGATGCAACCTCTAACCAATAGCATTTCTAGTCCCTAACCTGTAAGAGACAAGCGATGCGAGAAAAGGAAAGTTTTCGAGATTGAACACTTATCAATAATACAAGCTCAAAATAATTAGATTTGCTACACAATAACTTTTAACAAACTGAAGGTGAGCTATTATATTATAATAATGTCTCATCATAAACATCGATAAGTTACATTTCAAATCACCTTGCTTTAAGCTAAACAACAGTGGTGATAAACCACGTTTGCAGTTAAATGTATAATATATTATGAAGTGATGACATTGTGTACTGATTACACAGAAGCTACGTTTTATTATTAGTATGCAAGTATTGAAATAATGATAAGTCTTAGTAAAATATTCACCAGGGAAGACTAATGTTCTAACGTGGAAAAAATAAGGAATTCAAGGACTTATAAATAATAATTCATATTAAAAGAAATATTAAAAGTAATTTTTTAAATAAAATTATTGGCTGAAACCTCTGAACAGATCATTTAAAAATGGTATGACACAACTATTGAAGAGTAATCAGTTTTTAAATTAATTTGTTTGTTTCTGATACATTTTCGTAATTTTAAAAAGTATGTAATATCATTGTTCAATCCAATCTATATAATAAAGCTGTATTTTCAAATAAATCTAAATTAGCACTAGCCTTGACTGCATCACTGAATAGATAAAACAAAACTTAAAATAGAATAGCCATCCATGTGGTTCTGAATGAAAACAAACGTCGCCATTGAAATGTTTTAATAGTTCACTATTTTACTATTAAAGTTTTATTATCGAGTTTACTATTAAATCATATCAGTGGCATCAATCAATTCATTTAGCCATGATTTTGCATTTTAGAAACTCGTAAATAAAGACATATGTATTTAGATAGTTTTGATTTGCGTAGTGTGATATTGATTTTAATGTTTAACTTTTGGTAAGTAGCTCTACAAGTTTTATTAGGAAAATTGTTGAATGACTAAATGTTCTTTCCTCCGAAAAACGGTGTCTAAGGACGGGTTGTTTCAAAAAATTTGATGGATTCATCAAATATTTGAAGTTAATTTTCACGTTCTGCGTAAGTTCTGTGATGATTTCAGTTTTGTGAATCAACTGGTCTATAATGATGTAATAATAGAACTTGAATAGAACTTAAGCAGAACGTGAAAATTAACTTTAAATATTTGAAGAATCCATCAAATTTTTTGAAACAACCCGTCCTTAATGAAGAAAATTATTGAATGACTAAATGTTCTTTCCTTCAAAAAAATGAAGAAAATTGTTGAATGACTACATGTTCTTTCCTCTACAAGCGGTTTCTAAATGAAGAAAATTGTTAAAAGACTAAATTTCTTTCCTCTGAAAACTGTGTCTAAATCTAGAAATATCTGATTCAATAATTATTTTTAAAACCACTGACCATGATTCCAGAAATATCAATTATTTTAGTAATAATATGAAGTTTTGAAAAACAATAATATTCGAGCAATGTGAAATAGAAAAGATAACCTAACAGTCTTTTTCTCTCTTTTGTGAAAATTATTAATATTTCTGGAATTAGTTTTAACCCTTCGAATAATGAGAAAATAATATCTATGAACTTTTGCCTGTCAAAGTTTGCACGCAAAAATTCTCGGTTCTTCCCATGCATTTCAAATGTTCATTTTTATTGGTTATTTTTTAATCTTTTTGAAAAAAAAAAATTGTTCTAAAATCTAGATAAAATAATCTTTCCGATGTGCTTATCAAAAATTAAGATTTTTGTTTTAAAATATTAAAATTTTTATATTGAAAATGTGAATTAGCTTAAAAATTACATACCTGGGGTTTCCCCAAAAAAGTACATAAAATAAAAGAAAATTAAAATTTTAAATACAGATTCCTTTTTTTAAGAAAATTTGTAATAAAACTGTCACTTCACTTTTTATCAAATTCATACAATTTTATTTTTAAATTAATTGTTTATTACGTCACACATTGGCGCAAAATAAAATCGTCACGTATGATCGGGTTTGTAAAATATCTGATCAATATAGCTCGTTTATTCCTAAGGCAATAAGAAGCAATATTTATTTCGCTTTCAAATATAAAAGAAATCACAAATTTTTGCTTGACAGGAAGAGAGATATCTAACTTTTAATGACGCTCGGTCGTTCTGGGACAATCTGGGTCTCCTGTTATTATAACGGCATATGATGTTTTGGGACAACTAGGGTCTCCTGTGATTAGACGGGTTAATTCACCTAGCTAAAATTAATAATATTATTAGAATAATTTTTATATATCACTATAAAGCTTAAGAAGAAACTTTTATTTTAAATGTATTTTTAGACTCATGACTCGCTTTATGGTTGATTGTTATAAGGCTATTTTCTAGAATGACATTTTTAAAATAATAATTTATTTATGACCATGATAAACATGATACTTGAAACTGATCTCAATATAGAATCCAGCTCTAAAGTTTTACAAGGCAGTCATAAAAAATGGATCCCTTTCTTACAGACGCACAACGGTGAAAGGTGACATTGACAACATGGTGTCATGCAGTATTATTTCATGTTGTTTACTTATCATGATACGGGCATGATCCTAATAAGGTGGTCATAAATAAAAATGTTCCTCTTCAAATTCCACTGTCAAACTAAGACCGCTCTGTTACAAGACGGTAAAGAATCAACAAAAGCCGGGTGCAGTAAGAATGCATGATACGCAATTACGCATCACTGCTTCAGCGCTGCACTGACCAGTTAGGGATCACTGTACATTGGGGGCGCTAATAGAAATATATGCAATGACACATTCTTACTGCACCCCGTTTATGTTGATTTTTTATCAACCCCAAGCAGTCCAAGTTGGTCTCTAAAATCTCTGTACATTCACTTATATAATATATACACAAATAATAATCTACTTTCAAAGGATTGATTAATAAATGTTAAGTACTTATATTTATCCGATTTGAAATCACAAAACTCTAAAAGCACCAGAGCATGTGGAATTTAATACTGCAAGTGAAACATTAATGTGTTTGGTAACTTTTATGTTTTCGGTTAAAAAAGATCTTTGCAGTCTGCACGTTTTTTGGACTTTTTTTTATAATATATATTGATGATGAAATACAAACCTCATAAGCACTGATTTTTTGCAGCTTGAAGAATACTGGTAGGTATAGATAGGCTGCAATCGGGGTGGCAATTCCGTATGAGATATTGATCACAACGAATTGAGTCCCATAACTGTAGTTCTCTGTAGACACTCCCAAGAGCGTGATAGCCGACATGAACGAGGCCATTAGAGAGAAACTCACTGGCAGAAAAGACATGTTCTTATCGGCCATTAAATACTCCTGTTAAAAAAAAAAACATTTTTAAAATTACCTATTAAATATCAAAACTGTTTTCCTATGTTGAAAAAGAAATTATAATGTCACAATTTTGTTAATTTGTTGCGCAACTCACAAAATTCACAACTAAGCAATTATATTTCATATATTTTCAAACAGTTTGCAGTTTTGTGAACATTAAAGAACTTCCAGGAATTTTTGTTTACGAAAATTCCAATGACTTGAAATCAAAGGTTTTTAACCCGCGGATCTCGTGTATAGTTATTTTAGCTAACGCACACGCTTTTTTTAAATTATTTAAGTAAAAAAATAAGTGAGTTGGTGATAATTTCAGTGTTTTAAAGCATTCTTGATGTTTAGATTACACAAAACATATTTGTGCTTCTCATAATATATATGAAAGTTAAGACTTAACTTCAATTCAATTAAACAGAATTTATTAATTCGTAAATAAACTCCACAAAAGGAAACAGATCGATTCAATTAAGTATTCAATCAAGAGTTTCAGCAGTATGTAAAAAGGTGAATAACTTACAGAGTGGTACATACTTTCAGTAACGCTCTGGTGAAAAACCACCACTCAGAATCAAGGTCGCTTGAAATGGCTTTAGTCGTGTTTGGTGACCAGGTACTTGCCAACCTTCCTCTTTCCCCTCACGGGCATAAAAAATCAAAGGTAAGTTACCTGAGTAGTTCTCTGCTTGCCTCCAGTAAATCGATAGTAGACTCCAATTGAAATGGAAATAATGATCATCAAGATCATTATTACATAATCCCACGCGTCAAAATTTACATCAGCCATCTTTGATGATTTTTCTTTCGATGTATTTCAAGATCTGTATAAATGTTAATTTATTGTTAGTGGGTCATAAATAGGGTCGCCATCTTCTAAAATAAAAAATCTCTGAAATAAAAGACTCTGCGCTGTATTAGACCGGACATTTTGCCCTAAAAGCCGGACATACGTATGTAATTTTGGACATAACTTTTATACATAAAAATAAAAAAAAAACGAAAGAAAAAGCTGAAGAGCACACGACTGAAGTAAAACTTATTTATGCTTCGTTCGCCTCGCCCGATCACACTTTTCGTAACGCTCTCGTCACGTATTCACCAGCTTACTCCCCAAGTCAAGCGTTGCTTCTTTCGCCTCGCCCGATCACACTTTTCGTAACACCCTCGTCACGCATTCACCAGCTTACTCCCCAAGCGTGCGTAAAGAAGTTTTACTTTAAAATCTGTTACAAGTTACATATTAATCACGCATTAACCAATTTAAGTTGTTTATTAATCACATTAACCAGTTTAATAACAACAATCATTAATCAGTCTTATTATTGTCATCATTTGGCATTTATATACAATGTGTCAATAACAAAATAAAAAATATTGAGTCTTCTGTCTGTAGACATAACACAATAAACTTATAAAACAAAGAAACAAAACATAACTCTTTTTCTGACTAAAAATTTTCATTAAACAAATATAAAATTAAACATATCTATCTTTGTGGACAAAAACGAAAAAAAAAAAAATTAAAATGAAATCTCGACTTCTCCAAATTATTCAAAAATTACAAAAATCTACAATTTTGTATATTTGGCTTTATCACCTACTTTATCCAAACATCGTTTTCTTTGGAAATCATTTCATTAAGTTCTTGACATGTCATTTTTAAATTACACAATGTGTACATCATCTTAGCAATTGTTTCTGTTAGCAATTTATCGCGTTCCTTGCAGTGGCGGCTCGTGACTTGTGGGTGTGCTAGAGTGCTGATATTTTAAAAAAATGGCTTTATTGATGTTGTTGCAGCCGAAAAAAATTAAAAATAGCACCCTAACTCACCCAAAAGTCACGAGCCGCCACTGGTTCCTTGGTCCACTAGACGTTTATTAAAGAGAAAACTCTTTCAACATTGGCGTGGTGGTCTGGAATCGCAATTCCGCCAATTTCAGAAGTTCGGAATAAAATTCTTCGTTAACAAATGATTTAATAAGCTGTCCACTTTTGATGTGCCAATAGCTTTTCGAAGTCAGAGTTATCCTTCTGTTTCTGTAAATTTTTTATAAAGTTCTGCTATTGGTCAAAAAGTTTACTGTCATCTAACTGTAATTTTTTTAGATAGAATGTCTATCGTTTCTGCTACGTGCTCCCAGCTTAGTACCTCAGCTAAAGTGATCCACTTAAAGTGTTTCATTCGGCACTGAATTCACTTGACCAAGAGTTTAAGTAGTCTTTGGCAATTTTGTACAAATTGTTCATGTTTTCTTTGAATTCTTCCAGGCGATCTGGGTGATCCTCCGATAAATGCCGTAAAATTGCAGTTACCTTGATTGGGCAGAAATTTTGTTCCTGTCTATCATTTATACTGTCCATTATTTGTGAACACTGGTCAATGAGTTTGTTGAAAGAAATATCTGAAGTTTCCGTGCATTTGATCGGATATATTGACATAAAAGAATGCAAGAGTGCAAAAATAACAGTCAGAAAAGTTGTTTGAGAAAAACATTGTGAGTGATCTAGGAGGATAACAAATATGACTTTACTGGCTCGTACATTTGTAAAATACTTTCTATGGCGGGATGAAGAGACAGCCATCTAGTTTTTGAATGGCTAAGCATCTGTCTAAAATGTACTTCTAATTCAGAACATATGTTTTTTAAAGCCTCTGTTTGCACTGTAAAGCTGGCAAAATGATTGTGCATTTGCATCTACTACATAGATTGGTAGATTCAATGGGGTGATGCACAGAATTGCTGAAGATATGTGCAATACATCCAACTCCAATCATATTATCATATCGTCCATTAGCTTACAACACCAAAAACAAAAACAAAACAACTGTATGGTGTTGGTAGGGCAACCGACTTGCGCGCTGTCAATACTTTTCGAATTACGGCTTCTGATTGACTGAAATCTGTATCATGTGACCAATGGTTAGACGCGCAATGAGCAGCTCCATCTAAAGGCATTAAAATGTGAAAACCGCCAATTTTCGACTTGAGCGGTGGTGTAAGCTAAGGGACGATATGTCATTATGAGTAACAGATTTGAATAAACTGTAAACGTTGTTGGTTCTATGTCTTTTTCTACCGCCAAAGTTAACATTGGTCTTGTCTGCTGTAAATATTTAAATATAAAATATTTTGCCAGATACAACCTAAAAAAACAAAATACGTCCGGCTAAAGCCGGACAGATTGCAACCCTAGCCATAAATGAAATTATGACATTTTAAAGTTGTTTATAAAAAATGTACAATATTTAAGCTCTTTTTTTGCTTTTTAACCTTACGGACATGGGTTAACCATCGTATCGTAGCTTAATCAGGATTTTGTCTTTTGGAAAGTGGTTTCGGATTCGAATAGTCGGTGCTCCGTTAACAGGATTATAAGTCTAATTTAAATACTGCCTAAAAATGGTAATGGAAAACTAAATAAGCTAATTAAATAATAAATAAAATTATTAATAAAATAATTGTTGGCCTCACTGGGTAACTCACCCAGTGAGGACAACATTACTAGTTTATACTTAGAAATGTAAAATATTGTATCAAAATAAATAAAAATAAAATAAATAAATTAACCGAGGGACAACTAATCATTTGTATATTATTTGTAGTAACATGCCAGCTGTAATTCTAACAAGAATACAAGGCTAATCAAACCGAAATCTTGTCATTGTGAATAGAAAAAGTAAGTTAACACTGCTTGTGCTTGTGATCTTGAATTTAACAAGTCAATCAAGCATATCAAATTTAAGTTATGTCTTATCATGACTTCGAAATGGCAATGTTACAATCAGCACAAAAATCATCGTATGCATTCACAACAAATATAAACTAATACCAATAATAAATTAACATACCTTAAATAAGTCGAAAGAGTTCGGTTAATTCATAAAACAATTTTACGGACTATTTTTAAAGGACACTTTGGCCAACTAATATAAACGTTATTTAACCTTTCCAAGGTAAACACTATTCTCGTAAAATAAGACTTAGAACTTTATTCTAGAACATCAAAAAGCATACGAAGCCCGAAATAAGCAAAGTCACAAACTACCGACTTAGAACCATAATTCACTTGTACTTATTCATAATTCGTGACATCGAATGAACTTACGAGCGCAAAATGTGAACACCAAATACTCCATAAATATCTCAAATCGTTAGCGGTGTCAAACTATTGGAGGTTAAGAAAGTGTCAGATTTAATACGAGCGGCTAGAAGTAAAAAAAATACTCTTTTTTAGTCTGGCAATAATAAAAAAATATGTAAATGTTGCGTGTGATTGGTTTATTTGGTTGCGTATAAAGGCCCGTATCCTGCGCCACAATACACATGAACACTAGCTTGAACAGCACCCAAAACATTGAAAATTTGAACACTTCGTGTTCAAAAACCCTGTGTTCAAGCTTTACCACAGCCGACGGAAAACATTCATCTCCCGGGCGAAGGGGGAAGGCTGGCGGGGGGAAATGTGTTCATATTTTTACAAGAGCCGCGCGATGCGGTCATGTATGGAGAATCAAACCGAACAAGTTTTTGAGGTTATGCGCAATGAGCAAGCTTAATAATCACTAGTTTAAAATATTATAATACCTAAATACAATATAATAAATATATTTGATAATAAAATTATAGCATAATAACGAATATTAACAATATTAATATTATTTTTGAAGTGGGTGAAGCGGGAGCGGGAAGGCAGGCGGGGCCGGCGGGGGGGGAAATAAGTTCATATTTTTACAGGAGCCGTACGAAGCGGTTGGTTGGTACCGGAGGTAAATCGAATGACGTTTGGGGTTATGTCAACCGCGCGAGCCTAATACCTAATTATGACTTTAAATTCCAAATAAATACTGTCGTAATGATGATTATATCTTTCGTGATCTCACTTGTAAATAAAGTCTATTAATTTATAAATCGGTTTCAGAGACACGGAAGAAATGACCAATTAAAATAGGTATTCTATTCTTTCCCTGATAAATAAATACCTAATATAAATCTAGTTAGGTAGGTTAGGTCTAAGTTGAAATCTGCGTGTTCTCCTTTATATTTCGTTTACAATATCATCGCTAAATTTCTTAACAGAACTCGACTTTTGACGTTTGAATTTCGAATGCGTAATTAATTACGCATTCGAAATTCGGTTCCATGCCAGGTGGTAATATGGGAACTCGCCATATGAGTTTTGGGAAAAATCTTCCTCGGAAAAGACACTTCCTTATATCATGTTTCACATCATCATAACTCACCCTAGTAACGATTCAGAACAGACAACAAGATGGCTAATCACAACACTTTTTGCTGATTCACAGTTACCAACAGACACGCGCAAAACTGAATTAGTTGCGTTTATTTTATGGCTATTCAAGCTTGTCAAAACCATAACAAGAATTATTTAGAGGTGACCGGCCAACTAGGTAGCGACTTTTTAGGTATATGAGTTTCCATAATTTTGACCTAATAATTTTACCATAGAGATCGTCATGATTCACACGGTAATAATTGAGAATTGAGGATTTATGATTTTAAAGAATATGAAGTCAATGATACCAACCCATACATGGCACATGGCATAAGTCATGTGTCAAAATGTAGTCCGAATTTCAAGATGATATCGCTGGAATATTTATCGTTTGTAATTTGAAATTACATAATAAAATGTATTATTTACACTGACACAATACCTAGTTTTGTTAATAGTGATGCCGTGTTTAAATGGTTAATATTATCGACTCGTGGAATTTGTCAATTTATGGTAAGAATAACGTACCAATGATGGTATTCAAATTAACCTAAAAATGTTGTTATTTTTGCTATAATAAAATTACGCTTTGCTACTTTTAAACTTAATTACCAACAGAAACGTCGGGTTCAGTACGGATAGATGGGAAAATATGCATTAATTCGATTTTCATTCAATCAAAGAAATTTCAGTTGCCGCCATTTTTTTTTGTGTTTGTTTGGATTTGACATTTGCGAAGTTTCGTTTCAAACGGGATTGGTATATTTATGTTTCAAACTAAATACGCCTTAATTCACTTAGATTACCTTTATTTATGGATTACCTAAACTAATAACCTATTTTGTGTACGTAAATAGTTGTTACTTGTGTTAATTGTTGAAATGAAGTGTGATTTGCATAATCCGTGCAAATGTGGAGGCTCTTTCACAATTTAATACTTTTTGTTTGTTTAAAACTCTCAAAAATTAGTTTTTAGTATTCCCTGAACGATCCCCTGAACAATTATCATAATAGACAACTTTTTGCATGTGAAGTAATGGAAAATACTGCATTCAAAATTTCGATCGCTTGAAACCGCGACCATTCGAATTATTTAGCGAGAAGGAACATCCATATCCAAAACCATTGCACATACAGCAGTACAGTCATATATTACATTTAAAGAATGTAAAAATAACATTTCTCTGTCTCAGTAACTTTGTAATAATGTATATATTTTTCTTCTTCCTAAAATTAAAACTTCAAATTTTGGTTTTTCAGATTGTCCCGTCTGCAGGATGTGTTTGTTGAAATAGAAGTGACAGGTCAAAAGTTCAATCAGACCATTAATTTAACCGGTCATGTGTATCTGGTGATGGATTTCATGTGGAAAATCAAAAAACAGAGATTGTTTCAGGTATGTTAAATAAATATTAACATTTTTTGAATAGTTCCAGTGAAACTCACATAAAAACTTTCATGCTTGAGAATGTTTTGTTTTTTCGGTCCCTTGAGGCTAACATGGAAGATATGGCTTGTACTGTGGAATGTGTGAAAGAATGAATGTGTATTGGAAGGCTCTAAGCAACATGGTGCACATACGCTCTCTGAGAGCAGTTTGGTTAGTACATTACACATAGACTAATTATTTTTTCCGTATGTCTATTCAGTTATATACTTAGCAAGGTAGCTTTTTGTGTTTTAAGTAAGTTTATTTACAGATGGTAAAATTTGGATATTGGTGGCCACGGCTATTACGAATAATTTTTAGAAAAAAACTTTAGATTTGCCTTAATCACTATAAAAGGAAACTTATTGCATCACGGCTGGCGGAAAATAATGCATTTTAATTTTCAATATCGTTAAATAAAATTTCACTTCGCCAATCGATCTACGACAGCCCGCCCGCTGCCGGTTGCCGCCCGCCATTTTGTCATTGTTGGTATCCCTGACCTCACAACTAAATACGATTGTAGGCAACTTCGCGTGATACATGATGGGCGCGTAATTATGAAAAATGTGTATAATAATAATTGTAATAAATATTGTGTAGCGGGCTTGTGTATGTTATCTTTACTTTAAAAAACAGCCTACGTTTTTGAATGGTTTGTTTGGCTACGCAGGGTTTGTGTAGCGGGCTTGTGTATGTTATCTTTACTTTAAAAAACAGCCTACGTTTTTGAATGGTTTGTTTGGCTACGCAGGGTTTGTGTAGCGGGCTTGTGTATGTTATCTTTACTTTAAAAAACAGCCTACGTTTTTGAATGGTTTGTTTGGCTACGCAAAGTTTGTGTAGCGGGCTTGTGTATGTTATCTTTACTTTAAAAAACAGCCTACGTTTTTAAATGGTTTATTTGGCTACGCAGGGTTTGTGTAGCGGGCTTGTGTATATTATCTTTATTTTAAAAAACATCCCAGGATTTGAATGGTTTGTCTCCATTCCAGTACCTACGCGCTTCCAGTACCTACGCGCCTTATTATTTATCCCGCGAAGTCGACTACAATCGTTTGTGTGAAGTCAAGGATACCAACAACACAACAGTTGACAGAATGGCGAGCGGCAGCGGGCGGGCTGTCGTAGATTGATTCGCGAAGTGAAATTTTATTTAACGATATTGAAAATTAAAATGCATTATTTTCCGCCAGCCGTGATGCAATAAGTTTCCTTTTATAGTGATTAAGGCAGATCTAAAGTTTTTTTCTAAAAATTATTCGTAATAGCCGTGGCCACCAATATCCAAAAATTACCTTACAGATTTCTTCCGAAATTAAATTATATATAATATTCAATACCTGTAAAAAGAAAAAAATGTAATGGTAACTCACACTAACAGTCTCTTTCACCAATAAGCTCCCAGGCTCCGGACCCAGATTTCTTTCACATTCAAGACTCAGTTTTTCCCGGGTGGAAAACCACTATTCAGAATAACTTCACTCATTGGCCCTGAGGAAAATAATTTCCCTCAGGAATTATGTCATCTTTGGGGATACTGTGTGCAGGGTCTTAAGAAAAGGAAGTTCTGGGAAGAAAAAGGGTAGGAGTTGGTAGAAATCTAGGGGTTATTGTGTTGGAATGACGGAAGTATGAATCCATCCCTTCCACTGCGGTGCAAGGCGATGGGTCAAGAGAGTCCAGCTAGAGAGGCCAAAGGGCCTTCCTCAACCGGACTCTCCCTGGAGCAGGTGGGCAGGTGCATCCGCAGCCAAGGCATGAACAAACCTCACAAATCCAGGCACCCCTGCTAAGTCACCAAATGCAGCAAACCACTTGAGGTGACCTCTGTGATTTTAGTTATCCAAGAAATGTTTCCCAGATCGGCTCATACCCATCTCCCAAATTGCCTCTATTGATTAATCTTGATAACAAATATTACTATGGTTTTTGCTATGCCTGTCTCACTCGGAGGTGTCCCTGTTTCTAGGCAGAGCTTTGTTTTCTAACCAAATATGCCAGGTGCTTCCCAACTGGCTTCGGGATGTTGAACTCTGAGATTCTGGTGCAGTTTTGTAACTACTGTCCTTGTTCTTTAGTGAAAACAATGAATGGCAAGTCTGCACCCCATGAGCATCATCGCGCACTTGGCAAAATCCTGGCATCTTGACACCTGGCAGGGACACAGGAGCACCTCACCGACCAATGCAAGTCACCTTCTAATCAGCCATCCCACCATGGTCGGCGGCATCGCCTCCATCCTCAACTACTTCCTGCTATACCTGGTGGGGCCCAATTAGAAGATCTTCAAGGTATTCTTATATTACATTATTTTTGGCAATACCATGCTGAATATATATTTTTTTTTCTTTTTCTTTATTTATTTATTGTTGTTATACGCCCATAGGGCCTTTATATAGCCTTTTACATATACTTTTTTGAGCAAGTGTTTACAAAGTACAGACATTCTACAAAGTGCAGACAAAAAATAGTTTCAAATGGGATCACCAGGATAATTCAAAGGAGAATAAAGAAGAAAACTGGAAAGGCCTTCCATACAAATGTGAGTGGAAACAATTGTTCCATTTAACCCAATAGCCCAGCACTCACTTTCACTTGCAGGCGTCGGAAATCATAGATCTCCACCCCATTTGAATTTCGTAAACACGGTATTGGAAATTTAAGCCTTGGTTGAACCATGAAAAAACCCACAAGACACTTGTGACCCAGAAGACACTTCTTGTGTTATTCTTTCATAAGTCAGGTACGCCCCATACGTCATACATATGTCTGGTAACGTTATATTATCGTGAAAACAAGCTTATGAGTTTGAGTGGTAAAGCCGCAGATAAACATGCTAGTAACATGATCAAAAGCATGCCAGTAGTGGCCTTCAGCTTGCCAGGGGCAAGTGTATCGTGTCCCTGCTATTAAAGCATATGCCATTCAATAACGTATGGCGTTTCAATTTTTTGTATGTCAGTGACATGCGGTGTGAGGTGGGGGGAGTGTGGGGGATGCAGCATGTCTTTGAAAGCGCTCTGCCAGTAGCTAGCGCTGTTTTGTTGCTTTTTGTAAGTTGATATTTTTGCAATCAAAATGACTCAGTGGGGCGATGAAGAGACTCTAAACTTCATTATGCACTACTGCAACTACCAGTGCTTATGGAATACAGGTTCACCGCAAAAATAAAATTGCATTCCATTTCTTAATTGTTTATAGTGGAGGAGAAGGTATGCCACCTGGCACGCAAGCAGCTGGAGGATGAGGAGACGCTGACCGATGCTTCCGAGAAGTTCCTTGATCCCATCATGAACATCCTCATGTTGGACCCCGTCAACCTGCCCAGCTCCAGGACTACCATTGCAAGGTTGCTCGAATAAACAAATATTTTTATTCTGATAGGAGTATAAGATATTGTCTCTTAAATATGATATCATATTTCAAAGCAGCAGTTAGAAATATGCTTATATTTCCCACTTACTTGGAATGGGTCCCTCTGCACAGCATATCCAAAGAGAGGCCCTGAGAGAAACCTTAAGGCCTCCTACGTAGAGTGGAAGAGTTGAGTATCCACAATAAGCTTTCAATTATTTGCCCACAACTTTTTCTAATCTACATTAGACATGTTGCTCGCCAAACTGAAGACTCCGACTTGGAGAAACACATAGACACTGGCAAAATGTTTGGCAGAGGAAGCAGAGGATGGTCATCAATGCGCTGGAGGGACCAATTATCACTGGCGTCCTGTACGTCCACTCAGAGTTTTGCATCAACAATCTCATTTCCTTTCGTCACACCCTGCCCATTCCCATTTCAGTTCTTCTATTCTTTTTGCTGTATATCTATATGTATATCTGTGAGGTGGAAAAACCCATTAAATATTTGTTAAATGGTTTCACATTTACATTAATCATTCTGTATTTGCAGTCATCTTCTCAGCGATCAATCCGACCCATTCAACCGATCTCCCCTCAGTGTCAGTCTATAGATCAGCCCAACATCAATTGAGCCCAAAATCAAGCCCAACAACGAACTCTGGGAGCGGATTCTGGTGTGGTCGCAGTGGAGGAAAAGCAGCAAAGAGGCTGTGGAAGCTGCTGAAGAAGCCGGCACACCGGGAACCAGAACACAGTTAAATAATGACAAGAACTGGCATCTTAAATGGCATCTGATGCCACTTTTAACAGTACAATATCATAAACACAACATCATCAAATCTGCCAAATATGTTGAAGTATGTGTCCTCTGATCCTATAACACACTTCACCGACTTGTACTTCTAATATCTTTCTCAATTTGGGAGGCTGGTATGAGTAGCGCCGCCCCGTAACTATTTATTGGATAACCAACACCTCTGCCGTAGGACACCCCAAGTGGTTCGCCACATTTTGTGACTTAGCAGGGGTGCCGGGGTTTATGGGGTGAGGTTTGTCCAAATCTTGGCGGCGGATGCGTCTGCCCACCAACTGCGGCATGCCGGATCGGGAGAGACTGGTTGAGGGAGATCGTTTGACCTCTCCAGCAGGACTCTCTCGGAACATTGCCTTACACTACAGTGGTAAGGATAGATTCACATGCCCGTCACTCTTGGATACACCAACCCCAGATTCCTACCCACCCCTCATACCTTTTTTCCTTCCCAAAACTTACTCTTCTTCCTTTTCCTAGAAAACCCTCCACACAGCATCCTCAAAGATGACATAGGGCAGTTTTTCGATTATTGAACTGTGTCTATTTGTTAATTGATTGTACCCAAGCAAAAAAGACTAATTGTGTTTACAGAATAAAAGTGCGATTTTTATTTAATTACCACCACCGTTACAACACAGATTTTTTTTTTTTTATGTGACACCTCACAAGAGTGTCCCTGTCTGTAGGAAGCATTGGCAAGGCATCTTAACTGGCATCTGATGCCACTTTTAACTGTACAACATCATAAACACAACATCATCAAATCTGCCAAATATGTTGAAGTATGTGTCCTCTGATCCTATAACACACTTCACCGACTTGTACTTCTAATATCTTTCTCAATTTGGGAGGCGGGTATGAGTAGCGACGCCCCGTAACTATTTATTGGATAACCAACACCTCTGCCATAGGTCACCCCAAGTGGTTCGCCACATTTTGTGACTTAGCAGGAGTGCCGGGGTTTATGGGGTGAGATTTGTCCAAATCTTGGCGGCGGATGGGTCTGCCCACCAACTGCTGCATGCCGGATCGGGAGAGACTGGTTGAGGGAGATCGTTTGACCTCTCCAGCAGGACTCTCTCGGAACATTGCCTTACACTACAGTGGAGAGGATAGATTCATATGCCCGTCACTCTTGGATACACCAACCCCAGATTCCTACCCACCCCTCGTACCTTTTTTCCTTCCCAGAACTTACTCTTCTTCCTTTTCCTAGAAAACCCTCCACACAGCATCCTCAAAGATGACATAGGGCAGTTTTTCGATTATTGAACTGTGTCTATTTGTTGATTGATTGTACCCACGCAATAAAGACTAATTGTTTTTAGAGAATAAAAGTGCGAATTTTATTTAATTACCACCACCGTTACAACACAGATTTTGTTTTTTTTTTTATGTGACACCTCACAAGAGTGTCCCTGTCTGTAGGAAGCATTGTGAGACAGATTAAGGGGGCTGTGGGAAGGGAATTATTTAGAGGTGTTGAAGAGGCTGGATTATATGAAGGAGGAAAATTAGATGCTGGTAGCTCGTTCCATGTACGAGCCAACTTACACAAAAATGAGTAAAAGATGCAACCTCAACTTCTCATGAAGCCAACAGTGAACAGGTGTTTTGCTTGTGTCTGTCAAGTTTCACACACGTTCACCGAAGATCAATGCTACAAGCTTCTTAGAGCAGGCTCCATAAAAATACCTGTAGAACAGACTTAGCATGCCTACATTGCATCTGTGCATTAGAGATTAAGGGAGCGACATTGTATCTGTGAACAATGGGTTGTCAATCGGACCCTTTGTACAGAATCAAGTAGGTTTATCAAGAATTTTGGGGCTTCAGCCCATAGGTAGCTCCCAATTCAATTATAGGCGTACTTAAGATTTGTGTGGGGTTGGCAGCTGGTCACTAGTGAGTAATCTGCTAGCCCTGTATAAGACGCCCAGTTTCTTGGAAGTTAGATTTACTCGGGCTTCTATGGAGCCGGTTTGATATACTTACTCCAAGCATTTCATTGGAGTCTTTATTGGGATCATCAAATTTCACCAGACAGTCACTGATGCTCTCTTTACCAAAATCAGACACGCTCGGCTTGAGGCATTGAAATTGACCCCAGGCGTCAGCAATTCATCCTTAGAAGACTGGTTTGTAATGAATATCTTAACCCCCATAATTTTGATTGTTGATCAGGATGACAACAGACTCACAACATTAGACAATTCTCGCACAAGACGCTTCTATATCTGCCGTCCCTTTATGAAATTGAATTTACAAAATAGGTCAAACGTATTACTATTTATATCAAATTTAACCTCTCGCAGTACCTTGATGTTATACAAATTTCTCCTTAATCGAATCGTCATTATTTGTTCATTGCAAATTTCATTCAAACTCTTTTAAAATAATGTCAACATATTTTCATCATCTGTTGTATACAACTCAATCTGTCAAAACAATAAAAATAAACCAATCCTAGAGCCTCTTGAAACCATAAACAATATAATATACCACAAACAAACAAAAAATTCTGATGTTCAAAAATGATTATAATTATTTTATATTTCCGAAATATTTTCTAATCAATTTTATGAACGTAATATTTAATATAAAAATGCTTAACATATATTTTCAAAGTGCAAAGTCTTCGCACAAAAACTCACAATTTCTTAAATCAAGTTTTTTTTTTAAATTATGATATTTATCTAATATGCGAAACTTGGCTAAACGAATCAATCCATTTTTTTTTTTAAATGAACTCCACACAGGAGGCCCTGAGGAAAATAATTTCCCTCAGGGCTTATGTCATCCTTGGGGACGCTATGTGGAGGGTTTTTTTTAAGGAAAAGGAGGAGAGGAGAGTTCTGGGAAGGAAAAGGGTTAAAGGGGTGGGTAGGAATTTGGGGTTCAGTGTGTCCTGGTCACCCGCCTCCAAGACCTAGACAAACCTCATCCTATGAACCCGGTCACCCCTGCTAGATGACCAAATGTAGTGAACCACTTGGGGTGACCTATGGCAGAGATGTGTTGGTTATCCAATAAAGGTTCCCGGGGCGGCGGTACCCATTCCTGCCTTCCAAATTATAGTGGATTGTTTGACAATAGGTACGATGTATTTAGAAAGGATCGTAATTACTTTGCGTCTGGGCAGTATTACCGATCTTATTATTTGATCGTAATTACTTTGACAGCGGCAGGGAGGGGAGGGGGTTCAAATTGCAACCAATTGCAACGCTTTTCCTTTTATTATTTGATTTGTGGTTAGGGTAAGCGTCTCCTGTGTGGAGCTCATGTAAAAAAAATAAAAAGTTGTGCAATCCGCATTACATATAATATCATTTACACAATTTTTAGAATGAATGGTTATATTTACTGCATTTTCGACCGCCCGTCACAGACACTCTCCTTTTCATTATTTGATTTGTGGTTAGTTGCACAGTCCGCATTATATAAAATATAATTTACAATTTTTAGAATGAATGATTATAAAACGCAAAATTCGTAAATTTTGCAAAAAATAGTTTTGCGAATTTTGTCATTTTCAAGCAAAATGCGTCAATTTTACGAAAAATACTTTCGTGAATTTAGTCATCTCCACGCAAATAACGCGAAATTCACAATTTTCTCATTTTTCACGCGATATTTTAAATTATTACGTACATTCTAAATAATTATTGTTATGGTTTTGACAAGCTTGAATAGCCATAAAATAAACGCAACTAATTCAGTTTTGCGCGTGTCTGTTGGTAACTGTGAATCAGCAAAAAGTGTTGTGATTAGCCATCTTGTTGTCTGTTCTGAATCGTTACTAGGGTGAGTTATGATGATGTGAATCATGATATAAGGAAGTGTCTTTTCCGAGGAAGATTTTTCCCAAAACTCATATGGCGAGTTCCCATATTACCACCTGGCATGGAACCGTTTTGACTGTGTATTCAATGAAAGCCAGATTTACTACTTCACAACATTTATTTACACATAAAACATTTTTTATTACATTATGGGTTATTGTTAGTGGAACAGAAAGTAGTGTAAGCCCATCGTACCAATGGTTCAGTGCCGGAACTGAATCGGCAAAAACCAGAGACCCTGCGCAGAAAAGTAATGTTCACTACGGTTTGCAGTGCAGCCATTGTTGGACTTTTCTGGGCAGGGTCTCCGGTTTTTGTGGATTCGGTACCAACCCAGTGAGGTGACAGGCTAAATCATAATACAAGCCAGAATTATTATGATTCACCAGATGTTGTTCCGTGGTAACCCTTTTGCTAGGTAATGAGATGCAACTTTTCATAGCAACAAATTTTATTTTGTTGTACAAATGTTATCATTCTAGGTTAGAATTAGATCGAGGGTTTTCTGAACTGGGCCGGCACATAAAATTCTACAATAGACATACTACGGAGACATATTATATAGAGAAGTTAAATATAATTGCTTTGAAACTGGGTGGTCCAAAATTTCAGGCTTACACAGATCTATCGTAGGTTTATTACTCTCCAAACAAAGTCTCAATTATTGCAACAGTTTCCACTTTTTTTAAAATAGGAGTTGGTAAAATTCAAATCTTGCCAGGTAATTCATAACCTGGAAATATTTCAATATGGTCTGATCTCTTAGGTAGAAAACAAGAGAACCGACCTTCATCGCTTTGTGGTCCATGAATTTAACTTTTGAGTCAGGAGGCATTAGGTTCGCAGCATTTAAAGCCAGTTTCACCAAAAAAATTGGTTGTCTGTAAAGTCGGTTTACGGACGATAATTTTACATGATAATGTCATATAATAACGATGGAGTGGAAGAGAGATAGATGCGTCACAAGCCGAACGCTTGTTCCGCGCCCTCGCTTGCCCGCTCGGCTCAGGCGGATTGTGACAATGAGTCACGCTTTTTCGTGAATGCAGCTGGTATTCATCGATTTATAAGACGTTATCATGTTAAAAATTGAGAAAAAAAATATAAGTAACTAAGATAAATATTTTTTTTATATCTATAATAATATATACATAAGCAAAGTATAACACACATGTATTAAATTTCGCTATAATTTTTAAATGAGTATTAAAGCAATACCAATATAAAAAATTGTGTCAGTAAGTACCAAAGATATTGAAATATAAGAGATGTGCTATCCGCAGTTTTTACTGGGTGGGACTGTGTTTCCTGATGTCGCCGATATTGTTAACCAATTCTACCGTACACCTTATAAAAATCCACTAAATAAACTAATTCTTTCTGTATTCACACTACATTGTTAACCAATACTACTGCACACCTTAAAAAAAATCAACTACTTTCCGTATTCAAACTATTCGCATTCGGAAGTAATCCCGCCAACAGTCAGGTGGACACCAGAGCATATCTCTTGTATTTGAATATCTTTGGTAAGTACATTTCACTTTTAAATTACAGAAAATACATAGTATGTAGGAACAAATATTGCACTTATTGGGAATACCAATGTTGTCTTTGTGACACAAGAAAGAAATATCCCTTCGATGATATAGATGCATAGATCTTCCCAGAACCGCTTTGCAGACCTTGTGGTACCCCAAGTGTTCTGTCAAAATCTTGTCAACAGTGGTCTTACTAACATCAGGCATTGTGTCACAGAACTCCCGAACCATCATCTGTCAATCTGCAAGCGTTGCTTTTTCCACTTTGGCAATTGTTTCATCTGAAACCGATGGCCGTCTGGCAAGATTTTTTTTCCTCTTTCATATAATGCAAGATCCGCAAAGATCCTCTTCAAGATCCGCAAAAATAAATTCCTTCCCATGACCCTACCTTAATCCGCCTTAAAATGCAACAGGGGGCAATATAGTTTCCCTTTCGAACGGACACGGTCCCTCTTATGAGGTGTATCATACATAAATAAAATCCTATAAAAAATAAACTCCTTAGTATGTCTATGTCCTGAATTAATGTGCGAATATGTAAGTATTTAAATAACTACAGAATTTGTACAATAATATTATGTGATGTTTTTCATCCTATGGGTGGCAAAGGGTCAATTACCATTAAGCTAATACAATTTTCAGACATGAGAGTTTGGCTTGAAAATATGTTTTTAATACAAAATCTTTATAATTATTTTACATAATAAAATTTATATCTTTAAGAAATAACATAGCTAGCCAACAATTTAAATCCCCACACTCTTATCAGTCAACTTGCTTACACTTAACGCAGCCCTTTAAATATTTCACATACCCAAAATACTGGGTCTCGATACAGCCTCAATCTTTCTAAACATCTTGAAAAGTCATTTTCAATAGCACCATTTACTTTCCACAATATTCAAACACAAAGGATTCGGTGCAACTCCCAAAAGTTAAAAAAATATGTACCGATTACAATTTTGTTAAATGAAATCAATAAAGAATATAACTTTATACAAGATGTCGGGAGGAAAGTGCACAAACTTCAGGAGGTGATTCTACATAACAGTACAAGTACAAAAGATATATAACTTTTTCGAAATTCCAACATCGCTACCAGCGGTGTTCCCCAAGGGTTACTTTTGAGACCAATTTTATTTTTGTTATCTGTGAATGATGTCCAAGTTTTAGATGGTAGTTTTTCGGGTAAAAAGGTTGAATTGTTTGCATGGAAAAATATAATATTCTTATACGTAAAAAAAAAAATTGTATGGAAATAACACATTGGAATTTCAAAACAAATTATTTATCTTTTTTACTTCTACCATCGTGCAGAATCACATTCTGAAATTCGTCCCCCGGATACCTTGTACGTCTTTTTATATTATATTCTATATTCTACAAATAAAATATATATTATATAATTGATCAGGATTATCTTATCTCTCATTTTTTATAGTGATAAATATGTAAAGTACAAGCCAATCTTTAATACCGCCGATACAGAAATCGTCGTAATACGTGAGTTTAAGGTGAGAAAAGGGACATTTTTCCCCGCTCATCCTTTTCTCTATCGCACATATGTTTTTATGCATCTTCCTCTTTTGCTTTAAGTTCATTGTAAAGAGTAACTGTGCGAGTACTGGATAGTATAAAGTTCAGGCCGGCATTAAAGTTTGATATGCACTATAATAAAATGTGAATTCGCATACATATCAAATTTAAGAGTAACAGTTTTACACAAGACTGATATTTTTATTTTAACATGCAGTTTTGACATTCAATACTAGTCGACTGGAATGAAAGAAGATATAGAAATAGATAGTCTGAAACTATTAAGTTATCAAAATGCACACAGAAATAATGATCAGTATGAATTCAATCAAGACATGTATTTTCGTGTCAGGAGTAAAGATATTTCCCAAAAGAAGATAACTTTATGTACCTACTTATGTATTGTATCTAAATGTTTTTGGTTCCGTTAAGTATGTACATTATTTATTATTTTCAGTCAAGTCCATTGTTTGTTGTGAGCCCATCTCTCTAATTTATCAGCGCGGATCTGAATCTGATCATCGGAAATCTTAAAATTTGGGTACTAAATATTTTTTATTACTATGGCAACACCAAGATAGGTACTTTACATTCGAATTTGACAGTTCATTGTAAACAAACATCAACTTCCAACAGTCGCGGTCACGATGAAAATGACCTAACAATTTTTGTTTTTCATTAGGAGATGCTGTGGAGAGCCTTTTTAAGGAAAGGGAGGAGAGGAAGTTCTGGGAAAGAAAAGGGTATAGGGGTGGGTTAGAATCTGGGAGTCAGTGTGTTATGGAATGAAGAACATATGAACCCATCCCTCCAACTGCAGTGCAAGAGAGGGATGGGTGAATAGTCCGGCTGGAGAGGTTAAAAAGCCTCCTTCAATCAGTCTCTCTCTCTACACAGCCTGCCACGCCGAAGGCGGGCAGAAGCATCCGCCGCCAAGACTTAGACAATCCTTTCCACACGAAGGGCACCCATACCACGTCACCAAACATAGTGAACCGCTTGGGGTGACCTTTGTGTGTTAGTTATCGTCGGTACCAGTGGCGGCTCGTGACTTTTGGGTGTGCTAAGGTGTTAATATTTAAAAAATGGCATCAATCAAAAATCTGTGTTTTGTGTGAAGATTTTTCAGGAATTCCGTGCGGCGCACGGCGAAACCGAAACTTCCTGAAATTTTTCATACAAAAAATTGATTTTCAAAAAAAAAAATTTTTTTTTTCGGCTACAACATCAATAAAGCCATTTTTTTAATATCAGCACTCTAGCACACACAAAAGTCACGAGCCGCCACTGGTCGGTACCCATATCTGTCTTCCAAATATTAAATAAATTGTTTTATAGTGCTAAATGTATAGGTCTAACAATAATATCTTGGTGATGCCATTTAAAACATTTTCAATGGTCGCCGCAACCTCAATTTTGGTCTACATTATTTTGCCGGCCTATGCCCACTTAGATTCCCATTCCTTAGTTGAGCTTTATGGATCCGGTATTTATAGTTCACACGGTAGTAGAGATTGTCAGTCACGTTGGTTAACTAATATTAACTTCTCATTACTTCCATGCCCTTTTTGCTAATCTAATAACAAATGTAACGTTTGAAAGTTGAATGCTACTAAGAAATATTTACGTATTAACATTACATCTAAAAACGGCAATTACTGATGAAGCCGCAGCCCATGACTACAAAAGCGACATTGAATAATGACTACAATTTACTGAATAATATTATTAGTTCACTGAGATATAAAATGCACACTTTAAGAAAATAATAAACAATCAATAAAAGAAAAATTTTAATTACAATTTTGTGTTCAATGCTTGAATTGAAAGCTATTTTCTCAAATTAATTTATAAAAGTGATGTAGTTAAAATTTTGAAAAACCCTGTAGTAATGTATATTTACAAAATATATTTATCAACTATACTCTCGTTATATCTTTCCCAATAAACCAATGGCCATAGAAGTAAAGTGAAACCCTCTAAGAAGTTTTGTGGCTTAAGGCGATGCTTCCCGGCTCAAAAAGAAGAAGATGGAGAAGTTGGACAGAGCGCGCTAATATTTTCAATGATAAAATTGAAGCGAAAATTAAGAAAATGCTTAATAAAACATGACTCGTTTAAAATAGAGCAAAAATCTCGTGGAAGGTATCTTAAGTATCATTTAAAGAAACATTGTGAATTTTTTCACAAATATAACTTGTAAAATAACAGAAATAGACTTGTTTTAAATAATTTTCGGAGCATACTTTGCGATTTTTTCTATCGAGGGAATTTCATATAATTTGCGTTTCGGCTTGGAACTATCTAGATATTATGTTAAAAAATAACATATTTTTTTAGGAGCTTAAAAACTTCAAATGTCTAAGGGAGAATGTAAGAAATCGGTAGAAATTTGGATAGCGGCGGCTTAAGAAGTTTGGTTTTTTCGGTCCCTTGGCCCGAAATTGGCTCAATTTTTCCCACGTAAAAGGTTTTCCTGCTTAAGAAGTTTGTTTTTTCCGATCCCTTAAAAAAACTTCTTAGGAGGGTTTCACAGTATCACCAAAGCAATAATTTTAATTTTAAATCACGGTAGTTCATTTCTACAGTTGATCATTATCAAGCTTTTTGCTACAAGCTACAATATTACGAAATTTTACTAATAAATTCAACATTAGTAAAATTTCATATTATTTTTCCAGTTACGAATTGATTTTCAATCAATATGTTAACAAGTCTTCAAATCTCATAATTACACATTTTTGTCATTCTTATTTAAATTTGCTAATTGTATTTCAAGTACTGAATGAATTAAATCAACATCGGTATAGTGAATAAACATGCGACAATGGTATTTAATTGAACAAAGTCAGTACCTAATACAGTATAAGATAAAAAAATAATTTGGGTGGGTCAGAATAATAATGGGTCAGGTACAGATTTAAATTTGTCTTTTTATTTTATTTCTGTGGGTAAATAAAACGTATTTCTAAGTTAGGGGTTTAATATCACAATATTAGCTTTTATTATCTCCATAGATGGCAATACTAGTGTTGATTTAGATCACATTTTATAATGGTAGATAAGGTCCATTTTGACATTTAGTTTGGTGATGTTAAAAAATATCAGCTTGATTTGCTTCCTTACATCACACCTATTTACCATTATTTCTATATAACACAAAAAGTCATACTTGCCACTCTGAATAATATGACCATACATATGAAGACGTGAAATTGTTGAAGATGCTTGTTATTAATTTGCTATAAGAATTTTGTCATGGTTTTTTATCAAGCTTCATTTTTGTAATGTAATTTTTCAGAATAATCACAATAACTTTTTTTTGTTTCATTGAATTTTACAAAATTAATGAAGCCTTAAATTACTTTCTGTTTATACTTTATATTTATGTTATGCATACTGTCATAATATGATAAACATGTATGTACAGTGAAAGCATCCACGGATTTCACTAATGATTTTCAACTTTAGGTCTAAATATCTCAGAATCTATTTGGATGGACTTGATCTAGAATTATGACCCACCCAAACAAAAGCCTTATAAAGTAAGATTTTATCATCACTTGACCACAATAAATATTACGTAATCATTGAAAACAAGAGGCTAGTAAACCAAATTACTCCAGTAAGTGGAAATTCAATAAAATGTTGAAGAATATAAAATTTTAATGAAAAACCAAGTGTGTATATGTGCATCACTTCTAAGGAAGTTTATAATGGAATAATGTTTCTTCACATATTTGCTGTGAACTTTGCCATTGGCAGGGGCTTATGGCGAAAATTGCCATCGAATAATCATTCTTAATGTGATTTTACATTTTATTGCTACCAGTATTCAGTTTTAGCAATGGGAGCACCTTGTGCTCTAAAAGTAAAAAATGCCAAAATATTATATTTATTAACACCACGGGGATTACATAACATTCATTCATGTGCATATAAATCCAGTAACATTAAAAACAATATATGAATCTTAATAGCACACCAATCGTCCATTTAACCAAAAGTTAAAATAGGCGATTGGTGTGCTGGGCAACTATCAAATAATATTCTCAAAGGCTTTTTTTAAGTAAACAGCATTTTGAGATTAAATATTCAATGGTAGAAAAATAACACAAAACATTAATACCATCCAAGTGAGAATGATGTTGTTTGAGTTTAATGGATTGTGGAATAATAGGCACAAATCGTCAAAACTTAACGATAAGTGTACATATTGGTGTAATTCCAGCATACCAAATTTAGGTATTTGATAAAGTTAGGCATTCTAGTGAGATGCAAGTGGGACTCATCCAAACACTTACTTACTACCGTAGTAAGCGTACCCTCAACATTATTCTGGATAGTGTTTGTTTCTAGTTTACCAGTGTGTGAAGATAAGTTTTTTATAGTAGGTACCTTTTCATTAATCATAGAGATAATATTGACGGTCCCGAAGAACAATGTCGGATCTGCTAAAAAACTAAAATCGATGTGCTGGCTTATTTCTATTATTTAAACGTCTGTATTTCCGGGATCAAAAACAGTAAAATGCAGAAATGAAACTTTAAACAGCTCTACTGCGAAACTACAAAATTGCACACCCGACATTGTTCTATGGGACCGCCAAAATGGTGATGGAATGTCTTTGTAAAATACACATTGTAAAGATATGTAGCAGTTTTTAATATTTACAAAACTTACATAGGTGTTAAGGGACGTGTCTAACTTAGTGATTCCTGACATTATTTGGAATTAAAAGTGTAAATGAATTTTGGCCTCCGGTGACAATTTAAAAAATCAGTTGGATATTGGACAGTAAGGGTTGAGGTGGACAGAGGGTTGAGCTACTTGATTGAATGACCAGTGATGACGCGTAAAAGATTTTGTTTTTTGAAAACAAAATAATTTTAAAAATAAAAAGAAAACATCTAAAATATCACCGGAAACCTATAATAAATAATTGGACACTAGCCGGTTTTGGGGTGGCTTATTAATGAGAGAACACTGTATACATACATAATCATTATGTATGTCTATTATAAAAGAACTGTAAATAATTTATGTACAAATATAATTGCGATTTTAGAACTGTCTAAAGCTTCGATGATAAATGCCATAATTATATAATGTTGTAAAAAATAATGTGTTTTAAAAAAAATAACAATATTTTACTCTGATTTAAGGTGAACCCTTTATCATAAACAAACATGTTCAATAAAAACAATTTAAAAAAGATTTTTAAAAATAAATTAAAAACATCATTAACTGGTTTCGAAATACAGAGCTAGGTTAACATCGCAATAATATATTTTGAAAGAGAAAATTTTGGCCAGTAATTTAATTGTATGACTGATGTCGACTTGATTTTATGATCAAGTTTTGTAGCCAAACACAAATTTCTTTTTTCGAATGCAAATTCTACCCAATCTTGCCAAAACTTTAAAAAACTTAAAACTCTTGGCAAAACAGTCCTGTACTTAAAACAGTGATGAAAAAATTGTGATAACGCTTAAATAATTCAGTATTTTACAAACAATGTGTGTGATTATTTGCAATGGAATGGATAAAATTTGTTCCTATTTGCACTTCTTATAAGACATAAATATGGTATCATTAACACTAAATATATACCTACAAATTAAATCACAACGCAATACGACGTACATTGTACTTACATATTATAATCATGCAACACATCTTAATATTTACAAACAGATGATTTCACATTTTAATATTATTATCTACACAGCTTTATCCTTGTTATTTTCTAAACAATGATGAGCATTTAAAAAAATATTATTTTTAAGTCATATTGGCACTCAAGATTTTCAAGAAGAATGGTTTTAACGAAGTCTTATTAAATAATATTGTGAACAATCTCTACGTAAGTGATTAACTATTCTTTGAAAAATCTAGTCAAGATTCTATGCACTGGTTACGAAAAGATGTAATGTCAACTAAGAATGCTTACAGCAAATATTATAAATCTTCTATTTAGCCGTAAGAGCATACTACGCAAAGAAAAAATTGTTATTTACAAAATAAATAATATAAAAGTGAACAAGAAGAATATGAGATCAAACATATTTACATATAAATATTTTTGCTTGCTACTTTTAAACCCAAAATAATTTTTCATAGCTTATATATGAAAAATTAAGGGGTAATGATCCTTCACGACGGGTGGAGGATCTTTGAAGATTAATTGTCAATCTTCTTTTGCCTTGAGTTTCTTCTCCAGTCGGCGGCCTTTGGATTTCTTCTTCCCCTTTTGCCTCGGAATCCAGGGCAAATGAAATTTGCTGTAAACAAAGTCGCAATAACAAATTAAAACTGGAAAATTTAGATATAGGATACGTAAGCAACATAATTAACAATGCGATTTTTCAACAAGTAATAATAGCATAAAAAAGAAGAATTCATGTATAGTACACGCCAATGTACATTATAAGACCAGCCCGATGTCGATCAGAAATCGTCGCAATATGAGAGTTTCAGGGCAGAAAAGTGGCATGCCTCTACGCCTACGACTTTCTTTGTCGCATTTATGTATTTACGCATCTTTTTCTTTCGCTTACATTCATTGTAAAGTCAGTAACTGCGTGAGAATAGAATGTACCTTGTTCAGGCCGGTCTTAAAGTCCGGCGTGTACTATACACAGACGCAAACATTTTGGAAAAAAAAATTTATATTCTAATATATTTGAACATGTACACTTAAAAAAAAAATGTTTACGCACAAGCAATATGAACGATCAAAAATCAAATTTCATCGAAATCTTCAAGAGGTGAACCCCATAATCCAATTATGTAAAGGAAAATGTATGTACTAAGAAAAACTTATATTTAATGTCAGTCACTATCACATTTTTCCATTATTTTTTCCGATAAGTCCAATTTCATTTCCATGTACATACAAATGATTAATGTGAAAGCGAGTTTATTAAAAAAAAAAAAACAAATTACATATATTACAATAAACCAATCAAAAACATTACACCTGCTTTGTTTAAAAATAACTTCCAACGTTCAGTAACATATTCCAAGCTTGGAAGTTACAGCACGTCTGTAGGTATGTACGTATAAAACAATTTATTTATATAAATGTTTTAATACATAAATTTCACATTCGCAAAAACAGTGCCGCATAATTTTATATTCTTAGAGTAGTTGAAAACTTTAAGAATGGATACCAAAAGGTGAACATTAAAAAACATCAAAACACACAAGAATTCATTTATGAATTACAATATAAACGCCATAAACCAAATCGCAAAACAGATCCATAAAATAAAGTAACCAAGATATGAACTTTTGCTGCACATAAGTTTTTAGAATTGTACATATTTTTTTATCGCATACATAGCAAAAATGCAAATTATTAAGAACACCTAGTTTACGCACCGTGGTTTGAATGATGGAACGAGTTCGCCAAATGAAGTCACAGGTAAGGTAGTTGTAACTTCAATGGCTAAGGCATTATCGTTAGTTTGCCAAAGGGACTGTGGAATGACTCTCCTAGGTTTGTACGGTCGGTAAAGGAGTTTTTTACCACCGGGATTTAGCTTTTCTTGTCGGTCTTTGAGTTTTTTTAGGTGCAGTTGCTCTTTTAGTCTTTGGAAGTCCCACCTGAAAAGAAAATAACGCACACAACTGAAAGAATAAATCGCATTGTGAATCCACTTACACTAGAAGAAACAGAGCGAAGACTATTCTATTATCTCTCTAACTTCAGTGTGCCACATTCCCGTATCTATTCAACAAAAGCGCATTAGCTGAGTTTATGCAAATCACAAGAAGCAGGAAATGGTGCATGGAGAGAGTGTACGATTTATAATCAGTTAACAATTGCTCATGAATTAAGTGATCAAGTTGTATTTGTGATATGTAATACGAGGTTACTTTTTATATTCCTGGATCGAAGTGCAGAAGCCTTTTGAATACATATTTCTTAACTACAACCTTCATTGAATGATTAAAGTTATAGTAATCCTGTCGATATTAACCAAATTAAGATCAGGGTTCAGAGAAAATAAATTTTTAATATATCACCGATACATGTGTATTATACCTATATTATATCATAATAGACTAGATTGAGTATTTGAAAGTTTCAAACTTAAACAAGACCTGAATAATTACATCCTAATCGATCTTTTACCTTCTTATATTTTATTCTGTTACACAACATTCCCATTATGTAATGGGCACACATTCGTTCTGATGGCACTGGGCAGTAGGATACTTGTTTATGTATCGGTAGATAGGAGTTTTAAGAGTACAGTTTTACATAAAGTATGTATTTTTATTTCTGATTTAAGTATTGGTATGAACTCTGTTGTTTAGTGTGACTTCTTTGGAGAGTTTGAGGTTAGTCAATATTAAAAAAAAGGCTTCTAGTGTCTTCTTCTAGCAGTAATATAAATATTAGTTGAAAATTTATGCCACTTTCAGGATGTCCTCAATCTATCTTCGTTGTCATCAGACCTACTTCCAGATACCAAGATTCCCTAACATGTAAATAAAAAGGCAAAATTATAAAGTGATTTTTTTTATATCAATTGATCCCAGGAATTAAAAATTGAAAACTGTACAAAATGAAAAAGGAATGCTGCTGTGATGAATGCTGGAATGATTTTTGTGCTGAAGGTTAAAGATAAAATTAATTGAATTGATGTAAATTGCTCTTAATATGATTTCTTTGTTTGTTTTCATAAATGCAAGGTTCTGGTAAGATCACCAAAAATACTTGTATTAAAACAATTCAATTTCACCAACACAATTAGTGGCATGTCTACAAAGCAAAATTTGAAGTTCCTAGTGAAGGGGTGAGAAACCAATGTGCCAAATTAATGCGGGAAGCTAAAATAAGTTTTTTACAGAATGTGTCCCTGTCCTCGTGTCAAATAAAGCAAAAAAAAAATATCAGTCTTAATATTTAATTTCTGGAGCCAATTATTTAAAAAAAAAAATTGTTTTAAGATCACTTATTTTACTGGAATTATTATTATAAAGCATGTTTTATATATCTTACTCTATCATAGTAACTAACTAAAAATGAAAACACTGATAAAAATTCAGTGATATGGATGGAGCAAAGAGTTAACGCTACAATAAGGAAGTGCTACAATAATGGCCAACCACAACTTACCTTTTAATCCGCCTCTCTTCGATTTCCATTTTACCGTGTCTTTTATGGAAAACAGAATCATGGACGTTTTCTTCATTTTCAGAATTGTACAAAGTCTGAGGCCGAATTCGTCGTATACGCCACTTTGGTACCTGATAGAATCATTAGTTTAGTTTATATTAGGATATCACTGGGATTAGTCAATATGTTTGGAGGTGAGGCACACTCCATTGGAAGCGAAAACAATACATGAAATAAAACATGCAGAACACCATTCACACATCGCCTTCTAGACAAGATTGGAAATTAATAATCATAAGAAAGTAAACAATGAGAAAATAAAACAATAAATCCCTAGCCAAATTTAATCTGAATGTAGAAGATTATAACATTGACTAAACAAGGAATACCTGTTAAATCAATAGAGTGGACAGTGGTTTTCTATCACGATATTCATGAGTTACTTAATCATTGAACTACTTGATTAATGGATGAGGACGACGACTTGTGATGAACACACAATGCGTAATTAATTATTTTGCATAAATGAAAAATAATAAAATTATCTTTGAGGGAAACTACCAATAAATGAAAATATAGATCAATTTAGAAAACATTGGGAGAGCTATGTGCACATCCCACAACTGTTTTTAATTTTGATAACATTAACAAGTATGCAAGGTTCATGGTGGGTTGGGATGATAGCCTGAAACAAATATATTAGTTCGCAAGTTAAATGAAACTTTGCAAAAATATTATTGAACTTCAAATCAAGTCAATACTCTTTTATTTAAAACCAATTCATTTGTGCGCAGTAATTATATAGAATAAATATACAATGAAAAGGTTTGGCAAAATGATAGAACAACACATGTTTAGAATTTAAAAACAAATGTCACAAAACAATGAAAATTAATGATTTTGATGGGTGTACTTAACTTATGTACAAATAAATTGAATTTCTTTATGCATTTTTGTTTATTTACTGATAATTATTTAATTGAATGTATGTACATTGTACATAATTATTTGACCAAACGACAAGTAATAAGAAATGAAAAGGATAGTTTGTAAGTTTGATAAATTTCCAATAAATGGCACTACTCACATCTGGCAAACATGACTTTTAATTCAACCATAGATGACTTTTCAGTAAATGTGTATTTAACGTTTAACATAATCTGAATCTATCACTCTTCCAAGATTTTAAGAGAACTGCAGGATTTGGATGTGTAGATGGATAGAGCTGCCAAGAATCAGCAAATACGTAAATATTTTAGGGGGATCTATGTCCAAAACTGGATGCCAATAGGCTTATAAAGAAGTTTGATAGAAATGTTTAAAAGCACAGGACTTTTAGTGTGGATAAAGGCCAAACAATAATTATATGGAGAGCTGGTGATGATGTTAAACAGGGAATATTAAGGAATATCATGATGGAGTACTTGAAAAAAACGCAAGATATTAACGTATTATATTACGATGAAAAAATTGACAAATAGCTGGACAGAAGTAATCTACACTACTGAACTCTTACATAACATTTCAAACTATCCTCGCATGTGCTGCTCATGAGACCTCCATCAAAATTTAAAAAAAATTCTGTACAAAACATGATTTGTTGATAGGTTAAAAAATTCGTGAATTGAATAAGAATGTATAAGGTTACCTCCAGAGAGTTGACTGGTTCTGCCTTTTCAGGTTGGGCAGGGGTGCCGAGTGGCGTGTAGTACGGCTCTTCGGTAGAGAGCAGGGATAGAGTTTTGTTCTTGAACAGATTCTTGTTGTCTGTTATGCCTGTGAGGCTGGAGGCAGACTCGGCCTGCGACACCGCGGATACCCGCGAGGAAGTGCTCTGCGCACGCTTCCTTCCCTTGGATGTGCCAGCCGGTGGTTTTTCCTCCTGAAATTATTCATGAGTGAAGGTTAATAAAAAAAATATTCAAATAAGTGTGAAATGATTCCCACTCAATGTCAGTTTGGTTAACTGGCAAAATGCTGTTAATTCCTGCTACATAAAAAGACAAGCCAATAATAATGTAAACAAAAGCTCGATTTAAGGTGGAGTGTAGAGATTAACTAAATCGAAATAACGAACATATTATTTCGTAATACGATAAAAGTAATGTTTTTAATGGGAAAAAAATATATTTTATATTTTTAAAACTTATAACGGCTTAACTTTTGTCAAAAACAAATCAGAAATCAAACCCTTTTCTGAACGCCCTTCCGTATTTTTCACATAATATTCTTTAATGATAAAAATCCTTAAAAATTCTTTGAAGATTTTTCTTTAAAATGACGTAGGTGATTTAAAAAAAAACAGGTTTAGGGTTGTGGTTTAATTTTTTCATGAATCCTAACTACAATGTTTTTTAAAATACGAATTACAAAACTTTGGTTAAGTTTATTAGAAAAAACGAAATGGCAAAAAAATGTTATTATTTTTCTCCGTTTTCTTAAATTCTTCTCATATTTTTAAATTTCCATTTAAAAAAGGAAACCCGGATTATTAAAATATTGATTTACCTTACCGTACTATAGCGCTTTTTCAATCTCAGTGGCATGAACTTGAACCAGAGTTTTAATATTCTGGCAACAGAAATTTATTTGTAACTACGATATTCCAATAAAACACTGTTGCCAAATTCTGTGCATTAATTTAGTCTTTAATATATTATAAATAAATGTCACTCTCTCTAACTTCCACGTTAGCTTAATGGTAGGGCATGTGTTTCCCATCACTGGGTACCAAGGTTCGAGCCTTACTCAAACCATTTTTTTATTTTATTTTTTTTAAGTTTTAAGACATTTAGAAATAGATGACAACATTCCGATTATTTTTTTTAAATACCTTCCTTTAAAAAAAAAACAATTTTTTTTTGTTATACATATAGATTTCACTAGGTATTATAGATACCTATTCTGATGTCTATGGATTACCGTATCGTATTGTTGTATAGCAGTTGGAAGTAATTGTGACCCTTATGCAGTATTCATATAAAATAGAGACAGGTTGAGGGAGACTTTTTGACCTCTCCAGCCGGACTCTCGACCCATTGCCTTGTACCGCAGTGAGAGGGATGGGTTCATACGTTCGTCATTCCTGACCCCCAGATTCCAACCCACCCCCCTCTTACATTTTTCCCCCAAAACTTCCTCTCCCTCCTTTCCCCAAAAATAGCTTCTAACGGCATCCTCAAAGATGACATAGAACCTGAGGATATTTTTCCCTCAGGGCCTCCTGTGTGGCAAACAACTCGGTCCTGGCACACACTCTTTGCTTCACTTACATTCATACATCGTCTCATACATACTCTTCTATTATTCTGACTTTTGACATGGCCCGACTCAAGTATCTGATTCACTTGATCGTGCCATGTCTTCCTCGGGCGTCCCCGACTTTTTCTACCATTCACATTTGCGTCATATTTCTGTGTGGAAATAATGTAAAAATATGACCATGCACATATCACAGTCCAATCACGTGATCGTGAATTGAAACGTTACTTGAAATTGCTTTAGCCGTGTTTCACCAGATCTGAATAGCCCGGTACTTCCCCACCTTCCTTTTACCCACCTCCTTCCCGTCCCCGCTACCTTCAGCCTCACAACACTCCCCAATTTAGGGATGCCATAATCTCACTGGCTTCAGACGTGAGCATTTGGGACTCTTGTGCGGAATTCATATTTTTTAAATCTCATAAATGGTCAAGGTATAATTTGGGCGGTATGGGTACATCCGCCCCAGTAACAATTTTTTACATAAGCTACACACAGGAGAAGTCCCGAGGAAAATAATTCCCCTTAGAGCTTATATATCATCTTTGGGGACGCTGTGTGGAGGGTTTATACAGGAAAGGAAGGAGAGGAGATTCTGGGAAGGAAAAGGGTAAGTGGGGTGGGTAGGAATCTGAGGACAGTGTGTCCAGGAGTGATGGACGCATGAATCCCACCGCGGTGCACGGCGATGTTCCAAGAGATTCCGGCTGGAGAGGATAAAAGACCTCCCTCAATCATTCTCTCCCGATCCGGCCTGCCATGCAGTTAGTGGGCAGACACATCCGTCGCCAAGACCCAACAAACCGCACCCCATGACCCCGGTACCCCTGCTGAGTTACTAAACGTAGCGAACCACTTGGGTTATCTAATAAGTGGTTCCCGGCGGCACCCACACCCGCCTCCCAAATTTATTGGATAACCAACAACTTGTCTTGGCGGTGGATGCTTTTGCCCACCTACTGAATGGCAGGCCGGACCGGGAGAGACAGGTTGAGACCCGTCGTCTTGCACCGCAGTGGAAGGGATGGATTCACACGTTCATCACTCCTGACCCCCCGATTCCTACCCGCCCCTCATACCTTTTTTCTTCCCAGAACTTCCCCTACTTCCTTGCCCTAAAAAGACCCGCTACTCGGCATCCTCAAAGATGACATAAGCCCTAAGGATTTTTTTTCCTCAAGACCTCCTGTATCAAGATACTGTAAAAAAGGAACACGCATAAATCATCCTGTATCACGTGATCTTGAAATTTTGGGTGACGACCAATTTGTCAAACGTCCGAAATATTATCGCTTGCTACTTGCTACGACCGACGCGACGTTGCCATCGTGTTGATATTTTCGTAATTTAAAGTAAACATTTTTTAAATGTTTTTTTTTTACTTTTATTTAAAAAATATAAATATATAGAATTAAAAAAGCACACACCACACGCACTATATGTTAACGGTGAAACATTCAATTTAATATACGTGTTTTTTTAGCGACATCTTTCGATTTGAAACGAAACTTTTTGTAACCCAAAATATTCGAAAATGTCTCAAAGGGACCATCACGTCCGCTAGAGGCTTTCAATGTATTTTTGTGTGAAAAATAGTCCCTATTCCTAATAGGCTTAACTCTGTGTTATGTTAATTGGAAAAAAAAGTAATAAAAATGTTTATCATTAAATCCTAGAGATAGTCACTTGATAATAATTTAATAATTTTTTTTTTTGTATTATGTATACATTTTTGTTTTATAAAATGGAGGCCTCAACACAGGTGAGCCACCCAGTGAAGCCGATTTGCTGGATTGTACTCGAAATGTAAGATATTGAATCAAAATAAATAAATATAATGGTATGTTTTTAGGTTTTCACGGCCAAAAAGTATTTTTGTTATTGTTTTTGGGGTGTTATGCCGTGTTTCGCTACCTCCTTCTTTAGCCAACGTTTCGGACAGCGTTACAGTGTCCATCATCATCTGCCCTGATGATGGACACTGTAACGCTGTCCGAAACGTTGGCTAAAGAAGGAGGTAGCGAAACACGGCATAACACCCCAAAAACAATAACAAAAAAAAATAAATATAATGTTTTTGTAAGACTCGAAAAGGGAAAGACTTACGTTTTGGCTTTGTATAAGCAGGAACTTATGAAAACTTACTGTTATTAGCAATTTATTATTTAAACCGAAGACAAACATTATATAAACACTAGCTACCGTTCCCTGCGTTGCCCAGGTCTTACAGAGCTTTTCGAAATCAGACTTAAACAGTGATCGGCCGCCACAAACATATAAATAGATTTTTTGGAAAATGATTCTAATTCCCTAAAGTGGTCTTTTCACTTTATAGCCATTTTACACCCTCTTTTTTCAGGCCGATTCCCGTATAGAGACCAAAGACAAGATTTTCGCTTTACACAATCGCTATTTTCATATCTACAATTTCAATCGGCATCACTGCAGACAACACGTGAACAGTATGAAAATAGAGATGAAAATAGCTATCATGTAAAGCAATTTTTTTTGTCTTTGGTCTCTACACGGGAATCGGGCTGAAAAAAGAGATGGTGTTATTAGTAAAACAAAAAAAAAAACTATCCGTCGCCTTAGTTCTTGATTGTCCAAATGACCATTTTAGTTTTTGTTCAATCTCCACTTAAAAATTAAAAATAAAGTATAAAAAATTATAGTTAATCACTTAACCCTCGACCCGTCGCGTGGGGTCTTTAAAAGCCTAGGTTTTACAGAAATGTTAATTATGTACATTTTAAATGTTCCCAATGATTCCATACTTTAGGTAGCTTCCTAAAAGGGGCTATACTTGACACTGGCGCCGCGGACATTCGGTCTGCGCATGTGCGCTGTGAGATACAGAAGTGTGTTTCGGCGTGAGGCTCAATAAAAATCAACAAAATACAATGAAAAACCAAGTTTATATGTTTTTTTGATTATTTTTTTTTGTAATAATAATAAGTCTTTACCGTTCTTAAATAGTTATAAGTTTCGTAGAAATTGGTTAGATTTTTTTTTAAAGTTTACTATTAAAAAAGTATGATTCAAAATTATAAAAAAATGTTCCTTGTTGATTTTTAAGCTTTTACATTGAAAATAAATATCTAATTTTTAATTATTTCTTTTTATTTCACTGCAGCCCTTATCACCTGACTATAATCAGTTAAAATAACACATAAAATGTGACAATGATTAAATCATTTTTATTTTTGGGGTCCTAGGCGACCCCGCGCGACGCCTCGCGTTAAAAAAAAGACGCGACGGGCGGAGGGTTAACTAAGAATTATTTTAAACTAATGAGACCTTTACGGAAATAGCTTTATCTTAAACACCTTTCATAACGTTTCATTGAAATAATGAAAGAAAACTTTCTCCTCCTGTAAAATTTCCTAATGGTCGCATGGACAATAAAATTAAGAACTAAGGTGACATAGGAGAAAAAAACTTTCTTATAAGATTCTGATAATTTATGTAGATAACTTACAATGGGAAAACCAGAAGGGCCTGCTGCCGCAAGATTTTTGGCAAGCTCTTTTTTGGTAGGTTTCTTCTTCCTTCCCGGTGTCGGAGCTGGTGTTGGAGCGGTGGCCGGTGTCAATGCTGACTCAATCCCCCTTACAGGCTCCGTAGTCCTGACAGGCTCCATGGTTCTTATGGGTTCTACGGTCTTTATAGGATCAATAATCCTGGCAGGTTCAGTAATCACCCGCATTGGGTCTAAAGCTCTTGAAGGCTCGATCAGCCGGGCGGGATCCATATAGCAAGGGCCACGCTTTACTGTGTTGTCAGTTGGCACAGTTGTTGTTTCTGCCTACAAGGAACAAGTTTGCAGGACATTTTTAAAATCAAAATTTGGTTATTACAGGTAGAAATAAGAAAAGACGGTGGTATTATCCTAAGTTGGTGGCTGAGATCGAGTCCTATGGCAGTCAGATGGATTCTGTTTATGTGTTCCATTTTATATTTGTGGTGAAAGGGTTTGTCAATCAAATTCAATCAATGAGTTTTATTATTATATTAAATGATAAACATTAACTGTTCGATCATGTCAAGAGTCTGATTAACAAAAGAGCTCTTAGGAGATGATTATTCATAATGTAATGAAGCAAGAATTGTGTACCAAGACAGAGTTATGCAGCCGTCTTTCTGCCGGAAAACTATTATTTTTAGTTAGTTAACATTATAATAAATGGATTAATAATGAATAGTTAGTTACTTGGGAACTTCCTCCGAAAACTCCAAAAGCTCGGCTTCTCCTCTTGCCCATACGGTTCAGGGACTCAGTTACACTCAGCCGAGGTTCATTCAGCTTTCTTTCCCCCACTTTCGTATCTTGACTGTCCTCCTGTTGAGCGAAGAAGTAAAACTATATTTTCTGTCTTACAACATTATTTAATGCTACTTTGATAATAAAAATAGAAGCAATAAATAATGTCACAAAATATAAATCATTAAATTAAGTGAATGATGCTCCTACAGTAGATCATGATGAAGATACGAACACTTACGAAAGAGTAGACAGAGGCGGATGGGGAAGCAGCGCGTTTTGGGGGTTCCTCAATCTTGGGAGGAAGAACCTCCGTAATAACAGCCGGCAATATCTCCTCATAGTCATTTGGATGCCCACTCTCTGTGCCCATGATAAGTGGGGGTAAATCTGCTGGTGGAGCCTGAAAATGTTTACAATGATTTCTTATTTCAGTGTCCTCTAAAAAAACATTTTAAATCTTGGCTAACAAGTAAATTATATTAATTTATTAAAATTTAATAATAATGTTATATTATTGTGACAGCTGTTTCTGCTATCGATGACATTGTCAAAATGGTTAATGGCCTTGAATTCCGAAATAGCTGTCACAGTAATAAAACTAAAAGATTTAAATAACTAAATAATATCATTATTAAATTTGGCCAACTTTTAAAATAGTTGGCCACGCTTAATTACAAATATTATTTAGAAAGAAAGAAAAACACTTTAATTCAATTTAGTTACTATAAAAGGCAATTAATTCATTTGGAAGGGGAATGGAAAATAGGTACTGCATTTAAAATTACCATGTAGGGAGTGTGGCAAATCCATTGCGCAGAGAGTGGAAACACGACCTGCAATAGCCATCCCAAGTTAAGGTGTGAGCTACCATGCTCAGGCAGAATGACATTGGATAACAGTGTCACAAACGATGCCTCCGAGAAACAGCGTTGTATCTCGGAGCACCCCTGCAGGTCGAGTTTCCATTCCCTGAGCCGTGGGTTTGCCACACTCCCTACGCTACATTATAATTTAAAAAATAGTACCTATTTTCCATAAAAATATATAGGCATAAGAAAAATGCTTATTTTGAACCTGTGACCAAAAATGGCGTGCAAGTAAAAACAGTTCTAAAGTGCGTTTTAAGTTTATTTGGGGGAAGGGAGATACATTTATGCAGATTTCTTATTATAAGTACGTACCGGATCTTCATCAGCCAAAAACATGCCACGTATTATTAAGTTGGCAGTAGTCTCAGCTCTGCTTTCAATCTCTACTTGCCTCTCTTGCTGAACAACTTTCTTGCTCTTTTTACCTTTTCCCTTCCCGTGGGTCTTGGGTACTAGGGCTTCTTGGCTCGGAGTACTCAAGAGAATGGTATTGTTAATCTCCTACAAATAAGTTTATCAGGTTATAAAATGCCCCATTTTGACATTTGATGGCTCATGCATACTTTATTTCACAAAACTACAAATAAAAATATAATGATAAAATAAATTACATCAAAATATTTTTTTTAAATTAGCATACATCATCTGAAAATAATTCCAACACCAAAAATGATTACAGAAAATGTTAAATTTGAGAGCAAAATAAATTTTTGTAGAGTTAGCGAGAGTAACCTAACAAGAAAACAATTTCGTTCATTAGGGTAGAGGTCCACAATCCGAGGCCGCGAATTACCAAGTTGTAGTAATCGAATTTTATTAAAGTTATTTTCACTGATAGTTGACAAGTAACTAGAAGACAATTCGGAAACCAATAGATGATTAATCCATTCACTTGCGAATTTGAGTAAAGTTTAACTTCACAGAAAAAGAGCAGCTGATAAGACGTAATGTCTGGTGAAAGTCTTCGAGGCATTTACAAACGCACAGGTTTTTCCAAATTCTGGATCATGACTGAAAAAGAGTGGGTATCCAATGTTATTGAAAATATCCCGATAAAGTTACTACCATTTGCATCTACATATATGTGAGACAGCTTTATCTGAATTGACTGCCGTAAAAACTAAATATCGCACAAGACTATCCAGAGAACATATCTCGCACAAGACTATCCAGAGAACATACAACAAGAATCAATGTTTTAATCCAAAACTAAGCAGGAACAGGGTTTTTTTTCTTCTGGGGTCGCAAAAAAAACTTAACAGGTGAAAAGAAGGGTTTGCATAACAAAAGAACCTGTTAGCAAAACGCAAAAGCTAAGGATCAACAGATAAAGATGAACACTTGAGTCAGCAAAAGGAAGCAGATAGATGACCAGAAATTGTGGGGCTGGAGAAAAATGCTTAGGATTCCACAAAAATGCTTAGGATGGATGCACTAACATATCAATTCTGGATGGTATCCACAAAAGGCCATCAACTGTCCATCCACAGCATATCCTAAGATATTTTTGACACATTGCTAGCCAAAGAACCAGGAGAAACTTATGGTCACTGGCAAAGTGGAAGGCAGGAGAAGCAGAGAAAGATCAGCAATGTCATTGCAGTGATCTCCATGCAGCAAAGAGATCACCAGGTCGGCAGGAATGGGGTCACCAAGGAAATTGGAGCGGGGTCATGATTGTCAGAAATGAGGCAACGACTAAAGAAGATCCGAAAAACCTAAATTTAAAAAATCAATAATTTACCTGGGTCCTGGAGCCCCAAGACATTTACCAATAAAATATAAATTAATGCTTGAATGAGCATTTTTACCATGAATGATGTAGAATGTTAGCAGTTTAACAGATATGTTTTAGTGAATTAGCTTAAAATTATAGAAACATTAATATGGTAGATAGCTCAAAATTCAGGAATTTCAGAATGCAGGTGTTTTCATTCAATATGTGTTGAAGGAAATATGGAAAAAATATATCTACTTAACAAACCTAACCACATAACAACAAGAAAAATCCTTAAATAATATGAGATCAAACTTCATTATTTTATGACCATGCCAGAAACTACATATTTAATAAAAATAGGAGATAATATTAAAAGCTGAATTAAAAATATTTCATAAATTAAATGGTAAATAAAGTAAAAAATAATAATATTCTTTCTCTTTATTTATTATGAGGGTGCAAATCAGAGAAAGGAGACAAAATAGCAGTTTTCGAAAAGTTTAGTAGAAATGTTAAAGCGTTAATCTTCACCCCAAAAAGCAAAAGGGCACTTGTGCGAAAATTGACTCTAGTACAATGCATTTCAAGTGTTTGCGGAGTGAAAAAATGATGTGTAGTTTGTTTTTCTTTATTTAAAAAAAAAAAAACTTATTTTTTATTTTAATATAAATTAACCATAAATTGCACAAATGCCCTTTTGTTTTTGGGGCAATTCTATTTTATCTAAGAAATGAATTATAAAATGATAAAAAAAAACTTATAAATTGGTCCAGTTCTGAAAGACACACACATAATGTTTTTCTATAAAAGACCCGTCACCTCACTCGTTGGACATTTTTTGTTAATCATTTGACTTGCAAATAGGTCGAGAAAAGGTATTCTGTCCACCCCGCCAGTTATTTGTACAGTAACCTAGGTTGGTGCCAGTTAACTATCAGGTTGATTCCTACAAGAAGAGACAAAATCAAATAATAACACAAGAGTGCAAGCATAAGAATTCCAAAGCCAACCAAAGAAAACGTGCAAGCTCCTAATCAAACGAGTACATCATATGGAGTGGCACACTCACAAACTCGAGAGGATGATCATTGTTATTGGGGGGAAGGGGTTTGATGCAACTGGTGTCTTCGAGGTTCTTGTACATAGCTTCCTCGTCTGACGTCTGCCAGAGACTGAAGGGAGAACTACAGCCGGCGTGAGTTGCCCTCTCAATACTGGACAAGATGTTGCTGCCGAGGTTACTGATGGTCTCTCCGTATGAGAAGTCTCGGCAACTAGTCTCAATCTTTCGGAAAGTATTAGGGGGTTCTAAGACGGTGGTATTATCCATTCCATAGTTCTTTTTAATGTAAGCTGACTCAGCGGTCTTCTTGCGGCTGGTCGCAGTAGGTGTGAGGTTGCACTCTCTCACGTAGGCGTTGGCCGGCTTAAATGTCAATGGTGCATTCTTCTTTACAGGCACCTTCTTGGAGCACTTGACCTTTCCTCCTTTGGATTGCTTGGGCTGTCCGTTGAATCCATATTGCACCCCTCCCAAGGTTACATCCAAGTTAACGGGAGTATTTGCAGTCACTAGAGAAAATAAAAAAGTTTTACTATAAAATAAGATAATTTGGTTCAACGGTAAAAGCATGTAAAATAATTTTTGCATGTGTTTGATTAAAAGCGTGTGTTTGACTAAAATGATGATTTACTTGTGTTCTGGAAGATGTGTGGAGATCCAGGTTCACCGTACAGGGCATAGGCTGGCTGCTGCGCAGGGGGAGCCGGGCTCCCATACATTCTGTGCAACAGAGATACTTAATTAATAATTATAAACAGAACTCTTGGGGGTACGCATTCTAGTTTAACTAGTAGAAACATTTCAAAGATGGTTGAATGTTCATATAAAAACAACAAAACTTTTTACTCACTGTCCTCCGCTGGCTTGGGGCATGGAAGCAAAACAGCCGGGTGCTGAAAAAGTAAATGAATAAAAAAAAATGTAATTTGTGTACAACAATAATCTTGTTTAGAATTGTTATGTTTTTTAAAAACATTAAATGTTAAATGATAAAATTAAAAACATCCCCTAAAATACCTGCCGGTGCTTGGTTAAGCAGATGGTCAACTGATTTGCAGCCAATGGTCAACTGACTTACAGCCAATGGGTCGACTGCATTAGGATAAACATATCCTGATGTAGATGGCATATCGGATATAAGGGCATCCTGAAAGGGGAGGGCAAATGTCTGAAAACCAATACATCATTATTATTAACAAATCTATTTAGACCACCAAATAATTAGACATGCAATATTTTCATATTTTCTTCTCTTTCTATTAAAATTATATTTAAAAACCCTAAATTATCCCAATACATAATGTGCGAGGCTTCTGATTTTGTAATAATCAACATTTATATTTGTGACTGTCTGCATGAGAATAGCAACACTTTTCGATTCCAGATTCGATAGGGATATCATTTTAGGTTTACGGCATTTATTAACAAATGCTTGGTAGCGTAAATTATTTAAAAGCTAACACACGTAATGCATTTTGTGAAACGGTTAATCTTTAGATGACTTTGCTTTCTAATTTTTTACATGTTTTAGTTTCTACCTTCACCCATTGGCCAGTCAGTCAATTAGACAACCTAGGGAGAAATTGACAGATGTATACGACAGAGAATTGCACAGTAAAAACAAGGCTTAACTATAGAGATTTATTTTATTTTAATTCACTTTAGTCTTTCTCAAACATCATGCACTAGTCGAAAGTGTTTTATATTACATACATGTACATTGTACATATATTTTTTAAACCAAATGTCTCTCTACAGGTGAAGATTGAAATTTATGAATTATTAAATTATTTATCAAATCTTTTGCTTTATTAAATAGTGTCTAATAAATGACTAAAGAGTACAAAAATGCAAGAATAGTTTTGATACTCATTACTTAAATTTTCATGTATGTGAAAATGGGAAATGTGAATTGTCTAGCTTTGTTAACATGGAAATACTTTTTACTTCACAAAGACAGCCGATTGATCAAAAAATCTGTCAAGTTTGAAAGAAACAATTTATGAATGAATACCAGACCAAGTTTACAAGATATTTGTCGCCCATGTCTAACTGTATAGATTGAATTGTTGCCATTTAAAAATTTGCATATCGATAAGGAGGTTCCTTCTCATTTGGACATTCAAATTTGAATACACTATAAATTATCTGCATGCACAATTTACAAAAAAAAAACATAAAAATATATAGAAAACTAAAATTAAACTCTAATGATGAAATAATCGGGTGATTTATAACGCTACGATGAGACAAAAATTAAGGTAAAATTATAAAGAAAGTAAAAAAAAAACTTACAGAACATCACAAATGTCAACAGTGATGAATTAAATTACGAATATTGTACAAATTTTTTACCTCAGAATCAGAGAAGGCAAAGGTGGCATAAATATCTTGTACCTGCGGGATTTCTGAAGATAACAAAGAGTCCGATAGAGACAAAAGAGGGTCTTGCTGCTCTTGGATGCCAGCCCCCAGCCTGTCAAGGCGGTCCTTTAGCTAAAATGTTAATGTGAAAAACTTGTTATGTTATATTTTTAATTCTATTTATGTACCTATCTTGTAGTAAATAAGATAACAATAGTAATTTAATAAATGCACTTGTAAGGATCATCACAAAAGATGTACGCCAATTATAAATTCGGTTTCAGACAGTCGAAGTGGTTTTGTTTAAGGGGGGGTAAGGTTTTAAAACTCATTTTTGAAATAATTTTTTTTTCTAAATGTATAACATGTCGAGAGTGTTGTGTCAAAATTTCAAGTAAATCGAAGCAAAACTAATGAAGATACAGCGTTTCAAGCGACCGGCCCTCTTGCTCGACTCGTATATTTCGAGTATAAAAAAACTTTAAATCGATTTTCTGGCAAATAAACTTTTTGAGTTCGTGAACATCGTAACTCAAAATTTACTTGGCCGATTCTTTTGAAATTTTTTACACTATTTTTGCACATAAATCAACAGGTTTTTATGAAGAGTTTTTAACCATTTTTTTCCATTTTATAATAACAAATTCTCCGAAAATTTTAGCAAAAATCGCACTTTTGACTTCAACATGCTGCAAAAAAAAAAAAAATCAGAAAAAAAAAACGCTTCGTCACTATCTGGAAAACCTTATCACCTCATAAACGCAATTCAATTTTTTTGTTTCAATTGATTCATTAATGAGTTAAGATGTTCACCGCATAACAACTTTTACACCTTTACAGCAATGCTTATCAAGGTGGGGAAGTTTGAATGTTATAAGGCTAGCTTTACACTCGTAATTAAAAATTACGGATTACGTAAGATTTTGACAGGTCACTCCCAGGAGCGTTTACATATGCATCTGACTTGTGGTAATTAATGATCACGGAAGTGTTTCGGAAGTTCGACCTGTGTAACTGCTCATGCGACCGTTTACATCTTTAAATTTATTTGCGGTAAGATGGCTTCCTTTCAACAACGACCTGCTACTGTCAAATTTACGCGATTTTGTCAATAAAGTCGAAAAGGACCAAATAAAGTGCTGAAATAGAATTTGGCTTTAATTAAACAATTCTCCACGCACTTTTTTGCCGTCAAAGGCGAAAATTAATGGATTTCTTTCATTTTATTCGAATGACAGCTACCTGACAGCTGCCGACAGCAACCGACTTCGTATTCAAACACGTAATTTTAAAAACAGAAACATTGAGATTATAAAGGTTTGGACCGATAATTGAATAGAAGGATGCTCATTTTCAGAAAACTCAAATAAGTATAAATAAATACTAGTTTTATAGGAAAATAATCCAATAAAAACAAATGTCTTTTGATTTTTGACATTTCGCAACGGCGCATTTTGGTACTATTTCTTACAAAAAGTCCCTCAGCTTATCAAACTGATTTTATAAGCTGTGAGAAGGCTGTAATTTCGCGCGGACGCGATTAGACCTGTCAAAAATCTTCCGGAAGAAGAAGTTCTGTAACATGCTTTAAATTACGTTAAGTGACTTTTGGTGTCGTTTACATTGGTAATTTGGCCATAATTCGCTTACACGAGCGAATTACGGGAAAAAACTTACGAATGTAAAGCCAGCCTAAGGAAGGGCATCTAATTTAACTTTGACAACTAAAAACTTCTCCGCTCTGCACACACAGCATTTGGGAAACAGAGTCACCAACCAAACTGGCTGAATCCCAAATTCAACCCTTTAAATAAATATACTTCAATTTAACAAAAACGAGGCATATTCGAAAATCTGACGACTGGTTTTTTTTATTTTATTTTATTTTTTTTTTTTTCACAAATATTTATTTTATTTATTTATTTATTTATCAAAAGTATACAATACAGAATATAGTAAATTATATAAAGCATTGTACTTTGTTTAATAAATTATATTTATTTATTTGTTTGATAAAGATTATTGGAATCAGAAGAGATTGATGAGTAAATTGGATAGGTACTCGGAGTTACCTCACAAGATGATTGAATACGGGCTCAAAATGATTTCAGTTCAGTCTTGATTTGTTCGTAAAGGCCCTAACCACCTCGTCCTTTATCAAAAGCATTAGCGGAACCTTCCCTGCGTTCTAATCTATATCACTCGAAAATGAAAGGAAGTTTACACCGAACAAAGCAGTGTGCATTTATCCTATTCCAACCTGGCTACTGAAGAAGTATCACAAGCTGTAAAAGTATAATATAAGTCCTCACCGTAATGCCAGCTTATTATATTTTAAAACAAAACTTGTGGTTCACAATTTAACAGTTTACAATCTACGAAATAATCACGTGATGTGCTGTTGGATCGAGGAAACAAATTTTGATTTAAAAGCAACGACGTGTGCTGCATTTTTCTTATTATATTTCTAAGTTACTTGATGATTATCTGAAACTGGTAACCATTTTCACAGACGGCTGCACCGCACAAAATAGGAACATCATTGTATCTAATGCACTTTTAAGACCAGCGTGCAGAAAATGTCATAATTACAATTTTTTTTAGAAAAGGGTCGCACGCAAATGGAGTGTGATTCTGTGCACTCAGTAATCGTAAGAAAACTCATAAACAGGGAGATCTTTTTGCCAAGTCAATAAGTTTCGATTACTCGAGAGGTTCGACTAAAACCACAACCTTATGAAGCCGTCCACTTGGACCAAAAGATAAACGATATTTCAGAAATTGATAAAATTCTAAGAATACTAATTATTATTGTTATTACAAATATATACCCAAATTGCATGGTTAGTACTTATCCACTAGAGCGATGAAAATTTCGATGGGCGTTAAGTTTTCAATTTTAATTTAAAATTTCGATGATTTTAATTTTAAAAAATCACCTACCTAAATTTGGGTAGCCATCGCTCGAGTGGTAATCGAAAGTCACTGCGCAGATGCATTGAACTTTACAAAATGTCAGAAACCTTTCAGAGTTCGCAACATTGTATAACTAAATGTGTAAAAAATGTAAACTACTAATAATTTCGTTTTAAAAGATAAGTCGAATTTTTACCTTTTCTAACCTTTTGCAACCTGCAAAAAATTCCGAACTTTTATGGGCCACATTAGTAAAGCTCTTAATTATGATCACATAGGGCCGGGTGACTTATTGGTTGAAAAACATGTGCGTGAAGATACCCTACATAAGCTGCTCCTGCATGTTTGATAGACATCAATTCCGTTCCCAAAAACAGATCTATTTTCCGTCAGGATTTTTTCAAAGACAAACTCATGATCATATGAAGCCAGTTGTAAAGGGTCATTTTATAAAAAATTCTTCAGTCCTAAAATTTTACAATAAAAATATAATTATTTAAAATAAATATCAACCCTTCTTTTGCCACTCTTCTAACCAACGTAATGTCAATAGTAAAGAAGGATAAAATAGCAACTATAAAATCATAGAATGAAGGCAACTATAAAATCATTTGACGGCCGGCGTAGTCCAGCGGTAAGGCTCTTGACTTGCATTCTGAAGGTCGCGGGATCGAATCCCAGCGTGGCAAATAAATTTTATTTGATTAATTTGTGTTATTTCACAATTTATTCATCTAAAATAATATATAGTATATTTGCGGCACGTTCCAGAGTGGAAGATACTCTCAGTATCGCCCTGGTGTAAGACCACCATTCAGAATTGAAACGTTGCTTGAAATGGCTTTAGCCGTGTTTAGTGACTAGATCTGAATAGTCAGGTACATCCCACCTTCCTCTTCCCCACTATATTTAGCCTCACAACATACCCCAATTGGGGATGCCATAGTCTCACTGGCTCCAGACGGGAGCAGTTGGGACTCTTGTGCGGTATTCATATTAAAAAAAAAAAAAAATACAATGTGCAGTAATTTCCAATATTGTATCCTATGTGAGCAAAATCGTATCTTCTCCAAGCTTAAACTTTCTAATAAAACTGCTTTCATCATCAGGAATCATGATGTCTGCCAGGTAAGGAATGTTTTCTGAAGGGGGTATTTCGCCATCCTATTCAGATATTTTTCTGATTTATTTATTTATAAAGTTTGAGTTAACTATGCAGTATTCGAACCTCTGAATAGGTAAACATCCCTCCTCCATCTTTTAGGAAGTAACACATGTAAATGATCAGTAAACTGATTTTTCACAAAAAAGGCAGTATCTTAATTAACACAACAATTCCATGAGTGCCTATACCGATTTGAGATGGATTAAAAGTGTCCTGATTCAGCTTAAAAACTTAAATATATATATTTTGTGTAACACCTTGTCTTCACACCAAATTTAAGAGACAGAAATTCATGATGACCTGTACAGGTGCCGGCAATTCGACTCCTCAGAGACGACAAGAGATTGTTGACATATGTACAGAATTCACGCTTACCTGTTCATTTTCAGCTGCATACTTTTTCACCGTTCTCTCATTGAGAGTGATAATTTCGCTCTGTTTCTGTATGAGATCAAGATGCGCCGATATGAGTGACTTGAGCTTCTGAACTTCGGTTTGGGATCCATCGAGAGTGACTCTGAGAGTTCCCACCTCCAGCTGCGCTTGCTGGGCGATGAGCTGGTTGGAGCGGATCTCGCACTGCTGGCTGTCGGACAGCAATAGGGTTCGCCCGCGCTGGCCCACGTTATCAGGCGTGATGGCGTATATGTGGTCGAAGGCGAAGCTGCAAACGTTCGCTTGCTCCACCGGCTGTTCCGTGGGCTCCTCTGGGTCTGACTCCAGAGATAAGTTATTCGCTTCATCTGGCTCCTCACTCATTGCATTACTCATCGTGAACGTGAACGTTTATCTACGAGCACGTATTTACAATATAGTTGTAGCATGATAACCACTTCTTGTGTAGATCGCAACGATTATTTCACGTATTCTCGTGATTAGTTTAATACAGAAGTGGGGTTAAAACTACGATAGAAAGAATGTTTAACTTAAACCATTACTCAAACCTTTTGTCTAAACTGACTTTTAAAAAGTAAAAACAGTGATGAAAATACTCTCGTACCGGGTGTGCTGATTGCGCCGTTTGTGTCGTTTGAGAAAAGTCGCAGATGAAGCAATTGAAGCATAGAAATTCACCATAGACAAAATTACCACCGACATCGAAGCAAACAGCCAATAGCCAACTGCGGCAGAAAGCCTGCCGGAATTTAACTGGTGCAAATTTCATTACAATCGATACCATTTTTTTGTAAAAAAATAAAAAGCATCTGCAATTTGAAGGATTATTTATATAAAACGATTAAAAAAATTACATTATCTTTTTCTTCATTCTCAAACGGGAGAATCCTTTTTCAATTTTTGATCGCACCCCAATCTTTTTCCTTTCTTTGTGTTTTTCCAATTCAAATTACTTGAATATTATTTTCGCTGCAAATCACAATAAAAATGAAGCGTTCCGCTCTTCAAAGTAAATTATTATTTTTAATAAGTTTATTTCAGTCTCAAAGACTAATTTATGGTAAACACTTAGGACGGGTTGTTTCAAAAAATTTGATGAGTTCATCAAATATTTGAAGTTAATTTTCAGGTTCTGTGTAAGTTCTTTTCGAGTTCTGTTTTTTTTTATCATCATAGGCCAGCTGCTTCACTAAACTGAAATCATCACAGAACTTGAATAGAACTTACACAGAACGTGAAAATTAACGTCAAATAAATTTAAAAATAATAAATTTTTTGAAACAACCCATCCTTACTATTTTGTCTAATGTTCAGATTTTATTAAAATGTAGGTACTATGTGAAATATTTGATTCTGAACCATGCGCTGGATTTTCGTGATACACACAGCTTGGTACCTACTTTATACATCGAAAAGCCTAAAAATCAATATCCTGCACAAACTACGCCTTACTATACGAGCCTGCCTGGTGCCTTGTTGGCGGGCGGGCTGGCGGGCGGGCGGTGTGGATTTGTTTGTATAAAAATCTACAGTTTTCTACCGAGGAAAACCACCCACCCCTTTTTTCCATCTCTTAATGCAGTATTTTGGTACTTTTTTAATGAATATAGATAGAAACTATGAAAATGAATAAACAATTTTATTACTTTTCAAAGAGGTGTTGAGTTAAGTTGATTCTGAGTTGTCATGAAACCGCTCATTATAAACAAAGTTTAGTAACAAAATAACTGGTACTTATCTATGATTACCAGTAAATGTCTATTCAAAAGTTTTATTTAATAATAAGAATAAAATTATTGTAAATTTTTGTTGCTGCTAAATTTATTTTTGTTTTATTATTTGAAGAAAATTGAATAGAATATTAGAGCCAAGCAATTTTATTATTAGCAAATTAATTATTTTTTAGCCTCTTTTGTGTCACCGCGAATGTCATTTAAAGAACATAACAATATATATTTTAATACAAATAAAAAACACTTCACAAATATTAGTTGACCCTGTTTTTCAAAGATGTGCATTTTTTTTTAATAAACTTAACGGTTTTTTGTTCTTCCTGAAAACCTGTGTAAATTGATATATGCGGAGTTATAATTTGAGCGACGATCTTTCGTGTTAGTATATTGTGCCTTAACTGCAACAAAAATATAAAAATAAATGAAAAATTCATGCGCTAAGAGAAAATACGACCTTTGAGGTCACGACCACAGGAAATACATGACAACAATATTAAATTGTTTATTTTTGTAGATACTGTCTTAAATGTTCTTGAACCTACCTACTCAATAGGTAACTACACAGGGCCATTGACTAGCAGCTGTAATCCTAAATTATAATACATTATGCGTAAAAAATTGTTTTATTCTCTGCACAAATTTCTGGAACCAGTGGAAATGGTATCCCCAAAGACCAACTCATTTTAAAACAGATAAAAATAATATTCACACATAGCTTAGTACCACCGGGGACGGTTCTAGACTTTTCATGAGCTAGAGTGCTGAGATTACAAGATTATAAAAATACAAGATTATTGACGAGAAGATTTTTCAGTTTGAGGAGGCACAGGAACGGTTTTCAATGTACTCACATTTTAATTTTGCATTTAGGTATATATTAAAACACAAAGCCGTATAATAAAAACCACGACAACTCAACAAAGTGGCATTTCAACAACCCTTTGAAAAATCATTAAAAGTTACAATTTTTAACAATAGCCCTCCTAACCTATCCTAAAATTCCTAACCTTACCTAACGTAACTTATCCAACCAATTTTTAAAAAAAACTTAACTTTTAATGACTTTTCAAAGGAGATATGAAATTTGTGTGTTGAGTTGTCCGGTCACCAATAAAAACCTTCATATTTTTGCACTGACACAATAAAATTTAATTGAAATAATAAAAGGTGCTATCAAACACGACAACCACCTTGACAGGATTGAACGGACACGGAACACACAACAAATTAACAGACAGACGAAAGGGAAAGTCGTAGAGTAAAAATTGGTCTTCGCTACGCTCAGTGAAAAGAAAAATCAAGAAATTTTTCTTCAAAGAAAAATCAAGGAAAATATTTTGAAACTTATTTTTTATTATTTCATTATTATTATTATTACTTTTATTTTAGCTTCCTTTCACCGTGTGTTATTTTAAATCTCACAAATGAAAAACAGTAATAATTTTAATTGAACACCGTTCTTTACATCTTTTTTAAAAAAAATGTTTGGGTTTGATTGTTATTATTTTTTATTTTGTTTGTTTTATTGATACTGTTTTCATTTTCATATTTTTTCTACATAGTCTACATAAAGGGTTGTGGCAGCGGCCACCTAGTATAGAAATACATAATATTATAATTACATATAAACGGTGTATAATTGGCCCGCCGCTACAAAACTGCTAAAAATTTGCGCCGCATCCACATTTCAGTATATATTCATACAAAAAGTTAAAATTTGGAAAAAAAAATTTTTTTTGGTTGTTTGTAAAGTCGGTATACGGACAATAATTTTACGTGATAACGTCTTGGAAAACTTTTATATAAAATTTTAAAGTCACTAGCCGAACGCTTAGGCCGATCGTGCCTCTCTATCGCTTGTCCCGCAATCTCGTTTGCACGCTCGGCTCAGGCGAAACGTGACAACGTGACAATGAGTCATACTTTTTCGTGAGTACTGCCGGCGTTCATTGATTTGTAAGACGTTATCACGTCAAAAATAAAATTCGTTTTCAGCTACAGCATCAATAATGTCGTATTTTTCAATATTAACACTCTAGCGCTCTGAAAACTCACGGACCGCCACTGATACGTATGTATTTATTTTTGTGAATATGCAAATAATGTTAATTCTGCAGACGCATTAGGGACATTTATATTTGAAAACTAATATATTTTGCATTACATTCAAACATGCTCTATAAATGTCCTGTTTGCGTCTCAAATAAATAAATAAATATTTTTAGTTATCGCCGTCAATGGGTTATCTGTCCCAATCTCCCATTGTTAAAATAAAAATAAGTAGATCTTTGTGCCACTCTTCAATGAAGACATCTTGCATCTTTTGCTTTTAAAAAATGTCAAAGGTCTGATACAAACATTCTAAAACTTTTAGAAAAAAAACAACATTACAAAGATATTTTTGTTATTTATTTTTGGGGTGTTATGCCGTATTGCGCTACCTCCTTCTTTAGCCTAATGTAAGGCAACACGGCATAACACCCCAGAAATAAATAACAAAAATACGTTTGGCCGTGAAAACCTAAAATCTTACCATTATAAAGATAAATTAAATGGCTAAATACTACAGCTAAATGTGTTTGTCTCTTTTTAGTGTCGATATTTTCCATTTCATCGAGTTTCAAATCACAACGGTGTTAAAGAAGTTTCCACTTCAAAAATAAATTAAAGAACAACAGATCTTCCTCCAATATGTCTCCAATAAAATTTTCCGTGGTTTTACATAGGCGACACCTGTTGGTCAGGAATCAGGACTGAGGCCTGCTTTGACTAGTACGGTTTGAACTTCACTCCGGAAAAGTGCATTGTAAAAAAGTGCAGCAAATTTTTTTGAAACTTAACAAATATCTCAACAATTTTGTTATTTTTGCTAGATTAGTTTGAGAAACTTTGGAGCTAATTTAAATACTGTTTTCATAGTATAAAACGAGATAATTTTCTAAGGTGATTTTAGTTCTTTCGTTGTTTAAGGCTTAAAGTAAAATGCTTGCTTTCACAATAATAATTGCGGCGATTTTCATTTTGCTGTGGATGGCAACGCGACCACCTCCAGGATATCCTCCAGGTAAATCATAATATTGTTAAGAAAAACATACAGAGATGGGTTGACTGAATGCGTTAGGCCCCTAAACTTAGTGCAGGGCCCCCAAATTCAGTGCAGGGTCTTGCTTCGGCCTTGCTGTGCCAACTTGCCAAGGAGCAAAGGTGTTAAAATTCTGGAGAAGTAATATTTTCTCTTTGAAATTCTCCCTTCCCGGATACTAAAAGAGTGTGCTCCCAAACTCAGTGTGTTCAGCGGCCTTCTATTTGAAATTTTTATTTCGTTAAGTTTTTAAAATGAATTGAATTGAATTTAGTGGATTCTCGTTTAATTGCACCACCTCTTCTAATACGAATTGGAGCGATTATGGTCGAAAAATGGACCACTTTTATTTTCTGCGATTGACAGCGGTCCAAAATTGGACCACATTTTCCTTTTTTTTAAGCTATTGAAATGCTTTATCTATTGTGATCATAGATGTCGCAAATCCGAACTTCGTAGACTATCTTAGAACGATGCTAAAAATAAATGTTTAAATTTTTTTTTTCACGCAGAATTTCTGATCAGCTGTTTACGATTAAAATTAAGTCCTTTTTCCTTCTTTCAATATCAAGAATACCACAGACAACATACAGAAATCGAAAATATTATGTGTTGACTCGAATAAGTAAGGAACAAACACGTAGGATTCGCACGGTTATAAACTTTACGATTTTTTTATATTTTTTAAAAATCCTACGATAAACGGTAAAATACAGATTAATACATTGGCTATACAGCACTATAATAAGTTTTTAAGGTATGATTTTTTTAATGTGGGCGAAAAAGTTAAAAAATGATTTTCTGGAAATCTCGAGAAATAGAGGCAAATTTATTTATTTTACGTGGTTGCTCCATTGGGGGTGCAGTACCTACCAATTTTCCACATAAAATAGGCTTTCAGGGTCTCTGAAATACATATTATTACAGCAAATATACATATTTTGAACCTTTGCAAACTGAAATCGATGCAACGATGTGTTTGCGTCAATAAAAGGCATTCTCACGGTAGGTCGCGGTTCACGGCCTTCTTAAGTGCGTAAGCTATTTTATTTTGCAAACTAAGATATCCATCCAGAACATTTTTGTTTGCTGTGTTAATTCCAAGAATTTGCGAGAATCACAAATCCGATACTGCTTGCTGAAAACATCGCGCATGGCTAATTACTTTGAAAAATTATTTATTGAAAAAAAAATAATTTAAAAATTCTTACTTTTTGGACACTTCAGGTTAAGGCCCGGTAGTACCCGCTCAAAAAGAAGGAGAGAAAGAAAAAGATGTAAATAAAATACGAATGTAAGAGGGAGCTCGCTAATATTAAAAACGATAATAATTAAGTGAAAATTGTGAGAATGTTTAATAAAACACGACTCGTTTAAAATAGAGCAAAAATCTCGTGAGAAATATCTAAAATAGCATTTAATTAAACACTGTGAATTTTTCATACATATAACTTCTAAAATAAATGAAAAAAGCTGTTTATAATAATTTTCGGTGTATACGTTGCGATTTTTTTCTACCGAGGGAATTTCATATAATTGCCGTTTTGGCGTGGGGAAAGTATAAATATTATCTTCAAGAATAACATATATATATTTTAAGAGCTTTAAAACTTTTAAGGAAAATATGTAATAAATCGGTAGAAATGCGGATGCCATGGCTTAAGATCCCCGGCTACAAAATTAGAGGTATTCGGGTTAGAAAACCGACTTGCGAAAATCAAATTTATGTGTTAATTTTCGAACCGTTAATTTTGAACAAAATAATTATTGTAAAGTTTTCTTGAGTGGTTAATATTCCCAGTGTCGTCATAATAGAAACGTTACTTGAAATGGATTTAGCCGTGTTTAGTGATCAGATCTAAATAACTAGGTAACTTAAAAAATCTTTCCTTTATCTCCATCCATTCTTCAGTATCACAACATACCCCAAATGGAGATGGCATAGAATCACTGACTTCGGGCAGTTAGGACTCTTATGCAATATCTTGTATGTCACATAAAAATGATGCATGACTATTGATGTCTTCCCACTTAATGTAGCTTGAGATATTTTAAGCTACAAGAGGTCATGATGAAGACTTGGATCCACTTATATCGCTGTCTTAAGTAAATGTTTCCGATGAAACAAACACACTTGAGCAATATTTGTCTCATTTTTCCCCCGATTTGACGACGCACCCCATTCTTTCGTCATAATAATATGTTACAAGAGTTAACGAGTCTTTGTCGTCGGCTCCATCAAGCTTAAACATTAACATCACAATACAGGATCTACGGCACCGATATATTATAAATTATAAACATTTATTTATATTTGAATATAAGCATGCATACAATATATGACAGTGTTAATAATCTCATGTGAGAATCGTGCGTCTCAGTTCAAATAATATGACTTAAACATCAGATTATTTCATGTCAAGTTTAACTCTGCTTAGCTAACAGAATACCCGATGAACCCACAAAGTGCCTGTCTCACAATTTATTTATATTTTTAAATAATTGGATGTACGATGAATCACACTGAGCTCGAAAATGTAAAATGAGCGCATTGTGTAAGTTCCAAAGTCTGCGATGGGCTGATCATGTTGAAATAATGGTAGATGACAGGATAACCACAGCGAAGAGTGGAAGGTACCCAGAGTCAGACCGAGAAAGAGGCAGATGGACTGCGTAGAAGAGGTCTGGAACTGGAAATGAAGGACTGGGGAAGAATTGCGAGGGATCGCAGCTAAAGGAGAGCATTTGTGAGCCCTTTGGAACTTTTCACGTCAATGCCGCACAACTGCTTCCAACCGTCTGGAGCCAGTGGGACCATGATATCCCCAATTGGGGTACGTTGTACGGCTAAGGTAGTGAGGAGGGGAAGGATATGGACGAGGGGAAGTTCTAAGCTATTCAGACTTTGTCCCCGCAAACGAATAAAACCATTTCAACCATCATTACGTTTCTGAATAATGGATTTCACTAGCGCGATATTGAGAGTATTTTAATCTATCATCCGTAAGAGGACCCAGCGCCGTGCTAATAATGAAGACGGAAGGTGAAAATTGTGAAAAAAAGGAATTTTAAAAACTTTTATAAATTTATCTAGGACCATTCCGATGGCCGATCATCGGCAGCCTCCTCCTGCTACGAGCGCTCAAGAAAAGCCAGGGTTTCCACCACTTGTCGTGGTCGACCCTGGCGCAGCGCTACGGGCCTATCGTGGGCCTGAAGCTGGGGCAGGTGGGCGTAGTGCTCGTGGCCAGCCCTGAGATGGTGCGAAAGGTCGGTTCAAACCCTCATCTACAGGGCCGACCCGATGGATTCTTCTACAGACTGCGAGCTAACTTTGGACGAGGAGGTGATTCACAATTTTATTTTATTTTATTTTTATTGATATTTGTATATTTTTACAAAATATTATTCGGTAATGTGAGCTTTACTTGGTGCTTGCTTATCCGTACTGAGGCCTCCATTTTACAATTTTATGAGTTAAAAAATATGTATGTAAATTAAATGGACTGTATTAAATAAACCTTTCTTCCTTGTTAAAAATTAATAAGCATACCGTTGTGAAATGTCCCCCACAACACAGGAGAATTCCTAAAATAAAAATAATAAAAACACATGAAATGAAATAAAAAATGTTCAATAATGTACACGTTGTATTTTATCAGGGCTAGTCTTCAACGAAGGTGCTTCTTGGTTGGAACAAAAGCGCTTCTGCATGCAGCACCTCCGCGAGTTCGGCCTAGGCAAGGAGGTGATGGGCGACCTTATACAAAAGGAGGCAGAAATCCTGGTGCAGTGGATTGGCGCGGCGCACGGAAAACCCCTACTAATGGAGAGGTCCTTCGAGATCTCCGTCGTTAATATCCTGTGGGCGATGTTGGCTGGAAAACGGTACGAACTTACATTCATAAAATCAAAAAATCATGGCGTTAATCAATTTCTGTAAACTCGGTTACTAAAATCACATTTCCATTACAGTCTCGTTGTGTCAATCCCATCGGCAATTTTGACTGGATGATGATATATGTCACGGTGGTGTCAACGAAACGAGGTTTCTATAAAAATTTTCAACTTCAATTTGTGATTACGAAGAAATTATTTACAGTCAAACGAAGATATAAATATTAAATCGTCGTACTAATCAATCTATCAATCAGTCGTACGAAGACATAACTTACTTCTGACGATGGTCGAGACATAACTAAGTTCTCAATTGCCAAACTTATCAACAATTTGCCTGTTGTCCATAATAAGGACTACATAATAAATCAATGGCTTGGTATACCCCGCATACAGCTGAGTTATATTCAACCTGACTCCCCCCAACACACTCCTAGTGATGTGTACAGATGTTTTAATGTTTTGATGTTGATAAAATCTTAGCCACTCTTAGTACAAAACCTAACATTTTTAAATCCGTCTTTGATATATTTTCAATGTGTGATATGAAGCTAAGTTTGGTAACATTGTAACACCTAAGTCATTAATTTCGGAAAGAGATTCGAGAATGATGTTGTTGTCGTTGTTTTTTTTTATTTATCTTAAAAGTAATACTTTTTATTTATTTAAGTAATACTAAATATGGTACATATTTAGTATTAATGTTCTTCCATAAAAGCATTTGCTTGTGTAATTGAAATGAATTGGATTTAAAAAAAAACTCATTGTTATTGCAATGCAAGCATTTATTAATATTAAGGTAAAGCTTGTTAACACTACACCACTCACTAATTTTGACAAGTTTGCTAAGAGAACATAACAGTCGTCCAGGCTTCGAATTGCTTTAAAAAGTTCCAAATCATCTGCCAACAAAAGTACCTACGTCAATGTCTTTAAAAATATCACAAATGTCATTCACAAAAAAGATAAATAATATAATAGGTCCGATGTGGCAACCTTGCGGAAAACCATATTGACTTTCGAAATAAGAGGAATGTGACTGTCTACAATGTTTATATGATATTTCGAAAAACCATCCCCTTTTCTCACCCCTTAAAGCAGAATTTTGATACTTCTTGTCGAAATTTTTCACACTTGATGATCAAAATAGGAGAAAAATTACTGTCTACATCTGATTTCAAAAACTCTCTTCCGGAAATACGGGGGAATTCGGCTAATATTTATATTGAAAATAATCATAGGTCACATTAAACTTTAAAGTTGTTTTATTTTGGTCCCCCAGCTACTCCCGCGACGACACGGAACTGAACAATATCTGTGTGGCCATTAACGAGAGCTTCCGCCTGTCCGACATGTCCGGCGGCCTCCTCAACCAGTTGCCCTTTCTCCGCTTCATCGCCCCTAAATTCTGCGGCTATGCGGCCATGAAGCTAAATATGGCTGTTATTTCGACTTTTCTTAAGGTATTTTTTTGTGAATATTGCGTAAGAGTTCCAATTTATTGGTGCCAGTGGAATTATGGCATCCCCAATTAAAAAGTTGAGTGAAAAATATTACTAAAAAATGTATATATACACTTTTTTTTAATGAAAACAAATAACTTTGTGTACACCACTTTTTAATTAACAATATCAACATGTTTCGAAAACTATGTTTTCTTCGTCAGGATAATAAGTTAAATAGTGATGTACACAAAGTTATTTGTTTTCATTAAATTAATAATGACGTCACAAAGTGAATTTGCGAATTTTGAAGAAATAGGTATAATTTATTTATACACATATAAATTAGCTGAAATTCCCGGCGTTGCCTTTGCTTTACATATAATTTTTCAAAATCAATTTAGACAATAATTTTCCCTTCATATTGAACGTCAAAATTTCATATTGAAGTATCAAAATTCTGCTTTAAAGGATGGGAAAGGGGGAAGGAGTTAGTATTTAGAAATCTTACGCAGTCACTTTCGTCTTATATTGAAGGTCAAGTGAGCAAAATTTCATCAATCTCGGAATAAAGCTGTTTATTTGTATAAAAATAAAGTCACGCCTGAGCCGCCCGCCACGCGCCGTCACAGACACCCTTCTTCATACAATGTTAGACTTACATCATAGACCAGAGGTTCCCAACCTTTTTCTGACCCGGAACCACTTTTGCATTAATTTTTTTGTTAGGGACCACAAGGATTTACCGCAACAGAGGGGGTGTAATGGGATATGAGATTGGGGCGAGACGGGATGGAGTTGGTAACGGTTTTTCTTTTCAGACTTCCTTGACCAGGGACCACCCGAGTGCTGAGCTTGCTTATTAACCGGCGCGCGTAATTGAAAGTTTGAAATCTTTCACGGACCATATTCTAGCTCTTGCGGACCACTGATTGGGAAATCCTGTCATAGACCAACAAATGCTGATTCTTAATTCATATATAAGTTTTATTTTATGTAGGTAAATGAATTATGCCAAGAATTACTACAAGTATGTAATGCATTTGATTTGGTATATTAATTTTATTTTTCAGAAAACAATTCACGAACACAAGGCGTCGAGACGTCCTGGCGAAGTAAGAGATCTAATTGATGCTATTCTGGAAGACATGGTGCAAGGAAACAAAGAAACCAATTTCTCAGGTAATAGTAATCTAATCTGGAATTCCTGCAGTTAAGTTGCGACGACATTTTTTGAAGTTGGATTTAGAATAGACCTCAATAATCCGTTATAAGAAATATTATTTTCAAATTTAAAAATTCCATCCTAAAACAGTCCAATTCACTTTATCTAATTACGTCCTGTAGAAACTGTTTGTTGAAGTTTCATTTGCAATGTTATGATTTAAACACCATAAAACTGTTTCCTCCTGAAGCAATATTTTCTGAACTTCAATTTTACGAACGTTTCGCATACCTTCGACATCTAAATAAATTTTTTGTTGAGTACTATGGTACTATCAATGTACTCATCGTATTTTTTAGAGACTAATCATAAATTACATATTACAGTTGAACAAACGCGAATTTTCTTCGTTTTATTAAGTTATAAAAAAACTTAATTTATTTTTTCAGATAACGACTTGTACTGCATATGTCTTGATTTTCTTCAGGCTGGGATGGATACAACGAGTAATACTTTATCCTTCTTCGTTCTTTATATGATCATGTACCCAGAAGCTCAAAATAAAATGCAGCACGAAATCGACAGCGTTGTTGGACAAGAAAGAGTTCCAAAACTAGAAGACAGAGACAAGTGAGTGGCTTATGAATTTATTTTAAGAAATCATCAGTTCATTGGAGGTTGGCTATCATCATTGCAAACCGGTTCACACTAACTCAACACATTGGTCGTTCTTTACCTCGTCTTCCACTTCTAGGGATTTTCAGTTGGGTGACTGTGTATTAAATGCCTTCACAATGTATTGATCAGTTGCCGTTCTCCTAAACGTTTATTTTTATTTTTGATTTATTTATTTATATATATTTATTATACACATGTCTAACAAAAAATATTATTTACTAACGTTCATACATAAATACTTACTTTAAATACTTAATCATTTTTCAAACAAACACATGAATATTTCGGCTGTATTCACAACTAAAAACTGTCCAAAGAAGCGAAGCTAGCTATCCAAAATGAAGTGCTGATACTTACCCTGATGTATAATAGTGAGGCATGGAACTGGCAGAGGAAGGATGAAAGTAGACTGAATGCTATAGAAATGAGATCCCTGAGGCATATGCGTGGTAAAACGTAGGAGATGTCGAAAACGCTCGAGGAAAACATGACACGACCAAGTGAATCAGATACTTGAGTTGGTCAAGAGTCAGAATAATAGAAGATCATGTATAAGACGATGCATGAATGCACGATGCGTGAACGAGGCAAGAAGTATGTGCAAAGGCCGAGTTGTTTGGCGGTCCGACTTCTCTGCCTAACCCTGCGGGGAGAAATGATTAGTTAGTTAAAATTATTTTTGCTTTGATGCATGACGGAGAGGTCTGTAAATTTATTGGCGTTTCGGTGAAATTGCAGTAGCGGTGAATGATATGTATATAGTTAGTGCTATGTTGTCACAGTGGAAAAGATGGTGGAGTCGAGTGGATTTAACAGGGAAACGGATATATATATAAAACTTTACATTTTAGGGCAGTCTTTGAGGTTATTCAATAACTCAAAAAGTATAAGAATATTATTAACAGTTCTCCAGGTAATAATTTTTAATAATTAGTGGTAGTTTTAGATTGGACAGTATTGTAGCGTATATCAATTTTATTATAAGTTCCTAAGCAAAAATTTGCGGTTCTTCAATGACCACACACTAAAAATGTTTACAGAAAACATTTCGCAAAAATAAGAAATTTGTAAGAATATATATTTTTACGTACGCCTGTACGTGCTCCTTTTTACATAAAATGTAGATATATTCGGTTGGAAACTTTGACAAATGATGAATGTTAAAATTTTTGTCAGCAATCCATTTTTAATGGACAGAAAGGTTTATCGATTTGTTTTTAATTTAGATAATATCATTGAAAACTGAAATATTAAATTAAATATTTTCGTTTTTCCAGGATGCCCTACACGACGGCCCTTATAATGGAGGTGCAGAGATTGTCAAACATCGCCCCAGGAGGGGTGGCCCACCGCGCAACCAAAGACACTGAATTGGGGGGCTACTCCATTCCTGTGGTAAAAATTAATATTAGGAACATTATTTGTATTGCGAACTGTAAGGTAGGAGGTGTATCGCAGCGAAATAATTATTTTATTGGGTTGAAAATATATTAAAAAGGAATCGCTTTATCACAATTCAAGTTCTGGAAAAATTGTGCGTGTGATGTTGGTGTCGCTGTAATATTTTTTATGCAACCTTAAATTTTTAATTGTGGCGATTATTACACATTTTATCACAAATTTGTGCGTCAATTATTTTTGTTTGTGTAGCTCGCGAAACTTTTAGGATGACAGGTGTATAGGCGTTGTCTCGGCGATGACGATGATGGTGATGATGATAATAGTGATGATTATAATGCTGATGATGATAATAGTGATGATTATAATGCTGATGATGATAATAGTGATGATGAAGATGCTGATGATGATGATGTTGTTGATGATGACGATGATGATGATGATGTTGTTGATGATGATGATGATGATGATGTGAAATTATGACAAAAAATACAATTGTTATCACGCAATCTCCAGTCTAAAAAAAAAGTTGGTTTTCTGTAAAGTCGTAAAGGTTTACGGACGATAATTTTACGTGATAACATCATATAATAACGTAAGGAGTGGAAGAGAGATAGCTGAGTCATAAGCTGAACGCTTAGGCCGAACGCTTGTTCTGCGTTCTTGCTTGTACGCTCGGCTCAGGCGGAACGTGACAATGAGTCATGCTTTTTCGTGCATGCAGCCGGCGTTCATCGATTTATAAGACGTTATCACGTCAAAAGCTTATATTTTTTTATGCACAAAAAAGCTTTATTGAATATTCTCTGCATGAAAACTAATTTCGTTAAAAAAAATAATACAAAATTGATTATTTGTTCAGACTAAGCCCCTCGTGGCTCTCACTATGCAGCTGCGAACACCACACTGTGATTAGAATGAATTTAACTGTTAAATAAGGTAATGTTAAATAATTTAATTTTTAATTAATGAAGACAATATTAGCGAAACACAATCAAACATCTGAAACGGAAAAATCAGAAAAACGAACACATCTAGCATGTTTTGTTTTGTTTGTTGTTTTGCCTTTAATGAGCGACTCTCGATTTCGAAAATGATGACAACGAAGATAATTGATAATAATTATGATGACGATGACGATGAAAATAATAATGATGATGATTGCGAATTGTGCACCAATATTTTATATTATTTTTATGTTTTCGGCAATTAACTGGGCTCTGATTTTGTTTTCTTTTCTGTGATTTTTTTTTACAATTATACATTTAAATGCAATTTTATTTTTACAATGAATTGTGTTAAAGTTTTTTAAGATAATTTTTTGCTATTTAAACATTGAAAAATCACGAAAAATATAAATAATGTAAAAGCCCATCAGGGTGTGTATACATAACGAATAAATAATGATTATGATAACGATGGTGGTGATTATTATGGGGAGTAATTGTTTTCAGAACACAATACTGCTGACCCTGCTCCACGACGTCCACACCAGCCCCGTGTGGGGCTCCTCCATAGAATTCTCACCCGAACGCTTCTTAACCTGTGATGGGAAGATGATTATAAGCCCTAACGCTTTTATGCCGTTTGGAACAGGTAAGACCAAGTCCCTTTTTAGTCTGCTCTGGACCACCCATATTTTCTTCTTTGATCTAGCACATTCTAATAAATAAAGTTGATTTTCTGTTTGTGGAGGGCTAATTTGTCCGGTGTGGCTTTGTTTTTTAATGTAGGTTTATTTTAAGATTACTGTCTACATCTACGTCAAAAACTTTGCATAAAGCCCGGATAACTCCGAGGACTTCGAATGTATCATTTATATTAACTATCTGTATAAATAAAATGCAATTTCCATATGCGAGTGCCCTATAGACTCAAAAACTATTGAAACAATTTCGCTGAAATTTAAAAGTATGCACTTATTAATATGCCGGGAGTGTTTAGAGAGTGGTTTGAATGGTAGAAGAAGTCAGGGATTCCCGGGAAGACCTAACGCATTATCTCTACTATGAAATGAGATACGGAGTCAAATTAAAATCGGTGTAATGTGTTATATAATATAAATAAATACAATGTTAAAGGAACTAAATTGGCTAATCGTGATACAGATGCTGATCTTGAACACGGTGATATTTATCCATAAAGTAGTTAACAACCTGTTACCAAAACACTTATCAAATAAAATTATAGACAACAAGGACTTGCAAGAAAATCAGGATACAAAAAAGGTCAAAGCGAATACCTTGAGTAGTTTACTGTACAAAGAGATGAAGTTTTATAACATACCAGAAATTTTAAAGTCCGCACCAATTGGAAGATTCAAGAAGATGTATTGTAATACTTAGCAATTTGCAAACTATAATACACAAATTACTAAAATAAAATTAGTAAATAAATACCTGTCACAACTTTCTGTACAGATTAATTTGACGCCCTCCGTGATCGCAACCTCATTACCTCTCAACCTTTTAACCCCAATTTTATCAATTTCATAAAATTGCACTCACATCAAATTTTGTACACTTTTTTTCATAGGCCGCAGGAAGTGCGTCGGTGAAGTGTTGGCAAAGGCCAACGTCTTCGTATTCGCAACCTCCTTGTTCCAAGTGTTCAGCGTGGCGGTCCCCGACGGCACCGACAAGCTCCACTACGAGATCAGAGACGGGGTCACCCTGTGCCCCAAGCCTTACTTGGCCCAGTGGACTAGGAGGATCCAGACTTCCCAATAATTTTATTAAATGCGTTATGGTAATTAATAATTATGTTATGGGGATGTTTGTATTCATGTATTAAATTGTTTTTTACGTCGAAGTATATTTTTTTTAGCGATTAAATAAAATAATTGTACACACAAAATATAATGATGAATTTAATGTAAAAATATTGTATTTCTTAGTCCTCATCACTAAGGGGTCCTGTGCCGAGGCGAACTAAAATTATTTAAATATATTTTATTTGTTTTCTGTGTCGTTTTTAGAGTCCCAATTGAGGTTTTTTCATTGACCTCTTTCAGCCATATTTTTATTCTTGATTTGTATTCATTAGAATTTTTTATTAGTTTTATGTCTTGGTATATACAGAAAACATTATTTTATTACTTAATTAAATTAATTTAAAAACATTCGACCTTGAACCAAGAAATGATCTAAGGACGCTTAGAGAAAAAATATAATGTCATAAAATTTGTCAGATAACAAACCAGTCACGTAATAGTAGTAGCTTACGTACAATTTTCCTAAGAAAATCCTATTAACCTCTCAGGCTAATTTCTAATCAGTTTGCGGAACAACTCATACAGGTTTCATGGAAATCGTTATATCTCCCTTACTACGATGGTTAGAAATATGATCTGGTGTTAGAAAGAGAAAATACCACGCTTTATATTTAAAAAAAATTAAAGTGTGCAGTTCACACGCGGTAGAAGTGAAACCTTCAGAAAACTAAATTAGACAAGAATGGAGTGGCTACGAAGCACCGCACAACCGCTAAATCCTACAGATGTCTTTTTTAGTCTCGCTTTTTCGTTTCGTCGAGTCTCAAATCGCAACAATGCTAAAGAAGTTTTCACTTCAAAAAATTAAACTCAAATAAATAAAACGTATACCTTATGTACATAAATATTATGTACAAGTCGTTTTATTGATGTGATTTGAAACTCGAAATACTAAAAAGACACATCCATAGGATTTAGCCTGCGAGAGATAGTATAATGGGTCTCATCTTAATACGAAGTATCGTAGTCTTCCCTACTCTTGTCTACTTTAGTTTTCTGAAGATTCCACTTCTACCATGTGAGAAATGCACACTCTGATTTTTTTATTATTAAAATTATGTACCTCGGTCCATACTTATTTAGAGCCCATCTAAAAGCGAGTTGACTAAAAAAATATTTTAATATTTCCATAATGTGTCATAATTTTTTTTTGTTTAGTATAATCATTATTCATTTTCAACATCTCTATTTATATCATAATTATTGATACCCAATTTTTTTTTTTAATAAATTTATGTTACTTACATTGGCACTTTTATTTATCTATTTATTTATAAAAAAGGAGAGGGACTGTATGTTTAGCGGGCGATGTGGATTTTATTTGTAAACAAATATTCAGTTTTATTTCGAGATTAATGAAATTTAGAAGATTTTACCTTCTAAACAAGAGAAGGGTCACTGTTTATTCCTATTCCAATATCCTGAATTATTTATTGAGAAATATATTAATATATTATTGTTCATCTTGAAAACATCGACTGAGTTTTGTTAAAATCCTCCAAGACAAAATTTTTGTCAGTGTTACTTTTCTGTAGATCTAGTCTTCGAAATTGGATGAAATAGATTAAGGCTAATTTTAATATAAAAACTAACTTTACTCTTAATTTTCTTTTTTTAAGTGAAAGCTTCTTTAGCACCGTTGTGATTTGAAACTCGATGAAACGGAAGCGAGCGACACTAAAAAGAGACAAACACATACATCTATAGGATTTAGCCTGCGAGAGAATGAGATAGAAATATAATATTTATTTATTGCACGGGTACTCGGTTCCAATATAATACGATAAATCTACGATCCCCGATAAAGCGCCTGACGAACTTAGCGGCCCGACATTCAGAGGACGAAGGATCGAATCCTATTAAATCCAAAAAAAAAACATCTTTATTTTTGTCAAATCAATATCCAATCTTCAAACCACTCCAAAATGAACAGGTAAAGAAAATACAAAAGAAAGCGTCATTTAGCGACTGCGAAGAAAACACAAATATTAATAATATGACCAAATGTACGAAAAGGTGCACTGGAATTTTATGACAAAAAAAGGAAAAAATCATCCTTCACATTGATAAGAAAAGTGCTTCGTTGTCTCCTCACTCTTATCGACGTTAGTTATCTGAAGGTTTCTTGTGAATTGAACACTGAAGTTTTTTTTTATTTCGAAAAAACCATGGATGAAAATGCTCAACCCTCAAATCTTCAATAATTATAAATAGAATTTCAATACTTTACATGAAAACTTTAAGATTTTTTATTGGTTTTATAAATTTCTATATAATCGTTTTTATCGTTTCCAAGTTTTAATTTTTTGTTGCTTGAATGATTTTACCAAATCACAGTCGATTTGGTAATTAATATATTCACCTACCTAACGTATAGAATTCAGTGAATTTAATATGGTATAATATTTAGCATAATATATAGAATTTAGTATAATTTTATTTAGTATAGTAATACTTCACAAAGAAGGTAGGTAGGCTCTTACATGCAGCATAAATACGTTTTGTATTTTCTGCAAAATGGATTACAGGAAAAATATTTAAAAACCGTTAAGATTTAAACGGTAATTCCGTTGGTTGTATTCATGTATTAGAAAATAATAAACCTATATTTTTAGTTCATCTCAAAAACCCATGAAAACACCTGACTTATCATTGTCGTTCAAATCATGTTCAAGGTATCTAGATAATCGACGTCGGACATACTGAGCCCAATTTATGTGAGCTAATAAAAATCAGGTAAATCCTAGTGAGACAGGCATCAATTAAACCCTATGTAAAACCCTATGTTTATAGATTAATAAAAAAAAAAAAAAATAAATAAAATAAAATAAAAACAAAATGTCTGAGTGTAAAATACAATAATCAAAAAGACTGGGTGATGACTCCGCACGATAGTATGTACAAGCATAAAAGCTAATATATAAACCAAAAAAGTTCAAAATTTGTACGAAAACGTAATCACTCTTCAAGAAGTTAAAAACGTCATAAGACTAAACCCTTTCGAAAGAAGTCAAAACCACAAAACTCATTACTGTATTATAAAGATTTGGTTATCGCTGTGATATCCTTGTTATTGGCGTTATTTTAAAAAAAATATATATACATAGTTTTGTGGCGGGTGTGGGTACCGCCGCATGGGAATCATTTATTGGATAACCAACATCTCTGACAAGTGGTTCGCTAGGCATAAAAAGAAGATCTCACCCATAGATGACACTAGATATTTGGTTACCCGTAGAAGGCGTTCAGCTGTCGGTATTGTTGAAACCGAATGTATAATAAATAAGGTGGGAACCTTAAGGTCGGGGTCCAGATTATTCCAACCTCCTGCTTAATAAGATATGCTATAAACCTATTATGTGATTTCTACATTAGCACATAATATCCACTGGAGCGAGAGCGCAATTTAAAACTTTTTCCTCCAATAGCTCAAGATGATCATTTTTAATATTTTCCGCCCACATTTTAAAAGTCGTACCTCCGAATTTCAGTATGGAGACATACAAATTGATTATAGTTCTATATAGCCAATGAATTCTCATATCTTTTGTCGATTAACACATATTCGTAGGATTTATAAAAAAAATGTTATAAAATCATAAACTTCTACTTAATTACTTACAAATAAGGGAAAAATTGCCAAACTTGGCAGCAAAGCAATCCGAGGTATTTTAAATAGTGCCGTCCTGTGGCATAAAGCGCTACAGTGGACAGTACCAATACGCCGTTGCCGTCTTCATCCCGAATCACGCAAAAATTTCTCCGTGCTTCCAGTGTATTTACAGAATATATTCAACCTTACACTATAAAAAGGACTTTTTGTAAGGAAAATAAAACAATGGAAGTTCGAAATATATATATATTTTTTTTTTACTTTTTACTGTGACGTAGAAACACCCTCCGAAGTTACTGCACTTCATCACCGACATGCGACACCTAGCATAATATCTGCTAACTAATAGAACAAGAAGCTCGTGTAAATTGGGCATACTACATAGATATAGTATGTATATCTATGGGATAGTTCTGAATAAAAAGAGATACCCCGCAACATTTATATAGCAAGAGATGCCTCGCCACACTTAGGGCTGCGCTCAGTCCAAAGAGTTCTCAGTCCAAATAGTTCGCTCGGTGGTGCACCCGGTCCGCGTGGACTACCCGCCGAAATGGCTAAGTGCCTGGCCACCGTGAAGGCGATTATAACGCGCGTGGTGTTCGCCTGCCACGGGGTCGTGGCGATATGGCAAGTGACGATATTCAAGGCCAACAAGAATTATTGGTATCTCGCGCTGCCCACTTTTTTGCTTTTCATGGAGGGAGTTTTCACACTGACGATTAAGGAAAATCAAGAATGGAAATGGTAAGATTCCTTAAATTGCAAGTAATTGAGTCATTTTTAAACTGATTGAAACCACCATTGTCGTTACATTAATTTTTCTATATATATTAGATTTTCAGGAGCTTATTATTAAGAAAATTTTTACAAAGCGTGGGATTCCACGAATTTAACGAATTAATAATAGCAATATCCAAACAATATTAATTTACAAAAAACCTGAAGTGAAGCAAAAGAAGTCGAAGATAATATTCTTAATTCTAAAATTTGAAATATGAGATTGACAATTATTACGGTTTTATGGAAGGTGGCAATGGCTGAATTGGTAAAGGAGAGGTTCTGGGTTCGTGTCCCAGTTGCGACCGTTATCTTTTCTATTTTTCTGTGTCTTTTCGCTTTAATATTTTCTTTTAGATTGTTAGTGTTATCTTCTTCGCCAATGATATAAAGCAAAAGTATTTAAAAACATAATTTTGTTGGAATGAATTATTAATAACATAATAACGGCGTTAAGTAAAAAAACAAAGTGTGCAATTCCAACGCGGTAGAAGTGAAATCTTCAGAAAACTAAAGAAGACAAGAGTAGGAAGGTTACGAAGCACCTCACAAAGAGGAGACCGTTTAAACTATCTCATTCTCTCGCACGCTAAATCCTACAGATGTATCTATTTGTCTCTTTTTTAGAGTCACCATTTTTCGTTTCATCATGTTTCAAATCTAATCGGGGCTAAAGAAGTTTTCACTTCAAACAGGTCATTCTTTAACATTTTTGATTTACTTTTAAGCTATAAGCAATAATAATTACTAAAAAGGTTCACAATTTACATAAATCAAAAGCATTATAATTTTTTTAGCTCGCTCTTCACATTAAAAGTTACGACTTACTTTATTTTTATTAAAAAACAATATTCCCCACTTGTATTGAGGGAAACATGGTTAATGAGAACTTAAATTTGTATCACAACACACTGGTAAAATTATCAACTTCAGTAATATATTATATACATAGTAAAATTCTATAGAAATTCTTACTCAGTGTTTTAGGACGATTTAATTATTATTATAACGTTCAATAATGTATTATTGAAATTGGTTATCACGCACGTCCCGGTTAGATGAGAGGTCTGGGTTCGAGTCCCAGTTGCGACTATTGTCTTTTTCTATTTTTCTGTGTCTTGTTTTCTTTCATATTTTCGTTTAGATTATTATTGTTATATTCTTCTTCAATGACATAACATACCATTTTGTATACATGTCGGTGAGGGCGAGGCCGGTGTGAGTTGATTTTTTTGTAAATTGTTGTTGATATTTTTAAACAAGCATCAAATCAAAATTTCAATTTTCTAAAAAAAAAAAGCTCAACACGTTTGTATTCAAAGAGCAGGTTTTGTTATATACATTTTTTAAATCTAAGCAAACGTAACTACGAGGCCTTGCAGTGAGCTTTACGGATGTTTTAAAGTTATCCAAAAATATTTTTTTTCATTTGAAATATGAGTATATTGTTCATTAATATTATTGTTTTTGCAGATAGATTTTGGATACATAAATTTGTTCTCTCTACTTTTGTGCAATAGCTTTAACTCTCGAATTGAAATTTATGGTGACTATTTCTTACCCTATATTTTCTTTTTTTGTTTCACCTCGCTGTGTTGAGATTCGTCTTCCTTCTTGGATCTACATTTCAAATAACTTTACAGTGCCCACTATTAGAGTAGATATGGACCGAAATTTTTAAAAAGAAGTTTGCACAAAATTACGAAAACCAACATGGCTTTTTATCACAATAATGTAGGGGAGGGTGGGACAAGCGAAGTAGTTAACGTTAAAAAGATAAATAAAACATTGTTCTACAAATATTAGAAAATCTACATTTTATGTAAATAAACTTTGGTCATGTAGTAGTAACATAAAATGCTAAGATATTTTTTAAAACAATAAAAAGTGTAATTATATAAAACTATATTTTGCGCTTGGCCCACCAGCGGGGTATGATGGGGTAGACCGCCGAGCAAGGTGGGGTTAAGGTTCACACTTGGGGCAAACAAGTATTGACTCCTTGTCTTAGTCTTCGACCCCTGTGTAGGAACGGTGAGCTCATTTTTGACATATCTGGCAGGCTATCCATCCTTCTGCTGACTACAAAAATCTCCCGTTACAATAAAGGCAACAAGTATCTTTAGGCTTGACTTCTCTCAGTTTAATTCTGGTTTTTGCAGCTTTCCGTTTTGTATTTTAACAAGTTTCTGTCTAATCACTGTCTCCAATTCTTGTTTATACGAAGATGATGTAAGAATGTCAGTCCTTGTCTCGTGCCTTATTTTTTCCATTAACCTTTTGATCCATTTTTGTAATCGATAAAAGCTGTTTTGGACTGGTTAGACCGAAAGCCGTGGTTATGAGATGGACGTTGCGTCAAAGTAACGAAGTTGCGAACTTGGTACAATCTGATGTCCCGGTGACCGTGTTAAGCACCCAGGTGGTCTGATTAAGATTCTATTAGGAGTACTTGTATAGGCTATTATATATATTTCTTTTATTACAGTTAATCTAGGTAGCAAGTGTTGCTATTTTTGAATTATACTCTATATTTGTAGCTTCAATGGCTTTAGAATTATCGTCCGAGAAAACTGTAGGATTCCAAGGCCTAATAAAAAATGAAATAACCATTACCCCATCATGCCCCAGGCGTGATTTTTTTTTAAACTTTATAGTAAGCATGTAACCTTATAACTTCAGCCAAACAAAACTCTCACCTTACGAACAATAAATAGTCAATGTCGGATAACCGGCCACCAGTCTAATCAACCAAATAATCTTCAATACGTCACGTTCGAGGAACACTCATAATATAACATCAAAACGCTCGAGGATCACTCATAATATAGCATTTGGACGTTTAATTAGGATCATAGCAGGTTCGGACAAAGCAATATAGCAATAACTCCATCACCCCCCGTCTTGCCCGTACTTCCCCATATGTATATTATAATACAGTTGTCTTTTTGACTATGAGAATCGTGGATAATATCAAAGCAATACGTGATTAGTATGATAACTATACCGCAGTATGATTTACACCAATTTGAACGAAAACTGAAGTCTCTAATTTACAGTAATTAATCCAGACCCTCTGACTACCAAGCCCAAGACTAAAGAAATTGATTATTTATTCAATGTATAAATTCGATATATAAATTCGATATTTTAAAAAGATTTATAAAATTCACCCGAAGTATGGGAAAAAACCAGACACGGCTACAATAAAGTCCTATTGAATCATTTTTGTTCTCTTCTCTTCTCTTCAGTGATTAACAACTTGACATTTAGCGCAATGGTGAAAACTTGTAAATCTAGAAAACTCGAAAAAGTACATGCTTTGAAATGATATTGTTCTCCGTTTTTCCATGTCTTTTGGCACAGTCCACCCTGTTGTGGCATTGTGGATATTGTATGAATGAGGGACAAAGTCACCAGGCAGGAAAATTCAACCCATTTGTCGATATTTTAACAAGCTGCCCGTGATATTTCCCCGTAGCTGAACTGCTGGCGACCTTAAGTAGGGAAAAAGGTGCATAGTAAATATATATATAGCATATTAAAAACAAAATCATCATAATATATTTTACATCATTATATGTTTTATTTTGGTACGATTTTTTAACGACAAATAGCCTCGTCATTCGCATTAAAAGGTTTCTTTGTGTATTTATTGTGTAAACACATTAGTTAGCAACGCTTTCATTATAGTGAACATTACAAAAAAAATATTTCCTAAATAATATTGTAATATCGACTGTCATTTGATCAAGGGCGCTTGATTGGCAAGGAAATATAGAATCATGTAATATGATTATATAAAAAATGCAAAGCATCTGTTACTAAAGTATCTCCTGGGAGAACCTACAATGGTTCGATGTACCTATTTATTCATAATATTTTCTTACCAAGAAAAATGTTTAAGTTATTATTGTTTAGGTTAGAGCTACCTCCTTCTACAATCGTTTCGGACAGAGTCACAATGTCCATGATGTGATTTGGCGAAGTGTGTGTTTATGTATGTGGACGGCCGGCGTAGACCGGCGGTAAGGCTCTTGACTCGCATTCCGAAGGTCGCGGGATCGAATCCCGGCGTGGCAAATAAATTTTATTTGACTAATTTATGTAATTTCACAATTTATTCATTTAAAATAATACATAGTTTATTTGCGGCACGTTCCAGAGTGGAATATATTCTCAGTATCGCCCTAGCATTCAGAATTGAAACGTTGCTTGAAATGGCTTTAGCCGTGCTTGGTGACCAGATCTGAATAGCCAGGTACTTCCCACCTTCCTTTTCCCCATTTCCTTCCCCTCCCCTATACCTTCAGCTTCACAACATACCCCAATTGGGGATGCCATAGTCTCACTGGCTCCAGACGGGAGCAGTTGGGACTCTTTTGCGGTATTCATAAAAAAATATGAAAAAGTGATTAATTAAATTATTTTTTCAAGTTAACATAATAATTTAATCCGTAACAGGAATCTTATGTGACCCGAAAATGCATTTAAAACTTAAAGGAAAGATATTACAGACTATTGTTAGAACCGCGATAATGTATGGCTTCGAATGCTGGACTATGTACAACTCTTACTCTAGGCAACTCGAAACAGCAGAAATGCAAATGCTTAGATGGTCAGCAGGAGTATCACTAAAAGATTAAAAATTCACGCATTCGTGGTAGCTGGGTGTCACGGACATAAACACATATGGAACGATACTTGAGATGGTATGGGCACATAAGACGGAGACCACCAGACGACACAGTGAAGCAGGCAATGTCTATGGAGCTTCACCGACAGTCATCCAGAGGAAGACCAAAGAACTCCTGGATGACTCAATGCTCCAAATACTACAGAAAAACGGCCTGGCTGAAAGCGATACCCAGAACCAAAGAAGATATAGCCAGAGAATGAGAAGAGCCGACCCCTACAAAGAACTCCTGGATGACTCAATGCTCCAAATACTACAGAAAAACGGCCTGGCTGAAAGCGATACCCAGAACCAAAGAAGATATAGCCAGAGAATGAGAAGAGCCGACCCCTACAAAGAACTCCTGGATGACTCAATGCTCCAAATACTACAGAAAAACGGCCTGGCTGAAAGCGATACCCAGAACCAAAGAAGATATAGCCAGATAATGAGAAGAGCCGACCCCTACATACGCAATGAGTTGGGTCAGAGCAAGGAAGAAGAAAGAAATTTAACATAATGATAAAATGACTTAAAAAACAGTACAAAAAATTGATTTGATTTTGATTTTGATTTTGAAATTTCTTATGCATTTTTTATAGCTTAAAGACTCTGATTTATGTGAAAGTGGACATTATAATATCACAGAATAATGTCTTCTGTGACTCCCGACGTCTGTTGCATTAGCTTAGCACCTAACTCTGACCCCTACCATGCGAAGAAGAAAGAGTTTAAAAAAATCATGTGTGCAGAAAACTAAACTTCGAAAGAATGAGACGAATGCAGAGTATCAGGAGTAGGATAATTTTAGGATTTATTTATTATAATATTGTTACCAAGTTTAAAAATTATTTAACATTTATTCTACGAAGCCCTGCATAAAGAGGAGGCTGATAGGGTACAAAGCGCCGCACAAAGAAGAGTTTAGTCTATCGCACCGATTAGTCTATCTCATTCTCTTGCAGGCTAAATCCTAAAGATGTATGTATTTGTCTCTTTTTAGTATCACTCGTTTCCGTTTCATCGAGTTTTAAATCACAATGGTGCTAAAAAATACCTGTACTTGTGTTGTGGTAAAGGAACCTGCAACCTCCGACATAAAGTCCATCGTGAATTTCGGCTATTTTTGTCTATTTGGTTTCGGCCACGAAATATTTTTTTTATTTGAGAATTTTCCCAGGCCCCGCCTGTTACATGGAACAGCCCTAATGGTTGCAATTTCCTCAGGAAACGAACGTCGTTCACCGACAAACGATAGCTATTCTAAACGACTCGATAAAAGGTTTGGCGATCGCACTTTGTGTCATCGGCGGTGTGACGGAATTCCACCTATAGAAACACAGGTGAACATAAATATCGATCGATATCGAGCGCAGTTATTAGTATTGTCGTGTGATTCACCGGATACCTTGTATTTGTTTATTAATACGCTTTTAAACTCAGCCCTCAAGAGGATGATTAACACATTTTATTAAATAATATTTATAATTTCCAATATATTTTGTTTCGGACGAATTGGGTTTTTCTACAAAGCGGAAATTGTGAAGCAAAACTTAGAAACAGGTGCTTCTCGTTGCAACATGAGATTTTTTTCATACATATGCCGCTGTAGATGTTATAGTTCAGGTAATGTGTTAAGATAATTCTATGATTTGTGATAAAATGCGTTTTTGTTAAAAACATATTATATTATCTGTTCTAGGCATTATTGGTACTTGCCAAATGATTTTAGACTTAATTGTTTATCGTATGTTCTCTATCTATTTATACTCTATCTATTTCAATTTGGTAGGCGAGAATGGGTACCGCCGCCCCGTGAACCTTTATTGGATAACCAACTCTGCCATAGGTCACCCCAAGTGGTTCGCTACGTTTTGTGATTTAGCAGGGGCGCCCGGATCCATGGGATGAGGTTTGTCTAGGTCTTGGAGGCGGATTACCAGAACAGACTGAACCCCAGATTCCTACCCACCCCTTAAACCCTTTTCCTTCCCAGAACTCTCCTCTTCTTTCTTTCCTTAAAAAAACCCTCCACACAGCATCCCCAAAAATGACATAGGCCCTGAGGAAAATAATTTCCCTCAGGGCCTATGTCATCTTTTACATGAACTCCACACTCCTGTGTGGAGTTCATGTAAAAGATGAAACTATAATATTCGCAGATTTCACGGTGCCTCGAGTAGAGAATATCTTCAAGAAAAATGCAATTATCCAAATTTACAAAGATAATAAATATCATCAAAAAATTTGAAACCCACCAATCAACAAGATATCAAGACACATCAAAATACCAAACTAATGCAAAATAATTATATTTATTTAGGAATAAAGTATTTCAACAACCCGATTGAAATAAAAAAAAATCAAAGACATCAATAAACTGAAGCTACACTTCATCAGGAATAATTAATTAAATAATTACCTATTTTGCTCTTTCTTTCTTTTTATTATCAATCTATATTCATCTCTATTTTAATTAGATTTTTCGAATTTCTCTAAAGTGCACAATATTTTAGTATGTAACCGTATCCTATGTATGTACACCTTCACATATAGATGATCCAGAAATTTCAACTTTTCCTATTATATACTTACCTACTGCATAATGTTATTCTATTTCTGTTATAATTAGTTTAACTCGCTCATCAAGCACAAGAACTAGTTTCTTCTTTGGTGAGATTGCAATTTTAAATCATTTCTGTACCGGTAATACAAAGCAGAAAGATTATCTTTTCTGCCTTCTCCAATATGTATAAAGCGGAGTATCTGTTTGTGGCGGGTTGGCAGGTGTGCGGTGTGGTTTTGTATACAGTTTTAATCTGAGGTTGTTGAAATTTGCACACTTGACCTTAAAAATAAGAGGAAGGTTACTGGCTCCCATCCCCTTTTCCCACTCCTTAAAGCAGGGGTAGGGAACCCGTTCGGCGTTGGGGGCCTTTTGGATGTTTGTAGTATCATCCGCGGGCCGCACATAGATTTTTAAAGGGGGGGGGGGGGGGAGGGCTAGGTTAGGTTACTACAAACACCAAAATACGATTTTTGCGACCTTTGCCCTAAAATATCTAAGAACGCTCACACGTGACCTTACGAGACTTTTGATACAACATTTAGAATGCCAAAATAAAAATTTATTCAAATTTTCAGCTTATTCCGTTTCATTCCGAGGTTGACCCCTTTTTTAGCTTAATTGACTGGACTATTTATTATATTGGCTAACCCATAAGCGGTTTTGTTTGTTTGCAGGTTCTGCCCGTCCGTGTTTATCTACCTGGGCAGCGTGGTGCCGGCCATCTGGCTGCTGGAGCTGCACAAGGTGGAGAAGAGACTTCAGGCCCGGGAGGAACACTTCAACATCACTGCGGCGGCCGGCGTTGACCTCAAAGACCTCAGCAAGATGCTGGGGGTAAGATACTTAGCGGAATTAAATTACTTGGATCGTAATGTATCTGTCGTAGGCCGATCGTAAAATCAGGCAGATCATGATGCGCCTAGTCACATCTTGAAGTGCTTAATCATGACCTGCCTGATTTTACGATTGGCCTGCGACATATCTATAACATGACATGGTTTGATAATACGCTTCAAACCGGATTTTTCGGACAACTTATTATTTTCATCACGTTGATGAAAGGGATGGTACAAGTAATATTTTCGTATTTTCCAGGAATGTAATCTGTGAGTACTAACTAACTAACCATCACGCCGTTTCCCGGCCGCCAAACAACTCGATCTTGGCCCACACTCTTTGCCTCGTTCACATTCATACATCGCCTCATACATGCTCTTCTATTATTCTGACTCTTGATGTCGCCCGACTCAAGTATTTGATTCACTTGGTCGTGAAGAGTACTATTGAGTCGTGAAGAGTACTACGTTGATATAAATGGAGCGGGAGGGGGAATTTAACGCCCTCCTTATTTATACCCTTGAGAAGGACCATTTGTTTTTATTTTATTGATTCAGTTTCAATTTTTAGGTTTCTAGGCTATACTGTTTAACGAAAAATAACAAGATTATTTTCATCACGTTGTATATTTGTAACACTATAATATGGAATTGAAATAATAATGTGTTTGGAAGTTTTCTTTCACTTTTTTAATGTTCCATGAAAAAATAAATAATATAAAACTCCGATCGGGACCCATCCCGTGTCCCATATCCATATCCCATCCCACCCCCGTCTCATATCCCATTACGCCCCCTCCATAACAGAGCGATCTTAAAACGCCCAGCTAGACAAGGGGGGGGGGGGGCGTAATGGGATATGGGTGTAGTGTACTGGGATGGGAACATACCCCCCCCCCCGTCCCATATCCCATTACGCCCCCTCCGTCGTGGCAAAAATAATCTCAAATACTGATCCATTTTGCCCCCGTTTTAAAGTCATAGATCCGGTACTACTCCGTTGTGACAGACCACACCTCGCCATTCAATATTTTCAGTACAACGCTTGTTGAGTTTTGGGAATATTTTATTTTATTTTATTTCAAAAACATACGGCACAACATGTGCCATTAACTTAAATTATATTATATATGTATTATAAAACAATAACAAAACGAAAGTAACAACATAAATTGAAGTTAAATATAAAAACAAAAGGTAAAAAAAGGAGTTGAGGTAGTAAGCAGTAAGTAAGTAAGATAGATAAATGAAAGTATAAAGTAAAAGCATAAAATTATAAAATATAAAGTTAATGAAAAGTTACAGATTGAGATAGAAAGTTAAAAGGTAGGAAATAATACAGTCAAAAGTAGAATTATAGACTATAAGATAGATATCTTAAAAATAATAAAAAGTGTAAAGTTATAAATATTAAAAAAAAGTGTAACAAGTAAAGAATAAGAAATGCTTTTAGGAGCCAAAAATTGAAGATAATAAAAATTTACCAAATATAAAATATAAAAGGTATCACTGATTATGGTAGAAATGTACCAGCAGGGGGTCCAACGTGACCGGTAAAATGGAAGTGGTCTATGAGAAAAAAAAGATTGGCAACCCCTGGTTTAGATCATATTTCTCAGTATTTCTAAGGTATCGAACTTAACCCTTGATTTACCCAGTGTCTTCATACATTTACCTGGTGGAGTCCCCAGGACTCCCGGAAATAAAATCGTAAATTTAACATGAAATAAACACTTTTTTATATGAAATGTTTGTTATATTTATTTATTGTTTATTTGGTTTTACAATGGCAGAGATTTTTATTTCAAATTATAGAATCACAGCCTTTTATTAAGGAATTTCTAGAATATGGCACTTTTTGTAACAAAATTACGAGACCTAACTTCTAGTCTCAACATTTCAAAAACAAAACAAATTTTCAAAGTAATTTTTAAATAAATATAACAAAAACATTCAATTCTTATAAAAAGCAAAAAAAGAACAAGATTCTTTTTTTTGTTCGATATCGTCAATAGGCTAAAACTATAATATTAATACCCCGGTGGAGTCTCACGGACTCCACTAGCTTGATTACTGACCAATTGGAGCCTCGCACATCGACGTCCACTCTTCCTTGCGTTTAGCACGTCACTGTGTGAAGGTACTAGAGCGCAGAATTAGTAATTCCAAAAACTAACGATTTTATGAGCGCTGAAAGTTTTCAATGGAGTCCCAGGGACCTACCGGGTAATTTAAGGGTTAATACCTGAGGGAGACAACGATTTCTTGATACCTTTATGAGTTGTTCCTAAAAGCGAACAAATTAGCTTGAGGGGTTAATGATTTAAAAAGCCCTTCATGCATCCAACAAAGCCGATTCCATTCCAGTTAATGTCAGGCAATTATACCTCAAGATGAGCCTATAAATAATAAATGCATTAAAACTATCAATACAGATTACTCTTAGAGCAAAACCACAAGGGTGCCTTATTGACCGAAATATAAATGACAATATTTGTTGTATGTGTATACAGTGCTTCAAGCATAAAACAAACTGCCACTACCGGACCTAAGCAATAATTAATGTGTATGTGCTTCGACAAAAAACATTCATGAATGGTTAACGAGAAAAGTTGACAAGGAAATTGAAAGCAGAAATAAAAATTGTTATTCTTCACGCATTGTTAATAGTCACCTACTGTCCTGTATTTCAATGAAATATTTTTATTGTAAATTCTTGTAACTCACCTCAGAAGAGGTAGGCAATGTCTTACAATTAAATGAGTTAGAAAATTAATAATAGTGGGTACCTAAAATTTGTGCTTTTGTATTTTTATTTTGTTTTGTATGAATTTGTTAAAAATTGTATTTTTCAATAAAAGCCGATTTACCGGCACAGAACTGAACTGAATGATGTCTTTCTAAGAAAAATAATATGAAATCACAATCACTTTAATGAGAAAATAAGGGGAGAGAAAAACTTAATAATGATAATAAAAATTATCTCTATTTTAGGGCAAGATCCACCTGCCTGATATACCATTCAGTACGGAGACCTGGGTCACGCTGATCGAGCAATTCCTGATGCTGACACTCATCGTGGGGAGGTGGCTGCTCCCCAAAGGAGACTTGACCAGAGATCAACTGAGCCAATTGCTTCTAGTATACATTGGTAATTTAAAACATGTTATTGTACATTTAATCTCAAGAAGTGTGATCCATAAGTACCGATTTGAAAAAATACTGATGACGCCAATATATTTACAGAAGGCCTTTCGACTCCTAGAGCGAATAAAATCTTTAATTTTTATTTAATCAAAAAATCATAGAAGTTTCAAGTAGGTACCAAATATGTTTCAGAATTTTAAAAGAAAGTGAGAATTAATCCTGTGATATATCGATAACAATAACAGTGAAAACTGTCTTTATTCCGGAATGAGGGGAGGTTAGTGCAATCCCACACATCTCATAAAAAGCATATATGCATAAATACGAAGATTCACTTAAGAACAAACTTTTATAAAAAATAAACATTTATAAATAAAGAACATAAATAAAACAAAAAAAGGAGTAGTATCATAAGAGAATAAATACACAACGCAATGTAAAAACATATAAATTTAAAAAAAAACACTGCAATTCACAAGCGGTAGAAGTGAAACCTTCAGAAAACTAAAGTAGACAAGAGTAGAGAGACGACTAAGCACTTTTTTTATCAATGTGAAGAAGGTTTTTTCATGTTTTGTCGTCAAATTCCGTGCACCTGAAAGTGCACCTTTTCCTATTCATATGGTCATCTTATTATTATTTGCATTTTCTTCTTCGGAGTCGCTAGATGTCACTTTCTTTTGAGTTTTCTTTGCCTGTTCATTGAAGATTGTATATTGATTTTACAAAAATATTTTTTCTGACCGCAAAGGTTTGTTAGGCGCTTTATACCACTAGACCATAGGAGACTTACGTGGGACCGTGGATTTATCGTATTACGTTGGAACCGAGTGCCTGTGAAATAAACAATATTTTATTACTATCTCATTCTCTCGCAGGCTAAATGTGTTTCACCTCACAAAGCTGCTAAAGAAGTTTCACTTCAAAAAAACATTTATTGATCACTTATGTGCGTTATTGTTCCATCCATCTGATTGAAAATTGTAGGGGGCAATATCTTTCTCCAATGTTCTTCCAAACTTCCATACATTATAACTTTTGTCATACTGACTTGTTCTACACGGTCTTCTGTGCAATGTCTTAAGTTTTTTATCAACTTACTTGCTAGTTGGGAACGGCTTAGAACATTGTGCGGCCGTCGTTACGATGTTACGTGGGGATGGGTGGGGGGGGAGAAAACTTTACTTTAACGAAATGTAATGCAAGAATTATCAAAATGTTACGAAGACGCCCTCTTCATGTCTTTAAATAAATATGACAGGATCTTTTCTGAACTTATAGCCAAAAATTACAAAAAACAAAAAAATATCAATACATTGGTAACCATAAGAAAGGCTGTACATACAAATCAAAACATAACAGAATTATAATTATAAACAACAGAAACCTAACATTAATCACTAACATCAGAGAAATACTCTTTTATGGACCCCTTATATTTAAAATGTCCACCTTGGATAATACACTATTCGTCGCCTTAGTTCTTAATTGTCCAAACGACCATTAGAAAATTTTACAGGAGAAGTTTTTCTTTCATTATTTCAATGAAATGTTATAATAGGTGTTTAAGATAAAGCTATTTCCCTAAAGATAAAGGTCTCATTAATTAAAAAAATTCTTAGTTGAGTTAACCATCATTTTTATGCTTTATTTTTAATTTTAAAGTGGAGATTGAACCAAAACTAAAATGGTCGTTTGGACAATTAAGAACTAAGGTGACGTATTGTAACTATTACATAATCTGTTCAGAAATTGTATGAGTAATATCTGAGTCTTGTACCAGGTACCAGATAGAGACTTTTACAAATAACTGCATACCCAACTCAAATTCCAATTTTTCGGAGATGTTCTGACTAATCGATTGATATGCACTTTTTTCTTTGCCCCCACCTGTTCAGCATTGTGAACTAAATTTGGTAAATTATGCTCTTATTGTGGGAAAATTCAAGATGAGCTAACATTTCCCAAATGTGCTTTATTGTACACATAGATTAAGAACCCATTCCATAGCTCTACTCAATTAGAAATGTAAATATGTATCTAAGTTTATTCTCTATTTTCAGGAACTGCCGCGGACATAATCGAATTTTTCGATTCATTCAAGGACGATAAGATAGTTTCAGAGCCGCTGCTGGTCCTGCTGACCCTGGCCATCTGGTCCTGGAGCCTACTGCAGTTCACCGTGGTCCTCACAGCCACCAAGTCGAGGAAGTCCCGCGTTAGTACCAACGGCAGCTTAGGTAAAACGTATGTAATTTTACACAATCTCAACCATTTGTAAGAACCTAGACATAATACGCACTAGTATAAAAACCCTATTATTAAAATCTTAATTTTTTTTATATGCGATGTAGCTAGTATTGCACACCAGTGAGATAATAAAAACAGAGGGAGTTGTGGCATGGAAGCGAACCGACTATATCGACACAGACAACGGATAATAGCGGTAAAGCCAATGAAAGTTATGCGGTTGGTGTCTAGGAAGAAGGCAGGGCGACGCTGTGCGTAGATGCGATTTGCATTGTCATGTATAAACGACCTTGGCGACACTTTCATATTAATAATGGTTCTTGGCTCATCTTCCTTGTTTCTATTATCTATGGTCCATGGCACTCCCATTTGTTTATCGCTGGAATAAAAATATAATATTATTTCTTCAAAAACAGCACAAATTTTTTTGGGACATTATTTCAATTAAAAAGTAATCAGCACTTAGTTTAAGGACGGGTTGTTTCAAAAAATTTGATGAGTTCATCAAATATTTGAAGTTAATTTTCAGGTTCTGTGTAAGTTCTTTTCGAGTTCTGTTTTTTTTATTATCATAGGCCAGCTGCTTCACAAAACTGAAATCATCACAGAACTTGAATAGAACTTACACAGAACGTGAAAATTAACGTCAAATATTTGATGAATCCATCAAATTTTTTGAAACAACTCATCCTTAGTATACTATCTTTATAAAAGTGGTTAATTCTGAGTGTTGATTATTTTTTAATGTAATATAATATTACTAGCGTTCCCAGCGTGTTCCCGACATGCGTTGCACTTAATAAAGAAATTGTTTCTCCCTGCATGTCCTTTCCCCTTCCCCTCCCCTCTCCCGTGTTTCATTTTTCATATATTACAAACCTTAATTTTTGTACAAAGAAGAATCAATCAAATTTGGTACCTAATATAGGTATCTATTTAAAGTACTTATAATTCTTGATTAGATTTAAAGTATGTATTCGATTTTGGTTAGTATCATAGATGAATACTTCAATTATATTCATTAATTTAAAGAGTTTATTCAAAAATTTAATTTTGATTGATCAATCGATGTTTTGCAAAATGTCATTCTCAAATTGTGACATTTTTGACAGTTACGTAAGAGTTTTGGTAATGATCAAAAAACTTTCCAGATGTATTGTCATGTGGTTGTAATAATCCAGAAACCTTCGCGAGGGTGGAAAGAAGATAATTTGAAAGTTTCAAACATTTCCTACGCTTAATAAAGCAGTATATAAACAACAAACAAAGAAGCAAGCAAACACACATTCATTTGTGTATATATATATATATTATTACTACCTACTTAATATTTATAGTAAATTGCTGTGAGTATGCGTTTATTCTTTTTTATAGCGCTATTTCCTTTGCGATTTTGCCGTGTGTAAACCCCTTTGCGCCATATTATTATGATTGTGTACGCATATCCCTGTATGTTTTTTTATATACATAACTTATGTTCTGACAATTATTGCTTCAGGCAGCATTACCATAGATTGTTTGTATAGCCTTCCAATACGCCAAAGCGCTGCGTGCCGATTGAGAGAGTGAAAATGCAAAACAATTTGTAAAACTTATGCAAATTTAGCTGAAACTACTGAAATTTACAATTAAAATGATTTTTTGTATTAAAACCTTTATAACTTTTTCCACCTGTTTCCTATAAACAAGCGGAGAAAAGTTTTTAATAAAAAAAAATTGTATAAAAATAGATATATACGCCTATTAGTGTGTAGAAAAGTTCATACAATGCAGACTACTATTCATAATGAGTCACTATTTTAAGTTTTAGAGTCTTCCGATAGGGACTTTCGAACTTTGACAGTCGATAGCGGCCATATTGTTGAAGCGACATCTGTCAAATTGGCTATCACTTATTCAGTCTGTTTTGCCCAATCACCATGGACGGATACAGCGTTAAACAACACGTGCAAATGATAAAATTGTTTAATGATAAAATCTCACAAGGAGGTGATGTGAACTGGTCACCAAGATCGTGCGATTTGACCCCATTAGACTTTTTCTTGTGGGGTTTTCTTAAGTCACTTTTCTTAAGTTTTTTCTGAAGTTTTTTTAAGTCGCAGATCTATACAAACCACAGCGGCCGTCAAAGCCAACATAACCCATGCCATCGGTCAAATTCAGACTGATTTATTAGCCAGAATCATGGAAAATTGGACTTTTCAGATGCGCGCCACCCAGAGAAACCGCAGCAAACATTTGAACGATGTTATATTCCATACATAATGGCATTGATAGGCCTTTCAAACGAATAAAAATTTTTGTTGATATCGCACACACACTTGGTTTTATTTAAATTTAAAGATAGGAACCTCTTAACGAAAGACCTTTTAATTTATAGTTAGCTATTTTATTTCAACTAATTTGCTCGATGAATTTTTGCACAGAAGGTATGCCTTAGTAGATGAAGCACTTTTTTAAATCTTGATTTCCCTTAAAACTACTTATCACCCACTGCTGGGCGATATTGCTCAGGTTGATAATCACTGATTTAGATAGGCGTATAAAAGTTTTTTTGTTGCAGAGGTACAACTGAAACGTGTTGCTGCTCAATCGACGTGTGCGCGATAATGATGAACATCGCTCTGCAGGATGCCCCCTTCCTCGCCTTCAGACTTCTCATTATTATACACTACGGAATCGTCAGCTATATGAATGTCTTTTTCACATGCAAAAATACACTGGTAAGACATTAATATTATGGTCCACAGAATAGATCCAGTAATTTTTAAAAGTAAAAACTTCAATGTATATAAGATAGCATAGGTTTCACTTCTACCGCGTATGCAATTCACACGTGGTAGAAGTGAAACCTTCAGAAAACTAAAGTAGACAAGAGTGAGGAGGCTTTGAAGCACCGCACAAAGAGGAGACTGATTATACTATCTCATTCTCTCGCAGACTAAATCCTATAGATGTATGTTTGTCTCTTTTTAGTGTCGCCATTTTTCGTTTCAACGAGTTTCAAATCACAACGGTGCTAAAAAAGTTTTCACTTAAAAAAAAAATAGTGTTCCAACTTTTGCGTTAAGCTCATTCTGTTTAAACCTGCAGAACTAATATTAACACAGCATATTAAGGGATCGGAGATTCCAAAAGGGCCATGGGAGCAAAAGCAGCTTGTGCGTGTTTAAGTTGTTATTGCATCCAGCTTCTCAAAATGTGAAAATAAAATAAATAATAAAAGTTAATAATCTATGATCTCCATAGTGCATTGGCTTATTCCATTTATTTCGATTCTGAAGGTTGCGGGTTCGTTACCAGACACAGATCAAAAATCTTATTGATGTTTCTATACTTGCACCTATTTAAGTGCTGCTGTCAGTCTGGTCTTCACGATGTTGATTGTTCAGTACAAAAAAGCTTACAAAAAAAAAAAAATTAATCATAGTCAATAATAATGTTATTTGCAAGTCAATGCCATACTTACATTTTACACTAGTTGATTCTGCCTCCAAATACTTTCTTTATCAGTTGGTGTTGAGTTGCACGACTAAACCTTCTTATTTCATCTTCAGTGTTCGCTTGTTATGGGTGCGACGAAACAATTTTAAGAAATACTACCCCATATTAACTCTAGCTCAAAATTTTCGCCTTATAATACTTTCGTCATAACTTACTTGTTTTTTGCTAAATTATGTTTTTGTAAATTGTACCGTCTTACCAGATAATGTGTTAATATATTTACAAAACCAGTACATGTTCTACCGTGTGCCGTTTCCTCAGAAGAGCTCATTAAATTCAGAGAAATGATTTTTTTAAACATTTCCATTTGGAAAAGAGGATAAATATGACAAAACAATAATACAGATACGCAGGTTGCCAGCAATGAAAATATTCCTCATTTAAGATGTCATATCCAAATATAAATTTAATATGTACCACAAAAAAACAGGTTGTTTACGTGCAATAGTAAAGTAATTTAAAAGTCCTCAAAGTTATGTCTAAAAGAAAAATTAGCTATTTAATTGTTAAAATAAAAAAAAACCTTTGTGATTTTTTGTAGGTGATCCTTCTTCAAATATATCGCTTGTATGTAGTGCATTCGGAAACCAATAAAGCCAAAAATGGTAGAGCCGCCAAGAGAATAGAAAATAAACGCAACACTGAGGCAAAAAGTGGCAGCCATAGCCGTGCAAACAAGGCAAGGCAAAAAGTGAAGATGGCTGACAATGACAGTCGCGATATGGAAATTGGTAACATCGCCATCATTTCCAACCCGGCGGATATTCACAGGCTAAGTAAAAAAAAGAACATAAAACTGAGGTAAGTTTAGCACAACATACTAAAGTGCAATGATTATCGCCAAGGTGTTTGTTTAGTTAAAATATCAATTGAACTAAGCATGAAAATAAGTCATAGTAAACATTAAATAAGTTATAGTAAGAGTAACAGTAAGCATAGGGGTAGACAAGAAATTTCAATACATAAATATACATTTTTGTTAAAAATAATGCTAAAGAGACATTTTAACTTTTGTTTTTAACAAACCCAGTAGAGGGAATATCTTAAGGCAAAATAAATGTATAAGTTCGACCCTGCATTAGCGTGGTTTTGCACCGTGCATGGGCATGATTTTCAATACTGCAAATGCAAGGATCCGACCCTTAGGAGTTCATATCAATTCTGATCACTGGTCATACTTGGTGTTTGAGTTTATTACACAAGTAAATATGTAATAATGCAACCCTTATGAAATTTAAAATGATTGGTGTGGTTCAAAGGTATTTTCGTTCTGTTTAGGGCTTTTATAATGACAAACAAGGATGATATTCGTGACCTCAACCTTTTGAAAACTTGGAGAGAAAATGAAAAAAAAACAGGGAATGACGGCAGGTAAATGTTTTTTTTTTGCTAGAAGTTGTACATTTTTATGTAGGTATTACTTGTGTGATTTAAAAAATATATATAAAACTTTTTTTTATATAGAAAAAAGGGTACAAGAAATAGCAGAAAAGATACCGGATACTCCACCGCTAGTTCACAGGCCTCAGTATCGAGGGCCAAAAATAAATCAAACAATCAATCGCAATCTGCAAAGAGTAAAAGCTTAGACAAAGAAAGGAATGATGGAAGTCCGCAAAAGGGTTCCAAGAACCGCGCTGACAAATCGTCCTCAAGTAAGAAAACAAGCAAAAATTTGAAGGTATCAAAGAATTCGAGGGATGAGATATACTCGGACAACAGCGATGTTGAGACTCTCAGTAACAACGGATCGGAGGAAAGCAAACACGAGCAGAGGAGGAGGAAGAATAATTCCAAAAGTGAAAATGACTCATCCGACGTCAGTGAATGACATTTTTGGTGCAAGATATTATTTTACTGGATTCTATTCCTGCTGGAATGTGTATGCATCTTTTTCCTGTTTTCATCAAATTTATTTGATCCATTGAAAAACTAGACGCCATGTTACAACTGGAAATGGAAAAAAACACATCGCCAAAACAAAATGTTTGCATTGTCGCTTTAAGGTGAGGAACTAGGAGATGACTGGGAGGAAATCTTCAAACAACCTTTGAATTGACAAATGAGTTATGGAGAATGTATCCCATGCAAGTTATTTTGTGTATTGGTATGCACAAATATTATTCAAGGGAAACAACCCCCGAAGTCCAGATTATATGGCAAAGAAAAGTGGTTGGAAACTTGACATAAAATAATGGTTTGACATAAAGAAATGGAGAAAAAATCTGCGGAGGGGTAGCTTTAGGCGTACTCAACCCAGCCTGGGTAATCATAAAAATGCATACATCATAATACATTAACCCAGCCTGGGTTAGGCATCAAAGGGACAGTTCTATTTATGCATAGCGCTGCATGTGCTGGCAACAAATATAGAAAGAATTTGAAAAAGAACTGGAAAATTTAAATGCTTTTCAACAGTTATACTGCTCTGCCATCACGCACAAGAAACGAGAGTGAACATTGATTTCTGATGGAAAATATTATGCTAAGGGCCAATAAGGCTATAATTATAATTACTTATTGATATAATTGTAGCAATATGGTAAATATAAGTAAAAAAACGTACGAATGTGGATTGGATGTATATATATATACAATTAAAGATTTTATACAAAACTATAAAATCTTTAATTGACAGCCCTAATTTGTTGGAACTAATTTGCATTAGCATACCCGCTAGACAAACTCGTAGTAAAGATATTTTTAAATGCAACAATAAACACAACACTAATTACTCTATATACTCACCAATTCCAAGAATCCATAACCTTGCGAATAAATACTGCGAATCTATAGATATATTTAGTGTTGACAGTTTTGAATGTTTCAAAAATCAATTAATCTCGATTCTATCTGCTAATAATTAACTTTTATTATTTTTTTGTTTTTCTCATAATATATTTTCTCATCTAAACCTCACCAGTAAAATGTATACTTACTTTATAATATTTTTGCGGTTCTATTTACACTTTGTTCTATGCCAGGTCTTATTATTAATAATATGTACAAATATTTAAAGCTGAATTGTTTTGGTTTTTTGTAAGTACAACTTGTACTATTTCATTTCTTTTCTTTTTTATGTTGTAATATTCTTTACATAACGAGTCGATTGCATTCATATTTATTCTGTTTTATTGATTATGTAATACATGTAATTAATATTGTTAATTATATATTTGCTTCTTTTCTTGTAAAAGCCCACTAGGGCGTTAGTAAATATAAAATAAAAAAAATAAAAAATATGAGTACAACTAGGTTCCATTTTAGTTACAAAATTTAATTAAAAAATTGTATTTTTTTAATACTGAACTAATTTATGCAGCTTATATTTGGTGTCCAGAAACTAGTGGTAAAAACGGGGAACTTGCAAATCCAAGACATATTTGGAATCGATTTTGTAGAATATTTTGTTTGTTTGGAACATTCGCTTTCTAGTAATTCAAGACCAGAGTTGGATTTTTTTAGTTAAATTCAAAATATACGTACTATGAACTGCGTCCTGAAGATCCAGGTTCAATGAATTCTTAATGCTTAAATTACTGAAAACATACAAAAAAAAGTAAAAATATATAAAAAAAAAAAACTAAAAGCTCGGATAACAATTTTTTTTTGTGTTCTCTTTTTGATATACATTCAAGAAATGAAGTTAGTTTAAACCTCCAAAAATTAAACCTTGAAAGTACGACTATATAATATATATTTATTTTTTCAATTGAAAATTTAAAAAAATAAATTATTACACAGGCAGGAGCTTGCTTTCCGAATAACATCATATGAGGCTTTACACAATCCAACAATTATTACAAATGATTAATGTTGAAAGGATATTATTAATGTTTATTATTTGATATTTTAATGCCAAACAGGAAACGAGAGCGGGGCTTACTGCAAATATGGAATGCACACACCTGTGTACAGGTGTAACAATGTATATATAATTGTAATTAAACTAATGTATGTATACAAATAAATATGTACCAAAAATGAACAAAATTACTCATTTGTTGAGTAAGTTCGACAAAAACTGTCTATGGTCACTTGGATATTGATGGAGCAAAATTTTTTTGATTTAATTAAAATTTATAATACAGCTTCCAAAACAAAGACTTTGTTGTTTTATATTCTTTCACAATAGACATCATCGTAAATTGGCAACTGTAAATTTTTGAAAATATATTCTTAAAAAACAATACTTTATATGGGATGTGTGGGATTGCACTCCCCTCCCCACATCCTGGAATAAAGACCATTATTATTATTATTATTAATAATAAATTCTTAAAGAAAATTGGCAAGCTGTCAAGTTTTTATAAAGCTATAATAATCATAAAATTAACAATAAATATTGTTGTATATATGTAATACCATTTGTATATCCGTTTAATTACACACACACACAATGTGTAATTAGAACAAAAAAGTGTGCAATTAATTGAAATTTTTAATAAGATACACATATATAAAATTTATATAATTTAATTTTCCAATTCCAAAAAAAAGGAAACTTTGCATTGATGAATATAATTGTGGTTCATATATATATTATACTAAGTAAATAATACAACTAAGTTTTATTATACTGTAGAATAAAAATTAATTCAATTTTTAAATAACCATATTGTGTTATTTTCTATATTGTAAATGTGAATAAAATAATAAAGAATAGTCCTTAAAATAAAAATAATTTCTTTCCAAAACCATTTTAATGTATTATATTTTACATAAATATACACTATCGCAAACAATTTACATTGAATACAGCTGCCAAACTATATTATGTAACTTAAATACTCCTGTAAACCAAACCTAGGTTAAAAATTATAAATTCAAAGAAATTAGGTGAATTTACAGTAAAGTGGGATAAGGTCAATACGCACAACTTAATTTAAAAACACTTTGTATCAGTTGAAAACAGAAGAGAAAATAGTACCTATTTCAGTAAAGAGAAATGGAAAATAATGCATTTTAGTAGTTATTTTCTTAAAATGAATTATTCACTTGGCGGCCATTATAACTGGTGTCAACAATAAGTCAGACAGTAACTCTGAAGAAATAATTGGACCCATAAAAAATATTTAATGTATTTAGATTAAATATTTTCATTCTCGTAGAAAATACATTATATTTGTCTAATTTGTAAATATGGCTGGAGTGAATTGGCTAATAATCATGCTTGGCTCTCGTGTACCGAGTAAAAAGTGATAGATAAATAATGAATCGGCCATCAGCCTTTAACCCTTTCAGACCTAAGTTAAAACAGCAGTGGTAGAACATATTTTTGATGCTTGAAAACAATTGACAGAGGTATTGAAATTTTTTGGTGTAGGTGCATACTATTTATTATATTTTTTTCAATTCTTTAGTAGTTATTGCTATTTTCATTTGTTAGGTTTCAAAGGATGGACTTCACATAACAAAAATACTCTGCATTAAAAAAATTGTTACATTATGAAATATATAAAAAAAATTAATTAAAAGTGAAACAATAAAAAATGTAAATGTATAAATACAACACATAAATTTATTAAAAATTTAACAGAATTTGGTCGAATTAAATACAAAAATCACATTTCAAAGTATAAAAATGTCAACCGCCTGAACGAGTAGCAAAAATTAAAAATAAAAATAGCGCACAACCAATTTGAAAATTCAAGTCAAGCAGCAATTGGAAAATGAAAACCTTCAAATTTTCATGTCATCAAATTTCAGATAAATGCGTACATATCCATGTGTATGTGCATGTTTACGACTAAAAGTTGACAGAATGCATCATCATCGACAACGAGTCAATCTGCCGAGTTTCAGCTCAATCGGATGACGGGAAGTGGGTTAATTTCCACTTCCAAGATTCCGCTTCATTCAAACAAGTGAAATTCAAATATATGTTTTTAAACATTTCATTACTAGAGGCAATAATTTTCCAAAATATAAAATATTTCATTAATAATAAATCTCCATATTTGATATTTTTTGCAGTGCATTATTTGGCTGGATCTTAGAAAAATATAAAAATAAGTTGTTTATAATTAATTACTTCCAAGTTTAAAGAATGTAAGTTTTAATAACACCCCTTAAACGAGATATATATCTATATAGGTACGCAATGTTAATTGTAAGGAATCAAATTAAATCATATTCGCAAGTGGTGTTGCCACAATAAAACTTGTTTTTAAGTTTTCTTACATTCCCCTTCGGAAGTGACAACATCGGCTTCCTCAGATTTTAAGTTGGAGAGTTCATTTTCTAGTTTTAGAGCCTGAAAGAAAGATAAAGGTATGGTAAATAACAAATTGACAAAAGACAAATATTACGGACACGGTTATTAGGTACATACAAAAAGTCTGCTTTAAAAAATTAGGGGACGCCTGTAGGGGAACGGTGGTCAATATCATACAGAAAGGGGAACAACAACTGCTCAGTAGCAATACCCGATCCATTCAAGTTCATTCAATTGAAGTCTTGTAACATGTAACGTGAAAGCTAATTCAATGCAAAATTTTCTATTCACTCAATCTACTACGCTTCGCATATAATTTTTTAAAGGGGTGTATTCCAAGGTTCCTGTAAATACGAAATCTAGTAATATAAATATTGTAATATGATGTGTTTGTGAAGAAATTAAAATAATGTCCAGGTGCATACACAACCTTTATAATTTAAAAATAAATACCTTGATGAACAAAGATTCATATTAAAGTAAAAATATGGTTCAACAGTCAGTGGTCGGGGGATAAGGCTCTCGATTAGCATTCTGAAGGCCGCTGGTTCAAATAATTAATTTAAAATATGTAATATGTAGTATATTTGCGGCATGTTTCAGAGTGCAAGAAACTCTCAGTATCACTGTTGTAAGACCACCAATCAGAATTGAAACATTGCTTGAAATTTCTTTAGCCGTGTTTGGTGACCAGATCTGAATAGCCAGGTATTTCCCCATCTTCCGCTTCCTCATCTCCTTCCCCTCCACAATATACTTCAATTGGGAATGCCGTAGTCTCACTGGCTCCAGAAGGGAGCAGTTGGGACTCTTGAGCAGTATTCACATAAAAAAATAAACATTTGAGAATACCGCACAAGAGTCCCAATTGTCCGAGGACAGTGGGACTACTGCATCCTCAATTAGAGTTTGTTGTGAAGCTGAAGAGAGTGGGGAGGAGAACGAGGGGAAGCTTGGGAAGTACCCGGCTATTTAGATCACGACTTAAGAGATTTGAAGCAATGTTTAGATACTGAATAGTGGTTTTTCACCAGTTTATTCCTACTGAAAGTATCTACGACTCTGCCATTAGTTGGACTCAACAGAAAGATGGTGTTAGTGAAGAGTGCCATACACGCACACACACAGAGAACACAAAATGTTAAATTAACTGTCATTACATAAACTAAAGGCCCGTTTATATTAGGAATAGTCTGTAATCCGTATTCGATAAGCCCTAGGCCGTAGAAGTTGGAAGATAGGAAACCTGTGTAACCGTTTATAATAGATGGCAATAATCTTTAATAATTTTCCATAACCGAAAAGATGGTTCAACTTTATCTTTTACGGTTATGGATTACAGAAAGCTTAGATATATGCTGAGATTTACGTATTTTCGATCAATACTCTATGGTATCTACAATTCACTTTAGTTGAATAATAAATTTGTGAACAAATATTAACGTGGAGTTAATAAATACTTTGCCGAATTTAAATTTATATTCGCTGAAGACATAAGTGATCTTATAAATAGTAATTAACATCTCCTATAATCGAATATAATCTCCCGGTTGACAGTTGACATAGATAAGTGATAGCGGCATTGTAACTTCTATGGGCATATTCTATTCTATTCCTATTCCAATTATAAACGACCATCTAAAATATTACGGATTACGGCCCCAGCCTATTCTTATCGCTTATTCCTATTATAAACGGGTCTTTAATTGAGTATTTAAATACGCATAAATTCATAAAATGTACATATTATAATAAAAGAAAAATAAACTTTCCATTTTACAAATGAAAAAATGTTGACTCAAACCAATACAGATAAACCGCGCCATCAAATCCCAATTTTCGTTAAATTCCAAGGTCAAAATTCCTATTGAACAATCCCTCTCCATTACAATTGAAGTGCTGCAATATTCGAATGGTCCCTTTGAATGACGCAAGGCTTCTGCAGAAAGCTTGAACTTTGTTTCGTAAAACATAAAATTATGTAAACATAGACGGTAAGTACAATATCTGTATGTTGTATTGTGTGTAGATGTAGTATTTGGCACACATATTTAAGGACCTGTTAAATTTTACAAATGGTATTTAAATGTGAGGCTCTTTCTCTATGGAAACAGGATAAACGAATTCCAGTATACAAAACAGAAAATATTCCCTTGGGCAGTTGTGATTCATGGTTCACCCTCCTATGTTGACCGAGGATTTGATTAGTACGCATCAGCTCTCAACATAGCGCTTTTAATCGAGGGGGTTATAAAAAAGCAGACCAAGAGCGATGAGGTATCTATATATGTACATAATATTCGCAGAATAGGTACACGAGCATCAAATATATTATGACCTTAACGGAGATTAAAATATTGAAGAAAATATTAGTATTATAATAGAATAAAGTGAATATGGCTGCAAACAAAATTTTACCTTCAAAATAGCTGAGTTTGACATGTGTTCAGCGGGGCCATTTTGGATAAAATGTGTCAGTAGATTCCCTCCTTTCCCAACTATCAATGCACCTCCATTCTGTAGTCCATCACCTTTCAAATCACCACCCAAACCTGCAAAAAAAATATGATTCTCCTATGAAAATTGGGCATAAAATTATGTATGAAATTGTGAAATAAAAAAGGGACAGGGAGAATTGACAAAAGTTTGTCATTGGTATGACGATCTGGCAGAAAACACCATAAAAATTGTAGTTTTGCACGAAAATAAATGGATTATATATATATATATTACATTCTTTGTCATTTAGTTGAAGCTAAATCAGCTTTTTAATGTATTTTATTTTCTGTATTTACCCATGCTTCGAGATCTAAGATCTATGCTAAGATCTCTATCTATAAACGGAAAACGATAGAGATCTAAGCTAGCGGAGGAAATGAACCCATGACCTTTGGATGTACTAATACCTGACTCGTTATTCATTCGAGATATTTCAGCAGTGATCGGTAAACGACATCTATGATGATACGTCATCTATTTAGCTTCTATATGTTTTTATTCTGTATTTACCCTTGATCAAGCTTCAAACGTGAAGGTAAACCAGGTAGTTTATTATAAAGAGTATTTATTTTAGAATGTTTTACTACGATTCTAAAGCGCTTTGAACGAATGATAAATGTTGATGTGGTATAGTAGATATAACATATGGTACACACATGTTTGTAGTAGATATACAGGGTGATTCCTGACATTATTTGGAATAAAAAATGTAAGCAAAATTTAAGTCTCCGGTGACTTTTTTTATGTTTTTTTTTAAAAAATTAAATTATAAAAATCGGTATATTTTGGACAGATAGGGTTGGGGTGAGACGCTGGGCGGTTACTTGGCTGGTTAAATTAAGTCAAGTACGTCCCTTGACACCATGTATACATTTATATTTGGGGCTCTTTTCTAGAAGTGCCCATATCAAATTTCTGAATTGCCAATTGTATGAGATTTTTGGCACAAAACATGCTGAATCTAAAATTTGACTTCTACATCAGTTAGGCCACAATTTCAACAAACTAGAGCACCTGACATAGGTATTCAGAACATTCAAATAAGGGAGATTTTAGAGAACTTTCCGTTACCAAAATCAAATGACTAAAAAGTGACATAGGCACTTCTAGCATTAAACCCCAGACATCTACTACATATTCGTGAACAACAGAAATGATAATGGTATTTACTTACTTAGTTTCCTGGACTTGCTCAAGGCTTCTCGTGATTCCTTCCAGAGCAAAGCTGCCATTATGGACATGTATGAGAACCGTTTGAAGCCCAAAACGGAATAGGTTTTCTTCTCACCGGCAATATAGAGATCTGAAAATATAAAATGACGTATTGTTTCATTTTAATGTTCACGCATAGACTTCACAAAAATTTGGTTTGGGAAGAACTACATTTATAAACATTGAGCATGCACATGGGAACTTATGTACATGACAAAACAAAACAAAGTACAAGTTCTTCACTTATTTAACGTATAACTTCAATATATTGTAATTTTTTTAAAAAATTTTACACATATTTACTCATTCCCATGTTCTAGGAGCCTATTTATAGCAGAGAACATTATTTGTTATTTTATTCCCGTAACCATAGTGTGAATGTAGTGGGTTTTAGTAGGTACGTGAAAATTTATCAGGTCGAGTAGATCAGGATAATCAATAATGGAGTTAACAATTTTATGTAAAAAGATTACATAAAAAAATCTGGTTTAATTTAATATGAAATGTATAATTATGAACTACTAGCAAGTATCCGGCAAGTTCTGCAATGCCACATAAAAAGAAAAATTGTTTCTTCCTTCGTGTCCTTTCCCCTGCGTGTCCATTCCTGCTTCCCCTCTTCCTCCTGCATTCCCCTTACACTTTCCCCATCTTCCACCCTCCCGCGTTACCCCTCTTCCCCCCGTCTCCCTACAGCGTTTCTCTTCCACCCTCCCTGACGTTCCCTTTCCCTTCCCCTCTCCCAGAAACTCCCCTCTTCTTTCCCTACCGCTAAACCATATGAAATTCACAATTTTTTTCAAACAACTCGCACGCCACCCAGTAGCATAGCAAGGGGCGGGGCGGTGGGGGCGATCCGCCCCGGGTGCCACCAGAAGGGGGGTGACACTCGACCGTCAAAAAAAAATTGCGAATTACGGAATGCAGTAGAGCCGATACCTGCACCAACTATTCCATTTTGCCCCACCCCATCTTACTCCGTTCCATTGGTAAATATTCTGTTAGGACCTGTGCCACCCTATCCCATTACACCCCCCCCGTTGTGCTTTCCGCCCCGGGTACCGCCCGTGCTAGCTACGCCACTGACGGCACCTGTTGTAAATTTTTATGCAAATTTCGTAATACATTCGCGGGCATGTGTACAACAAATCACCAGAGTTTCATCACAATCGTTTGAATGGTTTACGAACGCATTAGGGTCAAACAAAGAAACATTCATTTTTATATACATAAGATTGTTTTATAACCACTGTATTAAAAATTATAATATTTTTAATATAAATCGTATAATTTATGAACTATTTTTTATAGCTACCGTATTAAAATTTATAGCATACATAAGAATAGGGTGCATACAAAAAACAATACAATCAAAATATTTTGATAGATTTATTTATACGCATTACCAAGGATTGATTCCTAAGCCTTGATGAACTAGGTTCCTGGACTTCTCGTGGTCCTGCGATGCATTAAAAGCCATGACACCAATATTCCAGATGAAAATCTTCCATTACAGTACGACATTTTTCTGCTTCTGATGGTGGTGGTAAAAATAATTTAGGAAAGAAAATAATATTTTTCTGTGAGATTTAAGGATATTTACCGCCATCGAAATATTTTCCATTGATGAATTCCTCTTTACCGACATCGTCCACACCAACTCCGATGAGCTTTATATTGTGCTTCTTCAGGATGGGAGCAATCTCTGAAACCTAAAATTATATTTCTTTCTTTAGATCACCATTTTTTGTTTTTGTTTTACATTAGCTCTCATCAGGAGGCCCTAATGAACATAATTTTCCTTGGAGCCTTTGTTATCTTAGGGGATTCTTTGGGGAGGATATTTTTAAGGAGAGGAAGTTCTGGGAACGAAAAGGGTGAGGGGTGGGTAGGAATCAGGGAGTCAATGTGACGGACTTATGAATCCATTCCTTCAACTGTGGTGCAAGGCACTGGGTCGATAGAGTCTGGCCGGAGTGGTTAAAAGGCTCCGTTCAACCATCCTCTCAAGACCCAATCCAAATGGTGGGCAGAAACGTCCGCTGCCAAAACCTAGATAAACCTCACCCCATGAACCCGGGCACCTTGCTGGGTCACCAAACGTAGCAAACCCTTGAGGTGACCTATGGCAAAGGTATTGGTTATCCAATAAATGGTTGCTGAGGCAGCGGTACCCAAATCCGCTTCCCAAATTGATTTCCATATGATAAGATTATAAGACAACATTTCAGAAAAATGGTCCCCCTCCCCACTGGTAATAAAAGTAGGTCAGAGTGGAACTTGCTCTAGAACACTATAACAATCTCGATTGTGAAATTGTGACAAAAGTCAAACAATTTATTCTAGACTGACTGTGGGCGAGGGCGTATTGAAGGTTCAATGAATTCAAAAATTTATTTAAATACTACAGGATACAGAGCAGGGCAAGGAATTGCGCAGGATTTAAAAAAAAAATCACAAGATGCTTTGTAGAAACTAAAATAGTAAAATAATAGTAAGAAAACGGTAATGAAAAATGAATACATTACTTCCTTAGCCCAAAGACGACAGAAGGTGCAGCCCCATCGACGGAAGAAAACAATGACACAATCTTCATTTTTCCACAGGTCTCCCAAAGTTGTCTCCTGCAAAAGAAGAAGAAGAAGCTACACTCTACTTTTTTTTTGTTTAAAAGAAAGATAAACATTCCCAGGTTACAAATAATCTGATATTATTTGATAAACTTCCACTATCATAATCATAAACGGAAAATGTTACTTGAACAACGACAGAGATTTAAGCTAGCAGAGAAAATTAACCCATGACCCCTGGGTGCATACTCGTAAATATTCTACGCGTTATTCATTCGAGATATTTCGGCAGTGCTCGGTAAACAGCCGACATCTCATGACGTCAGCGATTAACATCTGTCTTAATCAGTATTGGGTCAAAAAATCATGAAATTCGTGTGACGTAATTTATGGATGGCCCCTAAGTACTAATTATTTTGTTTCAAAACTTTTTGCATAGGGGCGGTGATTGCGAACATACTTCTCATCTATGCTTCGCCTGCCGGCGGACACAAAAAAAATATTTGTGCTTTTTTTTGTAAATGCGATTTTAGCCCGTATAAAGAAAATGTAAGGACAAGGTCAGAATCGCTTGTGCCAATATTTTTCTTGACGTAACACTTTATTACATTCAGTTTATCACTATTGTACCTTGTGGTTTCTGTCAAAAAAATAAATGCAATAGTGGTCCCAGGTCAGAAAAAGGTTGGGAACCACTGATCCAGATTCTCAAAATGATTTTAAATGAATTTTCTACGGCTTTGTGGGCCACTTTTAGCAGTTATCAATGGCGGAATATCGATATTTTATCTTTTCAAAATAGTATAAAGGTCATTATTTCTTTGAAAACTCCTTTGAATTGTTTTTTTTTCTTTATGGGTATGATTCAGGTTTGTACAGACATAATAAAATCACTTTAGATTTTAAGAATATATATTTTTGAAAATTGTTTCCAAAATGGGAAATTAATTTTTTTTTAGTTAGTTAGCTAATCTGGAAAAATTTCTTACGATGTTATCATGTAATATTCATGAATGATAAGATATATTATCTGGTAAACAGAAAACAATTGAAAAAAATATTGCTTTGTTTTTATATCAATATTTGACCAGAACTCACCAAGGTAATTTTCGCGCAGTTTTCGAAATATGGTCCCATGTTTAACAGGTTAAAAGAAATTTGAAAAAAAAAATGTTTTAGCTCGTGATGTTATAATGCGAGCGACGATATACTGATCAATGTTTATAATTATTGTAGACCTGTGGCTGTTTTATCAGTACAAATAACCTGACCATTTTTGAATTCCTCCTATCTCGATCTATATAATCATGGAATTCGTGTGACGTAAGGGGCCATCCATGAATTACGTCACACCTTAAGGGGGGGGGGGGAGTAGAGAAGTGTGACAGGGGGTATGGGGGGGTCATAAAATCATGAAATTCTAGGGGGGAGGGGGTCTCACAAATGTGACAGGGGGGGGGGGGGGGGGAGTAAAAAAATCATGAAATTCGTGTGACGTAATTTATGGATGCCCCCTAATTGATGGATGGCCCCTTAGGAAACCAATGGTTTGGACCACTCGGCTATTAGCCGGTTAATGCAATTATATGTTAACTCAAAATGTCATATCGTTGGTGGGTTTTTTCACAAAAACAGCATATATTATTTTTAATTAGATTCAAAAAATATAAATTAAAAAAAAATTACATAAAATAATAAAAGAGAGGGGCATTCTGATATATGGATATTGAGACTTCACTAATATTATCCTTAAAACATTAATTTTGGTGAAAGATATTGGGTCTTATTTTAATTTTGGTGCCCAACTGATAATACGGGTAATTGATGTTAATTGGTTAACTTATAAAAGACTCTAAAACTGTCCATAAGGAATACTGAGAAAAAATTTGTAAACTATTTTGTCCTTCACGCTTATATTTGGACCTTGTACACCCAAAATTTGTTGCCTTTGATTGACTTTATTCAGCTCTCAATACAAAGTTTGAAGAGAGAAAAACAATAACTATCTTCCCCAAATTCAAAATGTTGCTACTTAATGATAACGATCGTTGTCAAGAACTATTATATTATTAATAAAACATGAAATTCTTCCCGGTTAAAATTATTAAGAAATGGAATACTTACTCGGCCGGTTGCGATCGGCTTCAACTGATTAGCGGCAATAGTTTTCAGATCCATGTTGAGATTTTTTCAGATTAAAATGTGTTCACTGAAACCACGAAACAAGTAAATTAGTGTTTACTCAAAATCGACATGTTTAAGATAAATAATATCGACGGTCCCAAAGAACAATGTCAGATCTGCTAAAAATTGAAAATCGTTTCGTTGGCTTATTTATCAGCTTATTTTGTTGATTTAAAGTCTGTTTTTCGGATGTGAAATGAAAGGAAATTCAAAACAACATTATATTTCTTAATGTCAAAAACAGTAAAAATTCAGGAATGAAACTTAAAGAGCTCTACTGCAAAATACAAAATACAAAATAGCACATCCGACATTGCTTTTTGATATAATACTGAAATGCCGTTCCCTAAGTTGAGTGGTATGGTATAAACTATAAACTTACACAAAACTTTTGTTTCTATTCGACAATTAAGGATGACACAAGCAAATACTAAAAGGGACTGCAACAAAGTGATTGGCGGGGATTGTCACGGCTCACAGCTACTGTAACATTTATGTTATCGTTTCTAGCCTATGTAATCTATATTATAATTAAGTTATAATCTATATTATAATTTAGTTAAGCGTTATCAGACAATCTGCTGACATCTGACAGTTGATGTAGAAGTACCTATATCTATTTATTTACGCCTAGATCCATGTTCCTACGGACCAGTGCTGCCACTCCGCGCAAAATTAAAAATATAATAATTATCTCGTAGGTAGAAACTTATGAATATATATTATTTTTTCATAGTGTTGAATGTTTTCAAAACCAGTTTCATCTAATTACATATTTTTATTACACACGTACAATAATATTTATGTTGCCAAATAAGGCTGTAAAATAAAAATATCACCACCTCTCTAGATCCCGTGGTTATAAATACTTCTTCTTGGTGTGTTGAGGGAGAGTCGGTAGAGGTCAAAGTGTTACACAATAATAAATCTTTACCTCCTTGTTTTGTCGCAAAAATGCAACTATCATTCACGTAGTTCATTAATTCGTGTACCTAAAGAAACCCTCACTCTTTTCTTAATAGCGTGAATTCAATTCATAATACAACGTTTCATCTTAATATATATATATTTCTTCTATCCGTGTGTATGTCACTGAACTCCTCCTAAACGGCTGGACCGATTTTGATGAAATTTTTTGTGTGGGTTCAAGGGGATTCGAGAATGGTTTAGATTCGCAATTTGGTCCACTGGAAAATGTTATTTAAAAATATTTTTTTTTTTTATTTCTAAGGAGTTGTTGATTTTGGAATGTTTTACATTGGATCCGGCAGACTGCGCTACCATCGCAGTATCGAATATTCAATATTATTCTATTTTTATTTTAGTTTTTCCCGACAGTTGTGTACAGGACAACGTCTGTCGGGTCCGCTATAAATAAATAAAATAAATTGTGGAACATTCCAGAACACTCTCGAATGTTGTCCTGAGCGAAGCCGGGTAACCCAGCTAGTATATTAATAAAAATAATATTATAGGTGTAGATATACCAGGTATATAGAAATTTGTGATTTGTGATTGGTATAATATCTTGTACCTTCCTACACCTACATAAAACAGGTTTTATTCATTTATTCTACGAGATTTATCTGCCAGTCTCGTTGAAGAAAGAATCAACTGAGTTATTTTTTCTTCGGTTAGCTCCAAGTTAGCCCCTTTATATAATTCTAAGCCACAGTAACATTGTGCGCAGTTTCTATTGTTGAATGACACGGTCTTTTTAAACGATTATTATTCATCAATGACCCAGCTAACTTACAGCTGCGCATAATTTCTTTATTATTATGTAATATTAATATTATTAATGTGACATTGTATTGATAGTTGTGTTTGCGATTAATGAAATATATAATATCCTCTATGATAAAATTTGATTTTGAGAGAATCGCTAAAAACTATTTGAATTTGTTTTTTACTAGCGCAGAACTATGAAAAATTACGGGATATTATAATTCCAACTGTTAAAAAGATAATTACCTTAATTTTCTATTAAAATAATAAAGTATAGATTGATATCTACTCTATCGCTTGCCTGAATTAGTCTTCACACAAGCAATTCCCAAACTTTCAAGTAAGAAGAGCCAATTTGTCAAAGAAACAGGATAACAAATATATATAGGGGGGGGGGGGGGGTTGTAATCGCACTGTGGTAATTACTTTGTATTATCTTCATTCTTAGTGTAATATCACAATTCTGCCCATTTAAATGTTTCTATAAACAGACTCGCGCATAGATTCCTTATTAAATTAAAACCTAATTTGGGTTTGGAATGCAAAAATAAGACTGGTTGAGTAGAGGTGAAATTGCAATTGATATCTGAAGAGCCGCAGACGCATATGCAAAGAGCCTCAAATTCCGACCCCTGTCTTAAACCATAGTGAACTAACTTAATTTTTGAAAGGGAGAGAGGGGGGTAGGGTGTGGGGATGGAGGAGGAGGTGGTGAAGGACGGTGAGGGTGAGGGTAAGTGCCCCAAATGATCCCAACCGTCTGGAGCCAGAGAGACTTCGGCATCCCCAATTGGGTAGTGTTGAGTACCTCATACAAGATTCACAATAAATGTTCCATACAAAGACACGGTTTGCTTGGAGTCGGGACCGGCCCTGAGCCAAACGGCACCTGGCGCTAGCGAAAATCTCAAGGGCGCTATATTAAATGTTAGGTATTATCAGAGCCTTGGCTCCTTGGCTCCTCAGCGCCTTGGCAAGACATCACCCGGAGCTGACTGCTTCAATTGCGCCTGCTTGGAATTCAATGATTCAGGGGAGAGTATTATTTCAAGCTTTTTAGCAGGACTACTAAGATATGCTTAGTTAAATTTCAGTATATTCTGGTTTTCAGAACTGAGAGAGCCTATTAGGTTCCCTTTAAGGGGACTATAACGTTCCCTTTAAGGGGAATGTATTTATCTCATTATTGTTGAACTATTCTACTTATCTCACTTACAAATTGATTGTACCTAACTTAAATTCCAATAATTCTATTATCAATAAATTATATATTAATATCAATAAATTATATATCAATAAATTGTGCATTTAATTTTTTTAATAAACGCGTTAAATTGGCCGCATAATCGAAATCTATCGAAATCGCGGTGACCGGACAACTCGGAAAACCAACTCAGAACCATCTCCGATAAGGCATTTAGAGTGATAACAAAATAATTAAATAGGTTACGTTAGATTATGGTTATCGGCTAATTTTAAATAATTTTTTTCATAGCTTTTAATGACTTTTCAAGGAGGTGTTGAGTTCACTTTATTTTCAGTTGGCATGGAACCCGAAATCACACACACCCTTTATCTTTACGTAAAACAGTTTAAATTCCCGCTTAACACAAAAAAACTTGATTTTGCATAATTTGGTGTTTTCCGTTCATTACCTATTTATTTAATCGACTCCAGTAAGCTACTTAGGTAAATTTGGGAGGCGGGTATGGATACCGCTACTCCAAGAACCATTTATTCGATAACCAATACTCATAGATCACCCCAAGTGGTTCACCACTGGTGACTTAGCAGGGGTGCCCGGGTTCATGGGGTGAGATTTGTCCGGGTCTTAACGGCGGATGCGTCTGCCCACCAGCTGCACAGAAGGCCGGATTGGGAGAGAATGGTTGAGGGAGTCCCTTTGACTTCTCCAGCCGTACTCTCTCGGAACATGGTCTTGCACCGCATTGGGAGGGATGGATTCATATGTCCGTCACTCCTGGACACAATGACATAATGCAAAAAAAAATAAAAAATAGATATATATATATATATATATATACAGGGTGTTAAGGGACGTACTTGACTTACTTTAACCAGTGATTCCTGACATTATTTGGAGTAAAAAATTTAAATGAAATTTCCGTCTCCGGTGACTTTTTTTGGTGATTTTTTTTTTTTTTTCAAAAAATTTTTCTTAAAAATCAAACAATTTTTTTTCGCATATCGTCACTGGTTACTCCGCCGAGTAGCCGACACACCCCTTACCCCGCCTCCAACTGTCCAACACATACCATTTTTTTAATGTTTTTGTAGAAAAAAAAAAAACATCAAAAATGTCACCGGAGACAAAAATTTTATTTACATTTTTCCTCCAAATAATTTCAGGAATCACTGGTTAAAGTAAGTCAAGTACGTCCATTAACACCCTGTATGTATGTTTGTAGAAATATATCTACTATGTACAAGTGAGGTCATAATAAAAGCGACCAATGAGCGCAGACCTCGCGTATTTCCGTTTCATATCTCAACAAGTAGGAGAGCCTTTAAAAGTGACATCATTATCAAAGCGGCCGATGAGCGCAGTTGGATGCGTCGCAGGTGCAGTAATCGTCATTTCCGTTTCATCCGAAATCCAAATCAAAGCCGTGGTTTAGAAGTTTCACTTCAAAAATGATAACAAGTTTTTTTCACAGTGTCCAGCCTTGTTTAGGATTTAATCAAGGGAGGCGTTTGGAGGCCCCCCCAGGACCAGAGGCCCGTGAGAAGTGAATAAAAAGCTTGTAAAATTACATCAACTTTTTACACTAGGAGGGGGGGAGCCTCATTCAGCTTGGCGATCCCAGGCCTCTGACGGGTTTAGTCCGCCACTGAGCAAGTAGTGGGAGGAAACACTGGAAAGGGGAGGCCGGCAAATCGTTCCACAACAGCCGAGCTGTAGAACTCAAAAAGGGGCCGTAGAAATGATCCGGACTCGCGTTTGGCGTGTTTCCGCAGGGAACAATGACTTCTTCTGAGCATCCACCATTGAAAAACAAGTAGATCAAACCAGCATTCCCACCAGACGCCCATGCTCTAAAGATTGGTCCAAGTCATGGATTTTTTTAAAAATAATTTTGGGGTGCCAGACAACAGTGAAATTTAACAGTGGGGGGTAATTGCGAATTGTACAGGGTCAGCAGTTGGGTACCATCAAAGTATCTGCAGGCCCTGTACAGTACGCCCAGCTTCCGAGAGGCTAACTTGACTCTGGCTTCGATGGGGCTGGTCACTTAAAGTTACATAAACGGAAGGGTTGTTGGGAAGATCGATCCCGCTGAAGGAGACTAGATTGTCATTTCGATCCCTTTAAGACGTATCAGACATGATTTGGTCTTTGAAATATTGTTGGCGAAAACACTATTCACTCAAAGCGGCATTGATAACGCTTTTAGTTGATATCTATTTAATGGTAATGAAAATATACTTTACTCTTTGATAAGGAAAAATCACACAGCTGTAAGTGTTAGGAAAATATATTACTTATATTAGGTATATTAATTATAAGACACGGGATATATTATAATATCTATATAATATTATTAATTATATCTCGCTGCCATAATTTGATGAAAATCCCAACAAAACATCCCTACTTCCATACCACTAAAATAATATTTTTGTTGGCTGCAATTTTAATAAAAAAAATAACCTTTACAAATAATCGCACCGCGAACACAATTGTATCTTCATGGAAATTGTAAAAAATCATGTAAGAAATGGAAAAAAAATTGAAATTAAAAAAGTTTTAGATTTGAATGCCATTTATGTTCGTTTTAAAATTAATCTAAATTATCTGTAAGTATTGTGCCCACCAACCGATTTATTAATTTGTTTGTCTTGTATAATGATTACTATGGAAATTCTTGTGGAAATTGATTTATTTTGTATTCTTTTCAATCGATACATTTTACTCTTTTATATTATCTTGTTTAATGCACATTAAACTATGTTTCTAGTATTTCGAATCGTTGGGCGAAACTGCGCGTGTATTTTCGTGGAAATATTCTCGAGACATTCAATCGACCAGCGAGAGCGGCTTATGTCTAATAATAACCCCACATCTGACGTCCAAGATATTTCACACATTGTTGAAGCCGAAGTAAAACAATTTTCTATGCTCGCGCTGTGTTTTAAATTTAAAAAAATCACATAACAAGTGTTAATAAGTGAAACGAAATAGTTGCTTTAACGTTTGTTTCCCTACAATTTTAGTCTACAAAGTGAATAATTAATTTACTGTCGTGTGTGTATATTCTAAACTAATTTGAAAGTGACTTTTTAATGCAAAAAACCTAGCATTACAAAAATAAAAGTGTTGTTTTATCGGTTATTTTAAATTTACATAATAAAACGCCCTGTATTGTCTGTCAAATGTGTGATATAATATCAATTGCTTTTAATTACACACGATCAACAGAATTAATATCATAAATACCTAATGGATTGCATAAAATAAGACAAAATTTACCTCACTAGTTAATGTATCAGTTCAAAATATGTGTTTAAACAAAGTTACTACCATTTAGTATCTAAAAACATGCAATTAAATGATTAACTTAAACCGTATTACATTTAGATCTGGTACTTCGTGATCCAGAGATAACATTTCATTATAAAATTAGAACCCGTTGGTTCCTTGAAACAGTTAATCTGTTTGGCTAGAAACAATCGACCTGACAAGACAAATCATCACTTCAATATTTTCAGTTGTTTTAAATTTTCTCAATTGTTATTACTTATTTAATCAATATTATGTACTTACTTCCTATTATATTATTTGCTGTGTAAATGTATCTACGTAAGCTGTGTAAATGTATCTACGTATCTATGTAATTAATAAAAATAAATATATATAATAAAGATTCAAAATAGACTGATCAGCTCCTTCAATACTAATATTTATTATTACATTGAAGAAGTTTTAGAAATCAGAGGTAATTTTAGTTAATATTTTAATTCAATAGTACCTAAAGCCTCGAATACATTGAGCGAGTTTACAAGCTACTAGCCGGAAAATTTAAAAGCGGGCAATTCGGCGAGTGCGATTGTGATTATGACTCAGTAGCGAACTAGCTAGCGGAAAGCTGAGCTAAAATAACGACTCCCGCGTGAACTAATTCTGTCGACTTTTTGTAGAAAACTTAGATATTCGCAGCTAGATCACTGCCAGTAGCTATTTGACAGCTACTTAACAGATTGTACAACGAATAATCCAGATCAAGCGGTAGTTTGACAGTTACGAAATCAGCTAGCGAGTAGCGAACAAAGTTGACCCCCTTTCAACTTTTTCGTAGATTGTTCACAATCTGTTAGTTAGTTAGTAATGCGATTACACTGAGCGAGTTTACTAGCAGATAGTGATTTCGCTGGCTTGTAGCTTGTAAACTCGCTCAATGTAATCGAAGCTTAAGGTAAATATATTTACCTACAAAACGTAGGCAGTAGCAGGTGTTCACTAACGATAATATTGTTCCTTAGAATACGCTTAGAATGTTAATTTGTTGTTTGTTTAGTGAAGTAAATGCAGAATACACAAGCGTCGATAAATTATTATTAATATTCTCAACGATCGTCAAAGGTAAAACTGGCTCACCAATTTTGGATATCTTACCCACCTCCTTCAGCAGGTAAGAAAAATACTATTCATTTGTTTACTAACCCAATAGCATAAACCTTGTTTTAGTAATGTGTATTACAGATTGATGTAATAAAATTATTTCATAATTGAAAAATTAACAATAAAATGTTTCAGAGTTCTTAAAATGGCTATTGAAAGCATCAAGGCCAATATCGAAAATGTCAAAACTCCCTATAAAAATGTCCCTAAACTCCCTGTATGCCCTTAGTTCATTTTATAATGAGCTCATTTTTTGTGTAATCTTAAGGGGGTATTCTAGTCTAGAAGCTTGAATTGTAGGTATTTTTTCAGGTGCAATAAAAAAACCCATAATATTTTTACAAGCCATTATTTTACTAAATATTGATTAAACATTAAAGAATACATAAAAAAAAAATCAAACGAAAAAATTCAAAATTCAAAAAGTTACAGGGTGCTGAAGTGGGAGGTCTAAAAAAAATTGCGCGCCCTGGTTGACACGATTGCAACCCTTCAAGTAATCTAAAAAAAATAATTCTTAATCCAAACAAATGCGGCTATGGCCTAAACTAAGAAAAAGTCAAAAAATTATTTTTCGCAAAATGTCAACTGTCGATTGTCTGACAAAAGACATTTTTTTACCAGTTTTTTCGACTTTCCAAATTTTTAAAATTGTAAAAATTGAAATTTTGTTGTAGTTTTAGTTACCGCCATAGAGTAATGTATAGAAAAGGCTCACACCAAATTTCAAGCAGATTGGTTTCGTAGAACTTGAGATATCGTGTCAACCGTCTCGAAAGAAGTAGTTTTTGAAAAAGGCGTTTAAAATTTTGTTCTACTCAGATTCGGTTTAGATTCCGTCTAAACCGCGACATTGTCATAATTAGATATTTTTGAATACTTAAACATTGGAAATATGAAGAAATATTTTTTTTTTCTAGACTAGAATACTGCCTTAACCCATTTATGCCTGTAATAATTCGAGTTGTGAATACGTATACGTGTCATACGTAACGAAATAATTCAAGTGTTCAAAGAAATAATTTCTTTATATGAATGTTGATCAAATTTCAAAATTTTAAAATTACCCGAAGTAATGCAAAATTTGCCTTCCTTCGGGTTCACTAGAACTAAACCTCCGGGTTCGCTTCCGTGGAACATTGCTTGGTCCTGAATAAATGCTTCTCACACATAATTTTTTTTGAACTATATATATCATGAAAAAAACTAATAAAATTGACTTGACTACTTTGTTACCTTTGAACCACGGAATTTCTTCTGGAGTGGAAAAAACTAAAAAACTGGCAAAATGGGATAATTTGGGAGGTTGGGAGTCAATCATAAGGAATGCGTCATATAAAAATACGTGTGCAATATTCTTCGTTAAAAATATACATAACATTTTTTAATTGAATAAAAAAGCTTCGAGTTTATGCACCACCTGAATATACAAACAGAATTCGTTCTTCGATGAATGGAACGAACCAGGAATGAACGATTTCCGCTCACGCCGAATACTATAGAAACTTAGATGCGATCGAATTTAAAAGAAAATTGAATTCTGAAATATTTCACCCTAACAGGATGCAAACCAAGCTCGTCTGTGGAGGAGGATGATGCTCCGCTCACTGAAGAAAAACTGGAGCAACAAAAGACCGAACATGAGGCGCAAGTCAAAAAGGTGAGACTAAAGGGAAACAAAACATTACCCTTTTGAGAGAATTCCTATACATACATACGTCAAGGGACGCACTTGACTTACTTTAACCAGTGATTACTGACATTATTCGGACTAAAGAATGTAAATAAAATTTTGGTCTCCGGTGACTTTTTAGATGTCCTTTTATTTAATTTTTTTTTCTTCAAAATTAAAAAAAAAATCCTTCCCGTGGTCAAAGTAACAACCCCTATCACCGCCTTTTTATGTTTTTAATTGAGAAAAAACACCAAGAAATCACCGGGGACCAAAATTTCCCATTACATTTTTTACTCCGAATATTGTAAGGAATAGCTGGTTAAAGTACGTCCCTTAATACCCTGTATTTTGTCAGTACTGTCGACATTCTCGGAAAGTATATTCAGATAGTTTCAAGGAAAATATATTCAGATAGAACCTAACCATACTAAAATTATTATTATTGGTATGATCGGTGATGACAAATATTTCAAAAATAGGTTTTCAAATGAAGCCGCAGGTTAGTTAAAGTAAAAAATAGCTCTTCTAAATATGAATTTTGCAATATTTTATCATGGTACACATTTTTGGCTTTGTAGTTGATAGCTTTATTAAAAATAACGCACAACGCGCAAAATGAAACGTACATTCCCATCAATGTTTAAGTATTTTCATTAACTTAATAATTGTTAGTTCTTGGTACTCGGCTTGTTATGCGTTGTTGTGGATGGAACTGTAAAATATCCTAATATCCTAATCATAGTACACCGGCGCCGCGGCGTATTGTGTTTCATTTCTTCCAATCGGCAAATCATTTTCGTATATATATTTTTTTCTTTTTTATCTTCTAGTATTTGAAAATCAAATAACTGGAAAAGTTATAACAAGTTTTCGGAAACCTTTGAAAACCCTCGACGACAGCATTGGTTCCCAAGCAAACAATTCCCAAATAAATCAATAGTAAAATAAATACACCTCCCCAAATTGCGGAAGATCAATTAAATGCGCAATGGTTAGCGCATTTGCCCGGAAAGCGAAAGGTCCTGGGTTCGAGTCCCAGAGGTGCAAACATCTTTTTCTGATTTTTCTGTTTCCATCTTTTTGATTGAGTTTCGCTAATATAGTCTTCAATTAATTAATTAAATTAAATTTAAACTGAAGTTTAAGATCTTCATGTATAATTATGTTATAAACAACTCAACAATATATTTGTCCATGGCTACTTCATTAAAAAAATGTATTCTGTAGAAAAGCAGGCCAACTTGATTCAGTGTTCTAGCCTGGGCTGAGGTGATTCTTGAGGGCATATCAAATAAAATATTTTTCGTGGTTAACAACATGTTTTACATTAATTTTTAATTGTTAAATCTACTACATTTCTGTAAAAGTACATTCTGAAACTGTCATGATAGTTTAGTCCGACCTCAGAGACGTTTGTATTAAAAACAAATTAACAGATGTTCGATACTTAGATCTATGTGATAAAAATCAATATAATTATTAACAAACTAGACATCCAAACCTTCAACGGAATAAATTGTAATATAATATGAACTGCGTTATTGCTGCTAAATGAGATATTATATCACGATAGTTTAATCTTGACCTCAGAGAGGTATGAATTACAAACACATTAACAGTTGTTCGGCACTTAGATTCTTCCATTATATGTGATATAGACCAATTTAATTATTAACAAACCAAACACGCAAACCTACAACGGAGTAAATTATTATATAATATTAACCGCATTCCTGCAGCTAAATGAGGAAATCTTAAAAAGCCTTCTTGGCTTTTTCAATCCTCTAACTCTAAACTACGAAACTCTTTAATCTGGAGAAGCACTTAATATTATGATAATCAATATGAAAAGATTGTAAAACTTACGTACAATACATTTTCATTTTATTCTTGTTAAAACAATTTTGCCATCACACGTAATCATTATTATAATTATTAATCCTTCTCTTAGCGTGTCAATTACTACACAAGTCGTTTTGAAAGCAATTTTATTAATTATTGTAGGTTGTGGTATCCCATCATTGAGCACGACAGACGCACACTTACATCTGAGTGATGCAAATCGGCCTTACTTTGTGACTTGAGATTGTGATTTCGTAAGAATACGTAACTCTATTATTTTATGGACCTTGCACAGGAAGTAAATGTTTTTTAATGCAAATAGACGTTGAATCGTTGCACGTGAACCTCCGTCATAAATTTGTTTGCTCACATGCAATTTTATCTTTCTTTTACTGATCGCAATTTGCTTGGAAACTTTGGTAAACACTGTAATTTATTGGTTATGTCCTTTATGGGACGGGAAAATGGCCAAAACGACCTAAGTAGGTAAAATCCCTATTTTCGTTTGGTAGATTTCCAGATTCAAATAATCATAGAAATAAATACTTGATACCTCCCAAATGTCACGAGTTTTTTTTGGTGAAAAAGTTATTAATCCTATGGGACAAAGTGGCTTTAGTCAAAGATTCAAATTATTTCCGATATAATGATCCGAAACTCGTAAGTCGACTTATAAAATTTGGACTAAAATATTTTTATGAAAAAAACCATAAAAAATCTTATAAATAACAATCACATAAAATTGAATATTAGAGAATTTAAAAGAGTAAATATTGAAAGTTATTTTTATTATCAAACGAAAATGTAATAAATCCAATGATTAGATTAAAAAACACCTAAGGGAAATAATAATTTTCCTTTCAAAAAACTTATACCTTTTAAGATATAAAGGTCTTAAGGCATAAAAAATGTATGTTAAAATACAGAATAATATATCATTGAAGAAGAAGATAACACTTATAATCTAAATGAAAATATGAAAGAGAACAAGACACAGAAAAATAAAAAAAAGACAATGGTTGCAACTGGGACTCGAACCCGGACCTCTCGTCTAACCGGGACGTGCGCGTTATCCAATTTCGCTATTGCCACCTTCTGTCAAACCGTCGTATTTGTCAATCTCATATTTCAAATATTTTAGAATCAACAATATTATCTTCAACTGGTTCTTTTTTCCATTTTATGGGCAACTGCTCTTTTTATTGGAAACAATCATTCTAAGAATTGGTTTGTAACCTGAATAGCGTCACGGATAAATGTATCCGAATTTATTCATAAATTGTATATTCATTTAGACTTTCATAAAGTCAATAGTTCCATATGAATAAATTCGGATACATAACTATCTATGTCCATGGGCGATTGCAAATGCGATGACAAGTTATTTTATTTTTATTTTTTTATTTAAATAAAACATACAACGAAGTTGCATTCCCATGAGTTATCAAAACTCATTAAGGGATCGCCAATTGGTACATTTGAAAAGATAAACCCAACCCAACCCAATATGCAGACACAATAAATGAAGAAAAATTTTACAAAACATTTTACAGAAGCAACATACAGACACAAACATATGAAGAATCACTTTACAAATATTTCACAGAAACATGTCTTATAAGATTTTATGAATAATATTATAACCACTCATTTGATTTATGTACCTACTGTTGGTGTCACAAAGTTAAAATAAAGTATCCTCCATGATGGACTATAGAAATGCATAAAAAACATACGAGGAAAAATACAATAAAAGGTACATGCTCAAAAATACACAGACCTAATACAAGATGTTTACCTAATATAAAAAATTACATGATAAGATTTAAAAAAAGATATAAACTGCGCCCATGAACAGAGTTTGTACCTACTTATGACTCGTTTTCCAAATAACATTTTAAAAAATAGGATTTCAATATATCGTTTCGAGATTTGTTAGAGGCATATATATACCTGTCTTAATTCTTCAGGCAATTTGTTATAGTTAGTGTTCGCAATGTATTCTAATGATTTCAGTCCGAACTTTGTTGAGTGTATTTTTGATATATGTAGTTTGTTGTGTTGTCGTGTATTATATTGGTGAACGTCGTTGTTATAGTTAAGTTTTATATTTGTGTGGGTGTTGCACTGAATAATATTTAAGATGGTGTTTGTTATCTCAAAGCTAGGAACAATCTTAAATGGTAATACAAGTGCGTGACGGTAAATATCTTTAACATGTGTATCCCAAGGCAAGCCAAAAATGTTACGTAGGGCTCTATTTTGGATTATTTGCACCTCCGATATCAATTTTTTGGTAGCAAAACCCCAGATACCCGAAAGGTATGCCAGGTGGGAGTGAATCATAGCATAGTACAATGATCGCAGTATGGCTGTGGGAAGCAATCTACGTAACCTGTACATTACACCGGTCACCAGAGCAATCTTTGATTTAACATGGTCAAAATGATTTTTCCATGAAAGCCGTGAGTCAATTAAAAGTCCTAGATACTTTGCGACATCTGTTTGTTCCAGTTTGTTTAGTCCAAGGGAAATGTTTAGGCGTTGTTCTCTCTTATTCCCGAATAGCACATAGTGAGTCTTTTTAATATTAAGGCTAAGTTTATTAATTCTCAGGCACTCGGCTAGATGAGCCAAATCTCTTTCCATGTCCTTTTACATTTCGTTTAAATTAGTATTATGATAGAATAATATTGTGTCATCAGCATAAAGTTGAAGTGTACCTTTCACTCCCCATTTTGCAATATCATTTATATAAATTAAAAATAATAATGGCCCGAGAATCGAGCCCTGTGGTACACCACATGTTATATTTCTATGATCACTTGATTCTTTTCCAATAACAACCGAACAGCACCTACCCGTAAGATAACTAGATAAAAGTTTTAGATTGTTGCCCACGATGCCCAGATATTCAAGCTTTTTTAACAGAATCTTATGATCAACCGTATCGAACGCCTTTTTGAGGTCAATGAAAATGCCCGCTGCATATTTTCCTTGATCTAAGTGTTTTTGAAGAGTTAGTATAAAATCAAAGGCAGCACATTTCGTGTTGGAGAATTTTCTGAACCCATATTGTTGAGGCGTGAGAATATTATTAGTTGTGAGATATTTTGTTAGTCTATTTTTTATTACATGTTTAACGATAATTAGATGGATTTTTTTGCAGTCTTCTTTGTGAATTGAAACGATTTTTGCAAGCTTTAGTTGATCCGGAAATAGTCCACTCACTAATGACTGATTAATGAGAATAACAAGATGATCCGCTAATTTTTTTTTACAGAATCTGAGTAAGTTGGTTGTCATACCATCGACTCCTGGAGATGCATTAGTTTTTAGTTTTGAGATAATTTTTAAGACTTCTAGTTTGTTTGTATTGGCCATGTAGAGGGACTGTAATGGCTTTGGTTCCATGTTTATTGTATTTACGTCATCTGCATAAGATGGGATGCTCGCAGCTAAATTTTCACCAACCGATGTAAAGAAGTCATTAAACGCTGTACATATCTGCTTCGGGTCATTTGTGTCTGTATTATTGATGGTAAGAGTTTCAATTTTATTTGTAGAGTTCTTTGGACTGTTAGTTATGATTGAATTTATTGTCTTCCAGGTTTGTCTTGGATTATGTATGTTTTCTTTAAAAATATTTGTGTAATATTTTGTTTTGGCGAAACGTCTGTAATTAGTAACCAAATTTCTTGACTTTTTTTTTTTGTGATATAAGAAGACTGTTTTGTGGATCTTTCTTCCATTGTTTGTATTTAGTATTTCGTTCTCTAATAAGGAGATCCAGTTTTTTGTCAAACCATGGTGTATTAACCTGCTTAGGGTTTCCTATTCGTATCTTTGGCTTAAATTTGCAAGTGTCAATTGCTGTTTCGATATATTTAAAGAATTGATTAAAATTTTCGGTTATATTGGTGGTGTCATGAGAAAACGGTTGGGTCTCAAGGTATGTTCTCAAAGCCCTCTTATCGATGCTGATGTTTATGTTTGGTGGTATTCTGTTGTTAGAGTGGTGTTTCAAAGAGTTTTGGTAGTCTAACATCATTATCGATATTATCGATTAATCCTTTATCGATCGACCGTGCTAGATACCCTGAAAATTTGATGTTATTGACTTAAGACCCTTTCACCGCCCATGAAATAAGAAACTTCAATGTAAAATATTATTTTGTTGTATGTATGCTAAATTTTAAATATGTATTTCCTATACTTGCCCTGAAGATATCACCAACAATTGAAGACACTATGTAGATTTGTAGATGGAATGTTTTTTTTTAAGCATGTGTGAAGTTCACAGGCGGTAGAAATCAGCCCTTCAGAAAATTTTGTAGGGTTTATTTATTATAATATTGTGACCAAATTTAGTGAATTAAAAATTATATTTTAATAACTTTAAAAACTATGAACTTATATATGCTTAAAATAAAAATGAATATATGCTTAAAATTTTTCTGTACTATAGTTGAAGGTACACAATGGATACAGACGGGTGGCTTGCTTTTAGCAGGTTTCCTTTGAGAAAGTTTCAGTAAATTATCGTTAAAAAGTACTTTTTCTACCTTTCAAAAGAACTCGTTTGTAAAACTTTTAAATATGTAAAATTTTTCTATGTCTACATTATTTGTAAATCGATTTTTTTTCATGTTATCACGTTTAATAAGTATGAACCTAATTTACAGACTAATACCGCTTCACCTCTGAAAAAAATCTCTTGAAAGCCGACCATACATTAGTGATGGGAACATAATTTTAATATTAGTAATAGGAACATAAGGTTATCAACATAAATTTACAAAAAAAACAGAGTGTGCAATTCACATGCGGTAGAAGTGAACCCTTCAGAAAACTAAAGTAGACAAGAGTGGGGAGCGAAGCACCAAATAAATAGGAGACTGATAGGCTAGGAATCACCGTACAAAAAGGAGAGCGATAATACTATTTCACTCTCTCGCAGCCTAAATTCTATAGATGTATGTGTTTGTCTCTTTTTAGTGTCACTATTTTTAGTTTCATCGAGTTTCAAATCGCAACGGTGCTAAAGAAGTTTTCACTCCAAAAATTGTGTGCAGTTCACATGCGGTAGAAATGAAACCTTCAGAAAACTAAATTAGACAAGAGTGGGGAGGCTATGAAGCATCGCACAAAGAGGAGAAGGATTTGTCTATCTCATTATCTCGTAGGCTAAATCCTATAGATGCATTTGTTTGTCTCTTTTTAATGTTGCTTTTTCGTTTCATCCAGTTTCGAATCACAACGGTGCTAAAGAAGTTTTTACTTCAAAAATATTTCTAGTTCGTTTCGTCTCTTCCTGTAGACAACATCGTGACAGTCTTCCAGTGGCATGCAACTTTTTCCCTGAAAAAGTTTTTGCAATGATTTTTTGTATGAATTAAGAATATTCCTAATAATCTTTGATTTTTAACGGTAATAATAAAAAAAGGCAAATTAAGTAAATTAGGTATTTTTAAAGCCCTTTAATTTTGACGGCATTTTCCTTCTTAACTTCCTTCGATTTAATTTAATGTTAAAATTGGTCAGAAGTTGTAGAAGATATTTCAATATCTCATTATTTATTCGGTTTGTGGCCAAAGTATTTCCTGCATGTTTTAACGAAAATAAGCTGGATTCTTTCTTCCAGAGTTTTGGCTCAATAAGGTACCTTCCTACAGCATTAAAGTAAATATATATATGCGCACGTCAAATTCATTGGGTTTTTGGATAGACTTGCGAAGATTCATGTTTCCATGCTGTAGAATGTGACAACGCACGTATTATGAGACATGTACAATGGTTTTTTTTTAAACGTGGCATGCCATTTTCAAATGGCATGCCACGTTTATATTCTGGCAGGCAGGTACTGGCTTCAAGTTGAAGCTATGTACATCTTTTAGGCCACATTATTTATTTATTTAAACGCCATAATACGGCTTTTACATTCAAGTGATACATGATACAAGGGTACACAGGAGGGTAGCAGTATTTTAATAGTTATACAAATAAAATAGTTAAACAAATAAAATAGTTAAACAATATTTTAATAATATGCTAGGTTTATATAAGACCTGACATAAATCAATATGATGTAGGTACGATAAACGCTAGTATGTATATTATATCATTATTGTCGTGAATTATGTATCTCCCATCGTTCAACTGACTCCCAAAGCTCATGATACCGGGCTAATTGTGTAACTTTTAGATATTTGAAGTGAAAACTTCTTTAGCACCGTTGTGATTTGAAACTCGATGAAATCAAAAAGCGACACTAAAAAGAGACAAACACTTACATCTATAGGAGAATGAGAATGATTGATATAGTATAATCGGTCTTCTATTTGTGCGGTGCTTTGTAGCCTCCCCACTCTTACCTACTTTAGTTTTCTGAAGATTTCACTTCTACCGCGTGTGAACCGCAAACTTGTAATTTTTTTTTGCCAGTTGATAATTCGTCTGTTTCCATCGCAAAATATTGACAACAAGGAATTAGTTTGCTATATAATTATTTTATTAATGGAAGTTTTGTATAATATTTAGGTACGCAGGCCAGGTACGGGTGGTTTCGTGAATTTTAAATCCTCACTTTTGGTTAAAATTATTTATTAAAAAATTCACTTACTGCATCAAATGTTTATAAAGTTGATGCAATGACGCGATCCGAACAATCGCATTGTATTAAAACCGAGGGCAAACATAAAACAACAACAATAAAACTCCGACAAGTTTGTGAAAAAACAAATAATGGTTTAAAAAGTTGTCCAACTCCGTCAATGCACGGAATCCGTACAAACGCTACCCGTGTATTTTATAATTTGTTTGTGACAATGACTAGCTACGGTGGCATATTTATATAACGTTCTTTGTTGCCCGCCGCGTCGTCAAGGAAAAAGTTCGATTGGCCAAGGAAAACCTTCAAGACGAGGCGCTGGACCGGGAGCTGTTGTACCAGCGGCAGATTGAGAAGGATCAGCAAGACTTTGAGAGAGAAGTACACTTACCCTATTTAATACTTCATGTGTGAAACCATACCAACCTTTTAATCCAAACAGACCAATAAAACACTAAATTTGTCTGATTTTACTGCTAGATGCTAACTACAGTAGTTTTTATTATGTTTTATTGAAAATGATGACCTTTTACTAAAATTTGTTTGTCTTTATTTTGAGTGACACTAAATTATGTAGGTAAAAATAATTGTGAAAAATAAAAATCTGCTTTTAAATATTGAACCTTTTCTCAACAACGAACATCAACTTATCATAACTGTATTCGAAGAAAAATATTTTTATTTAAAATTCTTCACAATTGTAGTTAGTGATAACATATCCATAGCTGTAAATGTGTGCTAGAATTTTCGCTAAAAGTTGGTACATCACTTAAGTCTTTAGACGTTAAATACATATATACGACAAGAGGCATTTTAGCTAAATCACAAGGAACGCAATCAACATTTTTATGTTCGTAACTGAAAGTTTATGTAAGTGTTAGTAATAATACTACCAGGTCTTAGTAATAACATTAATAAATTTGAATTATTAAAATAAAGTTACAGAAGATTAATTCTTTTTTCGCGTTTTGAAAAATAGTAAATATAAAAAAAAAGTAATTCACGAAAGTCGATAAATTTTCAGTTTTTTTTTTAATGTAGGTAACTTTTTTTTAGCATATAATAGAAGTGTTTTCTAAAACGTTTGACATTTTTGTAATTAATTAAACTATTCGGAGATCGATAACAAATTGGTAAACTATTTTAACTCATGAACGGGTAAACAACGTTTTATGCCAGAACAGAACAATTAATTATGTTACGTGTATTACTATGTTGATTTCCTTGTTTATTATATATAGAAATTAGTATCTGCGTGTTGCTTTTCAAATTAATAAAAACTTATATTATATAGGTTTACAATGTTATTTTACGTAAGAGGCCGTACCGCCCGGAGCCAATGGCCCTATTTATTGATGTTGTGAGGCTGAAAGTATTAGGAGAGAGGAAGAAGGAATGTTAAACGAAGAGGAAGTGAGGTGTACCTTTCCAGTCACTAAACATATCTGAAAACATTTCAAGCAACGTTTCGATTCTTATTTCGTTCTTGATCTCTCACCATTATTTTATTTTAACTCTGAAACGTGTTGCAAAGCTGAAGTCCTCAATATTTCTCTTTTATAACATAGTTTTTGAAAATCTCATGAGTGCAAACTTTCATCAACCGCGGAATAAAACTGTAGATTTGTATAAAAATCAAATAAAACCGGCCGCCAGACGCAACCTTATTTGTATAAATAGAAGATTACAAATTTTGAACCGTAGAATACAATGTACCTATAATTTACAATGCTTAACCAATTTAATAAAAAAATGTGAACTAATTCTCAGAATGACATGCATGCTGAAAACATGGTTATGTGGAAAAGATTTTTTACACTAATCTCCTTTTCTCTCCGATTTCCTCTATTTTTTTGTTTTTTTTTTTTTATTGTAAATATCTTACGTCTATGATTACAAATAATAATGCAAAATGTATTCGAAATTTCAGAATTTAAAAATAAAAGTTTATATATACGTACATTAAAAAATCCATTGGCAAACTGCTAAAAATAATATAGGAATTTATTTTGTTGGTAAATTTGTATGTAATTAAATATCTCCGCACAAGTAGGCCTCTGACAGTTCTATGTAATTTTATAAATCGTTTAATCAATAAATTTCAGCGAAAATTAAATAAAATTGACGTTACTTGGTAAAATAGACTTGGCTAATCAATCTCTTTTCCGTGAAATAAACTCAAATTAACAAACATTCTATAAAGGTTTTAATACTGTACCTACATAATATGTAATAATGTTGTATTTGTAAACAGGCAGGCGGAACTCCTGGCATACCGCAGTCCTGGTCTGGACAGCAGCTCTACAGCCGGGCTTGGTCGTCCAGCGAGTCCCTCAATCAGTGCCGGAGGGGCAGTCAGGGCGTCGCCTGCGATTCTCCCGCGGTACGTTCTATGCACTCTTGTTACCACCAACTCTTGAATCACATGACTTATCTCAGATTTTTTGTTTATTGGTTTGTTCTGGTCTTACACCACAGTAGATATCACTTTAATTTCAATTTTCTTCCTCAAAGTTCTTTCTGCCTTGTGTATAAAGTAATTTTCGAAAATTTTCGCATCCGATATTGAAATATAGGAGATGTGCTGTCCGCAGTTTTTACAGGGTGGGACCGTATTTCCTGGCGTCGCCGATATTGTTAACCTATACTACTGCACACCTTAGTAAAATCAACTAAATAAACGAATTCAATTCAATTCAATTTGGGAGGCGGGAATGGGTACCTTTATTGGATAACCAACACCTCTGCTATAGGTCACCCCAAGTGGTTCGCGATTTGGTGATTTAGCAGGGGTGCCCGAGTTCATGGGGCGAGGTTTATCTAGGTCTTGTAGGCGGATGACCAGGACACACTGAACCCCAGATTCCTACTCACCCCTTAAACGCTTTTCCTTCACAGAATTCTCCTCCCTTCCCTTTAAAAAAACCCTCCACACAGCATCCCCAAAGATGACATAGGCCTTGAGGGAAATTATTTCCTTAGGGCCTCCTGTGTGGAGCTCATGTAAAAAGGGCCTATGTCATCTTTGGGGACGCTGTGTGGAGGGTTTTTTTTAGGAAAGGAAGTGGAGGAGAATTCTGTGAAGGAAAAGTATTTAAGGAGTGGGTAGGAATCTGGGGTTCAGTGTGTTCTGGTCATCCGCCTCCAAGACCTAGAGAAACCTCATCCCATGAACCCGGGCACCCCTGCTAAATCACCAAACGTAGCGAACCACCCGGAATGACCTATGGCAGAGTTGTTGGTTATCCAATAAAGGTTCCCGGGGCGGTGGTACCCATTCCCGCCTCCCAAATTGAACTGACAACATCTTACGAGTATAATTTAATATCTAAATTCCATTATTACTACTCGGTAATAGGAATGATTTACGATTCCCAGAATCAATTTTTGACTGATTTTTCGGGCTGTGTTTCCATTCATCACCCTTTTTGAGATATAATTTCACATATCATAGTAGAAACAAAGAGAGATTTTACATAAAAGCCTGCCGATTTGTCGCCGAACTAAGGCTGATGAAAAATGTGCGTTTAGTGTGTATGGAATTAGAGGAGGGGGCCTCCTGTACGCATAGGTGAACAGTATTGGCGACAGTTTTGTGCGTGCAATTTAATACCTGTACTGCTTAAGGCGACGCTTCCCGGCTCAAAAAGAAGAAGAAGGAGAGATATGTTATTACGAATGTTAAACAGAGCGCGCTGATATTTTCAATGATAAAATTGAAGCGAAAATTGTGAAAATGCTTAATAAAACATGACTCGTTTAAAATAGAGCAAAAACCTCGTGGAAGGCATCTTAAGTATCATTTAAAGAAAGATTGTGAATTTTTTCACAAATATAACTTGTAAAATAATAGAAATGACTTGTTTTAAATAATTTTTGGAGCATACTTTGCGATTTTTTTCTATCGAGGGAATTTCGTATAATTTGCGTTTCGGTGTGAAACGCATCTAGATATTATCTTAAAAAATAACATATATTTTTTTAAGAGCTTAAAAACTTCAAATGTTTAAGCGAGATATGTAAGAAATCGGTAGAAATTCGGGTAGCGGCGTCTTAATGCCGCAATTTTCTTGTTTCTCTGATCTACGAGTAGTCATTATTTTACCTAAGCCATATTAATTAATTGCATGAAGTATACAATATAATTCCTTGGTTGGTTTGTTTAATCTGCAGGCCGGCATATCCAGGCGACCGCGACGGAAGGGGGTGTTACCGCCCCGCGTCGTGTTGTGTGCATTTACTTGGAAATCAATATCTATGATGAAATCGCGCGTTCGTCGCTTTTATGTAATATATACATATAGCGTGTATATATTTCACTTAGAACAAGGGATGATTGCAGTCCACTAGGAAGAGTTATAACAAAAAATAAAATAAGCAGTGTATGCAAAATTTGTGAATGCAGTCTCCACCTGTTCTAAGAAAAATATAAATACAGCACAAAAGTCCCAACTGTGGGACTATGCCATGTCAATCGAGGTATGGAAGCAAAGGAAATAAAGTGGAGGAAGGTTGAGAAAACCGTGAATAATCAGATCTAATCAGCAAACACCGCTAAAGACGTTTCCAGCAACTTTTCGTGTCTGAATTAGTCTTTCACCGGGAAATTTCTGGGAGTGTAATCTACACTGTTACATTTAATTCACATTAAATGTTTCGGGATTCCATTCAAATGGATGACACGACTTTTTGGTTTTAAATAATATTTTAACCAATCTTGTGTGTAGGTATTTAAAGATCTTGAAATTACTTATTTGGCACATTCCCTAAAAAGACCCCCACACAGCGCGACATAGCCCCTGAGGGAATTTTTTCCTCCTGTGTGGGGGATTAATAACGAAGAAATAAAATCAAGTGCAGTTCGCAGGCAGTAGAAGCGAAACTTCCATGAAAACAATACCTACCAATAGAAGCGTTGAAAAGTGAGATCGTAATCAAAGCGGCCAATGGGCGCAGCTTGACGCTTCGTAGGTACTGAAAGTAAGTTAGGTTTCATTCTATCTCATTCTCTCGCAGGCTAAATCCTACAGATGTGTCTCTTTTCAGTGCCACTTCTGTTTCATCCTAGTTTCAAATCACAACGGTGCTAAAGAAGTTTCACTTCAAAAAGTTTTTTTTGTAAATTAACGATTGAACGGAAAAAATGACGGTGTTAGTAAATTACTAAATAAAACCTCCCACTCTGTTTTTCCTTTGTCATTTTAACCATATTTTAAGTAGTTACGTTCGTCAGACAAGGGGCATCGAAAATGTCTTAGATTTTAAATATAGGTACATATTATTTATGTGTTAAATTCAAGAAAAGCTTCGACTATAAAGCTCCATTAGAGCACAAAACCTTTCCCAAATAGAAATAGGTGATTGATAAGGTGATCTACATAGGACACAAATGTATCTCTCGGGAATGTAGTTCCGTATGCTTCAAGTATTAAAGTTATTCTCAATATCGCTTTGGTATAAGACCATTCTGAATCGAAAAATTGCTTAGAATACCCTTATCCTCGAAGCATACCTACATCAATAATTGAAGATGCCATAGTAACATTGGCTTTAGAGGCGTTGGGAGCAGTTGGAACTCTTAAAAAAGTGGCAGGTTTTAATGATTTGCTTGCCACACAACCGACAGAGTTGCAATGCATTGTGGAATGGTCCCCCGTGCTTGCTGCTACACTGGACTTTATACTTATAGATTGTGTACCTAAGTCCTTCGTAGTATGTTAATGTATTTTATAATTATAGGTGTTTCTATTATATGTGCGTGATTATTATAATCATGTCGTAAACACATAAATCAGGAGCGTGTATGTAAATTATTAACACCTTTACAATACATTAAGTAAGCCGTATAAAATGTTCCGTTTATATCTCAAAGAAAATAAATACATAATTGCGCCGTTTAATAATTCAGGTATGCCCCCTACGTCATACGTATGTCTGGCAACAATAAATTATCGTGAAAACAAACTTATAGGTCTGAATGGAAATCAAATCAATGTGAATGTCCTGAATTCAATTTCCGTGATTTAAACGTTTGATTGAAGGGCTATTTTAAATTAAATTTTAATAAATAAATCTAAAATGTATGTACCATATCAGCCTAACTAATAAAAAACACTTCACTATTGTTAAACAGTGTTTTAGTCACACATCGAATAAAGACCGTAGAAGTTTAGATTCGATTGGGTAAAAAAAAAAAAATTTTATCTGTGTTCCAAAAGAGCTGGCAACATTGCATTTCAGCAGACTGCAACGTGAAATTTCCGTCTTGAAAAAGTGAGGTAATTTTGAACAATTTTAATGACTGTTACTAGACCAAAGGAAATTCGCACGGGACTGGGGATTTATCGTATTATATTGGAACCGAGTACCCGTGAAATAAATAAATATTTTATTGCTATCTCATTCTCTCGCAGGATAAATCATATAGATGTACATGTTTGTCTCTTTTTAGTATCGCTCGTTTCCGCTTCATCGAGTTTCAAATCACAACGATGCTGAAGAAGTTTTCATTTAAAAAATAACAATAGATAAAATCGAGTGCAGTTCGTACGTGGTAGAAGTGAAACCACACACTCTAAACCAATAGGAGCCTTGAAAAGTGAGCTGATAATCAAAGCGGCCAATGCGCGCTCTTATATACAACACCTCGGTTAGGGAAACAGTGAAATTGATAGTTTGTGATATTCAAAAAGAATGCTAAAATGTTAAAAAAATCTAATTGTGCAGTTCCCACGCGGTAGAAGTTAAACCCTCAGAAAAATAAACTTCGAAAGATTGAGACAAATGCAGAGTATCAGGAGTAGGATAATTGTAGCGTTTATTTATTATAATATTGTTTCCAACCTTAAAAATTATTTCGTTATTTTATTCTACGAAGCACCGCACAAAGAGGACACCGATTAGTCGACCTCCTTCTCTCGCAGGCTAAATCCTAGAAATGTATGTGTTTGTCTCTTTTTAGTGTCGTTCGTTTCCGTTTCATCGAGTTTCAAATCACAACGGTGCTAAAGAAGTTTTCACTTCAAAAATCAATAAATAATAATAATTCTAAAACACAACAGAAAATAACTGTGTTGTATGTTCGAGCTATATTAAATAAGAACATTTGTTTCTTGCGCCATGCGGTCAGGAAGATTCCTTCAGGAAAATAAACTTTCACACGTATGGATACATATACACGATAGGTAGGAACTTTGCCAAAGATATCAATCCTGAATCCAATTGTTCCTGAATTAAATATTTCAACTTTAAACAAATTCTTTTCATGTGTAGCACTAACATCATAATTAAACATCGAATTAAGTAAAAAGCATCATCCGCCACGCATATAATAATATAGCATATAACCTAATAGAACTGCTATGGTGGTGAAACTTTTGGTGACTTACTGAATAGTGATGGAAATGATAAATTGCAGTGAAATTAAGTGGATAAGTGCTTTGTCAATTTAGCAGTAAACTGGCAAGTATAACAGAAACACGTCCCGTCATATTATCATTTGACATCAGAATGATAGAAGCTTTTAACCATTAAGAATCACGGAAAATCCATCCAAATATGGATAAAAGATCTAATAGTATTAAAAAAAATGTTTTCTAAAACAGCAAAACACCGACCAGTCCAAAATAGTTCAAATCGACAAAATTATTTATTTTAGCATATTTTTAATAGCTGGGCAGGGAAAACAATTATGGCAATGATAGAGCAAAGCAGACTGATTAGTTGACTTCCCCTAGTAAATGGCAACAATGTTTGACTGTTGACGTCGACTAATTCGACCATTCAACGATTTCAAACATTTCGCAGAGAAATCAAAATAATTATGAAATTTAACTTAATTTATATTTTGTGGAAATCGAGGAAAATGCAGCATAAAAACTGCCAAGATCACAAACAATGGTTTATTATTATTTATCATTAAAGAAGAAGATAACAATAATAATCTAAACGAAAATATGAAAGAGACACGGAAAAATAGAAAAAGATAATGGTCGCAACTGGGACTCAAACCCAGAACCTCTCGTCTAACCGAACGTGCGCGTTTACTCATTCTGTCAAACCGTCATATTTGTAAACCTCATATTTCAAATTTTAGAATTAATATTATCTTCAACCAATTTTTTCCATATTTTAGGCAACTCCACTTTTTATTGGAAACAATTATTCTAAGAATTGGTTTTTAACGTAGATAGGGTCTCGGATAAATATATCCGATTTTATTGTTTTTTTATTTTATTCCAGTTGAGACCATTATCTTTTTTCTATTTTTCTGTGTCTTGTTCTCTTTTGTAATTGCATTTTGATTATTATTAATGTTATGTTCTTCTTCAAAGACTACATTGATTACAAAAAATTGAATATTATTATTACTTCAATAAATGCTAGTTAATTTTGTGGCATTATTGATTAATATCTTACAACTATTGTTCAATAAATTAATTAATTCAGGAACTTAAAATTGGATATTATTGTTAAAATTCAGATTGGATATAATTCATTGGATTTAATTGGATATAATTCAGGAACTTTAAATTGAATTTTATTGTATTCAATAAATGCAAGTTAATTTTGTGGCATCGTTAATTTATATCTTACAATTGTTCAATTAATTAATTAATTTAGGGAACTTAAAATTGCGGTGCTAGTAATGAAATTTTTTTTTTTAAATTTATAATTGCAATCTTACTAACCTTCTAAAACATTTCCTCCATACGCCAAAAATTCATTTGGCATTCAGCTATCTGTAAACTCTTCTCACATTATCCTAATATCAACACCTGTTAAAACTACTACTTATCTGTTTAAATTTTTTTACTACTTTGCTAAAAAAAAGCGCTACCAGTTTTATTTAGTTTAGAATTTTTATGTCAGTAGTAAGTACACGGTGATGATTTCTAAGATGTAATGGGTAGTGCCTATTTCACAATAAACGTATATGATCAATTAATGTGACCGCCAAAATCTTATTACCAATCACCAGCATCATCTAAAATCTTAGCCTCAATTCAACTACTTATATTATGTACATAATGCCTTGTTTGGCGGTCGCAAGACACCAGCATCCCAAATCAATCCGCAAAGACGAAGTTTGTTTACTAAAATACACCTATTTTTATTATGAAAGAGAAAATAAATAAAAAAACCATTTTTAAGCTTGAAATCGAGCGTTTCTTGACTCGGTTGTTAAGATATTTTTGCCTATTACTTGTATTCGTGGTGATATAAGGCATAGTAAGAATGTACACATTTTTTACTTGTTGCTTCCCCTTAATGAAATGAAAATATTTTGTTGCTTTGCAGATGCCTCTCGTGCACAGCAGCACCGCTGACTCCCGGAGCTTCTCCAATTGGTCAATAGGGGCGGCAAACACTGTGGGCGACCTGACCCCCGAAGGAGGGGAGCCAACTCTCTGCTGCGACTCGCTGCCAGGTGTGTGTTACTGTTACCCACCTTCCGCCTCTTTACCTCATCTCTGCATCACCCCTTTAGTCATGAAAACTATTTATATTATATTACAGCAAACACACTTAATTTAAACATGTCAAAGCAAGAGTAATGTATTTATAAGATGTATGTGAAATATATGCTCAGTCCGTTGAACATCGCATTTGCAGACCAATAATCAACCAAAACCAGTTTCTGCAATAACAAAAAAATCTGCAAGAATTTCAGATGCAAATATCCGTTTGCCGAGGGATGTAAAAAATATATATTCACTCGCTTGTATTGCCTAGCAACGCCCTTCGTAAAATTGGCGGATTGTTCTTTATAAAATAAAAAAAGAAAAATAATCTGTATAATAAAACTACGCTTTGCAAATGTATGTACCCCGCGCCGTCAGGCAGGGATGCCAACATTTGAAAAACAAACTTTTCTAAGAAATTATACATTAAATGCAGTGGTGTTATTTTTTTCATCTTTCTCAAACATCTAAGACAGAGACGTAAAATTCTCGCAACTTTAATGGATTAACAGCCGACATAAAAATGAGCTAAATATGTCGTAGAAACAAATAATACCTATGTCAGGTCATTCTATCTCTCTAGTAAAACATAAATGTCTGATAACAAGTTTATTATTATTTTTTTTTACATTAGTTCCACACAGGAGGCCATGAGGAAAATATTTTTTTCGCTCAGGGGATGATGTGTGGGGGGTCTTTTTAAGGAGGAGAAGTATAGGATGTCCAAGTGAGGTTACAAATTTAAATTTAAATAACAACACCAAAATTAAAAATAGGTAAAGAAACAAAAAATAAATATATCCGGGTTATCGCATACCACAACTTTGTCAAAAATAAAAGATCACACAGGTGGCATTTCCAAGGTGTCAATAAAATACAATCGTATTTTAACAAAAACGGTCACTTCTATTACTACTTAAACTATTTTAAATGTTCTGATCAAAAAGGTGTCTTTCATATTTATTTCTAAATTATTTGATACTTTAATATTCGCTTTTATCTGTAAATCTTTTTTTTTCATTATGTTATTTTTTACTTATATATTAACAAACCATAACACGATATATTTATAAACCATATTATATATTTATAAACCTATACCATATAAACCATTATTGTTGAAAATGGTATGAACGAATGACACAATGAATGATCACATTTTGTTTGATACTCAACACTTTGTTGTTAATTCATTTGTTATTTTTTCTACAAATTTTCTACATTTATCATTTTTTTTAAAATTTTAGTATTTTGCCATTATTTAACTGTTTGGCCGATATTTATGTGTGTAATTTTGAATAAATTGTGAAATTATTAACCCCGATACAGGCGAACAATAGTGGGGTTAATAATTACATGCTAAAAATGAATTAAAATTGTGAAGAAGCAATAAATAAATAAATAGAAAGTTCTGGGAAGGAAAAAGGTATGAGAGGTTGGTAGGAATCTGAGAGTCAGTGGGCCCAGGAGTGATGGACGTATGAATGGGTCGAGAGAGTCCGCTTGGAAAGGAAAAAAGGCTTCCCTCAACCAAAAGGCCTTTCCGGCCCGCCATGAACCCGGGCTCCCATGCTGAGTCACCCAACGAAGCGAACCACTTAGGTGACCGATGGCAGAGGTGTTGGTTATCTGAGTGAATCTTTCCGCAAACAAATCTCCATCTTTAACCCGGTTGTACGGTGATATTGAGTTGCGGAAATTCAGCTTGCCTAGATGTCGCAAAAAAAAAATCTGGCATCTCTAAACTGAATTCCTGGACAACGACCAGAGCGCCGTTATCACAGTATCTATATCATTCACAAAGATGTATTTGGAACTTGGGAACCATAATCATTTTCTCTGATATTAATGTCTGACGCAACATCTCATCGATGCAAAGATGTGCCTTTAGCACAGAGGTTTGCAGGGCGGTTTTTATTATGCTAGAAAGCTAAAAATAATATTTTTTAGCAATCGATTTTTTCAATAGTTTTCACATTTGAAAAAAAGCAGTAGATTAACCAAAGGTAGTATTAGAGCCCAGGGGTATGCGGTTCAAAGAAGGTTATACTATTCAATAATTGAATTGTTTCATCGAAACAATCCTTTTAACAATATCTAATCAAATTGTAAGAAAATAAAACAAGTGTAAATAAATAAAACTTAACAAAAATAGGAATTCAAGAAAAAGTTTTTATTATGTAGTTGGTACATGCATTAACACATTTTCTCATCGATGTATTTAAGCAGTAGTTCGTTCGTTCGTTAGTTTCTTCTAAGATCGCCTGCAACGTTGACAGTGTCGATCTATACTAATGTTGCAAACCCTGCCTAAATATCAATTACACACTAATATTTTCAGAGAATTCATGCATTGCAACCTTTTGTGTTTATGTTGCATTATTCGGACCATCAGTACGAGCTCCATTTGCTTTTGCAGGTAACAATTTCATATTACGCCCGGAGGGAATGTTGTTTGATGGTCAGAGAGTTGGCCGGGGAGGCGGAAATGGAATGGTGGGGGTAGGGGAAGTGGAGGGGGATGGTTAGGTCTAGGGATGGTTGAAAGCTCTCCTGTTTTTAATCAGGATCGTGAATGTAGTATCTATTATAAAGACGAGTAGTCACTATTTTTAAGAGAAGATATGTTGAACAAATGATCCGCAACTATTTTAACAGTAAGAATAAAACTCTTATAAAAAGGTACAGGTCGCACAAAGAAAATTGTAATATAAGTAATGTCATATATTTTTTACAAAGTATATTGTAAACAAGTTGTTAATATAATAATGGTAAAAGACAAAGAGTGGGAGAGGTGAAAATCTGAGAAATAAGGATGTGAATGAAGCAAGGAGTGGTGTGCCACGTTCGAGTTTTTTTTTCATAAAAAAAATATATTAGTCTTTTTGGTGACATACCTACATTTAATAAAATATATTTTATTTAAAAAAAACAAGGGGCTTTAGAAAAAAAAAATACTTATCTACAGAAAAAATATTATTGCTTTAATGGGAGTATAATGTGAAGGTAATGACACAAATCCCACATAGGTCAGTGTGTGGGTTGACTTGTCAAAAGCAGCAAAAAAATTCGTGCGATGGACCGCCACACAAACTTGTCTTGGTTAATGCTTCATGCTTCATTTAATGATCTAATAAAAACCATTTTATCTATTATTCTGATTCTCATGGTCGGTCTCAAGTATTTGATTCATCTGATCGTGTCATATCTTCCTAGGGCTTCCTCGACTTTTTCCGCCATTAACTTCCGCCTAATACCTTACACTCTTTTCTTTGTTTACCTGCTCTCAATACCTAAACCAACTAAGAATCCATTTCAACACAAACAAAGCGGTGCCACACAATATACCCCGCTGAGATCTAATTTCTACAGTATAACAGATGAAACACGTGATATGAATGTTTAATAGATTCTCTGACAGATTCGAACTTACGATTTACTTTAATATTATGAGGGGTAAGACGCTTGAATCGCAATCTGAAGGTCGCGGGGTCAAACCCTGCGTGCGCAATAAATTTTATTTGATTAATTTGTGTTTTTTCACAATTAATTCATTTAAGGCAGTCATATTTCCAAAGTTTAAATATTCAAAAATATCTCCTTAATTGGATTTTTCGAAATCCGCATTATTTTAACAGTTATAACCATTTTAATGTCGCGGTTTAGACGGAATCTAACCAGAATCTAAATAGAACAAAATTTTAAACACATTTTTCTCAAAACTACTTATTCGAGACGGTTGACACGATTTATCAAGTTCTCCAAACCAATTTACTTGAAATTTGGTGTGAGCCTTCTCTATACACTACTTTATCACATGAACCAGAACTATAACAAAATTGTAATTTTTACTATTCTAAAAAAATTCGGAAAATTCAAAAAAACTGGTAAAAATTGTCTTTTTATTTCAGACAGGCGCCATTTTGCGAAAAATAAATTTATGACTTCTCGAGGTTCATGCTATACTAGCATTTGTTTGGATCAAAAATTAATTTGTTTTTTTTTTTTTCAAAGTACTAGGAGGGTTGCAATCGTGTCAACCAGGGTGTGCCATATTTTTGAGACCCCGCACTTCAACACCCTGTTACTTTTATTAATTTTTTCGCTTGATTTTGTTTTATATATTCTTTAACGTTTAATAAATATTTTGTGAAATAATGGCTACAAAAATATTATTGCTTTTTTTTTCTCCTACAAAACTCCTACAATTCGTGCTTCTAGACTAGAATACCCCATTAAAATAATATACAGTATATTTGCGGCACGTTCCAGAGTAGAAGATACTTCCAGTATCAACCTGGTGCAAGACCGCCATTCAGACTTTAAACGTTGCTTGAAATGGCTTTAGCCGTGTTTGGTGACCAGATCTAAATAGCCAGATACTTCCGTATCTTCTTCTTCCCCTCCCCGCTACCTATACCCTAATATTGGGAATCCCTTAGTCGCACTGGCTCCAGAGGGGAGCAGTTGGGACTCACGTAAAAAAAAAACAAGTGTGCAGTTCAGATGCGGTAGAAGTGTCAGAAAACTAAAGAAGACAAGATTGGGGAGGTGAAGCACCGCACAAAAAGGATACTGATTGTTCTATCTCATTCTCTAGTAGGGTAAATCCTATACTTAGATGTATATGTTTGACTCTTTTTATTGTCGCTTTTCCGTTTCATCGAGTTTCAAATCACAGAGGTGCTAAAGAAGTTTTCACTTCTAAAATATGATTAATATGTAGGTACCAATTACTGTATTTTTCATGTTTCAAGGTGATACTCCAACCGAATGCAAAGAGCCAGTGTTTCCAGAGATGATCCTTGGGGACCCTCCCGCAGGGATAAGACGGATACCGACCTACCCAGGGTGAGAACACGTTAAATTTTTGTTGTACATCTAATACTTTTTCTAAGTCGGTAAGTATAAAATTTTACGATTCCAGGTTAAAATAGAACAGTGACAAAAAGAGAACTTTTAAAAAATGTGAAGAAAAAGAACGAAAAAACAAACTGCGAACCCAACCCAACGAACATAACCTACAAATTAACCTCACCTAACCCAGCCTAACATAATTTTACCTAATCTAAATTACATGACCTAACATATTGTACGCAAGTTTTTATAGAAAATTGAAAAAAATTTGGTTTTTGCTTTTTGACGTCTAAATTATACGTCTACTTTTTTGCCCGAAAAATATGAAAAATTGGAAATCTTATATCATTCGTTCATTTGAGTTACGTTGCATCCATTTCGGAAAGAACATCTGTAAATCAAAAATTTAATTGACGTGCAATGTCTCTTTAAAAATACCACGTATTGAATTGTACATACATTTAAGAGAATCTAAAGTTATACGACTATAGCTTCGTCCACTCTTCTTCTTCGACGCTCCACACAACGCACGTGAACCGTTCCCAACCAGAAAATAAATAATAAAACAGTCGAGAGGGCAAAATAAAGTGAAATTTTTTTTTAAAGTATAATAATATATTCGGGCCCTCCAATCAATGTTTTAGTATTTATTAGCTAGCTCGTTCTTTGGGAACGACTCACGAGCGTTTTGTGGGACAGCTGTGACACCTTTAGGACAGTGGTTCCCAAACTCCTCTTTAGGCCCACGGACCCCTTTCCCTAACTTTTTTGGCTCCCTCCCCAATAACGAACAAAAATGTGTCAGATTTTTTAAATTTTGTTTTAAACCTTGCGCGGACCCCCTGACGTTTTTCAGGGACCCCCAACTCAATTTTAATTTTCCACAGACCCCCTGAATGTTCCTGCAGGTCGTAGAACGATCAGATCAGTTCGTCTCTTGGGATGATATATTCCTTATGAGGGTAATTAAAAAAATATTTTTTGATAAAAGTTTAATATTTGGAGAAAGCTTGGCGACGTGTTTAAAATGTATATTCATTTCTTTCAATAGGTAAATTTTTCAAGAACTTTTAATGTAAATAATTATTTTAACCGTTTTTGCGTGTGTTGTATCGGTTATAGTTTTTTTATCAACTGCTAAGTTGACTTTTACAGAGGACGATGAATAATATTTATTTATTAATTAATTTAAGGCTTTTCCATTACAATGATACATAAGATTATAAGTAACATTGGCACAAAGGAGGGTATCGTAGTATTACAGTAGTGGAAAAATAAGTATGATTGAGACAAAAATAATATGTAAGAGATATAGTTTTTTTTTTAAACTCAACAGTTGGTTTTTTACAAAAAACAGAATTGAGAAGAAATATAAAAATAAATGTGTACTTGCGTATTGGTTATAATAACAGAGAACATTCTATAGTAACAAAATGAAAATATGTAAAGGTAACTTGATAGCAAGTATAATCGTGCAAAATAGTCAACATCAACATCTTTTCATAAATTAGTATTGTTATTTGCAAATCTTTGAGTTCTAGGTATTTGGCTTGTAAATGAAGTAATTTAGGATTGGAATTATTGTTATATTCAACATTGTGTTAGCTTGAAATGATTCTGAAAGTTAGCTCTCTCAATTCAGGGCTGTCAGTTAGATAATAATTTTGGAATAAAAATAATAATTTTGAATAAGATAATACATTTATTTGTTTACACTATTCTGACTGATAGTTAAGATATCTGAAGTATGCCGTTTAGAATCTAAAGTAAAGTATGACGTAGTAGCCATGCAGGAGAATAGTATCAGGCTTAACATTGATTAATGTACTTGAGGCATGATTGTAGTCATAAATATTTTCCGTGCAGTTGAATACATCTACTACTTCTGAGAAAGCATTGCCAACTGCATGCAATCTAGGTTTATGCGATATAAATACCATTAACAATTTTAAAAATAAAATTCACTCGGGAATAAATCTTTTATCGGGAGAGTTTTGGTAAGTTTAATTCTTTCATTAAGTGATTGTAATTTATTGATTCTATTGGTAGGCCTTGTTTATAGTTAATGAATCTTAGGAATTAATGTTGAAATTTTTCAATGGAATCGGAGTGTTATATCAATTATATTAGATGAATTGCCACAATCTAGCAAATTAATTCAACTTTCCGTACATGTCGGATAAATAAATCGAAAATATATTTTATAATCAAATGAAAACATTATGAGCGAAACTCAATCGAAAATCTGGAAACAGAAAAATCAGAAAAAGATATTTACACCTCTGGGACTCGAACCCAGGACCTCCCTACTTTCCGGGTTGGGCGCTCTTATCCACTGAGCTAAGGTGTCGATATCCAATTCGGTCACTTTTAACTGTACCATACTTCGACTAAGAACCACCTATATTATCTTCATTTTTCTTAACGCATATTTTTTTTTAATTGGCTGCCATATTTATGTCTTCATTTAATTAAATATTACAGTTTGAGGTTTTACTCATAAAAAGTTAAAATAAAAAATAATTATATTCATCCTAGACTTGCAGAAGAGTCAATAGATGTCGCACATTAAATAAAATGGATAAACATTTATCCAGACACCATCTAGATTGCATTTAGTTCGAGTTGAATCTTGCAATCATTCATAAAGATGGCAGCCAATAAAAATATGCGTTAAGAAAAATGAAGATAATATGGGTGGTTCTTAGTCCAAATATGGTACAGTTAAAAGTGACCGAATTGGATATCGACACCTTAGCTCAGTGGATAAGAGCGCCCAACCCGGAAAGTAGGGAGGTCCTGGGTTCGAGTCCCAGAGGTGTAAATATCTTTTTCTGATTTTTCTATTTCCAGATTTTCGATTGAGTTTCGCTCATAATGTCTTCATTTAATTAAATATTACAGTTCGAGGTTTTACTCATAAAAAGTTAAAATAAAAAATAAAAATATTTTATAATCGTTTAGGTGCAGAAAACGTTACCATCAAAACACCCAGAATACAAGTCGTTGCTCATCTGCAGTTGAAAAGTAAAGAATAAAATGTTAACTCGATTTACGCCAACATTATCCAAAATACAATCATTTCTTTATTCTGGAGATTAGTGCCATCTCACACATCCCATAATCCCGTATATAAATACATACGTTCAAGTAATATACAAATAATAACACGGCATAACACCCCAAAAATAATAACACAAATTAAATAATATTAATAAAATATTATTAAAAAATATTTTATTAAGTTAGATATTTAATTTCGTAAAATAGCAAATTAACAAAATAAATCATTGATTTAGCTTTGCTTTGACGTTATTGATCCATCGGATCGAAGAATATTGGAGTCAATATCTTTCTTCAATTTGCTTCAATGGTCGAACCTGAACTCTGACGAATAAGATAAAATTTTATTTAAAATGACGCTACAGTTAAATGAAAAATCTAAATTTGAAACGAATCGAATATTGCTGAAGAAACAAACCGGAAAACTGTTTTCCACCAATAAAATCGTTTCTTTAGCGCCATCTGTGGTTCTCACGCTAAAGTACTACATTAATAATAATTTACTACAAATAATGCCAGATTCAATCTCGAACTCTGCAAAACGTACAGATATTATTCTAACATTTTTTTTACAAGTTAGAATTTCAAGTAGTGCAAAACCTTCATTATTTGTGAAAAAAATTGATTGCTTTTTTTTCGGAATTTCCCGGAAAACTTTAGCACTCTACGTGGACCCCTTTGCGTCAGTGCACCAATGCGCAGGCGCCCTTAACACCAGGACGGTGGTGGTTGTATTCGTTCAATTTGCTACATGTATTTCCATAACCCTGCACCACCCGAATCCCAATTAATTCAAAACCTGGATTTTTTAAACCCAGAAAGCCCGGAATTTTTTTTTATGTTTATTTAATTTTTTTTGGGTTCATCATGAAAAAAATCACAAAGTTCCATAATAACACTGAACTGCAAAAAAAAAAATTTTTTGTCCTCATTGTTTTCATACATGATAACTTTATATTTGGTGCTCTAAACGGAATTTAACATGAAAATGAAAACAGCACATAGATTTTAAATATTATGTCCTAATAAAAAAATAACGATATTATAAAAGTAATAACAATTACAAAAAAGTGAAAAAATACTACGGTTTAAGTTTTACTCTTAAAAATGCTATTTTTTCAGTCACAAGTTATAGAAATATCAGTAAATTTATTTCATTATGGTGATATAATTCAAGTTATTTTGTAGTTTTTTTTCTTTTCATCGTTTCTCGGTGAATCGACCAACAGAAATCAGCAAGCATTGCTACTGACCATTTTCCATTATAACATCTTTCAATGTGCATAATATCCTGATGAAATCTTTCACCATGCTCATCTGATACAGCACCGAGGTTTTCAGGAAAGAAATCTACGTGCGAGTCCAAAAAAATAATTTTGAGTGACATATTGCAGCCTAAAGCTTTATAAGCAGAAAGAAGTTCTCGAATGATTTATCGGTAGTTGTCAGTTTTTATATTACCAAGGAAATTGTGACATACTTCTATAAAAACCGCCCAAGCTTTTTTTTTGCTTTGTTTGACTTCGAACTAAAAGCTTCATCCACAAGCTCTCGTATTTGCCGCCCTACACAAATTCCTTCTTTCAATTTCGCATCACTGATTCGGGGAAATTTTGTTTTGAAATATTGAAAGTCTGGACCATTCTTGTTCATAGCTTTTACAAAGTTTTTCATGAGTCCCAACTTTATGTGAAGTGATTGCAGAAAAATTTTGTCACTTTTCACTAAAGGTTCTTGAGATACATTTTTAAGGCCAAGCTTTTTCTTTGTGGCCAAGTTTATATTTTGTAATGTTTATTACTTGCGCGACTGTCCCATTCACATGAAAACTTGGCGTATCCTCCTTGCAATCCATTAAGTATAGCAACGACTTTTAAATCAGCACAAATATTCCTTATTATTGAGAATATTTTATTTTTTCAAGTAATACCTACCTACATTTTGCATAATTTTCTTTCGTATTTGTTGCATGTGCGAGGTGTTAATACAGACAGTTTTGAAATGGGTAACGGGTAAAATTTGAGCTTAGCACAATGGTAACCAAATTTGATTGAATATGAGATAAGCATTGGCTTGAAAGCTTTACAAGATCTTTGTCCATTGTATCCTTTATTCTCACCCTACATCCAACCTTGATACGGACTGTCACCGTGTGATGGGAATACGGAGTAGCGGCTACAGGACTAGTCACTGGGTGCGCAAGACCCTGCGGAAAGCGGGCGGCAGCGCGCGGCGGGTTGTGCGGTGCGCGCCCCATCCCCCGGCTGGCTGCGAGGGTCGCGGCTCGCGGCGTGTACATACACGGCGCCGCGCTGGTATTGGCGTATCGCGCGAGCATAGAAAAGACGGTGGAAAGCGTCGTGCCAACCAACAGTCTCTGGTGTTCGTCGAACGAGGCAGCCGCAAGTTGGGAAGCTCTCCCTGGTGAAAGTATTCTACCAGTCCCAAATCCACATCCCTACCAAATTTCTTTAAAATTATCTCACTAACCAAACGTCAATCACAATCTAAATCACATTCAAATTTGACCCAGACAAATTAATCAACATTCCGTTCCTTTTACACATTTTTTTCCATCAATTTCTTCCATTTTCCCTTTATTTATCTTTTCCTTAAAAGTGAGTTCAATTGCTGCTCGAAGTGCAGGGAAACATCAGGAAAGGTAAGATTTTTTGATTATTTGGCATTATTTCAGTTTCACTACGCGATAGCAGGAATACAGGTTACTATTGTTCTATGGCCTATATCTCAGAGGCTGCATGTACGAAACGAGGAAAGTTGTAATAATCGACAACAATGTCAACACGGATAGATTATTCAAAAACGATCCTACAAACATTTCTTTACACCTGTTTGGGGGCATGTTAAATAATGCAAAATATCAACTTATTCATTTTATATAACTATTTTCAATAACGCGTTAAAATTAAGATACAAATTTTAAACAAACGTATGACGTATGACCTAATTTTGTAATCTAGGGATTAATTTTATTTTATGCAGTTATTTCAGATATCCCTTAACTGCGAATTTATTCGCTATTAATAATAACGTGTAATTTGATTATTTACACATATTTAAATAAAAATAAACATTTTTGTCACTTACACAAAATATTTATGAAACAATTAACATTTTAATTATCAAAGAAATACAATATATGTATAACAAACTCAACTATAAAAACGACATAAAACTAACCGATGTATTTTTAAAAACGTCAATATCTGTTTAAGTAATGTCATTATTTGGATAAAGTAGTACCTATTACGACGTCATGACTATTTTTCTATGGAAAACATTAGCACATTGCTTTTATTTCTCTAAACAAGCCCCTCTGTATTCGAGTATCCGCAGTGTGATATATTTATATGTTGTGAGATTTATTACGTGGTTTAAATACTCGACTGAAATTGAAAGGAATCTACCGAAATACTTTAATGAGTCTCCGAAAGAGGGTGCTACAGACCGAAATTTTAATAATGAGCCAAATAGAAAAACACAGATTTTTTTTTGTTAACCGCTTTTTCTTTCAAACTTGCTGTATTTTTATGTATTTGTAATATAAAATCCTAATCGTACCCACTGTAAATTGTATGAGCTTCGATGTTTGGGTGAATAAAAACAGATGTAGGAATTTATTAAATTCTCAGTAATAATTTATTTCAGAGCCCATTCAAATCATTAGAGTATAATTTATTACCTAAAGACAACAGTATAACTGATTTGTCTGTTTTAAATTGTAGTTTTAAAATGTGGGTCTCTCGGTAAAAAACCCAGCGAGGCTCACATAACAAATAAAGTTAGGTTACATTTTTTGTATCAAATAATAAAAATAATAAATTTAGTCCTTAAATTCATCATATTAAAAATCTTTTTAATAAGTTTCTCAGCGATGAAAACGTATTTTTTTTATTATTTTGGCTTCTGATTGTTTTAAACTTGCATCTTGGGATATGTAGGTATTGAAATCGAATAAAAGTTAAAAAAAATAGTCATTCATATAATTTATTACTACGTAATAGCTTGTTTCAGCTCTCTGATACACATTAAAGACTTTAAATTTTCCTAAAAATATTGCATGTATTTGTAAAAATCGTTATGTTTTGTAACTTTAGCATATTTTAATAAAATATTTAAAAAAGTGGTATTTTAGAGCCGCTGTTTGCGAAAAATTGCAACACGGATTATATGGTAAGACTACCTACTTAAGTAAGTTACGATCATATTAAATAAAATATATGAAAGATTTTATAAAGTGTTGTAAAAGTATTTCTCTAAAACACGTAATTTTTTTGTTGTTAACTTCGTTCAAACACACTTGAGCCGTTTCCAACTAAAAATTAAGTTAATAAGAAAATGAACATTAACGGAAAGACTCGAGTATATTTTTATAGTCACAATTGATTTCAAGCACTTTATTTTGTTTTGTTGTTGGCCGGAGTATTGTGATGCTGGGTTTGACATATCCTGAAAAACAGATTGTAATCGACTACAATACAATCGACTACAATAGGTATCGACCTAGCATGCAATAATTAAAACATTTGTTTTCGATTGTATCGCCGCTAGACGTCAAAATAATGGAGTTTTGATACATATTTTTCAACTTATTACAATCGAACCGTAACTTAGAGATTAAAAGAGGGCACGCTCACCGATTGCTTCAAAACCCCCAAAACCTAAGATTTCATGTTTTTTAGTACACCGCTTGAAAATAGCGTCACGTGGATAAAATATTTTCGCACTGCGGTAAGGATCTAACTCCAAACCTTCGGATTCGCAAGATATAGGAAACTTTTTCCAGAACTCAATCCTAATGCAATTGTTTCTTTCATTTTTTTATACAGATATAATATAAATAGTACCTACCTAGATACCTTATTTTTAATAACTAAAAAAATTAAAGATAAATAAATAGGAGAAAGTTGTCAGGCTGAAATTCGACGCGAGGTCATGATTCTCAGCAATGAGGAATCGACTTAAGAAGGAAGTGGGAAGGGGAGGAGAGGGGGACGAAGATGGGGAAGTCCCACATGGCAATTCAGGACCAAACAAGGCTAAAATTATTTTAAGCAAAGTTTTGATTCTGGATGGTGGTGTTTCACCACCGAACGAACAGATTCGAATTCGAATCCAGATTTTCGATTGAGTTTCGCTCATAATGTCTTCATTTAATTAAATATTACAGTTTGAGGTTTTACTCATAAAGTTAAAATAATAAATAATAATATTCATCCCAGACTTGCAGAAGAGTCAATAGATGTCGCACATTAAATAAAATGGATAATAATTTATCCAGACACCATCTAGATTGCATTTAGTTCGAGTTGAATCTTGCAATCATTCATAAAGATGGCAGCCAATAAAAAATATGCGTTAAGAAAAATGAAGATAATATGGGTGGTTCTTAGTCGAAGTATGGTACAGTTAAAAGTGACCGAATTGGATATCGACACCTTAGCTCAGTGGATAAGAGCGCCCAACCCGGAAAGTAGGGAGATTCTGGGTTCGAGTCCCAGAGGTGCCAATATCTTTTTCTGATTTTTCTGTTTCCAGATTTTCGATTGAGTTTCGCTCATAATGTCTTCATTTAATTAAACAATATTATATGTTCACCGATTTTATAGTGCATGTGTCATTCAGTATAAAACCTAGGTATTGGGTCACGATTGGAAAACATACTTGCAAAAATCGGTTCTTTGTGAAACTTGGCATGGGACAATGTCTTGTAAATACTTAGTAGTGAGGTAAAACTAGAATGCACTTATTATTTACGAAACTTGATGATTGGAGCCAAAAATATTGAAAGCGCCTACATTCCTCAAATCGCTCCACGCAAGACTCTATTATAGGCCGTGTTATATAATATGTAGGTTTGCATTTATTTATTGAATAGGAGACAAACATTTATTGCAAAAGCGTGCAAAATTATTATTGCACTGATTTGTTCAAGTTCCAAGAATTATCAAACTATATCTCCATTTGCCAGTTACATACGTACCGCAGGGGTCGGCAAAGATGATTTCTTAATGACCGCCAAACAATTTAGTTTTGATGCACTCTACTTATTTCATTCATATACAAACATTGTCTCTAACATGTTCTTCTGTTCTAGCGACTTTTAATATGGTCAAAATATTAACTTTATCAAATATTAAGAACTCTATTCCCTTGATAGTGTCTAGCTTTCCTTGGGTATCCCCTACTGTTTCTTCATTAATTAACTAGTGCATTACTTATTCTTCGAAAATATCTTTCTTTATTTTTATACTATCTGAATTCCCTGTTCTTGCCCGGGCCTTCCGCAGTATATTTCGAAATCAATTTTATTTTGAATGTCAACATTTAATGGACAAATACCAAAATTCTTCTTTAAGGGGTTGAAAGGGGTGCTGGGGAGTGATTTTTCGAAATCTCAAGAAGACTTCTTGTTTTGAAGGTCAAGTTTGCAAAATTTAAAAACTTGGAATAAAACTGTAGATTTAAAAAAAAAACAAAGCCTTTATACCATACAAACTCTTCTTCGTATACATTTATTATTTTATGTGCTTATATATGTGGCATGGATCTTTTGTCAATTGGCTGTTATTTGAATTGGTTTTTGTAAACCCATGAAAACCGGTTATAAAACCAAACACAACAAAGACTTTGATGAATTATGGGGCCTTCGTGAAATTAGATTAAATAGTTCCAATCCTACCAGATTGTTATAGCTTTAAATCTATATATATATCTATACTATAAGTTCAACTCCTCCCTGTACAATCCGAACACACATGAAGCCGGAATTTCCACAAGGATAGGCCGCGGAGACCTGTCTTATCCCAGTAGTTTCATACGACACTTCTTGCATTAATCCGCGCCGAGTGGTGAATCCTCCACACCCATCTCTCTTTGACCTGAATCCCCACAGCGCTATAAAGACTCGTGGGCTCGAAGCTAAAGTATTTAAGATATAGGCCCCGTGGCAGAACCGGGGTTTGGGTAATAATCCATAACCCCCAGTAAAACGGGAGGTCCACAAAAATTGACGTGCTAAATTGTAAATTTTCTGAAAATTGACGTGCTAAACGCATTTCAGAGCAATTTTCTAACAAAGGACCGCAGATTTTTATCATTTTATTAAATTAAAAGACAAATAACTTCGTACACATCACCTTAATTAAACAATATATAATTTAATGAAAATATTGAAATTGAAGAAAAAAAAAATATATTATTATTTTTTGGTTTTCCCCTTTAAGGATGATCTTGTCCATATCAATGGATTGACAGGGTAAATTCATTTGACCCCAACGATTTTCAAATAAGAATGATATTTGTGTAGTTAAATTTCTCTAATAAATTGTTAATTTGACGGACGTGGAAGAGAGTTCATTTTTAAGTTTTACCATTTCACACTCAAAGTACCCGTATTGTGGAATGCTTGATGTGGTATTTATCGATCGGAAAGATCCCTCTTAAGAATTGGTTGGATAACGGCCTTCTTCCTTCACACGGCATTCCAAAGATCTGATACTTTTTCAGAACTGGGGTTAATTCTGCATAACACCTCTGAGGATCAGTGAAGGTATTACGTCAGGCCTACCGACTTTGTCGATTTTTAACTCAATCAAGACCCGGAGAACCTCCTTATTTCGGATATTTGGTTACTTCATTTGGAAAGTGCAGGGCGGCACGGATAAGGGTGTTTCTCTGATATCTTGAAGAACTGACTTTTCTGCGAAATTTTTATTTACTTTTGCGTTAGCAAACTGGACATAGATTGGTTTTTGAAATTTTCCCCGCTTGACCCATTGAGCAAGTAAAGAACGGCTTCTAATGGGACAGTTTGCCTGCTTTTTGGCAATTATTTGGTTGTGGTCGCCCTTAATAATTTTCTTGCGATCTTCTGGTCGTTCTCGGTGTTCCGAAAGATTATCCATGGAAACAATTTTCTGGAGCGCCTTGTAAACCGTATTCTTAAGTCTGAATATTTCATTAGTAGCAGTTTAGGTAAATCAAGTTTTTTAACTTCTTGGATAGTAAAGTGTGCATTTGATTCATTTATTTGTAAACTCACTTTTAAATTTAGAAAGTAACAACCCGATTCTTTTAAACCACTTATGGTAAATTGGGAAAGTACTGCTAGAACAATTATTATTAAATACGACGAAATGCGAGCATTACGTAGGCATTGGTACTAATTTAATTATTTAATATATAAATAAACCGTTCTTATAAACTATAAAATAATATTATTGAACGAAAAAAAAAATTAAATGCAGTTCTTTAAACTAAACTAAAAATAACAATAAAAAATTGATACCATTAAATCAAAAAACCTGTTCTTCAGTATCGTTTAATTTCGGAAGATCTAGAAAAAATCACTGTCGAGGCTCCAAAAACACTGTAGAAAGTCACAAAAAAACTTATAGCCAGAAAAATATTTTATTTATTTACTTTTATGCGCCCGTGGGGCTTCTACACTGTAAAATGGTTACAATTTCTATACACAAGAGATAGCAATAAATTTTTAAAAAATGATGGCAAAAAAATTGCTTAAATTACGATGGTTTATAATTGAAAAAAATTAAACTACAATGAAAGTAATCTAAAATATTTATTAAAAAATAATATTTAGACATGAAAAAATTGTTTGTTTTAAAAAACGGATTTGTTGTGTTACAACAATGTCGACATCATTTTTATTTATTCTTTTGCTAAACTATATGTCAGGGAAAGTTTAACGACTGCATTTAGTCTAGAATTAAAGCAAGATAAATTTAGAAACTATCGTTTTCTTCATATTTATATTAAGAAAAAACATATTTGGGAGGGGGTAATCTGGGAGAAGGTTTGATCTCAGCGTAAACTGATGTTAGTGTATTTTCTATTGCACTCGTAAAGAAGTGCAATTAAGTAATAGCAATAGTTGTTATTTGCGTTGTTCAATATAATACAATAAAATGGAGAGGGGTCGGGAGCTTTGTTTTGCGAAGGGTCCTGTAATAAAGCGACGTCGCACAATGTGGCTTCAATCGATCAAAAGGTGAAAGATGGATTTAAAGAACAGGAAGAACAGAGTACAAATTTAAGTTTTATTGTGCTCATAAAGATCGTAATTATATTTGTATTACGAATTTCCGATTGAATTTTATTGCAAATATTTTAAATAATAAAATTTATTTATTTGATGTACAGGACACAATAAGAGGGCGAGGAGATTGGAGTATTGTCTTTTACTGGCACTGCGTAAAACACTGGCTTTTGACTTTATTAATCTTTATTGGAAATTAAATCAAAATTTGTTTGAAATAATACAATTACCTACTTTGTTTACAACTACGATTTATTTTAATATATTACGACCGGCCTGGTTTCGGTAATTTGTACCCTGATGATGTTTGTGTTAAGCAAAGCAGGTCGGTCATAATTAAAATGTTTTTTTGATGGAATTATTTATTGCTTTGCAACGTGGTCTTGGAAATAGATTTCGGTCAGTTAAATCTACCCTAAATGATGTTTATACCTATTTGTTTTTTAAAATGTTATAAATTGATAAAGGCTAAATAATAACGTGGTTATTATTAAAAAAAATATAACGAATCCGGTAATACTTAAATATAATCCCATATTAATATAATACAATAAATATGCGTGGTTCACTGTTATAATGATAATAATAATAATATAATCAGAATATATAAAGCAACTAGCGGTTGTCGAATCTGGGAAGTACGATGTTCAGATAGAGGCGCCTACATTGTTAGATTGCAAGTTTAGAAGTACTCATCTTTTCATGCAGCCGTATTCCTATTACACCCATATCATATTATTCTTAGTTAAGTATCATTTTAGTCTGTCTTTTCACACCCGGCTCCTAGTTTATTTCCGCACAAGTTCGTTCTAGATATATAGTTGTTGTCACCATCACCTTTCACTTTTGTAGGAACTCCAATATCACATCTTTGTATAAGACATAATGATTATTACGCTTTCCTCGTTCGAAACTCCATCACAATAATGATTGAAGTTCATTCTTATGTTCAGAATATTATAAACTATGTAAATATTTTTTTCTTTTTATTTTGTTTCATTTCAGGCTGGAGGCTGTTCAACACATCTTTTTATTTCCTTTATTTCCCCCTTCCGAATTTTGAGTACATTAATTTGTCAAAACAAAATTCCCAAAATCCAAGCATAATGTCAGTAAGCGTAAGTCGAGAAGTTGAGAGTCCCTCGCAGTCCCGGAGCTCCCGGCTGTAAGGAAGGCGCTAGAAGCTAGTCGCGAGGAAAGAAGAAAAGGCGTGGTTATGATAAACATCTGTTTGAACACTTCCCCGACCACATCGAACCACCACCCGCACAGCCACAATCACAATCACCAAGGGAGCAATTACCCGGCGGGCTTGCACCGTAAGATGTCGCAGGTAGCGTTGTCGAACCACGTGAGCGCGGCTGCGCATGGCGCACACGGCGCACACGGCGCGCACGGCGCACACGGCGCACACGGCGCGCACGCCGCACATCCGCCGCCGCCCGCCGCCGCCGCCACGCTCCTGCCGCAGCCGCAACCGCAGCCGCTGGCTAGCGACAACGCTGACAACACGAGCGAAGACTCCAACCCCGTGCCGACCATCTATCGGTAACTGCCCAGCTCAATCAATCAATATTCACCACCACCACCCGCCAGCAACCACCTTTCTCACTGTTGTCTTCGAAGTTCTGTTCTCTGTCCTCTGTTCTGTCCATTCATCATCAGCAGTCAGCACCATTCATTACATCGGGTTGTGTTATTCAAATTCTTTTCATATTTATCCACTGTTCTGTTGTCCACATCTCGCAGTTCGTCGTAGATTATAATTGTGCAGTTTTCCGTTAATAATCATTAAATCACAAATTCGCAGTAATTTCCATAATTTGCAAAGTAATTTGATTGGAATGCTTAGGTAATCAGATTTCTGCGGTACGCCCATCCCATCATTCATAGCTTCGTACCAAATTAAGCCAATCTAGAACTAAACGTATTTAAATAATTGTTTACTGAGGTTTATCCAAGGTAGGTTGGAATTCGCATGCTTTCAAAAAACCAAATTTGCCTTAATTTATAAAAGTATATTTGGGTACAAGGTTGTAGGTACTATTCATTTTATGATCCTTATTATTTTATTCGATAATGCCTTTCTTAGCGTTCGCCAGTAAATTTTAGCATCGATTTTGATTGCACCAGAAGTATATTTTTGAACCATAACGTGTATTTTGCAGAATAAACATCCAGGCGGCTAGGAATTTATTACCTACGTACCTTTTGGAGCGAATAATATAATGTTTATACTATGTAAAATTTTGAATACATGTGTAGTAAAAAATAGACCCCTTCAAAACCTAAAGGACTTTACATGGAATTCTCCCAGGTTACATCAGATCAAATTTGTAGATCTAATTCTAGTACCTGCCCCTGCGAGAAACATAGATCATGATATATATATATAACTACAACGAAAGTAGAAATTATGTAATATCCTTTTGGTCCTTCGAGTAATGAGCATTTCACCACATGTAGATCGTAGATACTTATTTATAAACTGATAGAAAGTGCTATCATTACAAAATTAAAATAAATCGTCTAGCGATTACGAAATCGTAATATTGCGACCAAAACAAAACAAGAAAAATAACAACATTATTCATTTAACACAAAACAGAACAACATTTAATTCTGTTACACATCTAAAGACCTAAAGTTTTCACAATAACACCAACTTTTCGACTTCTTTTTGACATCGTGTAATAATGTTACTCCTAACCACTTTATTATATAATACCAACCAATGCATTATTTTTGAAAAAATATATAAACAAAGCAGGAAGAAATAATTAACCTAGGAACAAAACAAAACATAAACCTGCAAAACAACACTAAATATTGAATTAATAATAGCCTTTTTTCGAAAAAATTTAATCATAAAACGGTCACTTCAAAACTCAAACAAAATCATCCTAATACTCTAAAATATTATGTACCTACTATTTTTACTTTTAAATGTACAAAATATAATATCTTATATTCTCTTCTACTTTACCATTAAAATAATCCATATTATTATCTACGTTATTTTTACTTCGATACCTTAATCGCTAAAACACTTTATTATTATAAAATATGATTGTGAATTGTGACACTAATGAATATAGCAGTTAAGACCCGCCGCTCGAGGGGGGAGGTGTTGTGATGGCTACCGCACGACGCGGAACGATAAGCTGAACCGACGCCATCACCTGTGTTCTCCACAAATTGTATTGTTATTTAATTAAATTTATTATTACAACCTATTATGTTCACAAGCTACTTTTATTTTTAGATTTTTACGATTTCTCAATCCCCTACACTTGTATTCAAATTATCCACTTTTTAAAAGCTTTAACACGCTGTACTGGCGGGTAACAAGTTTCTTACCAAAACGCTTGCTTTTGCATAAAAATTCGTCCATCAACAGAAAACTACAAAGTTGAAGGGTTTTGGACTTACATATAGCTTGTCTTTCGAGTCTTTCTCGGTGCTGCAGTCATTTTGTGCTACTGGTCGCAGCGTCAGGCAGACGCGATTGTTTTGTGCTACTGGTCGCAGCGCCTGACGCTATTGTTTTTGTTTATGCGACGCTCGCGGCTCACGAGCAGCGAAAAGACAATTTGAAAATTTCCGTTACTTTATGCCTTTAGAACGTAATAATATAGAATATTCTTTCTTCACTAAGAGAATGAAAAATCTGTTTCTCTGATTCCACCAAGTATCTAATAAAGTTAGTACTGAGCACAACTAGCACACCTGCATTGAGTACCGCACGCACTGCGAATATCTGCCTGCTATGGCTACAGTGGCACCCCGTTCACCCTTTTTCCCTCCCCTATCTCATTTGCGTTGTTTTCAAGTTGCAGGGCACCCATCGCCTCACTGGACTGCATGGATGATTTCAGCGCCACTTCACAGCAGATGCTAGATCGAGAAGGTGATATACTGAGATATTGTATCCTGTCGAAACTTTTTACGCCATTTTTCCTCCCACTTTTTTCTCATATACAGACATATTTTATCCTGTCGAAACTTTTGAGGGCATTTTCCTCCCACTTTTTTCTCATGTACAGGCATATTATATCCTGTCGAAACTTTTTAGGCCATTTTTCCTTCCACTTTTTCCTCAAACTTTTACGGCCTTAATTGCTAGCACAACCAAAGTTATGGTTTTATTCAACTGTACAAATAAAGAGCCATAAATTTTGTTCCGATTTCTCAAGCATTATCATAAAATATGATATTTTGGATATATTTACATTTGAACGAACTACAACTTTAACTACCTTTGAACTAAAATCACTCGGGATTCAATTTCACATCCATCAGCACCTTCACAGCCAGAGTAGTGTCAAATCTTGCAATAGAACACCAATTCACACCAAGAGGCAAAGTCGCCATGAGAGAAACAATAACAAACAAACTTTTAATTATCAACAAATTAACTTATTTGATTTGATACTCACATCATTCTTCTTCCGCAGCCAATCGTCTCGGATCGTCGTACATCGGAAATCACCTAACCATGCATTCCGCGATCACTCCCGGCCTGCGGTATAAGAACCTTGGAAAGTCAGGCCTGCGGGTGTCCAACATCGGCCTGGGAACGTGGGCCGTATTCGGGCCCAACGTGTCCGAAGAGACCTCGGAGGAGATCATCAACTTGGCTTTGGACAGTGGCATCAACCTCTTCGATCTGTCCGAAGCACACTCAGGTAGGAACCGACTCCATAAAACCCTTACCACCTTATCTTTTTACATTGTACCATAAGACGCAATATAACGTAAGTTATTCTTTTAAGTAGGTTTTCAATACGCCGCTAGATTAAAGCCAAAAAACTGTATGTTCGTGGTTCACTTTTTTTTCGAGACAAACGACGATAAAATTTTGAATTTATTTATAAATTGTGCCACATATTTCACATACAAAATAATATTGGTTCTTCTTTGTAGTTCCATACACTACAACACGTAAACAGCCAAAAAATCTCTATAAATTATATCATATTTTTACACAAAGAACGTTGGGATCATTTCTCATTTTCAAGTAAACCTGGATACAAGCTTGGCTTTAAGCCACCGATGTTTTAATGTAATATTATATTCTACGTCACTGATACTGGTTTCCGGTAAGGTTTGTCCGGTTTACGGTACATTAGAAGTTACTAATATAAATTGTACAATTACCTTTTTTTTCACAACGAATGTAAATGCAAACAAATGAGATAAATAAATTATTGGTGTGACATCATATTTTACGAATACATAAGAGTATTTATGTACGTGCCTCTTTCATTATAGGTCAACGGTATATTTTGTGTTACATTTTAAACATGATCATAAACGTGGAATTCAATTTAATTTTAAAAAATTAACATGTACTCACACTTTTTATTTTTCATACAATAATTTACTTGTGATTTACACAGTCAACGGAGTGTGACGGTATAAACTGCACAATAAAATTCTACAGATTAATTTATTGATCAATTCGAAAGCTGGAAGCCATTTTTGTTAAAAAAAAAACTTAACAAACAACGTCATAATACCGAAAGCGGAAATCAAATCTACAACCTCCCGAAAAGACAGTGGCGTGGAACATTATACTGCGAGGTTCGTCTAGATTTACTAACAAGTAATAAGTCACTTGGGGTTTCCAATTTATTTGATAAATGTAGGCAGGAAATTGAATTGTGACTTCAATCAACATGTTTATTCCGTCCAGAGGTTTTTCAATATAAAATTACATTTATTTTTCATTTTCGTTCTCGTTCTCGGTTGCTTTCCTGCACAATACTTGTGGAAACTTTATGATGTTAATATTCTACTATTGTGTTGCTATTGCGATGTTTAGCGAATGTACATTGATGAATTACCATCCAAGATTACAGAGGAATTAAATGCTAAGCTGGCAGCTTTATTTACGGTAAATGCGAACACATTTGAATATTTATTTATAGTCTGTCCACTTACATAACATGTGCAAACCATTGTCTTACATTAATTTTTGCTGTATACGTAGTGTAGAAACATTGTGATTATGTGTATATAATGGCGTTATCTTAAACTGCGATACTTTTTAGAATACCATGCGATGTTTTAAAACTTTATCAATAGCTGTTAATAATAATAATGTATTTCTAAATCTCAATAAAGTGGTAAAGTTACATCGGAAACTGTCTGTAAAAGTTTCAGTATTGTGACTGAACCAAAATGCAAAACGTTCATTTCAACAAATTTGTATTATTTTTATTTTAACTTTATGAGTAAACCTGAGGTTGTAATATTTAATTAATTGAAGATCATATAAGCGAAATTCAATCGAAAATCTGGAAACAGAAAAATCAGAAAAAGATATTGGCACCTCTGGAACTCGAACCCAGGACCTTTCGCTTTCCGGGCAAACGCGCTAACCACTGCGCCAAGGTGTTGTGACGATACACCCTGCCTACGTGCACCAAATTGTGATAAATCTACCCTGGCTACGCTGTATCAAATATGTTGAGATTCTACCCCTATGTACGAACACGGCACCGAATGCGCTGTGTCGCGCCTACCCTCGTAGCTTCAATTTTTGTAACTTTCTATCATGATGTACCTCGCCCATCATTTAGGGTATTTCTAGTTCTAACTTTAAATCGTTCGCACTTTTGCGAAGACCTCTTCTCTCAACCTATTTTTCAAACTTCTACATTTTCCTGAGCTAATCTAAACCCTATTTTTCGCAATCCCTGTGATAATTTCACACAGTAATCAAGATTTTTGAATTTTTGTTTACATTATCTCCGAATCCTGCGTTGTGTAATTTTTTGTTTTAGGACTTACACCCATACGCGTAATAAAACGCATACAAATGTAAAGAGTATAATGTATGGTTTTGTGGTAACTTAGGTTCTTTTAGAGTAAGAGTGAAAGAATTCTAAATTGATTGATTTAAATATCTTCTAACGCGTTTGATAAACTAACCCCGTCCTAGATTTTGTCTATACCTGATATTCATTTTGTTTATTTCCTTCCTAAAACAGCTATATTTAAAATACAAATAAAAGAGAATAACAGTTAACAATTTATAACATACATTTCATGAAAAAGTATTTACTGTACCTGCGTGATATGACCTAATTCTAGGTCTCAGTTTTTCACCTGAAGTCTGCAAGCCTCCACCTAACATGAGTTTTATTTTCATGGTTAGTAAACACTAGATTGTTTGGGGAAGGGATGTGTGTAGGGATTGGGTCAAGGATAAAAAAAAATAGTTTTCTGTAAAGGTTGGCTCCTCCACTAACCAAATAGATTCTGGTGACCGACTTCCGAAAAGGCCTTTGTCAATGAACGGCTACACATACCTAAAGACCGGATTTTACCCTCTTCTGCGGGATTCCTTGCTTCGATAGGAGCTTTACGTACCAGAGATAAGTACCAGGTCTTCCATCGTATCCCAGAACTATCCCAACCTCCTCACCTCCAGGTAGTTTAACTCGACTGATTCTAGAAGGGGTATTTCATTGCATCCCTTATCACGACTCTACTCGCGTTGAATGTGGTGTGCGACTGTTTTTGTCGTATCCATCTCCCACGTGATCCGACAGAATCGCACTCCTGCCACCTCTTAGACCTGCTGCGATTGCGCCAAGGGAGCGTTCCAGTTGGCTCGCATCAAATCGAAGGTCGACAAGACTACGATATGCAAATGACTTAGAGTTTTCTTTAAGCGCCGCGCCAGCGTATTCCTCGCATACGTCTCCTCCAGCCTCCGCATGCCTCCTCCTTGGCAATACCGTCACAGGGCCTAAAGTTTCTCTCTCCCTCAGGGAACGTTTGACACTAACCTTCCCCAGAGACACATAATTGCATACAACAATCCTGAAGTTTACTGCGTGGGTAAAATTTTTGGATTTGGACTGTATGTCTTCATTCACTACCAGTGCTTTTTAATGTGGTCACTGAGTCCACGTGTTTAGGTATGAAAGGATAAGGGATACCTATCCTATTAGGTAGGTATAAATGGAAAAGTGAGTTTTGGTTTGGCTTTGTTTTTATTGAGGAAGCCCTCCTCATGAAGTAGTAAGTATTCACCTAGATAACTAGAAAGACAATGTTATGCAAAAAGTTCTAATTTCAATATTTGATAAATTTAATTTTTAAACTTTAAATTTTCAGACCACAATTATTTTATGCTTGTGGTTTATTGCCTTAAAATTGCACATTAATTTTCATATAAACCATGTGTTTGCTGGATGTCCTACTGCCCTAGAATACGTGATTTTTCTAAAAGATTCTTAGATCGATCCGATTAAAGAACAAATTATTTAAGTTCAAATATGAAAGTTAAATAGTTCTGTGTATATACTCGTCGTTGCAAACTCGAAGGCCGTAGTTAACAAACTAAGTCAAGTTATGTCTGATGGGATTGACCTAATTTCTTGGATAGGTATTTATTTCATAATTCCTACGCACAGCTAAGTATTTTGTTGTTATTAAAATTGTTAATTATCGATATGCTCCGTTCGCCAATTTATAAATGATTGTGACTGCTTGCTCTGCATCGTCTCCAGGAACCTGTAAATAGTTTAATGATAAAAGACTTACCAAAATTCTGCAAATTACCCTTTTGGTGTTTAAAATTTTAATCGCATTCCTTCAAACTAGATTTTTCCATTATAAAAAGAATCGATACTAAAAAAAACTTTTACTTGGATATTTTCGACTATGTCTAAAACCTTCTCCTACTATTGTTGAATTATAAAAACAATTCTATTTAAAATTTCACTTGAGTATTATTAGATTATGTTAAAACCCTTTGATCCTCTCCCTCTTTTAGTTTAAATCATTTTAATCGCCCATAATAAATCCGTTATTATTATTTATTTATCTCATTGATGTTATTTTAATTGTTTTAAAACCAAAGTTTTAATTTTTAAAATTTGACCATCTTATTAAATCACTATCGCTTTCGAGCAATTCGTTATTATTATTTATTTATTTCACTGAAGTTATTTTATTCGTTTTAAAACCAAGTTTTAATTGTTTAATATTTTGTTAATACACTTTGTGACACTGAATTTCTATAGTGTTTAAAGACCACTCTCCAATTATCTTTAAGTCGTACGGAAACACCGAATATAAATTCAAATCATCCAAATATTATCATTATTATTATTAAATTCACTGAATTTTACACTTTGATTAAGGTTATAAAAGAATACACCGAATCGTTCACGATTCAACTCTCTCCAGACCGTCTCTGCTGCTAACTCTCACCCAACTGACGACAAGGGCCGGATTATTTCCCTTCAAACTTGTTAAACGCCTTCTTATGTTTAAAATATTTTGAAATAAATCTTCATTAATTGAATTCTGTTTATGTTATAATTTTTTACGTACTTGGTTGTAATTCAATTTTAATGGCCGCACTGTCAAATATAATCGGTTTTCTCTAAAGTAAACTTCTACGTCTGATGTGTTAAACCAAACATGTACTTACGCCTTATTTTTTTTGTTTTGATTACACTAACGGCGCCCAAAGAGACTCTCCGTTTCCAAGACCCTCTGTTTCCAATGTCACTTATATAAACACTCCTCAGGGCCAATAAACATTCATTTCTTTGTCTTTGATTCTGTTTAAAATAAAGTTCGTTCAACTTTAATTCCTGTGGGAACGAAAGTGAAGGTCGCCCATCGTGATAAAAGTCCACGTGTCTCTCGTTTTGATTATTAGCCGTTATTGGATGTACCTATAATTTACACGATATTAAAAAAAAAATCTTCGCAGGCACTCTTGAACGTGAAAAATGTTTTTCCTTCCGTAGCGTGGTGTAGGTAGGCATTACGATTCATCACAGCCCCCCTATAGTTTCAAGTCCAGAGATATACACGCCTCCTAGTGTTAATCGATGGAATTAAAACTAACCATAGGTGATTTAATTTTCTTCGATTAATTTTATTCCTTCCTTTTTTTTCGAAATTGTTTTGCGCCCCTGCCTTTCGTTATTCAATGCCGCAGAATTATGTTTGGTTTTGGTGTATATCATTTCTACTTTATTCTAATCTTTTAACTTGAGTTGACTTGCTCATGTCAAAGGGTTTTTTTTTTCTCTACCGGTTGTCCTACCCCCCTAAGATTCTTACTTCTAATCCCTCCCCCCTATGATCCTTACTCCCATAACCACCCCCCTAAGACTCTACTTTCATAACTTCCCCCTCCGTAAGATTCTTCTTTCGTAACGCCCCCCCCTAAGATTTTGCTTCCATATCCTAACCGGTATCTGAAATATGTATAAAGGAAAGCACATTGCAAACGGCTTTTAAAGGAAACCTTTCCGTTTCATATTCAAATTCAAAATCAATCATTAAAGTTAAATGTACCCCCCCCCCCCCCATGAGTCAAAATTTCGAATCGCAATTTGATAAAATTGTCTAGACCTTAGGAATTGTATTTTTTTTCTCTTTAGTTTATTTCCCCTACAAGAAACGGTAAAATGGAGTGATGATACCGTTCATAAAACATCCATTTATCAAACAATACGTGTTTAAATTTTGTTGTCATCAGCAATTTTCAATTTAATAAGACATAATTATTTAGATAACGAAAGGTGAACCGTTTTTTTTTCTCTCCTCCATTATCTACTCTTTATCGCAAACCGGAAATAATTCATTCATCCGAGAAATCGAAAGGTTAAAATTTAAATTTGTTCAGCCCGCATCCGTTTATCGATGTATTAAATATTGATTTTTAAACGTTCAGTCCGTCCCTGCATAATGTTAATATGACAGTATCAAAAGGATTCACTTTTGTTATTATTTTATTATTACACGCGATGTAATACTTTATTCTATTCGTCTTTTGTTCTGTATTTTTATGTTGGTTTTTATTTTTATGTCACCATTTTTTATGTAAGATCTATTCAAATTATTTATTCTTTAGACACAATAAACAATAATATACCCGATAAAACTCAATATTTTCGGTTATGAATTAACATAAACACGAATCAAATGTTTATTTTTTAAAATTCTTAACCAAAATAATCTCTCTCAAATAAATGAATTCATAACAATGTTTTGTCTATTCTGTAATAAAAATGTTCACACTCTAATAACGTGTTTCTTACAATCATTTCCTTGCGACAGTGTTTATTTACGCTCAATGGTCCAATAATGTTTGGTTTACATTGAGAAGATAAAAACACTGTTTTTATCTCCTCAAACTTTATCTAAGATAATTTGTCTTTCACTTTTCTGATTTATTGATTAACCACTTCAAATATTTATTTAAAGTTCACTGAAGAAATGTGTTGTTTATATTACCGCAGTAACATGGATCTTTTGTTTATAATAATGCGCGGCCCTTCAAAATATGAATCAAGCTAGTCAATGTTATGATTAAGATAACAACACTTTATCCCTTTGGTTTAAGGCACGTTTTTCACTATTAGTTTAGATTTTTTTTCTTGTATTTGAACTTTTATTATTTGTTTTTATATTTAAATTATATTTTTTTTTCGAACTATTTTAATTTAAAGATACGAGTTTTCGATTTATTTTTTCCGACTTGTAATATTTATTATGAAGTTGGTTTAATGGCTTATTAATCACTTATTTTTAATTTTATCATAATTATAATTATTATTTTTCTATTTTTTGAATTCTTTCAGCTTTTAAATCTTACTCTCCTGGTCACAAGCGCCAAATGTGTCGATACACCCTGCCTACGTGCACCAAATTGTGATAAATCTACCCTGGCTACGCTGTATCAAATATGTTGAGATTCTACCCCTATGTACGAACACGGCACCGAATGCGCTGTGTCGCGCCTACCCTCGTAGCTTCAATTTTTGTAACTTTCTATCATGATGTACCTCGCCCGTCATTTAGGGTATTTCTAGTTCTAACTTTAAATCGTTCGCACTTTTGCGAAGACCTCTTCTCTCAACCTATTTTTCAAACTTCTACATTTTCCTGAGCTAATCTAAACCCTATTTTTCGCAATCCCTGTGATAATTTCACACAGTAATCAAGATTTTTGAATTTTTGTTTACATTATCTCCGAATCCTGCGTTGTGTAATTTTTTGTTTTAGGACTTACACCCATACGCGTAATAAAACGCATACAAATGTAAAGAGTATAATGTATGGTTTTGTGGTAACTTAGGTTCTTTTAGAGTAAGAGTGAAAGAATTCTAAATTGATTGATTTAAATATCTTCTAACGCGTTTGATAAACTAACCCCGTCCTAGATTTTGTCTATACCTGATATTCATTTTGTTTATTTCCTTCCTAAAACAGCTATATTTAAAATACAAATAAAAGAGAATAACAGTTAACAATTTATAACATACATTTCATGAAAAAGTATTTACTGTACCTGCGTGATATGACCTAATTCTAGGTCTCAGTTTTTCACCTGAAGTCTGCAAGCCTCCACCTAACATGAGTTTTATTTTCATGGTTAGTAAACACTAGATTGTTTGGGGAAGGGATGTGTGTAGGGATTGGGTCAAGGATAAAAAAAAATAGTTTTCTGTAAAGGTTGGCTCCTCCACTAACCAAATAGATTCTGGTGACCGACTTCCGAAAAGGCCTTTGTCAATGAACGGCTACACATACCTAAAGACCGGATTTTACCCTCTTCTGCGGGATTCCTTGCTTCGATAGGAGCTTTACGTACCAGAGATAAGTACCAGGTCTTCCATCGTATCCCAGAACTATCCCAACCTCCTCACCTCCAGGTAGTTTAACTCGACTGATTCTAGAAGGGGTATTTCATTGCATCCCTTATCACGACTCTACTCGCGTTGAATGTGGTGTGCGACTGTTTTTGTCGTATCCATCTCCCACGTGATCCGACAGAATCGCACTCCTGCCACCTCTTAGACCTGCTGCGATTGCGCCAAGGGAGCGTTCCAGTTGGCTCGCATCAAATCGAAGGTCGACAAGACTACGATATGCAAATGACTTAGAGTTTTCTTTAAGCGCCGCGCCAGCGTATTCCTCGCATACGTCTCCTCCAGCCTCCGCATGCCTCCTCCTTGGCAATACCGTCACAGGGCCTAAAGTTTCTCTCTCCCTCAGGGAACGTTTGACACTAACCTTCCCCAGAGACACATAATTGCATACAACAATCCTGAAGTTTACTGCGTGGGTAAAATTTTTGGATTTGGACTGTATGTCTTCATTCACTACCAGTGCTTTTTAATGTGGTCACTGAGTCCACGTGTTTAGGTATGAAAGGATAAGGGATACCTATCCTATTAGGTAGGTATAAATGGAAAAGTGAGTTTTGGTTTGGCTTTGTTTTTATTGAGGAAGCCCTCCTCATGAAGTAGTAAGTATTCACCTAGATAACTAGAAAGACAATGTTATGCAAAAAGTTCTAATTTCAATATTTGATAAATTTAATTTTTAAACTTTAAATTTTCAGACCACAATTATTTTATGCTTGTGGTTTATTGCCTTAAAATTGCACATTAATTTTCATATAAACCATGTGTTTGCTGGATGTCCTACTGCCCTAGAATACGTGATTTTTCTAAAAGATTCTTAGATCGATCCGATTAAAGAACAAATTATTTAAGTTCAAATATGAAAGTTAAATAGTTCTGTGTATATACTCGTCGTTGCAAACTCGAAGGCCGTAGTTAACAAACTAAGTCAAGTTATGTCTGATGGGATTGACCTAATTTCTTGGATAGGTATTTATTTCATAATTCCTACGCACAGCTAAGTATTTTGTTGTTATTAAAATTGTTAATTATCGATATGCTCCGTTCGCCAATTTATAAATGATTGTGACTGCTTGCTCTGCATCGTCTCCAGGAACCTGTAAATAGTTTAATGATAAAAGACTTACCAAAATTCTGCAAATTACCCTTTTGGTGTTTAAAATTTTAATCGCATTCCTTCAAACTAGATTTTTCCATTATAAAAAGAATCGATACTAAAAAAAACTTTTACTTGGATATTTTCGACTATGTCTAAAACCTTCTCCTACTATTGTTGAATTATAAAAACAATTCTATTTAAAATTTCACTTGAGTATTATTAGATTATGTTAAAACCCTTTGATCCTCTCCCTCTTTTAGTTTAAATCATTTTAATCGCCCATAATAAATCCGTTATTATTATTTATTTATCTCATTGATGTTATTTTAATTGTTTTAAAACCAAAGTTTTAATTTTTAAAATTTGACCATCTTATTAAATCACTATCGCTTTCGAGCAATTCGTTATTATTATTTATTTATTTCACTGAAGTTATTTTATTCGTTTTAAAACCAAGTTTTAATTGTTTAATATTTTGTTAATACACTTTGTGACACTGAATTTCTATAGTGTTTAAAGACCACTCTCCAATTATCTTTAAGTCGTACGGAAACACCGAATATAAATTCAAATCATCCAAATATTATCATTATTATTATTAAATTCACTGAATTTTACACTTTGATTAAGGTTATAAAAGAATACACCGAATCGTTCACGATTCAACTCTCTCCAGACCGTCTCTGCTGCTAACTCTCACCCAACTGACGACAAGGGCCGGATTATTTCCCTTCAAACTTGTTAAACGCCTTCTTATGTTTAAAATATTTTGAAATAAATCTTCATTAATTGAATTCTGTTTATGTTATAATTTTTTACGTACTTGGTTGTAATTCAATTTTAATGGCCGCACTGTCAAATATAATCGGTTTTCTCTAAAGTAAACTTCTACGTCTGATGTGTTAAACCAAACATGTACTTACGCCTTATTTTTTTTGTTTTGATTACACTAACGGCGCCCAAAGAGACTCTCCGTTTCCAAGACCCTCTGTTTCCAATGTCACTTATATAAACACTCCTCAGGGCCAATAAACATTCATTTCTTTGTCTTTGATTCTGTTTAAAATAAAGTTCGTTCAACTTTAATTCCTGTGGGAACGAAAGTGAAGGTCGCCCATCGTGATAAAAGTCCACGTGTCTCTCGTTTTGATTATTAGCCGTTATTGGATGTACCTATAATTTACACGATATTAAAAAAAAAATCTTCGCAGGCACTCTTGAACGTGAAAAATGTTTTTCCTTCCGTAGCGTGGTGTAGGTAGGCATTACGATTCATCACAGTGTCGATATCCAATTCGGTCATTTTTAACTGTGTCATACTTTTACTAAGAACCACCCACATTATCTTCATTTTCTTAACTCTTTGTCTTAATTTTCTTAACCCATATTTTATTGGCTACTATCTTTATGTTTGATTTCAAGATTCAAACCCAAACTAAATGCTATCTAGATAGTGAATGGATAAATCTTTATCCATTTTATTTAATATGCGACATCTATTGAGTTTTCTGCAAGTCTAGGATAAAATATGCGCTGGTTCTTAATAAAAGTATGATACAGTTAAAAATGACCGAATTGGATATCGAAACCTTGGCGCAGTGGTTAGCGCGTTTGCCCGGAAAGCGAGAGGTCCTGTGTTCGAGTCCCAGAGGTGCCAATATCTTTTTCTGATTTTTCTGTTTCCAGATTTTTTATTGAGTTTCGCTTATATTGTCTTCATTTAATTAACTATTAAAATTTGCATTAATTTTTAACGTCATTTTTTTCAAATGAAATTTATGATATAATAATATACGAATAAACATTATATTATAATCTTTACCACTCGACTGGGTGCGATATTTCTACGTCTAAAACTACCTTATTTTTTGGCTAAAAAGATGTATGAGAGGTTTTGATAATTTTTAGACGAAATTTTATAATAACTGTCATGATGTTAGAGCTATATGATCGAGAGATGCTTCAACACACAGATAACCGCACCACAATCAATGCACCGTAAAATTCATTCATGCGTTAAAGTAAAAAAACATGTGCAGTTCACACGCGATAGAAGTGAAACCGATTATACTCTCTCATTTTCTCGCAGGCTAAATCCTTTAGATGTATGTGTTTGTCTCTTTTTAGTGACGCTTTTTCGTTTCATCGAGTTTCAAATCACAATGGTCCTAAATAAGTTTTCACTTTAAAAAAATTCGAGTGCAGTTTACACGCGGTAGAAGCGAAACTTTTACCAAAACAATCTCAACCAATACTTGAAAAGTGAGGTCATAATCAAAGCGACCAATAAGCGCAGAACCGCGTAGTTTCCGTTTCGTTTCTGAACCAATAGGAGAGCCTTTAAAAGTGACATCATTATCAAAGCTGCCGATGAGCGCAATTGATGCGTCGCAGATGCAGTAATCGTCATTTCCATTTCATACGAAATCCAAATCACTGCCGTGCTGTAGAAGTTTCACTTCAAAAACACTTTTAATGCGTATACTACAAAACAGTATGTTATATGCTCACGCCCTTCGGCTTCAGCCATTTTATACATTTCCTCCAGTGTACTCTAAACGCGACAAATTTATTTTGTACTAAGTTTTATGGTTAATAAATCTGACCGCTTAAACGGGAATTATTATTTAACAAATATCTCCTTAAACACGATCGCAGCTACAGTGATAGGAAAGGCTGCTAGCTGTCAATCCAAGGCAAGGTTAAAAATACAATTCACCAAAACAAACACTTTTCCTAAAGTTACGTAAACTTAAATAGTAGCTAGATTTTTGTAGCTATGATACTAGCGTATACATTATATTTAACGCCAATACAGCAGAACTTTAGAGATCTATTTAAGGTTATCATAAATACCTGTCACCTGACGTTTCATCGTGTGCGCCTGAAAATCGATGTAAAACTAGTCGTCGGTCATCGCGAAAACGTTAAGTCTTCGGGATAAAAAGAAACATTTTATTACGCTAACTAGCAATAGAGATACAATGACCCAAAAGCTCCACCCAGCAGGAAATTGAAACAAAGTTAGCGACGGAGCCTCGTTTAGCAGGTACCTTAAACAACATTAACCTCAGTTTTTACGACGCCATTTGTGCCTAGTCATACGGCGACTCATAATAGCTTAATGTGTGCAAATCGCGAAAATCGACCGTAAAATGCAGGGATGTAAAATTAATATTCCTAACAAAACATTTACTTCGCTTTCACGGGAAGTTTGTTTTATTGTCCACGGTTAATTTAATTTGTATGCTAAATTTGTTTCCTGACTTGTCTGTTGTCAAGTTGTAATCAATATCTACACTAATATTATAAATGCGAATGGGTGTGTTTTTTTATTAAGCTTTCGTGTCTAAACCACTAAGCCGATTTCAAAAATTCTTTCACCAATAGAAAGCTACACTATCAGCGAGTAACATAGAATGTACATAATGGTAAGCTCTGGCATTATTAAATTTGTATAAATGAAAATGTGTGTATTTCATATATTTTAGCGGCTGGGAGGAAAGGCAGGAGGGTGAGATTCGTGAAGAGGGAAGAGACGAGGAAGGGAATTAATGAGTTAGTGAGTGAGTGAGTGAGTGAGTGAGTGCATGAGTGAGTGAGTGCGTGAGTGAGTGAGTGAGTGAGTGAGTGAGTGCGTGAGTGAGTGAGTGAGTGAGTGAGTTAGTGACTGAGTGAGGGAGTGAGTGAGTTAGTGAGTGAGTTAGTGAGTGAGTGAGTGAGTGAGTGAGTGAGTGAGTGAGTGAGTGAGTGAGTGAGTGAGTGAGTGAGTGAGTGAATGAGTGAGCGAATGAATGAATGAATGAATGAATCAACCAGTGGTATTTCCACCAAACACCATGCGAGCGAAGCCACAGATAAAAGCTAATATATTATTTTAAAAAATTTACTACAATTTGCGCTCCGAAAAAACTCAGAAACGAGTCAAGGGAGTTATGTGGTGTGGTAGTCCTCTATCCCCCATCTATGAAGAAGGTTCTTGTTTTTACCCGAAGGACGTGCCTTTGACGACGTAAGGGCTGGAAGTTTAGCACTTTAGAAATTTGTAGAACAGTCCAGAACATTCTAGAATATTCCACAACATTCTAGAACATCCCGGTTGTGGAATTTTGCATGGCCTAGGGTAGGAGACCACATATTTACCGTCGTGTGATACTATTTGCTTGATCGCATTGTGGTGCGAATCGTGTAAAATGGTTCATTTTGAATATTTGACACCACCGGCACACACTTCTTTTGAGTGTATTAAAGTTCTTCATGATAGAATATTGAGAAATGACGTTGTAGCCAACAGCGAGATTTTGAAGTGAAAACTTCTTTAGCACTTAAGTTGTGATTTGAAACTCGATGAAACGAAAAAGAGAAAATAGACAAACTATCGATATAAACATCTATAGGATTTAGCCTGCAAGAGAATGGGATAGTATAATCGGTCTCCTCTTTGTGCGGTGTTTCGTAGCAATTTTGGTTCTCCAAGTTGCTTATCTGACGGTAATTCTAACATATATTCTGAAATACTTAAACTAATTGACAATTCAGAAAGTTCTAGACTAGGTTGACAAATGGCATTACCTGGATTTTCCATTATCACATGAAAGGCAATGCCAAACTTCTTAATTTTTTTAAAATTTAAAACTTGAATTTCCTCATTTTTGAAGTGTAAACTTCTTTAGCACCGTTGTGATTTGAGACTCGATGAAACGGAAGCAAGTGACACTAAAAAGAGACAAACACGTACATCTTAAGGATTTAGCCTGCGAGACAATGAGGTAGCAATAAAATATATATTTGTTTCACGGGTACTCGGTTCCAATATAATACGATAAATCCGTGGTCCCACGCAAGTCTCCTTTGATCTAGCGGTATAAATAGACGAACCTTATTAAGCCAGACATTCAGCGGACCAAGGATCGAATCCTATTAAATGGAAAAAATTATAATTTTTATTTTTGTAAAATCAATATCCAATGTTCAAACCACTCCAAAACGAACAGGCAAAAAAACACAAAAGAAAACGACATCTAGTGACTTTAAAGAAGATAACACAAATATTAATAAGATCACCAAATGTGTAGGAAAAGGTGCACTGGAATTCGACTACAAAAATATGTGAAAAGGTCATTCTTCATATTGTTAAAAAAAGTGCTTTATGATCTCCTCACTCTTGTCTACTTTATTTTTCTGATGTTTCTTACCGCATTGAATTGCACACTCTGTTTTTTTTATAATGGTCTGAACTCATGACAAAACGAACATAAATTATTTAAAGATTATCAATCCACTTTATTATTCTTTAAAGATTATCAATCCACTTCCATTGCGGTCGACTCGAAAATTAAAATAAATAACAATTCATAGTATAACATGATGTTACTCATCTTACTGGAAAATTCCTTTTCTGAGCGGGTTACGTCCGAATCGGTTTATTACAATCCACGATTATTTATAAAAATCCTAACGGTGCAGACTTACGCAAAATCGGTATTGCTATAACTGCTATTACACTGTGCACACATCTTTGCCCACACCCTGAGCGTTGTAGTACTTAACGACCTAGCTATTACCAAATTACTTTGCTTACTTTTCAATCAGATTCCAACATTCAGAACTATGGGCATTACGTCTTCATCGTTGTGCAGTTGCCAAGTTAATTACTCTGAATTTTCGCACAATAGTATCGAAATGCACCTATCAATTTTTTGCAGAATTCATTTAGCTGTGCAACAATAATGCTGAAATACTCCATTAAAAGTATTTTAATGTAAACAACAAAATATTCTGAAAATATATTGCATTTTATTATTATTATTTCTAAACTAAAAAAAATAACTAATATTGTAAGATCTAATGTAAAATTAATGAACGTGATGAATTTTGTATAGAAATGTGCACGTAAGAAAGGCCTAGACCAGGGGTTGCCAACCTTTTTCTACTCTAAAGCACATTCTGAAATATCGGTAGGGTGGCGGGCACCACCTATTTTTAACCGACAAAGTGTTTTGGCGCCTTCGGCGTTCATCGGCTCATTCGTGGTGTTCGTTCACTTCGGATTTTTTGCGTGTACAAGGAGTGATGTGCAAATAGCACTCCCCTTTCAAGGCTAACGTGAAGAGTGCAGTCTGGCTCGCTGCTAGACAAGTTGCGACAAGTACTGTCAGCAAAGGAACCACTCATACATACAATGTCGCAAACATACGAACGTATTTAATAAACCTAGCCACTCAAAAAAATTAAAACTCTAACAGATAAATAAAAATAGTTCACATTTTTAATTAATGTTTATGAAAAAATTCTGACTCTGTCGAATAGTGGCGGGCACATACGAATTGTTCAGCGGGCGCCATGGTGCTATGAAAACATGGATTTAAGAACTTCGTCACCATGTAACCTACGCTTAAATTTATAACGTAGGTATACATGAATTATTCAATTTCAATCTAAATTACCGCTTCGCTTCGGTGTAACTTATTAGTTTACAATATTCTAGCTTCAGATACTTCAGAGTTAGTCAAAAGAGCTTTAACTTGTAGGTAGGTGCTAATAATAACAATAGTAATAAGTTAATGTTATTATCCGTTATACGTTGTTGTTGGTTGAGTTGTTGGTGAGCGTGAGAAGAGTTCTTTGGAAGAGCTCAGCAACTTCCCGAATTCTACAGTGACGGTACCGAACGTTGTTAACCCTTCTAGGTACGCGTGCGGAGACTGAACTCGGGAAGATCCTCCACCGCAGGAATTACAAACGGGCCAGCATTATCATCACCACCAAGATCTACTGGAGCACCAAGTAATGTTTTCATTTTATATCTTATAGACCCTCACTGCTATCAGTATCGCCCTTGTGAAAAACAACAATTCCTACATCTTTCAATTTGCTTTAAACATGTTTGTTATCTATATATTATATACCAATGGGTTCCGCAATCTCCTTTTTTCTCATTTTAATCTCTCCTGTCATATTTTTCTTTCACCTTACAACGTTCTCCAGTACGCCATTTGGCTTCAGGACGTCTTGTTGTTGTTCGAACCCATGTAACATTTGGCATCGTTAAAAATCGATGATCAGCGACATTATTCATTTTTTGACACTTGGGCTACTTTACACAATATCATACTCGTAAACGTATCCAAATGTGTTTTTTCCACGTATCAGAACAAAAACATATATTTATGAATTATTGTCCAAAAAATACATGATTAAAGTGAAACGTTTTATTCTTTCTCCCAAGGTCTGACGAGAGGGGCCTCTCACGCAAGCACATAATCGAGAGCGTGAAAGCCTCTCTGGAGAGGTTGAACGTAGGCTACATAGATATCGTCATCGTTCACAAAGTAGATCACATGTGTCCGATGGAAGGTAACACATAATAATTCAAAAAGGATTGGCCTTATCTCAAAACTCAGATAGTGACGTGGTACAAAATCAATGATTAATAAAGTACATTCCAATTTTATGGTCCTAATACACCATGTTTCCTAATCTATCTACTGGCCTCTGGGTGGAAAAAACGTTCTCAAACAATTCAAATATCACCGCATCTTTTATAAATCTTACGTATTATTCGATATTTTTTCTATTTTCAATAACATTTTTACGTTTTTCTGCTATAAAAAAAACCACTCAAAGTTTTTCACTTCACTTCAGTGTTACAAACCTCCTCATTATATATATACATTTTTTTTCTCGGCAAATTGGTTTCGTAGGTAATTAATCATTTAGTCACCTTCAAAAATTGAAATTTAGAATCGTATTAAAAAGTCGTCTCACAGTGGTTTAACCACAATTTGAAAAAGGCCTTGTAAGCCGAAACAGCTGCCAAAAAACTAAATTACTTGCATAACTTAATAATAATATTATTTAATTTAATTTAAAATAAACAAAAAAAATAATAATTGTGGTTTAACGAATTAAATATAAAAATTATTAATATAGATAATATTCTTGTTAATAATACACTTTAATAAATTGTCAGTTGAGCTTATTGTTAAAAATTTTATCTCTTAAAGGGTACTATAGTGAGTTTTGGGTATGGTCTATTCTCGAAAAATGATATCGTGCAATTTGCAGTGTTACTTGATACGATGTGAAATTTCAGAAATAGTTCGTGCTATGACGTACATAATAAACAAAGGCTGGGCTATGTACTGGGGAACAGCGCGCTGGTCACCAGCGGAGGTAAGCCTAACTAATAGTGTCACTCGATTGACATTATTACAATTTATTGTACGTAAAATATGTGTGATTGTGTGATAACGTAATGTAATTATGGAATACTTCAGGTGATGGAGGCCTACACAAATTGCCGGCAGTTCAATTGTATCACACCCATTATGGAACAGACCGAGTACCACATGTTCTGCAGGGAGAAAGCGGAACTCTACATGCCCGAAATGTATAACAAAATTGGCGTTGGTAGGCATTTTATTATTTATTAATTTATGTTCCTCTGATTGAGTAGGTTTTTATAATTTTGAGAATCTTTTTAACATTAGCTTCTCACAGGAGGCCATGAAGAAAATATTTGCCCTCAGGGCCTGTATCATCTTTGGGGATGCTACGTGTAGGGTCTTTTCAGGAAAGGAAGAAGTTCTGGGAAGACAAAAGGTTTGAAGGGTGGGTAGGAATCTGGGGTCAGCATGTTCAGGAGTGACGGACGAATAATATATCCCTTCCACCGCGGTACAAGGCGAGGTTCTGAGATAGCCCTGCTGGAGAGGTCAAAAGGTCTCTCTCAACAAATCTCACCGATCCTGCCTGACACGCAGTTGGTGGGCAGACGCATCCGCCGCCAAGACTCGGACAAACCTCAACCATAAAACCCACCTTGCTGGGTCACTCCTGTTGAGTCACCAAATATAGCCTCAACTTTCCCTAAAATAAATAAAATTAAAATGACAAAAATTACATGTTTGCATAAATGTTGAGTTTCTTTTTTTTGTTATTTATTTTTGGGGTGTTATGCCGTGTTGCGCTACTTTCTTCTTTAGCCAACGTTTTGGTCAGCGTTACAGTGTTCATCATCAGGGCAGATGAGTCATCATCAGGGCTGATGTCCATCATCAGGGCTGATTATGGACACTGTAACGCTGTCCGAAACGTTGGCTAAAGAAGGAGGTAGCGCAACACGGCATAACACCCCAAAAATAATTAACACAAATACTTTTGGCCGTGAAAACCTAAAATCATACCAGTTGAGTTTCTGCATTTAAAACTTTTGAAAACTCCTTCACCTCCAAGCCAACTAAAATATTCAGAAATGGAAATGAAAATCGAATTAGTCCATTAACATCTCAAAAGACAATTTCATTATGATAATTTAGAAACGGCAAATATGTGTATTAATTTTAATATTATTGCTTTTCTTCAGGGTTGATGGTGTGGTCCGCAATAACAAGCGGAAAAGGCAACCGCGAAGACATCCCCAGTATATTTGCAAGATCACGATTCAACCGAAAATACAGCTCATTTAGCTGGGCCGAAGACGAAACTGCAAATGCAAATGCACTTGCAAACACTAACGCAAATACAAACGCTAACGCAAACCCGAACGCTAACTCGGGAGAGGTAAACACACAGACCATTATAAATATTAAATTAGCTTTTTTCCCAGTACCTCCTAACCCCGCGCTTTTTACAGGCATGCGCTACTGCAGCCAGAGAACGAGGTCAAACTGCCGCAGAGGATGTCCGGCGTCACACGGAAAAACTACGCGACATATCGGAAATGGCTTCAGGACTAAGTAAGTTTATTTATTTACTTATTAAATTATTTATTAATTTATTTATTAAAAGGATATTAACACTCCAATTAGAAATGTTCACAGCATGAGTAATCAATGTAAAGTTAATACTAGACGGAAATGCTCGTAGCGATATTAGAAATAATGATAATCGAAATGAACACAGTAGTGTCAAATATGATACATAACCTGCGGAGAAAGAGAAAAAAGAAAGAAAGTTAAATGAAAATCATTTAATTATGGTAAATTAGTTATTGAAATGTTTGTTCTTATGTTAATAAAACTCGTAAACCATAAAATCATCTAAAATTTATAAAAACTACAGAGTTTCTGCCATTTTTGGAAGAGTGTCAGAGCAACAGGGACATTTATCAGAATCTAATCGCTGCTTGAAATGGCTTTAGCTAAATTCGTTATTTTGACACCACATCAAAAATAACACAATATTCAATCCAACTATGTACTTGTAACTAACCATCTCGCAACCATCTAACCATTTACGGAAGGGATATGCCGAGGAGTTAAACTGCTACACAGCACTGTCTCGGCACACAGTCCTTGCTTCGTTCGCATTCATATACCGTCTCATACACACTCTTCTGTTATCCTGATTCTTGACATCGACTATTTGACCTGACTCGAGTATTTGATTCACTCAAAGAACCATATCTTCCTCGAGCGTCCCCGAGCTTCTAATGCTTTTAGCGTATTGTATTCTTTAAAAACCTTTCTTCGTTCATCCGTTCTTCATAAACAAACCATTCCTTTCGTTATCTTAACCATTACGCTAACATCAGTCTTGTATTCTTTTCGAATCTTCTCATTTTTAAGTAATATACCCCATGCTTGCACCAAATACATACGTACATCTACCATCAAAATTATTTCGAATTATTTTTCAAGGTTTTAATTTTTTAAATGATTGTATTTTTTCCAGATTGTACAGTCTCACAACTCGCTGTCGCTTGGTGCCTGAAAAACGAATCAGTCCACTGCCTCCTTCTAGGAGCCGTCACAGTCGATCAACTATACGAGAACATTCACTCACTACAAGTAAGATTATTCTAATTGACTATTGTGATTCTGCTTGAAGATCCAATATATAAAACAGACTAATGTTAGTCATTGTTTGTATTTGTAATAAATAGCTACTATTCTATGGTTTAATTTATTGTGATTTCGTTTTTAGATTCTGCCACAACTTTCCCCGGCGATCATGACCGAAATCGAGCGCATTCTGGATAACAAACCACAGCGGCCGCCGATGGTGTCCACGCTCGCGCTGCGCGGTCAGGCGGGCGGAAGCCCCGCCCTGCCGCGCGTCGAGAGCGCTAAGGATGGCCTCAACGAGGGTAGCACGGCCGAGTCGGTCACCGCCGAGACCCCCAAGGAGCAGAAGACGAACGCCTTCTGTGAGATCCAGTGACTGTTGTGGCGCGGCAGTGGAGATACCGCATCGCAAAAATCCTCAGAAAAAAAATCCAAAGTATGTAACCTCGAAATTTTGTAAAATCACATTTATTCATTACTAGCTTTTACCCGCGCCTTCGCTCGCATAGTATTAGGGGGGAGTTACTGTAGCGCTTGCACATATCAATTATCCCCCTCCCCCTCCCCCCCTCCCCCTTCACGCATTCTATACTTTCATTCAAGGTACATTCAGTTTTCAAACAGCTCGCGTGCCGATTTTATAATGCCAGAGCTCACCAGTAGTAAAAAAAAGAATTATTCAATTTGGTGCAGTCGTTCGGAATTTTGCATTTCGAATTGCGCATTTCGGAGATTCATTTTTATTTATATAGATAGATAGATATTAACTACGATTTTCCGCAAATATATCACCAAAGTTTCCACGGCAACGATTTGTTTTCTGACGTTAGCAATAACTCGCTTTTGTTAGCGACAGAAAACGTATAATAAATATAATATATTTATATTTATAATTTCATAACGCCAGAGCTTACCATTATATACAGCCTATATTACTCGCATATAATGTACCTTTCTATTGGCGAAAGAATTTTTAAAATACGTTTATTGGTTTATGCGGAAAGCGTAACAAACAAATACACTCAGTTTCGCATTTATAATATTAGTATAGATATAGATTTATTCATCTGATTTTTAGAGGCTCTTACGTAGGAATAGTTACTAATATTGATTTATTCAGAACTAAACCGCCCCAGAAATAATCTTTTGTATTTTTAAGTGACATGTCGAAGATGTCCAATGAATCCGCTTAATTATTATCTTCATCAGTAGGTATTCTGGGAAATGGTCGATTTCTGCGCTGAAATAAACCCCGAGTTCTAGTATTACGTAATGGAATCCGAAAGCTTAGCAAATGCAAGCAATTCTGGATGTTCATATGCATAATTTAGAAAGTTGTAAGAATAGAAAATGTCAAGTCAAATCGAAAATCCTTTTAACTGCCGGCAAACCGGGCGTCACTAGATAATGTCTGTTCTGAGGCGGGTAGCAATAATATTTAGATATCATCACGTTTCACATTGCCCCACTTTAATCAAACAAGTCTAAATATGGTAAATCCTCGATTACATTGAGCGAGTTTACAAGCTACTACGCGGCGAATTCAATACCTGCCAGTAAACTCGCTCAGCGTAATCATATTACTAGCTAACTAGCAGATTTTACACTAAAGGAGTTTACTGGCGGTAGTTAATTCGCTGGCTAGTAGCTTGTAAACTCGCTCAGTGTAATCGAGACTTAATGACTAAAGGGTAATTTTGACATCAGTTTCAATGTCTAATACCTCTGTAAAAGGCTATTTTGTTGTGAAAAAGTGATTTGGATTCTTTTACCTATGCACGAGGAGGTATCTAACTTTAGCATGTGATGGAAATGTAAATTAGACATGAAAATAGTTGGACTGACCTATGAGGCAACATGTGAAAATTTCCCTACGCGTTTATTGGTGAGACGTACAAACAAACTTTTTGATTTTGTAGTTATCATATTTACCCATGTACAATTTACAAAATTTAGCTCACCCTCGCTCGTTGCAAAAATACAAATGATTGTGCCATGAATCGAGCGGTTTGACTATAACCTAGTTTTTATCAATTTGATTATACCGTATTTATCTACACCATGGCTTATATCATAACGTTTGTAAATGTCTTCGGAGTACTGAATTTCTTTGTTTCTTTTACGGTGTAGGACTCATCCAAGGACAAAGAAAAGACTCAATACTTCCTCAATAATGCTGGAGTCGTCGTGTGCCGCAAGGCATCGTCGAACACAGACATCGAGAAAGGTAAAAATGTTTTTTATTCATCCGGACCTCATCCATCACCCACCATCAACTCCATACTTCTCCATTGATCATTTATCAAGATTCATACATTGCCTCATTCAAAAAAGATATTTTTCTGATATTTTTATAAGTATTAAATTCACTCGCGAAATCATCGCTTGAATGACTTTGTTGACTTTTTGATTATTCTAATAATGTGCGTACCTATCTACTCCCAACTTTCAATGGTCTTTGGCATTGTTTGAGAAACCTATTTAGAAGAAATATAACCATTTTGTCTATTGTATTCAATGGGTTAGACGCTATTACGGAAGAATAGTATACCACAGTTAATTATTAAGTTAATGAGTTCTGATGCAATTTCAACTTTCAGTATTATCAACCTTCAAACAGATAAGTGTATTTAATGACCTCATAATTTTTATATTCCTCACTTTCCGGGTAAAATTGCAAGTATCTCATATCAATAAATTTTTGAGGGTTTTTTGTTACACCTATGTAACATTATATTTAGGTCCTTCGTGTGGTATGTAACCCCGCCCGTGTTTGCAATGCACAATGGCGAGTTAAATCTCATTGATTTGTTGACCTATAGATAGATCTTAAAGCAAAAGGCTTGCATTCTGCCAGTGTTTCTTTCAGTACATAGTAATAGCATCAGGTAAACAAACTCCATTTTGTCCATGTTACTCATAAGCCAAGCGCTACAAGCGCGCTATTCACTCACGGTTTATCTTTCGCTTCAAAATGCATTGGATTCGATTTCAAGCGTCACGTGCACATAAAATTCATGATTCACGTAACGCGACTGATCATTTGATGCATCAGAAGTGACGGAACAAGCGTGAAGGAATAACCGTGACTGAAAAGACGTTCTTGTGGCGCTAGGTTAAGGCAATTCGTTTGGCAGGTAAAGTGTCCCCGGCCGAGACAGCACAGGCTTCAGGAAAAGGCAAGACCCCGGTGGCGGGGGGCAGCAAAGTGAAGAAATCCAAGTCGGAGACGGGAACCAACGTCCGCTCCGGCTCTCTTCAGCGCTCGCTGTCCGGCCAGATCCTCAAGGACCGACGCATCTCGCGGCCGGAGCTCGCCAGCCCTTGCGATGTCTAAACGCACGCGTCGCTACAATATGACCCTCGAACGACTCGCTTTCGGTGCGACTAATAATATGCGGAATATATCACACACTACTACAAGAATTCTAATAACAAGTTCAACAAATGGACCAAGCCTGTGAGATATAATCTACAAAGGACAATGCGAAAGCGAATCGTGAGAGAATGCTAATATTCACGCCGCGAATGCACATATGTAAGTTGCTATTGAGTTTTGATCACCTTAGAGAAAATAGTTTTTGGATTTTCTGTGGAAGCCACTGCCGCGCTAGTTTTAGTGTTTGAACTCGCGTTATTTGAACTTTGACGCTTATTTTATAAAGTGCGCTCACAGACGCTTTAACAAAAGATTACCATACAAGTTAGTGCTTCGAGTACCGGTATTATTGCGTTTCCCAGCACCTTGTCCATTGCCTTCACCGCAGCCGCGCCGCTGTCGCACGGGCTGACAAAGGTTGGTGGAAAAACTTTCATATTATGTAAAACTGTTCTGATGTTATTTATGTACTTAGGGCAGTTGGAAAGTTTCACGAAAACATTATTATTTCATTTTCATTTCTCAATCAAAATATCAATCAAAATTCCTCCCAAAAGGCGCTGCTGATGCTTGGAAACCATCATTGTATATCTTTTATCAGAAAATTGTAAGTAAGTCTATAATCGATTTGCCCAAAATAAATAAATTATTTCCACAAATAAATAGAGACTTTTCAAATCGAGACATCTTCAAAAATTGAAATTTAGAATCCTATATAAAAGTCGCCTCAAAGTGGTTTAACCACAGTTCGAAAATGGCCTTGTAAAAACTAAATAAGTTGCTTAACTTAATAATAATATTATTAAATTTAATTTTAATTAAACAAAAAAAATGGAAATTTACGAACTAAACACAAAAATTATTAATATGGAAAATATTCTTGTTACACTTTAATAAATTAGCATTTATCAACCAATTTCAACTATATAAAACGGTAATGATTTCTATTTTCTTGGTTAAAGTTAATTATTGAGTTTTTACAAATTTCTTCAGATTTCTAAAAATCGAAATGTACATCCGATTAAAATAAATTGTAAAATGAGAAGTTTTCAGAAAATTGCAACTGCTCCTAAATATGCTAAGATTGTAAGATAATTAATTTACACACAAATACCATTTCTAGAAATAAATTGTGAAAAGAGTAATTTTCATAAAATCGCAACCTCCCTCTAAATATTTTTAGATTGTAAGATAAATAAGTTATACACAATTACTGTAGATTTTTTTGATTAATTATCATGCGCTAAGATACCTTGAAACATGATGTTAAAATAAAATTATTTTGTAATTAAGTTAACAATAGGCATATTCCCAGTTACATTGTAAGCTTAACACTTCAGGTACTATAAATTAAACCACCAAATACCTAAATCTAAATACTTAAATCATCATCATTATTAAATTAATTACCAGGATATAATCATTTTCGAGACACTTTAAGCAGCTAGCTGAACCAATAATTGTGATAGGCTTTTGTTACAATTTATCAATGATTATTTACAATCTTTGATGACGGTGTTCACCGTGGATCACTAGGTGACCCCATCTTAAAGTGAACGAATAGTAATAGCTTGTTTTTCTAGTTTTGACGGCATTCACAATAATGCATTGAGGTAGCGATACCTTTGTAAATTAATATTTTTAATTACTATAAATATGTAAGAAATCGGTATTATTTGCTTTCTGCATTACCTACTACTTTATAAAGATAATTACATTTCATCCATTATTTTCGTGCTACCGTTCTGCTGCACAACTGCCTAAATTTTCTTATAGAATGATTATAACGTATAAAATGTAAGTGTTATTCCGTGAAAAATCAAAATGCCCTCTCGTAATGGAATAAAATAATCATGAAAGCAGATTTTTAATGTTTCTGTACTGTTAAAAAAATCAGTTTTTATTAATTAGATGCATGTTGATGTAAGCCTGTTTTTCGTTTGGAATATATAAGAAAAACCAAATTAAAATTATTTTTTCCGATATAATATTACGATTTGCCCAGGTCAAGGTACTGAAGATACTCCCCAGGCCGCGTGACGTTCTCATTTTGGGACAAAAATATTTTGTTTTATTTTATAAACTTACGCGTAAGAAAGGGTTTAAATGTAAGATGAATAGGTTTTTATTTTTGCAAAATTTTTAACTTTGTGATACAAAAAAAAAAACATTAGTTCATGTATATAATGTTGTGTCAAAAATTACCATCGTTCACTCAAATTGGAGATCATTGACTTTATGACACAATAAAAAAATCTAAGATTTCAAATTATAAAACGAAATATTCGAAAATTTATTTTTCTGCCACAAAATTGACGAAATTAGATTATAATTTAAGTAAATCTTTGAACTTTATGAAACAACTAAAAAAATATCTACAAAAAGTGTCAATCACAAAAAAGCCTTATTATAAAAAATATTTTACTAGTTTCAGTACCAATAACACTTACATAATTTCAAAAAGTTATAAATAATTGCTTCGACTATGACTTATTATTTCAACAATTGGAATTCGTGATAGGACAAGAATCAAACATTAAAATAAATTTATTATGAAAAATTTTAACGACTTTTTTCCTATTAAAATTGCTATTAGATTCGTCAACTACACTCTCAAAATATATTCAAATGATAAGTAGGTCCAGCCGTATTTGAAACTTCGCGTTCATCATTAAACTAGAAACAATCAATAATCATACCTAAAAGGCTCTCTTAGTTGATATTACATTGATGATTTTTGCATTGATAACAATTTCGTTCAATAATCAGATTAATGAAAATATAGCTAATGACTTGACCGTAAATGAAAATTTGTATAGTTTTTGAATTAAATTATCTATAAATAATAACATTCAGATCAGTAGGCAATAGATAGCAAATTCAAATGGATATTGTACTACGCAATGAATCATTTAATATTCCCTATTGACGACTCTTCTTAGAACTACAAATTACAAAATATTACATAATAATACTTTAGTTATTTATTTAGAGAGAAATAGCATTTAATAGGCAAGTCAAAGACTTGTAGAATAAGATTTAGTTTACAATAATTCAAAGTCCAGTAATAATGGCAGAAAGAGAGATAGTGATAAGTTCTTGGGAAACGAACGAATGACCATATGATGGGAGCCCGCATTATTTTTCTTAGTCAAATATCAGTCGTTATTGTGAGTACACACCTCTGGACGTGGCTCCCATCGAGTGAAAATAAGGTATTAAAATATCACATTGAAATATTGACTGATACAGAGTACGAAATTTGGCAGTAGCGATAATTCTCAACACTAACAGTAACAGTAACAGTTAAATAATTTTATTCTATTTCTCGAGTAGATTATTTCTGGGGAGTTGTTAGCTTTTGATTACCTGTGCTTAGTTTAACTGCACATGTCTACGGCATGTCTGCATTGTCTACGGGTTGACATTTTAATATTAAGAGTTGAAGTGATATTCACGAAGCGGGGAATAAAATTTTGTTAGAAATAATTGTAATGCTTCTTTAAATAATTCAAAACAAGCTGAATCGATCATTTCTAATTTACAAGTAATTTGAATCTAACATTTCTGTACAGAATACAAATATTATTAAAGTAATTTTACTATATAGAAGAAGGGTGATATTGTTTTAACAATATTGTACAGAATAAAAATAGGTAGGTATCTAGTTTTCAATAATTTTACCTAGTGCTTGTCTGTGGTTCTGATTACTACGTAGATATCAATAATGCTTTTTATTTGTGGGTGGATTATGTATGTGAATAAACGCAAAAAAAATTGTAGTTATTATTTTCATTTGCTATTTTTCACAATTCTCTTATCAAAAGGTGGATGATTGATCGTGTCACGCATAAATGAAATAAATTTGTGGTTCCGATTACAATTGTTTATAATAAATTGCCAGTTTTCAATAGGCATTTTTGAGGAACAGTATAATTCTGCAAAATGTAGTTCCGAATAATAATGTTAGTTATTAAAAGCTCCATTTTTGATGAATGAACGATTAAAGCATAAATGCAAACAATAAAGTTTCCGATTACTGTTTTTTATAGTTATAACATATAAATGAAGTCGGGTGATACAAGTATAAATCTACAAATTTGTGGTTCTGCAAAATATTTTTTATCTCGTTTTATTTTAGACGGGTGGGACCTACTTGATAGAAACGTAAATCTTATTAGTTTTATTTCCTGATTTTTTCCTGAAAAAGCTAATTCATGTTAGAATTCCATTTGGACACGATTTTTTCTTTTTTTTTTAAATAATTATTTTTGGCTTTCCGAGTAAAATTTATCCCGTTTTAACAAAATCATGTACAGAATACTAAATATGTCGTGTTTTGAATTATTATTCCGTTATTTTAATTTCGTAGACGAAGAACCCTGTAAATAAATTTCGTCAAAAATTTGTGAATGCGGTAAGTACAAAAAGAGTAGTTTAGTTTTAAGAGCGAGCGACGGTGGATATTAAAGCCTTCGGATGAACCAGAAGCCTGTAAATATGATTGTAAACTAGCTGGATGAGATATACGATTATGTAGAGTGGATTGTTATGTTTTGTGTAAAAGAATGACTGGCGAAGGACCTTGATTTTGTGTTATTATCACTGCTTGAAAAATGCTAAAAATACATGTGGCATAGAAAGGAAAGGACTCACCGAAAGGATGAAAGAACTTGTAGGCTGGCCCTCGTCTGCTTTCACTATGATCCAACAGGCACAAACAGCGATAGACGCGAGTTTCGTTTATTTGATAATACACAGCGGGGTTATTTTTAATAGCGGATTTTACCGATAGCGGAGCACAATGGTTGTGATATGTTGCGGCGGGCAGTTATTACAGAACACTGAGTAATAATTGACGGGTAGGCAATAGGGAATAGGTAGGAAAGGAATTTGCAACAATATTAATACCAATCCCAAGCAGTGACAGTATGTATGCGTTCTACAGGGTGTAGAACGGTGTGTGTATGTGTAGGTATGTGTATGGGCGTAACCATGCCCCCCGCCTGGAAGGGGATGAAAGAATCCACTTCCATAAACCAAAAGAGTACCAATACGTTTCAATGCGCAAACAAATTGTAACACGCGGTAGAATGTAATTAATTATGTATATAAATGCTTTTACCAAATGGTCAAATTGACTGATATAGCAAGGAAATAAAAAATAAAAAACATTGAAACGTAAAAATATGATTTGAAAGGATTCAATAAATAATACTGAACCTGCGGTAGATAAAAACTATAAGTAGGTTTTGGTACCTATTTAACAACGAAACTAACCTAATTGATTTTAAGAATAAAATTATTATGAACTAACTTCTAAGATGTCGTTAAATCTACTGTGACGGTAAGGGACAGATTTTAACGACCGCCCTGCGGTATATTCGGGAGTTAGTTTTAACTTCCGAACGCGGATCACCCCATCTGCCCCGGGGTAGACATTGACTATTACCCCAATAGGCCATTGAAGTGGCGCGATGTTGTCACTCTTAATCATTACTGCCGTGCCTGTCGTTACCGGATTCGCATTTGTATTCCATTTCTGGCGAGCTTGCAAAGTATTCAAATACTCAATTCACCATCGATTCCAGAACGTCTGAACAAGACGATCCACGAGATGTTTGCGTTGTACCAAGTTGACTGGCTCGTCTGACAAATCAGCAGCGGGTAAAGATTTTAAGGGAGTGAGCGTTAAAAAATGCGCGGGGGTTAGCGGCAATGGAGCCGAAACATCGTTAACGGTAAGTACAGATAGCGGGCGTGAATTTAGAATTGCTTCAATCTGAGAAAGCACTGTTTGCATCTCTTCATACGTCAGTAGAGAGGTGCCTACTATTTTATTTAAATAACCTTTCAGGCATTTAATGTTACCTTCCCAGATCCCACCAAAGTGAGGAGCTTGCGGCGGATTCATCTTCCATTCGATTCGATTCTCCAACAGATTGGCTGAGAATTCCTTTTTGTAATTGGGTGACTATAAGTTCAAATAAAGACCGTAAATGGAATTTAGCTCCCACAAAGTTCGTCCCGTTATCGGAGTAAATTATACTCACAGGACCTCGACGAGAAAGGAAACGATTGAAAGCGTTGAGGAAGACTTCGGTGGAAAGATCCGAAGCGAGTTCAATATGCACTGCGCGGGTCACCAAGCAAATAAATAAGCAAATGTATGCCTTTTGACTTCGCACCCCCCGACGTCTATAAGGGATTATTTGAAGCGGGCCCGCGTAGTCAACCCCTGTGTGAAGAAAAGCCTTAGCTTCGCGGACGCGGCATGCGGGTAAATCTCCCATTATTGGGAATTGCGGTTTGGGATTGACTTTGAAGCAAGTATTGCACTGATGCACACGTTTCCGAACCAAATTGCGCGAAGAAAGTATCCACAATCTTTGTCTTAGCAGCGACATCAGTAACGTAGGACCCGTATGTAGGTTTCTGATGTGATAGTAGTCTGTTATTAGATTGACTACATGATCACGAGCGGGTAATAGATTGGATGACGACTGTCAAATTCTGTTTCCGCGTTTCGCAATCTGCCTCCTACCCTTAGAATTCCGTCATGAATAAACGGATTCAGTTTTGCGATCGCTCGTCGAACCTTCTTCCCATCTTTGACTGCCTTTATATCTTCGGAGAAATGTTCTTCCTGTGTAGATTTAATAACAGCGGTTTCTGCAGCTAAGATGTGGCTTAATTCGAACGCTCGTGGTAATTTCTTGATGAAACGAAAAACATAAATTACTATTCGGATTAATTTCGGCCATGAGCTAACACGAGAGGCTAGTGCACACAATAACAGAGGAGCAATTGTTTTGAGGCGGTTAATGTCTTGAACGGACATCAAAATTTTTGTTTTCCGTTCGGGAGGATCAGTCACAGATTTCGTATTAAAACGTTGTAAAGGCCAATCACTTTTAGGTAATTGGGCAAATACGGGGCCGTTAAACCATAACGGATGGTCTAGCTGAGAGGGCGTAAGACCCCGCGACAAGCAGTCGGCGGGATTGTCTTGACCTTTTATATAATGGAAGCATTCAGCCCCCAGATGGTTTTGTATTTGTGAGACACGGTTGGCAACGAAGGTTTGCCATTTTGCGGGCGTTGAATTTATCCACGCTAGAGCAACCGTGCTGTCGCAAAAGGCTTAAGTCGTATGAGCTTTCGAATTTGATGTGTAGCTATTACTGACCGTATGCATTAATCGTGCAAGTAAATAGTTCTAATCGCGCAAGTGAAATCGTCTTAGCCGGAGTGACCTTGGATTTAGCGCATAATAAATTAATTGTGGTTTTATCAGTATTCGGACAGTAAACATGTAGGTAAATAACACCTCCAAATGCGCGTTCGCTTGCGTCTGAAAACCCGATAAGCGTTAATACACACTGGGGTTCGATTCCTAAAAAACGGGGAATTTTAATAAATTGCAGTAATGGCAATTCTTTTTTAAACTGTCGCCAAAGTGTGACAACTGTTTTAGGAGGAGTATCATCCCAATCCAGATTATACTCCCTAGAGATTTAATTATCAGCTTAGCCAATAATACAACTGGTGCGGCGAAACACATCAAATCCCAAAGACGAGCAATCGTCGAGAGAATGTTTCACGTTCTTTCGTCGGTGTGTACGACAAATACGAAATGATCAGAAGCGGGTATCCAATGAAGCCCTAGTATTTTTAGGTTTTCATCGAGATTAAATTCCACATGTTCCTTAAAACGACGAGCTGTAGGAATCGTGGATAAAAACTTTGGAGAATTAGAAGAGAATTTTACAAGGTCGAATCCTCCAGCAGCGAATAGTTGAATCAATTCCGTAGACAACTCGGAAGCTTCCTCAACCGACGAGCAACTGGTGACGAAATCGTCCATGTAGAATGAGCCCTTTTCCACCAGGTTTGCAGCAAGTGGGAAACGAGGTTTTTCATGCGACGCAAGTTGACGCAACGTACGCATTGCAAAGAATGGACTGCAAGACATGCCGAACGTGACGCGATTAAATTCAAACAATTGCAAAGGGTCACTATTGTTAAATCTGTACAGCATGCGCTGATAACGTCGGCATTCTTCTTGCACCACAATTTGTAGATACATTTGTTTTATGTCAGCGGTTATAGCTATGGCGAATAATCGGAAATTGAGGATAATGCGAAACAAATCACCTTGTAAATTCTTTCCGTTATGTAGGATGTCATTAAGCGAGTAACCCGAATCGGATTTCATACTAAAGTCTAGCACCATGCGAATTTTAGTAGTCAGTTTATCTTCACGAACTACAATGTGATGCGGTATAACGTAATGAGGTAAGTCAGAATTGTCGACCGGCGAAATGTACCCTTTCTGTAGGTATTCGCGCAATATTTTGTCATATTCTAACTTTATTGCGGGTTGAGATATTAAGCGGCGTTCGAGAGATCGAAACCTGCGTTCGGCGGCGGGTAACAATTCACCGAGAACAGAGGGACTGTTTCGAAACGGCAACGCGACGATATAACGAACTGCCGTGTCACGAGAAGTAGTGAATTTAAACATGTCCTCACACTCTTGTTCATCAGGCGTTAAAAACTTCTCATCCAATTCAAAGAAGCGCGAAAGGCAAAATTCATCATTTTGCGTGAACGTATAAAATGATTGCGTGGCGTTTGTACTTGGGTTTTCAATCATCGTTGGGGCAGTACCCAAGATGAGATATCCCAAAGTAGTTTCAATAGCAAATGGCTGGCCGAGAGAACCTGATATTTTGTTTTCCTTTAGAATGCGAGCAAACATGTCACATCCCAAGATAATATCAATCTCACCGGGCGTGCAGAATGTTGTGTCTGCTAAAGGCAAATTGTCAAGATACGACAAAGAGGAGCGGTTAACGTTAACAGTAGGCAACTCACTGGTTATGGTTTCTACTACATATGGTTTAATCGTATACGACTAGTGATGTCATAGCGGGAGAGTAATTTTAAGCAAGTTACGCCATTTGTCACGTTTCTTACGTCACCTTTTCCCGTGACGTAAGTACTTGGAAATGACCGCACCGCAAGATTCAAGCGTGAACAGCATTTGCGCGTTATTATGTCCCTTTGAGAGCCGCTATCTATTAGAGCCCGTATCGTCTGTCCCTTAGCATCTCTGGTAGTGCAAACAGCCGTTCCTAAGAGGGCAGTAGTATTTGCACTAGGGCATGAATTTGTTACACATAGCGAAACCGGATTCGACGAATTTAAGTTATCATTATCGGCATCTGTTTGTGACGCGGGAGACGGTATTGGGTCCGTTTGTGACTTCCGCCCATCAGTTTGTTTGAAATGCAACAAACTATGATAGTTGAGCGCGCATGTTTTGCATGTACTCTTTGATTTACAAGCTTTCGTGATGTGTCTAGTACTGAGGAAGTTAACACAAACTCGAATTTTCGATGACTTAATACAGTTAAATCGCTCGCGTGGTTCTAGACTTGTGAATTTAGAACATTGGTATAAAGGGTGCGATCCCTTTCGACAGCAAAAACAAATTCCGATGGAGTGATTATCGATTTTTTCGACATTAATAAATGCCTTTGCTGAATTAAATCGCTAGTAAGAATTGACGGGTAGGCAATAGAGAATAGGTAGGAAAGGAAATTGCAACAATATTAATACCAATCACAAGCAGTGACAATATGTATGCGTGCTATGTAGGTATGTGTATGTGTAGGTATGTGCATGGGCGTAACCACTACCCGTAAAATAGTTTTTCTTAACTCTTAATTACACCGTCGGTAATTATTCAATTAATGATTGAAAATAATTTTGGCATAGTGGTGATATTCTTAAATTAATCCAAACAGGATTCTGAGAAGGTGATAATGATTTCAACTTGTAATTATCTTTTAAACAAATCAAAGAAATAGTTTGGGTGTAATAAATATCTACTTGTTCACATTGATGTAGAATAACAAAAAACGTTGAAATATCTACCATAGCTGACCACACATTTTATCGTCTCCGCAATAAATATTTGTGAAAATTTCGGAAACACCAGAGTTAATTACTTCTGGTCAAACCTTCAACCTAAGATCAGAAAGAAAATCAAATCAAACTGAGATACATTTTTTTTTAAATTATGCAATTTTTAAAGGCAACATTTGAGCTTTAATATTAAAAATGTAATTCACACTTGAGAATTGGTTCTCATTTATGTGCGCTCGACGTTCATTCACCATCCGGTCACCACTATGAAAAGCATTCTCCTTCAATTCCCAAATACTCCAATACACAAATTTCAAATAATCTCGCTACTGCATACACTATCTCACTATCTACAGCTTCAATAATAATGCATGTGCAAGGTGCAAAAGTTGTTACCCGATATTCTTTGGCTGTAATTTTTTTTTTTTATGAAAATTTTGGTTATGCTTTTGGAATGGATTTATTTGATGTCTTAACTTTTTTTGCATGTAGAGAAAATGATATCGGCTATGTGGCCGCCGCCAGAATTGATGACCAAACGGGGCCCAGTTTATGGTATTTTCCATCACTCTTTCCAGAAATTTCGGCGATAGGTTCTCGCATTCTTGATGGATATTCTCTTTGAGGGCTTCAAAAGTCTGAAGCTTCTTGACATAGACTCGTGACTTCAAGAAACCCCACAAAAAGAAGTCTGGAACGATTAAATTGGGTGATCTTGCCAGCCAGTGCAAATCACCATAACTGCGTTTTTTCCGCGTACTTGAGAAGTGTAGCGATTCATATTTTGTATTTCGTATCTGTTTACTTCACAAATGTCAAAGCAGAACTGACATTTGCCACCATTTGCAAAAATTATGGCATATTCCGATAGAGTGACGACTTTTGCGCCTCCTTGAACGATAAGTTGCATAAATGCAAGCATCCGAACAGTTGGAGAAAATAAGTTACCTACCTAAAATTGTTGGTGATATTCCGGGCATCTATTTCTTCGCATTCACTGCGACAGTCAAATCGCACTAGGCACCAAATTACAGATTTATGGCATTATATAAAAATAATAAATTTGTAAAAATGTTTTGAGTTTTTTAATGTATTTTGTTAGCGCGTTTTTCTCGGGCTACTTTGCGCGGATAGGCGTCGCGCATGCGCGGAGCTCTGAGCGCGCAGAGTGGCTCGCAAAGCACCTGAGGCGATCAACCAAATTGAATAGAAACAAATACTAAGTGTTGTATGTCAGTGTTTAAACATAAGGATATTTTATTATAGTCGAGGTGTAAAATGTAACTCAATGTTAGCGTGACGGTATAATTTAAATCCATAACTCTTCTCACAATCAACAATAAATATGAAATTACAAGCAACGGAATGTAATATTATGTTTGATGTATATTTTCAAACGGATACTTGTTGTTTTCAAGAAAAATAGCCCATTCAGTTGTGACATGTATGTATGTTGCGCGCATTCCTTTGGCCTTAATAGCTAATAATTTTTTTATTCTTACACGCCATGTTACTATGTTTTGCTGGCGCAAATCCAAAGTAGAATAACTCCTTAGGTAGGTTGTGACTTTAGTCTTAAACTCCTATTGTAATGGCTTCTATTCGTAATAAATAAGTAATGAGAATTTGCTTTGCCGATGTCCAAAATATTATTACAAAATATATAATATTCTCTTCGGGCTCTTACTTCATTAGTCAAGCATAGAAACATTTTCATACGACATAAATATAGAAATTAATATTATGATTATTTTTAAAATCCAGGAGCTCTATTCTTCAATCAAGGCCGTTTGCAATCGCCGTCGAAAGTACATGCATTGGTCGACTTTGTTATTCTCGAGTCTCGTTGGAGGTGCAACAACGAGTGGGTCGAACCAGTCGTCACTGACAAAACTGTCAAAATCTAGTTTCCTAACCTAAGATCGTTTCCCGCACGCTCTTCTAAGGACAGGCATCGTATATTTTTACAAATATTCCGTATTATATTATAATGGCTGATTTACTGATTTGCTGATTTACTATTTTGGCTGCAATACATAATGTAGAGCAATGACAAGCAGATTCTTTGAGACAAACAAGTACATTTCGCCGGAGGGTAGATGGTTTTCACACGAAAATTAACTTCCCAATTAACCGGGAGCAAAGTCATTTTGCAGGTGTTAGTAGCATTGAATTTGTTACCCAGCTGTTGGTTTGAGTAATATACCCGACGGTAATTTCGAAGAATGTGTGGTCGTAATTTCAAATTCACACTGTAGTCAAAAACATCAGGATAATATTCACAGGACTGCCAATATAACCATCTCTTCAACCCTTCGACATTTAAGAATAATTATAAAAGAAACATTCAACAAAGTAAATAAATTTATTATCAACTACGACAATTTTTGTACTAGTTCAATTATAATGCATTTTATTTTTTAAGAGATATTTTTGAAGAGAAAACTTTTTTAGCACCGTTGTGATTTGAAACTCGATGAAACGAAAAAGTGAAACTAAAACGAAACAAACATATATGCATCTATAGGACTTAACCTACGAGAGAATGAGATAGAATAATCGGTCTTCTCTTTGTACGGTGCTTCGTAGCTTCCCCACTCTTGTATATTTTAGTTTTCTGAATGTTTCCCTTCTACCGCGTGTGAACTGCAGATTCTGTTTTTTTGTTTGTTCGAATGTTTGTTTAAAATTAAATTTAATTTCGATACCTAATACCTGCTAAATCATCACCAAAATACAATATTTCATTTATCCCAACCAAAATCACGCACCGGAAAAAATATTTTCAGATTATCCCAATCCCCATCACTCCCATTTAAAACATTCACCGATTATCTACAGTGAGTGTTAATTCAATCAATATATTCCACGTGTCAGTAAAGCTGTTTTCTGATTGTCCACAATCTAAAATAAGTCAACGTAAAAATATATTAAAACATTTTTTGAAATGTGTAATCATTATATTGTAGCATGAAAACTAAAAAATAATCACTTTTTAACGATCTAAAGTGTATTTTAACTAAGTGCTAAGCAAATTTCACATGTCATTACGTCTAAATCATTTGATTTCATAGCAATAACAACTAAGTGCAACGAAATGGTTACATGAAAATAATTTCCGATTTAGTTCTTAGATACAGTTGAAATATAATGTTTCCGTTTTTTACATCATTAACACTTGTTTCATATACTTGTGTTATTTTAAGGGAGAGAGAAATGACAAAAATTGGTTTCGTGATTTTAGTGCAAATTCTTTTTGAATGGTTTAACGCTTAAGCCAACGCCTTGATCGCAATGTTCCTCTTCGTACGTAATTCAAAAAGTATGGAACAGATTGTTATTTTTGAAGAAAAGCATGAATACGAAAACGTCCTGAGCATCGTTAAAGCAAAAATAATTCTGGTTTTCAATATTACACCTCTTATTTTTATGCATTTTCTGATATTAAAAAACGTGGTTTCGTCATTCGATCAAACAAATTCTGAAAAATTTCTGCAAAAATATTGATAAAACAATCAATAATTTCCAAACACATTAATTTTCATGTTAAATTTGGTACCAGACCGATTTCGATACTTTTACTTTGGCTGACAATTAAGTTGTCAGTTTAAAAATCTCGTGCAGGCTTGTAAATTTTTCACATCCGTAACAAAATATTATATAAGTGCGAATACTTCCAAGATATGCAAAAAAATTACATATTTATTAAGTAGACATGATTTTCTTGTCTTTGCATCCCGGTAGACTCATGCTAGTTTATTTAAAAAAAAACTTTGGAAGATTAACAGATAAGATAAATCTCTGCATGCATATTTAATGGCCAGTAATTTAAGCACAATAATATGTACAAAAAATTGTTGACTAAATTATAAAATTTGCTTTTTCTCACTTACTTTCAGAATACTAAACGGCTTTGGGAATCTAAATATTTTTGTTACAGCTGAAATATTAATAAATGTTTTTCAGGCAAAGTTATCATACATCCATATTACATTGGAGTGAAATAGTTTATTTTTAAATAAATGGAGATATCTATCAGGTACCCACTTATAGCAATGTTTAATTATGTAACATTTATTTAAGATAATTAAGTTTATTGATATAAATTATTTTAGTCAAGGTCCTTCGTTTTCGTACGTATATATAACTCAAAGCATTTTATGAATATTTAACACTTATTACATCGTGATAGAACAGCTGCTACACAAAACTGAAACAATCACAGAACTTGAATAGAACTTACACAGAACGTGAAAATCAACTTCAAATATTTGATGAATCTATCAAATTTTTTGAAACAACCCATCCTTAATCTTCGCATTCAAATTCAAAATTCGAATTCATAGACACAAAACGTAATAGTACTTTGTTTGGCCTTGAGTGGTTGCTCCAACTTGGTTTGTCTATAGCTATAATGATGGTTTGTCTATAACTATAACGATGGACTATAAGCTTTTGTACTTCTCATCTTCTAGTATTAAAAAGTACAAATACGTATCATGCCTTACATCTCTATTTAAAGGAGAAATTCTGCTTTCTGAAAAATAAATATTTAATTCAAACCACAGACCTTAAAAAAATTGACAACTATAACTTCTGACAATTATAAAATCAACTCTTTTCACATTTAATATTTAATATAACTTTTCGCGACTGCATACCTGCATAATTCATTAAATTATTACTATCGAATGTCGGTTCGAATATGACATACTTTTGATAGTTCTCATTAAGACAACTGCTTTAACTAACAGTTAATTATCCATAATCTAGTTAATTATCCACAATACTCCTCAATCAGAAAAAAATAAATAAATAAAATTTTATGCAAAATTATTTTATCATACTTATTTAACATTACATGTTGTCATGCACTTAAAGTTAAATGATACAAAATTGCGCTTTATAAATATAATATTATTATCCAATAGGATTTGTAAAGCTGAAATGCTTTTAAAAAATGAACGTTTCCCAATTTTAGAGACGAATATAAATAAATTTAATAACTCTGAAAAATTAAAACATCAGTTAAATATAAGCAAAATTAACCTAAAAAATCGCATTTGATAAATTATTAATAAATTAATTAATTTAAACTAAATAATTTTGGTACCCACTTTATCGCTTGTCTGAATGGTTCCCACAAGTAGTTCCATTTTTAATTATGATACTTTTTAATTCATAACAAATCCAAGTTATAGAGTTCATTGAACCGGAGATACAGACATGATCGCAACCGAGATTAGTATTTTTAATATCTTAAAACAAATAAAGCTCAGCGATTTTCATTTTCCAATATTAATAAAATACTGTGTTATAAAATTTAAAATCGGCTGCCCTAATGATGTATCCCCTTCGGAATAATCATTGCCAATACCTTCCACAAAGAGGTTACCAACACGCCGACTTAGGAAGGGAACGAAGTTTGAATATTGAAACAATCAATTTAAGAATTTCAAAATTTTGTTTTTTTGTTGTCAATAGATTTTTTCATATTCTGGTATAAAATTGTGGATTTGTAGAGCTAACTTATTTTCATAATTTATTGTTTTGAATAATTATTGACACCCAACCAGCGTTAGCCTAAGTTTAAATAAATTACTCATCATTTTTATAATTTTAAACTTATTTGATCTCGCAAAGGTAAATAGCTCCAATAGTACAGTAATATTAAATATTATTTACTTAAGAAAAAAATTTAAATCGTTTGTGACGCCACCAAATCGCCATTAATTTTTTAATAAATCATGCTAGCATTTTGACAATTTTTGTCATTTTGTTCAACGTAAAAAAAGTAATTTCGATAATTCTATTCAATAAACAAGCAAGGTTTTCAACTATGGTATGATTATTTAGCATACTTAAAAAAAATTAAGGAGGTTTTAGATAGACTGTACTATGTATTAGTATAGTCTCATGTTTTTTATCTCAATTTGAAACGTAAAATAATTATACATTAGTTTGTGCGCCAAAACACTAACTCGAGTTACAATGTGAAGTTAGATTTTTAAGTTTAAGTATTTGTTATTGTAATATCGAAGATTTTTTTCAGTTGGTTAAAAATTCTTACAAAAAAATTCATTGTCATAGCAGCCAAAATGTCTAAAGATAAAAATTTTGTAGTTTTAAGAATTTCTTCATTGTAATTTCAGATTTATGTTCGCTGTAACATTAAATGAGAAGCTTTATTAACATTGTGGCAGTTGATTCAATCCAAATGTAATGAAATTTTGGTTATTCGAGAAATTTTGGAATCACTAAACAAATTCATCAAGTTGAGTAGAATATTTTTTTATGTTTATAGTATACAGAAAAATAACACGTTTAATTGTATGTTAGATTTTTTTCTAAATAGTGTACACAATGTTATACAGCTCTTCTTGTGAACTTGATATATACAGTATGTTTGTTAATACTTTGATTTAAATTGCTAGTGTACACATTTCTAATGTTAAAATTATCATGTTAAGTAGCATGTAAGGCTATTATTTATAAAATGACAAAACAATCGGTTTTCTCTCTCGTTTTATAAATTTATTTCATATTTTTGTTAAGATTAATTTATATTTTCCAGAAGCCCTTCCTGAATTTATAAAATAGAATATAATATTTATCTTTCACAAATGTACAAAATATAACATGTTTCAAAATATTATGCTTCATCTGACTAGAGTACAGAGTAAACGTAAAACGAGTTTCCATGTTTACATATTATTTTAAAGCATGTTATGCAAGCTTGGTTTATATTCTAATGTACAAACATCTCATGCAATGCTAAATTTATCTTCCTTTTCAATAAATAAGGCATGTTTTTCTAAATCCCTGTTTTTATCATTTTGTGCATAGATATACATATAAAATATGAATAGTTTTTTTAGTATGCTAGGTTAAAAATTAAATTAACATTTTAGAATAGTTTTACAATAATTTGAAGTATATTGCGACCAGCAACTTAGGGTTGGACAAAAGCCAATGCGGTGCGGCACCGTTTTTTAATCTTAAAAAAATGATAATACTTATCAACAGATTACCTACCCACATAAATTATAACTGTAAACGCAGTTTTAATTTTTAATGCAATGTACTGCTGTTTAGAGAATTAGTCTGATGAACCATATTTCGTGTCTGATGAACCATATTACTGCGGCAGCATCCGCTTTTTACAATTAGGTAGCCTGAAAGTAGCTTGCTTTACCATAATAAAGACAAATATAATGCGAAACGCAAATTACCATCTTTTGGATTTGATAACTTGGAATTTGTATCGAGGTGCAATGCGATAAAATGACGAAGGACAAATTTGTTGGAGGGGGAGGGGGGACATGTGCCAAATAATGTCCGGAAACTGGCTACCAAGCAACTGGAGGCAAGTTGAAGTGTGACAATTTTCAGTTTGAATTTTGTCCGAGAGACGATCGGAAAAGTATTTTTTCTTTATAACGTTTAAAATATATATTTTTGCACAAATTAAAGTATAATGCTATGTATTTAGGACACTAGGTGCCTCTTTTAAGTGGCCCATTTTCGGAACTTAAATACAGTTTCAAGTTGAAAGCTGATTTTGACCAATATCAAACCACTGAAGTAAATTTGCATTTACCTTCAATAATTGCATTTTTAATATAGGTTTTAGGCCTATAAATTAAAAGAGTTTTGAAAAAGTTTATGTGCCTTTTTGACACAGTATCAAGCGTTCTAAATGCAAAAGCTCAGAAATCACCCCAAATGAAAGGTACCTGCTCTCTTGCACCGTGCGAACGGCCGGTCCATAAAGTAATGCGGTGTGAGGATTCCATACAAGATACACCCGCATGCGTATATTGCGCAGACATATTATGGCACCGGCATGGCATGCCACATTATTATTACACTATTTACGTCTACGTATCAAAGTTCTCAATTAATGTAAATGTTCCATTGTAAATGCATAATGATTTTGTCTCTGACATACTCTCACATATCTGACGTTCGAATTTTTATCGTTATCCAATAAGTGGTTGGCTTTATGTGGACTTGAGATAAAGAAATGAAAAAGAAGCAAATGGCGAGGCAGTAAGCCCCATCACATTGGCTCTGTGATAAGTTGATTTCTAAATACAAAGAAATTCCAAAGATACTACCGTGACAGGGATGAAAACCATTGACAGTTATGATATTGTGTAAAAATTGAAAAAAAAAATTAGGTTAGTTTTTGAAACATTGACAAAATTACGAGTGGGTTTGAAAATGATTATGGCGTCCTTCTAAAATGAATTAAAACAGTAAAGCGTGCTTAAAATTACCAGAAAACTCTTTTTGGAAGAATAAATTATGATACATTAAGTAGGTGCTTAGGAAACGAATGAAGCCGTAGATTAACTAGGTGAATAAGGAAAGAATGGGAAAGATGTCAAAGTGTTAGAAAATGATCACGGAACACAATTATTATAATGGTAAAGAAATAAACAAACAAAAAAAAATACCAGACTGGGCATTCAGTTGCTATTGTGTCACAAATGAAAATATTTTTCGGACCTCCAATAATCGCCAAAACAAATCGTTGATTTTATGAATAATTGCACCCTTTCTCACTAAGTTATAATCTGTAGAAAGTAAGAAATATGTTTTTTTGTTCTTCTCGTGAGTTTATTTGATTTCTGTCCCACTATACCTGAAAGGGTTAACAAGAAATAGTGGTCCTCATCAAGGCTGTATGTCATATTAATATAGGTATTTAAAAATAATAAGCGTGTGAAACTAACAAGTAAGGTTGTAATAGATTTAGTTTCTGGTTCTGTCCGCAGTGGGCGAGGTGGCGGGAGTGGCGGGCGCGACCCGTAAATGGTGGGTGGTACTGTTCAATGAAAGTTTACAGCACGTTATAAAGTTCCCCCCCTGTCCTGTCACCTTCGCTCTGAGTGTCACCACCCAGCAAATGAATCTATTTTTGCTGTATTAAACAATTAATCATGGCAAACGATCATAGGCATAACCGAATTCACGGAGCGTTGTTCTGTTCGGATACTTACGCCTCAATAACTCAGATCGTATTGAAATTGTTTATTTACAAATCTTGCGAAATGTAATGTTCTTCCTAAAATAGATAAAATTCAGACATGTTTTCCAAAAATTAAGAAAGATCTACAGATATTGAGTTTTTTAAAAGCAACCATTTAATTTTTCGTGAATGCGAGTTCCGTTTCTCTTGATGTACTTTTTTGCATTTCTTACATTAGCTCCACGTAGGACGCCCAAAAAATAATTTTCCTCCGGGACTATGTCATCTTTGGTGATGGTAGAGGATCTTTTTAGGAAAGGAAGTACGGGAAGTTTTAGGAAGAAAAAAGGTGTGAGGGGTCGGTAGAAATCGGGGGGTCAATAATGATGGACGGATGAATCCATCCCTCCCACTGCGGTACAAGCCAATGTTCCGAGAGAGTCCTGCTGAAGAAGTTAAATAGTCTTCCTTAGCCAGTCTCTCCCGATCCAGCCTGCTACCTAGTTGGTGGGCAGACGCGTCCGCCGCCAAAAGTCTCACCTAATGAACGCGGGCATCTCTGGTAAGTCACCAAACGTAGCGAACCACTTGGGTGACATACGGCAAATTTACGGCTTTTAATGACAAATATTTGCTTAATTTGAGCCTTAGTGTGAATTGCCCGAATTATATTAATTAAATATTTAATAGAAAAATCTATCTTACAAACGTAGCGAACCACTTGGGTGACATACGGCAAATTTACGGCTTTTAATGACAAATATTTGCTTAATTTGAGCCTTAGTGTGAATTGCCCGAATTATATTAATTAAATATTTAATAGAAAAATCTATCTTAAATTGTTGAATTGAATTGAATCAAATTAATGCTCTAAATCAGTTAGCATTAGCTATAACGAAAAACTACTAAATTCAAAGATTTCATTACATCATTTTATTACACGACTCTTTAGATTCTGAAATCAGATATTTGTTTTATAACAAATTTCTACGTGGATCCCTTCATATAAAAAAATTAATTTACCCTGAAAGTGTTAACGGAACGCGCTCAATTTTTACGAAAAATGGTAAAACATTAAAAAAGCTTTTTTATGTCGATTTAATGGATCTAATTTTAGCACTTTTCAATATTTGATTATAATTTATATTATTTTAATGTCAATTAATGTGGGTTTTAATATTTTCTCGCTTGTACATAGATTCCAGACAAGCAAACTACAAATTATATGTATATTTACCTATCTATATATATTATATTTTCAAAGTGTTATTCATGTTAATAAAAAAAACACAATTATGTACTTTCTATAAAAGAATTTATTTTTTGTAATCCATTACTTCATCATTTTAATCATTTTAACAAAAAACTTTTTTTGTGATATGTTAACTAATCATGTTTGGCTGAAAGGCGTTCATAGTCAATTTTCATGTGGACCTTGTGTACTTTATTCAAAACATTATAATATATTTTATCATGTAAAATTTAATTTTGTTTACATAGAAATATAGGTTATTTTGGATTAATTAATTTTTATCCGCTCGATTTTCATAAAACTTCCATAAAAGTTATGTTATTTAATAACATAAACGGCTTGTGCGTGTGTAAACAAAAATCCATTGAACAACCTCATAAAGATACTACCTGTCAATAGGGTGAAAATAATAAAGGCGCACATAACTTTCTATATAACCTTGTTTAGGTTACACAGGAAAGAGCAATGCAAAACGGTGAATTTCAGTAATTATATCTTAAATAATTTTCTCTTTTTGGCATTAATTTTTATCATTCCCTTTTGCGCAAATATTTTTATTCAACGGTACACTCCTCTCAAATTAAGTAAATCCCATAAATATATTTGTATTCAAACTCTGTATATTTTAATGCACCAAAAAGGAGTGGTAAATATATATAAGTTAAGCAAATATTCTGGAGATGTATTGATTTGTGTAACTTATCTACTTATTTATTTTATATCTAAAATATATTTGTATTGTGTTTTTCGTTAATAAAGTGCGGATACATTACATTGAACAATATTATGATAGCTTACGCGTAAATATTAAAAAAGAAACCTCAATTCTGACTAACATTGATTTATAAATTTTTGAAATCAGCGCTGTGACGAACGTTTAAGTCAATTTGCGATTTATTAGACTGAAAAACAATCAAAAACGATGAAACATATTATTTCAGAAAAAAATATATAGTTTATTAGACATTAATTTTTTTTCTGATCCATTATTTTATTTTTAAATTAAATGTGATCCGTACTTTATTTATATTTTTAGTCTAGAATGTAATACACATTAGTGAACCAACATTAAATTTAACGTATTATTTAGATTTAAACATTTTTCTTGCTATTTGACCTAAATTTTGTGTGGTATGATTTTAGATTTTCACGTATTATCGTGATTTATTTCTGGGGTACAAAGCCGTGTAATTTTGTGTGTTTTTATCTGATCAAGCGTACCGTTCTAATTTGCAATATCATGTATACAATGATTTCGTAATACCGACATTTTCAATCTTAGAGTTTACGTAATAAAGATATGTAATTTGGATATGAGGTACAGCAGAAGTTGTAAAAAATTACACTGCAAATAAAGGAGATGTAAAAAAAAATAAAGTCAAAATATATTGAAAAAAAAAATTCTTTCACATTCATGGAAAATGTATCTTTTTGTTGCAACGGGGTCGATATTAATCTGAAATTTGTACGATCTCTGATGTTCCAAAATTTGTACGATCTCTGATGTTTCAAAATTCATTCAAATAAATTGATACAAAGATACCATCTACACCCTCGTGATTGATTGTTGTTCTATCAATCAAGGGTTTACAATTTTGCTACAAAAATATGTAAATAGCTACCCTGTCAAAGTTGCAAAACGTAACTCTCTTTTTATTAATAACTGATAATGTTAATCTATTCCCCACATCTTTAAAATTTAGCTATATTATAAAATCTCTCTTGGTGTTATTTTTGACAAGTAACGTAACACTGACTTGAAACATCGGATATCGTTATATCAAAAATAACACCCAGATAAACATGACCAAAAAATTCTTCAAAGCTTTTAAAAAGCGTTTTTGGTTTCATGCGAAATTTACGCAAATGAACAAGTTTGAAAATCACAAAGGCGAATCAATCTCACACCATCTAAAGTTTGGCTTTATTTTGAAAAATCGTGATGATTTAAATCATGCGAATTTAATTACATAGTTTGTATAAGTATGCATAAAGAAATTATTATAATAAAGTACAGGTACCTACGTGTGTAAATGTCTTTTATTTATTATTATATAGTTTGGGGGGAGGGAATGGGTAACGCTGTCCCTGGAACCATTTATTGGATAACCAACACCTCTGCCATAGGTCACCTCAAGTGTTTCGCTACGTTTGGTGACAAAGCAGGGGTGCCCGGGTTCTTGAGGTGAGGTTTGTCTGGGTTGCCACAACGGATGACCTGAACGCACCGAACCCCAGATTCCTCATATCTCTTTCCTTCCAGAACTTCCTCTCCTTCCTTTCCTTAAAAACACCCTCACCTACCGTTCCCAAAGATGACATAGACCCTGATGGTAATTATTTTTCTCGGGGTCTCCTGTGTGTTTAAAAAGTAAAAAGTAAAAAGAAGAAATGTATCTTCCACTGTCCATTAGTGCAGGTGTTTTTCAAAACCGTTTGCTGAGCTTAGCTGGTATAAGATAAGTAAGTATGATGGTACTAAAATAACAAACCGCTGGTTAATAAGGATCGCTCAAATTTCAAAAAGGGAGCGATAATCACTGAAACACCCCAACTAGCATAACTCAAAATAACATTGGTAATTATAGTTGATACTGAGCACGGCTTTTAGAGAGTATGCAACACACCGCTTGCCGCACTAATTCTTCGATCAAGACGGAAAAATTGATCGAAGAATACAGCTCTCTACAGCTCAGTTATAAGGAAAGCCGAGCTCAGTATCAAGAAAAAGATGGCAGTGTTCAAAACGTTATATCGCTCGACGCTTACTTACGGCCACCAGATATGGTTGCTAAGCAAACGAACACGCTCTAGAATGAGGTACTTGAGAGGGCAGGGGTTACAAAATGGGATCATATAAGAAACTCGACAATTCGAGACGATCTAAACATTGAACCACTGCTACTCTTCATGGAAAAATCGCAACTGAGGTGGCTTGGGCACTAAAAATGTCAGATGACCGAATTCCGAGGAAAATACTAAGTGCAATTACAGAGTAGTTGTTCAATGGGCCGCCCAAGAGACAGCTGGGCGAGGCAACTGCAGAAACTATGTGAGGAGAGGATGGGACTGCCATGGACGGAGGCCGAACAGTCAGCACAAGACAAGGACGTATGGAGGAGCCTTGCCGATGCAGTGGGTCCCCGACCGGAATAGGATAAGGGGATAAAGACGGTGATGATGAATTAAACCCAACTCAAACTAAACATTTATACAAGTACACCAAATACAATAGAAAGATTATTTTTGTCGAGTGTAAAGTAAGCTTGTTCACTGTTAAAAAATCACAAATGCAAGTTAATTGCGCTTTCCTTGAACGTGCGATCAAATATCTTGATTTTTGAAGTGAAAACTCCTTTATTACCAGTTTCATTTAAAACTCGATGAAACGGAAGCGAGCGACATTAAAAAGATACAAAAACAATACATACATTTATCAGTTTTAGCCTGCGAAAGAATGAGACAGAAATAAAATATTTATTTATTTCACGGGTTCCAAAATAATACGATTAGTCCTTTGGTCTAGGGTATAAAGCCCCTGAAGAATCTTAGCGGCCAGACATTCAGCCGACCAAGGATCGACCAACCAAAAAAAAAATGAAAATCAATATACAATCTTCAAACAACTGCAAAATGAACAGGCAAGGATATCACAAAAGAAAAGACATCGAGCGATTATTTTAAATGAATAAATAAAGAAATAACACAAATTAATCAAATAAAATTTATTTGCCACGCCGGGATTCGATCCCGCGACCTTCAGCGCGAGTCTTACCGCTGGACTACGGCAGCCGTAGTGGCTAAAAAAAATCATTTTGTTTTGGCCTATTTCAGCATATCGCTTGCCATACATTTCCAATGTTTTAACCTCCGCCAGCCGCCTACCAATAATAACCAGATCGAAACCTGCGTTTAAAAAGCATTCAATGTAATGGAAGCTGAACGGTGATGGTCGCAGAATACTTTTTTATATGATCCTTCACACAGGAGTCCCAATAATCTGAAACGTTTCCATGACAGTTGATCCTCGACTGTTGGCCCTCCGGCATACTTACACAGTATGCATCGGGTTTAGGGAAAATACGGTGTAACTGGTATCCGAACAACTCATAATCATATAGTCCAACACTCCTTTGAAAAGAAGGTGGTGACAAAAAAATATCGTTATGTAGATTACGTTAGGCTAGGTTATAGGCAATTTTTTTTTTTCATAACTTTAATGACTTTATAAGGGGTTTTGAAATGCCACTTTGCTGAGTTGTCGTGGAACTGGTATACATACTTACAAAAAATATAACCAAGAGTCCGCGAAGGGATGTGCAGAAAGGATGTACCGCCGAATAACAAGAGCTTAAAACATGTTTTCATTCAAATGCTTCAAGAGCTTAAAACACGTTTTCATTCAAATGCAACAAGGAAAAAACTATTATCTATATACTATATATTATATATTTATATGCATGTGTGCAGGTACATGTATTTTTATGGATGTGTATGTATGTGTATGTTTATATATGTATATATTTATATATTTTTTATATTCCTCTAATATATTTAAATACTTTTTTTTTTGCTCTTCTAAATAACCAATGTAAAATAAATATTAAAATTTGAAAAAAAAAAATTCATGTAAAACTTTCTATTACAACACATAAATACTTGTCATACATAAACATAAATAAACACGTAAACACCTCAGCACAGGTTTTCCTAGTGAGGTGTTCACGAAACATACAACAATACCTATCCACAGTTTCACCTTCACAAACCTACCTTACACCCAACAATAAAATTACAAAATATATTATGTAAAAATGTTTTCGAAATTGATCTATAGGTAAATACTGTAATATATAGAAATAAATAAATAAATATAGGTACTGTACATACCAACGTATAAGTACAAAAATCTGCACTCTCAATAAATTCGATTGATTTTTGAAATTTTTGGAGTATTTTTAAAGTCGATTTAAGGATTGAAATTAGTAAATAAAGAATTACAATTTCAGGAGGCCAACTATTGGGGAACTATCAACTATAGTTCGTGCTGCAGAGGTAAGAAGTTATTAGTATTAATACATGTTTTCTTTCCAACATTTGATACTTTTGGTAAATAAAGAATCATAATTTCGGGAGGCAAACTGTCGGGGAATAAATTTTCGGGTCACCTTCTGAAACCAGTGGAGGATGGTATACCCAGTTTTAGGTAGCTTTATTGATCAGGGGAAAGCAATAGGAACGAAGACGATTGAGAAACGATTTTATGGACTTTTGATGATGATGGCTTAATTCGCGCCGCAGAGGTAAGAAGTTATTAGTATCGTCGAATACAATGTTTTCTTTCCAACATTGACATACCATTTTGTAAAATGGCAAGATGATACCATTGGCTAAATATAAGCATGATACGTTTTTCTCTGGGCTCAATAAAAACCGTCAGCCCATTTTTGAAACCCGCTATTCAGTTTCAATAAGAAAGCTGATGATACAGTGATTGAATCACAAAGGATGTTCATGGTATCATATATGTTCGCTTAGATAAAAGAGCTAAGATGTAGCGGATGACAACTCTGTTGAATACAATGTTTTCTCGGGTGTTAAAAAGTCATAATTTTGGTACTACGATGAGCACATTTGCATTGTTGATTTCTCTATCTGAGGAAGTGTTTTGCCACTACATTTTTTTCAATTCAATTTAATTTATTCGCTTTAAAAACGTAACAAAATTAAAACTTCAATTCGTTTTTAAAATAGAGAAAATATTAAGATTAAAGCAATTTAAATAATATAAACAATTCAAACAAATTATACAATATAAACAACAATGAACAATTTAAAAATCAATGAAGCATAATCAGACTAACAGCAATAAAGCTTGCTGTCTAAACTGTGCTTCATTGATGCTAAACATGTCGATATTCAAAGTAATTCTATTTAACAACAAGACTGCTCTCCCGACTGCCACAACCATTGGCAAGTTAGTTCTGCAAGCCGGGAGATAAAACAGTCTATGCTGTCGGTGACGGAGATAACCATCGGGAACATAGAAACTAATGCTCTCCATAATAGCCGAGTTTTCGAACCGTCCACGAATCAGTCTGAAGAAATGTATTATAATGAGCACATCCCTTCTGACCCGTAGACGGTTCATACCGAGCGTGGCCAAGAGAAAGTCGGTAGGGTAGAGCCACGGGTAGTAGCCGTACTCCCCCAGGTAAAGAAATCTCAGAAATTTCTTCTGAACCTTCTCCAACGTGAGGGACTACTTCACTTGGTCTGGGCTCCAAACCACCGAACCACTCCACTCTCATATAATTAATGACCATGTATATTTATAATATTAATTAAAAAAAGCAATAAAATGGAAATGTTGTGATCTTGTCTACTTTAAGTATTGAAGGTCTCACTTTTACCAACACTATGAGTTTTTTAATATCTTTTATATGGTTTGTTTTTTTTAGGGTAGGCATAACTTGAGAATGCTTTATAGCCTTTGTGAACTACTGCAAGTTAGTACCAGCCTATCATGAAATGCGACATGAAACTGTACGGAGAAGGAAGAAAAAAAATTGTGTGCTGTTCACACGCGGTAGAAGTGAAACCTTCATAAAACTAAAGTAAACAAGAGTGGGAAGGCTACGAAGCACCGCACTAAAAGGAGACCGATTATTCTGTCTCATTCTTTCGCAGGTTAAATCTTGTAGATGTTTGTGTTTGTCTTTTTTTAGTGTCGCCTTTTCGTTTCATCGAGTTTCAAATCATAACGGTGCTAAAGAAGTTTTCACTTCAAAAAAAAAATGGAAGTTGCATAAATGATATCCCTGAGGCGTATGTGGTGTTAGACCATATGTGTGACCGTATTACATATGTGGAGTTCCAGAAAAAAGTAATAATTAAGATTACGAAAGATCACTTAGAAGGTTTGTATGTTTAGAGCAAATGAACGTTGAAAGGAGTGCCAGGGTAATATCTGAAACCAACGGAATCTTTTAAAGAGTAATTTTAAGAAAACGACCATTGACGAGGGTTATAAAATCATAACTGAAGTGAAAACTTCTTTAGCACCGTTGTGATTTGAAACTCGACGAAACGGAAACGAGCGACACTACAAAGAGACAAACGCATACATTTATAGGATTTAGCGTGCAAGAGAATGAGATAGACTAATCGGTGTAACACTTCGGCCTCGTCTTTGTACGTAAAGTAGGATAGTAGTAGGTAGTAGGATAAAGTGTAAAATGTAAACTTGGTAATAATATAATAATAATTAAACCCTACATTTATCCTACTCCTGATACTCTGCATGCGTATCATTCTCTCGAAGTTTAGTTTTTTGAAGATTTTGCTTCTACCGCGTGTGAACTGCATAAGGGATTTTTTTAAAATTTTATTGTAGTAGAGAAAACTTTAAGTGAAATAATACAAAACTTCACTCTTTATAGAAAGTTCACTTCTTCACTACTTCAGTTATTTTTAAAAAGTAAGGTAATCCATTGCCTTGTTACATCCGTAAATTGGATTCAGCAGTTAATACCATCGTTTATGATTAAATTCATAGTCATCAACTCATACTCCAGCCAATATTATATCAGTCGGATCTTCAGTCATCACCTCGTGATAAAGTTCAGTCAAATCGATTACCCACCTCTTCATAGAATAGAAATAAGATCATTAAAAACGTAACTGTTCCAATTGTGAAAATGAAAATGATGAAACTGTTTTTAGTTCGATTAATCGAAATTTGATTGGTGGACTTTTATTAAATAGATGACGCCATTTTATTTTACGTAAAGCAATGATGTCGAATTTGTCTGTGACAGATAAAACAAATGTCTAAGATAAATACAACAAATTTGTAATCGCAACTCTTTTTTCTGATTCGATGAATACAAAATGGTGTTTTTGGATATGGTAAAAGATATATCTTGATTTTATTCGCACTAATTATGAAGTGTCACAAAAATGTCTCTGACTGGTATCCCAGAGACGACAAGAGAAGTAGAGGACGCTAACAAATAAGATGGGAAGACGACCTAAAACTTGCGGCTGGACATCATTGGAGAAGAGTAGCGAGTGACAGGTCCGTGGAAAATGTTAGAGGAGGCCTATGCCAAGAGGCAAACTGAGCTTCGGGATATATTATAAAAAATAGAACATGCCAAAATTCACACCTAACAGAAGTTCAGAATAAAAAGGCTTATTATATTATTGTTATTATTATTAATTATGAAGTAAGTCAATGCACAAGCAAAGATTTATATGTTACTGCTTTCATATGTGAAAAAGTGATCGCGCTTTGTCAATTTTATTTAGCGTCATAAAAATGAAATTCAGATAAAGGCAGGGTCATTTTGTCTTCAAAATGATAAAAAAATATGTATAAATCATTTAAATCATTATAAAATAATCCAAATATGTTTATAATGTTATAAAATGATTGCCACCACCAAAGTATTTTTTTCGCGTGACAATCCTTAGTGGGAATTGACGCTATCTCAAATTAGCTCACAATCCAGGAAATTCTTCTGGAAGCATTTCTTTTTACTTTATCCATTTATTAAATTTTATTTTGCTTTCAAAAAAATCCTAAGATCATAATTTATTTGCATATTACTATGAAAAAAAAGTGATAATGGCAAAGTCTTTACAATAAAAAATTACAGTTGAAATTTACTAGATAAAAAAGTTCTCCTTAAAAAAACCAAAGAATCACATAGGACCACATGTACACTTGGCAGCCCTACAACCGGAGGTTAGTGATTTCTTGTTGACATACCTTAAAACCTTTAATCATGCACAGCACATCGAAAGATGACAGTAAGTATCAGGTACGTTCCATAAAAATCCTGAATCTGATGTTTCGTCATGTTATTAAAATTAAAGCGAAGATACCTACATATTTTTTGGCCCTTCAAGGACCCCATAACCTTCAATGTAACACGTGACATCCGTGAACAAATTATCATAATACGTAATACGTGGAATTCACAAACAAAACGTGCCTACATAATATCCTTTGGTTCGGAGGTTGTTTGTAGATAACTATGTCTAGGTCTAGTCTTTCTTTAATATAATTTCCCGACAATAGACGTTAACAGCATGACCTGAAAGCAAAACAAAAAAACCGAATATTGATACCATCTTGTTTGGAGTTTTCGTGGTTACGTTATTTTAAAATGTTAACTACCTGTTGATTGATAAAATCATTTTATAAAATAACATTTATATTCTTGAGGCGTGTGTCTACTAAAACCATGTAGGTACAACTGAATTTCGGTAGAGGATATCCAAAAACAATGCAAGGTCGATGTTGGTGTAATGGACAAGATTACAAAAGGGACGCAAATGGTCGGGGCATGTGGAGCAATGTATTGAGAAATGAGTATCAGGAGAATATTCTTTGTCCATTTGGATGGAATGTAAAGTCAGGGAAGTCCCAAAAAGACATGATACATTCAGGTGAATAAAATAATTGTGTCGGATCGTGCAAGAGTTGGAATATTAAATACTTTTTTTATTGTAGAGATTCAAGATAAGCTAAAATCTGAAATATGAATAAGATCATATCACATATTTGTTCAAAGTTTTTCAATGTATATGTAAGAAAAAAGATGACGAAAGAAGAATGTTGTTACAATCACGAAGCAACAATTATTTGTATAAAAAGCGGTCAAGAAGAAATGCAAGACCCAAGAAATGTAAGACTAAAAAAGTTTTTGTAACCAAGGAAATTTTGTTAGTGTACGGGAACTCAAATGAGCTCTCATCCAATTGAATAATTACTGAAGTTATAACATTCAAGAATAATAGTAGATAGATGAACCGAGAAATTAAACAAAAAACAGATTAGCCAATAGCTCATTACAAAACTAATAACAACAATAACTTTCATGGATATTTAAATAAAATTCACAAAGTAGTGTATTAAGTTAGTAATGTAGAGTAATAAGTGAATACAGTTTAAGAAAAGAAACAAGTAGAACAGAAACAAAAAGCAATAACAAATAATCAAATGTAAAGGGCATGGTCTTGAGTGAGCTCGGACCCAGGGCTCACTCGGGAGTGGCGCTTGGCGCTAGAAGGCTGCGTTTGCCACCGTGTTGTCGGGAGCCATTAGCTCCAGCGAACCGGTGAAATAATACTCCCTCAAACTCGACTTATCGACCCCATCACTGGCTTCGACTTGCGAGTATACGCACCCAGCCTGAGTTACTCCAAAATATTCCTTTTGATCATATTGCCCTTCAAATTAATACATCGTTTTATACATTATACAATACATTAATACACGGATAGAGGGTACCACGAAAAGTTCAATGAGAACTGGAATGCTCCCTACAAAGAACGAAACTATTTGCTTGAGTATCGCGGCGGACGCACAATGGAGAATGGAGCCGGCCGGGCCAGTGAGGACTCCGCGATAAATGGATGCTCAGATTAAATCGTGGCCGTGTACGTGTACGTAATTGACAATTATCTACGTTTGTCGGGATCGTCGGGAACCATTATTCTTATTGAGTACTCAGCCCCAGTGGCCAGTACTGACCAGTGCTATTTTGCCCATGGGCTCGAAAACTCGTGTGATATCTTAGACTCACAAGAACATTTTTATTGACTCCGACTTAACTAACCCCATTCATTGTTACCTCACAAGGTCGTGTTTGGCTCAATTTGAATTGTATAAATATGAAACAAAAGATTACCAATTTCTATCGATATATTAAAAAGATTATCGTCACCAGAAAAGAGTCGGATAAACCAAAGAAAACAAAATGGAATTTGCTCAAATAAACTAATCGAAACTCGACAAACAGATTCAAAAGTTTTGAACGTCTATAAATAAAATAATCAGTTAAATTCGTACATAAAAATGGATACAATCGATGAAGTAATTGTCGAGGCCAGGTATTTCGACGCCCTGGATTATGTGGTGTTCGGTGCAATGTTGTTTGTGTCTGCGATGATCGGTGTTTACTTCGCCTTCTTTGCTAAGCAGAAACAGAACACCACGCAGGAGTACCTGATGGGAGGCAAAACAATGGGCATTTTCCCCATATCGATGTCGCTCATCGCCAGGTTAGTCGCTTTTAACAGTTTAGTTGATGTGGATTTCCATTTAGCGGGTGAGAAACATTAGTTATATTTATGGAATCGGCATTATATATAGGCCTTACGTCAAAATCTCCTAATAGGCCACTACCATCACTTTTTTTTAAATTTTCCGGTTTGTGCAAATATTTTAAGACATTCAATTTTTTTTATTGTATTTTTGAAACCCTAGCAATTTTTCGAAAATTTCAATCCAAAAAAAAGGACCATTTTTATAAACCGGAAAGACGGGACATAATTTATAAAGTACCTGTAACGAAGTTCGCAGTCAATAAAGCAAGTAAATTTTGTGCTACTTCCACACTAAAGCCAATCTTCCAATTCTGAACTTAGAACTCCAAAATGGCGGACTTCGAACAGCAGATTAGGTGCTGTATCTTATTAGTTGCCTACAATTGTGTAGGCGATGCTTCGGTTTCCATAATATTGATTTCGATTCATAAAGCTAAAAAAATTTAAATTTTAAACGATTTTTAACCGCTACAATAATATTTTTTACGACTCTCCCGTAATAATATTGCATAGACTGATGTTTTGGACCAAATCGTCCAAAGTTTGCAGTTGGAAGATGGCCCCAGTGTGGCCGTACCATTACTGTCAAATTCGAAAATTCGCCGGATATCGAAGAGTTGCAATATTTAAAAAAAGCAATGTGGAATTTTACAAAATTATTTGAGACGGAACATTTTCATGTAGTGGCGTCACGAGCCCAAAAAACGGATTTATTTAATTAAAAAAAAAAAAAAAATCCGTAACATTTTCGTAATCTTAGTAGAAAAACCTATCCACACGATTTTTTTCAAGTCATTGTGTAATCTATGCAAGTGGCCTATTAGTTCAAATATGTAATGCAATGCATTGAATTAAGAAATTCCTTTATGTTTCCATTGAAATGAAAATCGATTCATTGAATAATTTCTACCCAATTATTATTATTATATATCGTTACAAATACTTGGAGCAGGTGGATGAGTTTGTGTATTTGGGAAGTATGTTTACGAGAGATGGGAAGACTGATAGAGATATCGAAAGAAGGGTAAATGCCGGTAACTCCATTAATGGAGGACTGAACGCCGTTGGCGCCAACAAAAAGCTGTCAAAAGAACCAAAGCTAGCAGTCCATAATGGAGTGCTGGTACCTACCCTGATGTATGGCAGTGAGGCATAGAACTGACAGAGAAAGGATGAAAGTAGACTGAATGCTGTAGAAATGAGATCCCTGAGACGTATGTGTGGTAAAACCATGCATGATCGTGTGAGAAATGTGGAGATCCGCAAAGAATGCAAGGTTGATATTAGCGTAATTAATAAGACTAAGAAAGGGACGCTCAGATGGTTTGGGCATGTAGAGCGAATGAATTAGGAAAGGAGTGTAAGAGGAATATATGACGCAAATGTGAATGGTAGACGAAGTCGGGGACGCCCGAGGAAGACATGGCACGACCAAGTGAATCAGATACTTGAGCCGAGCGATGTCAAGAGTCAGAATAATAGAAGAGCATGTATGAGACGATGTATGAATGTGAACGAAGCAAGGAGTGTGTGCCAAGATCGAGTTGTTTGGCGGTCCGTCCTCTCTGCCTACCCCTGCGGGGAAACGGCGTGATGTTTAGTTAGTTTTTTAGTTTAATCTTACATACGTAAATGAATATAATAATACTTAATTAGCTCAGGCTTTTCCTTTGTGGGATTTTTTGTTTAGGCTTTTTTGCATATCTTGTGTTTTTTTTTATTTTCATTTTAAAAGTTTCAATGTGTCATAAACTTTCAATAAGACTCGTCAGTGAGACAACGTTTTCTAAGAATTAATGACAAACAGTTCGCTAAAGGTTTCATGAAGTGCAGATTTTTCGAGGTGATTTTTGCAGGAAAGCCTACTTAGTAATTGTTTTATTTTTGAAAATTTCTCTGCACTTAACTAAGTTCGAATTAAACCTACTAATAAATTGATGTTTCTAATAATTCGCTCTGTCAAGGTGGTTTTGGGATTTTGGTTTTAACTGCTAAGTATGTATAATAAAGCATTATTGAAAAATTACTATATGCTTTTAGATTCGTACTTAATAGGATAATATTTCCGGTACCTTAGAGCGAATTAGTAAATTGTTGTTAGCTGATTGTACGTATGCCTGAAATGAATTGACTAATGTCTAGACTCAGAAGATAATGACTTCGTTTGGGATTCTTTAGTCAGTTTGACAAGAATAAATAATGTAGCAATGCGTTCAATATAATCATTATAAATGAAATAGAGGTACACGGAAATGAGAAGAAAAACCTTAATTTAATGAAAAACTTCCTCGGCTTTCAACTCTTTATATTATGCTTAGTTCACACAGAGCAATATATCTGCGAGCAGATATCTGTTGATTCGCGAGCGCTTATCTTTTGTCCTTTCACACGAGGCTATCAAATATTTCTTCCAGTGGTAGGAGAGGGGGTCAGTCGAATTAGGGAGCGGCAATGGAACGCATATCTTTTTTACTGAAATCTGTCAACTTGACATCTGTCATCCACGGGTCTAGGCAGCTCCGTAATTACAATGACCCCCTCTCCTGTTTTAGTCGGAGAAGGGGAGAGTTATCTTCTGGGATATCGCGTCTGGAGCGGTTACGTCTGAGATGTGTATTGTCTATGATTGATCTGCGCTTAAAAACGCTTAGGTGTGAACGGTCTGAAGGGATTGTATGGAGAGCGTTATTTGGCGTGCTATGATCTTTTATATTTGATAGCTGAGTGTGAACCAGCTCTTAAGATTAATTTATTACGAGAGCAAAAATTGTAATTTTGTGTGTAAGTTCTGCCATCCAACGATTTGACTTCTTTGATTTTTTTTAATACTCTTTTACCTCAACTCTTTTTGCCCATCAGACTAAACAAACCGATAAAACTAATTAGAAATATTATTTATTATTTGAGAAAAGTTATTACATAACTTTGGATTTAATAATTTACTTTTCCGTTGCATGTATGCGAGATTTTTCCTAATTTTTTGCCTGTGATGCTTGCCTTTCAAAAGTACCTAAAATGTGTGCCCCTCGTTTGATGGAATTGTCTGATTTTGTCGTAGTTCTTCGCTTGATAATCTTTCTTATCTGGAGAATTTTATTAATAATTATTGTCTTAAACTTCCATCGACGCCCCTCTTGAGTTACTATGATTCTATGTCACCAGTTGTTTAAGGAGCACAAGCTTTTTTAATTGTGATTTCAATGGTAAAAAACCTAATTAGAAAGAAAAAAATTGCAAAGAAGATTTAATTGAAAAAACTCAATTTGTGGATTTTAACGATTGTGGAAATATGTAGGTATATCAAAACTGTATATCATAATATTGTAATATTTTACTATTTTTTGTTGTAATTTGCTACTTGCTTTTGCATTAATGTATGTGTTTGGTGTATTGTGCGAATTACTGTTTAATGTGCGAAAAAAATTGTTTTTTTGAATGCAAATTAAAAAAATATGCGAATGTTAAAAAATTATTTGCAGTTGAACCATTATTAAAATGATAACTACAAAACAATAGTATAATCCATCTTTGTACACAATCTCATTGCAACGTAGTGTTTCGACTATATTATCTTGATTGTTTACTCTTTGCCATGTTGTCTTTCATGCATAACTTTTACTGAATGTGTATAACCGTCTGCATTTCAGGGTATTCTCTTTTTATTTATTCTCGAAAAAAATTAAGATAATTTTTCGATAATGAAGGTATTTTTATTTTATTTTTATGCCTACAAAAAAAAATTCTACAACGATTTAAAATGTCATATTCACTTTGCCGCCAAAATGTCATGCAGGTTTTTATTATTTTATTCTGCGGCGCTGACGTCACGCCGGGCCACATGACAATCGTCTTACCAGCAAATGGCATTTTCTAAGTCATAATGACGTTGTAACGAGTTGGAACCGATTCGGAATATGCGGTTATTTCAAATGAATAATTAATTATGAATGAAATATTGAAATTACACATTTTTAGTATGATGACCAGAATCAGAAAATAAACTTGCAATCTTCCGTACATTTTGACGGTATTCATAGTTTGTAGAAATACTCCTTTCGGAAATCGAATCATTACATCATCATTAACAATATATATATACATACATGCTTCCGATGAAACCTTGCTAATCATTATATTGTCATTAATAACATATATGTAAATACACACTTCCGGTGAAACCTTGCGAAACGTCACTGAGAAACAGCCATTTGTTTAATTTAAGTCGGTCTCCAGCGACCAAAGGTTTTCAAAACATCGGACAAAAGCAAAAACATTAGATGGGCCACAACGTTTTTTATCTTCCATCAGCCAGAGAAAACAAAAACATTGTGGCGTGCCCCAATGTTCCACGTTCGCACGAACATTTTGTTCAATGTTTGTGGTAATAATGTCGCTGGAGACTCGGCTATATGCCTACATATTGTTTTTACTGACGAACATGCGAGCATTCTAATTTTATTCTTGATAGAATTATTTGCGATGCGATTTTGACCTAAATTCTTTAAAAAATGTGTGAAGAAAAAAATCAGAAAAGCTTGCTCTAATAAAACTTTAGATTCCGCCTTTGATTTTTATGAATGGAGACTCTCTAATGGCATAAAATAATTTTCTGTTTTCTGCTTTGACTTTCAATTAGGTTATCTAAATAATCAATATCTAAATAATCAAATAATATCTAAATAATCATTTCTATTATTGCATATATTTGTGTATTCTTATATTTATCTACAATGTAGATGTACGTTCAATGTATGTTCCCCTGTCACCTGTAAATTTTGTAATTACAACATAAACCGAATTATTATTTCTATGCCACCTGCAATTTAAAATCTTTCTCTTTTCTTGTAATCATTATTTATACTTAAATTTATCTCTATAATACCATTCATATGATGTTTATTTCTTCAAGTTTATCTTTTTTTTTAAACTACTGTGTCTCTGTATTGTTCACTTAAAATTAATTTATTTATCAACAAGGGCAAATATTTTGTGTAACTGAAAATTCAAAAAGTTTTTTAAATTAATAGAAAAGTTTTGGGTGTGTTATCTTTTTTGAAAACATCTAACTATTTGATTTTTAAATTGTTTGAAATTAACCTATTTCCTGACATCCTATCAAACCACAACTCGGCAGACTGACTCGTTGTCGCCGCAACTAAAGTCTCGCGTATGCGAGCGCCCTGATATGTGTAGGAATACAAATCGAATACTTCCTTGATTGCGCCGAACAACCTTCACTACATGCTTTTAGTATTTTGACAGTATTTCACTAACATTATAGTCTGTATCTACATTTTTCTTTAAACATTCGGCATTTCTAAAAAAAAAAACAATTTTGTTTCAAAGGTACTGGGTGTGCGACGTATCAAAAAAGTATTTCTTTATTTTTAAACAAGTGTAACACCCACCTAAAATTGACGATTTCCGTAAATCTAATATGTAGCAAGTAATATTTGTATAGCGCTTTTGAGGTGATTTCTCCAAAAAAACATCGCTATATCTCTCTCCGATGGCGCTACAGCCCATATCGAGCCTTGGCCTCCCGCAACATTCGCCTCCAACTCCTCCTGTCCTCAGCAGCTGACTTCCAGTTTGTTATCTGGAGAAGCTGGGCTGCATCCCCTCTTACCTCATCTTCCCACCCCAGTCTGGGTCTTCCCACTTTTCTCTTTCCACCTGGGTGTCCAGTCAAAATTCTTTTTGGGACGCGTGTATCCGTCATTCTCTGTACATGTCCAGCCCATCTCAACCTGAGGAGTCGCATGTGGGCTAAGATGTTAGGGGCCTGATATATATCGTACAGTTCTTTGTTGTGCCGGATGCGCCACTGTTCCCCCTCTTTCGCGGGTCCACATATTTTTCTCAGCACTTTTCTTTCACAAGTATCTAGCATTTCAGCCATCTTTACCGTCAGTATCAGCGCCTGTGAGTACAGTTCAAACTATGGTCTCGTATATGGTTATTTTGGTTTTTCTGTGGACGCTACGTTACTAAAACACTGGGAGCAAAGATAAGTATGTTTTGTTGGCTGCCGTGATTCTCCTTCTGATTTCCGCTGGATCCTCATTGTTTTCTGTCAGACTGGAGCCCAGGTAGGTAAAATGGTCGACCTTTTCGTATGAGTAATTGTCTTTAAATTGTGCGGTACTTCTTCTTCTGTGTGAAAGGTTTCTGCTCTGTATCAACATTTTTGTTTTGTCAACATTAACCCGCAGTCCTACATCCCGTGCCGCTGTTTCTAAAGGGTCGCTCCTTTATGGCTGAAATTGTTCTTCCGACGATGTTAATGTCATCCGCGTATCCGACAACTTGACTGCTCTTGAAATAGAAATTGGAGCCAGTGTCTATTAGCGTTTTTCTAATTTCATATTCGAGCACAATGTTGAAGAGGGTGGGAGCCAGGCCATCCCCCTGTTTTAATGCCTGCGAGACTGTGAATTCGTCTGATAATTCTCCATCTATTTTGATCTGACATCTTGAGTCTGACATTGTGGCTTTGATGAGCCTAACCAGTTTAGGTGAAATATCAAAAAATATTTCTTTATTTTTAAACAAGTGGAACACCCACCTAAAATTGACGATTTCCGGAAATCTAACGTAGTAATTAATATTTGTTTAGCGCTTTTGAGGTGATTTCTCACAAAGAACATCGCTTTAAAAATAATCCAATTGTCTCACTTATTACAGATCCGGCAGAAGAGATAGGTACGTATGGAAATCGATTGTATTTTTTTGGCAGTCATGTATACCTTGCCTAAATTAAATATTTAGGCACTTATATATTTTTTTCAAATCAGCACATTTCACAAGTTTCACTTTTTTGTTTTGACTTTTTATAGTATCACGCGACACTATAAGTTTTTTGAAGTGAAAACTTCTTTAGTACCGTTGTGATTTGAAATTCGATGAAACAGAAACGAGCGACAATAAAAAGAGACAAACACGTACCCGTGGTGTTAAGCCAACGAGAAAATAAGAAAGAACCTTACCTAGGTACAGTACGCGTCGCGCAGAATGAAACAGACATTTTATTTAAAAAATTAATTTAATTTAAAAAAATTTCAGTTCGGTTTACGTAAAATACAATAAACATATTGTCATAAATATAAAATTCGTTCTCATAACTGGACACACACAAATAAAACGCTGTTCATTTTATTATATATCAACCCTTTGTTCAATGCTGACTCATTCCTAAGATTATCGCTGTCTTTTGCACTTGCACCATCACTATTTCAAAACTGGGTTAACGTCCATGGATCAACGTTGAATGGACGGATGGCAATCTGTACAGATTGAACTAACGATCAATTGACGCCTTTAATGCACCGGCTAAGGATGTTGCCTAATGGCTCCCGTATCTAGCCTGCAACAGCCACGGTCGCCAAGGAACCGTTAGATTGCTGAGACGATTTTCTTAAAGTTTTACCATTCGCTGTGAGACCTCGCCTAACTTTAAATACATTTAAAGTAAAAATGTTTTCTCTCATTGTGTTTGATTGTATCGTGCAAGTATCCGAACATTTCTGTTGTAGTATGCATGGTGGTCACAGAAGGTGTAGCCGCAACAGGGTGTATAGCAGAGTGGTCAAACTAAAATATATTCCATCTATTTGCCGTCATAAAACTGAGGACGGGGTGTTTATTTGAATTTGAACAATTCGTCAAATTTCAAAGTTACTATTCAAATTCTATTATTATCCAAGTGAAATAATCGGCCTACGATAAACAAAATTCAGAGTGTGCAGTTCACACGCGGTAGAAGTGAAACCTTCAGAAAACTAAAGTAGACAAGAGTGGGAGAGACTAAACAATGCAATTCGTGCAATTTTTGCACGAAGCACTTTTTTATCAATGTGAAGAATGTTTTTTTCCTTATTTTTATAGTCGAATTCCAGTGCACATTTTCCTTTACTTATTATCTTATTAGTATTTGAGCCAAAGAGTCTCTCCCGATCCGGTCCGCCAGGCAACAGGTGGGCAGGCGCATTCGCCGCCATGAACCCGGGCAAACCTTCTAAGTCCCCAAACGTGGCAAACCACCTGGGGTGACCCACGGCAGAGGTATTGGTTATTCAATCAATGGTTCCCGGAGCGGCAGTACCCACACCCACCTCCCAAATGATTTTAAAATTTTTCAAACGGAAATAATTTAATATTTAATAACGGAGGATAGAGTAGTGGTTGCATTTCACCGTTCACGCCAATAACCAAAGCTCAATGCCTAGCGACAAGCAATTTCTCCGGCTTCTCGTAGCGACGATTTTTAGTTCCGTTCGTTTTTTAATTTTTAATTTAAATGATTATTTTATTTTCATATAGGTATTATGAATTTTAAAATATTGAAACCACCCACGGTTTTTAATTCACTAGCGGAATTTAATTACCTTGATATTCCGCGTGCAATTTTTGCACAAGCAAATATCAGAGGGGCGGGCGGTGATGTTTTCCGATCATCCAAATTATTAAATAAACCATGATTAGTTTTTCAACATTTATCTTAAATTACTGGTATAAAAAAATTAAATTCTTTATTTTAGAGTAACGAGGCTGTGTTTTTCATTTAAAGTTGAAAAACCAGGGAAATATATTCGTGCATGAAAGTATCAAGCATTAGCTTTTTGAGTTTGTTTAAAGTTGAGATTTATGGTTTTGTGTTTTATATATACAGTAATATTTTGGTTATCAGTAAACCGCTTTAGCGCTATTGGCCACTATTTTGACACACGTAATATAAACTCGTACACAATTTTAAATACGTCTATAGGAATATAATTTTACAGCCTTTTTATTATTATGCATAGTGCTATCATAATATGAAAGTTATGCGTTTCAGCTACATATCTGGTATATCGCTCCTGGGGCTGCCGGCTGAGATGTATACCTTCGGGACCCAATACTGGATGATTATCTTCTCGGAGAGCCTCGTGTCTGTCACCATGGCCCTGGTGTACCTGCCCGTCTTCTACAAACTGCAAATAACTTCCAGCTACGAGGTAAGTCAAATACCACCTGATAATTACATACTTTATATTATGAAAACTTTCCCGTGACAAAACAGAATTTTCATGCGTTAATGGAAGTTAAACTAACCTATCCTAAACTAACTTAAACTAATGTAATATTTTATTATGTTCTGATTTATCCAGTTAACTAAAATAACACAGCGCTTTACATACTAGGACACAAACACACAAGAAGAAAATAAATAAAAGTTGCACGAAAATAAATAAAAGACCTGTTAACCCGCCGCTACCTGAATTTCTACCGATTTCTTACGTATCTCACAAACAATTGATGTTTTTAAGCTCTTAAAAAAATTTATGTTATTTTTTAAGATAAAACCTAGACACGTTCCACGCTGAAAAACAAATTATACGAAATTCTCTCGATATTATTAAAAACACGTCTGTTTCTATTATTTTACAAGTTATAATTGTGAAAAAATTCACAATGCTTCTTTAAATGATACTTAAGATGCCTTCCACGTGATGATATTCCAAATGATACTTAAGATTCCTTAGAGATTTTTGCTCTATTTTAAACGAGTCATGTTTTATAAAACATTTTCACTATTTTCGCTTCAATTTTATCATTTAAAATATTCGTCCAATATTCGTAATTACATATCTCTCCATCTTCTTCTTTTTGAGCGGGGAAGCGCCGCCTTAACCAGCGGCCGAGAATTCAAATTTCGTCGAAAGATAGTGTTGCAAAGGTACAGGCTTCGATTCCCCAGCAACGGTCAATCGTTACTCGTTACGCGCCATCAACAAACTTTGTCAAAAAATGTTTCATTTTTACTTATTCTTGAATGTCGAACGGTCGAAGAGATGATAATATTGGCAGCCCTGTAAATATTTTCTATGTTCCTAATGTTTTTGAGATTTGTATGGTGTAAATTTGTAATGTCAAATAATATTCGAAATGGCTGGGAGTTCAGGATATATTACACGTCTCAGAGCAGCTGCTTCAGCTTGCTCGATATGATGTATTGTAGCCAAAATCGCTGGTAAATCGGCCATTGTAATACGGAACCTTAAAACGACTTTATAAAAATAGACGATGTCTTTGCGGGTGCGAAAGTGCGCGCGGGAAAACAATAACATTAGATTTTCACACCCAATGCATAGATACGCAAACATCCCAACACTCGCTAGTCGCTACGACTGGTTCGACCCATTCGTTGTTCATGTGGAATGACTTTTGACGTTTGGCGTCTAAGGACGGGTTGTTTCAAAAAATTTGATGGATTCATCAAATATTTGAAGTTGATTTTCACGTTCTGTGTAAGTTCTATTCAAGTTCTGTTATTGCATCGTTATAGGACAGATGCTTCACAAAACTGAAATAATCACAGAACTTGAATAGAATTTACACAGAACGTGAAAATCAACTTCAAATATTTGATGAATCCATCAAATTTTTTGAAACTACCCGTCCTAAGTATGTACCTTCGAAGAGACCAATAACCAGATCGACCAATGCATGTACTTTCGTCGGCGATTGCGAGCGAGCTGGCTTGGAGAATAGCAGCCCAGGGCGGTTCCGATGAGAAAGATTTAGGTTTTATTCTCCAAACCAGCATTTTTAACTTATAACTCAATATCGATTTTATTTCATTCAAAATTTGGTCTTTTGCATAACTACATTCAAGTTAGCAATAAAAATGCTCAAACGCGTGATAATAAAATAGTTATAATTATTTACTTCGAGTAATTTTTTTCATCACGAATAGTTTAAAATAATTAAAAGCAATGCATATCTAATTAAAATAAGTGTGTAAAAATTTAAAATATATTAGTTTATAAGACCGTAAATTAAAAGACAAACTGAAGTATTTTCGCAAAACAAGTGCGCGGATTTTTTAAAATTATTTGAACTAAAAGTAAAATTCTGAAAAGTGGCTTCTAGAAACTTTATTAATTTATGTTACTGTATGCTTATTATACTATTTGAAATGTGTGTTGTACAATACAACATTTTGTTTGAAAATTTAACAAATCTGCAAACGACCAACGGTGTAACCTTAATTTAATAAAAATAAACATATTTTTCAACAAGCATGTTTAAAACATAACTCTACCAGATAAAATAACATCTTTCAACATTATTTTTTTTTTGTAGAAAACTGTCAATTAGTCTAGAATTTATTTTAAATACAAAAAAATTTCCTTGTTGCCATCTTTGAGGATGCTGTGTAGAGGCTCTTTTTAGCGAAAGGAAGGAAAGGAAGTTTTGGGAAAGAAAATAGTATAAAGGATAGGTAAGAATCTGAAGGTCAATGTGTCCAGGAGTTACAAACGTAAGAATCCATCCCTCCCGTTGCGGTGCAAGACGATGGGTCGAGAGAGTCCGGCAGGAGATATCTAGTTAGATCTCCCTCAACCAGTCTCACCCGATCTCACCCGCAACGCAGTAGGTGGGTAAATGCATTCGCCATTAAGACCTAGACCTAGACCTCAAGAATACGAGCATCCCTGAGAAATTAGCGAACCACGAGGGATGACCTGTGGCAAGGGTGTTGATTATCCAATAAATGGTTCCCGGGTACTCATACCCGCCGCCCAAATTTAAAACCGTTATAATTATTCATATTTCACATTCGCTAACTTGTACGTCATAAAAAAACCAACGGCAAAAATTTAAAGCCCAACGTTTTAATGAAAATATTAATATATATTATTTTTTAATTCTTATAGCTTCATCCGTGTGGGTCGCTCTTTCAAAATATTTAATCCACCTCTGGTATAATTAAATTTGTTAGAGCAAAATTATTTACCTAAAACTGGTGCATGAAGTTAGCTGGGTCGGTCGGAACGATGCAGCTCGGAAGGGGCCGAAAATGATAATTACATTTAATACTATTTTGAGGAGTACCCAACACATAGTTATTGATATCTCATTAATCAAAAAAATGTTCAAATTTAAACCCACAAATATCACTGAACCCTATTGAAACGACAACTCAATGGAATGCGTTTTTGGTACCTAAAAACTAGGGAAAAAACATATCTGGCTTTGACAGATTTTTAACAGCTTGATTCTGTATTCAATTTTCATTTAATTCTGAAGTTTTCACCGACAAACTCGGGAAAACTGTTTTTCAATGAGCCTATTGCAAGCCACTTGAACTAGGCAAGTGCGAAAACGTATCAAGCATTAGTTGACCAATGATGGAACTGCAACTGGAAAAATTTATAATATATATATATTTTTTTTAATAAATACAGCACATCCGCATGTGTCCAAATATGTCCATTAAAAGCTCTTGAAAGAGAAACGAATTTGTATTCAGGGTCGATTTTTTGTACTAACGCGCTGTTGTACCTACAGTAAACTGGGTGTTAAGGGACGTACTGGACTTACTTTAACCAGTGATTCATTATTTGGAGGAAAAAATGTAAAGAAAATGTTGGTCTTCCGTGACATTTTTGACGTTTTTTTTCTACAATAACATAAAAAATGGTAGGTGTTGGAGAGTTGGAAGAGGGGTGAGGGATTGGCCGATTACTTGGCTGAATCACGAGTGACGACATGCGGAAGAATTTTTTTTGTTTGATTTTGAAGAAAAAATTTTGAAAAAAAATATTGTCATCAAAAAAAGTCACCGGAGACCAAAATTTCATTTTCATTTTTTACTCCAAATAATGTCAGGAATCACTGGTTAAAGTAAGTCAAGTACGTCCCTTAACAAGTAGATTTATAAAGACAAGTAGATTTTTCCTTGATGCATTTGAATGAAATATGTTTTATTCGTACATTCTGTGCACATACTGCACACCCCTTCGGGGTAACTCAGTTATGGTTTGTTTAATTAGGTACACTGTATTTTCCCTAAACCAACTGCAAATTGTATATAATTATCTTTTATGTGTACTTAATAATAATTTAGGTTCTGGGCTTGTCAATTTGACTCACTAAAAACGGAACTCCTAGCAGACAAAGATTAACTTTTATATTTATTTATTTTATTTTATTTAAATGCTCACAGGGCTTTTACAAATAATGCAATACAACTTTTTTTTAAAAATTACTTTGAAAATAAAGAGTTGACCAAAACCAAGTATCATAAAATATTAGAAATAAAATATAACAGTTGATAAAAAGTAGTTAACCTATAATAAGAGAGAAATAAAAATAGATGATCTGCCAATATCCTCCAAATTAACAATAATATTAATGAAAATGTTTAAAATTAGTTTTCGCTATAGTTTATGAAATAGGTTGGTAGAATGGTTCGCATGTACGGCGTTTGAAATTTAAGAATCTTTGGGGATGCCGAGTGGAGAATTTTTTTAGAAAGATAGAAGAGGAAGTTCTAGGAAGGAAAAATGTATGAGAGGTGGGTACGAATCTGCGTTCGTTGCATCCAGAAGTGACGGAGGTATGAATCCAACCCTCTCTCTGCGGTGCAGGGCGATGCTCCGAGAGGGTCCTACTGGAGAGATCAAGAGGTCTCCCTCAGCCAGTCTCTCCCGATCCGGCCTGCCACGCAGTTGGTGGGCAGACGCTTTCGTCGCCAAGACCCTGACAAACCTCATCAAGTGATCAATCATAGCAAACCACTTGGGGTGGCCTGTGGCAGAGTTGTTGGTTAACCAATAAATGGTTCCCGGGCAGCGGTACCCACGTCCGCCCCCCCAATTGTATTAAATACTACTTAGAAAAAAAATACGAGTGTGGTTTAGACCACACGACTGATGTAAAACTTCTATGAGAGGAAGAGAGAAAGAAAATGTGCGCACGCACTGCTCTCTCTTGCTCCTACAGTGTGATACAGACAATAGGCCTGCACTGTGTCTTAGATATACGAAACGCAACTGGCTATGAGAGAAAGAGAAAGAAAATGTGTGCTCGCACCTCTCTCTCTTGCCCCTACAGGAATAAAAGAAACGTAACTCTCTCTCTTTCTATCTTCACTAACTTATATCTCCCTCTCAACTTTCGTTCGCCTCGCCCGACACTTTTCGTAAAGCTCTCGTCACGCATTCACCAGCTTACTCCCCATGTCAAGCGTGCGTAAAGAATCACGGTGTTTTGTCCCAACTCCGTCACATAAGTTGATAGTTACTTAACATATATTAAAAATAATCTCTAAGAATAATATATTATATTAAAAATAATCTCTTGTTTTAGGTACAATGTACGTAATTATTCAAACTGTCTGGGGCTGTCTAATGCTGAGTAACAATGTACACAAAAGCAATAAAATGCCAATCTACAGAATGTTACACTGACGACTGATTTACTATCAAGAAACATACGAAGGGGACCTAATATTATCATGGAGTACTTGCGGAATGCATTTCGAACGCATTCAGACTTCGTAACTCTGAAGGGCTTTTATTGGCCTGTTCACATAATATACGCGATTCTATGAATGGTCGTAACTCGTAATCGTCACTTCCTCCGGATAAGTCATAACTGCAGGACCACAGGACCATTACGCTGCCAGATAGGGACAGAGATTGAGATTACGCCGTGATCTGAACTAAGTACCAGAGGTACAGCGATGCACGAGGTTATAGCGATATTACATGGTTCATCCAAATTGCTTTACTTTGGTTGAATGACTCAGAAGTGACAGGGTATGCTGTTTGCACGTATCCTGAAGAAGTGAACTATTTGATTCATTTGGCTGAGGATGTCTTTGAATCTGTCGCCGCTTGGGAATTACATTAATTCGTGATCATTTTCATAACGAGTTAATTAAATGAAACCCTCCACTTTGATATTTCACAGGCTAGGATACTTCTTAAAATGTTCCAAAAACAGAGGCGTTTGCCCTCTCTTTTCATTTATAAACAATTTTGATAACACAAATTTTCGCGTGGCTGCAACGCCCACGAATAAATATCGAATGAATCATTCAATACTTGTGTTTACAAGTCTATTTCTCATTCAACCGTGTTGAATGTTGAATTCAATCGCATTGAACCGTTCACTTTTACAATTGATTACAACATGATTCAATTTGGTTGCTTTATCCAAATTGAATTGCAGCAATGAACCTCCACTATGAGACAGTCCGACACGTCCTCCTAAAGAAGGTACTTATAAAATGTATAAAAGTGTATGTCAAATCCAGTGGCGTAGCCAGCACCAGGAATGAACATGGTGTCATCCCACGAATGAACGTGGTGCCACAACAAGAAATAGTAATCCTCAAACTAGATTTTGGATAATTTCCCACTTAATATTCAAGTATTACGATTGGCGGCGCAAGTAATTCGAGGGTGGCCTCTTATTTGACCCGTCAGTGGTTGAATGGGCATCGCGCTTGGGTCCCACCCGGGCGTCCCGTGTTCGATTCCTCGGCCGGCTAAGTCCTCCATCACAACACAAGCAACATTTTCGGCTTTCTGTGGTGGTAGTAGGAGATTTTCAAACATTGTTGGGTTATTCGTAACCCGGGAATGTTTGTCTTTCTTTAAAAAAAAAAAATATTATCCAAAGAATCGACAACTGAACTAAAGCTCAGGGCGCTCTTACATTTAGTCGACGATTTACCTTCGCTTGCCCGGCGAAAGCGGGAAACTACCCCAATGTAAGCAGTTGTCGTCTTATGCGGTAAGCGACCAGTCGCTCGTCGAAGGTGACAGACGACCCAAGAAGAGACTCTAGTAACTTTGAGAAATTCAAAACGCAAATTTTGACTTCATAAAAAATAAAATATTACTTTTTTTATTATTATTTATTTTTGCACACAGAACATCGAAATACAGAAAAAAACATACACATTTGGATGATTGATCATTTTTTTTCAGCCAGTTATCGATCGATTCCGCTATAATTGTATTCAGGTTGTACGTTTACAAGTTATCGTCTATTAAAAAAATAAACTATCCAATCCACCTACCTTGTTTTTGAAAGATGTTTTTCAACACTTTTCAGCACACTAACAGAATAACTAGAGAATAACAACTTTTTCGCTAATTCACGTTAATCAATAGGTAACAATTCACGTATTCACGTCAATCATGATACAATTGTGCTTAACATTCTTTTTCTCTGCCTTTTTAACTCGAGCTCTGCTCTAAAAAAAGGTGTAATACTTATTAATTAATGTATTTTTTAAAGAAAAACTTTATTTAATTTATACAAACATGTTACCTCTGTACCATTATATTTAATAAAAAAAAATTAAAGAAATGAGAATGGCACAGGTGTCAAGCAGGGAAAATTTCAGGGAATCCACAACCGAGCAATAGGAACGAAAATAAAACAACAGAATTTTTAGGGAATCCCTGACCACCGAGCCGTAGAGGTACGAAAATATAGATAGTGTTCAGTGTAACATATTTTTGTGGCAATATTCTACGTTCGTGAGTTTTTTTTCACTGTCGAGTGTCACCCCCCATCGGATGGCACCCGGTGGGGGCCGCCCCCACCGCCCCCGCTAGCTACGCCAGTGGTCATATCCATTCAATTGTTCAGGAGTGTGTAAACTATGTGTTTCATAATTATGATTTTAGATTTTCACGGCCTAAAATATTGTCGTTTTTTTATTTTTGGGGATTTATGCCGTGTTGCCCTATTTCCTTTTTCTAGCCAAATTTCAGACTTCACATCTGCTCTGATGATGGGCCTTGTAACGCTTTCCAAAACATTTGGCTAGAAGAAGGAGGCATAACACCCCCAAAATAAATAACAATAATAAATGTGTTTGATAGTTCATAATCATAATATATTATATCTGCATTTGGATCTAACGACCACCAGCCTAGGCACATGTCCGTTAATATTGCTATTGCACGTGTCAATCAATAAATGTCAATTTATTACAACACATAAATTAAACAAAATTTACTTAAGCGACTGATCGCTTGACATTTATTGATTGACACGTGATAATACTACATTACTGATAAAACCTAAAAGGTTGTATCATTGTAATCATGATGGCATCGTGCTAGAAATGTTACATGTGTAATATCCGACTTTGTTGTTTTGTAGTTAAGAAAGGTCAAATACAGTTTTATGAATCGTAACAATTTTTTCTCCGGTTCATATTATTGGAAATTGGTGTTAACAATGTTGTTTTCAATAATCTTTTCATGATTTCCCATTCATGCTCTTTATGAAATTTTGACAGATTATTGTGTAAATTTGTAAATAATATTACATTTAAAAAGGTCACGAAAGCCCAGCACTGATAGGAGAACATGAGGGAACGTCGAGGAGACAACTAATTGAATACTCGTATTTTGCTTCGAACGAATTAAAGGAACGCAGGATAATGCGTTTTTGGCAACTTACGCTTTAATCTTAAGGCTGGTTTGAACTTTACTAGTAATTTAGTCTAGTAACGGGTAGTTTAGTCAGTGGTTTAGTCGAGTCGGTCCAATTTGTTGCATTTTTCGGGCAGTAACTTTCCCACCACATTTCACTGCTCATTGGCTCAACCATTAAACATGTACGAACCCATTGTGTTAGTAGAGTTCGTTTGCTGTCGCAAAAATATCGCTTCGTTGGAGCGAAGATATAACTCTAAAATTTGTAACGCTCTATGTACAACATGAGTGCCTACGAAACGCTACATGCATTAACAAATTAATCAATCCGCATCTGCCGATTTGGAAAACGAAACTAAAATATCTGAATTAAAGAATAAAAAACAAAAAAAAATCACAGCGTGCAATTCGTATACAGTAGAAGTGAAACCTTTAGAAAACTAAAATAGACATGACTGGGGAGACCACAAAGCACTTTTTTATCAATATGAAGGATGATTTATTCCATATTTTTATTGTCGAATTTTAGTGCACCTTTTCCTAAACATTTGGTCAACTTATTAGTATTTGTGTTTTCATCTTCGGAGTCGCTGGATGTCGCATTCTTTTGCCGGACAAGCAGAATATAAGAGCGGTGACTTACGTCGTTCCGTCTCTCTCGAGCTCTTTACGTTACATACGCGAGTGCGAGAGATTTACGTCGCGTACGCGAGTGCGCAAGATAGAAGCCCAGTCGTAATTTTTTACTTAGAAGGTATTATGTCGCCGGCAACTTCGCGTGAAGGGGTTCTGAACTGAATAATTATTTTTTAACGATAATTTTTAAATATTTTATTGGGTATGATCGATTTTTTTAACATAATTTTAATTTTTAAGCAGGGCCTTGGGCGGCCCGGTACCGGTACCGGTAGAAGACTTACGAAGGGTTTGACCGATTTATTTAATTCATTATTTAATAACGCCCTTTTAGGAGCTTCTACATGGAAATAGTAACAATTATACAGCTTTTCTTCATAAAAAATAAAATAAAATCGAGTGCAGTTCACACGCGGTAGAAGCGAAACTTCACCAAAACAATCTCAACCAATAAAAGTCATGAAAAGTGAGATCAGAATCAAAGCGGCCAACGATCGCAGCTTGACACTGTTCGTAGGTAAGATTCTATCTCTTGCAGCCTAAAGCTTATATGTGTATGTTTTTGTCTATTTTTAGTGTCGTTACCGTTTCATCGAGTTTCAAATAACAACGGTGCTAAAGAATCACTTCAAAAAATTTTGGATATAAGGCATAATTACAGGATTACGAATTTTAATTGGAAGGCATATAAAGTAATACTGATTAATTTCCAATAAATTGCTGTCGAAAATCAGAACGGTGTCCATATTACGTTCTATCGTCCGCGCAACACGCTTTGCGCTTCCTATCGTAAAGATTGCCTCTCTCGCACACTGTCACAATTATTTGATATTGGTTATGAATAGAATTAATTAATTCGATTAGTGCAATGAGTGACACTTTGAATTGCACTAATTTTATTAACTGCGTGTATATTTCATTATTAATTCACTCCACACGAGCTTTAAGCTCATGATTCTATCAAGGCAATACATAGCACCCGCACAACCTATGACTGTGACAAACTCAGTTCATAAAAGATAAGGGTCAATTTAGTTGAATATATAAAAATTATTACTTGAAAGAGACCGCAACTATCACAAAAATACGGTTTTAAACTTTATTGTTTCCGCTGTGATTTTTTTGCTCAAAAAATATTTAAAAATATTATTCTGCCCAACTTCTGAACTTTGAACTCCTCCATATCTTTAACACTTGTCTTCGGAATGTTCTTCGGTTGCAAAATTGTTCTACATTCTAGACTCCTTTGGTCTTCCACTCCTCTTGTATTATAACTACTGTTGGTAAGACGAACTTGTTGCTCAAAGCCATATACGAAGTATGTTTATTCTTCCGTTGTAGTTTTCAGAAGTTCGACTTGAGTTTGCAAGGCGAACTGATAGACCAGCTAGAAAATTTTACTTTAATAGTTTTTTTGAAATTTAACTTTTATAAAGCAGAAATTTTGTTTTTGTGACCCAATAACAACCTTACGACCGTGCGTCGTGTCGTTTCCATCATAAGCTTAGAAACTTTTTGTCAACTCTTTCTAAAATACACTAAATCTACAGACATATTCTTATATCTAAAAATACCCTTGACTCTGTGCAGAAACGGGCGATCCGTTTGATAGATTCTCCCATCTTAACGAACGGATTGCAATCTTTAGAACACGGGCGTCGGGTGGGAATGCTATCCATGTTCTACCGGTATTTCAAAGGAAGATGCTCTGAGGAGCTAGCGTCATTGATCCCTTCGGCTCCGGTGCATAGTCGGGAGACACGCCAAACGCGCGCCCGACATATGTACACGGTTGACATGTCACATGAGAACGGGTCGTTTTTTCGACTCGTTCTTGAGTTCAATAACTCGGCTATGGAACGATTTGCCGGCTTCTGTGTTTCCTCCTTCCTACAACATGGGTCTCTTCAAGACCAATGTTCATTCCTTCCTCTCCTCAAAAAGACCCTCCACACAGCATCCCAGATGACATAGGCCCTGGGGGAAATTATTTTCCTCAGGGAAATTAATCCTCAAAATTATTTTCCTCCTGTGTGGAGTTAATGTAAAAAAATATATGTATATATATCTGCTAAATTATTCGCTTCAATATTGTTAACTGTTCAACAAGAAAAACGAGTTTCGATACGTCGGCGAATCTTAGTACAATTTTACTCACCTTTTAGAACTTTTATATCCGATTATAAGAAAGTATTTTTTGATACAAAACTACCTAAAATGTTTCACATTTGATTATTGTTTTGATTTTCAAGTAGGTTTTTTTTACATTAGCTCCACACAATAAGCCCTGAGGAAAATAATGCCCCTCGGGGTCTAAGTCATCTTTGGGGATGCAGTGTGGAGGGTCTTTTTAGGAAAGGAAGTTCAGGGAAGGAAAAGGGTATTAGGGGTGGGTAGGAATCTGGGGCTCAGTGTGTCCAGGAGTGACGGACGTATGAATCCATCCCTCCCATGCGGTGCAAGGCGAAGTTCCGAGAGGGTACGGCTGGAGAAGTCAAAGGGACTCCGTTAACCATTCTCTCCCGATCAGGTCTTCCAGGACCCGGCTTTGCCAATCCGGCCTTCCAGGCCACTAGCAGCTGGTGGGCAGACCCACAAAGCATCCGTCGCCAAGACCCGGACAAACCTCACTGTACGAACCCCTGTATTTTATTTATCTATTTTGTTCACTATATTTTCAAAAAAATTATATAGTTGTCTTGCGATTTGTTCTATTAATAATTACTTTAATACCTGTTATTTAGGTCATGTTCCTTGTTTTGTTATATTTGTCTTTAACTTTTTCATTGTTTTACTGGATGAACTGAACTCCAACTTTTATTTTTTATTATTTTATTTCCCTATCCCCGTATGGGGGTGTGATGGACCTCGTTCCTGCTTCATATTTACTTACATTATCTGTTTTGCAGGTCCCTCTCAAATCTTTGCGCCTCCCCCAATGACATGTGTAGGCTTGAGGCTTGATCAGGCGACCTTGACTGTCCTTTGTCCTACCTCTGACTACTCAATGCTGAATTTTCTTTTAGTCTTCGGGTATTTTACCCCAAATATTCAGTTAACATTCTTTGAGGCTTCACTGAGTGGTTGGCTAAGGGACACGGAAGCTAATGTGGTTTATGGTCAGACCGAATGCCATTCACATTTTTTGTTGGTACTTGCCTATTGATTTGAGATTTATTGTATTTTTTATGTTCTCCATTTAATACAGGTGCTTGCAGGTTTTTTTTACACGATGCAATGCCGCTCACGGAGTCTCATGAATGAGTTTTTTTTTTCTCATTTTGCCCTGTTTAATTCATATTTGCTTTACTAACATATTTTTGCATTTTGTTTCCTGTTAAGCACTTGCATACTGCTTACTAACAACGTATGCAGGGACACTGGAGGTCTAGATTCGTTCAAAAATAAATAAATGTAGCTTCGTTTAACAAAAAAAATTAGTATCTTGCGAGAGCCTTGAAGGAGTAACCATATGTTACTTATACCAGGGCGGGTATGTGGTGGATAACCTCCAATGTACGAACCCGGGCACAGTCTTCTTGCCTCAGTCTCTCTCGGAGTGCAGGATGCGCATGTGGTGAGGAAAACCAAACGGCCATGCACATTCTGTGGCACTGTCCGATCATGATGGATGCTCGAGAGGAAATGCTTGAGGGTGTGCAAGGTATTACTACCAGGCCGGTTTGGAACTCCGACCTGGTATCGAACAAGGTGAATTTTGAGTGCCTAAAAAAATTTGTCAATGTATGGGTGGAGAGATGGGATGCGCTTAGAGTCTTTGAACTAGAATAAAATCATTACTTCGTTTCAGATGCCTGGTGTGCTGCTCCTGCAGGGACTAGTATCCTTGGGAATTAGAAATGTTCTGAATCGTACGCCATGACTTATACTATGTAACTTTAATTATTATTTTACTTATTTTGCTCTTTTTCTGTTGTCTTAATAACTGCATATTATTGTACGGATGTTTTTTTTTCTTCGTATACTTATTTTATTGTAGCCATGGTAATATAAAATAGGCTAGAATTTTTTTAATGAATTTCCTTACTTTTTTATTTTTTTTCTTCGAGGAATGATACTGGAATCCTTAAATATTTTAACCGTTTATAAAACTGGCTAGAATTGTACTGCTTCTTTGTCTGCACTGTTACTCCCTCCCCATAAGGGGGTGGAATAGCCCCCTTGTACCTGCCTAGCACAGGTGGTGCCCTTAATTTATACTATCTGCAAGCGCTTATTTTCCTGCACTGTCACTGCGCCACCCCTGATGTAGCGGTAGCAGTGAGAGGTGGGTTCCTTTCGACCCTGATCTCCAGTTCTCTTGTGGTCCTGTCGGCTGGAGTGAGTTACTTAGTCCCCTGGGTTCTTCAAAAGGTTCTTCTCCACTATCCCACCATCTTCATAGGGGTCACGTCTGGCCACTGTGCTGTGAAGGGTTTGAAGGGCCAACTTTCCTTCCACTGCTCACTGTCTATCCTCAGGACTGCCTGTGGCTTGCCAAAAGCTCTAGATGCTGCTCTTGTGTTGTGGCTGTCGTGGAACATGTTTCAATTGCTTTTTCTTTCTAATTTATATTCCTCTATAAATGCTGACTCTCCGCTAGCTTCAGGAACGGGAACAAACTGCCTCGGATGAGAACACTTAAAAAAAAAAATTGGTATGTATAATTGTATGTTGTGCCGTATAGGGACAGTCGGGGGCTTTTAGAATCATTTCAAAGTAGCTTCGTTTAAAAAATAAATGTAGAGTCTTGATGTGAGAACCGATAGAGGGACCAATCTGGTCCTTAAAACGGCTCGGGAAAGTGGTGAGTGCACTCGACTGTACGAATCCGGGCACCCCTGCTAAGTCACCAAACGTAGCGAACCACTTGGGATAACCTACGGCGGTATTGGTTATTCAATAAATGGTTCCCGGGGCGGCGGTACCCACATCCGCCTCCCAAATTGTATACAATATAGGTACATGTTTCTATTCAATGTAATGTATATTGTCCTTATTCTAGAAGTTTACCTGTGTTGCTGAATAAATTTTTCAAAATTTTAATTGTTTTGCGTTTTTATGCTTAGAAATTTAGTGAATATTTTAGGCATTTTGATTTTTTTTTAGTTTCGTAAAAAAAATCATTAATTTTGTAGTTTGTAAAAAATCAAGTTACAAGAAACGGAACAAACTGCATTTGCTTTTTTGTGAAAATAATAAATAAAACGAAGTAGTAGGTATGAAAGCCAGGACATACACTTATACGTGCATAATTACCTATATGTGGTACAAAATGAAAAAATATTATATATTCGTAATTATAGTTAGTACTAATGATAAGAAAGATGTAGAAAAGAATAAAAGACACGACTAAAAAATAGAGAAAAAAAATAAAATTTGTTATAAGCAAACTAGTTAATTATTAAAATTAGTTAATTATTAATATTAAAGTTCGTTAAGCACTAATTCATGAATATGGGTATTATTCCATAATTTAAAAAATTATTCTGATTAAGTAGATAATTTTGATTTTTTTAAATTTGTTTTTTGTGTTAATAGTAAATTAAATATTATAAATAACCAAACGTTTTTTTAAAATAGCCATCTTTTAAATTTATTTTCGAATTAATACTTTATTTTTATAATAATTTATATTTTTATTTAGACTTCCTATTTTGTTTTAATAGTTCCTAAAATTTAACTTCCTAAAATAATTTTTATATTTTATTTTATATAATTGTTTTTTTTATGTTATTTTAATTAATTAATCACCTCTCCTTTCTAATATTTTGTCTATGTTCTAATTTGTTTATACTTGTTTGTCTTTTGTTATTTTTTATTAACTTATTATCCTGACGAAGAAAACATAGTTTTCGAAACATGTTGATATTGTTAATTAAATAGTGGTGTACACAAATTTATTTGTTTTCATTAAATTTTATTTTTTTATTTATTTACATAAATGACACAAGTGATATGTGATTTGTTTTCATTTCATAATATATTCTGAATTATTTAAACTTTACCTAAAATAGCAATGCGTTTGACAGTTCGTTTTAAGCAGTAAATAGTACTTTCCAATCCCATGAATCACGTGAACTACATAAACTACGAAAACTAGTCAGTAGAGCTTATTAATATCGTAATATTTACAAGTTCCAGAAGTTTCTCCGATGCTAACACTCCAGTGGTGTCGGAACCAGGATCAGTTAAACACAAAGTATATGTTTACCCTTTGAAGTAACTATACCAAACTATAAGGGATTAGTTTGTATCCTTTAACAAATACTATTTTCATCATAGAGAGTTTGAAAGCAAACCACAAAACTATGTCGTAGTTTCCAAATATTCTTTGACATACATAGAATACAAATGAATGCTTTAACCATTGGAGCGCTTTTTGCCACATTATGGCACTATTTAAAATACTTCGGATTGTTTTGCCGCCAATTTTGGCAAATTTTCCCTTATTTGTAAGTAATTAAGTAGAAGTTTACGATTTTATAATTTTTTTTACGAATCCTACAAATATGTAATAATCGACAAAAAATAGGTGAATTCTTTGGCTGCATAGATCTATAATCAGTTTGTTTGTCTCCATATTAAAATTCGGAGGTATGATTTTTTTTTAATTTGGGCGGAAAATATTCAAGATGATCACCAAAAATGTCGAGCAATCGGGGAAAAAAAATTAAGTTGCGCTGTCGCTCCAGTGGATGCCTTAGGTCAAAAGATCAACTGGCTATTCGTATGATTTTTTTTAATTATATTTCAAAATATGTAAATATATATTTTTCAAAAAAACTTCTTACCCATTCATATCATCATTCTTGGCTCTACAACCTCCGGTGGGTCTTGGACATATCAGACCAAGTCATGTCTCTTAGGACGTTGTTGCTCCATCTTAATCTTGGTCTTCCCAGGCTTCTTCGCTTTATCGATCTTGAGTTCAGCAGGGACTTCTTAAACACTCAAAATAAAATTTAACAGGATTAAAATCACGTTTTCTTTTTAGCTTAGCTTCACACCGTCAGAAATAAGCCGTCGATCTGAAAGAGTACATACTACTATATCTACAGATTTACTATAAAGTTAGCTTTAGTTGAGCGGCTCAAAGCGTCAGGTTTCCACCCTTTACACAGGAAACGCTTTTCGCGAAATTATATTGATAACAAGGGGAGGAATCGAAATACTGTCAGGTTATTTGTATCCTTGGAATGTTACTTATTTTAAAAAGCCAAGCCAAATATGCCTCCGTTCGCCACCTACCCCAGTTTCAACACCATTTTGACGTGATCATGTCTTATAAATCGATGAACGCCGGCAGCACTCACGAAAAAGCATTACTCATTGTCACGTTCCGCCTGAGCCGAGCGTGCAAGCGAGAGCGCGGAACAAGCATTCGGCCTAAGCGTTCGGCTCGTGAGACATCTATCTCTCTTCCACTCCATCGTTATTATATGACGTTATCATGTAAAATTATCGTCCGTAAACCAACTTTACAGACAATCATTTTTTTTTCAAAATCATTTGTGTCCAAACTATCCAATTTAGTTAAGATTTTTAGTAAGGGTTAGAGTATTACGAGTAGGTTCCTGTATATTTTTCAATTCAATTTCTTTACATTGCTGGATATAGAATTTTGTCACAAGTCACACCTGCATATTTCCCACGGGGCAGTGGCTCTGATATTTCTCGTCTCTTCACAGTTATCACACGGACCGATAACCACACTTCTGAATGTTATTCGCGGGAACAGAAACATAAAGCATCAGCGTTGAAAATTGGAATCAATATTTATAATTGAACGAGCCAGGACAACAGGTATACGGGTTTTTGTAGATAGTTGAACAAAAAACAAACAGAAAATAAAACACTTTCTCGCAATTTACAAAGCATATTTTATGAAGACGTTATTTTTAAGTCTTTGATTTGGAGAAAGTCTTCGGCTATCACTCGTAGCTCTTTGTGCTCTTTGTATCCCTTTGAGTAGTTAGAACTGCTCTTCTTGCGCAAATGGCTTTGCTTTTCTTTTTTGGGGCGGTTAGAAGAAACCAACTGTTGAATGTCTTCTAACTTTGAGGAATTCTATTCTGCATGTACCCAAAGTTTATTGTTCAAAAAATGTGGTTCGGTAAATATAATATACGATAGCACAAAATATACACACAAAATATTACGTAAAATTCAAAACTTTGCGAAATTTACGTGGTTTCCTCATTGGATTTGACAGGTTAAGTGAACGCCCCACAAAAGTTCCATCTGCTCACAACCAATGAGACTACGACATTCCCAATCGGAGGAAGTTGTGAGGTTGAAAGGAGTAGGGAATGGGGATGAGGAATCGGAAGGTTGGGAAAAGTACCTTCCTAGATTTTCAGATCCTATCATCAATCACGGCTAAAGACATTTCAAGACACGGACGAAACTGAAAGTATCTAGCATTCTGCAGAGCAAAGGAATAATTTTATAAAAACTGTTACGTTACAAGAATAAGGAATCGAGTCTTAAGTACCGTCATGTTTCGACAGTCAGCGAATCGAGCCCTAAAAATACTGTTGCACCGCGGGACGGTAATGCGCAGGCGCATCACCCCTCCCGCGACCCACGGATCAGGAGACGCGCCGCACACGGCCATTCAAGCCAGTCTTCAGCAAGCGAGCTTCCCGGGCCCACGTCCCGCGCGAACATGTGCGACACAAGTTCAGTTTCGCCGGTTGTGCACTTCCGGTGTCCGCGCATGGACGCTGCTGAGACCGGGAGAACAAGCGCGTAAAGCCGCTGTTGGCCCATAAACCAAACGTGAGTCAATTACCATGTTACCCTTTGTGTGCAATTAAATGTTTTGAAGCCCTAACCACGCGTGTAGAGAGCAGAGACTGACGTTCAAACTAACTTTCAGCTAGGATCGTTCCTCTTATGTATTATTGTGTCTCCTAGAATTGAATAAACTATTTATGTGATAACCTACCGTGTTTTGCTTGTCGAGAGAGGCCCTGGGGGGATGGAGAAGCGTGAAGTTCCGAACCACAAGCACTAGCCTTGAGGTCAAGAGAAACCCTGCTTGCACCGAACCTGAGCTAGTTTTTATTTGGGGCAGATACAGCAACTAATTTGTATTAAATATGTGGGAGCTTTCTCCAACCCTGCCGATAGCATCAGCACGCACGCTGACGCTAACAAAACTTAGTGTGACTTATGCTTAATCATCACTTAAAAGCAGAGTTTGATGATATCGACATATTCATATAAATATTTTAAAATATCGGTACATTGGTAGTTTGTGTAATACGGATCCTTGTGGTGGTTGATTCATACAAACGCGATTGTTCACTATAACTTTTAATTCATAGAACATTGGTTATTCTCGGACAGTAACAGTTTGCTGGTCAGAAAACGTAGCCAAATTCGTGGATTACTACTATACTACTCCACTGAATCAGAGTTATGATAAAATGTTGGTATAACAATAAAATAACACATCTCGCTGCTACAAATTCCTTTCATCCAAGGAGGACAATGCTCTGGAAATGCCATTCAATTGAGATAAAATGTAGATGTTTGACGGAGTTCACGGAAGCAGTTCCAGAGAGGGTGGGGAGGGTGGTATTCGGTAAATCGCAGAGTGAAAATATTACTGTACACTTGGAGATATTATTTGTAGAATCTTTTATTGCTTAATGAGATTGTCTCCTAAAACGAAATATCGTTTTACAAGTTAGTCCCGGACTTGCGTTGCAATGCCATTCAAAGAAATAAATTGATTCTCCCTGCATTGTCTTTCCCATGCGTCCCCGTTCCCTTCCGTCTTCCTCGCCTTTCCCCTTCCTCGTTTCTTTCCTCTCCGCGAACCCCACCTCCCCTGTTCCACTTCCCACTGCCTTTCCACCCTGCCGCTAAAATATATGAAATACACACATTTTCATTTAAACAAATTTCATAACGCCAGAGCTTACCATTATATAATATAGCCTAAATGTTATTCTGATGTATGAGCTATATTACTGTAAAGTTTCATTAAAATCCATTCAGTAGGTTTTGCGTGAAAGAGTAACAAACACACATTCAAACTTTCGCGTTTATAATATTAGTTAGATTTACAAATGTATAATTTTAATACTAAGTAGTGGGGAATAAATATATTTACAAAAAAATTTATATACAAAACCTAAAAAATATAACGCATTTAAATGAGTCATACCAATAACGTCATTATAAAACAATTAAGTAAGCCTTAACACTTATTTGGTGAAACAGATTCCAAAACCCTCACATAATACACTCTAAATTAATGTATCAACAAATTGGTTTAACCGGTAATAAATCAATATACACACCTTCAAAAATCGAAATTGAAAATCATAAATAAGTCGCCTAACAGTGGATTTAACCACAGTTTGGCAATGGTATTGTAAACTGAAACAGCTGTAACAAAAATACATACTACTAAAATACTTGCAGAACTTGATAATAAAACTATCAAATTTAATTTTAATTAAATATTAAAAATAAATTTAATTTTTTTTTTATAACTTTTCATGACTAATATCACCTTTCAAAAATGTTCGGTTTTGTCTGGTTAGCATTTTTTTGTGGTGTTGCTATCATGGTTGTTAACCTTGACGTATAAATTTTCAGGCTAATTCGGTTCTTCGGAACAACTCACATAGATCCCATAAAATCGCTGTGCCTCCCTTACTACATCCCAGATCATAGTAGAAGATTCCAGATCACTCTCGAATGTTGTGGAGTGTTCTGGAACATTGTGGACCATTCGAAGCCTTTTTTGTATGGGTGGGACCACCCATTCAAAAAAGGTAGGGTTACATCAAGCAAGATCCATCGTGGGTTCAAACGTCAGTTCAGTTCAATCCCCGAGCGAAGCCGGGTACCTCCAGTTAGTCAAGTATAAAGGCTAACCATGTAATAAGTAAAATATAGACTTTTACGAAACCAAAGTTTCGGAACGCAATTTGAAAAAAAAAGTGAAACATTTGAAATTTTTTATTAATTATTTTTACATGGAACGACGTAAATTACGACGACAATAAAGTTTATAATACATTTGTCTAATCAAATATGTATGTGTTTTAATTTTTTTTCAGTAATTTTAGTTAGAAAAATGATGAGGTGAGCCAATTAAAAAAAAAAAAAAATTATTGTTTGCATGCAAAAATTTTATTTTCAAAATTATATGTTTATTTCGATTTATAAAATTTGAAAGCGTATTTTAACACCTTTGCAAAACGGTTTATAATTTTTGGAAGAAATTTTCCATTTGTTTGTATTTTATTGTAAAGCGGAAATATTTCGACCCTTATAGAAAGATTCGAAGAAATAATCCGTTTTTTCAAAAAATTGTAAAAATTGGAACTCATCACTGCATGTTTCTGCCAAATAATTTGAGATTGCTTTCCATCAAACCATTAAAAAGTTTTATTTTAGGTTGTCATTATATTTTTCAGTTCATCTACAGCGAATAGTATAATATTAAATATTTTGGTTGGATCGAACTTCCGTGAACCAGGAAATATTCGTCCCCCTGTGATAGATAATATAATAGTATCTGCATTCCGGTTCACTAATTTATTCAGTGGTATTTTTGGATGCAGAAGGTACATTGCTCAGGTTATCTGATTTTGACTATCAGAAACAATAAATATTTAGGTCAGCACTGTATCTAGTTAGGTAATTATTTTCTAAATAAAACATCTCCCATCTCTTCTATCGTACAATTTCAGAGGCGGGTTCGGCTACTGCTGCCTTGGGAACCATTTATTGAATAACCAACGCCTCTGCCATAGGTCACCCCAAGTGGTTCGCTACATTTGGTAACTTAGCAGGGGTGCCCACATTATTGGAGTGAGGTTTGCCCAGGTTTTGGCGGCGGATGCAACTGCCTACTTATGCGTGGCGGGCCGGATCTATATGATTGGGGGATGCTTTTTGCCTCTCCAGCCAGACTTTCTTGGAGGAGCATTCATATATCTAAACACACTGACCACAGATTCCTACCCACCCCTCGTACATTTTTCCTTCCCAGAACTTCCTCTTCTATAAAACGACCCTCCTCAACGTCCCCTAAGATGACATAGGTCCTGAGAGAAATTATTTTCCTCAGGGCCTCCTGTGTAGAGCCAATGTAAATACAAAAAAATGGTACGCAAAAGTATTGTAATGTACGAATTTACAAAAAAAAAAACTGCTTTTGTAGTAAAAATAATTAATATCATGTGTTCATGAACAGGGAGTTAAGGGACGTACTTGACTTACTTTAACCAGTGATTCCTGATATTATTTGGAGTGAAAAATGTTAATTTAATACACTATAGGCCACGGTGACCACATTATTGTTTTTTTTTTCATTTTTTTTTACTGTCGAGTAACCGCCCAACTTTCACCCAACCCTATCTGTCCAATACCTACTGATTTTTTGTTGTTGTTGTTATAAGTTGAGAAAAATGTCACCGGAGACCTAAATTTCATTTACATTTTTATATATGTACATAAATATGATTTCAAAAATATAATCATCTTATAAAGAAGCAAAAAAAAACATAACATAAATTTAGGTAGATGTTTCGAGGTTCGACTGGTCGTGGTCAGTGGCTGTGTTGGCAAATGCGGCAGATTTCCTCTCAGTTCAGTTGGTTGGCTGGCTTCCTTAAACATGAATTTAAACGAGTTTTATGCAAATGTCAGGTCGATGGGTTGGCATCGCGTTTGGGTCCCACCCAGGCGTCGCGTGTTCGATTCCTCAACGGGCTTATAACGATACAAGCAACATTTTCCGACAGTGAATGAGATAGTATAATCGATCTTCTCTTTGTGCTTCGGAGCCTCACAACTCTTATCTACTTTAGTTTTCTGAAGGTTTCACTTCTATCGCTTATGAATTGCATATTCTGTTTTTTTATCAATATGAAAGAGAATTTTTTCCATATTTTTGTCGTCGAATTCCAGTGCACCTTTTCCTATACATTTCGTCATCTTATTGGTATTTGTGTTTTCTTTTTCGGAGTCGCTAGATTTCGCTTTATTTTGTGTTTTCTTTTGCCTATTCATTTTGGAGTGGTTTGAAGATTGGACATTGATTTTACAAAAATAAAAATATTTATTTTGTTTGGATTTCGTAGGATTCAATTCTTGGTCGGCTTAAGATTCGCAAAGATTCATCAGAGCTTTATACCATTATACCAAAGGAGACTTGCGTGGGGCCGTGGATTTATCGTATTATATTGGAACCGAGAACCTACACTTCCTACTGGAAGCTACATTTATTTTTTTTAAATAAATGTAGCTTCCTTTTTACAAAAAAAATTAGAGTCCTGACGTGTGCGGCTAAGGAGGTTAAACAATCAGTTTCCTCACACAGCCGTTGGGAAAGTGGTGGGGTCCCCTCCAATGGAACCGAGAACCCGTGAATTAAATAAATATTTTATTGCTTTCTCATTCTCTCGCAGGCTACATCCTACAGATGTATGTGTTTGTTTCTATTTAGTGCCGCTCGTTTCCGTTTCATCGAGTTTCAAATCACAACGGTGCTAATGATGTTATCACTAAAAGAATGTATAAATATATACATTAGCCGGCTAGTAGGTAAGTGGTCTAAAACATTCGTTGCCCAACAAGACGTCGCGGGTTCAACCCTCCACTAGCTCCATCCAAGTGCTCCATCATCACAAAAGCAACATCTTCGGGTTATAATGGCAGAAGGCGATTTTTAAATATTATCAGGTTAATCGTAACCCGTAAATGATTGTCTTTCTGGTGTGCTTTTAGATTTGCACGGCCAAAAGTATTATAATTTTTTTTGGGGTGTTATTTTGCTGTGTTGCGCTACCTCTTTCTTTTGATTGTCTTTCTTTTCGCAATAAACTATTATTCAACTTTTTTTTTCCTGTGTAACGAAGAAGATCAAAATAAGTATCAAATTCTCCAAATTAGTGCTATGAGAGGCGAAATAGATTTTCAAAAGTAAATAAAATGTTAAAAGAACTAAATTGGCTAACCGTGAAACAGATGCTGACCTTGAAAACGATGATGTTATCCATAAAATAGTAAATAACCTATTACCAAAATAATCAAATAAAATTGTAAACAAGGACATTCACAGACATAACACTGTCTGTGAAAGCTTTAATGTACAAAACATCACATACACATAAAGTAAACACATATATACTCTACCTAGATACCTACACTACTAATTTGGATGAAAGGAGATAAAACTCCCTGGCGATACGGCTATACCAGGAAATCCAACGTACAATATGCCGCTTTTAATATTTCCACTGTTCTTTGAATATTTAAATTAGTTTGCAACTTTTTTCTATGTATTATTTATACAGTACGAAATGTATCACGTACTACCACTTATTGATGTAATTTTTCTTACCCCGTAACGAGTTTTATAGCAAGATTTTATAAAAAAATAAGTAACTATGCTACAAAATACCGGTCCGAGGCAGTCAACCCTTAGATCAGCAACATCATCAGCTATAGGCAGACCAATGGAACCTAAACGAAAGCCAAATACAAAATTTGGAGATCGCGCTTTCGGAGTATCTGGGCCTAAGGCTTGGAATAAACTCCCTTCGGAACTAAGATGCATAACAAGCCCAACAGAATTTAGGTCCAAATTAAAAACCTATCTTTTTGGGCTCTCATATCCTTAATTTAAATATACTTGAGAGTATCGTACTTGTTTAGCCTATGATATGTCCTAATCACACTTTTCTTATTGAATTAAAATTACTTGAATCTTTACACATCAATCTGTCTCTTGACTAATCACATTTAGGAAGATAAGAAGATTTAAGATGATTTCCTTGCACTACTTGCCCACTATAAAATGTTGCTTTTGATTTCCAAAATACACTCATTAAATAATGTATTATATACTAATATTAAAATATATTTCAGGATAAAATACATGTAACAAGTGTACACAATAATGTCCTCTGCGAGCGAACTCTATCTAAATATCTTAATAGACAATAAACAGTGTTAATTTCAAGCGACAGGTAAGTATGGTCCTGTATACATTTTTAGGAAGCATCGCGTTCATTGGTCGAGACATTGTACATATATTTGAGTATGAACCGGTGGATGCAATTTTTAGCCATAAGTTGTTTTTAATTGTTTGTCTAGTTTGTAGTTTTTATAGATTTTAGAAATATATTGTAAGTTTGTACAGCGCCCTTGAGGTGATTTTTCACAAAAACGGCGCTGTCATCCAAACATTATTATTATTAAGTACTTACTACATTTTTGTTTGGTTTTCCAGTATCTTAACTTGAGGTTCAACCAGTCCGTCCGAGTCCTCGGCTCCGTGATATTCGTGATAAAAATGCTGCTGTACATTCCCATCGTGATATACGTCCCCGCCCTCGCCTTCAGTCAAGGTAGGACCAACACTCACTACTGGTTAATAAATTAAGCAATCGCTCACGTCGGTGAGACATTTAATATGCATGAACTACTTACTGCAAGTGAGATAAAAAAAAATATACGGCGCTTTTATCGACCACTTGTGGACTTGTTGAATTAGTGATAGAATTTGTGCCGTTTTGCAACGAAATAAATTGAATCTTTTTGTGATCAATGCGACGCTTACTTTAAAAAACGAAAAATTAGCATTTCGTATTTTAGGCACTGTGTAATTTCTATTTGATTACCGAGGATAGGGCATCATAATCCAGTATCCACCCTTTAACAGTGTCCTGTGGTCTCGATTTGGTTACACATGAATTTTGAAGTGAAACTTCTTTAGCGGCATTAGTGATTCGGAATTTGGATGAAACGCGCATTCACGCGCGCGGAAATTACGCATTAGCACCTGCGAAGCACCACACTGCGCTTATTGGCCGATTTGATTATGTTGTCACTTTTACACACACACACACACACACACACACACACACACGTGGACATATAAGCATCTTTCTGAAAATTGAAGAAATTAAAGCACTTAGGACGGGTTGTTTCAAAAAATTTTATGAGTTCATCAAATATTTGAAGTTAATTTTCAGGTTCTGTGTAAGTTTTTTTTGAGTTCTGTTTCTTTATCGTCATAGGCCAGCTGCTTCACAAAACTGAAATCATCACAGAACTTGAATAGAACTTACACAGAACGTGAAAATTAACGTCAAATATTTGACGAATTCGTCAAATTTTTTGAAACAACCCATCCTTAATATACGAAATAAATGTCAGTCTTACCAATTCGGAATTTTGCACAGTAGTTTGAGCGGTAGAATCTTATCACTGAGTAGGAAGGTTGAAACTTCAGTCAAACCAAAAAAAATATATATGTGCAGTAAAACCTAAACTGAATCTAGACATAAACAGAAATCTAAACTCGATAGAATGAGACGAATGCACACTAGGATAATTGGATGCAGGAGTAGGATAATTGTAGAGTTTATTGAAATGGAAACTTATTATTATTTTTTATATGGTTGTGCCAAAAGATCCTTGGTTTCGCGAACATTAATAAATACTTACTTAATATTTAATATTTTCTTGTATATGAGTTTTATAAGACCATTTCCCGCAAAAACTCTTGTAGTACTTACATAAATATTTATTAAAAAGAATCACAACAACAAAAACTCAAAACTTCTAAAATAATAGTACTTGCTTAAAATGCACGTCTTTCAGTCTACTCCTCAGCAGAATGAAAACAAAAAGCCAGAACAGTGGCAGAGGGTTAAAAGACATTTGAAAAGAGATGTAATACAGTAAAAAAAACATGTTTTTTACGGGTTTATTTTTTTGTTTGTTTAAAGCGGCGTATCCTGCGCCACAATACACATAAACATTAGCTTGAACAGCACCCAAAACATTGAAAATTTGAACACTTCGTGTTCAAAAACCCTGTGTTCAAGCTTTACCACAGGCGACGGAAAACATTCATCTCCCGGGCGAAGGGGGAAGGCTGGCGGGGGGAAATGTGTTCATATTTTTACAAGAGCCGCGCGATGCGGTCATGTATGGAGAATCAAACCGAACAAGTTTTTGAGGTTATGCGCAATGATTGAGCTTAATAATCACTACTTTAAAATATTATGATACCTAAATACAATATAATAAATATATTTGATAATAAAATTATAGTATAATAACGAATATTAACAACATTAATATTAATATTATTTTTGAAGTGGGTGAAGCGGGAAGCAGAAATTGTCGGACCGCGCGAACTTCACACCTGTTCACACCAATCTTTCAAGCCATGTTTCGAAAAACGCAGGAGACGGAAAACAAAGAACGTTTATAGTGTGGTTCAAGCTAGTATTCATGTGTATTGTGGCGCAGGAGTTCCGCCTTAAAGCAGCAGTTTTAGCAGTATGGATACTATACTAGGGATAGGGCTATACTTCGTCCAGAGAGATACTGATTTCTTTATTAAATGTTATTATTTTTCTTTTTTCAGTTACCGGAATCAACCTTCATTTAATATCCCCTATCGTGTGCATGGTTTGCATATTCTACACAACTCTGGTAAATATAATTTTTGCAAAGCAAAACCTTAGCTTGGTTGTTGCAAAAAAAAATGTGCTTCTTAAAATACTTATCATATGAAGTAATATTTGAATTTTGTGCTGATAATTTTGATCTAAAATGTTTCAAGTTAATAAAAATGATTAATTAAAAATTTAAAGACACGAGAACTTTCTTATAAAAAATTCAATCAAAATTTATCAATAAGATAATTTTTCATTGTGGTAGGTGACTTTCCCTGAAAATTTTCAATGAACAAGATTTCTATTATAATTTCGAAGCCGTCGGAGAGCTGCATATATCAAATAAAAAGTATTTTCTTAATTATATTTCGCGCAAGCCATTCTAACCTTATCTTTCATACAATTCCTTTACACATAATGATTAAAATCATAAAAAAAAATCACCGATTTTATTGGGAGAACACCGGTGTCCCAAACGCAGAGTTGACAGGATAAATTGCTTTAAAATTATTAAATATTATGTCACTCATCTCGGAATCGAAAGAAATCGAATTACAAAAGAAAATTCTCACACAGAATTTTTCATTAAATAGTCATTTCATTTTCTTCTTCAAAACGAAACCATATGAAAGTATTGTTATTTTTTCTATGTTATGCATGAGAACAATATCCCTACGATTTCTTCGTCCTCCAACGTCAATTTATGTACTTTATTTCTTTTGTCATATTCCTTGTGATGCCTTAGTCGAAAAACTCCTCCTCTGTGTCTGTGAATGCAAAAGTCAATGCGTAGGATCATATAAAATAAACGTATTTATGTAGTTGTTATATATAGCATGCATTCAAAGGTATTCATATCAAAAGTATTCCTTTGTCGTTGAAAATGTTCGATTGAATTTTCGCTTTCATACCTCTTTGATTATTGATATCATATATTTTGTAAAAGCATTTCCAGACTGATTTAAATTGTGATGCAGTCTTCTCGTCACTCTGAAAAGACCTAATGTCGTCTGTTTGATGATTTTCAAGTATATGTCGATGGCTTACAGCCAAGACTGTTCTCACTTTTTTGCGAAAATGAGTTGAACTGAGAATCAAATGTTGAACTGAGAATCAAATGTTGAATTGAGAATCAAAATCAAATCATTGAACGAAAATCAATAATTTTTTTATTAAATATGGCATCCTTACTCATGCTATTCATCACATTTATTTATTTGAACCCCATATCGCTTTAACAAAAATAATATAAGTCGACATTTTACCTACAGCAGAAATAAAATATGTACCTATTATGTATGTCAATAAACATTATATTCGTACATAGTTAATTTATATCAATACATTATTATCAGTAGGTACACTAAATATTTTTAATGTTATTTGTTTTAAGGAAGGTGGTAACTTTAAGCCATCGATACGTTTGTGAGTGACAGTGTCTTTGGTGAAGATCTTTTTGTTTGTATGATGTGACTGTAGCCGTGGTAATTTGGTAATAATTATTTTCCTTTATACTCCTGGTACAATTCTTGGTTCGTTCTCTTTTTGAGTTGTGATCGGTATTTGGATGTTGTAAAGTGGTTAAAACTGTATTCTATTAATTTTGAAATATGTTTGTTTGATTTTTATTAATCGGAAACCAAAATGACAGCTTCACTTTTTACTCTAAATAGGTTTAGGAATTATTATCAAAAGTCTGTCGGGTACATCTTGTTACCACTGTATGTGTGCGAAGTAAACTCACCGTACACGACGTCTCTACCAGCGCATGTTCAAACATCCATCACATAATATTGGGATGGTATGAGCAGTCGATTTGAATCATTGTCTTTTTATACCATGGTGCCTAGCATGGTCGATCGATATAACCTTATATCAATGCGATATTGCCCAAATTTGTCATCTATGGTCAGTTAGCAGTCGCAATATTTGCGATCGCGTCAACAATTGGTAAGAAAAATTCCAACCGACACGGACGATTGAAATTTTATCCCGGATTCTGTAGTATCAGATACATATCGGTTAGCTGTCAATATATGCATTTATTTGAATTATGTCGTTCGGCTTATTTAATGAACGTATTGAACTAACGAAGATTTTTGTATTGAAAGAAGTCATATACGCGATCCATAGACTTTATAATTCAATTAAGACACGACCAAATTATTCCGTTCGAATTTTGATAAACAAAAGTGGCTGAAATATGACTAAAGAAATGATTAACTTTTTTTTTTAAAGAGATGATTAAATTTTTTACATTAACTCCCGTGTAATGTCAAAAAGTAAATGCGGACTGCCAATGCATTTTTATATTTGTATTTAATTTAACGTTGCCAAATTATTCATATTTTTACCTATTTGACTGGCGTTTGACGTTTCTGAATGGGAATTTATGGACAGATCCGCCAGAGTTGCCAGCGTATACCGATTTCTATTTTATTCCCCACCAATATTGGTTCGGCTATCAACAGTGAAACTGTGCTAGGGATATCGATATAAAATCATCGGAAACTACTCCTAACGATCCGATATTGTAAAGTTATCAATTTCACCATGTTAGAGCCCAAGGGCGCAGTGGGGAGGTCAGCACATTAAAAGTACTATTATCCTACATGCAAATATAAACCTATTCGATTAATATCATCTATGACTTCGTATAGTCAAGCCTCCTGTTTTCCCACCAACCAATTTTAAAGTTGCTTGCCTAGCTCATAAGCTCTCCAACCTTCCATAGGTACCAAGGATTTAAGTAAATAGTTACCTTCTTCTAGATTGGTTGCATACCAGAAACATCTTCCTCCCCTTTAACCTTATTTAGCTCGTCATCTTGCTTGAGCCGGAAGGAAGAGATTGCTTCCAGAAATTGGCGAGATGAGCCACAAGTGGTTAAGCTAACCAAACCATTTTAATAATATTTTTTTACTATTTTTTTTATTCTTATTCAAACGATTCAGAGATCGAAGAGAGCAGCTTGCTTAACTTTGAGCTTTTTCACAAGCCGTGCAATCTCTAACGGTTAATTGTGTTGAAGTAGGATTTCATTTGCGCGAATAAAATCCCATTACGTGACTTCCCACCCCAGCCGCAGCCAAAGTGCTTTCTATCGAGTGAATGCATTCACTGTGGTAGTTGCGAGGAATTAAATATAAATAGTGTAACTGCCGTAGTGCGGTTTTTAATTGATTATTTTATTTTATTTTATTTTATTATTACCCAATGTCTTAATATACAATTCTGTCCCTCCTGTCCTGAAACACATTTCTATTTGGAAATTCTTTAAAGGTTAACCACTCGCAAATATTTTAAAAAGGTGCACGCACTTGAAGAATTTTTCATTATAATAATGTCTAAATTCCGCGAAATAACTATCAAGTTGAATTCTTCGTAAATTTTTACTCTTTTTCTTCAAACAATATTACGTCTTATTTTCACGGTATTTTAGTTCGGTTTATTAAAAACTAGCTGGGGTACCCGGCTTCGCTCGGGGAGTCGACATGAGATTAAACTGACGTTCGAATCCACGACGGATTTTGCTTTATATACCCCTACCAATGAGTAGCCCCCTCCCATACAAAAAGGCTTCGAGTGGTCCATAATATTCCAGAATATTCCACAACATTCGAAAGTGTTCTGGAATGTTCCACAATGATCTGGAATAAACCGGGACGTTAACGAACGTTCCTGACTATTCTCGAACATTCCACAACATTCCAGGACGTTCCGGGATGTTCTGGAATGTTGTGGAATGCTCTCGTATACTCTTGGCGGATCTGGACTGTTTTAAAAATTTCTAGAGGGCGAAACTTCCAGCACTGGTATTTTCGAAATCACGCCCTTCAGGTAAAAACGGAAACCTTCTTCATGGATTACCGATAGAGGACTACCACACCATATAACTCCCTTGATAGTGGACTCTCACCGGGACTCGTTTTTGAGTTTTAGGGCACCCACATTGTACACTTTCTTTTATAATACATTTCGAATGATTATTTTTATTATTATTATTGAATTTTACAAAACAATTGCTTTTTTGCCTGTCACAGTCAGTGGTCACAGTATTACCTCCCTGCTTTATTTTTTTAATAACTGACCCTGTTTCCACCTATCCACCTCAATTTGATTAAAAATTTTGTTGTATGAACACCAATTTATTTGAATAAATACTTAGAGCCAACTATCTTGGGTTAGTCCCGAACCTTCATCACAATTGTTTAAGTAGTTGTGATTATAATTTCAACTAAATTGAATAGCCCTGAAATTATTGCTTCCTGTGAAAGGACAGAATAATGTTAATGTTTTTTTTTTCAGGGGGGTTTGAAGGCAGTTGTATGGACCGACACTTTGCAAACCATATTGATGTTTGGAGGAGTAATATTCGTCATGGTTTATGGGACTATCAAAATTGGTGGAGTTCAAACTGTTTTCGAAAGAGCTGCCAAGGGAGACCGGCTCGAATTTTTCAAGTAAGAAAAATCATGGAGATAGGTTACGCCATGGAATAATGAAAACAAAAACTAGAAATGAAAACTGTTTTATATTGGAACCTTGAGGTCCGGTTGGGTAAATATTTGGATCACGAAACATGTCAAGGCATTTCTTGTTTTCTTCTGCAAAGTGATTAATTTATTTTTGTTCACGGTCCCCATTAGACAGATATACACACACATTTTAGAGAGATTACAGTTGAACTCAAATATTTAGAGATTTTACACTTGATTTTAGGTTGTACAAAGCAGATAATCTGTATCGAGATTATGCGAGAGGTAACTTTATTATTATATTTGACATTATTGTGTTACGTGATGATGGAACAACTAAAAAAATTAGATGTATAAAAAGGTTATGGGGCAGTTTTACGATTTTTTGAAAGGCGTCAAAAGATAGTCGATAAATTCGTCTTCCCATTGACGTCTTTTGACGTTAAATTTCTAACCGTACGAGTCTTGATTCCACAGCGCAAGAGCTTGACTGTACCAAGTAGGTGACTATTTTATGCAATTTTACAGAAGGTATGACCAATTAGAAAAATCAATTCATTCAAAATGTCTCTTCTTTACTCCGCATATTTACAGTAGTGTCGAAACCCAGAGAGGAAATTGGGAGATACGTTTGTCTAATAAAACGCCGCCCGGTTTCCTCTTAACAATACTCCATATGAACGACAACCAAAACTATTATTAAAATATAATTTTTCAATTTTTTACGAGAAAAACTCTCTTTTTATAACTTTTGAAGGTTATTCCCATCAACGTAATATATCATTGAAGAAGAAGATAACACTTTTAAATCTAAATGAAAATATGAAAGAAAATAAGACCCAGAAAAACAGAAAAAAACAATGGTCGCAACTGAATATATATGGAAAAAAAAAGAACTAGTTGAAGATAATATTAATTATTCTAAATATTTGAAATATGAGATTGACAAATATGACGGTTTGACAGAAGGTGGCAATAGCGAAATTGGAAAAACGCGCCGTCCCGGTTAGACGAGAGGTCTGGGTTCGAGTCCCAGTTGCGACCATTGTCTTTTTCTGTTTTTCTGTGTCTTGTTTTCTTTCATATTTTCATTTAGATTTAAAAGTGTTATCTTCTTCTTCAATGATATAATTTTTTATTAATTGTAAAATATTAAAACGAAAATCTATACATATGATGAAACTTTGGTGATTTGTTGTGCGCACGCCCGCTAAGATTTTAGGTTATATATAATGGACAGCTCTGGCGTTATGAAATTTCTATAAAAAAAATTACTACAGGAGGGAAGGCGGGGAAGGTAGAAGGGGAACGGGAAAGAGGAAGGGGAAAAAGACGCGGGAGAGGAACGGGGACGCATGGGAAAGGACATGCAGGGAGAAATAATATATTTCTTTGAATGGCTAGGAAGAAAACATATTTCGTCAGTTTATTCATAACCCGGGAATCATCCTTCTCCTTAAAAAAATCCACGGGATCTTATATTTTTGATGAGCACTTAAAAAAGAGATGAAGTGATAAAATAATAAACTTTTATTTTGTTATCTTTTTAGTTTCAAATTGGACCCCTTCATCAGACACACATTTTGGACAACGACCGTCGGCAACTACTTTATTTGGCTCGCCTCCTGCTCCGTGAATCAGGCCATGGTGCAGCGGTGCTTGGCCATGCCGTCACTCAAAACTGCCCGAATGTAAGTATACAATTATATAACCTCCGTATATATAACCCAGAAGAGCGCTTACTTATTTCTTGATTATTTCGCTAGTTGAAATCCCCGGCGCTGCTCGGACTTAACGCAGAATTTTTCAAAATCAGATGTAGACAGCGCTTCCTTTTATTTTTGAGGATGTGTTCAAAAATTTTCAATTTCTGACTGACACTTTGGAATGGTTTAAAAACCAAATCTACGTCGCCCACCCGCCACAGATTATATTATTTATAAAATTGGATGAACTAGCTGAAGTCCCCGGCATTGCTCTGGTTTTACGCAGAGTTTTTAAAAAAACGATTACAGATTTTTACAGACACTTGTCTTTATATAAATAGATAGATAGATAATGAGATCACCATTCAGACACACAACATTGTTTGCATTTGTTTTAGCTATGTTTATTGATCAGATCTGAATGCAGAGATTTAGGTATTCTCAATTTCGTCTCGATGAAAGACCAGTATTATTCAGAAACGAAAAGTTGCTTGAAAAATCGAGTTTGGTGACCAAAACCGAATAACCTACAAATCTCCCATCTCCTTTCCTTCCTCACCACCTTCAACCCCACAATATGCCCCAATCGAGGATGCCGTAGACCAACTGGCTGCAATGGTTGAGAGCAGTGCAGTATTAACTAACAGGAATATCTTCCCCAAACAGACCATTTTTGACCGGTCAGTGGTTAAGTGGGCATCGCGTTTGGGTTCCACCCGGGCGTCCCGTGTTTCGATTCCTCGGCTGTCGAAACACAGGACTTGACCCTTCAAAGTCCTCCATCACAACACAAGCAACGTTTTCGGCTTTCTGTGGTGGTTTAATGTTTGTCTTTCTTTTTAAAAGCTAAAGAAAACATCTTTCTCCGATTTTTTTAGCCTCAAAGCATTACCAAACAGGGTTTCAATAGTTCTACTGATCCCAAGCTAATCTTCTTACCTTATAAACATTTAGAGAAAAATAAAACATTTCTCAAGCTTCGGGTTTTTATTGGACTTGAAATATAAAAAAGACTGTTCCGTAACAATAACCTATTGAGGTTTAGGTCGTCAGTTTCCCGAAGGATAGGATCGTAGGATGCATGTTTGATAGTTGAATAAAATGAGTTCAAATCGTATAACTAGGACCGGCATAGCACTATTCGATGCTAGTTATTTTTATTTGACTTTTTAAAAAGCCTTATAATGAAACATTGTAACGGTGGGATTAAAAACATATTATTTTCCATAGCCACTTTTTAACGATTGGTATTTTTTGTTTGGTTGTTATGCTAGATGGCACAGAACGTAGATACCTGTAGTTGTATATATTTTTTTTTCTCAGAAAACAGATAAATATTTAACAATTATTACTACAAAATTTATGATCGATGATTCCTTCAAAAATAAAATTTCGAGGTCGATCAAACAAAGCTAAGAGATATGAAACAGATATTTATTGTAACATTTATTTAATATCAGTAATTGTCTGAAAAGGTACCCTTTTTCTACCTACATTCCTTGCAGTTAAATAGATCTGCCGCGTCCCCTTTTCTATCACATATTAACATCATAATACATAATACCATAACACAAAGAAAGCCAAATATTGAAAAAAAATTTAAATGTTTCCGCAGGGAATTATGTAGTGACAGACCAAAAATCTAGTTTCAGAAACTCTGCGTTCCTGAATTATCGCGCTTCGTTCGGCTGACCTTGGGTGAGTTTTGGCACATGTGTCACCCGCCATCCTCAGCTGAGTTCGCCGGTCCATTAAAATGTTGATTAAAGACATTATTATTGACAATAATGTTGGTCCAAGAAGTAGTTAACACCTTTGTTAATTTTTATAAATTATATTTGTTTTATAACAGTAATATCAAAAAAATAATTAATCTTTTTTTTTCACATAGTTACTTCAAACATTGTTTTTTATTTCATATATTACATGTTAACCGTCTGTGTAAGTGTAAAAAATAAGCCATATTTCAGTAAAAATAAGCCATATTTCAGTAATAGATTTTTAGCATGTCTGAATAAGTTTCGGTTTCGGTTTTGGTTTCGACCGAAACTTAGACAGATACCGAAGATTCGTTTTCGGTTTCGGTAGAAAATCTTGTTTCGGTCGGACACTAGAATTATAATAACGTATCTTAGAAAATGAATTTTATAAAATATATTATGATGAAACTATACAGACAGAACGATTCGTCATAATAGACCCGATATAGTTTTACATGACAAATTTTAAAAAATAACTTATATCATTGATGTCGCTATTCCAAATTACTGTAATATTCAAAAATCTGTTTCTGAAAAAATTAGAAAATATACAGATTTAGGAAATGAGATTAAAAGAATTTGGCATTCTCGAACTATAAAAATATTACCATTTGTTATTTCGGCTACTGGCATTATACCTAGCTCTCTAATTCAAAATTTAGGCTTATTAGATTTGTCAAAGAATCTTTATATAAAAATGCTAAAATCAGTCATATTAAACACATTTAGGATTACGAAAGATTTTTTAAATATTTATATTGAGGGATCAGTAGGACTTATCGGTCCAATTAGGAGTTCTATCGAGCCGAACCCTCTGATATGAAAATATCTGGAGTCGGTGAAGTATTTTCCCATCTGTCTCTGGTAGGTTGACGAGTTGTTCTTGTATAGTTTTGTATTTATTATACTTATACAATGCAATTACATCGCGTGGATTGACTAGAAGATCATTTGTGGAAAAGTGTGTGGAAGGGTTAAGTTTTTCCTGTGGGGAAGATTTAACCCGGACATAAAGTCTAGAGAACAATTTTAAAAAAAGTCTTTATTTCAGGAATATAAACATCTTCGAATTTTTGAAGAAGGTAACGTGAAGATTAAAAACGAGCGAGAAAAAACCACTTGAAATTAATATTTGACTGGCGTTCATTGCAAGTACGGTATGATTAATAAACCTTTTTGGCCTGGAGAAAAGAAAGAGCTTGAGAAAATACAGTTTTACTTAATTAAACCGTCCGTGTTGCCATAAGAAACTCTATACCTACAAGTAATTAAAACCTGTACCTAAACATTTTTATTAAAAGCTCGAGGTCCTTTACCGCTGTTCCTCGGTATTTCTCCTTGTTTCCATAGTCTGCTATTTCTCTCAAATCTTTTTGAAGTGAAAACTTCTGTAGCACCGTTGTGATTTAAATAATGCACAAAAGATTGTAATTTTATAGTTAATATGATTTCGGGGCCAATTGTCGGCGGATCAACTGTTGGGTCACCCTCCTGCATTGTTTGTCGATGTTTGAGTTTGAAGACAAGTCATCACTAAACGATCTCCCAATACGCTATTTTTTCAAAAAAACTATTTTTAGGTTAGAGTTCGTACATTTTTGATTTTTTTTTCTCCCGTGGTAGGTATATATATATATATATATTGGACAAAATATTGCGATGAACAGGTTCATATTAGTATAATAATAGCGCAAACCCGTGAAAATTTATCATATTTCGTGATTTATGATGCCGTTTGAAGTCCCGAAAACCATTCTGGATCGAAGCAGAGAGACTCCTCCAATCACCTCTCACCCCAGAAGATAGGTGGACACTTGAGTGGCAATCGGCCAACGTGAGAAAGCCAATCTCGTATAAAACCCCAATGAGAGACAGCCTGGGATGTTCCCATAGCCGCTGTGCCCGCACGATACATAGATAGAACCATAAAGAGTTGGCGATGTGTGAGGACCACCGAACACGTGTTCTACCCGATTCATTCCCCAGCTGGATTGATGAGGTACGCATGCCTGAGGCCTAGACTTGCTCGCAGACCTATAATATGTCCTCCTCTGATCGCCCACCAAACGAAAGAAGAAGAAACCATTATAATGGCCACCATCTTGAAACGGAAACGAAACGTACAAACAAATTCACAGACGTAATGCAAAACAGTCGAGTTAATATAAGAATTTTCTTCAATCATTTAATAAAATAAAATTAACTTTATATTTTCTTGAGCAATAAAAAACCCTCGAAGTGCAGTTTCCGTCTCCAGTATCAAAAATTGCTTTTTTTCTCACTGAACTTTTCAACTTTTTCTGACTGAAATTTATTGGTTTATTTATTGAAGAGCTAGCTATAGGCTACGAGGCAGCGAACAAAGGAGAGACCGTCAGGCTACGAAGCACCAAAAGTACAAAGAGGAGATCGATTAGTCTATCTTATTCTTAGGCTAAATCTTATAATTAATTTATTTATTTATGGTTTGAAACATTTACAGAGTGTTAACAATTATAACAATAATAGAATTACCATTGGGATGTACATAGATATTAACACTCCAATTAGAAATGTTCACAGCATGAGTGATCAATGTTTAGTTGTTACTAGACGGAAATGCTTTTAGTTATAATAGAAATTATGATGATCAAAATGAAATATAAAACATGGTAGTGTCAAATATAATTAATAACCTGCAGAGAACGAAAAAAAAGAAAGAAAAAAAGGGTATGACGATAAAGCAACTACATAACTGTTCTCTAAGTGATGTATGTATCTATTTTTAGTGTCGCTTTTTCGTTTCATCGAGTATCAAATCACAATGGTGCTAAAGAAGTTTTCACTTGAAAATATTACGGAACAAGGAGAATAAAACACAGCTGATTGAGAAAATTCTTACTTACTATTTTCGTTGCATTCATGCTCTTTTAAACCTTCTGATATATTTATTTGGCAGATCAAAAAAAAACTAAATTTAGTTTGAATTTGCAATGACATATGCAATAAAATAAAATAATATCGCATATATTATATATTCTAGTATCATTTTGAAAGGAGGAATCCTTGATGTCTGTCTTTTTTATTTGAGACGAGACCCTTAAAATATTCATGACGCCTTTGATAAATCACGACAGTAAAAAGATAAGACACTCGTCACGGACATATCGAACATTGATATAATATTACGCAGGGTTCATAAATATACACGAGCCGCAACACGAGAACCATGCAGGATTTTTTTTTTCATTTCAGTTATATTTCACTGTATTTTCATTTCAGTTATATGTCTGTAGGCGTGGCATCCTTTGCCCGGGACCTAGAACGTGAATTTGAAACTCGGCGAGGAGTAATAAAAAATAAAGTGTCGAGTCACATAGGTAAATAGTGAACATCCCAACTCGTTAGTGGTGACATGCGCATCGAAATGTTGGGCAAAACAAGATTTAATCAAAGAGCGAAAAATCGTTAAATAATTTATTATTCCTTTTATATATTTAATAATATTATTATTCAATTTATAAACAAGTTCTGCTTTGTAATTATTGATACGCGTGACAGCTGTTTCTCCTTCTGAAGGCATTATCAAACTGTGGTCATGCTACCAACAGACGAGGTATTTATGTTATTTCAAGATAGGATTTCGATGACTTTTTTCTATTTTATGAGTAAACTGACTAAAATTATTAATGGTTATTACCCTATTTAAAGTTTCCCTAATTACTTGTATTGTTTAAATTCGACTGAAGGTCGTTATGTAGGTACTCTAATCATTATTCCTAAAGTGAATTGTTTATAAATAAACTGTTTTTATAAATTGAATAATAATATTATTGAATATATAAAAGAAATGAAAAAATAAATTGAGTTGTACAAATTAAACTTGATAACAATAAAAAAATCGTTAAATAATCTTAAACACGTCTTTGCCACTCTATATATATATATATATATATATGTGTTGATTTCTATTTCTAATTTTTATTGAACATAATATAATTAAAGAAAGAGTTTATTATTTTATTTATTTATTAGTTTTATTTTAGTAAATTGTACATTTAAGTTAACAATTTCCTTATTAATTTATATTGTATCATATTTCAAACTATATTTTTTCTTGTTTTATGTATCTCCTACAATACACTTTGAACTTTCCAATTGGTGCGGCCTTTAAAGTTTCTGGTAGAGTGTTGTATAACTTCATCCCTTTGTATAGTAAACTGTTCTGCGTATTCGTTTTGTCCTTTTTTTGTAGTCTGATTTCCTTGCAAGTCCTTGTGTTGTGTCTGTGAATGTCCTTGTTGTATATAATTTTGTTTGAGAAGTATTTTGATAACATGTTGTTCACTATTTTATGGATAAATATCATTGCGTGCAAGGTCAACATCTGTTTCACGGTTAGCCAATTTAGTTCCTTTAACATTTTATTTACTTTTGAGAATCTATTTCGCTGAAGTATTATTCTCATTGCCCTGTTTTGGAGAATTTGAAACTTATTTTGTTCTCGTTCGTTACACAGGAAAAGGATAGTTGAGCAGTAATTAAAGTGTGGAGCAATAATTGAATTATAAATAGTGACTGCAGTTTTTCTAGAAATTTTTTGCCGAATTCTTCCCAAAAAAGATACTTTTTTTCCAATTTTCTTTTGGGTATATTCAGCATGTTTGTTAAAGGTTAGTTTGGAATCTAATATAACTCCTAGGTATTTCATTTCAGTAACACTTGCAATAATTTCAATTTTAATTTTGCTTTCACTGGATGTTTTCTAATACCCAATCACCATACATTTTGTTTTTTTTGTATTTAATTTAAGCTTATTTATTTTTAGCCATCTTGATACATTATTTAGTTCATTATTTAAAATATTTATTAGTTCTTCGTAGTTATCGCCAATTAAGTATATTAGTGTATCATCGGCAAATACTTAATGAAAGATTAAAATAATATATGTAACACATGCAATAAAATCTCATAAAAGAATACATTTACTATAAGCAATAAAACATATAAAATTTTTAAATATTTTAATTTTGAAACGGAATCTCCTGATGACATTTCATTAGTTCAACCTAAAAATCTGAAAAAAATTTGAAAGATTGTAACAGATTTATTAAGGCGCGGTGTACCAGCTCAAAAAGAAGATGAAGAGATACGTAAATACGGATGTTAAAGAGAGCGCGCTTTCACTAAAAAGGATAATATTTAAGGAAAAATTGTGCAAATGATTAATAAAACACAACTCGTTTAAAATAGAGCAAAAATCTCGTAGGGAATGTTTAAAACAGTGTTTTAAAAAACACTGTGATTTTTTTCGTACAAATAACTTGTAAAATAATGATAAAAAAACGTGTTTATAATAATTTTCGGAGCATACTTTGCGATTTTTTTTCTATTGAGGGAATTTCATATAATTGCCGTTTCGGCGTGGAGAATGTGTAGATATTATCTTAAAAAAAACATAAATTTTTTTAGAAGTTTAAAACTTAAGGGTTGTTAGCGTCGGCGTGGGTGCTGACGCTATCGGCAGGGTTGGAGAAAGCTCCCACATATTTAAATACAATTAGATGCTGGATCTGCCCCAAATAAAAACTAGCTCAGGTTTTTGGTGCAAGTATGGTTTCTCTTAACCTCAAGGCGAGTGCCTGTGGTTCGGAACTTCACGCTTCTCCATCCTCCCAGGGCCTCTTTCGACAAGCAAAACACGGTAGGTTATCACATAAATAGTTTATTCAATTCTAGGAGTCACAATAGTACATAAGAGGAACGATCCTAGCTGAAAGTTAGTTTGAACGTCAATCTCTGCTCTCTACACGCGTGGTTAGGGCTTCAAAACATTACTTGCACACAAAGGGTAAACATTTTATTGACTCACGTTTGCTTTATGGGCCAACAGCGGCTTTACGCGCTTGTTCTCCGGGTCCCAGCAGCGTCCATACCGGACACCGGAAGTGCGCAACCGGCGAAACTGAACTCGTCTCGCACATGTTCACGAGGGACGTGGGATCGGGAAGCTCGCTGGCTGAAGACTGGCGAGCTTGCCGACCGAGATGCTAGCGACAGCTCGGTTTGTCGCTCGCGGGAGGGGGTAATGCGCGCGCCTCTATATTGGCGGTTTATTCTTGAATCCGCGAAGGGGTCTATTCTCGAATACGCCACGTGACAATTTGTAACGTAACAGGGTCTACTATTCGTGAACACAGCGCTGAAAAAGAAGAAGATGGAGAGATATGTAATTACGAGTACTAATATGGTTAGTCGTAGAATAGCAGCGAAAATTGCGAAAAAGCTTAATAAAACATGACTCGTTTAAAATAGAGCAAAAATCTCGTGAAACGTATCTTAAGTATCGTTCAAAGAAACATTGTGAATTTTTTCACAAATATAACTTGTAAAATAAAAGAAATAGACTTGTTTAAAATAATTTTCGGAGCATACTTTGCGATTTTTTTCTATCGAGGGAATTTCATATAATTTGCGTTTCGGCGTGGAACGTATCTAGATATTATCTTCAAAAATAACATATATTTTTTTAAGAGCTTAAAAACTTCAAATGTTTGAGATATGTAAGAAATCGAAATACGAATAGTAGACCCTTAAGTGTTTAAGGAAAATATGTAATAAATCGGTAGAAATGGGGTATGCCGCGGCTTAATAAAACTTCTAATGTGTACAGTTTATCGTTATTAATTAGCTTTGTTCTGTAAAACACCCAATAGGGCGTAATGTATCCTTATATTCCTATAGATACTTTTTTATTATTATGCGATAATTATATTTTATGGTTACAGAACTATCGGCATTCTGGCCGTAGGCATAGCGTCTATCGTTTCAATGTGCTGCTACACGGGGTTGGTGATCTACGCGACCTTCCACAACTGCGACCCGCTGAAGAACGGCGCCATCAGCAAGAGCGACCAGCTGTTGCCCTACTTCGTCATGGAGATAGCCGGCCAGATCCCCGGCCTGCCGGGAATATTCGTCAGCGGCGTCTTCAGCGCTGCTCTCAGGTAGGAATCATACCAATGATGATTATGTGACAAGGGTGGTCAGAGATAAAACAGAACATTGAAGATAAGTGAATAAAAGGAACAAATAAACTACACACCAATCCTAACCTAAACTGACCAAACCTAACTTAGAATAGATATTGCTGACGAATATCTCCGTGATTGACTAAATGTTTTTCAGCTATGCGCCTACCACGTTCAACATCCTTTCGCCCTTTGACTAGTGCTGTAACGTATAATTTCGGTATACAAAACTTACTGCACCTAGGCGTAAGTCAGAGGCAAGCGTTTTCGTCTGCAGAGCATGTTGATGGCGTATTAGGAATCACAACTAGCAAATAAATATGTTAGCAGTCAAAGGGGCAAGGGGTTTGAAATCTTTTATGACTATTAATAAAAGAGATCAGATTCAATTCACACGCGGTAAAAGTGAAACCTTTGGAAAACTAAAGTGGACAAGATTAGAGGACTACGAAGAACTTTTTTTTATCAATATGAAGGATAATTTTTTTCCATATTTTTGTCGTCGAATTCAAGTGAACTTTTTCCTATACATTTGGATTTCGCTTCCTTTTGTGTTTTCTTTTGCCTGTTCATTTAGGATTTGTTTGAAGATTGGATATTGATTTTACAAAAAAAAAAATGTTTTTTTTTGTAAAATTAAGCTTAGATTCGTCTGGCGCTTTATACCACATACAGCACTTAAGAAGACTTGCGTAGAACCGTGGATTTATCGTATTATATTGAAACCGAGTACCTATGAATAAAATAAATATTTTATTTCTATCCAATCTCTCGCAGGCTAAATCCTATAGACGTATGTATTTGTCTCTTTTTAGTGTCGCTCGTTTCTATTTCATCGAGTTTCAAGTCGAAATGGTGCTAAAGAAGTTTTCACTTCAAAAGTATTAACGTAAATGTAATGAACCTATAGATCACCGTCGAGAGTTATCGCCGCTTCAGATATTGAAGAATAAGTTTTATATTAATTTAAAAACTGTAATATTTGAATAAAATGAGTCTTTTTAGTTATGGAAAGTGTATTGAGATATACATACAACGTGACACGATGCGAGACGTGGACATTGAAAGCAAGCTCCAAGAACGAGATTGAAGCTTTAGAAATGCGGCTGCACAATGGAATGGACCATGAACAGCGCGGGTCACAAAGGAGCAGGTGCCAAGGAAACTCTTCAAGGAGAGGGAGAAGAAAATAAAGTAGCTTCGTTCACCTGATGGGAGGCGGGCGCACGAGTTAGCTTAGTGCTCATGTCTCGTGACGTGTGAATGTGTCTCTAGAAGGCGGAAGGTGCCCGAGTCAATCGTACACCGCAGCTAAACTCTGTGCCATATATTTACGAGGCGATTTTGTCGCCGCTATCTTAATAACCTATACTTAGCACAAACCTTCGCATATAAAACGCCTAAATAATCTCAGCGGCCAGACATTTAGTGGACCAAAAAAAATATTATTTTTTTAAAACCAATATCCAATGTTCAAACAACTCCAAAACGAACAGGCAAAAGAAAACACAAAAGGAAGCGACTCCGAGGAAGAAAACACAAATATGAAAAAAAAATCGAAAACAGTTAGGTTAACATCTAAACCAATAGGAGCCTTGATAAGTGATGTCATAATCAAAGCGGCCAATGAGCGCAGTTTTACGCTTCTTAGGTACTGTAATGCGTCATTTTCGTTTCATAACTCAACCAATAGGAGCCTTGAAAAGTGATATCCAAAGCGGCCAATGAGCACAACTTGACGCTTTGTAATGCTTCATTTCCGTCATCCGAATTTAAAATCACAACGGGGCTAAAGAAGTTTCACTTCAATAAGATGACCAAATATATAGGAAAAGGTACACTGGAATTCGACGATAAAAATATGGAAAAAATTATCCTTCACATTGACAAAAAAAAGTGCCTCGTAGTCTCCTCACCTTATCTACTTTAGTTTTCTGAAGGTTTCGCTATCGCGTGTGAATTGAATACTCTGTTTTTTTTTAATGTGTTATCTGTGCATGTTCATTGGTGCAGTTTGCACTTAGACATCGATATATCGAGACGTTTCATCATCACAGCACTTCGATAACGAGGTTGCCGCACGAGCGGGTAATCTGAGAGGGAAACAATATTTCTCCCCCGAGACGCTGCTGAAGCAACGTCAAGTATCTTTATTATGAAAGGAACTTCGCATATTAACTACTAGTACTGTGAGCAGTAGACTACGCGTAATGTTCATTATTACGATTTGAAAAATGCGCCAGAGCGCTCTGGCGGAATAAGAATGTAATATCAAACACGCCTACCATCTTGATCGACCCGAACATACAACTAAATTTGCAGACATTCGAAATACAAAATGCAAAAATTCCTACATTTTACAATTCCATGAGAAAGCAGAACATTAAATATGAGTGAAAAAAATAATAAATAAACAACTAAACCTAACCTAACGTAACCGATTTTGTTTTTAGGTAGTGGTTCTATATTTTACATATTTTACCCGGTACTGCATTATAATTGGCGTGTTTCAAAGTAAAAGAACCTTCAATATCGCCCTGTGAAAGACTAATCGAATTCATTCGTAATAGAAACTTGATCTTAATGACTTTAGCCGTGTTTGGTGACCAATTGGCTTGGGTCTTACCAACCAACCTCGTCTCCATCATCATACCTTTACTATCTATCATCCTCATCAACATACCCTAATCGAGGTCGCCATATTCTCACTGGCTCGGACGGTTTGTGCGGTATTGACATTTAAAAAGCAAGACAATTTAAAAAATGATTCAATAATGATGTGTGGGCAATAATGGAGGGCTGGCAAGCAGAGGATTGAACCCGCGAAGTGAAGGGATAGGGACCTGCCTCTTTACCGCTCGACCAACTAACGGATCATGTAGATTTTCAAGACCAATGGTTTTCAAAAAATCATCAATATTTTAGTATTTTTAAAAAGTATGAACGTGTGCTGTTTGTTTCACTCGACTGAAAATTTAATTTATATACATATATTAACTTCGATCAATCAATATTTACATGAATGAAGCTACTGAACAGACAAACCCTAGAAATGTGAACTGCGATATGAAACTGATATCGAAAAATGTTGACGCAAATATATTTATCTTCCCCCTTATACATATACGTTTACATTCATACCTATCCTATCTACTCACACAAACCTTCCCGAGCTGACAACAATACCCGGACTAGTGAAAAATGACAATAATAATAATAATTTATACCGTTATATTAAGTCGATATGATTAAGAATTGAGGTAGCAAGGTTACAATAAGTCATTTTAATTATAGACTGATATAAATTATTATTGTCATTTTTCACTAGTCCGGGTATTGTTGTCAGCTCGGGAAGGTTTACGTGGGTACATAGGATAGGTATGAATGTAAAGGTATATATAGGGACAGATATGTATATTTGCGTCAACGAAAATTCATGTCAGACTTCAAGCCCGTGGCCAGGCCAATAAACGGATTTTTCGTAACGTTATCGATCTTCAAAAATGTAATCCTGTCAAACTGCGATTAAGCAGTATGTCAACATAGCTACATATTGTTTTGTAAGAGCAGGCTGGAATAACTATGTGAACAGGTCATTTCTTCAAAGCCTTTATCATCCTTGATATTCGTCAAAACTACATTAAAAGTGTACCTACTATCTATACTTACACAAAAACCTAGAAAATCTTTATAAAATTGATCCTAAATTTACTATAGGAAGTCACACCAGAAAGGATACCTTGAGATGCCTGGTGAAATTATACCATTAATTATGCCTGGTAGGGTCTGTGAGACCGGGCGATATTTAATAAAAAAAATTATACATTGAGATTAATGTTTCTTTTTTATTGTTTTCTTTTCTTTTTGAACCGAAAACTTCTTTAGCACCGTTGTGATTTGAAACTCGGTGAAATTAAAAATAGCGACACTAAAAAAAGACAAACACACAATTCTATAGAATTTAGCCTGCGAGAAAATGAAAACGTTTAATCGGTCTCCTCTTTGTGCGGTGCTTCGTAGCCTTCTAATTCTGGTCTACTTTAGTTTTCACTTCTACCGTGTGTGAATTGCACACTCTGATTTTTTTTTATTTATGTTCTAATAAAAAAATACAAAAGATTTTAGAAATTATAATTCCTTTATGTACTACAAAAACAAATCCCCTAACTTTTATCTAACGTGAATCAAAAAAAGTTACGCTTTTCATAATCGCGTAAGTCTTTAAATATGATGAAATCATAATCAAAACGATGCGCTGTGTTTTGTATAGGAAACATTTTTTAATATTTTAGTTGGAATATAATATTTGTGATTAAGCTTAATTGGAATTTCTGGATTGTAAATCGGCATATGTTTGGCAGGAGAAAATTAAATGCTCTAAACATATACCAGTATTTATTTAGAGCAAAGTGTCACACGTGCTTTTTCTGGCAATATTTTGAGTTAGCACAAATTGATTGAGAATCATCAAGACAAGTTGTTAAAAAAATATTTGAACAGATTGTAAGTGAATCAAACTTAACAGTTTATTCGGAATCACAGTTTTCTTCAATTAAGTGTGCTTCAATGTCCTCTGCGGTTAGTCCCGAAGACAAGGTGAATAGTGCAAATCTTTAAAAGAAAATTTTAAAAAAGATAAACATTTCTTAAAGAAAACGAAATAAAAACAACTTTATAGATAGTGCCTGGTAGGGCATGTGAGACCCGCGAACATTGACGAGGTACCTATGCTTCCGATGGTAGCGTGGATAGTACTAACTTCTCTTCAAGTAATGCTAGCAAATTAGCAAACTAGCATTAGCAGTAGCTAATGGAACGCATTACGTTCAAGCTCAAAATTTTAAATACGTAGTTTAAAGCTGGTTTAAAATGCTCTGGGTCTGTCAGACCCTACCAGGCACGCGGAGGGTTAAAAATTAAAATACGCTAAATATCCTACATCGATCTAATAATAACTAAATTGTGAATTGGCCTGTCACTTAAAATTATACATTTGCACCTACTAAATGACATTCTTAGTAGATACCTTGAATAAAATCAATACTTTTATTACGGAAAAATTCATTTGCGTATTCGTGAGCATTCGGTTCCTTAGAACGGGCAACCTGACAAGCTGGTAGCTAATATCGACTTGACATAATACACTTGTTAATAAAAATAAAATAAAACGCATCGTGCACGATATTGAAAAAATGTTGCTTTGGATTGGAAAATTTGAAAAGTTGTATAACTACTTTTGTTTATACACAATAAGGTGGGTCATTTAACAAAAAATGTTATTTTTAAATTCTAAGAGCGATAAAAGGGTGCCAAATGTGTTCAAAACGACGTGTTTAAATCTTTTTAATTTCTGATAAGATCTTTTTCCTCCGGATTCACTTCAAAGTTTTGAAAATTTCAATGTTTTAAAAAAAAAAAATTTTTTTTTTTTTACCGAACCATATTTTTTGTAATCATCCATAGCAAATAAAATATATTTTGACGAAATCATTTACAAAAGGTCCCAAAATTGAGAAAGGATTTTGCTGGTATTTGAATATTTGAATGCCTGAGATAATTTGAATTATATTCAAATGTTTTTTTTTTTAAATAAATTTTAATATTTCCTCTTTTTTGTGTTTTATTAAAAAATAGTTCTTTTTAATGGTTTATCTAACATTTTTTAAAGATTTAACAAGGGTGGGTTTTTCTCTATTATGTGAAATTTCAAAGTCAATCCGGAGGAAGAAGATGATATCCAAATATTATTAAAAAAATTACGTGATTTTATATCTCCATTTAACGTCCTTTTGTCACTATTAGACAAATTAAAACAAGAATTTTTTTCCCATACAGTCGTGACCCACCCTAATACATAACCTTTACTAGCACGGTAAGTAAAAACACAATTTTTTCGTTGAGAGTCTCAAATAAAAAATATATATTTGACAGCTTCAAGGAAGAAATTGTGTTTTTACCTACCAAGGCAGTTTACCCTCATATTCCTCAAGGTCGATCTACGCTGTAACTAGAAAAAACTTAGATTTTGCTAAAATCGTGTGTTTCATCAAATCATGTTACTGATGTTTTTGTCCAATTTATCATTATTGTATTCAGGTGCAAGGTGTTTGTAAGTACTTACCATTCTCTTGTTTTGTCTTGTCTTCTTGTTTCATATCCACTGTTAAACAGAGTGTTATATTTATCGTGTTAAGTGTGTTATTATTTATTACTGAATATTACTGTCTATAAACAAAGTTTGTAAATTAAATAACAATCTTGTGCGCCGTGTGGAAATGCTCAAGAAACAATTTGGTCATTTCGAAATTTTTATCAATTTCTCCAGAAGTAAGGAAACATATTGCTTACTTCGTGCACATGGAAACACCGATATGAACTTCTATGGGTTTATCTGTTCAGCACATGAAGCATGCTTATATTTAAATATGTTTTCAATGAAATTCAGAGAGAAATTTCCGAGAAGCATATTTTGTCGGCATATCATTTTTATTTGGAAAAACCACGCAGCTGTAAAATGTGTAGTTGGTAATATTTAATGCAATTTTCACTTTACGACAAAATGTTGTTACAAAAACATTTATTGGAAAACTGAGTAGGAAACTGTACAGGATGTTTGTCGAGACGAACCTAATTTACTTTAACCAATAATTCCTCGCAAATAAATTTTATTTGATTGATTTGTGTTATTTCACAATTTAATCATTTAAAGGTAATATAATGTTTGTGGCATTTCCAGAATGGAAGATATTCTCAGTAGAGTCCTAGTTTAAGACCACCATTCCGCATTGAAACGTTGCTTGACTAAAGCCATGTTTGGTGACTAAATCTGAGTAGCCAAGTACTTCCCACCATCTTTCTCTTCCTATCCCTTCCCCTCATCAATACCTTCAGCTTCACAACATATAGTGAGAGTTTTTTTTTTTTTTTTTACATTAACTCCACACAGGAGGCCTTGAGGAAAATAATTCCCCTCAGGGCCTATATATGTCATCTGGGATGCTGTGTGGAGGGTCTTTTTGAGGAGAGGAAGGAATGAACATTGGTCTTGAAGAGACCCATGTTGTAGGAGGGAGGAAACACAGATGCCAAATCTTTCCATAGCCGAACTGTTGAACTCAAGAACGAGTCGAAAAAACGACTCGTTCTCATGTGACAAATGTCAACCGTGTACATATGTTGGACGCGCGTTTGGCGTGTCTCCCGACTATGTACCGGTGCCGAAGGGATCAATGACGCTAGTTTCTCAGAGCATCTTCCATTGAAATACCGGTAGAACATGGATAGCATTCCCACCCGACGCCTGTGCTCTAAAGATTGCAACCCGTTCGTTAAGATGGGAGAATCTATCAAACGGACCGCCCGTTTCTGCAGAGTCGAGGGTATTTTTCAAGTATTTTTGAGCTCCAGACCAGAGGTGGCTGCCAAATTCAACCGTGGGGCGCACTTGCGATTTGTACAGGGTAAGCAGTTGTGTACTATTAAAGTATCTGCGGGCCCTGTACAGTACGCCCAGTTTTCGAGAAGCTAACTTTACTCTGGCTTCGATGGAGCCCCCGTACCTGAGCTGGTCACTCATAGTTACACCAAGCATATCAATGGAAGGTCTGTTCGGAAGATTGCTTCCGTTGAAGGAGACTAGATTTTCATTTCGATCCCTTTTAGACGTAATCAGACATGATTGGGTCTTTGAAACATTGAATTCGACGAGGTTATTCTTACCCCAAGAGAAAACATTCTCGAGGTAACCATCCATTCTTTGCTTCAAAGCCCTCCGAGCCGTTGGAGTTTGTGTGCCCTTTAGGGGCTTGTCAAACGAAAAGCTGTCATGGACTGTACTGTCATCCGCGTAACAATGAATTGGTGCACATGACAAAAGGTCGTTGATGTGCAACAAAAACAAAGTCGGGGACAGAACCGATCCCTGTGGGACGCCAGCATTTATTGGATGCGAGGAAGAGGTGAAACCATCAGCAACCGTCTGAATTGACCTCTCCCTCAAAAAGTCGGCAATCCACGTACACAGGGATACGGGAAGTCCGTAAGATGGCAGTTTGTTGACAAGTCCTCGATGCCAAACCCGGTCAAAGGCCTTGGAAATGTCCAGTGCGACCGTTTGGGTCTCACCGAAACGTTCCAGGCACCGCCCCCAAACATGCTTCACATATGCGAGAAGATCACCGCACGAGCGGTTCCGCCGGAATCCGTATTAACGGTCGTTAATGATTTTGTTCTTCTCGAGATATGTGAGCAGTTTGTCGTTGATCACACGTTCCATCACCTTGGACAAAACTGATGTGATCGCTATGGGGCGGTAGTTGGCCGGGTTGGAGCGATCACCCTTCTTTGGAATAGGATGGATGACCGCTTTTTTCCAACCAGAGGGCACAATACCAGACTTCAGGGACATTTTAAAGAGCTTCGTCAAAATTGGAGCAATTTCTGCAGCGCACCTCTGTAATACCAGGGCAGGTATTCCATCAGGCCCACTAGCTTTATTAACATCAAGCCCTCGTAAGACTTGGATTACATCCCGATGCCGGATCCTCAGCTTTTTCATACGAAAACCGCAGTGAGGAACCGACGTCGGGACAGCACCTTAATCGTCGAGGGTTGAATTATCCGCGAACATTTTGCCTAATAAGTTAGCCTTTTCGGCGGCGGTGTTCGCTAGTGAGCCGTCAGGTTTGGTAAGAGGTGGTAGACTGGATTTGCAGAAATTCCGACACATTGATCCAGGGCAAGGGCAAAGGATTCCGCCTGTCAGCCAGCCGAATCTGTTGATCCAGAGAACTTCAACCATGGTTCGTTATGAACATTGAAGTCACCCAGAACAACAAACTCGGCCGAAGGGTAGCGGGGCAAGAGGTCATCAATAGTTTCGCTCAAGTGTCTGAAGAGCTCGGCAGTGTCTGATTCGCCAAGGTTCGGTGAGCGGTATAAACACGCGTAGAATCTTACCGTACTGGCAAGATTGACGCGCACCCACATTACGTCGAATCGGGAGTTTTCCAGATTCAACAGTCGCACACAGTTGACGTCAGCTCGACTATAGAGACAGACGCCTCCTTTAGGTCTGAACTTGCTTTCGAGTGTGAAGCCCGGGCAGTCCAGATAGGAGGCATCTACAGGCTCAGCTATCTGCGTTTCAGACAGGAAAAGAAGGTTCGGACGTTGAGAGAAAAGGTGGTGGTGGACTGAGTTTAAGTTTGTGTGCAGGCCGCTAATGTTGGCAAAATTTACCAACAGTCTTGGCCCGCACCGGGGTCTCCTGCTTCTCGCCCCTGTAACGAAGTTGATTGTTGGTTTTTGTGAATTCATGATTTTATATTTTGAGATTACGTTGTGGGGGAAGGAAGGTTTGAGAGGGAAAAGGTGTGAGGGGTGGGTAGGAAGCTGGGGATCAGAGTTTCCAGGAGTGGTAGACGTATGAATCCAATCCACCCACTGCGGTGCAAGGCGATGGGCAGGGAGAGTCCGGCTGGAGAGGTCGCCCAATGCCCCCCAAACGCTGCTGCTGGGACCCCTCCGGTCACGAACCGGCACAACAACAGCGACGGGGTTTTTTCGCTCGTTGATGGGGCAGCCCACCCTCAGTCGTGAGCCTGAGGGTCGGGCCCCTGTACTACCGAGCGGCCCGGACAGCGGTAACCGGTTGTAAAGGGTCTCCCTCAACCAGCATCTCCCAATCCGGCCCGCCACGCAGAAGGTGGGTCGACGCACCCGCCACCAAGACCTGGACACACATACCCCAAGAACCCGGGCACCCCTGCGTCACCAAACGTAGCGAACCACTTGTGGTGACCTGTGGCAGAGGTGTTGGTCATCCAATAAATGGTTCCCAGGGCGGCGGTACCCATACCCGCCTACCAAATTGAAGATGCCATAGTCTCACTGTTTGCAGGCGTATGAAAGCAGTTGGGATTCTTGTGCGGTATTTATATACAGAAATAAATAAAAAAAATTTAAAAGGCAATATTTTGGTATCCGGCGATATTTTTCGTTTTTTTTTCAAACAAACAAAAAAAACTTGTACCGCGTGCAATTCACACGCGGTACAAGTTAAACCTTCACAAGAATAAGGTAGACAAGAGTGGGGAGGCTATGGAGCACCGCACAAATAAACATTCATCCGCGGTGTTCAATCTCAACCAATAGGAGCCTTGAAAAGTGAGGGAATGGGGTAAGGTTTCATTCAATCTCGTTCTCTCGCAGGCTAAATCCTATAGATATATGGTTTCTCTCTTTTTAGCGTCATTTCCGTTTCATTGAGTTTCAAATCATAACGGTGCTAAAGAAGTTTCACTTTAAAAATCACGGTGTGTTACTCGGCTAAGTAATCCACCCGACCCTAAGTATCCAATATATCATAATACTGTTTTTTTTTTAATTTAAAAAAATCTATGGAGACCAAAATGTCATCTACATTTTTGGTACCAAATAAACTCTGGAATTATTGGTGAATGTATCCTTAACGTCCTGTGTAGAACAAAATCAGTCAAATGAAGGCAGGTTGCTTGCACTTTTACGGATTACAAACATTTTCTGTGTTATTCTTTTGCAGCTCTATGTCTACAGGCCTCAATTCAATGACTGGGGTGATATTTGAAGATCTAATAAGGCCGTTATACAAGAAGCCTATTTCAGAAGGAACAGCCTCATTTATCATGAAGATCATCGTCATCATTATAGGTATGTGTTATTTTGTTTTTGAATTAGGTGTATAATTTAATAGTCTATTTATTTATAAAATAAAATAAATAAAGAAAATCCTTTCTAAATATTTCGTCTTTTTAATTAGACCAAGTTCTAACGGTGACCCGACAATTGATCCAACAATAATTGGCTCGCCGACATTTAGCCCGCCGACAGTTGATCCCCTGGACGGTTGGTCCATCAGACAGTTGACCCCCCTGGATAGTTGATCTCTCTTCTAATTGATCCCTCGGACAGTTGATCCACTAAAAACTTATTTCTTCAAGTAAGTATGCAAAGAGGTTATACGGCAACCAAAGTCGATATACTTATATCTGCAGGCATCTTGATTGGACATTGGACATATGGACATCCGCTTTACAAATATTTTAACTAACAATTATTCCGATTCCCCAAGGAAGGAGCATGAGGTAAGGCCATATGGCCGAATAACAAAATACCATATACTTATATGATAATTACATGGCAGATTTCCACTCAAGACGCTTGCAGATATAAAGTATATCGACTTTTTGTTGTACGGCCGTATATCATCTTTGCATACTTACTTGAAGAAATAATCTTTTGGAGGATTAACCATCCGAGGATCAATTGTCCAGGGGGGGGCAACTGCCGGCAGGCCAAATGTCGTCGGATCAATTGTCACGGAACCCGTTCTAATCGACTTTTTATTTTCAAAAATGACCTTTGAGTGCAAAAACACTTTTGCTCATTTTTATAGCCAAAATAATTTTCAAAATCATGTGCATTGATTTCTATAAATACTTGTACGACGAAGTTCTAATATCAAGTTTAAAGCTCCCATTTTTTTTTTTTTTAATTTATTTATTTAACGCCCAGAGGGCTTTTACATGTTTTGTAGTGTAATTTTAATTTGACAGATACTTTGAAACTTAGGAAATAATAAAAATAAAACTACTTTAGATAAAAGTCACACAACAAGTCATACAAACATATTAACAAAAACAGAAAAATACAGTTAGTTTATATAGTTTACGATTAAAAAAATTATTCACTGGTAACATTAAACGTTTTTCTAAATACCCCTATAGAATTTTTAGATAATTTATTTGTAGTTTTGCTTGTACTAGTATAATACTCGTACGAAGTGATGTTTCTCCTTCCGTGGCTCAGTTTCCGCGAGTATACCAATCGGCAACATGGCAACTTTCTGAATAGAATTTCACGTATCTAATATATTTTCATACTCTGCAATGGCTAATTATAGATCAATAAACTGCACCAAGACCCAATCCGGTTTAATAATTAATTGTTCATACGCCGGCCAACATTGTTTTTTTATGGGGAATGACTTTTTTTTAAGTGACATATCACAAGAGGTACCGTGACTGCACTGTACCACCGTTTGAAATATATCGCCAACTGATTGATGAGGGATAAGGTTTGAGCTATCAGTTGATTTGTCAATCATCAAATGATTTATTAATGCAGTTTTGAGCGGTCTTCTGAAATGCTGCAAATTCTCCATATTTGCAAAACAGACTTAGTTACGTATTTCTACTGTTAGGCATGTTAGGTTTCGTGTATGGTAGGCATCGCAAACGATTTGTTAACACTGGATTTTTAATCAGATGATCCGCCATCCACTGCACGGGGCTAAGCAGGTTAATCAAAGGCTTTGGGATTCTAACCCACAAGGTGGCTCATGGTCAACTGTAATAGTGTTTGAGGTGTAACTATTTTATCAGTTGCTAACCATTGTACATACATACATGGTCGACTCAACTTTATTATTATTTTGAAAAATGTAAGCCTTGTGAACCCATTACTAATAGGTAGGAGGCGGAATGCGGAGGCAAAACGAAAATTCCATAGCCGCTAATTTTATTATTAAAGGCAAAAAAATTAAACTATCGTTATTTGACCGGTCTAATTTGTTTTACGGGGCCAACAGACTTTGGTTTTGGCCTATTTCAGCATATCGCTCGTCATACATTTCCAATGTTTTTGTCTCCGCCAGCCGCCTACTACTAATAGGTATAGAATAAAAATAATCTTCCGGTACAATATACTCTTCTAGAATATTTAATAGCGTATTTTTGCCTTTTGTCCGAATTAATTTTTGTTTTTACTCCCAGTTTGTGAATAACTAAAGGGAATTTCGACCCAATATGTACTCTACAATCAGACATTGAAAAATGACATGCTCTGCAGTATAGGGACCGTAGGCTTTTTGAACGTTTATGATAGAGACTACATAGAGTTGCTATCTCTTGCTATGGAACACAGGCGTGTAGTAAAGTGTAGTGATATTTATTCGATTTTCATGTATTTGAACAAAGTGTTGACGTCGGTTTTTGGTTCAGTTTCCATAATAGGAAAAAAGAACCCTTTTTTGTAGAAATTCATTAAAATCGATGATAACAAAACAATATATTATGGAGGAAAAAAAATATTTTGTATTATCCATTCATTTGGAACAGATTATGATTTAGGTGTGCACTATGCACATATTTCATCAGATATGAATATCATAACATTCTACCTGCTAATAATAATATGGGTACCTACGTCGAAATAATGTGTTAGGGGTTTTTGTCTTGGTGTTAGAAATAGCCCTGCTTCGATGCCACCATTTAGAATTGATTTTTGTTTCAATGACTGTAGGCATACACATTTAAAAAAAAAATTGTCATGGTTTTTTAATTTTCGCTTTCCTAACTACGTTGCTATCTTCCTTTCTACCCTTTTCCACAATCTCACCATCATAACATTATCAAAATTAGGATGTCACATTTTCCAACTCACATAGCGAACTCATGTGCGTTGTCGTAAAAAAAACAAACATTATCATACTCAGAATAAACACAATTATTTCAGTGGAATCGGTAGGGAATAAAGGAAAAATACACGATCAAAGAGAAATACTGAAATGACGTTCTCAGTCTCAATCAGGGGCCTATGATTGGGTTCTCTTGATACGTGCCAGTAGCGCGAAACATATATGTATTATAAGTTATGTATATATGTAGATATGTGTACAACTCTTCTACTAGAAGCGTTTGCTTTTGGATAGAAGTGAATTGTACAATTCAAAAATTTTGTCAACAGAATTATATATTCGTGTTAAGGTTAATGCATTTTTCCACGTTATGTTTTTTTTTTAAATGATGTGATATAAAGAAATATTTATATGTAGTAGGTATTAGTATCGTAACTAAGATAATTTTTTTTTTAATATATATCTTTGAGTAGGTACTAAAATATTATTGAATTATTTTTATAATTAATTCATTTGGAATCTGGTATGTTTTTAGGTTTTCACGGCCAAAAAGTATTTTTGTTATTGTTTTTGGGGTGTTATGCCGTGTTTCGCTACCTCCTTCTTCAGGCTGCGCTTTCCTGCCTTACGTCCATAATGTAACAGACAGAATTGCCAGGCTGTTGAGAAAAGAGAACATCAAGACGGTCTTCGGAACCACGACAAAAATCCAAGATCTACTGAGGTCGGCAAAGACTAAGTTTCCTCTGGAAACAGATGGAGTATATAAACTCAGCTGTTCCGGATGTGACAAGGTCTATGTAGGCCAGACAGAGCGGACGATCTCCAAAAGGATTTCGGAACACTTTCGTGCTTGTAAACTTGGCCACCCTGACAAATCGGCAATCGCCGAGCACTTAATCGAAACCGGCCATTACTTTGGATTTGTTCCTGAAGTCCTGGGAAGACCCAAAACTTACAGAGCACGCCTAATTACGGAGGCAATTGAAATCCATAAAAACCCCATCAATATTAACAGAGACGACGGAGCTAAGCTCAATAGTTCTTGGTATCCAGTAATTGACGGCTACACCAAAGCTAAACGCAAAAAACCATGCTGAATTTTTTCTAACACCAGCTCGTAGAGAAATGGAGCTGGCAGCACGGTATCGCTTCGACACACATAAGTAAACACTCTCACCAATATCATTTACTCATCTGCCCTGATGATGGACACTGTAACGCTGTCCGAAACGTTGGCTAAAGAAGGAGGTAGCGGAACACGGCACAACACCCCAAAAACAATAACAAAAAAAACATTTGGAATCTGTTTTTTTAACGATGTTTTAAAAATATTTCTTCAATTTGCAATGCATTTTATCAGTCAAACGAAGTATTTTATTTAGGGCTTATATATTTGAGTCTAGAAGGATTTTAGTTACGAATGAGCATATATTGTCTTTTTTTTAATGTTAGAAATTTTTCGCGTAAAGGTCTTTCAATGTAGGAACATTGAATTCTTTGAATGAGCGTTCAGTTTGTTAAATGGGTGATCCGGAATTGTTTTTATTATAATACTTATTATTATGAATTTTGAACAATTTCTATGGGAATCATGATGTACACTGCTCCCCAACTGAGGACGGCATAGTAGAATAGACTATATGCGTAATACGTTAATAAAGATGAAAAATGTTGTAATGTGGATCTTGTGAATCGGCCCAAGATTGTCTGTGTAAAGTTATCCTGGGTACTGGGTTAAAGTTGGTATAAAGTTAGTTTAAAGGTATTTAAAGAAACATTTTGATTTTTTTCATATCTATAACATGTTAAACAGAAAAAATGGGTTCTTAATAATTTTTGAAGAATACTTTGCGATTTTTTCTATCGATGGAATTTTATATAACTGTTGCTGGCTCAGTAAATGTATAGATAGATATTATCTTCGAAAATAATATATTATATTTTTTTAAGAACTAAAAAAGGTAAAGTTTTCAAAGATAATCTATACTAATATTATAAATGCGAAACTGCGTGTGTTTGTTTATTACGCTATTACGCATAAAACAATGAAACGATTTTAAAAATTCTTTCACCAATGGAAAGCTAAATTATGTGCGAGTACTATAGGTTGTATATAATGGCAAGCTCTGGCGTTATGAAATTATAAATATTAATATATTATATTTTTTGCACGTTTTCCGTCGCTAACAAGAGCGAGTTATTGCTAATGTCAGAAAACAAATCGTTGCCGCGGAGACGATGTTGATATATTTTTATTTCAGGCGTCATAATTAATATCTATCTACCTATTTAAATAATAATGAATCTTCGAAATGTCGGTACGCGTATAACTTCCGAACGACTGAACCAAATTGGATAATTCTTTTATTAACTACTGGTGAGCTCTGGCGTTATGAAATTTAGGTGACACGCGAGCTCTTTGAAAACTGAATGTATCGAGAATGAATGTATGGAATGCGGGAGGGGGGAGCGGGGGGATAATCGATAAGTGCACGCGCTACAGTAATTTCCCCATAATACCATGCGAGCGAAGCCGCGGGTATAAGCTAGTATATTATAAATCGGAATAAATTCGGACCTAAAATAGGTATATTATTACCATTAAACTAAACTTTTTTGCATAGACAACGTCAAAGAGTGACGGGTTGTAAAATAAACATTCAAAATCTAAGTGTGATTAAATTTCAATTTGTATGCAAATTGCGAGTTTCTTTTCCGAAATTTATTAGTTTTTTTAAAGCTAGTTCTTTCGCGATGAACAGAACAGAGCGTGCCATTAAACATCAGAGGAACGAAAAGCTCAAAGCTAATTCGAATTGTATTTTCTCGCTGATTAGAACGTTAAAGCCGAAGTCAATGCTTCGAGACAACAGAGAAGAACTAGAGTGGATAAAAAAGTGCTTGAACAATAAATTACATTTAAACTTTCAATTGAATTTTTAATTATTTAATATTGATTGGCTCATCTTGAGGATTTTCCCCTTTTAGGATTTCGATTCGCTATTTTTTCTGTCTTATTTTAATCCTACATCTATCGGATTCCATAATTTTCATTAAAAAAAAATCAATCTCCAAAGTTTCGAAGTGTGTTCTTTCTTTCATATTCAACGTGTTTTTTAACGTGACAACGTCTTATAAATCGATGAACGCCGGCTGCATGCATGAAAAAGCATGACTCATTGTCACGTTCGGCACTCACAAGCGTTCGGCTTATGACGCACCTATCTCTTCACTCCATCGTTATTATATGACGTTATCACGTAAAATTATCGTCCGTAAACCGACTTTACAGACAACCAATTTTTTTGAAGTAAAACTTCTTAACGCACGCTTGACTTGAGGAGTAAGCTGGTGATTGCGTGACGAGAGCGTTACGACAAGTGTCAGAAGTTGAGAGGGAGATATAAGTTAGTGAAGATAGAAAGAGAGAGAGTTACGTTTTGTTTATTACTATAGGGGCAAAAGAGAGGTGCGAGCACACATTTTCTTTCGCTCTTTCTCTCATAGCCAGTTACGTTTCGTATATCTAAGACACAGTGCAGGTCTATTGTCTGTATCACACTGTAGGAGCAAGAGAGAGCAGTGCGCGTGCACATTTTCTTTCTCTTTTCCTCTCATAAAAGTTTTACTTCAGTCGTGTGGTCTGAAACACACTCGTATTTTATTTGTGAATTTACCATTTCGAAATCGAATAACAAGTTTAAAACGTGTGTTGTATGTAAGCAAATCATCCTTATTATTCATATCACAGATGATACAAACATAGAGAGATGTGGAATGGAAGTGTGTCGAGTGTCGCCGAGCTACCACGAAACTGCACTACCATAGCGGCTATACAATGACACTTATATGTTCGGTGTGTAGGTAAAAGGAAAAGGGATTGTGCAGCTGTGCGTAGCGTAGGTGGACAATGCTGGCGACACGCGTTTTTCGCGCGGTTTCATATTAATAATGGTTCATGGTCTGTCGCTATGTTTTTATATACCTACCTGATAAATTTATTCCTGTGTTGGTATCATTGTAATATTTGTTTTCCCAGGAGTGATTTGCGTCGGTATGGTGTTCCTGGTGGAGAAGATGGGTGCGCTGATCCAGGCTGGCAAGAGCCTGGCGGGCATCACGGCAGGCAGCCTGCTAGGGCTCTTCTCGCTCGGAATGTTCTTCCCCTGGGCCAACTCTACGGTAACATTCTATCCTGTACCGGGAAACGTTATTGCCCTGGTGAAAGGCCACCTTTCAGAATCGTTGCTTGAAATGGCTTTTGCCGTTTTGATGATCAAATCTGAATAGTCAATTACTGGCGTCCCCGCCTTCCCCTTCCACGTCAACTTCCCCTCTAGCTTCAGCTTCACAACATTACCTCGATTGGGCATGCCGTAGCTTTACTAACTCCAGACGATTGGGATAAGTCTGCACTCTTTTGCGGTACTCACATAAAAAATAGAAGAAAAAAAAAACAAAAATATATTTTTATTTTATTATTTCGTAAATGAATGTGTGGGCTCTATGCTGGTAGGTACTCAGCCCCCTACTTACTGATCGGCTGCTGTTCCAGGAAATTCAAATATTAGAATATGTTTTGTTTTTTTTTGACAAGCTTATGTTTTGGAAAAAAGGTCAGATGAGAGTTCCTACATTAAAAATATAATAAGTAATGATTTTAAAGACTGTGATAAAAAGTGTTATTTTTTATTATATTTAGAAACTTCCATATTGACCCCGACGTGACAATGTGGAAGATTATCATTTATATTTAAAAATGCAAATATCAATCATTTTAAATACACGTAGGATTAAGAAAGATTTTTAAATATTTATATTAAGGGATCAGTAGGATGTTTCGGTCCAGTTAGGAGTTCCACCGAGCCGTACCCTCTGAAATAAAAATATCTGGAGCCGGAGAATTATTTTCGCATTTAATCTCTGGTAGGTTGACATGTTGTTCTTGTATTATTTTGTATTTATTATACTTATATAGTGCACTTGCATATGCTGGATTGACTAGATAATCATTTGTGGAAAAGTGTGTGGAAGGGCTTAGTTTTTCCTGTAGGGAAGATTTAACCCGGACATAAAGTCAAAAAATACAAAGAATCAAAGGAAATATATCCGATCTAAACTATAGCGGCATAATTGTTTGAACTATCGTCACATTGACGCTGCCAATGCCGTCATTTTGATTTCTTCCCAATTTATGTAGTCCACAACACTGGAAAAAATATTGTATACTTCTGTGCAGGGGGCGCTGGTGGGCGGCTTTGCATCCACCCTGCTCGTGGGCTGGATCTCCGTGGGCACGCAGGCCGCCATGGCCCGCGGGGTGATCGTGAACCCCACCAAGCCCGTCAGCATTGATGGGTGCGACGGCCGCTGGGGGAAACCGAACAATATTAGCACCGTTTTGTTGGACGTGGTTCACGCAAATTTGGATGGGTAAGTTTTTTTGTACAATATCGACTTATTTTTTATAAGCTAATAAATGTATAAGTTTTTGGCGAATGCCCAAAAATTACAACAACAGAAAGACAAATAAATATTTAAGTTTATTTTGGGAAATATTAGAAGAAGAAGCCACGATACTTCTGCTCCAATTTATTACTTTATACAAGGAACATTACTTCATACAAAGAATATCTTTTCATATATATAAATCTCGCGTCACGATGTTTGTGCGAGATAAACTCCGAACATTAAAAATATTTTATGCAAACATTAAAAATGTTTTTCCATCACACGTCGCTACTGGGTAGTCAGGAGAGTGGCGCGTTTGTAGCCTAGCGGGCATTGCATCTCGTTCCAGCAGCACGGTAACACACGTTACAGCGCGCTTATCACATGATCCCGTTGAAACCTACATGAGTGTTATCAATGGCGAAGTGTGATTGGAAAATGTGTTTTTTGTTTTTAATATTAAAAAAATATCATCGGAAATTTTTTTTTTTTTAATCTAAAAATGCTCAGGAACCGCTTATTAAAATCTTTCGGATACGTGTTGTTACACCCTGTATAGTATATACATATACACATTTTTATAATGAATAAATAAGTTTGAGAAGCACTGCACAGCAACCAACTAATTGAACGTATCTCGACCATCCTGCAGCCGTAAAGGTGTTGTTTTTATTATTGCTCTGGATTCAATTACACTCCGAACGAAATAGAGAAAAGAGGTTTTGTTCGTTAATTTGCTTTATGCGTGAACAAAGTACAATTTGAACATTCAGTAGATCTCTGACTTCGCTATTTAATCGAATGCGAAATCAGGATTGCCGGTGATAATGAATGAATTGCCTGTCGAAACCGTTGCTTCGGCGGTATTTGATATAAAAAATTAACGTTTTTGTATTGCTCGGTGCACTCCGTTTACCCCCCCCCCCCCCCCCCCTCTGTGATTATCTTTTAGATTGAAAACACCACATCACCGATGCCGTTGACATTAAATGAATAGAACTTACACAGAACGTGAAAATCAACTTCAAATATTTGATGAATCCATCAATTTTTTTGAAACAACCCATCCTTAATTGTTTCATGACGGCCGGCGTAGTACAGCGGTAAGGCTCTTGACTCGCAATCCGAAGGTCGCGGGATCGAATCCCGGCACGGCAAATAAATTTTATTTGATTAATTTGTGTTATTTCACAATTTATTCATTTAAAATAATATGCAGTATATTTGCGGCACGTTCCGGGGTGGAAGATACTATCAGTATCGCCTGGTGTAAGATCACCATTCAGAACTGAAACGTTGCTTGAAATGGCTTTAGCCATGTTTAGTGACCAGCTCTGAATAGCCAGGTACTTCCCCACCTTCCTCTTCCCTATCTCCTCCCCTTCCCCACTACCTTCAGCCTCACAACATACAACCCCAATTGGGGTTGCCATAGTCTCACTGGCTCCAGACGGGTGCAGTTGGGACTGGGTGCGGCATTCATATAAAAAAAAATTAAAAAATGAGATGAAAAATACTTTACATAAAAATATAGATTTTTGAAAATCTCAATAGCTCTTAAACGCTGTGAGCTATGGCGCATATCTTGATTTATTTTCTGTCATCCAGTTTCTGCGCTCTAAAAATTACTTCCATCGCGAATTATAAATATGTAACAGTAATTCTAGCATGAAAAAAATGTACTCTTCTTTAGCTTCTCACAGGAGGCCCTGAGGGGAATTATTTCCCTATGACCTGTGTCATTTTTGGGAATGCTATGTGAAGGGTCATTTTAGGTCTGGCGAGGAAAAATGTATGAGGAGTTGGTAGGAATCTGAGGGTCAAGGAGTGACTGACGTATGAATCCACCCCTCCCACTGTCTCAACCAGTCTCTCCCGATCCGGCCCGCCACGCAGTAGGTGGGCTAGCGCAACGGAGCCCGGACCTCACCTCATGAATCCGGGTACCGCTGCTGAGTCACTAAACTTAGTGAACCACTCGGGGTGATCTTTGTCAGAAATATTGGTTATGTAATAGATGGTTCCCGGGGCGGCGGTAACCATACCTACCAAATATTTTACTGTTAGAGGTACAAGAATTCAAATCAAGGTCGAAGTCATGTAATCAAATTACTACATTTAGATGAAATATTATATCCAAGAATAAATCTCATGGGGATAAGGTCACGAAATACTATCAGATTTAAGCAAATATTTGGCATTTTAACAGATTTTAAAAATTCAACGTATCGTCACCTCATTTGGATAGGGTTCTAACTGATATTTTTTTTTGAAAAATGACCTCTGAATGTCAAAGCATTTCTTTTGCTCATTTCTATAACCAAAATAATTTTCGTATGGCAAAGTTCTAACATCAAGCATTTTCAATAATAATTCATTTGACAAGGTTCTAACTACACTTACACTCTCTATTTTTCTTGTGTCTGACAGTTGATCTTAAATAAGAGGCCCATTATGGTTCGCCGCTTCATTTGGATAGGGTTCTGACTACGCCTTATCATTTTCTAAGGTTTCTAAGTTTCCAAAGACGAATTTTCGTAATACATTTAACAATTTTAGTTAAATAGGACGTTGCCCTAGCATGGAACTGCATCAGGGAAATGTAATTAGAACCTTGTGCAATGAATTATTATGCCTTAGCTGGTTGCACAGGGTTCTATTTGCATGTTTAGGTATGTTTTAAAAGGATAAGTATACGTCCTATTTAAAAACTTTCCTTTAAAATGTGTTCAATTAAAATAAGTTAAACAATGTTCAACTTCAAAATCGGAAATTGGTAAATAGATTATGAGAAATCATCTTTGCAAACTTTGACACCCCATTTCTCAAAACAAGGTGAAGTGAAGTTAGAACCCTATCCAAATGAAGCGACGGTATATCAAAAAAAGACCTTTGGTTACTGGTTAGGTACTAGCGTGAAATACCTCCTTATATTATGCAACGTTTCATAATGTAGATATTGCAATTTGCAAATATTGCATTGGGTGCTATGGGTATGGGTAAGGGAAACAAACACTATCTACTCCAACTTTACTTTACTCTGCACTCTATTTAATTACGTTTATGTAAATTACAGCGCGAACCCTTTTCCATCAAACAAATTTGATGATGAAATACATACAGAACTTTATACATTATGTAAGTACTTATTTCATATTATGAAATGGTAAAAATTATATCAAAGTCTGTATACTTAAAACCATAGATACCCATAGAGATATACTTAGATACCCATGTACACTGAAGAGATCCAATGAATTTGTCACGGGTTTCAGATGGTATAGTCAAGCCACTGGTATATAGCATTATTAGTTAATAAGTTTTAAAATTCTGCATCCAAAGCACTTCACGTACCTATTCTATAGATGAGGTTTGTATTCGTAATTTCATGTTAGGAGGTAAAAATTATTCCTACTCGTCATGACATCGAGTTAAGATGAAACACTTGTTTTTCGTTTTAACGATCAAATACACCATATTCAAATATTGTTTCAAAGATCAAAACCTTTGTGGCGCTACGAGGTGAAGGCAGTTAGGTTGGCCTATAAAACCTGATAATTTGTCTGTAAAGCTAGTTTTTTTTATCTATCTTGATTTTATGGAGGAATCGATAAAAATGAGGCCTCAACACGGCCCGATCTCCCGATCTAGCATTGCTAGTAGGGAAAAATAATAAAATGTTATAAAAAAAACACGAGTACAGTTCGCACGCGGTAGAAGTGATACTTCACCAATGCCTTGAAAAGTCAGCTCATAATCAAAGCGGCCAATGTGGTAAGGTTTCATTCTATCTTATTCTCTCGCAGGCTATATCCTACGTGTTTGTTTCTTTTTCGTGTCGTTTTCGTTTCATCGAGTTTCAAATCACAACGGTGTTAAAGAAGTTTTCACTTCAAAATGTAATACACCACACAATACACCAACATATATTGTACATTTTTGAATAAAATAAAAGTCAAAATCACGTATCGAAAATTAATGAAGACGAATAATTTTTGTATCCACACGGGCGGACTTCAAAACGCTCCGACTTACCTCTTTGGTGATACTATCAATATTTCTTAGGGCAGATTTAATACCAGAACACTTTTGAATGGATTATTATTAGCCCCGCTCCTTTAGACATTTTTTTCATTATGGAGTAAATATTGCCAGTCCTTCGTTAGTTGAATTTTCTACATTTGACTCTGTTTAAATATGTAATATTAAAAAGTAGTTGTTGAACTTCAAACGCACATTTGAACACTAATATAAGTGTCATGAAATTGACAAATTAATTCATTCTTTTTCATATTAGCATGTCAAATATTTCGACATATTACGGCAGAGTACAAAATAGCGCAGTAAAATCAAATACACTAGAATATAACTCTGCGTTATGGTCCCCATTTTACAATGTTCATTCCGACAGCATTGAAAAGATTAAACATAAATTCCTGAGGTTTATAAACTATAAATTGCATTACACAAAATATTGATTATTTACTGGATAAAATGTCCCTGTTAAAACTTTCAGAAAGAAGAATTAACACAGATTTAATATTATTACATAAAATACTGCATTACAAAATTGATTGTGCTGAATTACTTCAATTAATCAAAATCCACATTCCTAAAAGATCTTCCCGACATTTAAGCCACCTGCCTATGCGGACGTGGCCTAAGGCGTGTAAAAAAAAATCAAGGACTGTAAAGATTGACATTCAATTTAAATTATTTTTTAAAGTTAAAGTTGATAGACACGTACCATTTCGTGGTGTCAATACTGTACTTTTTCCTTAAGTATGTAGTCGATTCAACACGGAATTTAATTCCGGGTTAATTCCTAATAATTATTGGATGGTTTCTATAGCGCCATTTTCGTGAGAAAATCACCTCAAGGGCGCGGTAAGGTACCCTCTAACGAACTATTCTACTTGTCACATGAAAGTCAATCAACCAAAAAATTTCATGAACAACAACCTTTTAAAGAAAAAAAAAACAGTGTACAATTCTCACGCGGTAGAAGTGAACCCTTCACAAAACTAAAGTAGACAAGAGTGGGAAAGCTGCGAAGCACCGCACAAAGAGGAGACACCGATTATATTATCTCATTCTCTTGCAAGCTAAATCCTATATATGAATATGTTTGTCTCGTTTTCGTCTCATCGAGTTTCAAATCACAACGATGCTAAAGAAATTTTCACTTAAAAAAATCTGAGGGTGCAATTCACACGCGTTAGAAGTGAAACCTTCAGAAAACTAAAGTAGACAAGAATGGGAAGGCCACGAAGCACAAAGAGGAGTCCGATAGGCTACGAAGCACGACACAAAGAGGAAACCGATTACACTATCTCATTCTCTCGCAAGTTAATCCTGTAGATGCTTGTCTCGTTTTCGTTTCATCGAGTTTCAAATCACAACGGTTCTAAAGAAGTTTTCACTTCGATAAGTCGAAACACAATTCGTCTTTCTTTTATACATAGCAGTACCCGTTACTTGTAAGTGCACCCACCACAACTCCACACATAAGACCCTGAGAAAAATAATTTCCCTCAGGGTCCATGTCATCTTTGGGGACGCTGTGTGGAGGGTCTTTACGTGGAAAGGAAGGAGGGAACCGCTGTAGGATTGAGGAAACACAGAAGCCTATCTAACTGACGTTTGCAATGGGAATTCCTAACTTCTAATTAATATTACTCTTAAAAAAATAATTTAGATTAGCTCAATAGATATACTGGAACTGATACTGCATTTTTGCGAAATTATTTCAAAAAAAGTTTATTTTTTTTAAGGAAAGAAACAGATTTTAACTCCTTTTAATTACCTTTGTAATAATCGTTGCTCATGCAAAATTAAATAAATATTGTCAAGTAGCTCTTCTTCTAATGGATTTCAACAAATCCCCAGGGTTTTAGACCAACACCCGATCATTAGTATGTTTTAAACTGGGCTAATGAAATAAAGTAAAAAACGACAACTTTTTAAAAATATTAAATTGAAGGTTTCTTTTTTTTCAGAGAAACCCCATTCGCCATGTACAGATTGTCGTACCTTTATTATACGCTGATTGGGACATTTACTGCAATCACAGTCGGGCTAATCGTGTCCTTCCTCACCGGCCCTAACGATCCAGCAATGGTAAGTGGGAAAAATTGGTAAGAAATTTAGTCGGGAAAGATTTATAAAAATATACGAAATACGATACGATAAAAAAAAATGCGAAGTTTAGAAATTTTTCAAATTTTAAACTTTTCAAAAATTTCTTTCGGAATATTGGTCGAAAAAAAATTTATCGGGAAATGGAATTGAAATTCAAAGTTTCGTTAATTTTGCTGTCTAGAATGCTGTTTGGTTCTTTTTGAAAATACAGAGGGCCCCATTTCCATTTACATTTACAAAAATCGAAAATGTAGGTATTTATTCCGGAATGTGAGGTTACTGCAATCACACGCAACCCATGATATATAAAATATTACGTAAGTACGGTAACCGGACAAACCAGGAAACCTTTGGAAGTGAAGTAATAAAAACTAGATTAGGTATGTATTAGGTATTAGTATTAGACTTTTTTTTTAAATTTTCACTTTTCAATTTTTTTCCGATTTGTCACATTTTTCCGTGTTCTTTTACCACTAATTTCCACAAATTTTCGACATCCGTCTATGAAAAACAAACGTAATGAATATTTTAGAAAAAAAGTATTCATGCATTTAGTTCCTGGATCCATAGAAACCAAAACATTCAAGAAAATTAAATATTTTCCGAAGTTAGTTCCTATCAACGGCCGAGGCAAAATTAATTTAAAGTAGGAATTACATTTTATCATCTCCATAATCATATCAAACACTCTTCTGTGATCACGTTCTGTGATCAGATTGCGACCAGGCGCGTAATGATATTATTTTTGTTAGGTATTTTGTTGTATGGTTGAAATGCAAACAACACCACATTTATTTTAAAAACGAAATTTTTAGAAACACACTTTCTATTTTATGTGATTTTAAAGAAATAGGTAAAATCTACATAATTAAATTATGTTTAAAAAAACACTAAATTAGTGGAATGGAAGTAAATGGAACCTCCGCAATACTCCGCATAATAGATTAGTGACATCTACGAAATCTTTGAGAATATTTTTGTTTCAGAACATTTTTATCAAAAGCTTCGATCATTTTTCGCTAGATGACACTAAAGTATTTTGTGAAAATAATTTTAATTTAAGAATTATTATCATTATTAACTTGGGAAATTATTTAGTCCATTTTCAACCATAACGATACAAGATAATTTTTTATTTATTCCACAGGTACACAAAGATCTTTTCACTCCAATTATTCAAAGATTTCTTCCGAAACAAGACGTCCATTGCAAAAAGCCTAGACTGACGAAGGATAATATTTTAATGTGCTATCAGGAAGCTATGCATAGAGGAAGTGTCAATAATTCATACGACAAGGTTCGTGAATCTTAACATTTTTTTATTCCGTCACATAAGCAAAAATAACTAAATTGGTCGTTTACCAGCAGTAGTAGCAGCATCAAGGAATCGCCAGCATTATTTGGCTTGGCCTATTTCAACATATCGCTCGCCATATTTCCCAATGAGATACTATAGCGATATGCTAGAATAGGCCAAGCCAAATAATGCTACACTTCGCTAGATATGTCACTAGCATTAATGAAACTAAACACTGATGACATAGTTTTATTACCTGGTTTCGCCCATGCTTATTCTTTTTATTAAACTACAAAAAATCATTTATGTCTTCATTTTTCCACCATTAAATTGCACTGTAAATAATATATGTTTCTTAATATACGCCCGGTCCGTGGCTGAGTTCTGAGTCCCACAATGTGTGTTCGATTCTTTGGCTGGTTAAGTCCTCCATCACGACACAAGCAACATTTTCCGCTTGCTTTGGTGGTTTTAGGAGATTTTCAAACATTGTTGAGTTATTTGTAACCCGGGAATGTTTATTTATTTTTTTGGGTAAATTAGGATACAATTTATGTAAATTAGGATACAATATTGCAAATTAATTTATACAATTTATTTAAAGCAAAACTTTTCAAAAAGTGGAATAAACAACACGGCACAACTTTTTTTTTTGTAATTTATTTTTGGGGTGTTATACCATGTTGCACCACTTCCTTCTTTAGCCAACGTTTCGGACAGCGTTACAGCGTCCATCATCAGGGCAGATGAGTGATAAAATCATACCTAACATGGCACCTCGTCTTATTTGTTAGTTGTTGTCAGTTGCAGTTTTGTCAGTTAATTAAACAATGAAGATAATGTTTGTTTTCAGAATACAATTGAGCTGGAAGAAAGTGGTGTAACAAATGAACCAATGAACGAAAAGGATAAATAAATACAAATTTTAAAAAAAATTGTTTATATTTTATTAGAAAATTATTTGATATGTCGTCATCGAGTGGGTAACAAACACCTCCTACCTGAAAAAAATAATATTTTACAGGAGAGTAAAAAAAACAATTTTGAAGCTGCAAAATTAAGCAGGAATTCCAAATAATACTTATTTACATTAAAATGATTATTAATGTACATAATTAACACATTGTGATCGGGCAGTTTTCGGCCGCGTATCGTGCTGGTAACGGGTGATTTTTCGCGTAATTTCGCGCTAACGTAGACCTCTAGAAAAATTGCGATAACTTCAAAAATATTTGTTTGATTTTAATAATTCTTTTTGCAAATTATTTATTTTATTTCATTTTATTTTATTATATTTAGAAATGTATTCTTTATCGTTAAACTAATGCAGAATTTCACATAAAGCAGGAAAGTTATGAAAAAAATAATATTTACACTACCTCGGTACCTACCGTACACCCCAACTATTGTTCTCAAAAGGTTTTTACCTGCATGGCTACAACCCTACAGAGGCTATATAGCGAAAACTCAAGTATATTGGAACCCGCATTTTAACGTGACCCGCGCTCCACTAACAATCTATCAAAAACGTATAAATAAGTGTTCCGCTCTCTAGCATTAATTTGCTAAACACGTATTAATACGTGATCAGATTACAATGTGTTAAAAAAATTATTTTTCCTGCGCAAAAATTAGTTTTTCACTCTCGTGTAAAATTTAAATTTTTTACAATGGAGATATGGAACCGCCCAGTGATGACATGTAGGTACTTGTGTGATTTTTTTGTTGTTAAAGTTATTTATAATTCATTGGACCACTCGCTTTTTTTATGGATTTTACTAGTTTAGGCTCACATTTCTGTCAAGATTAGGAAGAAAAATAAATTATAATAACAGATAAATAAAACGACTTTCACTTTATATTGAATAAATACTTTATTGATACAATAAATCTATACATAACCAATGTTACAAGATTTCTAGTAAATGTCAACAATAGTCTTGGAAACAAATACATACATAATATCGCTCGGTAAAGATGTTGTTTGAGCAGAATTACATATTGTAAAATGTACATTTCAAATTTTACATGATGCACCTCCAAGGGTTGGCCATCTAAGCGTGTAAATTTGATTATATACAAAAGTTAAAACCACTTGGGAGAGTGCATTTTACAAGAAAAATCATTTAAACTGCGTACTCATCAGCGACACGGAAGTCAATTGAGAGGGTGGTCAATGTGGCATGCAGCGAGCCATTTGCGTATTTTCCATATTTGATTTTGTACCCAAAACCAATGTACGTAATGTCAAGAGCCAGAATGACAGAAGAATATGTGTAAGACAATGCCTACGTACATATAATGAATTTGAATCAAACAAAGTTTTTATTATGACCACTGATTTGTTGATTTCTTAAAATCATTTCTTGCCCGATACATTCTGTGACTCCACCACTGTCGTGGTTGTTCATCATTTTGAGCAAAGCGTCTATGAAAATGTATGGTGCACAAGCGAAAGATGCATCGTCCGACATGCTGAAGCTCAAAATGAACACTGCAGATATGCCAGCTCACTGTTACAGTTAGAGAGTGGACATCGCATACACGCTAGAGCCTGGTTACGTGTCTGCAACGGTTATAGTTACAGCCCGCTGATGAGTACTTGGCTTAACAGGCTGAAAATTTATAGAGTACGATCATCAGAATGGGTTGAAAGGTTTCTTTAAGAGTCGTTAGGACCTGATAATAATGGAGTTAATAACTTCCAGATGAGTATCAATAAGTTTCCAAGTTTTTAGCAAGTGATGAAAGATTTCAGAAAAGGAATCTTTTAGCATTGTGCAATCTTCGCCATCTTCGAATCTTATGAAAGTGTGAAAATATGAGTTATGGCCTAGGCGCTTATTAGAGCTAGAGTGACTGAAATTAGTTATGAACAGAGTACGCTTCATGACTGTTATTATTAAAACTTCATCTGAATGGTTGAAATCTATTTAATGTTCGTGTTTTAAAGGAAATTAATATGGAATTTCTCCTGCTTGGAACTGACCTTCATCTGCCGGAAAACCCTAAAAAATAAATATCAAACCGACAGTGCACTAGTAGCAAAATGCGTCATGCGCTTGTAGAAATGGCTGGGGGCCAACTTGCAGGCCATAAAAGTCTCGGCACCAAATATTGGAATACTGCGTTTTATAAATAACTGTGAGGTTTTAGATCTTGCACGCAACATTGTAGCAAAAAGGAAGATGTTTTGGTACCCAGTCATTCGTAAGCAATTTCTGAACAGTTTGCCAAGAAAACAAGTGTGACAAAAATCCCATCTCGCATTTTAGGTTGGTTTTGTCAATCAATAATGATGCAATTGTAGCAATTTTGGAGATAACATATAGAAAGCAAAACATTATGCGATACGGATATGATGAGGTACAATTTTGTAAGATGCAAATTGACTAGGATTTTCTTTGAAATGCTTGAAATTTAACGATTTAAAATTGGTCATCTACCATATTTTATAAATGTAAACTATTGTACAACGGACTTTCTCTGAATTAAAATCAAGTAATTTATGTCTTGGAATTGATTGAAGGATGAATGAGTTAAAGAGAAGCAATTCAGATAAGTATTAAACAGTAAATAAAATAATTACTGTAAATATTTTAAGGAAGAACTACATAAATGCAGTGTGGAATTATGTCATTTAAAAACACAAACAATAATAACGATTGTACAGGACATACTTTCTAATACATTTACCGAATCTTGTTATTTTACACTGAGTATATTGTTATGTAGGGTTAAGATAATACATAATGTGTGTTATAAATAAGTGAGTACATTTTTAAGGTTTTATAGGAGCACATAATTTATTTACTAAAGAGCTATAATAAAGCTGCTATGTTTTTGTCTATGATATGGCACAGCGAAAGCACATAATGTAGACTTATTACACAATTGTTTTAAGAAAGAAGGGTTACAATATTCATTTATTATTTCCTAAAATATTCCAATAAAATGTGTGTATCGTGTTATAATATCCTAATAACTTTTGGGGATAGTGAAATCCCAGACATAAAAATTAATTAAATTAACTTAAATTAAGTTATTTTCCAAATTAAATATCAACAAGTTAGATAATACTTTCATGACTACCAATACTAAAAAGCCATTATGAAATATAAACTTTCATCTTAAAGTACCTTAATTCCAAATTATTCATATATCACATCACGCCTCTTTTAAATTTTCAAATTTTTAAAAAAGAAATGAAAAGTATTTCAGATTTAAATTTGAAAATGGTTGTAAAAAAAAAACAGTTTTGATATAGAAAGCCAAAGCTTTTCAATCGAGGATGGTTCAAACCTCAGTATTTTGCGGCTAAATGGACAGTTTAATTGTATTGTCATAGAGAATAAGAATCATCAAGGGGCAAATTCCTAGACGTTCATAATAAATTGTTTTATTTAATCTTCAATCATCAAGCCTACAACAGTAACAGATGTGCGACACGGATGTTTTAAAAACCGTTTGCATTACTTTGGGATTATCAAGCTTTAAAAGAAAACATTTTTCTCAATCCGTTTAGTGCAATTTTTTCAAACTAATTTGAAAACAGATATTACAAAAGTAATAAATAAAAACATCAAAAAGTTTTAGATGTTATACAACCTTAACGCTGCAAAGCCAATCATAGCCATCTAGACATCTCTGACATTCCAAAGAAGCGCTGTTTATGTATTATTAATATTATTATCATTCGTCTATATTCTAAAAACCTTTGGTATTTTCTGCACAATCCTTACTACGTATAAAACCGTTGGATACTAAAAAGTGATACAAACCAAGTTTTTTCACACATGTCTTTATTATTTGTATATATAGCCAGCAAACTAGAGGAGGCTGTGGAGGAATGGGGCGATTTGCACATTTTGATTTTTAGATTTTTTCTGTCAGGGAATCATGTTTTTCGAAAATCATCTGTGGCTAAGCTGTAACAAGAATATAAAAACCTACAAAAAGGTTTGTCTTTAAACCGGTATTATATTTAGGTCAGAATGGAGCATGCCTCAAAATACAAATAAATAATCACAAGCTGCTATTCAAAAATGTGAGGTTAAAAATCTTAATCATTAATCATTCGATGAACATTACACTCAATTACTTTAAAAAATATTAAATTATTAAATATCATGTGTCTGCTCATATTTCAAAAAGAATATTGCTTTAAAAAAAATTTATGAATATGAAAATAGAATATTTGGAAAAACATATCTTGCGAGTTATCAGCAGAAAACAAACTAAGATGCACAGGAGTGCTATTTTCTAACGCCATCTTTTGTCATCCATAAAAGTTGTGCAAATGTACAAATTATAACATTCAAAGTCCGTTCCTCCTGCATTCCATTCCTCCACCGCTACCCTTACTTTTTATGAAACCTTCCAAATATGTTTTTAAATTCTGATGGGCAAGTTCCAATTAACTCTTTCGCTGCCAATCCAACACTTGACATTATGCCGAGTACTACAACCACCCACAGTTTGGGTAAGTTGAATTTGAAAATATTCAAAATCAATCTCTGGCCGTCCGCCATCAACGACCAACTTTTATTTTTTATTATTTTATTTCTAAAGTATGTACACTAAAAAAGTCAAATTAAAAAAAAGTTGTGGCATTCGACAATCAAACGTGTTAACAAATCTAAAATAATCAGAATCCAAATGTCAGGCTGGAAACTTTAAGACATACATCGCACAAATAAAACCTTGCATATTCCATGGATTTTACGACATTATAAAGTTACACAATCTATCACTTAATAAGTAGATAATTTATTAATAGAAAGGTTTCACTACAACTTGAAGATTTGTTTATTATATTTATGCTGATTTAAGATGCATTTACTAGAAATGTGCCAGATACAATCTATGTAGTTTTATATTATGTAGTATCACACATGTGTAGAAAAAAGCTGCTTCTAGTACAAATATATGGAAATTGTCATCTCACTTATGACAAGATAATTTCGATACATATAACCTAATCTCTTCAGTTACAATATATCCATATTATTATAATACACACATCCTAAGTTAAAAAATGGATGCTTTTAAAATTCCCAAGGCAACGGCATGCAGCATCTCATTTGTTTAATGTGATTGAGGGAGATGCATGATAATGAATGCATTTTTTCTTTGTATGATGCAGACATACTTACATCATTTGTCCCACTCTTATTTACTGTGTAACAAAAAAGCTGCAGCATTATTGTGATAAATACTGGACGTTTTTTGTGCCATTTCCATGCCGTGGCCATATGAATTATAAAAGTGTTCACTGGTAAAAACAAAAATTATATTTTTTTAAGATTTCACACTTACAAATTCACATAAAAAATGAAGTAATATTTAGACTGCAAAACGAGTCCAATGCGGTGCGGGGCGGGCTTTATTTTCTCTGAACATTTTATGATATCAAATTATTTCTTAAGAAAACTTTTATCTTTCATTGGAAATAAAATAATTTTATAAATAATAATAATTTAAAAAGGAGAAGGAATTCAGAAGGAAGAACAGGTGTAAATGTAAGAAAAAAAATAAAGAAAATTCTTAAACGATAGGTGATCGATTAGTCTTCCTTTCACATTTCAAAACACATATTTGCATGTTGTATCAAAATTACCTTAATCCTTACATTATTACTAATAAGCTTAATAATTGTAAACAATTCGAGTAATGGGTGTTCAAAAGAGCAAAGCTAAAAAAACACAATGGATTTATTCCAGGTTTAGAAAAATAAATATTCCCACTCTAAAATCTAAAATGAGATCTACTTATTCCGTATGTATCACAAAAAGCGTACAAAAAAGTGACCAATTAAAAAATTATATATTCTTAGTCAAATATAACTTAAAAATTCAGCTCACTGGACTAGAGTTGTAGGTAAAAATCATAAATGCAATAATTAAATTATTAAACAAAGTTCGATTAAAATTTTACGTAATATTAAAAAAAGGTCACTGAAATAAATTATAACATAATATGAAGAGTATCGCAATATAATCGCTGTTACGAAGTAGGTGCCTAACAATTAATGTATAAAAATAATATCACAAAAAATTTACCAAAATATAACATTAGTTGCAATATATTATCTCTAAAAACGATCAATAAAAAAAAATTACAAAAACTTCTGATAAAAAAACTAATATCATAACAAGCGTATATTATTATTATCAATTTAACAAGCCAACTTTTACTGCTCTTCTCTGCTTCACTCCAATTATGCATAACTTAATAAAAAATTCAACCGTTTAAAAAATATCACAAAAAATCAATAGATAAATTAATGGAATGCTCTTGCACCCCAACCTTGATTAGATAACTTAAATAGTTCACTACAATACAGGTGCATACAATATGTATAGCACTATCAAATCATTAATATCAGTGGTTTAAAAATTGCCAATAAAGATTATCCTTGTGAATTAAAATACTTCTCAAAGACAATAACTGAGGTGGGAATGGTAAAATATCAAGACACATTTCAAATTAATTTTCTAATACATAATATTCATTCATTGAAATATTTTCATTTATGGAATAAATTATAAGTGGGACATTCAAATAACTTTACGTGTCAGCAAGTAAAAATGTACACAAAGCACAGCATAATATATCACAACTAAGTACCTACAATAACCGCTCTAACGTAATGACTTTTAACCTAACAAAAAATAATTTACACTTCATTTGAAACTTTAATTTTAAAAGAAAAATAAAACCATTTGAGTCGTTTCGGTATTTAAATATGAATTAACTTCCTGAGAGTATAATTATGTAATAGCCTGTGTGCTGCAGCATCTTCTTGGTAATTAAAAATAAGGTGTACATATTTTCAATGAAACATTTCTGCAAACAATTCAGCAAACAATTTTGACACGCATGACACATGTAATAATTTTGTAAAAAAATTATTCAATAGATACATACTACAGAATATGCATATGGTTTAAGCAATGATAGAGTAAAGACAATAAAATGTTGAATAAAATAAATTTGATGTCGGCGCAATTATTTGAAGCAAATTTCTGTGGCCTCAAAAATTTTACGACAAATTATGCAATATGTATACTTATTTATAAGTTTCAGGGAAAATGCAAAACAATACATGTGATATTTATATATTGAAAAACAGTTAGTGTAATCTACAGAAGATACAATAAACCACTTGCAAAAAATGGAGGCTCTAACATTTCATAAATAGACTTAAAGGCAGTTTTATTATTGTTACACGTGTCGTAATGAAAGAAATCACAAATTTTGCTTCTCAAATAAAAGTAAAAAATAAATGAATCATTATATGTTGTTTTCACACCTCTATCGCTGTGGGGCTGGCAACATGCGGTCCCAGGAGGTATTGAGGCAGTGGTGCCACTCGCTGCATCGCCCACTGACCGCCTCCGTGTTGGGGAGCACACTGATTGGGAAGACGCCGTTCTGCAAGAAAAGAATAAACGTTGGTCAATGAAGGAAGCAAAAACAAATATTCAGTGAAGTAACAAATGCACGTTTTCGCAATGCAAAAATAATTAATCGCACAATATATATCCGTAAACCAATCTAGAGAGCGATGTTGACGTTTTATATTACAATAATACAATAAAATATGTTATATTCCTGGGTGAGTTTTTGGCTTAAAACATTTCAGCAAAAATATGAATAGCTACAAATATACATGTCGCATTATCAACCAGTCGCAAGTAATTATCATTTGTATAATATAAATAAAATTATAAACATTTCAAATATACCCATTCAATGATGTTCGTCTCATAATACTCACGTTTGTTTTATGCCAAAGAGCTTCAACGGACCCGATAAACCTTTCTAGTTCAGCACTGCTGCCGAACAACAGTCCCATCTCAGTTCCTTCGCGCACTTCGCAGAAAACAAACTCCTGGAATAGTCAAACACGTGAAAATCTTCAAAATCATCAAAATACTCTTTTAGATCATTTTGTGAAGTTAACTGAAGTGTGGTTATTACCAGAATACACCAGTTGTCATCATTGTCGGGAATCTTGAAAGCTGTGAGGTCTTTGATGAGGGCGCATGATAATATTTCAACACAATTTTTGTTTGATAATTGTTGCTCTTTGATGAGGACATCTGTAAAAAAAGAAGAAGAAAAGCATATTAACTGCATAAAACAATGAAAACCAACAAAATAAATCAGGTCGGGTTGTATCAAACTCTCGTTCTTTGTTTAATGATCATCAAATTGACAATCAGCATCATTTGGAATTTTTGACATTTGAATGGTCCCGTTGTGCTGTTGCCGATTCTCAGTCCGTTTCAGCTTTCAATCAGCTTTCAAGCATTATATTTTATAGCTGATAACAATTTGATTAAAAGCTGAAATTTGGCCAATAATCAGTGTGTAATGGGACTCTCCAAATTTCTAAAATCTTAACAGCCCTCATCATCAAAAGCGACGAGAGTTTGATAAACCCTAAATAGAGTCGAGAGTTTAGAGAAGTAATGTTATTATAGATGGTATAAAAGATTGCCCTTTCGGTGACAATAATTATAGAAGATTTAAATGTATCTGAAGTGTTGAATTCCAGTTTCCCGCGTGCAACCCATCCTGCTTTCTGTACAAGATGAAGAATGTTAGCATACCTGTTTGTTGGGAATCATAGTCATCATTAATGTGGTTGGTGATTGTGATCTCGCTGTCGGTGAGGGATTTGGGCGCCTGCAGCTGCTCCCTCAGAGTGACAATGTGCTCGGAGGTGGCCAGGAGGGTGCAGCATGCTGGCAAGGTGTTCTTGCTCTTGTCCACCTTGGGACCCTCCAGTGCCTGCAATATGTCACTAGTTGAAAACAGAGTTTTATTATGACTCCCAACCGTCGAGAACCAGTGAGACTATGACATCCCAAATTGGAGATTGTTGTGAGGCTGAAGGTAGTGGGGAGGGGAAGGAGATGGTGAAGAGGAAGACGAGGAAGTATATGACTATTCAGATCTAGTCAAACATGGCTAAAGCCATTTCAAGCAACGTTTCAACTTTCACTTGGACAATACTGAGTATTTTCCACTCTGGAATGTGCTGTAAATATGCTATTTATTTATTATTTTATACGCGCATTTGAACCCACAACCCCAGGATTCATAGTCAAGGCCTTAATTCTCGACCACAAAGGGCGTCAAATTGCATAAACAAAGAGTAATTGAAGCGCATAAATTTAAAATAATTAAATACATATATCCACTTTTTCAGAAATTTCATTCGATAGCACCATTTGTCTTGACAAGCTTTGCCATGCTAGAACATCTTGAAACATGTTAAAAGAATAAAAATCAAATCAATGTTATTATTATTAATCATTGCAACAATAGGAACAAAACAGTTTTATTGCTCATAGACTGTAAAAGCTCGTTCGGACTAGGCTGCTAGAGATTGTTGAGAAGTTAGTTTTTGCGAGTAACTCGCCACTTGACTGGGCAAAAACCATTCACATTATAGTCAAGTAGAGTACATTAGTGAGTGGTGCATTGGAAGATGAACGGGCTGCAATGCAACAAAGTAATTAGGCTAATTAAGCTGATTGTAATGGATATTTAAAAATAGGTAGAAGAAGAAATTAGTGAGGTGAAAGTAAAGAAACTATGGACACGAAAATGATAAAAAATTGAAGTTTGGAATAGTATCTTCACTTCACTTCACAACAGCTACTCTTCATCTTCACTTCAACATTTCTGCGGCTACTAATGAACTCTACTAAAACAACGGGTTCAGACTTGTTTAGTGGTTGAGTCAGTGAGCAGTGACACATGGTGAGGGGCGATACTCGCCCGAAAAAATGGATTACCACAACAAAACCACTAAATTTACTACTCTACTAAATTTATGGCATTCGGACGCGTTTAGTTACTAAATTACTGAACAGAGAGCACGCCTAGTGTAATTAAAGAATAGCTTCTCAAGGTAATTCATTAAATGTGTCAATATGTTCCCACTTCCAAGTATATTAGCCATCGTTCCACCAGTGGGATATTGTCATTATTTCTTAATCCAAAAACTAATGCTGTTAAGTTAATAATATATATTATGTATATGTAAAATAAAAGTGATGGTAATGTGCATAGAAAACCAGGAAACAAATGCCACCGACCGAAATGGGACCCCAATTCAAAAAAAAAAAGTGTTACAAAGATAAAAAATCATTGTTTATTTTGAATGGGATGAAGTTCGAGCATGATGGTAAAGCAAACCTGTGCAGCGTGCATGAGGAGACCTTGCAGCCACTGGGAGGCAGTATCATCATCGGGAGCGGCCATCTGCAGGGTGGATCCAATGCCAGAGTTCAGGGCTATCTCGAAACAGTGCGGCCTGCCTTGTACATCAGTACATCTGGTGAAATATTACAAAATAAAGCCAAATTTCCTCCACATCTTACTGTAATAATGAACTTCAGCGAAAAATATTATGTCATAAAATATACATTTATATAGGTTGCTTTTACACATGTAAGTTTTTTCCTGTAAGTCAATTACCTAAGTGTCTTATCACCTTTATTGACAAAATTCTGTAAATTTGATAGCAGCAAATCATTGTCGACAGGAAGCCATCTTACTGCAAATAAACTTACAGATTTGACGGTTGCTGTGAGCACTTACGTAAGTTCAACTTCCGTCGACATTCTTTTTTTTTATTTTAGCGACTGTGTAAAAAATGATTGTGTATACAAAATATAATGGTAAATTTATTTTCTTTATATCATTTATTTTATATCCAGTATGGATAATAATTAGGGACTGGAGTTCCATATTGCCAATAGAGAAACAAGTTATTTATGTTCAACAATATAACTCCCTGCAACTAAGTATGTACACAATCTTTATCAAGTCAATTCAGATAACTTCACTTAACCACTCGGACCCATAAGCTTGTTTTCACGATAATATAACATTACGTGACGTACGAGGCGTACCTGACTTATTAATAATAATAATTTTAATCTTGTTTTTTGAATAATTCCTACCAATAAAAAATTATTATTATTATATTCAAGTGCATTATGTGTGTATGTATGTGTGTGTGCATGTTTATGCATGCACGAGTGTGCGTATGGATACACATAGTACATGCATGCACGCACACATATAATTTTAATCTTGTTTTGTGAATAATTCCTATCAAAAATAAATTATTATTATGAACTCATCAAATTTTTTGAAACAACCCGTCCTTAGGTTAAGAGTGCAACTAGCAATATAGATAACAGTTCAAAGTACTCAGCCATTATTGCTCCAATATCATTTTGTTTGAACTATCGGAGGAAAAAAAATAAATGTATTTTAATTAAAAGGAAGAATAGTCACCTTCTTACGCCCAAGACACCTTCAAGTTTAATGGAATGTGGAAGGCAGTACTCGGAGTGTGGGTCTGTTGGTGGAGTGCTGGAACCGTATGACAAAGCTCCAGATCTAGACAGAAACAATTCAACCAATTATAATTAGGGCTGGTAAGATCTAAATGTTTCTCAAGTCTAAAAATATTCAAAATATGTAAAAACATTTTTTACAATATGTAATACATCATTAAAGAAGCTAATACTAATAAATCTAAATGAAACATGAAACAGAACAAGACATAGGAAAATAGGTCCCAATGGCCGAGTTGATTAAGGTGCTATCCTAGTAAGACAAGATATCCTGAGTTAGATTCCCGGTTGCGACTGTTACCTTTTAATCATACCTGATATATATATTTTCGACAATATATGATATATATATTAAGAGGAAAAGAAAAGGTTGATTACTTCAATAAAAAGAAGCTTGGACGCCAGTACTTTTGCTTCTCAGTTTTGTACATCAGGAAGCCTTCTAAAGGAGGGAAGGGGCTTGGAGCTCCCCCCCGGTTGCAAGAACCGGGGGAGCTGCTGCCAACCATTCCATAGTAGGCACATTCCTCAAACTGCAAAAGAAAACATAAATATTATCATAAAATAAAGCGACTACTTTCAGTCAGACTGCTTCGATGTTTTGCACAATCTGTATAAAACTACCGTACTTAAATTGTGTTCAAATGGGTCAACCTGTGTTGAATGTAATAACATTAAACCACAGTCAGTGTTAAAAGCTTAGCCTTGCTCCTTCATTCAAATATACAATATATAGAGTCAAAGCTATTGAAGTCAAACTTTATTAATTTTAAAAAGAGGTAAGGATATTATTTTTTTTAACGATAACTGAGTTTACTACAAAATTAGTAATAAAACTACCACACAGATATTAACAAAATAATTGGATTAATCGGGTAATTGCTAAATCATTAATGATATTAACCTTTTGCACAGAAGTGGTATTAATCAGAACCCGTTTCAAAGATTCCCTCTCTTTCCAAAGGATGGATGGAATGCTGCCCATGACAGTGGTGGAGCCATAGACAACTCGGCTGTTGCGTGAACTCCATTCTAAAGAAGAGACCAAGCGGTGGCACAAGTAGCGGTCTCCGGTGATCAGGATGCAGCGACATTCACCGCTTTTGTCGAAGATCTTTACATACTGACTGTCGGGGCCAATCTAAAAATACAATTGAAATATTAATTTGCCGCTATCAATGCTTCGTAAGATAGCTGCAAGTTGGAAGGTTCATCAAATTAAACATCATCACCAACAAGACTAGCAGCGCCTATATTGTACACAGCATGTATAAAATAAACTAACTAAATAACCATCACGCCGTTTCCCGGAGGGATAGGCAGAAAGGAAGGACCGCCAAACAGCTCGGTTTTGGCACGTACTCCTTGCCTCATTCATATTCATACATACCCTTCTATTATTCTGACTCTCCTATTATTCCGATTCTCCTTACCTCCTTTCTTCGTTCTTTCACTCTAAATGCCCAAACTATCTGAGCGTCCCTTTCTTTATGTATGTACTCACATATATTTGCATATTATTATATAATAATAATTGGATAATTTGTAGAGCGCCGTTTTTGTGAAAAATCACCTCAAGGGCGCTAAACTTACAATTTTTGCACAGTGGAATCGGATGATAACCTCCGAGGGAGTGAGTTTTTAAGAGAAAAAAATGTTCAAAAAGATGTTTTTACTAGAAAAATCTTAAATTGTTATTACATGTAGTATGTATTATAAAATAGTAAACTTTGTTAAAAAAAATACCTATATAATTTCAAAATAACCAAATTAATCAGATATTAATAAAAAAAAATCATTAATATTATTATTAAAATTCAATACATTTAATAGGATTTCTGATTGTACGCCCATACTCCTTTTCGCATGTTTTTTTACGGACGTACACGGTGCGGCCATACTTTCCTAAAGGTTAAATAATTATAACAATGTAATGCAGAATTTAGTTTACAAACCACAATAACATCCAACAGGTCATGAGTCAGGAAACAGATCAAGTTGTAGGTTGTTTTGCCGTGTTCTACATCGGCAACGTACAGAGCTTTATCGGTGATGAACACCAACAGTGGGGACCATTTTCCATTTTCTTGCGAGTACACAGACCGAACCTTCAGCATCTAAATCAAAATAGATTTTTATTGACATGTAAATCATTATATATTGCAATACAATGTAAAATGTTTAACATTAAAATGGAACTTACTCGGTGCAATACTTCCGAGGAATCTGAAAACAACTCCAGCTTAAGTTTTTCACAGCATTCAATGGCCACATTCTCTTCAAAGCTGTCAAAGTAAGATGGCTCATCAGCAGTCATCAATTTAACGGAAATTCTCTTATTTTCCATCACCTCCTTGTTTATCATGGAATCTATAAACTTTGCAGACAATTTAAATGTAGGTGAAATCTTTTCGTTTTTCGGATAACATATGTTTGGGAATTTCGTTGATTCCTCTTTTAGTTTGTTCTGATAGAAAACATTGTTTTTCAATTTGTTTTCAAATGCGTTCTTCTGTCCTACATTCTTCAAGAAACGATTCATCAGAGAAGCCTTTCGATTGTTGAGCATCTTCATCTGGAAGTCATTTCCTTCAACTATCTCAAGGGTTTCTTCAAAATCTAAGCATTCATTGATTGTGTCTTGCATGCTGTTTGAATCGCAAGTGGAATCAATATTTTCTTTGTTGTTATTGTCGCCCACACTTTTAGTAGATTTTTCATAGCGCATTATATTTTTCTGCCTCAATGGTGAAGACAGATGTTTAGATACGCCACCTTTGATAGAATCAGGCTGATCAATAATGTATTTGGATAATTTGAATTTGGCTTTGTCTGTATTCTCCGAAAGTGAATCGTTTTCAGAAGACAAGTCAGGCACTGGTGGAGCCTCCTCTTCTTGTTCCTTAGAGCTGGGATGGTTAGTAGAGATGGTTACTTCCACAATATTCTCTTTAGTTGGAATGGTTTCTTGTTTCTCTTTAGGAACATTTTGCGCAGGTCCTGGTTGAGTGCTGTCATTAATAGGAGTGAATGTATCTTTAGAAGTATCAAAGGTAGTCTTAAATGTATCATACTCATAACAGTAAGATACACCTTTGTGCTCATAAACAGTACTCTCACAATTAACTATATATTTATTACGAACGCCACCAGTAGTTCCAGTAGTTTCCGAATTGAGTTGGTTAGTATTATTTTGTAGTTTCCAATCCATGAATGTCTTACTGTTATTTGCTTTCATGTCCAATGTTAAACTTTGCTTAGAGATGTCATTTTGTGCCTTGAAAGCATTAACTTCGTCTTGCTGAGAGATATCAGACTTGTACAAGCTCTCGTTCGCCTTGTCTCCTCGGCGCCGCAATTGGTTGTCGGCATCGTGTGTGTAGTTCCGACTGTAACCATCAACTTTTACTCTATTGTCTCTCTGCTTGAAATTATTGTCCAAACCAGCATCAAAACTCTTTGACAGAAAAGATGAATTAGGTTTAGCTACATTTTCCGATGGCAGGACTTCCAATACACTCTGACAGTCTTCAGAGCCTTCTGGGACTCCTCTTTCGGCTATATTCAGGCCAAAGTTTATGTTTTTGTAAATGTTCTTTAGAGAACCGAAAAGATTTTTGGAGTCTAATAAATTTCTCATACTATTTCTAGTTTCTGTATTGACATTCTTTGAATCATGTTCTTCGATGATATCGGTGCGAATGTATCTTTTCTTTTTCAAAGAAGATTTTTTCAAGCAACTTGCCCTCGGTAAAATTTCACTCATCTGCAATTGGGTATCGTCATTACTTAAGTCTGCATGATTGTTGATGTCGGCATCTGAGAAATACATAGTCCTCATCATGGGCCTTGCCAGATTATTTTCAATGCAATCACAAGAATATGATTTTTGAGCGCTCTCGCACTTTTTGGTAGCTCCGGTTGTGTATTTGACGTTCGTGTCTGAATTAAATGACAACGTTTGACTTGAAGATGTTTCAGATTCAGTACTCAAATTGGAATCGGAACTATTGCAGCTGCAAATATACAATTGCCTCTGGTCCACCGGAGAATCATTGGGATTCTGCGATAGTTCTTCTTTGGAGCATTTGCAAGTATTCACTTTATTTACGCAATGTTCGGAGTCACAAGATTTGGTAACATTTTTGGTTAAATAGTTGTCATCCTGATATTCGTATATTCCGCTCTTATCAGGATATCCACTGACATCAGTTCTTCCATAGGTCAGCACATCTGAGCGAGCATTACGTCCCGGTGGCTGCTGAGAGTCAAAGTACTTACTGTCTCCTGCTGTGCACCACGAGTAGCGGTTGTTCAAGTTGCTTAGCTTCTTCATGTTGCTGCCAGAGAAGTAGCTCATGGATGCCTCAGGTCTGAACATGACGAACCCATGTTCTATGTGGATATTATCAGTTTTTGTATTGTTTAGAATGTCTTCGTGGAAAGACACTCTCTTTTTGGGCTGGGAAGAATTTGAAGTCTTTTTATTGCATTTCCGTCGATACACAATGTCATCAGAAGCAGATTTCATTGTTTCCATCATTTTTGGTTTTGCCCCGAGGTTGGAGGGGGGCTCCGCAGAACACAATTCGAAGGAAGAAGTTTTTTGTAGAATTGCAGCTTTCAAAACACTTTTAGATTCATGAGTTTTCACCACATCTGGGAGAGAATCACGCAGGGTCTCTGTTGCTTTTTTAGTATTTTTCTTTTTTGAAAAACATTTCAACGTTTCTGAAACATCAAACTCGTGCATGGGGGGTGTGATGTTTTGGTTTTCAATGTCGCTCTGTGTCATAACATCATCCAGATCAACAGACTTATGTCTGAGTAAGGATGGCTTGGACTTAGTATCTGGCTCGGGATACTTTTCTCCGTCCGAGGCTGCATTATCGGAGACCAGCTCCTCTGCTCCCACAAGGCTGAGACTCATGCCCGGGGGATACTCGCTGGTGAGCTCCGAGGCGTCGCTATCCAGGCAGAGCACCCCCGAGTCGCCCGGAGTCTCGGCCAGGGAGCTGCACACGCTGGAGATCATGGCGCTAGCCGCCTGCAGGGGGAGCTCCAATACCAAGTTTTTATTTGCATTCTTATTTTTAGGGTCAAATATCGAATTATCTGACAGAGTATTTGTTTCACCCAGTTCTGTTTTAGTTTGTGCTTCTTGTGTGTTAAGTGGGATGTCTTTATATTCCATGTTGTAATTGTATGAGGAAGATTTCACAAATTCTGGACCATTATTTTGTTCATACATAGCTATTCTGGTATACGATTCTGTAAATATTGTGTTTGAGGAATTAAACTTGGGTGGAGAAATGTCTGACTGATTTGTAGCCAAGTCCAAAATACCACCCATCTATGCTGAAGGTTTTTCCATATTACATCTGAAATCATCATAATTGTGAATAATGCGCATATGGAATACAATATTGACAACAAAAAAAACGGGTAGGAAGTATAACAAAGCAAATTGGATATTGATTTAAAGATGAAGGGAAACTGAGTCATTAATCAATGTGCAGTTGAAATGCACAAACAAGCTAGTGCTATGCCAATTGCAACACTTGTGGACCATCGGGATGACATTGACAAGCCAGTTGATTGCAAAATACAATAACTACAATGTAAGTGCAGTAGAGTGTTGTCCGACTCTCCAATATTGTTTTAGGTCAGACAGTGCAATTGGTCACCGAACTTTACTAGTAAAACCACTAACCTTTGAGTTGGAGAGCTCCCCGCCACAGACACTATATTCTTGAGAACAGTATCCGATTGGAAAACACAATAAATAGAATTACGCAGTACAAGGACGGGTCGCGGCGAATATATCGAATATTGGGTGGCGACATACAACACCAGGCGGCGCAGACGTCAATCTGACATCGATTGGGCAAAATATTTCAGTGTTGCTTTATTATTAAATAATTCTTTATTAATCTTTATTATTAATAAAGGTACTTTTAGAAAAAATGCCTCCTCGCACACAAGAATAAACGACAAAATTGGTTGTCTGTAAAGTCGGTTTACGGACGATAATTTTACGTGATAACGTCATATAGTAACGATGGAGTGGAAGAGAGATAGATGCGTCACAAGCCGAACGCTTAGGCCGAACGCTTGTTCCGCGCTCTCGCTTGCACGCTCGGCTCAGGCGGAACGTGATAATGAGTCATGCTTTTTCGTGAGTGCAGCCGGCGTTCATCGATTTATAAGACGTTATCATGTTAAAAAACATTTTTTACGTATGACAGTCGCTTCTGTGATAATAAAATCTTCTTTTTTACTTCGTTAAGATATTTTGATATAAGGCACTGCGCAAAGTTTTACATCACTCGGCATAGTCGAAGTATGAAGTATGACACAATTATATATGACCAAATCGCCCCGGCAGGGCGAAGGTCCTGGGTTCCAGTCCCTGATGTGACCGTATCTTTTTCTGATTTTCGTGATTTCAGATTTTCGATTGAGTTTCGCTAATAATATCGTTTTTGTTGTTAATTAATACTTAAAGATTATCCATTATTCACACATTTCAATACAATTTGAGGTGAACTACATTTCAATTACAATTTGAGGTATTACTCATTAAGTTTAAAATAAAATTAAATAACATTGTTGTTTCACAGAATTTGACCAATTCATCAAATTTCAATGTATATCTTCAAGTTCTGTGAAAGTTCTAGTCAAGTTCTATGCATGTTATTATTATGTTATTACACCGCTTAGGTAATCAATAAGCAGAAGTAGCAGATATTTTCAAAAACACCGAAAGAATTTTTCTAAAATCAAGTGTGCAATTAAAAAAAGAACTTTAAAAAAATCATGTGTGCAATTCAAACGCTATAGAAGTAAAACCTTTAGAAAACTAAACCTCGAAGGAATGAGACGAATGCAGAGTATCAGAAGTAGGGTTTTATTTATTATAATTTTGTTTAAAAATTTAAAAATTAATTTACATTTAAAAAATTAAAAATTATTTTACATTAAAAAAATTCAATAATTATTTTACATTTTATTTTACGAAGCACCGCATAAAGAGGACACCGATTAACCTATCTCATTCTCTCGCAGTATAAATCCTAAAGATGTACGTGTATGTCTCTTTTCCTCTTTTTAGCGTCGCTCGTTTCTGTTTCATCGAGTTTCAAATCACAACGGTACTGACAAAGCATTCATTTAAAAAAAGCATTTCACATAATTTTTGAAAACAGTTATTAGTTTACTTTTTGTTTCCAATTCAAATTTCTAATAATTGATTTGTGATCCGTTTGAATGTAACAAAAGTTTTATTCTGTATTTGTACCATAATTAAATAAATATTTTGTTGTATGAATCAACTGGCCCATAAGTCCGTAAAAGAACTTAAATAGAAATTTCACAGAACTAGAAAAATAATTTTGAAATTTGATGAATAGTTAAAATTTTGTGCAACAATTGGCCCTAAATAAAATTTATAAATTGGTCGCAGAAGTACACCATAGACATTTCATAGAAACCTTTTTTGACAGGAGATGTTTACTAAGTTCTATGTTTTGTACTTCAGAATATCTGTGGCCAATCAGCTTCCATTCATCACATTCATTGCGCTATAAAGCACTTGAAAATTTATCTAGTTTTAATTTAACATTATATCGTAATTTAGATCATATAGTAAGTAAATGGCAAAAACCATGTGAAAAGAACGCGTAGAATTTATCTCGCTGAAATCCCACGGGCTCAAAATGCGTCTTTCGCTAGTTTTCTGTTTATTCTTTCAATACTATTCGTGTTCAATTGACAGTTCGAATGTTAATCCTTGTCACGATTTAAACGATCAAAAGTGCAATGAAACTTCGACATCGTTTCTGGATTTTCAGTTTAAGACTGAAATTGTGCGCAACGAATACATTGTCACATTTACCGGCTACTACAAGTCGGTGTCAAGGGCTGGTTTCATCAGTGCTGCCTTGAATCATTCAGGGGTGAGTTCACAATACTTTTGTTTTTTCCTCTTATTTTCCTCTAACTTTACCTTTCTGCTTGCGTTTAGTATAACGAACACTTTAAAGTGGACATGTGCCTAAGTCGGCGGTCCTAAGATCCTTTGATAACCTGTACATACTAAAGTATGTATAATTATGAAGTCAATGAATAAATATTAAAAAAAAATATGTACTGGAACCTGCAGTCGTCACCGTTAGTCTAAGTTTGCTTCTGTCTTCGTCTAATCCCAAATGTCTGCGTACAAATGTTGTTCAAAAGTCAGTAGTGGTAGCTTTGTTTTCACACAAGTGGCCTAGTTTAACTTTTACCTATAAAGATGGAGTTCCGTATTCCATACCCAGCGACAGTATTATACACTATAGAAATGCACGGAAGTATATTCGAGCAAGGCGATACTGAACGCAACGTCAATAATGCGGTGTCACCGACGCGCAGCAACAAAGCCTAGATTAGACGGGTGAGTTCTGCATTTTGCCGGAGGCCTTCAAGGCGTGCTTCCTTTTAAAAGTACTCGAGTTCTAGAAGCAGGTCCCGGGTCCGAGTTCATGGGAGCGGACTGGGTACTGCGGCTACCGGAAGTCGGAACCTGCACAAGAACCCTCACGGCTCACAAGTGGCTCGTACCGCGGACACATGGACGCCGGTAGAGGCATTCGGGTTCAGGCTCCGGGTCAGTCTCCAAGTTCTGGGTTTGGGTCCAAGTCCTGGACCGGATTCTCTGGGAGTCGAGGGCACCCACCACTTTCCCGAACCGTTTTAAGGACCAGATTGGTCCTTCTATCGGTTCTCACATCAAGACTCTACATTTATTTTTTAAACGAAGCTACTTTGAAATGATTCTAAAAGCCCCCGACTGTCCCTACACGGCACAACATACAATTATACATACCAAAAATTTTTTAAGTGTTCTCATCCGAGGCAGTTTGTTCTCGTTCTTGAAGCTAGCGGAGAGACAGTATTTAAAGAGAAATATAAATTAGAAAGAAAAAGCAATTGAAACATGTTCCCACGGCAGCCACAACACAAGAGCAGCATCTAGAGCTTCTGGCAAGCCACTGGGAGTAGTCTTCTCTGGGAGTAGTCGATTTGAAAAAGGAGTAGGATCCGCTTTCCGTGAAGAACCTGAGTTCAAGAGCCCACTCTGGGTGAACCTAGACAACGCTAGCAGTGATTGATTTTTATGTTTTACTTGTTTTTATTTATAAAAAATTGAGGATCATTTTTGTTTTTCAAAAATTGAGGAAATTAAAAATTTGAAGTTTTTACTAAGGAAGATGATGAGTTTCTTACAACTTTGGTGTCACAATCAGGCGCGGCTGGAGCACAAAATGTTTGATGTTTCATTCAGCAATAATGCTTAGTTCACACTGAGCTATATATCTGCGAGCAGATATCTGTTGATTCGCGAGCGCTTATCTTTTGTCCTTTCACACGAGGCTATCAAATATTTCTTCCTGTGGTAGGAGAGGGGGTCAGTCGAATTAGGGAGCGGCAACAGAACGCATATTTTTTGTACTGAAATCTGTCAACTTGACATCTGTCAACTTGACATCTGTCATCCACGGGTCTAGGCAGCTCCGTAATTACAATGACCCCCTCTCCTGTTTTAGTCGAAGAAGGGGAGAGTTATCTTCTGGGATATCACGTCTGGAGCGGTTATGTCTGAGATGTGTATTGTCTATGATTGATCTGCGCTTAAAAACGCTTAGGTGTGAACGGTCTGAAGGGATTGTATGGAGAGCGTTATTTGGCGTGCTATGATCTTTTATATTTGATAGCTGAGTGTGAACCAGCTCTAAATCAAAAACGTGATGTATAATTTAATAATGGGTAGGTATCTATAATATTTTTAGACAAAAAATAAATAGTCTTCTTCTTAGTCGTCTTAGGTCCTTTTCATTCTCTCAACGTATTAAATATTTTGAATAAGCTCCTTTCCGATACTCGGTGTAGTGCAATTAAAAGTACACACATAACAGGTCACTTTTAACCAATAAACTAATGTCAATGTCGAATAGGTTCCCTAAATCCCAAACATAGCAAGACCTGTTGACTCATGGTTGCATTTGCAAGATAAGATTAAATTACTATCAGGTTCAAACAGCTAGGAGTAATTATTTCGCTGGTGCCCTTTCTGGGGCTGCAGAAAATTTTGGGTGTTTTGGGATGCATGCTGGGGGCTCCATGCAAAATGACAATTCCTAAATGGGGAGTTAAACTGATTCGCGCAGAATAGTATCTTCCTAGATTCCTAGCTGGTAATACATGGTACATTACGCGTGGGAGGAAAGCTGGTTGGCTGCAATAATTATTAGCTCTTTTTTTTTAAAATTTTTATGCTACTGTCGCTATGCTTGAAAGTCTACCTTAAGCCATAACAGACACCGTTTGCGCAACAATTTTACATTGTATGCTTGCATTTAATTATTTTCATGCTTATCGCCAGTGTTAATCCAATAAAGGATGAACCATTTGTAAAAATGTTCCGGAGAGACAAAAAACTATCTAGGCATGTAAGCGCTCTTGCTTGCTTATGTACTGGAAATGATTTATTCGCGGTATCTACTGTAACTGAGTATAAGCAGTCTATTGGTTAAGTTGAACTGAAAGCACCAAAAAAACATTTTTTGAATTATTGGCTCTTATGCGGTATTGAACTTACGTAGATGATATATTGAAATTGTGTATTGTTATTTTTCAAATTAATAGATTACGTAATTTTAACCACAGTTAAAAAAACCGACATGTTTCTTAAACAAAGCTTACCTCATCCGAGTTCTTTAAAAATTTTTTTTTCCATTTAACTATTTCTATTAACGAGCACTCCTTTCCTAAGCACAAGCACCAGCTTATATTAAGAAAGAATATTATATTGCACAAAATTGTATATTTCACATCTGTTATTCATGTAGAATATGTAAGAAAAAATACTACTCTATAAAAAAAATGTTATGGGTCTGCCCACACATTGAGACAGTCTATATGTGCAGGAATTATAGCTTTATTCACCTAGTGACCATTTCGGTTCGTAGGAAAATGGATAGGCTTGAAAGAGATAGCATGAAAGCAGTCACATGATTAAAACTGATTTGCGGATCTTGAGTATACTGCCAGTTCTATGAATTTATCTTGTTTAACTTAATTTATGAGTGAAAGCTTGTGTGAAATGTTTTTTTTTGTAATATTTGTAAACAGTGCTTGGGAACATTTCTCCCTCTTCCTGTGTCAAATGTGGGAAGGGCTACATAAATGAGGAGCAGTACTATCCGATGAACGGGCTGCGTATTGCATTACATATAATATTGTAAATTTTTTTTTTTTGTTTATTTTGTTTACTTTTTTATGTACAATTTATTGACTTATGAACTTGAACCAAAACTTTTTCCTTACATTTTCAGGTTAACTATTGGAAAATTCTGAGTCGCAACAACCCTGCCCAAGACTATCCAAGTGACTTTGATTTGGTTGTGATAGATGATACCAGTAAGAGGTCGGGTGTTTCGGCGCTTGAAGACCACCCCATCATCAAGAGCGTCACTGCGCAGCAAATGGTTCACAGAACTATTAAATTTGTAAAATATGATCAAGACGAAGAAGAAGACTCATTTAATGACACAAATACTAAACACAAAAGACGGAAAAGAAATCCTAAAGTAAGCAATGCAAAAGGTTTCTCGAAATGGAGGGGTCGCTTTATTCAATCACAAAATGAAGAAGTAGAAACTATGGATGAAGAAACTCCTAAGGTAAAACATAATATTTAAATTTTAGGGAAACAGTCTAAAAGTGCGTGTAGCAGGTGGAATCTGATCAGATAAAAGTAAACAAATGGAGTCGTTTTTAATTCATTCTAAATCAAATTTAATATTTTTTATTGAAAAAGAGGATAACACTAATAATCTAAATGAGAATATGAAAGAGAACAAGACACAGAAAAATAAAAAGTTAACGGTCGCAACTGGGACTCGAACCCAGAACCTCTTATCTTAACGAAACAACGCCTTACCAATTATTGAGATTTAATTAACTGAGTCCTTTTTGTCTATCTTATATTTCAAATTGCAGAATTACAATTTTTATTTCAATATTATTGGCAGCTACCTTTTTCATTGGAAACAAGTGTTTGATGAACCGGTTTGTAACGTAGATAGTGTTTCGGATAAATATATCCAATTTTTATTTATATAAATTATCAACTGACAACTTGTTCATAAGTGTTCCATATATATTATTATATTTTATTTATTATTTTTTTTTTAATTATATTTTATTAGTTTCAGTTGCGACCGTTATCTTTTTATTTTTCTGTGTCTTGTTCGCTTTCATATTTTCTTTTAGAATTTTATTGTTTTCTTCTTCTTCTAAGATATATTATTTTGATGAGAACAACCTTCAAAATTTGTAAAAAGAATGTTTTTATAAAACATTTAACATTTTTTAAATCTTTTTTTCCATTTGCTATAAATTCTTTGTTCATACAATCTTAAACAGAAGTGTTTAAAATTATTAGTAAAAAATTACAAAAACAGAGGCATTCGGTGGGTTTGATGTTTCGATAATTAACTTTTTTTTCAACACTCATTGTTGTAAAAAGCCTTCTAATTTTATTTTTACCCCTGAACCCGATGTATTGTCGTGTGGCAGTATTATTTCTCGTGTAACAATTATTGGGTAGAATTTGATTTAGTTGAAAATGTGATTGACAGGTTAATAATAATTATTAAAATGCTTTCAAATTAATTGTCTTCTGTGTCTTCCTGATGAACTAATTGCTGACAAAAACTTCAACAGGGCGGCCCCTTCAGAAAACTCTTCAAAGCCGTTCCTCGGCAAATAACGGCAGTTTTACAGGCGGACATCCTGTGGGGAATGGGCATTACAGGTGTGTTGATTTTTTTAACATTTGTACTCTAATCATTACGATTCCGATTGGCAATTGTTCCTCAATAAATTTACACTACATTACTTCATCTTTCATCAGCGGTATCCGGAACTTAAGTAATAATTAAATAACAGATAAGCTAATGTATTCTACAATTAATCCAATATTTTGTAAATTTTCAATTTTATCCGCTTGATGTAAATAAAAAACTTTGTTTTCAATATTAATCTAAAATTCACATGACAGCTCTTCACGTGCAATGCTTGCATTTTTATTTGAATAAGTTCGGACATGTAACAATATTAATAAATTCTTTATTTGAGAATGTGGGGAGGTTTGTGCGATTACACACATCCAAAAAAGTTTATAAGTAAAATGAGTGTGACAAATGGGTTTCTTGAATACCAATAATAATAATATTCAATAAAATCAAAATAAGTACTGTGTCAAAATGTTACCTATGCCAGTTGTAAATTTTTGAAGTGAAAACTTCTTTAGCACCGCTGTGATTTGAAACTCAATGAAACCGAAATGAGCGACACTATAAAGAAACGACACACACGTCTATAGGGTTTGACCTGCGAGAGAATAATATATACTAATCGGTGTCCTCTTTGTGCGGTGCTTCGTAGAATAAAATGTTAAATAATTTTTGAACTTGGTAACAAAATCATAATAAATAAACCCTGCAACTATCCTATTCCTGTTACTCTGCATTCATCTCATTCTCTCGAAGTTAAGTTTTCTGAAGGTTTCACTTGTACCGCATGTAAACTACGTACATTTTGGAATAACACACACTCCATTGCCAAGCAGTCGATAGATATTTTTAGAGAAAATTATACTTTGTGTTACAGAATTTTAATATTATTTAAAAAAAATTAGTCTCAATCTGATTTTGTTGTTGATAATCATCTAGAACTTTAATCTGCAAATATATACCAGTACATTAGGGTGCTTCAAAAACGATCTTTTTTTAGAATTTTCTATGTGGCATCCTTTCACATGTTTCCAAATATCTAAAAAATTAAACAGTTTTTTTTTTAGATTTTTTAACAGGGTTTTAGGGGTTGTTGTGAAAATGTAGGGGTTTGACCAAAAAATACAAAAATTTGGTTTTTAAACTGAGTATTTATTTTAACCAAATTTTTGTCAACACAAGATTAAAATCAATTAAATTATTATATATTACACATACACTTATAGGCGCCGTTGTGTCATGATTGTAAATTCATTCTAAGAACAAAAAGTGTGTAATTACTCAAAGATTCTTATTGCGATACAAATATGTTTAAACACACTTCCTGTAATTTACAATACTGCAGGGGCCCGGAGGAGAGTGTGTTTAACCTATTTGTGTCTTATTTAATTTTGCACAGACATATTTAATCTGAAGAGTTGCAATAATTGCCCTAAACATTGCGTATTTTGTGCAGTGACTAGTCTGAAGGGTTGCAGTGATTGCCCTAAACGTCATGTATTTTGTGCAGTGGCATATTTAGTCTGAAGGGTTGGAATTATTGCCCTAAACGTTGCAAATTTTCAATACTAAGATCATGGTAACGACTCCTAAAATTTATGAAAACGGAAAATAAAAAAAAATATGTTTATATTTTTGATATTGGAAGCTTTTACAAGGTGCCCCGATAAAATAGATGAACTTTTACTTTTTGGAGCAGCCTACTACTGTACATAGAATCAGAAGAGATAAAACTTCAATAACAAAAATATTATTTTTATTTTTGTCCCAGAATATTCCCACTCGGCACTATCACAGGGATCAAGACATGTGTCAATTTGTCTCGTTTATATTCATAGAGTGTTCTCTACTTGGTGACAAAGATGATTACTGTCCATACAATGAGTATGATCCGTCTGCCACATTCATTATACATTATTATTTACAAAATATGATATTTAAAAATTGTAAACAGAACTTTTAGAATTTTTGGAAAGAATCGATTAGTAGCCATCACAATCTTGATATTTTGACATCACGATACATGCTCAGCAATACTACAGCACTGCTAATCGACGTTACGAGGCACAATTGCGTAGTTTTTCCAATGTTCACTTTGAAAGCATTTTCCTTATTATTTTTGGATTATTATTTTATATAAGGCTAATTTTAAAGTCATTGTGGAATCTTTGCGTAAAATATTTTCACAAAAATTATTTTTAAATTTTTTTTAAAATAACATCATTGCCATAATCTTTTGAGTTTGTTATTCTTTAAAAAAAAAAAAAATATGTTGACCAATTTAAATCTTTTTTACACGATTACAAAAATAAATTGTATCTGATTATTTCACTTTATCTTAAATAATATGTTAATATGGTACATCAATATTGAGACTTCCACTTAAGTTTTAATTCTTAGCAAGTCATGGCTTACTATAAATTTTTCAATTTTCTTCTAATGTTTTTTTTTACAATTGAAAAGTTTTATTCTATTTTTCCAAATTTTAAAATTTGGAAAAATAGAATATTGTCTTATTGTTACAAAATGTTACTATTTCGGGCAGGCAGGTAGTGCCTATTTTTCACACAATAATTTTATTTAAAAATAAATAAACTTCTTGGTCATGTAAATTATAAGATTGATACTGATGTATCTGTGAATCTTATCCATATATGATGATGTTCTATAATATTCTGTATCTGTTTCAGGAAATGGAGTTAGAGTTGCGGTGTTTGATACCGGCTTGGCCAAAACTCATCCCCATTTCAAAAAGATTAAGGAAAGAACCAACTGGACTAATGAAAAGACGTTGGAGGATGGTTTGGGTCATGGCACGTTTGTTGCGGGAGTTATTGCATCAAGCAAAGAGTGTTTGGGCTTCGCCCCTGATGCAGATTTGCACATTTTTAGAGTGTTTACAAATAATCAGGTGGATATACATTTTTGGCCATTATATTATTGCAACATGTAAACGAGTTATAATAATAAGTGTACTAACCCTTACTACTTAGTCTTCACTCTGCTTACTACTTATCCTTGACTCTCTTTTCCTTACTTTGCTTCTTTCTCAACTTCTCTCATATTATGAGGAGTGGAAACTCTTGCTTAACCCATTAGTTTCAGAGCGCTAACCTATGGGTGTACATAGACTGCGCTAAATAAAAGAGTCATAGCAGCACCCATCGATCTAACGTACAATTTGATGACAAAGGAATCACTCTTAAACACTCTTAAACATACGATCTGATGATAAAGGAATCACTCTTAAACAAGGAACCTTTTGTCATACAAATAAATTGATTTGTGAAACACTCCGTCAGGCGAAACTAATATGTGAGATGAAGTGATCTGTTATTTTTGTGCCAAAGGGTAAATATCGCTGGTCTTGGGGCTTTTTTCTAAGGGAGTAGACTTTCCCTAATTCCTCACCACTCACATTAAAAAAAAAAAATTTGAAAAATTTAAGGGTAAAATCTATTTTGATCTATTTTTCTATGATATAATCTCACAGATGAGTTGCGCTCGATCGTGTTAGGATTTGCATTGCGCCTGACAGAGGGTTAAAAGCGTTTAAGTTTCTTTTTTAATCTGAAAAATAAAACCAATTTACATAGTATGTGTGCAAAAACCGGGTTTATGGGGGTGAGATTTGTCTGGATCTTGGCAGCATACACACCTACCCATCGATTGCATGGCAGGTTGGTTCGGGAGAGACTGATTGAGTGAGATCTTTTGATCTCTTCTCTCCTCTTTTGATGACTCTATTGGAACATCGCCTTATACCGCAGTATTGGATTCATACGTCTGCTACTCCTGGACACACAGTCTCTCAGATTCCTTCTAACCACTCATATTTTTTTCCTTCTCAGATCTTCCTCTCCTTCCTTTTCTTAAAAAACCCTCCACATACCATCCCCAAAGAGATATATGCTCTGAGAGTAATTATTTTTCTCAAGGCCTCCTGTGTGGAGCTAATGTAAAAAAAAAATCTGCATGACAGCCGATTTTTATGGAATTTTTTTTTAACACCTTATAAGTAATTGCTGTTTCCACATTGAGTACCACGTTAAGGGAGCTTTATTTTTCTTATGGTACATAAGTTGTAGCCTTTTATTATTAAAGTGAGCTTTAGGTGCCTTTTTAAATCTTGTCTCAGTTGCACAAATACGGTTTGTTCCGGTGCAGCCAATTCTTAGATGTTAATTCTCCTGTGTAATTATTTTACTCCTTTCACATCCAGGTTTCTTACACATCATGGTTTCTCGATGCTTTTAACTATGCCATACTGAAAAAGATCAATGTTTTAAACTTGAGCATTGGCGGGCCGGATTTCATGGATCAACCTTTTGTGGACAAAGTTTGGGAGCTTACCGCAAATAAGGTAGACAAATAACACTTCATGTGCACATGTATATAGAAAGCGTAATTTTGTAAACTGCTTACACAAAATATGGGTAAATTACTTTTCTTTCAGGTGATAATGGTGTCTGCGATAGGGAATGATGGTCCTCTGTATGGAACATTGAACAATCCTGCTGACCAGATGGATGTCATTGGAGTGGGAGGAATCAACTTTGACGATCAGATTGCCAAGTTCTCCTCCCGAGGCATGACTACTTGGGAGCTTCCTCAGGTCATTTTTTTCCACTTATCTTATAAATATGTGTATAGCAAGGGCGGTCCCTGTCTTTTCAGTAAGCTAGAGTGCTAAGATTGAAAAATACGACACTATTGATGCTGTGCTTCCCCAAACTGAAAGAATCCAGAAAATCTTCATACAAAAATTTGAAATTGTAAAAAAGAAAAATTCATTTTTAGCTACAACACAATCAATAATGTCGTATTTTTCAATCTTAGCACTTTAGCTCCCCGAAAAATCAGGAACCGCCTGTGGTGTATAGATGCTTTTACTTTTCTATTGATCATTTAGATAAAAGCTGAACTTTTCTATTTCTTGATTCAGCAGTTATGGTATTGCGATCCGCAGATATTTGTGATATTTATTGAACATGTAGACTAGCAATTTGACGGATCACAGGATGTCCAGATTCCTAATTTCCGTATCATGATATGGATCGTGATGAATATTGAATGTGCAGCCTACGCTTCTAAATTTATCACGATCCATGGGTTCGCAGAATTCAGAAATCTAGAAATCCTGTTATCTACATTGTGATCAGTCAATATGCTAGTCTACACTTTCAATAAAAAATTTCGGATCACAATAAATATTGAATGTCTAGGTTAGCACTCTTGGTACCCTAAGACCCACATCCTATGGGTATGGTCTTGATAAATATTGAATGTGTAGCCTATGCCAAACGGTGACCAGACAACTCAGGATGAAACCAATTCAGAAAAGTCATTAAGAGTGATGAAAAAAATAGATTAAAAATTGGTTCAATAGGCTATGTTAGGTTAGGGTTATGGGCTATTTTAAAATTATTTTTTTCATAGCTTTTAACCGGTTGAATGCCTCGGGGTTTTACGGATGAAACTCGAAAATTTCGCGATGTTTTGACTTTTGACGTAAATTTTGTCGGTTAATTTTATGCTATGGTATATAATATTTACCGAAATACGTTCCTTGAACAACGAACTACACCTACAAACACTTTTACTTGCGTTTATTTGACAAATTGATAGGTTTATCGATCTTTTTATGACACGCGACGCTCAAAGTTTGACAGTTCGAATCGTGGTAGAAATGCTCATTTCCAAAGTCATTGAAATGTCCAAAGACAATTATTTGAGTGGCTAAAAGTGTTCCTTATATCTGTTACGTCAAGAACAAGAATGCCCCAAGCGATTCTGACCTTGTTCTTCATACATTTTCTTTATACATAAGGTTTAAAATTGCATGTCAAAAAATATTTTTATTTATTTTTTATTCGGCTATAGGGCGCGCATCGGCGCGCCAACGACACGCGACTTGTTAACCCGTTGACACATGAAGCCGGCGAATCGCCGGTCAACTATATTATGGTATTAAAGCACTAAGCCAGCAAAATGCCGGTCTGTCTTTGCGTAATCATTTTATGCATAAAAAATCGTTGACAATGCGGAGGTACTCCAAGGGATACAACAAAATATTTTTTTATTTGGCCGACATGGCCTTATATAATACCTATGCATTACATAAAAAATATGTCTAATGTGCAAAGGTTGACATATAGCGACTATAGGATAGGTATAGCGACTATAGGATAGGTATACCACCATACCAGAGGCAAGGAAGGGCATCTGGAGGAGCATGCCCTTTACGATTACAGGCTGTACAATGGGCACATTTCCCTAGACAAATTCCTCCAAATCCTGTCAAACAAAACCCGTCCAGGCATTGTAAAATGTGTTCATTACTGAAAAAGAAAAGTGATGATGAAAAACAATGGGAATGTGTCCACTCCACCTGTCAGAATGTTACAAAAAATAACATACCCTTCCAAAACTGCCTGAAGATGAAGATTAAACAAATATCCAAATAACAAAAAAAAAAATATAGTTTTATATTGTACTGTTTTAATTTTATGTGAAGTTTAGTGTTAAGGTTTCTTTGAAATAAAAGTTGTAATAATTAAATAGTCTTTATAATTAACAACATAAGTCACATGCGGTGTGTAGAAGCAAAGGCAGCTCTCCACTTTCGTTTTTTGAAAAAAAGGCAAAAAAAAACACATTGATATCTTTGCCTTCGATACATATTTTCAAACTCTGATTTTGATGGGAGAAAGCTGAGTTTGTCAGCTTTCTCCTATCAAAATCCGAATTTGAAAATATATAACAAAGGCAAAGATGTAAATGTGTTTTTTGCCTTTAAAAAAAAAAAACCAAAAGTGGAGATTGCTGCCTTTGCTTCTACACACCTAATATTATTAGTAGTGGAATGGGGTAATGAATTTTCAAAGAGGTGTTGAGTTGACTTTATTCTCAGTTGGCATGGAACCATGCCAAACAATGTATAATGAAAAATATGTATAATGAGTATTTTGGTTCTTTCAGGGCTATGGTCGTGTGAAGCCTGACATTGTGACCTATGGCAGCAGTGTGCGAGGCTCAAGCATGAAGGGAGGTTGCCGTTCTCTGTCTGGTAAGTTAAGTTGTTCGAAAACGAAAAAATTCTATATGTAGATAAATTTGGATTGGCACTTTGCTGGAATCCTGCATTGCAACAAATATCGATTGTGTAGCATGATTCTTCTCAAGTCTACTTCGAAAGCTAAAGATTATGACGTAGATAATAGAAATAAAGGGGTATATTTTAAGAACAAAGTTCCATCTAATGCGGTAACGTCGCATGACAGTTCACACATATTTGTTTGCCAATTTCTCGATTGATATAGTATGTTTTACATAAAACAATGCTTTTTCCACAATTGATATAGTTTTTGGTGGGGTGTCATTGTAGGCACCAGTGTGGCGTCTCCAGTGGTGGCGGGGGCAGTGGCGCTACTGGCCAGTGCCGTCCTCGGCAGTGGCGGCGACCTGACGCCCGCCTCGATGAAGCAGGCGCTGATGGCGTCCGCTCGGAGGTTGCCTAACATCAGCATGTTTGAGCAAGGTCATGGTAAACTGGACTTACTTAAGGCTTACCAGGTATGCATTATTCTTGCCACTCATTTAATTGCTGTTTTATTTATTATTTATGCGTCGCAATATATATTGTTTCTTCGTATCTATCTAACCATCACTCCATTTCCTCCCAGGGATTGGCAGAGATGATGAACTGTCACATGACTATCTTGGCGTACATTTCTTGCTTCATTCACATTCATACATACTCTTCTGTTATTCAAACCCATGACACGACCAGACTAAAGTGTTTGCTTTACTTGATTGTTCCATTCATCCTTGGACGTCCCTGATTTCTTTTACTTATTCTCCTTACATTCTTTTCTTAGTTCATTCTCTCTACCTCAAACCATCTAAGAATCCCTTTCTTAATCTTGTTCACTAAGTTTTCTTCAGCCACGCTTTCTTCCTGGATCTTCGTATTTGTGCGGCGCTATGGTCAAATGCGGTTTAACCACACGTACCTCTCAGGAAACTCATTTCTTATTATATATTTAAGTTATGTATCATAAAAGTAACGCTTTTTTATAATTTACTCTATTCATATATTACATTTTAATATACATCAAAATTTAGAAACAAATAAAAATGTTTTTGGAAGGTGAGGATGGGTACCGCCGCCCAGGAACCATCTATTTGATAACTAACCTCTGCCTTGGTTCACCCCAAGTGGTTCTCTACGTTTGTTGACTTAGTAGGGGTGCCTGGGTTCGTGAGGTGAGGTTTACCTAGGTCCTGGCGACGGATGGGTCTGCCCACTGCGCGGCAGGCCGGATCATCATACTTTTTCCTTCCCAGAACTTTTTCTCCTTCCTTTCCTTAAAAGTATCCTATAAACAGCATCCCCAAAGATGACATAGACAAGAAAATAATTTCCCTCAGGGCCTCCTGTGTACAGCTAATGTTAAAAAAAAACTTCATCTCTATAATACTGAGTGTTGCCAGCTTTCATTTTTAAATGTAAAACGTTATTGATTTTTTTGTATCAGCTGATTGCAAGTGATGATTAGCATTATAGCTGTTTTGGTGCGTTAATTTAAAAAAAAAAACTTATTGGTCACTTTATGATCGGTTATTGGAATTTGTAATTATTTCATTATTATACTTTTTTGCGTTATTTGCTGATTCGTGTTTTATAACTTTTTTACAATGTATTTACATACCTAACTTATTTTAATAACTTCTTTTATTTTTTTCTAAATTATTATGTGTCTTATTCAACTTTTTTTCTATTTATACTGCTTTTATTATTTGTTCTTTTATTTGCATTCTTGTATTAAAAAGTCATTATTGCTTTAATAAAAATAATCTTAATATGTATAAATATATAATGAATGTTTCTTTGTTTGTCCCTTATGCGTTCCTAAACCATTTATCCGATTGCAATGAAACTTTGATGATTTGTTGTGCGCATGCCAGCGATGGTTTCTATTTATAATGGTGTGCTCTGGCATTATGAAATTATTTCCTACACCATTCATCCGATTGCGGTGAAACATGGTGAGTTGTTGTGCGCATGCCCACGAATTTTTCTAAATGTATTATTGAGTTCTGGCTTTATGAAGGTTGTATAAAAAAATTACAGTAGGTGGCGCGCGAGTTCTTTAAAAAATTAGTGTAATTAATGTAGTTTAGTGGCAGGAGTGAAGGAGAGAGGGGAGAAGAATCTGGGAGGAGGGGAGGGGAATGCAGAAGAGAAACGGGGACGGGCACAGGGGCGCATGAGAATGAACACGCAGAGGAGGGTTGAGGGAAGGATGGGAGACGAGGGAGGGGTGGAAGGAAGCGGGGTTCGCGAGAGACGGGACGAAGGAGGGAAGAAGGTGGGGAAGATGGAAGGGGAATGCGGGAGAGGAAGCGGGCGCGGTGGGGGATCCTGACCGATCACAAAAAAACCAGAAATAATTCTAGGTTTTAAAGACAAATAACATTATCAACAAAAAAATACCAATTATTCAAAGGTTTAAAGTCAAACAACATTATCTAAAAAAAAACTTATCAATAGTAATTATTTCTGTTTTTTGGTAGATAACTTTGTTTGACTTTAAGCCCTTGATATTATCGATGGAATATTGTATTACATATATATATATTAAAATGTGTTAAGTGTAATATGAAAATTTAAGTTTATTTAAATTTTTTTATGAAGATTAAAGCGACATCTTGAAAATTAATATCGACATTTATGCATTCTAGATAAATTGCGTAATTTTTACATGCAATGTAAGTAATTAAATGATCTTGAGAAATTAAAAATGCAGTAATTGCAACTAACACATTATTTGTGCTATCGTTATGATCTTTGATGACAAAGTTTTTCTTCATTATAAACTAAACTAACTAACTAACTAACCATCACGCCGTTTCCCCGCAGGGGTAGGCAGAGAGGACAGACCGCCAAACAACTCGATCTTGGCACACACTCCTTGCTTCGTTCACTTTCATACATCGTCTCATACATGCTCTTCTATTATTCTGACTCTTGACATCGCCCGACTTAAGTATCTGATTCACTTGGTCGTGCCATGTCTTCCTCGGGCGTCCCTGACTTCGTCTACCATTCACATTTGCGTCATATATTCTCCTTACACTCCTTTCCTCATTCATTCGCTCTACATGCCCAAACCATCTGAGCGTCCCTTTCTTAATCTTACACATAACGCTTACATCAGCCTTGCATTCTTTGCGGATCTCCACATTTCTCACACGATCATACATGGTTTTACCACACATACGTCTCAGGGATCTCATTTCTACAGCGTTCAGTCTACTTTCATCCTTTCTCTGCCAGTTCCATGCCTCACTGCCATACTTCAGGGTAGGTACCAGCACTCCATTATGGACGGCTAGCTTCGCTTCTTTTGACAGATTTTTGTTGGCGCCTACGGCATTCAGTCCTCCATTAATGGAGTTACCGGAATTTACCCGTCTCTCGATATCTCTATCAGTCTTTCCATCTCTCGTAAACATACTTCCCAAATATACAAACTCATCCACCTGCTCCAAGTATTCGTCATTCACAACTATGTTGCACATTGTTTTCGTACTCTCTCTTTCAAATACCATCACTTTAGACTTACTTACATTCATCATTAACTCATTCTTCATACATACTTCGTTCATCCTAGACTCGAGCGACTGTAGATCTTCCATACTGTTAGAAATCAGCACCGCATCATCAGCATACTACAGGCAACATACTTCCAGATCACTCAATTTCGCGCCCAATCCCATCTCTTTCAATTCTTGCATACAAATTTCATTCTTTCTGTAAATCCATGTATAGATTGAATAACCACGGTGACATTACGCAGCCTTGCTTAACACCTTTTGTGATGTCAAACCACCCCGTAAAATCACCGTTCACCCTAATACACGCAACGCTCCCCTCATACAGAGACGCAATTGCGTGTATGAGATTCGTATTCACTCCGTACTTGGACAACACCTTCCACAGCTTTTTCCTGTCAACTCGGTCGTATGCTTTCTGTAAATCTACAAAGGCACAGAAGAGTTTCTGGTTTTTTGCAAGAAACTTCTCAGTGAGCATACGCAACGAGAAAATCTGGTCCATGCACCCCCTTCCACTCATAAAAGCACCTTGCACTTCCCAAACTTTTTCCTTTGTTTCCATTCTTACCCTTTCTATCAATATTCTACCATACAGCTTGCCGACTGAACTAAGCAGGCTAATAGCCCTGTGATTCCCACATTCCATACGTGACCCTTTACCTTTGTATAATGGCATGATTACAGCCCTTCTCCAATCTAATGGCGTGTAACCCTCCTCTAAACACTGGTTAAAAAGTCTGCACAACCACGTAAAAATAATAGGACTATCCCCTTTAAAGTATTCGGCAGCAATATTGTCGAAACCCACAGCCTTACCATTCTTCATACATTTGATTGATCTTTTTATTTCATCCATGCTGATTTTGGTAACATTCACTTCGTCATCGTTTATACCCGATTCGACGCTGGACTCACTATCACCCGGATTGCTTTCAAAGACTTCCTCAAAATATTTCATCCATCTCTCTTTTATTTCTTCCTCATTCGTCAACATTTGTCTATCATTCGATTTTATCACTTCATTATAAGCGTATAATAATAACATTGGTATTGTGCCGTTTTTGTGAGTGGTCTCATACCTAAAGTGCGGGCGATGGTATTGTTGAATCGTCCATGATTAGCAATTCATTTGTGATTTGTTCCTTTGTTTGCAGTTTCTAAAGGGTTACGAGCCCCAAGGCAGCCTAAGCCCCTCTTACATTGACCTGACGGAGTGCCAGTACATGTGGCCGTACTGCACACAGCCCATCTATGTCGGGGGAATGCCTACCATCGTCAATGTCACCATTCTGAATGGCCTGGGAGTCGCGGGAAATGTTGTATGTATTCTTTATGATGGTGCATAATGTAGTTTTATTATGGAATAGACTATTATTTCCCGCAAGTGGTAAAAAAACAATTTACAAAATGACGTACTTTATGAGGTAAAAACAGACATATTGACTGCGCAATTTAAAAATAAAATTGTGATGTAATAGAAATGAGTTAAATTTATGCATTTATAAAATATTGTATTTAAGGACCTTTTTAGTCACAATTATAAGAGTGAAGATATAATTTTCCCGCAAATTATTTGAAAGAACTGTGCTTTTTCAATTTTCTGAAATTTTTTAAATGTTTGTGGTAAGCTGTTTTTTTAACCTTTTTTCATGTTTCAAATTAAAATATTGCATTGTTATATAATAAAGTATATATAAAAATACGAAAATCTAATAGGTAATTTTTTTTTGTTTCTAAAATTAATTGTTTCTAGAATTGTACTTGTTTGTACGATATCTTTAAGAAAAAAAATGTTGAAATTCAATGAGAAATTATTATTATTAAGAATTCAAACAACAGAAAAACAACCCTCTTTGGCCGGATAAATAATGAATATATCTTTCCATTAACTATTTTATATCAGTTTCTGTGTTAGTAAGGTTTTCATTTACATGGTTGTTAATCAATTGTATAAAATTTTCACCAAGTAAGGCGGTTAGTGTTTACAAGTAATGGCAAATAGGTAAAAGTACGAAATAAACAATCAGCACAAAGACATTACAGATTATATCTTGACAACATATACAATCTTACCAAAGATAAGAAATTATTCAACAATTCCTTTCAGCTGAACGTAACCTGGCACCCATACGTGGGCCAGCAGCTGCAGGTGAGTGTTTCGCACGTGGACACGCTGTGGCCGTGGTCCGGCTGGCTGGCCGTCAGCATCACGGTGCATCAGAGCGCGCGCCAGTTTGAGGGCGTGGTGCAGGGCCACCTCAATGTGTCCATCACTGGCGATTTCCTCAACACCACCCTCATGCTGCCCATCCGGTACGTACTTCATGCTTCATCATCTTCAAAATGGATCAGTTCTCCAACGGCAAGCACAACCGTCTATCTTCTGCCTTTCCTACTTTGTTTTCCTGACATCTTTAAGACCTTCCCACAACTTTTTTCCTTTTCTTCCTCTCAGTATACTCAATTTGAGTAGTTGTTAGCGTCCAGCGTGCGTGCTGACGCTATCGGCAGGGTTGGAGAAAGCTCTCACATATTTAATACAATTAGCTGCTGTATCTGCCCCAAATAATAACTAGCTCAGGATTCGGTGCAAGCAGGATCTCGTAACCTCAAGGCTAGTGCTTGTGGTCCGGAACTTCACGCTTCTCCATTCTCCCAGGGCCTCCCTCGTCAAGCAAAACACGGTAGGTTATCACATAAACAGTTTATTCAATTCTAGGAGACACAATAATACATAAAAAAGGAACGATCCTAGCTGAAAGTTAGTTTGAATGTCCGTCTCTCTTCTCTATCACGCGTGGTTAGGGTTAATACATTTAATTGCACACAAAGGATAACATGGTAATTGACTCACGTTTGGTTTATGGGCCAACAGCGGCTTCACGCGCTTGACTCTCTCAGTCTACGCAGCGTCCATGCGTGATCCGGAAGCGCCAAACGGCGAAACTGAACTGGTGTCGCCCATGTTCACGCGAACGTGGGCCCTGTAAGCTCGCTTGCTGAAGACTGTCGGGCTTGCCGTGAGCGGCGCGTCTAGCGGCGGCTCGGTTTGTTGCTCGCGGGAAGGGGTAATGCGCGCGCCTCTATATGGCGCCTTATTCTCCAGTCCGTGGAGAAGTCTATTCTCGAATTTGTAACGTAACACTTCCCCCCTCGCCGCAATAAAAGCGACGTGGTAATGGAGCTGTAGGACTAATAAATCCTCTTACCTTTTCAGCACTTGTGCCAAAAACATTTAAGAGAAACGAGGAGAGAGAGAGAGAGAGAGATTCCTAGCTGGAGAATAGTTATGAACAGAACACAAAAGAGAGGATACATGGTGTAACAAGGAATTGTCAATAAAAGTATATAAAGGCAGTGGCATACATAAATACAGTTGCAAAGAACAAGGATCTGTTGAAGAAAGGTACAAGGGTTATGCAGTGATAGAAAAAAAAAACTCTAAAATTGTATCATTGGTCTGTGAGCTAATGTTTGCGAACGTGGTTTGCGTAGGATGTCTGGGGTGGTTGAACGTTTCACTGAAGTTACAAGGTTACTTTGTCACAGTAACCTGGCCCATTTGAGATTACACTCAAGGGACACTAGGGCCTTTAAGAAAATACGAGGAAGAGAACACATGATGAGGCTTCTAGGTGGTGTGGAGAGTTCTACCTGTCACAGAGGTCGAAAGGGTAACTGCTTCCGGATCCTGTGGGTGAGCCAGTACGAAACCATTGAAGTACTGGAGAGTGGAATCGCAATTGGTGGTTGGTACACTGGTTTTTGTATGTAGTGGGATTGTTTTGTGAACAATCGTTGGTATTGTTATTTGCGCAAGGGCACAGGAGCATCCGCACAATGGCAGTAGGGCATTTGCATTATGCAGCAGGAATATTTGCATAATGGCAGCAGAGCATTTGCACAAGGGCAACAGGAACATTTGTATTATGCAGCAGGAATATTTGCATAATGGCAGCAGAGCATTTGCACAAGGGCAACAGGAACAGGAACCAACCTAGAGCTGGCGTGCTCGGGTTTGTTTTGAGTGTCGGTTCTTTGTGGTGATACGATTCGCAACTACACGCACGACTCACACTAGGTTATGTTAGATGCGGTCGGGTGCTTTTGGTACGCAGGGATTGAAGGCAAGGGACCTCCGTGACGGTAGCGAGGGCAGCATGAAGAGGCGCAGATGTAGATAGGGTGCAGAGCTGCTGGTTTTTTTTTTTAAAATCCGGCAAAAATTATTATTAGAACAAAATTCTTGAAGTTTACCTGCCTAGTAGACCAATGATGAAAAAAGTTTGGAGAGAAACAAGTGTGCATGTTGAGAAAAAGTTGGATTCGTTTGGCGTGTAGAGAGAGAGACGGAGAGAGAGCTAACTAAATGTGGCTAATTCCTAATACATGTTACAAAGGTACGTATTCAAGGACAGGTTCTGTGTAACCCCTTTTGGTTTTTTTCTTTACCAAATACATTTCCAAGAATACGTGGTTGAGGGATTGTACGTATAACAAAATTCCCCATTCGAAAGAAGTTGGTCTTCCATGACCTATGCTCACGTCTATACGGTAGCATTTTTTCTACTTTCGAAAAACAAAACATTGCGTACAAGATTAGTTATAACAAAGTGGGAAAGGAGTAGGAAGTTGAAAGGATCCGCGTATGAAGATTGTCCCATTTGACAAACGAAACGCCAAGTGCGTAACGCATATATCCCCATTCACGGATAATTTCGAGGAAGGGGGAGGGTGATAATTGGGAACATTTGAACGAAGAAAACTGCTGGGGACTCGGTTATTTCCGAAATTCGACCTCTGGGTGGAGGTGAAACAAGGTCTACAGCAGTCATCCTGGCACATTACAATAATATTTGGTAGTGTTGGACAAAAGAATACACTGACATAAAAGTCTAATCCTCTACGTGTATTGGGCAGAAGATTAGGGGTCGTTTTATTCTCCTACTAGTTTGCGAGAAATGACAGACCCTTGCTCAAATCTCACAAACCTGGGGATTTTCTTTGTTCGTCTCCCAGACAACGAGTTAGGTGTGTTTGTGTCCATCAACTTAACTCCCACGACACGATGCCCCATAATCATGAGTGAAGCGTATGATTAGTCCTTTTGAGATAGTAGATAGTTCCTGGGTTCTTGTGACAGGAAGTCCACGGGCATATTAATGATTACAAAAAAGGGGTGTGGACTACATTGAGTAGTTCACACATAAAGGTTTGATATTATTTCGTTCGCACGATTCATGGTGAGTATTGTAACGTCTTCACGTATAGCGTACAAGATTGCAAAATCAAAAGATTTGCAAGTAAGTTTTATAACGTCTTCACGGATAACAATGAACGAATTACAACTGGGTTGCCCAGTATTGAAGGGAGGTGCAAAAGACTAGGTGTTTATGACATTTCTGACAAAAACCCACAGAGTAATTATAACGGGCTCCCCGTATCGCATTTAGTAGATATTCTGAGATTCCCATCTATGACGGCAGATTTTATAAGGTTCCCACCTATGATGGCAACAAAGGTTAACGTTCATATAAAGGTACCTATTCAATACAGACGGCGAGACATACTGATGTACTTAGTACAACAATACCGTAGCATAATAAATCCATATTAGCGTACGTTAAAGACTTGCACAAAGGCAAAAACATATTTGAAGATCTGGCCAAGATTTTATACTTCAACAATTAAAGGGACAAAAAAATTCTGGCGTGCTGATGGAATGTGAATTTCATCTAAGCTTACCGCAAAAGAGATCCTTTGTGGTACAACCCTTTTGGTTACGCACAGAGTATCGTATCGTGATGGTACAACTTTTGTTGTACTTACACGTACGATGGTAGCAACAATACAAGACATGCGCTTATCGTTGTTTGACAAGGCAAATTATTTACAAAGGTCCGATTTGAGTGTTTAAGACCTTCTAGGTTTTACTTACTTAAACAGACTGCGATGGACACACCTTGGTGTTATGAAAATTATAATAATGGGATGGGTTGTTCGCAGGGTGTTCACTTGGAGACCTGGCTTCTTGTTGTGACCTCGTACTTTGCACGTGATAAGTCACAACAAGGCAACCCCAAAATTTCAGTTTGAGCAGTTGAGACCCAGGGTGACTCAATGTTGCTGAAATGTTGTAAAAAAAAAAATTTATCGTTAATGAAGAGGCACGTTGCAAGTTGTCCCTTTTATAACGATACTTTCCAGACTCCACATCAAGTTCTGGGGAGAGCTAGAGCAATTTGGGTTATTTATTGAGCGCCATTCTATTTTCTTAAAAAACAGAAAAAAAAACTTAGAACGGGTAGCAAACATCTGATACCGCCGTGGGTTTACACAGGTTTGCTTACCTAATTTAATTACATATGACATAAGGGTTAGATGCACTTTGGCGAGGACCCGATATTTAATGTACAAAAAGATTTTCTAATATTTAGAAAGGGGTGACGAGGTATGACATGATGATGTGAAAATATGATGCTGCGAGTTGTGACGATGCACAAAACCTTGGGCACGTAGTCTCTGACTACTTGCAGTAAGCCACAGGGAATTCCTTTCTCCGAAGTGATCAATTTCAGGTAGAGGTGTGCATGCTTAGAAAAAAAACGATGTTTCCAAGGTTTGACACCTGGGGCAGCAATTAGAGGCGAATGACTGATGATGACGAGATATTTATACAAACAAAAATAAAATAAAATGAAACGAAACCACAAGGGAGAATTATAATTTCTTCCATGACTTTGGCTACAGTTGACAACACTGTGCCAGAGCTAGAAAGGTTTCGTTTGAGTGTCCTAATGAGTGACAATCGTTTACGAGAGGCCGCTCATTAGTGACGAAACAAAAGGGTTGACTTCCATAGTGATCCATGTCACGGTGTAGACGAATGGTTGCTAGGAGTCAAGGAATAACCGTTGGGGTTATACGGGCGTGGCAATGGAGTTTGTTTCCATGTTCCCACTTTTTACAATGTCCTTTATGTGGTAGTTACCTATGTGTTTACCAGAGATGTCGGACAATCGGTAAACCAGGTCTGAGATTTTCTTTAGGACTTTCGTCTTTACAAAACGGGGTGCCAATTTGGCAGAGAAGTACAGCGCACCTTGTGACAGAGTGTTGTTTCTCCTCCAGACGATGTCTTCTTCCTTGAATGTGACGTGCCTCCTGCGAAGGTTATACCTGTCGGCGCTCTTTTGGTGGGCCAATAGTAGAGCGTCTGTTACTTCACTATAGATAGCGGAGAGTTCCTCCAAGCGGTGGGCGTAATTTGCTGCGGGGTCTGCTGTGGAGGAAGGGACGGGTGGAAGGCAATTGTCAGGGTGTAGTGAACCGTGAACTACTTGTTCCATGCCGTGTTTGAGAAAAAATGGTGTATAGCCTGTAGCGAGGTTCACCGTGTTGTTCATGGCTGCTTGTATTTTGTCTAATTTTTTGCACCATGTGCGTTGGTCTTTGCCAACCAAAATTGCCAGGGCCGTGTTTATGGTTTGGTTGTATCGTTCAACGGTGTTGTTCTGTGGGGTGTAAAGGGTGTTATAGAATACATCCTTTATACCATATTTAGACAAAAACTCCTTAAATTCCAGAGCTATAAATTGTTTACCATTGTCGCATATTATAGTACGAGGGGTACCGTAGGGTATGAAAATATGTTTTTCCAATAGATTGGTTATTGCTGCTGCAGTTGCCCTTTTCAGAGGAAACAACCAGCAGTATTTGGAAAAGATGTCCACTACGCTGAGTATATGCATGTAACCGGCGTAGCTTCTAGGGAAGGGTCCAATGAGGTCCATAGAAAAGGATTGAAGTGGTCTATCGGCACGCTTGGGGTTGCCCATTAGACCAGACGGTGGTGCCGTACTGTGCTTGTATGCCTTACAGATGTCGCACTTGGAGATGTATAAACGTACTTGTTTGAATAGACCCGGCCAATAATATCTTAAAGATATTTTTTTGAATGTTTTGAAGGTTCCAGGGTGTATGGAGTCTACGGCACTGTGGTTATCAATAATAACTTGTTCTCTATTTTCGAGAGGGACTACCTTTTTCCAGGCATAGTCCTCTAAGATTGACAGTGGAGGCTTGCAGTTGCGATATAGTTGTCCGTCCTTAATCATAAAATTCGGGAACTTTTGTGGGTTGTCACTGCATCCTCTAAAGATTTTTTGATACCATACGTCTTTTGTGGGGAGACTAGAATTGGGCAATTCGGCATTTAATGTTGCTATCTCGATCCTAGAAAGGGCATCCGGGACGATATTATCGGCGCCTTTACGGTGGATGACATCGAAAGTATATTGAGATAGGCGGGACGACCAGCGAGCCAATCTCCCAGAGGGGTTGTCTAGCGAGATCAGCCATTTTAGGCTGCTATGGTCTGTGACGACGGTAAACTTACTGCCCTCAATGTATCCGCGGAAATGTTGAATGGATTCCATGACTGCTAACAATTCTCTCTCGGTAATCCCGTAGTTTTTTTCGTGTTTATTTAGGGTACGAGAGAAGTATGCCACGGGGTGTTCGCCGTCCGTAAAATTTTGAGTGAGGACTCCTCCGATTCCGACGTTTGATGCGTCCGAATGGATCGTAAAGGGAAGATTGAAGTCGGGGCAATTCAGTACTGGGGCTGATTGAAGAGCCTCTTTCAGGGAGTTGAATGCTGACTCAGTCTCTGCAGACCAGGAAAAGTTACTGGTACCTTTACGGATTCCCGTGATTTTGTTGAGCGGCGCCGCGAGAGTTGAGAAGTTTTTTATGAATCTTCTGTAGTAACCGGTGAGTCCGAGGAAGGCTTTTACCTCTTTTGCATTTGTAGGTCGGGGAAAATTTGTCATAGCCGCTACTTTTGTGGGGTCTGTTCTTAGGCCTTCTTCGTCTACTATGAAACCCAAGTATCGTAGGCGGTGCCTGCAGAATTCCGATTTCTTCAGGTTGATAGTCAAACCGGCCTGTTTGAGTTGTTGAAAAACCTTTTCTAGAATAAGTATATGTTTTTCAAAGGTATCGCTAATGATGATCAGGTCATCCAGGTAGCAAAATAAATTGTTATCAAACTCTGGGCCAAACAATTTATCCATGAGTCTTTGTAGTTCTGCTGGGCTGTTTTTTAAACCGAAGGGTAGTCTTTTGAAATGGAACATACCCCTGCCAGGCACCACGAAGGCAGTCTTTTCGCAGGAGCTGGGATCCAAAGGTATCTGCCAGAATGCTTTGCTTAAGTCTATGGATGAGATGTATTTAGCGTTTCGAAGTCTGTCCAGGATGGAGTTGACCAAGGGGAGCGGGTAGGCGTCTGATATTGTACATGCGTTGAGGCGTCTGCTGTCGAGGCAGAAACGGGCTGAGCCGTCTTTCTTTGAAACTAATAAGGTGGGGTTGGTCCATGCACTGCGGCTGGGTACCACCACTCCCAGTCTTAGCATATCGTCCAATTCTTTTTCCAGCGTTTTCAATTTTTGTGGAGCTAGGTTGTAATACCTTTGTTTGATTGGGGGGCCTGTTGTTTTTATATGGTGTTGTACTAGGTTGGTTAAGCCTAAACCGCACCTTTCGAAGGAGATGGATTCATACTTGTTGATCATTTGATTTAATTGTATTGTTTGTAAGGGGTTCAAGTTTTCGTAGGGTATTACCGTACGGATTTCGTTTACTTGGGGAGTGACGGAGGGGTTGTTAAACAGTTGCGGGGCAATTTTGAAAGCCATCCAAAAATCCACTCCCAAGATGAATTTCTGTGTGATTGTAGGTACAACTAGGAACTTGATCCAAACTGTTTTTTGGTCACAATTGATCGGCAGGGTTAGAGAACCGATGACGAGTTGTGAAGTGTTGTCTGCCGTGGTAACATGTGAAGAATGTTTTCCCATTTTAAAACCACAGTTTGTGAATAAGGTGTGGGCGTTGTCGCCCAGGCAGCTGACAGAGGCGCCGCTGTCTAGGAGACCTGAAAAAACCACGTTGTTTATGGAAAAATGCGCGAAGGGTCTACCGTCTATTGCCTGTTTGCAGCAAACTGTAGAGAGGGGTAAGGCCTGTTTAAAAAATTTGACGTGTTCCAACCACTCCGACCATTCCTTTGGCCTATGGGAGGGATGGCCCGGGGGGTTGGGGTCTAGTTTTTTGTCTTCCTGGCTGTCCAATTGGGAGGGGGTCTGGAGAAATCCATAGGGGGTTTGATGAATCTGAGATCCGGGATGGACGTTTCGGTATTGTCTTGGCGTGGTCTTTTGCCAAACTTCCTCCCTTCATCTCTTCTTGGAGAACGATCGACGGATCGCCTTTTGTTAGAATGGGTGTCTTTGGAGGATAAAAGTTTTGCTTGTTTAAAGCAGGCGGCTTGGGAGTGACCAATCTTGTGGCAAAAGGAGCAGGATTTCTTCTCGTTGTGCTCCGGTTTTATGCCGGACGAAGTGCTTGGGCGAAAGTTTTCTTTGGGGAATCTTTCGTCTTTCTTCCGATCCTGGTATGCCTCTAGTAGCTGGCAGACATCTTTCAGTTGCTCCAGCGTGGCAATTTTCTGAGAAGTAATGATGTTTTCGTATCTGGGGAGAAGACCGTCGATTAAAACCGGGAGAAGTTCCGCTTCAGGGACAGGTTGGGTGAGCTTAATATTGATGGCCTCTGCCCTCTGTGTGAATCTAGCAACAGGCTCTCCGGAGTGCTGCTTGATAGCGAGTAGGGATAGCCTGACTCTATGTTGGGCCTTTTTTTCTCCGAAACTGGATAAAAGTGCCACCTTGAGTTCCCTCCATGAGTTTGTTTTTCTCTTATGTATCCTGTGCCAGGTAAGCATTTCAGGAGCGATGAGGTCTATGAAGTTCCTGTGCAGAATACTTTCGGGGATTCCTCTGACTTGGGCTGTTTCTTCTATTCTGTTGATGAAATCCTCCACATCCGTGAGTCCGTTGTATTTCGTCTTCCAGGTTGTCAAATCATATATTTTCGTCTGTTCCTGGGCTTGTACCACCAGGGGTTTTGCTTCGGAGACTGTGAGGGAGGTAGAGATGATTTCTGAGGTGTCTTCCTGTTGAAACTGCAACTTCCTGATGTACTTTTTGTTGTAGAAAGAAGCATATTGAATAAGGCATTTTTTGGATTTATTCCTGGGAGAAATCTTTCTACTTCTCAGGGCCTGTAGTAGTTCTTCCTTTTTTGACGTAGAAATGTGGGGGATTATACCCAGCGTGACTTGAGGGACTTCCATAGTGTATAGGGTCGTGTCAGGGTGACCTTACGTTGGGAGAAAAACGAGAACTCGACTCTTTATCCGTAATTGGAAAGAAATTTTTGCCAGGGATTGACCACTGGGGACGTATATATATTTTTTTTTTTTTTTTTTTACAAAATGCTTCTGCGAAAAAAACGCGTATTTGTAAGTGTTTGGGTTATTTGAAAATTTGGGCAGAGGTTTGCCTCTGGCCACGTGCTTTTTAGGAAAAATCCAAGCGTTTTGGAAAAAAAAATTTCGAAAATTTAAAAAAAAATCGAAAAAAGGAAAAATCGGAAAAATTTTCAGAGTCCGAGAACTGGAGAAAATTTGGGCAGCGATTTTCCTCTGGCACTGTGTTTTTAAGAAAAACTCCAAGCGTTTTGGAAAAAAAAAAAAAATATTTCGAAAATTAAAAAAAATCGAAAAAAGGAAAAATCGGAAAAAATTTTCAGAGTCCGAAAACTGGAGAAAATTTGCGCAGCGATTTTCCTCTGGCAATGCGTTTTTAAGAAAAACTCCAAGCGTTTTGGAAAAAAAAATATTTCGAAAATTAAAAAAAATCGAAAAAAGGAAAAATCGGAAAAATTTTCAGAGTCCGAAAACTGGAGAAAATTTGCGCAGCGATTTTCCTCTGGCAATGCGTTTTTAAGAAAAACTCCAAGCGTTTTGGAAAAAAAATATTTCGAAAATTAAAAAAAAATCGAAAAAAGGAAAAATCGGAAAAATTTTCAGAGTCCGAAAACTGGAGAAAATTTGCGCAGCGATTTTCCTCTGGCAATGCGTTTTTAAGAAAAACTCCAAGCGTTTTGGAAAAAAAATATTTCGAAAATTAAAAAAAATCGAAAAAAGGAAAAATCGGAAAAATTTTCAGAGTCCGAAAACTGGAGAAAATTTGCGCAGCGATTTTCCTCTGGCAATGCGTTTTTAAGAAAAACTCCAAGCGTTTTGGAAAAAAAATATTTCGAAAATTAAAAAAATCGAAAAAAGGAAAAATCGGAAAAATTTTCAGAGTCCGAAAACTGGAGAAAATTTGCGCAGCGATTTTCCTCTGGCAATGCGTTTTTAAGAAAAACTCCAAGCGTTTTGGAAAAAAAATATTTCGAAAATTAAAAAAAATCGAAAAAAAATTTTCACAAGTTTTTGTGGAAGTAATTTGTTTGAGAATTCAACAATATCTTGGGGGCATGGTTTCATTACGCGGCTTCCTATAGCCTGGCTTTAAACAGCACCAATTTTTTGGTATTTACCCGCGAATTCCCTTCGTCTTTTCGACAAGATATTACCTTCTTTGTCAATTGACAAGGTATTATAGTGTCAGATGTCAAGGAATCCACGTCAACGCGAATTTAGTATTTCTTGCATTATTCGAATGTGATTTGGCATGGCATGGCATGATCCGGTTTCATCAGACGACAGAGTCAAAAATACTTAATTGTCAAATGACAGAAAGAATTTAAATCCACTTGTTCCCTAGGTGTCAGCAAATGTCCGTTTAAAGAAACGTACCAGCGTGCTGCAAACTAGTATATTATTAAAAATATTTAGCACTTTCGAGACCAAGCGGATGATTTGTTTATCATGTACATGATTTTAATTGTTGAATAAATTCTTCTTTAATTTGTGTTTATTTCCACTATTCACTTGTATTGAAAATAGCAATTTTAATCGGCCGACACTTTGTAATCACTGTATTATTCGCAGCGACAACTTCCTAGGTTGGGCACCTTGCGTTGGAATACCGGTAATATTTTGTCGAGTGACGACTCACAAATGATAAAATCGCGCCCGTAATAATTTAAATTGTGATTCGAAATTATGTTCGCGCCGAGATTCCTGTTGGAAGTGCTAGACAATTGGGAATAAACAATACATCATAATAACATTTCAGAGTTTACAATTGTTGCTTGGGAACGAGGCCGTGGTGGAACAGAAAAAATTTAAGTGGCCCCACGTTGGGCGCCAGTGTTAGCGTCCAGCGTGCGTGCTGACGCTATCGGCAGGGTTGGAGAAAGCTCTCACATATTTAATACAATTAGCTGCTGTATCTGCCCCAAATAATAACTAGCTCAGGATTCGGTGCAAGCAGGATCTCGTAACCTCAAGGCTAGTGCTTGTGGTCCGGAACTTCACGCTTCTCCATTCTCCCAGGGCCTCCCTCGTCAAGCAAAACACGGTAGGTTATCACATAAACAGTTTATTCAATTCTAGGAGACACAATAATACATAAAAAAGGAACGATCCTAGCTGAAAGTTAGTTTGAATGTCCGTCTCTCTTCTCTATCACGCGTGGTTAGGGTTAATACATTTAATTGCACACAAAGGATAACATGGTAATTGACTCACGTTTGGTTTATGGGCCAACAGCGGCTTCACGCGCTTGACTCTCTCAGTCTACGCAGCGTCCATGCGTGATCCGGAAGCGCCAAACGGCGAAACTGAACTGGTGTCGCCCATGTTCACGCGAACGTGGGCCCTGTAAGCTCGCTTGCTGAAGACTGTCGGGCTTGCCGTGAGCGGCGCGTCTAGCGGCGGCTCGGTTTGTTGCTCGCGGGAAGGGGTAATGCGCGCGCCTCTATATGGCGCCTTATTCTCCAGTCCGTGGAGAAGTCTATTCTCGAATTTGTAACGTAACATAGTAATGTAGTTCCCCTAGTGGTACAGAAAGGGAAGTTGTTGTGAGGTGTGGCATAAATTTGAAATAACTATCTGTCCTTGGATTTAAGTCTTTATTTTGATACACATATGAATAATGACCCAAAACCCCGCCACTGGAAAAACGCCAAACAGGCCTCCTCCAGAGCAGCGCTGAACGGAACAGCGCACCTGAACGGAACTGCCCATCGTGAAGCCCTACATTTTAATCGAACAATGTTCATATTTTATTATTTATTATTATTTATTTTTCATTTTCTCAGTAAAACGATTATACACCAATATATCACGGAGAAGATTACAAATTAACATGGGAGCAGTTTTACTGTTTTACGACATTTGTCAAAAGATAGTTGCTGAACTGTTTGTAAATGAAATTGAAAATGTTGATGATCAATGCAGAAACGTTAAGCAGTCGAGTCGCTCTGTTTATTGGCGCATTCTGGTAGGCAGAAGTTCTAGCTTTCGGAGCATAAAAAACTGCGTATATTATTTATATATATGTAGATGCCAACTTTGCGGATTATTGGTAGCGTAACCATGGTCTAGTAGACAGTGGGGACTTATTTTCAAAAACCTATGCACTAAAGTTTTCTTTGATGTATTTTTAAACTGTTATTTCGTAGGTTTTCCTCCACGTATACAATTTTGTTCTTCTGCAATGCACTCTAAAATAATTTATTTTGCTTTCAGAGCTAAGATTATTCCTCAGCCACCGCGACACAGGCGAATTGTCTGGGACCAGTTTCACAGTCTTCGTTACCCTCCTGGATATTTCCCCAGGGACAATTTACGAGTGAAAAATGATCCCTTGGATTGGAACGCTGATCACATCCACACCAACTTCAAGGATCTCTACCAAAACCTTCGGAATGCTGGATATTATGTTGAAGTTCTAGGTAACTAATAACTTTATTTTAAAATCAGTCACTGGTGCCGTAGACAGAGGTGAAGCCGGAGACTTTTACATATATTTTTTTAATTACCACGGAATCCAGGTCAAAAAAAAATTATGTTAGTCATTTTTAAGTAGGTACATATTATAGTCTGTCAATTAAAAGGAGAAAATAATAAAAATGGAGCTATACAATTTGTATGCTGGCAATACCAATTTAACTGTCAAATATTCTTTTAACCTTTGGTTTGCCGATTGCGCGCCCAGGACGCGCCATAAAAAAAAATAATTTTGAGATGCGATTTTAAACCTTATGTATAAAGAAAATGTATGAAGGACAAGATCAGAATCGCTTGGGGCATTCTTGTTCTTGACGTAACAGATATAAGGAACACACCTAGCCCCTCAAATAATCATCTTTGCACATATCTATGACTTTCGAAATGACATTTCTGCCGCGATTTGAGCTGTCAAACTTTGAGCGTCGCATGTCATGAAAAGATCGATAAAACTATCAATTTGTCAAATAAACGCAAGTAATATTATTTGTAAGCATAGTTTATTGTTCAGGGAACGTGTTTCGGTAAATATTATATACGACAGCATAAAATAAATCTGCAAAATATTACGTCTAAGTCAAAACATCTCGAAATTTTCGAGTTTCTTCCCTGGCATTTAACAGGTTAAAGCGCGATGACACTGAACATATAGAGTACTGTAAATCACCCTATAAATCACATTTTAAAAATCATTTTTTTGTTAAAGAATAAAATTGAAATCGAAGAAACACTGTTGTTAAGATACTTAATGATATAAATTTGATGAAATAGTGTTTTACAAAGTGATTTGCTTTCATTTAATTTAACATAAATTTGAATTTAACAGTAGGTGGTAGAAAGGAAGAATCACTAACGGTGAGTTTAGTTACACTACTTTTAGATCTGAATGAGTTAAATATATTCAGATCTAAAATTAGAGACGTGATCTAGAGCCCGAGCAATGCTAGGTACTTAAGCTAGTATTAAATAAATGTGAGTAATTTCTAAACTGTGCTTTATATTTTACTAGCTTTTACCCGCGGCTTTGCCCGCTTGGTACTAGAGGGAAATTACTGTAGCGCTTGCACTTATCAATTATCTTATCTTATCAAAGTCTTTAAAATCTTTCTTTGACAGAGAGCAACATTTGGGTATAAATTGATAAATTGCGAAATTCCCAAATTAATCATATAAAATTTACTTGCCCACTCTGGGATTTGAACCCACGCCCTCCGGATTGCTAGTCGAAAGCCTTACTCCTCGGCCACGGAGGCCATTAATATTAAGGATGACGACATAGAAATAAATCTGTTGTTTTCAGGGTCTCCTCTTACTTGTTTGGATGCCAGTCAATATGGCACATTACTATTGGTTGACCCGGAGGAAGAATATTTCCCTGAAGAAATCGCCAAGATCAAAAGGGATGTGGACAGTGGTCTATCAGTGGTTGTGTTCGCTGATTGGTACAACACCACAGTCATGAGGAAGGTCCGATTCTACGATGAGAATACCCGTCAGTGGTGAGCGTTTTATTTATTTTAGTGCGTAGATTTAATTTGAAAAGAATAACCAAATTATAATGGAGAAAGTCTGGATATTCTTGTACTTCATCAGTGTTAAATAACAACACAGTTTACCAGCTGCAGCCGTTGGTTGGGTTGCCGAGACTTTCGAACACGAATGTACAATCCAAAGACAATCAACTTACAACTTTTGTTCGTAAAAATCTTAAAACATGCAAGGTGATGCTTTCTTATAAGGTTTTCCATGGGACCGGAAAAAATCTTATTTGATACTCATATGTTGTACATTTATCATTACGCTACATCTCAGGAAGGGATTTGGCCTCATCTGCATTTGCTGCCACCCTTGCCGTATTTATGGACATATGTTCAAAATATTAATTCCTTCTATCTTTATTCTTAATCTCGTTTCAGGTGGATGCCTGAAACTGGGGGCGCAAATGTACCAGCATTGAATGAGCTCTTGAGCGTATTCCAAATCGCACTTGGAGATCGTGTTTTCCACGGTAACTTCCAGTGGGGTGACCACTCCATGTATTATGCCAGCGGGACACACATACATACCTTCCCTTTCGATGGTCTTCTGCTCACTGCACCGCTCATGGACCAAGGAACTCAGCTCCTTGCTGCCGAGGCTAAGGAAACAAAGGCCGCTGAAGAAGTCATCAATGTGCCCATCCTGGGGCTTCTCCAAACCAAGGGACATACCTATGGCAACAATCTGGAGAATGTCACCGTGTTCAACAATCAGAGTTTGAATATTATGAAGACCGCTGGCAGAGTCGTGATCTATGGAGATTCCAACTGTTTGGATAGTAGCCATATAGAAAAGGCGTGTTTTTGGATGCTCGATGCAATATTGGGTTACACTTCCACCGGTCATCTCTCTAAATTGTTTCTTGATAACAATATTCCTCACCGAGAAGTCAACATCATACCTTCAGGTACTTATTGAATGTTAGTTATTTGTAAAAATCCCAGGAAAATATTAAAATGTATGTTTTACCATGTTCTGTGATCGTATATATTATATGTTATATAATATTGTCAACATGACATCTGAATATTTTTTGTCATTCCAAGATGGTTCGATTTACACTATTTCATTTCAGTTAATAATAAATATATATACTTATTAATTTTCATAGATCTACCTCAGCGTATGGAAGGCAATCAACTGCACAAATACTCTAAAGTTTTAGAGAACACCCTGGGTCTAGTTACACAACCCCTCCCTTCTTGCCCAACTCTTGATATCATCAAAGGCCAGCTTTTGAACTACACTCCTTCCCTCACAGCTTCACTTTATAGACAACATCACCTACTGCAGCAAAAAGAATCCTTTAAAGGTATGTTTGATTCTATAGTCACATGTTTTTTTGCCTTAATTGCATTTAAGATTTTCTCTACCTTATTATCTGTTGGTATTTTGGGTTATTTATTACTAAAAGATAATGTTCTATATTGTCAGGTTTACATGAAATATTTTACTCAAGTCAAGTTGAAACTTCCGTTGTCCCACTGGGCGTGAGATCCCGTCGTCCCACTGGCTAGGTATCGGTACCGAATCGAGAAAAAACATAGACTCTGCCGAGCAAAATCCCAGAATGGCTGTAATGAATATTATTTTTCTGCATAGAGTCTCCGGTTTTTGTCAATTCTATATCGATACCGAGCCAGTGGGACGATGGGCCAAAATGATATTCCACTCTCCGTAAATTCCATTTATGGAGAGTGAGAATTTTAGCAGCATACTCAAATATCCGCGAAATAGATAGAAACGACATCAAAATTTTTTACTCGAAATAAATTGAGGAATCACTGGTTAAAGTATAAATTATCTAGGAAAGCTACTTTTCAGAATTTCAATTTTAGTTCCAGTAAAATCGTTACAAATAAAATCCACACACATGTTTTGAGATGAAAATACTTCAGTTTGTCTATTTATTTATTGTTTTACAAAGTAATGTATTTCACATTTTTTTAAGTACTTATTTCGCTTAGATATTATTGAAAAATTATAAATACTTATGATCAAAAAATAATTGAAATACATAATTTTATCATTACACGTTTGAGCATTTTTATTGCTATCTTGGATGTAGGTATATATCAAAGCAAATTTTGAATGAAATATAATCGATATTGAGTTATAGAATATATGAGAATAATCAATCTTTCTCATCGGAACCGCTCTGTATGGTTGCAAGGGTACAATTGCAAGACCATCTTTCAACGAAATTTGAATTCTCGGCTGCTGGTTAATGGGTCTTAAATGTGAACACTTCTTATGTTGGAACTGGTATTGTCATCCTTTTTAATAAAAAAAAGTTGTAATTTTTTTCAGGCCTTGGTAAATCATTGGATGGAATTGAAGAAAACGAAGACGGCATCTGGGTCTGGCGCAACAAGCAAGTGGATAAAGTGTTCCCAACATCTCGCTACCCACAGCAAGCCTCCTTCACCTGGACGTCCATCTTCCTGCTCGTGATGACCATCAGTGTCATGTATCTGTTCATCCGATACTTCCTCAACAGGCCAGCCATTAAGCGTTGGACCACGGAGACAGTCATGCGCATTATCAATTTCTTTCGCTTCACGGTCACTCCACACACATAACACTAATAATGACTGTGGTCTTGAAGTTAAGTCCTGCCTTCCAGTTTTGGGAGTATTTGCGGTTTGTTTGCGATTTGGACATACTTTGCATGATCATCCATGGACAACGCGTTGTTGGGAATACTCCCAATCTATATCATAGACTTCATTAAGTCATTTTTTGCTTTTGAATTTTAGTTGTGTTATTTCGTCTCTTCGGACGAAAACTTTTCATCACGTTGGGTTTTAGTTTTAATATTTTGTTACTTTGGACAGTTCGTTTGCATTTCAAACAGGCTGTGAGATTATGGTTCGTGAATCGCAACCAAAGAATGTAATTGATTCATGAATCCAAATTTAATTCAATATTAGTTGACAATTTAAAATGTATTTTTTTTTTATTATGTACTAACTGTACTTAATGATTTAAGCATTTTGCCAACTCAAATCTAGTTAACTATTTAAATAATTATTATTATTATTGTATATTATTTTGTTTCATCATTATTGTTTAATCTCTATTCCAACTATGTCTTTAAAAGAGCCCTAAGTATACCGAGAAGGGTCTGAAGATCAACAGAGTTGTGATTAATAACATAAGATTCGCAGATGATACTGTGTTACTAACTGACCGTATCGATGACCTCCAAGACCTATTAAATCTTGTTAATAATGCTGGTGAGCAACTGGGCCTAGCAATCAACGTCAATAAAACCAAATAGATGAAATTTGGATGACTAGATCACTCTGGATCAGTGGTACAGTTAAATGGTTGCAATGTCGAAAAGGTGGAAAGATTTAGATACCTCGGCAGCATTCTCACGGAGACTCTTGATACAGCGTCACCTTAGTTGGATAAGGTTCTAACTACGCCTTACCATGCTAAGGACTTTGACACCTAAGCGTATGTTCTTAGGTATCAAAGTCTTTACCATTTTAAGGTGCAATTAGAACCCTATCCAAATGAAGTGACGACAGATGTAGAGGTTAAGTGCAGAATTGAAACAGCAAGAACTTCAGTCAGTAAAATGAAATTCACCTTCTGCAATGACAATATCAATTTAAAACTAAGGCAGAGAATGTTAATTTATTATCCAGGAGACACAGGTGTCTCCTTGAAGAAGCTCGAGTTCGAGGAGCCCAGGAGAGTGGGCAAATTGAAAAAGGTTGCCAATTTAGACCCGGAACGGGATGATACCCCTGGTAACATTTTGTTTCTTTTTTATAAACTGTCATATTATTTTTATTTTATGTAAAAATTCCATTACAAAATATTCAGACCAGTCAACTTTCGTTGCTATGTCATAACATGAAATACTTTGAAAGTAAATATCATGAACAGTATTGAGATAGGCTTTTGAAATGTGGCTTCACCAGAGAATGCTTTAAGTCCCATGGACCGACATGATCACCAACACAGAAATTTTCAGGCGGGCTAGAGCAGGAGAACTATGTACTCACATTAGTAAAAGTCAGGAAAATTTCATATCTGGGTCACATACTTCGAGGGGAGAAATATCACTTGCTCCAATTAAAATTAAAATGCAAGATAGAGGGTCGCCGAGGGCCTGATAGGAAACAAATGCCTTGGCTGAGAAATGTAAGAGAGTGGACCGGTATTAAAAGTGGGCCGGGTATTAGAAATGTGCAGAAGTATTCCGGGTAGCGCAAGAAAGAGATGCATTTACCAGAGTGATCGCCAACGTCGGGGGGACCCGATAGGGCACACAAAGAAGAAGCAGAATAATTTTACGTATTGCTGGAAACCACGGAAAGCTGGAACTCGTGGCAATTTCTTTGATTGTAGGGTGCATAATTAAATTTTAGTAAAACAGAACGCTTAGGCATAATATACTTACTTAAGTTAGTTCATATTCTAAATAGGGTTCTTTGCCAACTCAGGATCAACTCAACTCAACACCTCTTTGAAAAGTCATTAAAAGCTAAAAAATATAATAATTTTCATGTAGCCCATATTCTAACTTAACATAACCTATTTAACCAATTTTTTTAATCACTTTTAATGACTTTTCAAAGAAGGTTCTGAGTTGATTTTATTCTGAGTTGTCCGGTCACCTCTAAATAGATACGTATATATACTAAAATATTATAATAAAATAGATTCTCTTCTATTTGATTATTTCATTAGGTAGGTACATATAATAAAATAATATATATCCACTTGTGATATTATTCATTCGAAGATAAAGCGCACTAGCTTTAGGAATTATTCTATAATGCATGATAGTATAAGTAAAAAAGATAAATAGCTTTTTTTGAAATCCCAGCATTTTAAGGCAGGTTTCTGGTAAAAATGTAGACTCATTTGAATGGAAAAAAATCTTAGAAAAAAATATTTTTATGGGAAAAAGACAATGGAATTTCGACTTCAGTTATTTATCTTTTGTACTTCTGACATCAAGTAGAATCAATCACCTCCTGAGGTTAGTGCACTTAATCTCAGACACCCTGTGCATGTTTACATAATTGAAAGATTTATTATAAAATTTGCAGGTAGACATTCACCACTTCAATTTTTTATAAATTATTTGTCAGGTATAATTTTAGGTTTTCACGGCCAAAAGTATTTTTGTTATTTATTTTTGGGGTGTTATGCCGTGTTGCGCTACCTCCTTCTTTAGGAAACGTTTCCTTCTTTAGCCAATGTTTCCTTCTTTAGCCAACGTTTGCCAACGGCATAACACACCAACAATAAAAAACAAAAATAACAAAAAAAAATTATTTGTCAATCATTGTTTTAACAATCAATCTCTTAACAAAGATTTTCTTGAAGTTTCTTCAAAATCCTACCCTAAAATTTTATACCTTTATTCTTTATAATGGAGTTTTACCTTAATTTAATTTAACCTTATTTTAATTTAAAACACCATTATTAGTAAGGTCCTTAGTGTTAGAAATTTCGAAGAAAAATCTGTTAAGCCGCTTTTTTTTGACATCACATCACAGAATGACAGACGCACATAAAAAATTATTTTATTTATATTATTTTAATAATTTCGAATTAATCATTTTTAACTTTATTGGTGATTTTGTTTAGATAATTAATTTAAGTTTTAAGAAACAGTCGGTATGCAGTATTAAGAAAGAGTATGTTATTACATGTTAATTATGTAATAATTTGAATTGTGTATATAATATTTATATGCACACATATGCACACATGCATATAAATATAATATTTATATATATTTATATGCATGTGTGCAGGTACATGTATTTATATGGATGTGTATGTATGTGTATGTTTATATATATATATATTTTTTTATATTCCTCTAATATATTTAAATACTTTTTTTTTCTCTTCTAAATAACCAATGTACAATAACTATTAAAATTTAAAAAAAAAATACATATAAAACTTTCTATTACAACACATAAATACTTGTCATACATAAACATAAATAAACACCTCAGCACAGGTTCCCTAGTGAGGCGTTCACGAAACATACAACAATACCTATTCACAGTTTCACCTTCACAAACCTACCTTAAAATTACAAAATATATTATGTAAAAATGTTTTCGAAATTGATCTATAGGTAAATACTGTAATTTATAGAAATAAATAAATAAAAATAAATATTAAGTGTTACATTTGTACTTGGTTTGGTGCTTAAAGGCAGCCTTTGACTTTCTTCTTCATGGTAAATTTTCAGCAATGTGGCCAAAGCTAAAATTAGCCTTAGACATGAATTATTTGCACATGTCTCTGCTGATATCCAATTTTCCTGAGGCATGTTTCCCTTCACAGCTAAAGCATTTTTCCGCTTCTGAAGAAGGCTCTAACTAAAGGAATTCAGAATAAGTATATTATGTACAGCACTACTTTTTGTACTCCAAATATGCTCAGGAATCATTGGTTAAAATTCTTTGGGTATGTGCTGTCAAACCCTGTATAAGTAGTCAGGTTTCCCGCAACTCGGGAATATTTGTCTTTTAATAATAAGAGGAATGAAATATTTTGTGATATTTGTTGTAATTAAATTGACGACTGTGCTGTTATCTATGGAAATTTTCTGAAATTAAGTAGTGACAATTATTATTCAATGTTTTACTTTGGTAACCGATATTTAGGAAGTATATTGTACAAGATATTGCAATATAAAAAAGAAGATGTTTAACACTGTAATATATTTAGTTGTTTTAAATATTTCATGTAAGTAAATGTTGAAAAGACTGAAAATATTTCATCACTTCTAAATATATAAATATTTTATATTCATTAAACACACATCACTTATGAAAGTATTGAATTGGAAGTATGTAATGGTAATACGTATGTACATATGCATTGAGTTGTTTTTTTTTGTATTAAAGTGTATATATATATGTGTATTTGTTCGCCTAATGTACTTATTATTTTTAATTGGCTGTATAACTATTGCTTGCATATTGGCATGTAACTGTTATAAATTTAATTGTCAAATAATTTTTTCAACCTCTTCAAGTCATGAATGAGATATTTCACTCATTCATGTACACAAAGTGTCCCAGTAAAAACCATACTACTTTTCAGACCATTATGCAATTCATGTACATAGAGAACGATTAGGATTTAAAAATAATGAATTTTGTTTAAAATTGTATATTAAAATTTATGCAATGTAAATTGCCGGAAACTTGTCTTTTCACCTGTAAAGTTGTTTACTTTTAGTTAGGCTCACTGTACTTCGTTTTAAACATGAAGCAAGTTGCATGAGCATCTCTTATAGCCTCGTAATCGTCTGCTGTTAGCTTCACCAAAAATTAAATTGTTTACCCCTTTACAACTGGTTTCATACAAGCGCGAATTTGTCTTTGAAAAAAATCTTGACTGAAAATAAATATATTTTTGGAAATGGAACGCAGTCGATCTAACGTGCGGGAGCTGCTCATACAGGGTACCTTCGCAGGCACATGTTTCCACCAGTGAATCTCCCAGTCCATGTACTATATCTTGAGTAAAAGCTTAACTATTATAGCCCATCACAAATTTTTTGCCTATTGCAAAGGATTATGTGCCTTGCGGCGAGCCGAAGGCGGTCGTATTTTGTCACCAATCAAAGGGCAATCTACACTCTTACTATTACTGTGGTATGGACATTGCATACACACTAGAGCCTGGTTACTGTGTCCGTAATGTTACAGCTCGCAGATGATTCATACGAAATAAATAATGTATATATTTATACATATATATATATATATATATATTTTTTTTTTTTTTTTCTTGATATTATATATAATTGACGAACATCCATTAAAATCACAAAGAAATAACATTAACCCAAGTATGTAGTATATTTTTCATCACATTTTTGTGGGTTTTGTCATTCAGTGACTGCCTCAACTACGCATTGAAAAGGCTTTTGTTTACCTACTAAAAGAGCCATTGGCTAGTTTTGAATTTTATTATTAAATTAGCTTGGGCTATAATAATGTCTTAAAAGAAATAACAAGTTGTATGCGTTAAATCATAGATTAAATTCAATTTAATTACCATTGAAATTTAAGGCCATTTGTTTTTTACAATTTGAGCAAAATTTATGTTAACATCTATATCTAATTTGAAATTTTTTATGTTTTCGACGTGATAATGTCTTATAAATTGATGAACGCCGGCTGCACTCACGAAAAAGCATGACTCATTGTCACGTTCCGCCTGAGCCGAGCGTGCAAGCGAGAGCGCAGAACAAGCGTTCGGCTTGTGACGCATCTTATCTCTCCTCCACTCCATCGTTATTATATGATGTTATCATGTAAAATTATCGTCCATAAACCGACTTTACAGACAACCAATTTTTTTAGTGCAACATTAATTTTAAATTATGCACTGTCTTATTTTATAAGTGATAAAAATTTGTGTTATTTTATTTGTTAATGTACTATGTACATTACATAATATATTTTTAGATACAATATATTATATACGTACATATTATTATTGAATTGTCAAATCCAAACAATATTTAGCATAATTTGTTAATAATATTTTATATTATTGTTGTTGACTTTAGTTTTAAGTACAATTTAGATTAAAGAAAAACTTATTACACATTTTAATTTTATGCATTTTATGTTGATACCTACTTATATTTCTTATGAACAAAGTGTAACACAAGTAAATGATGATCATTACAAAAGATAATAGAAATGCTTTTGCAATAATTAACTCCTCAGGCTAAATTTAACAATTATAAGGTCTCGTAGAAATCGTTGTGTCTTCCTTAGAGTGAGAAATATGATATAAATGATGTTAGAGAGGAAAATACCACCATCACACCACGCTTTATATTAAAATCTATAAGTAAGTGAAAAAAGAAGTAAAATGTACAGCTTTATGAAATCAACGTTACAGATCGCAATTTGAAAAAAATTTATGAAACTTAGAGAATTTTTTATTAATTATTTTTACATGGAATGACAAATAAGTGAGTTGACAATAACGTTTATAACACATTTGTATAATAAAATATGTCTGTGTTTTTATTTTTTTTTCATTATCAGTATCAGTAATTTGAGTTAGAAAAAACATAAGGTGGGTGAGCCATTTTAAAAACTTTTTTATGTTTGTGTGCAAAATTTTTACTGCAAAAATTATATGTTTATTCCGATTTATAAAATTTTTAACACCTTTCGAAAACAGTTTTTAGTTTTCAGATATGTTCTGAAATATTCAATTTATTTTGATATATTTTGACCCTCTGACAAAATATGGTTGAAGCCTGAGGGGTTAACAAGTTATCACTTAAACGAACATGTGAATAATATATTATTATATCAGATACATTCACTGTTGTACATATGTGTAAGCAAATCATTTTGAAGAGGACACATTCAAATGCATTTGTGCACACCAATTGTATCGTAACCTCTCTCATCATGAAAATACCCAAAGATGCTAAGTGCTTATCAGTTCCGTTTACATTAGACTCGTGATTCAACTCGACAATGTTCTTTTTATGTTTCATTCTTCAGCTTCATAACAAAAAAAAAACTATTGTTAAATTATTTTTTTATCCCTCCAATGCACCACTACTCAAGCAAGGGTCACTTTAAAATGATTTACGTGCAGGTACATTAAACATTTATAAAATGTATTTAAAAAAATATCTATATAAGAAAAGTGAATATGTATGTAATACATTCTTCATGAACAAAAATGGTTACTGAGGTTTGTGAAGATGGTTCTCTTTTCTTCTACATATCTGATATTATTATTATGTATTTGAAAATAATATTTAAATTAAAAATATGAACATTCCTTTTAAAAGTTAAGTATTATGTATAATCTAATTTAAATAAGAATATAGTATTTTTATATACACAAGCCTTATTTTTGTGGGTCCCGTCCCGGTATGTTGTGTAAAAGTAAATAACACTTGGCCAGAAATTTTTATTTTCCAGTTTTCCATCCAAGATTGTGTGACATAAATACCCAGACCGACCCATTTAAATACTTTTATAAGTAATGTTTTTAAACCAAAGTAAAGAATTACGTAATATATATATTACAGTTTTTAGTAGTAAGTACCTTTTTCTATAAAATTGATTATATTGTAATAAATTTTCAAGAATTGCATTATAATAATGCAGTTTGTAGGCATTTAGATAGTTGTTATTTGTGTAAATTCTTGTTTCATGAAAATTTTTGCATGCAAAAAAGATTTCATTTTACAATATTATGTATATAATACGTGATGACATTTCACTTTCATTTGAAATCCTCCCTTTAATATTGTATAATTGCTATACGTACCCATGACTGTAAATAATTGCCAACATAGAAAAAACGCGTCTACTTTTATGATAATATGTACACATAGTTTGTAATTGTCATGTTTTATTGTATTGTATTTGACATGAAAATGGAATTAGACATTCATTTTCATTAAAATAAGACTACTCAGTAGGATGTTCACCAAGTTAAAAATGTTATAATTTGATTTCTTTGTTTATAATTATTATTAGTTTAAGGTGAATGCTGTTGATAATAAAATGTGTTACGGTGCCAATAGAACATTGGTCGCAAATAAATACATGCATTTTAATTTGTTAAATTTATTCATTGGTATTGTCAATAGTTTCAGAATTTTATCTTTGCCATAGGTAATGTTATAATTATTTTATATTATTTTTTATTAAAAGGCGGAGACGGTTTACAAGTAGTTCCCGTGAGCACTTAGGCCATAGGCCCATTGCGCTATCTCCCATTTTACCTCAATCCTTTAGTAACAACCCAGTCCCTTTAATAAAGTTCACCAGGGTTGTCACCGGATATGTGGCTATGTCTTCTGGTTCTACTGTGTGTCTCCCCAGGTATCTGAGCCTAGTTCCCACCAGGGCAGGACATTGGCACCATAAGTGAATTAGAGTCTCTATAATTATTTTAAGAACAGTCACCTATGAAAACCACATTTGTTTAATATAATCTATTGAGTATACTGCGTTAGGTCAGTGTTTCTTAACCGGGGTGGCAGCGCCCCCCGTGGGCACTGCAGAAGTTTGAGAGGGCATGGTGTCAATATAGCAAATAAGCTCATTCACAAGCTATGCACGCTGATACACTTTCTTAAGGCGCTTTGATTTTTAAGTTCTGAAAAGAAACTACACCTTCACGCATAAAAATTTAAACTGAGGAGTAATACTCAATGTCATTGTGATTAATTTAAAATAAAGGTTTATTCAAAGGGGTTCAGATTATCACCTATGAGTGAAAGCTTTGTACCGTGTTCATTTGCTGATACGGAGCAAGATCAGTACGAGAGGTGAGGCGGGGGGGGAAGGGTAATTTTATTGTGATAAAGGGGGGTGATTCTTTCAATATGGTTAAGAAACACTGTTAGATCATGGTGTACTTAACTTGACAGTGTAATTCCCATACTAGCAAAATGAAAGAGGTGGTGGAAGAAGTAATCCCTAAGTTAGCAATAGAAGAAGATAAGTGCTGAAATAGCAGAGGAAGATGTTTAATTCCTAAACCAGCCCTGGTAGAAGTTGAACAGTTAGTGGTGGTGGAAATGTGGTGCCTGAACAAGCTAACAGCTATTTTGGGTCAATGCCATCACCCCAAAAACCCTAGAGCAGCAGAGATCCGGCAACCTTCGCTACATCAAGACATCTTCGCCTGCCCTGCTCTGCCATCCTCTGATCGACTACTGCAAACTTGGACTTCTCTTTCTCCTGGCCGACCTGCTCCCCTAAAGACTCCATTACGATTGCTCGATCGCCCTTCTTAGGGTGCAGGTTTCCCCCCTACCTTCCTTCCCCCTGCTTTCGACCTTCTACCCATTTTTCCCCACTTTTCTCTCGTTTTCCCCATTTCTCCCTTTTTCTTCCTTTTTCTCCCTTTCTTTCCCCATTTCCCCTCTTTTTCCTTTTTTTCCCACATTTCTCCCTAGGCGTCGAAGCGGCCAGCCGGTCCCTTCCCACTTGATCGTTTGTGCGGCCGGCGACTACAGTGCCTGTTCTGTACTTTTGCTATAAAACAACAAAAAAATCTTCTACAGGTCACTTTAACCATTTATATTTTAAGTTGAAAAAAAAAGATATTAAAAATGTCGCCGAAGACCAAAATTTCATTTACATTTTTTTCTCCAAATAAAGTCAGGAATCAATGGTTAAAGTAAGTCAAGTAGATCCCTCAACACCCTGCATAGGTCATTAAAACTCAATGTTTGAATGAATCATAACCTACACTGTGATTAGTTTGAATGAGTCATTTGAACTTGAATTGTTTAGGGCCTATTTCTCAAATTATTTCTATATCGTCACTAACATTGAGCAAAGCAAAGTTGACAATTGTGAAATTTAAAAAAATATATTAATAATTTCCATCATGATGAAAAAATAATTTCCTGGTCGTGGACAAATAATTTGTTTTGCTAAATTCGTGCTAATCGATATGTAGCCGTTTGATAGTCAAAGTAAGGACACCTTTTTAATGATATTGTTTGACAACAGTTGTTACGCAATTTCAGGTAATGGATGATGTAATACAAAAAAATCGAGTGCAGTTCAAACGCAGTAGAAGCGAAACAATTTCAACCAATAGGATGCCTTGAAAAATGAGGTCATAATGAAAGCGGCCAATGAGCGCAGACCTAGCGTCATTTCCGTTTCATATCTCAACCAATAGGATTCTTGAAAAGTGCCATCATTATCAAAGCGGCCAATGAGCGCAGTTTGCTTTGTAGGTGCTGTAATGCGTCATTTCCGTTTCATCCGAATTTCAAATCACAACGGGGCTAAAGAAGTTTCTCTTCTCAATCAGTCAACCACGAAGTAAAATTTGATCGTTCGCAATCGATCGATCGACTGTGAACTTTGATAATAAAAATTACTAACCGAAACCGAAACTTATATTTGAGGAACGCCTGCGCGGCCTTTTTCATTCAAAAATTGAATTTCGATTTGAGACCAAAATACAGAACCAAACTGAAAAATTATTTTTTTAATCGAAACGTACATAGCAAATATCAATCTGGTATGGATTTGTGCTTTTGTGTTTTATTTATCTGTTTTTTAAATTATAAAATATAGGCCATTAAAGAATTCAATTTTCTACGAAAGGTTATCCATGTAGCCAATTTTTCATAGTTTTTCGGCCACGCGGCCGCCATCATACCTAGCAGTATTTTACATACCGATAATATTCTTATTAGGCGACGATCAAGGATCGCCATGAAAATACGTACAAAGTATGTTGCTCTCATCTTAAAAAAGATTGGAAGCCCTTGCTCTACATAATGTGACCCTTTCCCTATACAATTTACTACTAGCTCTGACTGTGCAAATACGGTTACCGTGTAAACGAATGAATATAAAATGATGACGAATTGAAAACATTTTTTGAAATACAAAATGTAAGGAACAAATGAAACGTGAAATAACACATTAAAAATTCAACAGGTATTAGAGAATCAAAAGCACCAAGAAATAGTCCCTAAATGTAATTTAAAATAGTTGATCGAATATCAAATGAAGTGTTATTAACTGAAGAAACATAAAACAATTCAATTACTTTCAAAAATTAACTACAAGAAAATGATTATTTTTAACAATAACAGCTTTTGTTAATTAAGAATCAACAAGGTGCATATTAATGACCAATCTCTAAACAGTACCCAATCAAAAAGTTAATTAAGTAAAAACAGTAACGGATCGACTATTGATTTCAAATAATTTTAGTAATTTTTTTTAGATTTCAAATGAGATTAGCCCCTGAGTTGCGAAATATTCAGGGAAAGAAGTGGTGAATGGGGTGGGATTGGTACCTACAAAGATCACATCCATAGGTTGTGGTCTAGGCATGATTGGACTTGTGAAATATTGCACTGCCGGGGGTGATGTTGATTGTTACAAATCACCATTTTTTGTGAATCCATGAAAAAACCTATGAGGGAGCAATGTTACTATTTTCTAAACATTTTTTGTGTGATTGTCGCACAAGAGTGTCAGTTGGGTGGAGCCAGTGTGACTATCGCCTCCCTAATAAGGGTAGTATATTGTGAGACTAAAGGGAGTGTGGAGAGATAAGACGCTTTTATAATTACCGTGATGATTTACGGTAACGGTACCGTGAAGGCATAAAAAAGGCCTTGATATAATAATGCTGCAGCTCTTTCAAAAGATACACAACGTACCTACGTTTTGTTTTCTCCAAGGAATAAAAGTCACTAATTTTCTTGCATCTCTCTCACTCACCGCACCGTCTCCGAGGACCCTACAATACTACTTGCCGTAACGATAATTTTGAAAATGAGACAAACGATGAACGTATATCTGCACTCAATTCCCATCGCCGTGGCCGAGCTGTAATAAGATGTATCTGTTTCCTCCAAAGGAAAAAAGTAGTACTTTGGAAAAAACAGACACACGCATTTTGTGTATCTCATCTTTTATCTCACTATTATTTAACGTGTAAGAAAGCTGCGACATTATATAAAAATAAATACTTACATAAATAGCAGACTTCGCAGATTTGGGAAACCTTCGCCGAACCCATACCGGGATCCGCTAAGTTCGAAGACCCACTTTTTTATAATGCTTTTTATTTTTGAGGATTGACAGAGGTTCATAACAATAAACAGTTATTTCTCCATTCAAATATATAAGTCGACACGGTTCTTCCATCAGGGATGTCATCAGACCGAAATGGCCAAAAAAGTTTTTGGAAATTTTTGGAAGTTGTGAGCCAGTCCGTCTCTGTTAATTATATATTGAGCCTACCCTAAATCATAAAAGGAACCGATCGGCCAAAAAAACTTCATTATAGTTTCACACTCGTCGAAGAATTGCAATGACGATCAGTAAGTTCTTTAGTAAATTATAAAAAAAAAATTAAAAATCCAATATGTTTAAATGCCATTTTTATTTCATTTTCACCAATTTGGTAATTTAATACAAAAATTAAGAATATTTTTATTCTTGTTGCTTTAAAAAAAAAATGTATTTCAAGTTACAAAAAAGCTGCCTAGTTGTTTAAACCCTCCTCACGCCGTTAAATCAGCTACGTAGGCAATAAACCCAATTGATTTTTTGACATTATTGTCACTTTTGATGATTCTGGGCTTTTTTATGTAGAGATTTGGTAGAAGACGAAGAAGAGGTTCTTATGTTAGTTTTAGATTCCAAGCAATCCAACACTGAAAAGCATCAACTAGAAAACGAAAACCAAATTTACGCCACAATTAACACCATTGTGATACTCGCCACCCGACCAACATTTACCGTTTACTCTTAGTGACAATTTTCTTGTAGTAACTGATTTGCGGTATGGAGCTGCATTGCTCCTGTGTCTGATAATGTTGATGATCTGTTCACAAGTAACAGCTCAGGATGATTCATGTGACTATATTTTGAGTGTACGTATTCTTTTTTTATTTACTCCCAATTTACAAAATCGTGAAAAATGAAAGAGTGGATGGAATGGAAAAACCACTGGATGAAGAGAAAATTAAATAAAACCTGATTCTTTTGATTTCTGCCTTTTTATCGCAGTTTGTTAATATATTTTTGTAGAATCAAACTCCAAAATATCTAAAACAAAATTTGTGAAACCAAATTAATATGGACTTTTGGCTTTCAGTGAACTGAATGAAATGAGAAATTATATTATTAAATTTACAGTTGTCGGAAAGCACAAGGCTCCATTTTCATTCTCAAAACTACACTGGACCTGCTAAAGGCGGATTATTATGCAGGTGGCGGTTTGTATGTCCGGAAGGTTTAAAATGTCATTTGGATTGCCCCCGTTTAAGTGCACAGGTAAGATTAATTTATTTTATTATAGTATCTACAAATAAAGAGACTGAAAAACAAGAATAACTCTATTTATGAAGCAACAAACACTCTGGCGTTGTGTATTAGACTGCCACTGGAATTCACATTTCAACTGGACAATTTTCCAATGACTTGGGCAATTGGGCAATTTGGTGTGTGCTGGAATTGCAATCTCAGAGCTATATAATGCATTATTTACCTCAGTTTCTGTTCGACACCGCGGTCCACGAAACCTACACCAAATATGATTCTAGGATTTCGCAGCAACAGACAACAAATTCTACCGGATTTTCGTGAGAGTTCTTCTTTAGATTTCTCTGAAATTATTGTGTAAAAATTTCAAATCCAATACTCATACTTTATTAGCTACATGGAGAAAACGTACTTCAATTCCTATTGCAATAGGTAACGATTTAAAATTATCAATCTTGGTCTATTTCTAGCGATCCTCCCTGTGCCGAAGTTTCAACTTTCGAATCAATGAAAACCCCTTTTTATAGTTAATATGTATTTATTTTTTAAGTTAAGTTTTAGTAAAACTAACGTTAAATTTAAAAATTCTCCAAAACATTTCAGAGAATACTACAAATTTTAGGCTCATAAAAGTACGAAAGGTCATGGGAGGCAGTTTTACCATGTTGTGACTTGCGTCAAAAGATAGTTGCTGAACTGTCTGTAAGTGAGGTCAATGCAGAATATTGTTGAGTTGAGTTGAGTCGCTCTGTTGATTAGAGCATTCTGATAGAAGTCTGACAGAAGTCCTCATTTTCGGAGCAAAAAAGTGCTCGGGTTCGCCCACGTGTATACTTGTTAGGCAAGTTATACAAGTTTACTTTTTTCAGCATAGGTGGATTAAATTTTGGACTGATTGTAAGTATAGTTCCAGAGATTACCTAACTTAATTCCAGAGTTTACCTAAAAATATTTATCGGTGGGCTTTGAGCAATTTTAACAATCCTGTTAAGAACGAGAATAGATAAAGGAGTGGTTAGTATCTTTGTATATTCTCTCATGTATTAATAATGCAAAAAACTCTTTAGCCTTTTTCTGTTTCTATGATTTGGTTTTGTTCAGAAGGGGCCCAAACAATGGAGCTGTATTCTAGGATACTGCATATTTAATATTATTAATGTAATATTATAATATAGATACCAAGTTCTCTAAGACTTTTCATTTTATATAAATATCATGTATAGTTACTGTACAGCGTCAATCTAATACGAGTTCGATGATTCAGAGGCAGAGATCACGATTAAGATAATGTCCAGTTCACAGCTCGCAGAGAGGCCAGGATTTTTCGCTACTTAATTTACGTCATTGATTTTATCATTAATAATAATCGATCTTTCCAGGGCAACGAAAACTGCAACGGTGATAGGCTTTTGTTTTCTCCAAATGGTGATGGGAACTTGGCCAACGCCGAGAGGGTTTGCGCAAATGGAGCAGTTGAACTTAAGTCCATTCGAAACGAACTTGTCGTGGGTGAGGAAACTAAAATTTATTAAAAAATTTGGTTGTCTGTAATGTCGGTTTACGGATGATAATTTTACGTGATAACATCATAAGAAAAAAATGAAGAAAAATTGCATTGATGCATCATAAGCCGAACGCTTAGGCCGATCGTGCCTCTCTATCGATTGTTCCGACCTCTCGCTTGCACGCTCGGCTCAGGCGGAACGTGAAAATGAGTCATGCTTTTTCGTGCATGCAACCGGTGTTCATCGATTTATAAGACGTTGTCACGTCAAAATGTAATGTAATGTAATTTGGTTGTATCTATGTCTCCAGCTCCTCTTACTCACAATAATTTTAATGATTTTTCAAAGAGGAGTTGAGTTGATTCTCAGTTGGCATGGAACCAATTTACACAGCGCCCGCACTGTATTGTTCGTCATTGACACCCACATTTTTTTTAATTAGTGTTTAATTTTCTTCACTTTTTATGTTCGTATATTTTAAATGTTTATTTTATTTAGTTATAAACAAAGATATTAAAAACAAGAGATATGCTATGATAGCCGCCCGACCGTCGCACACTGGTTGCAAATGCTCATCGTCTCATAAATCTGTATGCTACGGGCACACTTGCTCATTTGAAGCCAAAGAGCATGCTGCCTAGTAGCATGTGTGTCCGTGACGTTGCTAGTAATGAGCATGCTCATTTGAAGCCAAATGAGATAGCTCACGAATCAACAGCCGTTTGATTTATGAGCATGCTCATTGGATTATCGGGTGGAAGGGGAAGCCTCTAAGCAAGTGTGAACAGGCTGGCTTATGAGCATGCTCATGTCATTCCGATCTCAGTTCGCGCCTGCGCGTTCTTTGCAAAAATGTCAAAATAGATCGCTAGGGGGACGAAAAACCTTTCTTTTCGTGATTTATTATGGGAATCACGAATGTGTTTGGATTGTTATTATTACAAGGTCACCAAAATATCCACAATAGACTTCCGAATTCCCCAAAAGTTCCTTTACCTCCAGAATGAAACCACATTCTATTGAAATTAGTATTTATTTTTTATAATGTAGACATTTTCGAATTTGTTGACGTCTTTGACGAAAATCAACCTTTAGAATATAAAAGCTCATATGCGGATTAACATTCCGCGTATGAGTATCTCGTTTTTATATCACGTTTACAATTTTAGAGAGTTTCTCGTCAAATTTCTATGGAAGCATTCATAAATGTTTTTTATATCCGTTGATATCTTCTTCTCGCATTTCTACTAACAAATGATTACTTGCTCCAAGGTTTGTTCTTCTAGTGATCCAATTGCGAACCCAAATCGAACTTTTTATTTTCTTTTTTTCTTTCGCCAAAAGTTTCTTCAGTAAATGAGTTGCAAGAAATACAATTATTTTATTGACTTCTGTGCGGACGGAACTGACTCTATTATGTCCTTGTAACTGAATAACCGTTGACATCTTGGACCCAAATCAACCGTTTTGTTTCTTTCGTCTAAAGATTCTTAAATAATTAATAATTGCGTTGAAGCAAGCAATAAAATTACTTTGTTTAGTTCAGGGCAAACGGAACTGACACTATACGATAACATTTATTATTTGACATGAGCATGCTCATTAAAGAGTATGTGTGTTCAAATGTTGGCTTTGAGCACGCTCATTCACGAGAAAGCTCAAACCAAGCCTGCTCATCAATGAACAAATGTGTACAGTTGACTATTTGACATGAGCATACTCATTAATGAGCATGCTCATAAGCCGGCTTGTCAATGAGCAAGTGTGTCAGTACCTTAACTACTTTGTTTCAGATCATAAAAAAAATAAAATTTGGTGTGCTGATTAAAAATTTAACAATCTTTTTGTTTCTATTTTTATTTAGTGAATTATTATTGTTTTGATATTTAACATGTCATTTCAAAAACAATTTATCCTTTTTTAGTACTGTGACAAGGTAATTTTCTGATAAAAAGAGCAGCGTCTTTTGACGTTGTTGCGCAAAAATCTGCAAACTTTTTTTAATGAACACATGAAAAAAAGGTTTCTTTTTATAAAATGGCGTTTTAATATCTACGGGAGTAAACCTTGCGACCAGTTGAATTTTTACCTAAACTTTGTTAAAAACCGGCTTAGGTATCATTTGCTTAAAGGGAGCTTATAAATCCTTATTATTAAAAACAAAAATATTTCAAAGAACAACGTTTGCGATGATATATAATAAACTATAAATAAAGTGGCTCCAATGCTTTACATTTTTACCACGAAATATTCCACATTTTGATTCTTTAATTAAATATTTCAGCCCGATTCCGTACTTTTATACAAAATAAAAATATATTTATCTAAAATAAAAATGCACCTTTTTTCGATTTATGAGGCGATTTCGTTCATTTAGATGATTTTTTTAAGGTGTGCAGTAGTATTGGTTTACAATATCGGTGACGCCAGGAAACACAGTCCCACTCAGTAAAAACTGCGGATAGCACATCTCTTATATTTCAATATATTTGGTTATAAAATAAACATTCAATTTCCAGAATTAAACAATTTAAATCTAATATAACAATATAAATATTATCTATGTAGTAAATGTGGACTTCACAACATTGAGATACAACCCTCGAAAATTACAATTTTAACAATAAGGGGCCATGCATAAATTACGTCACATGATTTTCATGATTTTTTACCCCCCCTCCGTCCCTGTCACACATCGTCTTATTTGTGAGACCCCCCTCACCCCTGGTATGACGTCACATATTTTGCAATTTTACATCAAAAATTTTTTTGCGTTTTAATAATTTTGATTTTTACATTTGACGTAACAGAGCTGATAACCCCCCCATATCCCTTGTCACACTTCTCTACTCCCTCCCCCCCCCCTTAAGTTGTGACGTAATTTATGAATGGCCCCTAATTACAAAACCCTTTTATTAAACATTTTTTTTAGAATAATAAATGAATAGTGTTCTCGATAAATTTATTTACGGCAGCTAAAAATCTTTGAAATTTCTTGTAGGGTGGCCGTGAACAAAACTATCTAATACTAGCACTTTTTCTATCTGTGTTTGTGTTTGATCTGTGTTTCTTGCACTTAGTATAATTTTTCCAAAAAAGGTCACGGAAACAATAAATAATGAATTTCATAACGATATTTTTATATTTCCAGGTCTGCAAATCGCGCCTGGAAGCCCGGGAGGCGAATTCGATTGTATGGTATCGGCAGGAATATTCTAATTAGTGTTTGGTTTTTCATTACTTTTTTTGAGGTGGAAATAAATTCTACCTCGGGTGTGTTTGCTTTCAATATGGATAAAAATAAATGTTTTGTAAAATGTGACCAACGTATTATTTCAATATGTCAGTTTCCTGACATACAAATTAAGCTATTTAAAATGCGTGCTATGAACACATTTATTTCTACTACTTATATAGCGATTACATATGATTTATATTATTTGGTGCTTTTTAAGCAAATATTGTGTTTCTTCAAAGAAAAAATAAACAAATAAAAAAAATACTTATTAAGGCGCCGTATCCTCGCTTAAAAGAAGAAGATGGAGAGATATGTAATTACGTATGTTGGAGAGAGCGCGCTAATATTTAAAACGCGAAAATTGGGAAAATGTTTAATAAAACACGACTCGTTTAGAATAGAGCAAAAATCTCGTGGGGGTTGTCTAAAAGAACATTCAAAGAAATACTGCGATTTTTTTTTTCATACATATAACTTGTTAAATAATAGAGACAATAATAATCGAGGGAATTTTATATAATTTGCGTTTCGGCGTGGGAAATGTATAGATATTATCTTAAAAAATAACATATATTTTTTTAAGAGCTTAAAAACTTCAAATGTTCAAGAAAGATATGCAAGAAATCGGTATAAATTCAGGTAGCGGCGGTTTAAAGAATTACAACTATAGTCTACAAAAGGCTGCTACTGATTTGTTTCGTGGTATATTTCTGAAAATTATAGTTTTTTTTGGTAAAGGTTCTTTTTTGGAAAGCTATGTAAAGAGATTTTAAATTTGGAGCACAACGCCGCCGAGATACCCGCGCGATAATTACCAATGATTTTTTGCACAAAATATAATTTATATTAGCGGTTTATTACCAATAGTTGTAAAATGCGGATTTCTACTAGCTCAAAGGATTAGTGATACTTATGATGTAGTGAAAAAGTGATGAGGAAGCATTTACCACGAAGAGCCCGAGGACTGAATGGCATTTGAATCGACATTTTGTGATGTACCTATCAATAATCAACAATCAAGCGACACATCCCATCCAAAGAAGCAGATAGTGCAGACAGTGCTGTTTTGGCATAGGTGGGTGGCATAGATAGAACAAAATCTCAAGCCTTGAAAAGTGATTTCATTATCAAAGCGGTAAGGTTTCATTCTATCTCATTCTCAGGCTAAATCCTATAGAGGTGTGCATTTGTCTCTTTTTAGTTCATTTCCGTTTCATTCGAATTTCAAATGACAACGGTGTTAAAGAAGTTTCACTTCAAAAACACCAATAAAAATCAGAGAGTAGAAGTGAAAACTTCGGAAAACTAAAGTAGACAAGAATGGGAGACTACGAAGCACCGCACAAAGAGGAGATCGATAGGTTATGAAGCTCAATGAGGAGATCGATTACACTATCTCATTCTCTCGCAGGATAAATCCTATGGATGTATGTGTTTGTCCCTTTTTAGTGTCGCTATTTGTGTTCGCGCCCATACACACGCATTATGAATATGAATATACCATATGAATATGAATACCATAATATGTCAAAAAAAAACTCGAATCTTTCAAGAAAGGCTGACAAATACAATGTTGTATCGTGATTCAATCCAATATTGTATTTGTCAGCTTTTCTTGAAAGATTTGAGTTTTTGAAGTGAAACTTCTTTAGCGGCGTTAGTGATTCGGAATTCGGATGAAACGGAAATTACGCATTAGCACCTTCGAAGTATCACACTGCGCTCATTAGCCGATTTGATTATGATGTCACTTTTAAAGGCTCCTATTGGTTGAGATATAAAACGGAAATGACACTAGGTCCTAGGTCTGCGCTCATTGGGTGCTCTGATTATGACCTCACTTTTCAAGGCTTGAGATTGTTTTGGTAAAGTTTCGCTTCTACCGTGTGTGAACTGCAAACGATTTTTTAATTTTTTTTATTGACAAAACTATTCATTCATATTTATATTGCGTATGTACGGGCGCAAACAATTAATTATTCTAAGAGGGTATTTCACCATCCTCCTCATAGATTATTCGTACGATAACATACAATTTAGATTAATCATACAGGATTTATTTATTTAAAAAGTCTGAGGGGCTATTTCACCAATCTCTTTAAATGTTGCTCTTAACTACCGGTCACATAACTTTATTGGTAGGAGAATCATGCTCAAAAACCCGTGCGCATTTCACCACAGAAAATATGGTGCCAAGTAGCTATTTTGGTCTACTGCCACGCCTGTCTTAGACGCCATTGTTTCTATGAAATCACAAATGTCAAAAGTGTCAACATGGTGTCAACACAGTGTTCGTTTATTGTTGTTTACGAACGGGATTGGTTTATTTATGCAAACTATAAGGTAAGTTCAACGGGTTTTTGTTATGTTTTATTGATTATTGAGTGATATTACTAAAGATTTTAGTTGAATTTGTAGATTTGTCTTAATTCATGTGTCACAAAATGTTTTACTCTTTCTTCTTTCCTCATTGCTATTTTTTGTGATTTTCTGCTGTTAAATCGTTTAGGTACAGTGTCTTTAACATCTATTGTGTATTTGTCTGCAGAGCCTTCAGGTGAACCAATACATTAAAGTGAAATATGAGGGACTGGAGAGACAAAAGTGCACCCTCATCAGATAGGGACCCAGCAACGCTGTTCCCTTGGACAACATAGAGACGATGATAAAATGTACGATCTCCCTCACCAGAGGCACCACCAGCGGCTGGAATATCGATGCCTCTGCTCTAGGTAAAACATTTACATTGCATATTTAAAAATCAACCTGTACATTTCCTATTGTATTTATTAAAACGCTTTTTAGGGAATTTTACACAGAAATAGTAAAAAATATACAATATTATGTACAACTGAGCGACTTCAGTAACAATATTTTGTATTTGTTTAGTGTTAAATTCTGGCTTGCCATTGAATTAAAATAATGCATGGTTTCATTGCGCTTTTACAAAAGCAAGAAACTTAAATTTTGGGTCGCACAGTTTACAAGCGTTTCACACGTTGTGCAAGGGGGTCACAAAGCATCGGACCATCATAAATTGAAGACTCGGCATAATTATTTCCCTCCATTCACAAATCAACTGGCTGTTGATTTGTGAGCATGCTCATTGATCCACAGGTGGAATGTGGCAGGTGGTTAGTGTTTCATGAATGTTTTATCCCTTATTATTACTTTCAGATAAACCGAATGCAATTGAGGAGTACACCGCTGTGCGTTGTGGATGAGGAAGACTAAAAGAATAGCCATCAGCCATCCAGAGTCTCCAGAGCTGCTAACATAATGATTATATAAAACAGAATGTATTGTTTACTTTACAATCTAGAATATTCATTTTAGTAAGGTGTTCCCAACACGAAGCTAGTTATTCTCTAGCTAGTTCTAGTTCATTGAAATTTTTGTAATGTTTGTAGTTGAACAAATGGGTGTAGCCAGGTATTGATTTAGGGTGGGACAAAAAATAAAAATCTAGAGTAGATACCGAAAACAGTAGGCTTCGACAACATATTCATGCTTTGGGCTCTATCAACATGAACGGAAGACGGAAAAACCGTCATTTGAAGTGCTGTAAATTTGAAAACGCAACTTGGTCTACAATCTAAGAGGTCATGCATCGCCCAGCCAGAGTTGGCAAATGCCCCACCTTGCCCCACCGTGCCTACACATGGGGCAACATCTACTAAATGACCTTGCGTGAGAATAATTATAAATAATATACAATCACTTGTCTGTACCATTCATATTCATCCATACAATATTATAAAATATTATGGCTGCCGTCGTCCCACTGACTCCTGATAATGTTGCCATATATTTATAAAAACTAAATATAATCTACCGTATTAGGTATGTTCTTACAAAGAGAAATGTTTTTCTCTCACATGTTATTAAAAAAATATATTGTACAGATATACCAAAATATTCTGAAGTTTTATTACAGTTTCCATAAAACTAAATAAGTGTTTTTCACAATAAAAGTACAGGGGATCTACTCTTTAAAACACAGTTGTACAAAATTTCTAGGGTCTCATACAGAATCACTTCAATCAGCACGTCCACCTGGAGAAGACACCTTTTCTGTAGCAGTTACTGGTTAAGGTTACTTCGGCATTTTCTCCGTCTGAAAGAAGAAAGTCATTTCAGTACTTGGTTTTTTCAGTTGGGGAAATCGAATACTGTTGGAATAAGGAAATGAATACTACAGGTATTGACAAGTGAGGATATAGGTACATTTTATATACCTTCCCTGTTCCTGTGAATTCATTTATAGTACAAATATTGATTGTAAAAATATCCGTTACAGTAGTATGATATTCAGAGGTACTTACTTGGTCACATTGCAACATGATTGCAGTCCATAATCCCTTGACCCTCGGGAACTGGGTCAAATTATAAAAACCTTTTAAAAGAGCCGGGTCCAGAAGGAAGCGAATACACGTTGGACGGCTATATCCAATAGCCTCCGACTATCTTTTTATAAATCTGCAAGCAGACACCAACAAAATCTCCGGCTGACAACAATGAAATTATTATGGTACATCTTTGTTGGAAATTGTTGGAATGGAATTTATATGGTTATAGAATGACATAAAACCTAATATACTTGTTATTGTTGTTGAAATATGATGTAAGTACTACAATTCTGTATTATTCTTCAATATATATATATTAAAATAACACACCAAGTGGTTGAGAGTTTTTGTCTTTAGGCTGGTCATGGATTACAAGAACGGCATTTTCGTAAGTAGAAATCGTGAAAAATTCGGGTAATGCAAATACGATTTGACAGCAGCTGTCTGTCATATTTATTGAACCCGTGGTAGAAAACTTTGCTAATATGGTAGAAAACTTTGCTAATTTGTACCCGGTAAACGTTACTGGCTGGTCAAAGTACCAATTAATAAAAATAAACTTTATCTACCCACATAAGCATCCTTGAAGGATGGTGAAATCGAAAAAATGCTTTATCCTATTGGTAGTGCTTGTGAGCAAGATGGTGAAATACCCCCTGAGTTTACTATTCGGCACTTAAATCTATGAATAATGGCTACATATTGAATAAGTTAGCCGAGTTTTTTACCAGTTGCATGTATTTATTTGTTTATTTATTAATATTCGTTATGTGTATGGCTAAGCTATGGGGAGGATGGTGAAGTACCCCCTTAATATTTTAAAGCATAACTTGTAAAAATCATTATTTCGTAAAATAATTATACGCGCGCCATCTATGAAAATATAAAATATGAATTCTTTTGACAATCACCTTAAATGGAAAATACTTCATAATCCTCGCATAAATATTTTAAGTTAAAACACTTTTTGCAAGCAATGTTTTAAAATATTAAGATGATTTTTTTTATTTGCCCGTACGTACGCAATATGAATATGAATAAATAATTTTGTCCTTAAACAAATCCAAATCTTTTAGAATGGCTAACAAATCCAATATTGTATTATTTGTTAGCCTTTCTAGAAAGGAGTTATGATCTGTTGAGGTAGATTTTTATTAAGATATTGGATATCGATTTCAGCGTTTCTGGTTTTCACGATCTGTTGAGGTAGATTACAGCTATTTTCCTCTTTTGTCTTTCCAATTTCCAATACGGACGAAATAATGAAATAAAAATTTGGTAAAAAAGAATGTTTTCATGACGTTTCAAAATCTTTAAAACCTTTCTAGGTTAATTAGCGTCATCTTTGGAACACTAGAAACATTATCCCGCAATCGGATGAAAATTATCACGTAAAATTACCTTTTTATTATTTCATAGATGTCGCTAGTATCAATAATTTATTTGTGCTAGTCGATAGATGGCGCTTATTATTAATTAAAGTCAACGACTTTTAATCCGTTCAAAAATTGTTAATTTATTATGCATATTAAAATTAATATAAGGAATGTTGATTTTAAGGAACTGGGCACGTTTTTTCAGTGACACTAATTATTCAAGATGTTTTAACTAAACCAAACTTAAATGAAGAGAAACCAAATCGGGTTGATTCTGAAGGGCAGAAGGGTCTAATTATTCTTAATAATGACCTTAGGCACCTACTCTTGAAAAGTCGAAAACGAATATTGTTGAACATATTATGACAAAATTAGCGAAAGACTCCCTATCAATGATCGAACCTTCGTTAAATATATTTATAGAAACAATAATTCATTAAATACCCCGTCATTAGATTCGTATTAGATATTAAAACCAGATTAATATATTAACCAAAATAATAATACAAGGTTTTAAGATTTTAGCCCCAAACCCACTATTTTATCAAAATTATTAATCCAATGGTGTTATTATTATTAGAAAATAACAATTTGTTTCATTGGAGATTTTGCGGAAAAACTTCCTCACTATTTGTATTTGGAGTGACTTCAAAGTTAGCATCAATTGTGGAAAGATTGTCGCGCCATTGCTTTTATTATTAAGGGGTAATAATTAACATAATATATCTGTTTTTTATTCTTTATGGAATTTCATTGCATTGATATATCTACAATACAAGACACCTTCACAAATATTATCCGCAACTAAAAAATAGAAATCTGTCTTTTTTTTGAAGCGGTAATTTCTCCCGGACCCTGATCTGTGGCGGCATGAAACCTGCACTTTTTTTCTGATATGAATTTTTAGATCACAACAACTTTTTCAGCTACCAACGCCAGTTAAGTCAAAAGCTTTTGTCACATTATTCCAATTAAAAGAAAAAAAAAGAAATGATTGTCGAAAATAATTTCGTTTCAGGTATGTAAAAATTTTCTTCTCCACTTTTAATATGATAATGATAATAACATCACACTGTGCACGGGTAGGTAGGTAAAATATTATTTGAGGCATAGCTGTCGCGTGCGTACTATTGTGGACAACCTCCGTAGCATACATAATGGTGTTATTACTTAATTAAATTTTGAGTCGTGCGGTTTTGGGTTTGATCTCCGCCTCATTATCATGTACAAAACGTGAGTTTTTAATATACCTTTATGTTAAGTTTGATACAGAAGATCAGAACAATCAGGAACATTGGTGAAATTGGTGTCAAAATAGAATAGATGTCAAAAAAGAATAGATGTCAAATGAACAGCTAGGTGACGTAGGTATCTATATATTAAATTGGTTTGCTTATTTAAGATATTCATTTTTTTACGTGAGCTCTACACAGGAGGCCCTGAGGAAAATAATTTCCCTCAGGGCCTATGTCATCTTTGGGGATGCTGTGTGGAGGGTTCATTGTAGGTCATTGATGATATTTTTCATATAAGTACATGTGCCGTAAACAGGAGTGAATTATAAGTTCGTGCACTTTTCGTGAGATTTTAGTTGAAAAAAAAATTGTTGTCTGTAAAGTCGGTTGCTGCGGCACAATCCCAATGCTTAAGCCGCACGCTTGTTCCGCACTCTTGCTTGCACGCTCGGCTCAGGCGAAATGTGACAATGAGTCATGCTTTTTCGTGAATGCAGCCGGCGTTCATCGATTTATAAGACGTTTTCACGTCAAAAAAACAATGTTCAAACACTTTTTAGATATAACACATTTGTTCTTGAAAACGAGAAGAAAATGACTGCCTACATGATTTTTCGAAAAACCACCCCCTTACCCTTAACCGCTTGTAACAGAATTTTGATACTGTACTTGATGTGGTGAATTTCGTATAGTTGAGGTTCAGAATAAGAGGAAAATTACTTTCCATATCTGATTTCTAAAAAGTCTGGGTGAGGCTCGGGCCGACGATGGGGACTTCGACTAGTCTTTAAATATATGTACGAGTTTATGTACTGCGTGTCTGCGGCGGCGTGGCTCTTTTAAAACACAACTACCGATTTTTTCGAGATTGATTAAACTTTAATTGACCTTCAAAACAAGAGGAAGGTCACTGCCTACATAACGATATCGAAAAACCGCTCCACCTCATTTTACCAACCCTTAAAGCAGTTTTTTATTTTTTTTATTTCTACCTGATGTAATTTACACACTTGACGTTCAAAATAAGAGGAAAATTATTGTCCATTTGTGATTTAGAAAAACTTTGGGTAAAGTGCGACGCCGGGGACCGGAAACTTCAGCTAGTAATCTTTAAATTTTAAAGACTTTCTATTTACGCATGCTATGTAATTTGCCTATATGCGGGGCGTTATAAGAACAGGTATAATAATATTTTAGCCATTATTCAAAACATAATGTAAGAATTATAATTATTTTAATTAATTTATGTTCGGGTTAAATCTTCCCCACAGTAAAAACTTAACCCTTCCACACACTTTTCCACAAATGATCATCAAGTGAATCCACGCTATGCAATTGCATTGTATAAGCATAATAAATAAAAACAATACAATAAAAACATGTCAACCTACCAGAGACCAGATGGGAAAATAATTCACTAACTCCAGATATTTTCATATCAGAGGGTTCGGCTCGATAGAACTCCTAACTGGACCGATAAATCCTACTGATCCCTCAATATAAATATTTTTAAAAAATCTTTCGTAATCCTACATGTATCTAATATGACTGACTCTGCACTATTATGTAAAGATTCTTCGACAAATCTAATAAGCCTAAATATTAATTATAATTATTTAATTAATAATTAATTATTTTTAATTAAATAATTATAATTAATTATTTATTTTGTAATCACCATTTTAAATAATTATTTTGCACGAAACGTTTTTGTAATGAGTACCTACATAAATGTTTCAAGTAAATTATTAACTTAAAAATAATAATTAAAATTTGGTAAATTTAAGAAGGCTAGTTTTAGGAAAAAACTTCATGGCTTCGGGAAAATTCGTAAAATAATAATTTTCTGTTGGCGTTAATTTATATTAATAATGATTACGTTTGTAAATTATTAGGTTTATATAATAATTGTCATGGCCAAAAAAAGGGTATTTTTTCCTCGAAAATATCTGATCCTGACTGCGAGTATGGTTTATCAGCACGAAAAAGTGAAAACACAAAATAACGTTTTTAATAACTACTACGGTTTAGTTCTAGTTTATCTCGCCTAAAAAAGATAGTGATTAAAATCACTTTGCGTAAATTTGTGAAATATGAAAAAGGTTGAATTATTTAACGATCTACTTTTGGTGGGGGGGAGGGGGGCGCAAGAAATATTTGTGTATGAAATAGTGAGATGGTGTGGGTGGTTGGTAAGAATGGAGGGGGCTAGAGGAGGGAGTGCGACGAGGCGAGGCGGGGGAGGGGCCTTCAGTCGCATTGCGAGGGGAATCCGAGAAGCACGTCCGCGGCGTTCAGCTCGCTGCGGGCCTCTACCCCAGTCAGTAGTCAGTCCCTAGTCTACCGCTAGCGCTACCTAGTCCGCGCGCCGCGCACGAGTACCGTACACAGTGCACAGTACACTAGTACAGGCCGTCCGCCGTACAGTCTTCGCCGCTAGCCGCTAGCTATCAGTCGCAGTCGCAGTCGTTGGGTGCGTGCATACCGGGCGCGAGTCAAGTGACGAACCTAACTCAGTGATAACCAGTTGTGTGATGAACCAAGTGTTTCTTTGAACAGTTTCTGCCATGGATATCCTACCCAGCGGGAACATCTTCCGGGAGTTCCAGGATGTCCACGACACTGGCTACTTCTCCTCACAGACTTCCCTGGAAGACCACTGGCAACAGGTAATTATTTATTCTAATACTTCCTATTCATTGCCCATGTTCGTGTTATTTCCCACCGCCGGCCATAGACGAGACTTTCTTTTGAAAACTTCGCGCAAGATTTTCCATCGATTGTGACCAACTTTTTGAGATGTGAATTAGAGACATTGAACTTTCATGTGTGTATAAGATGTGTTGTTTTGCAGATGCACAGGACAATTTCAGTGTTACTTTCAGTAATAAGATTTATTTATTTTTCCATCAAAATACGTTTATTCGGGTTACCTCAGCGAACACAGTGGCATAGTGGAACAGTGTTTCGCTGCGAAATGTAAATCAATATTGTTCGTGTTTTGGACATTCGCAGAGGCACTTGGTGTTTGCCTTCTTGGGTTTCTGTGTGACGAGGAGTGTAGAGTCTCCGGCTTATTCCCCACAAACCGGAGATAAATATTTAATCGCTCTCCCGGTGTTGCTTTCAACCTTTTATCGTGGCTGCGAGGTTGAACAGATAACTATGAACACTGAGCAGGTAATCACACTTATCTGGGAATGTTTACGTGAAATTTGAGCGAATTGATGACCCACGGAATTGTTGATTGTTTCATTCCAACAGAAATAAGTATTATTGTGGCAAGTTTTCTGAACTGAGCAAACGATATGTACAGCAATAGCGGCGTTTGCGTTATCAATACCTATGTATGTAATGTTCACTGCTGTACTTTGTTTGCGCAGATTATTAAGAAACCTTGTCTTGCGTAGTCTGTGAATACTGTATACATTCTTATGTCCTGTTTGCTGTGATTAATAAATAATATGTATGTTTATTACAGATGCCTTTTTAAAATGCTGACTTTAAGCCATTTTCAGGAGTAAACTTCAATTATGATGTCTAATTTCTTTCCAATGTTGATTTTTTGTTATGAATTTTGAAACAATTGTTTTCGTTTGAGATGCATCTTCGCTCTAGCAATGAACGGATAATAATAAATCTATTATTTTTATTTCCCTATCGACAGTTGTAATGTCATTACTATGTAAATTAAAATAAACAATAATATAACAATTACACTGAGAATGACATCGCTTCAATAAAACAAGAGCAATGTATTCATCCAGAAATAGATAAGTTACCTATATGTTTCATGCAATAATAATAAAATAAAACGAGGAGTACTGGTATAATTGGTTTATCCAAAATATAACATTTTATTACTGGTCAGAGTGAAAAAAAAACTTTGGAAAATTCACCTGCAAGCCAACATTTTTTATTTGTTGTGAAGTATGATGTGAATGGGCATATATACTTTTACGTACACAACGTGAAACTGTTTTCCTCGCCGAGCGGCTTTTTATCTTGCCAACTTATCGATTCTGAGTTTCAAATCGATACCCTGATAAAATATCGTATCTATCTATGACAAATGAAGAAATATGCTGTCAACTTTTAATTACGGAGTTACTCCCGTGTAGTCAGTCCCCTTTTACTTGGTGTATTTATTATTTATGTTCGTTTTAGACATAATAAACAATTGACAAAAAAAAATTATGGGTTAACACTCGTACGTTTCAATCTGGAAATAATTTAAATTTACATTAGACTGAGACATTTTTAATACTTTTCATTGTACTTTATCAAAAGAAATTATATTTATGACCGAATTAACACTGTTTTTAATGAAGTTCAATAAAAAATGAAATTTAAGAAAAATAAATAACTCATAACATTAAATACATTAAAATTGAATGCAATTTGTGAACTAGACGAACGGATACCCACTTTTTAAAACATTATTATGCATTATAACTTTATTGGTATTTGTTTTTTTTTTAATATTTGGTTATGCACACTTTTACAATCTTTTTTATGAAATTTTAAAACAAAAGGTTTGCATTTATAACTTATTTAAATTGTATTTAATGCAAACCTTTTGTTTTAAAATTTCTCGAGAAACAATGTAAAAGCCGTACACAACCAAATATAAAAAAAAAACAAATACCAAAAAAGTTATAATGCAAAATAATGTTTTCAAAGGTGGGTATTCATTCATCTAGTTCACAAATTGCCTTCACAATTAATGTATTTAATAATTAAAAGAAACACTTTTTAACTCAGCCATCAATTAGCGTTAAATTTGATCACTTATTTATTTACCTTGTTATCTTGAAAATAATCGCAATACGTTTCTTCATGCAATCTTCACGATAATAAACATAAATAATTTTATTTATAAAACATAATATTATTTATTCTGAAAGGTACTGATATTTTTTGTATGGGGAAATTTGTGGACCGGAAATAATAACAAACAATCGTCTTCACAAATTACAAAAAATATATATAACTACTTTAGATACTAGTATTGCTTTTTGCGACCAGACTTCTTCCGAGATTGTGAGACTGTAAACAGTTTGGAATACTTGTTTTTGCGGGTTTTCTGACAGTTAAATGGAAATTGGAAAACTCATGACGGATATGAAGTTCATAACCTAAAATTGTGCGTGAAACTGTACATTACAAGCCAGAGCTCACCGTTCGAGAATTTTAGTGGGTCTCTAATAATTAAGATTAAAATCGAGTAAGTACTTTTTTTTTGACTGAAACCGAAATTATCAAATTGAAATATCATATTAAAATAATTGTAATAGTAGTGCCAAATCTATATATACATATTTAAATCAAAATATGCTTGCTTGGGGGTTTATGAGTTAAGAATCGTCTATGAATTCCTACATTAAGCAAAGGAAATGTTTGAAACTTAATACTTCTTTCCGTCATCGCGAAGGTTTCTGGATTATTACAACCACATGACAATACATCTGAAAAGTTTTTACAATCATATCAAAAACTCTTACAAAACTGTCAAAAATGTCACAATATGAGAATGACATTCTGCAAACCATCGATTGTTAGATCAAAATTCAATTTTCGAAACTCTTTAAATTAATGAATTTATTTAAAGTACTCGCCTGTGATACTAATCAAAATTGAATACTTTGAATCTAATAAAAAATTACATTTATTTTAAATAGGTACCAAATTTGATTGATTGTTCTTATAATATAAAAAAAAAATGAATGCTTATAACAGAAAATTTTAAAAAATAATTGCATAAGGTGGCACGCGAGCTATTTGAAAACCTGAACGCACCGGGACTGAATATATTGAACGTGGGAGTGGGGAAGGGATCGCGGGGGGGGGGGGGGATCTTCGCGGGAGAGGGAAGGCGAGGAAGGTGGAGGAGGAACGTGAAGGGAAGGGGAATGGGACGAATGGGAAAAGACGTGCAGAGAGAAACAATTTATTTATTAGTGGAATTGCAACGCATGCCAGGTACTCGCTAATCATTTACAAAATGTAAAGTAGAAACGTATAGATAATACATATTTTATATCTCGAAATTTTTAAGCATAGTTCGAATATCAACGCTGAAAAACTTTGTTGACCTGTTTAATTTTTTTTTTTATTAATGTTTTTTTTCGAATGAGACAGTGGAAGATCAAAACCCAATAACAATATTGTATCAGTTAACCCCATAGCAATATTGTGTGTCAATTAATTCCATAACAATATTGAAGGTCTTGTTAATAATGCATCAGCGTAATATTGTACTTTCGAGTACATGGGGATAAACAGTAACTGGTTGTGCCTCAAATAATTAATATATCCTAGCGCAAGGACCACAGCCATCGAAACCGTCGCGTTGATGTATCTGCCTGCCCTGCATTCCTCGCTTTTAAATCCCAACTAATGCGTTAGAAGTAGCACTAATACAGTGAGTAGATTCTGATTATTACTCCGGGAAACCATTCTTCCCGGTGAGTAGATTCTGCAGTTGCACGACTGCAATTAAAACATTCGGAATTAAGTTGAGGCGTGATGTTTTATACAAATGATACTATTTCAATCGTATTTCAATATTCCTAAATATAATTTTAAAACAATTTATATGTCATTTAACTTGCAAGCAACACCAAGCCTTCCAAGGTGAATATAAATGGATAAGTTTGCGCTGCTAAGTGTAACCTATACCGATTCAACATCAACATTTATGTATTTAAAAATAAAATGATTAATTTCTAATATACACATTGGAAAGATGATTTTATCTAGATTTTAGAACAATTTTTGTTTTTGCAAAGTGATAAAAAATAACTAATGTAGAGGTGTATCTATAATTTAAATTGTCGCTACCGTGACTGAAACGGTATAGGTTTTGGAAATACGCCTCCCGGCAGCGTATTTTCAGACCCAACACCGGTTCAGTCGCGGTAGCGACATTTTAAATTTTAAATACCTCTATATTGGTTATTTTTTATCACTTTGCAAAAAAAAAATTGTTCTTAAATGTACATCAAATAATCTTTCCAATGTGTGTACCTATTAGAATTTAATAATTTTATTTCTAAATATTTAAATTTTGATATTATTCCCATCTATTGTATTCCCTATATTGGTTATTTTTTATCACTTTGCAAAAACGAAAATTGTTCTAGAATTTATATAAAATAACCTTTCCAATGTGTATATAAGAAATTGATAATTTTTTTCTTAATATTAAAATTTTGGTATTGAAAATGTAAATGGTCGCTACCGCGACTGAAACGGTGTAGATTTTGGAAATATGCCTCCCGGCAGCCATTCTTTCCAATGAGTAGATTCTGATACTTCTCCCGGTAGCCATTCTTCCCAGTGAGTAGATTCTGATACTTCTCACGGCAGTCGTTCTTTCCATTGATTAGATTCTGATACTACTCCAGTCCACCATTCTTCCTAGTAAGTAGATTCTGATATTACTCCCGGTAGCCGTTCTTGCCAATGATTAGATTCTGACACTCTCTAGGCAACCATTCTTCCTAGTGATTAGATTCTAATACTACTCCAGACAACCATTCTTCCTAGTGAGTAGAGTCTGATACTACTCCCGGCAATCATTCTTCACAGAGACTAGATACTGATACTACTCTGGGTAGCCACTGGGCACCGTCCCTGCCACTGCTTTGGCCTGTTTAGCCACGCCACCGTTGCACCACGATAATTCACATTGACGTCGTCCCGCAAGAGGAAGCGGCCACTATAAACAGCGGTGAACTCAGAACTCCGCAAAATAACGAGAATTTGACCGTGTTCACAAAATGCTCTGGACGCGTGGGTTTGTTTGCTGTTTGGTTGAACAATACCGTTCAACAATAATTTAATATGATGCTGCTAAAATGCGCCTGCGTCCCACAATGCTGAACGCTGCAATGAAACGATTCGGAATTCAGTTGATGCACGATGTTTTATACAAATGATTCTATTCCAATCACATTTCAATATTCCTAAAGATAATATTTAACAATTTTTATGCCATTTAACTTGCAAGCAACACCAAGCCTTCCAACGCGAGTCATATAAATAGATATGTTTGCGCTGCAACAGGATATGATTCCACAGCATCCCGTACAAACGCCACATTTTATCTTGTAAATTAAAATAAATTTGAATGAAATCTTCCTATTTACGAATTGTAAATGGATTTCTTTGATTTTATATGAAATGGTAGGCAATAGTTACGGAGAAACGTTAATTCTTACTCTACATATTGAATTGATTTGGAAACTGACTGAAATGTAATGTGGAATTCAGATATTACACATTATTATAAGCGGAAACACTAACGATTTATTTGAATTTTTTTGTATTTTTTGATCGTGTGTTCTTTATCTTATCTCTCTTTTTTATTTGGTAGACTAAAATAAAACACATTACGTAGGTACTAAATATGATAATTAACAACACACATCGAAATAGAGGGTTCCACTTTAAATACAGACGAAGATACATATACCAACGAAAACCCAATTACTCTCAATGAAAACTACACGTCGAGGGTGAATTAACTCTTAACAATGTCTAGTATAGGGTTCTGTTTCAAGGCTCCGTTGTTCATTTGGTTCGCTGCAATAAAAAGTAAATGATAAAATGAGAACGTACCGCACAGAAGAATACGATGCTCGTTCGAAACTAGACGATTTCCCGGCTACGAGAACACGGCGTGCATGAGCCATCCGAGATTCCAGCGAGCAGGTCTCGGATATTTATCACCTATACTCCCTTATCAGGTAAAACTTATGGAATGCCGGTGCAGTGAATTGAGTGAAGCAAGCGCGGACAACGCAGCAAAGCCGGTTTTCTAGTAAACAAGCCGATAATTTCTCCTTACTCCAGCGAGGCTGTTTTGGCTTATTGCCGCCATGTGATAACGTCTGGACCGGCCCGCGGACTCTGAAGTGACGGGAAGTTTTACGCACTGGTGAAAAGGGCGTTTCATTATTCACTACAACTGATGTTAAGCGCTAACGTTCCAGTTACCTGCAATAGTCTAACTGCCTTATGTGGTATCGCCGCATAATCTCGTAAGGCATATTATTTTATTTGACTGTTTCTAGCTGGATTGCGCCGGATCGGCACGTCAACAGTGTGGGCAAACTTGTTTAAAACCAGTATTTCGCTATACTCCGCGTTCTTCCTTTCTCGCTCGTTATATCTCGCTATCTATCTCTGTTTTGATCATCTCACTGCCGTTTCCCTCTCTTTCTTCTGCCGACTTCTTCCGTATTTTGTTCTTTAGTCGTTTCTGAATTCCATCGGACCTCGGATCGTCATGGCATGTGTGCGATGGTGGTTACTTATGACGTCACGGGTCACGATGATGTCCACAGAAAACAATTACATAAACAATCCTCATAACGAGGCTACCTACTTGAAAACTTAGCTAGCTATCACGATGTATAAATAAGTAGGTATCTAGTTATCTTCACAGCATGGAAAACATGTGATTGCTTTCGGAAGTCATAATTATTATGACCTCCGCTGGAAACTCCAATCTGTCAGTTTGTTTTGTTTGTCATTAGTCGAATTAATAATAAGTGTAGTGTTATTAGATACACATGTATAATGCATTTTATATTATTATAACTTGCGTACATAACAAAAAGTACACATGCTATGTTTAAATGCAGTGCAGTGCACAATGCAGCAATATAATTTGTTTAAAATAAATACGTACACACTTCATTTTGCATTTTGATGAATACATTAATCATTTATTACGCTAGTTAAATATCCCCTTTGCTCTTTGTAAATTTATTACAAAAAAATGCTTATTATAATGAAAACTTTTATTTTTTTGCACCTGGAATTCTTGGTAGAATTTCGTCGATAATTGTAAAATGAAACTTATTTTAAACTTTATTCCACTTGTTTATTTTTTTGCACCTGGAATTCTTGGTAGAATTTCGTCGATAATTGTAAAATAAAACTTATTTTAAACTTTATTCCACTTGTTTATTTTTTTCTGACGAGGCCGGTTTCATGTCCATCTCCTGATTGGTACATTTTTGCTTAAAGTTATTTATTAATAGTTATTTATGCGTTTTTTATATATGTACTGTAAAAGCCTGTACTACAGTTTTCCTAAGATTTACCAATTTACGGGCTTTTTCAGTAACATACAGATATCATAACTTTGAACGAAAAGGTAGATGGCCCGATTGTCTGAAGCCGGTCCCGCCAGAAAAAAATAAACAAGTGGATTAAGTTTAAAATTGATTTCATCACGTATGCTCTTTACCATACATATTATTAGTTGGCCTGAATAGACCAAGACACACAATAGAAATTGAATGTACGCCATAGGGACGTATATTGTGCCAAACATATCCATGTTTATTTTATGTGATTAAAATACTTTTACCGAAGTGTTTGGATTGATTTCTCTCCACTTCACTCCCCCAAATTTCTAAAAGGGAGGAACCAAACGTTTCGGAAAGGCATTTTTGATAGCGTATAGCATCCATTGTTGCTCTCCTGCGAAACAAACATTTTTATTACTTGGAAATATCGCCAGGTATTAAAAAGACATGGGAAATACACTGTTCGAAGCTTAAGATGACACTGTTACATTGTTTGTATTGCAATATTATGTTGCCTGGCGGTAAGGCAACCTACAATATCGACGTGGATACGGCAAGCAACATAAAATTCATAAATTCATTTTAGAAGCACAAATGAAATTTTATTGCGTAACTAGTCAAAAAGCTTTTAGAAAACATCTAAACCAGGGGATAACCTAAGGTAATATAAGTAAGTAATGTAATATTTAAGATGAAAACATGAAAATGCGTTTAAAATGAAGATTCGCAGCTTCATTTACTGCAAAATTGTAAGCATTTCGTAATACGTTGTAATAATCATGGTCCTTCTCATAAAATCAAACCATCGTTATAACAACTTGTTAATGTTCAAATTTTTAATGGCGATAGGATCAAACTTTCATTGTTTTAAGATGATTGAGTTTGCAAAAAATATCACAAAAAAGTGTGTGTTTTTACAAAAAATGTAATTTTTATGCAGTTTCTTTATAACATTATATCCTTGTTATTTTTATTTTTGACGGTTGCATATCTTGGCGTAGTAAATTTCTACAATGCGATAATTAAGGAAATTTTGCCTCGAATGTAGAAATGTCATTTAATCCTTTGAAGCTTGTTTTATATAAAGGAAGGTCGATACGCTTTTAGGTGTGATAAATTTATAATACAATGGCATTGTTCATTATAGGTATGTTAAATGAACGTACTCACACACGTCAGGTGGAACATTTGTTTTCACACGTGCCATGTGTTATGATAAAACTACAAACATTTATCTACTAATATCATCAGACACGTGTTAAAAAAGCTTTCACATTCCCTAAAATGTACACATTTTCCATCGTAACACTGAACTCGTTTTGAAATCTTTAACCTAAAACGTAAACCGGAAATTTCGAACCTTATAAATTATTTTTTACTAGAATAGCAGTAAATATATAATTCAAGGAGTATCAAACTCAGAAACCAGATTGCGGCAAACATTTCTTCGCAAGTTTGCAGCGAAAATTTATCAACTAAATTTTTTAAAGATTTTTATGAAATGCCAGGGAAGAAACTCGAAAATTTCGCAATGTTTTGACTTTGACGTAATATTTTGCGGATTTATTTTATGCTATCGTATATAATATTTACCGAAACACGTTCCCTGAACAATAAACTATGCTTACAAATAATATTACTTGCGTTTATTTGACAAATTGATAGTTTTATCGATCTTTTCATGACATGCGACGCTCAAAGTTTGACAGCTCAAATCGCGGCAGAAATGTCATTTCGAAAGTCATAGATATGTGCAAAGATGATTATTTGAGAGGCTAGGTGTGTTCCTTATCTTTGACGTTACGTCAAGAACAACAATGCCCCAAGCGATTCTGACCTTGTCCTTCATACATTTTCTTTATAAATAAGGTTTAAAATCGTATCTCAAATTTTTTTTTTTTAGACTTATTTCAGCCGCTCATTGATATTAACACAACTAAAATTATACATCGGAAGTTCTATGTATGTAAACTTGGTTTAAATGCCACACTTAAATACCTATGTATATCCATAAATTCCAAATGATTTCGTAGTTGATCAGTTTTTACGCTGTATCGTACCAGAAACCTCCTGCCTCGAAGACAACTATTTTTAAATTTAGAAAGATACTTAGGACGATTTGTTTTCCAGAATTCAAACAATTTTTCGATTTCAAAGTTACTGTGAAAGTCTTATTGGAAAATCAAGACTGATTTCAGTCGTTCATTGATGTAAACACAACTAAAATTATACATCGGAAGTTCGATGTGTATTTGGTTTAACTGCCACACTTATATATCTATGTATATCCATAAATTCCAAATGATTTCGTAGTTGATCAGTTTTTACGCCGTAAACCTCCTGCCCAATAGACAACTATTTTGTATTTGTAGGACATCGTCATGGATTTTTTAAATTTAGAAAGATATAAATACTTGGACGGTTTGTTTCCTAGAATTTGAATTAATTTTCGATTTCAAAGTTACTGTGAAAGTCTTATTCAAGTTCTGTTACTATCCTAGATATGTGAAACGTTCGATCAGTAATAAAATAATAACAGAACTTTAATTTTAGCTATGAAATTTGATGCATTGTTCAAATTGTGTGAAGTAACCCTCTGTAATAAGTCCTGCTAAGCCAAACATATGGCTTGTCAGCAGGTGCCTACAAATTACATATGTATGTTTTTATACTTTATATTATTGATCGTCGTTTATCGCCTGGTTAAATATAAATGTTATTCATTTATAATAAAATAATTATTACAGGGAAAATCTACACCCTGCACACTACAGCTCGGAACGGCACTTTTTTGAATTATTTATTAGTTTACAGGTTACAACAATTTGTGTACGTTCACATGCGGTAGAGTGAATCCTTCAAAAATCTAAAGTAGACAAGAGTGGGGAGGCTACGGATTAGTCTATCTGTAGATGTACGTGTTTTACTCGCGCTTTTTCGTTTTATCGAATCTCATTCAAATCACAACAGTGCTAAAGAAGTTTTCTCTTCAAAAAGGAAAATATAAACTTCAGTCACGTAAGTTTCGAAATAATAATGTGCGGCTTCTTCCATTACTTTCCAGTCTTCCAACAATATCCCCTGGATTATTATTTATTTATTAACCCCCTTTTTGGGGGCTTTTACATTTGAATAATAAGAAATATACAGTATTTATTGTACATAATTGAATTGTCTCAATATTTTATATTTGTTTAAAGATAAATTGAAGATGTTCACTGACTTGGTATAATTATTTCCCTCCATTAATATTCTGGGCAAAGAGGAATGCATATGGTAGTTAGTCCCAGAATTTATGCACTGAAATAAATCCTGACTTCTGGTATTACGTTGTGGTATCCGGAAGCTTATCAGTTCAAGCAATACCGGACTATCAACTAAATCATTTAGAATTTTATATAAAATACAAAGTCGTTGAAAATTCTTTTGTGACAATTTGAGCAACATAGTTCAGCATACTTGCTGGAATACCCATTTTAAAATTTAGAAAACGTAAGAATTTGTTTTGTATTCTTTCAACAGCTTGGACATGAGTATTATAATGTGGATTCCAGACGGGAGAATTGTAATCCAGCTGACTTCTAACATAAGCAAAATATAACAGTTTAATACACTTTATATTGTTAAAATTTCTAGTTAGCCTAGTTATAAATCCTAAAATTTTTAAGCCCTTATTACAGATTTCTGTAATGTGGTTAACAAATGAAAGATTTAATTGAAAAGTGATGCCTAGGTCTTTAATTTGTATTAATGTCTCAAGAGCATTGTTATCAATGTTGTATTTAAAGATCACTAGATTTTTTATTCGAGAAAATATTAGTTGGAGTTTAAGCCCTGTCCTAGTTGCGACCGTTAATTTTTTTTTGACATTTTCATTGAGAGTGGTTCATATATCTTCATCGATCTTGCATTTACTGCCACACACAATGTCATCAAGATATCTTTTAGAGAATTTTTGAAAACAAAATATAGATATTCCAGAGTTGACACTAGCATAGTACTCATATATCATGATTCAAACTTCAATTCCAGCATTGCTAAATAAAATCCCCTCATTTTGTGTAAGTCATTGAATTCCAGTAACAAGTTAATTGCTAAAGTCTCGATTACATTGAGCGAGTTTACAAGTTACTAGCCGGCGAATTCACCATCTGCTAGTACTTGTTCAGTGTAAAATCTGCTGGATAGCTAGTATTTATGTTTACGCTGAACGAGTTTACTAGCAGATAGTGAATTCGCCGGCTAGTAGCTTGTAAAGTCGCTCAACGTAATCGAGGCTTAAGCCGCTACCCGAATTTTTTACAGATTTCTTACATATCTCCCTTAAATATTTGACGTTTTTAATCTCTTAAAAAAATACATGTTATTTTTGACGATGAAATCTAGACGCGTTCCACGCCGAAATGCAAATTATATGAAATTCCCTCGATAGAAAAAAATCGCAAAGTATGCTCAGAAAATTATTAAAAAACGTCTGTTTCTATTATTTTACAAGTTATAGTTGTGAAAAAATTCACAATGTGTTCTTTAAATGATACTTAAAACGCCTTCCACGCTATTTTTGCTCTATTTTTAACGAGTCGTGTTTTATTAAACATTTTCACAATTTTCGCTTCAATTTTATCTTTTAAAATATTAGCGCGCTCTGTCCAACATTCATAATGTCGTATCTCTCCATCTTCTTCTTTTTGAGTCGGGATGCGCCGCCTTAATATGTTGAAAGGTAAAGGTAAAACTTTTCGAATAAGTAAATTTAAAAATATTCCAAATATTCAAATTTTATCAACGTACCGGTAGGTACGATTTTTGTCCCTTTTTCTCTGAAAAATAGTAAGTAGGAGTAAATACGATGGAATGCGGTTTCTCGGTGACGTTGGGAAGTACTTTATTATAGCCAGTCTAGCACAAATACACACAATCCTATGTTTGTATTGAGTCAGCTCTAAAAATGGAACATAACTGATTTCAATTCAAGTAGGTGCCTACGAATTATTAAAAAAATAATGCAACAAAATGACGTGTAAATAATACTTTCTATGTATTGAATATGCTACAACTACTACATCGACACCTTTCGATGAATACGGAAGCTCTGAGTTCCTAAGAGTTTTATAGCGTGCCGCTGAATAGACTGTCTGGAAAAGCATCGATTCCCTAATGGCGACGGGTAGTGTTCGTTAAGTCAATTCCTTCAACGCGAAGTTTCCACGAAATATACAACAAAGTAGGATCACTAACTCACGCTGAAATATATTGCAGGGTGGTGGTAAGGTGGATATATTAGACTAAACCAAAAAAACCTTTACTGTGTGCAGAATTGGGCGGTCCTTTCGAGATAGATTCTATGCTGTCCTTGTTCTGCCGATATTACAATGGTAGATGCTCCGAGGAAGATTGATCTCATTGATCCCTTCGTCTCCGTTGCGTAGTCGGGAAACACGCTAAACGCACACCCAATATGAACACGGTAGACAATTGTCACATGAGAACGGGTCGCTTCTACGACTCGTTCTTGAGTTCAATATCTTGGCTTTGGAACGATTTGCCGGCCTCTGTGTCTCTGTGTTTCTTCAAAACCCATTATCACTCTCCACCCTCTTCCTCTCCACAAAAGCCCCCTACACAGGATCCCCGAAGATGATGTAGACCCTGAGGGAAATTATTTTCTTTGCAATTTAAAAAACGAAAATTTATGAACTAATGAGCGTTACATTGCCTTTATTATGATTATTTGCCCAAGATCTTTATCTTTGGAACTGCGCCTGGAGGTTTAAATACAATATCTAACAACATTTCGACGGTCGCAACGAACAATGGATCTGCAAAATTTTAACTTTGCATTAATTAATAAGAATTGATTAAAGTTGACATAATTGGCGTAATTGATACCAATTATGATATCTTACAGCTATTATGCATACTTATTAATGTTTTCCAAAGAAATAAATATCTAGGAGTTTTTACAAAATACCGAAACAACGTTACATTTCTTGCTCTCACAAACAGTAATAAGAAAGTGCAAACTTAAGTCTTGCTAAAGCTTGCACTTGTCTGGGTGTGATATCTGTTAAATTGTCGCAGGTTATAGTTAGATTGAGATCTAAGCATGAAAAAACAATTACACAAAGTCGTCGTCTTAAAATCGTAATACCAAAACGCCTCTAAACATTCATTTGTACATATCCAAAATCCATATTACAAAATTACATGCACATAGTGAAAATTACATGTAATAATAATAATAATAATAGCCTTTAATTCAGACAGTAAATAACATAAAATTATTTATAATTAACTTTTCACATGCATATGCATCGACTCCCTGCATGTACATAGTGAAAAAGATGGAAAGTCCATCATATCAAACAGGGAAAACATATATTGGTATTTATGCAAGTATTATTAACATAAAATAGTAGTTTATGTAAGAATGAAGACTTGGTGAATAGTGTAGATACCTAAGTATTACATTATTTTATGTTTATAATATGTATATAAGAAGAATTATCGGTTTAATTGATTCGAATATTCAACTGGATATCTCTCAAGTTGAAATTATCTAAAATCATAAAACATAATATACTCAGACGGGAAAGTTTAGAAAACAACAACAGTAAGGGTGACCCTTTAGAGAGCTAGTTTGTTTTGTTTGTTTGCATCGCATTCTAACCCTCAGATTAATTTAGGTAGGTGCTGCACACACACAATAATATTTATAACTGTTGACGTTGTCTGGACTCAATTCAGTCATTGAGTCACCGACTAATGCCATGATTATGTCATCAACTTTAATTACCCGTTTGCCCGTTAATGTTAAACTGTCTGTCACTCTTCTTTTTATGTTAGTAATGTTTATTTTTCATAAAACGAATGCATTATAAATATTTCTACAGCCAATCCAGAATTTTATTAAAGACGTCTTATTATACTATTTCCGTTTGTTTGTTTTGTGTAACACTGCGACAATCGTCATATTGGGTTGAGTGCAGTCTTGGGGATATCTACTCTGGTAACTACAGAAGAATGCGAGAATATCTTTAAAAAGGCGATAAAAAATCATATACATATATATTTAAAACTTTTATGATTTTCAATGTAGGTATATTTGTGTCGATGCATAACAAACTCGCCAAAGTCCACTAACAACCATTTTTTTGTGAACTCGATTGAGCAAAAAAAACGATGCTTTTGCTTTAGATCAATCTAACCGAAGTCCACGGCTTCCCAAAGAAATTAAGGGTGAAAGTTGATAGATTTTTTCAATCCAACCTAAGTCTCATACCCGCTTCTCATATGAGCTAACTTCCATTACAGCCAACCACATGTCGTCTTTTGTCATGGCCGCCATTTGTGTTTGTTCAAACTCATCCAAGTCATATTTCTTTAATTCAAACACATCTATATCGACTAAGTCCATAGGTATTATATCAAATGCGCCTAAATACATAAAAAAAGACTATCAAAAATGCATATTTACTTCAAGAAATTTATTTTAATTTTAATTTTTAATAAAGTAATAAATTTAACATAAAGTAATATTCACAGAATTTTACTAGCTAAAAGTTGAAACAAGAAAAAATCGTCATTATCCGAAAATCTTTGAACGGGACTTAGGCGAGTTTGATATGTGTCGACACACTTAGAAAAATGTAGTTACATTGAAAATTAAAACTTCAAAAACAATATGTGTAGAATTTGTTACCAGTTACCAAGTGGTTAATGCCGAAAAACAATAGATATGTTTGGTAATTTCTTGAGTATCACAATTTTGAGATTATAATAAATAATGTTGATCACTCACTATGTTGGGTGAAGATGAGCCTGATAAATAAAATCCAATGAAACTACTTCAACTCCAGATCAAAAATATCCCTGGAATTCATATAAAATCAAATCTTTCGCATCATTTATTATCTGTATCGTTGCGCTTTCAATACGTGAAATGCGATTGAAACGGGATATCACTTCTGGTTCAAATACTTTCACAGGATAAATAAGCTTTTGATATTTTCCATCAAAAATATTATATCGCAGTATCTGGCTCTTCGGTACAGCGCACTTTTGAGGATCTGCTGAACACGAATGCAAATCTCTCTGGATGCTAGTCTGGATTATTATTTATTCGCTTGAACATCTTTTGGAGTGCATGTCCAGCTTTCAATAGCTAAATGGCTCGCAACGGCCAAATGGCCAGCGGAGAGCCGAAGATGCTGAATAGAGCGATGAAGCCGACAGTTATGCTTATGCTTATGGTTTCAGGGGTATAAAAACATATTTTCGTAAGCGAGAGTTATCTGTAATAATGCATCATTAAAAACAGGGTTTCATAATTTTTATTTGAATTACGAGAAACAGATGATGCTTTAAAAAAAAACAAAATACCATACAAATAAAAAAGTGTTTTTTTATGGTTATCAAGCATTGTGGACCTCCATTTTAATGTATTATTAAAAATAATCTCGTTGAATTCAATGTTTTAAAGATCCAATCGTGTCTGATTACGTCTAAAAGGGATCGAAATGAAAATTTAGTCTCCTTCAACGGAAGCAATCTTCCGAACAGGCCCTCCATTGATATGCTTGGTGTAACTCTAAGTGACCAGCTCAGATATGGGGGCTCCATCGAAGTCAAAGTAAAGTTAGCCTCTCAAAAGCTGGGCGTACTGTACAGGGCCCGCAGACACTTTAATAGTACACAACTGATAACCCTGCACAAATCACAACTGCGCCCCACGGTTGAATTTGGCAGCCACCTCTGGTCTGAATACCTGAAAAATACCCTCGACTCTGTGCAGAAACGGGCGGTCCGTTTGATAGATTCTCATCTTAACAGATGGATTGCAATCTTTAGAGCACAGGCGTCGGGTGGGAATGCTATCCTTGTTCCACCGTTATTTCAATGGAAGATGCTCCGAGGAACTAGCGTCATTGATCCCTTCGGCACCGGTGCATAGTCGGGAAACACGCCAAATGCGTGCCCAGTGTATACGGTTAACATTAGTCACATGAGAACGGGTCGCTTCTTCGACTCGTTCTTGTGTTCAACTGCACGGCTATGGAACGATTTACCGGCCTCTGTGTTTCCTCCTTCCTACAACATGGGTCTCATCAAGACCAATGTTCATTCTTTCCTCTCCTCAAAAAGACCCTCCACACAGCATCTTAAATGACATAGGTCCTGAGGGAAATTGTTTTCCCCAGGGCCTCCTCCTGTGTGGAGTTAATGTAAAAAAAAAAAAAATTTTAAAACATAAATATCTTTAAAGAACCCTTTTCAGGTTCATGCAATGACATAGAATGAATTCTCCCACAATTCCAATAATTTATTTTTTCTAGATTAAATTTTATGGTTTTTTTTTGTATTCATTTATTAATTGACAAAGAAAATAAATAAATAAAGTCACATTGTCAACGCGTACTGAAATTCAAGAACCATGTCTCCCCATTCTTAAAAATCGTATCTCACTCCAAAGTATATATGTTGATGTCATGTCTTGTTCGACATGGTTTTAAAAAAATAAAATGGAGGAATAAATGACCCCAAAAACATGAAAACATGGTTGAAGCCATGCATCTGGCAGCACTCAGTCCGACTAAATAATTTTCCCAGCGACAAAATAACACCACAATTCTCTTCCTCTCTCGGAGCGGCCAACAGTTCAACAGTTCAAGACAGTGAATGCAAATTCAGTATGATTTAATAAGTTAAGTACTTGATACAATATTTATAGCGACAGACTCAATAATTGGAGCTGAATCTTTTCACAAGTCAATAGATATTACTAAAGACTTATATGAACGATACTATATTGACCGACGTCACTGGATATACATGGCGTTAACGGACATACTTGACTTACTTTAACGAGTGATTCCTGACATTATTTGTAGTTAAAACTGTAATTTTAATTTTGGTCTCCGGTGATGTTTTTGACGTGATAATGTCTTATAAATCGATGAACGCCGGTTGCATTCACGTAAAAGCATGACTCATTGTCACATTCCGCCTGAGCTGAGCGTGCAAGCGAGAGCGCGGAACAAGGATAGAGAGGCACGATCGGCCTTAAGCGTTCGGCTTGTGACTGTAAAATTCTATGTAAAAGTTTTCTTATGATTTTATCACGTAAAATTATTGTTCGTAAACCGACCTTAGAGACAACCATTTTTTTTTATTCCTTCAAAAACATATTTTTTTTTTTAAAAGAAAGACAAACATTCCCGGGTTACGAATAACCCAACAATGTTTGAAAATCTCCTACCACCACCACAGAAGGCCGAAAACGTTGCTTGTGTTGTGATGGAGGACTTGGCCAGCCGGGGAATCGAACACGGGACGCCCGGGTGGGACCCAAACGCGATGACCACTCAACCACTGACCTGTCAAATAAATAGTAGATGTTGGACAGTTGGGGGTGCAAATAATGTCAGGAATCAATGGTTAAATTAAGTCAAGTACATCCCTTAACACCCTGTATAAATGAAAAGACGTGTCAAAAACAATATATGTCTCTTTTTATCAGTGTAAATTTCCAACATGTAATATTTTTTACTGAAATTCTATCAAGTGATGAAAATCGTTGTGGTGATTAAGTAATTCTAAAACTCACCTTTAAGGAGCGTTGGATATTATGGCTAATAACAAATGTACATTATTGTGCAAGTGCGCAGGCCTTGGACCTACCGCCTTCAGACATGATGTAGTGTAGTCTACACTGTAGAGCGTCAGGTCTCATGCAAACCGCTCCTAGACGCTGTGTTGTATCGTCTGTTTCCATTAGAAGGAGTAGATTGGATTCAATTACGATGTATTCTGTGCCCCTTGAGATTCGGAATGACAATGAACCTTGTTCGCAACCAATCTTCCTCAGTCGCTGTTAATGAAGTTGACTTCAATCCCACAGGGGAAGACACCATCTACAATCCGTACAATAGACAGCTGTTACGTGTTACATTCCTAACCCACGCCGGTAATTGGATATCTAATATCTGTAACAAATAATAATGGCTATGTTTCTCTTTACAAACAAAAACATCACTAACCATCCGTACACAAAAGTAATATTTTAGCCGTGGTTTGGCCAAATTTTACTTTAGTTATTATGGACTCTGCTCTAAAATTTGGCCAAGCACAAATTTATATGCAAACTGTTCAAAATAATAGTTTTAAATTTTAGAACGGAGTTTAAAACATGACGTTACTATAAAATACATTTTAACCCGCTTAAGCCCCCGCATTCCGCATTCCTACCGATTTATAAGAAAAATTCTCTTGTACACCTTCAGTTTTTGTTCCTTAAAAAATATATGTTATTTTTGAAGATAATATCTGTACATTTGTAGAGCTGGAACGGTATTTAAATGAAATTTCCTCGATAGAAAAAATCGCGAAGTATGCTCCTAAAATGATTAAAAACACATTTCCTCTGTTATTTAAAATGTTGTAGATATGATAAAAATCAAATTGTATCTTCAAATGCAACTGAAGCATTTGTCGAAAGATTTTTGCTTTATTGTAAACGATTCGTATTTTCTTTAGACTTTATGTCCGGGTTAAATATTCCCCACAGGAAAAACTTAACCCTTCCACACACTTTTCCACAATTGATCATCTAGTCAATCCACGCTATGCAATTGCACTGTATAAGTATAATAAATACAAAACAATACAAGAACAACATGTCAACCTACCAGAGACCAAATGGGAAAATAATTCACCGACTCCAGATATTTTCATATCAGAGGGTTCGGCTCGATAGAACTCCTAACTGGACCGATAAATCCTACTGATCCCTCAATATAAATATTTCAAAAATCTTTTGTAATCATACATGTATTTAATATGACTGATTTTTTGCATAAATATCTTCAAATATAAAATAAATATATTTTTGAATATCTTCACTATTTTTGCTTAATTACAATTGTTTTTTTTTAATATTAGCTCCCTTACATTCGTATTCACATATTATCTCCTTTTTTTTCTCTTTTTTTCGAACGCTTACTGACGGGCTTGTGATATTATATTATGGTCTTGCTCTCTTTCAGATATGTATGGTATTTATGAGAAAGACAAAGAGGTTACAGTGAAACCATTAGCGGAATGCTTTTACATCTTTTCTGTTATATCATTAAATGATGCATTCATCCTTGACTATAAAAAAAATTTGGTACAATGAATTGGTTCAAGATCATAATAATTAAAATTCATTTTGCAACAATTATTCTGTAACATTCGGGAGTAGTCTGCCGAAAAGAGGAAATAATTCATCATTTGAACACCATTTACTGAATAAAATGAAACTACAAATACGTAGGTTGGTATATGTTAAAGTACAGCTGGCGTAAAAGCGAATAAAAACATATTGCAGGGCAAAAAAAAGAACTGTTTGATTTTATCTGTAAAACAGAATAAACACTGTTGGAATTCAGATGAAGCCGGGTAGTAACTAACACATAAATAGCACTTTGCGATAATTTTTCACCAAAAAGCCGACAATCATAGGTAGGTACAATAACGCAATATTATTATTAATATTGTTTTTTCTTGTATTTGCTGAAGCAATACCTACCCACCCAACAGGCAAATGCGTGGATAGACTACTACATAGCTCGTAGCCCGAGAAAATCCCAATAATCTAATGGGTCGGTTTTTAATACACAGTTTTTGGTATTTTATTACTCAGCTAGCAGAATGTATATTAAAGTTTAGACATGAATGTTCTGTCTGGGAGACATATTACGGCTATTTTACGACTATACTAGAATGTATGATGTTCGAATAGTAAAACATTTAAAATTGATTTGAGAATAGTACTGTATTAAAGAAAAGTTTTATAAGTCAATCGAAACCAAAATCTGCCCATACGTACCTACTCTTTTAATTGGCAGTACTCTGTCGATTTTTACAAGTTAAAATATTGTAAAATAAAAATTTAAATTATAAATCTGAACAGAATGTCAACGTCGTGAAATTTGTTCAGGTTTTTTCTGGAATGTTTGTTTATTATTTTGAAACTACACTCGAAAAATTAAATAAGTTGCTTTGAAGTTCACTTTTTGTCAAAAATAATTTAAAAAAAAAAGATTTTGCCCAATGGTCTGCTTTGTCGGCCAATTATACGTACATGTACTAGACAAATATTGCAATTCAATGGTAGTTTTATATAAAGCCATTGTTTTATCTCACATACATGGTTCAAGCTCACAACAAAGGAAAATCTGGGGATATCTATCATAACCACCATAAAAATCGCCAATAACAATCGGACAAGTGCATTTCGCTTTTAAAAATATTGAAAGCGACTAGTTTTATGAATTGAATAAATGTGAAAACATTGTAAAATAACGACGCACAGCGCCGCACCGCACGGACGTCGGACGGCCGGACGCAGCAGTTATTGGCGTCCGCGCCGCCCATTGACCCGGCGCCGGAAGGATTTTATTCTGATGACGTCACCGGGTCTCGCATGGCAAGTAGCTACCTACTAACACCACATGTACCTAAAACCTATACGTACCACCTACAAACCGCTTATAGCTACCGCCTGTAACTTCCTACTGCTGGCTGGTCTACTCTCCACACGCGACTCTCCCCCATTGTTTAGACTCCGGCTCGCCACTATTCGTGGAACCCGCAATTCCCGCTACACTCGCTACTCGCTTTGCCCGCTCGCTCCCGTGATGTTAAATTCTCAATATTGTGAAGCACGTTACACTGCTTGGCTGGCCATTCAAATTTGCTAGAAACTTTAATGACTGACTTATTTATCTATAAAAATATTTCGTTAAAGTGTTATTATATAGTAGACATTAGTTACTATCCGGTACCAAGCTAACTTGAATACATTTTTATCGTATTATCTTGCATTTGACACATTTCTTGAATGTCTTCTTAACAATAGGTACCCTACTCTATTCCTCATTTTACCATAGAATTTCAAAGTTACAGTTTACATTTCACAGGTTAGTGTGGGTACTTATGCTAACTTTCTAAATGTGGCGTACAACCCACTGTATGTGGACAGGGCTGGGCAGTATTTGAATTACTTGTAATTGAAATACGCATTTGAAGTACAAACACGTATTTTGTATTTGTATTTCAATTACTTCCGAAAAATGTATTTTGTAATTGAAATTTCAATTACCTGATGCTGAGCTATTTTGTAATTTGTATTTCAAATACTTATGGCTGTTCATTTTCAAATACATTTAGCGATCTTAATAATGATAATGAAAAATAAACTGACATAAATAATACATAGACTAAAAACGCTGAATCCAGAGCAATATATCTTAATATTCAAAGTTGGCAACACTAGGTCAAAGCAAGCATCTTGTCAATTGTCGTTTTCATCGTTTCGCGGTATTTATTCATGAAGTTGTGGGTTAATTGTTAATGGATGATCAAATTTCGCCAAAACCACAAAACTTTGCAAGTGGAGCGGAGATGAGATGTGTCTTCTGAGCAATATGATTGGTCAATTTTTGCACGTCTCTGTTTCACTCTGCTCAGCTTTGCTTCTTGGAAACACACTCTTATATAAGGACACTTACGACAATTTATTGCAACCAAAGGTTATACCAAAACTAAAAATATTTTGTAATTTGTAAATTTGTAAAGCATGTATTTTGCCCAGCCCTGGTTGTGGGAAGGTAGGTTACCTATACGAATAGTTAGAATGAACAATAAATTGATATGATAAAAATAAAATTTTGAATTTGTTTTCCACCATTTATCTAAATAAAACAATTATTATTCCATTTATTCCAAACCTTGTTGTGATCAATTTGGTTAGTTCTTTTCTTTACATTCGTATATGTAGTACGTACAGTATAGTCCTTGACTAATGTGTAGAAGGTGTGGAAAATATAAGTCACCTGTACACAAATTCAAATGGTATTTACACTTTGTATGTAATATAAAAGTAAAAGTCTTTAGATCAACATGGCTAATATTTGTACGAGTATTCAGATTCTTATCAACATTTTATCAAAAGATAACGTTTAAGAGGAATGATTTCATTGATTACAATCGGCTTTTTATGTTTGATACGCGGTTTTTCAATCACAATAAATATCATACTCATGTTATTAATAAATAAAAAATATTATATTAATGCAAATTAACAATAAACTTATATAAAAAAAACTAATATTCAATCCACTGAATAGATATCTGTCTAGAAGTGTGGTCTCAACCGATTTGAATTTGTTTTGTGTTGTAAAAAGACTTTTAAAATATGAAAACATTTGAAATGGCATACAAATACGCCCGAAAAACGCTTCTATCGTAAAATCTCTTCTGTGTTCTAATCTAAAAATATTTTTAACATTTGCATAAAGGATCTTAGGTACATTTCAGAATCAACTTTCGAAATATTGTTTAGAATTAAAAAAAATCGAAGGCATAGTTTATAGATTTTCACGGCCAAAAGTATTTTCGTTATTTGTTTTTGGGGTTTATGCCGTGTTGCGCTACCTCCTTCTTTAGCCAACGTTTTGGACAGCGTTACAGTTTCCATCATCAGGGCAGACGTGTAATTGTGTACACAATCCATCATCAGGGCGGATGTGTAATTGTGTACACAATTACACGTCTGCCCTGATGATGGACACTCTAACGCTGTCCGAAACGTTGGCTAAAGAAGCAACACGGCATAACACCCCAAAATCAAATAACGAAAATCGAATGCAGTTCACACGCGGTAGAAGCGAAACTTCTCGAAAACAATCTCAACCAATAGGAGGCTTGAAAAGTGATGTCATAATCAAAGTGGCCAATGAGCGCAGTTTTATGCTTCGTAGATATTGTAATCGTCGTTTCTGTTTCATCCGAATTTAAAATCACAACGGGGCTAAAGAAGTTTCACTTTAAAAAAACATGTATTTATAATTTTCTATGAACATTTTTTCGTTCACTGCAGGTTTTTACCCATCATCGCTCAGTGACACACGATACGTAACTTTTTGAACGATGCATATTTCCACCAAAAAACGACCGGTGACTTACCATCTTCTCTCAATTCCCCTCACCCTCATTTACATTCTTCTCCTTTGGGATTACACTACAAACTACCCACCTTCATCCTTTTTCAAATAAAAGTCCTCAGTTAAACCGTGTTTGTTATTTTCTTCAGCCCAGGCAGACTATATGTAACCCGAATGACATTTAGCACTCCTTTGTTGCGTGGAAAACAAAACAGATTTATTGATTAGATTTTATGAATAGAAATACGACATGTAAGCGCGGCGCGGCTTTGAACCCAGCGCCACGCGTGTCACGCAATGTTGGTCGCCGGTCCCTTGCCATTACCGTTTACAGTGTGAATATAATAGTCCGGTCAAGTTAGCTAGAAAAATAGAAGTCAAACAGTACAAATTCTGACAGAGCTGAAACTTAGTAGAGACCTTGAGTAGACCATTACAAATAAAATACCAAATACCCCCCGATCACATACCTGCTAAAAAAGTTATTCAAGGTCAAAGGTCAAAATTTTCGGTTTTTGGATTTTTATCGGTAAACGGTAAGTTATATCAAAAAATAGCTTCAGCAAAAATTGTAGATCATACAATTGTCTACAAAAATTGTCATTATACTTTTTTTTCTAAAAATCACCATTTCTGAGATATAGCGATTCTAAAAGTTGAAGGAGTTACATTCTATATAATACGCACACATTTCCACACTCCCTGTGAGGTTGTGTACTTGGCGCATTTTTTTTAACGAAGTAATGTTTCAGATGTTCCATTATCTTCAGTAGCATTGTATGAAATAGTATTATTTATAATATTTTCAACAGTAATGTGAAGATTTGCATCCATCTCGTCATCAATAACATGTTCTTTCGATATTATTATTGCTAAAGTGAGCTGATATGACTTACCGTTTACGAGAAAAATTCAGATAACCGAAAATTTTGACCTTTGACCTTAAATAACTTTTTTAGCAGGTATGTGATAGATGGGAAAATTTGGTATTTTATTTGTAGTGGTGTACTCAAGGTCTCTACCAAATTCCAGCTGTGTCAGAATTTATGCTATTTGAAATGTTTATATTGGCCCGACTATAAAGGTAGTTCCAGTTTTCTACCGTACCTTGCCAGCCCACTAACTCGTAGCTTCCAATGCGCTCTGCTCTCACTTTCATAATATTCTCTCCAAATATCGACTTTGTCCATAATGGGCGGGCTTTGACGCCCTCAGTGAGCTGGGAATCACGCAACACAATATTTGTATTGAAATATATCAAACAATATTACAGTACTGTGTCGGTGAGTTTCTAGTTGTATGCAAATAAAGTTTTTAAATGGAATAAAATAATCTAAAAGCATACATATACACTAGGGAATAAAATAAAGATTTAATTTAATGAAATAATTTTTTTTTACTTTGTTTAAAACTACGATTTATTTCTATTTTTTATTTTAATGTGAAAACTTGTTAAGCACCGTCGTGATTTGAAAATCGATGAAATAAAAAAGGCGACACTAAAAGAGAAACTCATACATCTATAGGATGTAGCCTACGAAATAATGAGATAGAATAATCGGTAGTCTGTTTGTGCTGTGCTTCGTAGCCTCACACTCTTATCTGCTTTAGTTTTATGAAGGTTTCACTTCTAACGCGCGTGTGAACTGCACACTGGCATTTTTTTTATAATACCGACCGACTTAACACAAGCATCATCAGTGTACAAAATTAAACTAATCAAAAAATACATTGTGTGAGTTTAAAACAAGCATCATCAGTGTATAAAATTAAACTAAGCAATAAATACATTGTGTGAGTTTAACACAAGCATCATCAGTGCAAAATATTTAACTAATCAAAAAATACATTGTGTGAGTTTATATATATACATATATACACAGAAGAGGAATGTTGAAAAAGAGAATAAAATTAAAAATTAATATAGTAAAAGAGAGAAAGAGGCAGATGTGTTTTTTTATGTGAATACCTCACAAGAGTCTCAGTCGCTCCCGTCTGGAGCCAGTGAGACTATGGCATCCCCAGTTGGGGTATATTGTGAAGCTAAGGGTAGTGGGGAGAGGAAGGTGGAAAAGTACCTGGCTATTAAGATCTGGTCACCAAACACGGCTAAAAGACATTTCAAGCAACATTTTACATCTGAATGGTGGTTTTACACCAGTGCGATACAGAGTATCTTCCACTCTGGAACGTGCCGCAAATATACTGTATATTATTTTGAATGAATTATTTGTGAAATAACTCAAATTTATGAAATAAAATTTATTTGCCACGCCAGAATTCGATCCCGCGACCTTCGGATTGCGAGTCAAGAGCCTTACCCGTAGACTACGCCGGTCGTCATGTTACTGTACCGTTACCGTATTGTATCTACAGTAATTAATAATTTTATAACAGACACTTGTTTTCAAATTGTTTCCCAAAGCCTGGTAGTAAATTTTAGTTTATTTGCACTGACTAATTCTTTTGTAATTTTTTTTTAAAAAATTGTCCTATTCTTTGTGTTTGAAAGTGCTTGTATCGTAAATAAATATATTTGTAAGCAGAGATTTCAAAAACATTCTTTCAAATAACCGAGCGTAACTCTTTTTAACAACATATTTCAAATAGGCGAAACGGCGTTGAATACATCATGAAATTATTATTAGTCTTTTTAACACAATCACTTAAATGAAGTTTTCCCTGCACGCAATGCCATTTTTGTCCACAAATTATCAGTATCCGGATGCTTACTCTCTCCGCTGTAAATACACTGAACTAATCATATGGCTGGCGCAACAGCTGATAGCACCGTATCTTTACACCGATAGGTCCGCACTATAAATAGATAGGTACCCAAAACACATAAATGAAAATTTATCATTTTGTCTGTTGACGTTTGTATATTTCTTGATAAAAATTACGAAATCTTAAATCTGTTATTACGATTGTATGTTGATGTGTAAAAATGATACAAAACACAACATACTATTTTAAATAACGCCATCCAAAGAATTTTTTTTTTGTCTTATAAATCGATGAACGCCGGCAGCACTCACGAAAAAGTATGACTCATTGTCACGGTGTCACATTCCGCTTGAGCCGAGCGTGCAAGCCAGAGTGCGGAACAAGCGTTCGGCCTAAGTGTTCGGTTTGTGACGCATCTATCTCTCTTCCAGTCCATCGTTATTATATGATGTTATCACGTAAAATTATCGTACGTAAACCGACTTTACAGACAACCAATTTTTTTTCAATCGGTTGTCTGGAAAATAGTTTCCCTCAGGGCCTGTGTCATCTTTGGAGATGCTGTGTGGAGGATTTTTTTAATGAAAAGAATGTAAGGAGAATTCTGGGAAGGAAATGGGTATAAGGGGTGGGTAGGAATCTGGGGTTCAGTGTCCTGGTCATCCATCTTCAAGACCTAGACAAACCTCACCCCATGAACCCGGGCACCCCTGCTAAATCACCAAACATAGCGCACCACTCGCGGTGACCTATGACAGAGGTGTTGGTTATCAATAAAGGTTTCCGGGGCGGCGGTACCCATTCCCGCCTCCCAAATTGAAATTGCTTGAATTCACCGTTTTGGTCCAGAGTCATTTTGTTGCAGCCAACGTAGAATTCCATATTTTCAGTATCTTTTTCATTTGAGTTAATTTCACTAGCAAGTATTAGTTTTGAAAAATCATTAAAATATGACACGTTTGAAAGTATTCGATCGTATTGAAAGTTTCAAAAAAGTTTTTCGAACTAGTTCGGAACACCCGTACGTAGTCCCCTCTATCCCCCCAAATGTCAGAAGAAAACACCTACCAACGTTTATCAACTCCGTTTATATTTGGTCCCTCGCAATTTAATTCCACAAAGCTATTTTATGTTTTTTTGTAAAAGTTGAAAAAGTGAGGTTTTTCTGACATGCTATTTTTAATTAACCGTTAGCGCGAATTTTATAAGAATTCCATGAAAGTGATGTTTTTTTAATAACATAAATGCCTTAATGCGTTGGTAAATATAAACCCAAGGTTTCAATGCAATATTACAATAATAATTATTATAATATTGCGCAAACAATGATTCGAAGAACGGTAATTTATTAACACATACCTTCCTCATAATATTATTTTATGCAAAATAATTATGTTACATTGTTTCCTGCCAAATCTTCTTATTTATTAATAATTAATTGTGTCTAAGCGAAACAATCGATTGCTGTTCGCTGTTCAGTCACCCCTGCCCTAGATAATAATACTTTTATTTAAAATTTTACAATCGACGCGTAAACAGTGCGTATTCATGATCTCATATCATTTTAAAGATTTTATCATTTTTCCTGTTAGGTATGCAGACATATAAAACTTTTTGACCTATATCTATATGGAAAAATATTTTTTCTGATTTTAATTTAAAAAAAATCATCACATGGCAAAACGATATTTAAATTTTCCAAATACGCTCAAGAATCGTTGCTTAAAATCTTCGGGTACGTACTTACGTATCTTGTATATATTTTAATCATTATTAGATACGTAAGGAGCGTAAAATCTTTCAAATCTCTTATAAGTTAGTCGGTAATTCCCTCTCTACTTCTTCTTTTTTATGCGAATACCTCACAGAACTCCCAAGTTGGGAGTCTTGTCAAACTACGGCATTTCCAATCGTGATACTTTTTGAAATTGCTGGGAGTGGGGAAGGGAAGGAGATGAGAAGACGAAGGTTGGGAAGTACCTTGCTAGATCTTTAATTTTATTATTTTTTTAATGTGAATACCTCACAAGAGTCCCATCTGCTCCCGTCTGGAGCCAGTGACACTATGTTGTCCCCAATTGGGTATGTTGTGAGACTGTAGGTAAGTGGGAAGGGGAAGGAGATGGAGAAGAGTAAGGTGGGGATGTAACTGGTTATTCAGATCTAGTCATCAAACACAGCTAAAGCCATTTCAAGCGACGTTTCAATTCTAAATGGCGGGCTTACACCGGGGAGAGTATCTTCCGCTCTGTAACCTGCTACAAAACTACTTGATATTATAATTAATTAATTGTGAAATAACACAAATTAATAAAAATAAAAAAATATTTGACCACGCCGGGATTCGATTCTGTGACCTTCGGATGATCCTTCGACCACGGAGGCTTTCAAAAGATCTTGTCACCAAACACATTTCAAGTTTTGATTCTCAATTGGGTCTAGTGGTCTTTCACCAAGCTCCTGTCGACCACACCAGATATTTTAGTAGGGCATACGTTATGCTACTTTTTTGTAATATTTTTTAAGCTCCCTGATGAATTTGGTAAAAATACCATCCAGAACGTTCCGCTGGCAACAGATTGCGGGAATTAATACCAATTCCTCAATAGCCGGCGCGGTTATGAAGAGTCGATTGGGCGGATGTACGGGAATGGGAAGTATGGTTATAAACAGCGTCTATTTCGGTGGGGCGCGGATGAACCCAGACAACCAACACATTTTGGTGGCAAAAAACAGTTCTGGCGGGGATAGTAACCGCATGCGCTGCGCACCATACGCCATATACCATACCCCACCGATGATAAAACCAGGCTGATGCATTACTGCGCGGTTCAGTGCTCAGTTTTCTGTATTTCAACGAGGAAACAAAGCGAACACGCATTTCTTATAAACAGTTTTGTAAATGCATTCACCAGAACATCCAAAAGATGCATCAGCATTCCATAATTCCAAATCAACTCCAGAAGATAAAAGAAATATATCCGACCAGAAAATTTTGTTCAAAATCAACAACAACGATGTTGATAGCGATCTTGTAGAAAACATTAATTTCCACTGTCCAATACAACATCAAATCAACTATTCTACATCTTACACTCAAAAAACTAACTACACACAACATTAATTTCTCAGAAGGACGTGCACAAAATACAATAATATCTTTTCAGATGTTGATGTTTTCCATTTGTCCTCAAGTCAACTTACTAAAGGTATATTAGAAAAAAAAATTATAAATATATTATTTACGAACCCTCTACTCCTGCTGCGTGTTATTTCCCCAGCCTCATTACTTATGTTATTTTTCATTTTTTAATCATGTTTATCTTGGAACATTATCCTATTATGTGAAAATATATTATTTCGTATATATGTACATAGTTTAATTTCAGATTAAGAGACATCCATAAACTACGACCCACGAATTTCATGATTTTTTGACCCCCCCCCCCCCGTCTCTGTCACACATTTTCACATTTGTGAGAACCTCTCACCCCTAGTGTGGCGTCACATATTTTGCAATTTTATGTCTAAAAATAATCAAAACAGTAAATTTGGTAATATTCTTAACTTTTTTGTCGAAATTTAAGTAACTATTGTAACGATCATTGGGGGCGTAATGGGATAGGGTGGGGCGAGATGGGATAAGAAAAATATGTTTGTGACAAACGCACTGCATGTGACGTCACAAAGCTGATGACCCCCCTCCCATACCCCTTGTCACACAATGTCACGCTTCTCTACCCCCTGTGTGACGTAATTTATGGATGGCCCCTTATCTATCCTGCGTACATTAATCTGTGATTTTTATTGCTTTTAATATTTTTTTTATCTACTCCACTTTACGTTGTCTTTAATAATCTTAAATTGTCATTTGCTTGTGTTTTGGCTATCATTAAAACATTAAATAACTAACGTTTACCTCTTTGCCGTTTCCCACAGCCTAGACAAAGAGGTTTGACTATCACACAAATCTGTTTTGACACCCACTCCTGTTTAATTCATTAAATGCGTAGCCTAATACACTTTCTTCTGATATTCAGACTTTCGATATGAGCGAGTAAAGCATTTGACTTAGTTTAAATATCAAAATAAAGTTTGAATATCAATTGTTTTGTATTACGGTTAATGATCGTATCAAATAAATATAGTAATTCCACGTTTTCTATTGAATAAAAGTAAATATTATTTTTAATTAGATAATTAAGTGTCGAAATCAGATAATTTTGTGTTTTCGCCTTACTACACTTTTAAACGCGCACGCATATTTCAAATTTAGGATGAAAATAATTGTCTGGCAAAAAATGCTATAACGGGTCGGCGCAGGAAGCCCGGTTCTCACGCGTTGATGAATATTTTAAGACTAAACTTCAGTGGTAATTAAATTTTGAATGGAATAAAAGGATGGAAATAATTTGGGAATTCGAAAGGTCAGTTGGAAATACTTTTATACTTTGTGATTGGCCTATTTTACAACCCAAAAAAATAAACCCACGTTATTTATACAGTGAATTTCCCACCAGTTACTATCCTTAAATTTAAAAAAATATTAATATCATTAATTTTAACGACCTCCATGGGCGAAGGGTAAGGCTCTCGACTAGCAATCGTGAGCTTAATTCGCATGAAATTTTATTTGATTGATTTATGTTATTTCATAATTCATTCATTAAAAATAAAATTTAATACATTTGAGGCACGTTCCATTTTATAAGAATTCTATGAAAATGATGTTTTTTTAATAACATAAATGCCTTATACATGTGTTGGTAAACATAAACCCAAGGTTTCAACGCAATATTATAATAATATGCCTAATTATTGTTTTACATTGTTTTCTACCTAATCTTCTTATTTATTAATAATTAATTGTGTCTAAGCGAAATAATAGGTTGCTGTTCGGTGTTCAGTCACCTCTGCCCTAGATAATAATACTATTATTTAAAATTTTACAATCGACGTGTTAACAGTGGGTATTCACGATCTCTTATAATTTTAAAGTTTTTTCCTTTTAGGTAAGCAGACATAAAAAATTTTAACTATATAATAAAATTTAAAAAAAAATTGTGTGCAGTTCAAACGCGGTAGAAGTGAAACCCAGAGTTGAGGGTACTCTCAGTATCGACAACCATTCAGAAATGAAACACTGCTTGAAATTATTTTAGCCTTGTTTGGTGACCATATACAAATAGCCAGGTACTTTCCATCCTTCCTCTTCCCCATCTCATTCCCTTCTCTAATACATTCAGCCTCACAACATATCCCAATTGGAGATTCCATAGTCTCACAGGCTCCAGACGGGATCAGTTAGGACTCTCGAACGGTATTCACATAAATGAAAATTAATATATCTATATAGATTTATCTACTCCACTGTGGAATCTGATTGTATATAAATACCTATAATAAGTAGGCATGCAAACCAGAAGGTAGTTTATAATATTATTAATTATTAGAATATGATAGATACATAATTACAAAACGATATATCTAATTAAAAATATAGATAAGTAATTATAAAAATGAAATTTTATTTTATATAATACTTGTATGGATTATTAATCTGTGATCAATTATGTGTACATTTTTACGTACATACATTTTTTGTAAAAATAAAAAAGGAAAAAAAAGAAGATTAGGAGGGGTACTTACTGTGTTAGGTATAATATCATCGTAATGGTGCACGATAAGTCATAATAAAATTTATAATCACAGGTTTTTTTAAGTCAGTTTTATTGTTATGGACTAATTAATAGTAAGTCACTTACCCGTAAGTGGGTAAGTTAGTTTTCGGTGAGATTGAGTTTTAATCACACGGCGGGACTCACTAATTCTCTTTAGCACAAGTTGTGCTTACAGAAAATCTCTGCACTTCTTAAATATCAATTCATACAAAAAAACAACAATTGCTTTTTTGCATAAAGTTTATAAGCCAAGATGAGTTGCCAAGTCTCATTCGACCAAAAATGCAAAACTACAAGAAGAATACTATAAATAAAGTAAACAAACACCCACATGTCCCACATGGAGCCGATAATATATCATTTGCTCTTTGTGCTCTCTAAGTACGTGAATCCTTGCTCAAATTTAAGCGTGCTAATTAGGCTGCTTAATCCACGAACGAGTGACACATCTAAAGAATTTGACATTTACGTAAACAATTGCAAATTTTCACATTTCGCCCGAAATATACGTAATTTGCCTACTTTTATCAATTTAGAGGATTCATCGGGCAATGAGGATGTCAATGACATTTGATAAAGTATGAAATTCAATCTAAAACAGCCTGACAGCGTAAGTATAATAAGGATTTAAAAAAAGTTCCAATTAGAAATCAAATTTATTTTCATAATAATGTATACAATTTCATAAATGAAGCACTCACTCCAGCAAAACAAAGATAATATTTACAGCACAATGTTGAGTTGATTGTGGGAGGCTTTATTAAAAATCAACTCGTTAATTAAACCCGAGTAAAAATAAAAGAGATTATGTGCTAAACTCGTCATAACAACCAAGCGAACTTAAAAAGCAACTGATATGCCCATAGTAGACATAAACGTTCGTCAAGAAGGAACTGGGGGAAAAAAATGCATCCGCGTGAAATGAAATCATCCCAAGCGAAATCTGTTTGCGACTGCCGGAACAAATAATAATACTTTCGGTGTTGGCGTATACCATATCTGCAAAGCATGTTTATAAAAACGTGAATGCCACGAAGGACTCGCATCTCCGGGACAATGAGACTCTGGCACTATGGTTGTGAATTTGATCATTTATTTTATTTTAGTTATCCGTATAATAAAGTATTCAAATTGCTAATTATAACTGCCATAGGTACTATTACATTTTATCTTGCTTATGGTGCTTACGATCCATTTGAAAAAAGGGGAAAGTGTTTTGGGAAATAGAGCTTTTCAGATTAATTTAGCGCACAGCTTTTAAATCGAAACATAGTAATAAAGTTACAATAATCTCTGAATAATTGTCATCTTACATCGGGGATATTTGTGAAAGCAAAAGCATATAAAATATTTTATTTATTTACATCGTATTGTGTTTTTAGCTACTATCTTTTTGATAGAGACACGAAGGTCTTCAAAAATTATGATTTTGAGGCACTTGTCCTAAAGTAAAAATAATCACAATCACAAAAAATCTCATGGTTAAGGTGAAGAATTCGAAATCTCTATATAAAAAAATCTAATAATCACCTAGTTAATGCTAAACTAGCAAACTTCATGATTTACACGTAACAATTTTTGTAAATCCACTCAAGTCCACTTCTACATGCGAAGGTCTCCTGTTAGTATTTTGTTTCTTTTATTTCCCGCTGAGGAAAACGATGCTGAAGTGTATTTTCTTGAAATAAACAGAGAGTTTTTAGCATCATGTCATTTTCGTTTAGTTGCTGTCGCGTCTCGCGTGAAAACGGCAAAAATGAACATTTTTGACGCTGATTTTTAATGGAAACCAGGATCGAAACTTTTAAAATTTTTCCTCTTTGGTACATTTTTTAACTCTCGTGCTAGATACTCTAATTCGTTTACGCGATATACTAAGCAAACGTGGCTAAGTCCTCCATCACGACACAATCAATATTTTCCGACCAGTGTGAGAGTAGTAAGAGTTTTTTTCAATTTTATCAAGTTATTCGTAATCCGGAAATGTTTATAATTAAAAAAATCTTATTTAAAAGTTCAAAATTATAATGCATCAGTTATAAAAATAATAAAAGTGCTTGGATAATTTATGTTACGCCATTTTTGCACAGTGTGAAAGTAGTGGGAGTTTTTGAAATTTTATCAAGTTATTTGTAACCCGAAAATGTTTATAATTAAAAAAATCTTATTTAAAAGTTCAAAATTATAATGCATCAGTTATAAAAATAGTAAAAATGCTTGGATAATTTATGTTAGGCCATTTTTGCGGAAATCTTTTTATTTACTAGATTATATGCCTGGAAGAGGTGAATCATATAAATTTACTGAATTTAAAGTTAATGTCCTTTTATGTTATATAAATTTAATAAATTTAATTTTATATAAATAGAAAATGTTACCTGGCTATTATAGACTTAGAGGTCTTGTGTTTCGTCGGTAGGAAAAAATTGTTATCTAAAAACCCTACTAAATTGCATGTTTTGCATAGAATCAACATCAGCAATCATCAGCATCAGCAGCCGGGGAGCATATATACATACGTGTCTGTTTGTGTTATGTTGGGAGTGAGAAGGAGGCCATCATGTCCTTTTTATTTGGAGTTCTTCCGCATTTGCCTTCGGGAATAGGGAACCATGAAAAATCTCATCCGGGAAAATTCGGCCGGCAGTCAACATGAAACTGAACGGCCTTCAGTAATCAGCCTTCAGTATCACGTAAAATTATCGCCCGTAAACCGACTTTACAGACAACCATTTTTTTTTGCTTGAGACAATTTCATTGCTTGAAACGATGACATTAAAAAGCAAAATAGCTATCGACCATAACAGTAAATTTTCCTGGCGAAACTCCAAAAAGTCGTAATTGATTTTTATAATAAAACTGACAATAACATAAATTTAATATTTGTGATTGAGAAGGATGTTTGTAGTGCAGTTGAAGCGGTGCGGGCGCAACGCACCGTTTGAACCCGGCACATGATAGATCTTTCAGCGCATCATTCTGTCTGTTCTGCAGCCGTCGTGCGCCGCGTCGCTACCGGCTGCCGGCATCTGCGCGGGCAATAACACATTCCTCTCCGTCGAGTAGCTACTAACTGGCAGTAGGGAGTAGGGCGTAGGGAGACGGGGCACTCTGCATTAAGGATATAAATATGTAACTACATAATACAAACAATATGCCGCACATGCTGAATATAGATAGGAACCCACACTTTTCAAGATTAGGATGGGTTATCAAAGTTTTTTGTCAAATTCCTAAGGGATCTCAAAAGTTGCCCATCCCAAGTGAAAACGTCAAAATTTAAAATAAAATTTACATTATTATTTACAATTCTTTTAGCGTCGTTTCAATCGTTTAATATTATTAATATTTTTCGTTTCACTGCCTTAAATTTATTGCTTATTTAATACACAAGGTAATCTATATATATAAAAATCAAAATATGCTTGCATGGGGATACGGATACGTATATGAGGTATGATTATATAAGATGTCTATGTATTGCTATATTAAGCATAGGAAATGTTTGAAACTTTCAAAATACCTTTTTTTCACCACAGCAAAGATTTCTGGATTATTACAACCACATGACAATACATCTGAAAAGTTTTTAATTATTACAAAAACTCTATTGAAAGTGTCAAAAATGACACAATTTGAGAATGACATTTTACTCACCTCATATTTTGAATCGATTCAAGAATTGTATATATATTAAATATTAGATACCTATAAAAAATTGTAACAGGTGGCACGCGAGCTGTTCAAAAACTGAAAGTACTGGGACTTAATATATGGGGGAACCAGCTAGTATTTGATAAAACATGTATATCCCCGTACCCGCATCCGTATGATTTACTAACTGCAATTTAAAGTCAATGAATCCACAAAGATTTAAAATTTGTCCTACGTCTTAAATTTTTTTAATAATGGTTTTTTTTTTAATCTTTGAATTTATAATTGTTTTAAAATCATAAAAATCACCTACGCAGATTTGGTTAGCTATCAGAACGCTTTTTAAAATTGATCACATTTACGGCTGAAACCTGAAAAACGTAAAAAGTTAAAAATTTGTTAATATTTCATTTATCGCAACATCGATCTAATCGGCCGAAATGATCAAAATGCTTGCAAAACGATAAAAGCAGTATGGGAATCTAAAAAAAAAAACTTTTTCCTTGTATACATAAATTGTCAAATTGTCATAGATCACTGAGAAAACAGCATCTTTGAGAATTTTCCATTAATTCATGGCCCAGCCTAATGCACATATGCCGAATGTACGCATTAAGCATATCATTCCGTCAAATAGGTAATAGGGTGGACCAAGACATGACAACGTTTCGGGTGCACTGTACAACACTGTGCATTCTCGATATACGTACAACATACCGCACCGTACAGTGAACACACGAATCATACATACCTAAGCACGCCGAAGCACGTGCAAGTTATAAATAGGACTAATTCCATTTCCTTCCATTCAAGTCTGGATTGTGTTTGTTTACGCTCCATAGATTTACGACCCATTGGAATAATCGTTATTCTTAGATTTTTTTCGTCAATTTCGATATTATACGAAACATCGATGCAGGCAGAACGGCGCATTGAGCTATCTTAATCGAATCAATATCCGTTCTGAAACATTGGTAAATGCGGTGGAATGTTTGTTGAATGAGATAATGTTTGGCCAGGAAAGCGAAATGCCACAACGAATTTATTTATAGAACGTAGAATTTTGTTTGAAAGGATTTACAGTTTGATATCAGCAAGGTTTGTAAGATATTTACTATCAAATTGGTAACAAGATTCGCATGAGTTTCGAGAGAAATCCCTTTTTACGATAATTCATCAGCGACAGCCTAGTGCAAGGATTCCTAACCTCAAAAACGAGTGTACTTTACACCACACGATTGAAGTAAAACTTCTTTATGCTTCGTTCGCCTCACCCGATCACACTTTTCATAACTCTCTCGTCATGCATTCGCCAGCTCAAGCAAGCGTGCGTAAATAAATTTTACTTCAAAAAGTTGGAAACTACGTTTTGACCTTAATTTCCACGGGGTTCGGCTTCAAACAAGAAACTTCTTGAGACACGATTGCCCACCATGCGGTAGGTGGGCAAACGCGTTCGCCGCCAAGACCTAGGCAATCCTCACCCCGTTATGTTTTCTTTTTTGAAGAAAACTTCTTTACGCACGCTTGACTTGTAAGCTGGTGAATGCGTGACGAGAGCGTTACGAAAAGTGTGATCGGGCGAGGCGAACGAAGCATAAAGAAGTTTTACTTCAGTCATGTGGTCTAAAGCACACTAGTTTTTTTCTTCTTCTAAACGTTGATCATTACACCGCTGAATTAACAGAGAAGCACGAATTGATTTTTCTTACAAACAGAATATAACATTTAATTCATCCATGATAGTTCCTAAATTTAATACACGGTAAGAAATAAGCATTATTTTCAAAATTGGCAATCGAAATAATTGGGTTCGACCAAATTTTGCTCCACTATTTACCGGTTGGCAACTTGTTTTAGAGAAATTAAACCTAAATAATTTTTATTAACTTATTATAAAAAAAAAAATTGGTAAATTTAGCGTTATTTGTTCTCATCATGATTTTAAATCGTACTTTTAGTGACTAATAAATCTTAGGTTACACTTTGGTGTACAAAGACCCTATTTTAACGTTCAAATTGTTTCAGTGTAAGTGCTCTAAATTTAAACTGAGAACCCGCGCACATCTGCACTAGGAATTAGTAACGTCCTAGAGCTTTATTTGGCGCAATGCTCCGGGCAGTTCACGGTGCCACCACCTCGGTATGCTAAGTGGAATTCAGTTCAGTCAATTAGTCGACATTTTGCATGACCGCTAAGCAATTGAAAGATAAACCGATGGTAGTTTTGCGGGCGAGTCTGATGTGTAAGAAGTAAGGCAAATATTTTCTTACTTCAAAAATGGATCAAACTTTTATTTAAAAATAGATATTCCTATTGGAATAGCTGATCAGTTTCATTAGCTTGCTTAGGGCCTACTGGTACATCTACATCTCATAATTTAAATTTGTTTTGTTGTCGCGTGCCCAATAAAGTTTTTGCTCCAGTCAACTTTTCCTTATTTTGGTAGATTTGTTAAGAAAATTTCATTTATCGAAATTCTTTCTTGAATTCAATTCCATTGATCTGTCTTGGCCTAGGAGCTAGTATTAATATGTAAATTGACGGGAATAAATTTGTAGGGATCTCATTTCTAGGCATTTTCTTTTCAGTGCCGCTAACAGCCGTTGTTTACTAGTTTTCGATCGATCAATCTGAGTCTCCGATCAGCTAAGTGATTTATTTAGTAACGCTCGATTCGTCTGTTGGTTGGAGGGTTGCGTTGGGAAGAGCGTATTAGTGCTTTTGAGGAGTGTTGAGCCGAAATTTCAGCTCAATAGTTGATCAGTAGGATTGAGAACAATGGCCGTAAGCGTCACCGCGAAAAGGTCCCGAAAACCGAAGGCGAGTTGTTTTAGAATCTGAAACCTGGGTGTAGGAACAACCATTATTGTTATTATGTTGATAAAGAAAACGATGCGATGTTCTGATTGTGGCTGGTAAGAATATGCCTTGAAAATTAGAATGTCGTTAAAAAGTATCTACTGTTATTGATTATATCTTAATTAAAACATATATATTTTTGCACTGGTAATCAGTTTCGCCGAAGAGTTGTCAGTTGTTGGTAGTATAAGTCAATCGACTTTTTTTTGTATTTTTTCAAACGTCATAACTTTTCATCATAACATAAGTATAAATAAACAATTAAAAAAATATGTATGACAGTTTTTTTTATGTGAATCCCGCATAAGGGTCCCGACTGCTACCGAGCATTTGGAGTCAGTGGTAACGGATTTAACGTAAAAAATTTTTTGGAAATAAATTATTCTAATGATATTTTTATATTGTTAATTAATTTAAGATTTATTATTAAGGTGGGTCGTGCAATACCCGTTCTTCAATAACATATATCGTCTTCTTCGTTTACACATATTAAAGGAAATGTTCGAGTGTGTGTCCTTTTAAACTCAAAAACTACTCGACCGATTTCGAAGAAAATTTCAAAGTTTGTGTTATGTTTATCCTTAAGATTGGTTGATTCAAAAACTTTGAACAAGTTATCAAATTTTTTAAGTTAATTTTCACTTTCGATGAAAGATCGATTTTTTTCTGTTTTATGAAGCAACTGGCCTGTAAAATGATATAATTACAGAACTTGAATAGAACTTGCACAGAATGTAAAAATTAACTTACAACAACCCATCCCTTTGTACCAGGAGTGTTTAGAGAGTGGTTTGATTGGTAGAAAAATTCTGGAACAACATTTTTTATGTGGCATGTACTCAGACCTGTTTTACACATTAAATGCGAAGAGTACTACGTCAAAGAACCCATTGAAGAATTAATTGACATTTAACTTTCATACTAAACGGGTAGCAACGAAACAACATCATTGTTTCTCCTAAATAATATGCAGTTATTCATCTGAGTAAGAGGCGTTGGTATCCAAATAAGTGTTGCGGTTTCATTCCCGAGCAGGATACTTATTGTTTCACTACGATCGTTTGGCCGAGACACAATGAGGCTGTTTTAATTTGGCAGAGTATGATGACTGATGAATGCATTCAATTATAACAAAATATCTGCAATAATTAATGCAAATTGACTCGTCAGTGTCTCGTAATGATGGGGCGCATACCGACGCGTAGCTCTGGCACTCGGTGCGTACAATAATAATGGGCGCTAGTTCGAAACGTCGCCAGTTTCTCCAAGGGCAATGAGCCATACGCGTGAATAAGTAATACGTATATTATTTTTATTGCCTGTTAATCCATTTTGGCGAGGTTCATCAAACTTAACATTTCACACCACCCAGGCTGGCTGGGTTCGTAATATTTACATTAAATTACTCACAGTATCACCCTTGCTAAAGATTATAATTTATTTATTTAATATAAACGATATATAAATATACCATAAACACGGATTACATAACACAAAATCATAGTTAAATAAGAAATAATAAAAAAGAGTACAACGTTGTGGCTTTTGATTAATAAATGACAACAGAGATACAATTACAATTACATATAAAATTGCAAATAAAGTTAATACTGATTGAAAATATTTAATAGTATAGTCTTCTTGTACCTAGCTTCCGTGCAGTTAAATAGATCTGCCACATCAGCATATCTATTTGTAACTTCATGTAATCTAGGTACAAGCGAGTGTTTCGTATGATGATGTTTTTAGTAAAATCAGGACTGTCTATTCTACCATTTACAATTTTGAACATAAATTTTAAGTCGGATATAATTATTTGATCTGAGAGTCTAAATAAAATAATTTTTTTCATTAAGTAATTATAGTTTATGTTTTCAGTGGGAATGCCGAGTTTAAAATTAATGTGTCTTAAAAATTTATGTTGAATTTTCTCGATGGAATCTGAATGTATTTTAAAACGGGGGGACCAGATCGAGGAGTTATATTCGATTTAACTACGTACTAAGGATGTATTCAAAAATTTTAAAATTGAAATATTCCTAAAACCGTATTTAGAATCGAAACTGCTTGATCTGGCTTTAACGAGTTCCAATCAAGGAAGAAAGATCTTTCCTGGTTTCTTTACTAATGATACTAAAATTTTTCGATATTATCGATGTGCACCAATAATTCAAACGTCGTAAAAATTATCTAATTAAAAAAAAGAATGCAGGGAGCGTGAAAATCGAGCGGATAAGGCAAGGTTCTTTCAAGAATCAATAGGATTTCCCTTTTGAATCTCTCTTCACTGACGCATCCTCATTGGCGCATTGGCGTATTTTGTGAGGCTGAATGAGAGTGGGAGAGGAAGCCGATGGGAAGAGACAAGTTTGGAAGTGCCTGGCTATTCGGATCTGGTCATTAAACACGTCTAAAGCCATTTCAAGAAACGTTTTGTTTGTTAATGATGGTTTGGTAAGTGTTATAGTAGTTGTTAAATTCTTATCAATAAATCTTGAAAAATTTCCCGCACTTAATGTATCTAATTTTCTCAAGGTTACTAATTCGGTTGCCTACTTATGTATAATAATACTGTCATTTATTATTATATAATTTGTGCCGTAGAAAGGGAGTAACCTATGTTACAACAGCCTATGTAGAGAGAATAGTTCATTAATCATTAGTGTCTACTTGTGTAGGGTAAACGACCACATATTATATTGTAACGTAGTTACATAAGTGGTTGTCTTTGTGAATGCTTTTAATATGAACGCCCACAGCAGCTGGATGTAGGTATAAATGTTTCAGTTGAAAATAACTGACGACCTTAACTATCATTTAACAAAAAATTCTAATTATTATTCGCAAAATTTGACCAGAAAACTTAAATAACATAGTGAATGAAGTAAGTAACAAAGCGAAGTTACGTTAACCGGTTGGAATTCTGCAATGAAAATAATAGATGTCCAGTAACGACAATTTTTTTGTGCCGAAATAATTATAAAATATATTTAATATGATAAGTACATTCCAAGAAATGTGCAGGCTCGCGTAAATTGGATGCAACTTGTTAATTACATACTTACCATATGAATAACCACAGATCGCATGAAATGGTCCTGACACTGATATCCCCTTGTTTGCAACCTCTCTTTCTGTTACACACACCATTCATGAGAAAGAGCCAGATTGTACAACGGAGCTCTTAGTGACTTGCCTGTAACAGGGTTCCCAGCAAATCCATTACTTAGAACGACCACAGCCGAATTTGACAAGGAAAGATTTAATTGGCTTTCGTAAAAGTGTATCTGCCGAAAATGTCACGTTGCCACAATTTGTTTTGAAATACAGCTCCGTAATGAGAATGTATGACCTGCCGTTTGCGCGCATAGTTCGTTCAAAAAGATTTTATGCTTCAAAAAAGTTTTAGAATGTGTTTTTTTATACCTACCCAATTGAAATAAAAGCACAAACCCAAAATAATTGAAATGTTCGTGTTTTAATGTTTCCGGTGAATTTTCGATTATCATGTCAAAAGTTGAAGATTTCTTCGAGAAAATCAACTTATGTATATTAATTTAATTGTATTTACTCGCATTTGCGTAATATAGCAGAAACCAATAAAAACGGCATATTATAAGAATTAAGATTCACCTCATTTCGGGAAAGACAATTTTGTTGAAGAATTAATAATTCGAAGAATTGATTTCAAACAAAATGTTTAAAAATTGTTAAATATTTTCTTCCAAAGAAACACAAAGAATTTATAAATTTGTTTAAAAAAAACGAAAAAAGATAAGAAAAATGACTTGAGCAGATTAAGCATAGGTCTTATGGCACGTATATAATTGGGAGCTGAACCACGAATCGTAGGAAAGGAATGAACGTAATGCTTTCAGGAAATATTTTGAATGGAAAAATTCTGAAAAGAAAACCCGTTTTCAGTAAAATTGTTTCCATTGTCGTATTTGTATTTTGAAAATGTTTCAGCACGCCACTGCTACCTTTATTTAATGTGTACATTCAACACAAAGTAATCTGTGTTCCTTCAATAGATAAGTTATAAAACATGATTATTCTCCATTTTAACTATTTGATTACTTTCGAATGCAAATATTTTTTTAAAGTAAAAATTAATAGGTATTGGTTATTATTTTTTGAAATAATGTTGCTTTCATGTAAATATGTAGATACAATAAGATATTGAAGTGAAAACTTCTTTAGCACCGTTGTGATTTGAAATTTGATGAAACGGATATGAGCGACACTAAAAAGAGACAAATCTAAAAAGAAACAATCTATAGGATTTAGCCTGCGAGAGAATGCGATAGAATGAATCCTTACCTACGTATAGTACCTACGAAGCTTCGCTCTCTGTCAAGCTGCGCGCATTGATCGTTTTGATTATGAACTAACTTTTCAAGGCTCCTATTGGTTGAGAATGTGTGGGTGAAGGTTTCACTTCTACCGCGTGTGAACTGCACTCTATTTTTTTTCACGGACCACAGTCGTAACGGTAATGCCAAATTTATATAAAAAACCTAAATTGTCTTTTTCCACTAAACTTCTTTTTAACAGCATAAAAAACGGCGCCATTTAAATTTGCAAAATTTTATTTTTATCAAGGACGTCACCCCCGTAATAAGCAAGCAATTTAGCGTGAGTTTGTAAGCGCATCGGCGTTACAGTATGAGTACCAATCTACCAACGTGTGAAAGTGGATGTCAACAACAAGCTTGTCATTATAATATTCTGCTAAAGTAATTTGGTGGCTTAGCGTCCGAGTACCCACTGTCGCTTGCGTCGTTGTTTGAATACTAAACGGCCCGAGAATAAATTATTCTTATTCGGTTGATTATTATCACAACCGCCAAGGCGCATACCAACGTAAGCTTTCAAACTTTGCTAAATATTCAAATTAGAATATTATTTTATTGCATTGACGTATTTTGCATTCAGAGTTGCACACACTGCTGTTATAACTTTAGCTACCTGCCATAGTTTGAAACGTTTGCCTTCAATTGACATTTCCATTGGCGGTCTGGAAGTTATCATGTCAATATTTAAGTATGACGGAATTATCACACCAGGAACATAATATTTTATTCAGACCATTTCAAAGTAAATTTAAACGTTGTTTCGATAACACCTTTAAGAGGACAATATACCCTAAAATATATTCAGAATCTTAACGACGTAAGTAAAAAAGCCGTGTATACAAATTGCGACTCGCGTCGCGTGTATCGAACGGACCTACTTTCGAATTTGCCCTATCAAAGAAAAGAAGACAAATAGTGTGGGAATCTTAACGACGTAAGTGAAGAAAGCGTGTAAACAAATATACGCCCGCTTCACGGCGTATTAGACGAACGTACGGTCGAATTCGCCCCAGCGAGTCCGGAGATTCAACCTTTTCGCCGCGTTAATTTTAATTAATTCTGAAGAACGTGTAACAAATATCAAGTTTTTTCTAAATCAATACCTCCCGAAGTTATTAATTCATTGTCTAAAAAAATAAAACTGGGGCTTACCGCTAACTTTATAATTGAAAAACCGGTTATAAAGTTTTAAAATAGTTGTACGTAAAATATATTAATGTTAAGGTATTGTTTTTATTAATTTTAAATATAAAGAACTTACATTCCTAGGTAAAGGTTGGAGTAAAAAATGTTATTATAGTTACGAATTCGCTGGAAATTATTAAAATGTGAGTTTTGAGCAAACAAAAATTATTGGGTTGAATTTCTCACTTATAAAAATTAATTGTCTATTTTGGTCCAAATTGAAACCATCGATGTAAACATTAATAGATAGATACCGATTACATGTTTAAAGTTGACAGCACTATTTTTTAGAAACACAATCCACATGTCGAGCTAACCAGTATTTGTGAGTACTAAAATACCTTCATGCATATGAGTACGTGCAATACAATAAACTTGACAATAAATGTGATATAACATAGCATTTCCGCACGCTGCAAAGGCAATCTCATAGGTACTTGTACATCTGCACAATGACACAATTTTATCAGAACATCCTAGAGTTCTAAAATATACGAATTCCTCTCTTTATCTGGAAGCGTTCACGCGGCACCAACATAAAGCAGATTCATAAAGCAGACAACCAAACGTACATATAATACAATATGTATAGGCGTAGATGTATTCTAGTAGGTACGCCATGTACAATGAATATTGATAAGCCAGGCACACGAGGGCGGGTTAAATGAAGGACGAAGGGAGGCCATCTTGGGAAAACCCGACATTAAAGACCTTGAAGGTACTTTTCGCATAAGTCTCAACCATTACAGAATAATTATTGTGCATTGTTGCAAAGTTGAAAAATTACGTTTTAAGAAATTAATCGCAGATTATCTTTATTATTATTTTTAATTAACCACCTACTAAACAATACTTAACTATTAAAAAAACAGAGTGTGCAATTCACATGCGGTAGAAGTGACACCTTCAGAAAACTAAAGTGGACAAAAGTGGGAAGGCTACGAAGCACCGCACAAATAGGAGACAGATTTTACTATCTCATCCTCTCGCTGCCTAAATCCTGTAAATGTATGTGTTTGTCTCTTTTTAGGGTCGCTATTTTTTGTTTCATCGAGTTTCAAATCACAACTGTGCTAAAGACATATTCGCTTCAAAAACATTGATTAGGAACATAATATTATTCATTCCATCAATTTTTGTCAAACTTAGACTCATTGAAGACTCAATTTTTGTCGAAACTTAGACTCATTGAAGACTCAATTTTGGGCGAAACTTAGACTCATTGAAGACTCAATTTTGGGCGAAACTTAGACTCATTGAAGACAAAATTATCGGTTCATGGGGTGAGGTTTGTTCAGATCTTGGCGGCGGATGCATCTGTCCACCTGCTGCGTGGCGGACCGGATCGAGAGAGACTGATTGAGGGAGGTCTTTTGAGCTTTCCAGGCCAGACTTTCTCAACCCATCGCTTTGCACCGCAGTTGGAGGTATGGATTCATACGGCCGTCACTCCTGGACACACTTACCCTCAGATTCCTACCTACCCCTCATACCCTTTTACTTCGCAGAATTTCCTATCCTTCCCTTCCTTAAAAAGACCCTCCCACAGCATCGCCTAAGATGACACAGGCCCTGATAAAAAAAAATTCTCTAAAAAAATAATGTTAAGAGTCAAATCCAAAAAGATAATTTAAAATATACCCAATGCTTTTTCAATAATGAAAAAGATATTTTATGTTGGGTAAAATTTTATTTGGTTTGGTGTCTAACCCTGATTGTTTACAGCAACTCTATAGTTTTTATCGAATACTTTTGATTGTCTCAGCATAACCAGTTGTGTTTTTTTTGTGAAAGCTAATTTGAACTTCTCGACTACTATAACACGGGCATGTGCCTAGCATGGTGGTTGAAAAATCCTCAAAGTGTGTCAAAATCAACAAGCAACGAATAAAGAAAAAATAATTAAAATGTTTATTGTTAGTTAGATGCTCATTGAACGAGAATTATTGTGAGAGTTTTACTTCAAATACCGTACTACTTATTAAGGGTTTCTAATCATCAGATTTATTTTTAATTAAGGGTCTACTATTCGTATTTCGACCGATTTCTTACATGTCTCCCTTAAACATTTGAAGTTTTTAAGCTCTTAAAAAAATATATGTTATTTTTGAAGATAATATCTAGATACGTTCCATGCCGAAACGCAAATTATATGAAATTCCCTCGATAGAAAAAAATCGCAAAGTATGCTCCGAAAATTATTTTAAACAAGTCTATCTCTTTTATTTTACAAGTTATATTTGTGAAAAAATTCACAATGATTCTTTAAATGATACTAAAGATACCTTCCACAAGATTTTTGCTCTATTTTAAACGAGTCGTGTTTTATTAAGCTTTTTCGCAATTTTCTCTGCTATTCTACGACTCAACATATTAGCGCGCTCTGTCCAACGCTCGTAATTACATATCTCTCCATCTTCTTCTTTTTCAGCGCCGTGCGTTTCAAGAGTGCGGCCTTAAACCGCAAAAATATCAAAACAAAAAAGTTAATTTCTTCGTGTAATAATAACAACTATTTCCAATTGGAAAAAAAATCCTGGTTCAGTCCTTTTTGATTTAAGTGTTGAAAGTTGAGCGTAATCCCGATACAAAATAATGAACAAAAGTTTATTGGTAAGTAATCCAAATACCGGTTGTGGACCTGGCCACATTTGGTGTCAAACTTTGAACACAAAAAGCGAACAAAATAGTTGGAAAAAAGTTTCAATGAGGAACATTCTAGAGCCTCTGCCTTCATCAATCGAAAGTTAACTGTCCTACAGGTCTCACAGACTTGCGAATTTTATAAATATTTACAAACTCCATTTTATCAAAAAATATTAACCATTTATAATATTGTACTTCAATTCCTTTCAATTGATTGATTGTAAGAATGTTTTAGTGGCCAACTTGATCACTAGGGTACAAGGGCGAGATGGCAGACGCCGTAGTATAAAAAGCATTGTTTTTGTAAGCACTCGCTCTCTCATAAGCCAGCTCTTAGTTAGAAATCATGTTATCTCGTTGTGCAAATACAGATTTATACTCGACCACGCGCGACATTATTTAAGGGAACATTTCTGCACAAGCAGACACCCTTCCCACCACAAATATAACAGTGGCGCAGCCGGTAGGATATAATAAAACACTTGTGTTGCTCTGTAAGAACAAAAAGAGTGCAGTTCGCACGCGGTAAAAGTGAAACCTTTATCCATACAATCTCAGCCAATAGGATCCTCGAAAAGTGAGCTCATAATCAAAGCGGCCAATGTGCGCAGCCAGAGCGCGACGCTTCATAGGAAATGTAGGTAGGTAAGGTTTATTCTATCTCATTTTCTTGCAGTCTATAAATCTTGATGTGTTTGTCGCTTGTTTGTTTAGTGTCGCTCGTTTCCGTTTCGTCGAGTTTCAAATCACAACGATGCTAATGTAGTTTTCACTTCAAAAACGACATTTAAGTTTATTAAATCAATTTTCTTTCGTGATTTATTCCATCAAACTAAATTATTTTGGTTATGTAAAAATCTGACGCAATATCGTCATCTGGGTTTTTTTTTAATCTTCCACGTCGTACATTATCTGTCAGTTTTGACGTTTACTTTCTAACTGTGAAGCACTGCTTTATCTACAAAATTCAAAACAAAGGAATACATTTCCTTTACAAATAAATGATATTACATTCAATGATAATCACCGTTTTACTTCTTATAACTAAAAATCGATTTCAACGCGAATCTAATACGTGACCCCGTGTTAATATCGTCAGTCCGAGGCTGTCATAGTCACTGCACATGAAAACTGATTAATTAGTGTTGTATAACGGTGATTATTCTATGTTGTTTAAGTACCTACTTAACTTTATTACTATATTAGTATAACTGCAGTTCATTACTCTATAATGTTTATACACTATCTATATTATTGTCTGTGCAATATAATCTCTTCCGGTCACTTGTTAAATTACTACCAACCGAAAAGGTATAATTGTTCAGTACACAAAATAGTAGTTCTCATTTAAAATATAAAAAAAAAACATAAAGTCGTGATTAAATTAACTATACCATTCATGCTTTCCTAGTACGATCTATTGGAAGTGTATAGATATTTGAAATCAAAATGTTAATATTCAAAGGTTGTCTTTTAATTTCATACCTAGTGATTTTTAAAATTAGCGATGTTTTTCAGTCACTCGAAGACATGATAATCTTTCAGAATGTTTCCAATGTTTCCGCTGAAGTGAAGCTCTGATAGCAGTGTTTTATTTGCGTATCCGAAGTAAGGACAATTTGAAACTACTTTCGATGAAATTCGAACATTATAAAATATTTTAATTCTTTCTTAACAGATACACTTGTTGATTGATTTGTCAGGGAGTTTTGTCTAAAAGTAGAAGACCCTAAGCCCAGCAATAGTATTATAAAATTTGCCGAACATTTGCCGATATAATCACATTTGTAAAGATTTTCTGTTTGGTGAATGATTTTCGAATAATCCATATGTTGCGGACGCCGGGCGGGCGGAGTCTATTTGAATTTTATAAAATCTAGTCTTATTCTGAGTTTTATAAAAATGCACACATCTGACCTTCAAAATTAGAGGAAGGTCACTGTCTATATCTGAGTTCGAAATACTCTGCGTAGAGCATGGGGAAAATACCGTGAACTTAGTGGAAAGTTAGTTCTATTGAAAACTAATTTAATATACAATCGCAACAATAATCTTAATACATTGTGATTGAGTAACGACGTCCCTACTTAAATGTCAATTTTCTAATATGTCGAGAGAAAGCAATAGGTACATAATGAAAGCTCAAATAACAGACCAGATGCTAAATTAATACGGCGTGTTTTTTAAAATCAATTTGGCGATTTTTCTTTACAAAGTTTATTTGACAATTTGAAAAATTTGGATGGATAGAAGATTTAAATAAATGTGTGATGTAAACCCTCTACTTGCATATCCCTTTATGTCAGGGTCAATGTTTTACAAAATCTTAATTGAACGTGAAAATCTACTGACCTTTTTCTGATCTCACCTGATTGTGGGTTTTGGTAATATCTAACGGTGTTAATTGTAATTAATCAAGTTTTAATAGGTCAATCATAAATCACTAAAACGCGATGCAATTGAGCAACGCTATAATTAAAGTTTATTTTAATTATTATTTTTAGTTAAATCATGGTGAGGTCAATTTTAATTTTTTTATTGATCTTTTTTACAGTTCTCTTGACCACCCTCGTTCTCAATGGTAGTTGTAGTTAATAAATAAAAGTGTAAAAAGGAACCTATATTACCTAAAATAATTACAAATTATTTCTTTAAAATACACGAAGTAAATCGAAATTTATTAAAACAAGAAATGGTGGGAAAGGACAGACAGCGCCTTTGAGATGGTTTTTGTTGGCAAAAAACGGCGTTAAGCCAGTTATCCAATTAATTTTATTGCTCTTATTAAACAACCCTGGAATGCACTCATCATGGAATCCCACTAAAGTCCAGATTCCAGCATCAAAGCACGCCAGAGGAAGATATTGACTCTGTCATGACCCCATCAATCTCAAATGTCACAGCCACTGACGTCTTTAATTACATCATCTTTCATTGATACATCGATGTTTTCTTAATTTTTTTTATTTATTTTTGCTTGCATTTATTGCACAACGAACATTTTATGTAATAAAAATAGTAATTGGATGACTTGTATAGCGCCGTTTATGTGAAAAATCACCTCAAGGGCGCTGTACAAACTTATAATACATTTCTACAATCTTACTTCTTACTACAAACTAGACAAACCACTACAACAACTTATGACTAAAAATTGCATCCACCGGTTCATCGATCACCGATACGAAACTATGTTCAATGATTTGACCAATGAACGCGATGCTGCTGTAAAAATATTCTGTACAGGCAGAAAATACAGGACCATACTTACCTGGGAGGTCACTAGAGATTAACACTGTTATTGTTTATTAAGAGAAATTCATGCACATTCCGGCACACGAAATTCGCACGCAGAGGACTTAATTGGGAACTATAATATATCTTATAATATATATTCTTTGAGCGTATTTTGAAAACAAAAGTAAAATTTTATGATGAGCGGTGCACTATTACAAGGATTTGATCAAAATATTTATCTTCCTAATAATATTTATAATATATTTTGTATACGTAAAAAGTCTTTGTAGTGTCCTTGGAATTTATTATTTCTTACTTGTATGTATGTACTGAGATCGCACGAACCTCCCCTCGTTCCGGAATAAACACATATTACTAATCATTATCATTTTATTATTATAAAACTTAAAACTTTCATCAAAGCCGCCTTCCATCATAGGAAATCTTTATACGTCACGAGTAGTTTCGAACTCTCGTTTGGTCGCAGTCAATGTTCACGTTGCAATTTATTATTTGCAGCACAAGAACGCACTCTTATGAAATTTCTTCGCTCATCAAATTCAATATATACATTTTATAAAAGCATCAAATCAATAATATCAAAAGGTGAACGTTACTTTGATAGGTAGGATAAACAATTGTTTGTACATAGCTAGATTTTTATATGCGAAGGATTTATGAATCTAATACCTATTGAATCAGAACGTGATGCCAATATTTAACAGCCAAAGGTTTTTCCGAAAATAAAAAAAAGTCTTTAGATTTTGTGAATCAATGTAGAACGGAATTACAGCAATTTATATGTTCTTCTCATCTGGCATTAATTTATGTAGATGAATTCTTACGGGATGAAGCCCTACTAAAACTGTAATTTCTTGCAAGTTCATCAGTCAGAACGCTTTTCGTCTATCAGCACTTTATTTGTCTTCAAAGAAACATTGAAAGAGCAGTTGCAGAACTTTACAGTATGAATCATTCCTCATTGTATGGAGCACACCAGCACACAATTTGATATACTGCGCTTTATTAGTCATTATGAGATTCTGCTCGTTCTTTACGCCCTTTATAATCTATACTAATATTATGAATGCGAAACTGCGTGTGTTTGTTTGTTACGCTTTCACGCAAAACCCAATAAACTGATTTTAAAAATTCTTTCATTAATATAAAGCTACACTATAAGCGAGTAATATAGGCTGTATATAATGGTAAGCTCTGGCATTATGAAATTATAAATATTAAAAAATTATATTTATTATAGGTTTTCTGTCGCTAACAAAAGCAAGTTATTGCTAACGTTAGAAAACAAATCGTTGCCGTGGAAACGATGTTGATATATTTGCGGGAAATCGTGTTTAATGTCTATCTTTCATATAAATAAAAACGAATCTCCGAAATGTTTATAACTTCCAAAGGACTGCACCAAATTAGGTAATTCCTTTTTTTTACTACTGGTGAGCTCTGGGCTCTGGCATTATGAAATTTAGATGGCACGCAAGCTGTTTGATAACTGAATGTACCGGGAATGAATGTATAGACTGCGGGAGGGGGGAGGGAGATAATTGATGAGTGCAAGCGCTTAAGTAATTTCATCCTAATACCATGCGAGCGAAGCCGTGGGTAAAAGCTAGTAGTATATAAATAAACTTCTTTGTTGCATTCATTTAAAGAATTATTCACATTTACAAATACACAATAAGACAGTTCTTCATTGTAATGACATTTTTCAACGACTGTTGAAGCAACCCCCTAATGAATTAGAGTAACTCACTGTTTTTTTGTTCTCTATTGGGGTTCCGGGGAGTAAAACAATATGGTGCTTTTTTTAAACAGGAACACGGGCGACCCCTTACAAAAACAACAAAAAAGGCAACAACCAAACAAGAAACATATGCTAGCGGAACAAACACCACTCAATATGGCTTATAAATAATTGGTATGTTATGTTGTGGTTGAAACTTTTTAGTAAGAATAAAAGTCAACACTTTTGTTTCATTGGGTGAATCCTATCATTAGTATGTCACAAAATCACTGGAATATATAACACTGTTCGTAAATAACATTTTTCTCCGATTTGTTATTTTTGTGTTTTGGACCATAATAAATTATTTTCGCACAAATTTTTTTTTCACGATTAGAAAAGTTATTTATTTATGTATTTAAACGCCCGTAATACTTTACATATAGTGCAATACAAGTTTTTGACAAAATACAGGAAATAACATAAAATATAAGAAACAAAATAAAGTTAGCATAAAATATAAGAGTTGACACAAAGTACGTGGTAACATAGAAGAAAAGTAAAAATAGAGGTAAAGATGGTTTATGAAGTAGGAAGAGATAGTTGTTAAGTTTGAATACGTCGTTTGAAGTTTGAAAAATTTAAATTATTATCAAATACATCCAAATTGTTTAAATATTTTTTACCAAGACTGTGTAAACGCTGTATTGGAGAATGCAAACTGTAGTTGGAATGAGATGTATGTAAATGAATTGTTAATATTCGTGTAGGTACATGAAGATTTATTAATTGCAGGAGTTCACCACAATCGAATTTAGAGTTTAATAATTTTAATAAAAAGGTTAGGTCGTTTATTTTTCGTCTGTTTTCTAGAGTAGGAATATTTAAAAAATTCATTAAGAACGGGTAATTTATATGCTCTAAAGGGATATTATGTTTAAAATTTACGAAACGTAGAAATTTTCTTTGAATTATCAACATTATGAACATGAATTTTGTAGAGAGGCGACCAGACTATGGAGTTATGTTCCATTAGGCTTCTAACAAGGGATATGTATAACAGTTATTAAAGTTAGAAATATGTGATTTTTTTATAGAATCTGCATTGATATCGTAATTCTTCATGACTATTTAAAATTTTGTCTATTGTTTTCATTCATTAAAGAGTAAAGATCGAGATAGAGTTGACGGACATGTTGTGTTGAGCAATTTTGATTAAATAGGTTTCTTATATCAGTAAGGTCATATTATGAATATAATTGGACATGAATTTAAATTTTGCCAAAATTGAAAGCAACTACAAGTAGTTTTGGCGAAATGACAAAGGCCTGCAAATCTAGCAGTCTATTAGCCGAGTGAATCCCGATGAACCAATTGTGGCTCCTAAATACACGTTGCATCACGTGGATCAGCTGTAAGGATCCGGTAAATTGGTGAAACATTCCAGCTTCTAGTATCCTGTTCCCAGATAGTAAGCCAGTGTTGCAAGTTCCCAGTGTGTTCAGTGACCGTAGATGACTATGCACTGTGAACGTGAACAACAGTGAGATGTGTGCTGCACGTCGCACGGTACTGCGATAAGTGACCGCTGCGGCGCGTGTTTTTGTTGACACGTATTGGTAACAAAAGCTGCTTGCTTTGTTTCATTTCCCTATATGTTCAATGTTCATTATCTTTTGTTTGTGACCTACAACCTGGCTTGTTACACATTATCACCTCAGTTGGATCGACACTCAAAGCAAATGCTTGATGACATCTTAGTACAAAACATCATTATATGTTTGACTGAAGCGTGTAGTAATAATCATTCTGTCATATTGTATTTTACAGTTAAAATTACTTAACTTTACTGCAGCGCTCGTACTATATAAATTAATAACGTACTTTAGCCGTTCTTATGAGTTGGGTGCTAATTGAACCCGCAATCTTCCTACATGACTGGATAAGGTAGATAACTAACTGCGATGTGAAGTAAATTTTATTCAAAAGTACGTACATTTAAATAAATACATGTAAATCAGGGTAAACATACGTTTTAATCAAGTGAATCATGAGGAATGGATTCAAATGTAGCGAAGTGGGAAATAAAAAAAGAAAACATAACGGGGTGAAGATTGTCTAGGTCTTGGCGGCGAACGCATGGTGAGTGGGCAACCCTTTGAGGGAGACCTATCCTAGAACTCTCCAGCCGGATTCTCTCGACCAATCACTTTGCAATCAGAACCACCTCAGAAAGGTTATAAGGAGTGATGATAAAAAAATACAAAAAATTGGTTAAGTTAGGTTAGGGTTAACGGCTACTTTAAATTTATTTTTTTCATAGCTTTTAATGTTTTTTTAAAGAGGTGTTGTGTTGACTTGATTCTGAATTGGCATGAAACCGATAGATTCATACGTTCGTCACTCCTGGACACATTGACCCCCCCAATTCCTACCCACCCTCACACATTTTCCTCCTCTGAATTTCCTCTATTTCTTTTCCCTAAAAATACCCTCCTCACAGCATCCCCAAAGATGACATAGGCCCCGAGGGATTTTTTCTTGATTGCATCTTATGTAGAGCTAATGAGAGCTAATAAAAAAAATTCAATTCCATTCTAAACATTTGCGGTGTTTTAGTAACTTTATTATTCGTATTTAAGTTGTTTCCAGAAAGGTTTAGAGATATTGCCTTTTGGTAGTGTCTGGCTGGTCTCGGCCGTGCCCTTAACCGACAACAGCCACAGCATTCCCACCCACGCTTTGCTTTAGGACCAGCGCAGAATCTTTTATGACAATTTCTCAATCGACTACTTTTGGACACTTGAATTCTTGGGATGCCTGGCATCGTGACTCATATATGCAGAAAAAATATCTCGACTTTTTTTATTCATTAATGCCCTATATATTGGGTATTACATTAATTTTACAATTAATTACGGTATTTAATCAAATTTACCTATGTTAGGCACCAAATTTGATTGATTATTCTTATAATTATACAAAAATGAATGTCTGTAACCGAAAATTTGTAAAAAAATATGTTGTCTGTAAAGTCGGTTTACGGACGATAATTTTACGTGATAACGTCATATAATAACGATGGAGTGGCAGAGAGATAGATGCGTCACAAGCCGAACGCTTAGACCGATTGTGCCTCTCTATCGCTTGTTCGTACGCTCGGCTCAGGCGGAACGTGACAATGAGTCGTTATCACGTCAAAAATTGCAATAAGTGACACGCGAATTGTTTGAAAATCTAAATGTAGGCATCGGTAGTGAATATATTGAACGCGGGAGAGGGGAGAGAAGGCGAGGAAGGTGGAAGGGTAACGCGTAAGGGGAAGGGAACATGGGAGGGGAAGGGGAAAGGGAAAAGGAAGGGGAAAGGGAACGGGACGAATGGGAAAAGACGAGCAAGGAGAAACAATTTCTTTATTAGTGGCATTGCAACGCATGCCAGGAACTCGCTAGTGCTTTATTTAATGAATTTACAAATCTAAATAATGTATTTTTTAAGTTAGAACTGAAAAATAGAATAAAGTAACAGAAAAAAACAATATTCGAATTTGATAAAAAAAATTTAAATAAAATTTTCTGAATTTACATTTCTTATAGGTAATGCTATTTATAAAGCATTTCACAGATAAACTAATTTAAGTCAATAATAATTTCTCAGCATCTATGATATGGTTAAGCCTCTTCCTGTAGCATTCTATAGTAGGAATACGGTATTCACACGTTTAGTATTCCAATAGAAAGGCCATTAAAATAACGCCACTCAAATGAAAGAAATACTTTCATGACTTACGTCGCAAGGATATAATCATGTTTTCTATATTATGTCCGTCACTACTATTCTCCCTCCTAGATTTTCGTAGTCGGAATCTTAATGTTCAGCTTATCTGCCGCGCACTGGGAGGTTTGTTTGAATTGCAGGAAAACGGGCATTTACATCGAAAAAGGCTTTGAGGAACTGTGCAGGATTCACAGCACAGCATGAATGAATCGTCTCTTCGGCTGTGGGGCCGGTACCTAATTGTGTTCCCTTCGCGTGGCCCAGACAAGGCAACTTTGGGAGTTCAATAACGTAAGATCAGCTGGGGCCCGACACATGCGCAGGAGGTATCCCTCTCGCGATCGTTTCACTCTGAGATACCAACCAAATATTATGTAGTCCTACCAAACTAAACTCAGATAATATTGCATTAACAAATCTCATTTTATTCAGAGAGTTCTTGTGTTTTTATTTACTTTACAACAATGAATAAATTATTTTGTATTATTACTTATTCATTAATTATTTTAACACAAAACGTTGAAGTGAAGTTTTATATTAATTCTAGCTCTTTTACCCGCGGCTTCGCTCGCATGGTATTAGGGGGAAATTACTTTAGCGCTTGCACTTATCAATTATCCCTCCCTCCCACTTCCCGCATTCCACACATTCATTCTCGATACATTCATTTTTCAAACAGCTCGCGTGTCACCCACATTTCATAAAGCCAGAGCTCACCAGTAGTAAAAAAAAGAATTATGCAATTTGGTTCAGTCGTTCGGAAGCTATGCGCGTACCAACATTTCAAAGATTCATTTTTATTTATATAGATAGATAGATATTAACTATGATGCCTGAAAAAAAAAATATATATATCAACATCGTTTCCACGGCAATGATTTGTTTTCTGACGTTAGCAATAACTCGTTTTTGTTAACGACAGAAAACGTATAAAAAATATAATATATTAATATTTATAATTTCATATCGCCACAGCTTACCAATATAAACAGTTTGTAGTTCTCGCATATAATGTAGCTTTCTATTGGTGAAAGAATTTTTAAAATCTTTTTATTGGTTAATGCGTGAAAGCGTAACAAGAAAACTCGAGCAGTTTTGCATTTATAATATTAGTATAGTTTATCATACTTTGAATCGCTTTTTTATTATGCCTTGTTATGAATGAATGGTGACTACGTTTGCTCGTTGGAAATTATTTGAATATTTACGTAATGCAATTATAGTACATGTATTATGAAACATGGCTAAAATTGACTACACGGTGACATCATTCCAACTATCGCGAGTGCTGTGAATGGCGTCTTTAGTAGCAAAATGACTCTCCGCAAATAAATCGTCTTTTTTTATTTATTTTGCAACGACCATTCAACGCTTTAAAGTGTTTTCTTATATTTTTGAGACTAATAAACATTTTAGACAATTTCCATAGCTGTACTTATATGAAGAGTATTTTAATTAACATAGATAGTCCAGTGCGGATAAACATTAGATAACGTCTTATAAATCGATGAACGCCGGCTGCACGCACGAAAAAGCATGTGACGTTCCGCCTGAGCCGAGCGTGCAAGCGAGAGCGCGGAACAAGTGATAGAGAGGCACGATCGGCCTAAGCGTTCGGCTTGGGATTGTAAAATTCTATGTAAAAGTTTTCTTATGACGTCATCACGTAAAATTATAGTCCGTAAACCGACTTTACAGACAACAAATTTTTAAAAATTTTATTCCGATATTTGAGCAAAACTCTTCAAAGTAATTTTCGTGTATTTCCGCATATTTTTGGTCAGCATCAAACGGATATTTCGAAGGTTTTTGCTCTTGTTTTTCACAGGGGTGAAATATTTGTAAAACGTAATTAATTTATACAGAAATTCTACATGCAAACTATAAAATCTTAATTGAAATAACGCAATAATTTATTTTTTTATATTTTTTTACTACCGACCGGTTTCGCTTAACACAAGCATCTTCAGTCAAATCAGTTGGCAATCAGATCAAAATCAGCTTAATTTTTATACCCTGAAGATGCTTGTGTTAAGCGAAACCGGTCGGTAGTAAACAAAATTAAATAAATCGTGGTTACAAACTAAGTTATTGTGTTATTTCAATTAATATGTCAAACCACAAAGTTACTGCCTTCTACCAAAAAACAAAAAATATAAAAATTTTCTTAACTGAAATCTTAGTATAATCGAATTATGTCAATAATTAGAATGTCTATATTTACTTTTCCGCAATGACTGGCCACCTTGATGGTTTGACTGACAATATTTTTATATTAATTCAATAAAAAAATAAGCGACAATCCGCCGCACTTTCAAGGTTATTTGAAGAACTCTATGATCATCCTCTTCGAAATAAACATGACGTAAGAGACAATAATATTATAAAACGTTTCACGGATATTTGGTATGTGAGGGATGTTCGATAATAATTTATGATAATTCAATATCCACTCGTGCATTTCGTTCAAGTCTTCCTACTAAATTATACAACTTGACTTCGTAATTTCGAAGCATCTAGAAATAGGTATTTCACATTTCTCCCAAATACGTTATACTACACTTTTTAAATAAATACTAATCGTCATTTGTATGTTAATCCGCCGCTATCCGAATTTCCGTTTTTAAGCTCTTAAAAAATATATGTTATTTTTGAAGATAATATCTAGATACGCTCCACGCCGAAACGCAAATTATATGAAATTCTCTCGATTAAAAAAAATCGCAAAGTATGCTCCGAAAATTATTTAAAACAAGTCTATTTCTATTATTTTACAAGTTATATTTGCGAAAAATTCACAATGTTTCTTTAAATGATACTTAATATACGTTCCACAAGATTTTTGCTCTATTTATTAAACAAGTCATGTTTTATTAAGCTTTTTCGTAATGTTCGCTTCAATTTTATCACATAAAATATTAGCGCGCTCTGCCCAACATTCGTAATTACATATCTCTCCATCTTCTTCTTTTTCAGCCGGGAAGCGCCGCCTTAACGACAACTGGCAAGCGGCTGTTCAGAACAAGTTTATTCATTGATACGGCACTTTAGAAAATGAGAGTTTTAGAATCATGAACCCATACACAGTGCTCCGCTACCATCTGCGAGCTAGTGTATCTGACACAGCACATAGTGAGTAGATCTTGCGGTGTCCTGTGGGTGAATGGAGAATGGAGTCTGGAGTCTGACCTTATGTCATGAACGAAGATCAATTAATCCAAACTTTATTCAGAAGTGCGGGTGCGCGCGACATTGTGTGTAGGTACCAACTACCAACATCAGAGCGCACATCTCGACGTACATGTGTGTGTGTGAGTTGCGTGCCCTAGCGTGCCTGTGTGTGATGCTGGTGTCATCTGACAATGGGAGACTATGGGAACACGAGCGGGCATTTTTGGCTGCCCACACCTTCGCCCGCCCGCGGTCCGGGACTCATAAATTGTGGCACCAATCTACATAGCATTAGCCGCGGGAGGGCGACAATGGGTCTCCAATCAGGGGTGATAAAAAAATCACGCTTTCCGACCCGCACCAAAGCGCAAATACAAAGTGTCACCTAGGACGATTTAATTGTCGTTTCCCGAAACATTGATGTTCCTCTACGATTTTCACACCCGCAAATAGACCACTGCGCGTACAGTAGTGTCCGGCAGGCGAGAATCATTATTACTCTTGGGCATGCATTCCGGCACATGATTATCCCTTCAGCAGATTATGCCTACTGCTTTCCGAGGGGAATGTTTAGACCTTGTTCTGACACTGATGAAGTTAACAAATTCAAATTAAAAACTCTATACACCTATTCCACAAAGGATTTAACTCATTGTCATATAAAATTTCAAATAGATAAACAATACAGGAAAAAGGTACGTTAATAAGAACGTGTTATTAAAACATAAAAATATTAAATTAAAACAAGTAAAAATGTGAAAAGAGACGCAATTGTATAACCCATCTAAAAGTTCTTTTGACAATGTTATTAGCAAGAGGATTGGACACACGACGTCAAATCAATTATACATTATTTATACTGACTTTGCAAAGACATTCGACCGTGTAAATCACGACGTACTTTTCCGAAAGACCCATAGAATAAATAGGCTTTGACCAACCTCTAACACAGTTTCTTGTGACTTGTGACATACAGTATTTATGGATCGGAGGTCATGAGTCCAGGAAATTCCCTGCATTTTCAGGAGTACCTCACGGGTCAAACCTGGGACCTCTACTATTCTTGAAATTAATAAATGATAAGGAAACACGTCATGATTGAAACATCTCAATTTACCTAAGAGATGCAACACTGAAACTCCGTTAGATAGGTTGGGACATTCAAATTTTACATAATAAATATTATTTTAAGATATATCGATTATGACTAGAAATATTATTTGAATTCGGTTTGTAAGTACGAGTATTTATGTTGTTTGTTGCAGCTCAAAAAAGAGCGTTAAAGAGTTAAAATAATTTTATTCTTATTACTAAACAAAATTTGTACATAAACATTTACTGTTGAACAATGCCAATTATTTTATTACAAAAGTCTGTATAAAAGGAGCGGTGGTAGGTCAAAACTGGTCAAACCATTTGTTTTCCGATTCAAACGTAGTTTTAAAAGAAAATCGAAAAAAAACGTATTTTTTGTTTCGGACGACGATATGCAGAACTTGTTTCATCGTCGTTACGAAAATCAAATGGAATGGGCAATATACTATGTTCGGAAAGTAAGAGAGACGAAGCGCCTGTTAAAAGAGCTAGTTCCAAAATGTGCTAAGTAAGTACATTTTGTAAGTAGTTCATGTAACACTGGTGAAATCAACTTTCATTCAAATCTACATGGAAGGCACTACTAGTATTATTCTTTATTCTATGCCCTTTAAGTAGAAAACGTTCACTTAGGGCCGATCACAATGCGATCCCATTTCCGTAGAAGAAAGTGAGTTTTCTAAAGATTAATTTTCCCAAGAAAAGGAAAATCTCCACTCACGGAACGCAATTTCCAAATTTAAGTGCCGCCCTGAGATTTATGACGCTCTGATAAACAGGACCAACATATTTATTGCCTTATGACCAGAATGAGATAGGTACCTAAAAGTGCTTATAAATGTTGCAGTCAGCCATTTACAAATTTATTAATTTATGGTGTTAATTTAAAAGTGCTTGTCTCTTGGAAATGAATCAGGATTAACATCCCTCAAAACACCTCAGTCAAAATGCTTACAGTGTGGGTTATAATGTCATTTTGAAAATACTTACCCGAAATTATTAACAAATTGTGATACAAGAATGCCAGAAGTGTGCCTACCCAAAAGTAACTTACTTTTCGTATTTTGGAAACTGTGATCTCTCCGAAAAATTTGCTCTAAAGGTAAACCTTGGGTACAGTCATACAGAACGTTATTGTATTTATTAATTTATTGAAGTGAAAACTTCTTTAGCACCGTTGTGATTTGAAACTCGATGAAATGGAAACAAAAAAGACAAACATATACATGTATAGGACAGCCTGCGAGAGAATGAAATAGCAATAAAATATATATTTATTCATAGGTGCTCGGTTCCAATATAATACTATAAATCCACAATTCCATGCGAGCCTCCATCAATGTGGTGGTATAAAGCGCCTGACGAACTTTAGCGGCCAGACTTTCAGCGGACCAAGGGTTGAATCCTACGAAATAAAAAAAATAAAATATTTTGTAAAATCAATATCCAATCTTCAAACCACTCCACAATGAACAGGCAAAAGAAAAGAAAGCGACATCTGGCTACTCCGAAAAAGAAAACACAAATACTAATAAGATGACCAAAGTTGGTGGTAGTAGGAGATTTTCAAAAATTGTTGGGTTATTCGTGGCCCGGGAATGTTTGTCTTTCTTTAAAAAAAAAATGTGTTGGAAAAGGTGCACTTGAATTCGACGGCGAATGTAAGAAAATATCATCCGCGTCTGAATTTCACACTCTGATTTGTTTTTTTAAATACTTATCCGAAATTATTAACAAAATGTGATATCTCAACATAAATGCCATAAATACCCACCTAAAAGTAACGAACTTTTCGCATATTGGAAACTATATATAAAGCATATTTTGGTACCTCCGAAAAATACGCTTCAAGAGGTGTATACTGTGTACAGTCATACACAACATTATTGTACTTCATGTAATGTCAATTTTTGTACCCAATTACTTTATTTCTGAATATGAGCACAGCAAAAACATAATGCATGAACATAAATAATTTACAATACAATGATTTTTGTACTTTTGACATATATTCGCAGGGGTGACATCCACTTAACGTCAATAATACGTGATGTTGAATGACAACCTTCGTCCATTATTTACGCTCGGCTTTGTGAATAACCGTGCCTATTTGAACATAACTTTTTGCAGACGGGCACAATATCGTTAATTTGTACAAATTAACAGGAATGAGGATTTACCTGTTGAATTATGTTAATGCATTCCCTTTAATTAAAAGTTGTTAATCCTGTCACGTAATCTACTCTAGTTCCAGAACTAACGGTGTCAAAGGATGTGCGTTGGTCCGTTGGTGGTTAACCATATTGTGAAATAAATAATCATTTAAAAAAACGTCGTTCATGAACTAGCAATAGGTAGTTACGAATTTTAGAAAGTACTTTTTCACTGGTAAAATGCTTGACAACAAACCTCAGAAAAGCGCACCGAGAAATTTGATCTCCTCCTACTTTTATCTTGATATTATAAACTTGATACAAAATTAAAATTGTAACAACTAGAGTGACACGGGAGGGATGTAAAATAGCCAAACTAGGCGAACGCGGGAACCGGAATAATTTTGCATTATCACGCACTGGACCGGAGAGCGACTCTCAGGGATACCAGTCGGTAAAATTTAGCTTAAATAATGGTTGAAGGTTGTTCATACCTTATAGTGTTGTGAAATTGAGCCCTCGACCGGAATAACGTTGTATCCAATAAAACTATTAGGACGGGTTGTTTCAAAAAATTTGATGGATTCATCAAATATTTGAAGTTGATTTTCACTTTCTGTGTAAGTTCTATTCAAGTTCTGTGATTATTTCAGTTTTGTGAAGCAACTGTCCTATAACGATGTAATAACAGAACTTGAATAGAACTTACACAGAACGTGAAAATCAACTTCAAATATTTGATGAATCCATCAAATTTTTTGGAACAACCCGTCCTTAGTGTTGAGTTATTGATGGAATAATTTTGAACGTATTAATATGCATATTTTAAGGTAAGGATCATTTTATCTCATGTCAATTCATATTGTTTCATCACTTAGATACTTGTGTATTTCAATACATGATTGAAACTATTGGATTAGGATTAGGAATTAGTGTGGATTAGGATTTATGTATCAACCATAATCACAAGTGCGCCCCACAGTTGAATTTGGCAGCCACCTCTAGTCTGGAGCTCCAAAATACATGAAAAATACCCTGGACTCTGTGCAGAAACGGGCGGTCCATTTGATAGATTCTCCCATCTTAACAGACGGATTGCAAGCTTTAGAGCACAGGCGTCGAGTGGGAATGCTGTCCATGTTCTACCTGTATTTCAATGGAAGATGCTCCGAGGAATTAGCGTCATTGATTCCTTCGGCAGAGTACATAGTCGGGAAACACGCCAAACGCGTGCCCAACATATGTACACGGTTGACATTTGTCACATTTTGGGTCGCTTTTTCGACTCGTTCTTTTGTTCAACTGCTCGGCTATGGAACGATTTGCCGGCCTCGGTGTTTCCTCCTTCCTACAACATGGGTCTCTTCAAGACCAATTTTCTTCCTTCCTCTCCTCAAAAAGACCCTCCACACAGCATCTCAGATGACCTGTGTGGAGTTAATGTAAAAAAAATAATAACATGCGAATTGTATAAAATATATTTGTACATTATGTATTAATCTAAAAAATATATTTTTGTCGAAATACTCGGCTTTTATGGCTTAATAACTGTCCCACGCCGTTTTTAAAACTGAAACTGATTTTATTTTTAATTTAGCGGCAGGTGTTCTTTAAAATTATATATTTCAATGAAAGTGGTCCAGGATTTTTTTACCTGCGGCTTTATTACATTTCAAACAACGAAGCCGATTCGCGTGGAAAACATTATGTTAAGCTATATTACCAAATATTATACCAAAAAATGTAATAAACCGATATTTGTAAATTCTGAGGTAAGAATTTCAGGCTTTTGAGGGTAATATGTACGTGTATTAGGCAATATGTGTATTATGTTAAAAGGACGTACTCATGCACGAATTTCACATTCCGCAACCGTATGTTCCCTCCCTTTGAGAAGCGTTCCTTGAGTTTGTGCCGCAGCGCGCCCTGTGCTGTCTACATAAGCTACATACTGTACATATTACGGCCTTTAAAACGTGAAACCTTTTAGTAATTTATCTCAGGTTTGCTGTTACCCCTAATAACAAGCTCCCCGGGGAAGTGTTCGGGGTCCTCCCGGGCAGACGCACACGGCGGTTGTTTCCTCGTGACCTTTCCATCCGCTCCCTTGGACCTCCTTTTCTGTGTCGCAATAGTCAGAATTATTGACTCAACCTAATGTCCTTAAAACTCTTAATGCTCTACATTCTTGGTGAGACTGCCCTAGCTAGTCCGATCGCGAGATAAAGCGCCTCGGAGTTCCTGGTTGGTTCTCGGTGACTTCGCATCTGTGCTCCGCCCCGTGTCGGGTTTTTGTGCCTGGACTAGCAAACCGTCAATTTCTTTAAAAATAGTAATGATGTAAAGGGGGTATTTGCAATAGGCCAACATTTGCCTATAATACAACCAAAAGCAACCCAAGCTTCATCTACGCGATACGCACATGGAGATGTAGGGTCTGGGCCACGTTTCCTCGGAAAAGTCTCTCGGCGGTCCTTCAGTTCGGCAAGTTAGTCCAAAGTATGCCGGACAGCACCCGGAGCACAGATCTATATGGCTGTAGAGGGTCATGATATTCATATTATACATGCTAATTCGAAATTACACACGAATTTAATTATTTATGAAGATAGTAATTATGTGTCATTTAACCTAATTTTTCTTACCACAACTAATTTACTGTAAAGCCACTTTTTAAATGTTTATCTAACGTTGCAATCAACACCACAACATAAAATCACTTTATGTTTTCGTTCTGGACAATAAAATAAACTCACAAACTTAAGTCGAGAGGTTTTTTGTTGTAAAATGTAGGATTTCGTATAATTCGTTGCAGAATCCATTTTTCAACTTGCATTGTATTTATTATTATTTTCTGTTGTTTTGACGTGATAATGTCTTATTAATCGATGAACGCCGGCTGCATTCACGAAAAAGCATGACTCATCGTCACGTTCCGCCTGAGCCGAGCGTGCAAGCGAGAGCGCGGAACAAGCGTTCGGCCTAAGCGTTCGGCTTGTGACGCATCTATCTCCTTCCACTCTATCGTTATTATATGACGTTATCACGTTAAATTATCGTCCGTAAACCGACTCTACAGACAACCATTTTTTTCAATAAATAGAGGATAATAATAGTTTTTAGTTTTTCGTGATGAGCTACCTCCTTCTTTAGCCAACGTTTCGGACAGCGTTACAGTGTCCATCGTCAGGGCAAGGCAAAATACTCCAAAAACAAACAACGAATATAATAATAGCATTTGTAATTTTTCTTGCGCCTTTTCGTTAAATATCTTCTCAAGGCATTTGTATTACGAAGACTTCTACATTGATCAATATATAAAATGGCAATCGTTTGATAATTATAACGTTATTTTCCTTTGACTTAAATCTTTTATTGTGAAATTAAAATCAACCCACATACTGTGAGCCAAATTCATAATTTGTGAATTCAAACGTGTTTAGAATCAGCTTGTTTACAAAAGCTATTTCCACGAAAACTTGATTTTGATCAAAAACATTACTTTCAATTTCGTCTAATGGAGAATATTATAAGCGGACCGCCATTTCGTCTACAAGAAGAAACCTAATGTGAAAAATACACCACGCCGCGGCCGCCGTGATCGAATAAACATTAGCGTGAGTATTTTTTAAAAGCAACACATTCCTTTCGGATGCGAAATTTACATAAATTATGTTCATAGCAGCTTTTTATGATGCTGATTTCATTGTTTTCAAGGTCCCCCCTGTACGGCTCCAACGCTAGTCCGTTATTAATATTGAATTTGAATCGGTCGGTGAGCGTGCATACTGCACAACGTCTTTGGCTGCATTATCAAACATGGAGTTCGCCAGTCACCTCGATCGGTTCTGGAGGGCCATCGGACGTGGGAGGACTGGTAACAAATAAAGTGTTGGAAGTGCAACTGTCTATGGCTGACTCTGTAGTGTCGGCACAAGCGACGTCAGATCTGATACCGACTCATTATTATAAAAAATGGTTAAATTAACGGTGATGGTTTTAAAATGGTATTGGTGTGCAGTTTAACGTTAGCGTATGAATAAAATAACATTGTACGATGTTGTTAGTGTAAGCGTGATCGAAAGATGTTTTTTGACATGACAACGTCTTATAAATCGATGAACGCCGGCTGCATGCACCAAAAAGCACGACTCGTTGTCACGTTCCGCCTGAGCCGAGCGTACAAGCTAGAACGCACAAGAAAAATCGTTCGGCCTAAGCATTCGGCTTATGACGCACCGATCCCTCTTCCACTCCATCGTTATTATATGACGTTATCACGTAAAATTATCGTCCGTAAACCGACTTTACAGACAACCAAATTTTTTTTGTTGTCTCTTCGCAAATATGATGACAGTAAGGAACTCCGCTCATGGAGAAACTGAAAAAAAAACAATTCTCAACGCAATTGCAATCAACCTCCTTAACAAAATCGATATTTTTCTAATCTGACATGTCAAAATTTGACATTTTGAAAGTGGTAATTTAATTTTTATTTTTTTTATTTGTGGTACAAGCACCTACCTTTAAAATAAATTATGCATAGAATAAAACATTTAAAAAATTCGAGTGCAGTTTACACGCGGTAGAAGCGAAACTTTACCAAAACAATCACAACCAATACTTGAAAAGTGAGGTCATAATCAAAGCGACCAATGAGCGCAGATCTCGCGTAATATCCGTTTCATATTTCAACTAATAGGAGAGCCTTTAAAAGTGACATATTATGAAAGCGGCCGATGAGCGCAGTTGATGCGTCGTAGGTGCAGTAATCGTCATTTCCGTTTCATCCGAAATCCAAATCACAGCCGTGCTATAGAAGGTTCACTTAAAAAAATAATAAAATAAAACATAATACAGTGTAAACATTTTCACATGATTATAATTATTTAAAATTTACAATCAGGTAATATGTGAATTGATATTTTTGTGAATTATTCGATGCTAATAAAAATATCTGCTACTTCCGTATGTTAGTCACCTTAGCCTATTATTACAACAGTTACAATATTATTATAATATTGACGTTTTGTATGCACAGTACATACATGTGTGTAACTTATCTAATACCATAGACTCAAAAAAGCACTCAAAAACCACTCTAAACGAACGCGACAATGTCAACAACCCACCTCTGAAATCAATTGCAATGATGCAGGGCCGTTAGTGATGGAATTAGTGGGTTTAAAAGGAAAAATATCAACAGATAACAATCTTCTCTCAGACAACAATCTTCTCTCAGACAGCTTCTCGACGACGGCCGGCGTAGTCCAGCGGTAAGGCTTTTGACTCGCATTCCGAAGGTTGCGGGATCGAATCGAATTGCGGCACGTTTCAGAGTAAAAGATACTCTCAGTATAACCCTGGTGTAAGACCACCGTTCAGAATTGAAACGTTACTTGAAATGGCTTTAGCCGTGTTTGGTGACCAGATCTGAATAGCTAGGTACTTCCTTCTACTACCTTCGTCTTCCCCATCTCTCTCTCCTCCCCATTACCTCCAGCCTCACAACATATCCTAATTGGAGATGCCATAGTCTTACTGGCTCCTGAAGGTAGCAGTTGGGACTCTTGTGCGGTATTCATATAAAAAAAGCTTCATTAATTTTAGATTTTTCATTAAACAGAATTAATTTACATTTTCCGTAAGAATATCATGTTTATAATTTTAAATGTCTTACAAACTTGTGCCACATTTTTTTAAGAATGGAGTTTAAGAATGTTGGTAAAACTACTGCATGTTTTAATATTGTGGTATAAATGAAGACCTCAATAGATGAACTTTTAACGAAGTGTTCGAGTGATATGAACCGGGAAATAGATACATCAGCCTCTACGGTCTTGCCTCTAAGAGGTCTATTGCAACCCCCCTCTATGTTATGCGCGTTGTTTATGACAAAGAGGGAGAGGTTGCGGAAGAACTATGAGCGATGTACCTTATTTTGAATCGCTCAAAAAACAAAATTATTAAAAAAATTGGTCGTCTGTAAAGTCGGTTTACGGGCGATAATTTTACGTGATAACATCATAAGAAAACTTTTACATAGAATTTTACAGTCACAAGCCGAACGCTTAGGCCGATCGTGCTTCTCTATCGCTTGTTCCGCGCTCTCACCGAACGCTTAGGTCAATCGTGCCTCTCTATCGCTCTACCGCAATCTCACATGCACGCTCGGCTCAGGCGAATGTGACAACGAGTCATACTTTCGCGTGAGTGCTGCCGGCGTTCATCGATTTATAAAACGTTATCACGTCAAAATAACAGAAACAAACCCTCCCATAGAATCAGCTCCACGCTGTTGCCGCAATTTAATAGGCATGTAAATATATGTTTTTATATCGAAAAATTAGGTGGTTATGGTAATTCACCTTGTTGAAAGAGCAGGGACACTAATATTTATTGGTTTGGTATTCGTCATGAAACGGCCAGTTCTGAAGTGCCACCAGTAATGGGAGGTCTGGAAATGAAGCGTATTATTGTTATGTGCCTAAGTGCAACTGTCTATTATAACTGACTATGAATTTGACTGTCGGGAATTAATTTCTCCAGCAGCCACCGACTTCGTCCGTGAACTACTTAACATAAAAAAGGCGTCGAGAATTCTTGCCAAGTTTTTTTTGTTCAGTAGCCATCTGTCTCGTGAAATTACGACTGTTAAAAACCTCAATCCGAAAAGTTGTTTCCGCGATAAAAACTTGCGGAAATAAATAAAAAATCTTTTCGTTATAGTATATTTTTTATATTGCCTTTTCGTAACGTAAACATGAACACTTTGACTTTAGATACAGAGTTTAAGGGATTGGATTGGAAACGGTCTAATAAATTTTATTCACATTGTATTTTCCGCCCCATTCTGGATTGGTAGATACTGCCAGTATTGCCCTTGTAAGAGTTAAGAGTTTAAGGGCAGCTTGTAATGGCTATATTAAAGATGAATGATCATCTGAATAGCTAGGTAGGTAAAAGAGAATATCGCACAGACGTTCCAACAGCTCTTAATTGTCCGTGTTCAGCCCGTGAGTAGGTATTTTGTGAAATCGAAGAAGAGCTAGGTAAGGAGGGAGACGGGGAAGACTCGATTGGGAATTACCCGACTATTCAGATCTGGTCACTAAATAGGTACGGCTGTTGCTATTATAAGCAACGTCGCGATTTTGAATGGCGATCATTTATCAGAGCGATACTGATAGAATATAGGTACCTACCTACACCCTGATCTAAAGTAAGCGATTTGCCACTCTTTGCCGCAAGTTGTAAGAAACTTTTGTAGGCATTGAATTCATTTCATTATTTTTTTCAAAAAAATTATATATGATAAATAACAAATTATATATGATAAATAACATATTATTATATTCACGTGCCTACGTAAAAATTTTACCTAAATTATATTTTATTTAAATTTTACCTTTTAACTTATTGCGACTAGTCCTCCAAGGTTAATATTGTATGTACAATAAAGGGTGTTTCAGCACGTACCCGACAAACTGTAAACATTGATTCCTGAGCTTATTTGGTAACCTAACGTAATGGCTCCAGCTTATTTATATGAGCTGTGCATTGCTCAAAATGTCAATTCACGAAGTCAGCCCTTAGGTCAGCAGCGTATTCAGTTATCGGAACGTTGAAGGAACCAAAGCTCACACTAGACGTTCTGTGATAATTTTAGAATGATCACAGACTCGAAAGAATTTACGAATAGCTAAACTCAAAACTTATCTTTTCAGTCAATCGTATCAAATCTTTTACCTTCACACTCCGCGATATTGTCAATAACTAAATGTGTAAAAAAATGTAAATAGCTGTCGATAATTATTTTTTACTTATAGGTACGTTTGTAAATTAATCTTAACCTACTTATTATACAGAGTTTACGAAGTCACATTTAAGTCCCTTGAGGTAATTCACAAAATCGGCGCTATAAAAATTATCCAATTATCATTATTGCTCTTCGAAATTAAATTTTTTTTTAAAATTAAAATCTTAAAAATCGTCACTGGTAATCGCCCAATCCTTATCTGATCTGAATTGTTTAATTTCTACTGTTTTTTTAATGTTTTTAGGCGAAATGAAAAATTATCCGCAGACCAAAATGCCATGTACATTTTAACTTTATTAAGATGAAGCTGTACGTGAAATCCTATTTAGATACTATTTAGATTAATCTTTACGACGAATCGGTTTACATTATGAACGTCAAAAAATATGTTACGGATAAATTGAAACTTTTACTAGCTTTTCTATGAATTGGAATTACAATAAAATTATTATTTACATAACAAAAAATGATAGCGTAAACCACTAAAAAAATATTTTTGCATGACTTAATTAATAAGAAACATTTTTTTTTTAAATACCCCTTTACGGCTAAGACTATTTTTGAGGTTTTGTATGTTTTAACTTTTTTTCATTCGTTATAAAATTATGCACTAAATAAATCAAAACTGCTTTTTCGCTTACTTGCCTCCTGCAAATAAGACGCTCGATTTTAAATTTTGAAGGCATGAGAATAGAAATATTTCTAGCGTTTATATTCCTCTTAATAAACTCAGGAATTACCGGTTAAAGTTTATCGTGTATGTTCTCATAAAACTGTTGTGTTGCACGTCACTAACTTCTGCTTCGTCTTCAGTTCGAAAAATGCGACAAGATTTGATTAGGAATCCTTGAAACTCGCTTTCGAGCAGTTGTTGTCATTTAACCGCTTTTTCCACCACCGGGAAGCGAATCCTCACAGCTCCGTCTAAAAACTCGTTTGGCTCGTTTAAAGCAACACTGCTGCTGGAATTGTACGTAATTTACATTTTGAAATGTTTATCATATCAGCCTGATAAAGACGAGAGCTAAACGGTACGCGAAATTGCGTGTTTCGACGGCAATAATTAGTTACGATGCGCCGAGCACACTATCGGATGTTCCAATAATACATCTGGCAAGAATTCCACGAGAACGTAAACATTCGGTTTGTAATGAATTTCGTGAAATATTGCGTTTGGTATCTTTCTTTATTATTATTACATGTTCGCTTATCGAAGTTTATTAATAAATGGAAAGCGCTATGAAAATGATTCAGTCGGGTTGTCACCATCATAAATTAATACGTGCAATCATAGGAACCTAAATAAGTGTATTTTAATGACAAACAAATACCTTTGTGTAACACCACTATTTTACTAACAATATCAACATGTTTCGAAAACTATGTTTTCTTCGTCAGGATAATAAGTACAATAATAATTACAACAATAATAATTACACAAAGGTATTTGTTTGTCATTAAATTAATGATGACGCCACAAAGTAAATATGCCTATTTTGAAGAAATAACTAAATAAGTGTTTTTATGTATTACAAAAAACCATTTATTGTGTGAGCAATATTCATATTAAAGTTCCTAATAGACGTAATTTAAGGAGTCATAAAATATTCCATCTTAAATTATTTAACAACAATATTGCGTACTTCAATCCACTGTCTCGAATGTGTCGTCTAAACAATATCATTGAATGTGACCATATAGATATCTATGCAAACAATCTCACATATTTCAAAAAACAAATTATCAAACTCCTACCATAACACTTCGTGGAGAATAGTTATGTAGCTGCTTTATTGTCATACCCTTTCTTTCTTTCTTTTTTCTCTTTCTCTGCAGGTTATGTATTATATTTGACACTATTATGTTTTATATTTCATTTTGATTATCATTATTTCTGTTATTACTACAAGCATTTCCGTCTAGTAACAACTAAACATTGATTACTCATGCTGTGAACATTTCTAATTGGAGTGTTAATATTTACGTACATCCCAACGGCAATACTATTATTGTAATAATTGTTAATATTCTGTAAATGTTTCAAACATTAAATTACTTAGCCTAATTTTATAACGAACCGATTATTAGGTAGTGTAGGTATAGTTGTACCGCTGAATGTTCTGTGGTAACTGGTAACCTCTCTAACTGATTCGTGCGTCGTTTATGTGAAAGAGGGAGAGGTTACAGAAGACCTATCGGCAGTTGTTTACACAGTGCGCGGATGTGTTGGTTAAAAAATCCCGCGGATCTCCAGTACCGGCACCTGTGCCTTTCTCACCTACGCTCTTTAAATTTGACAACGCCGCATGACACACGTTTGTTGTCCCAGTGGCGTGTGTGTATTGAGCCGGTGTGGGTCCCAGTATGTGAGTGTGCGCGCACCCACACCGGGCCGCGGAGGTAGCCGTGTTGCAGGCACTCCTCAGGGCTGCCACCTGCTCGGGCCTGGGTAACAATACCCTTTATCTCCTAAGTCAACGAAAACCTCAATAGTTTCTTATATTCCTATAGCTTGTAATTCACCTGACCCCAAAATCCGAACCTTTATCACTTAAAATCTGGTACAACCAGTTTTACGATAAAATGGGTGGTCTTATCACCTAGAAGTGTTTTTTTTTTTTAAATATTTCAAACGATGTATTTTTATTTAGAACCTTAATGAAATGATGATGATGTTTGGATGATTTCTATAGCGCCGTTTAATTGCAAATCACCTCAAGAGCGCTTTACAAATTCGTTTATACATATATAATTATTAATTAAAGTCACCAGTTATCAATCTTAGTTATAAGGCACTTGTAATATAAACTTGTAACTTTAATTATTAATCATTGTAAAATACTTCATTGATTAATATTATTTTGTATGACATCGTTTGTTGTTAGTACGCCATACAAATAGAAAATTATTAAGAACCAAAGTAGAACAGAATTTTATCTTCACTCCACTGTTAAAAATCTGAAACATTCTTCTGTCTGTTTATCCCACTTATCTGAAATTTTCAACAGCACGAGAACAATTTTCCGTAAAATGCAAAAATATCAGTAATCGCCGTTTTAGCCATACAACATAAGATACTGACAACAAATAAAAAAGAACACACATTTTATTAGGCAAATGAATTACTTACGTTTTTGTCACATCGCTTTTTATCATTTCATGTGAAAATAATTATTAAATTATTCGATTAAATTGATTGATTTATTTTAAATTTTCAAATTGGAGTTCGAAACATTGGTTTCATAAAGGTGTACATTTAAATTTTTTCTGGTTAAGTTTTAGATTTGAATATGAATAGCGTTGTTTTTTCTTTCCAATACCATTTAAATCATACTTTCCACCATGATAGTAAGGGACACACAACGATTTCTACGAGACCTAATTGCGAACTGGGACAAATATGGTCTCCTGTGATTAAACGGTTTAAGGGCGAGCGAGTTGAGAACGCTTATTCTGATGCTCCCCAAAATCATGTAGCATAAATTAATTAATAATTAATTAGTTTACATCGTTTGTGCTTAACACAGAATTTCCATATGCTGTAAAGCTTACCTGAAATATTGATTTAATTCTAAATATTTGTTTTGTTTAGAATACCATATTAAGCCGATTAACCTTGCCTCAAGGGAAACTGCTGTACCTACTTGTCTATTGATTTTTCCGAAACATGTATGAATTCACTTGCGCCAACTTAGCAGACGCGCGCCTCTTATCTCTGAGAGCGCAGTATTCCCGTGAATTAGATTAAATAGTAACAAGTTGTGCTTCTTATCATTGGCAAGTGATGGATTTCCGATGAGTAATGTTTATTTTGATAATACGAGGAAATACATTTTTACAGTTAGTTTTTTTTCCCTTTCGAAAAAGACTTGCAAAAAATGCATAAATTTGTAAGGTTCGTCCAAATGTCATCGCGCAAACACCAAATCAAATATCTACGCCTCTTGATGATAATAATATCTGTATATTAAAGATAGGTATTTTGAATTATCTTTTGTATTTAGCACTTTTCTAAAACTATCGCCCAATGCATTAAAATGTCAAACAATATTATCTATATTGTTTACAATAATTCCGATCAAATGTTTCAAGAGCACTAAAATTTTTCAGCCGTTAGGAATTTTTTCATTATTGGCAACATGGTAACGAAATTTGTTCAATGTTGGTTTCATGGTAACGAAATTTGTTCAATGTTGACTACACGGTAGGCAGTTTTTAGTATGCATCAATTTGGATACCGCCGCCCCGGGAACCTTTAATGGATAACCAACACCTCTGCCATAGATCACCCCAAGTGGTTCGCTACGTTTGGTGATTTAGCAGGGGTGCCCGGGTTCATGGAGTGAGGTTTGTCTAAGTCTTGAAGGTGGATGACCAGGACACACTGAAACCCAGATTCCTATCCACCCCTTATACCCTTTTCCTTTCCAGAACTCTCCTTTCCTTCCTCTCCTTAAAAGAAACCCTCCACACAGCATCTCCAGAGATGACATAGGCCCTGAGGGAAATTATTTTCCTCAGGGCTTCCTGTGTGGAGCTCATGTAAAAAAAAAAAATTCAATTTGGGAGGCGGGAATGGGTACCGCCGCCCCGAAAACCTTTATTGGATAACCAACACCTCTGCCATAAGTCACCCCAAGTGGCTTGCTACGTTAGGTGATTTAGCAGGGGTGCCCGGGTTCATGGGGTAAGGTTTGTCTAGGTCTTGGAGGCGGATGACCAGGACACACCGAACCCCAGATTCCTAACCACCCCTTAAACCCTTTTCCATACCAAAACTATTCTCTCCTCCTTTTACTAAAAAAAATCCTCCATATAGCATCCCCAAAGATGACATAGGCCCCAAGGGAAATTATTTTCCATGGAGCTCATGTTAAAAAAAAAATGGTAACAAAATTTGTTTAATGTTGGTTACATGGTAACGAAATTTGTTAAAAGTTGGCTACAAGGTACCTAATGAAATTTGTTCTATGTTGGCTACATGGTAACGAAATTTGTTAAAAGTTGGCTACAAGGTACCTAATGAAATTTGTTCTATGTTGGCTACATGGTAACGAAATTTGTTCAAAGTTGGCTACAAGGTACCTAATGAAATTTGTTCTATGTTGGCTACATGGTAACGAAATTTGTTCAAAGTTGGCTACAAGGTACCTAATGAAATTTGTTATTGTTGGCTACATGGTAACAAAATTTGTTCAATGTTGGCTTCATGGTAACGAAATTTGGAAAATGATGGCTACACGGTAACGAAATTTGGAGAAATGATTTTTTATGTACATTTGCTTTATTTTATGTACTATCTATAATTCTCGAACTTTCGAATTAAAATGCCTACTAAATTTATGGATGGAATAGTCTTTTATTTAGTCATTGATAATAGTAAATACTTGTTGAACATCTATTGAATTCTTATCTGCTCTGAATTCATTGTTAGCCGAAATGAATACAAGGTCGACGTAAGCGATTTGAAGTGACTCGTCACATAATATGAGATTAGGAAGAGACGTGCAGCTGACTTAGACACGCACGGTATATGTAGAAGGGAGAAAGATCATTATTTTATATGGATATTCAGTAGCGCGCGAGGTCACCGTCAAAATCATATAAACATAATTAATGAAATCGAAAAGAGATGAAGTATAAAGCCATATCTCGGATATATATCGGAAGGCCATATCTTCCAAGAGCGAGTGGGACTAGACATGAGTATGAAAATGTTTGAAAGAAGAATTTCTTACTAAGAAAGATGTGTGCAGAGTTCCATCATTTCTGTTCATTGATTACGGTTAGTTAGTTGATGATTTTAAAGAGTGAAGGGAAAATCATTTAAAGAGCTTACTTTTGAATGTACAGACATAGACTGATAGAAGTTTCAACTGTTTCAAAATATTTTGGTAGAAATCAGTCACTTTGTTGTTTAACATAAAATTGATTGAAATAAAACAATAACTTTGTCTGTAACATTTTTTTTAATACCAACCGGTTTCGTTTAACACCAGCATCTTCAAGGTATAAAATTAAAATGATCAAAATATACATTATGTGAGCTTATATATACATGCAGAAAGAGACAAAACATAATATAAAAGAACAGTGAGAGAGTGGAATCAACATCTTATGTACATAGTGATGATAGAGAGAAAGAGACGGGTGATATCTAATGAGTTACAATATTACAGTCCACAGGTACTAAACGTCGCTTGAATAGGGGATTAGGGATAAGGTGATTAGGGATTTTTAGTAGTTTATGAAGACGCGTGTGTTAAGCAAAACCGGTCGGTATTAATAAATAAAATAAAATCGTGATTACAAATAAAGTTATTGTTTTATTTCAATTAAAGATTCAAAATAGTTTGTAACACCCACCCTCTCACCCACAGTCCCTCTCACCCTTCGTATATATTAAATAACATATATTACACCACTACTTCACCTATACTATCCTTTTTGAATGATTCTACTGTGTTTGCCAGTATATTTTATAAAAAATGTCGGTTTTCCTTATCAATTTATAAAATATAAAAATTTATAAGGAAAACCGACATTTTGTGGAAATCTACGGAATAAATAATATTGACTGTATAAATAAATACCAGAAGCATGGAATAAATTAAAACCAAACCGCAAAAACCTTTCGGATTGGTGAATCACTAATCCTGTTGATTGAAAGAGGATTAGAAAACGGATGAACAAAGGATCAATGAGATCCAATAAGTTCCTACCCACCTTTGAATAAAATTCGAAGAGATATTCAACGATATCGCTGGATCTAGTCATAGGCTTTGTCGTTATATCTTTTTCATTTCTGAGTCTCAGAATTTAAAGATATTCGGCACAACTGCCGAATTAATACTAAAAATGCGTAATGCTGATTCTTAGTGAGATAGAGTCAAAATATAATTAAAAACAAAAATCGAGTGCAGTAGAAGTGAAACCTTCCTAATAACTTAAACACAATATCAACCAATAGGAGCCTTGAAAAGTGTGTCAAAAATCAAAGCGGCCAATGCGGTAAGGTTTCATTCTATCACTAAAATCTCGCGTTGACGTCATAGACAACCGCCTGGGAAGTAGTCAAAGACGAGATTGACAAATTGGATGCAAAATCCCTTTGCACAAAACACTTAAAAATTACTTGAACAATTTATGATGAATCGATACTGTTGAAAAATAGAATAACAGGATTAGAATTTCTCAACATTGTTGATTCAATTTTTTGTGTTTTTTGGGCATTAACTGTATAACAATTTCTACACATTTTGTTCTGAAGAGTTTATTTCACATGTACGTTTGTGTTACCTAATTTTTATTGAAAGTGCTATAGAAATGAAAGTGCTGATCTATCAGCAAAACTTCTACAGTATCGTGGTGATATGAAACTCGATGAAACAAACAAAAGAGACACACGTATATTAATACATCTATAGGATTTATTCTTCTGATTTATTCTGCGAGAGAATGAGATAGACTAACCGGTCTCCCCACTCTTGTCTATTTTAGTTTTCTGAAGGTCTCACTTCTACCTGTGTGAACTGCTCACTCATTTTTTATCTGCTACCGGTTTCGACACATACTTATCATTCACTACCAATCTTAAAACTTTTAAGATTTTTAACTTTTAAAAAAAGTTTTTGAAAGTTTAAAGATTGCTAATGATTGATACGAATGTGTCAAAACCGGTAACAGAAAAATAAATATCAAGTAACAAGTGTACATGTGAAATAAAACTCTTTAAAACAAAATTATTGAATCAGTTTCATCCTTTCAACGAGCCTATTGATTTCGGTAACATAACCCCATTGTTTGGAACTAATTCGAAGTTAGCCAACCGTTGAGTGACAGTGATCTGCCTCAGTCTGTCCTCCGCCTAGTTCTAGTGAATATTCTTAGAATGAGTCGAATGCCTCAGTTCCCCGCTGCTGCAGTGGTGCGGGGTGCCTCGCATGAGCTTTGACCACAACCCGCAGCCTAGCGGTGGATTCGTCTGTACATTGTACATCGTGTACTTCTAGGCTAGCATTCAAGCGGACATATCTGTACTTATATTCTGTATAATTTGTACACTTGACAATTTACATGGTTGAGGGGTAAGGCTCTCGACTAGCAATCCAAAGATCGCAGGTCCGAATTAATTTTATTGATTTGTGTTATTTCACAATTATTATTTTACACGTTGAAAATAATAAATAAATATATTTGCGGCACGTCTTAGAGTGGAAAATACTCTTATGATCACCCTGGTAAGACAACCATTCAGAAATGAAACGTTCCTCGAAATGGCTTTAGCCGTGTTTGGTGACTAAATTTGCAGGTACTTCCCCACCTCCTTGTTTCTCATCACCATTTTCCTCTCCCCACTAGCTTCAACCTCAACATACCGCAATTAGAGATGCCATAGTCTCACTGATTCCAGACGGGAGCAGTCAGGACTCTTGCGCGGTATTCACATTAAAAAAGAACGGCTAATGGCTAACTGTTTCACAAAAATTCAAATGCAACATTGTCATCAAATTCAGCGCCATTGTTTTTGGACATTTGAAAAGACTCTTTTAGTTAAACACCGATTTTAGGTACGTTACAGACTTATATTCGACATTTAACGGCCAATTTTACTGTCAAAAAACTCAACTGCCATCAAAAAAGTGGTATTGAATAGCCGATGACAATGATGACAATGTTACATTTGAATTTCATTGAAAGAACCCGTCTCAACTGCATAAAACAGTTTTTATAATTTCATGCGAAGGTATATTTTCATAAACTTACTTTTTCGTTTCTCCAGCATATCTTCGTTTTTCTTTTTCAACTATTTATTCTCTTGGTATTTATTGAAATGTATGTATTGAAATTGATGATTCAATGCAATCTTTATCATGTAGGCTGCAGCCCGTAACTGCACTATTACCGTTCATGTAGATATCGAAGCCATGATGCGTCTTCATATCTTATGCTTTTCATTAATCCTCGAGTTTAAAACTGCTTTGAGCTAAATGTTTTGAGCTATTGGGTTTTGATCTTTGGTCTTTGGGTTTTGTAAAGAAAGCCGAAGAAAATTTTAAGTTCTTGGAGTTGCTCGGGCTTAACTCGGAGATTTTCGAAATCAGATGGAGACAGTAATGATTTTCTTGCTTTGAACGTTAAGTGTGCAAAATTTTATCACGATTTATCAACTCTGCTTTAGGAGTTGGGAAAAGGGGAGGAGGTAGGTGACGGCCGGCGTAGTCCAGCGGTAAGGCTCTTGACTCGCATTTATTTGCCACGCCGGGATCGAATCCTGGCGTTGCAAATAAATTTTATTGAATTAATTTGTGTTATTTCACAATTTATTCATTTAAAATAATATATAGTATATTTGCGTTACGTTCCAGAGTGGAAGATACTATCAGTATCCGTATCAGTATGGTGTAAGACCACCATTCAGAATTGAAACTTTGCTTGAAATGGCTTTAGCCTTGTTTGGTGATCAGATCTGAATAACCAGGTACTTCCCACCTTCCTCTTCCCCATCTCCTTCCCATCCCCTCTACCTTCAGCCTCACAACATACCCCAATTGAGGATGTCATAATCGCACTGGCTCCAGACGGGAGCATCTGGGACTCTTGTGCGGTATTCATATAAAAGGTAGTTTTTTTATGTAAACAGTGACCGTTCTCTTATTTTGATGGTTAAGTGAGCTAAATTTCATCAATTTCGAAATAAAACTGTTGATTTGAATAAAAATCAAATCCCCGCCGCCCGCCACAAAATGTATTAGATCATAGGTTCTCAACCTTATGTCGCTCACCGCCCACTTTGAGAATATTTTTTTTTCTAGCGCCTCCCCAATCTGTCGCGAATCAGAAACAGCTATTGTCACGATTATATTTACTCCCCGCATCCTAGTTTTCCTCAACGACCCTTGATTTATCTGGGTCTTCTACTGCCACCTCTGAAAATCGCAAACGCCCACAAGGGGGCGTTATCGCCCACGTCGAGAACCAATGTATTTGATGGAAGAAAATATTCCGAATAGAAAAAAGTCTCTTTATTACTACTTAGGCTTACTGAGAATTGTATTAATTTTCATTAATCGAACAGTTTTACAAAACAAAGCACTTTAAATAAAATTCATATTTAATTAATGTATTTTCAATACAATTAAAACAAACATAATTTTAACTGTCGGTACTAAATATTTTTACTTTCCTGAATATTTTTTTAAATAAATTAGCCACCTAGAATATTCATTAAAATTTGCCAGGATTGACAAAAGTTGAACACCTGAGCCCAAAATTAGTCTAAAAAAACGATATCATTATTATCAAAAAAAAATGTTATCAATGAAAAATAATATAGGTATCTACATAGATTTATTCCAACGAAAACTATTTTTTGTTATGATAACAAATTCTCACGGAGCGTGTTAGATTAGCCAGTCACTTAATCACAGATTATAAGTAAACATATGATTAATTCTTTTATCTGAAATTGAGTAATCTTCATGCTAACTTTATAGCCTTGTTTATGGAACGTCGTGACTCGCATACTTAACTGCGACAGAATATATGTATTTATGTTGTACTTACTAGTAATCGGCCATACTCCGCGTTTCACTTTAGGCGTTTCATTTACCGTAAAGTGTTTATTTATAACTTTTGAAGTTAGTACATAATTCACTGGAGATTTTGAAAAAAATAGAAAAGTAGTGTTGCGTAAGCTAAAAAATAATAAAAGTGCCAATTTCAAGGCGTCAGAATTCACTGTTTGAGAGCTTCTACCGTTTAAGAAAAAAAAGACAAAGTGTGCAATTCAAACGCGGTAGAAGTGAAACCTGCAGAAAACTAAAATAGACAAGAGTTGGGAGACTATGAAGCATTTCTTTTTTATCAATTTGAAGGATGACTTTTCCACATTTTTGTCATCGAATTCCAGTGCACCTTTTCCTATCCATTTTGTCATCTTGTTAGTATTTGTGTTTTCTTCTTCGGAGTCACCAGATGCCTCTTTCTTTAGTGTTTTTACCTGATCATTTTGGAATGGTTTGAAGATTGGATATTAATTAACAAAAATTAAAATTAAAATATTTTTTTGGATTTAATAGGATTCGATCCTAGACTAAAGGAGACTTGCGTGGGACCGTGGATTTGTCATATTATATTAGAACCTAATACCCGTGAAATAAATAAATATTTTATTGCTATCTCACTCTCTCGCAGGTTAAATCCTATAGATGTTTGTCTCTTTTTAGAATCGCTCGCTTCCTTTTCATCGAGTTTCAAATCACAACTGTGCTAAAGAAGTTTTCACTTAAAAAAAACTCATTTGTCTGAATTTTATGATGCTGATTGATGAATTTGGTGAAAATTACGAAAAATATTTACCAGGTGTCATATTATGGTTTATTACTAAATGAAACTTAAAACCATAAATTACTATAAACGTGTTGCAAAATAGTGTTTGGCTAACGCTCATTATTTGCAAAATAAATCAAATAGATAGGCCCATAAATAATGTATAGAATTTCACCATATTCTTATCCTCTTTTTTTTTAACACATGCATTCGCTATAGTTTTTTTTCCACCGCTATCGGAAAGTTTTAGCTGAGAGGTTTTATTTATCTGTAATCTTTCACGTTCTCGGGATTGTTACACCGTTTTCTCTGCAGCATGTGAACTGTGTCAGATCACGGCGACTAGAATATAGTCATAGGCAAAACACTATAGACATAGATCGAGGTAGAACAGAAAGCCAGCAGACTGTTGACTATGAGGTGGATTCCGCGAGTAATAATAAAATACATTTCTAGGGGTCGCCGTGGTTTGTTGCAGGGATCGATGACAGTTTGTTTGCGAGCATCGCGCTCAGCTTAGATAAGCTCCTTTCAACGAGTAGAAACACTAAGCGTTCCACTTTCTGTATACTGTGCGATGTATTTTATTACTGAAGATTTATTGAATAAAGTACATGTCACAAGAACTTATTTTTGAATTGTGGTGATAGAAAAGCTTTCATATAAATTAACGTAATTTTTTTTGTTTTTTTTTTTCTGGTTGGCCGATTGTCTGATTGATAGTACTAAATTATTACCACAATTAAGCCATTTGAATTTCTTAAATCGTTAAAAATATTTTTTCGTAACTTAAGCATTTTCGTAACTTTAGAATTGATTTCTTAATTTTATTAATTACGTAGGTTGGTAGGTATGGGAAAATGAACACATTTAAAATGTGCACATTTTTTTTATATTGTGTTTGATAAGTATGTTGTTATTGTGGTGACCGGACAACTCAGAATGAAACTCTCAGAAAAGTCATTAAGAGTGATGAAAAAAATGGTTAAATTATTTACGTTAGGTAAGGATTACGGGCTATTTTTAAATTATTTTTTTCATAGCTTTTAATAACTTTCAAAGAGGTGTTGAGTTGACTTTATTCTCATTTCTTTGATACCCATTTAAAACAAATTAAGTGTTTTGCAAAATTTTTTAAATACCTTCTACTTTTTTTATGGGTTTTTCTGGCGTCTAGCTTTGGTCAAAACTAAGCTTCGCTAAATTTTCCAAATATGCTGATTCTTGTCGGCTTTCACCCATTCGAGGTCAGCAGTTCACCTTGTTCACCAACATTTCTAAAGTAAATATACTTTTTTCAATCAAAATAAGCGTTTTATTAATAATTTATATGTTCAAATCACAATGCAAAAATATTTAAACCATATAGAGCGCTGCTGAAAAACAGCTGCGTTCTGGGAGAAATCCTGATGTATAGCTGAAAAGTGGCGTTTTTTCAATGTCAATGATAACTTCACAAAATGTATTAAATTGTAAAAAAACTGTTGTGTCTGAGGATAAAGTTCATTAACTTTTAGAGGTGAATCTGCATGATGGCAGGAGTAAAAGTATTAACAACTTTTTCTCCGAAATTCCAACTTTTAGGATTACTTTTTGGTTAAAATATAAATTTATCTTTTGTGCTTATACTATCGTCTAAAATTACCTCCCGAAGTTAATCCACTCTACCCCCGGACACCCTAACACTTCAATATATAGCGATGATCATATTGTATTAGGATAAAGTTTCCTAGAAGAGCTTGTCAATATTAGCAGGACGAACACCACCGCTATTTCAATAACGAGACGAGTTTAGTCCGGGCTTATGACGATTCTAGGTATGTAAATAGTAGTGGGTCGGGCTCGACAACCACCGATCGTGTATGCGAGCCTATCCAGAGGGGTATTATGGGATTATATGGTTATATTATACGGTCAAGGCGGGCGGGATTACGCAAGGACGCGAGTGTTATGTTGCCAGGTCGGGTGTAGGACCACAGACCACTGAACAGGTACACTGATAGAAGCGCGTCACGGGCGTGCCTGTTTGCCCGAAGTAAGCTGAGAGTGAAGTAAGTCCATATGCATTAAATGATAAAAATTGAAATGGCGTTAGTGAAATTATTGACCTTGGTATAATGTTTGATAGCAAACTAACCTTTGTTTGCCATATTAATAATATTATCATTAAGGATTTCTTTTCAGAGCTGCAATAATTTAGGCATATTTATTTTATAATATAATATCCTTGCCAGATGCCAACTAGAATATGACTCTACGTTATGGTCTCCATTTTACAATATTCATTCCAACGGCATTGAAAAGATTCAACATAAGCTTCTGAGGTTTATAAACTATAAGTTGCATATTCCTGTACAAAATATTGATTATAATTACCTATTTGATAAAATGTCCCTATTAAAACTTTCAGAAAGAAGAATTAACACAGATTTAATATTATTACATAAAATACTGCATTACAAAATTGACTGTCCTGATCACTTCAATTAATCAACATCCACATTCCCAAAAGATCTTGTCGACATTAACTACCTTTTTACTTTGAAAACACCAGGACACTCTCTTACCAAAATTTCCCGATCCCGAGACTTCACAATCTCGGAAATAAATATTCTGATCTAGGAGATATATTTCATTTTTTCTTCAAAATAGGCATATTTACTTTGGGGTGTCATCATTAATTTAATGAAAAACAAATACCTTTGTATAACACCACTAATTTATTAACAATATCAACATGTTTCGAAAACTATGTTTTCTTAATAAAATAGTGGTGTTATACAAAGGTATTTGTTTTTCATTAAATTAAAGATATATTTCACTTTAATTATAACCGGTATGAACATTGTTTATTGGGAAAATCTTTATAAATCTGGATACAAATAGTCGTGGATAATTTCTACAATTTTTGTTTATATTGAATATCGTTTTATGCGTGACTTCTCACCATTTTTACCAATGTAATTTATTTTATGTTATTTGCTATTGTTGTTACATTTTTTTCATTACATTATATTTTCTTTATTGTTTTAGTTTTAAATTATTTAAAAGTACTGTGGTACTTAACTTATAAACAAATAATGTAAAAGCCCATTAGGGCGTGTAATAAATAAATATTTTTTTTTTTTTCTAAATATTCAAAATGTTTCTTGATGAGATAATCAATTTTATTTGCCCATATGGGACTTGGGAGTCGATAGGTTATGGTTCATAGGTCGATAGGATTATGTTTATTGCCATCGTGAGCGTGTTCGTGTGTCCGACGTAAGCTTTTTTACTTCTGCTGAAATTGATAATTAATTTTTATTTATTTAGTGATAATATATTACAAAATAATAACCATAATATTTACAAACCATTAGTCGCAATGAGTTTATTAAAACTCTTTCGGGAAGGACAGCATCATGCAATTAAACAAAATTATCTTACACAAGAATACGAATTTAAAAGGGAGTTGAATAAAGAGTGTGTACAGATCTTAAAACAGGCTAGACAGACTTTAATTGAGAAATATTTCTATTCTATTTCTACAAGACAGTTAATTGAGGAATATTTCATAAATGCATTTAGAAAGACATACAAAAGTTAGAGAGTTCCAAAGAAAGATTGTGTCACTGGTTAATGAAGCTGCTGAGAAAATATACTTTATAGCAGGGGTGTCCAATCTTAATGGGATAAAAACTTCTGATGGGAAACAAAATCCGAGCTTAGGTGGGCCAATCGCGAAGGAGTGGGGAGTAAAAAGTAAGTAATTTTTACCGGTAATTGGGTGGTCAAAAATGCTGTTACTGTGAAACCACATAAAATCACTTCACTCTCATTCGATCTGGTTACGAAAATAAATTCCTAGTGTGGCCATGTGCCTGGTACTTTTCAAACAATAAATCAAGATCCTCATCGAGAGTCCGAGGTCTAGTAAGAAGAAATTAATTTCACAAAATTAATTTAAAAGTCTTAAATACACGAAAAGGATCTTTTCTTTTTTTTTAAGTGAAAAGTTTTTTAGCACCGTTGTGATTTGAAATACGATGAAACGAAAAAGCGACACTAAAAAGAGAGGAACACATACATCTGCGAGAGAATGAGATAGACTAATCGGTCTTCTCTTTTTGCAGTGCTTCGTAACCTCCACATTCTTGTCTACTTTAGTTATATGAAGGGTTCACTTTTACCGCGTGTGAAATGCGCACATTTTTTTATGAATACCAAAATCCAAAATATAGAAAACGAGAAAATTCATTTTGGGCTTCCGAAAATTCTACAATTCAGGCAGCATGCGACCAGCGGGCCAAAGGTTGGGCTAGCCTGCTTTAGAGAATTTGTCAATGTTTTATGTTTGTTGCTGGTAGTTTTAGGTAATGGGTTGTGTTGCGTATAATATGATGTATTGTAAGAAGATATTTACAAATTTAGTCGTATGAATATATATAACGCTAAGTATACATATTTCATTTTGTGGTCGTGTTTTGTGCTAGGGAAGTCGGGAATAGAAGGCTGATTTAGTGTTGGTGTGTGAAGAGTGCAGAATTATTTATGGAATTAATGTTATCTAAAATCATAAAAACGTCTGTCTGGGGTCTATAATTCAAAATGTCTTTTCTATATCTCCTGGTAAGATGATGGTTACTTAAAACAGGTTTATACTTTGTTTGCATTATTTTGGGAGTTGTTAATAAATTTAAGCAAAAAAAGTTTTAAATGATTAAAAAAAATCATTGAAGAAGAAGATAACACTTATAATCTAAATGAAAATATGAAAGAAAACAAGACACAGAAAAACAGAAAAAAACAATGGTCGCAACTGGGACCATTGTTTTTTTCTGTTTTTCTGTGTCTTGTTTTCTTTCATATTTTCATTTAGATTATAAGTGTTATCTTCTTCTTCAATGATATATTACGTTGACGGGAATAACCTTCAAAAGTTATAAAAAGAGAGTTTTTCTCATAAAAAATTGATTAAAAAAAAGATCGCAAAGTGCCGAAAGTATATCTAATTAAAATATGAGTAGACCATATTTGTAGGCATTTTCTGTTCAGTGGTACGAACCTATCCGCCGAGGTGTTCGGAGTTTCGGAGACCAGCTCGGCGCAGGTGTCTCGTTAGAAAGGGCTGAACGTTGAACCAACCTTCTCGGTTTCTTGAGTCTTCTCTACTCATTCGGGGGAAGTACTTATGGGTTGCAAACCGAGAACCAGAATACTTAATTAATAATATAATTAATTAATTAGTAATATAACATAAATTCCTTTAGTATTAGTTTTTAAGTGACTTCACAGTGGCAGTTACTTTTCGCCCTGGTGAAGGACCACCAATCAGAATCGAAACCTTGAATTAGTTTTAGGCGTGTTTTGTGACCAGATCCGAATAGCCAAATATTTCCCAATTTTTCTCTTTCTCACCTCTATTTTTTCTCTACTCGCTTCAGACTCGTAACATACCCCAACTGGGGTGCCATAGTCCCACTATATCCAAAAAGAAGGGGTTGAGCCCTTAAAAAAATGTGTCCATCATTGTAATAATAACCTTTTCTAATATTGTACCAAAAGTTATCCAGATACCCGTAATAGGAGTGAGGTTTGTCCGGGTCTTGGCGGCAGTTTCGCCTGCCGGCCTACCTGCACGGCGGGCCGGATCGGGAGAGATTGGTTGAGGGAGACCTTTTGATCTCTTCAGCGGAACAACGCCTTCCAGTGGAAGGGATGGAGTCAAACCTCCACCTGCTCATTCCTCATACCTTTTTCCTGCCTAGAACTTTCTCTCTTTCCTTTCCTAAAAACCCTTCACACAGCATCCCCAAAGATGACTTAGGCTCTGAGAGGGATTATTTTCCTGGAGACCTCTTGTGTGGATCAATAGTATTTGAGCGAAATGCTTTCATCGTTAAGCCAATCTATGGGTACGAACAGAATCAAAACGGGTTTCGGCTTTATGATTAGTCGGCGCATGGGCGGCCGACTGGCGCAGGCGTGCCGACAAGAATGTTTGTATGTCAACGTATCAGACCGAACACAGTGAAGGCAGGTTCAGATTTGTGTCCGCGCGAGGCGGTGCCGATAAGCTTTACCGGAATGAATTCTTAATTCCTGCTCGCCGGTAACGCCGGTCAGTAAAACTTATTCATTCTGGTATATTTAAAAAATATTTCTTCGTCCGCCTTTAGTTCGCTAAACAAGTGATGATTTTCACCAGGACTTTTTCTACTACGATTAATTGGATGAATAACAATTGTTTTATTCCTTAATTTCATAAAAGGATTCTCCTAGAGTAAAAATCGTCGTGTAACGAACTCGACATTTCGTAAAAACTGACAGCTACTGTCAGGATACCGCGCAGGTAGCACAGGTTTTATCCGCGCTCTGTTTGTCCACACCTCAGCGTCAACTGCCGCCGGTGGAACCGGGCACTGAGCGCCGTTAATCTGAAAACCGAAACCAGCTTTGTTTTTGTTCGTACCCTATGGCATTACGCCTAAAATGGTAAAAAGAGCTTGCATGTCAACGGTGGTGCTTTTTATCAGTTTGTAGACATGAATTTTATATTTCCGTCTGTGATTTAATGCATGCTTTATAAAAACAACGAAGGCAAGCTTTACCGTCCACAAAAAATCTACCTTTATGATTTCGGTGTCCTATTAATGAAATAAAAAAATCTTAATACCCAGATCTGGCAGCATCCATTTTATTAAGTGATATCCACGTTAATGTATTTTAGAGCTGCGTGGGAATCGCACCCATCGACTTAAAGTTAAGTGAATCGACCACTATGCTAATCCTCGCGCTTGGATTCTACGAAATAATTATTTTCTTAATCGACATTGCGATTATATCCGTCGCCAGTATTTACAAAAAAATCATGGAAAAAATTGTTATTAGAATGATAATTATTTTTCTAAACACCAATCGAATACAACGTGTTTAAAAAAATCGAGTGCATTCACACGCGGTAGAAGCGAAACTTCACGAAAAAAATCTCAACCAATAGGAGCCTTGAAAAGTGAGATCATAATCAAAGCGGTCAATGAGCGCAGTTTGACGCTTCGTAGGTACGGTAATGCGTCATTTTCGTTTCGTATCTCAACCAGTAGGAGCCGTGAAAAAATGGGTCATAATCAAAGCGGCCAATGAGCGCGGTTTAACGCTTCGTAGGTACTGTAATGCATCATTTCCGTTTCATCCGAATTTCAAAACACAACGGGGCTTAAGAAGTTTCACTTCAAAAAATGATTAAATTTTTTGCTTTTCTGGCAATCGATGATTTTATTCCACCAAGTTTGCCTCACATCTTATTTTGTGCAGTCAACCACGTACCGCTGATAAATCCATGGAGACCTCTCCCTCTTTCTCACGAACTCCGCATGTAACAGAAAGTGACGTTGAACGAAGCTCTCAGTGGCAGCACTAATATACATTCTCCCTTGAAAATGAATTATCTTCCATAGAAGGCTAGGTTGTGTTAGATGAATTATAAGATTATACCTTGGGGACGGGATTCATCGGTAGCGTGGGATAAATCCTAATGCTGCTACCTACCTGTCTACAGAACCAATGATAAATTTTGTAAAAGGACTCATTCACATGTACCTAATTCGTGTGCACCTACGTCGGTATCGAGATACAACGCAATGGGCAAATCAAATGGCGTAGAAATATTAATAATTATGACTGCAAATAGGTAATGTACATCATGTTAAAAGTTTTCATGGTTGAGTTTTATTTGGTTTGTGATTGTGCCTCTTCGCATATATCCATTATGTTCATCATGATATCTGTTGTGTTTAGTTTGTATGTTCACCGGTCTCAAGCTATTTTAAATACTGATGTCTTATAATCCCACCTTTCAAACACATACATCTATAGGATTTAGCCTGCGAGAGAGTGATATAGACTAATCGGTGTCCTCTTTGTGCGGCGCTTCGTAGAATAAAATGTAAAATAATTCAAATTTTTATAAGAACCACTCTCTTTTTATTATTTTTGAAGGTTATTCCCTTCAATGTCATATATCATTGAAGAAGAACATAACAAAGTAATAATCTAAATGAAAATATGAAAGAGAATAAGACACAGAAAAACAGAAAAAAATATAATGGTCTCAACTGGGACCCGAACCCAAAACCTCTCGTCTAACGGGACGTGCGTGTTTACCAATTCAAAAAATTGTTGAAGATAATATTGTTAATTCTAAAATTTTAAATTTGAGATTGACAAATACGACGCGATGATTTGGGAGAAGGTGGTAACGGCGGAATAGGTAAAGGGGTTCCCTTTTATCTTTTCCAATTTTTCTGTGTCTTGTTCTCTTTCATATTTTCGTTTAGATTGTTATTGTTATCTTCTTCAATGATGTAAAATAATTTTTAAACTTGTTAACAATATTATAATAAATAAACCCTACAGTATCCTACTCTTGTTATTCTGCATTCTTCTCATTCTCTCAAAGTTCAGTTTTCTGAAGGTTTCACTTCTACCGCGTGTGAACTGCACACATGATTTTTTTATTAACTTTTAAGTACTAAGTTAATTATTGTTGTTTAATACAGGCACCTACGTGTAACTCTTTAAACTCCAATGTGTAAGTTTTGGGCATCATGCGTGTTTTGTGTAGGCACAATAAAAAATATAAAATAAAATTAATAAATAAAATTATAATTACCAAAATATAAAATAATTACCATAATAATAAATATAAAATCACCACAGAATTCAACAGACCTTTCAACAAAGAATTTAAAAAAAAAAAGCTTTTCTCGGTTCTTAGTGCTATTGTACGGTTGTATATGTATATACCTACCCACATATTATATATTCATTATATATACATATTATTAAAACTTTGCCAGTTGATTTGGGCTCAGGTGAATTAAAAATGTCTAACTTATAATTGAACCGGGATATAAATACCCGAAGTCACAATAAAGTTGCCAAGAAAAATGTAATTTTATGATGTTTATTTCGAGGAAAGCGCTTGTGCAACGATTATTGTGTTTTTGTGTGGAGGCAAATTTAATTATGTTACAATGAAATCTCTCTTGTTTTCTGTTCAGAATTGAAACCCATTATAAAATATTAATATAACTTTTAAATCACTGGAAAAAAGTATAAAAGTTTTTTAATTACATTCTTAACACAACCTTTCTTTCACTTTTTACTCACAATGTACTTTAAACTAGACTAACTGTTTTTATTTGCGAATTTTAAAGCAAAAATTTGCTACATTACTAATCCTTAGTGCGAAAATATGGAGGATAAACAAGTGTTATGTTTAAAGATTACCACATTTTCATTTTGTATGTGCGTGGGTACTACTAATCGCGTTTATTATAAAAAATTCTGATCTTACATTGTATGCGTATTTTATCATGGATTTCAGGATTCAAAATCGCTACATGTATGTACTTACATATTTGTAGGTATATCAATTAGGCTATATAATTATCAAGTTTGTTTAAAACGATTCTGCTTACAGTATTTGAGTACAAACAAGATTTTTTTCAAGTACCGTTCTGTTGGATGCGTATTTCCAAATTTTAAAAATTAGAATATTTTCTAAAAAGTTATTTTCTTTGTTTGCAGGTATGGCCTCCCTCTGTTTACACATTCACACACATACATAAACAAACTCGATAAAGGGTCGGCTAATGTGGTAAGTATGTAATTTTATTTCATAAAAATGATTGTCCATTTTTATCCATTGAATGCATTGCGACTCATAAATGTACAAAGCGATATTTTGCCGTATATTAACTGCTGGTAATCACTGTAATTCTGTGACCGATATATTATCTGCATTTGTAAAAGTCTCCTTTGCGAATTGTACTAATGTTTATTTATTGCGAAATGATATATTGCGTTTGTGTCGACAGGAAATCTAAGTGCATAGTACCTACATATGTATATATATATATATATATATTGAATGGTGAACATGTGTTTGTTTTGTTTCCAGAGTATCAAAGTAATCTACAATAATAATATGTTTTATGACAAATGGAAAAATGAAATTCTTTTTTAGGTATTATCAAATTTTGTAGTGTTTTTAACTGTTATATTGAATGCAAATGTAAGTTTTGTTTAGAATTAAGATATTGATATTTTTGTTTTGTTCAGTGGGATACGGGATATTCATAATATGGCTTCTTCATTTTTGCGAATTTTTAAAAGGAATTGGAACATGGAAACATGGAGTTCGGAAAGTAACTTCCTATTCAGTTCTGATCATAAAACATCATTATTTCATACAACGTTTCTATTCTAATTAGTGATCTCTTTCTAATATGTTTAGAAACTAGACCAAAGGTTTACAGAATTACGTAGGTGAATTTCGATATCTAAAAAAAAAATAGCGGACCAGCGAATTTTATTTTCGGTTTTTATGGAAAATTTTCGTAGTTCATAAGAAAAATAAATAAAAGGGGGCCTTTTATAAAAAAATCCTTACGTGATGCCACAGAGACTGGATTTTTAAACAGTTTAAGACTTGGTGCATGAAAACCGGATGTATAATTTTTTCGTCTAATACAACATCAATAAAGCCATTTTTTTTAAATATAAGTGCCCTAACACACCCAATAGTAACGAGCCGCTACTGGTTGTCATCCAGGTTGAGAAATTTCTTTAAAACATATGATGAGAGCATTTTCAACAAACGCATCTTTAAGAAAATGAAAAAAAAAAAAATTTTTTTTTTTACAATTCCATTGTTTGAAGTAAAAATTGCTAGTGAAATTTTGATCTCCGGCGACTTTTTCTTATTTTTTTTCCTTCAAAACCAAAAAATATTCTTTTGAATTGGAACTCGGTTACTCGGCCGAACAATCGAATAATCCTTCACTCTGACCCCACCTGTCTAATACTTGCAATTTTTTTTAAATGTTATAAGCTGAAATAAAAAAAAAAACATCAAAAATGTCACCGGAAACCAAAATTTGGTTTTAATTTTTTTTCTTCCAATCAATGTCAGAAATTACTAAATGAAGTAAGTCAAGCCTTAAAACCTTGTATGTATTTTATTTTTTATCGGGTAATAATCCATTCATGGTACAAGATCTCTCATGCAAACATTCTTAACATTTGGGAAGAAAGGCGTACAAAAAACTTTTAAGGTTTTTTGAACCAATTAAACACAACATTTGTTTAGAAATTTGTTAATTTCTCTTATCATGCTATGCTGTGCTAAAACATCTGTTCTGCCGAGCGTTACCTTGAACAAGTCGTGGCGACGACAATGGCTGAAGTTTTCAGGCACGTATAAGATAAGCCATAGCATTCCAAGAGGAATGGGCTATCAATAAAGTTATGCAGTCCATTAAAACTAAGTATTGTAATACTTGCGTAACGTCAGGTTTCTAGGCTAAATCTGTTCGTTGCCTCAAGAAAGTCCAATTATGGAACACGTACCTTGGATAAGTCCGTTCGTCCACTTAAGCCGCCGCTACCCGAATTTCTACCGATTTCTTGCATATCTCCCTTGAACATTTGAAGTTTTTAAGCTCTTAAAAAAATATATGTTATTTTTTAAGATAATATCTATACATTTTCTATGCCGAAACGCAAATTATATGAAATTCCCTTGATAGAAAAAAATCGGAAAGTATGCCCGAAATTTTTTTATTTACACGTCTGCCTCTATTATTTAACAAGTTATATGCATGAAAAAATTCACAATGTTTTTTTTATGTTGTTTTAGACAACTCCCACGAGGTTTTTGCTCTATTCTAAACGAGTCGTGTTTTATTAAACATTTTCCCAATTTTTGCTTCAATTTTATCGTTTTAAATATTAACGCGCTCTCTCCAATATTCGTAATCACATATCTCTCCATCTTATATTTTTTGAGCCGGGATACGGCGCTTTAAAGACGTAACAAAGATTTTTTCCGGATCTGTACCAGTATTTTTATCTATAAATTTAGTTAGGCGCGGAGTCCATACACCACTAGCATAATCCAGATAACTTCTTATAATGTTGCCTATAACACAATTGACCAATTACTCCATCACTTTGACAATAGCCAACTTTTTTTTAAAAGTTCTCATTTGGATATTCTGTGAAGTCTCCTTGTTCAACAAACTGACTCCTTATGTCTTCTTCCAAACTAGTTATTATCACTATACATTAATCGGTGTTTCTTCACCAGTTTACATTTCCCACAGCTATTGGTAACTTTCCAGACGTATCCTGAGGTGTTAATGTTTCTAACAGCTTTCTCAGATATTCTATCCATATTGGGTATTCTATCCATATTGGACTGACCGCATCTATTATTACAATTCGGAAAGAAAAGCGGTAATAATTATTTTTTAAAATCAATGTTTTTCGTCGACGATAGCAATCTTTTTTATTTTATCTCTGAAAGTATTTAGTTTTGTATTAGAACTGCCTCTGTTTGTATATATATTTTTCTTTTGAATTGTATGTACATATTCCGCTCATAGCATTACTTGTTCTTCTTGTCAGAGTTCAAGTAGGAGCTTAGTTTAGTATATCAGCATGTAGAATTTGTTCGGCGTCTCGGCCGCCTCGGGTAGTCCTTTGAGATAATGTTGATGTTAAAGTCGCATCCAAATAAACCGATGAACGCCAAAGCAGTTCTTCAACAAATGTTGCAGTCAAAGATAAATATTTAACGTTGTTTATTTTGTGCAATGCAGAGACCGAACTTCTTTGAAGTTTAAAATAATATTTTCAAAGAGAACCAACGCTGTGACCGCTCATTAAATTTTGGTTTGTTAATTTACTTATGCTCAAGTAGGTAGTTGGTACTTCAATAGGTAAGTATGAAACGATATATGTATGTGCGAATGAAGTGAGAAATATACGCCGAGATAGTGTGGCGGTCTATCGCCAGCAATTTTTGTTGGAAATTTGATGGATAGTGATATCAAAATATATAATTGGCAAAAATAACATACACAACGTTTAATTTTAATTATGAGGCGAAACGCAAATTAAGAGAATTTTAAGGATTTTACACTGTGTTGACTTTTTGACGACATACTTTAAAAAAACGAGGTTTGCTAATCAAAATACTTTCCCTCAGAGCTATTTACTTAATGATAATGAATATTGGCTTGAGAGGAAATAATAATTGAGTATATGCCCGCATGGTGTCCATATTCTCAATTATTATTGATATACTAAGTGAAATACAGCCTACAATGAGAAATTACTCCCTCTACCGTGGAATAGACGTCTTTATAATTACTTTAACGATTCACAGTTACGGTACCGTGACGGCGAAAAACGGCAATAAACATACATCCTTATCGTTATAATGCTGCAGCCCTTTCTTACACTTTAAGAAAGATGAAACACAAAATGCGTGTGACTGTTTGTTTCCTCCAAAGTAGGTACTACTTTTTCCTTTGGAGGAAACAGATATATTTTATACATTTCTTCATTTCGTTTGAGAGAGATGTATGATAATGATTATATTTTTTTTTAGGGGTGAGAGGGGGGGGGGTGCGGACAAACGACAAACGTTCCCGTTACAACACGACAAATATTCCATACTTTCAAAATTGTTATTTTCAAATTGCTTGTTTTCAAGCTAACGCATTTATTCCCACAGAAATCGTTATTACTCCGTTTCTATTCTATTTACAACCGTAAAAAAGCAAGGAAAATATCTCTATAAAACACGCTCCACATTTCTATTCAAAGTTTTCCATAGAAATAGATTAAAAATACTTATTTTGTAGAAACAGTTTTCACCCGCCAAATCGCATACGCCTGTTAATTTTTTTATTAAATATTTTTGTATGAAATGGCAAAAAATTGAGGTTACGAAATTGTTTATTGTACATTTACACAATAGAATAATGTTTTTTACATAATCCGTTATTTTAGTACCGTTTTCACATAAATACATCACGTGAGTAATTTATAAAAAAAATATGTTTGCATTCTTAATTTTAATATTTACAAATGTTAATATTTATTTATAATAATACAATTTGAAAGCTTATTTCATAACCTTTCAAAAACAGTTTTTAGCAGGTATTCGGCTATGTTCAGAGATATTTCATTTATTGAGTTTTAATAACATAGCGGAAATAACACAATTTTTTTATAAATCTGAAGTTCGTGACCAAAAACTTGCAAAAATACGATAGACCAGTGTGGTTAATACGCCCTTGCGGTTACTCGAAAAGTTTGCTCCTGTAAAGGTTTTGATCCTCTGCGCGGTTGAATAGAGCACACATTATATTATTAAGGCGGAATTTACGAAAACCGAAATAATATTTCGAGGCGGGGAGGAATGAAGTAAAATCAAACGGGGAACACGCTACACGCTTGGAGAACATACTACGAAACAAAGCAGCGAACAAATCCATTAGACTAGATGGTACCCTTGAGTAAGGTTTGAACATGAATCGCTTAATAATGGGCATCTTTCAAATTATGTTTATTAAGTTGTATGTGCATGTTTTATGTTAATTTTGTGGTAAAGTTCATGATTTTATGATTGCTATCAGATTTCGATGAAATATTTGATAAATTATTCGACACAATCAACTGCACTGCAAGACGGTAGGCAGTAGCTTATGACTCGTAACCGACATATTCTTCATTGACAGATGTCAAAACAATACGGTATTCAATTACGCATCATTTTTATAATATATGATCATTATTATGTCTGAATATATTGGCATGATAAATAAAATATCGGTCATTTTCAATATTTATTATTATTTACAAAAAGTTAAAAAAAAAAAAAAAGACAGACATTCCCGGGCTACGAAACTGCGTGCATACAAGGATATTAGAGCAAATTCTTCTCAAAATAACTTTTCAAGTTTCATTTGTAAATGTCATATTTGGGATGTTTTGGATCACGGAAGAAAGTGGGTTAGAAGATTTATGGAAAACTGTGTACGGAGGTCCCACAGTGATACACGTGCTAAAAGGACTCGCTTATGCAAGAGCTGTAAGAGCCTATGTTCTTACAGGTGCTGCAATCGTCAAAATAATTTGAAATGACTCCATGATACACTTTTTCCTCGTGAAATAAAAGAAACATTGTGAACAGCGTTAAAGTGTTGAAGTGTTGAAGCGTTTTTTATATCGTTAATCAATTAAAAAGTACTCAGTGTTTCAATTTAAAACTATAAATACCTACCTAAGCTCAAATCGGTCATCTGCAAGCACAGTGTGCTAGGCCCGACCGCCAAGCACGCCTTGCCGCCCTGCTATTGAGTCGGATTTTGACCAGTATTAAGGATAAAAGTAAGCAGTTATATATCGTTTTAAAGCTTATTAAATTTGGCAAATAGATTATTTGAAACATTTTTGCTTGGTCCCTCATATAAAAAAAAATCATCTTTAAATCAAAATTTTACGAAAAGAATTTTTTTTTTGCGACAATGTCATTATTATTTGCCAAACCGTAGTAGATAACAAAAAAAATTCAAAAACTTATTTTTAGACAGCTTTCTAAGAAGTGTAACAGTGTAATTTTTTTCAGATGTATATTAAAGTTTAAGAGATATAATGGATTTTGTAGAACTCTAAAATTGCAAAGTTTGGCAGGGGACAGGGGGGGAAGCAAGCGGGGGAGGGGAGTTTTTGGAAAATACTCCTTGTAAGAAGTACTATCCACCTGCAAAAATTCAGCTTTCAGCTCCACCCCTCGAATTGGACCGAATCTGCCAAAAAACTAGGAAGTTACAAAAATATCCAAGCAATTCCACCTAAAAATCTAACAGAAACTTTAAAAATCTACTACCAAAACATCCGCGGACTACAATCAAATCTCGATGGCCTACGAGCAGCTCTATCTTCTCATCATCATGACATTATTATACTTGAGACGTTAAATTAACGACTTAACATTTTTATTCAAAATATTTAACTCTAATTTTGACTGTTTTGAACTCCTGCAACTCTTTAACTTACGAACACCCACAGTAACAACACGAAAAAATACAATATTCTACAGCAGCACTCATAAGCGTAACTACATTGCCCACTCTCCGGTACAACGACTTCACAAATAGCTGTATTCTTCTGTTTTTGTTTCTGTGTTTGTATGACTTTTATCTATTTTATCTTGTAATTTTATTTTTATTATTTTCTATGTTTCAAAGTATCTGTCAAATTAAAATTACACCACAAATCATGTAAAAGTAATCTGGGCGTTAAATAAATAAATAAAATAAATGTCCTTTCAAATGCAAAACACGGCTTAAAACCCCAAAAACAAATATCGAAAATATATTCCATAGTTTACATTAAAAACCTGCGGCAGCAATGTGAACTAACATGTTTCAATATGAAATAGCATAATTTGTTTGTTATTCAAACAAGATAGTTTTGATAATTGCTGCAAGGTTCGCTAGATTCATACTGGGAGATTTATGGTGAGGATCGTTTCGTGTTTTTATGAAACTTTTTCCCTGCTTTTCTCAATAATAATCTCGTTCAATTAATAAAATACTAATAATATCTATCCATACCTAATAAACAAGAAGTTTCACTTCTGTCGCGCGTGGACTCCACGTACGCGCTTTTTTTTATTTTTTTCAGTTTCAACAATTTTTTCGTTAATCTTATATTTAATTTTTAGGAGTGTGTCGATTTCTTTTTGTTGGTTTGCAACCTATTTTACAATTTTGTTACTTCTATTATAACTTTGTAACTCATTTTATTTTAACATAATTTATAAGATATACCATTATTACAATTAAAAAACTGTATAATTAGAAATTTAATTAAAAGCTCAGTAATGCGTAAATAAATACATAAACAAAACTAGGAATATGATTCTGGTGAAGGCGCACCCTAAGACATTATACGCCGCTGGTTTCTATACCCAATGTTATAGACGTGGCCGGTCGGCCGCTATTAGTAAAAAAGTCAACCTGGTTCTGAAACAATACACAATAACATAACGACGTTCCTTTAGTTTGACCTCTTTTCTGATGTGCCAACACATTTACGTATTTATTTTTGAAAACATTTGACGTCCTCTCACTCTGAAATCATCTCGTATACTGACTAGAAAAAACTCATGTCGCGGTTTTTATAATACCGTGATGCGAGTGACAATATCGTTATATTGAAAAACAGTTTTAATTTATTTACGCATTGTTTTAATGCTTTTTAAAATAATTTTATTCAACAGACATTTAGAAAACATTGATGTGATGATAATGTATATTTTTATAATTCTCCTGTATTTGGAATTAAATGATGCAATTGAACTTTAAGCTATTTTTAGAGGTTGTGTAAATATTTTTTTACGCATTTGTTTTAAAGATTTTAACATATTTTATTTTTCCTCCATTTAGAAGAATAATTTTTTTGTTCAAAACATAATATTATTTTCTAATAAACAGTATAGAAATCTTCTAAAAACTGCATCAAAAACCGCGTTTTTGCTGCGTTTGCGGTAATATACCCTTAACCATGCTTTCATAAAACAGAATACAACAGCAGTCTCTGTATCATATTACAGTGTACATTCTGGAAATTATTAAAGTAAATTGTAGTGAGTTTTCGCAAAGCTTAAAATGAAATTTTAACATAGTTTGAATATGAGATGGTTAGAACAGTAAGTATTTATCAATTACGTCAGCAAACTCAATTACATCCCGCGGGGATCGTGTACTTAGATTCTGTTCTCAGTAAACAGTAGATAGTAAACTGAAATAGTATCTATCTTGTACTAGGCGGCGTGCAGCGCCTCAAGACGGCATCGGGATTGATTGACATTACCTTTACCTAAGGACATTATTATCATTAAATCTAAACCTCTTGGGAACTCAATGAAAACCTCTTATGAACATGGAAATCGTTGCAAAATGGCTCAGCTATTCTGGATAAAGATAAACCACTATTTAAACTCGTGAAATGGGGTTGAGAATTTTAATTTCTGTCACTTTAATTGCTTGTACATGTTAGTAATTACTAAGAATATTTTTACAAATTACTAATAATATTTTTTATTTGGGAGGCGATTATGGGTGCCACCGCCCTGAGAATCATTTATTGGATAACCAATACCAAGTGGTTCCCTACGTTTAGTAATTTAGCAGGGTGCTCGGGTTCATGGGGTCAGGTTTGTCTATTTTTTTGCGGCGAATGCGTTCGCGTAACTACTGAGTGGCGGGCCGGATCGGGAGAGACAAGCTGAGGGAGACCTAACCTAGATCTCTCTCGTCAGATTGTCTCGACCTTGCATCGCAGTGGGAGGGATGGATTCATACATGCGTCAATCCTGGACACATTAACCTTCAGATTCCTACCCATCCCTCATACCTTTTTCCTTCCCACAATTTCATCTCCTTCCTTTCTCTTAAAAGACCGTCCACATAGCGTCCCCAAAGATGATATAGGCCTTTAGGGATATTTTCCCTTAAGTCCCCCGTGTAGGAGCTAATGTAAAAAAATGTGTACACTTTACACGCCGTAGAAGTGAAACCTTCAGAAAACTAAACTTCGAGAGAATGAGACGAATGCAGAGTATCAGGAGCAAGATAATTATTATTACCAAGTACAAAAATTATTTTACATTTCATTCCACGAACAAAAGAAGAGGCCGGTAGGCTACGAAGCACCCCACAAATTGGACACCGATTAGTCTATCTCATTCTCTCGCAGGCTAAATCCTACACATATATTATGTGTTTGTCTCTTTTTAGTGTCGCTCGTTCCCGTTTCATCGAGTTTCAAATCACAAAGGTGCTAAAGAAGTTTTCACTTAAAAAAAATTGGGTGCGATTCCAGTGAAACCTTCAGAAAACTTAAGTAGACGAGAGTGGGATGGCTACGAAGCACTGCACAAGTGGTTAAATCCTTTAATTGTATGTGACTGTTTCTTTCTAGCATCGCTTTTCCGTTTCATCGAGATTCAAATCACAACTGTAATAAAAAAAAACTGTTAAACTTTAATAATGCTTAGACAAACGTTAAACTAAAGATTGCTAAACTGAATAGTTCGTTAGTTCAGGTATTTGTTATCACAACACTTTAAGACGGATCTTCTGCTCAGCTTTCCACTCTTCGTTGCACCCCTGTACTAAATAAACTGAGTTATCAAGCCTGCCGCAGATTACACCCTTCTTGCACTAACGGTGAACTGAGTACGTATTTAGCCACCGTTAATAATTAATCACTAATAAGCTAAGCCCCTGCTACTTGGCAACGAGAAACTTTAATTAAATATACAAAATATACCTATTTCGCTTAATAGAACGTGATGTTTGTAGAACGCCAGTAGTAGGTTAATGTTTGTGTGATTCAAACATTGTTTGTCACGCACCCAAGTCAATCTTTTATCTTTTTATTCACAGAGCGGTGTAAATTTATCTTCGTGCTTGTGTATGTGTAATAGTCAATTATGTTAAACAATTTTTTTTGTTGTTAAAATGAAATATTTGCTGATTTAAAAATATTTTTTTGACGTGATAACGTCTTAAAAATCGATGAACGCCGACTGCATGCACAAAAAAACATGATTCATCGTTATGTTCCGCCTGAGCCGAGCGTGCAAGCGAGAGAGTAGATCAAGTGATAGACAGGCACGATCGGCCTAAGCGTTCGGCTTATGGCGCATCAATGCAATTTTTCATCAATGTTTTCTTATGATGTTATCACGTAAAATTATCATCCGTAAACCGATTTTACAGAAAACCAGTTTTTTTTATACTAGCACTTGCTGAGAAAAATATTTTTCTTCAGGGCCTGTCATCTTTGGGGATGCTGTGTGGAGGGTTTTTTAAGGAAAGGAAGGAGAAGAAGTTAGTTGAAGGTAGGAGGAGCGAGTACGAATCTAGGGTTAAATGCGTCCAGGTCATCCGCCGACAGATCCGGACAAACCTTACTCCATGAACCCGGGGACCCCTGCTAAATCACCAAATGTAGCAAACCACTTAGGGTGACTTATGGCAGAGATGTTGGTTATCCAATAAATTGTTCCCGCGCAGCGGTACCCATTCCCGCCTCCCAATTGATTGCGAGGTGTTTTAAAAGAATGCAATAAATAAACCCATTGAAACTTTACAACCTTTTGCTTTCGATTCAACGAGATTCACAATAAAATGCAATCGTTTGGATTTCCGTAAAATTTTATTTAAAATACCAAATAAAAATATTTTTTTACGATTTTTTTTCATTCTATAACCACTTTTTGCTTTTGACGCGTCACTTTATGCTTTAATAGGTAATAATTCTGGCTTACCAGTATCTGTATGTTAACTTTATTCGACCGTTTGAAAGCCGATCGGTTTATTATCATTATTTCTCATATAGCATTTAGACGTGATGTCACTGTGTTTGGATCATACCCCCCCTCCACCCTTCCCATTCCTCCTGACTTACACAACGAGCTGATGCTAGACATATTCAATGACGGAATCTATACTCCCTCTCCAATTAAAACAGTTACATCACCGATGCACGTCCGAATCCGTGGATTTAACAAAGGATGAATAAGTTTCCATCAAACGCTAGCTGTGAATGTTGAAATCATCTGGCAGTTAATCCGATTATGAATGCATGCGATCTTCACTCTCCTTTTTTGTGCCACGTGAAGTCTGTCAGTTTATAAATATAACTAAAACTCATGTTTATGAAGAAAGTTCACATCGTTCACACAATCATATCAACGCAGTGTAACATGTTCAACGCGCATTATATTATAGTAAATTCAAGCTGTTTATTATTTTACCCACGTCTTGCGACATGAAATGTGGAGGGGTTTATGTAGATTATTAAAATTTCCGCGCAGAAAACAAAATAATTGTTTAAAGATAATTAGGGTAGTTCACTCATCTTGTTGATTGTTAAATAATAATATCTACTTACTCTGTCCGATGAAATAATACGCTTATCGTGTTTTATCGTGACAATTTCTGTAATGTTTCTAAGACCATGCTTGAAGTAAAGGTCAAATGTAAATTGATCACGTGGAATGAAAAACCCGGAATAAAGCATGTAAATAGTTTTAATGAGAGGAATCTTTATTTTTCATAAAATATTATGTGTAATAAATTGGTATAGCATGTTAAATAATAGTGCAAAAAGATGTGAATAGACAGGTATTTTAAAAAAGTTTTACGTTCTCTCTCCTCTCTTCTCCCACCCTTAAAAATCATTTTGAGATAATCTTTAGTTCGATTGGATCGAAATGTATGACTCTTGAGTATCATCAGATATTATCTAAAAACCTACTTAAAAATATAATATGGGGTGTATTTACTAAGCATTATTTGTAAGCACGTTATTATTGTGCGTCTAGTACGGGCTCTGACTGAATTTTAGTTATCATGTAGCGACCAGAAATTGGAAGTGTCAATCTGCCGGCCGGAGCGGAGCTTTCCAGGTTACAAATATGATTTTCGATCACCATTATATTTTGTGATACGCACATAAGGCACAGAAGTATTTTTCACATATTTATGAGAAAAAAAGATTGTGCAAATTATTCACAAACTTGTACTTCCGTTCGCTGTGAATTGCGTCAAACAAAATTATTAAACTAATTGCCTAATTGCGTCGGTAGAGAAAAGGGAAGAAGGCTACAGACTTACATGGTCTTTTCTTTAGTCTGGTCTCTTCCCAGTCCCTCCAGCCGCTGGTTGCACTTGTTACGTTATTCGTCTCTTATAAAACACATAAACAATTCATCACAATGTTATAATACCATAAAAAAACACAGCTAACCGATTATTAGCCGCGGCGGGTATATTTGACAATTAACAAGTTTTGAACTGATTTGCAGGATTTTATAAATATAACTAATATTGACTATTGACAGAGCAATCCGGAATGGTCACATGAACGAAAGAATCGTCACAAAACGACGATTGAAATTTGGCTGTGGCCAAAGTCAGGGAAGGAATAGAAGGAATGCAAATTTTAGGCTGTTCATTTATCTTCATTCAAACCGTCCCGTCGGTAGGTAGGTACCACAATCCGCGCAACTAGAAGACTTTATATATATAGACACTTCACTTTCACAACTAATTAATAACATTTTAGTATATAATCTGCTTCTATTTCTATTTAAATTGTGTTACTCCTCCGAAAGATTTGCAATGTTTTCTCGACAGCCGCCATTCATTATTTATAGCTGGTCTAAATAAACAGGAAGCTATTTATAAAAATAACTATGAAATATCTCGAGAAATGAGAAAATTTGGAATTTAATGTTTTCGGACCGAGTGTAGGTACGTATAACCGTTGTCCTACTTTTGGTTGATTTTACTGGTTTGTTGACTTCGAACTGCGGTACGTTTGTTTGGTATTTAGCTGGTCGAGAAAATGAGCTGCACATGCATTAACTATAGATGGGCGAGAGACTGCTTCTCTTCAGTCATAACAAATATTACTGTATTTTTGCAATAGGTTTTCTAGAATTGATACCTAATACATTACCTTTAATATTATTTTCGTAGAACAGGCATAATAATTTTAGAAACGAGTTAGCTTTAACATTAACAAGAATGTCTTTTTACCTTTAACATTAACAAAAAGCCATTGTAGTTACGTTTTCGTTCATAAACAAGAAAGTCTTTTTAGTTTTAATATTAACAAGAAGTCATTTTAGTGATGCACAAATTTATAATTATGTTTTTTTACCTAATTACCCGCGCTAAAATTTGTTGTGGAGAGATACTGTACTTTAATGGTTGTCTTGTAAAATAATATTAGTACGTTTATTATAGAGCCAGACATCATTTTACAACGGGGTTCATTTGTACAAAAATCTATAACAGAAGCTTAATTAGTAGTAAATAAAGGCAATGTATTTGCAATCTATTTCATTTAATTAAGGACAGTAAATAAATAGCAGCTGTAAAATTCCAATCGATAAAGTTCTCCTATTTGCTACAGATGAAATATGGCGGCAAGTTTGCCTTATATCTACAATATCCAGGGCCGGCCCTATGCGGGCGCAATAAGGAACTCCAGTGAAAAATATTATGGCTTTAAAAAAATATGTTCATATCGACGTATAAACAAACGCTGATTCTCAATAAATAAGTTTTTTTAAATAATATTAAACGTAGAGTTTTAAAAAAAATATTAAAAAGTCCATACTAAAACATGTCATTAAAATACACTGTCTGGTTTTATTGGATTGTTAGTGCTGACGTCCCTGCTCTCCATAATTCTCCAGTCACCTGGTGATAGCATTTGTTGTTTTATTGAAATGTATGACAGCCATTCAACATTTCACGTTATTGGTTTATTTAAATACTGTTTATAGAGATTTAGACATATAATAGTTGATGTTTTTATTGAAACATTATTTTGGCCTAAATAATCAGTATCAAAAATAGAGGTATCTCTATTACTTTATCTCTATTATTTAAAATATTCAAAAACTTTAAACTAATCATAATGCTACTTTTACACCGATCATGTGGTGGCGGCGGCCAACCCTCCAATTCTGAATTCCAAAATGGCGGACGTCGAACAGCTGATTTGGCGTTGTATCCAGTTGTCTACAAAATTGATGCTTCGTTTTCCATAATATTTAAAGTAAATGATTCGTAAAGCCAAAAAAAATAATAATTTAAAACAATGAGAAAATTTGGAATTTAATGTTTTTTACCACTCTCCCGTTATAATATTGAAAAATATAATCATTTACTAAATATAATATAATAATTAAATAATTCCACCTAAATAATGTTTTACTTATTGAATAGTTTCATAGCTTCTTACATACAAAATGACAACACCTGTTGAAAATAAATAAAACTTTTGGAGAGTGATGACGCCACACGATTCACACTAGATACGGTGATTTTCGGGGAACTTCATAAATTAAAACTTTGACAATTATTTTTACTATTAAAACTAACTTCAAAAATAATAATAAATATGCTGTTATTTAAGATAGAAGGTTTATTCATTTAGAAAAATTAAAAAAATTGGACTGGAGTTCCTTATTGGAGCAGACCGCTCCGGGCGCCGAATTGCCAAGGCGCTGGTAATACCTAAGACCTAACGTATGAGAACGGCGCTACACAAAAATACAAATCATCTCAATATTATTGATTACAGTGAATACTATCCAGGAGTCTAATGGTTTTGCCAAAATTTTACTCGCGCCAGGAGCTGTTCAGCTTAGGACTGGCCCTGAAAACAGCATTGACAATCCCGGTTAAGGCGGCACAATACCCTAATAATACCAAGGAGCTCTAGGCTCACATTTTCATTAATTCCGACGAATTTTTAATATACTAACTTTTTCAAACCGAAACTCAGGGATATAAGTTATTTATATTTAAGATTAATAAAAACCTTACCATTAATATATTTTATGTAGAACGATTTGAAAATTTTAAACCCCTTTTTCAACTATACATTTAGCGGTAAGTACCAGATTTTATTTTTCTATATGATCAATTAATAACTTTCGGATGAATTCTTTTAGAAACATCTGAAATATTCGTAACTCATCAGAATTAATTAAAATAAACCTGGAGAAAGATCAAATTTCTGGGCCTGTCAAGGCCAATTCGACCGTAGGTCTGTCCAATACGCCGGGCCGCGCGCGTATATTTGTGTACACGCTTTTGTCACTTACGTCGCTAAGATTCCCACATTATTTTAGAGTGTTTGCTAGGACAAATTCGACAGTAGGTCCGTCTAACGCACCGGGATCGCGCGTCGCATATTTGTGTACGCGCCTTCTTTACTTATGTCGTTAAGATTCTGACTCTATTTTAGGGTATTGTGTCGTCTTAAGTAGCCAAAAGATTTGTCAAATATAAACCCACTTTCTATTGTTAACTGCGCTTTTTTTCTATGCCATGTTCACAGTAAAGTACCGATTTCATCGCGTGTGTACATTGAACTAACCTAAGAAGATACTAACATACGAAGGTTGGTACTAGCGATGTGTGTACTAAAAAGGAAGGTACCCTTTAACATACATGTAGGTGCTTACGAAATTAGGTAGATACTAATGTACTCACATATAAGTTAGAAGAATCGGTTAGAACTCGCGCCGGTCTGTTTGTCAGTAGGTACCGTGGAAGTTAAATTGAATTTGCTATTTTTCTCGTACGCCATTCGAAAACTTTTCTACCATTTTCGAATGCTCCGTGACACGTGACGAAATTCATTCATTGGTGACATTCACTTCGCACAATACTGAGAAAATATTTTAACCTAAATTAAATTATAATATTTGATGAACATTTCTCTCAGATAGGTAGGTACCCTCAACTTACATATCAACAGGAATTTTCAATTTAACATTTGTGAATTGAGGAATAGTTAAATATTTTAACAGCTCTTTCTGTCTTGAATTTGTAGGTAAATGCAACCATTTTCAGCTCTCAATAACTATTATTTACGTTATTTAAATGAAGCTTTTCCAATAAAATCCTTTAAAGTTAAAACGCTTAGAGATAATTTAACGGAACGGAAATGATACCAGTTGCCATATTATTGACTGTTCCTAATTTCTAAGAAAGAGTTGTTTCACAGAAATTGAAAAATTCATAAAATTTTAGAGTTAATTTACAAGTTATGTGAATGCCCTTTTCAAGGTCAATGATGAAATAAAAATTAGAATTTTATTAGAACTTTCACAGATCTTGAATATTAACTTTGAAATTCGATGAATTGTTCAAATTCTGTAAAATGTTCGAAATCTGTCCGAAAACTTATAATGAATTATAATTTCAATGTGTTTTTGACAATAGTCTATTGTCGTTGAAACAGTTTTGAAGTGAACAATTCTTTAGCACCGTTGTGATTTGAAACCCGATGAAACGGAAACGAGAGACACTAAAAAGAGACAAACACATACATCTATAGGATTTAGCCTGTGAGATAATGAGATAGACTAATCGGTGTCCTCTGATGGATGCGATGCTTCGTGGCCTAATGGCCTCTTCTTTACGAGATGCTTCGTAGAATAAAATGTAAAAAAAATTAAACTAGGTAACAGTATTATAATAAATAAACCCCACAATTATCCTAATCCTGATACTCTGCATTTGTCTCATTCTCTCGAAGTTTAGTTTTTTGAACGTTTCACTTCAAATTGCACGATCTGTTTTTTTTTATTAATCTTGAAGATTAAGAGTACGTAAATTCTTAGAAAAATACATACAAAAGTATGAATCATCCACTTCAAACCCGGAGATATGTCATTTTTAAATCAAATTTTAGACGTATTGACTCTTTTCCACAAAAAATTATAAATTGATTTCGAAAGACTTTCTTTCATCCATTTGAGCGTTTTTTTTTAATTTTGAGAAAATATGTTTATTTTAGAACAATAAGGTTTTACCATAGGTCGTTGGCTGATTTGTTAAATTTTCAAACAAAATTTTGTATTATACAACATACATTTGAAATCATATAATCATGCAGTAAAATAAATCAATAAAGTATTTGGGAAAGTAACTTTTCAGAATTTTAATTTTGGCTCATGACGTGTCATGTTTTGTGACAAAAATACTTCAGTTAGTCTATTTATTTACGGTCTTACAAACTAATATTAAAAAAAAGTATTCTTATTTTGCTTAGACATTGCAGAAAAATTATAAATACTTACGATAAAAAATAATTACAAAAAGTACATAATTTTAATTGTTTTATCATCACGAGTTTGAGCATTTTTGAATGTGGGTATTTATCAAAGCAAGTCGTGGCTTGACAATGTAAATATTGAAACATTGTTTGCTTAATTTGTATCACTTTATTGTTTTTTCACAAACAGTACACTTATTATTACATTATGCACTTATTGTTACACTATACCATTATTGTTATATTATGCACTTATTTGTTACATTATACCATTATTGTTACACTACTTCACTTAATGTATGCTCATTTTGTGCAAAGCTGTTTAGACAAATTTAAATCATGTTTTTGCTTTATATGCCCATTGTTTGTTCTTTCTAGGTACAATAATAAAATATATTCAACTATATTACCCACGCACAGGCTGCGCCTTAGTGGGTTCCCATTATTCTTTTTATTTTATAATATTGTATGCATCAAATGTAAATTTCGGGAAAAATAAAGGAAAAAAAATAAAAAAAAAATAAAAAAAAATTTGGAATGAAATAAAATCGATATTGAGTTATTATATTAAAATGAAGGTATGGAGAATAATTAATCTTTCTCATCGGAACCGCCTTGTACCCTTGCAAAGGTACGATCGCAAGATCATCGTTTAGTTGGTTTAAGGTTTGTAGCTATGTCAAAAGTGGATGTGCAGAAAAATGCGTCTTTATTTGGTTATCAAACCCAGATTTATCGACTCTACTGCAAAATAAAATGGTAGCATTTCGCAAGCTTGTCTTTTAAAAGAACATTTATCTTTCGGTACCCCCCACTCACCCAACCTACCGACACTGTTTGCATTGTGTTGTTCCGTACATTTACGATGATAACATTTGACTGGTTTACTGACAATTTTACTGCTCATGACTCGAGCTAACTTTCCATTGCTGACATTCCCGTACGATAATACACCTCAAATGTGTAGTAACTAATCCTGAGCAACCGCACAACGGGATTTCTCGGATAACGTGAACGTACGATTGTTATGTTCTGTAAGTACATAAATACCTTGTATTTACATTTATTATATGTAGATACTGACCTTCGCAAGGGTCGTGGTGATTAAGTAGTTAGAAATTATATTAAAACATTCTTGGCATTTTGGCTCTGCTTTTAAATTCTAGAATATCTTGCCTTTTCCATTCAATACACGCAACAGGCGAGCATAATTAAATATACACACGCATATTTTTGAAGTGAAACTTCTTTAGCGGCGTTAGTGTTTCGGAATTTGGATGAAACGGAAATTACGCATTAGCAACTACGGAAGCAACACACTGCGCTCATTGGCCGATTTGATTATGATGTCACTTTTAAAGGCTCCTATTGGTTGAGATATAAAACGGAAATGACGCTATGTCCTAGGTCTGCGCTCATTGGCTGCTTTGATTATGAACTCTCTTTTCAAGGCCTGAGATAATAATAATATTAATAATAATATAAAAATTGTTTTCTTCACTTGTTGAAAACGCAACCGATTCGAGTTTTCGGTAAAATTTGTGCATCTTACTTGATTTGAAGTAACGCAATAAGTTCTATTTGAAAATTTTCGATAAGGAAATTTGCAAGATTATAACTAAAAAAGTACATATTCAGTGTTAATGTTTACAATGGTTTATAAGTAGATAAGTACAAAAGGTTAACAACAGAAAATAATATAAATATGAACAGTGAGAATAGAAAATAGTTATAAATTTAGGTTTCTCATAATCTGCCTCACTAGGCTAGCCTGTGTTGAGGCAGTTATTTTTAAGTCAATTTATAATACTTATAAACACACCTACAATTATATTAAAATATAATCACACAATAGATTGGGTGCATTAATAATAACTTTAAATAATGGCACCAATACATTGGATTCATAAATAATTTCTAATATGGGTGAGTGCACCGGTAAAAGACCTATCATTATTTTTGGTCCAAATTTTTACGTTATCTTTGAAATTTTTTTGTGAATCACATTTTTTTATTCTAACTGGAAGAATGTTGTAAAGTCTTGTTGCGAGGTATCTGAAGTTTCGTTGACCAAAAGTAGTATGCGTTTTGGGAATTTGTAGTAAGTTTTTATTATTGTTTCGAGTACAGCGAATATTTAATATGTTTTCATAGTATTTGTGTATAGATGATTGAGGATTGTTTTTGCGTATATCTGCCAAACGTCAACGTTTTGGTAAAGTTTCGCTTCTACCATGTGTGAACTGCACTCGTATTTTTTTATATGAATACCCCACAAGAATCTCAACTGCTCCCGTCTGGAGCCAGTGAGACTATGGCATCCCCAAATGGGGCATGTTATGGTACGTAAGGTTAGTGGGGAGGGGAAGGAGACGGGGAAGAGAAAGGTGGGGAAGTACCTGGTTATTCAGATCTGGTTACCAAACACGGCTAAAGCCATTTCAAGCAACTTTTCAAATCTGAATGGTGGTCTTACATCAGGGCGATACTGAGCGTATTTTCCACTCTGGAACGTGCAGCAAATATACAATATTTTTATTTTACATGAATTAAT